>CM047937.1:27805426-30561259 GCA_026230145.1 Diorhabda elongata | reverse complement strand
TCTAAAAACATATTTTCCTTGAGGAACGAGAAGTTAATATAACATAAATTAAAAGATCGATTTCTACTTTCGTGAGCCCCGTCAACACAAGCTACTAATATTCATATTTTATATAATATTATACAGGATATTCTGAAGAGTCCAGGATATATATTTTCTAAATTTACTGAACGGAATTAGATATTGTGGTACTACGAGGCACTACATAACCTTAAATTAAGTTTCCTTCTAAATGAATATGATTTTTGGGACTGCTAGACCTTGGAACGTAGAATTAGAGTCGGAAATTATCAAAAGGGATGCATAGGCGCTAGCAGCTGTCAATACAAATCTACACTTATTTTCTATTAACCAGACGATCGCTTATCAAGAATTGAACACAAAAATTAGTATCCGTAAATCAGAAAGCAACAGCTAGATTTACTTGAAACAACTATAGCACCGAATTCTTTATTTGATTAACGTGCGAACATATTTCGATATCGATGAAACGGGTCTCCAACTTTACAGTAGACCAGGCGACGTGCCTGCCAGAAAGTGGTCCAAAGCTGTATCGACGGTAACATCCATCAAAAAGAGTTTACTAATTTGCTGCAATGCTGAAGGTAATTTAATGGAAAAAAAGAGTGAGAGAATGATCTGCCACCAGGATCTATGCTGCATGGACATTTCGTTGACATTATCATATTATACTTGTCCAGCCATACCACACATTATCTTCAGCATCTTCGAGAATAGCTTATGGCTTAGAAATCATGTTGGGTGGCGTATAATCAGATACCAGTTTGGTAAGCTTTTGAGGGTAAGTTATGAAAAGGCGACTACTGTATAAAATGGTTCGTCTGGTCTTTCCATCGCAACATTTAATCAAATTATGCTTTTTATGTTGAGAAAACCTCTCCGGCAAAAAAGTAAACTCATCAACTCAAAAGCCAACAGAGATTTTTAACCAACCAAACTTCTAAAACCATAACAAAATTAGTCATTCGAACATATTGTCCGAAATTTGCTCTAGAAATAATAAATGTCGTTAGGAAACGATCTAAACAAGTAGCGACCATTCAACTTCTTTAGAACATCTGAATTATCGTAAAGGCTGAAAACAACAAGGCTTCAAAGAAAGATAAAAAGGTTTTCAAGACAATCAAGAGAAGACAAATCTTACGGCCACTTCTGTCGAAAGTGTAAAAAACTTGACATAAAAGGCATGGCCGTCATTCCTAGAAGTTAAGGAAGAATCATGGCAGTCATTTTTTAAAGTTTATACCTTGTTTTTCATTAGAATTGACCAAATTATACCAGTACTATTACGTGTGTGCGTTTTGAACAATGGCCATCAATCCCGGACAAACTCTATAGTAAATAATTGAAAAATATCGAAAAAAATATACCTAGATGAAAATAGCTCATACAGGGTGATAGTATAATATAAATTTTCTAGTTTTTTTTACATATTTCGATAGAAGAACAACCGTTTAGTGAGTCCTACTCTGTGTTTTAATATCATTTGGAAATTAATATGTAACACGCGAACTTAACATATACATATAATTATTCAATTGGTATAGTGTTATCAAAATTATGTAGTTAACGTCACTCATATTCATTAATTGAATTTTTATTTTATTCATTTCTATCACCTTCATCTAGAGGGTGTTGAACAACACTAAAAGTCAAATATCGATAACTGACGTATGATACGTATGACATACAGCGATCTAACCTAGAAAACTTTTATTTATGGAGACGAAATATTAACTTGGGTATTTATAGAAGTGCGGGTGAAGGAGGAGCTCTTAAATTCGGTCGTAAAAAAACGTCTCCCCTCCAAAATAATCTTTTAGGTATAAAATTTTCGTTCGTGCGAAAAAGGCATGAATCATTCCATCTTGCTAATGGACTTGAACGAATTTCATTTGAGAAGAAGGTGTGTTTTCATTGTTTTATTACCGCGTCCCTTTTATTCTCTGGAAGAAATTAGCTTTCCAGTCGGAGAAAACCATTAAAATTCTTATTTCACACGTTGTTTTTTGTTTTTTTTTTAGTTTTCAGTAGCGTGACTTCCTACTGGAAACTTCCTACTCGAAAATATTAATTCCAAATTATGCGTAAAAATTTGAGAAAAATAATAAAGTAAGAAATTATTCAACGGATTTAAACGCCTTTTTTCAAAATTGATAAATAATAAGCTGCGCAAGCGTCGATTAATGTTTTAATGACACATACTCAAAATGGCATTAGGAAGTGGGGTCGATAGGAACAAACAATTATAAACTGAATCGACTTATTTTATGTTCATAATCGATGGTCGACGTGTGTGGTCCGCTTTAAGTAAAACGTAATAACAGCTAAAGGGTAGCATAATAATTAAATTGTATTAGATCTTTTAATGGACTAGAACAAAGTTCAATAATAACCTAGAATTGTGATTGGAGATTGAATACGATTCATAAAAAAACTAGTTGACACATGATTTTTTGATTTAGATTTTTAATATTTCTTCATAGCTGAAAAAGATGAAATTTTTAAATATAATTTAATAATAACTTCGAAATTACCGAAAATGTAAATTTTTATTTTACGTCATTCGATTGAAAAAAAAAATAAACCTAATTTAGTGAATATTTTCAATATTTACTAGGTACTTATGATTTGTGAAAATTATAAAGGGTTAAAATTTGAGTGTATGACAATAAAATAATGAAATTACCAAAAATCGATGTTCATATTATAATAAAAAATTAGTCTGACAATTTTTGGTTTCTGCAATCGATAATTCGTAAAAATAAAACGCGAATTAATAAAAACATTGTCACTATATTTATACAAGTAAAATGTCAAAATGATCAAAAATCGAAAGTATAATGTCCATACTCTCCAGCAACCCTAAAAATGTGGGTAAATAAACATCAGAATTGAAGTTTTTACTATTTATATCAAAGGTAGCGTGAAAATGAAAAATAAACCCCGTAGTTTTGTTATATAATTTTCAATAATTCCGGAGCTATTGAAAATCTGAATTTCTCTTCCACGCCTTCGATAGAAACCCCAACAGTTTGATTATTTTCTATTCCTGTAATGTATTATATGTAGAAATGATACCCTATGAAAGAATATTCATATCGAGCTAAATCTTTTTAATGTAAAACGTTTTAATCTACATATATCTATGAGGGGTTTGAGAAAATGAAAAGACCGACTTACCAGAGCTGGGTCTGTCAGAATACCGTGTGCAGTAAACCCAAGCGGGCCAAAGCGTCGGCACGCCACCATCTTCTTGATCTTTCTTCACATCTTCGAGATTCGGCAAAGTTTTAACTGGACTTTTGGGCCTGGAGTTTTCTTTAATGAAACTTCCTATTTGCGATACAGTCTGGCACAAACTACCCAGCGAACTCGCGGGTCTGTCTTCTGATTTTTCGTACGGTTTAAATAAAACAGATCGAGTTTTCAGAACGGCTGATTTCCCAAATTCCGGCTTCAATATATTATTTATAGAATATTTTAATGTCTGTATTGCCGGTTCGTTCCGTTCGGAAGAAGAAGAAGATGAAGAAGAAGAAGAAGAAGGTGACGGTGATCTGAAATCACTTTTCGGACTGGATAGAGCGAACGAAGTTATTCTGAAAAAAGATCGCTCCAAATCCGAACAACTTTTCGTACTTCCCTCGTGATTATTTATTGTCGTACATGTAAAGGAGGTCCTGGTGGATTCAGGGCTGTCGGATTGTTCAATGTGATTCGGACTGGATGCCGCGTTCGGACTTGATCGGTCTTCCAGTGCCATCGACGTGAAATTAAAATTCATCAAGATGTCAAAAAGTGTGACACTCAAACACGCCAACACTCACAACAAAACGCAGTGTAACTCGCTAGTTTCGCTGTCAAACTGAGTGAGATTTCAAAATAGTCATCTTTATCAGGGAGGCGCTGCTTAACCCCGCCTACCAAGACATGCGCCACGTACTACATTATATCTATCTCTCTCACTTACTGTAGTAATGCATATAAATGCACAAAATTCATTTTTTTGCAGTCTATTATTTCAAAATTTTATATTAACATAAATAACTTTGATTTATATAATGATTTTCTTTGATATTTCGATTTATTGTTTGACGACTTTACTCTAAATTAATTAATAGAGATGGAACAATATCTCTTTACTATTATAAAGTAAATAGTAAACTGTTTTGTTTATTTGATTGGTATCGTATCCAACGTACATAATCATTTCGTGTCTGTGTTATAACAAATTTGTTCAATATTCTTTCACTATTTCATTTTTTATCAAAATTACTACACATTTTAAAATTCGTAATCTTCACTTGAGTATTATTGAATTTCATTTATTCGACATATTTTTGAACAATTCTATTTTCTTACTCTCGTAAATTTCATAAATGCATTTATGTAGTATACTAATAAATAAAAACGAATAAAAGTAACTGTTCAAACTAATATTTCCAATCTTTATTCCGTTTGCGATACGTCTCACTCAAATCGACGTACTCGCCGATGGTGGTTGGGCGGAGTAACATTAGTTGGTGGATGATTGGTATGACGGTATTGGTGGGGAGGTAAGTGACCAGATTGAGATGTACACCTGTTAGTTTTTGCAGAATATAGGCGGGGTTAATGTGATAATTCAATATGATCAGTAAATAGTGTAAAATTAATATCGGTTTATTATAACATTCACAATATTATTAAGATCCGATTTTTTTTCTAAAAATCGGTTGCCATTTTATTATTTAGATAAAGGACGTTGAAAAAATGCATCCCAAATTTATTTTTTAGCAATAATATTTTTATAATCGTGAATATAAAAAAATTGAGCTAAACTAGATATAAATTATAATATAAGATTTCATCTTGTAGCGAAGTTCCATCACGAGTGGATTTGGAAAACTAGCGAAACGTTGTTTGTGGTGTGGTGGTGCTTCATTACCAAAAGTCAAAAAGTCAAATTTTAATAGAGATTAAAAGGAAATCAAATGAAAGGAGTATAAAGGTATTACTAAGATTAAAGAGTTTATGAAAATTAGTATGAGTGAAAGTCAAAATTGTACACGGTCCTTTTACATTTTAAACGAAATATTTTCTATCGATTCAGGTAAAGGTAAATAGTTGTCGAGGGTATTGTATTTCGACAGTTGGGAACAAGACGACACGCCGGGTGCCCCCGTGGAATAATCGTGTCCCCGTTGTGCTCAAATCGGATTTCAAAGACTTAGTCTGTCAATATTTGGACTGGAGTGGAACGTCATAAATTTGAGTTGACAAGCGGAGAGGAAGGGCCTCAGGATCTCTTTCATCCCTTAACCACAAACAGGGCAAATAATGTATGATTTTAATAGCCGTCGCTAATTTTAGCATTTGGAAATTCTATTCTATGTACCCACCTATTGGATTTAGAAAATATTTTTTTTTGCAAGAATTCAATTAAAATTTTCTAGTTTGATAATTCCAGACTTCAAGCTCAACTTTAATGTCTCTAAATGCAGCTTTTATCATCAATCAAATATTTGTTAATTTTTGTAATGAAAGTATAAACATTTTGGATTTTCACCTATTTTATCATTTCGATCCCATAGGGGTGGATGCTACAATGTTTTTCATTGGAACATGTCGAACGAAAAATTTACTTTAACTAAGTAAGTATATATTTTAAACAAATATGAGAATTAAAAGAAAATACTCATTTTATTCAAAGAATCTCTTCCCAGCAAACTTCACCGATTGCAGCTTTTTCTTATAGGAAGTTATGAATTCTAAACAGTTAAATTTAGAACGTGAAACCAAAATTCCATTTAGAGAAACATTGGAAGAAGACTTCGAAGAAAAGCAGATAGGATACATACGTTCTTCTTTAGGAAAGGATTTATGACAGTTTTTATCACGGTTCGAGATAATAAGACTTACCCTGAACTGATTCGAAGAAGACGGTGGTTAGATCACCACCTTGAAAACTAGGAAAAGGTAGTTAAAGAAGAAGAGATAATGTTGAAATTAGACAAATTATTATTTATGAATGTAATGCTGTTTCAAAATCAACCCCCATATTTATCTATATAACCAGTGGAAAAATGGAAGTTATGACCATGTTAATTAAGTGAAAATATAAGTAAACACCCGATATATTCATTATATTTATAAAAATGTTATTTCATATGGGAATACTTGAGGTAGAGGTTTTACTAACGGACCTTGCTATTGACGTAAAATTGAAGACAGAATGGGCTATGTTTTAGAAACCGGCATTATTTATGAGTCACCCTCTATATATGGTTACATTATCAATTGGTTGTACTTATTTTTGAACAAATGGTGAAAAAAATAATTACATAGCTTCTGGAATCAATTCAATTACAAAATTAAAATTATTAAAATCACAAAAAAAGAAAATCATTTTTTGAGCCTGAATTCATTTTTCATAAAAATTACTAGAACTACTAGAACGTTGATGTATTTTTTAAACACCGGTTGAATCATTTTCTTCTGCTTAACGTCTAATTTGACATTCTCAATACATAGGCGTAGTTACTAGAATTTTTTAATGAAACGTGTATTAAAAAATTGAAAAACTTCACCCTGTATATTTTCCACAAATACGGCATATATAATCACTTATCAAAATAGATATTTTTTCCATTGAATAATTTAAAATAGAAATCTAAATTTTGTGTAGTTATGGATTTATACGGGGGCATGTCAAAAATGTATTTAAAATTCTGGAAACCAAAACTTCAGCTATGATGTCTTATAATTCTGTTTCTATTACCACTAGAAAGTTGATGTATTTTTTAGACATTGGTTGAATAATTTTCTTCCGTTTTACGTCTAATTTGACACTCCCAATACATAGGCGTAGTTACTAGAATTTTTTAATGAAACATATATTAAAAAATTGCAAAATTTCACCCTGTATATTTTCCACAAATACGACATATATAATCACTTATCAAAATAGATATTCTTTCTATTGAATAATTTAAAATAGAAATATAAATCTTGTGTAGTTATGGGTTTATACGGGGGCATGTCAAAAATGTATTTACAATTCCGGAAAGCAAAACACAATGATGAAAATCTCGATTAGAGAGTATGTAAATAACTTCCATTTTCGACATCTAATTGAAAGTGGAAACAAACATTCTCTTCTCACGATTCATGACGTTGTGGATAGCACCCTTTAATCTATACACTAGTCAGATCCGTACTTCACATTTTTCATCGATAATTATCGAACGATATAGTTTATGCCCATCTTTCAATGATCTTCATCTTCAAGTTTGTTATATTTGGCGAGAAATACGTTTGGTAGGTAAAACTACTATCTATATGTAAGTACTTTAGTGCCATGTTGCCAATTGAACCCTTCCATTAGAAGTTTTTTTGTTATGAAATAATTTCAAAATTAAAACTTCTACTACGTTAGGTTTCTCATGTTATTTCGATATTTTGTAAATACAAGACTAAATTATAGCGATATTCATATAGAGCAGAAATATGCTACGTTATTAAACGTGGTATTTTTCCAAAATAAGCTGTCAAATTTTCCGCTTTTAGCTATTTTAGATTAGAGTGTATCTTACAATCATTATATTCTTGAAATCTTATTGATTTTTGTTCAGAAAAAAATAATTTTTGACCACAAATTAACTATTCATCCTACTAGTTCGACCCTGATTTTCTCCTCTCATTTAGCAATTTTCACACTCTTTTCTCTCGAACGCTTTCAAGGCAATCGATGTCGGTCTTCTCCCCGAAGTTTCGTTTCGATTTTATTCACAAGTGATGTAGAAAATTGAATTTCTCGCTCTTCTCCCCTTCGTCGCCTCTCGGTAGCGGCGGCGGCGGCGGCAGAAAAAAGGTGTAAGATTACGTCTATCCCTCCGCGGCAACAGCGCTCCCGTCTCTATACCTTCCCGATCAATCGACTAGGGTGGGAAGCGCGCTCGGAAGTTGAGTGAAAAACTGGGATTTTTTATTTACTGACAAGAAAATATTTCAAGTAGAATATAAAAAAATTGTTGAAAACGATGATAGCGTACCTAATTGAATTTTCCATCGAAATGGCGACAGTTTTTCAAATGAAATATGCAAAAAATAAGTACTTTTTCATCGAATTCGGGCAGCTAGTAATGCCTCATACCAAGCTATTGTTCTTTATCTGATGATCTTTAAACAGAAGTTCCACAACGAACATATTAATGTTACTACTATAAATAATACGAGGGTTAATGTAAATTTTCTCTAAATATATCTAGTACCAAGTGTTTATTTGAACATTCCTCAAAATCTGTTGCCTTTAATATTCTATCAGGGCAAGACCAAGCGACGAATTATGCATATCTATACAACACGATCAGGTCAAAAAATTATCGTGATAGAGAAAAATCGGTAAATTTAACTATTAAAACAACATGAAATGTCTAAAACGTTGGAAAAAAAAACGAAAATCTCCAGTTATACTAAAAGGAAAGTCAAAAGATAACAGATCCAGATGAGCGAGCTGTACTTGTTCAGCTTTAAAAACGACTTTGCAGTACAAGTCGTCGATTATACTTGGGATACCTATTCAAAATTTCATAGTGTACCTTCTAGAAGTAGAATGGACTTCATGTTTCTTGGGTATTAGAGTTTGTATACCAACTTTCTCCACTCTTACTATTTTCTTCCAATTATCTGCTCCCAGTACTTACAGGTATTCTTATATTTGGTATTTCCATGTAGATTTCAGTCTTCCGCTCGGTTTATTTTCATTTGCCCACCACTTTATGATCCGTCTAATACTTAGGTACAAGTAGCCTTTTCTTAGTATATATCTGAACCATGTCTTTTCCTTTCATCTAGTTTCCACGAAGGTGCTCTTTGTTGTATTCTGTGCAACCTGATCTTGAACAGAATATTTAGGATCCTGCAGACCATCCTGGAAGGAACCCTACTCAACCGAGTAAGACAGAAGGTAGTCTACGCAGACGCAGAAGGGAAATAAAGCTTAGACAGGATTTCCGGACGTTCAATGAAGAATCCAATCGAACGGGGCTCAGTGCGAACGAAGCTAAAAAGACCAGTTGTCTTGTATGCTTCTGAGACTTGGACAATGACTATTAGAGACGAACTGAGACTCATCTTGTGGGAGACCCAATCCAAGACCAAGGAGAATGGCGGATCTGTACTAACGCTGAGATTTACTATAGATTGGTAGTAGAGATCAAGAGTGCGAGACTAAGATGGTTTGGCTATGTCGAGGATCGAGGAGTCAAATTTGTATATCGGCAAAAGCCGGAAAGCCGCAGACTACCAGGATGATCAGGTATAAGATGACAGGACTTAAATGAACTGGGTGTCCGAATGCGGCACAACATTGAGAAGAATGTAGGACAGTTGTACGGGAGGCTAGGGTTCTTCAAAAACCGTAGGTGATAGTTTAGTAAGTTAGTAAGATAGTAAGTTTATTTTTGTTCTAGTATTGTAAAAGTAACAGGTATTTGAATGAAAAATTTATTTCTTTCGATTACTCCAAGGTAGGGAGTTGATGGTGAAGTATATAATCTAAATTTTATTTATTGTCATTTCCCATATATCGTTTTCTACATAACATATATTTTGGTTAATTTTTAGTGTACTGATTTCTTATTTCCTTATTTATCTTTCTCAAGGTTTTTTTGACGCTTTCCTCTTCTCTAACCATCAAGTCTAGGATGTACATATATCCTATTATTTATTTGTGTTTTACTCTGTGCTTACACAGTTTCTTGTGTAGATATTTTTCAGTAAACATTATTTTACATACGCTAGGTCTAAATATAAGTATATATCCTTTCGCCCTCGTATGGAATCATACCATTAAAATGCTTGTTACAACGTAAAATATAAAAGCTTTTTCAAATGCAAATATTTCTCTTCGCAAGAATATCACCGACTTTGAACGATAATAGCCTTAATTAAATCGAATCCAGTCATATCACCATCATTTAACGTTACGATAGAGAAAGAGATACACTCCGCGCCATCTACACGTTTTCCCATCAAGCTTTAATGAAGTGTGTGGAACGGCGCATTAATAAGGACCGGCCTCACTCAAATTATCCAACCGAATCAATCCTCGAACGTTATTAATTAATACTTACATAGACGATTCAATGTGGTTTAATCATTTCACTTGGTCCAACAAAATGTCTGTCTTAAAATCGCAATGAATCACTTTGGTAAAGATTTAAGTTTATAAATAAGCGAAGTAATTGGATATTCAACACTCCTGAACGCGTTTCTCTGTGCATATCGGAAATTCATTATATAATAGTAATTAATACAGTTCGAGTTATCGATAGTAATCAATTATTATTTTTAATTCGTTATCCCACAAACCACTCGAGTTGAGATACGAAGTTATTTCTTAAACGCTGATTAAAAATTGTAAAAAACTCTGAATTTTCTTGAAAATCAAACTTTTCTTCAAGGTTGTAAAAAATACTCAAACAGTACATTATGCAATGATGATGTTTATATGAAGTTTATGACATCAATTAACCTCTATTATCTTATTCTAATCAATCAAAATTGACACTTGTGACAGTGACATTTGTGCCATCCATGACAGATCTATCATAACCCACAGATAAATAAAGTAAACCATAATAAAACTAAAGAAATACATAATATAAAACAAAGTACAATTTTAGTCTTGAATTATTTGTGGAAGTCCAAAGATAAATAAATAAATGTTCGGAATTAAATATCATAACTGTGTGTGTCTGTCAATATCAAATGGAAACCTTATAAATAGCCAATATTTCAGGAAAACTCTGTTTTGTTAATAAACAATACCATGTGTGATTTATCGAAAAAAATAAAGAATAAAACTTCATTCATACCCATCATTTTTTTTATTTGTTTAATAAAAAAAAATTTGTTTGTTTTAACTTTATTTTATACGTTTAGATCTATGATCGATTGAAGTAGTACGCTAGGGGACATATATTCATTTTTTAGATTTTTGAGCTGATCAGTTTTCTTTTTCTGTTAAGACTGAACTGCTTAGCATCACTAATTTTAAAATATTTTTGTCTGAAACTTTCAATCGGGTTTAGTTCGATCTAATCATCGTCATGCCTCAAAGGGAACACAAATCATATATTTTTTTTCTCACAGATCGTGGATGAAGCTTAATAATCTTCAAATTTGTTCACTTCTGTGAATCTTTTTAAACCAATTGGTTGTGGTCGAATGATAATTCGCATTATCCATTAGGTACTATAATGAAGCTGTGAAAAAGAAGATCTATCATTTGTGCTCATGGTAGTCACCGAGTAGATTCAAAAGTCTATAAACCACTTTAAACAAAACCATTTAAGCCGCCGATGTGTACTATTATCTGTCTGCGCCCCTTTCCTGTTGTGATTTATTCTCCATAATATGAGATTGTTCATTTAAATTGAAATATACTTTTTGGAATGCTTTTTCCAACGAAAACCCATTTCTTCTACAAGTACCCAGAAAATAATTTTTTTCCTCTGAAAGGTATTTGAATATTTCGAGTCCTGAACTGCACATTCAACGTGTGTGGTCTTCATAGCAAGCCTGCTCACGAGTGCTGGTTAACAATCTCTTTTCTGTATAAAACAAACTGCCGCTTATTCAACTTCTCTCTCTAACGATCGCGGCATTGCCAAATGTACATACGAAATTAAAGTTTAGTTTGATAAAATTTATAATTTAAAATATTTATTTAGGAATTTTACAAGATAATCAGCTGATAATAAGCTGTCATTCAACTAGATCAAATAAATGAAGAAAATTCAGAAAACTTGTATTTTAAAATTGTAATGGCAACTACACTAAAACTTCTCTTACAAAATCAACAAGCGAAATATTAAAAAACTAACCGATATTAGTAAATTAAAAATCAAATTTAACAGATAAAATTTTCTATTTAATCCTATCGAGTCGAATTGTTCAGGAAATGATAAATAATGATGAACATTGTACATCAAAAAAATGTTTACCCACAGTCAATATTCGCAGATAGACATCCACTCATTCTCCTGATTTGACCATGTGTTATTATTAAAACTAAAATAACAATCACGTGGTAGACCTTTGAGGATGATGTATATGAAGTAATTCATCAATGTTTTGAGATGACTGACTTCAAGCTTCCAAGCTCAGTTACAAAAGTGGATTGATGAAGAAGACTTGTAGTTTTCTTGTATCTTGAAATACGAGGTATATCCACAATGTTTGTTTCTATTTTTATCAGCAATTGCGGTGCAATCAAGTTCAAACAAGAAAATTTATCGCCAAATCGGCGAGTGATTCATGATTAGAAACGAGTTTAATGAAGTATAAGACCAAGTGCATAATAAAGAACGATGTAGACACTAGTCTTTGGTTACTGGTGAAGTTCACGCACATAAGCATAAGCAAAGCTATAAGTTTACAATTAGTGCTCTTGCTATAGAATTTATACAAATCTCATGATCACTAATTCATGAGTTGAAACATTTTACTCACTTTGTGTATCCAAAATTCTTACTGAACAGTACAAAAAATAATGGACGACGCACTTTAGCTTCTGACTTGATTTCCTTTCCATAGGGGATGAAGCTTTGCTTTGGTATCTTTCAATATTACAGAAAGTAAATAGCAACGAAAGTTAAGCCTAAGCAAATCTTGACATTTCAAAAACTCTTGTGCAAAGTTTTTGGGAGAGAAAAATTATTTTGAAGATTTATTTCTTAGTATGAGGCCAAACAATCAATGCATATGTTCATTGCCAGACCGATGAGACATACAAGTGCCGAGGATCATTGTCAAAAGCTGTTATTTTTTCACGATAATGCCCAACCCGACACTGCGATTGTGACAAACAAAATTACAATTTGATCTCTCCCTTTTTACCTTAGGAGATGGTGAGGAGCTGAAATAACTTGTTGAAAACATAGGTGGTAATCTCCTATGAAGAAGGTGTACAAAAACTTGTGCCATACTTAGGAAAGTTGTAGACAACTAATATAACAATTGTAGATTTTGTAGGTTCAAACACCCCACAATTCGCTTATCTATTTGTCTTAACGTACTTCTCATTATTTTTTTTGTATCTGTATTTGGTGATGGATAATTCCCGAGAAGTTCGTTTTTTCTAATCACTCCGGCAACGATGTCAATAAAACTTCGATCACGGAGAATCCTGCGGAGAGAAAAAAATCTGGTAAAAAGAGCGGCATCTCATTACCACCGGCATAAATATGTGGTATAGGCGATGTGGAATGGCATTATTATCAAAAATTTGATGTTTTGCTATTTATAAGAGCTATTGTTGGCTGCCTGCAATTACGGCTTTCGTAATGACCTGCCTAAACTTGATGTATGGTGTTATTTTCAGCGTTTACGAACGTGATTATATAGTATTACGCTTTGTAGGACGTTGTACATTTCAAAACAAGCAACACTCAATGAATTTTCTTTTTTATTTTGTCGTCGTTACATTAATTTGACGAAAAATGATTCAATTTCGTATTTTTTGCTCTAATTTTTTTTTAAAACTAGTTTGATTCTACAAGGCTTATACCACGCACAATACTTCAAAGTGAAATTAGATATACGAGTCACAGACAAAAGTGTTTGATGTTATACGAGGGCTAACCTAAGTTTTGAGATACTTACACATATAAAAACAAATCCAAACATTCCCCATTAAGATCAATACATTTTTGAACGAGTTTGAACTAATTTCGATTTTTGATCTGCGGGAATAAGGAGAAATCCTTGGGTTCCAAACAAGAACTGTACGGTGGATTACCCATCGAATTGATGTTCAAACTGTTCAAAAACGTTTTTGTTTGAACTGATGTGTACAATCCGAAAAAACAAACCCTTTGTTTTGAAGTGCTTCGTTTACGAACAACTTTTGTTGGATTTGGCTTCTCTTGCAAAATTCATACAGTCAATTATTGTTAAGTTTAGTATTCATATTCATAGATCCATGAAGCACCGCGTTTGATTTTTTTCCCAGCTCTTCTTTGCAACAATCCACACGAGGTTTTTTGAACGATTGTTGAATTACGCGGTCTCCAACGGGAACAAATCTTTTTGACAGCCAAATACTCACGAAATATTAAATGTATGCGAATGGTTTGACAAGGTGCTTCATCACCAAAAGTCGATTGGCACACTGCTGTTTGTTTTATCTACGTCGAAAGTCAAAAACGCTATCCATTTTTTAATTAAGATCAACGTTTCAAGTTTCTATAAACAACTCAACACACAACACGTTCTGAATACGTCCACCATTAAAAACGTTACATATCCACATCAGTGTCACCATATTTGAAAATTTAAATACTAATTTATCATACACGGTCTGTATTCTATGGTATGAAAGTGACTGATAAATGACGTTCTAAAAAAAACTTATTTTTCATTAAAAACGGAAAAAATTACTTTTCTTATGATTATTTTTGTTCAGTGGCGCAGTAACTAGGATTCATAAACTTTTTTGCTTAAATTTGATTTTAAACATTCTATATACGAAGTATTCTCTTGAAAAATTTATATCGCAGCTTTATCAACTAAATATTTACACAAATCCATAATCATATTGCATGGGAAATTATCATCGAGAGCGCCGCGTTGTGGCACAAGAAATAACCATCACGTTTCTCGGAGTAATGGCCGATTCGTGCCTTATCTGCCACCTCCTTCACACCACGCTTTGCGTGGAGAGAGATAAGCATGTAAATGTTGAACCTCCAACTCGTTCTGCGTTACCATTTACCAATTCAACGAGTTATTTTCCACACTAGTTTCAGTCTGCGGTTGATTAGATGAATATGAAAACGTTTGAGGCATAGGATAGGTAATTTAGACCTCAATAAATATCGCTGTGGAATAAGATAAGATATTAAAGTTGTTAATGCTGCTGTATATCAATTAATTTTTACGTATAATAAGTTACAATACATTTCTTCTCGTGTCGCGATTTCCAAGTGGCGCGGTCAGAAAGATTTGAAATTAGCAAACCTCATAGCTCTGCAAAAGTATTTGTTATATCTTATTTAACATTATTTAGAATATCGTTAAGAGCCACTCCCATTTTACAAGCTAAATATCTACTGAAGATCTATGTGATATTTGCATTTTTCAAATCAAAATATACAGCGCTATATAAAAAGAATCAACGTTAACAAATTTTCGAGACTTTAATTAGTCCAAAACAAGGGACTATCTTTTCCAGGATTAAAACTATATAGGGCGATCGAAAAATATACATGTTGTAGTCATCCAAATAGCACCGAGTTAGACCAATCACTCAGTGTATTAGAAATTTTCCCGATGATACTTCTGATGCTGCGAAATCTTGACTCAAAGTAGAACGAGAAAGAACCGAGTATCTAAGGTTGTGGAGTGACCTGAATGTTGAACAGGGCGAGGTTGCATAATAGATTTTTAGGTTAAGGTTTTTGTAAAGCCTCATCGCGCCTCCTCTAACTTAAGCTAAATTTTCAAGTACCTACATCGTGAAGAGTTGGATCTTGGATCATACTGAAATAACCGTCATTCGCAACAAACAAATTTCCAATTTTTCTAAAGAATTTGAATGGAATTTAATCCAATATTTTTACGTCATCAGAGTATTAGAATGTGCAGATATCATGATTAAGAAGTTAAGGTAGTTTTAAACGTAGATGGCCGTTCACAGATGACTAAGAAGACGTAAATCTGTTTCTCAATAAAAAAATAATTCAGTGTTTCCAGTTTTAACGATTCTGAGCTTTACATCTTGAAATATGTGTAATAAGTCACAAATCTGTAAGTAAGAATATTAATCAAGTTCTCAAGGAGGCGTAGGAGCCATCTTCTCGTCGTTACATTTACGAGCTTCCAGTTTGAAACTCGTTCAATACACAGAGGACAAATTCCACTTAATATATATAATCTCTCTCTTTCTCGACAGAAGCTCCTTTTATATACAGCAGAAATAAATTACTATGTAAATAGATCCGCTTCTTCGACTCGTACTGATCATTCAATTAACATGAAGCTCATTTTAGACATGAGCTGTTCCCACAATAACACTGGCGGTAGAAATGTACAAAAAGGGTTCGTATTTTCGAATCATTGTATAAAAAAAACAAGTAAACGAACAGTGGGGACTATTTAATAAAATATCCAACATTGAAAAAAGAATTCATTTAAATTAACCCGATCTAGTTGATGGGATGACTACAGAATCATAGAAAAAGGGTTGGAGTGACCAAAACCCTTGGGAAATCTACGATTTACAAAATTATTAGAGGAAAGAAAAGCGTAGAGTTTCAAACGGCATGTAAATCTACAGGAAAACCAAAATTTTAAAGAAAGGCTTCAAAGGAAAGAATTTAAGACAGTAGATAAAGTTCGAGATAATAAGTATTATCCTGAACAGAGTCGAAGCACAATTTGGAAACTTTGAAAAGAAATAGGTTTTCGCTGGAGAAAATCGCATTCCAGAAAGTCTATTTTAATTTAAAGGAACGATCTCGGAGTATGGAAAGGACATTAGGGCTGTGGACTATAAAAGAAATGAGAAACATGGATTGATGAGGTAGTACCCGACCCAATAAAGAAAACACGAAATTTTAGAAAAAAAACAAGCTCCAAAAAATAGTTATTAACTGCCTAACTAACTAATTAACTAACATAGCCTCGTTATTTTTGGAAAATCTTTGACCACCGAGCAATTTTTTTCAAGTCTGGGAACAGAAAATAATTCAAGGGGGCTGAATATGGTGAATAGGGTTGATGAGGTAGCAACTCAAACTTTAATTAATCAATTTTGGCCATTGCAATAGAGGTTGTGTGAGCTGATGAAACACCACTTTCTTCTTAACCAATTGCGGTGGCGTGAAACACTCGATGAAAATTATCACTCGAGACTTATAGAAAACTTACCCTCAACCAAGTGGTTAAAAAAACCAGTATCACACAATTTTCTTCATACCTTGTTGAAACATTAAGGTCCAAAAATTATATAGAGATTTATGAATTAATACTCATAGATTATCGTACAATATTTAATCAAAATGTGACTTAAACATAATCATAATAGAAAGTGAAGACATTTTTCAACAACACCCGTGTTTAAAATAGAGATTGCGTTACTAGTTTATAGCCGTAAACACCGCGTATATATCTGAATATAATTACTATAAGTTACATAAGTGATTTCAGATACACCCTGTATCTGACACGCCGCTTAACCTTATCAACTTTTTTTACGATCATTTCGTTTAGGAAAATGTCTACTTAGCCATAAATTCGAAATATCTGAGGTTATAATTTAAAATCAACGTCCCGCTATCTTAACTTTCCCAGAAATAAAACGCTTGAAAAAATGGCGGTTATGATCGGCTCGTTCGGCCTCTTCTCGAGGCCCTATCGTCGTTTTTGGAGAGCAGGTCACCGCATACCGACGACTGACGTTTTTCGATAAACTAATAAAAACCTGAGGTGGCCATCAGCTGGCGCGGCAATCTCGATTATATATTATATGAGGAGATAACGAACAAATCCTGTGGCGTAGTTGAAGGATAAATAATAAAATTAAATACGAAAGTGGAAAAAAATTATGATTTCAAGGGCGTAGCTGAAATGTACCTAATAACATTCGATTCGAATGCGAAAAAACCAAGAAAAATTCTAGTTCGGTAGGTAAATAATAAAATTCCATGAGGACACGAAAAACCCTAAGAATTCCAAAGGAAGACGAAAATGAAAAATACCAGTGGCGTAGGGGAACAAAATTCAATACAAAAGTGAAATAAAGAACAGTTTTTACGTTGAATTATAATCCTTCCATGAGTCATGATGATATTATCAATTTCTTTAGTCGTGCAGGTGAGGTGAAGTACTTAAGATTATGTAAAAGTTAAAATGAATCTGATGATAGTACCAAAGTGCTTGTTGAGTTTTCTGATCAACTTTGTGTATTTAATGCTCTCAAACTTAATGGAACAAAATTAAAAAGTCAAGTAATTAAAGTTGAAAATGCCACTCAAAAAATAAAAAAAACCACAAGCAAAGAGAAATGAAGCCCGGAAAGAAATTAAAGAAGAGCTATGAGTAGATTAAAAGAAGCACAGAATATGATTAATGCCTCAATTGAACCAGTAATTGGTATGTTAACTAAAGATAAAAGGAGGTCAAGAAGATCTAGATCCAGATAAAGGAGTAGAAGAAAGAGGACTAGGTCCAGATCTAGGAGGTCAAGGTCTAGAAGACGTAGATCATCGTCAAGATCTAAAAGATCGAGGTAAATCACAGACATATTCATGAGCTTGAAGTTATATTTATTTTATTTTATAATAAGGAAATTGAAGTAATTCACCATTATTTTTTTTACAAATCAAGGGGAGAAGACGCACAAGGTCTAGATCTAGGAGATCAAGATCAAGTAGTGTGAGATCTAGAAGATCCCGATCTAGATCAAGAGGAAAATTTCGTCACAGATCTAAAGAAAGTGCGAAATTACGAGATAGAGATAGAGATAGATCTATAGATCGTAAAAGAAACAGGGATAGAGAGAGAGATAAGGAAAAGGATAAGGAAAGAGATAAAAAGTCAAGAAAAAGAGAGTCCATTGAGAAAGAATAATAAAATTATTAAGATATAAGGTAAAATACCTGCATCCTATTTGTAATGCAGGTAACTTGGAATATTTCGTTATCTAAGTTAATATAAACGCCATTTGTGTTTTTATATCATTAATATAACATCATATTACACAGGAAGGTATTGAATGTTAAAAACAGGACACCATTTTGGTATTCCTGTTGCTCTGAAAACAAATGAAAGCGAAAAACAAATCGACATGAGAATTTTGTCTTTCATAACCTAAATTGAGAATAAATATTGAAGACGATTTTCTCATATGCAGTTTTTTATATAAAGGGTGAGCCGCATAAGAATCCACAGAGAGCAAAGGCGAAATTTGTCAATTAGGGGTAATTTACCTCTATACCATGTTTCATCCCTGAAAAGTTAAGTGATGATATAAAAAATGATGACAATTGTTGATTTGTAGATTGTTTTACAGCCACTCTGCACCTATACCTAGAAGATATTTTGTACAAGATTCCACATCTTATTGTTTTGCTTTCAAAATACATAGACTCCTCCCAAAAAATGTTATTTTTTGGAGGGTTTTGTGACCCTAGGTGCTGCTACCACTCTGTGCAGTGACAATTGAATTATAGCTTGTCAAGTTTGAGGTACTCAATGCACTAAATCCATAACAAAATCTTACGATCTTGGTCCCAGAAGTACCTGTCTCAACAAAAATTTTGGAAAAAATATATTTATTCTTCAACGTAGTCTCCTTCTAGCTCCAAGCCAATATTTTTAATCTGGGAACAGAAAATAATCCTAGGAGGCTGAATCTGACGAATAGGGAGTATTAGATAACAATTTTAACTTTAATTCATCAATTTTGGCCATTGTAATAACGGATGTGTGAGCTGGTGCGTTCTCTGAATGAAAAAACACTTTCTTATTAGCCAAATGTGGCCTTTTTTGCTTGATCTCTTTTCTCAAATTAAAATTATCCCATGCACACTCAAAAAACCTTTTTTGGAGCAGGTTCCCCCTTTTCTTCTTTTGTTATTTTGAAATGTCTATTGTGTCTGCTACCTCGACGTTCAACCAGTACCACTTTGTAGATTTTCTTCAACATTTCTGGAATCGTCACCTCATTTGATCGACCACTACGGTCAAAGTCTCCGCAGGTCTTACGGCTTACTAATTTGTGTACAATTAAAAAAAATTCAATAATTTCTTTTCACTATTGATGGCTACCAACTACCGCCATCTTCGGGTAAGGCCAGGTACTTCTGGACCATCCTCGAATAAAATTATTGAAATCAGTTGTGTGGTTATTAGATTTTCCTCCAGAATTACAATAGGGAAAAGCTTCAGAATTAAACTATCCACGGTTAAAAAAGTTTTATATCAACTGACAGATTAGAAACTTCTCGATTGTCTTCTCCTCACTTATACTTATCATCACTCGATGCTCCTAAAAGTCTCGTACTTTTGGTCTGACTTTGAGGCCCTATAACACCTCATGGATGCATTTTGGCACTTTGATCGTCATATTTTGGTTTCCCTATACCCCCATGTTTTGTGTATAAACTTTGTGGAATATCTGATTTTCTACATTCAGTGGATTACCCTGTATATGATGTATCAAATTATACAATTTGATTTAGTACTATTACAAAATTTCTTGTGGGAAACAAATTGTCGATTCAATTGACAAAATTACCCCGAAAACGATTATCAAATTTCAATTTTACCCTTTTCGTAATTGTTCGCGATACGCCCCTGCACATTCTAGCAGGCTATCAAATACGGCGTGTAACAAACGCTAATCGAGATCCGAACGTTACGTTCTCAGTTAACTACCTACGAACCAATAGGAATTCTCCTGTTTTACAATCACATATTCAACTTGGGTGGTCTGCATTTTGTTTTACTCTCGGTTCGCTTTATAACGCGGCCGGCCCGGCCGCCGAATTAAGGCCGAAGACGCGCGCTATCTCTTACTAATCACCTCATCTCGCTCCCTTTTACATCTAATTATGCTGTATCGAGTTTCGACCAATCGATTCGGCGCAACCGCTTTTAACAGAGCCGGAATTCGAGAAAAAAAATTCTCGGCGATTATTTTTTTTTTATGATAAGTAACAGGAATTAAATTTCAAAAGCGGCAGTTTTTGGTGGATGCGTACCTTATTTAGAAATTATTGTGAATAAATTCGTCTCGACGACCAAGTTATGATCTTAAGATGCTGAAGGTAAACGCGCATACGTGTAGTATGAATATCATTAGCGGTTCCTGAAATTCAAATTCGATATTATCGAGTCGAATTCCAAACAAAAAGAATATCATTAAAATCCAATTATTATAACGAATGTCGACTTTTTTTTAAATATTCTCAAGGTTGACCCAAGTTTCCTCTTAACATTTAATAGGTCTATTATTAAGATCGCATCAGCTATAAAGTTATTTTTACCTGCTTCGTTTCGAGACAGCATGTCTTCTCATTTATTATACAGAACGATCTCATTTTCATACGACGATAATAAAAAAAAACAGTTGTCACTTTGTTTTTCTTCTGATTTCAAAAGAAAATAACCTCTAAATTAATTTTTTACATATATCAATTACGTTTTAAATCTATACTCTGAAGTATAGACGTATCAAAGAAAATATTCGTCATCCAAAAACCCTGGTGGTGATTTTCCATGAGTCCAAATGCATACGCTTTCCATATTCTTTGATCATACATCTTGAATATTTCGGAAACTTATCTAGCAGAGATGATAAGGAGGAAATGGAGTTTATGCTTATCAGGTGTCGAAGTTGGTAGCAATATGTGCATAGTCACGTAACTAAGACAGCTTCACAAAAAACTTTGATCCCTCTTTAAGAACGAAAAGCTGTATACTGCCCAACAGCTTCTACAAGATCCAAAATCGTCCATCTTTGGAATATTGCTCTTACATTTGGAGCTCGGCTTCCAAGCATATCCTCAGGATGCAAAGTTGACCAGAAACTTAGACAGCTTAGAGCATGGAAAAAAGCTGATCTGATACTGATTTACCGATACTACCTCGGCAAATGCTCTGTTCAACATAATCCCACCTAAAGAAGTTTTTGTAAGACCTACTCGATAGGTAGACGTGGCTCATTTGCACGCAAACTCTCAGAACGTCAATTTATTTGAAATATTTCCTTTGGAGTAATGCAAGTTTGTAAAATCCGCTACCAAGAACATTGTAATCTGCAGAAGTTGAAGATCTCTACGTCAAAGCTAGAGTTTTAAGTACAACTTCAATATTTGACGTGAAGTTCGAGGTATTTCGAGAACGTAGATAATGCAAAAAAATATGATCAACCTTGTATGAATATCCCATGATCAGTGCCATACTATGTTTTTTTCCATACATTTTAATAATAAAAAATTGCATTTACTTTATTTTTCAGTCGATTCTTGAAGAAAATCTAGTATACGAGGGACAAACGTTATTTAACCTTTGTTGAAATATTTTGTAATGATATTTTTTAATATTGTACGGTTTGACTAGTCTATAGAAACTACCTGCGTTTTCTATTCAGCCATTTTGAAACGTGCTTAGGACGATTTGAATAAATAAGCCATTAAGTCGGTTCGGGTAGGGGACACCCTCCGTCGTAAATTAGGTTGTTCGGGGGCTGAGTTACCGCAACATACAAACGAAACAATGGTTTTGAGGAATATCTAATCAACTCGAATACACGAAAGCGTATTGTAATTAGGGAATTACCAAATTGATAACTATATAAAATATATATGGCGTGCTTTTTGGATATGAAGGCCTTTGTAAACATTTTTATTGTTCTTTTCACGATAAGTTCATAAGAAACTACTGTTATTAATACTTAGGTATATTTTTAATCTACCAATTTCCATATATCAAATTTTTATCGCCATTTATATTTGTTATGAAAATTTCTTGCTCTAATTTCATCCTGTACAATTCCTACAAATATAGAATTAAAACAATCAAATATGGTCAGTCATCTAGAACTAGATTTCATGTATTGAATGTCATTAGAAATAATTCTACATTTTTTCAAATACCATCGAACTTGAGAAAATTCAAAACGACCTCGGTATATATCATAATTCGTACATAATGCGACTAGTGTTCTGAAAATTTGCTTGCAAGGGTTTTCCGAAAATAATGTCGGACCCAAACTTCGTTATTTTAAAGGGAATGCTATGGTTTTTATTACATTTTTGAAATCTATGCGAAATTTCAATATAACAGGCATGTCTGAACCATAAAGATTTTAATTTTTTCAAGTTTTTTACAAAAACCGTTAATTTGAGATATATCAAAGTATCAACGAAGTCCCCTTAATTTAAAGCGTAGAATCCAATGGTAAAGACAAAAATGGGGGTTGCCATTTGAAAAAGTTTTCGAAGTTTTTAGATAGCGAAATTCGGCACCATTTTCTGAACACCTCATATAAATTTTTGTCAAGGATTTCACTGATTTTGAAAGTTGTATGTGTTATTTGTTCAAACGCCAAAAATATTAGACCTGACTCACTTAAACTTAGAAATATAATTTTTTTAGTGGAGGGCTGTATATCCAAAAATTTTGAAAATGTGAAATAATTAAAAAATGGTGGACTTCAGGCACACTATGCCTTGCATAGAGTTATATTGAAATTTCACGTAGATACCAAAAATTTGATAAAAACTATAACATTCCGTTTAATATAACGAAGTTTGGTATAACCGGAAGTTTCAGAAAATTCAAATTATTTTATCATTTCGGAAAACCCATGCAAACACTAGTCGCAGTATTTTCCCATATACATATCATATTTGTATTCAGCTCGTCGTAAAGGACCCTGTACATTATTAATTCTTATCAATAGTAGTAGATACTATAATTATTTGGAGGGATACTTGATAAGAAACCCTCCAAAAATTTAATCCTACATTATTTCCTCAAATATCAAATTGAAAGAATCGAATATAGTCATTTAAGAAGAACTAGATTTTATCTATGGAATGACATTAATAATACTTCGACATATTTCATAGTCTTCGAATTATAGGCTTTTTTATGAAACCCTGTAGAATAATTTCTGGAAACGGAAAACATTTTGAAATTTCAACTTTAATGTCTTATACTGCGTATATTTGTGTTGGAGGGTGCATGTAATTTGTATTATCACCTACTAATTAATTTTTTTCATCAAAAACTCGTAAATTCAATTAAAAAAAATAATATCTCCGTCATCAATTATCATTCTTCATTTATTCAATTTCTGGCTCTAAATTTAACAATTTTTACAATCAAATTACATCCATTTAGATCAAAAAGTTTTCAATTAAATGGAAAATATCCTATTCATACTATAAATTTGTATTGTTTTTAATATAGTGTGTCCCTAAAATATGTTGATGAACGGACAACTTTTTTATTGTGAATTTTTAGAAGAAAAAGTTTTTGTCATAAATTTCTGCATGTCCTAAAACGCACAAAACAACGATTGGATATTATTATTTTTATTCATATACAAGGTATGTCAAAAAATATAAACATAAACTTTGTTTCTAGAATTCATAATAAAAAAAGGTGTCCGTTCATTAACATATTTTTGGGACACACTATATTATAAGGGATGCAAATTTATAACATGACTAGTGTAGTTTTATTGCGCTTTAATTGTAAAAATTTTGAAATTGTGGATTATAAGCCATGGAGACATTTTTATAAAATACAATCTTTTCTCCTAAAATTGATAATAAAAAAATTGTCCATTACCGCTAGAGGGCGTATTTGAAAATATAAAATTTAGAAAGCAACCTTCTTTCATTAGAAAGTTTAAAAGGAAAAATGTATCGAAGAAGTGCTTCGATATTTGATCGAAATCGATGAGGATAACAAAAAAAAACCTCCAGAAGTCATACATCTATTGTAACCCCATCAAATTCAAACATCAAAAGACCCCCCACTCGACAATAACAAAGATAAATTAAGGTTTTGATACGGAGATTGATATTTCCTAAGCACCTTGTTGATAATCAATCAAGATCTGTGACTTGCGTCAGGTTCATAAAAGACAGGTGCATACTCGACTAATTTATTTAACGTGTGGTGATAAAATTATTACCTGGACTTATTATAAAGTTCTGACATCTTTTCCGTATAGTCTTTCACGGGTTTTCCTCTGTCGTAAACCTTAAGCCCCTGATAAATTGAGATTCATGAAGTGAATATCAATTATGACATTTCGAGAAATAATAAAAAGTTTATACGAAAAGTTCTGGTCGATGGGATGGTAAAAATAATACAAAAGTAAAATTTGACTTTGTTTTTCAATTTAAAGGTTCTATTTAAGTTAAAGGTTTAACATATTAACTAACCACAAAAATATTTTGAAAGTTTTGTCTGTTCACGTGAAGTGAAAGATCGGCACTAACCTCAAAATAACCTGCAAATTTGAGAAATTGCTTTAATACTTAATATGATCAAAGGAGAGATGGCCATAAAATTTAATGCGGTAATTTTGATTGATTTTTAATCTTCAATATAAATAGAATGCGGCTACTAGTCGAGGTGCTTGGCGTGAAGACGATTTTTAATGCCATGGAAAGAGTGCGAAATGGCGGGATGACTGTTTATAGAGCCTCTTTAATACACAATATTCCACCAAAACCACTAGGTTGGTAACTTAAATGGTAGTGGAAGAATTTCTCCAATTATTTCTGCTCAGGTGGGAGGCTTGTGGATACCATCATATTATCAAGTGGTTTTGTATTTGTAGCTGGGACTTTATTTTTGTGGCTGCACCTGTTGGGAGCTCGTGGATTGAGCTTGGGGCATTTGATACTCTCTCCGTTATTTCTTTCTTCATCTGCACACGTTTGAAACTGGGTTTTGTCAGACTATAGTCAACTTGCAGATTACACTACACTGATTGTAGCTGTTGGAATCTTGTGGACTGGACTTGGGACTCTACAATGTTCGACTCTTAATCACCGATGAACCAGTCTTTTCGAAGCCTTTTGTAACACTCCCAACAGTGGTAGTCAGATTCTAAGCCCGTTGGAAAAAGTGTTCCAAAAGCGACTTTTGCTATTCCTTGATTCGGATATAAATGTTGCTGTTACTTGTTGGTGATAATAGGTTTTGAGCGATACATTGAGTGGCTGCAGGGCACGTGAAGTCTGTATAGGAAAAAGTACAAGTTTAATCAAGTATATCACCGAGTATCTAGTGTAAGAAATTGTCACGTTTATACACTCCTTTGAATTGAACAAATGGAGTTATGTATTATCCTATAGTATTTATAAAAGAACGGTTAAATTGTCACATCTTTCAACACTGGACTACATCTTTTGGGTTACTAAACGGCATCAACGTTTCTACAACATTTTATACACATTCAGGTCTTTCTCTTGAATTTTTGTTATCTAGTACTGTTTCCAAAGTATTAAGAATTTTTTCTAGATACGGCCTTAGTCCATAAGTACTCCGAGAATTGATGAGAGAAACCTTCACTTTTATTGTTATTATTTGAAAAATTTATTAATAAATACTGAGAAAAAAAAAACGATCAGTGTTATATTAATAACGTATTTTGAAGAATATATGTAGGAGTTCCGTTCATTAAAAAAACATAATACTAAGGTATCAAATGCCTGTTTATTTTTTTCTCAAGTTTAGAATTAATATACGTATTTATACGTACGTGACTAGTTCTTAAACGGCCATTCAATCGACTCATAAACAATGTCGGAAATAACTTATGGTACTTTAATCGATTTTGAGAAACCAATCGGTTTTTATAAAGAATTACGACATTTATATGTCATTCTAGCGATCATGAAATCAAGGAAAAACTGGATTCAATTTTGTATTTTTTGATAAAAGAAGTAATATACGAGGTGATTAATTGAAAGCGATCAATTATTCTACAAAAGAATCTTCCACGAAGAATATTAGATAACGTTTGTACAAACCAGTGGATTCGTACTCATCTGATCACAATCCTCTGGATTTTTATTTGCGAACCAACTCGATTTGGTACCGGGTGGGTAATTAAGAACTTCCGTTGAATTTCACTTTTTATACTAAGTATTTATTATATTATACTATTAACATTCCAAAGTTTTTTCGTAATAAGTGTATGTTTCGAGTTAAAATTTTTCGCACGCCTCTGATCATAAGCTTATTAGTTACGAATCCACTCCACCACAGATGCTTTCGTTCCCAACCACTCCGAATAGTCTTTTCAACTCATTCTCAACTTATTAATGCTCGACAACGTTTCGACGATAATCGTCAGATAGATTATACGAAAGGTAGCCATTTGTACGAGTCAACATTTCAAAAAAACCTTTCGATGTTGTTGCCTCGGATGATAACCTCGAGGATTATCCCGCTTAATGGGTTACAAGGGACTTTAAAAAAGATAAATATTTCGCAAGGTAAAGGTTAGTGTCAAAAACAAAAACGTACCAATTCGTTTCATCAAAAGGAAATCGGAAATTTACCACTATTATTGAAATAACAAGTCACGGTAGTATTTTTGGTTAGTTTTACAATCCTCGCCAATGAAACAAAAAGTGATATTCGGGGATTCAAAAGCTAGTAATCGATTGAATAACCCCTAAATCTCGTGAATTAATTCATTTTCGCTAATTCTTTATAGGTGCTGGATGTGGCAGCTGCGTGATTTGTATCTAATGATATATAAGAGGGCTGCTACTTAAGTTTTTAGATTTGCCAACACTGACATTGCCATTAATTGCGAACTAGTGCTCTTTGAGTCTTTTACATATACTAAATAATGAATTTCATAAAGAAAACATCGTTGGTATTCGTAAACTGGTATTGTGACATACTTACCATGAGATTGAGGCATACTTGGGATTTAGTTCCACGTCTGTAAGATCGTGACTATTCATAAGAAACCAAAACTAACCAACAATCAACTGTATATTTCTTTCAAGACGAGCTAAAACCAACAAATACACCAAATAGTCGCCCGTTTTTTCGAAATAACTGGACATGTCACTACCGTTCCAACGTGGAAAGATCAATTGTGGATGGATTTGTTTGCCAGGAGTGTTCGAACAAATCGCAGTAAACGAATCGTTCTCCACCACGCGTGCTCTCACACGACAGTTGTTGAACAGTCAAAACATCGAATTGATGGGTCATTCGGCGTACAGTCCTTGTTCAGCATCTAATAATTTCTTCCTATTTCCGTAGGTCAAAAATAAATTAACATTTTTCTAAACCTGAAGGAGCGATTGATGCGTTCAAATCACATATTTTGGAGGCACCTCAATCGGAATAGAAAAACACACAAGACAATTAGTTCAAACTCACGAAAAAGTTCATTGATCTTAATTGAGAATATTTTGACAATCAATAAAACCATATCCAATAATAAATATTAACTTAATAACTTAAGAAGCTACTCTAGTTTTAGGTTTATAAAAGATTTGAGGTGCTTACGTATTTCAAAATTTAAACAGAAATTGTGTTGCAAGATTGAACATTCACTCACAAACAAATGTATAAACAAACAACGAAGCAAACTGAAGAAAAGGATGTAAAAGGAAACAGTTAAATTGGTATGAACAAATATTGAAAATAAGTTAGCAAAAAAAAGGGTAGAAAGAAGTAGGTAAACCTAGAAAACCAAATATAGGAAATAAACAGGAAATGTTTAAGGAAATAAAAGTATTTTCCAGGGAAAGAAAAGTCGCGAAATCTTTTATTTATCTTTAAGTTAAATAAAATTGTAACTAAAATGGTAAAGAAAAATTCCAAAATAGAAAATATCTTCTGTCTAATTCGCTTCGTTCCAGTTAATTTTTCACTGTCGCACATAAAAATACGCACAAAAAGGCGGTATGAAAATAAAGAGTGTTTTGACTAGCTCTTCACCTGTACCGGTATATAGCATCGTTTAATGTCAAAACAGACAAAAGGTAGGTCGTAATTTAGTGACGGACGACGTCCCGGGGTTTCAAGTTGTGTGGTATTCGCTATCGCGCACAAATCGACATTGTCAGCGCCGAAATAAATGTCTTTTTTCTTTTCTATTTATTAAGAATGACTTTTCGGTACTTTGCAGTACCATTTACCATATCTGATTGTATAATTTGTGTCAGAGAAACATAAATAATTAACCGAACGTTACTAGGCTTTCGAAAAAGGTGTAGTTGTCAATTTGTGATGTTATTTTCGAAAAAAAAAAATAAAGTTAGCACAGAATTAAATCTCTAATATAGATTATGGAAATTATTACTAAATCTATTAGAAATAACACCTAACCCGACTTAATTTCTCAATCATTTATCACCCTATATCTCACAAACTAATAAAGCAAGTAATGATTTTCAATATTCTCCTAAACTTGAGGTAAAAAAGCCAGAACGTTATAATAGGTGATCTCGGAAGCCATATTTGTTAAAAAAGATTCAATTTAAGTCGTAAACAAAAAATTACAAGGTCTAGGATCAGCTTTAATTCCTATAATTACAGTACATTTGTTTTTTCTTTTGTGTTACCTAAATCCAAGGATACGAGGAGATAGATATTGTTTAGGGACGGCTTAGGCCCTTCTTTATTTATTCGACATATTTACTATGATAGAAATAACCAGCGAAATACTAAATACATATTCGGAATTGTTTTTTTTTTCTTATTTCGCAATTAAAGACATGGTTTTATAAATTTAGATCCGATAGTTTTGATTTCTAACGATCAAAAAAACCAAAACTTTGATCAACCGTCCAAGAGCACTTGCAGAAGATTGGAGTTTGTCTGAAGAAAAAAAAACCTTCAACGGGACTATACAGAACCAATTTTCAATCGCTTAATCATCGGAGAGTGATTTCACATCCCAAAATATCGCTTCTATGTATTTGGTGAACTACCAAAACTGTTAATACAGATCTTTACTGTGCAGAAATTGATCAAGTAAACCAATCTTCAATCGGAAAGTATTCGGCGATTGTTAATCTGAAATACAACCCCCTTTATGTTATGTTATATTATTTTCCAATAATATGAAACATTACTATTAATTATCATTAGTTTTTTTTATAATTTTCATCAATAAGGGGAATACTGAACTATGTTGACCATAGGTTATTCGAATTAAGTGAGTGGTAAATTACTTAATAAATGAATCATTTAACTAAAATTCCCTCACATATTTCAATTTTCTCTTGGTCTCATTAGCTCAAATCCAAAATAACGACTAAAATCCAAACTTCTTGTATATCACAAGTGATTGAATACTACCCACCTGATAGCACCGCTAGATGAAGCGATAAAAGGCCAAGTGGAGGCAAATTTTGGGCACCTGTAGAAAGGAAAATTTCTAAAAGAACAATTCCTAGTATTGCTTTCCGAATTACGGAAAGCAGTGTCTGTTGATAACGGACAAAAGTTATTATCAAGATTCAAAGTAACTGGTTTATATCCTTCCGATCCTGAAGGGAATTTCCGATGGTTTTCTTAGAGAATACCGAATGATAGATTCTGAGAGTCAAAGGAGAAAGAGAGTTCCCGAACCCAGAGATTCACCAACTCGTTTCAATGAAGACTCTGGTGACATCGACAAATCTGTGTCGATGTCATGTACTTCAGACTTAAGTCTATCTACTCTTAAGAAAAGCAAGAGTTCAAAAATCGCGTTACTTGTCGAAAAACGCACAAGACATAAAGAAACAAATATATCTTAGGCTTAGTTCTAACTAAGCTAAAGCTTTTTTTACTGTTTTAGTAAGGTGATTATAAATTTTTTTACCTTCTATAAATTGTAAAAATACTCCGTTTTGTGTTTTTATTTCTAAAAAATAATGCAGTGTCTGTACCAGGTCTAATTTTATCAAAATGGGGTAGCATGGGTATAGTATTGTGTCATACGATGCCTTTTAGTCATGTACAACTAATTTTTTGCAGGATATTCTGCAAACCACTTTTTGACTTATTCGAAAAAATGTATCGAAAAGGGGCCCAAGGCGTCCCGTTTTACGATACTCACATTATCAGATCATACAATTACATGAAACGCGACTTTAGTCAAGAAAGTGATAACTCATATACAAGGGTGACTGTAGTACCTGACCCAACAAAAAAACACAAATATTTTGGAAAAAAATATATTTATTTTTAAGAATCGTCAAGATGCTCAAAATAGCCATTAAATGCCGACATCACCTCCTCATTGTTCAAAAATCTTTGATCACCCAGCCATTTTGTCAAGTCTGTGGACAATAAATAATCCGAGGAAGATAAATCTGGTGAATAGAGTGCATGAGGTAGTAATTTATTAATTTTGGCCATCGCAATAACGGATGTGTGAGCTGGTGCATTGTCTTGATGAAACACCACTTTCTTCTTAACCAAATGCGGTGGTTTTTGCTTGATTTGTTCGCTCAAACGTCGCAGAATACTCGCTGTCGATATTATATTCTTTTGCCAACGGAATCAATGAAAATTATTCGACGCGCACCTCGAAAAACCGACGTAATGACCTTGCCTGCAGATGGAACGGTCTTTGCCTTCTTTGGAGTTGGTTCTCCTTTTTCAGTCCATTGTTTTGATTGATCTTTTGTTCCGAAGTGTGAAGTGATGGACCCACGTTACATGAACCGGCCAAAAACTCGCGCACTTCCAGTCGACGATCATCCAGTGGATTTTCTTCAGCATCTCTGGTGTCATCACCTCATTTGGTCGACCACTACAATGGCTGCTACTAAGCAACGTGGCGTCTTCTAACTTGAAACATTGAAACTACCGCCATCTATAAGTCAGGCCAGATACTTTTAGCACCATCCTCGTAAAGGACTAAAGATTTCCACGATTATATATTACCTTGGCTGCTTTACAAGAATCGAAACGAATTTTCAATGCCTTTAAACTTATGGTTAGAAAATGGTTTTCGATTTTTGTACAATGATATAACATTTTTTTTCAACGAATTGATTATAAATAAAAAAAATAATGAGAAAGGAATGCCTTTGTTGTTTCCCTTTGATTATTGAAATGCAAAAACTGTACAATGTAATTGAATTTTCTTTTTTGAGAAAGCGAATCGAAAATTCCCACTGGTTGATGTTAACCCTAAAAGATGTTTCGCCACTTTCCTTTTTCTGGAGAAAATAAGAGGCTTTCTTTGCTAATCCAGAATCCATTTTAAGACTTTATCGTAAAGCACGAAAGTTTTCCCAGCCTTTTTGGTTAATTTCTGTTTATAAATGCAATAATTTTAAACTGTATTCAACCAAATATGAGTTTCTCTTCTTATAAACTAATTTAATATCATGTCGCAACCTAAAGAATGTTTCAGCTAGTTTCCAACTCTTTTTATAGAACCATACCTCGAAGACCATTTTTTTAGTACCGTACCGACAGTATTCTATTGAATTGTTCGAAAAACTCGTGGAAAACAACGAGTTTTTTGACGAAAAAAACGAATTGAATTATGTATGAGCCGCGAAGAAGAGCACTGAAAGGAGATAAAGATCTCATTGGTTGAATTATGACAGAACAGAAAGAACAAAAAAAATGGTATAATTAACACATTCGACCTTCAACAAGTCGCGTTCACAATGGGAAATGAGTTGATTTGATGTCTACTTAGGCCAGTAGCAAATCAAAAAAAAACATTGGTAATAAATAGATATATCTTTCGATAAAGATTCCCTCAAAAGGATTTTGAAGATCTTGGTTTGTAACAAGCCAAGTGTCAACACAAAACGTAAGTAGATTTCGTAATTAAACGGGCCGAGAAAAACTTCAATCTTCTCTAAGTTAACAACTTCCCTTCATTTTCAAACCGATTGATTATTTTCTTTATTGTTCCTCCTTTTCCGAAACTTTGTACATAAGATATAGGGTGAATCGAGGACAGTTGACATTAATTTAGTATAAAATATACAGGTGATTAGAAATAACTGAAGAAAACTCACATTTTAATGCAATGTTGACGAGCTCTACTGATTCATCACCGTTAATGAGATATGGAGGTGTCAATTAAGGTTTAAAATCAATTTTTCTTTTTTTGCAAATCGCGTCATACCTCCTGATAAGACGGCGCGGTACTTATAGCTACCATCAATGTTAAACTTCAGTATTCTCCATGTTTTATTTCGTCGTTTTTACTATATAAGTACTTAACATATATTTGATTCACAACTTGAACAATTATCGTAGATAATAGCAGGTTCTTCATCTTCTTCGGCTGACGATTCCAGAACAGTATTTCCTTTTTACTTAAAAATTGATTTTTCGTTAGATATATTTTCTCTTTTCACTAAACTTTTCTTCTTCAGCAAACTGTTCACTGTGTTTTGTTGTTGACTAAACAGCACACGTCACCGGCACTGGAAATATTTTATCCAACATTTTTTCTGGGGTGGGATCTTGTAAATGCGCAATGGGTCCATATGAACAACTTGGCCGTGAAGTTATCGAGCGTTCTCTGGTATTGGAGTCAACTGCAGTCTTTGTAGAAGTTTGTTCACGTACCAAAAGCCGTTGGGGTTCTTCTTCTGCTAGATAAGAATAGTCAGGAATTACTGAGGGATCGAACTACATCCGTTGCTTTCGAAGATGACCCTGCGTTTTCTATAGTAGCAGATTTCTCCCACGCAGTAGCCAGTAACCTGGGAATTGGCCCTCAAAAATGAATTACAGGCTTCATAATAGAATGATTTGAATGTCTGAACATCTGTCTAATAGCTGCAAAAATTTCCACGTTACTGCATCGGAATGAATGCCTATTCAAAAGTAATAGGACTTTTCTTGCGGGTTTTCCGGGCGCAAATTGTTCTTTGAGCCATTTGAAGAAGATTTTATTCTTGACATATACAGATTTTTCTGACATGTGGACTGTAGATCCAGGAACATGTTAGCCCGTTTGGTCGATACTAAAAATGTGTCCAGATTTATTCATTAAGTCGTTTTCAATCAATTTACGTTCCAAAAGTGAGAATGAAGGAGAAGCATTCTGTTTTGTCATACCTAACAAACGTGCAGCAGAAACTTCTCTAGATTTTCTTATGGCAAGTTCTCTGATCGTTCTTAAAAAAAAATCTAACCATGGATAACTGAACTTACGAGATATTTTATAAAATTTATCTAGTAAATTCATTTTTTTCACTAATTCAAAGGCCACCAAACGTACAAAGAACCGTGTTGGCGCAAAACCACTTTTTTAAATATCTGAGCCATTATATTAAGCTCATTCTGAAATCCTCATGTAGGAGAAGGTCACAAGGCGAATTGTACCCTCTGGAATACCAACTGCTTCGCGAATACTCATATCTTCATTGTCAACTGTTCTAGTGTCCAGTTATCTCTCCTGGTGTATCTTTAGTACTTCGTTGGCTTGTCTATAGCACCTGATATCTGATAATTGACTGCATGACACAAAATATTGAATATTTCATAAGTGCGTCATCACTCCTTGGATGCTAATGCATCAACTCATCTTACTCTATGAAGGGAGTCAGGTTTCAGTTTACAGATATTTATATCCGATGACCTTCCATGAAAAGCTTTCGTAATTATATCGAATATGGCGAATGCGTCCAAGTTTGAGTTGGAAAGGCCTAGAATTTTATGAATGAAACTTCAAAAAAGCGATTGTCAACGTATTTACCACAGACACTTGTCGTAACACAGTTCATTCGCAGCTAGTACAGCACCACTTACATTTTCAAGTAAACCTCAAAGAGGAATTGATCTGCTTAGCTTGATCTGAATAGGACATGAACATAAGATAATTATTTTAGTTGGGGACCACAATTGAATAATGAAATTATTTTGGTGGAGTATATAATATCACAACTGGCCTAATAAAGAAGACGAACCAGTTATATTGAAGACGATATGGTAGAGGCTAGATCCTTCGGCTATTAACCGGTTACCTGGTCTCTCTCTTTCTCTATAAGCGGCCATCTTGAAACGTTCGCGTTTTGAATAAATAAGCTATTAAGTTTTTGTTGGGTCGGGAGGTGGAGAAGCACCCCATGTCGTAAATTATCTCGTTTTCGACCTCTATTATGAACAACGATAGTCTGAGGTTTCGTCGCGGTTGTATACGACTATACAGGGACTTTTTTTGTGTTTATAGCTATACCGCTTTCATTAGAAAGGCGAGTAAATTTATTTCTAAACTATTATCATTGATATTTATATTTTCCCCTGTATACGACCCGCTTTACAATTGCAATTCGCTAAAACTAACTATGAAAATTATAGTTCATAATCAAATTTCGAAAGTAAGTACTAAATAATAGAATACGTAACTAAAATATAATTATGATATGTATTATAATCAGATATTAATCCAAATTACCCTCAATTTGGAAATAATAAAAGTTCTCACATGTAACAGTGAAGAAATAATTTAAAAGTCATATTTTTCAAATTACTGCGAACTTTATCAAAGCGGCTATCAAGTAATTTATTCTATTTGGTATTTTCAAAACTTATTTTCCTTCAAACAACCATCATTTGTAACAATAAATTGGTATTGTACAAAATTTATTATTTAGCTCATTGCTTCACTTCAGATCGAGGCCATTTAATTCATTTTAAGGTCCCACTCACGGAAACTACATTCTAGCAGCAGTCATCAAACTAGATCACCAATTAAAGCTAGAGAACTGCAACAACTCTTTCTAATAATTTTCTTTTCCTCATTTCAAAGATTGGTCTATAGATCTCGAGAGTTTGTAGTTGTACCATACAGATTACTGTGTGGATTGTAGATTAATTGCGTCCCGAAGACTTTCCAAAAAATGTGGTACTAAATCCTTCTATATACTAATTATACTTAGGATTATCGATGTCTAAATACTGAATTCTGGCTAACCATTTTCTTACCTGGAGCTTAAGTAAAATACATGAATTTGAACAAAGAATAACATGTTTAAACCTACCAAAAAGTGAACGGTCTAAAGCTATGACGAAAATCCAGATTAATGAAATGTGCCGAAGATATACGAGGAACATCAATTCGAAAGTTGACTAGCGGATTTCGGGTTTACCGCACGACCATCAGTCGAGAACTAAAGAGGAATGAAATTGAATATCAAAAAAAGGAGAAATGTCCAAAATATATTGAAGATCAATTCCGCAAACTCCTGATATGCTGCTGTGTATTAGTCACATCAAACAGAACAGAGTTTTATTATTTGTTTCAGCTTATCACATTTAAAAATTAAAGGCATTGATGGATTTCATACGGATGACATAGAAAATTATCTCAATGACAAGAAATATAAATCCAAAAGCAATTTGGATAGAAATTTTTGCACATATTTTGGACGGATCCTCTTGTCGCTACGCCAAAATAACCATAGTTTGGTTAGAGGCTCACGACATACCTACCATTTGTACCGAAAGAAGATAATCCCCCCAAATGTTCCCCAAGCTCACCCTTTGGGCGATATTGCATAAATAAGTGTATGATAAGGGCTCGAGATAGAATATTTAAAAAGCATGTCGCACCTCTGCTCAAATAGTGCCATAACTCGAAAAATTACAAAATCTCTTTTATTGGTACTAGAAAATTTGAAAATTTTATCTCAAATTATATCACATAGCTGCCATTGCTGTGATTTCGTCAGGTTTTGAGTTATCATCCGAAGAGTGAAAAATATAGTTGGAGCTAATTTAAAATTATTATTACTGGATAGTTTGGATTTTTGACTTATGACACTATCTGATGCAACGCGTTTAGCAAAAATTACGCGCAATTGAAGAAAATAGCGCTTTATGTACTCATACTTCAAATTGAGTTTCTTGTTAACTTGTTTCGAAATTTCACTACAGATTTTTTCCCAAAATTTTTGTTACATACGTTGTTTGTATGTAAGCTTTGTCACCCCTAAAGAGTAATTAGGAAAAACAATCCATTTTCACCATAAATATTTTGAGTGTATCTCCTTTTTACAATATTTGTTTCTATTATAATATTTGGTAACAATTTCTTTTTTTCATATGAACTAAGCTGTGTCTGAATACAAATCTGGGGAATTCTAGATTTCGTTTTAGATACACACACTGTACGTGTTTGAATTTCAATTCGAGACAATATCTTTTTCTTTCGAATCAAATGAACAATCAGATACAACTAAAAGAAATGAACATTATTGATAAAAACGGTATTTGGCTTCAAAATTTAATCGGTTTTTTGTGAGACCGAAACAAGCAACTAATGATGAAAATAATTCGAAAAATCAATTCGTCTATCCATCTGGATATTAGAAATTTGTCGCACTTTTTTATATTATTTTATTTACTTTTCTTCTTTGTTTGTTTGGTTTTGTATTAGGAATCTAGTTATAGTTATAATTTGAATTATAAAGTACTTAAACACTTAACATTGAATATTCAATTTTCAATGAAAAAGCTCTATTTAGTCACACTAATTAATTAAAATTAACACTCCTCGTGAAAATGATAATATTTTGTATAAATAGATAATTAGATTAATTGATTTTCTTTGAACTAAAAAGAATATGTCACAATAAACAATACTACGATACAATAAATCATTTAATAAAATAAAATTCAGCGTAAAAACAGATAAAATCAAAACTCTTTAGATGTCAATAGAGGAAAAGAAAAATGAAATCTTGTCAAAAATTTGTATACAAGAGCTTGTAAACAACCGAGAAATTAAATATTAATACGAACATAAATAAAAATCAATATATACAATAAAAACTTTCTTTAATTTCTTAGACCTTTTGATATATTAAAGTACCAGAATGTTCTTGATTTTAGGTCTGTTCTAAATTTAGTTCAAAATATATTTAGATAAAGACTTAAAGAAAAGTCGAAACGTCAAATTTTATCAATCTCTCAAAAATTATTTAAAAAAACTAATTTTAAAACAGAACAGACCTAAAATCAAGAACACTTAGATGCAATAATACAATAAAAACTATATTACTCTTTTTATATTACAAATTTTTATTTGTGATATATATGAGAATCCTTAAATGTGTATTAAAAATCAGTATTAACATTAAATCAGTCCACAATTAAATATTAGTATTAGAAGGCATGATTGTGCATTTTTTTCACATTGTACAATATTGGGCCCTTAACTAACTCCGAACGTAAAGTAGGTAAATAAAAATCGTACTGCGCGTTCCTGTGTGGTATTTGGTGCAAAAAACTGCAACTTTAGTGTTACTCAATCCATGGAAACTAGAGTACTTGATTGAAATAATTGGACGCATGTCATCTGGGATTTCTGGTAGTGCTGGAAGACAGTCACGGGGAACGTCAACGTTTTCTTCGTCTATCAATTTCGAACTTTCATCCACAACGCACAGCAGTTCTTCAGCATGACGCTTGACTACACGTATTGGTTGAATCCTGACTACAGTTTCTCGTAGAAACGTATGAAGAGCTGATCCGTGTTTCTGCAGCTTTACATACGAAACTAGATAAGTGCCAAGTGTCTTAGAACATCTATTATCAATAGATTATCAGTATCATTTTCTATATTACTCTCAAACTGAATGATTTTAATAGCCATGAGATTTATTTTAGCTGGCAAAATGAATTTTTGAAATAACTTTTCTTTAATATCTGCAATACTCTTTATTCTTTGAAGTTGATATGAGATTTCGATAATCCCCTCCCCCTTGGTTTATATGAGATTTGGTGTAATTCCATACAACCCCTTTGCCCCTATTCTGAACTCACGTAATTAATGGATGCCCCCTTTCAAATTTCAACAATTTAATTAATTTTCTACCATGAAGAGGACGAATTTGATTGAATGGAAAACTTAGATATGGAAATAACCATGTATAATATGGTGTTGTACGAAAGCTTGGAATAAAATTGTTCAACTAGTAACTGGAACTTGAAATAACTTTATAATGCAAGAATTTAATACCAAAAAAACGTAATTTTTGATAAATTCCTTAGCTGGTAGGAACGTAGTGCATGAGTTCTTAGCCTAGAAAGAAAGGTCATAAAAACCTGAAAACACTGATTACTTTTCAATATATTCTTCCTTTATTTCCACACACTATTCAGAAAGTCAGACTAAATCTTCTATGCCACTAAAAAAAGATCGTCGGTGTTGCAGGTTTTCTAAAGTTTCCCTGTATCCTGGTAGACGGGTTCACCAGCCAAATGGCCGACGATAGGGAATAAACAAATAAAAAAAACAAACCGAGAAGGGCCGTTTTTGCTTACAAGCTTCACGTTTTCATTCAGCCAAAATCTCCCGTTAGAAATAGGCAAACACAACCCAAAGAAACCACCACAACCTTAACCCTGCAGAGGAGCTATTCCTATATCAGGGCCTACTCAAACAAACTACCTTCCTCAAAAAACTTCTCCTCATCCTACCAAACTTTAACCAAATAAACTTTTTTTATCAAGCGAAGCAACGTGGACTTTGTCTCGAAATAAGCGCTGATTTTGCCTTTTTTTTTCGATAATTTTTTGACGCAACTGTCTCAGAAAGTAAGAGTAATATGCCCCGTTCAAAGTTGAATTTGATTGAAGTTAATCAGAAGGATACCCTCGCAGTCCCAAAATTTTGTCGGGCCTCTCCATGGAAAATCCATTGAAAATTAGTAACATAAGGCACTATAAACAGCCTCCATTCTTTTTTTATTTGTGTTGGTGTTTATCCTTCTTTAGTAAAAAAATTAGTAAAAACAACGTGAAACTCAATCTGAGAAAACTGGATCGAAGCAGCAAGTTAAAACTTTGTATAAAGCTTGTCGAGACTTGTCACTAACGTCATTTACTATATGAGTCCAAGAGCTCATCAACCTGTGGTGTATAGTTATGTTGAAAGATATACCGATTTAATATAAATAAAGACTGAACTAGTTTCAAGGGTTGAGCCGCGTTGGAATTTTGAAAATTCTCGTCTTTTCGGCTTCCGTTCTGGAGCCATTATCAAGAGGAGGGTGGAGATAGGGTGGTTATTAGTTCATTGATAAGAAGTGATCCAATTCCTTAGTCTCAATCTGCCTACTCCTTGGAATTGGAATTGAAAAGCTGGAGCAAAAAAAATAGAAAATAAAAATAATATGCTTACCTTCAATAACACTGTCTGACCAATATAGGAACGGGAGCAATCTGAGCAGGGGATTGGCTAGACAAATCAACGTATTTCAGAGCCATGGCACACTGGTAGTCTGTTACTAATACCAAACCAAACCAAACCAAAACCTTCTTTGAAGTCCAGGATTATCCGAGAAGTTATCGAAATAGAGAAACGTCCAAACACTAGAGACGATAACCAGATATTACTGGCAATTTGTAATCAACTTTGCTCCAATACTACGGCCAGCAATAGTATTTCTTCTAAAACTCTCCAAGAAGCCGATCTACACAAATTTATCACCCTTCCCGCCAATAATATATTTCCCATTAAAGCCAAAAAACTAAAACCCGTCAATAGGTTCCCTATAATTGCAAGTTCCAGAGGACTAGCTCATCCGTTAGCTCAAGACCGGCAGTGATTGTGTTAGTGTCAACAAAAGAATTTTGAATATCTGAGAATAGTAGTAAAAAATTCGAGCTTAGTTTAATTATAGACCTTGTTCGTTTAGTAAATTCCTAAATATACCATAACTAACTTTCAGATATTATGAACATAATTTTGGTTTCTATAAATCTTATCCTCGCGTTGAAATTCGGGGTTAATAGCCCTCACAAACCATGTGATTATTGGGGAATGGGAAACAATTTTCTTGAGAACAAAAATTTGTTATCGACGATTGTGTTAACCTAACATATGTTAAAGATGTCTTCCATCTTCTAATCCTCAATCTAAAATTGCAAACTAAGATCTAAGCATGTTTCACGCACTTTTAAATGATCCTACACGCGATATACCTTTCCGTTTATAAAAAATAAAATTGAGTATTGATGCAGTTGAGAAAATTTCTATTTTATCGGTAACAAAAAAATATTTTCGGAATGAAAAATGACAACAACAATGAATGTAATCTAAGTAACTCTCATACAAGTGAAAATCCCCATGAGACCTCAACTAAAAGCTTCGAAATTTCATTTTGTATATTTTCGCCGCCCATTGAAACGATCTCTTTAGGTGCTTCCTTTCGATATATACCTGAAAAGGAGTGATATATATATACACGGTCTAACAATTACTTAACCTTGTTTACCACAATATGTCAAAACGAACTAATCTCCTTATATCCATGTACAAAAGCGACTACAAGCGATATATATAGATAATGGGAGTCGGTATCGGCGTTTGATTTTTAGGGTATTGTACGTCTTTTTTGTTTGATAAAGCGTTGCCACCCGGACTTTGACTTTTCGACCAGAAGCGGCACTTTGTCGCCTAACGATACAAGGCGAACTCATTCTATTGTTACCTTGTGAATATATTTTGACTCGAGGTGTCTAATTCGTTTTAGATGTTACTTTTGATGGGCTCTGAGCTTTGTTCTCCTTTCTCTTTCTACCCTCGTTGCTTTTCGAATGAATCTGTTGGGGGTGTATTCAGGTTGATTTCCTCATATATTCGATACCGTTTCTTTTCGAAAGTAAAGTGTTTTATTGTATGAAAATATGCTTCATCAAGTCACACGTATTTGCAAATATAAAATATATCATTAGTTGTAAGTGATGTAAGGAAGTTTGATTTAAACAGGGTACCAGACGTGAACTGATCCCTTTCTGTATCCAATTCGTCTATTAGAACTTCGTTAGCTTTTTATCTGACGCAAATAATCTTGTCGCTATCGAATTATACTTAGAATTTGGTTATTGCCATCCGTAGGTACCAAAATTGTCCTACTTTTGAGTAGTTTTTTCAACTGATTTCAGTTTTTCTTTACATGTTTTTCGGTTCTGTGAATAATCCGCAGCAACACCTTCTTTGACTACTCGATAAATGGAAATGATGTGTTTGTATATCTAAATCTTTCTTATTAAATTCAATTTCTTTGTCTTTATCTGCCCATGGTTTAAAAAACGCTGTATTTCTATTTATTTAAAGAAATTTATTAATTAAATAAATCTCACCAATTCACTCCAATGCTTATCGCAGACTTTCTGGCAGGAATAGTTCGAAAAAATTGTGTACATACAGCTTAGACCAATAGAAATGCATTTATGGGTACGATTCGATGTTTTCATTGGTAAACGGGGGAGATGATGAGTCCACGTAGACTGACAGTCCACAATATTGATTATTCCTCGCATAACTGTCTTCTGCATATAGGAAGAACTATACACGCAAAGTAATCATAGAAGCGGCGAAAGTAAGTTTTCAGGAAAATTAAATTATGAAATCAAGATATTGCACGTTTTGTTTGACTTTTTTTTCTATGCCACTAATCAAAATTAACACTTTGCTAACCCTCCAAAGTTCGTTCTATAAAAATGCTTAAATGAATCTTAATGACATTCGATTGGTTATTAAATCAAATGTAAATCAATTTTTCCTTCAATTACAGCTTTGATGCAATAAAAATGACAATACGAGAACAGGAATTGCCAAATTTTGTTTTTAACTTTAGCACTCATTGTGTTAATGAAGTTTCATTTATCCGAAATTTATATACATTTCAACATGGCTTTAGCGTAGTTTTTTTGACGGTAAAGTAAAACTGTCCCTACAAAGCTAACTTATCAATTTTTTGTGTTAATTTTTATGAAAAACATAGTACCTACGTATCTTTATGCACGCTTAAGTGACAAGCTCTTTTAAAAAATGTCTTAAATTGAGTTTCCTGCTCTTATAAAATTTTTGACTAAGGACACAAATCAAAAACAGAATGGAGGTTGTTTACGATGACTAGTGTCAATAATTTTGAAAAATAAAAAATTGGTTTAAATTGTTTCCCTGGGACGAGGATCATTAGAAGATGATCCTCGTGCGGAAGGTTCTAGTCCATAAAAAAATGGTAGAAATGGTTCTGGCTGTTTACGGTGATTTGTGACTCTAAGTGGACGGGTATCATGTGACTAGGTACTTTAAAAAACAGTGGAAGAAATTGTTTTAATTGATCGGTGTCTAAGAAGAAATTGCGGCATAAGCCGGATTGCCAAAACAAATGCTCTAAAGATCCTAAATGAGCATTTGAATATGACAAAAATTGAGGTAGACGCCTCAAATTCTCAGTGCAGTACAAAAGCAGCATCGAGTAGAATATTTTGATTCCATGAAATGGCATCGGAAAGGAGAACCCGTTTCAAAGATCGCGGAAAGCAAAAGATTACAAAAATTCTTAGAAACTCATCGATAAGTTCATTTAAATGTAATAATTAAAATGTAAGACATTGATTTCCATACCTTTTTGTTTCATAGACCCCTTTCAAAATTTTGCTAAATCTGGTGGACCCTCTATCTATGGAAACTTGCGTTGTGACTGAGTTTTCGAAAAAAAATTGATTTCTTCATAGGGTTAATTATTTGATCATAAAATCAACTAAACAAATTTAGACTTGTAATGTAACTTCTAAAATGGTAATTACAAAAAAAAATATAATTATAATGAGAGGGATGTACTTGATAGTTTGAAAGCAAATTATCAATATTTGGTAAGAGAAACGCGTTCAGAAGTTTTTGCACACGACCTGCAGCCAAAATGTTTGATACATGTAAACCAGAGAACTACTACAGCAAGGCAACCACTCCATGACAAACTTTTCACGACCTCCGTTTATTTTTAGCCAAATAAGATCCGATCGCTATCTAATCCAAACCACCATATGACCCAGAAATACTTTATCATATATTTACGGATGTCCCTGGTAAATATATTGACATACACAGTTTTCCGCGTTTAAAATTATCTACGACAGTTTATGTAAACAATAAACATCAATTATTCCATACGATCGAAAGAATCGATTGCAACCAATTCGAAATGTAATGTACCAAATGCGAATTTATGTTGAAGATTACAGATATCCGCTGCTAATGTCTCAATAATAAATTTAATTTTCTTCGGCCGCATGTATAATAACCTCATCAAAATAAGAATACGTAGGCACTCTAAATTAGTGTACATAAACTATATATGAAACTTGAAAATGAAGAATTACCTTAACGATGGTGGTCCTTGTACTAGAATACCGTTTGGTATATAACTTCTAAAGAAATTAAAAAATATAAGATTTTTTTGTTAAATAATGAAATTTTGGCACGTAACTTTATGAAATATCAGTGACTTTATTTTTATTACAAATATGGGTGGTAGGCGGGATATATTATATAGAATATACTAGAACGCCAGTGGATACATAATCTTAATAATAAAGCTTATTTTGATAAAAATACTAATTTTTTCAAATGAATTTATGCAAAAAATTGATATTTTTGAAATTTCTGAAAAAAATATTATAAAATTCAAGTTTCTCCTTGCTTTAAATCAAAATAAAATATTACGAGTGATTTAATTTGTTTGCTTTGATAATTTTTCAAAAATTAAATGTTTTTTTATTATTGGTTATTATGGGGAATAAATTTTGCAGTTCATTAGGTAAACTCGAGGAATATTATACCAAACGACTTTTTTATACGGTTGATATTCCATAATAGCCTGCTACGATAAACTGGACCGGGTGATTAACAGATGTTTGAATAATAGCGTCGTACCTGGCGGGCGAGAAGGGAGTCGGGTTATCCGCCTCCCATTGGCCGGAGCGTTAGTGCCACGCCCATTATCACACAGTCTGCCGCAATAACACCATGTGTGGCATATGACTTTGCTATGGTGGAAAAAAAACCTCGGAAAGAGCTTTGGTCGGTCGTTTGGAGGTTTTAATAAAATACTAAATTGCTTTTCGAGAAATATGCTTAGTGTGAGATGAGTTATTGATGTGCGGAGATTGATACGAAAAAAAAAGTTTTCACCATCAAAAAACCGAAGAAAGAATTTAAAAAATCTTTTTATCGTTATTCAAATCATGTGGTATTATTTGAAAATATTTATATTATTGTTGTCATTAGATTATGAATATTTGTACAGAATACAAATATTTTTTCTACTTTTACAAATATTTTCTTCTTATAATGATTTTTTTTCGACTTAAAAATCCCCTATGCCAAAATTTGGCCCTAATACGATTTCCGTGACTATGTCAGTTTATAAATCGACCCAAAATAAGTCGAAAATGAGATACAAAATTTTTCGATATCTCGCTTCGTATTCGAGATATCGATACTTGAAGTTGGAAAAATTTATTTTTATTCAATATCAAACTAACCTAACTTAACTTAATCTAACCTAACCTTCTCGTGGTGCATTTTGAGTGAAAAAAGTTCTAAAATCGTGAATTTTTTACACCCAAAATTGTCTAAAAAAATTTTTTTGTGTGAGGATTATTTTAGTTTTGTTTTATTATTTTTTTTTCTTATGGGGGGTTTCGCCCCCTCGCTATTCATTTGAAACGAAGTATTGAACGCCATCTGTTCAATAAAGCGAAATTTGAAGTAACGTTTGATTATAACTTTAAGTATTGATATCTCGAAAACGAAGCGAGATATCAAAAAATTTCAGTTCTCATTTAAGCCAAATCCGCTGTTAAATCGCCACGGAAATCGTACTCTTCCCCAAAATTTTATTTCGATTGTGATATTCTCGGTCTTCTTCAATTAATCTATTTTAGTATAATCGATGTCAAAATTTATTACGATTGTGGTACCTTCAAAGCTTCATTCCAGGATTTTGTACAATTTTTCGAATTTCTCTTCAAGAAGGGAACACAATAAATACAGTCTTTTTCTCAAAGAACTTGATAGTTTTTGAATCCATACAATTCTGTGAAAAGAGTGATAATTTCCGTTCTGAAGAAGATCTAGGTATTATTTTTTCGAACCAAAAACATCAGCATTGATGTCCTCATGGTAAGAAGTCACCAGAACAAGTAGATTCAAAAGTCTATAAACCACATTAAACAAAACCATTTGAACCGCCGATATGTAACTATTATGAGCCTGGGCCTCTCTATTGTCGGAAATTATTTTCTAAAGAAGAGCACAAGTAGTTAGGTACTTCCCTTCGAAGTCTTTCTTTCGATTGATTTGCTATTTGAAATATTGGTTTTACTGGAGCTTCACGTGCTGTTTGAAGCTCGCCACATTTCTTTTCATTAATAGCTCCATAAATCTCAAATTTCCCAACACCAAGCTAAGTCCACTGTGTCACTAATACTTCTACATAAATGTTTGTCTTTGAATGATTTGGATGAAGTTTTTTCATTAACTGTTAAACGATAATAGCCTCGACTTTCCTAAATAATATTCTGAAAAATATTATGGTTTTCAAATTTCGAAAGTTCGCCTCTGCCTCACGTTAATTGTATGTAAATCAGCCAAGCAATTTTTGCGAATTTAACAATAAGAGCATGTTGAGCAGAAGGGCAATTTGTCAACGGTTTGCATTATTTATATGCCACATGACAGCAACGTCCACATCCACAAACAACGTGCATTGATAGGGATGTGATTATATTTATAGATTGTTGTTTTCGAAAACGGTTTTTTATTGGATTGTTCCTACGTTACAACTATACAGGTGAAATCAAGAAAGCTCTTGTTAAAACTCCATCTACAAGTTTCTTCAAATTCGTACATAAACTAGTATAGAATCAAATTTTTAGAATTAAATATTATTCAATCACCAATTCGAAAAAATTCTATAGGAAAACGTAGATTCAATCTTCTTTACATTTGTCTTATTAGAAAATTTGAACTTTCTATAATATATCAACAAATATATATATATATATATATATATATATATATATATATATGCATATCTTTTAGATTTTGAAAAAACAAATTCTATAAAAAATTCAACGCCTTCAACAACCAACTAACCTCACCTAACCTATAAAGCTCAACTTCACTTATAACGACCTAACCTATAAAATTTATTTTCATTTATATTCGAATCATAAAATATTCAGCTATATTCATAACGATCTAGTCTATAAAAATTCAACGTCATTCATAATCTAACCAATAAAAAATTAATGGAAATTCCTATAGTAACAAGAATCAATATTTCAATTAATCAATATAAACTATCGTACCTCATTTTGATTATTGAATTTTGAATACCACGAATTTCAAGTTTTTACAAGAATTACTACAATTCTGTAATTATTGTAAGTACATTTTATTATTGTTATAAATTTATACATATTTCTTATATTGTATTTGACCATAATTTCAGTCCCAGTTGATGAATACATAAGTATTCGAAAGCTCGGAAAATATATTAAAGTTTGTCCACTTTGGTGTTTCATTGCCAGTTTCCCAATAATTAAACGCTCATACTTCAGCTGGCAAAGACTTCTTTACAATTTTCATACACAAAAATAAATACATCGAAATATTAAACAATGTCTCTGGAAATATCTGGAAATTCGCTGTCTCGAGAATCAATTTCTCCTCGTATAAGTAGGTAGAAGGTTTTTCTGGGTAAGGTATCGGTCAGTCGGGTGTGGACGGGTTATCGTTTTACAGAGGGAGATATGTCTACCAGTATTAAGTATTTACATGGTCACATGGTATTGTGGCCACAAATTACTCTTCTTTACTAGCAATATAATATATACTGGAGTATTTCTCTGTCTTTCGCAATGGGCTTTCATCTGCTATAAATGTCCGGAAAGTTGTTAAAACTCATATTTGATTTCCATAAATAGTAGCTAAATCTGTTTACTAAGTATATAGCCACAAAGGAAAATTTTTGCCGCCCAATAATTCGCGAAATGACGCATTGAACTAACCAAGAAGAAAAATAAATTTATCAGAATTTTATGTTCTTATATCGTTTCGGAAAAGCTCAAGAAATCCATTGTAAAATTTTTACCAGATCTTGATGGTTGAAGGATCTTTTTAAGCCACGGTGAGTTACTATATTTTTTGTTACAGGGTGGTATCGCAGTTAAATTAACGTCATTTATACCTCTCCATCTCAAACCCTATATTTGTTGGATGTAACCTCTTCTGATGGTTGTGAAGAGTTTTTTCCCTGCTCCCCACTGAATACAGTCCTGAAGTTTTTGCACTATTACTTTTCTCTTAATTTTATTATGATATGACAACGTCGCAATGGCGAATTTCACCCTCTGCCCCTTCAGACGTTGTAGCTCAAGAACCATACAACAGACTATACCAATAAAAATATTTCGTACGCCTCATTTGAGTGGCATTCAAGGGAATTTTTTTTCTACCATGCCATTATATAAAATAATGAAATAAAAGGTTGTCGGAGGGTAGCTAGATCAAACTGACGAATAAGAGAATAAATCGGAATGTAATTTTTTTCTGTAAAAACAAACTAAGCTTTCGCAAATTAACATGACATTGACCGTTTGTCGTTGCCCTATCTAAATTATCCAATTGATGAAACATCCTGTATATACTATACATTTCTGTACTTTACCAATAATTGTCTGATAAGTGATCGAGTCGCGAATCGAACCGGTTTGTCACGACATCGACATATGTACACTGGGAAAAAACGTTTGATAATGGAGTGAGTGATTATTATAGGATGAAAAAGTGGCAACATTTGCTTTCAAGTCGCGAGGGGCTGGACCACAAGAAGCATTCAGACACTGCCATCGATTCTTATTATAGTTATTTGTCGAAGGTGATCCCGTGTGATCGCCTTCTGCGAAATGAGACATTCAACAACGCGAATTCTTTCCACTAATTTCGGCTTTTTAAACTGGTTTATAAGCGTTATGAGAGAAAGAAGAAGAAGTAGTTGATTTAATTGTAACGTTACACCTGAGAACAGAAACGATAAAGTCTTCACAATCGAATTGGTAATAATAAAAATACGATTGTCTTTAAAAAAAAATCACTTAAAATGTCGAAAAAATGATGTGGGAAACAACTAGAAACCAAATTTTATGTTTTTATTTTGAAACTAAAAGAAAAATAGAGTAGAAGACAGGATGTCTACCGGAAAAAACGTCATATTTTTCATATAAAGAGGTACCGACATCAGCAAAAATTTCTTAAATTATTGTTTGAATTTACATCCAACAAAACAAAAAGCGGTAACCGGGGAAAACTAACGATAAATACTTTGGGTTTGATTGGTAAGTCAAAAAGAATCTTCAATATTCTTGTCTAAAATCAACCCAGCAGTTCAACGTTAGTCAAAAATCAATTTTTCGAATATTAGAGAGAAGCAATATGCATCTCCATAAAATGATACTGCTCAGGGGCCCATGAAAGACTATTTCGATAGGAGAATGAACTTTTTTGAACAATGGCAATGTTAACAATTTTGTTTTCTGATTAGAACCATTCACGGTAATGTTAATCGTCGAAATTGTCGTTATTGGTCTAATGAGAATCCTCATTGGACGAAAGAAAGACATACTTAATATCATGAAAAATTACACACACAGAAAACAAAATTCGATAATTTAAACTTAGCGCGAGCTAAGTCTCTGGAAACGGCTCAGCTTCATTAAGATCTCGGAGTTCAAGATCTGATCTCTTCGGGATCTCGAGACCGTATTTGTATACCGTTATTTGGTTCTAAGCTTTAACTAAGTCGTTTTTCTAATATATTTTCTTGCCGTGCAGAGTCTGCGAGAAATCGTGAATATATCGGACGGCTATTTGTCTGATATACTGCGAGCGTTGAGTTAGCGATAGTCCCCGCAGTCGCCATTTGTAGACTCAGCTGCTAAACGCTCAGATCGATCATCACATCGAATACTCTGCGCGCGGCTGCGAGTTTATCCGGAGCGAGCCGGCGAGGTTTGCGCGTCGCCGGTTGTACCCCTCTTGTTTTGATGTAGTTCTCTCTGTAAAATTCGCGAGCTTTTTACGATACGGCGCGTCACCAGAGCTTGGTACGTTACTGCTAAACCCTTGTCCCCGATATATGAGTTTTGTTGATGAGCTGTTCGTCCTGAGCGTCTAAGGAGAATCCGAAGTGTGCCAAGAAATCAATGATGATGATCGGTTTCGCAGCCTTAGCAAAGTTCGACGTAAATGCGCAGGATAAAGTCAATGAATTTACCTCATTTTTTACCCCTGAATACATTAAAATAGAAAAAACCGGGTGGTTATATTTAAAAAAATAAAGAAATTTAATATTTATGAAGTTAAACTTTGAACACTTTTTATACATACCTCGTATAAAATGAAAAATTTTTGAACATAGAATCAAATATATCTGTTTGCTTAAGGCAACCGAATAGAAACCATTTTCATATCTTTAAGGGTATTCTCGTAAAAAAATCAAATTTTTTACAAAAAAATTAATAACTTAAAAAGTCTTCATTTTTTGAAAAAAGTTTTTAAACAAAAGTATACTTAAATTTTATGTAGATTTCAAAAATGTATCAATAAACAGGGTGTTACATTTAAAATAACAAAGTTACAGTCATTTTTGAAAATATTTTAGTTAAAAATATCGTATCCGAAACCCCAAACGTAAAAATTTTCATGATTTTGTCATATATTCAGATAGTTTTAACTCGTCGTGGGACACCCTGTATAGACTATGTCGCGTATCGTATGATTCATAATTTCTTGACTGTACTGTTTTTAATTTAGGTCTCTCCAATTATGAAACAGTATGAACAAAATTTTACTAAAAATGCTTTTCGCAAATTATGGAAAAAAAAATGCTCAAAACTTCAAGCAACGTTATCTAACATCTGACTGGAACATTCTTTCTGGTGATGTGGACTTTCTAGTACACATCATCATCCAGTAAAGGGTCCAGTAAAGGTTTACGTATATTTGCAAAGAATGTGCGATCTATATCGCACCTTAGGAAATTCTCCAGGAAATTCCACAGACATCCACTTAGGAATGTGGAGCACAACCTCAATCTAAGTACCTAATCAATGTTCAGAATTAGTTAAGAACTATATACTTTACAATGCAAAAATAATGCACAATCATTTGCCAATGGAAATGAAATGTATAACAACTTTTTCCACAATAATTTGAAGGCCTTCCACTCTACAAATAATTTGTGTGTAATACATATAAAAATTTTCGAAGGTAATTTCGTTATTCATTATAGTTTTCTTGTGTATACTTCAAATTTAGATTTTATTTGTATTAACAAAATACAAATTTGGGGCGTTGTTTTAAATGCGCCTAAGGGTACCAAAATGATAAAGTAAAAATTTGATAATGTACGTCAAGCTTCTTCTCAGGATTGGCAACAATTTGGAAAATGGAGCAACTAAAATTTTCAAAAAAAAAAACAGAAAATGTAAAATGATCAACTGATCAAACTCGAAATCTGTAGTAATTTGAAATTTATTGAAGCGAATACGGACATGCTGTATTGTTTCATAACCAACCAAAGTAAATATTTTCCTCACATTTGCTACGAAAACTGAAATTTTTATTGGCGTAATTCTTATTAGATGAATCTGCTTTTTCTTTTCTGTTTTATGTCGCATGGGACATTATCACCATATGTTGATACTGTATAGTGGTTTTAAGAAGATCGTTATGTGCAACTGTTACATTGATATCTCTCCAAGTCGCATCTTCGACGGTTTCGAATGATATTGCGAATTTATATCAATTTACAGGACGTCCCAAAAATAACTGCTCGAAGTACCGATCTCCGTAATTTTGTTTATTATTCATAAATCATAATCAATCGTTGAATCCCGTTGTGAACCATTCTACTCTAAAAATACCTAATTCTTTAGAAATTTTATCTTTGAAGGACTGTGGTGTATAAACGGGTGATGACTTAGATCTTCACTATATTATTGTTCGACTTTCAGTTAGAGAAACAACCAGACAAAACTGGGATGCTGAAAGCATGAAAAACGTTGCTCAATCAGTGAATAATTAGGAACGAATGTACGAATCCATTGAAGCCCATTGAGGTCGATTGTCACTTTGTATTGATTGAAAATTTTCAAAGTCTATCTTCCTAATTTGAAGTCAAATTTCAACATTTCTTATATATTTGAGTGAGTTTGCAACTAACTTTGTCAGCAATCGTCGATTTACTTCCATTGAAGCCCAATACAAAAGTTTCAAGGAGTTCTCCTTCTACTAACTTGCTGAAGAAAACAATATAGAACATTATTTTAAAAATAATATTGCTGGTTCAATTGTAACAAATCCAGGACCTACATCAGCTGCAGAATAGGCTTTAATAACAAGATAACTGTCAAGTTCTGGGCACAATTGGACACATGAAGACCAAAGATATTCCATAAGCTGATATCTATGAGGATTTAGACCTGTCTCCAGCCATATACAAAGCATGCAATTTCCCAAAATTTAATATCATATTTAATCTGCGAGGGATTCACAGATTCTTGTCCTGTCAGCGGTTGAGTGGCTCTAAACGTAGCCATATCATCGATAATTCCATTACCTTCGATTATCCTATGACTAAGAATTTACACAGCACTACTTTTTCTCCGTCATATAAAAAAAACGAAAAATTGAGTCAGTGCTTTTTGCGTTCGGAATAAATTTGTTACCACCCCTGTATATGGACTTAATTATTTGTAAGTTAAAAACCACGGCGGCTTTAATGTTCGAAACAAAAAAAAGCCTACCTAGTAGACAGGTGTTGAGCCCCGCAGGAAAAATGGGCCTTCGAGGGTATTCAGCCCTAGCGAGGGGCAAAAGCTCGTTCATATTTTGTACATTAAACCAAATATTGGTCTCAGTGTGCCTTGATGGGTCTCATTAATACCCCGAAGTGCAGCTGTTATTTTTTCCATGGACCAATCAAGCGCTCACCGCCTACCGGACGCCATATTGCTGGTAATTTAGAGAATTTTTGGGTTTTGCCCTCTGTCATTTCGAATTGTTCGAATCCCACAGAGAGATCATTATTTTTTTCTACCTTCACAGGATCGTATTCGAAATTATCTGAAAATTACAACTACGGAAGTTTTAGTTTGAATCACAATAAAAACAATAAAAGAGGGTAGCACTAATACCAGGGCTGATACGTAAGTTTCGAGATATGGCAACACTGATATGGATATGTCAAATCTGACATTGTCATCATTTTCATATGATCATTCATGGGTTTCGACAACAGTTTCCCGAGTTCAATCGTGGTCGCATTCGTTACAGGTCGTCCAAAGCACTTCGAAGCAAATAATCGCCTGTTTTTTCGGTATAACTGGACATGTCGCTGCCGTTCCATTAGAGCAACTTAGTATGATCAATGCTGAATGGTAAACAAGCATTTGTTTGCCAGAGGTGATCGGAAAAATTAGGGAACCGAATCATTCTCCTCCATGGATATTACAGTTCATACCAAAACGTTTTTGAACAGTCAAGATATCGAATTAATGGGTCATCTGCCTTATAGTTCTTGTTTGGCATGCAAAAGTGTATTGATCTTAATGAGGAATATTTGAAAAAAAACTTAATACTCTAAATTTTGAAAAGATAATTCGCATAAATGCATTAGCACGATCATAAGCTACACTTGTATAGATCTTCTCAATGTGACTATTTAGTGACTTGAGGGTCAAGTATGATACAGATCACACGTTTTGCATGTTTAACTTAATGGAATCAATTTGACCGTGGGACAAAAAAAATAATAGGACACTAAATATTTCCGAAACAGTTGAAGATACATGAATTTTCTGAAGAATCGAAAAAACTGATAATATACAAGAAGTTGCATTTTCCACATGAAACATGACACATGACACACCCTGTATATTCTTTTTTTTTTTAAAAATATTTTTAAAAAGGGTAAAACAGGCAAATGTGCCCCACTATTCGAAAAATCGAAATAAAAATCATTTTTTTTTTAGAACATGTTTATTAAAGTAATCAGTCTTAACCTCTGACTCAATTGGCATAAAAAAAACTAAAAAATCTTCTAAAATATAATTGAATATAACTGAGATCAACAATTTTGTGAAACTTAGGGTGGGGCACATTACAAGGATAGATCCGTCTTATGTGCCCCAGCAAAACCTCTCATTTAGAGGTTCTTTTTCCTTTCCCTTTTCCTTTTTCTTTGGTACCGCAGTTATTGCATTTCTCTCTATAACTTGTACAGTCTTCATGTAACCAGCCAGAACACTGCAAACATCGAATCCATTCGCTCTTCTTCTTGGTACGGTAGTAATTCTCGTGACATTCTACACATGTGTTTTCATTTTCATCAGAACATTCTTCGCTAGATTCTCTAAGCTGCAACTCTACTTCACTTTCTGATGACGAAGATAAATCCCTCACAACAGTCTTCTTACGTTTTTTCTCCTGTATTTTTTTTGTCTTCAAACAGTTTACGAGTTGTCAAATGAATTTTTGATGTCGAAACCTCAACAGATTGCTTCCTTTTACTTACTTTTTGTTGAATAATAGGCAATGGACTAATTATTTGTAAGGTCTTAGATGGTGTTAATTCTTGTGCAGTCTCAGAAGATTTTGATCTGGACATTTGAATGGCTTGATTATTATTATTACTAATCAGAGATGTGGATGTACTTGGCAAGGAAAGAGCAATAGTGTTCTGAGTTGGCTGTGAATGATTATTAATTGCTTGCGAATCATCATTATTCTGAATACTTCCCATTGATGCATCAGAAATTCTGAAGAAATATTCACGCACAGCATTGGGATCATAAGGGCAAATCCCTGTCGCTTTAAATCCTGAAACGCCAATTGCTGGTATAGCAGAACCAATCATTTTTGAAATGTGGTATCGATTAAAAGGTCGGCCTTTGTTGTTGATAAACCAAGTGGAAACTTCTTTAGACAAGTAACTTTTGAATGGCTTAAAAAAACTTCTATCCAATGATTGAAGAGCCTGAGTAGTATGACTTGGTAGACAGAGGATAATCACATCGTTTTCAGATGCCAATTGTAGCATTTCATATGAATTGGAATGTGAAGAATGCCCATCTAAAATCAGAAGAACCTTGCCATCTTGCTTTCGTGGTATAAAATGCTCTTTCATCCACTTCAAAAATACAAATATACATTTGAGCCAGGTGGTAGACCCACACAAAATTCCGGTTTTTTGTATTTACCCTTCAGTATCAAAATAGGCGGAAGGAAAGTACCTTCCGCATTGCAGCACGCAATCAAAGATATATTTTCACCTTTTTTCGGTACTGGTTACAGTATTTACACATTTCGCACCTTTGCTAGCAATTACGCGTCCAGTTTTATTGTTAACTTGTATTCCGCTTTCGTCCATGTTGTAGATTCTTTCTGGTTTACTAATCAAATCGTTATCAGTCAATACCTTCAACAACATTTCAAAATATTTATCGACATCCTGTCTATTCATACCACTAGCTCTTGCCAATGACAGGCCTTCTGCTTTACGTTTACTCAGGTCTGGATGACGCTTCATAAATCCTTGAAACCAATCCCAGCCTGCTGACTTCTTCTCATTATTGAATCGATGTGGCAATCGAAGATTTTCAGCAAAGTCGTAAGCTATAGACTGCAGTCTCGATGGCTCCAAGGGAAATCCGATAGATTCAAGCTTTTTAATGTGAGCTACAAGTTTTAGTTCGTTCTCATATCCCAATTCAGAAGGTCTTCCAATTCTCTGCTTAGACCTCCAATCCTTGAGGATGTGTGTTCGCAATGTGCGCGAAGGTATTTCATATAAACGACTCGCTTCATTTTCTTATTTATTACATCCTCCACCGCCTTCTGCATATTTTTTTCCGTCCATTTTCTTGGATCAACAGCTTTAACCTTTCCCATTTCCTAAAAAAAAAAATATTAAAAAGTAATCAAAATAAGAATTCAGGAATTATCTCCAAATTGGGCACATTAGCCGAAAAAAATCGGGGCGCATTAGACGATGTACAGTGTAATGTGCCCCACTTAAATAATTCTGATATTTGTTACGAAAAACGGAACGTAATTATAGGCAAATAAAAGTTAAATGAGGTTAGTTTTCGATAAAAACTTTAAAAACACGAAATAATATGGAGCAAATACTTTTAATCAACGTGAAAATAGATATAAAACAAATTCATGTAGTCATACAAACCTTTTAATCACTTTTTCTCACTAAAACTAAATAAAAACCAGCACAGAGTTGTTTACATCGCGGCCATACTTGGAACACTGACCAGCTAGGATCAAATAAGCTCCAAATTTAAAATCTTCACTGAGTTTCGCGAGTGGGGCACATATCCGACTGGGGCACGTTTGCCTGGTTTACCCAATACAAATAGATGTGACCAAGCGTTTTACCCCAAAACACCGTCATTTATTTATTAACGAATTTATTCCATTTGGCTGTTCCACACCGTATATTTTGATCGGTAAATAAATACTTTTGGTCGTGATTATTACGAAATCGAACAAGTTTTCGAAACTTTCTTTCACACGCATCGTGATTACCTAAATTAAAACCGATGGCAAAATTACAGATGATGAATGTGAAAAAGAAATAAAACTCACATCATGATCAATATCGAACAAATTAGGCACTGTGAGAATTGGAATTAAAAAAAAAAATGATTTTTGTCGATATTTACGATTACGTCATACTTCATTTGTGTAATGTATTGGACAAGCTAATTAGTCATGAAGAGAAAAGAAGCCCCCATAATTATAGTACCGAAGTAAACTTAATTAAAAGCTCTTCAAACAAACAGGGAAACCATCTATTACTTTCTTTGATTATATCCGGTGCACTATCATTATTTTGTCACCTAACCGGAACGCGACTTTCAGTCGAAAATAACCCTCGTAACTTACATTGATTCAATAACGAACATTTGTTTGATAGTTCAATGAAGTTTTTATGTAGGAATGAATAATTCAAAGTCGCAAGTTTCGAGAAGGATTTGTATAACTTTTCTTGGTGTATTTCTTCACTTTAAATAAATTCAATTTCCCAAAAATGCTAGTTCGGATCACAATTTACACTATATTTATTTTTTAGTGTAAGTATAAAACTCCGCCTATTGCAAATATATAACTACGGTCCTGTAATTTCTTTTTAAAGTAAAAAGGAAGCAGAAAAAAATAAATAAAAGAAGTCAAGAGACGACGATCCGTTTCATGCAAGTATAAAAACACGATCGTCATTTTGTATTTGAGTTTGTAGCAGATGTACATTCTCAAAAGACTTTTCTCAGCTCGTTTTGTTACACAGACGCCATCAATTTTCTTTTGCTCCCTAATTGATTACAACGATTGTAAACATGGCAGATAAATGATGTCCCACAGCTTTCACGAAGGATCTTCCTTTTCAAAAGGTGTTAGTTGTATGAGAGCAAATATTCTCTTTGTTCAAGAATGTAATCTATTTATGAAAGACTAATTCAATAGACTCAAATGATCTGAAAACAATATATTAAACGAGCTGTTTAATAAGCACTGATCTAATCGTAGATGAATTATTTTCTATGCAGGTAACGCGATATTACTTCTGAATCGCAACAGCGCAATCCTCTGTATGAGGAAATATTTATAATTGGTACACAGAAGCTTGGATTTCAATTTATTTTTATTACAAAATTTTATTGGTTGACTAATTGAGTTTTAGAATAATCTTAAATAAATTGTGTCGACATCTAAGTTATTTTAATTGTATGTTCTCAGAAGATCCTTACCTAATAGAAAGAAATTTGTTTATCATTAAAATAAGGTTGCGATTATTAAAATATAGAGGACGCCACAGTACACTAAGAGATTTCTTACATTCAACTGAATGTCGTGAATAGAAATCTGCTTTGAATAAAGTTGAGAGCGTCAAAACATAGAGGGCATGACATTCTCATTTTTTTATTTTCAACATTTCGTTCACAATAAATTATCTGACAGTGTCAATTAAAACTAAATTTACAAATTTTAAACTATGAATTCCTGTTTTTGTCAATTAAAATTACTTTGTGGAGAGAAACCTTTACTTTTTTTAAACGGCTGTGTATGTAGAACAATAGAGGACGCTTTACGGTATTTTTTCATTTAATTGAAATGGTATATAATATAGCTTATTTCCTTGAAGTACCCAAACAATACAAATTGTCCCATATTTGAATAGTCTAAAATTTTTAAATGGAAGGTTGATTATTTGGATTGATACTATATAGCTGTGAGCACTGTATTGGTAAATGTACCGATGGTAATTAAAAAAGAAGACGAAAATACGTCAGGCGAATTGTGACAGTTCGACTTAAAGTCAATATTGACATGTCAAAGGTCAGTCAGAGGAAAGGTGTGGATTGTAAATGGAATTTACAGTTTTCCATGTACTCCCCGTACAATAGTTATTCTTAAATGATACATCAGTAAAGTATTTTCAATGAAACAATTTTTCGATTTCTAAATCGGACATAGTCCCAGTAATAGCGAAATGGCTTCTGGAGACACGATCGAAATTGATGCAAATCAATTGTCGAATATGAACAGTTCCAAGGAAATTCCGGGATATCGTGAATCATCAGAAACCGAAGATAATGATGGTATGTACTAATTTCATGTTTTAACAAATTCGGAAATATATTTGCTTTAAACAAAGTAACAGAAAATTATTAATTCTCATGTCGAAAATTTTAATCATTATTTTTACAAGGTTTGTCTACATTCTTGACACACTTTTAAAGTTAGTATGGATTTAATCAGAGTTTTATTTGTTTCATTGCCAAACAATACGCAAGTATTGTTCAATATTCTTATAAGTAGTTCTATTTATTTTGTTTGTGTCATGTAAAATTGTAATGTTTGTTGTTATAAAACACCTTTTATTGGTATAATTATGGCTAATTGTGTTGGAATATGATATTTCTATTTAAATAATAAGAAAACTGATGATCTATTTGATGATTTAATATTTCTATTTAAAAGTGCATCTAGAATTTGAGGATAAAAGTGTTGAAAGTTCAAAGGAAACAGAAAGTGATTTAGAGATGAATAAGATTAATAGAAGAAATACAACATATGTTATATTGAATAATACTTGATAATAAAACAGATAAATGATGAAAGAATATTATGAAAGTGAAAAGTTAAAAAAGTTCTTTAAAAGAATTAAGGAAAAAGGCAACAGTTACATGTGCCTTAATAGAAACTTCAAGCTTATTTTGAGATTCTCAAATAAATGAGGAGCACAAGTATCAATAATATGAGAACTTGCAGTAGCCATTGGAAAACCAAAGGAACATGTTTATGGTATGAAATGATTATTCTGGAACTATTCAGTTTGATTTGGGGGGTATTTTATTATATATATTGTATAAACATGTAGGTTTCTAAAATTATAACTGTAATAGTTATAGTAACTTGATAGAGCCCTTATTTGTTTACTTTGAGAACAAACGGAAGAATTTTCTTTTTGAAATTTTATATTGTTTCTATTGTATCAAAATATGATATGATATGATCCCTTTTCTTGGCAATCATAACAATAGTGTTAAGAAATAAAATTCAGTTTCTTTTAAATTCATTTTGAACTAATTTAATGACTTTGAAATGTGTTTTCCTCAATAAGACATTCTTTTAATTTCTTAGTAGCCTCCAAAATAAGCAACATAATATCCTTCAAATGAATTTTTTTCCCATGCATATCCTGTTTTATAATTGATTTTAATGTTAAAATTTTGTATATTTCGAAGACATTTTGTCTAGATGTGGTTCAATCTAAAAATTTCAATTTCTTATTTACAGGAGTCTAAATGAAAATTTACAAAAACTAAATTTTGTAGTAGATTTTTTTGGGAATAAGTAAAAATTCCAAAAAATTTCTAAGAATATAACAAATTTCCATTAAATTATTACATCATTTTGAAAATAATATTTGATAAAGCTGAGTTGTATTAGCAGCACTGTATATGTACTAAACAAATATTTATCAACTTATCAAGCAATAAATCTCTTTATCTGATAGTGACGCAAACATTTTTGACTGATGATATATTTTTTGGGACATCTAGTCATAGATGTATTGTTGTCTAATGTGTTAAATTTTTGACAGTTTACAATGACATGTAAGTAAATAATGATCAAATTCAATAGTAAGTGTGATATTTTGGTAACATTTCACAGTAAATTGAATTTGAAAACAAATTAGCAAATATTGTTAAAGGATAAAAAGATGTCTGTATAAAAATTATATTTTTTAATTCCTTGATTCTTATACCTAAGATATATTTATTATTTCTAAATTGTCTTGATTTTAGGTGTCTTCTGTTTTAAAATTAGTTTTTTTAAATAATTTTTGAAAGATAGAAAAAAAATTGACGTTTTGACTTCTTTTAGTCTTTATCAAAATATAAATAGTCTAAATGTCAAATTTTTAATCGTCTTTCAAAAATTATAAAAGAAACTAATTTTAAATCAAAAGAGACCTAAAATCAAAAACATTTAGAAGCATATAAAAATTATTATAGTTTGAATACTCAGCTTTATAGGAAATTTTGTTTTTATAAGTTTGACGCACCTATCAACTGTCAAAACAGTATGTTTTGTTACTATTTGGAGGTTATGAATTTTATACTATTATCTATTTAAAATGGAAATCTATTAATAGGAAAATAGAAATTATATTAAAAATTGTAAACTAACTAACTAAAAAACAAACATGTGGTTCTTTTTTTACCATATTAATTGTTGCACAAAAAATTTCTTATGTTTTCTTCTCTTTCACAAATTAATTCTTCTTTCACTTTCACTATTTCGTTTCTTTCCTTTTGTTTCTTATTTATTTTTTGTTTTTTCCCCTACACTTTATCGTTTTTCATCTACTTCTATTTTTATGTTTATTTTCTCTCTTTCTCGATTCTTATCTTATTTTTCATTTAATAATTTTATCCTTTTTGTTTAAATTTCGTTCTCTCGGCTTTTAAAAATTTCTTTATCGTTTTTATTAATGTGATTTGTTTTATTTCCACTTCCTTTTTGCTTTTTTCACTTTTCTTCAATTTTCTCGGCCTTTATTTCTTTTACAAACTTGGTTATCTGTTTCTTTCTCCTTCATTTTATATTATTTTCACCTCTTTCTTTTTCTTTTTTTTTTCCTTTATGGTTAACCGTTACTTTATATTATTTTCTTTTTATATTAATTTCAGTTTTTCTCGCTCTTTCTCTCATATCTGTTTTTGTCATTGCGTGTGCATATCTATTGAATTTGCTTTATCATGTATCGTATAAATCGAAATTGCAATCTGTCATATGTCAAGCTAACCAGTTTTATCCTCTCTTCTAAAATTTAGGCAGTTATACTCTCAACGATGATATTTTCTCGTATTTTAATTTTTCTGTTTATATTATATCTCATTTTTGTAGATAATTATCTTTTAATTTCATTCCCTCACTTTATCCCGATGTTTTATTTTGAAATTATATGATAAGATCATACTCACGACCCTATTGATATTTCATTAATTCATGCCTCTAACAATTGAATAACGTATTTTTGGAGAAGTTCTAATATCGATTATCAGAGTATGTAGTTGAATAAATTAAAAGAGTTGGACAAAAAAAACATCGATACGGCGCCGAGGCGTGCGGATGTCTCGAAAATGGAACATCTGACAATTCGTACTTACATCGTTATAATTGAAATAAATTAAGCAGAATCATTTCTTGATAAACCTCGCTGATTAATGGCGTTTAAATTACTTTTTCTTCTCGTTTTTTTTAGATAAAGATGATACGTCAGTGGCGTTCAAAAGTATACAAGATGTAAGTACAATTTTTTTTTCTGTTTTCACTTACGTCCAGTAAGGGACGACCAAAACTTTCTCTTCATTGCTATTGACCTCGTTGACGTGTACTAAATTAAATACTTCGAACGTTACTGTAATTTATTTCACAATTTAATATACGGGAGACTGACTAAAAATTTGGAAATTTTACGATTTTGAATTATATAAATAATATCGAGACACACTGTATATTTAGAACGATATTGCGTTATTAGGCAAATAAACTAACCTCGTATCATTGTAGTAGGTACTGTAAAATCCTGAAAGTAACCCCCCCCCCCCCTTTTTTACAAATCAAAACATGTATAGTAGGTAGGAGGTTATAGTCGGGATTTTTTAATAAAATTATCCCTAAAACATGTTTCAGTGCCAAAAAATGAGTATAAAAGATTAATAATATAAGTAAAATGTATAAAATAAGTTATAAATACATTTTTTTTTTCATTAAACAAGAATTTAACATATAATTGAAAACAATTTTCACTTATCGTAATGTTTGCATGATGGTGCCATCTTCAAACGAAAAAAGAATTTAACACTCAACTTTATATGATATTTCCCCTTTGTATTATATTCGAGGGAGGGGCAATTTTCGGGATTTTACGGTATATGTGAATTGTTTGTGTAATACTATGAATATGGAAATTTTATTTGCAGAATAATGCGAATTTCGGAAATAACAGAATTTATTAATTTTTTAAAATTGTTTGAAATTTGCTTTTGGAAAAATGTAAATTTTATCCGTTTCGGAAATGGTTGGACTTTTTGTAATTTAAAAATATGTAAATTTTTCCTAATTTTCAAATTCAAATAATTTTTATTACTCGGTATTGAAAATCTTTGTAAATTTTGAACATAAACGTGTTTCTTGATATTTGAAAATATGACAATTTTTGTTGATTTTCAAATTTTGAGAATTATTTTAATTTCTGCTTAAATATTTCCAAAATATCGTCAATTTTGGGAATAAGTAAATTTCTCGAAATATTCAAGTATTTTGATTGATTCATGAAAAGTGGAAAAGCGTTTTTGGTATTGATCACGTTTATTTAAAAAAAATGGATAACATAAAATTTACAGGGTGTCCCATATAAGAACCGACATTTGGAGGTAATTTATTTCTATACTACCAAGCTGCTTCCCTGAGGAATTATAGGTCAAAGTGGAGCCCAAAATTTTGAAAAAAAAATATTTAGTATAAGACTGTTAAGGGCATTAAGTAATTGTAAGTAGAAGGCGATCGAGGGTAGATCACCTTAAGCCAATGAAAAATGAAAAAATAAAGAAGGGTAAGAAAGCATTATAATGAAAATATCTATGGTATAAAAATATTTTTTTTAAATCAACCGATAGATAAGAACGGTGAAATTTTAAGGTTAAGTCACCCCTAATTAACCCTTAGAACATTTCGATCACCTTCTACTTACTGTTACTTAATGCCCTTAACAGTCTATACTGCATCAAATATGGTATATTTAAGTTGAAGATACATATGCGGGACATTCTGTATACTCAAAATGTGATCGTATATTTCATCTTTGTTGTCTGTGGTGCTAGTTGAGATATTTTCCAGAAAAATCCAACTACCAATATGTTTTTTATTTCTTTTGTTTCTAGCTTAATCAAAAAACACTTTCGAACGATAACAAACCAAAAAATGAAAGGGAGCGGAAGATTGGTCATAGGAGGGTCGGAGTGGGGGGAGAAATTACGTATAAAAAAATTCAATCAACACAAATTATGGGCTCGATCCAATTGGGTAAGTTAATTTAACCTATTTTACATGTGTTATCATTGATAAAATTCCAGAGATTAACCGGGAGGAGTCGTATAATCGGTTTTTTTAGATACCTGCGTAAATTATTTATCTTCATATAACACAAAAAAATGATTTTAGTGAAAAGATAATTTGAACAATATCTGTACGTATAAACTATTAGCATATCGAAACCTCCTGTTTGATAAATGTTAAGTAACTACGTCACTACTATAGATAATTTGTTTTATCAATAATACATTCTAAATATAAACATTATTTCTTTTTGTATTTGTTTCGACTGTTGGTGGTGAATGGTTCAATTAGAAAAAAAAATATAGGAAATTAGACGACTTTTTTTTAAATGTTATTTTAGGGGTATACTTACTTACAGAGGCAAAGGTCTTATTATAATTGACAGATGTTAAAAATATTCATATAAGTATCTTTTTTAGATACCTCGTTTTCTTTCCACTTTATTTTCCCATTTTCCTTTTTTTGTTTTTATCATAGTTTTCTGTTTTTGTCATCTTTTTTCATCTTTATTATTTTGTATAGGAAAAGTTATTTTGGGGGGAAAATTTACAGAGTAAAAAGTCTTATTATAATTGACAAATGCTAGAAATACTCTTGTTTTTTTTGTAGCATTTGTGATAAAAGAGTTCGATTTTTCACTTTCATTTCTTCCCATTCTCTTCTCTTTCATTTTTTACTATAACATTGTAGATTTGATAGTACTTCGTTGTTTTCATTTATGTTTTTACGTGTATTTTCTTTATCTGTCCTCTTTCTGCATCATCATTCCTTTTTTATTTCATTTTCGAATTCCTTTGCTTGTTTTAAATTCCATTTATTTTTTCTTCTTTTTTAGAACTCTCTTTTCCTTTTAAACATCATGTTCCCATTTTCCTTTTTTTGTTTCCATCGCAGTTTGTTATGTTATTTTGGGGGTATATTTCCAGAGTCAAATGTCTTATTATAATTAACAAATGTTAGAAATATTCATATAACTATATTTTTCTATTGCACTGGTGATAAAACATTTCGTTTTTCCACTTCCACTTTTTCTTCCTATCCCTCTCTTTATTTTTTGTTTTTATTTTGTTCTCCTTTTTTCCTTGTACTCTATTCCGTTTAAATTTGATAATACTTCGTTGTTTCTATTTATTTTTTCACGTCCATTTCCCTCATTTGTGCTCTGTCCTCTTTCTGCATCATCATTCCTTTTTTATTTCATTTTCAAATTCCTTTGTTGTTTTCTTTAACTTCCATCTATGTTTTCTTCTTTTTTAGACACCCCTTTTCATTTTCACTATTTTTTTTTACTTTTTTGTTTTTATCTCAGTTTTAGGCGATTTTTTTCATATTACTTGGAGATATATTCAGAGAGTCAAAGGTCTATTATAATCGACAAATGTTACAAATATTCTCGTTGCTTTTTGTAGCATTTGTGTTAAGAGAGTTCGCTTTTTCACTTTCATTTCTTCCCGTTCCCTTCTCTCTCATTATTCACTACATCTGTGTAGATTTCATAATACTTTATTTTTTTCCTTTGTTTTTTGCTCCGTCCTTCTTTTTCATCGTTCTTTCTGTTTTATTCCATTTTTGCTTATGTCTTCAACGTTTTTCTGTTTTTCTTCCTGATTTCTACTTTCTTCTTTCTCGTTTTCTTTTTCATCATCATTCCTCCCATTTTCCTTTCTTGTTTTTATCGCAGTTTTCTATTTTTGTCATTATCGTTTTTCATGTTCATTCAATTATTTTTTCTCTAATTTTATCTTTTTGCTTCTATTTTCTTTTTCGCTACTCTTATTTTCCCCTTTATACCCTCATTTTCTGTTTAATTCTCCTAATTTTTTTCTCTTTCTCTTATGTTTTTTTCTCATACACGTATCCTTTTTTGGTTTGATTTTTGTTTGATTTAGAATGAATCGGTTGCAACATAAATTTTTCTCAGGTATTCAACACGCCGTCGGCGGATTGGCTTCTAAACCGGAAAGAGATTTATTGATGCAGGATTTCATGACCGTGGAAACGACGAATTTCCCTAGCGAAGGCTCCAATCACACGCCCGCTCACCATTATTCGGAATTCAAATTCAAAAATTACGCTCCGATAGCTTTCAGGTATTTTAGAGACTTGTTCGGTATCCAACCGGACGACTTTTTGGTGAGTAATACAAATTTTCATTGGTATCAGTAAAAATTGAACCCAAAGAGGCGGCTAATTCCATTAATTTATAAATTTGTTTACATGAGCCGCCTTCTTTGACATCTTGTTTGCAGATGTCGATGTGCAATACAAGATTAAGGGAATTGTCCAATCCCGGTGCCAGCGGTTCCATATTTTACGTCACCGCCGACGACGAATTCATCATTAAGACTGTACAACATAAAGAGGGGGAATTTTTACAGAAACTGTTGGCTGGTGAGTAATATTTTCGATTCGATTCCGTTTCCTTTCTTACTTAAGTACATTATTGACCATTTTCTAGGTTTACTGTATTCCCTCTTTTTTTTTCCTCCATTTCTTCATGTTTTTATTCTTTTTCGTTATAATTTTCATTTAGTTTATTTATTTATTCCTGGCTTACTTTCTGTTTCTGTTTATATGGTTTTTTTCTATTCCATATTTCGTTTTTTACTAATGTAACATTATTTTTTATTCTTTTTTTCTATAATGTTTTCCGTTTATTCTTTTTCTTCTCTCCTTCATCTTTTATTTTTTTATTCTCCGTTTTCTTTTTTGAATTTTCCTTTGTTTTCTTTTTGTTTTTTTTTTCTTCCTTATGATGACTTTCAATTCTCTTTCTATTTTTCTTGATTCCTGTTTTTTCTTTTCCGCATTTTTTCTCTAACTCTTATTCATTTTATCAGTATTTTCCTTTTTTTAACTACATGTTCATTTTAGCATGTTTTTCTTTCTTACTCTCACATTTTTTTTATTTACTTGCCCTTCTTTGCTTTCATTTTCCCTTTTTGATTGTTTTCTTTTGTTTCTTTTTTTCTAATTGGTCTTTTTTGGTTTTTATTATTTTATAATTCCTATTATTCCCCTTTTTACATACTCTCGCCTGGTTCTTATTTTCTGATGTAACTTCACTTTTCTATTGTTTTTTGCTCTAAAGTGTTTCCTCTAATTTTTCCGTTTATTCTTTTTCATATTAATGTTTTCCTTTCGCTTTAATTTCAGATTTCCTTCTAATTTTGTTTTTTCCATTTTGGTGTCTGTAATAGAAAATGTTTATTATTTATTTTCTCATCATTATTTTTTCCAATTCTCCGTTCTCTTTTTTAAATCCTCATTTTTTCTTTTCATTATTTTGTGTGTTATCTTTGCTTCAGCTTTTTATCTTATCTCAATTTCCTCAATTTTTATTATTCCTCGGTTTTCGTATATATTTCTTTTCATTTTTTTCCGTTTTACCTCATTCCGTCCCTTATGTCATTTTCTTCTAATTTTTTGTCCTTTATTTTAGCTTTTTTTATTTCAACTCATTTTCTCTTTTTTTGTTTATTTCCTTATTTTCATCTTCCTGTTTATCTTATTCTACTTTAATACACTTTCATTTCTGTGTTTGTCTGTGTTTTTTCATCATTTTCTTATTATTTTCTTTTTTTTGTTTTTACCACTTTATTTTTCTTATTTTATCCTATATTTATTTTTGATTCTCTCATTTTTCTGATTAATTTTCAACTTATTTGTTTTTATATTCGTAATTTTTGATATTCATTATATTATAAAATAAACAGTATCGAACATGTATTATATTCGTGGTTAGTTATTTGGACTCTGAAAACTAATTAAAGAATTAATTATGTATGCAATTTATCATTAAAAGGTGGTATAATGAAAAAAATTGGAATCATTCATCAAAATTCATAATATTTTTCCCATTAACTAAATATAGCCATTTTTTTGATATTCAAATTAAATTGCGGAAATTTATATACTATCGCGAGCTGCTGTTTTTTTTTGGAACAACTTATATTTTCGTACAAGGTCAAAAGATAAATTATCAATAAAAAACCTTATCAACACATCCTTTCATTTATTCCTTTCAAATGAATTGAGAAAAACTTTTTCAATCATTTCACTAAAAAACCAAATCTATTTTCTATAAATTGACTCAAAATAAACAAATAAAACCTAAATTACAGTGACACGGGAAATAATTAATTTTGGGTACGCAAATATTTATAATACCTTCACGATAGGTATGTTCAAAACACTTTTATTTCTATTTTAATTTGAATCGTAAATAAAACTGAGTTTTCCGAATTATATTTTATTTCAAAAACAAATTTTCTTCTAGTATAATTGCCACGATCTTAAATAAAAATAAAAACGACAGTTAACAAATTTTCGAGTACAACGTATACTAAACTTTGTTCAAAGGAAGCTATTAAAGGGATCCTCCACCTATTAATCATAATGTATTTTTGATGAAATATATACAATTTTAATGCAAAATCTCAAATTTTTGGGAAGATATAATTTATGAGTTGAAAAAAAAACCAATAAAATCAAATCACTGACATCTATTTCGTGTAGGCGTCATCGAATTAATATTACAAATTGAGTGACAGTTAAAACAGAGGAAAAAAGATCTCCCTTTCCCCCCAATAAAATCAAAACTTGTTGTTCTCCTCCTTTGCGGTTTCCACTTCTCGAAACTTCGACGTCATAGCGATCCAATCAGAAAAAAGTCTACGACTTGTATGTCGCTTTCTCTATCTTTAATATTAACTCTATGGTCGGCGAAATATCAACTAACATGGTAGAAAACTGTTGCATATTGCTTAGAGGTGAGTTCGTAATTCTGGAAGGGTTCCTAATGGATTTGATCCGATCTACTAGATGTCCACTTTAGAATATTTTGACATCCAATATTTCACTTTTTGGCCGTATGACAAGCAGCATCATGTTGGAACATACATACTCCATAGTTCATCATAGAACAGTGGGCGGCTAAATAACCTTCTGATAGACTTGTCGTGCCTTAATGTCTTTTGAAAAACTGATCGAGCGCTTTGATTTGAACCTTGTCATTAGGCAAGCTGTGAGGCTTGTCCAAGTAGTTGAACCGCGCTTGTATGTCTGTGGTTTCTTCCTCTTTCATGCACCAGCAGCATTTCGAATTGTGCATTATCCCTATAACATGAAGAGAAGAACGTTTACGATTAGAAGAATCGTACTTGGCGCCCGTTTCAGAGCCTGTTTTGCAAGCAGATCGTGGAGAGACGTAATAGCAACACCAAGAATGGGTTCTGGGCCGATCCGAAATCTTGCGAACGAGTCCGTTTTGCTAGTCACTAAAGCACAAGCTGTCTGTTGTCTGAGCAGATTGAGATTAATGTGTTTCTATGGTGTCTTATTATCACAGCGCTGTGAGGTCTGTTTAATGTCATTTCTATAAAGGTTGTAGCCTAGTCACCTGGCAGTCTTGTTTTTTTGCAAGTTATGGATTAAAAAAATTGGAACTTTATTTAATATAAGTATTAAATAATTAGTCGAAAATGAGCCAAAATGTGATAATTGGCATTTTAGCACTCTCCAATATTGTTTATGAAGTTAAGTTTACTTTATGAAAGCCGATAACCAGACCATTGAACTTAAGTTGTCTTTAACATTTATTTTTTATATTAAACCGTTTTAAGATAAAATCTCCTCGAAATATGTAAGAAAATCAAAGATGTTTTGGGTATTGAGTTGAGACGAGTTTGATGAAACAGAGCTTGTATATTCGTGTTATTTATTACAGGTTATTACATGAATCTAAATCAGAATCCTAGGACACTGTTACCGAAATTCTTCGGGCTTTATTGTTATCAATGTAATAGTAAAAACGTAAGACTGGTCGTTATGAATAATTTACTACCTAGCAACATCACCATGCACCAAAAGTACGATCTGAAAGGTAGTACTTATAAAAGGAAGGTGAGTTAACAGATCTGTAGTTGTTTATATCCGACTATGTGAATGGCGGATTTTTCGTAGGCCTCGAAAGCGGAAAGGGCGAAACGGGCGCCCACCTACAAAGATCTGGATTTCATGGAACACCATCCGGAAGGTATTTTCATGGAAGCTGATACGTATAACGCCCTAACCAAGACGATCCAGAGGGACTGTAGAGTATTGGAAAGTTTCAAAATTATGGATTACAGTTTATTGTTGGCTATACATAATTTGGATCAGGCGCAAAAGGAAAAAATGGTCGGTAAAACCGCGCCGATTGATTCGGGTTTGATTGAAATTTTTTTAGGAAAGGAAATCTCAGAGTCACTTGGATAAGTTGGTGTCCGAAGGTCAGGCAGGTGATACGAGTTCGAATATGATACTCGAAGAAAGAGAGAGAGAAAAAGAAGACAGAATGAGTACCGCCGCCGCAGCAGCGGGTGGCGGTGCTTTGAATCGCAGTAGGTCGATAAATAGGCAAAGACTTGTCGCGCATTCCACGGCCATGGAGAGCATCCAGGCTGAATCTGAACCTATAGACGAAGATGATGATACACCGTAAGTAGCATTCACTTATATTTAAATCAGTTTTGGGGTAGCAAAAATTCGATTAGATTTAATTAACGTCAATTTTCAATGTTTTAATGAAGTTTATACCTGGTCCAAATCCGCCCCTTCCACCCATCTTCCTACAATTTATTGAAATTATTTTCTTTTTTTCCTTCAAATAGTGACATGTACTTCATTAATTTTCCATCAGTTCTGACCTTTACATTAGGTGTCTGTTTTTTGAACAAATTCTTAAGGTTTAAATCCACTTGTTGAAGCTGTTCCTACTCGTGATCTTCCCAATGCTCGTGTTAGTTAAATCTCTATTCTTATTCCTCTATTTGTTGCCACTGCTAGTTCTGTTCTAGCTATGTCAAGGCCTTTGATGCCTCCTGTAGTTCATGGATACTGGAGTATCTTCTATTATCTTCTTTTGGTCCAACTGTTGGGTTCTGATATACCAAGCTGTATTCAATGTTTGGCACTGACTGATATTTTACTGGACTTGGAGCATTCAGCATGTTGTGGATAAAGATGGCTCTGATGGTTTTCAGTTCCAGCTTGGATCATCTTCCAATGAAGTCTATAAGTCGTCGTCTTATCTTATTCAGATCAGTAGGTGGTTCTTTAATGTTTGTCCTTGGTCCAGGATAGCATCTAGATATTTTGGGTGGTCCAGCGATGTCCACTTACTTTGTGGAGAATATAATTTGGGTTTTTCTTGCAGGTAAAACATCATTTCAAAATATGGTATATTTAATCTTAATTTTTTTGTTTTTTGTTGGGTTTAAACATACTATGTTTTATATGGTGGAGGATTCTAAAAATTGGTCACTGAAGTTGAGTTTCTATCAAAATACGAGGGACAAAAAAAAATTTGATTATCTATTTAAAAAAATGTTATTTTTGAAATAATTTTTTAAAAATCCGTAAAAATTATGAAGCACGGATAACAATAAACGGTTATGGATTTTTATTTAATTTTACCAAAATAATTATTTTCTTTTTTTACTAATCTAGAACCCATAACTTTTCCCAACAATTTTCCCAATTTTTCCATAAGATGAAATAGAAAAAATTCGATTTTTTATAAGGAAACCCTCTTCCAATGAAACTTCCCAACGTTTACTTTGATATGTCAATATACAGGGTGGTTTCAAGACCATCATATATGAATCACTATATTTCTTTCTATTTTTTTATCATAATTTTAGACCTGGAGGTATCCCAGCTAGGAACGAGAAGGGGGAACGTCTTCTATTATTTATAGGGATCATAGATATTTTACAAAGTTATAGGTTAAAGAAAAAATTGGAACACACTTGGAAGTCGATGATTCACGACGGTGTAAGTATATCACGACCCATTTTTATACGATCCATTTGAAATCTCTTCTGTTTTCTTTAGGATACAGTATCTGTACATAGACCGAGTTTTTACGCCCAACGATTCCAAAAGTTCATGTCGCAAACTGTATTCAAAAAAATTCCGTCACGTAAGTCGAAATTATTTCAATAAATCACTCTATTGGTTGGGTGTCTAAAAATATTGTTTTCATTGTCGATACGATATTTACAATACACCCTGTAGAGCTATGAATCTATGAGTGTGCTTTTTGAATTACCCTTTAATGTATTTTCGTTTCGAACTATTTTGAAAATTTTTATCGGTTATGGTTGTTAAGATAACCTTCGGGTTTGTTATGGAGCTAAATCGGAATATGTATGTGGAGTTCTGTGTGATTTTTATAGAATTAAAAAATATCAACAGAATATCTTGTATTACTCGGTACTGAAAAAAAAAACAAATTATAGTTAAATAAGGTAAGGATCAGTTGGTATGAACCATCTTTTTTTGGGGATTACAGATTGCTACTTCACGAATTTGTCGCTTATTACATTTAAAAATTGACAAAAAAAATTTCTGTTACTTATTCTGATCAAAAATAATTTATCTACAAATTTCGGTCACTTATTTTACTTATTTATTACCATTTTAGGGACTTCTGTAACTTATTTAACTAAGAGATTACCATATTAGGAATTTCCGTCACTTATTTTATTTATTTATTACCATTTTAGGGATTTATATCACTTATTTAATCCAAACATTAACTAATAACGAATTTTTGACTTTTATTATGATTGAAGCTCACCATTCTATAGATATAAACCATTTATTTCACTTTTAGGGATTTCTGTTAATTATTTCAATTATAGTGTACCATTTTATAAAATTTACCACTTATCTCACGCAAAAATTCAATAATAATGATCTTTTGTCATTTATTTTAATTGAGGGCTGCCATCTTATGAATTTATATTAATTATTTCGCTTATAGATTACCATTTTACAAATTTGTAACTGATTTCATTAAAAAATTGAGTGATTTCATTATAACTTATACTGATTAAACAATCATTTTTGATATTTCTGTCAGGTATTCCACTTATAGTTCAACATTTTCATGTATTTGTCACTTAATTCCTGCAAAAATTGATTGATAACGAATTTTTGTCACCTATTATTGAAGATTATCATTTTAGGGATCTCTATCAATTATTTTACTTATAGATTATCATTTTAGGGATTTATCACTTATTTCATTTAAACATTAACTGTTAACGAATTATGATTGAAGATTACCACTTTTGGGATATCTATTAATTCTTTCACTCATAGATAACCATTTTATAAATATCTGTCACTTATTTTACTTGAGATTACCATACCAGGGATTTTATCAATTATTTCACTCACAATTTAACATTTCATGAATTTCTCTTTGATTCTGTTATAGTTTCGCCATTTTTGCTAGTCTTTTCTTTAAATATATATATATATATATATATATATATATATATATATATATATATATATATATATATATATATATATATATATATATATATATTTACATATTTCACTGATGGATTACAATTTTCTATCACTTATAGATCACAAGTTTTATCAATTTTTGTTATTAAAACAGTTGTTTCACTTTTTGTTACCCATTTGATAAGAAGATTACCATTTTTGGACTTTAGATTACTCATTGCGAGTGAAGATTACAATTTTATGAATTTCTATCAATTATTTCACTTAATCATAATTTTGTCCAGACATTTATATTCCATAAATATTATTTTACTTGTAGATTATAATTTTACGAATTCTTCTCAATTATACTCATCGAAGATTACCATTCTATGAATCTGCCACTTATCTTAATTAATTACGAGTTAACAAAACTTTTGTTATTCAATTCGTCGAAATATTAATATTTTCTAAATCATCGTTTATTTAATCTATGTATAGTGTTTTTATTATGATTTTCACTAAAGATTACCATCTTTTCATCATTCAATTCGTCTAAAAAACACCGTTTCTTAAATTTCACTGGTTTATTACGAATTTACAAATTTTTGACATTAACTCCGACAAAAATTTAACATGTCATTAATTATTTCACTTATTCGTTACCATTTTTCAATTTATGAGATTTATTTCTACTATGGATTACCATTTCATATATATCTATAATTTATATTGCCTGTTTGGTAAATTATTGTGATTTATTTCACGTTTTCGTCATTTCTCGTGGTTTCTACTAAAGATTACCATTTTTTTAATAAACCTTTATCACTCTATTCATTCAAAAATGGTTCTTTTACATTATCATTTTTTAATTTATGGGCTTTATTTCTAGTGCTGATTACCATTTTATACATTCCTATAATTTATTTTATCTGAAGATTACCATTATTGTCACATATTCCACCCATGGATTAATTTCATGATTTGTATCACTCAGTTTGTTAATTAATCATACATTTTTTCACTTAATTTCATCTCGAGATTACGATTTTTCAAATTTTTCACATTATTCCGACTAAAGATGTCCATTTAATAAATTTCCGTCATTTATAGATTGACATGTTGTCTCTTGATGGTATTAAAGATTACCATTTAATGAATTTTTATCACCCTTTCGTCTAACGATCACCACTTCATAAATCTCTATCATTTCACACTATTATGACTTATTCCGCCCAAAGATAACCATTTTTTAGGTTTCTATCAATAATTTTTCCAAAAGACGATTCTACTGATTCCCTAAGTCTCGAATCGAATAACAGTTGATCGTTTGGCATTACTCTCATTTTTTCACAACGAGAGACATTACAGGCGACACTATGTACCGGGTATCGTGAATAAACAAAAAATATTTAAGGTAAAATAGTAACGGATCGTATTTTTCAATGCTTCTCGTAGTGGACTTACCCGAAATAAAAGGCAATCATCGCAAGTTTCGTAATCTGGTAACCAGCTACATAGGTAATTCAACCTTTAGTAATTTAGTGCAGATTTATCTCGTTTTGTTCAAGCTTTTACGTCATGACAAATTTTTGAATGAGCATGCGCCTGTGAATTTGCGGATGTTTTCATATAGCAAAAGTGGAATGACCAATTTCTCATATTCGTATAATATATACGAGGTGCAGCGATTAAATTCTGATAACTTAATCGACCCGGTGAAAAATTCTGATTTAGATGATCCCGATATTGTTCCTTCATTCTTAATGTAGAAGTCTCCTTCAAGGAAAGAAGAATTTAATTGTCCCACCTCGTATACGGTTTTTTATGACTTTTTTCCATTCGAAATAGCAAAAGTTTTTTAACAGATCTGCAAAAAAAAATTATCGAAACGCTATTTTTAAAGCGAGCATGTTTTGCATGATGGAGCTTCTTTTATGTAAATATTGCTCTAACTCTGAAAATCTCATTGAATTATTTGACATCGACTCATTTTGGAAATGGCTTTTGTAGAATTATTTTAGCGACCATCTAATTTAGTTGTCAGATCTTCCAGAAACATTACGAGCTTCTTCTATTTAAAAACGAAATACCCTGTATACTTTTTATTGTGGGGAACTCCGATAAAATAGCGTTTCACGAAACCAACTCTTGCTTACATAATTTTTCCCCCATTAGTTTTGGAAAATCCTTGCTTCCTAGACTCACGATTGAAAAATTTTTATTTTTATAAAAAATTCTTGCTTCCCAGATTCAGTTTTGAAACAACGTTGCTTGCTAGATTCACTACTGGAAAATTCTTTTTTATATTTTCATTTTTGCAAAATTTTTGCTTCCTAGATTCACATTTGAAGCAGTCGTTGTTTCGTAGATCCACTACTGAGAAATATTTTATTTCTACTTTCAGTTTTAGAGTAGTTTATGCTTCTTTGATCCAAATATCAATGCTTCCTAGATCTACTATTGAAAAATATTCCACTTTTACGAACTTCTTTCTTACTAGATTCATATTTGAAACAGTCGTTGCTTCCTGCGGGATCATATAAGGATAAAAAAAGTATACAGAGAGATGATTTTATAATACCGGGAAGATCCGATAACATTGTAAACGTATAATAATCTAAACTCATTTTAATTGATATGTTTTTATTTATAATTCACACTGTATAATTGAATTTTGGAGGATATTGAATTTTAAGGAAAAAACAATGATTCGTTTCTATTGGACGAAAAATTTAATTTTAAAATTGTTTCAGCTTTGAAACATTCTCCGTCTAAAAGGAAGTCGTTGTCGAGACCGTTGGGCAGACACGAGGAAACTAATGAAAGAGAAAGTAAGTACAGGGTGTTGTATTTATTCCGTCCCTCAAATTTTCTATTTATTGTTATATGCAGCTATTCAGGTGAAAGTGAGTAACACTGTTGGAAACAAAACTGGTAAGTGGGGTTTGTGGTTAGCCGTGCTGTTTATGTTTATACTTGTAGCATATATATATACAGGGTAATCGAAAGTTGGTTACAAAATGTTGTCTCGTTCACCCTGTATATTTATTATAAACATGGTTATGATAATACCTAATGTTTGTCCTACATTTGGCTCCAAAATGAAGATTCAAAAAAATCATTCGATTTCGGTTGTGATGAATGAGATAATTCTATAGGTGAAAAATTAATTTTTCGCGAAATATCGTTGTTAATATTTATCTGTGTTTTGGTGGAAAAGTAGCCGTTTATATATTTTTGGAAATTCCGCTATCTTTCCACCAAAAGTTGAAATGAACTAGAAAAAATAGAGATATAATTTGATTTCTAAGAATTATCCACCTTCTAAGTAGTCGTAATTTAACTGTCTACAAAATATTTGTTCCTATCATTCATAGTTTTTGTATATTTTATCCTGATTCAATAAATAGTGGAGAAAATATTTAAAAATTGATCAAATAAAGTTTCTATAATTTTTTCTGACTTTTGGTGGAAAAACGTTGTTTTTTAAACAAAATATATACGGGCACTTTTCCATCAAAAGACAGAAATAATTATAGAAATTTTATTTTATCAATTTTTTAAAATTTTCTCCACTATTTATTGAATCTAGATAAAATATAAAAAAACTATGAATGATAGGAACAAATAAGTTATAGGCATTTATAATTGAGTTTTGGTGGAACAGTAACTCTATATATTTTGTTTGAAAGACCAATATTTTTCCACCAAAAGTCAGATAGTATCTGATCAAGTCTTCTAATTTTTTTCGGTTTATTCTATTAGTAATTGAAATTATTTGTTCCTACCAATAATTTGTAGAAATTGAATTATGACTAAAATGAACTATCATTCGATCTAATCACATAATTAAAAATGGAAAAAAGTTTTAAAAATTAAATTGTATCTCTATTAACTTTCATTTCAAGTTTTGGTGAAAGGATACCTTCACTTTTCCTCCAAAATGTAACTATGAAAACCAGTCTTACGTTAAGGGACTATTTCCACAAAAAGAACAGAACCGACTAAAGTTTCTTTAAAAGTTTTTCGTCATCGGGAGCGAAGTGTTTTCACGGAAAATTTTCTTTCTTTTATATTAATTTTGTGATCGAAATATAAATATAGTTACAGAAGTTAATATAACTAAAAAAAAAGGAATTATAAAAGTGTTTGTTTGCCCCTTCGGTTACGATTCCTCTTATATCAACTTCTGTACACCTAAGAATTTACCTTCGCTTAATTGTTTTATTACTTGGACAATCTGCGCAGTCGTCCAATCCGAAGTAGAATCAACGAAAGCTGTGCAATTACCGGCTTCCTGTACCCCGCTTTCGCCCGTTTCTTCCCCACCTCCATCGGCCTATCCCGCCGTTTTGGTTGGGCGATCGAACGGCGAATGTAAAGGCAAAGTACCGCCGCCAGTACCGCCTCGTGGTACTCCGAAAGTGAAGCGCGAACGACAGAATAAAGGTGCGATGTTGCCGGTAAAGGACGCTTCTGATTGGCATGCGCCAGAATTACGTGATCTCAAGATTGAGTATAGTTAGTGTATTTAGTTGTTAAAGTATGAAGTAGATTAGTGATTTGTGCCGTTTTTAACCTATACTTTGATCAATTTAATGCACTAGCTCCCATTAATTTTTATCTATTCACGATATTTCATTTCGACCCGGTACTATACCATTGAAAAATAAAAAGTTACTTGTATTTTGTTTCCTTGTATATTGATATCGAATTTTTTTAAAACTCGATTTTTCTGCTCCCTTTTTTAATCTCTACGGTAGATTTTTGAGCGTCTATTTTTTTTCGTTTTTCCAAGTTATCTTTCGTTGTTAACTTTTGGTGGAAATCTAGCATCTTCATCAAGATGCGGAACAGTTTGACATGATTGTGTTCAGTTTTTTGGTGGAATAGATTGAGTAAATTAAATTTCTTAAAACTAAAAAAAATATGGTATTGTAAATCTACCAAGTGGTTATTTTCATTAAAAAATTTTTATTTTTTTTAATCTAACTATCTTGAAAACATACATGTCATTTTTTTAGAATTTTGAAAAGCGTAGAAATCGCTACTATTCCACCAAAACACAACTAACAAAAATAGAAATTACGCTGATACAAATAAATATTACGATTTGTCTTTTTTTTAAATGGTGGTAAAGGTGTCAATTTTTCGAATATACGTCAGCTATATAGTATTTCCGGTTTTACCTAGGGGGGACTATTTCGAATTGAAAACTATCTTTTGTTGATGTATTTTCTGTTTAGGTTAGGTTATATTAATTGGCCGATAACTGTCATTTCGTTTAATTTATAAATCCAGTTGAAAATACTCAATCGGAAGTCCACCAATCCGGTAAAACCGGTAGTACTAATTCCCTACATCTGAGACATCGATAAATGGATTGTACGATTTCGAAAACGCTAAACTAACGTGTTTTAATTATGATTATAAACCGGGAGGATATGTATGAAATATCAAATAGTATACACTGAAAAAAAGGAATCCTGGTAGAATGTGATTAGGGTTTAGAATATTATTTTTTGTGCGTTTGCATGTCGTTGTTTATTTTCATTTTTTTTTATTTGCTATAGGTTCAAGCACGGCACAAGGAAGATGGCACTGTTCGATTTCGTAAATTTGTTTTTCGTACGTTTTTATTTTTTTCGATTTTGACATTATGCTTGTTGTGTTGAGTTGTGCCGTGTTCGTTGGCTTAGAAACCCGATCTAGTAACACTAGACACTCTAAGCCTTCGATTTTTTCCGTTTTAGAATTTGGTAGTGTTGATTTTTTTTTTTTTTAGAAAAATATTTACAGTATTTATTTCGTGTATGATGATAGTTAATTCAATCAAAAATTATATCTTTCTAATTGAAATACTTCGAGATACGCGGTGTTATAAAAACGGATACTCTGTATAATTGAATTTTGTGCAACTGTCATTTAACACGCGAAATGACTAACTGCGATATCTTGCGATCTACAAATAAACTTTTTCCAATTTTTTAAAGGTATAGCGCCGAGCTGCTGCAGTACGCCGCCGCCGACTTACGAAGGCCTTGACGATGACCCGTCTCACGTTAGACTGGCCATGGGAGCGGCCTCGTCATTACCTTCCCAAGTACATTCGGGTTCGCATTCTTCTCATTCGACCCAATCGTACGCATCCTTACATCATATCGCCGTTAGAAATTACAAGGACGATCCTGTAAGGTGAGACTTCCAGCAAGTTTTCATTTGAATCATTTGCTTCGCTTATAAATCTGTTTCATTGTATGCTCTCGAATCGAATACGCGTGATCTATGCATAAAATTTTTATTCACAGAGGTTAAAACAATGTCCGTCGGTGTAAATAGTACGAAGTGCAATATTTAAAGTTTCGTTTCGTAGATCACGTGTTGCGTTTACGTTGTCACTTTGTGTATGTGTCTTTTTATTGTAGCCTTAGTGACATAAAGTTAGAATCTCGGCCAGAAAATAAATCGTCATCGCTTAGCGTAGAATCGGGCAGTTCGGGTGCGGGTGGACACTCGAGTCATTCCAGGGGGTTGGCATGGACGCCTCCGACCTCCGTTGAAGGCTCCACACCGACCTGGACTGAAGGTACACCCTCTTTTACCGAATCATCAAGTAGTGGAGATATGGGTGAGTGATGAGATACCATCGCTGCTATCAGGGCTTCGAGTTTTATTTATTTTTATTTTTCTATTATTTTTGTCAATAAAACTCGGAGAATTTTCATTTTACGAAATATTCTACTTCTGAATAGCCCCCCGTTTCGGCGATTTTTTTTCAAATAATTGTATGCAGACCATTTTAATATCAATAATCTTCGGCATAGTCGGACAAATTTGTTTTATATTAATAAAAAAGATGAAAATTGTATATAGTTTTCGCGTATATTTTTTTGAATCGTTCATTTCGATTTTCTGATTAAATTCATCCATATCTCAAATGTATAGTTGGAATCCGATAAAATCGAATTGAAACTAAAACTGAGGCTAATTTTTCAATAGATTTCGATAAAAACCGTACTCACCTTGCCAATTATATTTTTATTTCAAAAAACCAAAAAGAATAATTGGCGCAGTCACTAAGATATTCCTCTATTCATGTAATTATTCACTCTATTGATGATAGTGCACCCAAAAACTAGTCGCCTTCGTTTCGCAATGAATTTGAAAACATTGTAGCGCTTGAATAACTTTTTTTTCAATAGTAATTTAGCTTTTTTATATAAATCTATCAGATTGACATTATATCAAATTAAATTTAATCAAAACAGGATGTCCCACGACTCCATTGAAGCAAGGAACTCATTCGTCTACGAAATCGCACCACAAAAAGACCGTAGAACACGCTATCAACTGTCTTACCACTGAAATGGTAAATATTATAAATATAATTAAAGAAAAAAAATAGTAGTGATACGAAGTGGTAAAGAATAATGAAAAAAATCGAGAAATTACGAGGAAATGTTTGTAAGAACTGAAGAGAGTGATAGGGAAGTGGAAGAAACTCGACGGGTGAAAAAAGAATGCATGCTAGAGTGGGAAAACATTGAAAAGAGAGAGGGAGAAAAGATTAATCGAAACCAGACAAAGGGAGACAAATTAAAAAAAAATGAATTTGAGGTTGATCTCTTTGATCACGTGAGTGAATGAAGAAAAAGAGTATGTTTGAAGAGATAATGAAGTAAAAAGTAAAGAACACAGATTAGAAAAATGAGTTTCATGGTGCGTTGATTTTAGTAAGGGAAAAGAATAAATGGAGGGAGAAACAATGAAAATCGGGATAAATAGAATTGGAAAAATGGGTTTGATGTTGCATTGATGAGAGTGAATGAAAATGGCGCGTTGAAGAGAATGATTGAGGAAATAGGAAACAAATGAATGAGAATGAGAAGGTAAATCTAAGTACGAGAAAATTAGATTGAAGAAATGAGCGCATGGAGGAGAGTGAATGAAAAAGTGGGTCATTGTAAAATATTATAAAATAAAGTATTATTTTGTTTTTCAGAATTCTTCCAGTTTGACGACGGATCCAACGAGAGCGAGGAAGTAACAAAGCACTTTGAAAAAAGTCGATGTATCGTTAATTTGTTGAAGCCTCGTTCGGAAATATGGGGAAAAATAAAATCGTCCGGCAGATGACGCGAGCGTTCGTCTACTTTTTTTATAATAAAAATCTCGACTGAATAGCTCGGATTTTTCCTAGATAAATAAAAAAAAATGACAGATCGATGCGCCGGTGTTTTCGTAAAGCTTTTGAAAATCAATGTACAAAAATTTGGTGGCACGTTTTGTTTTGTGTAAAAGTTTCTGCTGCAGATGATCTGTGATGAGGTTACGGCTTTCCGTTTGTAACCGTATCATATTTTATCAGCTTTTAATTATATAAATATGAATATATAGATATATGATTAACAAGTTATTGTTTGTTTTATTTCTCCATTAATACGAATTGCTATTAGGAAGGGGGTTGCAACTGGAGAAGAAAATAGCGATGATGGGGTAAATTCTACGCATTGGATTTTTTCAAACTGCCATGTTTGTTTTTTTATATAACTTTTTATTATAGCAGGCAGTTTATTTACATTTTTCTAGGAAGGTGTATTTATTTATTTGCTTTTTTCTTTATCTTCTAGAATTTTTTGAATTCTTTTGGTTAGGGATATATATGTAAGGAGTTTGTGTAGCGTAGTTTAGTTCAGTTTATAATGAATGGTAATAGTCAACAGACCGGATTAGAAAGTAATCGAAGAATTTAAATAAGTTAAGTTAGTGTATAGTGTTTAAATGAATTAAGAACGGCAAAGACAGTGCATAAATAAAAAAACATTATGAAGCTGATAATTTCTGGATATTCGTATGACAAAAATCGTAAATTCCAGATGAGCTACATAATTTAGGTGTAGGTGTTAGAGAAATAAATTTTCATAACTTAACTATAATTTTATTTGTCATTTTCATATAATATAAAGATAAAAACGAAAATTTGTAAAAAAAACGAAGCATACTATATATATATATATCTATAATTTAATAACGATAAAAAGACGATATTAATTGAAATACTATTTTTTTATTTAAGTTTTTAATCTATTCTAATACTTTTATGATTGTATGGGTACATCTTTTTATAGTCCATATAAATCAACAATATGCTTTTAATAATAATTGACCTTATAATAACCTGTATCTATATGATATATTTTCAACAACTCGAATATCAGTACATTTAAGTATAAAATATTTTCAATGTAATTAGTTCAAAGACAAATATCCTCTCGGTGTATAATCAAAATTTTAAACAATAACAAACAGCAAACGAAATCTGTAAACCCCCTTTTTAAATTGAATTATATTTTATTTTAAACATTTTATATAATATAATAAATAACAAAAAACGGAAATTCTTCGATATAGGTAATATTGGTGAACTTGACCTTGAAATATGTTGGCCAAGGGGGAAGGTGGTAAGTATCAACGCAAGATTTGACCCACGTTGGAAAAGCAAAAATAACTTTATTTGAGGAATAGAAACTAGGTTAGGTTATTCTAAGGTCAAGGTCATCGGAGGGTTGGAACCCATATCGAACAATTACCCAAAAAACTTTACTGCATTTTTATTTTGTATGATAATCCTTATTTTGACTTTGTTACTGTACTTGAAATAATAGTTTTACTAATTTGAACTAGATGGCGTCGACGATTTGTATGTATTCGAAAGTCTGGATACGAGCTAAAACGCTGATGTGTAAGGGTGAGATTTTTGTATCTATTTTTTTAATTATTGGCGCACACGCTTGTGCGTCTGTCACCTGTCATGTGGTCTCGCGAATGTAAACAAAAACAAACCAAACTTGTATTTTACTTAAACATTGTCATTTGAATCGTCTCTTCTTGTAATTTCATTATTTAAATATATAAATGTTTTTACTTCCATAGAACTTCTATAGTTTTAAAATATGTCCCTATAGGTCATTTGAATACATCACTGTTTCACGCGCTTCTCTTATTGGAGTCGCCATTAATTTCTTAGCTTGAGGCTAACCAATCACGTTAATGACCGCTCGTGTGCAGATTTCATTATACATGGACTTTGTTTCTATTTTTTAATTATTCACTTAACGACACGAAAAAGACACAATTTAATCAATTTACTTATAATTAAAAGTCTTTTAACTAAATTCCTTACAAAATTTTAGACGTTCCATTTAAATGTACTAAATCGAAAACGAAACAACTTATAAAATATGAACTATCATCTAATAACGATTTAAAATTTTTCTATACATTATTTATATATAAATCTCTGCACCATTCGGCGTTTTTTTTTTAAATTTTTTTAGAATTTAACCTACTGCTTTATACAAATCAACTCAAATCAGTGCGTCGCGTTCGCCGAATCTCACTTTTATTAATTAGTATTAACGAAATTTTAAAATATAAAATGCAGACTGTATTCGGCGCACGCGCATTAGTTAAAAATCGAAAATTAAACAAACACCTATATTTCTATTTATATATATCTCAAAAACTTAGAGAAAAATAAGCGACACAAAATGGGGATGCAATACTGATATCGTCAGATTCAATATTTTTAACTTTCGAAAATCTTCTAATGATTCAAAAGTTATTATCACGGCAATGTTACCGGATTTTACAATTTAGATGCATTTTCCCGTATTGTGTCATTATTATTTATTCGAGACTAAGTTATTGTTTTAATTAAACAATAAGAATTGGGAAGAAGGAAACAGCGTTTACTATTAATACAATACGCTGACAACATAACCTGATTGTAATGATCTAACAACGTTACTCTCAGTTTATTATTGCTTATATATATATATATATATATATATATATATATATATATTATATATGCATGCGTGTCTGTCTTGCGCCACATTATCTTCCCACTAATCATAGAGCATATCGTATGACGTTTCTAATTTAACATTGACTACTTGACATTATAAAGTGACATGTGACGTTTGACGCGTGTCAAACAAAAATCTTGCTATAACGTATAAATATCTAAATTTTGATATATGAAAGTATTACCCACAAGAGGTCACGGTACTTCATAAGCAAGTACTGAGTTATGAATCGGGGACAGATGAAAAGAAGGCGAAGGACCGACCGTTCGGTTGCCGAAGGAGGTTGGATAGCGAAAATACTCACATATTAAGACGTCCAGAGTCTAAGCGTGAAACTGCGACGCTAAAGAAGATGAGGACCTGTCGAAATGTTAGGTGGTGGTGGAATGTTCTATTTCTGGGGGTGGTTGCTGGACGTCTCACGCGCAAGTGTGTGGAAAGTTTACGGCTATTATTTGAAGCATTTACAAGCGAGTTTATTTCAATTGACTTTAATTACGTTATAGTGTGTTTTTATAATACTAGTTTTCAACTAACTGATATCTATTGGAATCGAAGCTTATATATAGTTGAAAATTGGACCCAAAGTAAAAGATATATAGATAAATTTCGTCTCATAAAAGTAGCTTTCGTTTTGTTTATATTTTTCTACTGATTGTCATTTTTGGAAATAAATATAATGTAATACGAATATGCTCTTTTCTAAATATTCGGTATTTTACAAATTTTTATTGCAACAAATATATCCTTGGCATTTGATAAATATTTTAGGTTACGTTTATAATTTATTAAAATATTAATTATCATTATATAATGATAAGGCCTAGAAAGGCACAAATCAAATTGCATTACTCAAAAAATATACTGTACACGTCTATAGAATGGAAGCAAAGAAGTAAGAAAAAAATTTAAATTGAAAAAAGTAAGTTCGCAATTAGTGCTTTTATTTACACTGGCCATTTGTATTTTCACCATTATATATCATAAAACAGAATAGATAATGAAAAATTTGACAAAATATAATTTCCTGGAAGAATATTTTGATTAAAACTCTATACAAGGGGCATGACATGTTATCAAAATATCTAAAATATAAAAATATCTAGAAGTGATGGGAAGACTTTAAATAAGGAAGATTATAAGTATACAAAGTATGGTTATTTGTTATTTACTGCCCATGGATTCATAGATGTATTTGTATCGATGACTAAAATTAAAAATTGAAGGCTTTTCGTATACTTTTAGTTCAATCTACATTCCTAGTTATTCAGCTATTTTTCCACAATAATTATATCAATCACGAGTTTTAGAGAAGACGAAAAAATCTAACCCACTATTAATCAAATGCCTCCGGATATTTCGTTTGAATAATCGAATTATCGATTGGGTAAAGATCAGCTGCACGATTCAAGGTCATTTATGTCTACAACTACGTCAGTCGATTCTTGTTCGTGCGCAGGTTCGGTTATTATCGGACACGATTCTTCTTCGTTATTGTATTCTTCACTTTCTCTATGTACCAATACTTGAACTACGGTGGATTCGCTATTTTGCCGATTTAAAGGTGGCCTCGTCGAGTGGCTCTCGGGCGACGCCTCCGTCACCAGAATGCTTACATCACTACTGAAACTGGAAAATCGATTAATCATTTATAATTCGGTCATGAAATTAGTAGGCAGGAAATTCTTCGTTTTTGTTTGTTCAACGATATAGTCGGTGTAATGAAATTAATTTAGAAACGTGATATACCTTTATCGGACATTCACTTATTCTATAGTGCTGTCATGCAGTGTTGTGTTCAAGTGAGTGACGTAATAGCGTATAATTTGTTAGTTTTATCCTTTTCGTTCCAATCCAACACTAATTTTTGAGATTTTGTGTATCATCTGAATAGGATATCAGGTCAGAGCTTGATTTCGTTTTTTTGCTTCAGAATAATCGATTTTTTAATGATGTCGAAAAACATTTTCTTGTTATTTCGTTGGGGTTTTCGACGACTTGTACTTCAAAATTTGATCAATAATGTTTATTGAAAATGGAAACATCACAAAAAAATTATAGGGAGACTTACCTGGTACACTTTTCAGATTGAGTTCGTTGACACCCGCTACCCGTCATCGACGTAGGACGAGATTTCACAGACCCTGCCCTTTTTCTTCTAATAATGCTGCCTTTTTTCGGTTTTTCTTCTGCCACGCTCGGATGTAGAGTCTGAGAAGATTTTAATTCTTTGTGACCGAGAAGAGGGGAAGACGACTTATCGTCGGGTTTTTCTACGGCGTCTTGATGACGTAAAAAGAAAGGAAAACTGTAAATACTTCTACGTCGGGGCTGGGATGAAGGGACGGGGGTCACAGGAGTGGTACCTAGAAGCAAAATAAATTCTAGTAGTTATATCTGTCATCGGATTGGAACAAAGAGAAATGTGACCCACTATAGATGAAAAAGAAGAAGATAAAAAGAAAAACATGAAGATAAATGTTAGGAAAGATAAGGATATTAAGCAGATTAATAAAAAGATATAAAGATGGATATATTTGTATCTTATTATGCATAAAAGGAGGAAGGAAAGAAGAAGATAAAAATACGAAAATAAAAAGAGAAAAAAAGGTAGATAACAAGAATTTTTTTTCTTTTTTTGTTTATTATAATAAAAACAAAAATGATGAGGAATAGAAGAATGCAGGCAGTAAAATCAAAAATATATAAAAATGAAGAAGAAAGAAAATAGGTAGATCACGAATGGAATAAATGAATTTTTTTTTAAATTTTGTAGTAGTACTAACTCGTCTTCAGGGATTGAAGGTAAACTTGAGTCTCTAAAGCCTCAAGTTTTCCTTCGGTCTCTGAAGACGATAACTTGTTTACCGAAACGGCGTAAAACAGTGTAATAGTGAGTGCTGGTGTAGTGTGAACAGTGTGTTCGGTATGAATATCACCAACGGCTCCAGAAATTCCAACTTACCTTTAGTAGTAGGTAAGAAATCTTCGATAGTGATGGTAAATCGGTGCTGTACAGTGTCGTACGTTGATACAAAAATGCAATAACATATTGGAATGTGTCTATATTGCGTGTATATATAGAGTGAGTAGTGAGTTTTTCGATACTATGGCATCTAGAGTACATCAATCAATACTTTTGATACAATTGAGCCAATCGTGAATTGTTTAATTGCACGATATGGTAGAAGAAACAAGTCAAATTGAGTCTAGAAGTTGATTTTTGATCAAAAATTGAAAGTATCATTTGTTAGAAGTTTATTGTGGTGAAGCGTTTGAGCAGTAAAACATCATGTAGGCCGCTAGTAACTTACCAGATTCCGGGGTAGCCTCGCTGACTTTGATGCTGACATCGACGGCGTCGCGCGTCAAATCCAGCTCCTCGGGGGACATGTTGGTGGCGCTGGAGAGCAGCAGCAACGGTAAGTTCAGCCAAGGGCCGCCGAGTTCGCTGAGATCGCTAGCGTCAGACGCCCTTGAGGATTTGCGAGAAGAGGCGCGACTCCCTCGATGTACGTGTAAAAAAGCGGATAATCTTCCTTGCCAACCAGTACCGGGCGATGAAGTTTGAGTCGTTTCGTCTTCTTGTTCGCGGTCTCTTTCCTTCTTGCGTCTACGACGGAGAGAAAATGAAAAAAATTAGGTAACAGATAAATTAAAGATGTAAAACTCACTTCTGATAATCCTTGTAAGTCTTCTGGATTAGTCTGGCAGCTTTGTCCTGCCTCTTCCATATTCTGGTCGAGGAAACGATTTCCAGTTCCTTCCTAGTTGGAAACTGCTTCTTGAATTTGATACTCATCTGCTCTTGTAACTGTCGGAAGTTTTCGGTCTCTTCCACGTGTCCCAAAACGTGCTTCACCAACGCGTGTAGTATGTCTAAGCAATGTATCTTATTGCCTTTCGCTATGGGTAAGTTAAAACTCACCAAGGCCACAGTATTCGGTTTGGATATCCCTAAAGGAGGATCCAGAGACGCTATGAAGTCAGACAGTTGAGTAAATCTGATGAATTGAGTAGCGTGAGGGTCGTATCTGGAAGATATAGGATTTTAGATAATAAAATGACGATTATATCGACACTTACTTGCTCCATCTGATGTAGAACATTTCTAAATCATCTTCTACTATACCGATTTCTTCCTCTTGGTGAGCCTGGTTGAAGTTTTCGAGTATTATGGCGATGTACATATTGATAACTATCATATAATTTATAATAATGAAACTGGTGAAATATATTATTGCTAACAGGGGATAACCGCAATCACCGTTACTCTGGTTTTTATAATGCGGATCACAGTCTGGATATTCTATCATCAATGATTCCAAAACGTCGTTCCAACCTAAAATAAATCGTAAAAATTTAGATAAACAACAATTTTTTTATACAAAAATAGAAATAAAAATATTTAGCTTTTTAGCACTCGTGGTATGAATACCAACTTCAAATTACTGGACACACTGTTTACCCTCTAGCTCTGAAGACGATAACTTGGTTATCGAAATGCGCGTCAGACAGTGTAATTGTGAGTGGTGATGTAGTAAATAGTGTGTTCAGTATGAATATCACCAACGTTCCTTCTTAAAGGTTAGATTATCTAAAATTTATTTAAGATTTTATAAAGTTGTTTGAATTATTTACTCTTTATACTTTTTACATTAGTTAATCAATGAAAATATTTTACCTGCGGAGGTAATCAAGCGGAAAAGCAGATGCATAGATCTACCGAACGTCTCGAAATTTACCATATCGTCTAGGGCGCCTTGTTGGCGGACGTGGCCGAAAAGAAACATGCCGATAATAGCGTAGATAAAAGTGATGAGAGCGAGAAGAGCACCGATGTTAAATAATGCTGGAAGCGATACTATTAGAGCGAAAAGGAGTTTTCTTATACCTTTGGCAGCCTGGAAGAAAATAAATATTTATTTTGTTAGGAAGAATGTATAATTCAATATGTATTAACAGTTAAAACAAAAAAGGTTCTTCGAAATTTCTATGTCTACGTACCTACGAAAGAAAAAGTGAGGGGCATCGAAAATTATAGTATTTTTGGATATAATTAAAATGTGGAATATACAAGATTTTCAGCTTCGTTCTTTTGACATTTTTTTTTAAACTGACGAAAGTCGTGCATTTTATATGTAAAGATTGGGTTGAATAGTCACTTATTATTTTTTAGAAATTTTGAAGGTAATTTAAATCAGAATGGGTTTCTCGAATTGCAGATCTGCTAATATTGATAATAATAACACTAGTCAACATTATTTATATCTATATTTATTTACACATTTTTTTTAATCAAATTTATTTTGTAGTAACTTGAACCAAAACTAATTTGTTCAAATCGCGAAATTGTTTACATAATCTAAAATAATTCCGGAACCAAACAGATTTACAAGAAGTCAAATTTGGAGATACTCCTATGCAATTTAAAAAATTGGTTATAACACATTTCAAAATATACTATGGGCCAAAGCTGAAGAATATGAAAAAATCTTTTGACATATTCATATTTTTTGATAATTCCAAAACTGTTGCAGATTTTAAATATGCGTCATTCGATAGAGAAAGGAAGAATCTAACCGACTGACTGAGTTTGGATTTTTTCTATTTGTGGGCATTTTTATGATATATACTATTTAAAAAATTAATCTACTATTGTATTTTTCAATATAAAATATCTGTTGACTAGTTTATCACTTAGGTATAATCTGCCCAATTAAATTTTGGGAATAGAACATACCAACTTACAAAACTAATTCTACCTAACAATTTTTATTTAATTCCGACTTTATACAGCCGAGGAGAAATAACAGAATGCAACACCAAGACAACATTAAAAACAATCGATAGGGGGGAAACAAGTTACAGATAATACTTAAAAAAATACTGACCACAACTCCGGGATGATACACCTAAACCGTTATACTTACAAAAGGCCACAGTAGACCAGTAAGCGGGGTTTTGAATAAGTGTGTATTATAAATAATAAATTATTTGCTTGTTCATTATTTCCTTGTTCGTTATTAGGTTTTAATTTGATAATTATATCATGACAAATTAACGCCACCACTGGTTCAATCTTTGGAAACCTTCAGGAAGGAAATACTGAACAATCAATTTATTTGAAAAATTTATAAAATATGTAACAATATACTTACTTTGATCAATCGTAAAATTCTTCCTATCCTAAAAACTCTAACTACCCTAAGAAGCGTTGGAGAGACAGGGAAGTCTATCATGATATCTTCCATGAGAATGCCAAGAATGGAAGCCAGAACTAATAGAAAATCGAAAACGTTCCATGGAACAGTGAAGTAGTGGTACCTTAATCCTATTATTTTCACTATTGCTTCTGAAAATAGAAAAATCAAAATTACTACTTATTGCCTCACTCGAATATCTTAAGTTTATTTTTGCTCCGAAAGCCCCGCTAAAAATTTCCTTTCCAATTTCATATCAAGAAACTTTGAGAAAAAATTAAAAACATTGTAGAAATACCACTGGAATAGTTCCGAAAAAGATAAAGAAACTTTAAAGAGTTACCTTCGAAATGATTCTTGCTAAGCTGCAGAGTTACCTTCGAAATTGATGTTAGTTAAATTAAGGAACCCCGCAGAGTTACTTTTTAAATCAATCAAATTAAGGAACCTTGTAGAGTTACCTTCGAAATTGTTGTTGATTGAATAAAGAAACTTTGAGGAGTATACCTTGTAAATTTGTGTAAATTAGATTAAGAAACTTTGTAGAGTTACCTTTTAAATTTCTATCAATTAGATTATGAAACTTTGTAGAGTTACCTTCGAAATTGTTGTTGATTGAATTAAGAAACTTTGAGGAGTATACCTTGTAAATTTGTGTAAATTAGATTAAGAAACTTTGTAGAGTTACCTTTTAAATTTCTATCAATTAGATTATGAAACTTTGTAGAGTTACCTTCGAAATTGTTGTTGATTGAATTAAGAAACTTTGAGGAGTTACCTTTTAAATTTGTGTCAATTAGATTAAGAAACTTTGTAGAGTTACCTTCGAAATTATTGTTGATTGAATTATGAAACTTTGTAGAGTTACCTTCGAAATTGTTGTTGATTGAATTAAGAAACTTTGTGGAGTTACCTTTTAAATTTGTGTCAATTAGATTAAGAAACTTTGTGAAGTTACCCTTCAAATTGCTGTGAAACCGATTACGGAACTTTTCGGAGTTACCTTGAAAATTGGTGCCCACATGATTAAGAAACATTTTAGAGTTACCCTCAAAATGACTATTGAATTAAGAAACCTTTTAGAGTTACCTTCGAAATGACAGTCAACCAGATTAAGAAAGCTAGAGGTATTGTTTTCGAAATGGTTCCCGGTAACGTTAAGAAACTTTCAGATTAAGGACTTTTTTAAGACATTTTCGAAAGGACGTCAGAATATTTTAATGAAAGTGCATTATTGGTATAAAAAATGTCTCTTACCTAATCCGAAAACCGTGGTAAAAAACGCATTACTGACTTCTAGAACGAAGAACACGGAATGCGGCTGCCCATAATGTTCGATACCCATGCTGAGCATATTCAAAAAAATTAAAACAAATATGGCTATCTCGAACCGGCGAGAATTCGACAGGTCGTAGAACATTGCCAGGCACTGGTTCATCGGTCGCTTTATAACTTTTTGCGGCTTCTTCCTACCCAATTTCTTCATAGCGGTATAATAATGCTTCTGACTTTCCGTGAGGAACATTTCCAAAACGCCTCCCTCATACTGGAAACAAAATAACGATTTAAAACTTACAGAAGCTTTGAAAATTTGTATTACCTTTTTCTTAAGCATATTGAAATTATCTATTATTACTCCTATGAATAAGTTTAGCGTGAAAAAAGAACCACAAACTATGAAAATGACGAAATATATGTAAGAATAGAGGTTGGCTTCTCGTTGCGGTTGTAAATCCACACCTCTAGCATCTACAGCGTCCGCCATAACTTCCATCCAGCCTTCGAAAGTTGCCTATAAAAATATAAATGAATCAATCAATAATATATATAAATCTCACCTGTACACATCGATTAATTAATTCTCGTTGTTGTTCGCGATTAATCTCGATGGTGTGATCGACCTATAACAATATATAAATACTTACTACTTGAAATAAAGCTAAATAAGCGATGCCCACGTGATCGAATGATATTTTGGAATTCATCCAAGTGAAGTTTTGTTTCAAACAGTCCCATTTTGTGTCAACAATCTGGAAAAAAATATTTAATATCAAAATGAATAGTTTCCCTAAAACTTGTGAAGCTTTAGTTGCGCATCCGTTTTTATTATCGTTTGTCAACTAAGTATTTCCGCTTTTTACTTATAGGGAACGTTGCTTTATGTTTTTGAATAACTTATGTTATTGCCTGTACTGTCCTTTGTCACGTGATATTTGTCAAATTGACGTAACTTTATAAGCAATATAAGAAGAAGAACAAAGAAATATGTTTATGGTGCTGATTATGGATTATTAAGAGCTAAATAAAAGATAGCAAAGGTCATTGAGCAAAAAGGAAAATAATAATAGTTTCCATGAAAAAATGATGCTAATCTAAAATAAATTTTATACTCACTGAAGCGTCTATACGTTCTCCTTCATCATCCACGCATTTATAAAATTTCCCGCTGAAAAATTGTACGCCCATTATGGAAAATATCAACCAAAATACTAAGCACACTAATAATACATTAAATATGCTCGGAATGGCGTACATAAGTGCGTTGACGACTATCCTCATGCCTTGCCATCGACTTATTGCTCGCAAAGGTCTTAACGCCCTTAGGGTTCGAAGAGATCGTAGTACTTTTAGATTTTCATTTTCTTCTATTAACAAGCTGAATAATGATACCTGAAAATAATAGGAGCGCATTGAATGGTGATCAGTTGTGCCTTTATCCTTTTTGATTGGTGGCTGCTTGTCACGGTTCTGTTTTAGTATAAAAGAAGCGGCCAATTCAAGAACGCTTCTTCTCCACAAAAATGAGCAATCATTTTACTAAATTGCGATCACATTACATAACTGAAGTATAAAATATAAAATATAAAATTTTGAACGTACCAAAGTTATACTTACAAAAACTATCAAAAAATCCAATAAAGTCCAAAAACTGGTAAAATATTTATGGAAACCCAAAGCGATCCACTTAAGGAACATTTCAATTATGAAGATGATAGAGAAAGCGAGATTGGTCCAGTATAAAACCAATTTCAAATCAGGACTTTTATCCAAGTGGATATCTTCAAAACATAACGTTACGCTCGAAGCGAATATTAAAACTAATATGAACCATTCGAACGTCGAAGTATCTACTATACTCATCACGTATTGCCTTAGTTTCGTCCACTTTACTCCTACTTTAGTATTCGCGCATTTGTTCAGACATACGCACCTAAAAAAATCAAATTTTGAATAAGTTCATTCATACATAAACAACAGAATATTCCAGAAGTTCAAGATTCTTTTTTCATGCGATTTTTCCTCATATTTAGCTTACTTTTCATATATATTACTCGGAAAACAATCGGGAGCAACTCTGGGCGGTTTTTTCTTTCCAAATCCAGGAAAATTCCCCATACTGTCGATATACTGTCCTTTGGAATTTCTTCTACCGCCAACTGTTAGTTCGTCTACATAAGACACCAAAGTCTGCCATGGTTTATCTCCACCATCGAAGGGGTTATCAGCGTTTTTTTGTTTGGGCGTGCGCGTATTTTCGTTTTCCGAATCCGCTGTCGCGCATTGGTTGTTGACGCTCGGATTGATTTCGCTGGTTTCTTCTAAAATAAAAAACATATTTCGTGAAAAAAAATTAGTTAATATTATTTATAAAATAGGTACCTTTGCTACTGTTAGTTGTACCTAATCCCGAAGACATATTCTGCAAAAGTTTCGTTTCTCTTCTATCACCTTTCAAGGACATTCCCCCTTCATTTGACGTATTCGCTACACCCCGATATAATTTGGAAGATATTTTACTCCTCTCGCCCTCAGGAATTCTCTCCTAAAAATTTTGCTCTTGTTGAATTTGTGATATGCCATAGATTATTAAAGAGTTTTGGATATAACAAATTTAAAGTTTATTTTTGATAATTACTCACTTGATATTCTGGTGGATCGTAGCTGATTATGGAGATGGGACGGTTCATGGCTTCTTGATAGCTGCGTTTATCCCTTGGGAATCCGACGATTGTTTGAGGGGAGGATTTCAACGTCTTCTCCGCTAAAAACCATTAATTTTAATAGAACATGTCAAGAAGGGTTCATTAAATTATAAAAACCGTGTTGAAACGCATATTTTGTATAAGTTGGTAGGTGTGTAATGTTTCTTACAAACTGCTTTTCACGAGTTATAATTAATGAATGAAGATTTTAAAACCCATAATATTACGCGGGGAAAACAATTAAATTCCGAGAATTCGGGAAAAAACATTCGACAAAGTGATTTAATCAAAAATTAAATGTTTTTTAAATGGAATTACCTGCCCTTAAAGCCTCTTCTTCGGCATGTCTCTGCATAACTTCTCTAACGATTTGCTCCAATCTTGAGTTGTTTTCATTTTCTTTTTCCAATCGTCGTCTTCTTACAAGATCTCTGATACGTTGAAAACTTTGAGCCAATTTGGATTCATCACCGACTTCCTATCACAATATAAATTAATTTCAAAAATAGGCTAAATTTTGACGTTTCGACTTTTCTCAAAGTCTTTATGAAAATATGATATTGACACTGACAATTTGCGTTTGTATTGATAAATTGGTCACAAATAATAATTTTCCTTAGTTTTTACATTTCAAAAATATTTAGCAGAAATCAATTAAATTATTCGTAGTTGCATAAAATTTTTTAAAAAAGCGTTAAGTCTTTCTTATCATTTATAGCTTTTTCCTATGTTTGTGAACCAAAAAGATTATTCATCAATTTTCATCTTCAACAGTTTTTTTGGTAGAAATGAAAGCATAGAAACCGATTCTTTTCCACCAAATATCAAATAATCTTAGAAATAAATCAAATTTAGCTTCCGATCTAAGAAAGAATGAGGTCAAAAAATCAAATAAAACATTCCAAATATAAAAATAATTTTACCTGCTTTCTTGTTTTTAACTCTTCGGAGTTGAAGCTGTTGAGTAACAAGGCCAAAAACAAATTCAGTACCATGAAATTACCCATAACCAAAGTCGGTAGGAAAACAGCCAAACAAGTTCCCGAACCCTGTACAACATTTAAAACTATTACTAACCAACCCGAATTGGATATAACCAAATATAGTGTTTCTGAAGACAACTCCAGAATATATATGTGAATTGGAAAATGCTTATAGATCTTTTAATGAATTCAATTATATTTTTGGTGGAATTAATAGATAAATACCTCTGCTTTTTCGGCTCTCATACAATCCCAAAGTGGCTCAATCCATTCCCCACATAAAATACGAAAAATCATCATGAAGGAATGAAAAAAATCCGTAAAATTCCATCTGAAAAATTAACGTAGTTGTTTAAAAAACTGAAATAAGAGATATTATACAAACGAGGAGTAAGAATGCCAAAAACGGTCAATAGTTATAGCAAAAAATAGAATATAATGAAAATTGAGATTATATCAGCGTTTTATTTGTTCACTTTTATATATAAATTACCTTGGTACTGGATCGGGAAAAAACTTTTCCTCTGTATAGTCTTTGGCGAACAGTTGCATACCGATTACAGCGAATATATAGATTACTATGGCTAGTACCAGCGTTAGGTTACCTAGGGCCCCAATGGTACTTATAATAATGCTGAGAAGTACTTTCATTGTTATCCAAGATTGAGCCAATTTCAATACTCTCAACTGGAAAAAATGAAATATACAACATCGAAAAACTTCAAAAACAACTATTTTGGAAAATTGAATTAATCAACTGATTAATGCATCGAATATGAATTTGAGATACAGGGTGATTTTTCTGGTACATAGAATACAAATTGAAAATATGTTGTATTAGTTTCTAATAATAAATTAATCTTGAATATTTATAATTTTCTCCTGCCTTTGCTTTTGATGAGAGTTAACTCGAGCTTACTTATTTTATATAGAACACTGTATATTATCATATTCAGTTTATTGAAATCCCGTATTTTCACCAATTAGAAAAATATTGTTAGGAACGCGTCCCGCCCTGGAGCCGGTCCTGTCTGGTAGAGTTATAAATTTCGGCGGATGTTTGTTTTTTTATATAACTTTTTGTTATAGCAGATCGTTTATTTACATTGTCTCTTTTGAATAATTATCTAAAAAGGTCTATTTATTTATTTGTTTCGTTTCTTTATTTTCTAGAACTATTAAAATTTTGAAATATATATAAAGAACTTTTGTAGCGGAATTTAGGTCAGTTAATAATAAATAATCATAGTGAACAGACCGAAATACAAAGTGTTTAAATAAATTAAAAACGTAATAGACAGTGTCTATTAATTTACCCAACGAATAGAAAGAGAGTGAATAAATAAGAAAAATATTGTATATAAAGGTGATAGGAAGCTTAAAATATTTTAGATTATTATATATAACACCTGAAAATCATATACCTGAAATGGTATAAATGAAATCTTAAAGAATCACCCTGGTTATAAAAAGAGAAAATAAGTTCTCTCAATGGGGTGGTTAATTGACCCCAATAACAATATATTGGGACCATTTTCAGCTGCGCTTAACTGCGGAAACCACTTTCCCGGAAAATAATTCCGGTAAATCCATTGTATCGTTTTCCACAATTTTCCCAGAGTAGAATAAGTTTCTGTAAATTGATTTTCGCTTAAATGTGTTAGGTAAAAATAGATTTTCGGTTTTCTTTTCGCTATAAAACGATTTGAAAATTTAGTTGTTAGTAAAATGAATTGTTAAGCTAAATTTAAGAGATACAGATGAACTAAAAGATACTATTTACATTGCCCTAGAATAATTAAACATTTTTTTAAAATACAGAAAACTTATCACAAAAAAATTCACTGCTAACTTTGTATTATGGACAAAAAATCGAAATGAAAAATCATCAAAAATTATATGAGGACATCACGTAATATTTTTTAAAATTTGTGTTGAATGAAAGTTCAATTTTTTTACAATAGTATAGGTTTAATTAGATAAGTAAAGATATGACAAGTTTATTAATAACTGTTTTTGAAAATTTTGGCTGTTCAATTTCGACTAATATAAAATCTACGACATAACCTAACTTTTAATAATCAAGATTTATAAAATGGAAATTGTTATAGTACTTACCAAACGTAGACCTCTTAATACCGATAGTCCATCAACCAGTTCAAATATCAGATCTAATAAACTAGCAGAAACAATAATAAGATCAAAAATATTCCATCCACAATGAAAAAAGTCTTTACTCAGAGCCATTATTTTGAGACAGCATTCGAAGGTGAATATGGAAGTAAAAACCTGGGAAAGAAAAAAGAAAAAAAAAGAAAAATTGATTTTGTACGATTATATATATATATATATATATATATATATATATATATATATATATATATATATATATATATATATGCTTTTCAGATAAAAGTATCCACCTTTAATAACTTTTGTAATACTGGTATTTAGAAAAAATCCAAAAACACGTCAATTTATGTTGGAAGGGGCAAGCATTATGGCTTATTTAAACTAACTGGAAAAGCCACCCCCTCACCCCTAGCAGCATCCCCTTTATTTTTTTAAATTACTTTTCATATTTTCTATGTAAAATTTGGATACTCCTCTTTGAGCTGATTTCAAAAATGTATAATACTTGTAGGTTAAAGTGGTTAGTTTATGAGATAAACAATTTTTCTTTTAAGAGCACAAATTTTACTTATTATTTACTTTCACCTTATTTGCCTGTACTAAAATGGGTTGTACAACAGTTCAAACTCTTTAATCTTTTTAACTGTGCTATTTATTATGAAGTTACAATAAGTGTTCAAAATGAGTACCATTCACTTCCATACAATGGTATAATCTATTTTGAAATGCCTCTCTGACATTGCTTAATACGGCTGGATTTAATTGTCGACATTCATTTTCTATCCTCTCTAAGTCTAGGGGTGTTAAATCCGGTGACCTAGGTGGCCACTCCATCATCTGCCCCCTTCTACCTATCCAACGAGCGGGGAATGTTTCGTTTAAAAATTGTCGGACAGGCATAGCATAGTGTGGGGGAGCTCTGTCTTGTTGAAATACCAGTAAATCTTCGGAAAGGTTATCATCATTTTCTATTATTGTTGTAATACGTGGGTCAACCCCTTCCCTGAGTAACTCAAGATATGATTCACCATTTAAATTTCCGTTGATGAAGAAAGGTCCGACAATGTGGTCACCTAGAATACCACACCAAACGTTTAACTTTTGGGAATGTTGTGTATGGAATTCACGCATAATATGTGGATCACTTTCAGCCCAATATCTACAATTATGCCTACTTACTAAGCCATTTAATGACCATGAGCATTCATCAGAAAAGCAAATATTGTTTAACAATTGTGGATTGTTATTGATAATTTGCGTCATTGATTCGCAAAACTCTAGACGACGATCAAAATCATTTTCATTCAACTCGTGCACCAACTTAACTTTGTATGGGTGGTACTTGAATTTATGTAGAACTCGGAAAACTGTAGAAGATGAAACACCGATCGCTCTACTTATTGTTGACAACGATTGGGGTTGTTGAGCCTCTAAGCTGACTTGCCCTAAAATTGCCACTTGGATTGCTTCGTTATTTACGAGTCCCTCTCGCTTATGCACTTTATTGCAAACAGACCATGTTGTGGTAAATTTCTCCATCAGTTGAATTACATACTTATGAGTTGCATGTCTTCCGTCATGTAATTCGTTAAATATTCTAGCAGCAGCTCTTGCACAATTATTATTTTGGTAGTATAAACCTACAATTTCAATTCTTTCTTGCAAAGAGTAAACCATTTCAGAGAAACAAAATAAATTATGTATCAAAGAGTTTGAACTGTTGTACAACCCATTTTAGTACAGGCAAATAAGGTGAAAGTAAATAATAAGTAAAATTTGTGCTCTTAAAAGAAAAATTCTTTGTCTCATAAACTAACCACTTTAACCTACAAGTATTATACATTTTTGAAATCAGCTCAAAGAGGAGTATCCAAATTTTACATAAAAAATATAAAAAGTAATTTAAAAAAATAAAGGGGATGCTGCTAGGGGTGAGGGGGTGGCTTTTCCAGTAAGTTTAAATAAGCCATAATGCTTGCCCCTTCCAACATAAATTGACGTGTTTTTGGATTTTTTCTAAATACCAGTATTACAAAAGTTATTAAAGGTGGATACTTTTATCTGAAAAGCACTGTATATATATATATACATATATTTATATTATTTTCGTTACCTTATTTCCTATATCTAGAGCTCTAAGTATGGACTCGCTCATTCCATGGTGTTCCATCGCGAGAAACATGGTATTCAGGACTATACATACCGTGATAGCCAGTTCGAACAGTGGATCTTTAACGATCTGATAAAGCCCTTGCTGGAACTGCAACCAACCGTCGTAATCTATACAACATTGCTCGCAACCGTTGCAATTTCTATCAGGAATTTCTTGATCTGCGTATAAAAAAAATAGTGCCATCTGGTGATAAAAATAATACTTTCTAATACTCACTGATAACAACGATATGCGAGAGATAATCAGGTTGAAGCGTGTACATCTCCTTCTTCTTACAGCTACCCACGCCGTTGCATTTGATAACTTTTATTTGCTTGGGAGTTACTGCCACTGTGACAGGTGTCACCTCAATTCTCTGTAAGGGCAATAAAATGTTTGTGATATTTACGATATCCTATAACTGTTTCGAGGTAACATAAAGTATTGACATTTCAAACTCGAGGTATGCAACTAGAAGACATAAATTATTGTGACTGCGTCGTCGATATATTACTTTATATAGAGAATGTATCGGTGGATGAAATCTATTTTATTACTACTAAAGTTTATACGAGGATTAAATGTGAAATTTTGTACTGAAAACAAGGATAACAAATTTCATACATGTCCTGAAAATGGAGAAGATCCATAGGAAATTGTATGTGAACACTACACGATCATTTTGGAAAGTCACTGTGTAGAACCTAAAATATAGAAAAAACTTTCAGCCTGTGATGATAAGTCAACTATGATGTGGCAAATTATCGCCCAATTTTCCTGATAACAAGCCTAGCTAAAGTATTAGAAAATATTGTGGAAGCTAGAGTCAACAAATTCGTGAGAAAACCTAATTTATTTTCAACCTCTTAATTTGGTTTTAAAAATCGTAAGTCAACTCAAGATGCAATATGCAATAGATAAAGATGAACCAGTAATAAGGATATTTTTTCATTTGGCAAAAGCTTTCGACATTCTACTAAAAACCTTTTTTTTAGATTATCAGGAAAATCGAAAAAAAAAACAGGTCAAAATAAGTATAACAATATTACAAAAATCATTCTCTTTTATAATATTAATTTTTTTAAGTAAAATTTTTTATTTTAAAACATCATTTTTAACCTTGTTAAAGAATATATTTCGAGGTACAGGTCACAAGTTTAAGAATAAAATCGATAATACGAACTCAAAATATGTTAAGTTTAGGTAGTAAGTAGTTTATTTCTCTCCGATCCTTAACATTGTAAGGATATACTATCGAAACAGTAATAAAAATAAAATAATCTTTCAATTGATAACGTATATAGCTTTTTTCATAAATACTCCATAATCCCAACAAGAAGTGACAGGTGAAGTGCCTCAAGTAACAGTCTTGGGCCCTTTGTTATATATTTTTATCGGAGAAAATAGGTCAAATATATTGAGGTTATAATATAAGGACACAAACTGATACAATTTGAAATTTAAAACGAGAACATGGGACAGAGAAGTTATTATTTGCACTTATGGACTTTATACCAGATGATATGAAAAAAGAAAATATACTAAAAATATTCAAGACTGCACTAATAAGTTTTATAAGGAATAGAGCAAGAAACTATATACATGAATTGACAGTTTTAGATATAAAAGAAACTTAAAACGTACATTGATTGTGATAGTGATAGTGTAATTGTGAGAGTTAGTGTGGCATTTGACATTTGATTGCAGGCCCTGTAACCGGGATCAGGCTTGCCACCCACCCTCCCTTTATGTTCGCGTACTATGTTTCAAAAATTAAATGGTGGAAGGGGAAGGTAGAGGAAGTGTATGGGGCACGATCAGGCGTAACTAGCACGTGCGCACCTAGTTAGATAGTAACTAACCTAGAATCTAGAATTTACATTAATTTACGAAACTTTGACATTGTCATAATTATATATTTGAATGAGGAGTCACGGTAGAATATTCTGCAATAAATTAAAAAATTAAATTAAAAGAGAATTAGGTCCGTGCTCCCTGTTTTAAGAGAAGCAGAATATAGACTGGTTATCAACTAAATTGTATTACAGTTTTAACGGGATGGCCCTAATTTTATGATCGGCAGTGTAGTTTGGAAAATCGAATTATCAGATTCAATAATTTATTCATTTATAAGCGGAATTAAGAAAAATGAAACATTGAGATAATATTGGATAACTGATAGTGAAATGAAATTAAAATTAAAAAAAATAAAAAAAATTTTTTTTAAAAACTCATTCTGTAGCAAAAGTATGATTGTTATAAAATAATTTTCATCACACATCTCACGAAAAAATAGATTTGACCGAAAAAAAATTCACACGACATTCTTTTTATCTAGAAAATGATGTATGAAAATTTTACGCACGGCTTTGAATAAAATTCAAGTCTTGAGAAACTCCAAGTCGGATTTTAAATGAGTATCTACGCCGTGAAAAGTTTCGTGATCAAAACATATCTGGGTAAAATGAGACTTGTGAATTTTTTAAAACCGTCAATGTGTTAAAGGGCACAGAGGCGGATTAGACCAATCGTTGACTAATAGAAAAGTGAATTGAAACTTTTGTATTGAATTATTTATTCAAAAACTCACCCTACTGCTTGGAGTAAGGTGAGAAGTAACTTCCTCCGACGTAGCATCCCCTTCCGGTTCGTGGTCGTCGACTACACCTGAATCATCAAGGGAAGACTCTCTGTTGTTTCCTTCCCCGCTGTTACTACTGGCTTGTCTACTTTGCAGACCTAATCTATTCGGATTTGGACCTGTCGTGAATGGAAAAAATTTCGTAGAATCTATATACAGGATGAACGGAAATATTATGATTGATTCCACCACTTACCCAATGTATTATGAGGATGTAAAGTATCTGTTCTTTTAGGATCGTTGAGTTGCACGTGTTTCGGAAGAGGATGGGGAAGGGGCAAAGCTTGAGGTCGAGGCGATTCTTGACTTTGTTGACTATGTGTGCTACTATGTCTCGGACTAGGACTGCGACTCGGCGTGACAGATCTGCAATACGATTTTTTTTAACGCGGTACTTTCACAATTTCGCGAAATATAGAAATAAATAGATAACAACATTATAGAAAAAGCTTTCTTATGTTTTGTTGATCTAACTCAGGCTTTCGATAGGGTAAAACAAACCAACAAAAAAGTGATACAAATCATTAAGGAACTCACTTATTCATTTAGAATACATCACGACAACAAACTCTAAGATGACATTCCAATAACAACAGGGATTAGACAATGTAACTGTTTGTAACTTACTCCTAATTCGAAAAATAAACTGGGTCAAAATTGCAGGATACACGACGTGAAGCAGCGAGTTCAGAATTTTATGCTACGCAGATGATGTTGTCCATATAACAGAAGACAAAGACAATCTTCTAAAAATGTTGTTTCGGAGTAATCCTCTGAGTCAGAAAAAAATGCAGTTCCGAAATTAGGAAGGCCTGCTACCAGATAGCAGATGTGGTCGGATGGGTACAGAGAAAACTAGATTGGAAGGTACACGTCGAAAGAATAGAGAAGGATCGGCCTATGAAAAAAGCATTCAAAGAGACGCCAAATACCAGAAGATCAGTAGACAGGCCTCTAAAGAAATTGACCATTTTATTATATAGCCTTTTTAAACCATTTTATAGCCAAGGTGTAGAATTTTGATATTTACTCAGTAGCAGAAGTTCTGGGAACTGCTTTTCCTCGACCTTTCCTGCCTAACAATATATTGATAGGTTTTTCAGATCAAGATGTTATGGATTCCTATGTAAAGAATCGTGATTTTGATAAACAGACTCAGTCTTTAACCTCAACAACAGATGAACCAAGAGCTGGGCCGTTAGGTGTAAAAACCTCACCATTGAAACCTTCAAATGTTAATACAGAAACCCTTCAAAAAGGATTTATTTCGCCAGCCGTTTCTAAAAGCAGTAGCCAGGATAAATACAAAGAAAGACTGGAAAAACAATTATAATAGCCGACACCCCTGGGAAGGATGAAACCAGAAGAAACAAGAGCAAAAATTAAAATCGGTAACAAAAATTTGGGAAAAAAATCCAAAAGTCTTGCCGTTCAAAAAAATGGAACCAAAACAATAAAAAATATCAGGTAGTGGAGACATCTTCCCCATATGTCAACAGATGATGTTGATAGTGCAGATTAAATTCAAATGCAGAATTTTTATAAAAAAAAAACTTTTTGTTGTTTTTGAGTTTTCACGATTTGCACAACTTTTCTAAAAATTTAATTTTCGAATTTCATAAATGGACACAAATTGAAATGACTTATTCAAATTCTTGCAATAATTATTAAGATTTTTTTCTGTGTGAAGATTCTAAAAAAATGTTTCAAAGCACAACAGTCTCCCCTAGCAATTGATAGGTACTTAATCCATTTAATACAAACATTAAGGGTACCGCAAATTTTCGGGCTGTCAAATTCGAAGAAAATCGATTCTTCTACGATAAAACGTAACAGAAATTTCGAAAATACATTATGTTAATAAAAAAAATTGCCGCACTCATATTTCCTTTGTTCCAGCTAATAATAAATAAAAAACATTTGCGTTACCTTCGACTATTTTTCTTTGGAGACATCTGAAATATATTGGAGTCTTTGGTCTCTTGTTTATTGCCGTTGTTTTCAGTTGCGCCTGTTTTCGTACAACTTCTGTTTCTTTTTCTGCGTCGCGTCTTCTTTCTCGTGTAAGACGATAACAGCACTCCTTTTCTGGCGTCGATTTTTTTTATTTTCTGTTTCGACAATTTTTTTACGTTCAACGTCGAAGGATCGAAACTAAACGTGGAATCCTCTCGGTGGTCCACCAGTTCCTTCTTTCTCTCCTATTCACGAAAAATTAATTAAGTTTCACTTTCGATCAATATTAGTAGATAACAATGTTGTCAAATTTTGTTGTTTGTAATAGAATAGTGGAAAAAATGTTTCCTACTATGAATAAAATAAAGCTGTGAAATTTCGTATGAGATATTGCAGAGTCCTGTTTTTACGATTGGCTACTCTTATACACGAATCTGGCTACTCTTAACTCTAAATTTAATGAATTGTTATGTATTACACAAGTTTTGAAACCCTTATCTCCGAAACTTTGATTAACCGGTTCATAGACTTTGTCCTAAATTCTAATCTTACACAGCTGATAATTGAACCAACACGTTTCAGAATCAATAATATACCATCTACCCTAGATTTATTATTTACAAATGACGAACAACTACTGACTGAGCCCGTGATAGGCTCACCATTAGGTATTTCTGATCATGCAGTCATTACAAGTCAAATACAATTTAATGTTGACGTGCCATCTAAAAACAATAATGCTATTACTTTTGAAATAACCGATTTTGAGAACCTGAACCGCCACCTAGCTAGTATTGATTGGGGACAAAATTTAGGTGTCTCACTGGATCCCACTGTAGTATGAGATACATTTACAACTACTGTTGCGGACCTTAAAAACAAGTATTCTACGAGAAAATTGGTGTACATAAATAAAGTAAAGCTATGGATCAATGGTGAAATAATCTCCTTGATTAGATATAAAGGCAAATTGTGGCGGAAGTACAAGCGCACGGTCAGTCAAGCTGATTTTGAAATTCACAAAAATTTTGCCAAAGATTTAAAAAAGTCTATAAAGGAAGCCCGAGAAGTCTACGAAGAGTCTATAGTATGCAGCGACAACCCTAAAAAATTATACAAATACATTCGATCATCATTGTCATCAAAAACATCCATTCCTCTAATAAAAAAGGTGACGGCATGGTTTGTCAAAATGACACTGATAGTGCCGAAGTTTTGACAGACATTTTGTCTAAGGTTTTTTCTACTGAAAATATCAAAAATAATTTACCCGAAATTCTGCCCACAAGAATAATTTCATCCTTAGAGTAACTTCATTTTACTCATGAAACTGTCAAATGTCACCTTCAAAAATTAAAAAACTACTCTTCTCCCGGTCTTGATGTAAGCTCTCCTCTATTTCTAAAAAGATGTTGTAATGCTCTCACTCATCCTCTGTCTATAATAATGTCCTTGTAATTTAATACACACATACTACTTCCTATCTGGAAAACAGCCTGGGTAACACAAATTTTCAAGAAAGGCAATAAACTTGACCCCAATAACTATCGCCCCATTAGCCTCACACCAATCCTCTGTAAGGTTATGGAATCTATAATTTCAGAATATGTCAGTAAATTTGTTTTGATCGACAAAATAATACCTGAACAACAACATGGATTTGTAAAAGGACGTTCAACAATGACGAAGATTACTGTATAAATTGGAACATCTTGGCATACGAGGTAATCTACTGGAGTGGATTGACTCATTCTTAATAAAAAGAAAGTTCTGTGTGAAAGTGGGAAATTGTTTTTCAGTTGAGAAACCCGTATTAAGCGGTGTTCCGCAGGGATCGGTACTGGGTCCTCTCTTATTTATAATATACGCAAGTGACATCCAATTTCATATTCAATGCAACAAAGTTTTCTATGCCGACGATTCGAAAATATTCGCTGATTCATCTCTTCATATAAATCTTCAAGAGGAATTGGATTCGATCTCTAAGCGGTGCTTAGACTGGATGTTGCCTCTTCATGCAGATAAGTGTGTAGCTCTTTACTTAGACAAAAACAATCCGAGACATACATACTTCTCAAACGGTCAAGCCTTAAATGAAGTGAATTCCTATCACGATCTCGGTGTTACAATTACTACGGATATAAAACTTATATTTGCCCAATTATGGAGTATTGTGGAACTGTGTGGTGTCTGGATCTAGTGCGGGATAAAGATCTTCTCGAAAAAGTTCAGCGTCGATTTACCAACCTTTGAACAACGTCGTCTTCGTGGCGATATGATAATCACCTATCGCATATTAAATTTCAATTATGGTAACTTAAGAAACATATTTAATGTGGTCACTGATAATCGGCTTCGAGGACACAGATGGAAATTGAAAAAAGAAAGATTCACTTGTCGGACATGGCAACATTTTTTGTGTAATCGTGTTTTTTCAACATGGAATCATCTACCTGAGCATATTGTAACGGCACCGTCTGTCAATATTTTTAAGAATAGACTGGACGCTTTTCTATTTTCTAGTTAAATCATGTTTTCCCTTGTTATTTTTAATTTTCTAACCAGGTACTTCAATTTTTTTAATTTTTGTAATATAAATAGTATATTTCAGGGCTTATGGATCTTACGGTCCCTGCGCGTAACTTATTGTAATAATAATAATAATAATAATAAAGTGAAAAGTATCGGTATATATATAGTACCATAGCTACCTCTTGAGTAATTTCTGCTTCTTCTTCGTAACTAAGAGCTACCACAGCCAACATTAGATTAATAAGATAGAACGATCCGAAAAAAACTACTACCGTGAAAAATGAAACGCTGATTGGACCGCACGCTGACAGCACCTGAAAAAAATTAATCAACAGTTTGTAGTAGGAATATTTAAGTCGATTAAAAACTTCACATATTACATCATTCAATTAATCGTGTGAATGACACACAGAAGGAGCTGTCATTGTCAAATCTATATGACGTTTACGAGGTACCAGCTTTCAACAAACTATGTTTGAATTTTCACTCAATAATTCGTGTGGTTGGCACAACGACGGAGCTGTCATTGTCAAATTCTTATGACGTTTACGAAGTACCAACTTTAAAAAAACTATGTGTGAAATATCATGATGTTTTGATAAGTCAAGTTACTTTTGTTATTTTTGAATCAATTTCGTGTGTTAATTTATCAATGCTTCTTGATGGAAAAAAATAATGTACAAGCTAAGCAATGGTTTTAAAAGTGTTAATCGCACTCTGCTCCAACGAAAAGAACCATTTGCTAAGGGTTTGTTGAAATTAAACGTGGTCGTACAGATACCGATGATGGTGATGGCGAAAACAAAATCCACAAATTGGTTATCAGGAAACATCAGATGGCAGTGTGTTTACTCACAGTCGATTTTTTGCCTCTATATGTGACAATAGATGAAACATGGATCCATCACTTCACTCCTCAATCAAAACGATCATCATCTGAGTGGACTGCAGCCGGTGAATCACGTCCGAAGCTTCCAAAGGCGCAACAACCAGCTGGGAAGGTTATGGCTTCAGTTTTTCGAGATGTTCATGAGATATTGTTCATCAAATAACTCCAAAAGGGAGAGACAATAAATAGGGGATATTACATTGAGTTGTTAGGTCGTTTGAATGCAAACATCAAGAAAAAACGGACTCATATGTCGAAGTTTCAACAAGACAATTCACCGATTCACAAGTCGATGGCAACGATGGTTAAACTCAAAATATAGTCCAGATCTGACACCCAGTGACTACTGATTTAAAAAAAATGCTCGTTGGTGTGAAATTGAGTCCAAATGAAGAAGTAATTGCTGATATTGAAGTCTATTTTGAGATAAAAGATAAATCCTCCTCCAAACGCGGCATCGAGAAGTTAGAGAAGCGTTGGAATGATCGAAGGGGATTCCATTGATGAATAAAATCGAATTTTGACAAAAAATTTTTTTCTTAGTTAGTGACACAACTTATTGAGTAATGTTCTTTAATTTTGCTCAAAAATTCGCTCGAAGTTGGACGATTTTGAGCTTGTTTGCCATCACTTCCTGTACCATTCACTTATTATAATTAATTGATCAAATGCATGTGATTCGTTCAAGTTTTTCAATTCTGGGTATTTTTTAAGCCACTTAATATCATCAATTGAATATATCCTGGATATTTGGTGGACCTCCCTACAATTTCGCCACTTTTTACACAGGGTTTAATGATGCATCTAATTAAAAACCGCTTAGTGATAAACACGCTTTTGTATGTTGAATGAATCGAGGTTACGATCTGGTGAAGGGTTCGCGCTCTTTGTGCTTTTTTGCATAATGAACAGTACTTAAAAAGGCATATTTTAAAGTGCTAGGAAAGCTGGAATTCTCAACGAAAAATTATCAAAATTATACGAGAGTTTTCTACGTAATCTATTTTTTACGAGACCGAAAACTGCCAGTAGTCATATTAAACAACCACAACACCATCTTCCAGAACATCTTTATTTTCTTTAAATAGCGACAATAAAGCCTGGAAAATGTTTATTCCATTACACTTTCGGTCTAAAGCGAGCAAACGCTTTAAAAAAATCCTTATATGGAACAAATCTTCACTATGACTCACTTATAAGATTTTCAAACAGAAACTAAGCGTCCAAAATGGATGAAATTCTAAAGGAAATCTTTCAACTTACGCTAATAAGTGCTGACATCTTCGATACTTTCCAAGCAACTATCTTATAAAAATAAAACTTATGTATAAAGTTGAGGTTATAAATTTTTTATAAAAAATAAAAAAAATGTTACTGTCAAATCAGATCCTTCATGCGCCATAATATATTGGAATGTATCGCCATCTATTGGTTATTAGCTGAAGATATTTTATATTAAAGATAACTAGAAAGTTATTAAAAAAATGTTAACGTTTAGAGGGCTATAAATATTTATTTCGTATTTATCTTAATTTTTTTTTTTTTTAGAAATCAAGAACTGCAGTTCAAAATTTTGTATTAATCATGAACGGCGTCGAAATAAACGATAATACTAACCATGTTATATACGTTTTCCCAATAATCGAGAGTGATGAGCTGGAACGTAGTTAGCATCGACCACAGGAAATTGTCGAAGCTGGTGTAACCGTGGTTGGGATTTCCGCCGGTGCAGAGGCAGGTGTGAGTCGGTGGACAATGTCGGGAGCCGGTGACGTTCCCGCACAGATACGGCTCTCCTGTTGAGTTACGTCGTAACCAATTCGAAGTGTCCGAAGTCCAGCTACAACATAACATTCACAAAATTTTCCTACGGCAAATATACGGAACAGAAAATTGTTTTATTAACATCACATATTACAAAACTGATTATCAAATTCTTCATGTTTACACTTTTGGTTTGACGATATTTTATAGAATAAGCGAAACAAGTTCAATCGTGTTTCGAACCGCAAGGCAATAAACTACAAAAATTCCACGCAGTTCCATAAATTTACCGAACAGTTTTGTTTCGTGTATAGAAAATTAATGGACAAAAAAATCTATCACTGCGTATATCGGAAAGAGAGAGAAATGGTTTTATGTCAAAAAATTGTTAACATTTTGTAGACAAGAGCTTTTAAATAAAACACAAAAAAATAAAGTATATATCGATCAAAAGTTTTTGCCTACCCCGTAATCCATTCATTAAATTTCTCTTTCATATCATCAAAAGAAGATACCAAACCAAAAATAAAAGTATCCTTTATTTGTTAACTTTATATAAGCGTATGTTTAGTTGGACAAGTTAAAATTTGCAATCACCGGTTAATTTATTTATTATTCTTTAGCTAAGAATTATTTCTTTGGTGTTTATGATTGTAGTTTAGTCCTCGTGACCCTGTGATTTATCCTTGTTGGACCAAAACATCTTGATGTGTAGTTCGTATACGAAGTGTTTTCTTTCTCGTATGTTCCGACTTGTAAATTTTGAAATGGGTAAAACCAAGGAAAAATCGGTTCAAACTCCTGCTATAATCGCAAGTTTTCGTAGTCTAGGTAAAAGTAATCGACTACAAAAATGCATCCACCAGAAGCTTTAGCGATAGATAGAGGACGATCTCGAAAAACCCCAACCGCTGAAGATATGTAAACGTGATCGATGACTCACTGGTCCAAAGACAGCAGCTTAGATCAATAAATCTTTTTGTCTTTTTGGAAAGATGGCGGTGGAGAAACATCTTTTAAGTCGTCAAAATAAAATTAAGACGCATGAAGAATGGAAGAGAGTTTTATGGAGTGTTGAGTCAAAATTTGAGATTTTTGGGGGAGGGGCGATTGAAGCGCCTTATCGGTAAAAAATTATCTTCCAGCGGGACAACGATCCCATTTCTCGAAGCTATGCAAAGAATATTTGAAAGCATTGGAAATGGAGATTTATTTGGCCCCAACCTCAACCCAATTGAATAATTGTGGGAGAAATTGGATAGTGAAGTCAGAAAGTACAAAGGCACATCTTTGAAATATCCTGAAAAACGAATGGAGCTAAATAGAAGACGTCTATTGGTCGAACTTGTTAGAGATAAGGCCAAAATTGTGCACCAAAATAATAAAATCAAAAAATATGTAGCAATTACTTCAAAATACAATTATCAAAATCGATCGTATTGTTTTTAATCGTTATGTATCACGAAAAATGATAAAAGTTAATGACTTACTTATACCAGACCTCGTAGGAAGCGTTGTGATCGTCCATTTTGAGCACGCATTTGTTTCTCAGCTCCCCTTTGTATACTTGCAAGGCGAACAGCGCGAAAACCATCAGACAGAAGATTGTGAGGGTCATAACCTCGGCTAACTGTTTGAAGGAGTGTAAGAGGGCGTTGATGATGGTTTTCAAGCCTAGAAGGAAAATGAAAATTTGACATGACAAAGAAAAAACAATTATTGATCAATAGTTTATTCATAAAATTCGTTGTGAAATATGAGGTGACCGATTTAAGCAATATTATACGTTTTGAAGATACGAGCAACGACCATGAGTTAACGTCAAGTCCCGACTGCCGTTGCACATTGTATCATCATTCGTTCTTTGGTGCGGGAAGGGCTTAAAAACATGGAAATTATTCGAAATGATTCCACGAAATCAATTCGGTATTGAGCTCTTTAGTAGATCTGCTGTGCCAAAGAGCTTAAAGATGACATTGAGCTGCAAGATCGTCGAACTCCAACCAGCATCACACCAGACAACATTCGCCTTTCGGAAGAGGCGTAAGATGATTTCGGCTTAACTCGGCATTGAAGACCCAAAATACGGCGCTATAGGTTCCATAATTGTTGATCTTGGAACAAACACTAATGCAGTTGAAGGTTTATCGTCGCTTCGATACTAGGCTTAGGAGAACGGTTCCGAATCTTCACTACAGACAAAGCATGGGTGCTCTATTACACTCTTGAAAGCAAGCACTACTCTAACCCTCTGAAAACACAAGTAAAACCTGCTTATCGTTCGATACGGAGGAGCATTCCAGCGTGGAATGCGATTCCTCTGCAGGTTAAAACGCGCCCCCACACCGCAGTCATACACGCTCTAGACAATATCAGAACTAGGGTAGGAGATACTAGAACATCCCTCCTATAGTCCGGATTTATCACTATGCGATTACTATATGTTTGGAACATGATCGTTGAAAGAAGACCTCGGAGTAAGTTGATAAAGAGATCAATGTTCCAAAGAGGAGACAAATTGTACATTTTTCTAAATATTATTATAAATAAATGTGTCTGAGCGTTTGTTTGGTTTATATCTGAACCGCCCTCGTATCATTATTAAATAACTGAACTTCGAAAATACGGATTAACGCCATAACGGCACTGTCCGTAAAAAGTATAGATTGTGACTGTGATAAGACAGGGAGACAGCTTCAGCCCTAAATTATTATCATGGATAGAATCATGGGATGAAGACAATGGAAACAACCTACTATACAGGATGGGGACAACGGTAGAGTATTTCAACTAAGATGACTCATTAAATGGACATCCAACTAGCTATTCCGATATTCTTGAATCGAATACTTCTTTAGAATGAATTTTTCTTTGCTTTAAGCTGTCCAAGTTTCTTGTCAACTCTTCATCTATAAGTGGAATTGCTCTCTATTGAGTCGAGAATCCTAAGGTTAAGCTTGAAGCTCCAGATATGTGAGGAATACTCCAAAGAGGCACGAGTCTGGGCCTTATAATTAATTAAATGCTGTGAAGTATGCAGCGTTTTGGTCTTCAAGACAGCTCCAAGTTTTTGTGAAACTGCCTTAGCTATTTCAGCCAGTTAAGAATTTCTGGAACCGTTGGTGATAATCATACTGTATACAACAACCACTATATCAACACATTGTCTGACGCGCGTTTCGATAACCAAGTTATCGTCTTCAGAGACTGAACTCAACTTTACCTTCGAGTTTACCTTCAGTCTCTGAAGACGATAACTTGGTTATCGAAACGCTCGTCAGACAGTGTTCAATATGACTATGCCAGGAATTTACGATGATGGTGATATTTTATGTTAAAACAAATCTGGCAGTAACCTTAAACTCATTAACATTATTTCCATCAATTTCCATAATGTTTAAAGATCGGTATTCATAGTACAGTTTTGCTGTTTACTACGTGGTTGGGTATGAGTCGAAACGATGATATTGGTGTGGACGAAGCTGTAAATCGAGTTGGTAGCTTTGTCAAATCGTTGATGAGTCTCTGGGGAAAACAATCGTTAACCTGAATCCCTTTTGAAATGACGACCGATCTTTGAGACAGGTACTGAATCAATCTTTAAATAAGCGCGTATGATATCAATTTATTTAGAAGATTAGCATACTGGATCCTTCCAAGAGATATATCCAGAGCGTTTGCTCAAGATTCCTTATACGTTGATGATATAGATCAAGAGATCCTTGGTTGCAACGACGTAGACGCCGTATTGATGGTGCTAGGACTTGAGGTAACGACTTTCTCCATGATTTCGGTCTAAAACAATCCGACAATAGCTGTTTCGAACCGTCTTTTTTCTTTTTTTTTTGTATGGGTTGAGCTACAGGGAAGAAATAATTTTTTTGTTTTATAGAGTTTCTAGAAAAAACCAGGAATCAAACACTATTAGGTGGCCCACGAAAAAAGCTCAAGCTCAGAGTCTCAAGAAGAGGCTATTAGAAAGTTTCATTAAAAGAAAAAGGTAATACGTATTTTGAAAAAATAAGGGAGTTAATCCGGAGAAAAATGTTTACTTTAACTATCTTATTTAACTACACAGAAGTCGTTTCTTGTAGTTTGCACGACATTTACCCCTAACGAAAAGCAATTAAACTTTACTAAGTAATTTTCAGAAGATTAAACTTTATATTCCAAGTGGCCGACTATGTATTAAATTAATTTTGAAACAATGCAGTCTTACCCGTTGAATTCGTGCCGTATTTATGGCGCATTGACGGTTATTAAATAATTTAATACAGTGTGCAGTTCATATCTGACACGAACACTAGAGAAGAAGAAAAAACTACCCTGTGCGTGTTCTCAGTCGAGTATTCTAAAAACTCTAAGAAATAAATTGTGAATAGTGACCCGAACAGGGAAAATATTTGGAAATTTAGCCGAAGGAACAGCTGCAGATATTAATTTTGATTACGGTTTTAAATTTTAGTGTAACAAGATTGAATCACAAAAAAAAACTTTGAACAAAACCAGTGGTGGATTCATCAACAGGCTGAAGCATACGGCGGCGTATTTCAAGAGGCTGAAAATTTTTTATTTTATTGTTTACACGAAGAAAACAAGTTTATAAATATTGCGTCAAGAAAATCTAAATGCGTCCATCTAAAAAAACGTAAATATAAAAAGAAATAATGTCTTCAAACTTTTATTGCTAAGTAGCTTCCGTGTTAAGTAGAATGTACTGTGTGTTTTTTTTGGCTGACCTGTTAACTGCTCAACTGTTTGAGTAAGTCGAAAATTTGGATATAGATGATTCTCAAATTCTGCTAGTAGGCATATACATAACCCTCCTGAGCATGATGCCGAAAATAAGGGATGTGCATGAACGAACAACGAAAAAACAAAAAAGGACGTAAGTGTTTGAATTTGCTGAATTTTTTTGAATTGAATTAACCAAAAATTCCTGAACTTGAAAGAGCTTTTGTTTACTGTACCATTGGAAAAATATGCTCCATGCGTGAGAAGAAAACCACTCAAACGTTGTTATTACATAAAAATAACATTATTTTTTCTTCATTTCCATAACTGCCCAATACCCAGCATCATAAACTTCAATTCAAAGATTGTTTCAAACGTTTCTTGAATCATCCTGTAATCATTTTCATAGTTCTGGGCATTTATGGGTTAATAAGCAATATCAGCAGATAATTGAGAAAAAAATGATTATTTCTGAGTGTTATAGAAATACGAGGATGGTCCAAGAAGTACGTGGTCTAACAAAGGAAATACAAAAATTTTTGAGAAAATACACTTTTTTCAGCGATTATCAATAAGTTTGTTACCCTTTTTATAGTTATAAATGTCAAGCTAGCCATTAACTATTGACATAAATTCATTGTTTGAAAATCTTTGACCACAGAGACATTTTTTCAAGTCTGGAAATAGAAAATAATCCGAGGAGGCTAAATCTAACGAATAGGGTGCATGAGCTGGTGTATAATCTTGATGAAACATCACTTTCTTATGGACCAAATTTTTGCTTCATTTCTTGGCTGAAATATTGCAGTAAGTTTGTATAATATTGGCCGTTGATAGTTTTTTCTTTATCAAGATAATCGACGAAAATTATCCAACGCAAACTCCAAAAAACCAACGCCTGCAGGTCCTGGCCTTCTTTGGAGCCGGTTCTCCCTTTTCAATCCATTATTATGATTGTTCTTTCGTTTCCGGTGTGAAGTGATAGCCAAATACTCGATGGAAACATCTGTTTTTTTTCCATTGCGAGCAAACTCGGTACTGAAAACATTCACCATTGAAGGCTGCCAAACAAATACTAAACAACGTGGTGTCTTCAAACTTGAAACATATACTGATATGCTGTATATATTGTGGTATTTTTTAAGCAACTACCGCCATCTCTAGGTCAAGCCATGTACTTCTGGGACCATCCTGGTATATCTTCTTTACTTTAAATGTAGTACATTATTGAAATTTTCTTTGCTTGAAATAACGTCTTTTAACCATTTTATAGGTGAAAATAATCAAGGATCTTACACGAAATCTTCTCAAATTATAATATTTTATTGATCAAAAATGTAATTTATATGATTGAGAACCAATATCAGGGGTCAGCAGAGGCGGCAATCACTGTAACTAACTGTTGTTTTCCTAAGCACAACATTGAATTTTTTTTTCTAACTGAAGGCAATTTTTCAGTAATAAAACATTTTAAAATATCCAGACACTTTTAATGATTAAAATTTGACGTCTTACGTACTTTTTTGATATTGTTTTTTAGATACTTTTTGACTAAGCGTTTATTATTCCTGGAAACTTTCATTAAGATCTTTGGTTCCGATTGTTAACATTTTTAATGATCTTACTAACAAAAAATAGAGAAAAACTGTATAAATAATTTGATATTTGAAATCTAACCTGGTAATATCGATATAGTTTTCAATGCCCTCAACACTCGGAATGTTCTCAGACCAGCCAGATTGCCCACCTCCATACCGATGGTAGCGTAACCACTGGTGATGACAACGAAATCCAACCAATTCCAAGGATTCCTTAGATATGTATATTTGTTCAATATAAAACCTTTCGCAACCGTTTTTATTATCATTTCGAGGGTATAAATCGCTAAAAAAATATACCTGAAAAGAGAAAAAAATACGTTTAATCAATCACTCAATTAACTCGATTGGTTTTTAGAAAAATTCAAAATTTATCTTATTATATAAGGGGTCGTTTCAAATGACAAATATAGAAAAATCTCTAATAATTTATTGATTCGAATAAAGTCTTCGGTCTCATAAAGGTTCTTACGATGTTATAGTTAATAGAGACTTACTCGGCTTCTTCAATCGTTTCGGCCATGGCGAGGAAGACGCAGTTGAGCAAAATGGTTGCCATAACCAAATAATCGAAGTATTGATTGGTGCACAAATATATACATGTTTTTCTGACCGGATTAAACGGACTAAAATAGAAGAAAGAACTGGTAGCTGTGAATCGGTGGATGTAGTTTTTTCTAAACCTTTTCGACACCACGCAGAACGTCTGAAAAAAAAATCATAATAATAACATTTACAGTAAACATTCTTCTTTCCACCATGCTCTTTAGAGTAATTTAAAAACGTATCATTCCCTAAATTTTGTCTCTTATAGAAGAATAAAAAAAATATACTTTAAGGGGCACCTAGAAGATATTCATCTTATAATTCTGCTTCCAAAATACCATATCTCCTCCCCAACAAGGCTATTTTTTTGAGGCTATTGTGATGCACTTCCCAAGACATTCGCAGTGTCTGCTGTTTCCATGGCTTGCTCGCAGAACCTGCCAGAAAACCAACCACCAGTTCAATGTCGTTTCTGGTCATCAAGAGAAGCTCTTAGCTGATGTGGCAATGAATCTGTTGGAATGTATTAGATCTGGAGTGTTTTTACAATAAGATTTCAGCAATTCGTTCATTATGTATGGAGTCGTTGAAGACCTGCAAGGTTGTTTCCGTCCTCATTTCCTGTTATACCCTGGTGGCTTGGTAATCACATTATGGTTACTTTGTTTTTGTTAACTACTGTTATAGAGCACTAAATAGCTTTCAGGTCCTTCAAGGCCTTGGTTATCTAAGAGAATAAACATTTGTGTATTGCTTGCATTTCTACCTGAAAAATGGTGCGTGATGTTCTTAGAGGTATGGTTTAGAAATACTTAGTCCAGCTCCTTGAAATAGCTTCTAACCACCTGTATACCAGAGAGATACATTTTGAGCTTGCGGAAGGTTTTTATTGACCCAAGATTGGTTGTCGTTAATTACCATTCGAATGAGGTATCTTTGTCTAACAATCTATGTATTTGGTCCATCGATTTGTCACTGATTTCTAGCTTTCTTAGTTCTTCAAATTTCCTGGCTCCAATTTTACTGTTTGTAGATGGCACTAGACCAGGATTTTGTCCAGTACCAATGACCACAGTTGGGTGATAGGACTCGTTATGTAATAAGACGTTACTTTGTATATTTTTGCATAGTTTCTATAGGGATTGAAATATAGAAGGTGGTACCATATGATCAGGAACAGTTAACAAAAGTACTTTTTATGTAAAAAAATTTGTTTTAAGAATAAGACACAATAAAAGTTCAATTTATTATTTTGATTTAAAGTTCTATGCTACGTTTTCTACAGGGGGATCATTCAAGAATATAAAAACTAGGTGGTGAATAAATTTTGGATCTACAAAAAACCAAAAAGTTACAATTACTAGAACATAATGGTCTCGAGGTGAAAAAATCTCTGAATGAGATTCCAAAATAACCATATTATCGATATATTCGTAGCATGTGGAGTATTAAAGACTAAATAATTGTCTCAAAAAAAAAAACGAATAAAATTATCACAGACTCACTTCATTAATTAATCCAGGATCCTCGATTAAAATCAAATTATCCATGATTATAATCAAATTAAGTCACCCACATTGTTACAAACGATTCATATACAGAGTTTTAAACTTGAAGGTTATTTAGAAATTAACTTGTTGATTGTTGTTGTTGAAGCTTACCAGTGGCAGAACAAGGGACTATGAATGCGGTTATCAATCAAATTAATAAAGTAAAATCTATGGGGTATCTCGTAACTCAATACCCAAATTTTGGAACGTGAAATTTGGTCTTCCAGACCCTGTAAATTTTCTGTAATAAAAACTAATGTAGTATCAAGATAATTTTCAAATTATATCTATTTTTTATCCAATATTTGATTGGAATTTAGTAAGAATAACTTAAAATTTTGCCCGAGATTAATTCATTTTTGAATTAATTCAAATATACTATTTTTTGGTTCCTATGTATTTATATATATATATATATACATATATATATATATATATATGTATATATATATATATATATATATATATATATATATATATATATCAGTTTAACGTGTATCACACCATGATTTTTATTTGTACACATCACCATGAAGGAAATTTCAATTGAACACGTGAAAATTTACTACCGTAAACCAACACTAGGTGTTAGACTAGTCTATCACGAATCGTAGATCACATAACCTCACTTTTTCGTGATAAGGAAGCCGCGCAACGCATCCTTATTCTTTTTTTTGATCAGAAACAACGGAACTTACTCAAGAAATTCGGAGATGAGTGCTGAAAGTGAAAAGCTTACCACTTGTGCAGAACAAGTGTCAGCGCTGTAGAAAAACTCCGATGCAGTACTGTACAAGATATGAGTGAAGAATTGGACATCAAAATTAGTAGTATTGAGTAAATACTGCAAAATTTCAGACAGATGGATGCCAAGACTTCTGAATTTTGAGCAGAAATTCACACGCGTCAGACTGTCAGTTAAAGCAAAGGTAACACTGTGCTTTGGGACATGAAAGGAGTCTTTACAGTTGATTTTCTCACTAAACAACAAATTGTAAGGGCTCCGTATCATAGTAACCTCTTAAAGAACATGGCGAAACCCGTCTACAGATCAAAATGACGTGATATCCCAATCCGCAGTACGATGTTGAATGATGAATTGAGTTGGAAAACACCGGTACACCCACTTATAGTTCCGATTTATCGCTATGTGATTAATATTTATTTGGTCTATTTGGTCTATTGGATGAGGTTGTTGGTAGACTGGGATTCTATATGCGCCTTCGTGCGCGAATGGTTACGTGATAAGCCAAAAATTCCGGTTTATATTTGAGCCACCTTCATATCTATCTGACATCTATGATAATACTCTAGGTCTTGTACTGCCAATAAGACAAAAAAACTTCTGAAGAGGTTCAAGTGCGACGGATTTGATCACCAGTCTAACAATTTTGAACGCTTGACAAATTTTCAATATTTTTATCTTTTTTTTTTGCAAATAAAAATGATTCAACCTATATTTTACATAATTTCAGTAGCCCTGGATTAACGAAACGACTTCTCTGTAATCCTCCGGGTTTTATAATTCATATTCGACAAGTTTATGACTATAATTTCCCCGGAATATTCCGATTAAGCCAATTCATCTTAAAAGGCAGAAATTCGTCCATGAAATATTGAAATAAACGTTTTATTTGATCGGTATTACCAATAACATACTGGAGGTTTTAAAAATAATAACGTGGTTAGAAATCATACAGTTAGATTCACAAAAAGAACAGATTGAAATGAAAATAACCAAAAAACTTCATTAGGATTACCATGGAGATTGTGAGATAATGATTATCGATTATTTTGAAAATGTAATAGATAATTTTGAATATATTACAAAGCATAAGTCTAGCAACGATCTCGATAAATTTACTTCTCGAAACTTTATCATTATTATATTTTGTTTTGGTGGAAAAGTATCGATCTTGGTAATCAATGAGAGACCGGCTCTTTTCCACCAAAACACAACAATAAAAACTAACGCAATCAGCTTTTGGAGATCGTATCAGATCAAATTATGGCTCATTTCATTTATTAAATTGCCTGTAAATTATGATGCGACGTTGATGAAAAATGAAAGTTTGATAAACATGTCACAATATTGCAAGCTAGAAAGTTTCTATAGGGTACTTAGGAATAAGTTTCATGAGTTAACTTTCCGATTAAACATCAATTTCTACGGATCAGAAATTAAACCCATTTACACAAGTTCTATTCCCACAAAACCGGTTGTAGACAAATTAGAATTGGATAATTCCTTAAAAATATAGCGATATATGTTTGTTTGAGGTTATATAACGGTTATTCTTGAATATTTTAGTAGGTAAACAGTTTTTACTATTAAAAAACTAATGGTGTAGTAAAATGAACTCTAATACGTTGAAATTGGCTTCCAAAATGTTTACTAACAAATAAAACCACAAGTTTCCACAGTTTTACTATATTTATAATATAAACGTTTCTGGAACTATAAGTATAATGCTTCCCCTTACTCACTGTGCAAGGTAGAGAATTACCTAAGCAGCAAACAGCTGCTGCTTTAGAACATAAGGGATTATCTGAGAACTAAGAAAGTATTTGCAGGAGCCACCAACGGTCTAGTTCTTGCACCAGAACTCTGGAACATATTCTATGACGTTATTTTCAGACTAGAGCATTACTGGAAGGTACGAAGAAAAAATTTAAGATAAGCTAACCAACGCCATGCGTATTCTGAGAGGATAGCTCGATAATCAAGGACTATGACTAGTGGTAGAAAAGACCAGGAAACAGAAGGCAAAGTTTGACAATGAAAATCGAAGAGCTTTCTATCGAATCCATGCAATATTTAGAAGTCACATTAGATTCGAAAATGAGTTTTGGAGAACATATGAGAAAATAAGCAGTCAAAGCATGAACAATCGCTAAGTTAGGGGTTCGATTGCCATTAAAAGGAGACTGTTGATGTCAGTCACAAATTCAATACTTCTAAACGTCACGGAGATGTGGTCCACAGTAAAAGAGTAGCCAGGTTGCAACGCTGAAACCCTCTTAGGGTTAGTAGATGTCCTAGCACTTGAACGCAAGAGATACAAGGTAATACACGACGAGGAAAAGTTCAATGAAATCATCGACAAAGCGAACAAAGAAAGAGTCGTGACCATGGACGTCGTGACCATGGACTAATGGCAGCAGAGGTATGATACGGATCAGCGAGGTAGACGGACTCCGTGTCTCGTTCTATATGTCGAATGCTAGATAGAGAGAAATCATGTGGAGGTGAACGATTATTTGACCCAACACGATCTTAACTGTGCTAAGGAAGAGTAGAGAATCTCACTCGTCATGCTAGCAGAGAATCCACGGATAACGCAGAAGATACATTCTTCATATACAAGAATTGGAGCTTACAACGCAAAATGAAAAATCACAAATGAAGGGATTATGGTGATGAAAAAAGAGAACCAGGACGCCGTAGCTGATTACGCAGGAACAGTTTTACGGGCGAAGAAGCGGGACAGTTAGGTCGATGACCCAATCACGTGAAGCAACAGCCGAAGAGATCAAAGAACAATGAATTAACAAAGCAAAATTAAATCACGCCGTTCTGTGTAATGCTAACGCGGAATTTCAAAGAGGTTCGGCTTAGGAAGAAAGGATTTTAGATTTCGTACACAACCACATATATACAAAATTTTTTTTGAACCGCCACTGGAACTATAAGTAATGTTTTTATAGAATAACTACGATCCTCTATTAAAAAGCTCGACATAAAATTGTTGAAAGTTCTGCACAAAAATTATCGAATGAATCTTTGCAAACAAAAACTTTCGAGGCCTGTGGAAAATTAATCGAATGGGGCCTTTTCACTCGCAATATGAAGAAGCTTAATCAACGATAAATTTTTTTATTTCATAATAACTATCACTATCAATCACTACATAAAGGAGGGTCTAGTGATACGTCTTGTATTATGGTGGTATTTACATTGTTGTCAGATCTTTCTTTTTTCCCGAAAAATTAAAAACTTTGTCATTTCAAATGGTTTTCCAGGCAGACTTGCAAGCGGTTTGAGACATTTGAAAGCTCGATGACTTTAGATTGAGACCACGTCGATTGTTTGTAAAACTCCCTTCCGGCTGGTGGTATTTTGCCCGTCCTGCCACCCTGACCACTTTAATAGGTATTATGAATACGAAAGCTTAAATATTTTGGTGCTCCACAAATCTTTTCATTTGTATATACAGGGTGTTCCACGATGAGTTAAACCTATCTGTATATTGAAAAATACTTATAGTAACATCATGAAAATTTCTACGTTTGGGTTTTCAGATACGATCTTTTTGATTAAAATATTTTCAAAGATAGTCGACTGTGACTTTGTTATTCTAAATAAAACATCCTGTATATTAATACAGACCTTTATACATTATTTTTTACGAGAATACCCTTAAAGATATGAGAATGGTTTAATATCTGGATAACGTTAAGGTTTAGGTATAGGAAACTATACATTAATTTGCCTTATTTTCAACCCCTGAATGCATTAATATAGAGAAAACCGGGTGGTTCTATTTAAAAATATAAAGAAATTTGATATTTATGAAGTTAAACTTTGAAAACTTTTTATACACACCCTGTATGAAATAAAAAAATGTTCAACATAGATTCAAATACTTCTGATCTTGCTAAAAGCAACCGAATAGAAATCATATTCATTTCTTTAAGGATATCTTCGTAAAAAAATAATTTATAAGGGTCTGCAACTGTCAAATTTAAAAAAAAATATACATTTTTCAGAAGGAATTTTCAGACAAAAGTATACTAAAATTTTACGTAGATATTAAAAATGTATTATTATATAGGGTGTCCCATTTAAAATAACAAAGTTACAGTCTATCTTTGAAAATATTTTAGTTAAAAAGTATCCAAAAACTCAAATGTAGAAACTTTCATGATTCTACTATAAATATTTTGCTATATACAGATAGTTTTAACTCGTCGTGGGACATCCTGTATAGATACAATCAGAGGCACCCTGTTTAGTAGGTATTATTTGTTTCAAAATATCTGGAAATTGTATAGGAAACAAACAACGAAAACAGGTGAAATCTATCAGCTTGAAATGTAATTCTGCATGCGGAAAATATCTCCTGCATTATTCAGAGACTCATAAATCACTGTTTACTTTTTATTTGTTTTCCCTTGGGATTAAAAGAGCTTTCATCTAGCAGATTGTTAATTTGTGAATGGAAAATGTTTGTATCACAATTTTCTCGACATTTTTCAATAATAATATACAGTGTCTTGCATTTAACAAATGTTTTGATTCTGTTTATAGGGCATCGTAAACTCAAAAAAGATAATAATATACCACAAGTAGTATCTATCTCTTAAATAATAAAAAAGTAGAATATCAGATTGTCTTGTGAATCATTCCAACTAATTCTTCTATTTATAAACCGCTAAAAGTTACTACATAAGTTTCTCCAGAAGCATAAGCATAACTATCCTAACTAACTAAGACATGATTTTGGATAGGTATAACACATTGTATGTGTTTGAAATCGATTTTGCTCTAATATCTGATTGTTATTAATGTTTTTGCTCATAAATGGAACCACATTCTCAGCAACATTATTTTCTGAATTATTTCGATTTCCATAATTATCGTTTCCTCGATGTATCTACGCGATAACTCGAACCAGTTTTCAATGACATGTGTCAAGAGGTCGTGAATTCGAATTGCGTGCTTTTGTGCTCGAGTTTGTCATTTAAAACGATCGTTAAGTGGAAATTTAGTCATTAAGCTGTCACTGTAAGCTAAACCGACGGTATGATATACCCGGAGGGTCGTATGAAAAAGCCAAAATATTTACCAACATATTTACGAGGGTGGTGCAGAAATATAAACCGGAATTTTCGAATAAACACAAAAATTTAGTACACTGGATGTACTGGATTGGTGAAAGATAACCTAAAGCCCGCGGAAATTTATCGACACTACAATGAACTGTTAACACGCAGTATTAAAGTAACCTCCTAAGAAAAAACACGTAAAAACCTGTCTACAGATCAAAACGACACGATATTCCAATCTTGGTTACGTGCAAAATATTTCAATGTCATGTATTCTAGTGCAGGATGACCTCATTTTTCTGTATAAAAAGTTAAAACGTCGCTATTACCAATATCATCAAGGGGTTTTATAAAAGATCCCCAATCTAACATGTTATATCCAGAAGCAGATGCTCCAAACAATACGAAAAGATTGTAGAAGAGTGAAAGATCCAATAATAGATGTTGCGAATAGATTTAAATATCTCTACATTGCTATACACGAAAGAATACTAAGTTGAAAAGCTAGAGGACTCTAATAGACTGATGACAGTGAATGAGTTTACAGAGTAGGTACTTTCCAATAAATATGCCCACAAATTATCAGGAAATTCGGAAAACTATATTATAAATTTAATTTCAATGGCCAAATGATTGTGCACTTTTTTTGCATTGTAAAGTATTGAGCATTTGATATATTCTGAACGTGGAGTAGGCAGGTCGAAGGTCGTGCTCCGCGTTCCTAAGTGGATAACCATGCAACGCCCTTTCTGAAATTGGAGAAGCGTGTCCCTGCAGTGAGCCCTACTGTTTAGTCTCTCTTTTGTAGTTTGAAGATTCGCTCAAATTGAGTCGCACCACACGTACCCAAAAAGGGAAGATGCGACTCAATAAGGGCATAATAAAGTGTTAAGGAGATGGATAAGTTCAGTTCTTTGGAAACTGATCTTAGCACAAACAGAAAGAATTTAATTTTTTAGATATGTAACTCCCATGTCAAGGAATTATCCACAACAAGCCGTAAGAATTTTAAAGATTCAATTAGAATCGCACCATGATTTAATGGAGATTAGGTCACTGGACATGGTTCTATGAAGTCCCGAGAGATTAGGACTGCTCCAAGAGAAACTAGTATCGTCTGCAACCCTTAGAGGACTCCACATTCTAGTATCTTGTATCGTTGTATCAACCCCTCCAAGCTGATTTCTGTTGGGTAATTACACAAAAAACCAAGAAAGATTAAGAATATTTGAGAGAATAATTATCAGAAAATAATAAAGAGAAATCAGAATGATCGAAGAAGAGTGTACAATCCGAAGTAATAGAGAAAAACCAGGCAATGAAAACATCTTACAATTCATTAAATCCTCGAGTTTGAGATGGTTTGGTCACGTTCAACTAATGGAGGTTAAACAGAAACCTAAGAGAATCATGAAAGCGAAAGTATACAGCACTAGAAAAAGTGAAAGATCCTTTATCAGATCAAGTTCATGAAGACTTACAAACGATGAATGTGAGAGGATGTTGAAGAACATACCCGAATTGTCTAAGGAGGAGGCTGAGGTAGTGCCAATTGATCAAACCAGAAGATTATCGTAGCGAATGAGTGAGTTCCAAGAACATCCGATACCAAATCTACCAGTTAACTCATTGATCAACTATTGATTCAAAGGTATTCAAAAATAAACACCTCTCAATCGTTTGTATAAAGACAAGACGGGCCAATAAAACCACTTTCGCAGACTGGAGGTCAACTTTACCTTTAGTCGTTTTACGTTTACCTTCAGTCACTGAAGATCATAAATTGGTTATCGAAACGCGGATCGGACTTGTGTTCAAATTTGACCTAGACTGACCAAAAATATAAATCTTCAAAAGCTTCTATCAATACAAGCATGGTGAAGTTTAATCTAATTTGCCATGCACTTATGACTTCAATGGCGCATTTCCTGAAGTTTTTTGAGTTTCCCAACAAAGAAAACATCATAGAGAACTCAAATTGACGAATCACTCCCTGGTGTCAAGTTTTACCAAAATATCAGTCTTAAACAAGTTGGAATGGGTCAACGCATTATCGTAGTGAAATATCTATGAATTGTCTGCTTTCAAATCCATTCGTTTACGATGAATTGCTTCACATAGACGCCCCAAAATGACCAAGTGTTATTCCTTATTGATCGATTGACCTCCTATAATGAATTTATGGTGAATTGCTTTCTGTAATCGATGAGCGTAACCTGCATAACCAGCTACGTTGTTAATCGATCTCTACAGGATCTTGTTTCAGCAAAAGATTTTGGAGTTTTAGTACGATTCTAACATTGGCATGCTTCATACCCAAAACAATAACCAAAATCTTCTAAGAGAGAGATGTTGAGAGCTTTTGCTACCTCTCGGATGCTAATATAACGTTTTTCAACTTTTTTGTTGTTATTGCCGTTAATAGAGAGCGATTCGCATGAGGTAAGTTTTTTTCGACCTGACAACCCAAACTACCGGTCAATAGTTTTTGCCCATCAAATAAACAATTCATTTTTTCACTTTATACGACCGCAAATTTTCGATGTTTATGATTGTAGTTTAGTCCCCAAGAGATGCGAGAGCGTGTGTTTATTTTGTAAGTTTTAAAATTGGTAAAACCAATAATCAATCGGTTGAGACTGGTGCATTAATAGCAAGTCTTCATGGTCTAGGTAAAAATAATGGTACTATTGCCACCGGCCTCGAAAAACTGTAAACGTTATCGATAACTCACTGGTCCAAAGATAGCAGTTCGGATCAATGAATCTAGTGATCTGCCTTTGAGTACTTCTACAGGAGATTGAAAGAAATTGACCTTTTGGCAAAGGTGGCAGCGTAGAAACCTCTTCATGGGCTAAAGAGCATGAAAATTGGACACATGAAGGCTAGGAGGAAGTTTTATGAAGTGATGAGCCAAAGTTTGACGGCTGAAAACTGAGGAGGTTCGATGATGGTTTGGGTATGTTGAATTGAAGGCATTTTTATAAAAAGGCGAAGCGTGTCTAGCTATCCGCGAAGAGTTTCAAATTCTTCTTTGCAAAACGGTGATCGATAAGGGTACGTGGTTTTGTTGCCAAAACGTAGAAGAAATCACAAGGTGTCAGATCATATGAACGTGCAGGTCACTCAACGAATCCTCGTCTGCCTTTCCATTCTCGAAAATGAACATTAAGGTACTCCGCCACACAAAAAGCGTAGTGCTGCTAAGCTCCATCTTCCATGAAATTACGAATGTTAGCACGTCACGTGATCCACGAGACCTCCAGCATGGATACCAATCTGATTTTTCGAGGTGTCACTTTCAACTTTACCTGTATTATGTGCTATTCAAATACTTGCGTTTAGGTTATGATTACTCCCCAAAACACCTCACCAACATTTTTGACTATTCAGTAGCCGTAATTTAAAAAAAATGTTACTGATTTTATTTAGTTTAAAGTCCGAGTCAAATTTGATCAGACTATATAGATATACGGGGTAGTCTAAGGAAATGTGTTTGTCCACCCAGTATCTAAATTGATAGTATACGTTTAGAAGTTACCTTCTCAAAATTCGATTCTTTTTGTGTAAATATTAAATAATATTTTAAAGAAAAAAACTTTCAATTATTGTCGCTGATTTTCCATTGAGAAGTGATTCTGTGCAAAAAACATGATGTTGGATATTCAGTTTGTAGTTTGTAGTTAATTTTCTTTCAAACCCTCAGCCCTTAACTTGACTTGTCGGGAGCATAATTGTTCAGATGCCGTCCTCACCAACTCCGTTTTTTGTTGTATACAGGGAGGAAACAAAACAATTGAAAGTTTTTATACAGTCCAACCTGTTGAGTTCGTTAGCGAGATTGTTTACGATATTGCGTCAACTTATCTGATCATTTTGATTATTTATTCAATGATTTACTCTGAATAAAAGCTTATTTAACTTATATAACAAGACATTGAGTAACCGAGGACGACATCTGAACAATTAATCATGAAAACTAAAGCTATAGTTTGAATAAATTGATATCTGGACCACGGGATAAAAAAAATTAATAAACTTAAGATTTTCTATAGTATGTTAAAGTTGTATATCTTGATTTTTTGACAAGATATTGAGAATTGTGAGAAAGGCACAAATAAACTCAAAACGGCCGAGTTAAAAGTTGTATTTGTACCATTTGTGCGTTTCCATTGTGAGTCCGCTTGCACGATCTTGCACGACTATGTACAATTTTTGATAATTGAAATGTAGGAAAAATAGAAATACAAGAATTGAAATCATTTTTTTCTAAATTTAATTATTGACATTTGCCCTAATACTTTCTTTTTGCTAGTTAGAATAAAAGGAAACGCATTCCTTGGAATTTCATGGACTAAGGTTATCATGCTTAACGATTTTTCTTTTTTTCCATAACTAGGATACTGTCAACATTAATATGAAAATAATAATGATAATAAATTTATAAATAATGATAGATTTTTAGTTTGAGTATATATAAAGTCAATTGTGTAGAAATATATTTCTCTATGGAACATGCATAGTTTTCTACCAAATACAGGGTGTCTTCAAAATAATCTGAAACATTTCTAAATGTAATATTTTCCCTCAAATTTCACGTCTTCCTGTTTTTATTGTGTGAATTTTCCGTTGTTGTTTCCAGTCACATCTCTCGTATTATCTCCGTTACATTCTTCATCTCCTTTTAAAAACTATTCCTCTGTCAGTTTTTTTTCTTTTCGTTTATAACATGAACGAATGTTTATTAACTGAATAAAAAATTTCAGATCGAGTTTGAAGCACTCTGTATAATAGGGTGTTAAGGGGGGAGAATGAAAAGTAAGAAAGTAAGTAATAACTTTACCTTTTGTTTGCATCTACTCAGGCAATATAATGTGAAGAAACGGTATTTTGGTGTCAATGTGCCACGATATAGGTTTTGTATCTACAAGAGGAAGTCAAAAGATAAATACGTCTACGTTTTAGTTTGTAGAAAAAAAGTTCCTACTCGGATGCTTTTAATAATAGTAAAGTGTAAAGAGAGTTTGCGTCCATTATTTTTGTTAAAATCTCATTTTCATAACGAAGTTTTTCCTATCAACGAAATATTTATTAAACAGGGGGTAAAAGTTTGATTTTGAGTTATATTAAGCCAAAAATTCGATATTTTCTTCTCGATAGCTATTCAAATTTTTAAAGGCAAACTCTCTTTGACGTTCTCTATGTCGTTTGGATCTACTCACCAAAACCAAAGATTTTACTTACTGGAACCTAATAAAAATAGACACATTTTAATAAACACATTTCATATAAAAAATACATTATATAATAAAAGTAGCAAATGGCCTGATAGATCTCCATATTTTGTACCGTTTGATTTTTAATGTGGGATTTTTTCAGTATTCACATAATATTTTAGATTTTATTATTTAATTTTTGGGGCACCGCAAACTTTATGTATCACTGTCAACACATTTTGAATGTATGTGTTAAAATTATCGAATACGTTAAATCACTAAATCACCTCCTGTCTATTTGGATTCAAGGCAAAGGCAAAGAAGTGGAATAAATGAATGATAATTTTAGACGAAATTTATGAAATAGTAACCTATAAGTGATAGAACTTCATGAAATAGTATATGAGTGGGATAAGTAGTAGAATATGATGTTGATTGATGAAAATTAAGTGAAATAAGTGTCAAAATATTATAGAAGGATAAAGTATAAGTGAAATAAGGGACATAAATTCATAGAAACATTACGTACAACTGGATTCAGTGATAGGAACTCATATAATAGTGAGATATCAGTGTAATGAGTGATATAATTTCATAAAAACATTACGTACAAGTGGATTTAGTGATAGAAACTCATATAATAGTGAAATAGTGAAATAAGTTGCATAAATTCAAAAAACATCACGTACAAGTGGATTTAGTGACAGGAACTCATATAATAGTGAGATATCATCGAAATAAGTAACAAAATTCATAAAAACATTACGTACAAGTGGATTTAGTAATAGAAACTCATAAAAACGTTATGTGTGAGCGTAATAAGTGACAAAATCATATGAAAGACTAATTCATAAGTATGATGGAATATAAGTGATATTAAATACTTGAAACCATGATATCTCAATGAAATGGATATCATGGACATAAATTTATAAAATGATAGAATATTATTGAAATAAGTGATATAAATATAACAAGCATTGAGGTAAGCGATATAAATTGATGAAAGAGTGATGTTCGAGTGCAATAAGGGCATAATGTCCTTTAAAACTAATTCATATATGTAATAAGTGATAGAAATTCATAAAATGATGAAGTATATGTGAAATAAGTGATATAAATCTATCAAAGGGTTGTGTACCAATGAAATAAGCGATATGAATTAATAAAAGAGTGATGGGCGAGTGCAATAGGAGATAAAATTTTATGAAAGAGTTATCCATAAGTGAAGTGAGTGATATAAATTCATAAATGATAGAATATGAGTGAAATAAGTGATATAAATTCATCAAAGGGTGAAGTCACAATAAAATAAGCGATATGAATTAATGAAAGAGTGATATTCGAGTGCAATAAGTGCAGAATTTTATTAAAAACTAATTCAAATGTGGAATGGGTGATAGAAAGTCATAAAACTATAGAATATAAGTGAAATAAGTGGTATAAATACATAAAAGCATAATGTCTTAGAGAAATAAGCGATATATATTAATAAAAGAGTGCAATAAGGGATAAAATTTTATCCATAAGTGAAATGAGTGATATAAAAAATGAAATATATGTGGAATAAGTGATGCGAATCCATAAAAGAATGGTATGTAGTGAAATAAGCGGCAATAATTTATGAAAAACTGATCTGTAAGCGAAATACGTATATAAACTTATAAAACTGTGATACATGAGTGACGTACAAGTGAAATAATTGATAGAGTCATAAAGGAAATAGAAATTCAAAAAAGTATGATAAATGTGTGAAATGAGTGACATAAACTCATAAAAAGTTGAGATATAATTGAAATGAGTGAAAGAAATGATAGAAATTATTAAAACGATAATTTATGAGTGAAATAAATTCATAAAATGGTGATGTATAAGTGAAACGATGTTTCAAAATTAAGAATTCATAGACAACCTAAATAGTGGAAATAAACTTCAAAAACAGTGATTAATGAATCACAGAAATTAACAATATGGTTTTGTTAATGCTTTAGAATAAATTTTTTATTAATTGGCATTCGATATATATCATCGAAACAGTTTTTCAATTTCGAAATATGAATCCGATACTTTTATAATAATTGACCCGATTCTATAATCAATTACTTTACCTCTTGCCATTGTTCATTTAATTACATCGTATAGGTAATAATATTTAATGCACATAATGTTAATTAACAATAAATTAATGGAAATGACATATATCTCATAGCTACCTAAGTTTTTGCTAATTTTTATTCATCAACAACATATGAACAAACAAATGGTTGGTTAATCAATTCCATTTAATACTCGTATATTTAACGAACATTTTTCAATGTTGGAGAGAGTTTATTCGTTTTAGGAAGTGTATCACTCGCATATAATGAAAATGATAAACTTTTTTCGAAGTGAAACTGTTTATTAATCCTAAAAAATGCATTTTTCACACTTTATGAAAATGAGATGCTTATCCAACCTAAACGAACCACAACAAACGTGACGGTAAATTCTTATAAAATATTTCAGTCACACAAACAGCATTTATTCAACTTCGAGGGTAATAATAACAAACTGAAAAACTTATTAGAAATCTAAAGTATTTAACAGATTTTTCTTGAGCTTTCCAACTTTAATAACTGATAGCAGGGATGTTAAAGAAAAGAAAGGTTTGTAGTATCGGCCTTTCGCACTCGTGCCCATATCCATACAAAAACTGATCCAAGACTTGAAGGTGAACGACCTCGCTAATTGGAAAACTGATCTCTCAAAAGATGAGATGAATGTGAACTTAAACTATCTAATTCTCAAATTTGAACGATTACAGCACTATTTGGTGTGTACTCTGATATGCTGGCGACATCTTCTGATGTGATTACGTGATTACACAATAATGGTGCTAAGTGCCACAGGACTGATACCATACTGGTTCATCACGATCGATTCGAGGACATGGTATCTAACGTGAATCACTAGATCGTGCGCTTTGACCACGAAGAGTCTGCACATCATCTATAGCATCAGCTGATGTGTAGTAGTCGTGGTTAGGGGTGGTGTTTCTGTACAAGCAACAAAATCTGCACGCTGCATTATCTGCTGAGTCTAGCGTCTTAAAGTGTGCCCTGATAAAACTTTTATTAGTTTCCGAAGATTGTTCTTACTTAGATTGATACATCATACAGCAGATCTTCTCTGGTTATACTTTCCCAGGAATGTCATTGCTTATTTCAAAACCTATGATCGTCTCAGTAACTGATTTTATCCCCTATCTACCTTATTTTACAATGCTTTTTCTATTATTCTGTAAAAGGGTTCAGATCCCATGAGGAGCCTTGCCTAATGGCTGCTTTGCTATCGGACAGGATGATGATCTCCTATTTGAGATTGAGCTGGACACATTTTCTAATTGCATAAATTTCTGTTTGAAAAAAGCAGTTTTTCTTTGGTCAAACATTCTTATATACATATTTTCACTTCCACGCTTGCCAGTACTAGATTATAATCACTTCTAGTGCAGCTGTTGGACAAGATTCCATGGACCTGACTGCACATAAGCAAGCTAGTCTTTGTTGACTACCACCTCATATGTGTTGATTGGTCTCCCAATTGTCGTGTCTTTGGGTTACAGCCCCAACTGATTCCTGCGAAGTTTCTGCATACGATCAGGGCTTCTGGGGCTTTAGTAAACCATTGGTTTTCAAAGCGGAGTTCTAGTGCAGCTATTGGACAAGATTTCCTGACCCCAATTACACCAAAGCAAGCAAGTCTTTGTACCTTCGAGACATTGTTTTGTTGACTACTACCCCATACGTGATGAGTGGTCTCCCAATTGCCGTGTCTTTGGGTTACAGCCCCAACTCATTCCTGCGAAGTTTCTGCACACGATCAGGGCTTTTGTGGCTTTAGTAAACCGTTGGTTCGCAAACTTGTTTCTTTCATAGACCACTTTCAAACTTTTGCAGGTACATTCTACCAATTTCCAAATTTCGGAACAAAGTGAAGATTAGATCTATCTATGGAAACTTTGGGACGAATTACCACTTTGGGAATCACGGTTTTAAATAAACAAGAAAGTTTGATGATATTTCGTACATATTTTATTTGAATTTAAAAATAGAAAATGGAGGAGATAGTATTAAATAGATGTCTACTTCACACATTTATAGAATAATTTGAAGAATATTTTTATTAAAATAGTTGAAATAACTATTTTATAGAATGAATAAAATAAAATTAACAGAGCTACCTCAGTTCTTAGGGTTTTGAATAGAGAATTAAATCTAATTCCAATTACTGAATCAATAAGGTATGTTCTGAGAGCAGAATCATATATAATTTTAGTGCTTTACCTCTTGTCGAAGTCGAGTACCTTTTTTAGAGCATATCATGCTCATTTAACGACTCTAGTCACCACCTAGCCTTCATAAAGATAAGATAGCTACTTCCGGAAAAAAACGGCGGGGGGTTATCAGCTAATGACTTCCTCTCGTGCGCGCTGTGGAAAATAAACGTTACTAGTCATTTAAAGTCCTTGTAGAAGCATTTTTTCAAACATGCGAATTTCCCAACTATATTCAGTAGTACGGAAAGTCACTTGACACAATTATTCATTGAATTATACGAGGTGTGGATATTAAACGAGACGGTACGTTTCAAGCTGTGAAATAATAGAAAAAACATTCAAAATATGAGTTACAAGTCATTATTTCACCAATGACAGGCGGTTTGTTACACAAAAAAGTCGACATAAGTCCGGCAACTCTGTGTTAGCAGCACTAGTTGATTGGAAAACTATTTTTGGAAATATCAAAAGGTTTGTAGCTTCAAATCAATGACACTTTTGAAAACTGATGCAACAATAAAAACACAGGCCACACTTTTAGAAGAACCCCTGCTAGTATTTTGGCTGCTGGTGGTGGGAATACTCTTCAACTAAAACGGGCTGGCGGAGGGCTATGTCGAAGATACCCTTGCAGCAATGGTGTCAAGGAATCAACTTCACGGGCTACATCATCAGATGAAATGATCCGCATAAATTTAAATAGTTGACCCTATATTTTATATTCAAAACTGTCATCAAGCAATGGAATTGAGCAGTGGGGTTGCTCCATGGTATGTATCGAATCATACTATTCACGTGAACCTGGTAGTGCCCACTGTAGAAGAAGTTATCAAAGAGAGGATAATCGAACATCACAAAACTATAGAAACCCACCCAAATCCAATACCAAAGAAATTATTAAGACGAAAAACACAAAAAGATTGAAAGAAATTAAACAATAGAACTAATTACATCATTTCGATTTTTAATAAAATTTTGTTATAATGAAGAAAATTTGATAATGCTTAAACTGAAGGTCCATGGAAATTCAGCTCAGTGAAACGAGTTATCTTATTTTATAACACTGTATATATAAGAATCAAAAGTTCATAATGATATCGAAATCACAAGTCACGCCACGTGTCCTATGGTGGTATAACACGATGACAAACAGAGCGGAATTATTAATATTTGGTTACTTCCGCTGAAATAGCCGAAACGTTGTTGACTGAACGTGTTTAATGGATTTTTCCACGTTTCCATGTATACCACGTCCCATTTTACTTGACGCGGAGTTAGTGCTGATGTGAAAAGACGTCTTTCGACGATTTACATTTGATGGGTTCGCGACTTGACTATTTGATCAAATTTCTCATGAATACGGAGCTGGCGGCATCTATGATTAGGTATTCCAATCCAATAAATGACCCGACAGTCTTGAAACACGTAATCAGAAATTTTATTCAATTTTCAAAGCGAATCAATATTTAAGAGGTTTTTTTTTTATTGAAAATCTCATCTGATACTTTTTTCGAATTGATTTTTTTTTGTATTAGCTTTAATCATGGATCTAATTCTGGAAGATTCAATTTTAGATTGCCACTTTTCTATTAACTGTTTGGAATTCATTTCTCAAGTTTATTCTGATTCGAAACTACAACCAAACTGATCTATATGCGTAAAAAAACACAGTATATAATGTACATTACCCGTCAAAAGTTTTTGCTCACCCCATAATGGATTCATTGAATTTCAGAATCCACCAAAAGTTTTGGCGGATGGCTCTGAAAAACCACAAACGCTGAAAATAAACACACGTGATCGACGACTCACTCTCCAAGAAATACCAGCTCAGATCAATTAATCTAGTAATCTGCCTTTGAGTACTTCTACAGTAAACATGAGATTAGAGAAACTGGCCTTGCTAGAAGGGTGGTAGTGAAGAGATGTTTTGGGGTAAATTTTTTATCGGATCATATCAAATCATAAAATAGTGGAAAAACACTTTACACTTAACTAACTTATAATAATTCACTTATCACAAACACTTAACTAATTTAATTAAATTAGTCGATTAGTTTGTTTATCTGTTTCTTCTTTATCTTGTATACGGGTGGCGTTACGAATTTTTTTACTGATATTTTTCAGTTTTCTATCTATCCTAGAGACGAGATCACTTTTTTTCAACACACCCTGTTTAATAAAATACGTCAGCATCATATTTATACTTTCTAAATGACATTATAACCTAGTTGAGTCTTATAAAAACCAGTTAATTGTTGTTTATCACTATAATTTTAAATTTTTTTTTTTTTGTATTCATGTTCAATCATTGTCATTACACGGATCGATAAAAGGAAGTTAGGGCAACTACGGACCTAAGGTCCATAAATATATGAGTATTTGGGAAGCGAGAAGTCTCAGAAGTTCCACTGGGAAATCATCTAACACTTTAGAAAATTAAATCTTTTTTATTCCGACGACTGGATCCTGCAGATCGAGAGAAGATTCTTAATAAAATTTCGTTAACATTTTCCGAAAATAAAACGAGTTATCGATTATCGAATTATTATTTCTATGAATTTTTCTTACAACTATTCAGTCGATTATCCAACAGAAAATGATAAAAAGCGTAATTTATCATTTATAACATATTGGAAATTACAAGAAGATTTCACGTTTCATTCTACAAATACATCATCAATTGGTATTGTCAAAATGATAAGTTGAAACAACGAAATTGATCCATCCCTGCACGACGCCATTGGCACTTATTATAACAGCTACCTAGTTTACATACCTTTACCCTTCACAACATCGATACGCGTTTTCAATGAATTTAGTCACGGAAATAATATCGATTTTCCGGATACAAACATGTGATTGTGAGTTTCGTGGAAAATCAATAAAAAAAGCCATTGATCCGCTTTTATAGAACGGAAATTAAAGGCTAGCAAATCGTTAACTAATATTCAAAATAAGTAAATATAATTTTCCCCCAAATGTTAGCTTAAGACATACAGGGTGCATAAGGAACTAAAGGTGATGAAGAAACGACAAATTATTGAGAAAATGCGAAAACTCATAACGAGCTTTATTGTTATTGTTAGTACTGATGATGAATGAAAAGTACAAGACCTCGAACTGGTTAGAACTATAGTGAAACATAGAATCATAGAAGCTACGAACATGATATTGATCTAAATAGATTTCAAATAAGCTTTTGACAGCGAACATCGCAGTAAACTGAAAGAACCAATGTGCGAAATGGGAATAATCACTAAATTGATCAATAATCTTCCTAGTACACTCTTCATAATACTACTAAACAAATCAGTAGCAAAGCAAATAGATCAGAGAGGCAGATGATATTTTAGTAATGACCAGAAGTGAAAAAATACTGATAGAACTTTTCAAATATGTAGAAAGAAAATGTAAATAGCTCGGTCTAATTATCAAGGAATCTAAAACCGTATTTATTCAAATGTCGGAATCAAAAAAAAAATGTAGGAGATTGGAAAATAGATGTCAATAAAATGAAATATCCCCAGCAACCAAGCTGAGCCAATTACTGGTATATAAGTGGCAATAAAGCTTTTTTGCTAGCTTGAAGCTCCTGAAAAACAAAATTTGTAGAATTCGATCCAGTAGATCGATTCCAGTTTGGTTACTAAATCGTCCTCTATCTATCTGCACTCTAAAAGTATTTGAATCAAATCAAATTCAAAGAAATTTGAAGTGATATTAAGTTTATATTCGCTGATAATTTTTACCTATATCATTTCAACGTTGCTTTTTATATAGTAATCACTAAATTCTATATTAATTTCCTTTTGTTTTAAACAATTTTTTCAAAATAATTTCCGTGTAAATTCGTATTTCCTATTTGTTTGGGGGAAAAAACGAATAGAAATATTTCTGTTGAGTTTTATATGCTATAAGCTCCTTTTTATTCAAATCTGTTCTACCTACTCGTTCCTTCTTTATTAATTTTAGTTCTAGTTCCCTTCCTTATTTTATTATTTTATATACAGGTTTCAACTGAATTCCCAATTCCCCGTTGAATTTGTTTGTTTGTGATGCATTGGTTGAATCCTTTGAGTATGAAACTCTCAGCCCGGTAGCTGTAGATTTGCGGACAAAAAAGTAGATTCAGAAAAAATCTCACTGTCAACTGGAGGATAAGCTGATACCTAAAGACCAGTTTGAAATTAGCGAGAAAGCCAAGGCTCACATCGAGCTATAGTGCCATTTAGTGAGCTAAGGTACTTTAGAATATGAAATAGAGAGTTTAAAGAATTCAAAAAAAAAAAAACATCGTAAAGTGTGTAACGATCCAGATACATTTTTTTGAATATCATCTGATTTTTAGTTTCCCCTTGTCTTATAAAATCAGTCGACTGAATCGGAAACAAGATGATAAATCGTATAGTAAAAACTTCCAGTTAAGGGTTCAAAAATAAATGATAGCTGAGAAAACAATAGCCAGCGTTTAGCTGTCAAAAAGTACATTAAAGTTTGATACGTTGCTCACTTTTTCATATAACGGTTTTCTTTCTTGATAGCAAAAAGAATCGAAAACGAAATGATAGTCCATTCATACGTACAGTAGGAACAAAATTATTATGTAGTTTTGATATTGAACACACTATTTTCTACTAATTCCCTCCGATTTCTGAAGACGATAACTTGGTTCTCGAAATGAGCGTCAAACAGTCTAATTGTGAGTGTCGGTGTAGTTGTAGTGTAAACAGTCTTCAGTCTCGTCGATACGCAAATCAAACAATGTAATTGTGAGTGTTGGTAAAGTTGTAGTGTAAACAGTGTCTTCATTAACGGTTCTGGACATTCCAGTATAGTTAACTGCAGTTCTGAATTCGTTTCGATGTAAAAAATTGCTTGTTTGAATTAGAAACTACTAGAGGACGAATTTGAACATATAGAATTAAAAAAAACAAAATTTACTCAATAAAGTAGCATTTTATATATAATCAAATATTCTGCGCATGCTTCATTTCACGATACACATAAATCTGTATGTCTATGCGCAGGTACGCGCAATCTCTCTCACACAATGTGACGTCACGTTGGAATCAAAATGTATCATGTATATGCTAAATAATGAAATAATTCAATTGAATAATATTTTTTTTAATATATTATGAGTATATTTCATTTATTTTTTAAGCGAATCATATGTAGGTAAATAAGCGATGTTTTTAACCTAGATACTTTGCATTCTATGGAACTACCCTCTTCGAAATGAATAGAGCAAATACACCCTAAAATAAATAAGGAGTAGCGTCTCTAAATATTTTCAACCAGATTGAAACCATTTTTGTTAATAATTCCACAAGTGAATCGACAACATAAAATAATTATTATGAAAAAATATATTTCAAATCAATTCATCCTCACGACAAGTCTTTTTTTTGGAAACCAAAGTATTAAATATCTGTTTCTTTGATATTTTGATTAGTGTTTTTGCATGTGGCGAAACAATATGATTCCAGCGTGACGTCATGCGGGAGGTATGTCAAATTAGTCGACAATTCAGCATACCGATGCATGTGTATCGTGTGGTATCTCTTCGAATAAATAGTGCTGGGGGAGTGTCTAGCAATACAAAATATATAAATTCTAAACAATTTAATTAGCAGCGTGCATGCTAGATGGCGCTGTTTCATATATTTTAGTTATTGTACTTTTTTTTAACCAATTTAGTTCAAAGCACAAAAGATTAAAATTTGATTTATGCAGTCAAAAGCAAAATTAACATTAAACTAAACTTTCTGGTGGTAATTTTTTGGTTTATGCAGTAAATTAGGGATGATTATGAATGGTAAACATAAACACAAAACAAGGATGTTCTAGGAAAAACAATACCACCAACCACTAATACAGACTGTAATGATGTATTCTGTGCTCATAACCTCACAAAATTAACAAATTAAACTAAATTAAGATGGAGAACTTTTGGTTAAGTTTTGATATAAATTATTATATATTATTATATTATTATTATATTATATAAAATTCAAATTCGATAGTTAATTTTCTGCATGAGCTAAAAGTGTCTTTCAACTAATAATTTAATTTAGTAGTCTCAATTTTGAAATTAAGCTACATTACCATAAAATTAGCTAAAGCCTATGCCGACATATTTTTTTTATCCCAATATATGTAAGCGGCTAGATTTCTGTTTTCAAAAGTATATTAGGCTTGTATGTGCAAAAAGGAATTCAAAATTTATTCTGAATAAAGTTATAACATTGCCCTACAAACTGTTATAACAATAATCTTATTATTGCCGCTAGATGGCATAGATCTAAATGTAAAGCTACTATCACAAAAAATGAGAATAAATCAGGTTGCTTATTATATATATATATATATATATATATATATATATATATATATTTATATTTCGTATTGGTGAATCAAAACTTTTTTAAACAGCATCAGGTTTATAGAAAATTCGGTAAGCAGAACCGGACATTGTTTAATAACAAGGTTTCACTCTCCTCCATCACTTATTTGAAGACACAGACTGAAACTTGTTGAATTACATTATCGTATATAAACTGCCATTTAAATGGGTAAATTTGAAAAAAAATGCTTTCTCAATTTCATATATTCGGTAATTTTATATTTTCGCGGTCTCCTCATTTTTTTTGTATTTACAAAATCGAAAAAACATACGATCCCGATTTTTTTTAAATCTTCGTTTTCACGGCGGATTTATGAGAAAAAAATATGGGAATAACAAAAATGAAAACTTATATAGGTTAGATTAGGTTATGTTAGGTTATGTTGGGTTATGTTAGGTTAGGTTATGTTAAGTTAGGTTATGTAAGGTTATGTTGTTAAGTTATGTTAGGTTAGGTTAAGTTAGGTTAAGTTGGGTTATGTTAGGGGGGAGGGTGCTAAAAATTCAAAACAAATGTTCATATTTGGTCTGTTCCTCAAATACCCCCTCTCCACTCTCATATAACTTTGATGATTACTTAATAAAAAAGATACATACGATTATATGTGAGAAAAGGTCAATTTTAAGTGAATTTGTAATTATTTTCAATTGTAAGAATATTATAAATCAACATTTTTGTATAAATTTTCTTTCAATTTGAACATTTTTATGTGTAGATTATGAAAAAAAAATTTAACAACTTCATTTTATTATTCGGAAAAAAGAAAAAAAAATTATACGTAAATGAATACATTTTCATGAACATTTAGAGACCTGAAACCAATGTGAGTTTTCATTTTTTTGTATTCCCATAATTTTTTTCCTAAATCCGCCGTAAAAATGGAAATTTAAAAAAAAATTCATTGAAATCGGATGATTTTTCGATTTTCTAGAGCCAAAAAACCTTTTATTGGTGGAGTTAAGATTATAAAAATAATTTCCACGTATTTTATAATATGCATTCAATATTTTTAAAAATCGTCTTACTCCATTGATTGCTAGACTTATTGAAAAATTTCAGTCTCTTCAAAATTTGGCGAATGCGCCATGGCGTATCCACCATAAACGATCATGGCCAATAAGAACTGACTTTTATTTTGGGAAACAAAACGTTAAATTTGAACCTATTGCTGCACTTGAAAATGATGCTTCAATACATCAAGTTAGAGCTTTATGCTAGTGAAGGCTTTACAAAATTACTTACCAGTGTTCAAAAGAGTGTTAAAGAATTAGTTTTTGGATGTTTAGGGATTGAAAAAGTTAAAAATTAGGGAGGGTTAGTAAACAACATGTTAGAAGATTTTGAAATTATGAACTCCTTTAGATAAATTTAAAAACAACATGGAGAACAACAAGAAGACATCATGGACTACGAACGAAAGTATATTGAGTTTATTCAGACAGAGTTCTTAAGAACATTAAAGAAAATATTATACGGTTCATCACCTTAGAACTTTTCTCTACTATTTAACGATTAAACATAATTAAACATTATATGATATACCTCAATAATAGTTATTTATGTAAAAAGTATTTATATATATATATATATATATATATATATATATATATATATACAGTGCTTTTCAGATAAAAGTATCCACCTTTAATAACTTTTGTAATACTGGTATTTAGAAAAAATCCAAAAACACGTCAATTTATGTTGGAAGGGGCAAGCATTATGGCTTATTTAAACTTACTGGAAAAGCCACCCCCTCACCCCTAGCAGCATCCCCTTTATTTTTTTAAATTACTTTTCATATTTTTTATGTAAAATTTGGATACTCCTCTTTGAGCTGATTTCAAAAATGTATAATACTTGTAGGTTAAAGTGGTTAGTTTATGAGACAAAGAATTTTTCTTTTAAGAGCACAAATTTTACTTATTATTTACTTTCACCTTATTTGCCTGTACTAAAATGGGTTGTACAACAGTTCAAACTCTTTAATCTTTTTAACTGTGCTATTTATTATGAAGTTACAATAAGTGTTCAAAATGAGTACCATTCACTTCCATACAATGGTATAATCTATTTTGAAATGCCTCTCTGACATTGCTTAATACGGCTGGATTTAATTGTCGACATTCATTTTCTATCCTCTCTCGTAAATCATCCAGAGATTCTGGTTGGGTAGCATAAACTTTTGTTTTTAAATACCCCCATAAAAAGAAGTCTAGGGGTGTTAAATCCGGTGACCTAGGTGGCCACTCCATCATCTGCCCCCTTCTACCTATCCAACGAGCGGGGAATGTTTCGTTTAAAAATTGTCGGACAGGCATAGCATAGTGTGGGGGAGCTCCGTCTTGTTGAAATACCAGTAAATCTTCGGAAAGGTTATCATCATTTTCTATTATTGTTGTAATACGTGGGTCAACCCCTTCCCTGAGTAACTCAAGACATGATTCACCATTTAAATTTCCGTTGATGAAGAAAGGTCCGACAATGTGGTCACCTAGGATACCACACCACACGTTTAACTTTTGGGGATGTTGTGTATGGAATTCACGCATAATATGTGGATCACTTTCAGCCCAATATCTACAATTATGCCTACTTACTAAGCCATTTAATGACCATGAGCATTCATCAGAAAAGCAAATATTGTTTAACAATTGTGGATTGTTATTGATAATTTGCGTCATTGATTCGCAAAACTCTAGACGACGATCAAAATCATCTTCATTCAACTCGTGCACCAACTTAACTTTGTATGGGTGGTACTTGAATTTATGTAGAACTCGGAAAACTGTAGAAGATGAAACACCGATCGCTCTACTTATTGTTGACAACGATTGGGGTTGTTGAGGCTCTAAGCTGACTTGCCCTAAAATTGCCACTTGGATTGCTTCGTTATTTACGAGTCCCTCTCGCTTATGCACTTTATTGCAAACAGACCCTGTTGTGGTAAATTTCTCCATCAGTTGAATTACATACTTATGAGTTGCATGTCTTCCGTCATGTAATTCGTTAAATATTCTAGCAGCAGCTCTTGCACAATTATTATTTTGGTAGTATAAACCTACAATTTCAATTCTTTCTTGCAAAGAGTAAACCATTTCAGAGAAACAAAATAAATAATGTATCAAATTACACTATCAATAGTGACTACAAATTCTAGTTGACAATGTCAAACTTTAATAAAAAGTAGAGTTTTTTGTTGTTTGGATTTTTTAAGTAGAATAAATAGCACAGTTAAAAAGATTAAAGAGTTTGAACTGTTGTACAACCCATTTTAGTACAGGCAAATAAGGTGAAAGTAAATAATAAGTAAAATTTGTGCTCTTAAAAGAAAAATTGTTTATCTCATAAACTAACCACTTTAACCTACAAGTATTATACATTTTTGAAATCAGCTCAAAGAGGAGTATCCAAATTTTACATAAAAAATATGAAAAGTAATTTAAAAAAATAAAGGGGATGCTGCTAGGGGTGAGGGGGTGGCTTTTCCAGTAAGTTTAAATAAGCCATAATGCTTGCCCCTTCCAACAAAAATTGACGTGTTTTTGGATTTTTTCTAAATACCAGTATTACAAAAGTTATTAAAGGTGGATACTTTTATCTGAAAAGCACTGTATATATATATATATATATAATATATATATATATATATATATATATATATATATATTTATGTAGGGCGCGGAAATTATCCCGCCACATAGTTTTTCAACTTTGAAGTTCTAGAAAAAGAAAAATAATTTATACATCATAGTCTAGCTTCGCATGTCTAACCTAACTTAACCTAACCTAACCTAACCTAACCTAACTTAACGTAACGTAACGTAACCTAACCTAACCTAACCTAACCTACCTAATCTAACCTAACCTAACCTAACCTAACCTAACCTAAACTTTCAATGTTTCTATGAGATGCAAAACGTTGAGAGAAATGAAAAAAATCGTATTATTGAATTATTTTTAAATAACCCCAGATATATTTCACCATATTCGTGCTAATGATAAATTTTATGAAGTTCCTACACTGACATTATTTGTCTCCTAACCTAACGTAATCTAACCTATTCTAACCTAACCTAACCTATCCTAACCTAACCTAACCTAACCTAACCTAACCTAACCTAACCTAACCTAACCTAATCTAACCTAACCTAACCTAACCTAAACCCATATACAACGTATCTACTACACTCAGGTAAACTCGGGTTGAAAAATATTATACTGTCTTCCAGGTCGAAGGAACGACGTATCAGTCTTACTTTAGAAATATAAGCATCTGATACTTCACAGAATAACATATATAAGTTTAAAATTTTTCTAAAAAAAATATTTAATATTTCAAAATGTCTACCACCACTCTAGAACCTAACCTAACCTAACTTAACCACTAATTTTAATTAAGAATATTGTTAGAATATCAATCAATAAAAAACAAATATTGATAGATTTACTAACTATGGTCGTATGTAAACAAACTAGACTAAGTTCTTTGCAAATTTTATGATACATGATGACATCATGTAATCATATCATGTAATGAAGTCATGCGAAGCTAAACTATGATGTTTAAATTATTTTTCTTTTTCTGGAACTTCAAAATTGAAAAACTATGTGAAGGGATGATTTCCTCGCCCTACATATATATATATATATATATATATATATATATATATATATATATATATATAATTTTTCAACATAATTTTATCTATAACATATTTTAACATATTTTAACGAAATCGTGTAACCTAATCTAGATAATTACCTACCAGTAAATATAATTTAATAAAATTGTGATTATTGTATGGACGTAGAAAAATCTTTTATAAACAAAAATTCAATGATTCGCTAAAAAAACTACAAAAAATATCAAAAAAGTTCATTACAGACAGAATTTTTTTCTATTTTCGACAATTGGAAATAAGGCTATGGAAAGTTTAGGTATATAAAGGAAAGTGTGTGACGCAGACCGTAATCAGCGACTGTAATCATCACGCAACGTCCTTTGAAATTCCCGCAATGCAGCCTGATTGCTCGTTTCATGAACTAATCCCGGCATTTTTCTGTATACGAGGAAAAAAGTATTTTCCACTTTTGTAGACAAGTTCCTCAACAGTATCGTAAAATTTAATCAACTTCTCTCTTCAATTAACTCTATTTTCGTAAAAAATTTAAGTCGCAGTTTCGAGTTCAATGTTATCAATTTATATTTCAATTTTAAACTCATTCTTATCACTATTAATATGTTTTAAGTATGTTAAATTGAAATCCCTTTCACCAACTATTTCATATGAGCTTACAACCCCATTTTGCACCCTTAAGAATTTTCTAAGTGCGCGTTTACGTTATCTAAGATAATTTTTTGCTTATGTGATTATGAAGTAGAATGAAAAAATATTAATTATAAGCCCAAACAAAAAAAAAGAGGTTAGTTTTAGGAATCGAAGACCTACTTTAAAAAATAATGTAGATAGAGGGGATCCAAAGGATCTCATTTAAGAATAGAAAAATTTAAAATTCTATTCTTTTTAGAATTGAATCAACAAAGAAAAAAATCAGAAGAAGAAATAGAGAGAGCCCAATAATGTAAACATTCAGAGAAAACTGTAGAGAAAGCAGCAAGAAAATAAAATAGGGAAAAGGGATGAATGGTTCGAAGCTAAAGGAAGAAGAAATTGAAAAAAAAAGCGACAAAAAATGTTACAGACTGGTACAGATCAAGACAAAAAACAATGTGGAGCAAAGAAGAAGGGCGTGGGGCAAGGAAACGAAAACGAATTGAGAACACTTGTATATAAAGAAATGAATAATTTCTATAAAGAAATAAGATACAATGAAGGGCAAGCATAATATAATAACAATGATTCAAAGATAGTAAAATCAATTCAACGAAATGTAGAAATGCAGAAAACGATAGAAGAGAAACTTACAACCCTAGATTGGAATAATAACGAAAATATATTGCCCCACCATTGAGGGAGGAAGTACTAGAAATAATAAATGGTTTAAAAACGTTAAACCCCCGGAAGAAAACGAAATAGAATCAATCAAATAAGATAGAACTGCGGAACTGCACTGAAGACGAGAATCCTCTTCATTTACTTTCTTACTGTATCTGTAACGCAACTAACACTCGAAGCATTGGAATGAAGGAGTGAAGAAGAATAAGAGATTGCGCAAGAAGAAAGCGAGACAGCCCACGCACGGTGAAAAATTGTCGAGCAAATCTCAGAGATCAACAACTAGATAATTTGTACTGACTTGCGATTGCAGCACTGATTACTGCGTTAGTGGTACATTAATTGCATTGTCGCCAAACAGCCGAACGAAGATACTTTCTAGCAAACACTCAAAAATACAATGGTTGTTTCTAAATGACCTAATTTGGGGTAGAAATCGTCGAAGAACGAGGATTAAATCCGATATTAAGGTAAAACTAAAGGTTAGCTCTGTAATTAATAGAACTTCGAAATATGATCCAACTTGAAGTATCCAACACTTGGTGGTGAGTAAATTGATGATGTGGTTTACGCGATTATACTGGTGGTGCCAAGCCAATTAGACAATCAGCTCGCAGACTACCAAGAGTAAAGAGAGAGAAAGTTGAAAGAATAATTCGAGAGACGGAAGAGGAGAAAGTAATAGAACCATCTACTAGTTCATGGGTGTCTCCAGTAGTGCTCGTCAAAAAAGAAGATGGAACTACTATATTCTGTGTGGACTATCGTCAAGAAGAAAGACAACTATCCTCTACCCCGAATTGAAGATAAACTGGACACTTTAGCTGACAGCAAGTTGTTTTCTATCTTAGACCCGAAGTTAGGATATTGGCAAGTAGATATGACCCCAAAAGATGTGGAGAAGACACTCAAAGCAAAATTCGAAGATGAGGAACGATTTTGATCTACCGTTTGTAGTCGCCATGACTATTAACAAATCGCAAGGCCAATTTTTGAGAGTTTATGGCCTGAATCATTTATATGTGGCATGTTCACTGATCGGTCAATGATTGGTCAATAAAGAATCATCAAAATGAGAAATTGAGCTCAATAAAATCCAAAGTTTGTTCATTCTTTGATTCTAAATCGGAACAAAGTTAGTTAGTGTTATATATTGAATTCTAGTGATTATTTTGGTTAATTATTGGGGTTTAAATGAGATTCTATGATTGAATCAAGAACAAAGGATATATTGAAAGTTTATGTTATAAGATTAAAATAGATTTTTGGTGTTTAAGTATTGCAGATTCACATACTAACACACGTAGTGATATTTTCTAACGTTTTAGAGCAACCAATTGTTTAACCTTCAACTAAAATATGCTTTTATGAAAATATAGTGCGATTAATGGAGCAAAGTCGAACTGTGACATTATAAGTTGTTGCATATCACCCCTTGACCTACTTTTCCACACGCTGGGTTTATATTATCGTTACCTATTCTCCATTAAATTTATTTCAATAAAACCACCACAAAAGTTGTATAAGGTGTTTGGTTTCTACGAGATCACGATTTGAATAATATGCCCAGATGATTTTCAGCTCAGTTTGGAAGTTGTGAAGCTCAAAATTTATTATTGACATCAATATTAATAATGTTCTATAGTCTATAGATTTATGAGTAGAGTGCATGATTTGAAAACAGAGTCAAAATTTTTGCCCACGTAATTTTCTCTTTCATATTATCAAACGAAGGTCAAAATGGCGTCTTACAAACAAGCACAACAATGTTCGTTATTTATTTACTCACATTAATATTTTGTCGGTGAGTGCTTGTAGTTTAGTTCCTATGAGATTCATACTTTTTGGTCCAAGACATGTTTTTGTGAGGTTCGTATACGAATTGTTTGTTGTAATTTTTAAAATGAGTCAAACCAAGGAACTATAGATTGAAAGTCGTTCATTAATCGCAAGTCTTCATAGTCTAGGCAAAAGTAAACGTGATCGACGACTCACTGGTCCAAAGATAGCAGCTCAGAGCAATGAACCTAAGAGATATAGCCTTTTTGGAAGGGTAGATCCTCAGCAGTGGGCTAAAGGATATAAAAACAGAACGCATGATAAAGTTTTATGGAGTGATGAGTGTTTGTGCGCAGGTCAGGGAAAGAACGAATCATAGATCTATATGTCATCTTGATTATAAAACACGGCAAAGGCTTGGTGATGGTTTTTAGATGGTTTGGAGTAAGGACGACTGGACATATGAGAAAAAGTAGAGAAATTTTGAAAAAATAAGGCTACAAAAAAAAGCCCGCTCTAGCCAGTGTATGATCGGAACGATTCCAAGCATTCCTCGAAGCTGAGCGAAGAGAATTTGGAAGAAGAAGTTATCGACGGAAACAGAAGGTAAACTGTTCACAGTCCAAATTTGGTGAATTTTATCCTTAAAGTTTGAAAAGTTACGTTGTTCTGATAGACAAACACTTTAATAGAAAACAAAATTCCCAAAAAAAGCGATCATCATTACTTTTTTTCGTTACGTAGCAAATTCATTCGTTGCAATCCACTGTCTTGACTGTTTTCATTATTTCAGAAGTGTAATGATGGTTCCAGGTTTCATCTATAGTTATGGATCGACTACTTTGCTTAAACCGTGTCAATAAGGCCTGTACTATGTACATATCCAGATTTAAAATAAATGCTTCAAAACCAAAAAAAAAACATATTTGATAGTACTATAGCTTCTTTCATGGTAAAACATCAAATATCTCTACTACGTTTGGCAACATCAGAATTTTCTACATGTTTATGTGAAAAAATACAATTGGTAATACTAAAATCGCTTTATTTATCTATAAATCATTAAATTTTCTATTTCAAGCAACGTCGCACATTTTTTTATAGCGAAAAAATCGGTTTTCTAAATATAAAATTTTCTCAGATTTGGTTAAATATAACATAATGTTCATATGTCAAACTGTATAATGAATAAGCAAATTCTCCTAGATCTACTCTTTTCGCAACATTGTAATAAAATCCCTAGATCTCAAATATGCATTCGGCAACGTTGCAATCGGCACAATTTTTGTAAATCATCGAATATTTGAGAAAAAAATTGACCGTTTTTGCATAGAAAATCATCAATTTTCCGCAAGTAGGTTTTATCTACAAAGTGTTTTAAATCTATGAACTAAGCTGAAATTTCTAGAACCTTTAGTGATATTCATAGTGAACACACTGTTTATACTACCACTACACCAACACTAACGATTATACTGTTTAACGCTAGTTTCGATAACTGAACACACTGTTTACACCACGACTACACTGTTTGAGATGCGTTTCGATAACTGAACACACTGTTTACACCACGACTACACTGTTTGAGATGCGTTTCGATAACTGAACACACTTTTTACACCACGACTACACTGTTTAAGGTGCGTTTCGATAACTGAACACACTGTTTATATCAACACTACTTATAAAAATCATCAGATTATGGTGAGTGACGAAAAGTCTGACAATACTACAACTTTTCTGTAGTTATAGTATATATATATATATATATAGTTATATTTTGTATAGAGGTTCAATATGTCTCGGATGCGAAGAAATAAAAGTCTATTCGGCAACGTGGCAATCTATTTTCTGGACTGATATTCGTTTGAAACTATGATGTAAATCAAATAATAATAACAATGGCAAGTAAATTCGAAGGAGTTTCTTTTATAAGGACAATTATCGTTTGCAATCTACTTACACAAGGTGCTAGGTGCTAGGCTATTTTAATAAGGAGAATGCTTTGTTTGGCCTTCTTCCATAGAACTGCCCCCATTTGTACAAAATAATTAAAACTCGGAAAAAGAGCCCTCGACAGTCTCTTCTCGAAAGATCTGAAACGAGATAGCGAGTGAATCGCGAAATTTTTTCCAGCTTTCATGAAGCGAACCACTTTTCTATCTGCAATGATGAACCACTCGAAAAAAAAATATATGGAGAAAATATTTCTTTCATATTGTTATGAAAATTGAGCCGAATTCATCAACGTACAATGAAATTGTGTTTTATGTGAATTAAATGTACGGGGTAATTCCAATTTATTCAATATTCAAATTTCCCAATCAGCTGCTTTTCATAAAAACATATTTGAGAGTTTACACACGCCAAAATAATTAAGGCATTGAGCTGAAATGATAGAGAAGTATTTATGAAGGTAATATATACCTGGATGGTCCCAGAAGTACCTGGTTCAATAAAGAAAACACTAAAATTTTGGAAAACTTGATCTCTTTTAATCTCCATACACTTTTCCCTCTTCATTGTCGGAAAATATTTGACCAGCGACATTAATCCAAGTCTGGGAACAGACTCAACGTTCAGAATTAGTTGAAGACTCAATACTGTACAATGCAAAAATGTGCATAATCACTTGCCAATTGAAATCAAATCGATATCATCTTTTGCCACATAAAGTTCCTCAGTAAACGACTTTTATTCTAATAATTTTCAATTCCGTGCATGTTGCATACTGGTTTAATTTTTGATATGAACTACCGTCATCTGTAGGTCAGACTAGTTACTTCTGGGACCATCCATATAAGTCTGACATAATAGAAAATACGAGGCTTCAAACTTGTTTAATTATCAAGAAAAAACATACGCAAGATTAAAAATCCCCTCACGCCAAAGTAATTGGAAAATTGAGCTAAAATAACAGAGAGTTGTTTTTGGAGGTGAGATGTATACAGGAAAAATCAAAACGTTGTTAGGTCTCACACCAAATCTGTACTTTATTGTCTATTCATTAGATTCGAATTGTAGTGTTACCAGATTTATTATTTATTCACATTTGAAAAAAATTATGATCTTCCATACAGCAGTTTTTCTCAAACTTAGAGATATTGAAAATTTTGATACAGTATCATCATTATCGGTTGTGAGGATGTTCAAGTTAAATTGAGTTGTCAGTAACACAGTGTGATTTGAAAAAATCTTGATAGAACTTATTAAGAGAAAAATATTTCGTTGGAAAGAAAAAGGACGGGGTGGGTGTTTTGATGAATTGCCTAAAAGCACGGAAAACTCGAGTGGAAAATTTACATATATAGGCCTAAACTTGCTTTAAGTAATCAATATGGCCCCGTTGGTTTTTACCTCGACCGACCTGGGAAAATTCTATTTCAGTATTTTATGACATGTTCGTCTGCAAAGGGATTTTTATCCCGTTACGGGAAAAATCATTTTTATCCACTTTGTTGCCAAACCTAGATTTTTCTCATAAAATTATCTGATAAACGTTCGAAAATATATAGAGATATAGAAGAACCTCAATACAGAAACCTAGATGTTGCGTTATTTTCCATGGTGTTGGATGTAATTTTTCTCAAATTTCATAGAAATAAAGGAAATTCCATACAAAAGCATATAATATCATTGTCAATCACATATTTATCGAATGGATAAAATAACACGAGGACGATACCAGAAGTATCTGGCGTGACCTAAAGATGGCGGTAGTTGCTTGAAAAATACCACTGTATTAGAAAGTATATAATCTATATAGCAAGATGGAAGACGGCACGTGGTTTAGTATTTGTTTGGTGAACGTTTTCAGTGAATTTGTCTTCTTCTTCTTCTTCGTCTTTCAGTAGGACCAGGTCCTGTTCAATCCTGTACGTTTTGCCCTCTTCCTGAATCTTCCTGAGAAGCTGAACTCGTACCACCTCTTTGGTGACTACCTACAGGTCTGCGTGTGTTCGGTCGCTGAGTTTTAGCCAACTTCGCCCATCTATCTTCTGACATTCTTTCTACAGTGAATTTGTACTATTATAAAGAGTAGATTTTACTCTAGGTGAGACTGCTTCTTTGTTATTAATAGTAAAATATTGGGTAGCAAAGTTTAAACGAGACCAGCATCGCAGTGGTCGACCAAATGAGGTGAGGATTACCAGAAATGTTGAAGAAAATCCACAAAGCGTTATTGGATCATCGTCTTGTGAAAGTGCACGATCTATCAGAGATAGTAGACATTTCAAAAAGTGCGGTACATCGCATATTAACTAAAAATTTGGACATGAGCTGCGTTTGTTCTCAATGGAACAATACAGGGTCTTGAAAAGTGTTAGGCAGAATTTCACAGAAATAAAACTAAAAGGATCAAACAATGAAAACAATCAACTATTCCTTCTATATCAACAGTAAAATATTGAGTAGTAAAGCTTAGACAAGACCATACGAAATATGAAAATCAGCAACGCAGTGGTTGACCAAATGAGGTGACGACTCCAGAAATGTTGAAGACATTCCGCAAAGCGGTACTGAATGATCATTGACAATGGACTGATAAGGGAGAATCAGTTCAAAAGAAGGCAAAGACTGTTAGATCTGAAGACAAGGTCATGGCTTCACTTTATTGGGATGCACGCGTTATAATATGGATATCTTGAAAAAGAAAAAAAAAACTATCAACTACGAGTATGATGCAATGTTAGAGCGAAGGAATCAAGAAAAATCGGTCACAATGGGCTAAGAAGAAAGTGTTATTTCAACAACATCTTTCACATCTGTTATTGCAATAACCGAAATTAATTAATTAAAGTTTAAATTGCTACTTTATGTACCTTATTTTCCAGATTTAGTCACCTCGGAATATTTTTCTGTTCCCAGACTTGGTGGTCAAAGATTTTCCAACAATGAAGAGGTGATATCGGCATTTGATGGTTATTTTGAGGATCTTGAGGATTCTTATTATAAAAAGGATATCGAATGTATTGAACATCGCTGAGGGAAAGTTTATGGGGTTAAGACGTTGAAAAATTTGAACAATTTTTGTGTTTGTTGGACCATCCTCATACGTTGACAAGAACAGTTTTTCGAATTTTGATAAACGATGCATACGGAGATTGAGTTTTTCCCCAAATCTACGAAAATTCATCATTAGTTTGTGTTTTTAGATTCGCTCATTTAATAATCGAGCAGTTAAAAGAGCTTTTCCATCGAAATATCTATTGAAACACGTGGTATTGAAATTCTTGAACGGAGCTAAGACAAACAAACCAAAGATCGATGCAGTGCAAAGCTCAGTTCCATTTAAGTGCGCGTTTTCTATTCTCAAAAGGTTTTCAATAGGAACGAGACGAATGACAATAGGAACAATGCGTTACGATAGTCATACTTCTTTGTTCGATCTACACACACACTCACACGAACTGACACACACACACACAGACACACAGACACGATGCTTTTATGCAAGTAAAATAGAACTTGTAAAGAACGATATTTCCTTCCGTAAGAAGGCGTTTAAATATTAATTTACTCCGTTTTTTCAGTGGAATTAAAAAATTTTGATCATTTTGCTGTATCAATAATTTCAAAATTAATTTTATTTATATATGAATGAGGTTTCGTACCGGATGGGAAACTGGAACAGCTGTAAATTTAACTAATACAGTGGCAGTTCTGCTTAGTCGATTTTTGTAAACTTTAGGTTGTTTAAAAGATGTTTTATCCCACAATATATATATATATATATATATATATATATATATATATAACAGTACAGCAGGTCTTATAGGCTCATAGCTTGAAGTCTCTATTCATTTCCTCCTTTCACAGCTCCAGTTCTCTATCCATAACTTTATTTATCCATTTTATACGTGGACATACCTACTTTTCTTCTTTTTACGTCTCCTCCATTTATTAAAGCCTTTTTTTCGAACATTTTTTCTTCCATTCTGGGTATATGCCTAAACCGTCTTTTTGCCATTACTATATAGCCGATCCCTGCCTGGCCATCAATCTCTACATTCGTTCTCATTCTCAATTTATCTTATTCCACTCGTATCCTTCCAAAAATTTTTCTTAATACCCCTCTCACATGCATTTACTCCGTTTTCTTATTTCTTATCCGATTCCAAACAATTTAATTAGTAACGTCGATACTAGATGGCGCTGTTTCATATATTTTAGTTATTGTACTTTCTTTTAACGAATTTAATTTAAAAGTTATTAAAACTTTCTGAGAAATGAATTGTCACTTCTTTAAGAAGACATTCCCTCAGCTATTCGTCGTGATATATTCTTTGTTCCATGGTTTATTAATAATATCTTCTCTTTGTTTGTGCCTCAAATTTATATAACGCCATCTAACGGCAATAATAAGATTATTATAAGAACAGCTTAAATTACTGAAGTTGGGTTAGGTTATCATATTGACACATCGACATGGGGTTTTCACTATTTCAATTTTAATTTAGTTTTTTTGAAAGATCTACTTAAACTCTTATGCTGATACGAGGATGGTCCGAGAAGTACCCGGCACAACAAAGATAACACAAAAATTTTGGAATTTATCAACGTAACCACCATTTTTATAATAAGAAACATCAAGCTCCTCAAAATAACCATCTACTGCCGATATAACCTATCCATTGTTGGAAAATTTTTGACCACCAAGTCTGGAAACAGAAAATAATCCGAGAGGGGTAAATCTGGCGAATTTGGTGCATAAAGTAGCAATTAAAGCTTTAATTCATTAATTTTGAATACTACAACGACGGATGTCTCAGTTGCTACATTGTCTTCATGAAACAACATCGTTTTTGCTTGATTTTTTTGCTCAAACGTTGTATAATATTCGCCGTTGATAGTTTTTCTTTTTTCAAGATATTCAATAGGAATTATCCCCCGCGCATCCCAATAAACTGAAGCCATGACCTCGCCTGCAGATGAAATAGTCTTTATTTTCCTTAGAACTAATTCTTCCTTTTCAGTCCATTATCAACGATCATCCAGTACCGCTTTGTCGACTTTCTTCAATATTTCTGGTCGACCACTGCGTTACTGATCTTACGGTCTCGTCTAAACTTTGCTACCTAATATTTCACTACTGATAACGAATGATCAGTCTCCTCCAGAGTAGAATTCAGTTCAGATTTTCTATTGGTTGGTCTAATGCCTTTCAGATAAACGATGACCAATTTTTTCCATGTTTACAAACTCACTATTGATGGCTGTCAAACAAATACTAAGCAACGTGACGTCTACAAACTTGAAACATATGCTGTATAGATCTTGGTCAGACCAGGTACTTCTGGAGCCATCCTCGTATTTATATTTGTGAATAGAAATTACCTTATGTAAAAATATGAAACAACGCCCTCTTGCATTCACGTTACAAATTAAATTATTTAGAATTTATATATTTGGTATTGCTGGACAAAAGCTCTTTCGAACAAGATAAAACTTATAAAAATTTGATAAGCAGAATCGGACTTACAGGTATTTCTTCGTAACAAAAATATTTTTCTTTTTTAATTTCATATTTTTCTAGTGACGGGATTAAAATTATGAAAATAATTAAGTCTTATTATAAAAAAGCCATTGCTTATTTCAAACATGTATTTAACATCGGGGTAGTTTCGTTGTGTGTAATTTCGGTTGTGCGATACTATAAACTAACGGGAATAGCATCCCTTGTCGCAAAATGAAATATATGTAATTTCCGAACTGATTACGTCAAAAATCAGTTATCGCATACTCTCTGTTGCTTGCCCTACATTCAAAAGCACCAATCCAATAATCCCTCATCCCTTTCCAAATAGAAAAAAAAAGAAAAACCTAAAATTGAAGTATCGCTGGAGGTAACCATTAATGATATCATCTATCAATTGATTACAGCCCGCTCAAAATGACAGGATAATTGGAGGACACAAATGATCAAAAAGATCGTGGCTTATAAGTCGTTCTAATTAAAGTTCTACGGGGTCAATTTGAAAACAGATAGTAACGATTATCTAATTTATTAACATGCCCGTCAAATAAAAAACTTACACCGAAAACTGGAGTAAATGTACAAATTATTTTTTTTTGATATCCTTGTCAAAAAGTTAATTATTTTCGTGATCTATCCAAAACATTACAGATTTACTCACAAATAAAACAACAAAAAAAATAATTTACTATCAATCAACTTCTTTCCATTTGATATTTGCTTTAGTGAATTGAAAAGTACACCACCTTAAAAATAAATGATTGAAAAATGGAGGGTGGTACGTTTTTATGTTGAGAAAGGTATTAATATCTGTCTTACCGATTTTTTTTTACAATTTTTCCCTATGATCCATAAATTAAAAGTATAAGCAATGTTTATAGATTTTTTATTAGTTTATATCCACCGGGACAACTTTATAATGAGCATCAAGTCAAAACAAAGCTTGAGAAATGATCGTATTCTCAGAAAAACAGAGAAACTACAACAAATAAACATTTTAGATTACTACCCTCTATATTAGCCAGATTTATCATCGTGTGATTTTTTCCTATTTATATAAATAGAAAAAGCACTTTTTATGATGAAATTATGAGTATAGAAGTAATTGTAGCACAAATGTACAAAAATTCCTTAAAATAATGCTTATTTCATTCAAAAACTCAAAAGTTTAAAGAAAAGCGCGCGCACACGAACCCACCTCGTCATAGATGAAATTGTCGATCTCCTCCAATGGCCTGCCATACAACTTGGGGGGGAAAGGTTCAAATTTTGCCGGCAATCTCGACCCATCTTCTACACTCAACTTCCTCCTTGGCTGGAAACCGTACTCCCGCACCAACTGCACAGTTTTTTTCTGTAGCTTCTCCAGCGATTCCTTGGTGAACGGTCGCACCTGGGTCTTACCCTTATACGGAGGCGGCCGTAACGGGTCGGAAAGCCTCTTCTGCGGTTTAATAATGTCATCGAGCTCGACGTTACTCTCCGGTCCGCAGGGATACGACACGGGTCGTCGCGGTAGATCATCGTCGACGCGGTTGTCATGTCCGGTGGACGCCGAGGCTTCCTGGCTAGGATCCGACATCTATTCGAAAGGAAAGCTCGACATACGAAACGACATGGCGGAGAGCTCGCGGTAGACTGGATTCGGCGGCGCCGAACGGCGTCAGGACAGGCGCAAAACGGACCTCTAGGAAGGAATTCTCTTTAACACCCAACGGGGTTTTCTATGTGGAGTTTGATGCGTGTCTGAGAGTTAAAGGGATACCTAATGCGGATAAAAGTTGATTGATAATGCACCTGACACCAAAAAGAAATATTTTATATGAATGCAACTCAAATTTGAACCTAATAACTCATTAAAACATTTTTTTAACGACCTAACCAATAAATAAAATTCAATCAAAGTGAATTCCATTCATTTTCATCTTCATTTAATATTTTCACTTTTTGAAAATTTGTAAGCTGATACAAATATCAATTTGAAAGTAGTACGTAAGTGGTACGAAATTATCGATTGTACTATCGATATTTTGAACTATCGATGTTTTGTTATGCATTACTGACAGCTAACGCACCCAACGCTACACCGCTTGAACTTAAAAACGCACCTCCTCAACTGATTGCAGAAAAATGCCTGATAATATTTCACGCAAAAAAAATTTCAGGAAACAAATATGACGTTGATTATTGTTGTAACCAATTATTTAAATATTGGTAGTATGTGCACAGACCTTGGGAAAATGTTGATTGGATTCACGAAATCTCGACTTTTTTCATATGAGAATCGATATCATATTAGATCCAAACTTCAAGAAAGTTGGATTCCGAAACTCCAAATCGTTTAGTAAAAACTATAAAAAAAATCAAGGAGCTGAAGGAAGTCAAACAGCTGTGTTAAGTAATTCTAAAAAATCAGGTCTTTTCTTAAATTTTTGGCTGTAAAAAACCAGAAATTATGCAGCTACTACAATTAAATACTTCTAAGACATATCGATAATATCGATAATAGATAGATTCATATCAATAATCGGAGGTCTAAATAGACTTTTTTTGATCACTTCTTCTCGAAACTAGAAAGATATTAAATATAATAGAAAAAGGATAAAAATGAAGATTTCTATAAGAGAAAAATAAGATGAAACATCCATCATAAAGCATAAAAAGATCTCAATCTTCACAGATGACTTGGTAACAAAAAATGGGGAAGGAACCGGTATGTCTTCATAGCAATCGAACATCCGGAAGTCGTATAGACTTAAAACTAGGTGTAAAGTGGTGATACCAACATCAAAAACAACTAAATCAACAGTGGAAATGAGCTGATGCCAGGCACTGGATTCCTAACACTAAAGAAATCTTCTACTGGATACTTGGTTATGAATTGGAAGGAAACTCTACAGTAGATAAACTAGATGCCATTGACACAGGATTCAGAGTCAAATCTCAGGATATATGGTAAAATTACACAATATCCAGAACTATTTGATCAAGAATCAATCCAAAAAAGCATTAGATCGACCACTGGATATGGTACCGTCGACACAAAACATCAAAAATAGGAAGCAACTGTTGTAAAGGGTTTAAAAAAAAGAAGAGACGGTTGAGCATATAATCTGCAGGTGTTCCAAGTTGACGTCATAAACTGTGGTACGGAACAGTGAATAAACTCCATTTTTAGTCGGAAATGGCAACATGTGAACCACAACCAATCTACATCGAGGTTGTCCATACCAACCTAATCTAGAAGTTAAAATGTAGTTGTTGTTGTGGTTATTGATTCCAGTGCATGAAATACGGAGAGTACAGCGTTTAACATTACCTTTCTGAGTTTTGCACTACCTTTTGTATATTTTCGTTCTAATGCGGAACCCTATATAAATTAATGTCGTTAGGCCATTACTTAACCGCTTGCTGCTAGAGTGGTGTTTAATAATTCAATCTATTTGCGGATACACGGTTATGTTCCTGGCAAAGTGCGAATATTTAGTTGTTTACGATTAAAAAGTTTATTGGGACATACTGTATGATAAGTTGAGGAAATTAGTCGTTCTTTTTGTCGTCGCGTGGTATTAGTGACGTGTAATGACGCACCGAACCCCGCAGACTATGGATCGATATGAATATATTCATGAAACGTTTATTTTATTCAAATGCAGGTATACGAAAATGTCTTTTCTTGTGATGTTATTTTCGTACACCCGAGGAGCAAATATCAACCAGAGGCAGTCGATTTATAATTGTAGATGCGTCCACAAATACTTTTATACACGATAATTATTTCAATCGATTGATTCTTTAATTGATGGTTTATTTTTCTTATAATTTCATATTTCCGGTACAATCTGGCAATCTCGCAATTAATTTCCAATTTTCCAAATACTCTTTCTCGACGTATTTTATATTCAAGGAGTAGTCAATGTAAAATTCAAGTTGCTCTTCATCTGCATTATATCAATTTACAAATAGTTTCAAAAGAATCCGATTAATTTCAAAAGTAAAATAAGTATAATACTTCCTGAGAGATGTCGCGATCTATATAAGGAACTTTCATAAATCATTTAATCTCTAATGAAAACGGAGAACGACTTTGTTCATAACTTCAACGTTGCAGGGATTATTTTGTTTCATTATATAGTGTTAAAATATTCATGAAGTAGAACGTTTTTACCTCGAAATCAATATTGTTTATAAGATTATGTATACCGCGCCATCTACCAGCCGGAGGAAACAGCTGATGGTATAACAGATTATAAATATAGAGAACTGCTTGTTGTTATATCAATAAAAATATAATGACATTGTTCGGTATGCGTGTATGTACATAGTTGCGTTCGGTAAAGTTGTTCGAAGAACAGAGCGAGCATAGAGCGATTTGTATCACGTGATCATAGGTTGTACACAGTCAGCTGATCAGAACAGTAAAAGTGAAGTATGGGGCCTTATGTATATATGCATGTAAATATTGGGGTGTCATATACAATGCGACCCAAACTCTATTAACCCATTCAATACGGCAACCATTTTGACAGATTATCACTCAGTACGTGGCTATTTGAGATTAACCTTTGGCTCTGACGGAAAGGTTTTTTGATACAAATTATTTGATCAAACATTAATTTGAATTAAAAAATTATTAGAAAAATCCCAAGGTCCTATTTCGGATAATTAAGCGGGTGCGTCTCGGCACGCTCTCCGTTAGTGGTAAAAGGTTCAGTTCACCTGTGTAGTGTAGTCCGAGAAATTAAACTAACAAAAACGACATTTTCAAAAAATGTAATTGTGTATATTAATTACGTTAACGATTATTTGAAATCATATACATATTTCACCTTTTTTATTGTCAATCAAATAAAATTGTTATAGGAAATAAAATAAATATACAACCTTTCACATTTTTTTATAAAACGCTTATTATATGTATTATATTTTTCAAATACTTGCTTATTTACTAAAATTAAGATAAAAAAATTTATATAAATTCAATTAAAAGTTATTTATTAAAAGAGTTTTATAAAATAGACTGAACGAAATGTTGAAATTAAATATTTTTAATTAGAAAAAATGTCAACTTATGTTAATGATTTAGTTATTTAGTTGTCGTATTTGTTTTTCAGCATGATTTTACTTATATACAGGTGGAATTTAAAAATTGATAGCTACAACAAAATCTACGAAAAAAAGGCACACTTTCACTTGTCCGATTTTAAAACGGTAAACGACGTATTGTACACTGTTTCTTCGAGAATGACGGGAGTACAAAGCTGAGTCCTTTGGTGGTAACGGATAGTTTAGTGTCGAGTTGTAAAGTCAAGGGAAACGTCATTGGTGAAGGGAAAGGAGAACGTGCCGGCACGTGCACCGTCAATGGGTAAGGAATAGAAGAGCGCACCGGCACGCTCTCCGTATTGAATGGGTTAACACTTAGAGTGCTATATTGAAAACACAAATGTCTTTTTGGCTAGTTTTTTTTTATTGTATCACTCTATTTTTCGTCAAATAATAATAAAAATATGAAATACAGTGAAATATTCAATATTTTTCAAAATAACGGCCTTTTCGTCGTCGGATTGCATGGGATCCCCACAGCGATTGCAGTTAGGATCTGTACCGACTCTCTATATTGAAGTGATTTGAATTCTGTACTGTGTTCAGAATGAGAAGGTAGGAGGTAGAGTTGAGAAAATTATGGGAAAATGTTTGGCCAGCTAGTGAAGACAGTTTTTCGCCCGAAGTGTGCGAATATGAACAATCGGACAGTGAATTATCTAGTTCAGAAGAGAACCCCGAAAGCCCAAGGAAGTAAATTAGACTTTCTGTTTCACTGAATGTTGCAGTTCAAACAGTGAGTGTTCCAAGTACTTCAGCAAAACGTGTAGTTTTTCCAGAAGTATCCACTTCCGCTTCTAATTCTCAATCAGCCAGATGACACCGACAATGTAGATGATATAATAGAAGAAGTTATACGAAAAAATCTTAACTACACTGAAGAAAATATTATTTGATCGCCTATTACAGGAAAAAACTTCAATCAATTTCCTTAAATAATGTGTACTATCGAACTATTTGATTTCTTTGTGGAACAAACTAATTTATACGCTGATCTACAGAAGCTTCTTCAAGCGGCAAAATCAAGAGCTCGTATTCATTATTGAAAGGAAATCAGTTGTGAAGAAATGGAAACATTTCTTGGGTGTGTATTATGCTAATGGGTTTGGTTCGAATGCCTACCATAACCTCTTATTGGTCGACTAATCATTTCCTTTCAATCCGGTACTGCTGTTTTAGATCTATCCATCTACAATTTAATAGCAGCTCTGTTCATTTCTTGTGTGGTATTATGACCTCACTTATTACTCCAGCTTAGTATTAGAGCTAATTTTTCTCCATGAATAATCCTGAGGCATATCCAAGGATTGGTCATTATTCTCTTGACTCTAACCATTTTTACTACTTTCCAGTATAATGTGGAGAGGTCGAAGATTTCATAGTGCAGCTTCTGGGCATGATTTCATGGCCCCAGCTGCACATGAACAGCCCAGTCTATGTACCTTTGAAATATAGTTCCTCGTGGTATTAAGACTAGTTCTAGTACCCCAAACAACTGCCCCATAGATCACGCTTGGTCTCACAATTGTAACCTAACCATGTACATTTACAGTAGGATCCCAAATTCCTTCTTACAAAATTTCTGCAAACCAACAAGCTTTTGTGACTCTTTTTTGTGTTTGTTTGTTCCAGAGAAGTTCGTTATCTAGTGTGAGCCTTATGAAAGTACAAAACTTGACTTTGTAAATGCTTGTTTGCTGTATAACAATGGAAAACCAGTTCGTACCGAATTAGGCTATTAATTCGTGACAGTTTTTATACAAACAACACAAAAGTACAAACAACTCTCGATAAAAATCGATAAGCATTCAAACGTCAAAAGCCAGAACTGAGAGTGTTCAAAAATTGACCAAACAGTACGAATCATTAGATTCCCAAAGCCGAACAAAACAATTATTAATAGTTGTATTCATATAGAGTGAATCATTAGTAATGATTTTTAATGATCTTTACCACAATACAAAACCAAAGAAATAATATTGATAGCATGGAGATGGAAGATAAAGGATACATTACATACAGGAAAAATACGAAAACAAATAGATACTGAACTTGAAGAAGCACAGCTAAGATTCGAACTGGAGGCTAGTTAGACCCGGAATATTTTGGTCAGTAAAGTGCCATAAATCGGACACATCGGCACAGCAAAAGAGCAAAATAAATCACCAAGAAGAACATGGAATGGTAATGGTAGAAATGCTCAGGATTAGGTGTGTAAATAATAATATCAACCAAATAATTCCTCAATACAATCCTGCTATATTAACAGAAACTGGTATGGACGTATTTACACTAACAGAATGACATTGCGACTTATCGGTCGACTGCCTTTTAGAGCAACAAAAGACGTGACTCAACTATGACACCTGCTATTAAATTTTCCGGTTCTTTCGAGAATATTTCGTTCAAGTATTTGAATAGAATGGCCATTATTTCGAAAAGACACACCTCAACAGAATATTAACGAGAAATATGTCAAGAGAAATTTATTTTCAAAGTGGGATGAGATTGAATTGATTTTTCTAATATATCACCCTGTATATGTACACCGTTGAATTAACCTCTGCGTTATTATATTTACAATAACTGTTTTATTACTGGGATATGATTTGTTTGTATGTTTTTTTTTTAAATCTTTTTAAGAGATCAAAGACCTTGGTGTTGTTATTGTTGACTGATTGACATGTTGAATAAATTATTCAAATCCTTTTGTTGCGTTCATCTTATAAAGATTTATGATTTTTTTTGTGGAAAACGTCACTATTTTACGGTATTTTTCAATAATATATCAAAAAATCAAAATATACGTCTGGTTGTGTTTTATTTTCAAAATTCCGTCGAAAATTCAAAATCACACATTACGTTATTGATTTCAGAAACGTGGAATCCCCTAAAGCACCATCAGGCAAGATTTACAAAAGGGTGAACCCTATAACACTCGAGAAGTGCCTGTCGTGTGGAGATGCCTGTAGATATTGATCTTTAACTTCTGGTAGCTCATTCCACAAGCATGCACTTCACACAAAATCATTGAACTCAATCAGATCGTGTTTGTAGTTTTGTCGAGTAGATCGTTGATGTACAGGAGAGAGATGCATCCCTGGGGAACACCAGCGTTTACCACAAATGGATTACTCTTTGAGAAAAGTCATTCGTTGAGTTAGTACGACAAACCTTCTTAATTTATCTAGAAGGTTGATATGCCAAACCTTGTCAAAAGCCTCCAATATGTTCAGTGCGATTCGTCATATTTCTCTATAGCTTAAATCCATACGTTAGTGACATAAGCCAAGCGATCCTCGATTGATTTATGTTCACGAAAACCGTATTAATGGACTCAATATTTACTGATTCGAGACTTTCTGCATGACCTCAGCAATGCCTGGGACTAACGCAATCGAACGGTAGTTATTCGGATTATTGGATTCAACTCGAGTAAGTTTCTAATCTGTAGGGAACAAGACCTCTTGGATATGAGTTTGATTGTTAGTTCAACTGCACATTTCTTCAATACGATTGGTGGTATTCCATCTGGGCCAGTGGCTTTATTGATGTCAAAGCCTTTGAGAAGTTTCTGGCATCGATAAACCAACTCCAGGCAGGTTGAGGGGTTGTGGAGTTGAATTTGCCACAGACCAGAAAGACCTTGATCCATTTGGGCAAAGTATATACGATTTTCGGCACTAGGATTTGGGCGCCATTTTGTTGTTGACTGCTCTAGTACAATGTTCATCAAACCATGGATTGTCGTCTGCAAAGGACTTGAAGAAGTAAGTAATATAGGCTTACATACTTGTTACTTCTGAAATCTCGTTTGCACAAACAAAAAGAAAATCCTTTAGATGCTTCTATTAGGTCGATGTATAAAGCCAAATTTTATGAGGTCTAGGTGGATCCTGAGTTTGGATTTTCAGTTCACTCTTTGCTGAAATTAGTTTGGTGCATGTACAAATTATGATCTGTATGAAATAGGTTCAAGAGGATAGGAAAGTCCCGATTGGAATTAATTAACCGAATTTAACAGTTTTTCAACTTTCACCTTTAAAAATTTTCTCATTTTGATAAAGAAACGCTTTCTTACTACTTGATTCACGTGAATAACAAACCTCTAATAACAAACAGCGAAATGTTTAAAAATATGAAATTATAAAACGTGAAATTAATTAATCATAAGTTTTCATTCACCCTGTATATCTTGTGTGTGTGTGATATATTAATATTGCAAGAAGGTTCTGTTAAAGGAAGATCCTTCGCAATAGCCATTCGGAAATCGAAACAATTAAGGACGGCAAGGATAATACGTTGATACAATATTGATGAAATTAATTTTCAGTTTTGATTTTCGATCATAGTTAATAGATAAAATCAGCATATGACCTCAAAAGTTGCTTGGAATTTTCATTACACACAAAATTATTTTATTATTTTATTATGACAAAAGTCATTTTTTTCATTGTATTGTGATAAATACGCTTTGAAAAATGACCTGTAGGTAACGTCAACTTACCAATTGAAAATGTTAGAGTAGAGAGAGAAATGCATTATTGTTAAAAAATTGTTTAAAATATGTAGACAAAGGCTTGTAAAAAACAAACATAAAAATAACTAAATAAAGGTACAAATCAACTGAAATCTACATATAAAGTACACACACGAAATATTACATTATTATCTTTTAAAACGAAAATATATAATAATTTGTACTTAAAATCAATAAAAATATATATAAATACCTTCAAATTCTTCCGAAATGAGGGAAAAGATTCAATTGGCAAATGATTGTGCACTTTTTTGCATTATACAGTATTGAGCATTTAATTCTTAACGTGTTTATAACATTATTAATAAGATAAAATTCGTGCTGCGCGTTCCAAAGATGATTTGCTGTATCCAAATCTCTCGATAGTCTTTATAAAGGACATAGAATTAATCTATGCGATTTCCAATAGTATCCAAATTATTAATACACAAAACCTTCCACAGAAATTGATCAAATCTATGATAAAATAAAAGTTTAGCATTTGGATTCTGCATATTTTTGTAAAAGCATCAGTCTCGATATTTTTCGTAATTCAGTACCTCCCAATTTCTTAACATCCCGTTTTTTTTTAATTACCAAGTTATTAGCTTTTCACTCCTCAAAACTTCAGTTACCACGAAGCCGTAAAATTCAGAAAGAATCCAGAAAGTTCATTAGCTCGAACATAAAATTTCTCTAATAAAAACTCACTTCGAAAACTTTAAATCCTAAACCAGTCGGGATTAACATTCCAATTGAGTGCAGAGACGATGTTGAGCCTGTCCTCTCGGCTTATGAATCTACACTGATAAAAATCATGGTGACGCACTAAAACGTTGATAAACTGGAAGTTCTACGGGTTGAAATATTATTCACAAATATTTTTTGGTTAATGAAGAAAATGATAAACGATTGAAGCCATTTCGGTTCTGATTCGTCGAATTTCCATTGCTGAAAATATCTGCGATGTTGCTGGATAGATCTAACAGATAAATACCAAACCAAGATCTTGTTATAACATGTATTCGAAGAAAACAACACCGTAATTTCTATACGCTTAAAAAAGAAATCCACAATTTCCCAAAAACTACTCTTGGCAACACGAAAGTACCTGGCCCAACAAAGAGCTCCATATATCTTTCCCAGCGATGTTCAATGAGTTCGATACCCTTTTTATAATTAGAGCTCCTCTAAATAATCCGAGAGGGGCAAATCTGGCGAATTAGCTGCATGCGGTAGCAATTTAAACTTTAATTCATTAATTTTGGCCATTGCAATAACCGATGTGTGAGCTGGTGCTTTGTCTTGATGAAACACCACTTTCTTCTTAACCAAATGTGGTGGTTCGCATAATACTCGCCGTTGATAGTGTTTCTTTTTTCAAGATTGTCAATGGAAATTATCCCACGCGCATTCCAAAAAACCGACGCCATGACCTTGTCTGAAGATGGAACGGTCTCTGCCTTCATTGGAGCCTTTTCTACCTATTCAGTCCATTGTTTTGATTGTTGTTTTGCTTCAGGTGTAAAGTGATGGACCCACGTTTCATCTATGGTTATGAAACTGCACAAAAATTTTGCTTTATTTCTGTGGAACATTGCCAAACACTCGATGGAAACATTTTCAAGACGCGGAATCCATCTTGCGCACAGTTTTTTCATGTTCAAACTTTCAGTTAATTTGCTATGTACAGCAATTTTTTTGAAATGCCTACTTTGTATGCTAGCTCGTGCACTTTCAGAAGACGAGCATCCAGTTCTTCTTTGTGGATTTTCATCAACATTTCTTGAGTCGTCACCTTATTTGGTCGACCCCTGCGATGCTGATCTTCGCATGTCATACGGTCTCGTCTAAACTTTGCTACCCATTATTTTACTCTTGATAACAAAGGAAAAGCCTCACCGAGTTCATCTTTTATAATGGTTGGCCTACGCACCTCAAATAAAAGTATTGTATCACATAACGATGACCAATTGTTTTCATGTTTACAAATTCACTGAAAACGTTCACCAATCAAACACTAAACAACGTGGCATTTTCAAACTTCAAGCAGATGCTGTACGTTCTACTACAGTGATATTTTTCAAGCAACTACCGCCATCTCTAGGTCAGGCCAGGTACTTTCTCGTATTTTTCGCGGTTTAATACATCAACAAATGAAGAAAAACCACGCTTAACAACATCGCAATATCTGTATATCGAACTGTACAATAATTTCTATAGATCTGGAGAAAAATTTAGTTTAGCAACACCGGTATTCCCGTAAGTTACCGTAGCAAGTCAATAAATTTTCCTCGTCCTAGAGAAAAATTTCAAATCATCTATTTTGTCCCAATCTAAAGAAGAGCTACGTTTAGCAACAGTGTAATTTTTATTTGCAACTGTTCATATATCAAAAAATGAAAAACAAACACTACGTTTAACAAATTTCAGTAGATATAAAAATCTAAATTACAATCGGCATCACTGTTATCCATATAAGTCAACAAATTTCGTTTTATCCGACATTATCTTAATCCCCATACATCACCATATAATATACCATCAAATTTCCTTAGAAACTATAAAAATTACGTTTGACTACACCGTAATCTTTATTGTTATTGTTCGAATTTTTGTCATCAATTTTTATCAGATTCATTCGTATACAACACAAATTACATTATCCATTTTTCTCAGTGTATATAGATGTATTATTATTTACACAATGTTCCTGTTGGTGTCGTTGACACAAAAAAAGTGTCCACCGTCTTTAGACAGTATAAAAAGAAGAGTCGCTTTGAATAAATAACACTGCGCGTCTTCGAGTCGATATCGAAAAGTTAACAACCTTTTTCTTTCGATTTTGAGTTAAGGCAATCACGATTCGAAAGGTAAGTCGATAATATTTGAATTGTGACGTTCCTTGGTTTATTCAAAAAATATTTTGATCTCCTATAGAATTTTCCTTATATTTGGAGAAATAATACGTTCGGCAACATCGTAATTTCCATAATTTATTATTTGAAGCTTCATTAAATGTTTCGGGAATAGACTACGTCGTCTATTTTAATCGAATCACCCTGTATAAGTCGGAAATTCGTTATAAATGACAAATGATGTTTCTCGAAAATAGTATAAAATGTATTTAAAAATGATTAAAACTGTTATCAGATTAATAATGTAAACAAGATGATGTTTTTGATTCTCAAAAAACTTTTTATCACAAATAAATTTCCAATAGTATTTAAATATCATGACTTATATTCAAATATATAGTGTATATAAAGAATGTTTTTTTGGCTTGATGTTTATTTTATTCGATTTATTTTCAGAATGTTTTTTACTGTGATATTAATTGGACTTTTCGTCACATTGCAAGGTTTAGGTAAGATTTATTTCCATAAATAATCTATAATATCTTCAACCTTTACTATGTTTTCCGTGATGATTTGTCTTGATTTCATGTTAGTCCAGTCATTATAGGAAGTTGACCTCGGAAAATCGACATACCCAGTATATTACCACGCGAAAACTTTGAGCGTCATAAAATTATACTCAAAATTCACATATAATTGGATTGTCTCAAGTTTTGAAGTTAGGTTAACCTTTGACGTCGAAGCCATGATATAAAAACACAAAAAACGCATGCGTATGACAAAGAGTGAAAAAGCGAGCGGTGGGGGGTTCGGATTGAAGAGGCCCTGCTGTATTTTGATCTAAAATCAACGCAAATCGTCACGAAAAGGAAATAATATGCTAATTGCTTTCCAATTTTGAATTTTCCGGTGCATTCTACTTTCGCCTTATATAATTATTACAAAAATGAGATTTAAGGAGGGTCACGTCTAGATCAATGGTTCTTTACTCAATGTTTTGCAAAAAAATACTTTTCGTATATCTTTACAGAAGCTACTCCCGCCAGGGTGGTTTGTTACTTCAGCAACTGGGCGGTGTATAGACCAGGTATTGGTAGGTATGGTTTGGAAGACGTTCCAGTCGATCTTTGTACCCACATCATTTATTCGTTTATTGGTATCGATGAAACATCATGGAGTGTACTCGTAATAGATCCTGAGGTAAGATACATCCACATTACCACGAAAAAGAAACGAACACGCTCGTTGGGTTTCAGTTTTTTATTATGTGAGGGATTATTTTGAATGATGTTAATGAGTTAATTTTGGTTGACAGTTTTTGCTATAGGCTTGTTTCCCTCACTTTAAGTGAGTAACTTTTTTGATACTTTTTTTATAAATTTCAGTTGGACATCGAACAAAATGGTTTTAGAAACTTTAGCGATATTAAAAAGACGCATCCAGACGTGAAGCTCGAAGTTGCCGTTGGCGGATGGGCAGAAGGGGGCTCTAAATATTCCGCCATGCTCGCTCAGAAATCCAGAAGAGATATTTTCATCGGCAGCGTTGTTGGTAAGTTACTATTTTTATTCATTGAAAGCATTAAGAAAACTTATCATCTTTTAGCTTTTATGAACGAGTACAACTTGGATGGATTCGACTTGGATTGGGAATATCCTGGCGCTGCTGATCGCGGTGGAAGTTATTCCGATAAAGAAAAATTCTTCTATTTCGTTGAAGAACTTAGAACGGCATTCACTAAAGCGGGAAAAGGTTGGGAGATCACGATGGCGGTTCCCATGGCCAAATTCAGACTTCAAGAAGGTTACTATGTACCTGAACTTTGCGAGTAAGTTAAAATAATCGTCAAAACTTTATGCCCCTTCCATAAATTGTATAATACGCACATTTTATGATTTCAATGCACAATTTTGGCATTTTTTGTAACACATTCGTCCCACAACACAATCTGGATGAGATCCGGCGACTACGATAGCCACATTATCACTTTCAATTTACTTTCGAATTTTTTAAAATACTCTTTGCTTCGAGGAATCCTTTGAAACGTTGTCATGCTGGTAGATAAATTTTCTGTCAATCAGGTGCTAGCCAGAACGTAGAGATTTTTTTATAGCTTCTTGCTTTAAAATTCCTTCAATTTTTACCAGGTTTCCACTTGCTTTTCCTCCAAAATATCACCAAACCATCATCGAGTCTCTGCCGTGTTTTACAGTCAGTATTACGTATGGATCGAACTTCCGTTTTTCCTTTGACTTGCGCACAAACAATATTGGATCTAAAAACCTCAAACTCTGACTCATCACTCCATAAAACTCTCTTCCATTCTTCGTGAATCCATTTTTTATGTTCTTTTACTGTAGAAGTACTCAAAGACCTAGATTCATTGATCTGAGCTGTTATCTTTCTGTCCGGTAGTTTATTCCTTTCCTCGTTCTACCATATCTTCAACATCATTTTCCATACACTTTTTCAATTACTCAATTACTTTTGGTATTATTTTTGTCTGCTTGTAACTTTCGATTTTAGTAACTTGCTTCATATTTCAGGCTGGTAGATGCCATTCACGTGATGTCTTATGATTTAAGAGGAAATTGGGCAGGATTCGCCGACACACATAGTCCTCTATATAAAAGACCACACGACCAATGGGCTTACGAAAAATTGAACGTCGTAAGTTATTGAAATTTACAAATATAATCGCGTATAATTTTTAATTATTTATTGTAGAATGATGGTTTACAATTATGGGTGGATTCTGGTTGTTCGCCGAAAAAGCTCGTCGTGGGGATACCGTTTTATGGTAGAAGCTTTACTCTAAGTGCCGGAAATACGAACTATGATTTGGGTACATACATAAACAAAGAAGCTGGTGGCGGTGCTCCAGGACCATACACAAACTCCACTGGATTTTTAGCTTATTACGAAGTAAATAACCATTTTCATTCACTAGAGAATTTTTTCATTTTTCGTATTTTTTTAGATATGTACAGAGTTATTAGATGAGAATAAAGGGTGGACCAAGAAGTGGGACGAGCTAGGAAAAGTACCTTACGCTTATAAAGGTAACCAATCTTGGAATTTGAACTTGTTTATCATTTTTCGTACATAGATACCATCAAATTGCACATTTAATATATAATACGTAGTACGATCCAAGAGTTCTTGGCCTTATATAGTGAATGCAATGCGTTCGGAAAAATCTCGACTCAAAGTTTAAACTTGCCACTTCACTTCAATTTTAGTATAGTAGAGCTCGAACGATTATTGTCTCAAAATGACTAAAGGATTAACCCCAACACACAAATCACAAACTGGTGTCATCATCAAGTCGTTTCACTAGGGTCGAGAATCATTAAAAGATGACCCACGTGCGGAAGGTCCAATAAATTAGTGGAAGAAATTGTTGTGAACGGCAGAAATTGCAGCACGTACCGACACTTCCATAACAAATTTTCTAAGGATCCTACAAGAGGATCTAAATATGACAAAAATTGGAATGCTTCGAGTAGAATGCTGAGCGATTTTTCGAGCTTTGCCGCGAGAACCAAGAAAATGTAATCCAACCAATTTTAATGGGTGATGAAACTGGTTTGTTACTATAATCCGATGTCCAAAAGAGATTCCATGGAAGGGCATCGGAAAGGAGAATCCGTTCCAAAAAAAAGCCCAGACTACAATATTGTGGGACTAATTGATTGACTTCAAGAAATTAAATACAACCGTAAACATCAGCATATCATTCTGACTTACTAATGCAATTAGTTTAAGAAATTATCGAAAAAATTCAGCCGAAGTGATAATGATAATGCACCAGTTTACACTGCATCGCTTTCCAAGGCTATTGTACACGAATGTGGCTTCACAAAACACCCACCATATAGCCCTGATCTAGTCAAGTGGTAAAAGAATTAACAACGATGATGAAATCACGAACATTTTGACTCTAAAATAGGAAAAACACATTTTTCTTTATTTATTAGGGTGATTTATTAGTATTGGTTTTTAAGTATATACAAAATTCTATTTGGGAGGGGGAACGAGAGATAACAGTAGTTTATATTTCAGGAACGCAATGGGTGGGTTATGAAGATCCGGTATCCATCCAAATAAAAATGGATTGGATTAAATCGAAAGGGTACGCAGGAGCAATGACCTGGGCTATAGATATGGACGATTTCCACGGACTCTGCGGACCAGAAAATGCTCTGATACATATTTTACACGCGAATATGAAATCATACGATGTACCCGAACCACACGTATCAACCACCCCCAGGGTAAGAACCTATTTATACATATTTGAACTTAACAAAGGCGGCAGGTCAAATAATGATAACCGCGCAATTAGCAAATTAGTGTACGCATTTGTATATTGAACTGATTACATAACTTGTCAATTTAGCCGGAATGGGACAGACCTAAGAGTACGACTTCGTCGGTTATGACTACATCGAAGCCGCATTCGACTACAACAACTTCGACTACTCCAAAAGCCACCACCACGACACCAAGGAATAGCTCACCATCTTCCACGTTCAGTTATCCGGATGACACCGATAATTTGGCCGATTGTCAAGCAGATTTCATGGCGCACAAAGACTGTGATAAAGTGAGTATAATATAACGAAAAATAGTGTATAAAATCTACAGTTTCCTTCGGTAATTTGCCTCACTAAATACATATTTTTTTCACCTCTCCGGTAGCTACCGGTATCGAAGAATTCCTTGGGGAACTGCTCTACCTCGTCTTCGATGTTAAATTTTAGACCTCCAAGGACTTCTTTTAGTTGTCCAAGCACTAGTATCTTACACCTTAGTTTTGATATGAACAAACGATTATTTATACAACACGGAATTCTCGATCCTCTCCGACATCATAAATATACTGATATCGAAAGAAACGCCAGACACCATAGTAAGAGCAGTCCGCAGTCTCAATACGAGCAACACGACCATAGTAAAGGCAGGATATACTTATACGGAAGAGATACCAGCACCAGGAGGCATCAGACAGGACGACAGCCTCAGCCTATTTCTGTTCAATCTCTTAATGAAGAAAGTATCATCACTAATTATGGGATACCGAATGGGACAGAATAAAATAATCAGCAGCCGACGATGCAGCTAATTTTTCGGAAACGCAGGACGACCTGCAGACACAACTACACAAATTCTGCTAGGTCAACCAAGCGATGAACATAACGATATCCACAGGAAAACCGAAAAGCATAACCTTTGCTAAAAAGCCTGTACGATATAAGCTGGTAGTTCAGGACAAAATCATCGAACAAGTTTCACAATTTAAATACTTGGGTAGGGACCTGTCAAGCTATCACGACCCAGTGAAGGACCTAAGAAGCCAGATCAACAAAGGGACTACCATATCGGGCTGCTTAAGGCCGATAATATGGGCGAACAACAAATACATGAGAAAGGATAACAAGGTTAGGATCCACAAGATTTTTATCAGGCCAATCATGACATACGGAATAGAAACCAGAAAGGAAACCAACAAAACGAAAAACATGCTTCAGGTAGCCGAAATGAAAGGATTATAGTGGGAAAAACAAGAGTAGATCGAATCAGGAACACTGACATCGTTCTAGGGAACAATATGGGGTGAAAGACATCGTAAGATGGGGGAGACAAAGAAAAAGGTACTGGTACACCCACTTAAGAAGAATAGAAGAGAGTAGACTGCCACGCATTGTACTTGAAGGGAAACCAATAGAGAAAAGTGAACGACCACCTAAGAGATGGATGGACAGCTGACAGTGCACCTCCCAGGAACTGATACAGAGGAACCTGCAGAACTAACAGATCATGAGATCTTAAAAATGAATGAGGAGAAGAAGGAATTCTCGATAATTCGATTATAGAATGTACGACACGTTTAAATTTTGACATATGAAAACCTAGACACCCTTTATAATAAAATGCTGATTGGTAACATTTTTTGTTGTTTTTTTAAACATTTTTTTCTATTTCTTACAGTATATTCGTTGTGATCATGGTAAAGCGACAGTTTTCAATTGCGAACCCGGCACTGTGTTTCATACTGGTCTCAACGTTTGTGATTGGCCCTCGAATTCTGATAGAGAAGAATGCAAATCCTAGTATAATTTTAAGAATTAATTTTAAATATAGATATTCATTTTCTTATCGTTTTTTTTTCTCCAAAATACCTATACTTCACGTTATCATTTCAGCGAATTTCAGCGTCATAAAGTTATTTTTTGGCGCCCAAAGCAAGTAAATTTCCATTCGGAATTGGATTTATCAACTGATCTCATAATGATGTTAAGATAAAACAACTCAGAATCAGCTTAGAAATGTCAGTGAAACAACCAACAAAAGAGGTGGCAGTACGAGATTCGTTCGAACTTCTGGGAAAGTTGAAAGCATGAGGATTGCTATAGGAAGGTCAGCGCTACGGAGAAGGGCCGCTTTTGGAATTTCCGAAATACATTGAAATGAGTTTCGCAATCATCACCCTCCCAAAAGTCAAGTGGTTCAAGCATTCAACGAAAACGATTTTGCGACAATTCTATAAAACATTTTTTTTATTTGGGCATGGTTGAAGAAAATGAGGAGCTTGTTATCACCCTCTAGATGAGTGATAAGGCACAAAAGATGGAACCACAAGCCACAGCCCGTGTGAGCTTGTTAATGAGGTTTTCCCAAATCGTGTAAAATCCCGAAACGGAGGGAATCCTTGTCCTCCTCGTTCACCCGACTTCACACCATGTGATTCTTTTTCTGGGGATTCTAGAAAAGTAAAATGTACGAAAAACGTACAGTTGAAGAATTCGAGTAAAGAATCTGATTGAAAATCCTGAGAATTCATCATCGTATGTCATCGTATGCTTCATAACTTGATGGACAATTTCCATAGAGTGCCAAGTATATTAGTTTGTTCAACGGAACTTGATTTGTTGATAGAGAAAGAAGGAACATCGGTACGCCATTCTGTACGTCTCTGACGTTACTAAAGTCCGATGTCCTTTGAGAAGCAGATCAGGCGCTTTAGCTTGAGCCCATTGATGTCGTTAGGCAGGTTTTGGGGTTTGCCCAGGTGTTTAAGGCAATCATAGATGACGAGGTCTGCAGTTTCGTCCTTCTCCATGCACCAGTGGCATTCCGGATTATCCGTGATATTCATGGTCGTCTTAGATGGCAGGTTAGAAGTCCGGTCACTAATCTGATTTCGCGCCTATTTAGCTGGAGCAGTTTTTTAGTGAGATACGAGCGGGTCCGTCTATATAGGCATTCGCTTGTCTCATGTCGGACGTCTCCATCCATCTCTTCCGAGCCCGCCATTGAGGGCGGTAGACCGATGCTTTTTCTCTTTCTACCATTAGTACTTATCCACTTACATGCCGCTTTCTGTATCTTTAATATTGATTCTTTGACTAAAACAGACATTGTCTCCATGATTGCATCAATCGGGAAGAGTGCCGTCTGACCGGTGTTATTTTTAATTAGACCCACGTTTCGTCTATGCTTTTCAATGCATAAGATTATAACAATGAAATTTTGGAAAATGTTGCCGTTTATTTTTAACATAAAACGCCGACTTTTTTCAAATTTGTTTCTCCTAAAGAAGTTAAGATTGTACGGTTTGTCGTCCTAACTCATCGACTGGCTTAGTAGCTTTCTCAAAAACCGATCCATCCAGATCGCTATTAATGGATACACCTCAGAGAGGTTTGTGGTCAACTTTGAACTTCTTTCTCTTGTACATCAACGATCTACTCGACAAAACTGCAAACCAGATCCATAGCTGCACACCGGTATCGTCGTACCAATCAGCAACAGATCACCAGCATCGATACCGATCTTTAAAATATTTTGAAGCTGTTGCTTTGACAAAGAAATTTGACATTCCAGCTCAAGATTCCCGTCTAGATGTGAAATATCGAAGTTAATAGAGGAAGAACTCAGCTTAACAGAACAGTGCAGTTTCTGGTAAACGCTGATGATATTGTTCTACTCAGTCGAAGAGAGCATGAACTGAAGGGAAGTTTTGAGCATCTGGAGTAGGAATGGCTCACCATTAATGAGTCCAAAACAAAAACCATAATTACTTCAAGGAAGAGAGGAACTCCTCCTCCATCGAAGTAGACTGCTATAAATCAGAAAATGTACCGTCGTTTAAATACTAAATAGAGCATACATCAGTCTCTAACGAATACTAGTCACTTTTACTGAATTGGGGAACGAAATAGCGGATCTATCGCACCATTTTACGCCTGGTTGTCATGTACACTAGCGAGACCGAGGAGCGAAAGATCTTACGCCGAATATATGGACCATGCGAGCAGAACTCCACCGGCTCTATGAAGACCCCAGCCTGGTAACAGAAGTCAAGAGGGCCAGACTCAGATGGATCGTCCATTTGGGAGCGTTTGCCTTAGTAACGGGGGGGTGCGCAAAGCGTACCGGCAAAAGCCCCAGGAATGCGACTACCTGGGCTACAGCGCAAACAATGGCTGGATGATGTCGAAGAGAATCATCAGGAGTTAAGTGTGAGAGGGTGAAGGAGGAGGGTGATGACTGGAGGAATGTGGTGGATGAGGCCAAGGCCAGTGTCAGTGGTTAAAACATGTCCATCACCGCAAATTCGCTTGTCCAATATGCTATACTTCGCAGCAGCTCCTAACCCTCTATAGATTCGTCAATCTTTGTAGGATGCTCGCACATTAGGAGCTCGACTCGCAAGCATACTCTGAGGATGCTCGACTTAATCACATAAAGGAGCAATTCGATTTATAGGCGATCTAGAGTTGACCAGAAACTTTGAGAGTCTAGAGCATAGAAGAAAAGTCGCCGATCACGGACACCACCACGGCAGATGCTCTTCCAAGCTGTCTAACACAATTCTACATATCTACAAGACCTACTCGACAGTAGACGTGGCTTATGAGCATCGATTTCGCCTACAGACGCCCTGGACGTCATCTTATCGAGACTCCTCTCTTTGTAGAAGTGCAACCCTGTGGAATCAGCTACCAAGGGATGTATTCTCCCTATAGAAGTTCAAGATTGATATCTACATGCATCTCCATACGACAGGACCTACTAGAATATAATAGGATTGACCCTGTTGTGGTTGCTTTTCATATAAAAAAATGGGCCGATTTAAACAAGGATTAGGGTTAGGTTAGGACTATGGATTCATATGAAATACTAGGATGCAGAATATTAATTAGGATTATAAATAATATTCACTCCTTTAAACGACAAAAAATATTTAATAAATAATCCTGAATGATGATATTACATTTCAAGACTTTATTTCTTTTTTAAAATAATCCTTTTCAATACGTTTAACTAAATCAATAAGAGAAGGATAATTTCTGATGATATTAGCTAAATCACTCCTTGGTAGAGGAGTTGTGAGAATGGTGAATAGATGTCCGAATACTAAAGCATCTAATTCAGTAGGTCTAGAAAAAAAAATAATAACAAATACTTTGATAATGATTTTTGGTTAAAATCAAATGTTACCCATATTGAAAGAAGAAAGGTTTTCCGTCTAAACGAGTCTGTAAAGATTCACAACAAGTTTCAACCTCAGAATATACTTCTTCCAATTTTTTATTATACCAACCAAGAGTAGTCAGTTTCTTTACAACCTGTGATCTTTTTTTTCTATTTTGAATGTGATTTAACGGCCATGGATATACAGAACCGTTTCTAACACTAGTTACCTCGTTATAAGTTTCGTTATCTACCCAACATATATACAACTACAATATAGATTAGGAGAAATCGCTTTATTAATAATTATGAACATTTACCTCTGCCATTTCAAGGACGTTGTGTATAAGAGACATGTAAGCTCTCATATTGGACTTTTCTTCACTATCTAAATTTTCCGTTAGGGTTATACCTTTCCCGTTGATAAATTGAACAATACCTTCCACTTCAGATATAACAAATCTTCCTGCTTTTATAAAAGGCACTTTTAATGTAGGAGACATCGCTTCGGCGTTTGGTCTAGGTTCAACATTATAATCCAATTGGCACATTTTTAGATATGCCTGTATCGCTAAACAATTCGCATTATCAGGTAATAAGATTTGTTCGACTTCGTAGGGTTGGAATAGTTTAACATCTTTAGGCCAAGGTTCTTGAGCTTAATAGTTACAAGATATAATGAATTTTTCACAAGTATATATGTATACATACCTCCAAGTTCAAGCGAAATTCTATCTATTAAAGTCATTGTTAGTTTTTTATGAATATTTAGATGACTAAATTTAATTAAATCTGTCAATAATAAAAATAAGCTGATATCTTCTTCTTTCTTTGTATTTATTAGCTCAATTTTTAGTTATCCAGCTCTATTTTAATATTTAAAGAAAAATTGTAATAAAATGCTAATTTGAAGCAATAGTGGTATAGAATGAAAAACGGTTGAAAAATATTCAATTCATTCAAAATCAATTATCTATCTAATTATAAAAATAATAGAATTCTTCTTTTTTTGTTCTAGTTTTGTTAATTTTCTTTATTGTTTTATTATTTTAGAAGGTAGATTATTATAACTAACAAATACATCAAACGTCAGATATTTAACAAAAATATATTATCACTCCAATAAATTAACAATTCTTCTTTTTTTAAAGACTTTTTAGCTGTTTAGCTCACCGTATGGAGGCAATAACATTATAGAAGTTTATATTTTTGATACTACGCGATCTGTCAAAACACATTCTTTCACAAATACACAATGTCTAAGAGAGGTATGTTTTTATAGTTTCTATTGTCATCTTTAAAATTATTTGCCATCCTAACATATAAATACTATATTTTTATATTAAAAACTAAAATGAAGTATTTACGTGCTATTGATTTAAAAATTTTTTGGCATAAATGTATATTTTTATATTTCTTCCTTCGAAATTGGTTAAAGTTCGTTAATGTTTTTCAGGACGTGGTGGTTCAGCGGGAGCTAAATTCCGGATTTCCCTTGCTCTTCCTGTTGGAGCAGTAATCAATTGTGCAGACAATACAGGTAAATTTTTTTTAAGTAATATTTAATTTACGTTGGTTTGAAATACTGGTATAGAAAAGCTTTAATCAACAAGACAGGGCAAAAGAATTGTTAGTTTTACATGAAGTTTCCATTATTTTTATAGCGTGCTGGATCAAATTTCCTTTCATTATACCGCAGAAGTTGTTTATATGTGTTAATTGAAGAAATTTCAGATATATTTTATAAATACTGCATTGTTAGTTTTATATGAATTCTATGCATAATAAGACATGTGCCTTATGTTTTTCGTCTGTTAGATCATGTTTTCTTTTATTATACATCAGAAGTTGTTTATTTAACTGATTTCAGAGCATTAATATTTTTGTTTTAAACATGTTTTTATTATAAATTCAATTTGTGAATTGGCATACAATTAGTGAATATTTTACATTCACCTTCTTTTTCAGGAGCTAAAAACTTATATGTAATTGCTGTACAAGGTATCGGTGGACGTCTAAACCGTTTACCAGCTGCAGGTTCCGGTGATATGATTGTAGCAACCGTAAAGAAAGGTAAACCTGAACTAAGAAAGAAAGTAATGCCTGCGGTGGTTATCAGGCAGAGGAAGCCATTTAGAAGGAAGGACGGAGTCTTCATTTATTTTGAAGACAATGCAGGAGTTATTGTAAATAACAAAGGAGAAATGAAAGGATCTGCCATTACAGGTCCAGTGGCTAAAGAATGTGCCGATCTATGGCCTAGGATAGCGTCGAATGCCAGCAGCATTGCTTAAAATGTAAATTAAATGGAATATAAACTGAAACTTTAGTTAGTTTTCTTGTTTTATTTTGTGAAAGTGTGGAAAATTGGATGAATGCTTAGGAAATTTTTATTGGCATTGTGGAACTGCAATAAAAGGAATTGAATGGTTTAAATTGGAAAAAAAATCAAAGGTAAGGTTTTATTAAATGTTTTAAAACAACATTCTTGGTATTGTTTCAATGAAAATGAGCTTAAGAAAAACTTTACTTAATTATAGTGCTTTTCAGAAACTATGATCCAGAATTAAGTTACTATCTTTCCAATTCGCTTCCAAATTAGTCAGTTCTTAACCATCTTCTCATATTAGTTTTTTCATCGATTTCTCTATTATTTCGGATTGTGCATTCTTCGATCATTCTAATTCCTCCATATACAGTAATCCCCCTTATAAAGCGGAGATGTCCAACATTATATTGTACATATTGTCGAATTTATAATGATTTGTACAGTTCATAATTAGTTTGCACAAGTGTAAATTGTGTTATAAATTTAAATATTTAGTTTCAAGCTATGACAAGTGAAATTGAAACGAAGCAAAAGTTAAAAATGGAATTTATTTCTCCACAACAAAATATTGATATTTCAGATCAGCTATAGTCTATTTCAGAAATGTATATAGCAATAAAATGGGGAATTCTGTTCAGTTCGGCTCAATTTTGGTGTTTGCCATAGGTATAGATTTTGTATTGTATTGTGTAGGGATTATTTAGGTAGTAGATTATACAGTTACGTTTTGCGTTTAACTGGTACCGTTTAACCTTCTATTAGTGCCTCTGCCTAATTCCAACCCTATTTCAGATTCAGCTTAACCATGCGCCATAAGGGTAATGGTGCCTTACGCAAAATTTTTAGACCTTTATAAGTATATTTGTTTAGTTTAACGCATCAGTATTTGCTGTTAAGCTGTAAATAGTGTTCACAGTATTATGAGATTAATAATAAAATGGCGACACTTACACCAACGAAAAGATGTTCCAATAATTCTCCACTATCAGTGAAAGAAAAATTTATTATTTTAAATGTAAATGATTGCATAAAATTCCGTTATTGCGAGGGAGAAAGATAGCAGGCCAAGAAGAACCTCCCAAGAAAAGTCCAGACAGACCAGTAAAAGTCCTTGATGAAGACACCAAAAGTGTAATTCGAAGAAAAGTTCACTCTTTGTTTTAAAAAAGAAATACTCTAGATAAGAATTTAATGGAGCTTGGCCAGAATGACAATATTCCGTTGATAACTAAAAAACTTTTATGGACCACTTTGAGAAATATGGATAACCGTGAAGCACTTTTACTAAAACGCAATGAAATTGTGAAAGGATTTGAAGCAAGACACAACACGACATTCAAAATGAAAGACTATAAGCTACTTTTTGATCAAGCCAAGAATATTATGATTTTTTTATAATTTAATTTCTGTATAATGTTCAATAAAAAATAAGTGTACATAATGCCACTATTTCTTAATCTGAAGGATTACTTGTATTCGTCTGATTGAATTAATTGATTGCGTATCCTAATCGAGAATATTATTTACTTAAAGTTTTAAAACATTATTTACTTATAAGTTTTCATGGAAAATTTAAAATTACAACCGAGCCTATGAAAACTTTTTTTAAATTAATTTATATCTATAACTTTTCTGTGATAATAGACCTTTGTCCAGATGTATAGTAGATTCTAGATGTTTTAATAATTATTATAAATTTACCAATGAACATCTGTTTTACAACAATCCACCTGAAGTGATCCAATGAGGGTTGCTTGATAATTTTTTTATTTTAACAATGTTATAACAGTTTTATCTAGCTCCTTCTTGGAGAGGCGGGCATTCTGATTGAGCCGCCCATGGTATTTTTGGGCTTTGTAGACATCAGCGGTAAATATATAAATAAGGTCCTTACAAATGTTTTTCTAAAACAAGCATTAGTACCTTGAAATTGTCATTTAATTTTGAAGAAACATTTGTACAAAGTGCCCCGTTTAAAGCCTAGTTTTACAATAAAGGAATCAAATGTAGTAAATACTTACATATGTCAAAATATGAGGTCTTAAATTTTTGAAAATCAATTTTCATTTTTTCAAAGTTTGGGTAGGATATAAAAGTCCAATTATATATATGAATGGTAGCAACATCTAGCAAAAAATTCAATCTTAGTATTTGATCTTAAGCAAAGTTATGAAATTTTGAATTTAACAAAAATTCTATCTTGCGAGTACATTTGATTGAAAGTTAAATGGAGACAATGCAATTTAGAAAAGACTTTGTGAAGTGAAAGACTCCGTGAATCCGTGAAAAATCGCAGAGATTAAGTTCTTGTAACACGTCTCCATAGCTACTTATTTGATGCAAAACCTGAACCAAAATGTAGTAACTGCAATTGCAAATTGATTATAAAACACAACGCAGAAAGATCATCATCAAATCTACCACTCTGAACTGTACATGAAATTGTAGAACCTAAATACAATATTACTTACCTTAAACAGATCTCTAGCATAAATTTAATATAACAAATATTTATATCGCCAATAACCTGTATACGGTGGATGCGAATTTTGTAATAAAGAAGACTAATAGCTAATAGAAAGGTTTTATTTATTACATAAATTGAAATAGTTTGTTTGGTGATACACTTAGTCAATACGCAAATTGGGACACGTATGGCACGTGTGAGATTACAATCTATATAGGTAGATTGACGCAGCGAGACCTGACGCGACAAGCATGAACTCACAGACGTGCCCCGCTGTAGTTCAGGCTCAGTTTGCTGTACCACACATGTGGGAGACTAATTATCAAAATCAGTCATTTTTGTTTTAATTGTAAATTGTCCACTGTTTTTTCTCTTCAATAGATTAAATTTATTGTTGAGACAATCAAGTTAGAAGTTTGTATTCTGTGTTCTTTTTGTTTGACATATGTCAAATGTTACTTCCTATAATGAATATAATGTAAGTTAAGGTGTTTGAATAAGAACATGTATTTTATTAATAATAATGTAAAATGTATTTATGAAGTCCTTTTAACACCATAAAATAATAAAACAATACGAAACAACTTTTATTACCAGAAAACCAAGAATTGTACATATTATGAGAATATTAATTGTTTACACAACGGCTGCCAGTTTGACGTAGATCAGATGTTTTCTTAGATTGCCTAATGTGATATTAAAAACACATTTTTTTGAATATCAGTTGCAAATTGACTGCCTCCTAAGTGTGTACAAGTTTGTTGATATGGAGGCGCTGAAGAATTCTTTTATTCACGTATTGTGGCTCATTAGTCACTTTCATTATATGCACAAATTTTGGAAAAAATAATCTGATGTTTACCTCCTACTCCATTGGAAAAATTCTATAAAAGCTTGTTTCGATTTCGTCGATTCCACCATTTCAAATATTTACTGGTAAGTTTTTACATCTTTTTTTACTTTACTTTCTATATATAGTGCTTACAAAATTTTAATTTATATTTCAATAAAAATTCGTATTTTCTATTTATTTTGGTAATAGAACAGATCTCTGTATAGTTATATTTTGAAAATATATAAGTCTAAATTGTTTTTAATTTCTAACTGCTTTTTATTCGTTGTTCTGTTTAGATAGATTAAATATGAATTTGGAGAATCATAACCTAGGATAGTTTTATTTGATTTTCATATATTTAGTTAATAAGGTGTTTCCAGCTTTTTCACCCTTTTTCTTTACTGTTGACTTTGTTAATAAGCTGGTGGCGTTCAATGTAATATTAAATCTTAACCTTAGATAGTGATATCTCATTTAGAATTATAAACTACTCTCCCGATTTCTTTATAACAATTTTTTATTCGCGTCATACTGAAAATCAGTATTAAATACAAAATTTGCTAGAAGTTATTGTTAAGTACGAACAGTTATTAGTTTCAACAGATTCTAGATCGTTTTTTATTCTTTTTGAGGCTATTTTAGTTTATTTTGTTTGATATTTTATTTCAGATGAGGTATTTTCGTTTTTTGGTCAATCCTTAAAAGTTAAATATAAATTACTCGATTTTGGAAATATTTGCAGTTTCTTTTATTAATTCTTCTTTCAAAATTGCTTCTTTTAATACATAGGGCTCTTTATAAGTTAGTGCCTTTTAATTTTTGTCGACATCAAAGTTTTTGTTTAATTATATAATATAATGATATTTAAAAACGATCATATGGAACTTCTTAGTATAACTCAGAATTTATCTAAATAGGGAAATTATTTTACTAGATTCTGATTTAGAAACAAAGTTTTTTTCTGATTGTGTAAAGCCACACAATAATCAAGTTCCTCTTACTTCTTCACGTTTATCTTGGAAGCCCGTTAGGTGTCCAAGTAAATAAAATCGAAAAAAGGAGGTTTAATTAAATTAATACAAACTTCATTGCATATTAGTACTAAAAACGAAATTAATGCATAGCATGTACGAGGATGGTACCAGAAGTTTCAAGTTTGAAGACGCCATGTTGTTTAGTATTTGTTGGCAGCCATCAATAGTGAATGTATTCTGTGGATATGGTCATCGTTATGTGATACAATACTTTTATTTGAGGTGCGTAGGCCAACCAATATAAAAGATGAACTAGATTCTACTCTAGGTGAGACTGTTTGTTCATTATCAACAGTAAAATATTGGGTAGCAAAGTTTAGACGAAACCATATGAAATAGGAAGATCAGCAACGCAGTGGTAAACCAAAGAAATGATGAAGAAAATCAACAAAGAGGTACTCGATGATCATCGACTGAAAGTGCGCGAGCTAGTAGGCATTTCAAAAAGTGCGGTCGGTTTTTGGAATGCGTGTGGGATAATTTTCATTGACTATCTTGACAAGGGAGAAACTATCAACTAAGCTAGTATTCTGCGAACTTATTGCAACGTTTGAGCGAAGAAATCAAGTAAAAACCTCCGCATTTAGATAAGAAGTAAGTGTTGTTTTATCAGGACAATGCTCCACCTCACATCCGTAATTGAAATGATCAAAATTAATGAATTAAAGCTTCAGTTGCTATCTCATGTATCCTATTAGCCAGATTTAGCCTCCTTGGGAAAATGGCTCGGTGGTCAAAGATTTTTTGAGGAGCTTGACGATTCTTATTATAAAAATGGTGATTATGTTGAAAAATTCCAAAATTTTTGTTGGGCTAGGTACTTTTGGAATCATCCTCGTACTTATACTGTTAATAATTAGGGTAAATGTGGTTAACATGAATATTTTTAAAGTTTCCATACATAATAACACAGTGAGTCTTCTTTTTCTATTAACAATACTGTAGTAATCAAATTAAAATTAATAAGTTGTATAGCATCTTCCATTATCATATTATTTATTATTTCATATTAAGACTTATAAATATTCATATAATAATTTTAGTTATAAACTTTTAGTTCCCAGAAAAGTGAACAGTTGATTGGTGCAAATTGCACTGATGCGGTATTTTTGTCCATAACTATTTAATCAATATCCTTTTTCATCTTATTATTTTTGTTCAAAACATCAACGCCCATAAATCAACATATCTGTGAAATTGATAAATAATTAGACTCTTAATATCTGATATATTCTGTCTGTCTGTCATATTTATAATTACAATTAATTATTCAAATTTTATTTTGTAGTATTCAAAAGTAAATAACCATTTTAGGTTTTTTTGGACAATATCGACAAGAAGAAGAGAATATCCAAAGATTAGGTTCTGAACAACAAAAACTTAAAAGAAATTAGAAGAAATATAAACAATAACAATTTATAATACTGAAAAAGTATTGATAATAGATTTGAAAAGTTCCATGGTTCTTTGGCAACTTGTTCAAAAGATGATGATTTGACCGAATTTCCAAAAAGTTTACAAGTAGATTTAACACCACGAAAACTTTGAACACTTTTATGGATTAAGTGGAGTGAAAAAACAAAAACCTCCTTGAGTTATCTTAGCAGATGAAATGGGTCTTGAAAAAACATTTACAATGCTATCTTTGATGTTGAAATGCAATGAAATGACAGGAAATCGAGCATAAAAAAAACAATATAATGAAGGTACATTAGTCGTTTGTCCATTTAGTCTTCCGAACTAATAGTAAGGAGAGTTACGAGCAAAGGACGGACCTAACCTAAAAATATTAACCGAATAAAGTTTGATTACAACTTCATATAGTATAATAAATATGGATGTTAACGGGAAAAGGAGTTTGACATGTTTCAAGATGAAATTACAGGAGAGACTGAACACCTATAAATGGTTTGTATTTTTCCAATTTAAGAAAATATTTGAAAAATTGATTCTTTTTTATTGCAGATTACATTATCTCTTATGTTAAGAAGAAAAAACTGAACTAATTAGAAAGGAACTACTGAGTAACAAACAGAAAGTTGTACCTGTTGATTTAAAAATTGTTTATACCAAAATATTAATATTTTATTGTATGTTTTTCGCCATTTATCGTGGTAAAAATCTTAAAAATATCATCAATCCAAACATTTTCAAAATTTTTTCCCGTTAACATACATTTGGTTATTCTAATCAATTTGCAAATGTGGCAGATCTGTAATTTCTAATTTGATGTGCTCCATCTAAAACTTCTTCAATTTACTTTACAAATAGCACTTCTTCTGTTCCCTATTTATTATACCATATGAAAGTATAATCAAATCTTATTCTGTTAATATTTTTAGGTTAGATTCTCTTTTAGATCCACAGTAAGCCTCTGCCTCAGAATGCTAATTGGACAGAAGAGTAATGTAACTCCCTCATATTATATTTTACATTAAAACAACTCTTATTCTGTTTGTAACACACGCTAACTCGAACTTATTAAAGGCAAATCAGCTTTATCCTAACATTTAAATGCTAACGGAAACTACAGAATCGAAATATAAAGATATATGAAGATATAATTCATCAGTATTATATTATAAATGCTTGTGGGATTGTGGCAAAACTAAACACCGAAGTGTACTACTTCTAATATATTAAATATTTATGTATTCATGGTCTGGGAATTAATTACTTAGAAATTACTTAAATTTTGTATGTATTTAAAAAAGAAAGATTCATTAACTTCAACATATAAAAGTTAAATTACCGCTTGGTAGAAATATTAAGCATATTGATTCTGAATTAATATAAGTATTGGAAAATTCGGTATATATTAGAATTAGTACACTTTTGGGATTAATTTTGCCACAGTCTCACTACGAAAACGCTCTTATATATATACAAAGGTATACATTCTATTTAGTATCCATGAATTGGTATCTTGTTCCATAATTTCAAATTTTTTTTTTTTGATAACTATAATTGGTCTCTTTTTATTCGTTTTAAATGCTTTGTTGCATTCCACTAAATCTTCTTTTTCTTCATTATTATCTAGACCTTATCATTTATTTCTTGTTGGCTTTCATTTTCTCTATCTTCAATTACTTGAATTTTCATATTATTGTGCTTTATTTATCTTTCTACATTTTTCAGTCTTTATTTTCGTTCAGTTATGATTTGATTAAGCTTTTGGTTTTATTGTTTCAATTCTTCTGTCTATTTCTTCTTCCATACTCTTAGGACTTTCTTTTATCTTAAATCTTTTTTTTTTATCATTCATTTCTTCACTTAACAAGTTTCGCTAGGCATCTACTCAGTTCATTACCCAATATTCTATTTAGATTCAGTCCGGGTCTGTATTCCTATTTTGTTCATAACTTTTTCTATTGATTATCGATATTAATAATTTTGATTTATTTTATATCTAGTTTTTCTCTTTTACTCGATTTCCTCTGTCATTTCATGTTAACATTTCTAGGTTAGGTCCTTTCATCTTCTTCATTTTTCTTAAAAAACAGCACTTCTTCAATTTATTATACCATATGAAGTTGTAATCAAATCTTATTCGGTTAATATTTTTAGGTTAGGTCCGTCCTTTGCTCTAACTCTCCTGACTATTAGTTCGGAAGATTAAATGGACAAACGACTAATGTACCTCCATTATATTGTTTATTATGCTCGATTCCCACTGTCATTTCATAGCATTTTTTCAAGACCCATTTCATCTGCTAAGATACCTCCAGGAGGTTTTTTTTTTACTTCATATAATCCATAAAAATGTGTAAAGCTATTGTGGTGTTAAATCTACTTGTAAACTTTTTGTAGGTTCAGCCAAATCATCATCTTTTGGACAAGTTACCAAAGAATCATGCAACTCTTTTAATTTATCTATTACGGAATTATAATAGTTCCATTTCCAGAAATCTTTGGTTAAAAAATTTCTCCCATGATTAAGCTGTGATTATAACCTCTCTTATTTATTTTTTATTATCATTTGGTAAATTGAAACCTTCTGTTAGATCTGTAATACTTTTTGATTTACAACAAAATATTAATATTTTTGTCAAATATTGATATCAAAAAGCTGATGAAATCATGATGCGAAATGGTATGACGAAATTGTAGAATCAGAACCTAGCCAACAAATTTTTTAAAACTGTTGAATTTTCTTACAACGGTTATGCTTGATGAGAAAATGGAATTTTTGGAAAATGATTGTAGATCAGATACAGCATTGGATTATATTGACCAATTGAACAAGTAAGTTGTTGAAGAATCCCGACTCTACAGTTATTTTTCATTATGAATGGTGGCGGTCCTGCTAATGACATTTCTCAACGGCTGTCATCTTAACTTTCGTTTTTACTTCTTTTATTCCGATTTGCTTGTGACACTAATTTTTGACAGCTACGTTTTTGTAATGCACAATAAAAAGGCGTCAAGACACGATCAACTTAATAATTAATTTTTAAACGTCCCATTATGCGATCTGCTGCATTTATAATCGACTATAGTATCTGCATTTTATGTTTATTATCCATAAATATAATAAGTTAACAATTGGTGGTGTTTCAGATTCAATGACCGCAAAAACGAAAAGCGGATATCGTTATCTTCAACTGTCGATGGAGAAGATTGAAATTATTATTCAATATATAAAATATCTTCATTATTATTTAAATTTTTTATGTATGTCATTTCATTTTGACATGTTTTATTGTTTAAAGTACTTTTGGAATTGTACTTGTTTGAATAAGAATCTAGTTTCCATTATTTGTCACTATTTTAATTCAACCCATCTTCATTACTATTTCATATTCACTTTCTAGTTCTGTGCTTGTGCTGTCAATTAAACGCAAAGAAGTCTATTCTAACCTAAAACCATTTTTAATAAGTGCAGTCGATGCATCCAATGATCCGAAGAACATTATATTTCAAAAAGAACCTAGACACATTTCAAATTCATATTCAACTGAGTTAAATTTATATTTGTAATAAATCAAAACTAAATAAAAAATTTTAACTACTGAAATTCGTTCAAATATATTCTTATTGTGTCAGAATTAATTTGTAAGTTTCTTTGGTTACCCAAATATTTTTTTTTAAATTACTCATCACGGAGTTGAATTAAAAGGTTTCTTAAAACTCCGTGGGGCTCTGCAACAGCTTCTTCCAACAGTCCAATATACAGAATTGTCTATTTACATGCTAATGCGAGTGAAACGACATCGATATCGACCATTCTTTCCGCGGGTTGCAATTCTGTACTTTTGCGCTAGTTACATATGAAGTAACAGTTGATAACATATAATAAATGTGATGACTTCGCGGAAACGTGGAAGATAATAAAAACTGCATTTCTTTTAATAATTCATTCTTTGTTCTAACGTTGCTTAATAAACATATATTGTAATTGTAATTTTTGTTTTTAAAAATCCAAATTCGAAGTTTTAATATATAATTGGCGCAGTCAGTAGGATACGCACGGGTTTCGGAAGTGAACAGTTTCGCATTGTGCCGGAAGTGAAATTCGGGACCTTGGAGTTTCTACACCTTAAATGCGTATTACGAACTTAAAAACTTTCGAAGTTGTGGCAACAGGAGCATGGAATCGAGAAAAGGAGCAGGAAAGCAGAGCGCTCGAATCGACGAACAATCTGTAAGTGCCTTTTCCTTTTTACCTTTCCAAACCCCTCTGTATAAGGATTTTGGTAAAGATAGTTAAATTTTGTTCATTGCGAATAAATTGCTTATTATAATAATTAATTTTAAATTATTTTCATGAGCGATATTGATGAAATAATTAACAGAATTTCAAATATAGGATTAGACAACAAAAATAATATTAACACTCAACGGAATATTAATAAACAATTCACTAATTCTTTCAAATCAATAAATTCAACTTTAAATATGCCTGAGATGAACTGGGATCTTTTAAAGTCTAGAATTGATAATATTAAACCGTATGACGGTAACAGTAACACGTTAAATAAATTTCTAATTAGGTGTGAAGACCTTATTAATGATTATAGGCAATTTAATGATGCACAATTATCTAAACACATATTCCAATCAGTTCAAGAAAAACTTGTAGATAAATCAGAAATATTAGTAGGTAATCGTGCTGAGTTAACAGATTGGCCGAGATTGAAAGAAGCCCTGATTCAGTGTTTCGCTGATCGTAGAAATATTGACTGTTTAGTACAAGAACTCACTAGAATGAAACCATTTAGGAACGAACCATTGATGAACTTTGGAAGTCGAATTCAATTATTAAGAAGTAGTATAGCGCAGAAAATTAGTAATAATCCTAACATAACTAACGCGGAGAAAGTGTGCCAAATAAACCATTATGATAAAACTGCACTTAGTACTTTTATAGCAGGTTGTAGTGGTACCTTAAGAAATAACTTGCATCTTAAAAATCCAGCCTCACTGGAAGATGCAATGGCCTATCTGAACGAATTTGAAAACTTTGAAAAATTATATGGCAATCTAAATGACAATAACCGAGCAACGACGTCCAGATTTAATAGTAATTATCGACAACCTTATTCACAACCAAGATACTATCCTGAAAACCAAACACAACCCTCTTTCCAACAACCCTATCATCCCGTTGACAATAATAAACCAGTTAATCAATTCCCCAGTCAACCTATTAACATCCAACCTAGACAAATGCCCCCCCAGACAATACCCGACGAACAAACAAGTATTTGGACCTCCACAAAACGTTTTCAGACCAAACCAAAAACCCATGCACCAACTTCCTAAACCAACACCTATGTCAACGACTTCAAGAAATTCTTCCACATTATCACAAAGACAAAGATGGCCAAATAATAACAATTACAATCGAAATCAACAATTTCGAAATTCTGGTCAGAATTCAAATTTTACTTCCGAAGAGCTATTCACAAACGATTACGACCAATCAGACGAACAACATTACTATCAGAACCAAAATACGGACGATAATGACCAAAATCAAATGTATTATAACTATGACAAGACAGAAAATGAAAATTTTATCCAAACGAGCCAACAACAAGGAACACTCTAGTAGAAATTAACATTTCAACAGAAAACGCATTACCTTACATAGAAATTAATAATCCCAAATTAAAATTACTTATAGATACCGGTAGTTCACGTTCAATTATTAAACCTGATATTATAGAAAAAACTTATCCAAATTCCGTTAATCGAATTAATGCACAAATTAAGACAGCTTTGGGTAGTCGAGATATTGTATATCAATCAACACTTAGAGCATTTCCTGAATTTCAGAATCCAAACTATTTTATCTCCTTTTTATTATTTGATTTCCACGAATATTTCGATGGTATTATAGGACTAAATGATTTAAGAAATATGAACTTTAATATTGATCTTATAAATAACAAATTAATAGGACCAAATACTGAGATACCTCTCAGATATAAACGGAAAGAAAACTCAAATATATTATTTTCAGTAGAACCACAACAAAAAATTCTAAAGAAGTTACCTGTTTCTATTTTTAATGGAGAAATATTGATAAATGAAGGCAAAATAGGACCATTATATATACCGCAAATTTTGACTGATGCCAGAAACGGATTTGCTCTTGTAGAAATCCAAAACAAAAGAGATCAAACAATTTCAGTTAATCTTAAAGAACCTTCAGAGGTAGAGTCATTTGAAAAAACTAGTTATGATACCTTTAATGTTAATTCGTTTCTAAATTTAAATAACGAAGACAATAATAAATCAAAAAAACATATCGATATATCACAATTAATTAGGACAAACCATATGAACGCGGAAGAACAAGCTGAAATCTTAAAGCTTATTCGAAAATTTTCAGACATCTTCTTTAAACCGGGTGATAAATTATCCTACACGGCAAGAACAAAACACGAAATTAAAACGACCGACGAAATTCCTATACATTGTAAATCGTACAGATATCCCTATATTCATAAACAAGAAATAAATAACCAGATAGATGAAATGCTGGATAAAGGCATAATACGGCCCTCAACTTCACCATGGTCATCCCCTATTTGGATAGTCAATAAAAAAGAAGACCAATCGGGGAAACAAAAATATCGTCTAGTCATCGATTATCGGAAACTCAACGAAAAAACGATCCCAGATCGATATCCGATACCAAATATTAATTCGATTCTCGACAAACTGGGAAGATCAAACTATTTTTCAACTATTGACCTTTGGGCTGGTTTTCATCAAATCCAAATGGACAAAAATTCCATACCAAAAACAGCTTTTACTGTCGATAACGGCCATTATGAGTTTCTAAGAATGCCGTTTGGGTTAAGAAACTCGCCATCCACCTTTCAACGTGTTATGGATGAAATCTTAAAGGATCTCCAAAATAAAGTGTGTATGGTCTATATGGACGACATAATAATATTCAGTACCGGACTTCAAGAACACCTTCAAAATTTAAAACTTGTTTTTTCGAAACTACGCGAAGCGAAACTTAAAATTCAATTAGACAAATCAGAATTCCTACGAAAAGAGGTAGAATTTCTAGGTCATATAGTAACAACAGACGGGATAAAACCCAATCCAAAAAAAATCTCAGCTATTAAGAACTTTCCCTTACCAAAAACACAAAAAGAAATAAAATCTTTTCTAGGATTATTAGGATACTACCGTAAATTTATAAAAAATTTTGCTAAAATCACAAAACCCATGACTAAATGCCTGAAGAAAAACGAAAAAGTAATACATACAAAAGAATTTATAGATTGTTTTGAAACATGTAAAAATATTTTAACGTCTGAACCAGTTTTAATTTATCCGGATTTCGATAAAGAATTTGAAGTAAGTACAGATAGTTCCAACTACGCAATAGGCGCAGTTCTTTCGCAAAATAACCACCCTATATGCTATGCATCAAGGACTCTCAATCCAGCCGAAATAAACTATTCAACGATTCAGAAAGAACTCCTAGCAATAGTATGGAGCTGCAAATACTTTCGCCCATACCTTTTCGGCCGAAAATTCACAATATATTCAGACCACAAGCCACTGCAATGGCTCTTCTCCATGAAAGACCCAAATTCTGTGCTAGTCAGATGGAGATTGAAATTAGAAGAGTACGACTACGTCATCAAATATAAAAAGGGATCGTCGAACTCAGCCGCGGATGCCCTATGTAGAATCCATGCATAGAATTGAATGCTATGGATAATGAATCAATAATAAATAACGTAGGGGATGCGGACGAAATAATAGAAAACTTCCTACAAAATCCTGACGAAATTCCTCCGCTCTCTAGCCCTGACCTCGAGGAAATACTGAATAATATAAGACCCACTGACACCGTAAATCAAGAAACAAATATAGTTCGAGACTTACAAAAAGAATCAGATAGACCTCAAGATTCAAACTCAGAATCTGACATTGAAACTCAACATACGTCGAGAGAGAATCCTATCTTTTCTATTCCAATTACCGTGAGAGTATTAAACACATACAAGAACCAAATATTCATAACAACTGGAGAAATAGAATCGATCAAATGTAAAACTGCCAAAATTTTCGACAATACTAGATTATATGTTACACCATCTTCAAACATTTCTTCCATCAAAATAATAAATTTCGTAAAAGAACACATCGCTCCAAACAAAAGATACGCTATTTATTTCAAACACCGCGATTTACCTAGAATCTTCACGACTACGATGCAATCGTACTTCAAAAATTCTGCTTTCAAAATTATACAAAGTAACACCGTTTTAGAGGATTTACAAACTAAAGAAGCAAAAGTAGAGAAACTCAAATTTTATCATGAAACTAAAACTTGCCACCGCGGTATTAACGAAATGAAAATAGCACTTGGTAAACGATTCTATTGGCCAAAAATGTCCGATGACATTGTAGAATACGTGAATAATTGCGAAATTTGTCAAAAAAACAAATACGATCGAAACCCACCAGTAGTAAAATTCAACCTAACACCAACTACTTCACGTCCTTTTCAACATATTCATATTGACTGTTTTCAAATTTCAGGAAACACTTACTCAACCGTAATAGCTACATTTTCTCGATACGGCCAAGCCTACCCAGCCTTTATCAGCTGTAAACGGAATATCTATAGTAGAATGCCTATTTAATTTTATAACACACCATGGATTGCCCATAAAAATAACAGCAGATTCGGGTACGGAATTTAAAAATAAAGATCTTGAAAACTTTTGTGAACTTTACAAAATTGAACTTCACTTCACAACCGCTAGAAACAGCAATTCAAATAGCCCCGTGGAGAGGTTTCATTCAACACTTATTGAACATGTACGATGTTTAAGAGAACAAAATCGAAGTCTCACATCAGATCAATTGATAAAACGGGCCATACTTGGGTATAACAACTCAATTCATAGTGTCACCAAATATACACCGTTCGAGGTAATAAAGGGACACATAAATGAAACAAACCCTTTTGACCTTAATGATCACATAATAATATCAGACTATGTACAAGCTCATAAACAAGCAACCACAAGACTTTACGAAAATATAACAGAGACTAATAAAACCATAAAAGATTATTAATGATAGGAACGAAAAGCGCACCGAAGCCCCTGACTACAAAAACGAAAAAGTAACAAAAAACTTCCAAAATTCGAAAAATTGAAAATATTAGCTCAGACAAAAAATAAATTAATAACAGATAAAAACATTTATCACAAAGCAAGTGGAAGAAAACCCAAAACTAATAAAAAACAAACTTTTCAGGAAGATGGGGCAGATGAAAATAATATTCCTAGCACTTCTGGCAATACAAAAACTGCACAAGAGTAACGCTACGGAAGACATAGACCTAACTACTATCGATAATCCTTTACTACCGATACAATTAGGAGATTCCCGTCTCATATATAGTAAACATACCTTTATACATTATTTAAATTTAGAACCTATTATTAAGCAATTGTTCAACATTGAAAAACATTTTTTCATTATAAAAAATAATTTAGAAGTGAGAAATGCAACTAATGAAATCTCATATCATGCCTTATCTCAAGACATGTTGTTGAGAACAGAATTTCTCATCAAAATTACACGTACGAAACTTGATAATTCACAACCTCATATACGTAATAAAAGAAGTTTCTTTGACGGGGTCGGTCAACTACAAAAATGGTTGTTTGGTACACTTGATACCGATGACGGTAATAAATATGATAACGCAATAAAAATTCTAGAAACAAACCAACAAAACATGATTACGGAAATAAACTTACAAAGTTCACTTTCCAAGAATCTTATGAGAAATTACAATGTAACAATTCACACCTTATCAAAAAATCAACAAAAATTTGCAACTTCTCTCGAAAAATTTCAAATCAGCGTACAAAAATCAATCACTGAATCACACGAGTATTTAACCTTTCAAGCAATCATTTCACAAATAAATTTAGACTGTCAAAATATTATCACATTCTTAGATAATTTGGAAGACTCCATAGCTTTCGCAAAACTAAACACACTTCATCCTTCTATTATCCCTAGTCAAGAGTTACAAAAAACGCTAGAATATTTAAGGAAAATTTACCCTGACAACCAAATTACAAAATTTAAAAACATTCTAACATACTACCAATTTTTAGGCACTCAAGTTTCGGTTGTTAAAAATAAATTAATTTTTGCTATACATATACCAATTATCAAAGCCGAAGTCCTTAAATTATATCACCTCTTCCCCATCATTCAAAACAACCAAATATTCTCCCTAAAATACTCCTATCTGGCACGAAACAACTCGAATAATCAATTTATAGAAGAAATCTGTCCACTACTAGAAAATGTATATTGCTGCATCGAAGACCACTCTCCTAACGACAATTGCACCCTGCAGCTCCTCGAAAACCAGTCGACTAAAGGTTGCCAAAAAATAAATTCAAAATTAGAGGAATCTCTTACTGAACAAATCACACAAGACGAGATAATTATCATTCCAGCAAAAACGGAAAAAGTTTTTTCCAAATGCAACACAGACAAATATCTAGAAGTAAAAAAACCTACACTAATAAAAATACCAAAGTCATGTCAAATAGAAATCAACGCGAAAAAATTCTTCAACGACGTCAAAATACAACGAGTAAAACCACTACTTCTTCCCAAACCAATTACGGATTAATACGATACGATTGCAGAATACGAAACACCCAAAATGGAAAAAATCAATTTAGAAGACATTCAAGAAATAAGCAGAATGACGAATCAACTTATACCACTAAAAATCCCAATATCCAACCACTATCCCAAAATTTCTGGTAGTTTATATTTACTAGTCATAATTTTATTTATACTGGGATGGTTTTTTAAGAAGAAAATCAAGAAAATCCTGCAAAAATGCTGCAAAAACCAGAAAAAGAAAGAAAATTCAATAGAAGAGTACCCAGAAGAGTCCAAAATCGAACACCACTCCGTATTGCTCTCATCTTAGAGGGGAGGAGTTACATATGAAGTAACAGCTGATAACATATAATAAATGTGATGACTTCGCGGAAACGTGGAAGATAATAAAAACTGCATTTCTTTTAATAATTCATTCTTTGTTCTAACGTTGCTTAATAAACATATATTGTAATTGTAATTTTTGTTTTTAAAAATCCAAATTCGAAGTTTTAATATATAATTCGCTCCAATTCGGTTCTACCTTTCCAATATCCTTCAAAACTGCATCCAACCATTTTTTCTTCAGTTTCCTCCTTTTTCTTATCTTTATCATCAAAACATACAGTTCTTTTACATAATGGGATTGCTTCAGAGTATATGACGTGATGAGGTCTTCTCCAGCGACAAGTGTTTACCCTTTTTGTAGGTCCGCTGGATAATTTATTTTCAGTTTTCTACCATATTGGGGTTTTATAAGTGGATGTATGTATGTATGTGGATATTGGGGTAACACATATAATGTAAACCAAAGGATCTATTGTATACCCCCAGTGTTTACAGCTGATCTATTAATCTCTTTCCTCTTAGATAATAGGATGGCTATAGCTACCAGAGATATTCCTCTTCTATTTCAAGCGCTCCAAGATATACTTCTTCACACTTCAAAAGAATGTGGATAGAGGTTTCGTCTTCTGTGCAAAATCTGCATTACTTGCTAGGTCTAGCGTCGTCAGGTGTTGTTTGTTGAGGCGATAATGCCTCTATAGAACTCCTGTAAGTATTCGAAGATTAGGTTCATAAATTGAGAAGATTTACTCTGCTTATAGTCTCCTAGAAAAGTCTTCCTGTCTCAGCCCCTGTTGGTTGTCCTAATGATTGGTTTTGCTACTATCTACCCTCATGTTCTGTATCTGATACCACAGAAGGGTTCGGGTTCCATTGAGGGTCTATAAGTGGATGGAATAACGTTTTTCATGGTTACCCTGTCCTTCATTTTGAAGACGATAACTTTGTTATCGAAACGCGCGTCAGACAATGTGTTGGTGTAGTGGCTGTTGTATACAGTATGATTATCACAAACTGTTCCAAAAATTCCAACTTGTCAATAATGTCGATACGATACAAATTACAAGATACCAAAGTTGAAAGTACATAATATTTTGGGGGTAGGGTAGGTAGTGAAAAAAAAAAAAAAAATAATTGATGAAGTGTCATTTATTAAAATGTTTTTAGCTAAACGATTAGGAACCAGATTCTCATTTGTAAATTATGTACATTATAACAATGAGATTGTGATTCAAAATCATAAAAAAAATTCGATAAAGGAAAAAAAGTGAAGCCAGTACGAAATTTTCACGGCTTCTGAGTCCCAGGAAAATTTCGTACTCAAATGAACAAACCAAAAGTGCGCGAATGAAATTCGTAAAACTGGCGCATTCAATAGGATTCCTATGAATTAACGAATATGATTATTGGATATTAAATTGGCGCAGCAAAGTCACTAATGGTTTGTTCCGTTTAACGAAAAGAAACATAAAAAATATTTTTTAACGATTTATAATAGATGCAAAATCGTTTTTTTGATAGTTCCTTTTCAATTTTTAGAAGTACAAATAACCCACCACCTTACCCCTGTATATTAACGAAAAAATGTTCACTCGATTTTTAATATCACAAATGTTGCAGCTAAACCTCAAAAAGTTCCATAAAATTTGTATTTTGATGTATATTTCCAGAAAATTGGCGCAATCAATAGGATAAATACCAAATTATAGGTTCTGGTAATTAGAGCGTAAATTTTTTTCGAAAAAAAAAAAGTTTAGTTTATACCAAGTTTATGGCACTTTGAGCTACCTCAAAAAAAACTTGGATCGAAAACCATGGCAGTACAAACGAGTGAAAAAATTAAGAATCGAAAGAAGGAAAAAAATGATTTAAATCATTAAAATTTTAACTAGTATGGCTGTAAGCGGTATTAGTGTAAGGTCCGCTGTAAATTGAACCGCTCGAGTGCGAAGTCGTCTTCTTCCTTCTCTTGGCTAGGAGACATAAGATGGCGGCAACAACGCACAGCATCAAAATGAGACCCGCTATGCATATTCCGATGGCGAAACTCTTCTGAGATATGCAGATACTGTCTGAAGTCTTAAATTTGTTAAATTAGATAAACGAAGACGTTGATTGGTAGTTACTTACTTTTTCGCTAAATACGGAATCTTCTTCAGTTTTTGCGGAATCGTTGGCTTCGTTCACATATAAACCACTGTATACGTTTATGGTGGCTGGTGTACCTTCTCCTTCTGTGGTTTGCGAGCGGGCCTGTCGCCGGATTCTGTTTCCATTGGAATTCCAACAAGTGGGCTCCTGGAAAATTTATTTCATCATTAAGAGCCATACTATAACATTAGGGAAAAGTTAGACTGAAACGGAAAGCTTCAGATTTTTTTTAAATAGATATCTCATGTTTTCATTTTAAATTATTTTTTGCTAAAAAACCCGTTTTTCAACATAGAGACGTTTCCAGAAACTACATCGAATCTAGCGCCGGTACCTAGAAACTAACCTAACCTTTCAAAGTTTTAAATTTTCCTAGAAAATATCGAAAAATCATCGTATCTAGTATTTGTATAAATATATATATATATATATATATATATATATATATATATATATATATATATATATATATATATATATATATATAAATTTTGCCTTTTTGAGTCCATTTTTCAGAATAATCAATTTTTGAAGAGTATGGCAGGTTAAGAGCATGGGTCATGTGACTCTTGGAAAATTTAATATTTTTACCATGAAATCACCTTCTTAAGAGGAACATTCCCCTAAGTTATCAGACCTGCGTGCATTAGTATTTCAAATAAAAAATTTAATAGAATTTTAAAAATTCTGGTAAGAGTATGATAAGCCACCCCAGGACGATCATCATGAAATGATTGATATTAAGAGAAATCGATTTTATGCGGAAACATTTACTTCCGTAGATACCGGAAGTGGCCATTATTTCAGGAAGGCTAAGAGATATCGAACCATGGATAACCTCGATCGATAGATCTCCTCAAATATCTGTGTGTCAAAAGTCATGATGATTGACGCATGCGCAGAAGAGTTTTTGTGAAAAAAGTATGCAAATGCATCATTTTTATCAAAACAAGCACGTTGGTCCAGGAAGCTTAATTCATACAGATGTTTGGCTAGCCTATCGATTCCTCAATGGGTAAATGACAAAGAAATATTTGTTTCTGATAGCGAGGTTCATACCCAAAGAATTGAGGCCAGCTGGAGACCTCTGAGAGCATTCTTCCGCTATTGGCATGTACCTTCAAAAGATTGGGAGGACGTAATCATAGAATATATACATGGCAACCAGAATGTCGTGAGGATGAACCAAAAATGCCCCATTCGTTTCATTTTCAAATGTAGAGATATAGATTTAAGTACAATTAAAATATTTGATTGAAGAAAAGTATTTTTGTTTACCTTTATTTCAGTCTTTAACACAACTTAACCTAACCTTACAAAAATTCCTTAAAATTTGGTTTTCAAAATTTTCAAACATTTCAGACTTAACTTAACCTAACCTCATAAAAACTCTTTGAAATTTGGTTTTAAATTCTACAAGTTTTCAAACATTTCAGATTTTTCAAAATTTTTTGTGTTTTAATTTTGAAATTGCGTTTCTATATCATTTCGAATTTTCGAAATGATATAGTTTTCATATTTTACATTTTTTTGAAATTTTTAATTTTCCATACATTATTGAATTGAGTATTTTTAGAAATACTTTTTTTTATTCCAATAATTTAATAATTTTTGCGAAACTCATACAAATTAAAAAAAATTTTCATTCATAGAAATTTCCAAATTTTCAATTTTTTTTTCGATATTTCACAAAAAAGTCTAGTACGTGAAGTTTTTCAGGGGGTTTTCTCAATTTTTCAAATCCTTCAAAATTTTTATAATTTTTTGAGTAAATTTTACATTTTTTTAATTTTTGAATTATTTTATTGGACTCGTTTTGTTTTCCAAAATTCTCATATTTTCAATTTTTTTGTGGTGTAGTTTCTAATTTGTTCAATTTTTAACCAACAGAAATTGAAAAATTTTTTGGAATCCACCAAATTTTTAAAACATATTTTAGTTGTTTTTAGAAATTTTTTATTTCCCAAAATTTGTCTCCAAAATTCAATTTTACATTATTTCTCAAAATTTAATTATCCAAAATGGTCGATTTTCTCGATAAGTCTGCTAATTCTAACAATTTCAAATACACTATTTATCACAGGTTTTTCAATATTTTCATTTTCAAAAATTATCAACCAATTAATCAAATTTAAATACTTACGACGTCACAACTTTTATCTGCCTTCAAACACAACTTGACATTACACTGATAATAAACGGAAGCCGTATAAGGAAATTTGTGTGCTTGGAATTCCACATAAGCTTTAGTCTTGTCTTCAGAATACCGAAACATTCCCATAATTTCCGGATCGGTGGGACACCCGTCGTCGTTTATCAATTTTTGTTCCCCCCAACCGAGACCGTCTCTGACTAAACAATCGGTTACGTGGATACCGTAAGTGTTTTGTTCATCCAAAGTTACGACTAGCGTCAGGGGATCCCCGATTTTAACGTTTTCCGCCACTTCTTTTTTGGTTGGGTCTCCCGAAAAGATGCGCATGCTACAGCCAGGCATAGGAGCCAGAGCCGTTAAACGATCAGCGCCCTGTAAACTGAAATATAAAACGGTACGATGTTATATTCTACTCTATATTACACAAGGCTTTACAAAAAAAGTTTAAGATAGATAGAAAACTGAAAAATATTCGGGGTTTCCTCGGTAAAAAAATTTCGTTACATAATTAGATTTTGACATAAAATTGATAATTAATTTTCTACTTACTCGACTTTGAGCGAATCATTGGTGACTGTATTGTTCCGAGTATTATAGCGACACCTTATATGGAAACCTCTACCTTGATTCGTCACCAGTTTCAAATGAGGCTGTACTACAATCGTGTTGTAGTATTCTATGCCTCCATCGTCCTGAAAATAATAAATATCACGTCATCCATACAACCCCATAATTTCATTCAGACTAATAATTTGTCGCATCGGCAGTGAAGATGGTTTTCCATCAGATGCTGTATGGGTATTTGAAAAGAAACAACCAGAGACTATCACGATTAAATGGACGGAGCCTCTTTCGAAAATTGGTTTTCCAAAATTCCAATAATAGCAACAACGGGAGCAGGTTCTCAAGAATGGTTTACTTCTAAAAAAATCGATTTTGATGAAATTACAATTAAGACAGAGCTTCCACAAGTTATTACACCTCTAACATTATTGATAAAATGGCCCTATCATTGTGGACTGAATCCCATTGAGTTGATCTGGAAATATGTGGTACAAAATGTACTATTACAACAGAAAATAAAACATTTGAATTTTTCACGAAGATATTCATATGATTACACTAGATAAGTGGAAAACGTGTTTTCAACATGTCCAGGAAAAAGTTGAAACCAAAATCTGGTATATAGACATTGTCATTGATTAGCAGGTTGAGTCCCTTATTATAAATATTGACAACAGTGGAAGGAATAAGGAAATGAGGTATTCAACAAGGTCTGGCACTATGGACCGCTATAGAAAATCAGTTCCACAGATTTTAGTATCATAGTGATGTATTCTGTGGTTATCCCTCAATCAAACGATTATTTTTTCCAAGTGAAGGGAAATTTCCACTGGGTAATTATCCTACAAAACAGTTTATATTGCTCATTGTAGAATTTTACAAATTGAAAATAAATAAGGGGTGAAAAATAAAATTTAATGTTTCGATAGACATATTTTTTAATTTTTAAATGAATGTGTTCCATTTTTAGCTGTTCACTTCGAAACTTCACGTTTACATTGTATATTTTTGTGGTAATAATCGTTTATAATTATTTATAATTTATATTATTAATCTGCTGTACGAAACTGCAAATTATTTCTTGTGCCGAGTGCGTTCCCTAATCACGTGCACTATGTGTGAATATGTTTTGGTTTATTATTTTTCTTCGATAAATTAAATAAATAGAATGGAAATGATTCAAAATTATCTTCCAAAAAATAAATAGTTTTCATATGAACAATACAACATTAATACTTTGTCAGAAATTAATGTAGTAACCCTCGTACGCACAGGAGGGAGAAATAAGAGCAAAGAAAAACGAAGAAATAGAGAAAGAGCTGGAGATACATAAAAGCACAAAGACTCAACTGCCGGGCCGGGCACATAATGAGAAGAAAATCAAATGATATAATCAAAAGAATAAAGCAATGGACCCCATTGTGGCCAAGGAGAAGAGAAAGAGCTGGAGAAACGAAATAGAGGAGGACATAAGAGCACTTAATATAGAGACTGGAGGGCAAAATGCCGGAACCGAAAGGAATGGAAAATAATATCAAAAACAATCAAAACAAACGATAAATTATAATGAAAACAAAAATAGAAAACGAATAATCCATCTCAAAAAAAAAGAAGGATCTAAAGTGCCAAAAGCGATGGCCATAATCCAAAGGGTTGATGATGATAATGATGAACCCTCGTATGCCAAAAATAAATTCCCTTTAGTCATCAAATTATCAATCTTTTCTACTTCAATATAAAGCAACCCTCGTATACACTATGCAAAATTTGAACATACCTCGTATATAATACAATATTATTATGAATACCTAAGAAAAGTTTTATTAAGAAAAACGAAATATTTTCTAATTTTCACAAATATTAGTAGCAAACATGTATACAATGCAAAATTTGAAAAAAAAATATTCTTGAACATACCTTGTATATCATCTAATAAGCCCAGAAAATGATGATGAGAAAAGTAACTTTGGAATAATGAAATATTAGTTTTTTTTAATAGTTAGATATATTTGTAGCAACCCTCGTATATAAATTGCGAAAATAGAAACAAAATATTTTCGAGTATACCTCCTATATCATCTAATAATATCTAAATAAGTATTATCTGAACAATTAAATATTAAAGCTTCTCTACATGCCAAAAATAATCGAAAATTTTAAATAAAAATGGGGTAGCGTGGAAAGGGGTTTTCGTCCTCTTTTCAGCAAAATCAAGGTTTTCAAATTTGGTGCAATCATTACACTAGCCCCTTTATATTTAAAATTTTCGAAAGGCTGCTGGTTTTTTCGTACTGTAAATTTTAAATTTGAGAATTTGAGAAAATCCACAAAGTTTCAGGTTTTTTTTCACAGTCTTAATAATTGAATTTATTCCATACAAATGAACCGCATTGTATATATCGAAAAATCTCCTCGAGAGTGATAGATGGGGTTTTTTTTGAAAAACCGTTACTTAAAATACAGTTATCTAACCCAGAAGCGACTATTTAATTAAAAACTCATTTGATTTGTAAAAAGCAGACGTGAAAAAATTAAATTGGAAATATAAAAAAAAATTCTAAGGACGAGTTACTCATCGGCCAACAGCCTCACCTTGAAACACGTTGCGTGGATCATCACTAAGAAATTATTCCATGGCCGCCAACAGTAGAATTGATTTAAAAAGTTCTCTTTGTAGTAAAAAAACTATTATATGAACGAGATGTTCAGGGCCGAACAAAATAAATTTTTAAATAACAAGAAATCATAGAAAATTTCAATTACGTCATGTTACAAGGTTCCATATAAAGACATGGCGAATATGTTGTTTGACTTCGAAGGTGTTTTATGTGGGATGACAATAATTTTTTTTCATTCCTTGATATTAGAATAAAAATGATTTTCTATCTGATAAATACATTGACAAAGTATTTTTGTACAAACTTACCAGGTCAGTACTCATGGTATTGCAGCCTCTAAGAGGTAGAGTATACTCAATAGGTGATTTCTTGTGAATCCATTCTCCCATACAAGTGCTGTTTTTCGAAAGGCCTCTTGGATAAACCATTCCATTGAATCTTCCTGATTTAGTAGTTATACTCACTACAATTTCATCGTTATTACATTGAACTCGAATATCCGATGCTACTTCAAGTGAAGCTGAAACAAATCAGGTATCAAGTCATATTCTAAGTTTTGTGTGATTCAATATGTTCGTAATTGTCAATAAAATGACAAATTTATTGTAGAAAGAATATACTCCTACCCTCTGAAATAATTATTAAACTATCGATGGTTTATAAGTGGACTATCGATAAAAATCGATAGTATCCACTATCGATAGTTTCGTATCGCTTTTCATTTGTTGCGTTTCCAATAAAACGAAACAAATTCTGAAAATATATTCAGTGACAAATGACACCAGTATTGCCAGTCCAGATTATGAAATAGACGTAAGCCAGTATACGGGGTGTCTCACGACGAGTTAAAACTATCTGTATATGGCAAAATACTTATAATAATATCATGAAAATTTTTACGTTTAAGTTTTCGGATACGATATTTTTGACTAAAATATTTTCAAAGATGGCCGACTTCCGGTTCTACCGAAAATCGACTGTAAAATTCTTATTATAAATGAAGCATCCTGTATTTTAATACATTTTTGAAATCTACGTAACATTTTAGTATACTTTTGTCTGATGAAAACTTTTTTCTAAAAATGCAAACTTTTCGAGTTATTAATTTTTTTGTAAAAATTTTGACTGTTGCAGACCCTTATAAATAATTTATTTACGAGGATACCCTTAAAGATAAAAAAAGTTTCTATTCGGTTGCCTTAATCAAGGTCAGACGTATCTGAATTCATGTTGAAAAATTTTTCATTTTATACAGGGTGTGTATAAAAAGTGTTCAAATTTTAACTTCATAAATATCAAATTTCTTTATTTTTTTCAAATACCACCCGGTTTTCCCTACTTTAATGCATTCATGGGTGAAAAATAAGGCAAATTCATGTATACTATAACCTAACCTAACGATTTTCGAAAGTATCAACAATTGACTAATGACAGTTAAATAAGTGTCATTTATGTCATTAAATTTGGATCACTTTTTATACACACCATGTCTAAAATAAAAAATGTTTCAACATAGATTCAAATACGCCTGACCTTGCTATAAGCAACCGAATAGAAACCATTCTTATATCTTTAAGGGTAATCTCTTAAAAAACTAATTTATAAGGGTCTACAACGGTCAATTTTTTTACAATAAAATTAATAACTCAAAAAGTATTCATTTTTCGAAAAAAGTTCTCAAACAAAAGTATACTAAAATTTTACGTAGATTGCAAAAATTTATTAATATACAGGGTATTTTATTTAAAATAACAAAGTTACAGTCGACTTCCGGTAGAATCGGAAGTCGGTCATATTTGAAAATATATTAATCGTATTTGAAAACCCAAACGTAGAAATTTTCATAATTTTACTACTAGTTTTTTGCCATATACAGATAAGTTTAACTCGTCGTGGGACACCCTGTATAATTAGTACGAATTGCATATAAAAAGTTAGTAGATATACGTGAAATGGGGAAGTTAGGGAAGATAAAACTTACAAAATATTGAGTGTGTTTCCATGTACGCTCGCTGTTTATTTTTTAACCACTTTTCGTAAAAGTGATCTATTTCTACAAGTCTTTATCAAATTGATCGTGAAAAACGTGTAACATAGCAATGTGAATCAGTTTTGTATAAACTGTCCACTATATTTAAATAAACAGAAAATACCCTGCAACCCCATCACAATCATTTAGACAACGAAAATCAACTGACAGATCGCCGTAAACAAAAAACAAGAATTTTACCTGAAAATGAACAAGTGATAAAGCCGCTCAAACTGTCACACTATTGCGACAAGGTCAACGTCAACGAGAAGTAGTCAGCGCTAAACATGATTTAATCTGTTGGTTCCAGAGTTTACCATCGTTACCAAGAAACTAGTAACTTGAATCGAAGACGCGGTTTCAGAAGAAAACGGCGCACATCCAAAAGAGATGCAGGACAATGCCTGACCACATACTGCAGATCCCGTACGGTAGAATTTACAAGATGTTGAAATTGTCGTTATGGAAGCCCGGATTTAATTCCTATACAGCATTTATGACATGAAATTAAGAAACAAGGCTAGAAATTGTACATGAGCTACGAAATCGGACCTCAAAAACCGTTTGGAAGCCGTTAATATTTGTATTTTAACAAATTGAACTTTCTTAACTGTTTTTCATTATTGAGATGTCTTCTCGTTTGATATTTTTTTACCAAAAAAAAAAAAAAACAACTAATTATCAACGAAGGCCACTCATTACAAAATTAAGACTAATTACTTTGAGATATTGTACTCGGAAAAAGATTTTTTGCTAGAGAGTTTTGACCACTGGTATGCGATTTGAGTCGATTTTTTGCTCACGAGTCTGATGAGTAATGTTATTCTGCAAATTTTTACAAATTGAAGGAAAATACGTAGGTTCTAAGATTTGCATTTGTAGGTTATGTTAGAAACTGCCTAAAATACGTAGAATTACGTAAAAATATGTAGAGTTGGCAACACTGTATGAGATATCATAGACAACTGTATGATGATAAAATAAGAGAGATTTTTGTAATAAGTACAATACATCATTCTATTTTAAAAAAACAAATCTTGTTTTATATTCATTGAGATTTTCAAATTATAATTTATCTTTCAAACCATAATCGTCAACTTTATATTCTACGTAGTTTCCTTTTAAATCCATGAGGGATCTTTGTTTGCAAAAAAGTAATAAATGTATATACAATCTTTTATACAGGTTATCACACAATATGTTAAGTTCATTACTAAATTCATACAATGCCAGTGCGACACGAGGACATGCATTTATAAACAGCGAGGCAACGTCCATTGCTATGTCTCATATTTATTGTATTCATTATTTCACGACATTGGATTTATTAATAATACTGAGTTAAATCATAATATGCTGATGTCAATATTTGGAATTAATTGGAAATATCTGAGAATTAGTGTTATCAAGGTAATAGATGGCGAGGTTAGGTTGTTTACATTGCAATGGCTTCATAGAGTTAGTGCAGACACACGAGAGTGCCCGCCATATTTAACTGGCTGAGATTTAGCATTTGTTCTTTTCATAATAAAGCTTTCAAAATCATAATTTATAATCTAAAATACATAATCAAAAACTTTTCAAGGGCTCACTGATATTTTTTACTCGAAAAAAAAAATACGAAAATAATTTATTTTGTATTGTAATTTGGGTCATTAGATTCATGCGTTCCTGTGCACAGATTTCTAATCCTAAACGTGTTCTGTCATCAGATTCATGCGCAGTTTGAAATAATGCGTTTTATTGCACAGATTTCTAGTCCTAAACTCGTTCTGTCATCAGATTCATGCGAAGCTTGAAATAGTGCGTTCGCGGTGTGAATAAAGCAAGTTCGGGATTTGAAATTTTGTGTTCGTGGATGTATCCTCGGACTTGGGAAGGATTTTCAATGCGGCCCGTGTGCTTTCATGTCCTTTTTGTGGTATTTACCACGAAATAACATCTAACCTATGTGGTTTTCTACGTAATTGTATTTAAAAAACGTGGTAGTTGTCTTTATACTCATAAATATCAAGAATAAACCTTCGGTAAATTAATTATTTACTTTTATTCGCCTAGTTAGCTTTGATACGTCCAGAGCATATTCAGAATACAATCAAATCAGAATGTGCCAAATTTTGCATAAAAAGTAATTTGCTTTGTTAGGTCACAGCTCTGATGTAAAAAACAGTAAATAATTTTAACGTCGACCTGAAATTCTCATTTATTTGCCACCTATTCGCGCCAAATAAGTCAGTATTGCTTAAATCGAAAGTGAAATTCAGGTCAAGATGAAAATATCGATAGAGATATGAAATAACAACACGGTTATCAACTGTGAATGTGTTTTCACTTTTATTTTTGTGTTAAATCACGTCTGAGCAGCTGTTATAATTCGACAATTTGTTGTTATCCATAATCGCGCATCTATAAACAAATAAAAACAATACGTTTACTCTAGTAAATAAATATTTTTTCACAATAAAATTGACTAGAAGTATGAACAGTTCACAATTCACAGTTCTTTAGTTTTGTGCCATCACAAATACCGAAAATTACGCAGTGCGATCATGAGTAAATAAAAAAATGAGATTATTTTCCAATATATTCTTCCTTTATTCCCAAAAACTTTTTAAAACGTCTGACTAAAGCTTCTATGCCATTACGACGATAGTCCCAGAAGTTCCTAGCCTGAACTAGAGATGGCATATTAGAAAGTACACAATCTATACACCAAATATTTCAATGCTAAGAAGAATTAATGAATTAAAGTTTGAATTACGACCTCATGCACCTAATTCACCAGATTTAGCTCCCTCGGATTATTTTCTGTTCCCACACATGGAAAAATGGCTGACCACCGGTCAAAGATTCTCCAATAATGAAGAGGGAAAAGTGTATGGAGCTAAAAGGAGATTAAGTTTTCCAAAATTTTGTGTTTTCTTTGTCGGGCCAGGTACTTCTGGGATCATCCTCGTATAAAAATATAATAAGTCTTCAGACTCATATTCGTAGACTGCCCGTTTAGTTTCATCGTCGCCGTTAAATCTTTTACCTCTTAACTCGCTCTTCAGCTTTGCGAACAAAGAAAAGTCGCACGGTGCTAGATCAGGGATATATGGTGGGTGCTCAATCTCTGTGAAGCCATATTTGTGGACAGTAGCTTTGGAAATCGAAGCCGTGTGGACTGTAGCGTAGCCACCAAAGATAGTAGCCATCACTTTTTGGTGGTTTTACAATTGATTGGTCACCACGGCAGAGTTCTAAGAATCGCTCACAACATTCTACTCGACGTTGCTTTTGAGCTGAGAATGCTCATTTAGGATTTCTTAGAACACTTATTTTAGAAACGACGGACTGTATTGCAAATTCTTTTGAGGTCAGTTACTTAAGACAAGATATTCTACTAATTTAATATTTTCTGGTTTCCATCGCAGGACCTCCCGCACGAGGGTCATATTTTAATGATTCTCGTCCCCAGTGGAACAGCTTTCAATTATTGAAAATGATGGACATAATTCACCATCAACTCAATTTTTTAAAACAACTTGACTAAGGGGTCATTCGATCTAATAGAATGGATCGAAACAGCAAATTGTTTTTCGAATGCGATGCCTACTATGTCTGTAGACAAACCAGTGTAGCCGTGACCTTCGTTTGTATAGGGGCTGGTTTTTTATTGCTTTGAGATAAAAATAGATCAACGGATTGTTGTGAAATTTCACATGAAACTTGAAAAAACTGCAACTGAAACTTATAATTTATTGAAAAAAAGTGTATGGCAATGAATTTTGGTCAAATCCACGTGTTATTGAATGGTTTAAGTGTTTTCAAGTTAGCCGAGAAGATGATTCAAGTTTCATGTCAAAAACGAATGAAAACAACGAAAAAGTCGGTGATCTTGTTCGATCTTCTGGCCATCTAAGTATTTGTACCATTCCCAAATCTATAGGAATTGACAAAGGATGTGTAGGGCAAATTATACATGTGTAAAATTCCGCATTGTGCATCAAGAAAGTTCTAGACGAGTACAACATCCCAGTGCTAGACCAACCACCTTATTCGCCGGATCTTGCACCGTGTGACTACGATTTTCCTAATGTCAAATCTGCATTAAAATGGATAAGAAAAAGCGGCGCGCTTTTTGAAGGAACTCGCAAAAAAAACTTCCTGAAATGTTTCGAAAAAAAAACATTTTTCGAAATGAATTGATAAATGTAATTTTGAGAAAAATTAAACCATCAGCATCTCATATTTCATCACATTATTTCCACAGTTTTCCAGTACATCTACCATTTTCTACCATAATTATACAGCGTGGTTTATGTGCCTAACTTACGTATAGATATTATGTAGGGAAATTGTCGATAAAACTAATTTATTGATGTCATACAAAATAATACGAAGATCGCAATGTTGCCAAACAATGTTAACTCAGATCAGGAAAAATTGAAGATCCAGAAGTGTAAAAATAATAACTAAACTATGTACTACAATAAAAGTAGTAGCCAATCGTAGTTTTTCTCAAATTTTTAGAAATTAAAGATGGGGAAACTTTTTGTTTAGGGAAAATTCAAATGAAAAACTTACTTGTCGATGGAGGGAGATTCGCTGCACTGGCTGTGGAAGTTAGACACTGAAAAAAAAAATCAAACAATTAATGAAAATACACACGAAAAAAATGGAATTTTATCATATTTTCACAATGGCTTTAATTGAAACACGCGTTATTTCCCGTTATACCAAGTGATTAAATTTGATCCAAACTAACCAAAGAAAAACAAAGCAGTTGCTTTTCAATTTTAAAGCACTTTGTGCTCGAAGCTCGGGTGTTTTACTCTCATGAGTCAAACAAGAATCAATTAATTCAATCAAAAATACGGATACTATACTTCTTTGAAACTATATTTTCTACTTTATATACGTCAATTCCACAATTTGTGTTTAAAGCGTATTGTGGCACAGTAGTCATTTCGGATTTATTAATTCTAACATCCAAGTTTTTGAAGAAATTAATTTGTTATCGACCTCCCACTCCATTCGAGAAAATCAATAAAATCTGGGAATGTATTCTAAATCGTCCTCTATCTATTTACATTCAAGTGTTTAAATCAAACTAAAGTTTAGTAATTTTGTTCTGTATATTCGCTGTTCTATAGCTACCAGGTTGGGAGTTTCAACCACCAAAGATTCAACAACCAGACTACAAATTCAATTCACTACAACAATTGGGAATCCAGTTGGGGGCTGCAACCATAAATTCCAGTCTTATCTTTAATATATAAATAGATCTGATTTTGTTTTTAATATACAAGTTCATAACTAAATTTACTATTTTTCCAATAAACTTATTTGTTGCTAAAATATTTTTTTTGTTGTTGTGGCAATAAATATTAATTTTGAAAATCGTGTTCAGAGATACTTTAAGCTTTCATTAATTTGTTTCATGAGATGTTTCAAGCTTTTCCACCTTTTTTATTCATTTTCAACTTCGTTCCTTGAAAAGCTGGTGGTATCCAATTTAATATCAATTTTTCACCCCATCTTAGTACCAGTACCAAAAACGACAATTTGGAACGTGGGTTTGAAGCATTGCACAATCACGTGCTCGATTGTGAGCTCAAATTATGCATGGAAATCGACTATTTTTACCTATAATGAGATATTGAGAGATATGCTATGCAAAAGCAACGATTTTATAGCAATTTTTACAAGTTAAAAATTCCTAATAAAACACTTACTTTCATCGGTCTCATTGAATAATCAAAAATAAGCAAAGAGCAAGCGACTTTTTGATCATCTTTTTGCTGATGTTTTTAGACAATACTTAAATCATGTGGTGATTAAAGAGTCGCCATGTGTTGTAGAATCCTTGTCCAAATCTTCAAATCACTGGTATATTTCCCACTTACTACTACTACTGTGGCAGCTCAAATCCAAGTTGCCTTCATAATTTTCTATCCTCAGCCAGGTCTACTTCTCCACCACCTAGTCTCTTTACATCTTCACCCACTTGTTCATTCCATCTTGCTCTTGGTCTTCCAAGTGATCGCCTCCCATCTGGTTGACTTCTACACACTCTTCTTATTGTTGTATCTTCATCTCATCTTCTTCTTACACTCACACTATATTATGTTTATCGACCTCTGAAAACGCGTTGGTCAGTGATGATTCTCATATATTTATATAAAAATGTTATAAACGAATGTTATATAGATACAAGGATTATTATGTTGTTATATTCTAATGGTACGTGTGTTTCATTGAGTCGAAATGTACGCTTGTCTTTTACCATCAACTACAGTTAGATTTGGTTATACTTTTGTACCCTTACATTTATTATTAATACAGCATTCAATGTTTGGTAGTAAACGGTAAGTTTATAGCTGTGAATCGTGACTGATTCCTTGGTGGTAGATGAAAATTGAGTTGAAATAATAAATAGATTTTGGGTACCGGACTTTTTACTCTTTTCTAATCATTGGTAACTGCTGAAACGAATATCACCATGACTTTTATTGTCACCACAATGATAAAATTGAAATGACAGTAGAATTTAATTACTGTGCTTTATTTTATACTATTAGATCAGTTATATGATCTATCCACATGTAAATCAACGAATATTTTTCAAACTGAACGTATAGATTCGAATCGAAAACATGTCTGAACAACATTTGGTTCATTTGAGGTATGAAAAAATATTAGCACAAACTATTCCTGTGATTATTTTGGCTAAAACTTTATAAAACACCCTATATATATATATATATATATATATATATATATATATATGTATATATATATATATATGTATATATATATATATGTATATATATATATATATATATATATATATATATATATATATTCGTAGTATCGTTGAGTACAAAATAAAATATGCCCCAGCATTCGATTTTAGTGATTCTAATTACCGCTGAAGGTAAACCACTTTTTAATTATTGATACTACTGTTAATTTATAAATCACGTTTGGTTGCTGCTCGACCATAAACATTTTTTAGTCGACTGCACATCTCTTCATCTAAAATTAAAAATCTTACTCATTATTGTGTTTTTTTCTTGTCAAGGTTACTTTTCTATTATTCTTTAAAATTTCCGAAAAAAAGATCGTAGCACATACGAGGATTGCTACTTAACTTTTGAGATATGTTAACACTGATGTGAATATGTCAAGTCTGACATTGTCATCTGTCACATGTCATGAATGTACGTGTTGTCCTACGAGTACTATTTGAGTTGTTTACAGATACTTGAAACATTGAGGTTGAGGTATTCCATTCTCATAAATTCAATATTGAATGAAAATTAGGCTGTCAAAAAGATTTGTTCCCGTCAAATACCGCATAATTTGACAATCGCTCAAAAAAAGCTCAATTGCGGAGATTCAAAAGACTCTAAGATCGTGATGGGCGACAAATCATGGATACATATCAATCCCAAATCAACTATACGGATCTCTCAAGATGAGTCAAATCCAACCAAAGTTGTTCAAGCATGAAGCACTTCGTCGCCTGTTTTATTGGAATAACTGGACATTAGAATCAGTTCTGAACTGTTGTCAGAGAAAAAAAAAAAAAAAAAACAAAACCAATCGCAGAAGTCACGACAATGCGAGATCTCAAACATCAGTTGAAACTAAAACGTTTTTGAACAGTAAGAACATCTAATTAATAGTTCATCCCTCGTAAAAAGTTACGAGATTAAAAGATATTATAACCTCCCTTTTTTTTAATTTGATCCGTTATAAGACAATTAAAAGTCCTGAGAATTGATCAAATACTAGTGAGACATAATAAGGGGACATCTTGTTATAAAAAACAAAAAATTTCAGTCTTAAGACCGAAAAATCATACAGGGAGAGCGTTGAGAGCTTATACTTGCATTATTAAATAACTTAAATCAACATTAAATGTGCGGATAATGAATACAAACATGTGACTTCTAATGTTTATTCAACTCTGCTTCTTCTTTTTTACACCTTGCCCGACCAGCTCGCAACCAGGCGACGTTGCCGCCTTTACAAGTAAATATAAATTCTTAACGTAATAAATAAAAATGTGTTGAACACAAACAGAGAGTTACTTTTTTATTCATACAACCTTTTGTGATGATGTTTTTTTAAATTTTTTTCCTCACAGTTTTATGAATATTAATTATTATTATCATCTAAAATAATTTCCAGCTATACAGGGTATCTCAGATGTAGTTAAACAAATCAAAAGTACAATTTTTTATATAAATCACCCTATATTTGACCAAAGTAACATTTAATATTTGAATACGTCACTATGATCGTATTTTTGATTAGTTTAGCTACTTTTGGTACTTTCTGGATGGTTCGAAATGATAAAAATGTCACCGTTTGTCCAATAGAAACCGTATAAATACATTTAGTTCACCCTGTATATAGTTAAATTGATTGATAAAAAATGTAACGAAATAATCCATCGAATACAAAATGGAATAGCCTATTTTAACAAAATCTTATTCGGAAAAGCCGTTTTTTGATAGTATTTAATTGAAAGGGCCGATTTTTAGCAAATAAAACTTAATATTGGATCTATTAAATTTGGAAAACTATCTTTTGACAAAATATATATTAAAAGAGCTAATTTTTGGTAATATGAAATTCTGTGAACCTTTTTTTGACAAAATTGAAATTGAGAAACCATTTTTTGATTGAATAAAACGTGGAATAAGACCTGGATTTCCGTATAGAACTTGATTTTCGATAATTTAAACAAGTTTTTGGAAGTACTCCTTTTTTGACAAAATTGGATCGGGAACAATCATTTTTTGGCTTAATAAAATTTGGAATACCAATTTTTGGTCAAAATGAAACTTGGAAAATTTTTTCTATTTTCTGCCAACTAAATTTTCCTCATATTTTGTGGCTAAATAAATTTGAATACCATTTTTGAACAAATCAAAATCAGAAAAGAAAGTTTTGGTTGTATCGAAATAAAAAAAATCTATTATTTGGCAATAAGCAATTCAGAAAATCTTTTTTTGACCAAATTGAAAACCAATTAATATTAGAAAAGTCAATTTTTGACAGATTTAAACTCAAAAAAGTCACTTTTTGTAATAATTAAACCCAAAGAAGCTATTTTTGAGACAAACCAAACTCCAAATTATACTTGAAATCCGATGTTTTCGCTAAATGTAAATAAAAAAAAAACAATTTTTGAGAGTATCTAAATATGATTTCCTTTGATACAACTGAATTTTAAAAAACACATTTTTTGATCAAATTACATTTATATTACATAATCTAATCCGAAAAAGCCAATTTTTAATAAAACTGAACTTTAAAAAAATAGAAAATCCAGTTTTTATTAATTTAAACGCAGAAAAACTAATTTTTCACTAAAGTGACCCTTTCAAAATCAATTTTCAGCCAAATTAGGAGACCAACTATCATTTCTACCTCAATTTCTTCCCGAATTGTAATTTTTCTTCAGTATTGGTCGAAATTTAATTACCGAAAGAAAGCAGCAAGTCCGGTCCTGTCGTTTCCTCATTAATACGAAATAGATTGGTCATAATTTAATTATTTCATTACTTTAATTATTTATGGTAAAAACAAACTACAGGATCATCATTAAGAGCTACAGGTACATCTGTTTAGGTATTTTAAAATTGTAGAGATATCTACCCCGTGACTTCCACTAAACGAAGTTTGAGGTTATAAAACTGAATAGAACAGGGAATAAAACCTTAAAATTGAGTAGAATATGGTGAAATTATTTATGTCAACACGTCATGGATTCGTTAAGGATATATTTTCAAATTATTATTTAATGAGAATATTTTCAAATGCGTATATAATTCTAGCGGCATATTAATTTACTATTTAGGAAACAATCGCTTAAAACGATTTCATCGAAGGAACGTGTTTGTGTTGATCGACGTAGAAGAATAAGAAATTAGCGGTCAACGGCCTTCTTTACACTGCCTTTATAGGGCTCCGTAGAACGTTCATAAAATTATCTATTCGACGTTCAACACTTAATATCAATAGCGGGTACCACTATAATTTCCAAGGGAAACTACTATTTTTAAAAATGTGTTTTTTCAATATTTCCGTTTTATTCAACTTCTCCTAGGTTTTCCCTGTATTTTTCCCCTGGTTGCCATTATATGACTTCCCCCGGTAGCCGTGACTCAACATAACCAAATATTCATCTCTAATATCTTTTGTTATAATATGTTCGGCCTCAGGGTACCCCATTTGGGGTAAATCGAAGATATAATCATCTAAACATCTACTGTATAGTTCAATAAGAACTTTATTATACAATGAGGTAGTGTGTCGATGGATGGGACTACATAATGGGACCCTCTAGTAATAGAAATATCAAAAATCACTTAATGGAATAGCCTACAGAGGCTAAGATACTCTTGGGTTACTATAACCAAAGATTCTGGTACGTAGATGATCTAAATTCTCTCGAAGTGACTACGGTACTCCAGAGACTTACACTTGATGACATATTAAACAGAAAATGAGAATTTTTGGTAGATAGAACCATTCCACTTTCAAAACTTCCTGTAAGGAAGGATTCATGGTTATACACACTGAGCACCCCATAGTGAACACAAGAGATCGTTTGGGCCGCTTCCATAATCTCTCTTTTTATTTGTCATTTTCTCTATCCTAGAAAGTTCCGCTGATCTCAGAAATCTATCTCAGATCTACAGAAATCTGTTTCTGTAGACTTCAATATGAGAAAATGGCAAAACGGTAAAATTTTTTCTATCTTAGAGATAGTGTTCAAAAAAATACCCAAAGAGTTCTGCATGTGAAATAGTAAATTCTTTATGATTGTCAAATTCTGGCAACTCTAGAAGAATCACTAATATTTAATATAAATGTTGAATAACGGCCCGGGAACTGAGACACTCCAGATTGTAAATTTTCTATCCATCTGACGCGCGTTTCGATAACCAAATTATCGTCTTCAGAGATCGAAAGTTCACCTCCCAATACAATCTATTGGAATTTTTGCTATCCTCTATAATTTATCTATGAAATGAGGTTTAGTAGAAAGATTTGTTTGTTGTTAAGAAACCAAATAGACTCGTGAGCAAAAAAATCGACGAAGTAAAATCTTCAGCTTGATCTCACAGCCCAACAATATGTTATGATCGGTTTATTACAATAGTACTAATATGGGTAAGCTGACCCTTATAAAAGGTTATCTACCACTATCAGTTAGCCATCAAACGTCAACAACATCGTTAACAACAAACAAGAAAAATGAACACAAACGTGAAAATGAACACAACAAGTGATAAAGCTGCTCAAGCGATCAGGGACAATGTAAAAGTCAGCGAGAAATGGTCAATGCGCTAACCATGAGTCAGTCTGTTGGTTCCAGAGCTTACCGTTGTTACCAAGAGACGCGATTTCGGAAGAAAAAAGTGACAATCCAAGATGTTGTTGAGAAATCTGGCTTCATTGTTGTTCAACTCCAACAAGAGCTCAGAGAAGTGCGAGGTGTGGCTGTGAGTAGCTGGAGAGCTAGAAGAAGACTTAAGGTAGCTAACCTTGAACCAGAAAGGCCCCAAATTAATCACAGCCCACCGAACAGCCCGTCTCGAATGTTAATTGGACTGAGTGTGCCTGCATGGTGAATATAGAAGAGGACGAGTCTACAGAAGAGAGTCACGACTGTATAAAAAAATATATTGGAAATAATAAATATTTCAATACAAAAAATCTTAAATCTAGATAACTTACCAGGACTAATACGACCATTTTGAAGAGAAACAGCTTCAAAATTCCAATAGAGTGTGTATCCATCTGAAAATACAAAAATTATTTATAAATATAACGCCCTCTATGGAGTGTTGCTTTCGACCAAATTATAGGTTAGGTCACTTTCTTCCAATATCGATAGTAATAACAGTTACGCAATCATTACATAATTCATGTATTTGTATAAATATTGTATTTCTAATTACCTACGTTATAATGATTGCTTATGTCATTTATTTTAATATTTCCTTGTCGCCATTAACGACACATTTTGTTCATTTTAGAAGATAGTCCAGTCAACATAGATACTTAAAAAAGTTCTTACATACACCATGTGTAACCTAAGAATTAACTAACGTCAAACGGTGTAGATGGGAAAGTACCACACACTTCCATTAAAAAATTCAGCTATTTGAAAGATTTGATGATAATAAATGCCATATTAGATCCACCATTTTGAATAAATACGCCATTATGATTGAAAAGAATGACACATAAAAGCTATTTACTGGCCCGCAACCTTTGAGTGATTAAGAAAAATGTACTTGAAAGGAAAATTAATCTAGAAGATGCTTCAAAGACTGGACAGATCTTTCGGATTTTCAAGCTGTGAAATCTAATCTGGGCCTTAGGCAAAATATGCTGCACTTATCATATCAGGAAACACATGATGAAACTGGGTTCAGTATTCAGTCTCTGAAGACAATAACTTGGTTATCGAAATTAGCATCCAGCATTGAAATTGTGATTGTTGGTATAGTGGTATAATGAACAGTGTATCCAGTATAGATCTAGCATTAATTGAGGATTGGAGATTCTGTTGGGGAAAAGAAGAAACTCCGGATGAATTATAGATTGCATTTTCATTAGAAGCCAACGCCGAAAATGCTTTGTAGAAGCTAGGATGTAATTTCTTAGAACCAACACAGATACTAGATTTCAAGAGGACTCTCGAAGTGGAAGACGAGGTGTAGATGGTAGAATTGAGAAAGCATTAGAACATGAAATTTGTCTATAGATATCACCTGAGACCCCTGATTCATTGGAACATCAAGACATATACATTTTTCAATATATTCAACGTTTATTTCCACACAATTTTCAGAACGTCTGACTAAAGCTTCCATACCACTATAAAAATATGATGATTCATCTTTAGAGTCACCGCGTGTTTCATTTCATCGTCGTTTTTAAATATTTCACCTCTTAACTATGTTTTTAGCTTTGCGAACAAAAAAATAGTCAGAAGGAGTTAAATCAAGGCCATATGGTTGGTGTTCAATCTCTGTTTATCCATATTGGTGTACAGTAGACTTGGAAAGCGAAATTGTATGGACTGGAGTATTATTATGAAGTAATCACACACCCCAGCTGATTTTGCTATTTATTCGATAATTTTTTGTCGCAAATGCTTCAGTAACTAAGGTTGTGTTTGATTCCTAAAAGTCAGTCAAAAGGATATCCTCGCAATCACTTTTTTGGTAGGTTTCTCTCCTTTTCGTTGCCACTCAATGGAATATCTTTTGGATGTTGTGTTTCATCGCATTATAATTGATTGGATTACACTTTCTTGCTCTAAAAATCGCTCATAACATTCTACTCGACGTTGCTTTTGCGCTGGGATTGCTCATGTAGGAAACTTATTTTGGTAATGTTGATCTTTTATGCAATTTCTTTTGTTTTTAGGCGCCAATCCACTAATGCTTATTGGAGTAGTCCCATTACGAGACTTCACATACGTAGATCCTCTTATGATGATTCTTATCCAGAGCTAAACAGTTTTTAATTGTTGAAAATGATGGACATAGATCAATGTTAAGAGCCTTCATTCTGATTTTGACTTTTAGCCTGTAAATTCGTTTATTTTTGGGGGAATATCAATTATTGGAAATTTTGTTTCTAAAGACATCAACGCTGGATTAAAGTACAAACCCACTTAGGCAATTTTTGGCGAATGTTTTTTTAAGTAAAATTAATCATCGTCTACCAGCTATTACGTATATAAAATTCCCACTAACAATCTTGAAAACAAAAAAAAGATTCAGTCTGCAAGGTCAACGTCTATAAATTTGCAGTCGTAAATGATTAAGTGAACGTTTTCAACCGCCTACAAGGTTTTTTTTATAAAATTATTCGAATTATCTTACCTTTAATGTCAAATTGTGGGCCTTAATTTATGGAGGAAAGAACTTATAAACGATTTATTTCACACTTCGAGAACGTTAGTTCAAAAATTTTCACTCTCTATTTTAAATGAAAATTCTATTCGGCACTACACGTTGAGGCCACTAAACATTTTTTTTGGATATTTTGACAGCTGTAACAACCGAAATCCACTCCACAGCCACCTGAACAACTCGACGTCAACTGGTTGTTGGTATTCTCCGCGCGATATAGAAAGGAAAAGTTGTTTGATCAAGTGGGCAGTGGGCGGTTAGGTTGCTTTGGTGCTGTCAGTGTTGTCACTGAACTTGAGGATCGGTCGCGTTCGGGCGGTGGTCGGTTTTCGGAAGAAACAGGGACGGATCACACAAATTTTAATTTTCTATGAAATATATATCCAAAATAAACGTCTTCAATTCGATTTTTAATACAGAAAATAACGAAAAATACTGTTTAAAAATTCAATTTCAGCGTTATTATAGACTATAGATTTTACAATTTATAGTACGAAAATACCAGCACTCCCTCTAAATTATAAGCACCCCCTCGAAAATTTTAAATGAAAAAGGGGGTCATGTAGCACCTTATTGGAAAGGGATTTTATTCCTCTGTTCAATGATATAAAGTTTTTTAAATTTGGTGCAACTATAACTAATTTTTAAGATGTTTTCCTCTCTTGCACAAAGCCCTATACTGAATTCAGCCTTCTGATGATTGTGAATGCGAATAACTGCTGTACAGACATTCTGTTTCTAAATATTTCGATGAAGATGTAAAGCTCCGGTTTTGTTTAGTTTTCTTGCTTGTATGGGACTGCTCTATTAACAAATAGTCGAAAGTCTTTTTTCTTAATAAGTTTATTAGTACATTCGAACAAATGCAGTGGATTGATAGAGAGAGTGTGTACACATTGGAGTGGCCGCGATGTTTAACCCAAACTCGACTGATTCTGCATTTTTTTATTCATAATATAAAATCGTAATTTATATTCTCAAATAATTTATTTTGTGTCGTAGTTTAGTTTAAACATGGCAGCCGCTCTGATGTGTCCACACTGTCTGTATCTATACAAACAATCTGAAGCTTCTGCCATCTATAATATAGTAATATAACTAAATGCAAAAATATACTTGAATATAAAAGTGCTAGATGACGCTACTTCTTTTAGTTATCTAATTTTTTTTGTTTTTATCAATTTTTCACAAATTTAGTATTTTAAAAAATTATATCTTCTTCTACGCATTTACCATCGACGAACAGTTGATGAACGACACCTTGTTTTTTTTGAGTTGTTTCGGCTCGTATTACAGCAAGAGTAGTGCCCATTAGGAAGCTCATCTCCGTACCATTACAGGTGAAATTGCATTCTGCTTCGACCAATTCGCCATTGACGTATATATTCAGCGTTTGCTTTTCTAAAATGCAACTAAAATCAATTTACGAAACCTAAATTTATTTATAGGTGATGACAAATTCGTAATCTTCAATAAATGTGTTTGAGGTTCTGTATCTCAAAAACTAGTAATACTACAAATGTTAGAGCTTCTCCAGCTTAAAGAACAGCTTTTTACAAATCAATAAAATTCAAAAATCGACTTGTATATTTAATGTTACATGAACTATGGCATTATGACATATTCGTAATTTTCGATAGATGGAACTTTGAGACAGTGTATCTCAAAAACTAGTAATGATATAAACGTGAAACTTCAACTGACTCATAGAAAAGCACTTTTCAAATTGATAACGCTGGAAAGTAGATTTCTAAATAAAAAGTTTCATTAAATAAATGCTAACTCATTGCTAGATGATATATTCGTAATTTTCAAAAAATGAAACTTTCAGACGGTGTATCTCAAAAACAAGTAATGACATAAGCGTGAAACTTCAAATGACTCAAAGAAAAACTCTTTTTAAATTGATAAAGCTGAAAAGTATATTTGTGATTGAAATTTTCTTTGAATAATTGTTAAATTATTGCTTAATGATATATTCGTAATTTTCAATAAATGAAACTTTGAGACGGTGTATCTCAAAACCTAGTGATGATATAAACGTTAAAATTCAACTGGTTTATGAAAAAGCTCTTTTCAAATTGATAAAGCTGAAAAGTAGATTTGTAAATTGAAAGTTTCATAAAATAAATGCTAAATTATTGCTTAATGACATATTCGTATTTTTTGATAATTTAATGTATCTCAAAAACTAGTGAACCTACGAACGTGAAATCTCCATTTACTAATAATTTTTTTAAATCGATAAAGCTAGAAATTTATTCCCATGTTCAAGATTTTGGAATCTATCATCCAAATTATGGAATTTCTGAAATAAATTTTTTAATATCAACGAACTTTAAAACACTGATTTCTTGTTCTTGGTAATTTTGAAATTCTATCTTTAACAACACGGTGACATACTAATTCTGTTCTTCAACATAAAAACTGTAGAGATAAGAGACTGTTATCTACTTCGAGAACCTAAACAGTGAATGAAATGTGAAGTCCCATTGTTGATAAGATGAATCGAGTATAAATGGCAACCGAGAAATGTGGATGCATCAAACTGGAAATAAAAACGTTTTAATTAAAAAAATGGAACAGTTTGTTTTAACTTTGACCTGTTTGGTAACGGTCGCCTTTGCTTTTCCAATCGAATCTTTAGAAAATGAAAATGGTCAGCTATAAGTATATTCCAATAAAAAGAAAAAGAAGGTAACTTTTTTGAAAATATTTTTGGTAATATAATCAAAATCCATTAAAGAAGAATAGAAAATTGTATTTTTGTTAATAGTGGCATCCATATTTTTCTGAAATATGTGAAATAGTCTTTTTGGATCTTATTTTTCTTGAAACGACATTTTTCTTTCAGAGACTTAACATGGGGAACAGATTAAGGAGGACATGGACAAGGTTATTAGCTTAGGACAAATAGGCACGGTTTACAGTAACGGAAATCTCCAATTAGATGGATCATATGGTGCGTCTAAAGCGTGGGAATCCCACGGACTTAAACCCTGATTCTTTCTGTTTCTGATTCTTTCTTATATTCTGAAAATATATAGTCGCTGGGGGAAAAATTTGGAGCGCTGACGTCACCGGGCAATATGGAAGGCATTTTGGAGGCCCTGTAGGTACTGGAAAACCTGATATATTAATATTTGAATAAATCGTATTTTCATGCATCATATTATTGTGAATATTATAAACTATAAAACGCAGAAACAATTTTGTATCCTTCGTTTTTTTTATATTAGGGACATAATATATAAGAAATTCGATAATACCGAAGACGATCCTGTATCGCTTTCCTTCGGTAATAACGGCCCAACTTCTTATAGCTTGAGATTGTTTTTCTGTGAACTTTTCTAGAGGTTTTCCGTCTACTAAAAGACTATAAGAAAATGCAAAATTTGGCATCGGGTCGACTTTCAAAAGACATTTCGCTTCTTGTTTCCCTAAATAAAATTCTTCGTCTCCTACTAGCTTAAACATCCAATCTCTCCTGAAAATTTCCTAAAACAATCGAAATTTGATATATACACTAACTTATTTCACGAGGACCTTACGACTCCATCAACTCTTAAGACTCTTTTCCCGCTCTTTGTTCCATGTTCGAATTCGACCGTATGAACACCATCTAATAATGGAACACTCCAATAAGCTACCAAATTATTCCTCTCTTGTGATTCTGATTTTTCTAGTGAAGCATTTTTGGCCTCCATTTGAATTCATAACATCTAGAAAAGTGTATATCTATCAATGAATAACAACTTTTTGTATACCCCCCGTATAAGTATAAGAACTAAAATCTCCGGAGTGTCCATTTTTTCTAAATGATTTTTTATTGAAACGAATTCTGATTGGCTGCTTCCCAGCTGGTGCACTATAGCACACTTTGTAGTCTCAACATCATGCGTTCAACCATTAAAGTATGGAGTGTTGACTCTACACTCCATACATTAAAGACTAATGTCATGCGACGACCATTTTTCGTCCAAATGATTTTTCATCAAATCGAAACTTCTTCAGTAAATTTTAAAAATGAGCTACAGTACTAAATAAACCTTATCAATTTTGATATGATTATAATCAATTGATTTGTTTCTAATTGATCGCTTTGGATATTGTTTTCTTTATTATTTATTTACTCAAATCCAATTTAACCATTTTCCGTCCAAATTATTTCAAGTTTATAAAAAAGTTAAAAAATTATCTTGAATGCTATAATAAGTTGTTCGATTTTAATATGAATAATTTTGTAGAATTATTGAATTATACGAATTATTTTTTTTTTTGAAAAGAAAATGTTAGAGGTAGTGCTCCGTCTACTTTCAATAATTCAAGTCATAGAGAGCCATTTTTCATCCAAAATATTTCAACAAGATGTTTCGATTTTTGAAATGATATAGACGCTATAGGGAATCGTGTAACATTAATTTATTCATTTAATATTCTAGTTTAATACATGATTTAGTTTTAGTTTTATTTCAGAAAGAAATTTTTGATATTGTGCGCCATCTTTAATTCAATAGCTCAAGCTCGAAGATAGAACCATGATTCCGTTCAAATTATTTCGTATTTTGATCATGAGCTCGAATTCCAAAATAGATTAATCGATTTCAATGTAGTTTTATTAAGTTATGCGATTATATAGATTAGTTAATTTCAAAAAGACATTGTTGATATTTCACGCCATGCACTATTCAGGTCTAATGAGGCAACCATATTTTGTTCAAATTATTTAACATTCCAATGAAACTTCCAAAAATATTTGAAAGTGAACTTTGATGCCTTAATACATTATTCGATTTCAATATCATTTCATTAAAATACCTAATTAAGTAAAATTCTATTTCGTAAAGAAATTTTTGATATTGTTGCCATCTGTTATCCAAGTTTATTGTTACGGAGGAACCATTTTTCGTCCAAATAATATTTGAAACCAAAAAAATGTATGAATTTTTGATATTCTTCAAGTAATTAATTTAATCGGCGAATTTCTTTCACAAAAAGTATTTAGAAGTAAATAGTTTATAATCATTTCGACAAATAATTATATCCACTTACCTTTTTATATATTTATAACATTTTGTATGATCTATTTAGATCTATAATAGCACTTTTTTTATGACTAAAATGGTTTCCACAAAAATCTTTTCTATTTTCAATTCATATTCCACTTTAATCTCCAGGAAAATTGCCGAATCGATTTTATTTCTGTATCTATGTTTGTATTGTATAGTTTGAACTATATCAATAATGAAGGACTAAAAAATTTTATACGGGGTGCTTATGGAAAATACTGAACCATATACGTGAAATTTTTAAACAAACAAAAATTGGTATAAAATCAGTTTATTAGTAAGTTTCTTTTACAATTTTATAGATGGCAATAAAGTTCCTACACAAGTACCAAATCCAATATTATATTCATCTCCTTCACAAACGGCTTTCATGGTAACTGTATCCCCGTCCTGGAGGAATTTTCTTTGAGAACCATCTAACAGAGTGAGTGGTTTCGTTCCCTTCCATGCTAATTCCAGCATAGACCCGAAAGAATCTGAAGTCTGCCAAAAATAATGAAATTTTTAAGTTTTGATCGTTCTTTTCTATTTTTTCATAATTTCAGTTTTTCATAAATCTACTATATGAAACTATGTCAAAATATATGGGAAATAGTGCACAGCAGTAAATTATACTCAAAAAAGTTAGCTGAGCTGAATTTTTTATAATTTTAAGATATTTAAAACAAGATTCAAATAATTTCAAAAATTCGAACTCTGACCTTGCTATAATAAAATGAAATTGTGCATTTGTAAAGGTCGCTTGACATGGTGCAAGACAACGTGCACCAAATTACATGCAATTTCATGGTAGGTTAAAATATTCCATAGATGAATATTGTACAGAACAAACAAATTCCTAAACTCAATTTTTGTTCAATATTTTGTGTGAGTAACAAAATGAAGTGAAGTGAAGTGGTAAGTGCACCACTGTCAATAATTATATATGCTGCTGTCTTGCTTTTACAGCGTGCAATTCAATACAAGACGCAATATTTTTTGATAAAAAGCATGCGCAGATGAAGTTCGGCTGATTGTTTCATGCAAGATGTCGCACTTGCAATATTATCGATTGGGTGCTATTTTTATCGAGTCTAAGTTTCAATTTTATAAAGGAGAGAGTTTTTATACTGCTTATATCACGGTTTATTTTCCTCGGGAGTTTTTAAAATTTTTCTTCAACTATTATCAACTCGTCTAATTCCCTAGTTAAACTATGTAAGAAATATTAGTGAAAATTTGAGGTTAGGAATTTGTTTACTTTTACTGTTCACAGAGACTTTATGCACGTTGTATTGCATTATGTCAAGCGGCCTTAATGTCAAACGACAATATTTCTCTATGTGATATTCTGATCTTGCAAGCAATTTCTTGCATGTTGTCTTTCATCATGCCAAGCGGTCTTTAAAACAGTTGACTGCAATGAATAAATGCAAATCACCACGGAGTAATATCGGCAACCAGTATTGCTTCGAATAGTATGTTGGGCTCTCTATAATCAGACGATTCTCTTTATGGATGGTTATATAATCTTATCAAATGATATCATTTTAATTTGACCCGAGCTGATTAATAAACAATATTTTTATATATTTCAGCTTTATTATCGTCTTCAAAATATGCTCTTATTGAGATAATAATGTCAATACATAATCTTTAGTCTTTACAAATTTATTGTCGAGTAGCGACATCTATTAGACAGTGGTAGACTTAGAAAGTAGGTTATTTTTCTAAAATACGCGGCTAGCTTTGGGAATGATATTTACGATTTTTTTGTGGTAATTTCATTTCAATGAGAATTAGTATTGAAATATCTCATAAATAGACATAAAAACATACTTCTCCGCTTATAGTGCCACTTCCCAACAAATCCCCAGGATTCATTTTACAACCAGTTATGGTATGATGAGCAAGCTGCTGTTTGGGAGTCCAATATAAATATTTGAAATTCGAACGACAAATCGTGGTAGAAACATTACCATCTTTAGCTGTAAATAAATAATTAAAATTAACATTGAATTGCTTTTCTAATTTTTTAATTTTTCTCTCACATCTTTAGTCTCATTATGACACGTTCCAATCACAATATTTCAACTTTAATAACAATAAAACACTCACGTGTTATGTCAACTTGTAGATTTATGTCGTAATTACACTTATCAGAGTGCCTCAGGTATGGTAAAGGTTGTGGATCTTGTGGGAAATTATCGGTTTTGAAAGGTTCCAAAGCAAACGTCGTAACAACCCAAGGAGATATCGTGGTACCTAAATTTTTAGCCAGGAAAGGTCCTAAAGGAACGTATTCCCACTTCTGTATATCTCTTGCTAAAAAAAATTCTTAATATTATACAGAATGTTGTCAGGAATCGAATAATTACCGCTCCAGTCGTTCATTAGAACGAAACCGAAGATATGATCTTCAGCCTTCTCGATTTTGATGGGTTCTCCAAGTTTATTAGAACCTCCAACGAAAAACGCCATTTCCAATTCGAAATCCATTAGTTTACTTGGACCAAATACAGGATCAGTTCCTAAAATTCATAATATGAAATATTATAAATCAAATTATTCATCTTGACATTTACCATCAGCTACTAATGTTTGTCCATTTGGTCTTCGAATAGGGGTACCAGAAATTACAATGGAACTTGCTCTGCCATGGTAAGCCACTGGAAGATGTTTCCTGAAAGATAGTAAAATATATCTAAAAACTCAAAATAACGAAATCACTCACCAATTCGGCATCAAAGCATTTTCTTTGCTCCTAAACATAATTCCAACGTTCTTAGCATGGTGTATGGATGAGTAGAAATCAGTATAATCGCCGATATGTGCAGGCAAATGCATAGTCGCTTCAGATTGAGACGTGAAAGCTCTAAAAATAAAATAATCAAATATCAAAGATACTTTACAATCAAGTTTCTATCATATACTCACTTACTACATAAAGTTTTGTCATTTTTCAAAATTGGATTAGCTTCAGATAAAATGCTTTGTAGAATTTCTCTGGCTTCTTTCCAAGCCTTCGGTGTTAACCCCATTAAACCGTTCAGAGTTTGCTGAAATGAAAAATCATCAGAACTCATCAATTAAAGAAAAAATTGTTATTGAATAGTTAAAACTTACTTCCTTAAACACATGTTGATAATTTTTCAGTTCTGGTCCATTGAATAGATGGGAAACTTCGTTTAAATCTAGTATATAATCGGCAATGGCAACTCCTATCCTAGGAATAGGCTGAAAATATTTAATTGAAAATAATTAATTAGTTGTCTTCTGAAAAATAAAAACACTTCTGCGTTCAGTTTTAAAACTTTCTTTTTCATAGGAAAAGCAGCAGTTAATTGTATGATATTTTAGAAAGTATTCAAATATACCAGGTGTGGCTATCAAATAACGAGACTAGAGATATGAAATATTTATTTTCCTCCTCTATTTCTACATCATATTGTTCGAAACAATGTTGTAAGTCTTTTTCTGTCAGTTCCTTACTTAGCCTATTGTCAGATCGATCAAAATCACAGAAATTTTTCATATTTTCATCCGTGGAAGGGCGATTCTGAAAGTAAAACGTGTTCAACATCTTCTCGGCCATCTTGTAAACGGTTAACTAAAAAACACGTGTACGCGACAAATATTCATTGTTCCAATAGAATATAAGTTTAACTATTTCTACCTCTGAACAAAAAAAAATAACCCCTTCGTTACATAATAACCACACCTCGTATATACAAAATGTTAATATTAGTATTACCGTTTCCTGTAATGGAAACAAGTTTCTTGCCCGATTTAAAATTCAAATGCATTTTTCTTTTATAAACAATCATTTTGTAAACAGATTGAATAATCTATACAGAAGGGAAAGAAATAATGATATCCGCTTATTATTATTCCAGTAGCAACGTTTTAATGTATAATATGTTGCCTGTCTACGGTAAATTAATTTATAATTTGAATCATTTTCTCTTATTATCAACTTTTATTTACAAAATCATATGAAATTGTTGTGGCGAAATAATAAATCTATTACAAAGAAGTAATGAGATGAATTAATTAGTATGATTATAAGTTAACCTAGTTTTGGTGTAAATCATATTGCCTACCTATCGACGCTAGACGTACCAGATTTAAGAATCACCTTTTATTTTTTTTATTTAATTTTTAAGTTTGAACCGAGGAAAGTTCATGAAATAGAATGAAATCAACAAGAAATAGAAGGTTAGGACAATTGTTTTGAATTACTTACCTTTCCTGGAGACGTAAAAACTCCGTACGGTAGATTTTCTATGGGAAAATCACAAAACTTCGAATATTTTAAAAAACACTTCATAGTTATTGTCGGAAAAAAAACTTAGTCAATTCTGTTTACTAATGTGAGGACATTCAAGGTCAAAACTTCTCTACTGGTATTTACCCAATGATTATGGTGTAAAATGAAAGTTATGCAGTAGAATGAAAATAAAAAAATATTATAATTTAACTAAAGCAATTGTTGTTGGTATTTGATACGCTATCTATAAATTTACGTAATATGCAACGAAAGGTTAAATATATTTGATCTTTACAGGGGGAGCTTGATAGTTATAAATACAATTTGAGCGTTTTTTGTTTTTAAAATGTTTTTAAACTTTATGTTTCGTATATTACAATTTTTTACGATGTTATTTGATAGGAAAAGATTTAAATTTCCAAAGTGATGAAAAAATAATTTATTAACATATTAATAAATGTTTTTGGGTGGCAGTAAAGTACCAACGCATGTACCGAAACCGATATTGTAGGTATCTCCTTTACAAACGGCTGTCATTGTGACAGTATCGCCATCTTGTAGAAATTTATTTTGAGATCCGTCTAATAGATTTCGAGGTTTCGTTCCCTTCCAAGCTAATTCTAACGTGGAACCGAAAGATTCAGGTGACTGTAACAAAATGTTGTTTTAAATTTATCAATGTGTAATACAAACTAACCTAACTTAATCTAATCTAACCTAACCTATACATACTTCTCCGCTAATGGTGCCGCTGCCTAGTAGATCACCAGGATTCATTTTACAACCAGTTATGGTATGATGAGCGAGCTGTTGTTTGGGTGTCCAGTACAAATTTTTGAAATTTGAACGACATACAGTTCTGGACATAGTATCTCCTTTCGCTATAATAAAAATTAAAATATTTGTGGCAGGCATGAAGATCTTTATGTTTTCAAGGTCATACAAGGTCAAGACACTATTACTACGAAAATTGAAACTGTCGACAGAAGACTTTTGTAGATTTTAAAAACAGATAATAACTACACATTTAATGATACAATTATTAACTAGAGGGGGCTATGTTAAGTGTAGTTCTGACATATATTGAATATTGGACAAAGAAAATTATCTTGGAATTGAATTGAAGATAAAAAACATAAGAGGAAGTATGAAGCAAGTGTTTTGAATATTCCTCAATTCCTATTTCTCAATACCTCTTTGTTTAAACGTTTATAGTTCCTAAAACTTATAACTTCTTCGAATATAGTAATACGAACTTCCTGGAAATTTTGTACAATATTTTGATGACGGAAAGTAAATTTATGACGTATTCATTTACTCACGTGTTACATCAACTTGAAGATGAATATCGTAATTAAAATTGTCACTATGTCTTAGGTATGGTAAAGGTTCTGGCTCCTGTGGGTAATTATCGGTTTTGAAAGGTTCCAAAGCAAATGTTGTAACTACCCATGGAGAGATTGTGGTACTAAAATTTTTAGAAACGAATGGTCCTAGTGGTACGTATTCCCATGATAATATATCTCTAGCTGGAAATAACGAATTTTTATTGAAATAATAGAAAAAAAATTTTAAAAATTACCACTCCAGTCGTTCATTATAACGAAACCGAAAATATGATCTTGAGCATTTTCTACTTTGATGGGTTCCCCTAAAATATTGGTTCCACCAACGAAAAACGCCATCTCTAGTTCGTAATCTATTAGTTTACTTGGACCAAATACTGGATGTCCACCTAAGATGAAATAATAAGTATTTAAACATGTTTATCATATACAAAGTTAGTACCATCTTCTAGCACTGCTTGTCCATATGGCCTATGAATTGGAGTACCAGATATGACCACGGTACTTGCTCGACAATGATAAGCCACTGGAAGATGCTTCCTAGCATTTCGTAAAAGAAATTTCAATTTATATTAAGCCGTATAGGTTCAATTTGTTGTTGAAAAGATAAATGAGGTAGTCGATAGCTATTTTGAGTCTGAATTCGAACCTCCACCCATCGCAATGAATTCTCTCAATCGGAGCCCAGAATTACTTACCAATTTGTCGCTATTGCGTTTTCTTTCCCTCTAAAAAGATTTCCAGCGTTTTTCGCGTGATGTATGGACGAGGAAAAGTCAGTAAAATCCCCGATTTGAGCTGGTAGGTGCATCTTAGCTTCGGATTGCCTCGTAAAAGCTCTAAAATAAAAAAAAAAATAAAAAAACTGGTTATCGAAAAACACATAATTTCATAAATTATGGAAAATTCTTACAAGAAATACAAAATGTGGATATTCAAGACCTAAAAAGTAGAATATTATACAGGAATATGTCAACAAGTTGTTTAGCAAGGTTCAATAAGGAAGAAAGACGCAAACAGGATATTGAATTGTTCAATGCTACAATGTGAGCTTAATAATTGGCATGTTCAAAAATTCTACTGCTTCTTTCCTTTCAGCATACTTAAGATATCCAATTTTTTTGAAATATCTCTTAAATTAACACTAACACAATCATGGAAGAAAATATGACGAATAAAGATATTCACTTTTTTATCAATACTCACTTTTTTCGAAGAATATCATCGTTTTGAAGAACTGGATTGTCCTCTGAAAGGATATTTTGTATAGTGTTCCTAGCTTCTTTCCAAGCTTTGGGAGTTAACCCCATGAAACGATTTAATGTCGACTAAAAAATGTATTTAAACTTAAAAATTGGAAATAAAATGAATTTATTGCAGTATAATTTATGAAAAAATCTACAATTTTCATTTGGAGACCCTATCGACTGCGCCAGTTATAATTTTATTTATGAAAAATTAATTTTCAAAGAAAAATAATCGGCGCAGATGAAATAATCGTGAAAACAAATTGAAGCAACTGAAGCTTACTTCTTTAAAAACATGTTGATGTTTTTTTAATTCGGGACCGTCAAAAAGTTGGGAAACTTCATTTAAATCTAATATAGAATCCGCTATGGCGACCCCTATTCTAGGGTTGAGCTAAAAAATAATCAAAAATGAAATAATCTCCGAAAAAGACGTGGGGATTTTACGATCAAGTCTTCCACCACATTTTTTGTTTTTTGACCAATAATATCATCCCCATCTATATGATTTGAGTTCAATTGGGAGTTTAAATGAAGGTATAACTATTGAGAAATATTCCACTTACCTTACCGGGTGCAGTAAAAATACCATAAGGGAGATTCTCTATGGGAAAATCAGAAAATTTACAGTATTTAAGGAAGCTTCTCATTGTGACTTTGCTTAAAAAATTAATTTGCTTTGTATTTGGATTTATGTAAATTGAATAATTTTAATGTAAAATGCTTCATACATAAGGATTGTCAAGGCTTTAATTTAAGCAAATGTTGTCTCTGATAAGTTATCTATATTCTGAATTCAAAACGAGGTTGTTAATATTTGACCTTTGAAAATAAAAGTTATACAATCGATAGGATTTAATCAAGAATTTTACATTTTCTCATTAATTACAAAAATAAAATTGTAAAAAATGATAGTACCAAGAGAAGAAGATATTCCAAGTACGGCTGCGTTTTGATGGAAAAGTATCTGTCTACGAGATATGATCAAAAATTCTATGGATCATTTTAACAGTTTCAAGAAGATCCAAAAGCCTCAGGAGATCCATTCTGAGTTAACAGCCCAATCAATAACCATAACTTTGGTCTTCAATTTTGAGTACGTATGTGTATATTAGGGTACCATGTACACCGTGACCCAAATGGTCTACTGTATCCCACATTCTTGTTGTTATACTGGGAATCTTCTATTTCATACACTTCCAAGTGTACTGCTCTGCTATAGCTTCTCCAGGTGTTCGTTGAGGCGACTGTACCCCGATAGGACTCCTGTTGATATTTAGCAGATTTTCTCTGGTTACACTTTCCCAGGAATGTCATTGCTTACCTCAACCCCTATGATTGTCCAAGTAACTGGTTTTATTCCCTATCTACCTTCTTTTCCAATGCTTTTTCTATTATTCTGTAGCTGATACCACAGGGCTCAGGTTCAGGTCACATAAAGGGCCTTGCCAAGCTCGTTTTACAAGGCAATCCCAAACGAGTTTATATTTTATTATATTCGAGCTTTAAACTTTAATGGCTGCGTGGATATCAGGCAGGATGATCTCCTGTTGCTGGAAAAATGCTTGGTGCGCTGCCCAGGCTTTCCGAGTGTTTGTTTATGGGCCTCTACACTCCTATTCCAGTTATATCTGCTGCGTTACTTATACTATTTGATACCATGGTCATACATTCTTATTTTTAAACCTACTTATTTCTGCACTTTAGTATTGAGGTAAATTTTTTCACAAAGTTAAACTTTTTTGGTATTTCGATACTGCTAATGCGATTTTCCTTTTGCATTTACATTCTTTTTCATTTTACTTTCGGACTTTCCGTTATTATACCGATCGTAATAAAGGCATATCAAACTCTTTTTGCGAAGTAAAATGTCCCACTATTGAAGTGCCGATAATTCTTTTTCTTTCACTACACCTCGTTTATTGTCCTACGCATGCTTGAGAATTCTATGAGATATTAATAGAATGCGCAGAACCTATCTGGAACCTCGCAGGATAGAGAAAGCGTTATCATTCTGTCTTTCTTAGTCAGGACAGCTCCCGCCATATTTGTAATACTCTTATTTGAACAGTTAGTATGGGAAAAAATGTTTTTAGGACAAGATTCATTTTTTCTCTCTTTCGAGACTCTTTATATATACTGCGCATGTTTGAGAATGCGCAAAACCGAGCTAGTACCTCGGAGGATAGAGAAATCGTTATCAGTCTATCTTGCTTAGTCTGAACAGCTTCCATTTGATTTGTTTTGATTGACTATCTATGTTGGTTGACATTAGTACAGTGAAATATTGAAACCCAGCATTAAGGTTATGAAACTGCCTATTAGTTAACGTTTAACCAAGGCTCTTTCATTATATTAACGTAATAAAAAATGCAGTTTTCTCTAGAATCAATTTATTATCAAATTATTACAATCTTTTGGGCGGAAGTAAAGTCCCTACGCAAGAACCAAAACCGATATTGTAGGTATCTCCTTTACAAACGGCTGTCATTGTGACAGTGTCGCCATCTTGAAGAAACGTCCTTTGAGATCCGTCTCGTAGAGAAAGAGGCTTCGTTCCTTTCCATGATAATTCCACCAAAGATCCGAAGGAATCAGGTGTCTACAAAACAATCATTTCTTTAACTGAAATCAATTTACAAAGGCGTGTCATTTTAATCCGCGAGATTTACACCGAGATATTTTTTTTCCCTCTATTGATTAGTATATTTTTGTTATAATAATAAATAATAATTTGATTCCATAATAACAGTAATACCTTTCCGCTTATAGTGCCACTTCCCAACAAATCCCCAGGATTCATTTTACAACCAGTTATGGTGTGATGAGCGATCTGCTGTTTGGGGGTCCAATATAAATATTTGAAATTCGAACGACAAATCGTGGTAGAAACATTACCATCTTTAGCTGAAAATAAATAATTAAAATTAACATTGAATTGCTTTTCTAATTTTTTAATTTTTCTCTCACATCTTTAGTCTCATTATGACACGTTCCAATCACAATATTTCAACTTTAATAACAATAAAACACTCACGTGTTATGTCAACTTGTAGATTTATGTCGTAATTACACTTATCAGAGTGCCTCAGGTATGGTAAAGGTTGTGGATCTTGTGGGAAATTATCGGTTTTGAAAGGTTCCAAAGCAAACGTCGTAACAACCCAAGGAGATATCGTGGTACCTAAATTTTTAGCCAAGAAAGGTCCCAATGGTCTATATTCCCATTTCTGTATATCTCTTGCTGAAAAAAATTCTCAATATTATACAGAATGTTGTCAGGAATCGAGTAATTACCGCTCCAGTCGTTCATTACAACGAAACCGAAGATATGATCTTCAGCCTTCTCGATTTTGATGGGTTCTCCTAGTTTATTGGAACCACCAACGAAGAACGCCATTTCCAATTCGAAATCCATCAGTTGACTTGGACCAAATACAGGATCAGTTGCTAAAATATATAAAGTTATGAAAGTCAGAAGAAATATCTACGGGAAAGCTAAGCGACGAGAGTAGACATAAACCACCTATTTTATAGATGACCCAAGGTTGAATCAGAGCTCTAGATGGATGTACCAGCATAATCAGATGTCAATTTGGCAAACTTGACACAAAACTGGATAATTGAATATAACTTGTATTAGAAAGTCTGGACACGAGCGGTCGTTCACGCAATTGGTTGGCCTCGAGCTGAGGCATTAATACAATCAAATACAAAACAAGAAAATGCAAGTTTGGTGTGAGACCACATGACAGGTGACAACGCACAAGCACGGGTGGAAGGAGAAACAGAAAAGAGTTCTCCGTCTCCCACACGCGCGTTATAGCTCGTCCAAACTTTCCAATACGGAGACTTCAATTTAATATTGTTATAATGGGGAGTAGAGGTTACGAGAAACGTCTCAATGGATTTATCTCGCCAATACTTTGATCTATTATGTACCCCAGACTGTTTATCAATCAGAATACAACAACTTTGTAAAATGAGCTACCTGCTTGGGAACTATGCGGATTACCTCTTCTGCCTCGCACTCACAAGATGTTCGGCGGCTTCATTCGGTTTTTTTACATAAGCGACAAGAGCTGTCGAGAGTTTCTACGATGTTTTTCAAGTGTTAGTTCACCGGACAGTGTCCAGAAAGCATAACATCTACTTCACTTAGCTCGTCTTCTTAGACTACCCACTTTTTTATGACCAAGGCTTTTTGGGTAACCTATGTAAGGTTATGGTCCAATGAAATGAATTGTCCCACCTTTTACCCCAGATGATCGGTTTGTTCATTGATGTTACTGCGATGTGGCATGGTACCGATATAAGAGATAAGATTTATGTTTGCTCCAATTGAATTTAAAGATTCGACACTATTCCATATTAGCTTTGACTCAATTTTATAAGAGGCAAGTGCTTACAGGGCTGCGTGAGCCTCGTGGATGTTTCCGTGACCATATCTATGGGCACCTCACATCTCTAGAATGCTTAGATGCCCTATCAGCTCACCAGGCTTCATGTTCTGTCCTGCATGCTTTTATTGCCCAATTTCTATGAAGGTCTTCAAAGGGGGTAAGTCTAAAATGATTTGTAGTGCTGCCTTGTCGTGTCTGTTATCGCAAGGCAGCCAACCTTTGCAACTTATCTAGGGTTATTTCTCCAGTTTTGGTTTTTGTTATTGGCCACCATATGGAAGCTTATGATAGGTCACATAATGGATTTGTGCATTCAGTTTATCATTTTGAGTCTTAAGCCCCATGTTTCTTCGACCATTCCGCAGCTGTTATATATACTGTTGGTCCAAAAAAAAGACAGAGGCTGAGACATCAAATCCTTTACTTTTTATAAGTTTCTTCCAACTGAACCGCTTCTAGATACTCACCCAACAAGATATTAAAAAAATTCAGATAATTGAATCTCTGTTATCTTACCGTCTGGTGGTACCATTTGACCATGAGGTCTATGAATGGGCGTACCGGATATGACTACGGTGCTTGCCCTACCATGATAGGCAACTGGAAGATGTTTCCTAAAATTTATGAAATAAATTTCGAATTGGTTTTTTTACAATGTGAAAGAATCTCACCAGTTCGGTGTCAAGGGGTTATTAGGGTCAGCAAACATAAGCCCCGCATTGGTAGCGTGGTAAACTGAAGAGAAAAAGTCAGTGTAGTCTCCAATATTCACAGGAAGATGCATCGTTGCACAAGCCTGAGATATAAGTGCTCTAAAAAATAGATTTTAGAAGTCTTTGGAATTCATAAACGTTCATATTGTTTGTATTAAACATTTTCATCTTAAGAGATTTTTAATTATTCCTTAATTATTCATTATATCAGTTAATTAAATGTACATATATATATATACATATGATTTAGGGGAATTGTTTGAAAGTTTATGATTTTAACTTGAAGATGTTATATAAATTGGGATATAGAAATGTAAGCATAAAGAAACAAAAGATGATTTCCGGCTGACATGCTTAATCAGCAGACGAGATATTATAAATTAACATGTTTTTTCACGACTTTTGAATAGTAAGATCTTTTTAAGTACTATTCAAATTCCAAAAATTTTGTAATAAGTGTATTTTTGAAATTAATATTATTTTTTAAAAAGTGCTGCAAATGATATTTCTGGCGCTGCGAACAGAATTCTCGTACCCGTTTCCTGGTCAATTTCAATTGTTTGACGAGAGTTCACCGAACCTGGGACAGAAGGAAGAGCATGCTGAGGAAATCATCAATGATCATCCTGTTTTTCCCTTTATATCCCTTTTTATCCCTTTATGAAGATTTTTAGTGATATTTCTCAGGATAATTTACATTAACTTTTCGATAATCTTGCCATAGATATTTCTAATAAACGTATTTCAAATTTATCAAATAACTCACTAAGCAATTATTTTTTAAAAAGTGACAAGTGTTGCAAACGACATTTCTATATTTTTCTCGAAATTTGAGCTATTTTAGAGGCTTAGCTTCTGTTTGACAATCGCTTAAGTGAGTTGTTATGTGTCTACGAACATGGTAGAGGATTAAGATTCTGTGCAGCATCATTTACGAGTGTACAATTTTGGTCAGCTGAATTCAAACACCGGATTAAAAAAATTGGGCACGTTGGCTGCAGCGATTGCTCATGAACATTTTGCAGGCATTATTGATGCGATTTAAGCAAAATGAGGCAGTTTTTTGCGTCAATTCGTAACTTTAGATGAAACCTGAAACGAAATAATTGTCAAGACAGAAGATAGAGTAGATTATTTTTAAAAATGTGGAACAACAACAGAAGGTTATTATGGAAAATTGCTTGATTGGGCAAAGTTGGAAACTACTACATTTTAAGGAAAAGAAATTGTTTTTCCACTAGGATGAAGCAGTATTTTACACTTTGGTGATTGCTATTCCTTGAATTTCCGAATTTGTTGAGTATTCACCGAATTCATAATATCTGACGTTTTCTTGTTTTCAAATCTCAAAATTTTTTGTTGTTTTTTTGTTATATTGGAAATTTTTCAAACAACCCTCGTGTATATCATCTGTCAAATGAAAAACTTCAAAGATTATAGTACCTATAGTAGATTCAAATCAAAATTGTCGTGTCGAGATTGCGTATTCAGATTTATTTACCTTTCTCTTAGTTTATGATCATTTTGTAAAATTTTATTATTCTCAGATAAAATGCTTTGTATAGTTTCTCTAGCTTCTTTCCAAGCTTTAGGGGATAATCCCATTAAGAGGTTCAAAGTTGGCTACAAAAAAATTCTTACTTATTTTACGAAAAATAAATTGAAATTTGAATTGAACATATTTTCTCTACATCAAGAACTTACTGCTTTGAAAACGTGTTGATTACTTTTCAATTCTGGTCCAGTGAATAGATGAGACACTTCACTTAAGTCAAGAATGGAATCCGCAATGGCGACGCCTATTCTAGGATTAGTCTAAAAAATGTTTTTCATTTTTAAAAATAAGTAAAAAAAATACTATAAAACAATGAAAGTTTGCTAATCCTGGTTAACGATCAAGTTTATAACGCAGACGACAGTAGTTTGTTTTACTAAAAATATCATACGTTCATCGTGCTGAAGCGAATGTCCTGGATCGAAAACTAGTCAGAACAACATTTATAACATGTTCAGATGGGAGTAGCACACACAAATTGAGTTTATCAGTGAAAAACCAGATGAAGATGAACTAAAAAGTTTTGGTACCTTTTACAATACATTAACCAACATGTGATTCAAGTGGTCAAAATGCTGTCTAGGGAAAACAAGGATGTAGTTTTTTAACTTGCGAACCTACCAGAAAAAGCTGATTTTTTGGTTATGATGTTGTTAGATCAGTACAAGAAGATTGCCAAAGGGAAACAGAAATTTGGCGTGAGATAATTGACGAAAAAAACTTATTGCTGAAATTGGAAGCTAAATCTTTACAAAAGAAAATGCAGATATCTGGATAACCGGAGAGGAGCAAGGAAACGGGTAGATTATGATTATGATGAAGAAATAATCGATAGAGCGATTAGTCAGAAAGAAGAAGAAAGTTAAGATAAACAGAACGATGTTTCTGCTGTTTACTCAGTTGGTCATGACGTCGTAATCGATGTATTCAATACTTGATTAAATTACGCGGAGGGGAACGAGGTGATGAAAGAAGAAGAATGACAGTTATTTCACCCAATGGAATATAGGATCATTACTAGTGATAAAGATACAAAGTTGTATAAAAAACTTGTTTTAAAAGAAAACTATTTCTCAAACTATAAATGGGATGGCAGTACTTTATTTTTTTTTTCAATAAAACACGTTTTGGTAATGAAAAACTTTTCATGATAGATAAACCTAAATAGGTTTGTACGTAAAAATACAGAAAAAAAACCTTCCAAAAATAATTATTGTGAGTCTTTTTTGCAATAAAAATGAGACTGATAAATAATATGACACTGACCTTTTCCGGTGTTGAGAACACTCCATACGGGAGGTTTTCTATAGGGAAATCACAAGATTTTGAGTATTTCAAAAAAGACTTCATTTCGAATTTCCTAGGAAACTTATGAATTCGATTGTACGTAAATTTTTGTATATATATAGAACAATGAAAATAAATATGTAACGATTCATGAATATCAATTGCTAAATTGAAAACAAAATTAGATTCTATCAGGGACGTTGCTTAAAAGGTTTTTGTTATTTTGTTTTTACTATCATTAGATTCAGAATTGACTTTGCAACCTATCCATCATCTGCCATCAACCTATTCCTGAATGATCAAGAAAGGGATGTGATATTTTTTACCCCGCGTTATATGCCCGAAATAACTGACATTTCTTGTTTTTCTCGATCCTTATCTAGTAGTCTGGGTACCTCTTCATTACAGGAATGAGCAGTCTACGTAATTTCGAGGATTCTAAGATAGCACCACGTTTCGAACGCTCCTATTTTAGACTGAAGTTCCAAAACGGGAACCGGTTCAAAATTCCACCAAATACTCTATAACACACTAGATGATTGTATCTAAAAAGATTTTTGACATCTCGCTAGGAAAAGTGATGAAAAAAAATTTTTATAGCCTAACCTAACCACGTATTTAAAGCTGCTGATATTTTGTACCTATATTAGTACAGGGACATTAGGTGATTTTGAGCTAAAATCTGGAATTAAATTGGGTGGTTTTGGGATACTGAATTAATCTAGCAGCTCTTAACAAAATTACGGGCATATATTTTTTGTCCAAACAGTTTATTTCGAATTCCTCTTAGTTTTAGAGTTATTCGTATCACAAAATTCTTTTGTGTTGTTGCTCGTAATGTTGTAGGAGTTGCTAGGCTTATTCAGTAACAGAAAATCTCAGAAGCGCCCAATGTAATTTTCCTATTTCACCTGTACTATATCTATATCTAAATATAGGCACAAAATATCAGTACTGAAATTACGTGGTTAGGTTAGGTTACGTTAGGTTGTGTGAAGCGATGCTCGCTAAGAGCGGTACCGCACGCGTCGGTGGGTTTTTAGCTGGTAGGCGTCCGGATAGCGGACGAATCCAGTAGACCCGTGACACCTTCCCAGGGGTGTTTCGAAGATTTTCCCACCCACACCAAAATAAAAGGTTAGGTTAGCTTAGGCTAGGTTAGGTCTGAACTAAGAGATTTCTATTAGTGAGAGCTGGTTTCCATTTGTTGAATGTCATAAATGAAATTTCAATCTTCGTTATTCATTATTCAGCTAGCTACTCCAATATTTGAAATGTGATATCAGCTCAATGTTGTGTCCTTTGATAGTAATCGAAATTGGTATAGAGTAAAACACGAGAGGAAAATGTGAAGAAAATGGAGACTTTGATTATCAATAGTGAAAATTTTTTTTCAACGAAATTTTTCACAAGAAATGTCTCCTTTTTTTATATTCGCCATATCTCATTAAAGTGTAGAGACAACTTGTATAGAAACTGGCAATTTGTACAATTTTGTCTACATACATTTCGAGATAGTCGTAGTTTACGAGGAATATGAAGAAAAGTCCTACTTTTGACGTTAAGTTTTGAACAGTGAAGAGAAGCTTGTTGTAATTTGTTTTTGGAAGAGATCGTTTTTGATGTGTTGGTTTTGATTTCGCGCTCAGTCTTCCAATCATCGTTGGAGAGACAAAATTTAATAGTATAGAGAAAGAAGAAAATACAATAATTTCGACCTTTGAACAATGTTTTTGTGGAGGTAAAAGGAATAATTTGCTTAGGGGTGTTGTATATAAAACACAAATCAACTGTTTGATTAATATTTGTTAATATTCTCTTTATAATTTCATATACACATTTATTACAATTCGATGGTTTGTGATTGGAAGCCATATATATTTATTAATCTATTAATTATCCTACAAATTAACTAAATTCAACCATTTGAGGTGAACCAATAAAAGGAGAAAACGAACAACCACGGTTTAATAATATAATCGTTCCCATGTCCACTATATTCTCCAGATTTAGTTGCCACTGATTATTATTTGTATATTGTTTGAGGAGTCTTTTGATTTTACAGTCACTCTGCATTTATATCTAGAAGATATTTTGTGCAAGACTCTACATCTTGTTGTTTTGCTTCCATAATACGTAAACTCCTCTCAAAGCGAACTATCTTTTTGGAGTCCCACTTTCCAAGGTGTTAGTACTCTTTCGAGGTACTTAAGCCTTTTAGCGAAATGGGCAGGACTTAAGTAGATACTCTGGTGTTCCCATGGTGATGTTTGAAGGGGCAGCTACTCAATGGCGTCGGGAAAACCGTGGTTATTAGATTTTTTCCCACATTAGATACATCTAAGTTGTAATTCATGATTTCCATCTGCTGGATTGTAATTTTGTTGTTATCAATAAAAGGATACAGGGTTTCTCGTGAATAAGTTACTCAGAAAATGGTTCTAAATCAACAGTGAATCATTTTCTTTTTGAATTTTCTATTTAAAACACCAAAAAACAGTTACTAACTGTTTGCTGAGCTTTTCCCACGATTGAGGTTCTTAGATTTTGTTTGAAAATAGCGAGGCGCATGATTACCAATTTTTTTGACCAAACCTTTGAGCTCGTCCATAATTCTCATCACATTCGTGATTCCAATAGTCTCTAGACACCCTGTATTTTTGACCCTTCTGAATTTAAGTAACTGAGGAAACAAAAGAAAGTTCCCCCATAGATATATTATTCTTTTTCTATCTACTCAAATTCATTGTACTTATTTACGGGATTTCCTTTATAAAAATTTCGAAAATGTAAATAATGAATATATAACAGAAATTATATTATTTATCAACATTACATAATATTTAAACAATTTTTCAACATTAAAAATGTTGGCAGTAGTAACAGGTTTATACTCGCTCTAAATAAATAATAACAAGAAATAGATCAATCCACTTTCTAACATACAGATTGTCCCACATCTAATTTTTTTTCAATCTTCCCAATATAATATCTCAAAAATGATGTAAATTAATTTTCAAAAACCTAGAAATTGATTATGATTGTGAGATATCGAAAGATCGCATTCCAATATTTTACAAATTTTTTTGGGGACATTATTTAGGACGATTAACGAATTACCCTGTATATTAGAAGCGTCAAATCATTTAAACATATATGTATATAAATACTTTCTAATTGAATTTTATATATATTTATATATATATATATATATATATATATATATATATATATATATATTTATATATTTCTATTCAATGGATTTAAAATCAAAATTCTGTAATTCTGTAGAAACTCATATATGTAATCTTCCATATTTGGACAGTTGGTATGGGAAAAACGTCTCTACGTTACGGTGTAGACAAGATTCATTTTCTCTCTCGTTCAAGACACTTTATCTATACTGCGCATGCTTGAGATTGCGCAGAACCGAGCTGGAACCTCGAAGGATAGAGAAAGCGTTATCATTCAGTCTTCCTCAGTCAGAACAGCTTTCATTTATAGAAACTGTCCTTTAAGAAGTATTACATATATGTAGAAACTATATTTATACAAAATATTCCATCAAGTTATATTATTCGTACAATTCAATGTCAAGTCATCTGCATACATTCGTGGAAATTAACATAGAATCGTTTTGTTATTCAAGGTTAATCACTGTCACAATATTATTGTGATTCATGCATTTTTTCGGTATTCTTTTTTTGTTATTTTTAACCCCGCAATAAACTTTCAACTTCCAGAGCGTGTTAGCCTCTTGACAAGATTCAGTTTTTCTTGATCATACTTACGGGGTGCGTTCAAAAATTATAAAAAAGATAACCGCTTAAAAATAGCCCAGTTTTTCGATATTTAATTTATAGAGTATGTTCTGAGAATGTAGCTGATAAAACCGCTTGAAAATAGCCAGTTTTTCGAGAACAAATTTATAGGGTGCATTCAAAAAGTATAACTGAAATGTCCGCTTGAAAATGGCCAGTCTATTGAGTGCGCTCAAAAAGTATAACAAAGATAATTTTTGAAAATGGCCGGTTTTTTATTATTTTTTTCGAAAAGTTTAGTTGAAATAAGTGCTTGAGAATATCTAGTTTTTTTACGGGGTGTATTCGAGAAGTGCAACTACAATGATTGCTTGAAAATAGTCAGTTTTTCGAGATTAAATTTATGGGGGGTGTTCGAAAAGTGAAGTATGGTTAAGTGGGGTGAGAATTCCAATGAGGTCTCGACCTTTTTTAATCTTTGTCTATGTTAATGACATTTTTCGAACCTAGTTGAATGAGATCCGATTTATTTTATTTTTTCGACGTTTACCTCTACAATGAGGACTCTATAATTCAATACCCTGTATAAACCAGACATTTTATCAGGATGGAATAGATTTTGACACGTTTTTTCACAAACATTTGACTTTGTTTTGTAACCCACAAACCGGGATTCTCGATACGGATTGAGCAGGTACACAGTATAATAATATTTCAAAAAGCGAACTAAAATTCGAAAATTCCAAATTAGCTCCATATCATTTTCTGACAGTAATTGATGGTCTTTAAAAAACGAAACGATGTAAAAATCAAACATATTTAAGGCGAAGCACCAATTCTGTGGACTACAACGAATCTAATTAGTTTCAAAACATCGTCCAGAAAACTACAATTTAGTAATTACTACAAACAAGCTGGATTCCATGTAACGAATTTGTCTTAACTTCAGAGCCTATAAGAGGAGGTAAATATCTGTGCAGCGTTTCCAAAATGGAACAAAATAATTAGTGTAGCAAAGACGACCAGCAGCGGATTTTTTAAAGTTTCGTTTCTTAGGATGATGATTTACCCATTTCAGAATAGTTCCATGAGGATGACATCGTTTCTGGACACAGTAGAAGAAGATTATTGATAGACTTAAGTAGAAAATTCAAAACATGAGGTAGCGGAAACTTTACATGGTTGATCGTGCTATTAAGGTCGTAGTTGTAAAAATTAATTGGCGTCAGGTCAGGATGGGAATACATTTTGACTTTATTTCAAGAATTTATAGATAAAAATTAACCAAACATTGTAAAGTTGAAATTGATCTGATAAATTGACGACATCTGGATGATGGGATAAACTGATAGAGTTGTAGACCTGATATCAAATATTCAAAACGAATAATCATAATTTTTTATCCATTCTGTATAAAAAAATATATCATTAAACAATATAATACCTCAAAACCTGTATCAACAAATTAACATTTTATAAATAGAAATATGTTTTATACATACAGGGTGTGACAGAAATTATTACTTCGAAATACAGGATGGTGAAACAAACCTATTAGAATTTCAGAAAATGATTGTGTTTTGAAGATGCTGTCTCAAAGAGTTGTATCTCAATTATCTGATATTCCTTTAATTTATGGTACACCCTGTAAAATGGTAACAATTTGTATATAAATATACATTTAATAAATATTTAGGATCACCTTTTTTTTGGAAGGTATCTATATACCCGCCAATTTTAAGCACGAATAAAATTTATGATGATAACGAAATTTTCTATACATTTGAATTATTGCGTCAGCTACACATTTTCACCATTTAGAAGTACAGCCTAATATGGGTAAGTCCTATTTCACCACCAAACAACCTTAGGTAACGATTTTATGTAATTGGCGCAGTCGACAGGATTCGCATTGCTTTATTAACTCGATTAAAAATTGTTTGGTAGTAGATTTTCTAGCATACATACATTTCTATAATTTTTTTCTTTGAATATATTACACATTTAAAAATTTTACAGTTAGGATGAGAGTGAATTTTGATTTTTTTTAAACACATCACATTTAGACCAAATTTTCACCAAATTCTATAAAATGCTATCAATTGACTCACCTACAAATACAATTATCGAAAATCTAATTTATAATTGACTTGGCGCCATATTTAAATAACTATACGCAAAAAAAGTGACTATCTGTAACATAATTTTATATTAAAACCTTCAATTCCTATGGGAATAAGGAGAAAATTCAGTATACACGAAATTTGGTTAAATTGGATTGGTTTGGTTGAAGAGGTTCCATAAACTCAACAATAACGTGCCTACAGGGAATAAAAACTAGAAATATTTGTTTTTAATTGGAGACTTTTACATATCGTGACCCAGTCTATCCATTTCGGCCAATAAAAAGTCGATATCCTTTTCCGTAACGGCTGCCGAAGAAATAATGTTTCTATAAAAATTCGGTCTTCTGTCGTCAGGTTGATATCCGGTCATCAAAGTTCCTTCTTCCATCATTTTGGCTTTTAGACGTGGACACATCTATAATAAAAATTTCGTTTGTTGTCATACATCATATGTCATATGTCAAATCAATTTAAAAAAAATATGTCTCTCGAACTAACTCAGACGTTAAAAGTGTTGCATACCTAATATACAATTAACTGAAAACAACGTTTTTCAAATAAAATCTTTTTTAATTTACCTCTCCCAATTTCTTTTCTCTTGCAGGGCCGTGAGGTTCATTTCTTAATCGTTTTGGTATGTACCAGAAACAAACGTTTACCAATTCCGGTTCCATGATCAGATAGTACTTATCGGGTTGTTCTTTGATGCGTTTGACCATATATTCGGTCAGCTCCATCAATCTGTCTATCAGTTGTTCAAAACCTTCGTCGCCCTAAAGAATGAGTGAAACGATAAAATATTAATTTATTACATTTTAAAGTATAAATATCAACATTTTTCTGAAGATATGTCTCGGAAATCAATCTATCATATCATATTTAATACATTTGAAAGTAATTTTATTTATCTATGAAATTTTTAATTAGGTTTGTTTCATTGGGAATATGTCCCGGAAATCAACGTGTCATATCCCCAGTGGCGCAATTGGTTAGCGCACGGTACTTATAAGACAGTAGTTGTGAGCAATGCCGGGGTTGTGAGTTCGAGCCTCACCTGGGGAAGAATTTTTTCAATTCACTTTCTATATTTTTTCAATTCAATACTTCATAATTCGATATTATAAATATACAAAATTGTATCTATAACAACTCAACTAAAAAACGTTTGATTATGTTATTTCATGTATTACTGGTCACATAACATATAGGTGGGCTTTATTTAATAACATATCACAATTTTTTTTAATCAATACATGAACAAAACTTTGAACAAAGTATCGCATAGAGTAGTAATATAATACAGAGTGAATTAAATTGAAAATTATTTAGAAAATAGAGCATTAAAGAAATTTACCTTCGCTCTCCATTGCAACCAAAGCTTGAAAATATCGTTATGGCGTCCACATTGGATTACTTTGTCTCCTGTATCATATCTGATATCGTACAATTTGTCCTGCATGAATAAATAATCAGCAGCCATTTGATTGCAGCTCATCAAGAGACCCTTAAAAGAATCATTAATATCAATTTCGATACAGCTACTCTTGTCTTTCCTAATCTATTAAAAAAATTGCACCAAACAAAAAGTTGATCATTCTATTATTTATAATGATTGGTAGATTGGTCGGGGAGTCGTTTAACTGTCCCAGTCACTCCGCACCTATATCTAGAAGACCTACATCTCATTGCTCTTTAGAGGTTTTGTGCTAGAAGACCACCAACCAGTTTAATGTCGTTCCTGGTCATCACGAGAAATTTTTCAGACTTCTCATCTTGTATGGTTGTGAATCTTTTCTGGCAATGCTGTCTGTTTCCTATTAGGGGTTCTTTGTTTTTGTTAGTTAATGCTTTTAGAGTTTGTTTGCACTCCCACACTAGTTTGGATGTGCACTCAATAGTTTTCCTTCAAGGTCGCTTGGCTAATTACGAGAGAACGTGATTGTGCTTTTTAGATAGTATCCCAACACTCTTAGGCACATTCTTTTATTGTTAGCAGCTCTACCTTATAAACAGTGAGTGTTATTTAGTGGTCCACAAATGCCCAATCCAGCTCCTTGTGCTAGCTTCGAGCCTACTTATAATGAAACAAGGTGCCGAAAGTTTCTCACTGAAAAAAACATTGAAAAATATGTCTGGGAAACTTACATCTTCTTTGAAATGAATAGTCGAGCACTGCAGCAAAGCACCCATTAGTTTATGGGGATTCCAAGTGACGGAATCAGCTCTGGAAATAAGACAAATTATTTGAACAACTCCTAATAAATTGAATTAATGAATATCGATACACTACATTCTCTATCACTTTATCAAATGGAGTTTAGATAAGCACCAATGTCAAAAAATAGTGTTTTCCAGATATACAATAATCCTTGTTATGTTACTACAATGACAGGCCTCTGACATTCTGAATTTACTGCTTCCTAACTGAAAGGTTAACACTGTTTCAATGTATAAGCAAACGTCATTTGAATATTCCGTCACTACACTACAGTCTTCAGTTTCGTCGAAACGCTCGTCAAACAGTGTAAATTGTGAGTGTTGGTGTAGTGGTTGTGTAAACAGTCTTCAGTCTCGTCAAAACGCGCGTCAGCCACTGTAATTGTGAGTGTTGGTGTAGTAATGGTGTAAACAGTCTCCAGTCTCGTCGAAACGTGCGTCAGACAGTGTAATTGTGAGTGTTGGTGCAGTGATAGTGTATTCAGTATAATACACGATATGTTGTGAGAGATATTGTGGAGGCATATGACATGATTCAGGATTTCCAATGAGAAAGATATATCTAGTTGAGCGGAGCCGAAAAAGACCAAGTTATCAATTTAGATTTTGGCGTGGGGATTTATTGAACATTTAATTGTCTATTTGAACCCAATTATCACTAGATTTATCGCGAGCTGTTGAAAAAGTTGAAGTACAAGGTTTGTCTGGAAAGTTTTCGATGAAGACTGACGAAGACTGAGTTTTAGCTACATTTACAGTATGTAAAGTTACAACGAATATTCTACATTTAGATTGAATAAACTCGCTCAATTTGAATATTCTTTAATAGTGTATATCCTAACCGAAATCCCATAACAAGATCTAGTGTCAGTAAGTTCGTAAAAAAGTTTAACGAAATTGGTGCAGTAAAATATTTATCTAAATTAGAAAAACTATATTAACTGAAAACAAATCTTTAAATGTTTCTGTAATGTTAGAAGAAGATCCACATTTGCAAAGTTCCTAAACTTTCCAAACAACTCTCGTATTTGATATATTTAAAGATGTGGTTGAAATATTGGCTTATAAGGGATAATTAAAATAATTAAAAATAAGTTTGACGTGACTGCATATCTTAGAATTTTCTATAGAGGTGTAACATAATCTACATGTCTTCATGTATTATGATTATTTTTAGTGTTTATGATACCTACTTTATTTAATGATTGTACCTAAATAGGTATTAAGCATATGCAACCATATATATATATATTGTACTCTATTAATTTATAGTTATAAGTTGGTACCATTGAATATTGACAATGACTTTATTGTATGAAGTATAAATAGTGGGACATATGTAAAATTTTCTCTCTTTCCTGTCATAAAACTCAATGAGTGAAGATTAATAAAAATGTGCTCAACAAGTGAGACTATGTTTTATTCATAAAAATATAACAAGACAATAAGACAATACGTTACATGGTGTCAGGTAGTATCCAGGGCGAAAAAAGAAAAAAAAAAAATAAGCAGTAGAAAACTGGATGGCGATGGATTCTCTAAGATTAATCCCAGCCATGGACTTTGAAAATGGAAATGTGGCGAAGAATTGGACCACATGGATTCAAAAGTTTGAAATTTATTTGCTGGCTTCAGGACACGCGGATGATACTGAAGAAAAGAAGGTAGCAATTTTTCTAAATTTAATTGGTGATAAAGGTATGGAAATTTTCAATACATTGGATATAAAACTAGAAAAAGCAAAAATAGAAGATGTGAAGAAACAATTTAAAAAATATTGTGAGCCGAAGAAGAATGTAGTTTACGAGCGATATAAGTTTTTGCAATGCACACAAAAAGCAAATCAATCCATCAGCCAGTATATCACAGAGCTGAAAACATTGGCTGCATCGTGCGAATATCAAGAAAATAATAACATGATAAGAGACAGAGTGATAATGGGTATCCTGGACCACGGACTCAGAGAGAAGCTCCTACAAATAGAAAATTTGACGCTTAGTAAGACAGAAGATTTGTGCAGAATACACGAACAAAGCAGAATCCAGATGGCGGATATGGATAGTACATCATCAACCAGTGCTGTGGATACCGTTGGAATACAAAAAAAAAATAAGATGAGTACTTTTTCATCTAATAATAATAATTTTAATAAGAAAAATAATGGTAATTTTTATAATAAAAACAAGCATTCTCCATTTAAAACCCAAAATAATCAAAATAATGTATTTTTGTGTAGAAAATGCAAAAACAAACATAAATATGGGCAATGTCCAGCCTTTGGTAAATTCTGTTCTATATGTAAAAAACATAATCATTTTGAATCTTGTTGTGAAAATAAATCTAAGAAACTCCATAAAGGTAGTATTAACAAAAAGTTTGTAAATAATATTGAATATGATGATAGTTCCTCCAATGATGAATTTTTTATTGACTGTTTGAAAATAGAATCTTTAAATTCTGAATTATACAGGGGTAAAAATGAAAATAATAACGAAATTATAGAAAATATTTTAATTAATGAAAATATTATCTGTTTTAAGATTGATACGGGTGCACAATGTAATATTCTCCCTGCCAAGATTTTAAGAATGGTTGCCCCATCAGCCCTCATCAAACCACAACAGATCGATCTAACAGCTTACGGCGGTGCTAGGATTGATGTCAAGGGATCTACAGAGCTTAATTGTAAGATTCGTGGTGAGAATTGTATACTCAAATTTTTAATTGTGAATGCTGAAGGTAGACCTATTTTAGGCTTAAAGTCGAGTTTAAACTTAAATCTAATACAAACTGTTAATAGCATAAATTACTCAAATAATTTACCATTATTTTCGTCAAAAGAAGATGCAATAAACAAGTATAAGACTGTATTCGAGGGTTTAGGAACATTTCCAGGGGAACCTTATAAATTTACTTTAAAACCAGATGCAAATCCTTGTGTTTTTCCTGCAAGGAGAATCCCAAAAAGTTTATTGCCTGAATTTCAAAATTCATTAAATAGATTAGAAAAACAAGGAGTTATTAGTAAACAAACAGAACCCACTGATTGGGTTAATAATATTGTTGTTACAGAAAAGCCAAATAAAAAATTAAGAATTTGCCTAGATCCATCAGTTTTAAATCAGTACATTAAAAGAGAACATTTTCAAATACCATCAGCTGATGAAATTCTATGTGATTTAAACAATAAAAAATATTTCTCGGTATTGGATCTTAAAGACTCTTACTATCAAATTAAATTAGATAAAGAAACATCAAAGCTCACTACATTTGCAACACCTTTGGGTAGATACAGGTTTTTGAGGCTTCCTTTTGGCATAAACACTGCGGCTGAGGTTTTCCAAAGAAAAAATAATATAATTTTTGGGGCCATATTGGGTAACAAAGTTTTTATCGATGATTTAATTATCTCAGGAACTACAGAACATGAGCATGATGAAATATTAGATAAAGTTTTAAATACAGCTAGAATAAATGGTATAACTTTTAACAGAGAAAAATTTCAATTTAAAAGAAAAGAAGTGAAAATTCTGGGTTTTAAAGTTTCAGAAAAAGGAATAGAAATAGATCCTGGTAGGATTGAAGCAATTCTAAAACTAGAAGATCCTAAAAATAAAAAGGAACTTCTAAGATTTTTAGGTTTAGTAAAATACTTAGCTAAGTTTATACCTAATTTATCACAAATAACAGCTCCACTAAGAAATTTGACTTGTTCTAACGTGGTTTGGAATTGGGAAAAAAGTCACTCAGAAAGTGTTCAAACATTAAAAAATTTATTAACCTCGCCCCCATGTTTAGTACATTACAATGCTAATGAACCTTTAACAATTCAATGTGATGCTTCTTCAGAGGGAATGGGTGCATGTTTGTTACAAAAGGGACAGCCTGTTGCATTTGCAAGTCGAGCTTTGACGGACTGTGAAAAGAGATATGCATGTATAGAAAGGGAAATGTCTGCAATATTATTTGCGGCTGAAAGGTATAATTTTTATATATATGGAAAAAAAATTAACGTTCACACAGATCATAAACCCCTGGTAAATATTTTTAAAAAAGATATTAATAAGATTTCAAGCAGATTGCAGAGAATGCGTCTTAGACTTATGAAATATCAGTTAGAAGTTTCCTATTTACCTGGTAAACAAATGTTTATAGCTGATATGCTTTCTAGGGCTTTTTTGAAGGGGCCAGTAAAAAATGATACAGAAAATAATTTTATTGTACACAATATTGACAAGAAAATACCTATGAGTGCGAATAAAATATCAGAAATTGTAGGTGAAACAAATAATGATACAACTCTAGCATTAGTAAAAAAATTTATTGTACAAGGTTGGCCAAAAAATAATAAGAGTTTATCTCCAGAGCTTAAAAATTTATTTCAAATAAGAAGCGAACTTTCTATTGAAAATGATCTGATATTATTTGGTGATAGAGTTGTCATCCCAAAAAACCTTAGAATTTTAATGTTGTCTAAATTACATGAAGGACACTTAGGCATAAATAAATGTAGAGCAAGGGCTAGGGAAAGTATTTTTTGGCCAAATATTAGTAATGATATTAACAATTTTATTTTAAATTGTGAGGTTTGCCTTAAATTCAGGAATAACAATCCGAAATTGCCTCTTTTACAGCACAATATTCCAGAAAGACCTTGGCAAGAAATTGCCATGGATATTTGTGAGTTTCAAGGAAATTTTTTTTTGGTAGTTATAGACTATTTTTCGAGATGGATTGAATTAAAAGACATAAAAAATAAGGATTCTGTTGAGGTAGTGAAAGCATTGAAGAATATTTTTTCTGTGCATGGATTTCCAGAAACAATAATTTCTGATAACAATCCTTTTAATTCATTTTATTTTAAAAACTTTTTGAACGAAATTAATATATCATTGAAAACATCTAGTCCAAATTATCCAAGAAGCAATGGTTTAGCTGAGAAGGCCGTTGGCATTTGCAAAAATATGCTAAAAAAATGTAATTATGAAAGAGGCACTTTAGATTTTTATCTTTTGAAGTATAGAAATACGCCAATTCCTGATATAGGTCTATCACCAGCACAAATGATATTCAATCGTCGTTTAAAAGATAGTTTACCCTGTGTGGATTCCTTGCTTGAACCTACATTAGCTGTTAAGAGTAAATTAATGAAAAAGTTTGAAATCAGGCGACAAAAACAAAAAAAGTATTATGATAAACATTCAAAAAATTTGGCAGAGGGAAAAACTAATGACAGAGTTATGTTTAAAAATAAGAAATCTTGGGAAAAAGGGACGATAGTCGATGATACGATTTATCCTAGGTCACATATCATTAAGGATGGGTATGGAAATTTTTATAGGCGTAACAGGCAACATTTAATTATAAAAGATGAATCTTTTGTTAATGATCCTCCTCCAAAGGAAGACTCTGATAAATTTGTACGTGAACCTTATTTTTTACGTAGTTCAGTTCAAAACAATTAAAATGTAAATAAATGGTGTTGGGTATTATTGATAAAATTCACTTTTGTAGAGTGCATAAAATTATAATAATTTGTAAAATATAGCGTTATTGTATATCAATTAGTTTAATTAGGTTGACTATTTTAAATGATTATTAATGATGGTTAGATCTATGTTTATAAAATTTGTATATATATTTTTTTTTAGGCTTATAGGAGGGGATGTAACATAATCTACATGTCTTCATGTATTATGATTATTTTTAGTGTTTATGATACCTACTTTATTTAATGATTGTACCTAAATAGGTATTAAGCATATGCAACCATATATATATATATTGTACTCTATTAATTTATAGTTATAAGTTGGTACCATTGAATATTGACAATGACTTTATTGTATGAAGTATAAATAGTGGGACATATGTAAAATTTTCTCTCTTTCCTGTCATAAAACTCAATGAGTGAAGATTAATAAAAATGTGCTCAACAAGTGAGACTATGTTTTATTCATAAAAATATAACAAGACAATAAGACAATACGTTACAGAGGGTGGGTGGTTCTTTTTAAAAAATCTTTCATAAATCAATAACAATTTATAAGCGTTTCTTCAAATTTACCGGTTTGTTAAGATCTCAGTTTTATCTTTTCTATATAAACATAATTTAATGAATATCAACAAACCTTATCTCTTTTTCAATGTTTAGTAATAAGTAATTCCCAGTAACGAATAATCCTATTTCTTTATATCAAAATAAAGTGAAATATCAATTTAATTTCACACTTTGATAACATCTATAAACTGTTAAATTAATTTCCGTGGCTTTTTCTCCGCCGATTAATATATTTCAAGATAAAATTGATCTAGAATACTTTGCGATTGCACTCAATTCAATTAGAGAGGTTTCGTGAATTCTTTTCATTTCAGAGACTTAACATGGGGTACAAATCAAGCTGGTTACTTGTTGGGACAAAAAGAAACGATCACCACCAAATCGACGCGTCGAAGACTTGAAATTCACACGGACTTAAATCTGATTCGTTTAGAGACGCATTACACACATAAACCTTCAGGATCCACAGTTTTTGTCGCGAGTAAAATTCCAAGTTATGGTACTGACGTGTTTGCTGGATTGAAATAGAGGTTAATTATGCACCAGGACCTGGTGGTACTGGTAAGCCCGAGGGGCAAGTGTTTTGAATGGAGAATCTAGGTTTCATTAATGATATTATAATTTGTTATGATAAAAATAAAATATGATGTATAATTTGTGCTTAATTTCTTCTTTTTAACCCTCATAGTCAGATCTCTTGAAATGTTGAAAAATATACTTATAACTTTGACCCTGTATAGTATACACAAATAACGAATGTAAACAAAACTAATTATAACAGTGATTTAGATCCATGTTTTCACTATTGTATGACCTATAGTTGAAATGTGTATGTATGAGAGTTTTGGAATTATCAAAAATTTTATGAGGTTATGTAAAATATTGCCTGAATTTTTGGTGTTTTAGAAAATTTAGTACATTTTGCTTGGAGGAACCCTTTTTGTGACACGTACTTTGAAATGTGTACGTCTATGGGATACGTACGTCTATGCCCTGGAAAAAGAATGTTTTGAATATCTGAAAACATTCTTCAGACACCATCCAAATCGAATTATAAGACTTCAAAGTTAAAATTTTCCCGATTTTGAAAGAAATTGGAAATTATTTTTACAATCTCTCATAAAAAATTGAATATTTCTTATACAATGGGAGATATGGGGTTCTCCTCTACTTTTTCCTATGATAAAATATTGTACTCTTGATTGACCATATTTGGATTTTTGCAAATTCTATATTTAAGAGAATTATACAGGGTGAAAGTTGTTGTGAAGATTTTTATTATAAAATCTACATTGTATACGTTTATGTAAAGGAAATGTGAGAATAAAGAGAGTAGTAGCCGTATATATACAAGGTGTTCCACGACGAGTTGAAACTATCTATACCTGGCAAAATATTTATAGTAGGATCATGAAAATTTCTACGTTTGGGTTTTCGGATATGATGTTTTTAACTAAAATATTTTCTACTGGAAATCGACTGTAACTTTCTTATTTCAAATAAAACACCCTATATATTACTACATTTTTGAAATCTACGTGAAATTTTAGTATACTATTGTCCAAAAACTTTTTTAGAAAAATACATACTTTTTGAGTTATTGATGTTTTCCTAAAAAAAATTTGACCTTTGCAGACCCTTATAAATTATTTTTTTACGAGAATTCCCTTGAAAATACGAAAATAGTTTCTATTCGGTCAGACGTATTTGAATCTATGTTGAAAATTTTTTTTTTCATACAGGGTGTGTATATAAAGTGTATAAAAGTTTAGCTTCATAAATATCAAATTTCTTTATTTTTTTTTAAACAGAACCACCCGGTTCTTTCTATTTTAATGCATTCATTTATAATTTCCTATACCTAAACCTTAGCGTTATCCATATATTAAGCCATTTTCATATCTTTAAGGGTATCCTCATAAAAAATAATTAATAAGGGTCTGCAATGGTCAAATTTTTTTTAGAAAAAAATCAATAACTAAAAAAGTTTTTAGACAAAAGTATACTAAAATTTTACCTAGATTTCAAAAATGTATTAATATATTTAGAATAACAAAGTCCATCTTTGAAAATATTTTAAAAGTATTTTGCGATATATACAAATAGTTTTAACTCGTCGCGTCGTGTGGGACACCTTGTGTAGGAATTTTTCGCGTATAATAAAAATTTAATTATACGAAAAATTGAATAAAAAAATTTCAGGAAAGGACACATCCAAAAAAAATATAATTATCCTAAAAAAATATGAGATATTTGTTTCTTTCTAATGCCAATAGATGGAAAATCGATTAATTCAAATATTCGAGTATATTTTGTTCAGTCACTACCATAATCATGGAAATTATACAGGGTGAAAAATGTGAATAGAACAAATCAAATTATAAATCATCAAAATCATATTTGTTTTGGATTGCCGGGAAATAATCTAATTTTGGTTTCTTCGTCTATAAATACATTATACAGAGTTCGGCATAAGTCAGGCAACACAGATCGAAAAATCCACATAAGTCCGGCAATGGTCATAAGTCTTGCAACGCTGTCAGAAGAGTGTTTTTTGTTAAGTCGTATCTGCGTACGAAACTTCAACCATTTTAGAACTCACCGCTATCAAATCGTTAAACAGTGCTGAAGACGTACAAGTAATTCTTAAAAACGGGCTCTGTTGCCGACGCGCCGCGTTCTGTACTACCGGTATCTGTAGCAACTAACGAAAATATGGAAATAGTAGCGCCGGCGTTATTTGAACAGCTGAATCTATCTGCAGTGCGACTATCCGAATGCTGATACGTATGCGCTAATAAGTTTACCGTCCGCGTATCCTCCGCACACTTCAAGATGATTTCGGTCGCAGATTGGAATTTGGGAGTGGTATCCCAGATCCAGTAAGATCATCCGCAGTTCTAGCATTCCATTTTGTAGTCGGGATCAATCGGCATGTACTAGAACGACCAGAATCATCACGTCTTCATTTAAGAAAAAATTAACTTGCCTGGGGTGTGTGTATCCATGTAGGAGGTTTCCTGGATCACGTGACGAGCGCCAAAGTTATCTGGAAATTCTCGAAGATCTACGTGGACCAATGGTCGACGATCCATGTCATTTCATGGAAGATGGCAGCACTACACGTTTTGTGTGCGGAAGTATGTTCATTTTGGAGAATGGATAGGGAGAAGAGGGTTGGTTGAGTAGCTCGCACGGTCACGTGACCTGACATCCTGTGATTTCTTTCTGTGGGGCATCTTCAAGAACTCCATTTTTGCAAGAGGACCACGCATTCTTTCAGACTTCCAAATGCAATTGAAGAATTTGAGGCGGATAGACAAGAATTTCTTTCAATAATTTGATTTTTATGCTGCATTTTTTGCCCAGTAAATTTTTAGCTTGACAGGAATCCCCGGACCTGCGTTTCTGTTGAGAGACGTTGTGGTTAATGCATCAATTTGAACAATCTCTTTCGAATCTTTTTTATAATTTCTTAAAATAATTCAATTTAAATGCTGCATTTTTTGTTACTTAATTTATGACGACTTCTGTAGTATGAAAAAGAAGATCCCCAGAAAATTTTTAACTCGGTATCTATCGATATTTCAACCCCTTAAAATGGGATAGGCAGGTGTTCCGCGGTAGATATTAAACAAATAATTATTTCTAGGTAATTTTTTCTTAGATTGAACTTTTGATGTCTTTAAAATGATAAAAAATTATTAAAAAATGTCAGTAGAATGTATATTTAATTCACATTTCAGTTAAAGGCGAATGTGAATCACATCAAATTATCAAATAAACTGAATGATATTTAATTTCTTAATGATCTGAATAAACAAAGCAGTCATAAATAAACACGCTCGCGTTTGACATAAACAAAAACCACTATTCCGAGAAATAAACAAACGGTATCGGTACTTTCTTTTCTCTATAGAACATTGTAAATCCCAATACATTATCTGATATGATATAAATACCGACGACTGCTAACAATATTCAACAGTTACTTCAAGACTATCACACAAGAAAACCAAAAATGAAAAGTTTCATTGTACTAGCGCTCTGTTTAGCGATTTCCGCTGCTGTCCCTTTGGACATAGTCGAAGATGAAGAAGGACAAGAGTACCTGGTCGTTCCTTTACATAGAGAAAGAAGGTAAGTTTCATTTGAAAGATTTAAACTCCTACTTTATGTCAATCGATAAGTTCATCTGAATTTCAAGATAATATTTTTTTTCCAGAGAAGTGAAAGTCGGCGCCAGTCAAAGCGGTGTCAACGTAGGTCATTCCAGCACGTACGGTAACGGTCCACATAGAGTAGACACAGCTGTAGGAGCTAGTAAATCTTGGGGATCACACGGTATCAAACCCGATTCATTCGGTGGCAGTGTTAGCTACAGCCACACACCCTCAGGTTCATCGGCGTTTGCAGGAGCAAATAGAGCTCCAGGATATGGGACTGACGTTTCAGCTGGGGGTAGATACAATTTCGCTGGTGGTAAAAATTGGAACGCGGGGGTTTCCGCTGGTTATAACCGTCATTTCGGAGGACCTGGTGGTACTGGTAAACCACAAGCTAGTGTTGGATTAGGTGTTAATGGTAGATTTTAAGTAATTGATTAATGAAATATTAGGAATCTAATTTTGTTGTTTTATTGCGACGAGATTACTCTGGTTAGAATTTCCTAATGAAAGTCGGAAAATTGATAGAAATTGATTCAGAAATTAAATGTAAATAAAAACGGCGAAGTTCATTTCAAAGCTAAACTTGTTTGTTACAACTTCCTTGCAAGGGTTGGGCATTGTTTGGGAACGGGTTTTCTTTGATGATTCCATGTTTGACCATTCTAAGTGACGTTTTTACTACCATGCTTTCCAGTACTAGATTTAGAATCACTTCTAGTGCAGCTGTTGGACAAGATTCCATGATCTCAACTGCACAAATGAAAGCCAGTCTTTATACCTTCGACAAATCGTTCCTCGTGGTATTCAGACTAGTTCTAGTACCCCAAACCACTGCGCGGTGTGGTTATTAACCCCGAAGATCATAAAATTTCAATATGAACTAAGCTGAACCTACGCGAAGGACTAGGTTAATATAAAATCGAAATTACGTTCATAATATCGTTAAACATCTAAAAGGGAGTTATTGTACATTCAGGAGTGCCAAATAGAGACAATGAAAGAAAATATATATTAATAGTTATCAAGTCGTGTAAGGTAATGAAGTATATGGTTATATGGATACATAATTGTATACAGGAGAGTATATATAATTATGTAAAATTGTATTTAGTGTAATTATAAACCCAGAAGATGTTGTTCATTTTCCACCCTGTATTTCCGATTTACATTAATCACTGGAGTCGACATAAGACGTAAGCGTTATCTTTTAACGTAACTATACATATTACTACGGACCAAAACCTTATACAGAGTGAATCTTGAGGATCTTCACATTCTTTTACTATATGTTAACTCCCCTAGGAAGGATATCTAGTAGCTACTGTAAAGTTAATTACTTTTCATAACATTATTAATTTACAGGGTGATTTGTGAAGTTGAAGAATGAAATTTTTTCCACGTTTGCAAATTATTTGATGCTGGACAGATAAAACGCCAATTGGCGATACCCACAAACAAAGTAAATAAAAATAAACACACAGATAATAATCCCCAAATCATCCTTTGGCTTCTCTATTTTTTCTTCTCTATACATTGTTGTTCTTTTGTTGCGTAAGGGCATTAAACACACGCGCCGTTCCCCGTAGGGGAAAATCAATAATCGGATCAAGGTTCCCCACGTTTAAATCCCGGTTAAGCCCTAAAGTGTGCATCAATTTGCATCGAGAAACTACTTACGGGGGCTCGAAAAATACTCGTCTCTCTATCAAAGTGTCGAAAGCACTCGGGGGTAAAACACTCTCTATTGACTTAAACTCCATCCATTATCGTATGTCAGCGGATTTTGAGTCAATAATTATGAGTGCCTTTAATATATTTCGTGTTTTAAGTACTTTAAGTAGGTTCAAATATACAGGACAATTTTCAATTGGAAGGGTAGGTTATTTCGACCAAAATATGATGATAGGAGATCATAAAATTATGCTAAATACATTTCCTTTTTAGTATAATCACGTTTTTGGTTTCTAATAGTCTATTTTTGAAAGCACAAATTTATTTAAAAGTGATTTACTTTGACTTCTACATCGAATTTTATAACATCTTCATATTCATAGATAAAAACTGCTTGTACAATCATAATCTTTTATAATCAAAATGATCTGGATATTCTGCACTATCTCCTCACTTAGTCCATGTACACAACCTCTACATTTTTTTCCTGTCTATCTGTTAGTTGCCAACAAATAAGAAATATATATCTAAAGACATCGAAAATTGAGTATTGGAGACCAGAAATATTTGTATCCCATATCATTCTGGTAAAGCTCTTCCGTGACGCGTAAGCCCTGATGGATAAGCTCTCACTGCTCTATGTTCAAAATTTCTGGAAACCTGTCCAGGTAACTATGGAGAAATTGGAATTTATGTTTTTATTGCACTTTATACTTTTTATTTGTAGCAGAAGGTCTTCTACATGTTCCATAATAATTTTCAGAGAAGATTCTAGTTTACAGAAAAGAAAGCCTTTAGTTCTAATTCAGTCATTTCTAAATTGAGTATTAGTTGTTCAATTTGGGGTTATAAAACATATCGGCTTCAATGCTGGACTGTATTTTCCTCATCAGGTTCCATATTTTCACTGAAGGACCAGTTTCGTTTTACTTGTTCGACTTTACTATTCTAAAGACAGGTAACTTTAATATAATCGCTTTATTTATCAAAATGAATGTTTACCATTTTTAAATAGACACAAATTTATAGCTGACCTGCGAGAAATTATGACAAGGGAAGTGTACGACCTTCAGAAACCAGAAATCCAACATATTGATGAGCTCAAAGAAGGAGGAAAACTAGCTGAAAGCGCGTTAATTGATTTAGTGACAAGTGTCCCTGAAAGGCTACCAAAAATTCTTTTGTTATTTTGTACTAAGAGTATTTGTTTGACAACCATCAATAGTGAGTTTGTAAACAGTGCAAAAATTGGTCATCGTTTATTTGAAAGGCCTTATCCCAACCATTTTAGAAGCTGAACTGAATTCTACTCTGGGTGAGACTGTTCCTTCGTTAGCAACAGAAAATATTTGGTTAGCAAAGTTTAGACGAGACCGTACGAAATAGGAAGAAAATGTTGGAGAAAATCCACTGGATGATCGTCTACTGAAAGTGCGTGAGCTAGCAGACACAGTAGGCATTTAAAAAATTGCAGTACATCGCATATTAACTCAAAATTTCGACATGAGAAAGCTGTGCACAAGATGGTGTCACAATGCAACAAAAGCAGCGTTGGGATGATATTTCCTTGGAGTGTTTGGCAATGTTTCGCAGAAATAAAGAGAAATAGATCAAACGTGAGTCCATCCTTTCCCGCTCGAATCGAAATGAAAAAATAATCAAAACAATGGACTGAAAACGGAGAACCGACTCCAAAGAAGCCCATTCCATTTGCAGACAAGGTCATGGCGCTGGTTTTTTGGGATGCGCGTGGGATAATTTTCATTGACTATAATGAAAAAGAAAAAACTATCAACGACGAGTATGATGCAATGTTAGAGCGAAGAAATCAAGCAAAAACCACCGCATTTGGTTAAGAAGAAAGTGGTGTTTCATCAAGACAGTGTATTTTCTCACACATCCGTTATTGCAATGGCCAAAAATAATGAATTAAAGTTTAAATTGCTACTTTATGCACACTATTTTTCAGATTTATTCTCCTCGGATTATTTTCTGTTCCCAGACTTGAAAAAATGGCTCGGTGATGGTAATGGTTATTTTGAACAGCTTGACGAACATCGCTGGAGACACGCTCTATATAGTTAAGATAAAAATATTTAATCACACCAAAAACACCAAAAACAAGAGAAAATTTTAAAAAATCGCCCCTTCGGTGAAGTCCCATTTGCACTTAGCTTCCCGGAAGGTCGTGTCGTGATTAATGATAGGGTAATTAATAAGGGCGCCGTCGAGCCCTAATTGCGGTGTACTTTAAAGTAAAATGAAATTATTATTGCCCTCTCTCCCCGGATTAGAGGAAGTTTCAGTAGATATTTAACTTAGAAAGCTTGTACTCACCGCTCGATACCGGAGAGACGGGGATGTCGATATTTTTTCGAAAGGAGAAGTCCTCCACCCCAAGCTGCCTGTAAAAAAAATAATCATCAATCAAATTTTGAGAAGAAGAACTCATTAGAGACCCATTGCTGTGTTACAAATTAGAGACATATCTTTATTTAAAAAGTGTAAGTGAAATAAATGGATACTTACATCGACATGTAGCCACATTCCGTACTTTTTACAAATATCAGCGATGTCATTGATGGGATCGAAAGCACCTAACACGGTAGTACCAGCGGTACAAGCCACGAAGAACGGGATATGCCCTTTAGCTCTTCTATCGATAATAAGTTTTTCCAATTCCTGGGGGATCATACGGCCGTATTCATCTGAAGGTACCATGACGCAGTTATCAGTACCCAGACCACAAACAGATGCGCATGATTTAACCGAGTAGTGACTCTGGAATACAAAAAAATATTATTGATCACCGCTATGATACCAAAGTGCCGTTAAACATCACCTGATCTGAGGTATACATAACCAATTGGCCTTGAATAGTAGCGATTCCTTTTTCTTTGTAATTGGGAAACATTTTATGTCTGGCGGCTAGGAAGGCGTAAAGGTTGGAGATGGAACCACCTTAAAACAAAAAAATTATAAAAAAGGTTGGTTAGATGATCTTTATGGATCACAAAATCACCTGGTGCTAATATGGAATCGCCTTTTCTCCAGTTTTTTCCAATAATTTCCCTCATGTGGGTCATAACAACGTTTTCCATTAAAATGAAAACCGGAGCAATTTCGTAGGTGAACATGTTGGTGTTTGCTGTAGCTGTTAACCATTCTCCGGCCATGGAAACTATATCCAGACCAGTGGATAGCTGATTGAAGAAATGCGGATGACCTATAAAATCATATCTTTATAGTTTACCAATCAAAACCTCTATTATCAAACACAGTACTAATTTTCCATATAAATTTTGCGGACACTCGATTCATAAAAAATTACTACTGTATTCGATCAGTCAGCTCGTCATCATCGTTGAAATGTTAATTACCAAGGAAATATTTTAGGTGTAAGAAGACATCAAAGTCGCCAAAAGCGAAGTATGGCCGAATCCCTGTAGAAGTTTTTTGCAGGAATCCTAGTTGCTTAACCTTTATGATTATCCAAGAAAGAAAATCATTATCGTCTTCATTGTCCATTGTTTTTTGTGTTATTAACTAATTCATTGTGTTATTCATTACAAATTCCATATAATGAGCACTAATTACAAACTCCTGTACACAAAGACGGGTGTCCACAACGTTCTTCATCATTCATTCGACAAGATCATTCATTGAATTGTCTTACCCATCTTCTAATCATTGAATGTTTCACAGGATTTTGTACATAAACCTGGCACCTTTTTTCAACAACCTCAACCTCTTCATCATACATACAAGTGGAAATAATTAATGCAAATTACTGATTTTTTATCACATCTCGTCAAGATTTTAATTTAGGTAATTTCTAACTATTTTGGAATGTAATTGGTTGAAAATAGAAACCTATCTGCATGGATTTTCCTTCCATGGGGTCCAGGTACCCAGCAGAATACATCACGACAACTCGTCTTTTGTCCTTTTTGATCTATCGATTTCAAGACTATCTGGATATTTTCGCAGATTTCCGTTTCCAACTATCCAGCGTGTGCTTCGAAGTACATACTAAAAATGCTTCTCGCAAATTATGCCGTTTTCAAAACTTCAACCAAAGTTGTCAAAATAGGTAAGAAATAAGGCTTTTTCATCGACTACATCTGATGATTTTAATGATCACTTTGTGAATTTAGTCAAAATTTATCAAATTCCATAACTCCTTTATCCTTGATCCGCTTTAATATCTCCCTGATGCTAATGCTAACTTACGGTTTCTTCTTTATACCCATAGTTTTAGCAGAGATTCGCAGCACACCTTTTTTTTCTTTTCCCAATTGCCTAAAGACCTCTGTATGAAGCTGGAGATGAAAATCAGACATCGAATTAACGCCCAATTGCACTTCATCTCACGTTATCTAAGATCATAGAAAGATTGGTCAAAAAAAGTTCTTATCATTTCTGTTTAAATATCATCAGGGTTTTTGAGAAACAAATGCAAAAATGATGCTATATTCTCCCTCCTAAATAATGTCTACTCTAGCCTAAACAGACATCACTCTACAAGTCATACCTTACCAGCAAAAATCAGCTTGTAAGGGTTGATAAAACGATGTCTTCTTGCAAGCCCATAGACTGTGGAGTACCCCAAGGCTCAGTACTAGGCCCTATGTTGTTTATAAGCGACATCGCCTATCTAGACATCAGTGGTAAAGTCTATTTGTAGAAGTTACTAGTTTCTCTTTGAGCAAACCCGATCTCACAGTACAGTAGTAAAATTCTTAGAGCTTGTTCAAGGGCAGATCCAGGGTCTTGACAAAGGGGAGTTCATTAGTATTAGGATGAGTTCTTCCCCAAAGATATGGCGTTTTTTAAGCCTTTTACCCACAAAATTATGTGGTTTTTGACAACATAATGACGAACTTTACGCAATTTTCACTTTAAACCTCAATTCCTCATCGACTTTGAAAGAAAAAACCAAGTTAATTATTCAGTAAGGGCCCCCATGATCCCTCCCTGGATCCACGCTTGTGCTTGTGGATAAGGGAGTTACATATTGCCGCCTTATTTAAAAAATTAAGTTCCTCCTCTTTTGAGCTGAGATCTGTTTCCAAAAAACTGAACTTATCCTTAAAAGTTTATTATGCCTTTATTGAGTCGCATCTCCAATATGCCCTTCCCTTCTGGGGTACGTGTGGTACGAATCAATTTGAGCGAATCTTCAAACTACAAAATAGCGCTGTTAGATATTCACTTGGACTAAACAGCAGTAATCACTGCAAGAACTTCTTTGAAAAATTCTGACTTTTCCTTCCTTGTTCATGATTATTATTAAGAATGTCTTTACTTTCTGTTATAATTCCCTATTTACAATATATCTAAAAGAATAACAATAAGTATGTTGGCCATTGTTCTGGCGATCCCTAGATGACGTGTGTACGTCTGGAAGAAATGTTGTGGTTCCTTGCATCGTGGCATTATCCACAAGTTTGACGTAGTAACAATAACTCTGTCCCTGGTATATAGTTGTGACTTCCAGAATCTTTCGGCTGAAATATCCCTGAAAAGCATCTGAAAAACAGGGTTTCAAAAATTGATCGGGGTTTTAGTTTTCGAGAAGGCAACGTGGCTGACGTTTAATTATTTCGGTATTAATAAAATTTGGAATTTTTCAACCAAACCATGTGATTAATGAACCATGCAGGCGCGATTAGCGGATTTGAGTTTTTCTCGAAGGTCTTTTGGCAGACAGAAACTGTAAAAGTTTGTTGAAATGTTGGTAACGAAGTCTTTGACAGTGGGTATGTCATGCAATCACGAAGTTCTAGGAAGTTTTGGGTAGCATGAATATTTAATGGCGATACGGGGGCACTTGTTTTGTACCACCTGTAGGGTGCGGAAATTTTGTTTGGTACTTGTGTACTACACAGGGGCTGCTTATGTTAAAATGGATCTAATTATTAGTTTGTTTTGTGGGTTGAGTTTACTGTGTTTACAAATGAGAGGTAAAGTTTGAATCAGTTTGCCTAATTCGTAAGCTCGCTTCTTCAATTTCAAAAGATCGTTGCACGGCTAGCCACATAAGAACGCGGAGCATGACTTTTACTAACCTACTCCACGTTCAAAATTAGTTGAAGGCTCAAGACTTTACAATTCTAAAAAAAGTGCACAATCATTTGCCACTTGAAATCAAATCGATTATTACTTATTACTATTACCTATAATTGTGGTTTTTTCCTATATATTGAAATTTTATTTTATTTGTATATTTGTTTTTTAGTTTTTACAAGCTTTTATCTATAAATTGTAACAATTTTTTCACAAAACAGCATTTCTCTCTTTCTAATAATTTGCCACAGCTTCCACATAAATATACGACTTTTTTGAAATCTTCCACAAATACATTCATCTGCAATTAACGCCCTTATCTCCTTTTTAAAACTTCCATCTGTCTATAATACATGGAGTATATTTAAAAACTCCGTAGAGATTGATTGTAGAAACGACTCCTGAAGTTGGAAGCGGGAGGTTGGATTATATTTGATAATATCCTCGGGCTTTATAAACTACATTTGGGATACGTAGTCCTGTTTAAGGTATTTTCAAAACTTGTTTTTCAAAAAGAATTTGTAAAACTTCTCGTATGGTCTTTTCGGTTCAATCGTGAACTGGAGTGATTTGAATCAGTTCTGATTTTAAAAAATATTCTTTTTTATCGATTTATATAATTTTTTTCCATATAAACTGTTTTTGTGTACAATTTGAAGTATTATCCAATATCCATTGTCAGTTATCAAGTTACGTAAATTGTGTGTTCAAATAACAAAATGGTTGTCGAGAGGCACACATGTTTTTTAAGCACTGCTGTTAAGTGGAATCGATGATATTGTTAATAACATCGAGATAAGTGAAAATATGTTGTTTTATACAAAACATATTGATACTGATTTCGATATGTCGCTCTCTTTATTGTTTTACTGTATTAAGCTCCTTTTTAAATCCATTTTTCGTATCTCTCATCATATTTCCATAATACATTTATCATTTATGAGAAAGAAATGCTCTACTGTCAAAAAATTGTTACAATTTCTAGACTAAAGCTTGTAAAAACTAAAAAACAAACATAAAAATAACTAAATAAACATACAAATAGAACAAAATTTCAATATACAGAAGAAAATCACAATAAATAACAAAATTATAGGTGATGGTGATAGATAATAATCGATTTGATTTCAACTGGCAAGTGTGCATTTTTTTGCATTGTAAAATATTGAGCCCTCAACTAATTCTGAACGTGAAGTAGGTAGGTAAAGGTTGTGCTGCGTGTTCCTAATTAGGCAAACGGGTTCAAAGGTGAATAAGGAAAGAAGAGTCAGAATGTTTAATCTTTTAAAGAACTTCTGCAATGAGCCCTGCTGTTTAATCCGAATAAATAACTAACAGCTCTTTTTTGTAATTTGAAGATTCGCTCAAAGTGAGTCACACCACACCATAGAAGGGAAGGGCATATCAGAGATGTGAGTCAATAGAGGCATAATAAACTGTTAAGGAGATGGATAAGTTCAGTTCTTTGGAAACTGATATCATTTCAAAAAAGGAGGAACTTGATTTTTGAGATATGTAACTCCTATTCCAATGAATTATCCCCAACAAGCCCCAAGAATTTTACTACTATGAAGTGCCGTGAGATCAGGGTTGATCCAAAAGAAACTAGTATATTTTATCACTGATGCGATGTCGTTTATAAACAGAAGAAACAAAATAGGGTCTAATACTGAGCCTTGGGGCACTCCACATTGTATTGGTTTGCAAGAAGACATCGATGTATGAACCCTTACAAGCTGACTTCTGTTGGTAAGGTATAACTTGAACCATGCTAGAGGTGTTTCTTTAAAACCGTAGCACTGCAATTTTTTAATAAATTAATTGAAATCAATAGAATTTGATAAATTTTTGGCTACATCCACAAAGTGATCATTAAAGTTATCAAGTGAAGTGGAGATTATGCTCAATGAAGAAGACATATTTCTTAGATCATTCTCAATTCTTTAGAAACATGACGAGAACTAGTGAGTCTCCTATTACAATAAATATCTTTGGCAGCTTCTATTGTCTTTGTAAATTTTAAAGAAGACACTATCCGAGAATCAAGATCGCATGTTCTTTGCAGAAATACGTAAACCTCTACTGGGCAAGGATTATTTTGCTAATTTTTAATACGCCTGAGAAAAAAAGAATTGGATGCCAGACCAATTAGTGTTTTCCAGTCAGTTTTTTGACAACGGTGCTTGGAGCTTTAAAAACTTTTTTCGGCATAATTTGCGAGAAGCATTTTTAGTATTGGACTTTACCAAAAATTTTTTAACGCTGCTTCATGATCAGAGAGACCTGAATTGAAGACAGGACAGTCTGTAGATTCAAAATCATACTATGCCACGATATAATCTATAGTACCAGAACTGGTCTTAGTTATTATGGATATTGCCATCATAATCATGACCTTACCAAAAGAATGGTTGGTTCTTTGGCCGAAAAATTGGCAGTACTTCGAAAGGGACATATGTCGAAAAGATTTCATATTACCTTAACTCCAAAAAAATGGAAAATATTATATGATTAGAAAATGATTTTAGATTCTTCGTTTAATTATAAAATCCTAATAATAAAAATCAAAACGTGATCTTTCTATTTTCTTTTGGTCGTTGAAATGTATGACTTGAATCGTTTTTTTAACCGATTTTCAAGAAAGCGGATCGAAAATCTGCACTGGTCGACGTTAGTTCTACTATACACTATTGACCATGAGCTTTGGGACTAGAAAACGTTCAGAGAGGCCTTGAAAAACAACAATCGTTGAAGATAGACTCACTGGTCAAAAGATAGCAGCTCGGATCAAGCTCAGCTAGGGATCTGCCTTTGTTGAGTACTTCTACAGTGAGGAGGAGATTGAGAGAAGCTGTCAGTGATGAAACCTCTGCAAGATACGTAGCATAAGATGGATGATGGATGAACTTCAGCAAGTTTTGAAAAACATACTTTAAATTTTTTGGTAATTTTGTTTTAATGAACAATGGTAATTTACGGAAACCTATTTCAGCAATTTCCTTCAGCTTTTGCTTTAACAACAAGAAAATAATCACCGTTTTTCAGACTTGTTAACATTGAATTTTGGTTCGTTTTTCAAACCAGAAACATCTGAGCATCATAATTTTCTTTTCCAAAGGACTTTTCTATTTTTGCGTACCAGTGATTTTAGATATCATAGAAATCTTTTCGTACATCAAATAAAAACAATAAAAAACGTTCCCGGGCAGGAAAATATCAACTTTGAAGATCGTTTGACGTTCTGAAACGACCAAGCTATCAATCTATCATTATTTCGGGCTATTGCCCAGAATAATTGAATGTCAGTGGACTTGAAACAAAGACATTATTGCAGGTCCATGCACACCCTTTTTGCCGACGCACGTGACCTCAGATTACACTTAATTCGTTTTAAGGGATATAAACATCACAAAGATGCTTCTATTTTTCAGGAAATATACAGAGTACAAACGAAAATAAGTCAATTCCAAATCAAAATCTACGAGATATATAACGATAAATATAACATTAAAATAATGGAATCGAACAGAAACACAACAATCTACATAAATAACGAGGAAGTCATGAAAGCAATTGCTTCAAAAATGATAGAATAGAGAGTGAAAATGAATGTCGAAAAGACACTAACAGCGCTACTACCGATAAAATTGACACAGGAATCAGCATCATAAATCATCGGGATATATGGTCAGGTAATAGCACGATATCCATCCGATTTGATCGAGGATAAATGAAGATTATACAATAAAATATAATGAGAATCACAACAATCAATCCTGAAGATAATTAGAACGATCCTTGGACATTACATTGTTGGCACTTCATAAATTGTTAGTGACTATTGCCAAGAGTTTAACATAGAAGAAGAAATGATCGATCAGTTGCTATGTCGCTACATTTCCAAGGCGGAGACACGACGTCAAATGTTTGTTGCTGAATTATAAATAGGAAAATAGAAAAATTTATTTTGTGCTGGTAAAAATATGCTAACAAAAAGAGGAAAGATATTCTATCTTTGGCGGGTAGGTTAGGTTAGCTAGTTAACTAAGTTTCCAAATCGTTGAAAATAAAGGGTATCACAATGGGTCTAGAGCCTTCAACTGATATGTGCTTATGAGTTGTACCATTCACCTATACTATACACAGTGAAACTGGAAATAATGAGGTTTAAAACTTGACAAATAACTCCACAAAGTGTATGAATCTGCACACAGAAGTTCACGCCAAAAGCATTTGTCCACGGCGGCCATTTTTAAATAGGCATTAAATCATTCGGTAGATTACTCACTGATAAGTTTTTTGATCGATTTTACTTAAAAATCATGGGCTATAACAAAATTTGGCACTAACCATGGAGCATCTACTGTCTTTGGAACTCCGAAACTTAATTTGAAGAATCGTGTTTGTTCATCAAGGTATTGAATCTAAAAGTAGCGATCTTTGGTAGTAAATTTCTTTGGTCAAGTTCTTCATTATAGAAAACAGACTTATAGGTCTATATGACTTTACATATACAATAAACGTTCAAAATGGATGAAATTTTTATGAGTATCGTGCTTGTAGAAGGATTTGTTTTTTTTCCTCAAAATTAAGCAATTGCTTCTTTTTTTGAGCTGAATTTCTTACCAACGAGTATTTTTTGAGATCAGCGAATAGCCAGTAATCACTGGGGGCCAGATCTGGACTATACGGTAGATTAGGAAGCAATTAGAATCCTCGCCATCGACTTGTGAATGGGTGCCCGTCTTGGCGAAATAGTAGTTTTTTCTTCGACATTCCTCAATTTCTGCATTTAAACGACTCAACAACTCTTTGTAGTATTCCCTATCGATTTTCTCTCCCTTTTGAAGATAGTCAATGAACAATATTCAATGCGCATCCCAAATTATTGAAGCCATTACTTTCCCAGCTGACTGTTGTGTCTTTGGACGCTTAGGACGTGGTTCATCAACTCAGATGACGATCGTTTTGATCTCGGAGTGAAGAGATGGATCCATGTTTAATCTATTGTCACATATCAATGCAAAAAATGATTTATCACATGGTCAAACACTGAATCAGCAACACTTTGTTGTTTTTGATCGACTATGAGTAAACACGACACCCACTTCGAAAGAAGCTTTCTCATGGTCAAATGTTCATGCCTTCTGATATCTTTTGGCCTCAGTTATCTCCAGTAATTTCAATTACTATTAGATATTAGCAATTTGAGGACTTTTTTGATGTTTTCTGTAGTAACCTCTTCAATTGGTCGACCAGAACGTTTACCATCATCGGTGTCTGTACGAGCACGTCCAGATTGAACTTTAGAAACTATTTCTGGGCTTGTACAGTATTTTCTTTTCATCAAGAAGCAATAATAAATTAACAAACGAGATTGTTTTGAATCCACTGTTTCCAAAATAACAGAAGTAGCTGCACTTTTTTTTTATTTGATCGAAATTTAGTTTGTTGAAAGTTGGTACTTCATAAACGTCATATCAATTTGGTAATTGCAGCGCCATCTGTGTGTCAGTCACAAGTCTTATTAAATGATGTAATATATCCCATTATATATTGCTAATCGCTGACATCTTCGAGTATAAACTTTTCAGATAACCTTTGTAATGTGTAATATTATACAGATTTAAAATAATCTCAAGAATAGATAGTATTTTGAAAATTTTTATTTTCAAAAATTAAAAAAAAAATACTAATATATTCAAAGTAATGAGAAATAAGTTTGAACATTCGTAGAATGTCAAATAAATTAAAGGAATTTAGCGAAAAATCGTAAAATCCAAAAAAGAGCTAATTTATTTTAAATTTCTAGTGATATTCATCGTAATAATTGAATTTTTCAATTAAGTGGAGTCTCAGCCACATCCGGCGGGCTTATCTGAGTCGCTGAAATAATCTGGAAAATTTATGTGGGCTGCGGTAAAAAGATGCACCCCTCTATCTATTATTATGCCAGCCACAATCTGCTCAAGGGTAGATAACATATTATCTTCGTATTACCAACCGCCGGGTTACAAGAGCAAACAGTCATTTCATAGAGAAACAAGAATTATTGAGATAATATCTGATGTGACAGAACGACACCGCGTTAATTAGAAATATCAAAGGGGGTAGACAAGAAAAGAGATTTCATCAACATTTATTCGAATTTTTTAGCTTTTAAATAATAAATTCAATAAAAGAGAGAATGATACGATAATCCAAAATGCACCTATCGCATATTTTCATTCCAATAAATGACTTCACGTGTCTTGGTAGCAGAGAAAGGAATAATGAGTCACGTCCACCGGTCGAGTAGATCTGTTCTTTGAGGCGAGATTATTCTGGACAGCATCTGCGATGGTGGTATCGATAAAACAGAGTCAGATCTAAGCTGTCGAAGTTTCTGATCAACTCTAAATCGTCTATAAATCAAACTACTCTCTTCTGTATTGAGTCGAGCATCTTCAGGGTATGCTTTAGATCCGAGCTCCAAATGTACGAGCTTTACTCCACATATGGTCGAATCTGTCGAGGACTAGAAGTTGTTATGGAGTATATAGCTTTTTGGTATTGATGACCTCAAGTTTATGTGATGCTACTAATAAGTCAGTCGATGAATTACGACGACAAACCGTACGACCTTAAATTATTTAGAGGATTGGTATGCTAAACTCTGTCAAAAGTCTTTTGTATATTTCTTTATAACTTCAGGTAATCCATTGTTGACATAGCCCAGGAGACACTTGGTTGATCTGATGCTAGCAGATTCAAGATTTCTCAAGATTTACTGGTTTACGACTATCTTCTTGGAACTGGATGGGACTAAAGCAATCGGACGGTAGTTTTTGGAAACCGTCTTTTTCTCTTTATCTGTTGGTATGTGTTGAAACCAAGTTTCCAATCTGCAGGAATGAGACTTTTTTTCTATGATAGAGTATAGTACAATGGAAATGATTAGTAGAAGAAACGTATATGTCGCGAAAAAAAATAGAAGAAAAAAAAATAACATAATCTTCGATAAACTTTTTCAAGTAATATCCATTCAGTTTAACTTCTTAAGACTAGTACTTGCCTAGATTTAAATCTTGGCATAGTAAATAATCTGAAGAAGGTGAATCTGATAAATAGATTGTGTGAAGTAGCGGTTGGTTATTTTTGACAATTCCAAAAACATATTCTTGATGAAACATTCATCGATGTTCTTACATTTCATTCATAGTTATGAAACAGAGCAAAAAGTATCTATCTTTCCTCAGATATGTCTGCAATAAATTCCACCAAGATCAGTAGTTGAGAAAAATGAACATCAAAAAAATTGCCAGGTATGAGTCAATTCTAAGCCCTTGATCGAGTGGCAAAGCAAGAAAACTTCTTCAAATTCGTATTTTTTCACAGACGAATCAACTTTCAACAATAATTTCACTATTAAGACACTGAAACTAGGTATCTGGCATTATAATTAGAGTTGATGGAGTAGAATGTGTTCAGTGAGATTGTGAGGAATCATGTAGTAGCTCTAAGGTCATTTGAATGGACGAAAACCATTCAGATTGATGAAGAAACGTTTTGCGACATTTCGGAGGTCTTCTAGAGATCAGTTAATCCACCTATATGAATTCCAGTTCATTTTCTATAATACAAATATAATATATTAAATATGTTTTTTTCTACACCTACTTTTATTTCCAATTTATTTATTTTCCTTTCGGACATCAGGTATATATTTTATGAATTCAATTTACGAACGTTTTTTGATTAATTATTATCGACTTTTATCATTTCATTATGAAATTCTACTTTTGTATTATTATTAATTCGGTGTAAATTTGAAATTATAATTTATGGATAGCCCTCGTAAGTAACAACCCTCGTATACTCGAGGGTGATCAGTAGCACGCGTCAATCTTTACTTAGGACTATTGTTGGTTTGTTATCGCCCTTCTTGCCACAAAACGATCCTGATTGCATTCAATTTGAATCCCCACAAGCCGAACAAACTCCTTTCACGAAATATGATACGTGACACAATGAAAAACTTATGAATAGATTCTGATTGGTATTTTTCTATAAAATAATAAATTCGATATTGCAAATATTCTAATAAATTCATCCTATGATCGATCAAATTAAGAGAATTCATTTTACAAAAATAGAAACGTAGCTGTCGAACGTCGTAAGCTCTAATTCTTCCTGAATGCAACATATGGCATCATTTAGTTAATCCTCGGCTTAGAAGAGATAGAAAAAGCTTCTACAATGTTAAGTAAAAGTAAAAGGGGAGTCCTGCAGAGTCGAGTGGCAGGAATCGCGCTCTCCTACACTAATCTTTGTCTGAATGCAGAAGGAATCGCATGTCCAGCGGCTCGGAAAATAACACGACAGATCTGAACGTCACGAGCTTAGATTACACATACGTTATATCGCTATAAATATACAGAGAGAGTTTGTAAATTGAGATAAATTCAATACATCAACTACTACTTCGCTGTGGCAGTTCCTAGTATCCCCAACATTTTTGGGTAACCCACTGTTTACAGCTGATCCGTCAATCCTACTCCAGTCTAGAATGTGGGATGAATTTAGTTGCCAGGGATCTTCGTGTGCTATTTCATACCCTCCAAGTTGTAGTGCTCTAAAGTTACGTGGTGTTTCACACTTCAAGAGAGTGTGGATAAAGGCCTCTTCGGGTGCCTATTGAGGTGACACTGGTTCTAGCTTAGATTGATACATTTAACAGATCTTTTCTGGTTATAGTTTCCCAGAAGAGTCTCTACCTTTGTAGGTTGCTCCTATCTACCTTATCTCCAGTGTTTTTTTCATTGTTTTGTAGCTGATACCAGTTGAAGGGTTCAGGTTCCATTAAGGGCTTCTCTGTCCCCGATTTAGCGAGCTTATCAGCTATTTCATTTTCCTCCATTCCGGTGAATCTCGGAATCTATTGCAGGGTAACTTCATTCTTCTTGTCTCATTAAGCTTGTCCAGTAATTCCCAAATAAGTTTGGATCGGAATTTGAAGCTCTAATGGTTGCTTGACTATTGGACACCATCTTTTCATGATGTTTATACCAGAGAAGTATGTACTATCAAAGATGTCTAATAAGACACATACCAAGTTTTCTTTGTTTGCAGTTTTATTCGCAAATTGACAAAGATGTTGAAGTTTCCACTTCACAATCTCTGTTTTAATGTAGTTGTTGGCAGTTTCTTCATCGATTTAAATAAAGACGATGTCAAGCTGATTGGTCTGCTTTCCTGCTTTTGTTATAAAGGTTACTTTAGTTCTTATCCAAGGCTTTGGTACATACCCAAGCTCTAAGCCGCTTCTACTGAAACGGATCAAATGTGGCATTATATCTGTTCTCTTTTAAGAAGGACTGGGAAGATTTCGTCCACTCCTGGCGACTGGAACGGATGAAAAGTGTTTCTGCTGCTCGTAGCTTTGTTATGTTTCTTTATTTTGTTTCCTGATGCCAAACCACCACTCCCCCGAAAGTGAATCTTTAGCAAGAGCTGTGCTCTGTCTTCCTCATCCTCTGCGAACCTGTCATCAAGTTTCCTCAGTGCCAGACTTTGTGAAGTCTTGAAGCTGCAGGTGTAGAGTTAATGTCCTCACAGTATTTTCTGAAGCTGAGTTCTGTGGTGAAGCTCAGGCAGTTTGTTCTGTTGAAGTTCTTAACTTGGACAGAGGATCATTCCACCGCTGGCTTTTTTGCTTTTTTGTATGGAACAACTCGATTCGTAGGCATCTAGTATGTTCTCAGTAAGTACTTCTTTGAGATCTTGCTGCAGATTCAGTTGGTTGTAGCAGAAATGATTCTGACAAGACGATACATTATTATTGGAGATTATAGACTTCTAGGACATAATACACAGTTCGTTCTATAAACTACATCAACAAAATTTAACTTCTATTAAGCCGGTACCATGGGGAATCGTATTATATTGAAATAGTGACGTATGTCGAAGCTGATTGTGTTCGTTGTACTGTAAACAATATAAACAGCAAAGTTTGCACCCCAGGATTTGAGAAGTGTAATTAAGGGCACTCGGAGCGACCCCCTTTTCTATCCGTGAGGCAGTCACTGTCCCACGCCGGATTAAAACCACCCTCTGACATTCCAGCGACTGAAAAGCGGAGGAATGCGCACTTTTTTCGAGATTACGGCCCCAAATTGGTTCTTTGTAATTATTTTCGTTTTGATATTTAGATTTGTAATCATAATTATTGTGAAATATGAAATACGATCTATAAACTGAACACTTCCATCTTATCGAGCACTGTATCATTTTTTTGACGTCTACGACCCTCTGCCGGAAGCTACTCGAGTCGGTGGTTAGAATATAGTCCCCCCTAGGGTCTTCAATGGGCTGTTAATAGATCGCCCGCAGATATCTGTCACTGATTCAATTACTATCTCTTGCAGGAGTGTTTAGGAAATGTTTGTTCTGTAGCCTGAGGGAGTATATTTGATTCTATTATTTTCCTAGTTATGTGTCGAAAATCAGGTATTCAGTTACATAATATCTGATATTTAAGATCAATTCAGATATTATGTCAAGAAGAAATTGAGTTATGATGATAAAGGGTCTGTCATTTATAATAAATAACCACTTCTTTATACACTATAGTTAAAAATAAAAAAAATTGACGATTTTTGGATTTTAAATTCATAGAACTATCTCTGTCTTAATTCTATATTGGTTTTGAAACATTGATTTGTAGACTGTATCTAGTAGCGCTATACAAAGGATCCTGTGGTGGAGGAAAACCTCATCATAACCTCTGGCCAGATCCAACGAACGCACTTACTCTACAGAAAACTGAATGTCGACCTTCCCAGTAGAGAAAAATGTACCAGAGATGACCTTCAAATCGTGATATTTACTAATTGAATAGTTTCAAAAGACGAGATAGCTGGACTATGAGTATATAGTACAAAGGGGATGAAAGACCTCTTTGATAACCAAGATATCCACTACACAATAACCACATTAGTATGGGCGGTGCAACGGTTTTAGCCTGGAGCTACTCTGGATATTTGGGTCTAGACACCTAAGCGAAATAAAATAATTGTCGACCTGACCAAGTAGCTGACAACCCATTCTTGAATTAAGAAGCAACTTTAGTTGTAAGAGAGGGTGGTTATGGAAAGTCCATAATATTCTAAAAATCTCTAGGTCTGGGTGGTGAAAATATTGCAGATAAGTGATAGGCATAGTGTCAGATACCACATGAACTAGCTGATTCTGACCACCAGTTGCAGTAAACGGAAGAAAATTCTAAGATTGGATTAAGGGGAAAGCTCCACTCCAAAACCAGCGATGCTCAGAGTATTCTCCTATTCTTGAGAGCCTACATGGGATAATGCTAGGGCAACCAAGAAATTACCTAGGCAATTAGGACTTACAAGACTTACATTAGATATAATAATAGTAGGAGCTTCCAAATATTATACCGTGTCTTATTAACATTTTTTGAAATTTTTGTCAGAATATTGTAGTGGAGGCTAATTTCGAATGTGACACTTACCAGTTTTGACTTGGTACTTCAATGTGGTGGCGCAATCGTGAACAAGTTGATTCAAAGTGACACCGTTTTCGGGTATTTTGAGGTCGAGTAATTTGATCATTTCTTCGGGATGATGGAAGTCGAGGATCTTTTCGTTTCGATCATTTTGTTTTTTTACGTAATCCATGAGGATATCAGCGACCTTTTGAAGGAATTCTTGGGTGACTTTATCGTTTGCGTTCGGGTGAGGGATGAGATCTATAAAAGAGAAAAAATTGATATTATTATCTACGTTTTCAAATTCCACAATCAAGATTGACAAGAAGATAATCAAAAATTTATATTTACTGTTTCAATATATATTGATATATATATATATATATATATATATATATATATATATATATATATATATATATATATTGATATACAGGCAAATTTATGTGTACTTTCCTATACCTAAACCTCACCGTTATCCAGATATTAAATATTTTCTGTAAATTTTTAGAGAAAATTAGGAATCAAAATTTACAGAAAACATTTATTATCTGGATAACGGTGAGATTAAGTTATAGGAAATATACATGAATTTACATTATTTGTTATCCCCGGAAGCATTAAAATAGTAAAAACGGGGTGGTTCTATTACAAAAATAAAAAAAATTGGTATTTATGAAGTTAACCTTTGGACACTTTTTATAGACACCCTATAAAAAATGAAAAATTTTTCAACATAGTTTCAAATATGTCTGACCTTGCTAAAAGCAGCCCAACAGAAACAATTTTCATATCTTTTAGGGTATTCTCGTAAAAAAATAATTTATAAGGGTCTGCAATCGTCAAATTTTTTACAAAAAAAACTCAAATAGTATACATTTTTCGAAGAAAGTTTTTAGACAAAAGTGTACTAAAATTTTACGTAGATTTAAAAAATGTTTTAATATATAGGGTGTTCCCGTCAAAATAACAAAGTTACGGTGGAACCGGAAATCGGCCATCTTTGAAAATATTTTAGTTAAAACATTTTTATTTAAACCTGCGAAACTTGGTCCTAGAAGTTTGGAAATATATTTGCGCATGCGTTGAGAGGTTATTATCATTAAAATATCAGCCATTTTGAACGTTTAATTTCTGTTTGACAATGCTATAAGTGAATCGTTGTGAATATTTTTGTGATTATAGTAAAAATGGAGTATCGAGCTGTCATTAAATATTTGTTTTTAAAAAACTCAAGGATTGTTCTGCCAATAGATTCAGTACTATTAGTGACTTTTCCTGCTTCTTAACCTCAAATTTCATCAGACGAGGACATTATTGCTTAAGTAAACGAGCAACTACTATTAGGACTAATGATTATGCATCTATTAAGCTGTATCTTATGCAAAAGTTAGGTTATGTTTATAAATTTTTAAAGTTAGATAACAAAATCAGAATTCAATACATTTTTCGTCTATTTAATGCCTCAACCAACCACGATATAGTGATAAATATAATAAATGTTGAAACGACCTACTCGTTTCAGGGTGATATATCTATCTATCCATCAAAGCGGATAAAAAGATATCCCTGAGGAGTCTTTTTGTCTCGATTCGAAAAAAATACATCAGTCACTGGAAAATCTCTTATTCTTCCATACAGAGTGTTGTGCAATTTGAAGGAATAATGAATCGTTAAATAATACTGAAAATATAACATACAGGATGTTCTAAGACTTGATGCAAAAAATCCAGAGATCTTAGAACTGATTCGATGTATGTTCATCAACTTTTCTACCTGAAAAAAATCAGCCAAAAAATGTGTTGATCGAGGCTTAATTAGCCCCATGTTCCTAAAAGCATTCCCAAGAATCATACAAGCTCGTATCAGACGTACAGGGTGTCAAACATGAAGTGACCCATATACTTTTTCAAAACCTGTAAGAGTTATCAAAAAACTTTAATTACAAAAGTTCTTTTTTTTCAAAGGAATTTTGAAATTATTGACTTTTGGATTATACATGGTGTCCCAATTCCACAACCATTATATATAAGTATAGAACATATATGTATAAAAAGATTCGAAGCTCATACAGTAAAAAAACACCCAGTATGATTCTAGACTGGAAAATGACGAAATTTCAATAAACCTTAGTTTTGTGTTTTAAAATTCATTTAGGCAGTTATCCTCATTTTAATTTTTCGTAATTTTCCAAATATAATGATTTTTCAATAAAAATTCAAATATTTCGTAAACCGTGCGGAAATCAAATAGGTCGGTCTCATGAAAATTACCTTCACTTTTACCACTAAATCAAAAAACGTAATAAAATATGGGGTGCTCTATTTAAAATTTCAAAGTTAATGTCGATACTGAAGAATTGGGACACCCCACCCCGTTTAATCCAAAAGTTAATAATCTTAAAATTCCTTTGAAAACAAAGAACTTTTGTAATTGAAGTTTTTTGATAACTCTTACAGGTTTTCAGAAAAGTATATGTATGTGTTACCTTTTGTTTAACACCCTGTATATGTGAGGAGGATCTTGACATCAAATAAAAATAAGTTTCTTGGTACTATTACTTCGTAATATTTTATTTTATTATAATCTTGAAACACTTTGTAGTGTTTTTTACCTAAAATTTAATGAAGACAAAATCGATATAAGGGGTTTTCATAATTTAGCCCCGCCACTGTTTTTTTTTCGGAATTCGACAAAATCAAAATTCAATGAGATTCTTCCTTTAAGATAATTCACAGAACTAACACGGTTGTAAGAAAATTTTGAATCTATTTCAACTATACACGTTTTAAACTAATTTTTTTTATTCAAATAGATTATTTAGTTCGGATTGACTACGTTCCATAGAAAATTAATCAAAAATTCCGGTAACCATATGCTCTCCTCTAAATACACCGGCTTCACAATAAGCAAACACCCAAGAAGTATTTCAATTACGAATCTGGAAGCATCGACGAATAATTTCAAACCCTACATTGGAATCGGGATGAGATGTTCCCCGGGAATCGAACGGGCAACATCTGCTACCGAGCGAGGCACAGCTTGTACGCAAAACAGTGGCGGTATCAAAAAATCTTTAAAATAGATCAGTTTTATCTCATATCGTATTATTTTTCAATCTAAATCATGCGAAATAGATTCTAACATATTGTTTTTATATACAGTGAAAAAATTGTGTATTATAATCATATAATTGTATAATAAGTTGCCTTATCATACAACATCATGCTATTTATTTACGAACTAAACGAATTATTTGATCGTATTTGTATATTGAGTTGCCTATCTAATTATCCATTAACGAATTAATTATTACATGTTTAGATATGTTATTTTAAAAAATTTTATTTCCTTGTTTAATTTTATCTGTATGCCACTGTACCCTATGAAAACCATCGAGGGTAGGTTAGGTTTAATTAAAAATCCCTCGGGCCCTTTTTAGACGATTATATTGGAACTATACGCAACAATGTGAACTTGTCCTTTTCGGAATTTCCATTCATGTTTGAATAATTGCATTGGGATTCGAAAAATTTCTTGATTAGTGACATTTCTACAGGGCGATAAGTTCGAAATAACATAATTCCTTATACTTAATAAAGAAGTAATCATTTAACAAATGACCATAGATAAATTATAAGAACATAGAGAATATATTCCAGTTTACAATGTGAGTTGTTTCAATTAGTAATTGACGCTTGGATAAACTTGGAGAAAATATTCCTCACGTCATCGAGAGTGAAATAATTCTTCATAAAAATAAAGCCCTCTTCACATAGCATTATTATTAATAGCACATTTTCGGCAAAATCTCTCGCGGGACAATTTTCGTTCACGAAACGAGACAAGGCTAATGCGGGTAATACCACACTAAATAAACCAAGGGAAAAGGGATTAGTGTTGAAATATTTCGCTCTTGTCATACATTGACGTACCTAAAATGCGTTTTATCACGTGACATGTTCATAGAAAATTCTAAAATAAATCTGAATTAATACATATGAAATAATATGCAAACTGTTTCAGGAGTGAGTAGATAACGTGAAAATAGAAAATGACATACATATGACACCTCATTTCTGAGTTATAGGCCTTGAAAGTTGCGATATTGAGGGTATATACAATTTTTGGTGAATTTTTTTTTGAATTAATTAACGGTGTATATTGTCACCTGGAAATTTTGAAAATCATATCAGTTTTGAAATAGGAGTGAATTTTTCCGAATTTTCCTTTTGTTTGTTTGTTTTTTGGAACCCTCATATAAAAAATTCCCTTTGGGTGAAATTTGATAGGAGTCAGAGTTTTGTATGTGTGTTTTCTATGTTCTTCTTCCGATTTTTCCATATTACAAGATTCAAATTCCAAAATTGTAGATACTATGAATTTCTGTAGTGTTATTTAAAAAAAAATTGCTTCAAGTTTCACGAATTTTTTGTCCGGACACCCTTTATTCAAAAAACTATCGTTTATGTCATAAATTCTTCTTTTTATTAAATTCAAAAGCTTCTTAATACATCATGTCAGCAAATTTGTCGATTCTAGGTATCTATAAATGTAATTTACATGTAATCATGACTGTCGATAATGTAGGGAGTAATACGAATACTTTATCTCCCTCTTTTATGAATCTTTTGAAAGTAGTTAATCAGACTTATCACTGCTCTTAAGGAAGGCACATTTTTTATATAAAAATATTCACATATTTATTATCAGTTTTCAATTTACTTGAAATTACCCTAGACTACGCTACTGGATTTGAAGTCGAACTCCATATCTTTCTCCCTACGTATCAAACTCTAGCGCATGAAAACGGTTTCGTAGAATGCGGGTTATTTTCAAAGAAGAAAAATGGAAATTGAATGTTTTAAACGTCTGGAAATTCAAACTCGCGTGAAAGCTGCTGTCAGTTGTTTGAACTGACATTGATAACGAACCTTTGTTATCAAATATAGAAAAATCTATGTTGGATCTAAAAATTCATTCATCAAATCATACGAGGTTGGTTCATTATAAACACTATATTCCGTAGCATCTATGGAATGAGTGAAACGAAGGGAGAAAAGCAAAGGCGCGACAGTTGAAGGTTAATTTTTTCACTTTACAATAAACTGTGAACGTGCAGTAAGTAACCTCCTAAAAAACACGTTGAAACCTGTCTACAGATAAAAACGACGCGATATTTCAATCTGTAGTACGATATTCCTTGGAGACAACGTCAAACCGCATAGAACTCGGATTGCGATGAAAAAAATTGAACGAATTGTATCGGGAATCACTGAAGCATCCTCCTAATTGTACCGATTTGTTGTCATGCGACTATTATTTATTTGGTCAATTGAAAGAGACACGTGACGGATTGCGATTCGAAAGTAATGCGGAGGTGTAAAAAAATTTCAGCTCAGTAATTTAATAATAGAATTTTTTGTAGCAAAATTTTGGTTTACATCTAAACCACCCTCGTATTTCGTTGACAAGCACTTTGAAAATAATATAAAAAGTGAATTTGGAATTCGTTTTCACATGTCTTCGTAGCCGTGATCGTCTAGTGGTTAGGACCCCACGTTGTGGCCGTGGTAACCCAGGTTCGAATCCTGGTCACGGCAATGTATAAAACATTATCACGAGAAGGCTTTTTTTTATTAATTTTTGAATTAATCCAAATTTATTTAGCTTATGTTCATGAGTTCCATTCAGTTTTTTTCTTACTTTAAGTCATTCATTAAAACTCTTTAGTTAGCACATTTATATATGCAGTTTCTCCCACACTATGTAGGAAATTTTTATCAATTCCAACTTTGAGTGAAAACTATTTTCAAACTAAAATATGAACTACATTGAAAATTGTATGGAATAAATTTATTTTGCATCTCTTCAACGTCCTTTATTTTGAATCTAGTTGGCGTCACGTAATTTTTTTACTGAGCAAACCCTAAATCTATCCTAAAGAAGGGATCTTGTCAACGAAGTGGAATAATCATCAAATTTTTTAAGTAAATGGTGTGAATTATAACTTCTTTCAAAATTTTATCAACACAATTTTACAATTTTTTGAATGAATTACATCAATTTTTTGTTTGCTCGAATTCCTAATAGTTTTCGAGTTATTCGCGTTTTAAAATTTTCTTGAGTTTCAAGTCTCAAAATTTCGAAAAACCGTGCCCATCATTTTGTTAAGACTTATTCAGTATCCCAAAACCTCCCAATTTAATCTAAGGTTTTAGCTCAAAATAGCCTAATTTGCTTGTACTAATATTTCAGTTATAAAAAGTAATTATGTAAAAACTGTAACTGTTCAAGTTTCAATGAATAATTTATTAATAACTGTAATATCTGACAATTGTTTCATTATTCAAACTGACAATTAACTCATTATTTTAATTCGATAGTATTTTTAAATTAATAAACATTGAAACCAATATTATTTAAGATAAAGTAAGTCCATTTTCTAGGTGAATTTCTCTTGAACTTCTTGTCTAATGTTAATTTCATTTGAAGCTACATGTATGACATGACTTGGACCAGAATATTTTCTGAAATTTTATATATAGCTTTCGGCTACATATTGTTGCTTTATTCTCAGAATATCAGCTCCTGAGTCTACCAGGAAAGAAGCAATGTCCTGTGTATCCTTCAACTTTAGGTAGATCCAGGTACTGAGCAACCTTTGTGGGTAATTTTCCATTTTACATTAGAATAAAGCACAAAAATTCTGTCGTGCTTCACAGCAGGAGGTCTAATATTTCTATACTTTTTGAAGATGGTGTTTTGCTTTCTGGATTTGTAATTTTAAAAAAAGTGCCTTCATCAAATACGTGTCCTTCTCGTAGGAACATCAGTTCAGCCTTTCTGCAGGCTCCCACAATCCCTTTTATCATTGCGACCTAAGGAACAGAGTTATTTAATAATAATTCATATTCAGTCTCTTTTATAAATCTTTCTATATTATTATTCATCAAAATCTTCGATTTTTCTGCGAGGTATCCTGTGACCGTCTCTTCAGCCAAACCAAAAGCATGATGTACTTCTTGACATCGACATTTTTGAGCACGGTGAGTTCAGATCTCAACGTTGAATATGTAGTCTACGAAGTCGACGCCTTTTCGATGATGTTTTTCAGATTTTCGAAATCGCACCGTTTTTCAAATTTTTGGTAGATCAAGGCATGTTTTTTCAGGTATTAAACTACTCCTTGCAGCATTTGCAGACCCTCTTACTTCAAATGGAATGTCTGATTCGCTATCTGAAGACATTTGATTACTTCTTACTTATTTTGATACTTCTATCTAACACCATTTGATTCTACATTAATATTTTCATAATAATTGAAGATTCTATTAAATATTATGGAAGCACGGAATTAGATAAAACTTTGCTAAAACTATTATAAAACGCGCGCGACAGAATGTAAAAAATTTTACAAACAAAAAATTTAGTTTTCGCTTTTAAAAAATTTTGTACATATGCAAAAATGATCGCCCGAGCAGGGACTTGAACCCTGGACCCTTGGATTAAAAGTCCAATGCTCTAGCGACTGAGCTTGGCTGGATCGATTTGGCTTATTTTGGCCTTGAATTATTTGTAGAAGTCCAGAGATGGTTTAAAATGTGAATGAATATGAAATTAAATAAAAATAATTTTGTTTTTCCTTGATGTTTTGTCACAAATTAAATGTCTGAACGCACCCATAATATTTGACATTTGACAACCAACTATATGTAGATTGATAAATCCATATATGTAATACTCTTATATGGACAGTTGGTATAGGAAAAAACGTCCCTACGTTAAGGTATTAACAATATTAATTTTCTCTCTCGTTCGAGACACACATCGTTGTCATTCTGTCTTCCTTAGTCGTAACAACTTTCACTTTAAACTGCCCATTTAGAAGTATTACATATATGAAGTTTTGTCACAAATGAAATTTCTGAACGCAACTATAATATTTGACATTTGACAACCAACTAATATGTCGATTGATACCTCAGACAAAGAGTGTATCCTTCTATCTTTGTGTGATAGTGACATTTCAAGTTATGTCCGATTTGTTGATCTTTTGTGGTAGTAACACTGCACTGCTAACATCCGAGATGGAGCTGCAAAAGTGCGAAAAAGTTGCTAAACATTAGAAATATTAAAGTTGCAATGGACACCTCGACTTGACTCTTCACATTACCCACAGTTTTCTGTCACGTCACATACTCAAAAGAGGAGCTTAATCAGCGTGTTTTCCCACATATTGCGCAACAGCTCTATAACCATAATTGCTGGGTGAACGAGCCATGCCGAGGATCTCAATGCGATCATTCAAAATTTTTTCCGGAGCAGTTGATATCCTTCAAACCAGTCGACACCTTTGAGAACCAGAATGACGTAGTCAACTATCCCCTGGAGTTTTTAAAATCACTGGAATTGCCTGGATTACTACCTCAAAATTTGCAGTTAAAACTAGGATCACTTATCATTAATAAACCTCGACTGTGCAATGGAACTAGACTGGCTGTGGAAAAAGTGATCATTGAGGCAACGACCTAGAGGGAATATGCAAAGGAGATTATGTCTTGATTCCGCGTATACCGATGATTTACCATTCGAATTTAAACGTTTACAATTTCCGGTACGGTTGGCTGTAATTGCGATAACCATCAATAAATCGCAAGGCAAGTCGTTGGAAGTTTACAGAATCAACTGTTTCGCATATGGGATATAGAACAATTATACTTCATCAGAAAGCTTTAAATTGTTTGTATCACAACTGTTTGTATCTGTCAATATCAAATTGGAACCTTATAAATGGCCAGTATTTAAGAAAAAGTCTATTTTGTAATTAAGCAACATCATGTGTAATTAATCGAAAAAAATAAATAATAAAACTTCATACCCAGGATTCTTTGTGTTTGTATACAAAAGTTTAGGACTTTTATTTATGAATTGAGGCAGTATTAGATGAAACTTAAAAAAAGTGACAAATTAACTACGTTTCCATCAATATCCCATGGGTATAAAACGAGTATTTCACAGTAATCCAACAGCCGTGTATATATCTAGACATTCACATGGGGCGCTTGAATGATTAATGAGGGTGTTTAAACCTCTATTAAAGGCTAAAGTTTGGTTTACTGCACCTGAACCGAAAGCTGCCAACAGTCGATGATCCGAATATTTTAAATGGAAAAGAAGTAAACATTTAATAGAACAGTTAACAAAATCAAATTTGTTAAGCTGATCAAGAAAACTATCCATAAAATACGAAAATTTAAAAAAAAAATTATTCTCCCCGTAACAATGTTTTATACAGAGGTCAGGCAATAAATTTAGTGAACATCTGAAGCATGAAAATGCTTCGTTTTAATCTTCTTCGACAGCTTTGTCAGACTTATTAGCGTCGCTGATTTTTCGTGAACATTGCCTAGCTCACACTGATCAATGTACCACATCGTGATCAGGAGTCGAATCTGGGTTACCACGTCCACAATGTGGAATCCTAACCACTAAACGATCATGATAAAAGTTTTCCAATACTCCCATTACTTCCAATACAATTGCAATTGAAATCTCAATTGCAATAATATACTGAAAGTCGATTTTTTATGTATATGTATATATAAAAGATGATAAAACTGAAAAAACCAGAATTGAAATTAGATTTTAATAAGAGAACAAAACATCAAAATGTCAAACGGCACAACTGAGCGATTATTTTTTCGAATTAATACCGGGGTTATATCGCGTTTTCATCTCATACGTTAATTAAAAGAGTTTTTGATGAGAATCTAAAGATTAGGTCATGCAGAAATAATATTTTGAAGAGATCGTCTGACATTATCTCTAATGAGTTTCCCTCTCGCTTTCTAAGGCCTTGTTTCGCCGGTGCTTCCATTTGTGAAATGGATTTCGAAATTTTGAAGAGCACACCGAATTAAAAAAATCAGTGACTGGAAAGTGGAAAAACGAACCAAACAAAAATGGGACAACGAAATATAGTTTGTTGATTTAACTTCTTATCTGATGTAATTATGGAAAACACTGTACCATACCTTTCTCAGCGATGTTCAATAAGTTTTATACCCTTTTCATGATAAGAGTTTATCAAATAACAATTAACTGCCGACATTCTCTTCATTGCTGGAAATCTTTGTCCACCAAGTCTGGAAATGGAAAATAATCCGAGGGGCCATGACCTTGCCTGCAGATGAAACGTTCTTTGTCTTCTTTGAATCCGGTCCTCCCTCTTCAGTCCATTTTGATTGTTCTTTTGTTTTGGGTGTGAAATGATGGACCCACGTTCCATCCATGGCTACAAAACGGCGCAAAATGTGGGCCCTATTTCAGTGAAACATTATCAAACACTCTGGAAACATCTTTACGACGATGTTTTGTTCCATTGGGAACAAACATAGTACCCATCTTGCGCACAGCTTTCTCATGTCCAAATTTTCAGTTAATTTGCGATGTACTGCTCTTTTTGAAATGCCTACTGTATCTACTAGCTTACGCACTTCTAGTCGACGATCATCCAGTGGATTTTCTCCAACATTTCTGGAGTCGTCACCTCTTTTGGTCGACTGCTGGTCCTCGCAGGTCGTAAAGTCTCGTCTAAACTTTGCTACTCAATATTTTACTATTTATAACGAAGGACCAGTCTAACCCAGAGTAGAATCAAGTTGAGCTTTTATAATGGTTGGACTAATGCCTTTCAAATAAAGTTTTGTATCACATAACAATGTTTCCAAATTCACTGAAAACGTTCACTATTGACGGTTGTCAACCAAATACTAAACAACGTGACGTCTTCAAACTTGTAAGATATGCTGTATAGGTTATGTGTTTTCTAATACAGTGGCATTTTTTAAGCAACTACTGCCATTTCTAGCCAGGTATTTCTAGGACTATCCTACTTCCAAATGCTATAAATAAAGCTAGTTTTTCTATAGGCTTCGAAATATTGATTATATCGCATAAAATTTAGTTTTGAGCCTTAAAACTCCAAGCTATGGTGATCTAACTGGCTACTAAACACAATATATCTCTATTATTTGGGAGCCGGATTAAGAGATTTTGGCAGATTTTTCGCTTATTCCCAAAATACAATAAACCCTGTCATTTCTAACGAATTACCCTGTATATTCCCTATTCCCTCAGCAGACGACGCTAAGAATTTCGATAAAATCGATACCGGTACCATGGCAACATCTTCCATTTTATGTAAGTCCGCTGTCATACTTCAATTACATAAAATGGCGGACCTAATCGATTCCCTTCCACGTTCTTCCATAAATTTGATGCTTAAATGTTTTAGATGATACTAAATGTCCTGTATAGAGACTGAAATTTTTTTACAAATTATTTGAAAAAAATGACTTACCGTTATATTTGAGATTTGCAACTGCGGGGCTCAATTTGTAATTTGATGTGTTCGCCATTTTCTACCCAAAGAGCACCTTCTGGAGAACCGTGTGTGACGTCTAACTCCCGACTCCCGGTGGTAACTTCTTCCAAATAATCCACAAAGTGGTGACCCAGTTTCGAGTACAGCGCGCGCACCGTGACGTCAACACGAGGGAGGCTCGTGTCCAAGGGTGGAGCCCTGCCAAGGGTTGAGCCTGACGACGTAACAGCCCTTCGTAGAAGGGCGATTTTTCAATTGATATTACAAATTTTTCGGGTAATCTCTGAATACCACCGAAGTTACTAGCAATAAACTTCGTGGATTGAGGGCTGGATGAATTTAATAGTTTCAAAGTTTCTTTTTTTGTGTGTGAATGTTGAGGGGGAATTTTTTAAGGTGGTGAATGTATCTGGAAAAGTAATAATTGGATTTAGTTCATGAAAAAGTCTTTTTGAGGAGAACAATTTGATAGAAAATTATATTTTTGAATTAGGATTCTTTTTTATCTGTCTTAGACCAAAATTTTCTAATAACTCATTTTGTATAATTTTGAGTTACCCCTGGAGCTGTATTACGTTTTGAAGGAACTTAATTACACCCACAATTTCTTCAATTCCTTTTGCCTGTCAAACATGAAATACATCAAACGATTTTATACTTTTTCTGTAAGTTCCAAGGTGAAAAAGTATCACAATGCAATGAAAAGTAAAGTATTTTCAAGACTCCAGCAAGGAAAAAATTATAACCTTAAAATACAGGAAGTTTCTAGGTTACGGTAGCATAAATTGAATATATTTGATGATTGATGATATTTTTGTTGAAACTAACCATAGAAATCGATAGAACAAAGCATAAATTATTCCAATGGGGTTTTTCCGAAATATCATAACTTTTTGATTGACCTAGAGATGGCGGTAGTTGTTTGAAAAATCTGAAAAAGTACACAATCTATACACCATACGTTTCAAGGTTGAAGACACCATGTTGCTTATTATTTGTTTGACAGCCATCAAAACTGAACGTTCTCATTTAATTTGTGAATATGGAAAAAATTGGTCATCAATACTTCAATACATCAAGACCAGCAACGCAGTGGTCGACCAAATGATCGTCGACTGAAACTGCGCGAGCTAGCAGACATAGTAGAGCTATGTGCAAGAAGGGTTTCACGTTTACTCACAATCAATGGTTTGGTAATGTTTCACAGACATAAAGCCGTCGTTTCATAATCATGGATGAAACGTGGGTCAAACACTTCACACCTGAAGCAAAACAACAATCAAATCAATAGATTGAAAAGGGAGAATCGGTTCCAAAGTACGCAAAGAACGTTCCATCTGCAGGCAAGTTCTTAGCGTGGGTTTTTTGGAATGCGCGTGGGATATTTTTCATTGTATTATGCGAACTTATTGCAACGCTTTAGCAAAAAAACGGCCGTATTTGGTTGAGACGAAAGTGTTGTTTCATCAAGACATTGCACCAGCTCTCAAATCCTTTATTGCAATGAACAAAATTAATGAATTAAAGTTTGAATTGCTATCTAATGCATCCTATATACCAGATTTAGCTCCCTCAAATAATTTTTTCTATATAGATTATTATCAACGACAGGCTGTTAACCTGAAACCATCGAGCTTTGTCGATGGTATCATTAACCCCGAGTATCCTTCGAGTAAACACTCAAGCAGAAATTGAAGGGTAAGAGAAATAAAAGCATATGAGAACCATTGATAAACCACTGAGTGTCTTCAATAATATTTGTTAAGGCAAAATTATGGAAATACTAAATTCCGATAGGTTGAACAATGTTAAAAATAAAATCTACTATTCCTATTGAAACTCTAGTCTAGAAGATGCAGTTCTTTACATAGATTTGAGGTGCAAACCGTAGACCGTGGTTCTCACAATAACAATTTGAGGTTGTGTATCATTTCTTTACTTAACACACTGCTCATACCATAACTACACCACAATTACACTGTCAGACGCGCGTTTCGACGAGACTGAAGACTGTTTACACCACCACTACACCAACACTAATAATTACACTGTATGAACACGCGTTATCGTCTTCAGAGACTGGAAATACCTTCATCTAAACGCGCGTCCGTTAGTGTTATTGTGAGTGTTGGAGTAGTGGTGGTGTACACAGGGCGTTCAGTATGAATATCACCAACGGTTTCAGAAATTCTAACTCAGTTATAATTTCGATGCCATCAATCTTTTTAATCTTTACAAATAATAGTTGCATACTGAAAATATACGTTAACGTCGTCGTCTCATGGAAATATCTTTCCTGCAAGTGAATGTTTGAGGTAAGGAAACATAAATGTACTTGGGTTTATACGAGTTTTCAGATTTCCATTGGTGTTTTATAACCTGTACAGAACAATAGAAAAATGTTTGGACTGGTCAAAAGCTCTATGTGAAATTAGATACCGGATGGCAGATAGCAACATGGATCCATAAGGTAAATCCACTAACAGGAAAGAGGCGAAGACTAATGGTGGTTGATTGACTTTTGAAGGTACTGGTTCTGGTTAATACCATCAGGACATGAATGCTGATGGTTTCATACAATGTTTCGAAAAAATCTTCTCCATCAGAACTTCACAATAGTAATTGATAATACAAATTATCCCTTGAGACTTTTGGGAAAAATTCCCCTCAATCAAGGGTTAAGAAATATGAAACTGATGGAATTACAGAAAATCGTGAAATGGTGGTGGTTAGATTTCCACCGTATTATTGCGAATTAAACCCGATTGGACTGATATGGGATAAATGCAGAAGATTCGAGAAGAAATATTTTTTTAAAAAGAATAACCAAAATTTTAGCATTAGCAATCTACGAAGAAAATTCCAATATTATTGGATATAGTCACTTTCTAGAAGAATAAGAAATATAGAAGCGACTTCAGCTTGCAGGACCCCTTCGGTTTGTTATCCAGCATCTTTAATATACAGGGTGGCCCACTATGAGTTAAAACTATCTGTATATGACAAAATACTCATAGAGAAATCATGAAAATTTCTACGTTTGAATTTTCGGATACGATCTTTTCAACCAAAATATTTTCAAAAATGACCGACTTCCTGTTCTATCGGAAGTCGACTGTAACTGTTATTATGAAAAGAATACCTTATATATTAATAAATTTTTGAAATTTACGTAAAATTTTAGTATACTTTTGTCTAGAAACTTTTTTCAAAAAATGCATACTTTTTGAGTTATTAATTTTTTTGTAAAAAATCTCACCCTTATTAATTATTTTTTTACGAGGATACCCTTAACGATATGAAAATGGTTTTTGTTTGGTTGCTTTCAACCAAGGCTAGACAACTATGAATTTATGTTGAGAAATTTTTCATTTCCACAGGGTTTATATGAAAAAATTTCAACTTTATAATTTCTTTATTTTTTCCATTAGAACCACCCGGTTTTTTCTATTTTAGTTCATTCAGGGGTAAAAAATAGGGCAAATTCATATATACTTTTCTAAACCTTACCGTGGAGAATTTTTGGATAAAAAAAATAAATTCAAATATTTCGGATATTCCTTTCTATTTATAAAACACCTTGTATGTTAATGTTTGTTTTATCTGTGATACAGGATCATAATCACCAAAAGCATTAGACGTAAAGTACAAATCTGCCACAAAGCTTCCTCGCGCTACTTATCTCCAGTAAACGTTTTAAATCAATTACGAAAACACCAATGGCGGCTTCTCCACCGCCTCCGTGTCCACTCGCCGCCTCCAACTTCCGTCAGTGACGTCACATCCGTTACCGAGGACCGTAGTTACACCGATCGTTCGAGCTACCGTTACCCAGGGAGTTATAGTTGCGGGGTGGTAACAGAGTGGCTATAGCCCCCCACACAAATCCTCCCTTAAGTATCTAGGTCAACATGGTCTTCGTTTCACGTATTTTCTTAAATATTAAAAAATTATTTTGTTCGGGAAGAAAGTTGTCTTGTTATTTGACAAATTTTCTTATACCAGTGACTACCTACTTTTCTTGTTCGATTTTCCGATATCAAATTTTCATTTTCGAGCTTCTCGGTGTTTTAAATTCACAACTTCTGATTTTTTACTTTTCGCTTCTTGCTTCTCACTTCTCGTTTCTTATATCATGTTACTCGATTGTTGATTCTGCTGTCTCGCCCCTTTCTCCTTTTTAATATCTCGTTTCTAGTTTCTTGATTTCTCTCCCACTTCTATTTCCACCCTTATCGACTATTTTCCCCGTTTTCTGTTTCTCTATTCTCAGTTCTTGTGTCACAATTAAGGCTTATCTCTTCTAATTCCTTTCCTTCCTTTTTGCTTCTCACTTGCTACTTCTTCCTTCTAGTTCCTGTTCTCCGTTTTATCTTCTCACTTGCTACTCATTTATTTCTCGTTTCTCCCTTCTAATTCCTGTTGCTCCTTTTTGCTTTTTACTTGTAACTTTTTCCTTCTTCTTTCTCGCTTGTCCCTTCTAATTCCTGTTCTTCTTTTCTGCTTCCACTTGCTACTTTTTTCTTCTTTTTACTCGCGTCTTCTGTATAATTCCTGATCTTCCTTTTTACTTCTCAATTGCTACTTTATCCTCCTCTGCTCTCGCTTCTCTGTTCTAATTCTTGTTCCTCCTTTTTGCTTCTCACTTGCTACTTTCTCCTTCTCCTTTCTCGTTTCTCCCTTCCAATTCCTTTTCTTCCCTATTGCTTCTTATTAGCTACTTTTTCCTTCTCCTTTTTCGTTTGTCTCTTCTAATTCTTGTTCTTCATTTCTGCTTGTCATTTGCTACTTTCTTTCTTCTTTTTACTCGCTTCTCCCTTCAAATTTCTGTTTTCCGTTATATCTTCTCACTTGCTATTTCTTCTTTCTCCTTTCTTGCTTCTGACTTCTTATTTCCACTTTCCCTTTTGTGAAAGAATAGGTCGAATCAGTTCATAATATTCAAGGCATTTTAATTGAAAAAATAATGTTATTTTAAATGTGAAATTCTCGCCATAACGCAATTTCCCAATAGCGAATATCTCTGCTTCTAATAACAGATGGTCTGAAAAGTTCATTTTCTAGCATAATAAATATAAAATTTTCCTATACTATTTATCTAAAGTTTATTCTCTTGGGGTCTAGTGACATGATAAGTCACTGAGGAGCAGATCTGGAAAATACGATCGATACTGAAGCAATTCGAATTCCAATTCATATAATTCTGCCATAGTTTTTATTGATTTATTTAGAGAAGATGCTAAACTTTAGAGAAGAGTGATTCCTTCTCCTTCAAATTGAACCGATTTACCACGATTTCGTCCTTTCGACACAAAAATTTGGGAGCTCCAAACACGACTGTTTTGAGTCGATTGTGAGTTAATCTTAAAGAAGATAAGAGAAACATTTGAAGATAGACAAAAGTTTATGTTCCAATAAGTTACGAAATTCCATTTTTGTAAACTAACAAAAGCTGCTTCACGCCAAATGCCAAACTCACAAACAAATAATATGACAGATGTCAAATTTATAAACGTGTCTTTTGAAGGTTAGGACTAACTGAAAATCATATGGATTTAATGTTAGTAGCGCCATTTACATGTCAGCCTTTTCAATCCATTTAATAGTTCTGAAGATATGAAAATTTTTTGTTTTGAACCCTGCGCTGGTTTGAAAGTGCATTGAAAACAATTTTTGGAGGTTATTGTGTAATTTTTTATTTGTAATTAGTATGTAAATCATTTGGGTAATCTATCAAATACACTTTTTATTCTATACGTATCCATATGTTGCTAAAAGGAATAGCATCTAATTGGGAGATAACCTGATAATAGAATATAATATAAAAGGTGTCACTAGACGTTTATATCGGTTTTCCGGTCTGTGGAATTGATTGTGTTCGTTGAAAAAAAAGAGTGGAAAATTATGCCAAACACTATGTAAGTACAATATTAAACTTTTTGAAAATAAACAAATTATCAATAAATACTTGTAAATATTTTTTATTGAATTATAAACATTTTTATATTCAAATTGATCTAATTTAAAGGCTTTTTAGGTCGAAAAAACATCGAAAAAATATTTTAATAAGAAGTTTAGGCAGATTCTAGATAAATGCGACGTGTGAATTTACTAACAGTGAAAAATATTTTTCAAATATTTAGGATCGTTGAAAAAGATAAGAAAAGTACGTGGTCCATGACTTAATCTAACAGAATAAAAAGTAATTTAAAAAAAATCATTTTTCGATATATTCTCCCTTAATTTATATACACTTTTCAAAACGTCTGACTAAATCTTCTATGCATCTAACATTTTATCTCTTATCTCGGCCTTCAGCTTTTGGAACAAAAAATAGTCTGACAGGTCCAGATAATGGCTATATGGTGGGTGTTCTACATATGTGAGACTACTACAGTAGCCATGGGAAGCGGAGGGTTTTGAACAGGAGCATTGTCATGAAGCAAATGCTCGTTTGATTTTGTCGCAATTGCTGCTTTCACGGTTGTATTTGATTCCTTTAAGTCAACCAAAACGATAACTGTACAGTCTAAAAATATTGTAGCCATCAATTATTTAGTGTTTCTCGTGACCTTGGCACGGATTCTCCTTACCATAGTTTCATCACTACTCGTGGAAAAGCTCCTCATAACATTCTACTAGACCATTGGTTCCCAAACTTTCATAAACCACTTTCAAAATTTTGCAGATACATTCCTACCAATTTCTAAATCTCGAAAAAAAGTGAAAATTAAATTTATCTATGGAAACTTGCGTTGTGGCTGAGTTTTCGAAAAAAAAAAGGCTAGAATTAAATGCTTCATATTGCGTGTTCCATTCCATTGCGCGTTTTATTGCATCATCTCAAGCGACCTTTAACTGAATTTTATCTGCGCTTGCTTTTGATCAAGAAATATTGCGTCTTGCATTGTATTGCATTGCATGTTGTATTGCATCATGATAAACGGCCTTAAGGCTTAATGAGACTTACCGCTGACGCGTGTATAAACATTTTTGCTTACGTATATTTCTCTACCAATCTAGCTTCCAAAAAAATTCTTTGTAATAATTAAAAAATGGTTGAATAATGAAAATACTTTAAAATTTATGCTAAAAGTTTGCTACAACACAGGTTTAACGACACGACAAGAGTGGATTCAGGGACATTAGTAAAGTAAACGATTTAATAAGTGTCATCATCCAAACAGATTTATCATGCTCCCCCCTACAACATAAATTTCAGTCAGTTGCAGCAACCAGTGGCGTTTGTCAAGAGGTATCAGAATATAGAATGAAATTATTCAATCGTGCCAATACAGATAAAACTAAAAACGAATAAGAACGTAACGGAGAAATAACAGTTTCAAATTTGATGCCACGTAGATATTTTTGAAAATATACGAAGCAAGTTCTTAAAATCATATTTTCATTTCCTTCTATTTCTGCAATTGATTCTTTAAAACATTTGTTAAGATCTGGAGATAATGGTGGCATTGAAAATAAATTAATTGAATTCGACTTTTGTCTATCTTTCTATTTTTTTAACTTCATTATTTAATTCATCTACTCTTATCAAATTGACTTTGCCTTAACTCTAAAGAGATCGTTGAATCATCAGTTCGTTAAGAAGTTCAAAGGCTGTAAACACTTTGTTAGGACTTCTCTTCTGGTGAAATTGATGTTTTTAAAGTTAATCATCATCGGTACTTGTACGGCCACATTTACCAGCTAATTTTTTTTGAACAATAATTATAAATGAAGCCAAAACTTCAGTTCAATGTTATGATAATAACGAAAGATGTGGCACATATTGGACGATTGAAAGTTTGAAAGATTCTGGTATCGAAACTTAAGATTTTGACACTAAACTTTCGCTGAAAATGGAAATTTTGATTACCTTAGACCATATCATGAGCCTCTTCAATTGTAACAAACCATTTTAAGCAAATTTTGACTGCTGAAGTTTGACATATACAAACGTGATTCGTCAAAATGATCTATTATATATACAAAAAAAAATCGGAAAAATTGAGATTACAATCTAAAATGTCCATTTTCTTTAAAAGCCTTAGTTTTTCAAAGTAGCAAGACGTATATAATAAGTTACCAAGAAAATTAACAAATTTGTATAAACTACAGATTTGATATCTATAGAATTTTATTTATTGATGGGATCCTTTCGAAAATCCACCCATGGAAGGACGTAGCATCGGTCGGCGTGCCGACGGCCTTTCTCTTGCTTTCTCGCACAAACAATTGAACATTGAATGTCAACGCCAGAGGTTGCCATTTTCCGGTTGGTTAAACTCTTAGCGGATCGTTTCCAAAACTATTTGCATAGAAAAAATAGGTCGGATCAGTGTGTAGTGCCATCAGAAAGATTTTACAAATGAAATTTCAACTGTTTAATCATTATTACTTCACTTACTATGTTCAGATCAAATTTTCTCTAATTTTCATTCATCCTATAAACTTATCTTTATTCCAGATCGTTTTACCAACTACATACATCAATTTTTATAATTCTAGCTAGATTTCAATAATTCTAGATCGTTTTGGGAACTATATGTGTGACTGATTATCATTTTAGCGCAGTTTCTATAAATTTAGATCAGGTCAATTTTTAATAAAATAGCGCAGTTTATATTATACTAGATCGTTTCACAAACAATATATGTCAATATGTTTAGTCCAAATTATTCTAGATCGTTTAGACATTATAAACATAAATTTTCACAATTCTAGCGCAGTTTCTATAATTCTAGATCATTCTAAAAATTTTATATATCAATTGACATCATTCTAATGCAGTTTATATTATACTAGATCATTCCACAAACAATATATGTCAATATGTTTCATGCTGGTGCAGTTCAAATTATTCTAGATCGTTCTAGATCGTTTTAGGCATTATGAACATAAATTTCTACCATTCTGGCGCAGTTTCTATAATTCTAAATCATTCTAGGAGTTGTATATGTCAATTGACATCATTCAAATTCAGTTTATATTATACTATATCGTTTCACAAACAATATATGTCAACATATTTCACTCTGGTGCAATTCAAATTATTCTAGATCGTTTTAGACATTATATACATGAATCATCATCATTATAACGCAGTTTCTATAATTCTGGATCATTCTAAAAGTTGTATATGTCAATTAATATCATTCTAATGCGGTTTATATTATACTAGATCGTTTCACAAATAATATATATATATATATATATATATATATATATATATATATGTATATATATATATATATATATATATATATATATCAATATGTTTCATTCTGGTGAGGGTCAAATTATTTATTCTAGATCGTTTTAGATAGTGTAAACATACATTTTTACCATTCTTGCACAGTCCATATAATTCTAGATCACCCTAAAAGTTGTATAAATCAATTGACATCATTCTGATGAAGTTTGTATTATACTAGATCGTTTCACTAACAATATACGTCTATATGTTCCATTCTGGTGCAGTTCATATAACAATAATGTCAATTTCCATCATTTCTGCGCAGTTTATCAAATATAGCAATAGAATATGTGATTTCCAGTATCTCTTGACGACGTTGTACAGTCGTGTCACCTCCTAGCAACGTTCTTCCAATCGATTCAACAGTCAAGCTCCAATGTTTCAATATACATTGCGTTAATTATAGTTCTGGTCAGGAAATCGATCAAGAAATTCAAAATTTGACATTCGAAACAACCACACACTTGAAAACCATCATCTTAAAATGGAAATATTCAATGTTATTTAAATGAAAAACTAGCAGATATATATTGAAAAATTGGGCGTTAACATTAAACGTGCAGAAGATACAGAATATATACAAACATATGAAGATGGTGATAATTTTATTCCTCGGATAGTCACGGGGGATGAAACTAGATCTAATAAGATCTAAGTAAATCTTGATACTTTGAAAAATGCACCGTTTTTGAGACAGACAAGGCATATTGCTGATTGAGGTAAAAAAAACAGTAGTGTTGAGGATTACTGTCATTCTTATCACGATAACTCCAAAGGTCACACGAAAAAAAATTACGGGCTGGCTGGGACATGTTTGATCCAGGACCTCGCTCCTAGCGACTTTCAATCTTCTCATACCTAAGATCTTTCCTTGGTTGCCAACGAAAAGCTGAAAGAACATGGTTGAAATAACAGGCGGCAATCTTCTATGAAGAAGTCATACAAAATGCCAGTAGCTATGTAGAAAATAAGTGTAATATTTTTGTAAACGTTTTTTTATATATCCAATCATCCCCAATTCAAATCAGGGAAATTGAGATACCAAAAATTTATTATTATATAATCGTAAACTTACCCGGTCACAATTCGTTTTCCGTTATTTTCAACACGAACTTTCATTACCTAATGAACTTTCGCGGTCGTCGAATTAGCGAAAAAATTGAACTTAATTGTTGAAATGCACACAAGATAATCATTTCCTGGAAATAGGTGTTAGGTATTGGTAGTAATTAGTTGAAACGGTCAAACCATCACCGAAAATAGTTGTTGTGATAAACATGAATCATATATATTTAGAATTAAAAATAATTACTACATGGCTATAAACCTCGACGCATATTGAACTACATTCGACCTTGAAAGTGTGGAAGTATTTATCTTGTAATTGAAATTTTTGATATTTTTATAGTTGTGCTTGTGAAAAATTGTAGTTCTATGGACCTGCGTACAAGACTCAATTCACTCGGCACGCAGTGATTTCATTATTAAATGTCATTTGTAAAACATGTCTATCTAATTATGTTTAAATAATGTTAAAATATATCACCACGTCTAGAAATTGTTTAAAAAGATGTAAATTTTCCTACACTAAGATTAAATGCACTTTATTTCCAATGATTTGTTAGATTTAGCCAAGCACCTTCCCTCGAAGCTGTATCTCACTGGGAACCTCTCTTTTCGTACAACCCTTGTGGTATAAACATTCCTTTGTCCAATTTTATTTATTACAACATTTTTTGTTTATATAGTCCTTTTTTATGTACGAGAAACAGTGAAAACATCGCACATTTCTCCATGAGGGAAATTCTTGGGTAAAAAGTCCGTAGCGGGTTGAAAAATTTGGAGGGGATCCGAAAATCGCTAATTTTGAAACAATACCTCCAATTTATAATCTGGTATGATTTTCCAAATTTACAACAAAAAAATAGATTGCTTCATAATATATTCAAATTATTTTCTGGTAAGTACCCGAAAATTCCTAACATGCTGGTGTGAAAAATTCAAAATATTTCAAAAGATATCGATCACATCGTTCAATAGACACAACGTGTATCTTACTTAGTATTCGAATTGCATCTCTTCATTTTGTTTCTCAAAGGAGTTATACAGGGTGAAACTTGAAGCAATTTTTTTTAAATAACACTATAGAAATTCATAGTATCTACAATTTTGGAATAGGAACCTTGTAATATGGAAAACCAACATTTCAAAGGTATGAAAATGATTAATATTTGTCATAAATTATCTGAACGCAACCATAATATTTGACGTTTGACAACCAATTATATGTAGATTAATAAATTTCAAGTTTTGTGACAAAATAAATTTCTGAACGCAATATTTGACATTTGACAATCAACTATATGTAGATTGATGAATCTCAAGCTTTGTTACAAATTAAATTTTTCAACGCAACCATAATACTTGACATTTGACAAAGAGTACATCCTTCTATCTTTGTTAGTGACGATTACCACTACGTGCGCAACAACTTTCTTTACTTCGATGATCCTTTGTCAAAGTGACAGATGACAGACAGCGTACTAACATGCTTACTGTATTGAAGCCAAATTTATTGCTTAAATCAGTACGATATATAGAACACAATCTTTTCAATATATCTGCAATGCTTTTCAACGATTCCGAAGAGACAAAAATAATTCATACCCACAATTCTCCAATTCATGAGTTGAAACAAAATTTGATAAATTTGAAAAATAATCTAAGTCATTTATCTAGTCTAGTGAAAGAGATGAACGCCCAACCTATATTACATCATCTTCCACACAAACTGAGATAGCTCCTGAGACTGCCAGCTTTCAAAAGATTTCAAACTCCCTGTCCACTAGCAGCAATCAAAAGTGGCATTTTGTAATAATCAGCAACCTCCTTGGTGGCTATACCACAAATCAAATAGTACATCACGCTAGAGAAAATATAGGATGTACAGAGTTTATTAGTTGCTTTCCCCTATTCAATGGAGGCGCTGAACCAAAAACGACATCATTTGAAATTGGTTCACGATCAAAAATTTCAGCAAACAAATTGTTTAACAGAGATAAGTGGTCACCTGGATTATCATTTAAATAGTCTGTTGACCACCACCTCCAGTAGATACACAAGAGTCTGTGGAGCAGAATCAAATGATACATCCTGCAAGTACAGGTTCGCGTCTAGAAATAATATAAACAGGGTATAGAGTATGAAAATCAAACAGATAAATCATTTCAGTTCAAAAAAGATTTGTACAATGAATTCCTCTAGTGAAGACAATCGTTACTAAGGGAATCGTCGAAAGTTATTCCTCGCTTATCTACAGGACAAACCAACGTCTGTGTACTTTGATGATTAGATTTCCTTAAGTCTAAAGGTGTTTTAACATCCGAGGGTCTACTCGTTGATCCCACAGCTTTGAAGGCAATTTACTATCAGTTTCATGACTATTTCGGTATGATCTCAGCCGATGAGGATGATGATCTTTCTACCTACAGAACTTACATCACCTCGGAAAAATGTTTAGTTAATTGGAGTTTTTATTGAAGAATATAGTTATTAGCAGATATTTTGTGTACATGTGAAGATTTCTTAGCTGTAATAAGATACGATGTTTTACTAGTAGAAAATGTTTGAGTTTTCTATAACTTACAACAAAACCAAAGACTTATATTTTGACTGCATTTATAGACCACCTAAATCATCCCTTTTTTGAGACTTCTCTAATGATTGTGCCACTCGGAAGTTGATAGTAGGATCAGTTATCATCTTCACTTTAATCAACTTCGACTGTGCAATGGAAGAAGACTTGATGTGAAAAAGGTGATGAATAACGTCATTCATAAAGAAAAAATACAAAGGAGGGAATGTCTTGATTGCAACGGACTTACCATTCAATTTTAAACGTTTATAATTTCCGGTACGGTTGGCTGTAATTGAGATAACCATAAATAAATCGCAAGGCAAGTCGTTGGAAGTTTACAGAATCAACTGTTTCGCGTAAGGGATATACTTCATCAGAAAGCTTTAATTTGTTTGTATCACAACTGTCTGTCAAGAACAAATTGAAACCTTATAAATAGCCAGTGTTTCAGGAAAACTATGTTTTGTAATTAAACAATATCATGTGTAATTAATCGAAAAAAATATTTAATAAAACTTCTTTCATACTAAATATTCCTTTTATTATTTGTTTCAATAAAAAAAATCCTTCTGTTTAGGTTAGGTTAGTTTGAAATCTACCAGCTAGTTTATGACAATTTTTTTCAGAATGTCTCTGTATGGCGAACGGTTTTCTTGTCATGTAAAAGGACCTAAAAATCTACATATCTCCTAAACCTTAAATTTTATGGAGTTAAACAAAGAGTCCCTTTTTGTTAAAAAACCAATTGAAAATTATTTTTGGTATCTTTAGATTGTACAGGCTGTAAAAGTCCCTGTGAAAGTTACGGATTGTTAACTTGGCATGTACAACGATCTAAAAATCTACATATCTCCTAAACCATCAATTTTATCGAGTCGAACAAAACGTACCTTTTTGTTCAAAAATCTATCGAAATTTCCTTTTTGATATTTTTAGATTGTACAGGTTGTCCCTGTGAAAGTTGCGGATTGTTAACTTGTCATGTACAACAATCTAGAAATCTAAATATCTCCTAAACCATAAATTTTATGGATTCAAACAAAGAGTCCCTTTTTGTTAAAAAATCGATTGAAAAAAGTATTACTGGTATCTTTAGATCGTACAGGTTGTCCCTGGAAATGTTACGGATTGTTTATATACTTAAATATAAGTTCTAATGAAAAAACTTTTTTTATGTCGCATTTTCACGTCATCTACTCACTCCCTAATATTTTGTAGCCCTTGAAAACCCTCTCTTTTATCTGGGGAGGATTAGTGATGTTTTTTAATACGAAAAAATATTTTACCTATCTATTACAATAAGTGAAACACGTATGAATTAAGAAAAATAGATTATAGACATGGATACTACAATTTTTGTAATTAGAATTGGTTACAAAAATGTTTACTGCCCTTTTATAGTCCATTTAAATGTATTTGTATCAATTCCCATAGAAAAGAAACTGGAAAAATTCAGATTCAAGTTTTAGTTCGAATTATTATAACACTAGATTCAGAAACAAAAAAAAACAGTACGGTCCTGAACAAGTAACTAGCTTCCAACATTTCTCCGCAGGACATCGATTTTCCTGCCTCTCCTGATGGTTGTGGGCGTAGTTTGGAGCAGATCGTTGGATACCGAAGGAGATGGAAACACTTTCCAGCCATTCATGACGACGTCTGACAAACGGAGAGTTTGCGTGGAATTGTGCCTGACGGGACTAGGCGGTTCTCCGTGCGGCTCGGATTGTATCGATATAATGCCTCATAATCTTCCCATCCAGTTGGATGACAACATGACCAACTCGAATTCTGATAAAAGACACGTTATGCGGAACAGTTCATGTCCCGTTCTTTGTAAAAACAATTTGGGAAATCCTTTGTGTTCGTGCGACAACCTCAATGTTGGTTTGGAGAAGGATCAAAATAACGTGAACTTCGTGGAAAGTGAGTTTTCCTATTACACTTTTGTAGATATTAATTATTTTCCGATTACTGAATTGATTCATTTTCTAATTTGCTGATAAAGAAATTGTAGTAGACTAAAATATTCTGAATGTAGGGGTCGTCGATCTATCACATAATTCAGATGACTGCTGTAACTGTAACTAAATTTTCAACTTTCCACAAATAAACTTATTTATTAGAATATACAAGGTGTTTCGTATAATATACAGAGTGAGTTTTATGTATAGAACCCCTCAGTTATCTCAGAAACGATTTGTAAGAATTTTCAAAATTTTACGTGGTATCTACATTGTTGTTAGATTTTTCCTTTTTACGGAAAAATTATGAATTTTATTGTTTCAAATAATAGATCACCCTATATATTCTGTAGTTTTAGAAATCCTTAAGAAAAATTTATTATTTTTCATGTAATATTCTCTATATCTAAATCCAATAACCAAAACTTGAATGTTCTTTGATAATGTATATCCTAACCGAAATCCCATAACAAGATCTACTGTTAGTGAATTAGTAAAAAATTTATCGAAACTGGTGCAGTAAAATATTCATCTAAATCATGGTGCATCAAGTGAAAACAAATTTTTAGATGTTTGTGTCCTGTTAGAAGACGATCAACATTTGTGAATTGGAAAAATTACGAATTTTAGAAAATATACAGTGAAGGCGATTACAGCAGATGCTCAAAATGTTGTCCATTTACTTTAATACAACGAGCCAGGCGATTATTAAGACTTTGTAACATCCCTGACTGATTAATTCTTCTTATCTCTGTGGTAATCCAATCTTTTAATTCCTAAATATTGGCAGGTTTTGTTTTATAAACGATGTTCTTTAAGTGACCCCACAGGTAATAGTTTAAAGGATTCATGTCGGGTGATCACGAAGGCCATTGTCCTTTGGGATACTGTTATTGCCTGAAAAGTTTTTTAAATGTAATTGAAAATACTTGCTTGGATTTGGAATACACCGGACCATTTAAGTTACCCTCAATGAAAAAGGGATCAATGATTCAGTCGCCCATCATTCCAGCCCAAACATTCAGTTTTTCGGAATTTTGGGTATGGGATTCACGCATTCAACGAGGATTGGTACGTGAATAGTATCTACAATTATGCCGATTTACGTTCCCATTTATACAAAAAGTAGCCACATTTCATGGTTCATTTTGATTGTAGCATTTTTTCATCATCATCATCATTATTATTATTATTATTATTATTATTATTATTATTATTATTATTATTATTATTATCATTATTATTATTATTATTATTATTATTATTATTATTATTATTATTATTATTATTATTATTATTATTATATTATTTCATTATAGATGTTTGCGAAATATCAAGTTTCCTGGATATTTGTCTAATACTCAAGTGTGGGTCGTCTTCTAACAAGTCACAAACATCTAAAGATTTGTTTTCAGTTGATACAGTTTTTCCTATATAGATAAATCTTTTACTAAACCAATTTAGTTAAACTTTTTCACTAATTTGCTGACAGTAGATCTTGTTATGGAATTTCGATTAGGATATACATTATTAAAGAGATTACACTTTTCTTGTTGAGTTCCATATCCTAATATCATTAAAATATCAATTCGTTCTTTTTTAAATAAACGATTCTTTTATGATTTTCAATAAACTTCAACAATAATAATTTATTGAAACATCAAATTTATTATTTTAGCAGTCATAGTCAAACGTATACAAAATAATAAATATTTTTTAAGGATTTCGAAAAGCGAAAAATTTGATTCACAAAACTTCTCCTAGAACCTACAGGATGAATCAAAACTAACTGAAAAAAAAAGAATAATCTTGTTTTATCTAACGATCGATTATTTTCCAGTCTGCAGTGATTTCTGTATCAGATACAGCTACAGATTGGCCGGATGTCAAAAATGCAGCATTTACCAAGCCCTTTTTTCTTCGGAATCTGATAACTTCGGTCAAACAAATTTCATGACCAGCAGTTATAATGGAATCGACTGGTATGCTTGGTGCCAAAATCAGTGCGGAAAAGGAGATGGAGGAGCCGCTTGCAATTGCGATCGCCTACCCATATATTAAGTATAGTTTCATTTATCTTTATCGTACGGGGGATATTCAGAAAGTTATTGTTCAAAAAATTCGGCTTGTGCAAAGAAATTAATGAATTGACATCATTTGTTATAAAAAACAACAGGACGTTTAAAAAACTCGAAATCACGTGGATTCAATTCGGGAGATTCTTAATTAATGAAAAATTAATACTTCTTTCCATTTTGCTAATTTTTTTCGACGGATTTGATATAAAAATGGTAAAAATCATTTTCTTGGTCAACAAAAAATCCATAAATCTTTTTCACAAATTATTGAGAATTTGGGATAAGTACATTATATCCATAATGGAGTATCGCCATTTAGTAGAGTTACGGTGGGTTTACAATTGTAAATAAGTTCTCCAATTTCGAGTTTGATATTAATTTCGGTTGAGCTTCTAATTTTTCTTGATTGTGTTTATAGAGCTCAATCAAGCTAAAAACAATGATCAACAACCCTCAAATTTCTTTAAGGGTATCAAGATTCATACCCTCATGTTGTGGGATATAAATAACATGAATGAAGTGTTGCCAGTTCTCTTAGAAGTTTTACCAAAGCATCTAAAGGAAGTTGACGCCCAATCCATTTTTTACCCTAACACAGTCACAAACTTAGTGACTATTTTACACGCTTTTCAAATTTCTGGGGAACAGCCTAGAATGTGGGATGGCTTCAATTACCAAAGATCTTCGTCTTCTATTTCATACCCTCCCAGGTGTAGTGCTCCCTTATTATTCCTTTTAATGTGGATAGAGGCTTCATCCTCTGTGCATCAAAACCTGCACGTTGCATTATCTGCTAAATCTAGCGTCTTCAGGTGTTTATTGAGGCAAAAGTGCCCCGATAAGATTTATTATTAGCATCGGAAGATTGTTCTTACTTAGATTGATACATTCAGCTGATCTACTCTGATTATAGTTTCCCAGAAGAGTCTTGGTCTGTCTCATCCCTTGAAGGTTATCCCAATAATTGGTTTTGCACCTATCTACCTTCATTTTCTATGCTTTTATATTGTTCTGTAGTTGACACCTAAGAAGAGTTAGAGTTCTAATAGCTGCTCCGACTTCCAAAGTGTTTGGTTCTGGGCACGTACATTCCTATCCCTATTTCTAGTTCTTACAAGCTTTTGTCTACAAATTTCAACAATTTTTTGACAATAAATTATTTCTCACTCTCTCTTTTCCTTCCTCCAGTTCCCACTGGTGTTTTGATCCATCCCTATACCATTTAATGGCATTATTGTTCATTCCTGGTATGGTGTTTTGACCCCATGTGCTTTTACAGAATCACTTCTAGTACAGCTGTTGGACAAGATTTCATGTCCTCAAACTTCACTAGCGTGCAAATAGAGCTGGCGTGACCACTGGCAACACTAAATCCATGCATCTGTAAACTCACCATTACCAACCTTTTAATCTGAATAATAAAACAACCAGCACCATCTAGTAAGCAGTAGCGATGATAGAAAGATGAATTATTCTTTCATCGATTGCAGATAGAGTGACAGGTTTCAAATGAATATTTATTTCAGGAGATAGTGGAGAATATCCAACCGGATCAAAAAAATCTATCCTGGATCCTTTTGATGGCCAGCTTTCCTACTTAAATATATAAAAGTGTTGGTTTTTTACTGTATAGAAATAGTTGTTTCTATTTTGTAATTGATATCATATAAAAATAAAAACTGTTTACGAAAATGATGAAAAAAATTGAAGTAATATGTTACAATTGGTTTATATATATATATATATATATATATATATATATATATATATATATATATAATATTTTAATAGTCCGTCAGTTTTGCCAGGAATAATTATCAACAGGTAACATTATTCAATTTTTATTTAAACATTAAAAAATTCAAAACTGACCTATCAGTCGAAAAAAACATTCATTTTTGTTTATTTTTCTTTAAAATAAAAACTTATAGAAAGAACGTTTTATTTTAATTTTGTGGCATCAACCCCGGATACCAAAATTATTTCTTGTTGTTGTCTGGGGAATACAGAGAGTTGAGGCTAGGAGAACCATCTTTAATAAATGAATTTTTAAAAAAAATTACAAAAGAGACTCGAAAAAGAGTTACTGTAAGTGTTGAAGTTGATTCCCATCTTGTTCAATGCATTTACGGCAACGTTTCTCAACGGAGAGGCTGGAAGAAATCACAGCGTGTCAAGTCACGCGACAGCTCGAGCAACTCAACGAATCCTCATCTGTCTATCCATACTGCATCGTTATCCATTCACCCACGTAAATTCTCAATAATTTAGAGATAATTTTGGCACGTCACGTCTCAAAAAAATACCTACGAGAGCTCTCGCATCAACACCTGCCCACAGTCGCACTGCATATTGGTTCGGATGCTCAACTGACGCCAGTTCCATATTTTTGTTAGTTGTTACAAATATTGGTCGTCCAGAACGCGACGCGTCGGTAACAGAGCCCATTTTTAAGAATTTCTGGTACTGTTAAACGATTTTGTAGCAGCGAGTTCGGAAACTGGAGGAAGACGTGTTATTATGATAAAGACACAACTATCTGAAGCATGAACATGCTTCGTTTTAATCTTTTCGACAACTTTGCCGGACTTATGTCGACTTTCCGAAAGCCTTGCCAACCTCTGTATTAACACGCTTTTTTTTATAAACTTTGGTTATTATATTGTTGTAAATATATTTTCATTATTGCTAATATGCAGATGAAAAAATTATGTACAATGGGAAAGCTGTGCTCAATGAGAAGTTGTCCAGTTGGAAATTAAAAACTAAAGAAACCTCTGTCATTTTTTCGACAGTGTGTATAACAATTTCATCCCTTTCAACGGGCACTTTTTCATACACTATGTCCTAATCTCCACCTTCCATACTGAGGAAGTAAAATCGCTAATTACTACTTATAGTCCAGGGAATAGGTAAAAAAAAAATTAAGTACGATTTGCTCTTTGCAATCAATCGTCATGAATAATAATAGATATTTGAAATCAGTGGTGCCACACGTAAAATAAGTAAATGATAAAAAATTTAATGATTGATATTATGAGGGTATTTCCAAATCCAAGTATGTAAAGGGTCAAAATTGTCATTACTGGACTAGTGAAAATCCCTAGCTTAAGCAGCAGAAACCACTGTATAAGGGCGGAACGTCACTATTAATATCGAGTGCTATGCTGCGATGTTGGAAGTGTCTTAACTCCTTCAAGAATAGTGGATTCACAGATTTGGTTTCAACAAGACAGAGCTACCAAGCATATGTTAAATGACTCCATGGTGGTTGGGAAACAGATGTTCCTAGACACACTTATTTCGAAAAGAGTTGATTCCATAAAACATCGTAGTCCAGGTTTGACACCTAGTGCTTTTGTTCTCTAGATACCTCTGACACAGCTTAAGGAGAATATCAAGAATCAATTACATTGATATTACTGAAGAACGAATTTTTCTAAAACCTCTCATGGAACTTGGAAAAACTGTTTTTGGCTTATGACAATGAATGTTTGACACGTCCACGTTTTTTTGCATGGTTCAAGCGTTTTTAACATGACCAAGAAGATTTTGAAGAAGATTTACATAAGATCTGTGTGATTGCTGAATCTATGGGAATTGACAAAGTTTATGTGCGGAAAATTCCACCATGCTAAAATTGTGTTCAATTTACATTTTAACAACAAGAAGCTCGTATTGTTAGATCAACCACCTTATTTACCAGATTTTACACCTCTTTCCTAAGGTCAAATCTGCATTAAAATTAATATGATTCGAGTTTGTTGAAGCTGTGAAATAAAAAGCGGCGCACGTCCTGAAGGATCTGACTGATAAAAATTTCTCGAACAATGGAAGATTCGAATGGAGCGATGTAGTGATGGAGGAGGGCAATAAATATTTTATATCACTAGTCATGTTATTTAATAACCACACATTGTATATACAAATTTCATCTCATTGAATATTGATTGAATTGAATTGAATTTAAAATTTTTATTTTTAGAAAAGTTTTCATTTCGTTGACTATAAATATAACTATTTCTGGGAAAAACTGTATCTGTATAATCCGCAGTATTTATCATAGAATATCTGTAGAAAAACATATCATAATTTTACTTTTTCGTTCCTATGAATCGCTTGTGTGCGAAAAAATATACAGAATAGGTGTTTCTGTAATATATATCCAGTTTTCGCTTTTACCGACAAACTAATTGTATGAAAAAAGTATAGTATCTCTACCAGGATGACTCTAGAAGTAATCTCAGTGAGAACTATTTCTTTTATATTGTATAGAATACAGGGTGTCCCACAACGAGTTAAAACTATCTGTATATATGACAAAATACTTTTAGTAAAATCATGAAAATTTCTACGTTTGGATTTTCGAATACAATCTTTTTAATTTTGTTATTTTAAATGGAGCACTCTGTATATTTATACATTTTTGAAATCTATATAAAATTTCAGTGTACTTTTGTTTGAAACCTTTTTTCGAAAAACGCATACTTTTTGTAAAAAAACTGACCTTTGCAGACCCTTATAAATTATTTTTTTACGAGGTTACCCTTAGATATATGACAATGTTTTCTGTTCGGTTTCTTTCAGTGAGGTCAGACGTATTTGAATCTATGTTGGAATATTTTCTATTTTCTACAGTGTGTGTATAAAAAGTGTTAAAAGTTTAACTTCATGAATATCAAAACTCTGTATTTTTTTAAGCAGAACCACCCGGTTTTTCCTATTTTAATGCATTCAGGGCTAAAAAATAAGGCAAATTCATGTATACTATAACCTAACCTAACCTATCGATTTTCGAACATTTTTACATAAATAATTAATATCATCAAAAAGTATGCTATTTCCGAAAAAAGTTTTCAAATAAAAGTATACTAAAATTTTACGTAGATTTCAAAAATGTATTGATATACAGGGTGTTCTGTTTAGAATAACAAAGTTACAGTCGTTTTCCGGTAGAGGGCCAAAAATAGAAAATAATATTCTTATGTATTTTGAACCAAATATGTCCGGACATTTTTTCGAAAAACTGGTAAGTTTATGCAAATATGGCCCATTATTAGAAGATGAGGTCGCTTGTAATTTTTCCGTATAATGCATATTCAAAAATTTACAATTTAACAATGATAACTTTTCGCAATTATCACCCAATATACTCTGCCAATCAGGATATTCGCCAAATATTAACCAAATATAAAATTGATTGTTACAGATGTTTATTTTACTATAAATAAAAGTAGTTTTTACGGTGATTACTTTTAGAGTCACCATCGTATATTACGACAAAGTCACTAAGTCTTCCAATCGTGTATATAATATCACTTGTTCTAGTATTTATATACGAGGATTGTCTGAAGAGTGTCCAGCTTAACAAAGTAACAAGACATAATATCTTTTTTTTTAAACGTAGTCTTTTTTTCAGTGTATAGAATAGTTTTTTTCCAAAATAAGCGTTTACATATGCAATAACGTCCTAATCTGATGGAAATTTCTCTCCTTAAGGTTAGTAAAGAGGAATAAGTCACTGGTAACCAGCCATGGCTCTCATCGAAGTGCGGTTGCTTCTCTTTACCTTATCAATCAATACTTTTCCTCCAGTTGAACCGTCTTTACCTTTTGCAATCCATTGTCTTGACTGTTTTTTTATATACAGTTATCAATTGATGCAAGAAATTTCTTATTTTGCTTAAACCGCCTCCATAAGACTTGAGAAATGTTCATTCGAATGCGCTTTTGGTCCAATGGGAGCAAACGCAGTATCCAACACACCAAATGACTACGAATGTATATTTCTTCAGTCAGTATACCACAAATGTGCTCTTTTGATATTTCGATAACCTCTTTTATCTCTCTAAACTTAATTCGACAGTTTTCCAAAACCATTTGTCCAGTATTCGTACAACGCCCCTTCAACTTCGTTCAAAATGGCTGAAATTTTGGTTAGAATCTTTCAGCGCATGCGTAAATATATTTCGTAACCTATATTAATGAATATATTTCCAAGTTGAAATCAGGAACTTTTCAGACAACCCTCGTATACCTGTATAAAATGTTGTTATATTGTAAATAGCTTATTGTTCTTACTCTATATCTTCTTCCTACTTGTGGTCAATATTTTATTTTTTTATATCTACCGTATTTATTTTGGGGCTTTATTATAGATGTGGAAGGTATTTTTGGAATAGTACTTGTAGAAACGACCTAATAATTAGAATGTGAAAAATACTAAAATTAAACACCATGTGAGATCTTGAATAAATAATTTTCATGGGGTGAACGTATTTGATGTTTTAATATTCCATATTTGTGTTGTGGTGGAAAAGAATCGGTCTCTTGAAGATCAATTTTTCCACCAAAAACTATGAAAGATGAAAATTAACGGATGTATAAAAAATTTCAATACGAAAACTGCACGTTTCCAACTCACATATTGAAAATGAATATTTTAGTCTAAATGGATGATGAAAAATTAATTATATCAAATTAGGTAATAAAATGTTAACTAAAAGGGTTTTTTATACATAGGGGTCTAAGCAAAGGCAGCAATTGTACAAATTGTCGTAGAATAGTTTATTATTTTCAAAACTTAATAATTTGTTCCAACATTATTAAGATTGTTGTGTTAAGACAATAACTATTTAGAATCCAAGTTAAATTTTAAGAATTAACCTCTAAGTACTATGTCTATGCGCAGGGCTAGGACGATTCGATCTAAAATCGTAAAATCGAATGCTTAAATCGATTTTTCATGCACAACTTTCATATTAAACAATAATTGCATATATTATTGACGGATCAAAGTTAATTTTTCTTAGATTACAGACCGGTACATAAACTCTGCTTTCCGTTTGCTGTCTCCGGTTGATGTTTGCTGTTTGACATTCGTAGCAAATTCTACGCCATATTCATAAACGTGACAAACGCGAACGCATGTGTTTGGCTCTTTTCAATTGATACTAAAGTTGCTACGAACGACTGACAGGAAAAGATGAAATTCGCATTCATTAGTATACACCCTGTATTTTAGGGTAATAATTTTTATCTCCACAACTTCACTACATTTTTAATACGTTGTAGATTTCCTCAGATAATTTAGTGAGTAATTATAGTTATCACAAAGAACTATAGGGTGTTTCAAGAATAAATGCCAAATCAGAATTTTTCAGCCCGAGAAAATATGTGAGAAAATTCACATTTCTGTTCACTGTTTTCTATTTAATGGCTCCTAAGTTTACTGACATTCAGACAGCTGCCATTATTGCCAAATAGGAAGATAATTGGACTTGACTTAATATTGATAAACATGACAACGAATGTCAAGTAACTTTCCACAATTTAAAAGTTTCAAAAATCTGTCACAAGACTTGTATTCTATTTGAACGAATTGAAAGGTATATTTTTTCTCTACCCTGTATATCATAAACTAAAAGGTAAAGGAAAAAAATTGTATGTTGTACAAAAGGGTACGATATATTAAAATACACAATGGATTTTCTTTATACTAATTCATATTCATTTTCTACTTAAATTTATATTTAAAAAATTTTCTAGAAGATTCAATTTCTGGAAAAAACCACTGGTGTGTATTAGTCAAACTAATAAATTGAGGTCACCCTATATGCTCAAAAATAACCAAGCTTCATCAGTTGCTACTTAAGTTTTGAGATTTGCCAGCACTGATATGGATATGTCAAATCTGACATTGACATTGCACATGAACAGCACCATGAAACACCATCTTCGCTGGTTTTTCGAATTTAATAGTTATGGTACTTCGCTAAAGGATGAATTTCGTGAAGGTCGTGTAAAATCGGCTGTTGTGCCAGAAAACATCGATGCTGTATGCACCCGAAACTAAGTAACAATCGACTGTATGGGTCTTTCAAGACGAAGTTAAATCCAACAAAAGTTCGTCAAGCTCGAAGCACTTTGAAGCAAATGGTCGCCTGTTTTTTCGGAATAACTAGAGATGTCGCTGCCGTTCCAACGTAGAAAGATCAATTATGGATGGTACACCAGCATATATTTGCCAAAAGTGTTAGAAAAAATCAGAGAAACCAATAGGAGAAGACGAAACATTCACCCCCACGTGAGCTATCAAACATCAGTTCAAACGAAAACGTTTTTAGACAAACAAAGTATCGAGTTGAAAGGTCCTTGTTTGTATTTCATTGATTTCTTCTGATTCTTGCAGATCAAAAATGAAGTGCGAGATCAACGTTTTTCTGCACATGAAGAAGCCTGTTGATGCGTTCAAATGACATATTTTGGAGGACCTCAATCGAAATTGGCTCGAACGCATTCAAGCCATATCCAATGATGAATATTTGTTTCTATTTATATATCTCAAAACTTAAGTAGCAACCTTCGTAATTTCGAAGTAATCAATTTCAAATTAATTAACTATTATTATCCTTTTTTAAATGATATTATATGAACTGAACGCTTAAAAAAATTTACAAAAAGCATAATTCATCATATTGTAAGGATTTTATTCAAGCTTATCCTTATTTTGTTCATCACATCGTTCCTAGTTCTGTTTAATTGTTAATTTTTAAGCTTTGTGCAATGTCAGCAAAAATTGGCTTGAATTTTTTTTTGTTTGTATATTATAATGAACATATTACGTGTTGTAAAAAATGAATGATTTTTTCATTGTAATATAAATATATATATGAATTTCTCTATTGACGTTTTTTTCTTCCTTATCTAATAATTAAATAGAAAATATGGATTATACAAAAGGTTATTAAGTGAAATATATATACTTCCTTCTTTGCTTTTATTTTTTTTTTTGGTTTGGCAACGCTGTTTAAATATCTCAAAGTGACGTAACGACTTTCGTATTTATAATCTAATCTATATACTTTAGACGTTAAGGGGAGTTTACACAGTGCCAGTTGCTGGGCTGGTTAGTAAACAGTAGCTGTACTTGGCGAGTGGGGACCAAAATATGCAGTTGCTCACCCATTTACACCTAGTTAAGTAGCTGTACGGTATCAAAATTCTGCGAGGCAGTGAGCTTGAGGGTCACAAACAAAATATGTCGAAAGTAAAAATTGCGATACGCAAGGTAATACAATCTTTTTCCTTAATTTTGTGCGATGAGTTGATTAAAGAAATGGAAAGTGATCTGAAAAGAAAAAGAAAAAGACGGATTTGGGTCAGAAATTGGTTGCAAAATAAATCCTCAGGAGCTACAAGCATGATTATGAAAGAGCTATATTATCAGGACCCTCGTGAATATCAAGCTGTTATGCGATTGACGCCTTCACAGTTCGAAATTCTTTTAAATTTAATTGCTACAGGTATTCAACGCAGTGACACATTTATGCTGTCTAGCGAGGTACTGTACTCGCCGTTCAAATTAAACGAATAGGATGCGAGCTACTGGCTTAATGTCTCGTGGGGGAAAGCAAGTGGCCAGTTAAATCAAAAAATCTTGGAGTTACTCGCATTCAGTAGCTGCCCATCCTTGAAGAGACAGTAGCTCGGCGGATCCATTTAAACGGTAACAATAGCTGGCATACAGTTACTCGCCGTCTCAACTGACCCGTTAGCTCGCACCGTGTAAACTCGCCTTTACGTATAAACATAAAAATATAGAAAATAAGTGAACTTGCATACATGTGCAGGTCTTTGACGTCGTACTTTTCTTGGAAATTTCTGTTAACGCCCTAGTATGTTTCTTACAAAGTGTAGTCGGCATTTTAACGTATATGGGTGTGGGAACAAACTGTTTGCTTAAATTTAATTATTTGTACTTTATTTTATGAAAAAATGGTGATTGAACTATAAATTACACACATTTTATATAATTGAATCTTCACCCAATCGGCTCGCATTCGAGAGAAATGCTTTAATGTCAAAAAATGTTTACAATTTGTAGACGAAAGCTCGAAAAAACTAAGAAACAAACATAAAAATAACTAAATAAACATAAAAATAAAATCACAACGAGTAACAAAATTATAAGTAATAGTAATAGGTCATAATTAGTATATGAGGTCTGGCTATTAAATAATTATATTGAAAATTGGAAAAAATTCGCTACAACTTGTTGCAAGAGACCTATGGTGACATTTCTCTATCTCGCACGCATGTTTTTGAGTGATGTAAGCGTTTTAGAGAAAGCACTGAAGATAACCGGCACTCAGGTCGCCCTTGGACTGTTCTAACTCCGGAACCAGTGACCAAAATCAACCAAATTTTGCGTGCAGATCGTCGAATTAGCATCCGGATGATTGAAGAGGCTGTAAACGCCGATAAAGAAACGGTTAGAAAAATTTTACACCAGGGATTACAAATGACAAAAGTCTGTGTCAAAAAATCTGGTTCCTGACCAAAATATCTTGCTCAGATTTCCTTGGAAAGTTAGAAAGGCTAGAAAAAGATCTGTGACCCGATTTGTGTTAATGGAAGCGGTAAACCAGAGCTCCTAAAGACCCTTACCAAAGAAGACTTCCAGCATTACTTAAATCAATGAAAAAAACGTATGGAAAGGTGTATGGCGAGTGAAGAAAATTATATTGGAAGGAAAGCATTCGAATGTAGAATAATTTATATAATAAAACCATTTTTCTTAACCCGTCTCGTTATTCAATAACCAGACCTCGTATAAGTCTATAACAAAATTGAACCAGTATGCAGCATGTCCAGAATTAAATATTATTATTAGAAATAAAAATCGTTAACAAAGTAGAAGGCACTTTCCAGTAAATATGCTCTCAAATTATTGTGGAATGCGGGAAAAGATTGTATCGATTCGATTTCAATTGGCAACTAAACATTCACAAGGTAATTATTAATTTTATAGAAATTATGCTAATTTTTCTCTACAAATGTGGCATTAAATTATGAAATATTCAATATTTTCCAATTCTTCATGTGAAGTTGCTTCCCAACCTCCAGAATATACGTTTCGGTTCAAATCTCGTCGAGTTGAGGCACATTAGGAACACTCTGCGGAAGCTCCCACAACGTTTTTTGCATAAAAAGCAGTTGCTATGTCTACACAAAATTTCCTTCCGGATGCTTTTTTTTATGACCTCCAGTACCAGGTTACAGCGTTTCTAGAAGGACTAATGTATGCTGAAGAACTACCAAGAGAAGATATCGACCAACCGTACCATCACTTTTAAGTAAAACTTTTGTTTCTTTTTAAATACACTTCTGAATTTTGATTTTTGTTCTATTTGCTGCTTCTTAGAATATTTTCTTGATTTTTGATCTAAATTCTGTTCCGTTGATCACCTTGATCTCTTATTTATGTTGAATTTTTTGCTCTGTTTTCATAAACTGACCCCCAGTTTTCCGTTAGTCACTTTAACTAAAGCTTCTCTCTTCCTTTTTGGCATTTACATTCTTACAAAGTCGATCATTTAACGTCGTTCATTTTCTTTTAAATTTTTCATACTTGAAACTAAACTTCTAACAGAGACGTAACGTTTATTGCACTAACCGACTCTAAAACTCCATAATCTATGACAAAACTTTGAAAACACGAGCACACAATTTCAATCTCAAACTATAAATATGATATCGGTATCTTTTATTCTATTGAAAACATCCCTTTTTGTGACGAATTAATTATTTAATATAGTTTTTGTGAAAATCTGATTATTTTGGCATTGCGTTATAATTTCATGACAGACATTTGACAACGCTGTAACTTATGCAAAGATTAAAATGGAGGAACACTTAATATAAGAGCGCTGTTGCAGTTATAAAAACAGAGAGGAAACTGGGAAAGGGATAAATGCTTGACTTTCAGTTTTATTTATTATTTTATTGCCAAATGATATACAGAAAATTTAGTAAATGTCAAGAATACATCGAGGATTTTGATGAATCACGATAAAATAGATTTTCCCGAACAAACAATCAATTTTACGTAAAATTACGTGAAAATAGTATATATTTCCCATTTTCCGATTGGGGTCTAGTTATTTTACCAATCGGTGTCTTATTTTTATTCCAAGTCGCCTTTATCCTATTCAATTCGTCTCCTTGGGTGAATCTATCGATTCTTTTCTGCTCACAAGCAGATCTCGGGGTTGATCTATCGTAACTTACACTTGGCAACGTCGATAGATAGCTCTGCTTTGGACTGTACGTTTTATTTTCCACTCTCTCAGTCGATTTCGGATGTAATAATCTCGTTTTGTCTTCTGGTAACGTTCTACGATTACTTCTTTGCGAATTAACTTTTTTAGTAAAAGAATCGATGCTCGCAGAAACGATCTTTTTTTTGCATATCGCCGTCAAATCAGATTTAGGAACGTCGTTGACTTGTACTTTTTTTCGCGCTTCCCTCAACATATTTTCTCGTTCCACCTGCCACTTTTTACTGTAAATTCCGTATTTGTGTGTCGGAATCTCATCCACCGCTCCGTAACGTTCAATCCTAAAGCGAATGGAAAATTATTGTTTCTACACATACACAAAAAAGTCGACTCAACTCGCACGCTCAAAAATCTCTACCAAAAAATCTGTAACTTCTATTATTTTTGTGATTTTAGCATCTCGACACCATTAGTCTCAGCTTTTATGCAACACTCCAAATCTTATGTAGACTGGTCCTCTTCTATGGCTACCATGAAGATATGAGATGAGAACGAAGCCCCATTTTTTGTTAGTCCATTTATCGTGTTCCATGGTAAATATTAGATGAGATGCTTGGTGAGCTGGAGGTAATTTGAAACCAGTGGTTAACCTTTGTGGCTCAAGATTAGCCGCCTTAAATCTTATTCTGTTGTGGGACTTGAAATTTCTCAGCAATGTCCTTCCAGAAAAGCGTCTTCGACGAAAGGTTCCAATATCCGTGATTTGAGATTACAAGGGGTCGATTTTTTTGCTCAAGAGTATATTTTGAAAATTGTAATTTTTGACATACAAAACTATTACTGTAATTAATTAATTATGGAAAAAATTCACCTGTATTGGTTTCCGGCATCCCATAACCAATTTTCCATCTTCTCCAGCCATATTTGTTGTCGTCCTATAACTGATCCTGGTCTGCATAGTCTAAGCCAAGCTATAGCTTCTCTGGCCGTTAACAAATAGTGCTTCACGAGGTAAGCACCTATCAAAGAACCCGTACGACCAAGACCGGCCTAAACAAACGTAAAATCAATTGAATTCGCGTTAAAACAGCGAGTTTGAATAGTTTACCTTACAATGTACAGCTATAGCAGCAGGTGCCTCCTCTGCGATAGATAGAAACTTCAATAGAACCCCTCGAGGAGGAGTGGATCCGTCGGGGAAAATTAAATTGAAATGCTTTATTCCAACTTTAGTGAAACTGAAATTGAGGTTATGACGACTAAATAAAAACGTTTTGTCCGGTTTCCTGTCAAATGTTATCAGTTGAAATTCTCTAATTTATCAATAATACATTACTCAATAAGTCGTGTGCCTTACACGCAGATGGCGCTGCCATTGTCAAATCCATACGACGTTTGATACCAACTTTGAAAGTGACAGCCATTTAAGTGAAGCAATAGCTTCAGAAGTGTTATCCGGACTTTGCTCCATTGGAAAAACCATTTTTTATTGATTTTCTGAATTTAAATTTAGTCGTACAGACACTGATGATGGTGAACGTTCGTGTTGTCAAATTGACCAAGAAGGTCCAGAAACTGGTAATATCTAATCGTAATAGAAATTGCTGAAGATAGCTGAGGCCGTAAAGATATCAGAAGGTAGTTTCTTTACAATTATGCATGAGAAAGCTTGGCCAACTATTGTTTCACGAAGACAATGCACCAATACACAAATAGATGGCAACTATTTTTAAATTGAGCTAATTACACATCGAATTGCTTTTTCAACCACCGTATAGTCCAGATATGGTACTGATCTCAAAAAAAGTACTCGCCGATAAGAAATTCTGCTCAAATGAAGAAGCAATTGCTAGAAACACGACATCGAGAAGTTAGAGAGGCGTTGGAATGATTATATTGCTTTGGAAGAAGATTACATTGATGAATAGGATCGAAAACTGCCCCATTCCTGCACCAGGATATCGCGAAACTATAATTTCTGGCCTGAATTAGTAGTAGGTCAAATAAATTTTGTGACTATCCGAGCAGTGTGGGGTTGTGCATTATCATTCATAAAAGTTGCGTCTCAAGAATAACCATAAATGATGCATCATGCTCTTCTAAAACCTCTGTTAGGTATAGGTGCGCAGTCAACGTCCCATTCTCGATAAAAGCCGTGCGAGCGTCAAAACATATACCTCCTCATATTATAACTGATTCTCCAACAAATGAAAGTCGCTCAGTAATACAAGTTTGAGCGTATCCCTCGCCCTGTTCTCGTCGAACTCTTACAGGTCCATCTGCGTTTGTAAGAATCGCGATTCTTTGGAAAACATTGCGTGACCTCAATCTATCATTGTCAAATAAGGTGCTCCAGTGCAAAATTCAATCTAGCGATCCGGTGTTTACAAGAAAGCAACAGCCCAGTAGGTCTATTTCGAGAACATGATCTAGATGTCAACTCATGTTTATATTTCTCAGTTTTTCTAGATGATTTCGAAGGGAAACTGCAGACTGTTCTGAACCAGGTCTTCGCACAAACTGCTGATAGTGACCATCTTCTAAAGCCGTCGCTGTGAATACTACATGAACTATTTGCGATAGACAGGTAAAACGACAAAAACCAAAAATATTAGTGTCTCTTTTTTGTTAATTCAGTTAAAAAACTATAGTAAAACTGAAGAAAAACCAAAGAAAATTGGAATTTATTTAGATTATTGGGTGAATTTTATGCTAGGCAGTGTTTTTTAACAAAATTGTTACTTACGCAGAAGCATTATATACGATTCCGTTCAACCTTATAATGGTCTTCACGTCATTTTTCAAAAAATATTTGATGTAAAATTCCGGCGGATGGGCTGTACGGTTATCAGCTGGTCCTATAAAAGCGAGGAACTTCCTGGGTATTAACCAATTCAAATCGCCGTATTCAATTTTGCTATATATATCGTACTCGTCGACGTTGAAATCTTTAAAATCCACAAAATTGAATGTCATAGCTCTCCCAATAGCATTAAAACAGTCAATTATTTTCAAATTAAAACCGCAATCGCCCAATGAAACGTCTAAGTAAGGCCTGTGAACATATTGAGATATTTACTACTGGTCACTAGTTTTTGCCCACACTATAGTTTATAGTTTGCGTGATGTATGTACGTACGTAGATTTTGCAACCCAAAGGATCTATAATATCCCCCTTTCTTGTAGCGATACTGGGGAACCCAGTGTATACAGCTGACCTCTTAGAAAGTACTGAATGTGCGATGGTTGTAGCTACCAGAGATCTTCATCTTCTATTTCATCTCAGCTCATGTCCCAATAATTGATTTGGCTCCCATATATCTTATTTTCCAATGCTTTTTCTATTGTTCTGTAGAAGGGTTCAGGTCCCATGAAGGGCTTGTCAACCATAGCTTTAGCGAGCTTATCAGCTATCAACTTTTCAGCTATCCATTGTAGGGTAACTTTATTTTTCTTTCCTAGCCTGTTTAATTTTTCTAGGCAATCCCAAATGACGTTGGATTTTATAATATTGGAGCTTAAAGCTCTAATTACTGTGTGGCTTTCGGACAAAATGATGATCTTCTGTTTGCGTTGGTTCCTATCTAGATTAAACTGGACTCATTTTTTCAGTTGACCAGAATTTAAAAGTGTTTGGTTCTGGTCCTGTACACTTCAAATCCAGTTCTGTCTGCTGCTCTAGATCGTTCATATACAATTTAATGGCATTTCTGTTCATTTCTTGTATGGTTTTTTGATCTCACTAACTTCTACAGCATGGAATTGAGGTGAATTTTTTCTCAAAGCTTTTCTTTGATTATTTCATCTCTGAACATTCTAAGTGATGTTTTTACTACCACGCTAAAAGGTAATTATCGTACAGGAATTTATGTAAACAAAATCCGTAGATATGAACAATCCTTCGAAAAATTGCTCCTCGTGGTATCTGGACTAGTTCTAGTACCACAAACCATTGTATGATGATTGGTTTCACAATTACCGTTTACATCCACAATAGGTTCTTTGCGTAACAACCCCAATTCCTTCCTGCGCAGTTGTCATACTGGTAGAAAATTTTTTTGCTTATCAGGTGATGGCCAGAAAGTACTACATTTTTTAAAGCATTCTTTCTCCAAAATTCCTTCAATTTTGACCAGATAATCAATCGCCCTTTTTCCAAAATATTCCCAAGCCATTACCAAGCCTCCACCTTATCTTAACCTGCACACAAACACTCTTTTCTTAGATCTAAAAACCTCAAATTTTGACTCATCACTCCATAAAACTACCCACTCCACATACATCCAATTTTCATGTTCTTAAGTCCACTACAACCTTTAACTTTATATTGGCGTCTTAAAAGAGGTTTCTTCACTGGCACACTTCCAAAAAATCCAGTTTCTCCCAATCTCTTTTTCAATGTGGAATGCAGATCTTCAGATTCATTGATCTGAGCTGCTATCTCCGGGCCTGTGAGTCGTCGATCACGTTTACTGATCAAAACAATACGTTCTTAAGTTGTGGTGGTTTTTCGAGGTCACCCTGAACGTTTTCTATCGCCACAGCTCCTGGTGGTTGCATATTTTCTCCCTTTGTACCTAGATTATGAAGACTTGCGATTAATTCACGAGTTTCAACCGTTAGTTTCTTGGTTTTACCCACAAGTCTAAATTTGCGAGAACGAAAACAATTTGTATACGAACTTCATAAAGTAGTAATTACAGAATAAACTACAATCATAAACACCAAAGATATAATTCAGAATTAAAGAATAATAACCAAATCAGCCGGTGATTGAAAGTTTTAACTTGTCGCACTCACCGACAAATTATAAACATGCTTTCCTCCGAAGTTGTGGTTTGTTTGTTTAAAGAGAAATTCGTTAAAGTGTATTATGAAATGTAATGAATGTATTCTGGGGTGGGCAAAAACTTTTCAGTATATACGAAATCGATATCTCACTTGTAAGGTCCGAGATCTTCCAAAACGCCCCAGATGGTGTCCGGCTCGAACTTGAGATACATGATGCAAAATAATCCCATCAAACATACAGCGTTGGTTTTCTTTTTGGGTTGATTGCACGTATAATGGACCACCCTCTTCAATCCCTTCGAAACCTTCAGGTATTTATTCAATTTGGAGCAATATTTATATAAACAAGACAAATTCAACGGTCCGAAATCATTGAAGAAATTATCGTAATGTAGTTCATCGTCTATACAAAAATAAATGGTATTGGAGTTGTTTTTCAAGCTGATTATGTCTTTTCCTTTGAGGACGGCGAAGTACAGCTGCTTGTGGATTATCTCTACGTAGACGTTAACTTCTCTGGGAGTGCTGACTAATTTGTTCATTTTGTAGAAATCACGGGAACAATACGCAAGATTTGACTACGTCTCTGCAAAATATTATGTAAATAATAAAGTGAAGGAAATAATTTACCGTTATTGCCAAAATAAATTTCAATGCTCGGGAAACAGCGCGGCTCATCTTTTGAATTTAGTTTTTTAAAAATTGACACATGTTCTGACAACGACCGATTTATAAAGGTTGCTTCAAATTGTTACTCATGACGTTATTATATTGAAAAGGGTGAAGTTTCATACGCTGAATACATGAAAATGCTATTTTATTTATTTATTATCAGCAATATTGTGTTATTGAGGTGCTAGTACCATCTTGTAACAATGTATATTGAGACCTGATGAATTCTTACAGTTTCCTTTTTGTATAAAATTCAAAGATTACAACATAACCATTAATATCTTTCTGTTAAGAAAAAATTTATTCACTTAACCACTCAATAATAAAAATCCAAATATTCAAATAATAAGATAAAGTGTTTTTTTCTTATCAAACTAAATTTATTACTCCCCATAGTTTCATCAATAGAGGGAGCAGGTATAACAAGTCAATCCATTTCCTTCGAATCATGACGTTGTTATGGGAAAAACGTTAAAATAGATGTAATTTTGAGAAAATTATATAATAATGAATTATTATTACGTAAATAAAATATATAAATATTAATATATTTCATTATAAAAAAAAAACAGAAACCTGTAAATTCTAATGACTTATGACTATTATATAAAGAATAGGATAGTAGGTTAGCCTTATGAGGATATCATTTGATGGGTGGACGCCACCAATAGATGGCAGTGGAGAGTTGGCGTCCACAGCACGTCCCTTCTTACTGTACGTCGTAGCTTGAATTACGTGTTTTCTTAGCTTTGGTTGCCGAATTACCCCAATAACAGATGGCGCCAAAATTATTTAAAATATTATATTCAACCCTTAAGCTGTGTTGTAAAGTTTCTTTTTTTGGGTGCCTATAGCGAAGGTGCAATTTGAGTTCATTATTGTATTGTGTTGGTTGTGTTATTGTTGAGTTTCGTTGGTTGTGCATTTGGATTATTTTTTTATTTGAGAATCTTTGAACTTGGATTTCTATTTCATTTTTAAGGTAAGTGGATATTATTACAATTAATATACATCACTACTCTCTTAGTTAATATATTCAAATTACAAGAGGCGCTAGATGTATAAATGCTACAGCTTAAAATTTCGAAAAAAGCTGTATATTTAGCGAACTACTTACTAAAATGTATTTATATAACAAATAATCAGTTCTTCTTTTAATTTTTTTAGAAATGGCTGGAAATAAGTGTGTTTATTACAAGTGTGGACTAAGTAAGAGATCAGATCCTACAATTAAAATGTACCATTTCCTGTGAATGACCCTACCAGATGTCAAAAATGGATCATACACTCGGGTGAGTTATTCTTAAGACAATTATTTTTCATAAAGGAATAAAAAATAGTGAATGTGAATAAATGACCATTTACAAATGTTCAATACTAAACATAAGTAGGTATTTAATTATCGTCAAATAAAATATAATTCGTCCAATAGTTTTTCCTGATAATGAGTTTATTTGTTTTATGGTCACATTGCATATTATACGAGTACAATGATTTACTACAAATTCCAATTCCATTCAATCTTATAAATTTATCAAAAGTACTTGAATCATAATCACCATTTTTGTCCATTGTTCATTTTTGTCCTCATATACTTTCAATAAAAATGAATTTTAGTTTCAATTTTATTATATATATTGCAAAAAACACATTTGACTAGAAATGCTAGTAAGTACCCGCTTTTATGACCATGCATATTAGGTTCAGATAAGTAGACCTTTTGCCTGCTTTTATTATACCATTAAACAAACAGATGGTTTTGTAAGCATTTATGGTCTCATTGTAAAATATAATATCTGAAAGTTGAAGGTAGCAACAACCTCCTCAAGTACATTTTTCCAGTCACACATTATGAATGAATTTATCATCTCAACAAATATTGATTTTAGTTATTTATTTCACGAATTACCTATCCATAACTTCCTACAGTGATAATAGAAACAGTCTATTTAAAACTATAGAACAAATTTCAAGGGATCAAAAAAATGAAGGTTTCAATTATTTATTCACAGGCAGACTAATTCAAGAACCACTTGAAAATCAATTTTCTGTTCATCGTCAAAGAGGAGGATATAACAGAAACCCAACAGTGAAAGCATTTCGAGTTGCATTTAAAATAAATAGTGTCGTCAATTTAATGAGGCCACCTAGAAGTGCTAATGCAGGCAGTCAACTGGATGATGATGATAATAATATACTGATTTTACCAACAGATGGCAATGAAGCACTCGTTTCATCAAATATTGAAGAAGAATCATCATCCGAACAAACGGATTCATCCACCAATTCAATTTCTTCCGGGGTACATTCAAATGATATTGCGATGTTAGAAAATTGTTCTGTAGTATATTTTGTGGGTTATTTAATTAAAAAATGTTTATATCGCTTCAATTGCAAAGACTGTAAAGTCAGTTTAGAAGCTTCTGATGACATAAACAGTGGACAAGAGCTTCTTATATTCTATAAGAATTATTATTTAAATGTTAAGTGTGCATTGAAAACTCCAACAACATTATTGAAAAATTTCACCATGATAGTACTTGATAGCTTTGACAAAAATATAGGGAAAATTTCAGATGATAAAATAATATTAAATTTGATAAAGAAAATTGTTGGAAAAATAGAAAAAATTCTTCCCGAGTGATATGCAACAAATGCAATCTGTTGTAGTCATAGGCAATACATTTTCAATTTATTATTGCGAACTCAGATTTTCAAATATTGTAAAACTTTTTCAAGTTCATTAAAAACTAGACAAACTAAAAAAAATTAATTGATAAATTATCAACAATTCAGCATAACTGAACAACCAATATATTTTGTATGTTTCTTATGGTATATTCTTTCTGTTTTTTTTTTGGTAAATCAATACACAATCTTTTTTATGTCAACTTTTGGGTAACTTTGATCCAGCTACCGTTATGAAGAATAATGTTTTATAAAATTGTTGGTCCCTAGCTGACATTAATGAAAAAATTCGAAAACTAGAACATTAATAATATTAGATATTATTATAAATAATAAGATGATTTAATGCAAATTTTAATTTAATTTAATGCAAAAAATGGTCGTACATTTTTCAAGGTCCATTCACAGTAGATTATATTTTCGATAATAGGTGAATATTGAAATATTTGTGTGGATTGTGGTTTGATTTCCAATATTCAACAACAAAAAGAATAATCAATAACCAATAATAATCAACGTTTTTATTTATAGTAGGTGTTTCAATAGTAGTGGATTACTTGACCCAAGAATATCAAGAGGTCATCTCGAGTAGATTCTACATGTACTACATTTTTGGGGCTTTAGAGTCTTCTTAACGGAGATTCAGGTTGTTTAGTGGTTTTTGTCCATTTCTTTATGTGGTCAAAATTAAGATCTACTTTGTATATAATTTCTTGATAACACATAGTCCAAATGGGTAGGGTACTGGTTATAAAAAAAATAATTTCTAGAAACCAAAAATATTAGAATGTGAATAATAAGCAACACTATCATACTTTTTAACAAACATTTTGAGAATTTGAAAAAGTTTCAAAATTACAATAAATTTACTCAATTTGTTAGCCATTCGAATTTCCCACTAACGATATTGTAGCTGTAAAATGCATAAGGAATATATACAGGACCGTACTACTTGTAGTTTCTGATAATTTTCCCAAACGCTCAGTCTAAAATTATTATAATTTTATATCAACAATTTCATAAAAAGTGTAGTTATTATAGTTACATTATTTAATATTTTTGTTTGATATTTTCTAATAAATTCATTTAATAAAACTTTGAGTGTTTTATTTAGTTATCTAATATGAAGGATGCAATTACCTCAGAGCAAAAATCCATGATTCTCATCCTACTCTGTTTATAATGAAATCCATCTGTTTACAATTTAACTGAAAGTCCAAGCATTAGGTAATGCCATAAGATGTTTATTGCTCAACCCACCTCTGACCTGTTAGAACCTTTGTGGTAAAAAATTATCATCTAGGTACCTTTAGAATTATAAGCAACAAATAGAGTTAGTAAGTTCTGAATATCGACCACAGCATTTCTGCAAGAAAGGACATATTGCACAAATGAAGAATTCTACAATCTCATTAATTGAATTATTAGTATGATATTTTATTATGATACAATTAGTATATTTCATCTCGTTACGTTTAAAATATTAGTATAGTTAGAACTTTTTACAAGTTATTGTTTTCGATTTTATCAAATATATTAAGGATACTTCTTTCTATCCCAAATTTAAATGATTAACAGATTAATGGAAAATTATTTGTTTCATTTGCTAGTGCTACACGAACTCATTACAAAAGTCTTTTTTTTTATAAATTGAAATTGGTGACAAATAATTAGTACTGAGTTTAAGTTTATTTTCGGTTCGAGATAAATACATGCTATAACATTATTAGAAACATGATATTCCAAAATACGCCCTATCTATCTATTGTAAAGATTCCTATCGAATAGGTAATTTGTGTCACTTTCGTAATAAAAAGTAAAATCGGCAACAATGTACTGTATGTTCGAATTTAGAAGATAAAGAAAACTTCACATTTAGTTGGGATCTTTCCAAAAAAAATTAGTTGTTGAAAATAGTGCGTTTATTTCAGATGGCACTAAGCTACGGGTCATTTTTATGACGAACGAGCGTAAAAGTAACTAGATGGCGTGCAGAATTGCCTCAAATGGTTTTTACATTGTCACTGTTCTACTATCCTATTCTTTATGCAATGCATATGACAGATAAATGCATTATATAACTGTAAGAGGGCAGGTAAGTTTGAGAAAAAAATTGGTATATCAAGAAGTTATTAAACTAATTTCAATTGAATTGGAATAATAATATGGTAATACATAATTATTATCATTGATTGTTAACTTTAATTGAAAAAAAGTTTAGTTTTAAGTTAGTTTTAATTTTATTTAATCACCTTATTGACAGTTGACAATTACTGTTATTGGTTAGGTGGAATATAAGTATAGAACTATTTATTAATTTGTGTTCTGTGAATGTAGGTGTCAATCAATTAATTGTTGATTGAGACAAGTCAACAATTATTATAGACAAAATGGTAAGAATAAATTGTTTGATTAATTATTTTTTTGCTAATTTTATATTGTAGCCTACAACACCGCCTCAAATATCTCCCGTAGAAGAACAGGAAAAATATTTACATGATGCCCTGGGTATAGTGAAAGCACAAGCTTTCCAAATGAAGAGATCGTTAGATAAGAACAAACTGATGGACGCCCTTAAAAATGGTTCTGCTATGTTAGCGGAACTTCGAACGTCGTTATTATCGCCAAAAAGCTATTACGAACTTTGTAAGTAAAAGTAATATAAGAAAAAAATTCATATTGAAAATGAACATTCCAGACATGGCGATTTCGGACGAACTCAGACATTTGGAACTCTTCCTCGTCGACGAATTTCAAAAAAGTACGAAAGTGCCTGATCTGTACGAGTTAGTACAATATGCTGGAAATATAGTACCTCGTCTCTATTTACTTATAACAGTCGGTTTAGTTTATATAAAAACTAATAGTTCGTTGAGGCGAGATCTTTTGAAAGATTTAGTAGAAATGTGTAGAGGAGTACAACATCCTTTAAGGGGATTATTTCTTCGTAATTATCTATTGCAGGTAAATCTATTTAATTATATTGTATTTTCTATTTAAGTATCTATTTCATTATTTAGTGTACTAGGAATGTGTTACCTGATACGCCTGATAACGATACAGATTGTCCCGAAGGAACCGTTAAGGATTCTATAGATTTCGTCCTGATGAACTTTGCAGAAATGAATAAGTTGTGGGTGAGAATGCAACACCAGGGTCATTCGAGAGATAGACAGAACAGAGAAAGGGAAAGAGAAGAACTTAGGATTCTCGTAGGTACGAATTTAGTTAGATTGAGTCAATTGGAATCTGTGACTTTAGATAAATATCAAAAAATGGTTTTACCGGGGATTTTAGAGCAGGTTTGTTGATAAGCGATTAGACAGTGAAATTTTTTTATGATTTTTACGTTTGTTCAGGTGGTTAGTTGTAGAGACGCAATTGCTCAAGAATATTTAATGGAATGCATAATTCAAGTGTTTCCTGATGAATTTCATGTCCGAACGCTTAATCCATTTTTGAAATCTTGCGCTGAACTTGAAGTAGGGGTGAATGTTAAAAACATTGTGATTTGTCTCATGGAGCGATTGGCTTCTTTCAGCCAGAGATCCGATTCTATAGTTTGCGAAGGTATATTAGTAAATCCAAAAAATTGTTCCAAACTGCATTTTTTCCCCAATTATAGGTACAAATATTCTCAAAGAAGTTCAACTTTTTGAAGTGTTTTCCGATCAGGTTTCGACTATCGTTGCTAATAGACAACATCTGCCCCCAGAAGATATGATAGCTCTACAAGTGGCTCTAATTAATTTGGCTTTGAAGTGTTATCCTGATAAAATAGAGTATATAGATCGAGTTATGTTATCTAGTGTCGAGGTGAGTAGTGTTATTATCCAAATAAAATTTTTTTGACTCTAGATCAGCATTGTGAGCTTTAAAATAAAGTCATCTCGCGACATCAAAACTAGATTAATAAATTTGAGTTTGAAATTCATTTGGGTTAAAAGACATATTTGAGAATATATAGTGATCGATTACTAAAAAATTCAGTACTTGATGCAGTTTTTTGTAACGTATATACAGAAAAAGAGCCATTAATTCGTTGGAAGATAAAATGCACGTATCCTGGTCGCTTCACGATCCCCTAAGTAGAATGAAGACTGGTCATGGGAGATACTCCACACATCTTGCAAATCTGCGATGATAATTCTTATGCTGATTTGCTCACTTTGAAATCATTAAAAAATTCTGTTGCTAAAGACGTTGAATCCAAGCAATTTTCTTTTACATACACATTCAAATAACTCATTTTTAAAATTATTTTTACAAATAATTTTTAGTTTTTACTATTCAATTTTATGGCAATTGAGACACGTAAGAGAGACACGATTTGTACATGCTACATGTGCCTCGTAGTGATCCATATATTGGGACACGGTGGGTTTGGCTATTCACAATCATAAAATGTTCCGACATTTTTGATAATCGAACAAAACAATTGTTGTTATTGAAATTAAATTCTGAATTGGAATCGGATGATGCTGAAGAGGAAATATTTTATTCCTCAATGAGAAGAAATTTAAATTTTTTCTATTGAAGATAAAAAACAGTGAACAATGTGCAATTACAACAAAAATGAGTATTACTGATTTTGCTGATTATTTCAGAATGAATCAAAACCAGTTTCAGTTTTCTGAAGTATATGAGATGATTCGACAAGACATTGAGTCACATGGATCATCTCAAATCTGATTCTTCAGTTTCGTCTTCATATAATCACCATTTTTTGTATCTGTATTCCCTCACCGCCTCTATTAACTTTTTTTCTATCGTTTTTTCATAAAAAATTAAGGACTTGCTAGTATAAGAATGTATTTAACAAGTGGTGTAAAAAAAATAACTTTTATATTTGTTTTTTTTTTGTAACATGTACAAGTTTTTTTTCCAAGATATTCCAAAGATTGGGTATAGAGAACATCGAAGCGCATTCTTCTGTAGCCAAAGAACTACAAAAACTTCTAAAAATACCTTTAGACCATTATAATAATCTTTTGGTAGTGTTGAAATTGAAACATTACGCCGGTTTGATGGAACATCTAGATTATTCCGGTCGCAAATCGTTGAGTATCTATATTTTGACCAATGCTTTGGAAAACGAAACGATAATACCATCATCGGAGGAATCAGAGCAAGCTCTAACTCTGTTTAGTACGTTAGTAACAGATAAAAACGATCATCCAGTCAGTGATTTCGATATGGAAGAACTTACTGAAGAGCAGTGCCTTTTGGCTAGATTTATACACCAGATGAAAGCAGATCTACCAGATGATCAGTTCCACATATTAACCTCGGCTAGAAAGGTGAATTTCCCACAAACACCCTTATTTACTGAAATTTGATGAATATTTCATTCCAGATTCTTGGTACTGGTGGTCCTTTAAGGATCAAGTACACTCTTCCTCCTTTGGTGTTTCAAGCTTATCAATTAGCTTACAAATATAAGGAAGTGAAAGATGATAAATGGGAGAAGAAGTGTACGAAGATTTTCCAATTTTGTCATCAGACTATAACGGCTTTGGTGAAGGCGGAATTGGCCGAGTTGCCGTTGCGTTTGTTCCTCCAAGGGGCTTTAGCCATTGATAAAATCGGATTCGAAAATCACGAAACTGTCGCTTACGAGTTTATGTCGCAAGCGTTTTCCCTGTACGAAGATGAAATTTCAGATTCGAAGGCTCAATTGGCCGCTATTACCTTGATTGTTGGGACCTTGGAGCAGATCAGCTGCTTCTCAGATGAAAATTCGGATCCTTTAAGGTGAGTTCTTATCAATTTTCTAATAATTCATCTCCAAAATGTATCAAATTCTTTTGTATATACGAGGGTTAACTCGTTTTTCTATTTTTTGAATAAAGTTTGAAATCTCATCAAATGAAACATACATGAGACAAAATTCAGGAAGTGAAATTAAAATGGGTATTTCCTATAACAAAATTTTCTTAGTACAACCCTTTCAGAGATATCACTCTTAAAATGTGGTGATTAGAATCGAGTTTTCAATTTTTTTCTAAAATTTCACTAAAGCTGGAAACTTTTTTTATGAAATAAAATTATAACTTAACTTACAATCCTGGTTTATACCCAGCCTTGCAGATGAGCAACTCCTATATCAGGGCCAACTCTAACAAACCTTTCTCCTATAACAAATTTCTCTTATCCCACCTAAAAATTATCCAACGAATCTATATCTCTCTCTCTATGTTAGCTAAAAATATTTTCTATTTTTTTTCCAAAACCAATAGCCACAGAACATTTAGGTCCATAGCCTTGTAATTTCTCTCCACTTCTGTCGGTCCCTTGTGTTTTCTCTCCAGTTCTGGATGTTTTTCTATCCAAAGTCTTCTACTACTTTCCTCCACTGTTTTGTTGGTCTCCCTATTTTCCTCTTGCACTCTGGTATCTTCCATACAATTCGTTTCAAGAGTTTGTCTTTGTCCATCCGTTTCAAGTGACCCAGCCATTGTAACCTTGTCTTTATAAAGGCTCTGATTGGTTACTTATTGAAAAGTGTGTAAATTTCATAGTTTGATTTCCTGTGCTATCCTACCGTTATCTTTCTAAGGTCTTCTTCTAGATTGTTACCTATTTGCTTACTAAAATCTTGTTTCGAAAGGTCCCAGTGCGCGTTGGCCGCCAGTAAATTGCTAAAAAAGCCGGACCAGTGTCGAGGAGTGGCGACTTGCTCGCACCTTTTCTGGAGCGGGAAAAGTTTAGCGAATAACAGGGAAGAGACCCACGACGGCAAAAGAGTGGTGGAATGTCTGAAGAAGGGAATCCGAACGGCGAAACAATGTATGGATGTATGCGTGCAAGTGCAACTTTTCGTTGAACTCTTGAACCATTATATTTATTTTTTCGAAAAAGGCAACGATCAAGTGAGTATCCAAATTATTTCTCTTTATAAAATTTCTTATGGATGCGTCTCTTCCGTTTTTTTTGTTAATATGTGAACTTGAAAGACATGGAAGAACGCACCTGTTGCATTTTGTTGTTTAACACTAAAATATTCAAATGATCGCACCGGATTTTGTTAAAACTTATGCTGATTCAACCAAACAAACCTATTGAAATAATTTTCGAACTTTAGATGAAATATCCTCAAAAGAACCCACCTCAAACTGCGTCCAATTGTATATATTCAAAAGAACGCACCTCAAACTACGTTAAATTGAAAATATTCAAAAGAACGTACCTCAAACTGTCAAATTGTATATATTCAAAAGAACGCACCTTAAACTGCGCCGAGTTGAACATATTTAAAAAAATGCGCCTGAGAGTACGTCGATTTGATTATATTTATAAAAACCCACATATTGGTATTTTTTACTTACGCAAATTTGAATGTAATCAAAAGAACGAACCTCAAACTGCATCAAATTGAACATATTAAAAAGAACGCACCTCAACCTGCGTCAAATTGATCATATTCAAAAGAATGCACCCTAAACTACGCCAAATTGTATATATTCAAAAGAACTCACTAATTGATTTCATTTGATGGTATTAGAAAGAATGTACTCAAAAGAACGCACCCATTTTAATTATTTGATGACATTAGAAAGAAAGTGTTCAATAGAACGTCCCCATTGTTATTATTTCTTAACTTTAGATGAATAATAATTTAAACAAATGCACTTGTAATTATTAATTGTGTAAATTTGAAAATATTCAAAAGAACGCACCTATCACCCTTATATACTAATTGTAATCAAAAGAGCGCATATATTCTTATTATTCATTTGTGTAAATTCGAAAATTGTCAATAAAACGCACACCTTTCAATTATTTGATGACATTAGAAAAAAAAAGTTCAAAAGAACGCACCTATAGTCATTATTTACTGATATTATACAGAATGTACTTAAAAGGACGCATTTATTGCATTCATTGACTTAAAAAAACACAAAATAACGAACCGCGCAGTTGGCCATCGACTAAAAATTTTATGTAATACGAGGGCGCTCAAATATGTTCATGATATTGTAATTGCTTTTTTACCATCGTTCTTCACTTTGCACTTGTTAATTAATATACTGTTGTAGTTTTTTTTCTAAAATAATTTGTTTCAGGTGGATACTGACGTTCTAAATCAACTTATTAAAAAAATTAAAATCGAACTATCAAATTTGGAGACTTCGGACGAAGCGGATCAGATTACGAAACATTTTAACAATACCCTGGCGCATTTGAAATTGAGAATTGAGTCACCGGATGGCGATAGAGACGCATATAAAGGATTACAATTGCATCCGGAACTCGACGACGATAAGACCAAATCGAAAGGAGAATAAATGCCCTAGGGACTTTTATCTCGATTTTTCTAAGGAAATTTCTCAATAAATGAATAGTATCAGGTTCTACCGTGTGAGTAGCTTACACCGCCCAATATTCTTGCTATTTAGTTGCAATCTCTCTATATACATATTTTTTCGATTTTTTCTTTATGAAATTGATCTGATTGTTTTTTTTTTTCAATCATTCCAAGTTATTTAAATATATTTTTACATATTGGTTATATATACAAACATATTAAATGAATTATATCAATGCTATTATTTAATAAAAATATCTATATATATACATATATACATCTATACTATTATTTATTTGTTCCATATATAAAATTGTAGTATACCCCCCGTATATTAGCTTCGAATTCGATTATACGAAAAATTAAATGAAAATTCATGAACAAATGACCACGCCCATGATAAATGGGTTTAGAATTAAACAATCGGAGGTTGTGGTAGGGTAGGTCTTTAGATTTTGCTAATATTCAGTATTTTTCCGAGGTTTTCCTTAAATTAGTACATATATTGAATATTTCAAAAAAATAAATTTGAAATAAAAAATTCAGTTAATATAATTCTTTATTAAAAAATGTATTTACAGTAGCGATAAATAAATGTAATGATTGTATTTAAATTTAAAAATATTTTTTATTCAATTTAAAAAAAACTGACTACGCCCATGGTAAGTTTGTTTACGTCACCAATGATTTGAATATTGCCAATATTTAATACTTAGATGAAGACAAAATTTTATTAACAATAGGTTTAATCAATTTTTTCAAAATATTTTGTTAAAAATTGATGACCACGTCAATGCAGGGGTGGTTCTAGGATAAAGGTGCTTTTTCATACAAAAATATTTAAATTTAATTAAAGAAATAGTAAAAAAAGTCAAAATTACACAATAAAAACTTATTATTTTTTTCAAAAATCATATGATATGTTCGTTCATTTTATTTAAAAAATTATTGCTTGGGAAAAAAATCAAACAAATATCAATTTTCATTTATAAAATATAACAATAAATTGTCAAAAATTTTGTTTTTCACATCGCCGCCCCTGGCAATTTTATTTTTTTCATTTATTAAATTTTTATTTGGAGAATAAATTTAAAAAAAAAATAGTAACTAATACAGTTTATCAATTTATTTTCAAAATAATCTATTTTTAAACGAAATTGGCAAATTTTTAATCTCAAATAAACTCGAATGTTGCCAAGATTCAACTTTACATCAAATTGATGTTCATTCGATTTATCAATTTTTTATTTACTAAAAAGGTATTAGATAAACAGAATTTTCACTACGCCCATGGTAAGTATATCAAATTCGGGTTCGTCAAATCAGTACCTTGGGTTTTTTATTAAAAAAAATTCGAATGAAAAAATATTTTTTGTAGGTTAAAATAATCGACCACGCCCATGGCAAGCTTAAATATATAAGTCGTAGGTTAAAATAAGTCATTTTAGATGTTGCCAATGTTTACTATTTTTCATGTGAATTTAATCATTACTTTCGCTGTATCCTAGTTCAATGTTACAAATACACCTATCCCCCGATTTACACGGTAGATACGTTCCTGAGAAAAACGTGTAAATCGAAAATTTTCAAGTCAAAACCGCGTAAATCGAAAAGCTTGCAGAAAATGCATAATTTTGCTATTTAACAGTTGTGATTTTTTTAATATTTTTAGGTGTACACAGAAATAAAAATAAAATGCATTGACAGGTTAAAATATGTAATATATTACGGAAACACTGTTTTTTTTTATTTAATTACAATACATTTAACAGAATAACAAAAAATAAAACCAAAGGTGTTTTATTATCCCTCATCACTGTCAAAAATTACTCTCATTCTTTTTTTCGGAATCGAAGGTTCGAATTCACTTTCATCACTCAAAGTTATTTGTGCAGATTTGATGTTTGAAGCAGAAATATTTACATTATGAGAGATGGTAATAAAATCGGTTATTAACAATTGCTTCGAATTTTTTGTAAGATCTTTGTAAACTTCTTCATGTTGAGCCAAGCAGCGATTTATGTCACGTTGGAATCGTAAAGCCCTTTCAATGTTTGTGTCATTTTGTATAAAATGATTACCCAGCTTTCTTCCCAATGTGAGTCCTTCGCGGATGACTTTAGCATTGAATGTTACTGGTACTAATTCCTCTTCATCAGATTTGTCAGACTCACTTTCGCAAACGTAAGTTAACTAAATCATCCTCACTTAGTTCTTTATCGGCCATCATCAGTAAAATCATCAAAACCTCCGCCCAATGAATGCGCCATCTGTACTATTTGCGAATATTCATCATTTAACGTTGAAATGGAATGTTCATTTTTGACTACATTTGGCCACAATTTTTTCCAACAGCTATTGAGCGTTGTTTGCTTAATGGCAGTGTATGATAAGGCTATATGCTTCACACAGTCTAATATTGTAAAATTTTTCCAAGCACTAATAACTGTTACAGATTCATTGTTCTCCATTTGTTCCAAAATATATGAAAAGGCTCGTTTTATGTACAAAGCTTTAAAAATAGAAATTATGCCTTGAGCCAATGGTTGTAACAATGAAGTATTTTTCGGTAAAAATTTTACTTCAACGTTCTCATATTCTAAATCTTGTGGGTGACCCGGCGCATTGTCAATTAACAAAAGCACTGTAAAAGGCAATCCCTTTGAACTTAAATATTTTTTGGCATGTGGGATAAAACATTCATGAAACCATTCAGTAAACATTGCAGCAGTAACCCACGCTTTCTTATTAGCCCTCCAATAAACGGGAAGATTATTGATGTTTACTCCTTTAAAGGCACGGGGCATTTTTGATTTGTTAATCACTAATGGTTTCATAATATCTCCTGAAGCATTGCCACAGATATGACCACTAGCCGATTTATAAAATTTTGAGACATAAGTCCTTTCAGGCATTTTTTCCAGAATAACCCTGACTCATCATCATTGAAAACCTGATCAGGGTTGTATGAATTGTCGTTAATAATTTCTGCAGAATTTGCTGGATATTCTTGGGCTGCATCTACGTCGCTAGAAGCAAGTTCACCTTTTAATGTTAAGCTGTGTAAAGAATGTCTTATTTTAAATCTTTCAAACCAGCCATGACTTGCCAAAAAATTTGGCTTCTTTTCAGTTAAAGAAGAAGATGGTAATTGCTCTACATTTTTTTCGTAAATTCATAATGCTTTGTTTGTTATTGCGCTTGTATCAATGGGTACTCTTTTTTGTGTTTGATTTTCTATCCAAAGCATTAACGCTTTCTCCATTTTTTCCATTGCGATATTTCTGGTGTATGATATTGTGCCCATACACGTGGTATTGCCAGCTGCCACACTCTTTCTAATTATGTTTTCATTTGTTCTAATAGTTGTTCTTGTAGCTTCGTTCATGCTATATGATTTTGCAACATCTACTACTCTATCTTCCTTTCGTAAGCGATCCAAATTTTGGATTTTAGTTTCTAAAGAAAAAACTTTTCTTTTAACTTCTTTCTTCATTATAAGCCTATAATTTTTTTTAATTTATGTTAATTTACAAGTACTAAGCGCCAAATATGAACAAAATTATACCTTTAATAAAAGAACCAGTTGCTGCAATTCACCATAAATAAACTGTTTAACAAAAGTTTAATGATTAATTTTTATTCAAATTAAAATGTCTTATTTTTTTTATTTTAATTAAACCTATTTGGTAAATTGTTTCCCTCTGAATTTTACTTTAAACATACTTTAATTATAATAATCTAAATTATGCACTCGTAATTTACGAATATGGGAAATTAAATCTTTCTGTAACTGTGAAACTTTCTCTCAAATACAATTTTACGTAGATAAAACTTTAATTTTATGCGAAGAGATACAGACACAGTGTGCGTGTGCAGCAAGTCAGCACAAAAGCTCGGGATTCCCCGCGAGCTGTGTACACAGCGCACGTGTTCAAACACAGTAGCATTTAGTAGAGTGCGATAAAAATAAAAAAAAAACTTATTTGGAAAACCGTGTAAAATCGAAAACGTCTAAAACAAATACCGTGTAAATCGGGGGATAGGTTAATATATGAAGTAATGGTCTCGATTTTAGGTCTCTAATCTAATTTTTATATAAAATATTTTTGTGATTCAGTTTTCGGTGGATTTATTGAAAAAATCCATTCAATTTTTAATGAATTCATTAAAAAAATTGATATACTTTTCAATGAACACATTGACAAATTTGATTCAATTTTCGATGAACTTATCAAAATCGATACAATTTTGATGAACTTATTATTCGATTCAATTTTTAATGAACTCATCATAATAATCGATTTAATTTCATTAAAATTGAAAAAGTTTTCGATGAATTCGTAAAAAAATCGATAGATTTTTCGATAAATTAATCGAAATCGATACAATTTTCAATGAACTCTCTAGAAAAATGAAAAAAATATTCAATGAAATCAGTAACAAATTCAATTCAATGTTTGATGATTTCATTAAGAAAAATTTCGATGAATTCATTGATAAAATCGATTCAATTCCAATGAATGCATTAAAATCGAAAAATTTTTCGATGTATTCATAAAAAATCGATAAGTCTCCGATAAATTCATCGAAATCGATACATTAGATAAATTAATAGAATAATTATTGTAATCATCAAGAAATTCAATTCCAATTTTTGATGAACTCGTTAAAATCGAACCAACATTCAATGAATTCATTAAAAAAATTCAATCGAATATTTAATGAAATCATCAAAAATTGTATTTTTCTGTTATACAAAAGTTCGATAAAAAATATTAAAATCTAATCAATTACTATTCTGATACAATTAGTAGTTTTCCAGATTCAAATAGTACAAGGTGGACTAATAAACAACCGGCCAATAAATGTTTTTTGGTGGCGGACATTATTTTTTCTTAATCGGATTAAAAAATTCACTCATGGGAGCAAACTTTTCGTCATTTTCCGTTCGCGTCGACAATCTCGAAGGATTCCCCGCAACTCGGACAAATTTCTCTATGGTGTATGGACAGACGAGTATGCGGCTTCTTCCATGAAACGAAACACACGAATTCAGCTCTACCGCGAACGCTAGCTCCATCCATCGACCCGCTCTGTAACTAAGTTAACAATAAATTAAAACATCTTATAAAAAATTAAAATTAGCTTGATAAGCACATTCATTAGGCGCTTCTTTATTAGGAAACTCCCTTTTATCAATCCATTCAGAGATTAAAGTCGCTGGTGATGAAATCTGGAGTATAGGATGGCTACGAACAAAAATTCCCATGTAATTCTTACGGTTTTCAAAAATGTGTCACAAATCTTCCATATTATATTTCTTGGCTATACTTTTAGAAACTGTAGAATCCATTTATCGAGGTCCCAGATAGTGTAGAAATTACTAATTACGATTGTACCATTAAATCAAATTGATATATTGAAAGATATGAATTGAAATATATTGATGTTAAGCAGAACAAGGAAACGAACCATTTTCTAGCTTAGTTTATGTTTGGTTTTATTTAAACTCAATCAGGTTAGGTTTACTTTAGCTTCGAGTAGGTTAGGTTTAGTTCAGCTTCGAGTAGGTTAAATTTACTTTAGCTTCGAGTAGGTTAGGTTCACTTTAGATTAATCAGGTTAGGTTTACTTTAGCTTCGAATAGGTTAGAATTACTTTAGCTTAGTTTAGGTCTGGTTTACTTCAACTTAGTTTAGATTAGGTTTGATTTAAATTCGATCAGGTTGGGTTTACTTTAGCTTATGTTAAGATAGGTTTACTTTACTTAACTTAAATTCAATCAGGTTAGATTTACTTTCGCTTCGAGAAGGTTAACTTAGGCTGGGTTATATTAATTACCTAATATTTCACGAAAAAAATAGCGGTAGCGTTGTTAGGTCGTCGCATTGTAGTTAAATGGTCGCGGGCTCAAGTCTGAACTAGGAAATTTGAAATTTTGCTCTGAACACTTTGTCAAATTGACATTTTAATTTCAATTAATTTCCTTATAAAATTTCAAATTCTTTTAAAATTAAACGAAACGATACAATTTATTTTTCGAAATTTACATTAAAAAAATTTAAATTCAATATACCACGATGTATAATTTAAGGATTTAAATTGTTTCTTTATGTCCTATTCAAAATTTTTGTCAAACTTTCTTACAGTGTGTCCCGAGATTAATAATATGATTATAAAATTACATACGAGGGTTGTTTGAAACGTTTTTGATCTAACAAGGAAAAGTTACCTCATTAATCAAAAAGGCACTAACTTAACTATGGACTGTGTACCGGGTGGACAACTAAGAACGGCCATCAGACATGTCTTAGGAACAGATTATATTACAGCTACAGGGGAAAAAAATTATAATAAAAGTGACCCTGAGATATAGTCGACGGCCATTCTTAGTTGTCCACCCTGTACTTTTATGGGATAAGTTTATGAATACGCAAAAAAATAACAAGCATTAATGAAATTTTATTATGGAATGTACATAACTTTACAAAAAATAACGTAAAAAAATAAATAAATTATATACATGAAATTGATCAAATTCAAGCAACAATGTTAAGCATAGAAAGAAGGAAAAATCAGCAGAAAATTCGAAATTCTTGATTAAATATTTAATAGAAAAACGCTTTCCCTCTAGGGAATTGAAAAAGAATATTCATTCTAATCAAAGTTTGTTACAAATATTTTCAGACGATTTTCCCGAGAAACACAAAAATTGACATCTTATGAAAAATGTAAAAGAAGAGAATGAAGCTCACACAAAAAAATGAGGATAACGATTTTTTTTTGTTTGTATAATTGTGTTGCAAACATTACATGAAATTTCGAAAAAATTCACAGATAATAATTTTTTCGCGTTCAATTTCCCAGTATTTATTATATGTTTATAGATTTTAAGCAGGCTGTAAAGCTAGTCAAAATGACATAAGACTTATTTAGCACCATAAACAGCAAATAATTGCGTATGAAGACGATTTAGCTCTAAAAATCAGAACCAAGAGAGAAATGGAAAGGGCATTACGTAACTGTAAAGAGAATTATGGATTAAGAATAAACCAAGAAAAAACAAAGTATATGGTGGGGAAAGTTTGTCAATTTGAATAAGAAAAAAAATCTTAGCTAAATGTGGTTGAAACGAATATCACCGGGCACCACGTTCCCCCAATGTTAATATCCCCCGGACCAGAAAGAAAATGAAACCGGAACTAATGGATGGTGCCCCTTTCGGATCCATTTTCGACAAAAATAATATTGAATTGATAGAGAGTTGTTTCCGTCTTGGTTTCATAATTTTGTCCTAATTACAAAACCCATTGAAGAACATCCCGTTCTTCTCGTTTTGGAAGGCTATTTTCCACACACGCGCAGACCAGATTTGATAAACGAAGCGAGGAAAATAATTTGAACCAGAATTATAACTAATCAAAGTTCTTAATTTTGTCACTGACTGATTAACCGACAACTATAAGGCACTTCTAATAAATATAGAAGCGTCAAATTTTCAATATAATTATTAGTGTGTAAATTACGGAAAAACTAAAATATTTTCCAATTTCAATCCAGTTTTCTACATACACCAACTGCGTGAATACCTTTGTAATGTGTTATGATGAATACCTATATACCTGGCGTGGTAATGTGTGTGAAAGTGAGGTTATAATAAATAACCGCGGCGCACACACTTGTGAATACCAGCAACCACAGAACATACCCAATTTAGTTCTGCCATTTACCAATCGTGGGGTTAGTGTAATAAAAATGTGTTATTACTGTCAATGTGAATTTTCAAGTTAAATAATTATTTGCTTTAATTTTCTAAACGTTTTCCTGATTTGTGTTCTAAATGTGAAATATGGAAAAATACTCATCATTATATATAGAAAATAACCTAATAGATTCAATAAATGATATTTGCTTTTTATACCTTGTAAAAATTGATAAAAACAGTATGAAAACGCCTTTTTCCACGGATTCCCTCCCTTAAGATGAAAATAATAATAAAACAGCAGAAAAACGTCTTTTTACACGGATTCCCGCCTTTAAAACGAAAATAATAAAAAAATAGGATGAAAACGTCTTTTTACATGTATTTCCCTCCTTAATTAAAAAATATCAGAAAAACGTCTTTTCCTACATATTTTCCCCCTCAACACAACAAATCAGAAAAACGTCTTTTTACACGTATTTACCTCCTTAATACGAAAATATCAGTCAGTTTTAAGTCAGCTGATCACATTTATCCACCAGTCCGCCAGGGTGGAAAGAATCAAAGGATCATAGCTCTTAAAAGATTTTGATTGAATATTTAAGAATATAAATTACGATTTTATGAGCCTTATTATGAGAAAATCAAATGATAAATCAGCCAACTTTGGATTAAACATGGCGGTCACACTGTCAGGTACAACACCATCTATCATGAAAAAACAAAATTATTTCCTCCCCCCCAATCTATTAATCCATGAATTATTCGTAATTCCATTGATGTTTATATGAAATTATTTCAAGCAAAAGCAAATTTCGAAATCTATTTATACTGTACAGGATGATTCTTTTTACAGACGGAATTGAGATATGAAAATTTGACGTATTGGATTTTAAACATGTCTAAAGTATCTCAAATATTACCAAATACAGAATATTATAAAAATCATATCAAGCGATCATTGCATATATATATATATATATATATATATATATATATATATATATATATATATATATATACAGGGTCCCTAAATTCGATTGCCCATTTATGTTCGCATCCTTTCCAAGATACGGGGTATTGCAGTTTTAAAAATAAAACGATAATTTGTGCTAGAATTTTTCGAGAAAAAACATCATTTTGTGACCTGCTCTTGTGATCTATTCATAAATTTGAAATTTATCGACAAAAAATCGTTTCATTTTTAGAACTTCAACACCCTGTATCTTGGAAAGGATGCGTTTACGGTTCCCTATTCCGATAGCCATAATTCGACCCTAGGAATTTCCCCTAAAGCGTTGGCAGTCGAATTTAAGGTTAGGATATATCAAAATAAACGATTCCTACTATTCACCTTTGAAATAATCTCGAAAATGCATTCTTCCGTTCTTCAAAGGAGAAAAAAACTACTTTCCTGGCTAATACCTCGACGAATATTGAATTACAACTTACATGATATCAATTGACCTCTTTGTCGATATTAACATCGCAATTACAATGAAAGTTTATAACTACTGACTAGTTTCGACGTTATTACGTCTCATCGGAGTGGTTTAACAACCCTTGAGAGGGCTTGAGACCCGAACTGAAGACAAAGATTTCTTCCTGACAAGTGGTTCGAAGTTGAAAGTGAGGATGGCGCCAGTTAGCATTTGTTGACTACATGAACCAAACAGCGACACTCTTGCAACTACGAGCCACTAGGGATGTTAATATTGATTGACATCACGTAAGTTGTAATTCAATATTCGTCGAGGTATTAGCCAGGAAAATAGTTGTTTTCTCCTTTGAAGAACGGCAGAATATATTTTCGAAATTATTTCAGAGGTGAAAAGTACCATATATATATATATATATATATATATATATATATATATATATATATATATATATATATATATATATATATATATATAGCACAGTTTTTGTACACAAATATGCCCTAAACTACAGTTTCACGACGCTATCAGGAACAACTTTTGATTGATAAGCGAGTGTCGGTGCGAGTAGTCATCGACAATCCGTTCACGTTTGTATACGTTCTAGATCTCACCTTGACTCTTCGTCGAGGTCTGATGTTAAACAAACCGTAGACCACTGGGTTCATGCAGGAATTGGTGCAGGCGAATAGGAAGAGTCCTTTTTTGATTCTTTCGTCCACTGCGTCAGCGGATTCTTGATCATACCAATACCTATAACAATCGAAATTTTATTAATATTCTTCACTGAAACTTCGGCCATTTTAACATGAGGTTATTTAAAAACAAAGACATGTGGAGAGTTTTCCAGGAACTAAGCTGACACATTAAACCAATAGAAAGGATTTTTGGTATATGAGCAGTTTGCGCACGCGAGTGGCATCATCAGATCTAAGTGTCAACCACTCAGAATACTAGAGATTTGTTCCAATCTGCTAATCTGGACCGTTTTTGGAACAAGCATCGACAAGACCGTACCGAAAACGGTTCACAAACGAACGAACCTTATACGACCGTGAGGCTCGACTAAAGCAGTGCACAAAATGAACGCGAGATGACGCTGGTTCACTAATAAACATAACCTTAAAATTGCATGTATATAAGGAAATTTGAACGGTGATCAATGATTTTCAATTGGAACATAGATTAATGAACCTATTGAGCAGAGTCTTAACGAAACATTCAACAAGAAAACCTGATTGTTGATTAGATCAAGAAGTTAATCGCCAGCTCTGATGGTGTGCAGAAATTTGCAGGGAGGAATTGGGGTTGTAGGTCAAAGATCCTATGGTGGTTATATATGGCAATTGTGAGATTAATCATCACATATGAGGCAGGGGTTTGGGGTACTACAACTATCTTGAATACCGCGAGGAAGCAATCTCTAAAAGGTACATAGATTGGCTCTCATTTGTGCAGTTGGGTTCATGGAATCTTGTCCAACAGCAGCACTAGAAATGATTCTAAATCTAGTACTTGAAATCGTGGTAGAAAAAATATCACTGTGTTCAGAGATGGAATCACCGAAGAAAAACCGTTCTTAAACAATGACCAAAAAGTGAAGGAAAAAAATAATTCTAACTGTCAAAGGTGTTTCCAGAATCGGGGAGCGGATTCACAAATATCAAAAACGAATCGAAAAAACATGTAGATACCTTTTTTGTGATAATTTTCGCGGTCTAAATACTCGAAATTTTCAATTCTTTCTACGTTATTGACGGAATACTAATTCTTACAGTTTTTCCTATGGTTTCCAATTTTCCACGGCCGCTCGCTTCCTTAAAATACTCTGTGCCAATAAACATCAGATTTTTAGAAATACGTCAATTTTTAGCATTTTTGGAGTAACGTTACGGTGTTTCGAAAAATGTCTGATTTTTTTTTAGTCAAAATTTTTACTATGGGTTTTCATGTCAAGTTTTAGTAAAATTTTGGCTACAGCGCCTGGACTAAAACACGCTGAAATAGTGTCATAAGTCAAAAAATTAAAATATTGTTATACGTTGGTGTCAGAAAACTTGAAAATTTTAAGTAAAATAATGTTACTTTGCCAGTTTTTGATATATCATCAGTTTGTTTTTTGACTTATGACACTGTTTCGCGGAGGTGTGATCAAAACTTTCAACGAAATTTCCAATAATGATTTTCATACTGAACACACTGTATACACTACCACTACACTAACACTCACAATTACTCTGACGCGCGTTTCGATAACCAAGTTATCGTCTTCAGAGGCAGTTTACGCTCAGTTTCTGAAGATGATAATGTGGTTATCGAAACGCGCGTCAGACAGTGTAATTGGTGTAGTGGTGGTCCAAACAGTGTGTTCAGTATCAAAACTCTGAACGAAAAAAATTTGATTGAACGAATATTTTACCAAAAATCATGAATAGCTTTCAAAGAAAAGGTAGCAAGAAAACCAAAGATAAAAACCACTTATTGACTTATTAGAAAAAGTTTGAAGATTTTCAATGAAAAATCCCAAGAATTCCAACGAAAATACTAACAAACAACTGTGAAAAACCACTAGAAACTTTAACGGAAAACTTGTAAGAAATTCAACGGAAAAAATCACCATGAGAGCCAATAAAAATATTCTGAAACCAAAATAACGAAAGATCAACGCAAAAATTCAATAATCGGAAAATATTAGAAATGAACAAATTCCAAATTTATCAAATTCTGCTAATATTTTGTCATGAAATTAAATGGAGTTTCGTGCGGAAGTTTTTCCACTTGATATAACTTACACTTTTCCTACTAGGAATCGAAAAGACAAACATGGATAAAAACTAATTACTGTGGCCAAAACTACATTACATATAAGGAAAAAATAACACGTGACATTTAATTAAACTGAGATATATTGGATATTATTCCAATAAACAAGGTGAATCAAAAAAAGACCAATTTTTGTATACAAGATAATATTGTTTTTGTTTCAAGATAATGTGTTTTATAAACCTGGAAAAGGCGTTTGACCGAATACAACTGGTATACCTTCTATACAACAGGCAAATTCCATATAACATCATAAAAACCATCGAAAACATTTATCAGCTAAACAAAATACCGGCCAAAATCAATAGCGAAGAAATCCCTGTAAAAAATGGTATTCGACAAGGATATACTCTTAGCCCCGTATTGTTCAACATAGTTATGCATGAAGACGTCAAGATCCTATGCTATGTCGATGATGGTGTTATGATTGCAAAAAACGAAGATGATCTACAAATATTACTATTCAAATTCAACTCAACGGCGAAAAGTTTGAAAATGAAAATATCTGCACCAAAAACGAAATGAATCACCTCGGAAACACCTAAAAGATGCAAATTGGTTGTAGATGATGAAATAATACAACAAGAGATGAAATTTGAATATCTAGTCATAGAAATATCCACCAAGCGGAAAAAGAAGCACGAACCTCAGCTTGCAATCTTCCGACACAAATCTATCGGAATCGAGACCAGACACAACAAATATGTCAAATACAAATTTTTAATAGTTCATTTTGAAATACCCCGGTAGGTGAACGATAGATTATAGATTCTATAGAATTCGAATACGCAGAAATTCGGTTTAAACAATACACTATGTAAATTGTGAGGATCTACACTACATCTTATTATTAACATTCATTTAAATATTTCCCGTTTGAATTGCCTGACCCATATTCCTTAACAAAAAGACGATTTCTGAAACAATCAAAGCATCACGGTCGTTTATGTTGAGCGAAATAAGCAGACAGACGATTTGTCTTCTAGTTTTTCAATTCGAGCCCGAACCGCCATTAGAATTTTAAACCGAGCAGTTGTCAGAACTTCCCCTAATAGTGCAGTCATTGATGCGTTATTTTTGCATGAAATTTCGGAATCGGGCTCGTCTTACCCTCAACTTCAAAAATGAAAATGAGCTCCGCACCCACCCTGGGGGTGGTTGCCACCCCTTCGGGGGGTGTCATTTTTTTATTCAAAATGACCTCGGTTATCGATAGGCGGCCCAATATTTAGAAAAAAATGTATAAAGTTTTTCAAAATCCCAATACTTTTCAAGTTATTATCAATTAAAAATTCGAAATTTTTTCACGACTTTCATCGATTTCTTGCAACTATCTCCAAAAATATGCATTTTAATTAAAATTTTATTATAAAAATTATAGCAGATAAAAAACTGAACAAATTGGTGCAATATTAAGCGAGATATTAAAGATCAAAGTCGTTTTTTGTTTTGTCTGAAATTTAATCGATGTATTCAACGCCATCTAGCCGCGAAGAGATCAATTTTATGCATTCTGATGAAATAGGATTTTGTAGTGCTTGAGATAAGCTTTAAAATAAGCACTATTAAAATCTTTTGCACGTAAAATGAGTGAGCTGTAATGCTTTTAAATCAAAGTGCCATTTCCACCAAAATTAAAATTAATCGTATTCCGTCTAGAATATTCACTTTAATATAAAGAGTTTGCTGGATTCTAGCAGTTTAGATACTCCAGGACATATATTTTTCAAAAAAAATCACGATTTTAAGAAAAAAATTTTCGAATTCTTAAAAAAACAACTTTTTTCCATAATATCTCAAAAATGGCGATAGATAGGTATAAAAGTATAATGATGAAAAGTTTAGGTCCTTTTTTCTGACAAAAAATTTGGTTCTTGTTTTTTCTGTCACACAAAAATTTTCGGGAATAAAAAAGTAGTTCTTTTAATCCCCTTTGAAATATTTTTTGTTTAAGTTGTGATAGCATAAAAATTGAAGAAGTTATGGTCCAAAAACTAATCGTATTTTTTTCTTAAAGAAATTTTTAAGGGTCGAATGGGGTTAAATATTCGATAATTAAGATAGATAACATAAAATATTATTTTCTCTACAATTAAATCCTTTTATGTCATACCAAAGTTAGGGGTTGTTTTTAAGGGGTTGAAAATGATTTTATTATGAGGTAAATGTGTTAAAAAACACTTAACAATTTCACTCCTTAATATTAAACACGTTTTCTAGCCATAAAATAACTCAATGTGAATTTTTCTATTAAGGGGTTGTTTATAACCCTTAAAAATAATAAGAGGAGCTTAGGTCATTTTCATTTTTTAAGTTAAGGGTAAGATGAGACTAATTCCAAATTTTCATGCAAATTGCTTCACAGTAAAAAAAGTCCAAGTCTAACTCATCTAGCATACTTAAAATTTTACAAATCACCCTGTAAATTAATAAAGAAGATGAGCTAATACTTTTTACCAGCCACGTGATATCCTCCCTAAGGGATTCTACACATGGTAGAAGTATCTCATCGCTCACTTTCCCACTCTCTATACGATCGTTGCTTGGGAGAAAAAAATCTGTAAACCTCCTAATATTTCTGGTTATGACTAAAATTAGTTCAAACTTTGTTATTTACAGTATTCTGTTTATAAAGGTGACACCCCTTGTATTATTAAATATCTTGATGTATCTATCAGCATTCCACTACCTGATTTATCAATCTTTATACGATACATTTGGTGGTGATCCTCCTTTTTCTCGATCTTCCTTTTAAGTAACTAGCAACGGCATATCAAGGAAACTTTTTCAGGTTTTCCGCAGTTTTTCTATAAAACGCGAATTCATTCATAAGCTAACTGGCCGACCATAGAAAATAATGCATCGTAGTGACGACTTCAGAAATGTTCAAGAAAACCCACAAATTGTCGACTGAAAGTGAGCGAGCTAGCAGAAACAGCGTGGAGATGTTTCCATCGAGTGCTTCACCGAAATAAACCTGAATTTATGCGCCATTTCATATTTATGGATGAAACGTTGATCCAGTACTTCACAACCGAAACAAAACAATCAAAACAATGAATTGAAAAGGGAGAATGGGCTCCAAAGAAGGTAAAGACCATTTTATCTTCAGACAAGGTCATGGTGTCGGTTTTTTGGGATGGCCGTGGGATAATTTTCATTAACTATCTTGGGAAAGGAGAAATTATAAACGGCGAGTATTATGCAACGTTTGAGCAAGGTAATCAAGTAAAAACGGCCGCATTTGACTAAGAAGAGTGTTGTTTTATCAAGACAATGCATCAGCTCATCCATCCGTTATTGCAATGACCAAAATTAATGAATTAAAGTTTGAATTGCCACCTCATGCGCCCCATTCACCAGATTTAGCCCTCTTGGAAAAACTGGATTGGTGGTCAAAGATTTTTTGAGAAACTTGACGATTCTTATTATAAAAAGGGTATTGAACTTATTGAACATCGCTGGGAAAAGTGAATGGAGCTAAAAGTAGATTACGTTGGAAAAAAAAATATATTTTTTTCCAAAATTTTTGTGTTTTTTTTATTGGGTCGGGTACCAAATCCCAGTTGAAATCTTCGGAGCCGTTGGAACAAGTTATCGTCTTCAGAAACTGAAGACGATAACTTGGTTATTGAAACTCGCGTCAGAGAGTTTGTTCAGTTTGAAGTCCTTTTATCTAACAAAAATTAATAATTCAATAATTAATAATAATAATAATTAAAAATAATAAATAATTAAAGAGTTTTTTCTTTCTCTAGAAAGGTTTTCGTCTAATATATGTGAAGTTCAGCGGTTGTCTGTTGACGTTTTGCCAATACGAGAGGTTACCATCTTCAGAAGTTGCGATCTTCTAGTTACTGAAGATCTCGTGTTGGCAAAACGTCAACCGATAAGTCCATTTTTTTTAGTAATTGAGTTATTGATTGATTGTTGTAGCTCTTGACGAGTACTTTCACATGATATAATGATTTGTGGGAAAAGCGTGTCAAGTCACCTTAAAATAATGGTTTGAAAAATTGGGCCCAAAGGGAAGAAGGGGTCCACAACTAAACGCCGTTGTGTTCAGCAATTTACCTATGAAGATCTTAATTAATCGTGACTTTTATTGTTATATGATAATTCAGTTTATTATATACGTATTTACATCTTATAAGCATTATTTTAAATACAAATAAGATATTTGCTACTTAACCAGTTGCTGATTTGAATCACAGATGATTGTGAAGGCAGTGTTTGTTTTGTTGTTCTCTGTCAGTGGTGCAACAGGTTGAGGTTACTGTGTTGTTGTTATCTCTAAATAATATTTGTCTATATTGGTACAAAATGAGTGATAGTGACATAAGTGATGATGGTGTTGTGGAGGAGACTACTAAAAAAAGAAAAGGATTTGGTAGATTGCGAGAAGTTTCAAAGAAGATGAGGGTGCAGAGTCATGAGCCGGGGGCAGACTGTAAGTGTAGAATGAAATGCTTTGAAAAAATACCTTTACAGGTTAGAGATAGCATTATTTCTAAATTTAATCTGATGCACAATACAAATGAACAAAACTCGTATTTGTGTGGCTTGATGGCTGTTGTGCCTGTTGAGCGTCGTAGGCTTAGGGCAAATACAGCTGTCGCGAAATTTAGAGATGCAAATATAAAGTTAAGGATATGGTCGATGGGGTAGTTAATGAGTACGATGTTTGTCGGAAAGCGTTCCATACATGGCATATCAAAAAAGAAGGTACTTCAGGATTAATTATTCTGGACATTGGGAAAGCACAGTCATCACTTTACCAGCCAGGCGTAAATTCAATGTAGAACCTTCCACTCTTCCTGATCACTCTCACACAGGTAATAATAAATTAATATTATCAAGTGACAGTATCTTTAAAATTTAAGAAAATGAAATGATATTGTTAATAAAAATATTAAGAAATGTCAGGGATCCTTAAGTTTTATGAAACCGAAAAGTTTTTACTTTATGATAACATTATGTTTAAAAAATGGGCGTACTTTGAATTGCGTAGGCCTACGAAAATTTTTCTTATGTTTTTAGGACCAGTGCTAATATCAGATGAAAAATACGAGGATTTGGTACATCTTTCTAAATTCTGTAGTAAAATGCAAGCAAAGGATTACTATATAAACCTGCCACACAACGACGAAGCAAGACAAAAAAGGGAAAAAAGAGGGACAAGAAGAAAAATGCAGCCAATATAGAATGAGTCTTTCATTTTTAAGTGAAGCAAAACTGTTTTTTACCCATTCAATAAATAATGTTCTTGATTTTAATGGATTTTTCATAATTTTACCTATAATACTATCCTCTGACACATTAAAAGTTAACTTGAAGGGGGGAAAAGGGGACAAGTCCTGCACATTGCCCCTTTTTCCCCCTTCCAGATTGTTACCATTTTTCAACGTAATCTGTCATGCAAAGGAGTGAATACAATTAAGATAAATAATCTATTAAGATTCTAAAATTATTAAGGTAGCTTATTCAAGAAACAGAATTTATAATTTCATGTTTTATTAATACGTATATCCAAAAATTAACCACCTTAAATTGTCTCTCCTGAAAAATTTGGTCAATGTGACTTTGCCCCCTCTACGTAGCATCTTTTCCTTGGTCTTCCTATTTTTTCTTCTTCCTTTTAGCTCTATGTCCATCATCAAGTATTTTTCTTTTCCTTCTCTTCCTCTGCTTTGTTGAGAACCCACGTTTCGCCTCCGCAGCTCACTGTTCCTTCAGCGCTTCGATTTATCTTCGTTGACTTGTAGATTCACTGTCATTTCTATGAATACTCTGCAGGTTTCCTTAAGCTCGTTTTCCATGTTGAACGGATCACTACATACTCTGCTTATACCTCTAGGTGCGTTATCCTTGGAGTTAGTGTCCTTGTTTTGTTCAAACCGATTCCACGTACTATCCATTCTAGTACTACATTGAACAGCGTAAAGGATCATTTTCTGGAATACTAAGATCGTTCATAATGCTGTACAAATAGTTTCTGTTCATCGCTTCTTGGAAATCTATGAAGACTGAGTAAATTGCTAGATCGTATTCATCCTCCATGATCTTTCAGATCTAAGCACTCCATATACTCTCAAACTTTTATCTGTGGCGTTAGTCAAAAATTTTGTAAGTTTTATCTGTAGTTTCTGCATTTCCATTATATTTGATTAATTACGGCTCTATATCGTCCTCCTTCCTCCTTGTTTAGCCCCTGAATTATTTCTAGTATTTCCTACCTCAGTGGTGGCAATATATTTTTGATATTATTCCAATCTTGGAGTTGCAAAATCCTTCCATTGTCCACCTTCGTTTTCTGCGTATATTGTTTCTTGGAAATCCTCTTTCCATTTTGGGATGTGTTTTGCTCAGAATTGGTAATAAGATTTTTTTTATATTTCGTACATGCTGCTGAAAACGTTTGGAATGAATGTTATACATGTTTCAATTCAAAAATAACATTTTTTTGAAAGAAAAATGTAGATCTAGGTTATCGTTTGGAAAATTATTATTCATGTCAGCCTCACCGGCATATGTTGCTTCGACGGGAATCCGGATCCAAAGCAATAAAAAAGTGATATTGAAAAAATTTAATTCGGTAAAAAAATGAGAACAGTTGGGAAAAAAATACTTTTCGAAATAAGTTGAGTACTTGCAAGAAAATTGTTGTTCTTGTGACTGGGAAAACGTATTTTAATTAAATAAACAAACGCCACTTTCCATATTTTTGTTTCAAAAAATTAAAACGTAGAAAATAAAATCCTATTGAAGTTTTTGGAAAGAGCAATATACGAGACGGGGTCAATAAGTAACTTTTTCTTAAAAAAAGCTCAAATTTCTGGATAAATATTTTTTTCAACATAGTTTCGTTTGAGATCTATACGCATTATCCTAGATTTTCATCCTTCATCATATGTGATGAAATTATTTCATTATTAGGGCCAAATTTCTTTCCAATTAGCCACTTATTCAGGTTTCGAAATAAGAAATACACCTCGTGAACAATAAAATGACTCAAGGGACACAACCGCAATCATAAGTCACTGAAAACAAGGAATTATATTTTTCTCAGTTAAATCTTGATGCTAATAACATTAGCTTCAAAATGATATAAGATATAGCTCTCACAGTCCAGCAGTATCTATGTTAGCACTCTTTTTATGCTTGTCTTCAATACAATTGAGTCTCTTGTGGCAATGTCATGTACAGTACAATAAAATGATTCTCCATAGTGCCCTAAGCAGCTGCTTCCATCACATCGGACTGTACAGGCGCAGCAGAGGAGGTGAATGAGTGGTTGCTCCAAGATAACAGTATGAAGTGACAGATGAAGAAATACTGAATACCGTGAACGCAAGAGTAGAAGAAAACGATGTGGTGAGAGAAGACAATGCACAGAAAAGACACAAACCCAATAAAAGGCGTTAAAGTATGCAGAGCAGCTGGAAGAAACATCTTCCACGGAGCTTCCACTTCAGAGGAGACTGCGGCCAGAAAAGGATAAACAGCGAGCGAACAAAAGAAAATAACGACCTACAGTCTCTAAATTTTCTTTTAGATTCTTTAGTTTGTTCAATTCAGCTTTTTTCACTTATTCAACCTTGGTGCGGCCGTTTTAGGTCGGATAATTGAGACTGTAGCACTAATTAGAGGTAACTGATCCTTATGAAGGTTATTTATCTGAACCACCATAACAGCTAACCAACAAACAAGAATTCTACCTGAAAATGGACACAAATGACGAAGCTATCATAACATTTCGACAAGAGCAGAGTCATTCAGGCACTGCGTTGAACATGAGTCAGTCTACTATTTCCAGAGTAGACTGTAGTTACCAAGAGACTGGTAACTTCAAAATAAGACGTGGTTCCGAGAGAGCAAGGTGCACATCTGAGAAATATGACAGATGACGTTGCAGAGTACTCAGGTCCTCATTGATGTTCAAATCCAAGAGCTCAGAAACGCGAGGAAGGACTGAACAGTTAGAAGAAGACAGGCAGCTAACCTTGAGCCAAAAAAGCTAACTAGTTGCTCCAAATGAACTCCAGCGCTTGATTTGTAAACAAGCAACAACCAAGTTGATTTATATTGAAACTGGCGATGGAGCGAGGGGATTAACGGCGAACCGATTTATAGAAGAAATTTTAGGGAATATAGGACAATGTCCGTCCATATACTGTAGATTTCATACGGCAATATTTACAGAGATGTTAAAATTACCGTTGCCCGGACTTAAATCACGAAACCTGACCTCAAAATGACGCTCCATGAATTGAATTGTATTCTCTATAAAATTAGAGCCTAAACTCAACAAGTGACGACATGTTTAAATTGAGGCGTAGGAATTTTGACAAATAAAAACCGATACTACTTATAAGATACTCTCTGTATATAAAAAATTACCTCAGGTTTCTATATTACACTAATTTTTTGTTTGAAATAAGACACCTCCAGTTTATCGGTAAATATCACTTTGGATCGTGAAGCAGCTAAAACTTTCCTCGGAAAAAAAAGTTATGGAATGAATATTCGAGACACGTCCTTCGCCATCATTGTATCCTGAGATATTTTTTGTGAGCTGCCATATTTCTTCGTATTAACGGATTAATTTATAGTGGGAAAAAAGAATGGAAAAGCGAGAAAAGGTTCATTGGTTCGAATATTTTTACAAAATAAAAATTGAAAATAGCGCCTTTCGAGGATCTATTCTTGATTTATTGTTTGAACTTTATCAGAATTATGGAAACGAACGAGTGGACTCGTTCAAAGAATATTTAATAATTAGATCGCCTTGGTTTCTACAAAATATTTAATCAGGTCAAGTTGTTGGTCTGAGTTGTATCATTGGGAACGATAATCATTAGAAGATGACGTCCGTGCGAGAGGTCTATATTAGAAAACATCACATTAGTGGATGAAATGATCTAAGAACAAAGGAAGTTGAAGCACACATCTGCATATCCATGAAAAGTGTTCTAAAGATTCTACATGAGCGTTCTCAGCGCAAAAGCAACGTCAAGTGTGAAGTTGTGAACTATATTTGGAGCGAGGACCCAGAAAATGTGATAATCCAGCATTCAAAAAAGATCGTTTTAAAAAAGCAACCAAAAAAATGGTGGCTACATTTTGTATTCTTTCAATTGACTTACTAAGGCAGTTCCATCAAAATCGAAAACCAGCTGAGGCATGAGCTTGATTCAATATTTTGCTTTTCACATGAATGTGACTACGTAGAGATTGAACACCCACCATATATCTCTGATCTGGCACCGTGCGACTATTTGTTAGCAAATTTGAAGGACCAGTTTAGGGTTGAAAGATTCAACAGAGACGATGAAATTAAACAGGCGATGTACGAATATTTTGACTAAAGAGAAGCTTTAATCAGCCGTTTTGAAAAGTGTATGGAATTTAAGGGAAAATAATTTATTCATGACTTATTTTTCTATTGACTCATAGACCGCATTAGGTTATTTAACAGTTTTGCTTTATACAACCTATTTACAAAGACTTTAAATATACAAAGGCCGTTTTTTTTCAACCTCCGATCGCTCCGTACAGACGCTAAGCGGGCAGAAGAAAGCACTGTGGCGACTGCGAAGTTCTCGCACTATACATTACGCGTCATTGTTGACATTTAGGCGCCAGTCGGCGTTGTGCTACAGCCACGTAAACATATTCTCCATATTGATGCTCCCACCAAGTGTGATTCGTTTTCTACAGGCTGAAAACTGCAGAAATCTATCGGAGAATGAGTCGTGTATATGGGGAAAACTTCATGAGTGATGGTATCGAAAGATCTGTCGTTTCAGAATACTTGGTTCAACGAGTTGACAAAATGGTTAAAGAAAACCGCAGATTCATCATTACTACTTTGTTTACGGAATTTCCAGAAGTTTCAAGGTCTGTTTTGTACTCTTGAATGGTAAGGCTATATTGGCGGCAGCTTTCTTTGAAGAAGGTACTAAAAAGCTTGACCACAGATTTGACAAATGTCTCAATCTCTTCGTTATAGTGTATCAATCTTTTGGTAATAAAATTATTATTTTATATGAGCTTGTTTTTTATTTACAGCCTATCGGAGGTTGAAAAAAAACAGACCTCTACTATATCAGAATTATAATCGAATTAAAATTGAAATAAAAAACTTGATGCAATCCATTATCAGCTGGGATAATCTTAAAAGCACTTAAACCATTTTTCCTTTCAGCATTAAAATTAGAAAGTTTTTCATTGAAAAAATACGACTGTATTTATTTTGAATATCTGAACGATTAAAAAATTTTTATCGTTGTATAAAGTGATGAAATCAAAACTGTTTCAAAATCTCTTATTTGAAAAGTTACATTTTGACTTTTTGCCATTCGCGAATGACGTTTGCCCTCTATTGACTCTATTCATAAACTTGACGTTGCTGCCGTTAACCTAAAAATTTTGTTGGGACTTAACGTGTGTAGAATGACAATAACCAAACTTAACAATAAAAAGAATTTGAGAAAGTTTAATGTGAGACCAACAAAAAAGTCGAAGATCTAACGTCATATGTCAAAAGCACGTGACAAACGTATGTGATTGGCTCTTTTCTATTGCTACGAATGACTGACAGGAAAAGATGAAATTCGTTTATGTTGAAAGTCACCAACGGCAGATGGCGACGTCAAACGGCAACTATGAATAGTCTTTGTGTGGAAAGTGATCCCTGTCCTGTCCTAACAATGGTGGTGTGTGACGTCAACACCCCGTTGTCTATTGCGATGAAAAATAGATTTATGGAGAATCAGTGGTAAAACAAAGGATAATCACCAGAGCCCGTTGCAAATAAAGGTCAATTCAAGCGGCAAGTCTTCCAGGTGGTCGAACTTACGTCGAGCTATATAGTAGACAGCTCATGCGAAAGTATGTGGTTTCATCAAAGAAATATTCAGGTTTATTTAACCGAAAACAGGTTTTTTCACAACAGGACAATGATGAAACACATTCTGCAAAAGTTACACAAAATTAAATCGATAAACTTGGCAGTTTCGAGCTCCTACTGCATCCACCATTTAGTCAGCAATTACATCCGTCAGATTACTATTCATCCACTTCTATAGTGGAATTTTTGTGTGAGAAAAATTTGAATCCAAAGGAGATGTTGCAAACATTGAATACAATACGTCGTATATTAAATTTTTCAGTTTGTGTGATTATTCTACGAACAAAGTGAATATTGGACACTAACAAAATACACACCCTATAATTGATGAATTGGGGTGAGAGGTATTATCTCAACCACCATTATTGGTAAAAAGTTTGAAGATTTGAACATGTCCAAATTGCTATTTCGGGATATTTAGTTCAAAAAGCAATTGATTTTTGTCAACAGGGCACAATGTTTTTGAGAACGATACATTTTTTATTTGAAATTAAAATCCCATCCCGTTACAGTTAACACAAAAATAATTTTGTCGCAATCATATAAAATCAAAATCAATCGTTTATATTTTGTTTGTTAACAATTCCCGTAGGATTTTTTTTTGGATTAACAAGCAACCTTCAGATTGATATTGATAAACAAGTACATCAATCAGATTGTTCTAACGATAAAAAGAACGTGGACAGCTTATTAGATGACTTAATAGATTGTCCTGCGAAGCAACGATTTCTATTACGACGTTAAGTAAAGAAAAAAACATATGAGGGTCAGTCGAATTGTAATTATAGGTAATCATATACTTTAAAACTTGATGCACGTCAATAATGACATATTAAGGTCCCAAACTTGCAGCAATACAACCAGATCGTTCTTCATAATCTAGAAGTTAAGTTTCCTTGTTGTAAACAACCAAATTAGATGTTCACGTTGTTTTTTATAGTCAAATTTTTAAATAGCGACAAAAAGATTGAATGCTAGGTAATAACTAAACAAGTGGGTTCAATCTACTACAAATATACAAAAACCTTTTTCTTTTACTCACTCTCCAAGTTATAAACTAGTCATGTTAAAGATACGGCCCGCGGGTCGTTTCCGGTCCCTGGGTCGTATCAATATGGCCCGCGATCGCAATGTGTCACATCATGTTTTTAGAGCTTTTAGACTTCATTAGATTTGTCTAAATGTGTTTTAAATACTCGTATTCTCAAATTCTCAAAGTAATTTGAAGGACAGCGCGTGTCTAGACAAGCGAGAGAGAAAGACACTATCGTCATCTCATAGCAGCAAGCGGAAATATCCTATTATATTGTCGAGAACGATAGAATTTTCCACGCGCTTCGAGTCTTGACTAGAACCTTCATTAACCATATAAAATGAGTGCGTCGACGTGACGTGAGTCAGTTGAGTCGAGTAATCGAAGCGATACGGTTGGAGAAGGATTTTAATTGTACTTCGAAATAGTGACTTTGAAGATATTGTGCATTTGTTTGTGTCGTGCGCGTGCACTTACAATCAATTCTTAGAATAACTACAACGAATATGATACCTGACATCAATGAGCTTGTCAAAAACAAGAAAAGTCAGGTATCTGGATCCTCGAGCTCAACGTAATTACCTACACCATCTTTTATAAATTTGATATAGGGGTCTCTAGCTTAATTAATTCGTGCGGTTTGATAAGAGATGGCGTAACTTGTATAATATTACATCGTTCCAATATTCCGAACCTGCCTTGGAAAGCTACTGTTATTGTACGTCTTTTCTATATGTCATTCATTTGAAGCGTTAGCAACAATAATTTTTTTTCACTCAAATATGTCGAACTTGTTCCTGAAAAAGTGCTTTGCGGGGAGTTCTTCTCTTTAATATGAAGAAAAATGCTGCGGAAAGTCATCGTAATTGGAAGTTTATGGTGAACATGCTCTAGAGGAGCGGAAGTACCAAAAGTGGTTTGCACGATTCAAAAGTGGTGATTTTGGATTGGAAGGCGATGAACGTCCTGGGCAGCCAAAAAAGTTTGAAGATGAAGAACTGGAAGCATTACTCGATGAAGATTGTTGCCAAACACAAGAAGAGCTCGTAGAATACTTGGGTCTTACTCAAGCAGCCATTTCAAAACGTTTAAAAGCAGCTGGATATATTCAAAAGCAAGGAAATTGGGTTCCACATGAACACAAGCCGAGAGACGTCGAAACGCCACAGAAAGAAGTCATTTTTGGAGAAACAAAACAGAGCAAGACCAGAATCTATAAAATGTGTGTGAGATCTATTCTCAGATGTGCCTCAGAAACCAGAGCCGATACATCAACAACAAAAAGAATAATGAGAACCGCAGAGATGAAAATACTGCGAATCATCAAGGGAGTCATCCTCAGGGACCGAATAAAGAGTGATGACATAAGAGAAGAATTGGGCGTACAGGATGTGGTACGAGAGCTGGAGTTCAGCTTCTCGGGAAGATCCAGGAAGAGGGCAAAACGTACAGGATTGAACAGGACTTGGTCCTATTGAAAGAGGAAGAAGGTAGTGATTTGATATTCGTTGAAGTAGTTTTAATAACATTTGTCCCAAAAAAACTGTTTGATACGAGGAAATGGATGCAGAGCATTGTGAAAAATGGTTTTCAGATATTCTCTTGAAAATAGAAGTAGGATTATTATGGATAAAGCTCAGTACCACAACACCGTCCTACAATTTAATGGAGAGAAACCTTGGTAACTTTAATAATAATATTAATAATAACATTCTTTTGTATTAGCAATACTTCTGACAAAGTACACATGCTCTAAAGGTTAACTACGATCAACTGTTTAGCCTGAAATATACTGTTTCGAATAATATGCCAACCGTGTCTGTAAATAAAGAAGTATAGCCGTGGGTTTCGTTTTTATAGAATGTTTTTTCTTTCGGGTCGCCTGTCCACGTCAAAATATGAAGAAAACATCAAAACAATTCTTAATCTTGTTCGACCTGCCGGTTTCTGCACCAGTTTCGTTATTTGATAGCCACAACTTGTATTATTTTTCCATGTCAATGACTCGTTGATTTCCATTTCGCTTGTTATCATTGCAGCATGGTTTTTTTGACAAATATCGTATCTAAAACCATGTTTCTTCTCAATAATATTTCAAATTGTCATTTCTCTTCTATTAACTAAATGGAGTCAAACCGTACTCTTTTTCATATAAATTTTTCACTCCATTGAAACAAAATCCATTAGTGAAACTTACGATATCGAATCTCTTGGAGAGTATTTCCATTATACGCTAATTTGAATAATGGAGAATACGGAACATTGATTTTATTAAACAAGTACAGTTGTCAGGGATTATACCTGCACATAATTATTTAAAGATGAGTCAACTGCGGATAAAATTTGCGGCCTTCTTGATCCTTTCAGTACAAAATATAAGGTGACTCGTTCGGAGTCTTCATTCTGCTAAAGTTACCACGGATATTAACATTTGTCCAACAATAGGTGATTCATTCGATTCAAATAACAAACACGTGAGGTTATACTATTCACTCCGCCATTTCTATTACAAATAGAAGATTTTTATAAAATGGCGTCGCTTGCGAGCACTGGTATTTCCTCTTCACTGATAGTTTGATATTAAAATTAGTGAGTTAATTTTGCATCACCCTGTAATTCTATGTCGGTTGTTAGGTATAGAAAAATAAAAGTTTACTTACCAAATACTCATAACTTGGTAAGGAGTCCAACAAATGAAAAAGACAAAGACTATAATAATAGTCATCTTCAGTGTACGAATTTTTGCTTTTCCCAAAAATGGCAGACTTGATCTAGTGACGCTGTCAGCTGAAAAGGAAAATCGTACTATAGTAAAATTAATATAAGAATAGTTTATGGAAATACAAGTAACAGAAGGCTTTACGTTCCAGCAACGAGTTCCACGAGCGCGTAACGTTAAAAATATACATTAGGAAAATTACTTCGTAACCTAGGTGGTGGATTGGTGGCACTGATTCATGTTTGACAGTTGACTTTGGAAATATTATTTGGATTTGAGTTATCGACGTCAGAAAAAAAATTCAGTATTGAAACGATAATTTGGTTATTGAAACGCTCGCGTGTGTGAGTGTTGGTGTAGTGGTAGTGTAACCAGTGTGTTCAATTATCGAAACGCACCTCAGACAGTGTAGTCGTGATATAAACAGTGTGTTCAGTTATCTAAACGCGTTTCAGACAGTGTGATTGTAAGTGTTGGTGTATTGGTGGTGTAAACAGTGTATTCAGTATTATTATTATTGGTTTTAGAATTGATTTTTTCCATCCGCTTTTGTGTTTGAAATTGGTTTTTGTTGTTTGTAAATAAATTGTTTGTTTAGCGCCTGGCACTTCTTATCGATTATTTTAATATTATGTATATGAAAAACCATCAAACATGATGGATTATGCAAGTTCTACTACAGATTGAAATATGCGTAAGGATTTGACACCATAAAGATCAAAAGAACTATACGAGGGATTGTCGGGTGGTAAAAATGTTAATAGAAAGCATTCAGAACGTACTTTTTGCTCGAAAGAGGATATTTTTACATAAAATTACCAATTAAATCTTCATTGAATATTTTTTTTATTTTATAAATAATGAAAAACAACCGACAATTCTTTATGAAAAACATCAAATTATCATTTTGTTATAAAAATCAGTATCAGGGTGAATAATATAAAAGTTAAATGAAAAAATCTTTTGTTTATTGAATTACAAGATTCAAATTGAATTTGAAGTGATAAAATATTCATTTGAAACGAAGTATTGGACGCCATCTGTTATATATAAAGCGAATTCTGAACTAACGTTTGATTATAACTTTAAGTATCGATATCTCGAAAACGAAGTGAGTAATCAAAAAATTCCATACGTTATTTTCGATTTATTTTGGCCTAATTAAGCCAAATCGTACTCTCCCCGAGTATTTTACCACCATGGCATTTTTAATTTTCTTCATATTTCTTTATTGTTTGGAACGTAAAACTTCCACATTGGGGCACTATCCAGAATTTATAATACGAGGAATTCATTATTTATTTAAAAAAAAACAATTGACTGTTACGGCTGTTTCGCGAGGTGTGACGTCATTAAAGACGCCATGACAGTCTTGGTATTTTTTCGCGGTCAATTTCAAATTCATTTCAAAGAACTCAAAATACTAATAATATAATACTAATATATAATACTAATAATACTAATATAATAAAAATACTAATGTAAAAAACCTATTTTTCTTAAGATAATATATTCTTGGGGTGAAATAGATGCTGAGCTATAGTTTTATATCACAAACTTAATCAAATATCTAAAAGACACTCAACTGTATAGTGTCGCTAATAACCTTTGAAGTTGATGCGATAATAAATAAAGAAGAGAAAAAAATCCTTGAATAACTTTCAAATACGATGTCAGTGATAGAAAAAATCAATAAACACCGCGGCTTATCCAAACCGATGAATAAAATATGAAGCACCTTCGATTCGATGACAAAAATGATATACATGTCACAACAAAACCCCTGTTGATTGGCCTAATCTTCACTTTACCAAAAAATACTCAAACGTGGAACAAATTAAGTACATACCACTCGTAGGATTCCTCGTTCTCCTGAATATTTCGAGTAGAATAGAGGCGTACGAATATATAATAACAACCAAGGGTAAAGCGTACATCATCATCATCCCCATGATGAGGTAAGCCAACTCGTGGGCGAAAGTGGGGAAAGCGTTGTACGTGACGCATTGCTGATACCACGTTACGTTAGGATGAACTTCTACATGAAATACCAACATCTGAAACAAAAACAACAGTTGGAAGTTTATTCAGTGCTTAGTTTAAATCAGTTTTTGATATTTTTACTTAATCCCTCGAAAGTTTGATTAAAAATTTTCATTCATCGAAGTTACGTTGTTTTAAATTATTTTCATTCCATAGTTCACAAAATAAATCGATTATCATCCTTCCTACACCCGCGCACATGTCTATGAGACAGACAAAACAGTTTTTTGTAAACATTTTTTTTTTCTAAGAACTTTGAGATGAAATTTTTAGGTTATAAATACTTTAAAAATTAATTATGAACGTATTCGATTGCTTCCCAAACAGTTCATTGAATTACGAGGTCGAGCTGAAAAAACTAGTGTATTTGGACATCGCGGCAACCGCAGCCTTATATCATATATACCTAAAAAAGGCAAGAATTTCTTATTTTTGTCCAACATGTACGATGATCAAAATATTGATGAAGAGATTGGCAAACCACACATCATCGTGGACTATAAAGCGACACGATCAACAAAATATCTGAAACGTATAATGTTCTCGAGGCACAAATAGTTGGTTTATGGTGTTATTTTACAGTTTGATGAACGTGGCATGAATAAATTCGTCTATTTTATATCTAATGAAAAATGCGTACAAGAAGATTAGACTAAATTCTCACCTCAGGCGATGAGCTCTCACTTTTTCTCTGCCAAGAACACTGAGGTTAAGACTCAATGAAACACGCAAATTCGATGGTCCTGAATCTACAGCTGCATCTAACAATAATAAAATCGGCCGATGTGGATATTGCGCATCAAAGAAAAATAAAAATATTGTGTCAAATATTTTTGTTCAGAGCATGCTGTTATGGTATGCTCTAACTGCTTTGCAAACTTCAATATTTAACTAAATTTATGTTATAATGGTTTCAAGATATGTGATTTTTAAGAATTAAAAAATATTGTATGTTTGTTTCCTAGACTATAAGAAACAAATGTAACTATTTTAGGCTGTTGTGAAAATACTGATAGTCATTGAACTAATAAATAGTGTATACTAACAATTGATATTTTTTGTTTTATTACATCCTATAGTTCCTGTAAAATGAAGAAAATATAAACGTTTTTTTGGAAAAATAACCATAGCACACCGTGCTCGGATATAGGAAGGTTAATTAGACTTTAGTTGTTTAGTGAAAGAAAACTCCTTATCGGTTCGAGTGACCCGAGTCGCTCAAAAACGAGAATTTAACATGCAAATACAACTGAATATTTAACTGGATTCTCCTTTCGCACCATCAGTCAAGCAAGAAAGCTACTTTTTGTCATGGAAATAAAAATTCTTCGTCGTGTCAATTTCGTACAATGTTTTACATCACTCTTAGGCTGGATCCACACTATAAGGTCGATTACGGTTCGTTCGCGATCCTATCTCGGTCTGGTGAATTCCAATCACATTCACATTCGACAATTTGACTTCGTTCACGAAAAAATGTTCTTGGTTTTAGGTCTCTTCTGTTTTAAAATTAGCTTTTATTAATAATTTTTTATCAATCTCTCAAAAATTATTAAAACAAAACTAATTTTAAAATAGAAAAGATCTAAAATCAAGAACATTTAAAAGTATAAATATATCAAAAAGTCTAAGAAATAAGAGCTTAAAGTATTTAATATACGCGGCCAAAAAATGGCATTGAACATTTCGATTGAAGAATTAGATGTTATATCTTTTAATCTTGATGAAGAAAATAATATCAACACAATGTGACAAATTCGATCTCGCTCAGACAAAATTTCTGATCGCGATTGGAATTGGATTCGACTGGAACTTGACTTTTACGGATATAATGAATGTACACATCGACCTTTGTGTTCCCAAAAACGTTTTAACATGGTTTTCCATCACGATACACCGTTTGAATTTTCGTTAAATTACTACTTAGTACCTTTAAGAAATATTTCAATCATTTATTACTCCGAGAGAAAAGTTAACTTACCTGGGGAGCGCTACATATACAGGCTCCTATCCAAGCAGCAGCAACCATGAATTTCTCTCTTCTACCACCCATATCCAATGGTTTTAATACCGCATAGTATCTATAATAAATAAAGTTTCTTTAATTTCTCATTTCTTAGATATTTTATATATTTATCTAGGCTGGAAACTTTTAAGACAACCCTTGTATATATCACAGTATATAGCGACATCTATGAGATGACTAAAACTTTATTTATGTTTTCAAATCGTCTTGATTTTAGGTCTCTTCTGTTATAAAATTAATTTTTTTAAATAATCTTTGAAAGATTATTTAAAAGTTTGACGTTTCAATTACTTTAATCAAAATATCATATCGACACTGTCAATTTGCGCATTTATTAATGAATAAATCACTTGAATCATGAATATTAAAATAAAAATATTGTCTATATCATATTTTGATAAATAGTCGAAACGTCAAAATTTTTATATATCTTTCAAAAATTAGAGACCTAAAATCAAGACGACTCGAAACCATAAAGTTTTAGTAATCACATACATGACGCTATATACTGTGAGATATACAAGGGTTGTCTTAAAAGTTTCCAACCTAGATATTTTTCAGTATAGTCTCCTTTTAAGTCTTTCCAAATAATAACCTCTCTCTCTAAAATCTCTCTTGTAAGTGAAACTTTGAGGAAACAGGAAAAATTCGCTGGAAGCCAGATCTAGTGATTATGGAGAGTGGGGAAGCAATTTGAAATGCAAAACTTGAGCTTTAGTCATAACGATCACTGAGGAGTAAGCAATTTCTTTTTTTTTTTAAATGCTGTCGCTGTTTCGTTGCTCTCTTTACCTCATAAACTCATTATACGTTATTTTTGAACATAATTGATGAACTTATGCCCATAAATATTCCTATAAACGACCTCATGCACTTTTCCTTTTATTTAATCTCTCATAGCAGCGTTTCAACTGAATTTACTAATTAAAGATGGTGAAATTTGAAGATGCTGTGTTGCCAGATCTATTTCTTGCACAATGAAGAACACGATATAACTAACATTAAAAGTTTGCGTGTTTATACAGGAAAGTGATTCAAATATAAGCCGGAATTTTGCTATAAAAATTTTTGTTATTAAGCTACGAAGTTAAATTTTTTCATAGTTTTTCTGTACCTCCAATTCCTCAGCCATATCGCTTCTTCGAACCTCTAAAATGAATTTTTCTCCATCGTCGACTTTCTCATCTTTAACAGTTGTTCTGGGGCGTCGCCTTGAGTCTTATACATACACTTGAGTCTTTAAGAGGCCTTCATCTCCGAATGGCTTCAGTATTTTTCAATAAATTTCTGCGAATTTTACATTATCTTTGACAAAAAAAATAATAATCCTTCCTCAACAGATACTACAGATGCTACATCAATATAGAACTGAATGAATAGCTAAACATGGAGAAACACTCCAGGCCTAAGACAATCCAAAAGATTCATAACCATATGAGTCAATAACTTCTCTTGATGACTAGAAACGACATTAAACTGGTGGTCGATCTTCTGATAGATCACTGCTCCATTAAATACCACCTTAATAGGATGATCATGACAGAGGACGACTGCAGATTCTGCGAGAAAGCCATGGAAACAGCAGAGCATGGATAGTATGGGAATGTCCTGCCCATTTCGCGCTGAGAGGCTTAAGTACCTTGAAGTAGTAGTAATAACACTGTGTGGGATATAAGAACGAGTTTACGCAGAGTGCAGAGTCAAGTCAAAACGATCACCAAAACAATCTACAACATCTAGTGCAATTTTATACGCTAAGAAATAGATAAAACATGTTTTGAGGATGGTATATTTGATACATACCTATCCATACTGATGCAAACGAGTATAAAACTGGACAGATACAGTCCAAATATCCTAAAAAACATCAATATCCTACACAATGCATCCCCAGCTAACCATTGAACTGTAAAAGCCCACGCTATTTCCAAAGGCATCATCAGGAATGCAACCTGTAAAGAAAATAGTATGGAAATTATATCATTAGATTTGACAGTTATTTTGAATATATTATCGGAGATCCCTAGGGTTTTAACTTTATCGCATAAATTTCTTGGTCTATATTTATTTTTGTTTTTTATTATATAAGGGAACTTTTTTCTCTCAATCAAATCGTTGAAAATTATACCATTTAAAAATAAGAGTTACCAAATATTACATCACAATTACTATCCATTTCTCGTATATCCCTCGTAATACTAAAAAGTTGTCACGTTGTCGGAATCGTATAGAAATGATTCATGTTGGCAGTGGGATCGAAAATAGATGGAATATTAGTATTCAAATTCAATCAATTTCGGCTTTTGAACTCGTAGGATGTTTGATTACATATTTTCAAGGCGTCTCTTGAAAAGAAAATCGTCAAGAATCCAATGAAAAATATATTTACATAAAAAGATCAACAAATACTCATCGTATTCAAATTTGATTTCAATAGTTGGAGAATTCAACGTTTTCATTAGAATAATTTAATAGTAAGAGCGATTTTCTAAAATATTTCATCAGAAAAATAATTTCTGATTATATTGAATAGAATATCACTACTCTAATTATGAAACTAGTTTTTTTTCACGGCTGCACGGGTTTATTATCCATTAAATAGTTTGTGTATTCAAGAGATCCCCTAGTTTTTCGATAAAACTCCACCAAACACTAGTGATGAGCGAGCCTGGTATTTCTCTTGGGGTCTTGGTCTTACTTCTACAAGACAAAGACCAAAACCTAGCATTGCAATACTTATACAAGACCTAGTATTACCACCGACCTAGAAAGCAAGAAGACTTAGCTACTAGGTGGATTGAATAGTCTAGTTGCTGTTTCTACCGATCTCAAGCTCGGATAAAGAGTTTATTGGTAAGGCAAGCAACTTGCCTATAGTAAAAATACACTGAAACTCACATAATCAATCTGTAAGCCTCGTATATTACGGCACGAACCAATATGCTGCGATTAAGGTGTTGGAATGACGGTTCATGGAACAGAGAAAACCATGAAATAATATTGGAGCTGAATCGAAGAAAAATTGATCTTTGAACACTTTCTTAAACTAGAAGAAAGTGGAAAGTCACTTCCTACATTTAAGACAATTAGTAGTAAAGTTCCAGCATGCTTAGAAGTCGATAAGAGCACCAGAATCGCTGGAAGTTTGAGCGTCCACCTCAAGCAAGATGCAGATACAAGCAAGATGAAACAACTTCTCCGAACAACATAGAGAAGAAGAAGGCACAGGTCAACTGAAAGGAGCCAACTGAAAGCCAACCACTAGAAAATCAGCAGCCAGACCTCCAAAGACATCGACTTCTCAAGATCAAGACTAAATAAATTGGAGATTAGAGGGCAAGTCCAAGGATAAGTGAAAAAAGAAAACTAAACTTTCGTTTCAACCTGTGTTGTGAATAGACCCAAAAAGGAAGGTCGTTGACTTGAGTCTTCCGAGCTTGTCAACATAATCCTACCTGAAGCAGTTTTTACAAGACCTATTCCACAGGCAGATGCAGCTCATGAAGACTAGAATGTCAATATATCGGGACTCGTTTCTTTGGAGAATTGCAAGCCTGTAAAATGAGCTACCAAGGCACGTCTTTCCCGAACACTACAATATCAATATCCACAGGTATCTCGAGCTACTCGAGTGTAATAACAGATATAGTCAGATACGTAGGAAGAACAAGATGAGAAAGGTAGGCACAGGTTGACTGAAAATCGGCTGACCAAAAGAGCAGTTAAGGAGAAGCCAACTACCAGAAAATCAGCAGGCGGACCTTCAAAGAAATGAGCTGAATCTGAACATAGACATCTCAAAATCGAGACTGAAGAAATTGGAGATTACAGGACAAACCCTAAAATAAGTAAAAGAAGAAGACTTTTGTTTCCAAATTCTAGTGGTGGGTCCAGGTTTTATCTACAGTTATAAATCGAATCAAAAAATCCGATTCATTTTGATTGAATGGCGTCGACAGTTCTTGGGAAATGTTCCTTCGAATGCGTTTTTGGTCCAAAGTAAGCAAACAACAAAAGCGTTCTCTCGATATGCCTATAGCCTTTTCCATGTTCTGACTTTAATCCTGTCACCCAGTCTCTCTTCTCTATTCATTATCCTTGAACGGATGAAGTGACACCATTTATATTTGATTCAGCAGTTGTTTCCATGCTTGCCTATCTGATGCAGGCTCATATTTATTGAGGGTTTTGTTTGGTCTACCCATATTAAGTTGGAGATCTGCCTCTTGAGCGTTTGCCTTCTACTTTCCCTTCTATGATTAATCTATATTGAACTCCTGCGGCCGTTCTGAAGGTCTTCGAGTAAACCTCGTCGATTCTGACTTTCGTGTTGTTTTTCTGATAGAGGTTGCGCACTAGTTGAACCAGGTGGTTTGGCGTTTCCATTTCCTCCATTATGGTCCAAAGATAGCTCCAGTTAGCTTCGTCAAACGCTTTTTGATCACCTACAAAACAGAGATATAGTGGAATATCATATTCCCTAGCCTTTTCAATGGGTTGTCTGATAATTAATATTTTATCCCTAGTTTCTTTTCCTGGCACAAAACCTGCTTGCTCCTCTGAAAGCTGTGGCAAAAGAAATGGTTTGAAAAACCGTTCTGTAGTTGCTGCACTCCACTTCAGGACACTCTCCTGTAATCCCTTCTTGCTCAGAGCCTTTAAGACTGGTGATTTTTTGTTTCGGAGAAGTTTTAAGGCCTTCTCTACATCCGATTTTAGTATATCAGACTCTTAAGGGGTAGTTATTTCTTTCGGCAGTTGTTTTAGATTACCTCTGTAACGTTTTTCACAATACGAGGTCTGGTTAGTAAAAGATCTGCTTTGAAAGAGACCCGATTTGATTCGAGAGTTAGTTTGGGTGCTAAAAAAACGCGTTGTGAATCGTGGATAACATTGAACGATTGACATTGGAGGAACATATCTAAAAAATGCTCCTTCTATTTTTATAACTGAAGAATTAAAGCGATTTTGTTCCCAGAGTAGGATTTTTCAAAAACTCATTGCGCCGGGTCATCCAGCCATGAACGGTGTGGCTAAACATCGATTAAAAACCATGGCTGACTATTCAGACCCCATGTATGCAAAACTGTATGCAAAATCAATCACCTCGATGATCAACAAGTGGAGATAAAGCGTCACATTGACCAGCTTAGGGGTTCAGAAATTCCAAAGAAGAAAGTTAACTTTGACCCTGAACCAGAGGGAGATGATTTGCAACCTACCTCGGCTGCTCATTCTCCTCCAAACCTACATGATTTTCAACCTATTCAAGATCCAGATTCTGACCGTAATCAACGGGGGACCTTCAAGTTCCGGCCTGAGCTAGACTCCAATACCAGAGGTTCCAGTTGCAGGGGCCGCTCCAGAGCCTCCCACTACTGATACGTCCTTGCAAAGCGCCCTCTTACTTGAAAGACGATATAACGTCTTAATAGAAGCGCCTGCGTCGTAGTAGTAGTACCATTTGATGGAAGATTTCGATGATATAGCGGGTTTTCCTAGATACGGACACTTTTCCTCTTTCATTTGCTTTCTAAAAGAAATATTTGAAACTAGATAATCAATTTTTTTAAAAATCCACAACTACTCATACCATTATCAAAATGAGTTATGATTTTGCAGTTTTTTTTTTCGTAATTTTAGTGATTCAAACATTTTTCTTGATTCTAGGATCAAATTGATCTTATTTATCGTTTTTGAGAAAGAATTCAAATCCTCAAGGTTATTAGAACTTGGATATTCGTGAGTGGTAATATTTGAAACTACTTCTAGCTATTAAAATAATGATAAGTGCTAAAGAACCTGTCACTTTCGAAATACTCTTCGTCGCCTATGATGTTGTTGAGGCTCAAAACGTATTATTTGTATTAATTTGAATAAACAGGAATGGGTGTCTCGTACAAGTAGCTTGAAGTCTATTTAATATTTTACCAGTAAATTTACAGAAACTTGAATTATGTTTGTATGTTTCGAGAAACCAGCGACGTGGTTTTCGTTGAAATGTGCACACCAAAGGAAATTTAGTGTAAAGATGTCGTCTTAAATAATGAATGATCACATCCATTAAAGGGTGAATACGATGTCAAACCCCGCAGGAATTGTAATTAATTTCTTCAAATTATTCTAAGAAACGTTTTGCACATAATCAAAAAAATTTCTATCTGTTGGTCACTAGTTAAATAATGAATACGAACGATATTCCTGTAATAAATTTAGAGAACATCTCAGCTGCTTTCTTTCAACATAAAACTCAAATTTCTTATTTCCATCCAACGTGTAATTCCTCTTACCAAGGGCTGGATTTAAATTAGAAACGATTTTTTAATGTCGGGAGCAATTAATAAATGGTTGGAGTGCATGGAATTTATCACAAGATTAGAATTATGTCTTGGTAAAAACTAGAAATTTATTTTCTTCGCTAAAATCTAACAGTATTTTGGCTAAACTGAAAATAGGCCATAGAAACAAATATTTTACATAGAAAATCTTGAGCATGAAATATGGACATTTAATCAACATATTTTCATATGTTAAAGGCGTTAAAAAAATGAACATATCCTTCTCAGAGTAATATTAAACGAGGTATGAACCGAAATTTTTGATACTGATTTGTTACGAAGCGTAGAGAACAGCCATGACCGCAAACCTCGCTTTTCAGTGTACTTATAGCCACAAGAAAAAAGGATGTACAAGTGTCTATTGCGCAACGCATCATTAATCGTTTTTTAGTCGAGGATCAAATCACCATCATCGCAAATTCGCTTGTTGGGTATTGAAGCTAAGAGAAAAATGTCCTATCATAATCAAGTGGTCCAGATTCGTGAAAATTTGGAGCTAGTCTCCCAAGCATACTTTGAGGATGCTCTATTTAATATAGAAGAAAGCAATTCGACTTATAGGCGATCCAGAGTTGACCAGAAACCTTGTCAGCTTAGAATATAGAAAAAAGGTCGTTGACCTGAGTCTTCCCAGCTTGTCAACATAGTCCTATCTGAAGTTTTTGCAAGACCTACTCCTCAGGCAAGTGTCCCTAAGTTCGCCTGTAGGTGACCAGAATGTCAATTTATTTGGACTCCTTTCTGTGGATAAGTCCAAGACCCTGTTATATGCTACCAAAGCACGTCTTTATCCTCTTAGGGTTTATCTTTTGCGCTTGCTTTTCACATAGAGTAAACACGTGTCGAGGAAGTGGCGAAGTTTACACTGTCAGCGGGGACGGTGAGTTTTAGGTCATGGGAGGAGAGAAGAAAATTTTTTATAGATAACAAATTTTTTCTTTTGGTTCTTCTGTACGAAGACTAATGGGACACTCAGTATAAACGCAAGACGTTCACTTCTTGTACGCGGAAGTATTTGGTTGAGATATATCAAAGTTTCGTCTTTGCGCGTCCCCTTCAAAATTACTTTCGCTGATCGTTCTCCTTCACGCCGGAGTTTCTACGAAAAAATATCTACAAAAAATTTGTATAATTTAGAAGCCACACCAGCGATTTTTCATACATTTATTCACCACTCTCACTTCGAGAGGTTTTCACGAAATATACACAAATAATATTGAATGACACAAAACTGTCATGTGCAGCCGAGATTGCCACGCTTATGATAACTTTGTATGGTATATTTAACGTGATTCTCTCTTTTCAGAAATATATTTTTGTTTTGAATTCTTCGGGGATTGTATATCAACTGAAATAGAATAGTTGATTCATATTTTTTTTTCATACGAAAAGTCATATTAATATTATGAAAAGTCTGTCCAGAATTGGATGAAAACAGTAATTGGACCAATAAAATCGTCTCCAGTATTGTTGAGTCAAAATATAAATAAATAATTTCCATGATTTGTTCCCATAAAAGTTTATATAATTGCGATCTGACTAAAATTGTGGGATAGTTTTTAGTTTCATTCGTAGAATGCAAGAAAGACCTAATTTTCAAATTCTAGATTTGTATAAATTATACAGGGTGAAAGTTGCTGCAAGGATTTTCATAACGAAATTTGATAAACAAATTGTACGCCTATGGAATTGAAATAAGTATTAATTGGACCATAATTAGGACTTCACTTAAAGTTTGACGAGAATTGAATTGTAATATTGATTTTTTTAATACTATGAAAATTAATCCAAATATGGAAATTACGAGATTTCCGAAAAATTTTTCACAGGTCCTCATAGACAATTCTGTAATTCTGATCCTACTGAAGATGTAGGATTATTTGTTATTTCGATCGATAAATAAAAAAAGAACCTAATTGATTTGTGACATCTCCCAATAAATATTTGCCAACAAGCACCATTCTAGAAAATAATCGACTTTTCCACATTTTTTGTGAAAACGAAACATATTTTTTCATCAAAATACAGTAATGAAAAATAAAAATCAGTTGAATCATGAATTAAATGGATAAATATAGAAATTTTGTTTGTTTTTTAAAAATTTTCTTCCAGCTTCCATTAATTATCTTATCAACTCAAACGGGTTATTAATCAAAACCAAATCGTAATATGATCTAAAGAGTGGCTCAGAAACAAATTCACTCTTTAAAATCGAAATTTTACGAGGTTTGTTCCAAAAATATCGAACTTACCTATCTTCATATTACCGACTCGACTTTTTTTTTGATAATACGCATCGACTGCGTGTGATCATTAACATCATTAAGGTTTACAATCATTAAGGTTCAAACTTCTAGGTAGTATTAATGATATGATTATGAATCGGTTATGATCAAAAATGAATCTCCGAGACCTTTTTGATCAAAATTGGAACGTTGTCTTTACTTATGAAGGTGTTGTGTTCTACAAATATCCTCCGAGAAGCTAGACAATCACTAATATCTAATGATTCGTTGATTACCATGATTATGTTGTAGTAGCAGTATTTAAAAGCATCGTATAGCTTTCACAACCTCCGAACAGTCCCGACGTAGTTCCCTGCGACTTTCCTAGGTTTGAAATTCTACCACTTTGAAAATAAAGACAGTTAAAGCACTGTAAACGTGATTTTTTTTAGAAAGGCTCTAGTTTTTGCTAAATATGCAACACAAATTACTAGATATGTGGCGTATGATTTATTTTCAAGATATTTTTATAAAAAAGTTTCTATTGAACACAAGCCGGATTCAGATTAATTGCCTCTATAGTCTAGTGAACTCTATTTTCACCTCAGTTTCCTTAAAGACTTATTGATTTGCTTGAAAATTTTAACAAGACGTAGTAAATACCTTAAAAATCAAATTTCTATGAAAAAGTGTCCATTCAACACAAGCCGGACTCAGATTAATTGCCTCTATAGTCCATTGAACTCGATTGTTACCTCAAATTTCCTTAGACTTATCGATTTGCTTGAAATTTTAACAAAAGTTAGTAAATACCTTAAAAAGCAACTTTTACCCTATGTGCTTATACTCTAGAGGTTAATATCACCTCAGCTAAGGGGTTGTGATATTTTTATTGAAAGCAACCATAGAAATCGATAAAACAAAGCATTCTAAGCACAAATTATCTCATAGAGATTTTTCGAAAAATCAATACTTTCTGACTTATTCGTGATTGAAATTTTGTTACCAAAAAAATATTTTTGCTCGATTTTTCACAAATAACTGAGTTTAGGTTTCATTGAAAAAATTGTGAGTAGGTCGAATGTAGTTTTGAAAAAAGAAAAAGACTGTTGTTTTATTAGAGATCTAATACAAACCGAAATATTATATGAGACTTTATAAGACTTATAATACATAAAATAAGGGATTTATGACGAAAATAAGATAGAATCCCTTCATTTCATGGAACAAAACGTCATTTCTACCCTTGCAATTGCCACCTTAATTGAAATAAATTATTAAATCACATTGAATACAAAAAATTGGATAAAAAGTTTGAATGGTTTGGAGAGTTTGATTCTGAAAAAAAATATGGTTACAATGAAGAAAGCATTTTTTAATTTTCTTAAAAAAATTCTTCTATTAAATATAACTTAAAAATACGAAATATACGTTAAAACTCCTAGAAAACAAAAAATAAAGTTTTTTCATTAGTTTTTTTTTATTATTTTTTTAACTTCAGAATTAACCGAGATATAACCTTTCAAAAGTCACAGTAGGGTATGATTGGTACCGTTTTGGAACCCTTTGAACGTTTCCTTTTTAAAAATAAAGAGTTCGATATATTCCAAACCTTTTAGCCTAATAGATCATAATTTGGTTATTCAATCAACTACCTAACTCAAAAATTGAGAGAGTTCAGAAAAAGTACTATAACTGTTTTTTTCCTAATTTTATTATCAGAGAGCTTGCTTTTTGGGGGTTGAAATACATTCATTAGGGTTTAAAAAACTTAATTACTATTCTAGAACATCAGACGATCTTTATTTTGAACCTAAAATTGTTTTTTCAACATTCAAAATGCTTTAACCTCCACTTTATTGAATAAGGAGTAGGTTTCATCCCTTACAAGTGTAGATAGAACTTATTCCCAAAATCTAGGCGTCTTGATGGAATTCTGAGGTGATACTATATTTTACGTAGTTTACTGGACTACTAAGACGGTTTACTTGAGTTGTTGCTATGCTAAGTAGGAATGTAAAACATTGTGAGAAAAATCAAGCTCAATAAACTAACATGTGTGTATTTGATTCATGAATACGTCGATTCGATGCAAAATACGAATGTGAAAACTTAGAATTTTTTTTAGAAAGTCGTCAAACGCAACTAATTGGTTAATAGAAAGCTGAGATTTTGAGGACTCAACATAAAATCATTTATGTGAACAAAGAACACAACGCCGAGCTTATTTACCACGTATAATTATATTCAGACATATACAAAAGGGGTGAATTTATTGGTCTCTAAAATATTGTTGAAAGCGTCGAAAAGGTTTCTAAAATTACAAATAATAGAGTTGTATGGCTCACAGATTGCGACCCGACGTCAATTATTTTGGTCATTCGACTACAAAATGAAACGCCTGAATATAACCCCTGGTGGACGAGTTAATTTCACGTATTTTTGAAAGTTACTATCGCTTTCGGAACAAATAAAACAGCAAATACTTTGTTATCCAAAATCCTTCACAATAAGAGATGCAAGACCTCTATAAACATACTGACGAGGCGTTAGAAAGATAAAATTACACGTGTCTTTCCTGTACGATGTGTGTATCTCCCTTTTCAGGCGTGGAAACAACCCCTTCAGATAAAAATGAATAAAAGTAACATTTAATACATCGCTTGAATGATTAAAATAAAAGTTGAATGAAACACCTTAGATATTGCTTCATATTTATGAATTGCAAATAAGTATCTTGATGATAATTACATCGAAATGTGATCAGAAAATGATCACCAAAAATTATTGTTCACCCACTTTGGCTTTCCTAATTTTTGAGCTATCCGGGCCCTCAAATAACTATCTTGAAGATAATTTTTGATTGAAAATAGCTGGGCAAAGGCCATTTAAATACTATGTAAGATGCCATTCGGCTTGTTACCTTTTTCTTAAAACATTTTGAATATTCCTTTGTTCACGAATTGTGGCACATTCTAACATTCGAGTTTTTGAAGATATCAATTTGTTATCGATTTGTTTCTATTTTATACGAGAAATTCAAAAAAACCTCGGATTGTATGCTAAAACGTCCTCTATCCAGTTAAGGGGTGCAACCATCTAGAACTTCCATAGATAAGTCCCAGTCTTTACTTTAATATTTATATGAATCTGAGTTGTTTTTCAATTTATAACCTCAACTTCCTCGGCAAGAGACTCTTCCTCAGGAAGTGGTATTCGTCCTCAGTTGAAGTATTTTATACAAACCATGTATTATACCGCATTCATATTTTGTCGCAGAGTAGTCAATTCAATTTTTTTTTTTTTTCAAACATTCAAGTTTTTGAAGAAATTAATTTGTTATGGACCTGCCAATTCAATCGAAGAATTCATAAAAATCTCGGAATGTATTATAAATCATTCTCTATCTGTCTCTTTCTACAACAAACATAATTAAATTTATGGTGATATCATTATTTATATTCGCTGGTAAGTCAAATAACTTTTTAACTTTGCTATTTATATTTCACAAAATTCCAGTTAACCTTATGAATTGCCATTTGTTTCAAGCAATTCTTATATTCTTATTTTAATATTTTCTGTGTATTTGGGGAAAAGAACTAATATAATAAAACAGATTTATATTTGGTAATATTTAAAAAAAATATAAATTCAATTTTTTCATATGTTAGAGCATAAGCTCCTTTTCTTTTCAAACCTCCTCTACCTACTCGTTCCTTTTTTAGTTGAGTTGTTTTTTAATTTATAACTGCTGTATATTCGTTGTGCTCTTTTGGACACGTAGTTGAAGAGAATTTAAGATTTCTTCAATAAATTTATTTGTTGCTGAATCTTCTCCGTGGGATAGTTTTAGCTTTTATTAATCCAATTCATAAGGTGCTTTCCACCCTTTTTATTAACTTTTAACGTAGCTCGTTATAAAGCTGGTGGTGTCCAGTTTGATATTAAGTGTTCACCCCATCTAAGTGCCAGTTATTTCTATACTTTTACTAAGGCCCAATACCACTTCCTTAGGAAGAGTCTCAAGTCGAAAGACAGGTTACAGCTTAAATTAAACCTTCTAATAACTACGAGGTGTGTTAATTAAGTAACGATACTAGCGCTGCTTCGCTAGAGGTCAGCTGTTTAGCCTGAAACCTACTCTTTCGAATGCTCCTTTTTTTCAAATCTGCTCTACCTACTCGTTCTTTTATGAGTAATTTCCATCCGTATTTCCGCTACTTTCTCCATTTTATTTTTTTCCGCAGTTCTTTTTTGATCTGACCGTCGACTAAGTATTCGTGCGATTGCTGAATCTACAGTTGAAACTGCTAACCAACATTATTATCATCACATGTACCCTGCGACTTCTAACTCTTTGCTAAGGTCAAATCTAAAGTAAAAAGTAAACTCTTCGCTAAGATTACAGATAAAATGCCTAAGTTTTCCAGTTATTATCAAATAATATCCAAAAACACTCTATTTTTGTTCTAAAACTCAGCAGGTTTAATCGTGAATTGCGTAAAATTGATTTACTTAACGATTTCTGATAGTTTCCATTTCGGCAGTCATCCCCAGGTTAAAAGCACACATCAGAACTTCATAATGTTAAACCTAAAGATATTTATAACTTCCATGGAAAATTTTGCAATAATCATTGTTAGACAAAAACCTTTGATGGCTAAAAAGAGATTTTTAAATATTAATTTTCATGTTCTTAAAAAAAGCTCCGAGATCGATTTCCCTCAATTAAAAATCTGATACTCCCTCTACATGATATCCTCTAATCCTTTCACTTACCAGAAGATCCGCTATCGACAGATGCACCAGCATGGTATTAATTCTTGAAGGATTTTTCTTGCGTCTTTTCAAAATTAAAACCAATACAGTGATATTGGCTACCGTCGAAAACACCATTAAGATACTGTAACCTATAATAGATATTTTATGCCCTTCGTTGAATTGCATAGACAATGGGAGGATGGTTTTGTTTTTTGTCGTATTCGATATGGGCCATTGTCCAGATGAACGATCTAAATCAAGCGCTTCCATTATATTTTGGCAGTGTCGATTCGACGCGTTGGATTGGTACATCTGAAAAGAAAACAATTTTTTATCAATTCGCGAAAATTAGGTTCTGATACCAATAAAGCATTTGCAGAAACTCCCAACTTTCTATCTACTGATATATCTATTCCAATATCCATTTTTCCATCTTCAAATTACTACCTATAAATATTTCTTCATTAATTCCAAAAATTTCCACATTTATCCTTGCAGGATACGTAACCGGATCTTTAAATTCTATTGAGTACAAAAATTTGAAATTTTACACTCTACACAAATAATTTCATAATTTAGTACCACTATCGGCACTAGGATCACCAGAATAACGGATACTGTTCAATAATTCTACCTTTATCTCTACCTGGACACAGGTAAATTCATCAAAATCGGATGATTTTTCGATTTTCTGGAGCCAAAAAACGAATGGTCCGCGAAAGTATAAAATTAGCAAAATTTCGCTTACTAAATCTAATATTCAAAAAGTAATGTTCAATACTACTTGGTACGAACCGTAACTAGTGCCATCTACATATTCATATAAAATTTCAATCCAATGTTGCCAGTAGCTGCGGCAAAATCGTAAATTTTTTTTACCAAGTAAACCCCAAATATTTTTCAGTTTTCTATCTATCCAAAAGAGGGGATTACGTCCTTTGACACACCCTGTATTGGACGAAAACATTAAACAAGCTTTTATGGAATTGGAAAGAGGAAAATAAAATGTCTGACTGGAAAATTAATTTCACCACTATAAAAGCGTACGACATTTTTCGTCTAAAACTACAACTGCATTTGGAAATAAAACTAGTAAGTTATTATAACAATTCATTTTATGACAGTAACATTATTTTCATCGTCATATATTTTATTTTTATATGAAATTTTTCACTTTTTAGATAAAATAACTATGGAAGCGTTCATTTTATCACCCAAGGTTTGTATCTTTACAGTATTGGAACCAAAAAAACTAGAAATTGACAAAATTCATTATTTTCCTTTGTTTTGACGAAGTTAATTTCAACATTCACAAAATACGACCATCAATATTGAAACACCTCATATAGAAAACCAATACCAAAACGTATAAATTCATAAATAATTTGTTATGAAATTTCTATAAAATAATAAAGATCATCAATCTTCTCACAAATGATATTTTTGGCGTTAAATTTTCGGAGATAAAAAAATTACAAAGAACAACAAAGAAAGTGACACTGTCGATAGACCATAAAGGGGATTGGGTGAAAAATCACTCTCGATATTTCCACCGACATAATCTTATTCGTCGTAATCATAAAAAAAATGAATCTCTGATGTTACTAATAAATACCAAAAAAAACATTCACCGATCGGACAGTACAAAGCGATGAGAATCCTTGTCAATATCAGTCTAAAAAAGACGATTCAGAAGAAGTTGTTAATATCCAAATTGATAGTTAAATAACCAAAAACTTAAAATATTACCAGGATCATACGATTTTTTTATAACAACGCAAAGACATAAGACGATTATCCCAGTAAATCAAAATATAAAAGGGACTTAGACAGGGATGTGTTCTATCACCAGCCCTTTTGCACCTTGTAGTAGATTGGATAATGACGAATAATCAACTGAAACCTTGAAGTCCTTGAATCTTTAACAACCAATAGAAAGGTTGAAATCCTCAGAAATACAAAAAATATGTTTCGTAAAATCCAAACTTTTCTCAACAGGTGCCTACGGGTTGTCTGCCTGGCCAACCAGGATAATTGATAAACAACATTGGAACATAACGAAAGAAGAGGAAATAGACGCGATGATAACGAAACGAGTATGGAAATGGATAGTTCATATACTGAGGAAACCAGCAATGGAGGCAGAAGGAGAAGATGCAGATTTTTACGAATATGGAAAAGAACTATCGTAACTGTTGAGTTAACGTGGAAAAAGGCTATTTGAATAGCCAAAAACAGAAGAAAATGAGAAGCTATCGTCAAGTAAATTGGACGAAACCTGCAACGCGACACCTACAGGTGTTTTTTATTCCAGAGGAAACTACATGACGATGATAATAATGATGATACAACCTTTACAGACATTTAGATTTTTCTAAATCTTCTAATAAAAGTAATTACAGCATATGTATTGTTCTATTATCCAATTTACTTACTTTTTACAGTTTTAATTGTTGAGAATTTTTTCATTTAGAATAAAGTAGCGTCAAAAACAATTTACACAGTTTCGAGTCGGCGTTTTGCCAAGATTAATTACCACTTTTAAAACGGGTAATTTCGGTTACAATTTATGTTTGTTTCGCTTTTACAGAGAGGGAGAAGGGGCGCTTATGAATCCCCTAAATATTCGGAAGCTTTTTAGAATGATTTACAACTAAGTTATGTTATACATAGTATCTATTTTCTAGAAAGATTAACAACTAATTTGCGACAAAATGATTTCTCAAAATTTATTGAAAAAATCACGTATGAAGATATTTCTACATCTTAAATTATACTTTAATAACTTCATCCTACTATGAAACTCGATTAAAACCAAAAGGAAAAGCAAATAAAGAAATAAATGAAACAAAGCGAACTGATGAGAAAAAGTTTGAATAAACTGAGAAAGATAGAATTTGATAGGATAAAGAAATAATAAGGTCCTAATATAGGAATTGCTCCTCTGCAGAGGCGGGATTGTGATGGTTGCGTGGGGTTGTGTTTGCGAACTTTTCTGGAAGAGGAAAAGCGAAGATTTAGGACTTTTGGCTAGAAGAAATCGAAAAGAAAACCTGCAAACAAAAACAGTCCTTCTCGTTTTGTTTTTTTTTAAATTTGAAAGAAGGACGAGTGGGTACAGCAGCGGCTGCGTTATTCTCTATCGTCGGCAATTCGGCTGAATAATCGGTTCACCAGGTTGGAGGGAAACCGCGAAAAACGAAGAGAGTGTGGGGTGGATGTGGAGGGTAGGGTTTTATCTCATGGATATAGGAGGATTATCAAGGAAGTTAGGGTAGATTTCAGGGATCGTACGCTGTTGCTAGCAGACGAAGGGGCGGATAAGGAAGTTTCCTTTTGGGTTTTGAGCCTAGTGGTCGTATATTGTTGATCCAGGTAATGAGAAGGGTTTTTCTGGCAGCGGAATGACTTGATTCAATGGTACGAATCACATAGAGGGCTTGAAGGTCATATAGGTGGTTAGGCATGGGGATTATGTCAATATAGTGTTGCTAGGGCTAAATCTACGAGGTCTGGCTATTAAATAACGAGACAAGTGGGGTAAAAAACGAGAAGTGCGTTGGGTATCTAGATACCTTGTCTATGCACGTCCCACAACACATTTCCGTTACTATTATAGTATTTGTCCAGAAGCGGTATGAAACGAATTAGTTTTTTCCTCGTAAGCTCTCGAGCAACGTATCAATCTCAAATTTCTCTTTAAATTGAAAAAAACTCCGACTCAGTACTATAAATTGTTGCAGGAGGCCTATGAAGACAATTCTCTATCTCGTGCGCATGTTTTTGAGTGGTGTAAGCGCTTTAGTGAGAGCCTAGGAAGCACTGAAGATGACCAGCTCCCAGTTTCAACTGTTTCAACTCCAGAAACAATGACCAAAATCAACCGCATCAACGTGCAGATCGTCGATGAGGTTGTAAACACCGATAAAAAAACGGTTAGAAAAATTTTACACGAGGAATTACACATGACAAAAGTATGTGACAAAAAATCTGACTCCTGACCAGAAGCTCTTGCATCAACGGGTCTGCTCAGATTTTCTTGAAAGGTTAGAAAAAGATCTGCTTTGAAAGGGACCCGATTTGAGTCGATGGAAGCGGTATAGCAAAAAACCGGCAGCAGACGGGATAGCGGCCAGCACGGCAACAGCAAGTTTCGACGCGTTTTTACAAGCAACTGTCGCTGACCTTCTTAAAACAATTAAGTCAAGTCAAAATTTTTATTCTTCACTATCAAATTTTTTCATGGATCCCCGTTCCGTGGACTGGTCCACGTTGGGAATCACAGGTTCAGAAAGTGTGTGAATTTTGATACAAATAAAATCCATATTTGATTTTTCTGAAAAACGGTTAGGAAACAATTATAAACGAGTGAAAACAACATATTTTGTTGGTCAAACCAATCTGCTGTTATAACTTGTATCAATTTAGATTCACCTGCAGAAAATAGAGCTGCAATTGTTGTATAGCTGGAAGTGCCACAAAAATATTATATTTTGATACGAAATATATTTTCAAATATATTTGTCTCAAATTCACACTATATTACACTTGATAAAAATTTCAGTGAAACGTAGCTTTTGAATATGAATGGAATCGTCGAGTTGCGTTGAATCAAACAAATATATGGAAATAATCACAACCAAAAAAAAAATACAATTTATTCTACCCCTCACAACATTTTATTCAAATAGAGCAGAAGGGATGTTATGCTCATATAATAACAATCAATTGTGGAGTAAGAAAATTAACCTCAAAATTGGATTCGAACTAAAAGAGGGTTGTCGGGAAAGTCCTTAAACAATGAACCATGTTTTGTTTTTCAATAGAACAGACATGAAAAGTCAAAAAAAACCATATATATATATATATATATATATATATATATATAAAATCTACTTTTCACGTATTATATTATTCCCAAGTCAAGTATTTCGAAATTATTCTTCGCTATCCAATATCAATATCAAGGGACAAAACAACTACTTCCTACCTAATATCACGACGAATATTGAATTACATCTCCTCTAAAAAACCAAATAGCAGAACTCTCTGATGTTGCCTTCAGTTTAGAGTTTCTACTTCGAACTAGAGGTTGTTATACCACTCTAATGCGACGTAATAACGTCGAAACTAATCGGTTACAGCTCTTTTGCTCCAATTGCTATACATTAGGGATAGGCAGGAAAGTAATTGTTTTCTCATTTGAAGAAATTGCGGACAAAGAAAGAAATGCGCTGTTTTAAATACAATTTAATACGCTTCAATGTAAGTAAAAATTTGTTAGCAATTCTCATCGTGGTGGCCTTATGTGGTGATGCATACTACAACGAAAAACTTCGATGTTATTACTTTAATTGAAAATTGACTTGGTGTACCAGCGCTGAAAGGAGATTGGATCCTGTTATAAGCGACTTGAAACAGACAGAAGGCGACTTACAACCGCTTTATTAAGAATCACCTTAATATAGTTCAAGTGCAACGATATCTTCGTGAGATGCGAGGAGTGATTATTAGTCAGTGGATAATAAGACGAAGACTTCAGGAAAAAACCTGACTTCTAAAACATCTGCAATTGGTCCTATCTCATCACGTCTGCGTTTTGCACAAGACGATCTGAGTTGAACGTTGGAATAATGGAGATTTGCTCTGTTCTCAAATGAGACCAAAATATGCCTTCATAACAACGACCAAAAAAGGAAAGTGTACCGAAGACCAAGAGAGCAATTTGAAGATTACTGCTTTGAAAAGCTAGGTGCTAAAGGATGATCTGGGATGCAATTTTCATAGGAGCACGAACCGACTGTTTTCATTCGTAGGGGCGAGTAAAGGAAGAGGTTTGACGACTGGAGTGGCCAGTATACAGTCCTGACCTAAATCCGATAGAACATTTATGGGATGAACTGAAAAGGAGAATTCGAGCTAGACAGAAGAGTAGCTTAGCATCCCCCAAGAAACATGATTAGATCTAGAGGAGGTTATAGTGTAAAGTTTTTAATTGTCAATTACCCTATTCATGTTAATAATAAAAAATTTCTTTTAAATTATTTTAAATTGTCTTTGAAACAACATTTTAAAAAATAACCTCAAACACGGTTAGGTTGACATGATTTTAATTGAAAATATAATCTCCGTGATAGCTAAAATATATAGCTTCAGTGATGAAGAAAATTGAATAATTTTACCATAAAAAACATAGGTTTGTGTACATCAATTAATATACTAGATAATAAACAGTAAAAGTCTCCAAGAAGAAAACATTGAAACCATAAAAAGCACCCCACGTTTTTGGATCTAAAATTGTGATTTTTTGGTTGAATAAATAAATCTATTCCATTAATAAAACGCAATGACTTGGTTGGTAGTTTATGAGGCAATATGAGTAAAAAAGAACATTGCGGCCTATATATCTACTTTGAAATGATAGGAGGGTGTTTATTACGGAATCAATTGATTTGTATTGTTAACTTGGATCGATATTTTGCATCCAGGCAAACCCGTGGTAATAAATATTTGATTCTAATTTTAGAAATTCTGCCAATCAAAATTGGAATTTCTAACAACGGAAACGAAATATTCCCATTATTTAATTTTGAAATTATTAAAAATTTCAATGCGTCCGTAGTATACTATAACGTATTGTTCGTATCTATTTTGAAGCAAACTTCCATTAATACATTCAAAATGGCAACCGGTTGTCATAAATACCCCCGTATCAATCTAATTTGAATTCAACGTTCCATAATAACATCCGACCCCAAAAATATAAGCAATGGCTATGTAAAATGATATTATATTAAATGACATCGAATATCCTCTCTATAAATGCCCAAAATATCATTTTATTATAAAATAGTCCTTGTTATTTGGGGGTAAAAAATAGTTAAAGATTTTTATTCATTTAATTCGAGACTTTTTACTTTCTAAAGCATCAAAAGCATTATTATTTTAAACTCACAGTTTATTATCAAACAATAAGAGAAATATAATAAAAAAAAAAACAAATATTTCTTGTTTTTTGCTGCTGCTGAAAAATTGAAGAAGAGGTATAAAGCAATGTGTCAATACAGCAAAAACTGATTCCAAACAAAGGTTGATACTACTGCAGTTTCAAATACTGCACTTTCAGTGTACTCTCTAATAATTCAGAGTCCTTAATCGAAATTATGACTTTCTTACCTCTTAGACCTCTTTCTAACAACAAACTTGATCTGTACATGCACCACTTGAAATATCAGATCACAAACTTATCACAACAACGTGTGAACTAAAAAAAGATTTGGCTTATAGATCGGATTTACTTGGAATGATATTTGCTTCAATTCCAAACTCTTTTTTCTATCATATAAAACAGTTTTCTTCCCTGGAGATTGGAAACTTGTTCGGATTCACCTGATACCAAAAAAAAGAAAAAAACGGTTCCCAACCTCTAGCGTCCTTAACCAGGAACATTTGAGCTAGCTTGAGTCTACTAACATCATCAGTGACCATCGAATACCTATATCACCAATATGGGGAATCACACTGGACATATCAAAGGCTTTTGGCAGGGCTGGACATGCCAATGTTCTGAATAAGTTTTTCGTTTTTATTCATCGAGTGAGTCCATAGAATTTTCACTAGAAGTTTGGAATCAATGTTTTTGTGAATGTACATTTAGAATTACAGAGGGCAGTACGTGCATGATTCTTGATAATGAATTTTATACATAGCACTTTTATAGAAAACTTTCTAATGTTTTCGATTAGAAAATCTAACTTCATGTTTACATACTAATGATACTTTTGATGATATCACCCGTTCTCGAGATAAAAAAAAACTTTTTGTGAGAAGAGGGAGATTTCTCAAATAACAGACAATGAAAAAAGTTGTGAGGTAAGACTCCTATTTCAACGATAAAGCAGAATTAAAAACATAAAAAGAACGAATTAAATACCCTACGTGGCCTTCCCTGACTTCTACAACTTTCTTATAGTCCATTCATTTGACGTACGAGATTATTTTACTCAAATGGAATCGATAGAATGTTAATCTTCATAAACGATCGGTTACCAATAATAAACAAAGACAGTTCTTCTGGTATGAACAAGTAGCTCTTCGACAACATCTGCAGTATACTAATTAGAAACTGATCGACGTTCTTTTGCCAAGAATGTGATATCATTTGTAGAAGATGGAATGGAACAGTAGCACGAATTCTGAGAGGACAGAAATTAGGAAAGCAAAACGAAAATCGCGATTTAGCATGGGATTCATTTCCTGCTGAAGCATTAGCAAAAAAAATAAAATACCTTATAGAAACCAGCTGATTATGAAATTTCAGTGTATTATATATGATGTTTGCACTGGTTTGGTAGAAGGTGATAGAACTACGAGGACCGCTTTTTTTTTCAACCTACGATATGCTATAAATAAAAAACAAGCACATTTACAACAATAATTTTATTGATACACTATACCGAAGAGATTCAGACATTTTTCTTATCTGTGGACAAGCTTTTCAATACTCTCTTCATAGAAAGTTGCCACCAATGTAGCCTTACCGTTCAAGAGTACAAAACAGACCTTGAAGCTTCTGGAAATTACTAAGCAGTAATAATGAATCTGCAGTTTTCTTTAACCATTCAGTCAACTCGTTAAACCAAGTCGCCTGAATTGACAAATTTGGGTCCTTGGCCCCCTTCATAATGCACATCATTGCGGCCATCTTTAAACTTTGGATACCATCACTCATGAAGTTTTCTCCATACACACGATGGATTTTTGCAGAATTTTGGCCTTCAGTCTGTAGAAAACGAATCACACTGCGCAATTCACATTTGGCGGAAGCATCAATAATGGCAGCCATGTTTACGTGGCTGTAGCACAACGCCGACTGACGCCGGAATGTTAACACTGGCGGAGTGTGTAGTGCAAGAGTTTCGCAGTCGCCTACAGCGCTTTCTTCTGCCGCGCAGCGTCTGCACGGAGCGATCGGAGGATGAAAATGTAATTACTCAAATGTCTCGAACACCACATCGTTGTTTTCTTCGATTGTATCATATTTTTCAATTATTTGTTTCAGTGTATCTCCACATTTTAATGATTATTTTAATTCTGTAATAATAAAATCAGGGGCAATAAATAAAAAAAGAAATTTATGATTTCAAAACATAAATACATACAAAAAGAAACATAAAGTTAGGTTAGGTAGTGGTAAGATAGTAGCAAGCAGATTCTCGAATGAATCTAATAAACTTTTAAGTACGTTTTTCAACCAATGTCAACTATATAATAATATCCATATATTTACCAGCAACTTCTGACACATGTTAATGTGGTCCAGGGCTGGTAAGGAAGGAAAGAATGAATAGTCTCCCTTAAGAATTATAACTAAAAGTTCTTAATTTGCTTATTGACTGATTAACTGACCGAGCATCAAAGCTTTTTAGTAGACATATACACGAAGTCAGAGCCTCAATAATGTGCTGGTGGATATCGGTTCTGCAGTATTCAAATCCGGGCAAGATTACGTGGCACTTTCGAGAGTTACAAGTTTGAACGGGTTACATCTAATAAATGTCGACATTGGATGTATCAAAGCGCATGAATCCTCAATTTATGGATACAATAGACTAAGCGTGGGCTTTGAGAGAAACTTCAGCTGAAGCTCAAGAAGTAGTACCGGAAAAGAAAAAGAGAAAGTCTACCGTGGGCTTTAAGAAAATTCGTTGTTGGTATTTAAGAACTAGAGGGTACTGGAAAGGAAAAAAAAGAAATGAAATGCTATCAAAAACAGAAAAAAAGTCTCATAACTCAGTTTTTCTATCGTTAAAAGTCGTGAGATCCACGTAGTATCAATTCGGTCGATTTATTCAGTCCCTATTTAAGGGACCCTCTGTCTTAAGTTATTACTTAAGTAGTTAATCTAACAACATGTTATAGCGACAAGCAATAAAAAATCGAAAGGGTAGTTCTCAGTACGTTTTAATGGCCATTCAAAATCACTTCTTCTACCAATTTATCGTCGAAAAAATATATTTCTCCGATGATTTCTGACAATTAACGAACTTACTCATCTGCTTATTCTCATTGAAATCTTGTCATGTTCTGAGTCAAATAATGTAATTATGAAATTGAGATATTTTAGAATGAAGCAAGCGAATCATCAGTTCGAGAGAGTGCTTGTGAGAACTCGGTCACATGCGTGATTAAATTATAATCTAATCAAATATCTTGATGATGTTATTATCATTGCGTTTGGTTTATTAAACCCGAACCAAATAAAACTACAACATATTATAACAATACTCTTCATATAATATTATTAAAACATGATTTTTTCAAGATAAAACGAAATGTTCAATCAAATCTGACATATATTTGTCGTCATTTTCATAAATTATTATTTTATATCCGCTGGAGTTGGAATCATCTACAGTACGTTACCAAATTATTAAGAACAGTACTTTTTTCAGTTAAATTTTTTTTTCTATGATATTCACGATTTTTTTTTTCATTTGAATTCATTTTTTCACGCTTTTGCGTTAAAAAAATGCCGTAACGTGTCATTTCGAACTGTCACACTTTTATGTATTAATATTCGTTCAAGAAAATCCGTTTTGTGTCTAAATAAAATGAGTGTAGTATTATTATTAGTGGTGGAGAGTTATAGTGAAGTGAAAGTGTAAACTGCACACCAGAAGATGTTTAATCGACAACTGCCCTGCGGCGACTATCAATCCTTCTCCCCGAGATATCCAGGGATCAGTATTTAAAGGAATATAATTCTTTTATGGAGTGGCGTACTAAAAAACAGCTTCACAGGAAGAGTATTACTAGCTTACTTTGAAAATAAATCCAAAAGGCGGAAGTCTTTAACATTTTAGTCGATTTATTCAAACTGAAAGGCACCCTAATGGTAAATAACGACGTATTAGTTATAGTAAATACTCGAAACTCATTGCAAATTTGAAAAATAAATCAATCAGCTATAGACTCAAAAAATCTAAAACATTTGCTTGTTTCTATTTCAAAATATATATGACAGCCAAAAATTTTAATGTAAGCTTAGATATTATTTGTTCAATTTAGACATTCGAATTCTCATCCAGCTGGAAATCAGTAGAGTTGCTTAAAATACAATTGAACATAGAATTTGCATATTTTCCATCATTTCCGCGTATGGAAAAGGTGAAAGGTCAAAAAATGAGTTACTCGCAATTTTTATCAAAACGGTGAGTTTTATCACAAAATACCTTAGACAAAAATTGTAGACCATAAAATTATCTACAAAAAACGTGTGTATATTTTTTTTCCTACAAGCCACTATTTCTGAGATATAATGATTTAAAAAGTTGTAAAAGTTGTATTTAATGGTTTCACCAATAACTTTTCTTACAACATTGAGATGAACCGAGACTTGATTTGTGAATATTTGTAAGAAATTTCTGTTGACTGACTGGAACTGTTATAAGTTCATCAAATAAATTATCTATTAACGAAGATGTCGCTAAAGTTCGACGACATTAAATACGACAGTAAATCTGAAATGTCTCAGAAACAGGTAGATCGTAGAAAAAAAAGTATTGATACATTTTTCGTATATAATTTTATGATCTACAATTTTTTTCTCAAAAATAATTTTTATGATAAAAATCGCAGTTTTGCTGATAACCGCGAAAAACTCATTTTTTTTTAACTTTGACCTTGAATAAAAATTTTTCCATACATGATGGGAAACATTCAAATTGTATTTTGAACAATTTCCAGCTTGATCGGAATTTATGTTGCTTCGCTCTTATTTTTTTGGTCTAATTTGACCGGACTATTTAGGTTGCTTCAATATTCAGAATCGCAGGAGCTCTGCGGAGGAAGGAATTATATAAAATGAAGTCTAACGATATTAATAACACCGGAAATGTTTTAATTATCATAATAACTGATATAAAAACTCATGTACAACGTCGATTCGTTGTTATTGATGAAATATCTGACAAGAAACATTTGTAAAAAAAATAAAAACCAACGACCCACAAATGTCAAAACAGATCGTTTCTTTTTGCAGTATAGAAATGGAAAATGCGAAACTCAAGCTGTAGGTAATATTTGAATTTATATAATCCAAAGAAAACTTCACTGGGCACACATTTCGACGCTCTTCGACGTCTCTATTAGTGGATTTCGGTGGGTGGAAATCCAGCACAGTTGCGGAGGGTTACGTAGACGACTCAATAAAGAACAAAATAGATTCCACAGTGACAATTTTAACAACTATCAAGCAACATTGTAAATGTTCACGATCTTACCAACAATCCAGTTCTAATACAACTATAGACGATGTTATTTCTTTGAACTTATTAAATGCTGCCAATTCAATTACCAATTTCAATGTAATTTCTTCTTCGCTTCAAATTAATAATGCTCACAGTTGTGCTTTCAATATTACTATTACAAAATAAAAATTGATTAAAGTTTTGTCGAATTTTTTTAAGACTACGGACGTAGAAACAATTTTGTATGAAACTCGTGAGTAAAGTAACCTTTTTTCGTAGAAATTGCTCAAACCGTCCTACTTGTGAAAAAAAAAATAATTACTTTACTCACTTGTTGCATAAATAACTATTTTGTTTTATTTGTTATTTAGTTTTTACAAGCTTTTGTCTACAAACTGTAACAAATTTTTGACAATAAAGCATTTCTCTCTTTTACTCTGTGTAGATGTCTGCTGACAACTGACAATTTGCGTCAGTTGTCAAATGTCCTTTGTCAAAAACTACTGTGAAAACTATAGTAAATCTTTTTCCTGTCGGAAATAGTTGAAACGTACGTGATGGTTGTTGTTGGATTACTTTTTTAACTTTAAGAATAAATTGAAGGTTTTTAGAAGGATGTTTGGATGGAATGAACATTAGTTTTCTTAATACGTGAGAAACTGTATAGTAGAATCGTTGGAGATCTTCCATCACGTGACTCAATCTATCTTCTTCAGAAGACCAACTACATAACAGTCTGTTTTTAACGAATTTTTGGATCAAACTTTTGACATTTTATGATATTTAAAATGCCGTACAATTTATAATTTTGTGTGAAATTTTCAAAATTGCATTAAACACGTGGAAAAAGGCAGAATTATTCACAATTTGTCATCGTGCTTTGAAGCAAAAAGTATACTGCTTTTCTCGCAATAAATATTAACAATATTCAATATTTTATTTTCACACACAAATTAAACGCTTTTCTTAGAGAAGCTTTAGTTAATATGATCCTTATTTCACGATCTTGTGAATAAAAACTAGTTACAAGGTCTATAACGAATTATTTCATCAGGAGATTTGAAAATACAAAAATTTGTAGAACTGAACACAATATCAGCTCTACCAAATACAATGAAGCGGAAATTGAGGTTAGGTACGTTGAGTAGTCACAACCCTATCGTTATAGGAAATTTTACTGCAAAAAAACGTGCCGGTCATAAAGATAGGACTAAAAGGGTCCTATGAGGGTATAGGATTACGATGTTTGACAAAAGATATCATATTCCTATAAATTATTTGATTCTATAGAGATGTTCAAGCTGAATATAAAATGCTCAATAAGCCCACAAAAGGACTGTTTATAGAAGCCATAAGTGTTGTAAATTACCTAATAACAAAATAAAAATATAGTTTGAAGAAGAAAAAACATTTTCCGTGGAAAAAAATCCGCATAATTGAATGCGGAATTTTTTTATACCTTACTCAAATGAATTTTGTTAACACGTGGACTTTCAGTCTAAAACCTAAAATCATTAAATGAAATTTTAACAACTATACGTCATTAGAACAGCTATGATAATTGATTTTTGTTTAATTAAAAAAATGGAAAAACTAACGAGTTCTGTTTGTTAACAATCCATCTATCGTGTTAATAAGCTAGAAGATTTCCCAAGAACTTAACCGAACTCAATCAAAATGAATCGGATTTTTTGGGTCGATTTATAACTGTATATGAAACCTGGATCCACCACTAGAATCTGGAAACAAAAGTCTTCTTTTACTTATTTTAGGGTTTGTCTGTAATCTCCAATTTCTTCAGTCTCGATTTTGAGATTCAGATGTTCAGATTCGGCTCATTTCTTTGGAAGTCCACCTGCTGATTTTCTGGTGGTTGGCTTCTCATCAACTATTCTTTTGGTCAGCCGATTTTGCTTTTTTATTGCTTCTATGATTTGTATCAATCAATAATTTCACTGACCTTCAGTTTATGATCATTTCCACATTCTGTAATTCTTCACCTCTTCCCTCGAAAACGAGATACTGTCGGCCTCTTTATACCTGAACACTTCTCGAGAAAGCGAAAACAAAAATCTTCTGAAAAGAGGGACTTCTCTTTGTTTTTCATTTTTTATCTGTCTCTGTCGTTTCCCACTCATAACTAGAATCAGTTTTTAAATAAATGATGAGTCTTTTTTTATTTGCTGTATTTCAAAATGGTTCATATATATTACTACAGTCAAATTAGGCAATTTTGAGCTAAAACCGTGAATTAAATTAGGCAGTTTTGATTTTCTAGATTCTCGGAGGTCTGAATAGATCTAGCAGCTACTCTTAACAAAATTACAGGTACGGTTTTTCGAAATTTTGGGAATTGAAACTCAAAAAAATTTTGAAACGCGAATAAATCGAAAACTATGAGGATTTCGGCATAAACTGCCGGCACATAAATGTGGAATACAAATTTTTTTACAAAAAAGTATCCTAGGTATTTGTTCCTAACCTCAATATTATAAAAATGGTTTGGACGCTCAAAAATATTTTAAATCGTGAATAACTCAAAAACTATGAAGAATTCGAAAAAAAAGTTGGAACAAAAAATTTACAGCACAAAATTCCCTATAGATTGATCTATGAGCATTTTTTCTAACCTCAAAATTTTCAACGTAATATGCGTTCAAGTACTCAAAAATATTTTGAATTGCGGATAACTCGAAAACTATGAGGATTTTGACGGAAACTGCCGGGACTAAGAATTCGAAAAAAAAATGCTTGAACAAAAAATGTACAGCACAAAATTCTCTACAGATTGGTCTGTGAGTATTTTTTCCTAACCTCAAAATGTTTACCGCAATATGCGTTCATGTACTCAAAAATATTTTGAACTGAGCATAACTCGAAAACGATGGGGATTTCGATACAAGCTATCGGGACAAAATTTTAAATGCTCATTTAATACATATTTTAAAATTTGATAACTGATATAGCCTATGATATTCGTATATATTAATTTTGAAAACTAAATTTCAAAATTCTAAATTTCGTAACCCTTCTTTTATTCATAAATTTTTATATTAGACATAAATTCTTTCTAATTATTTTCTTTGGAATTATAAGTCGATGCCTTTATGTATAAAAAATTCTATCAAAACCCTGACTGTTTTTTATGATAGGACAAGACCATTATGAGACTTGATTTTGAGGTTATATTTGACATTTGACTTTTTAAATTCTTATAATAAAACATTATCATATTTATCTTGAAGAAGTAAAATCAATTAATTGTCAAATTTCCTTTAGGGATTTATATAATTGTGATTTTTTTTAAATAATACATGGTAAACAGGTAAACATATGAAATGTATTATTGTCTACGCAAGTTTCAAGGAGCCTCAAAAGGAGCTGAATGAATCTGAATTTTTATAGATATAACCATCGCTAATGCTTTCGATAAATTGATTACTTTGAAATTCAAAACAATTCTAGAAAAAATTAAAAAAGATCATTCATATACTATTTTCAAGTTATATAATAGATTTCATTAATATACAAATTCCAAGGCTAAAATTATTATTTAAGAAGGAAGTTAGATCTATGTCTACATTAAAATTCAAATCACTTCACCACTTTTAGTCACAGAGAAAAAAATCATTTTTTTTTGTTCGATTTTAACTAACAAATTCGACTGAAGTGATCTTTTACAAAGTGGTATTGGAGAGTTAAGTAAAATGAAAAGGTTTGCCTTTTCGATTTTTCCTTTTCATCCACATTCATACAACTCACCAGATTTAGCACCATGCGAATTAAGTGAAAAGAAAATCATTAAGCCAAACAATTGTATCATCTCCCAACAAACACTACCGGTCAAAAATTTTGCCCACCATATAGTTCGAGTGATAGATAACAAATAAAACCATTCCAAGGATGTTGAATCGAAGTAGGACACTGCTTTCTGACTTTCCTGTCTAATTTATTCCACAACAGCTCAATAATTACTTTTACTAAATTCTTCCTTTCCTATTCTTACAAATACTTTCTGCACAGCTTCGACACATGCTCAGGATCGTTGTCATGTCATGTCAGATAAATTTTCCGTATAATATTTTTTATAGTCTTCTTACTTTAGAAAACCCTTCAATCTTCACCAGGTTTCCAGTTGCCTTTCCTCCAAAACATTCCAATCGGGATTACACATGGATGTAACATCCGCTCTTTTCCTAGACCCAGACGCCTCAAACTTTAACCCATCATTTCTTAAAACTTTCGTCAATGTCCTTTTCACTGTAGACGTACTCGAAAACAGATACCTAGATTATCAACCAAACTGATCTAAATTTGCGAAAACAATTCGTATACGAACAAGACATAAGGATGTCTAAAAAGTATGCTAATTAGGACTAAACTACAAGTATAAACACCGAAGATATAATTCACGGTTGGAGAATAGTGAACGGTAGTTACAAGCTTCAACTAATACCAAGTGGTTTGGTTTGTAAGATCTTTTCGACCTCATCTTTTGACTACAATACAATAATAGGCTCTAGGCTCATTGATGATTTTGATCATGGAAAGTGAATCGGTTTCGTCATTATCCTTCTTATTCAATCATATATTGAAAAATTAATAGATCTGACAACGCTGCCTCAGTAATAATCATATAGTAAGACGTTTCTCGAACCGTGCCGTGAATTGCTTTGATTGGTGTTTTAATATTAATGGCGGATTAGTAATTTTATAAAAAAATACGAAAATTTATTAGGTTTTTGTGGCAATTCATTTATTTTTGAGTTTATAAAAAATGTGTACTATAGAATGCTCCTAATAGTACCTCGTTAGTTTTGTTATTAATATTTGTTTAATTTAATTATTATATAAAAATAATTTAAGGTTGATTCGATGTTGAGAGTTGTAAATAAAAAAGAAATGTCTACATTGTAACATTTTTCTTTGTCTACTTATTCTATTTGAATAAATATCAAATTTTCAATGTTTAGTTCGAAGAACTTCCCTCCTTATTTCTGTTAACAAATTTTCTCCGGTATCTCAATGTATTTGATTGACCTTCGACACCAATTTCCCAGCAGTATGTAATAAAAGAAAGGCACGCACTACTATTATTCTTGTATTCTTAATTAACTAGGCCAACAAAACAAGAAATATTGCAATCGAATAAAATATTTTTTTTTCAATTTATATGTGTGTAAATTTCCATAGAAGTAATGGGATATAATAAACTGAGAAACTCACCATTTTTTTGGAAACCACTACATTTTATTTGAAATAAGTTTCGGTTAAAAAAAACACAAATTGCACCAAATAAATCAAACAAAATCAAAAATTTTCTTCGAAACCCAATAAAGTTAATTCTTGATATTTATCACACGCGAATTTGTTTTCAAATTTCCGAATTGATCGTATTCAACTCCAACACGTAGTAGCACGCAAGAAGAAACTCCAGAACGTTGCGTCGGTGGCAGAATGAAGCATCATTTAACGTCCCGGAGTTAAAAACTTTACCAGTGCTTGCGCGATACCGGAGTTGCAGGTGATTGAATGTTGAATTACTTCATCCGAAAGTTGTAGTTTCGAAATTAGCATGAAAAAATCTCGTTTTACTTTCATCGCGGAGATAAATGCTTCATTGTCAAAACATTGTTACAATTTGTAGACAAAAACTGCAATAAATAACAAAATTATAGGTATAAAAATAATTAGTATTTAAATACATAGTAAAAATCAAAAACCAGCTTGGCCGGAATTCAATATTATTATTAGAAAAGTCGTTTACAGAATAGAATAAATATGCGCTCAAATTTTTGCATTGTAAAGTATTGAGCCTTTAACTAATTCTGAACGTGCCTCGTGCTCCGCGTTCCTAAGCTGTGCAACATTTTCCTGAAATTGGAGAAGCGTGCTTACGAATTAGACAAACGGATTCATTCAAAGATGAATGGGAAAGGAAGAGTCAAAATTTTTAATCTTTACAGAAGTCCCTGCTGTTTAGTCTCTCAAAAGGGATGGGCATATCGAAGATGCGACTCAACAGTTCATTATGTCCTTATTGACATAATGAACTGTTGAGAAGGTGGATAAGTTCAATTCTTTGGAAACTGATCTCAGTTCAGAACAGGAGGAACTCAATTTTTCAGATATAAAAACCCCATTTCCAGGAATTGTCCACAACAAGCTGTAAGAGAAACGAATGCCGTCTGCAAATAGACATATTTTACCACTGACGTCTAGATACGCGTTTATAAACAGAGGAGTCTAGTACAGAGCCTTGAGGCAATCCACATTCTATTGGCTTGCAAGAAGACATCGTTTTATCAACCCTTACAAGCTGACTTCTGTTGGAAAGGTACGACTTAAACCAAGAGAAATTTGTTAATTAAAATATTATGATTAACACAATGGAAAGCCTTAGTGAAATCACAAAAGTGGTGGTTGTTTAGGCTAGAGTAGACATTATTTAGGAGAAAGAATACAGCATCATTTGTGCATATTTTACTTAAAACTCCAAATTGATGATGATATTTAAACAGAAATGATAAAAGCCTTTTTTTGACCAATCTTTCTATGATCTTAGATAACGTGGGAAAGATTCCAGTTGGGCAATAATCCTCCTTTTTTCAGAGGTACAATTAAAGTCATCTCAAGGCAATTGGGAAAATTGCCATTTTGAAATGAAATGGAATGCAGTGCGAATGTGTATTTGTTTTCTAATCCCTTGAGAAAGTATGCAGCTCACTCTTTATCTCTCAAATTAACATTCTCATTCCTAATTCTAAAATTTGTAACTTTAAATCCTTATCGTGCTACAATAAAAGACTACTTTTTTATGGATGATTGTGATAAAAAATGGAGAAAAATTTCTTTAATAATCAATATTTTTTCTTGTAGTTGCATTTTAAGATGGAAATGAATTTGTGATAAAAAAAAACAACAGATTGAAATGAAAATATGGAAAAGGATAATGAAGGAATGAATTGAATTGAAAAATTTAGGATAATCAGCAGATTTCATCAAAAAAAATCGTTGTATTAGGTTAATTCTTTGATTTACATAAGTAATACTGGGTATAAAATTGAATCTATATAGTATTAAATTTCAATCTGCATGGATCTGTATTAGTAACAGCAGCAATTTTCTATTAGTGTGTTCAAAATAATGACATTCAAAATAACCTGGTAATATACGAGATACTTATAAAACTGTAATTATTACAAATACCTCGTAATCCATTTAACAATTGCACAGATTGTACAGTATATCCCGAAATAAACAGTACTGAACTTGTAATAATACATACTGCTACTAACTCGTCCATGACATGGACCATGAGGCGGTCCTATTCTGTTATACTGGCGTTTCTTATGCTTCTTTTATCACATGTTTTTATCACTTCTTCGCTTCGCTTCTCATCACTCACGACAGAGTTTATACCAATATTCCATGTCATCTTATAGAATAAGAGTTGTCTTAGATCTGCAAATATGACTATAACGGCATTTTTTAATTTATCGATGGTTTATGGTGCCCGTTTTATCCAATTTCAACCATTCCTCAAATGCGTCTGGAAAATGTGAAGAATAAGGAATCAATTCTGCTTTGAGAGTTTTTCCGAAGAAATAGACGGCATCAGTATAGCAAGTTTCCCGGTTCTGCTGTCAAAATTTTGTGCACGACAGAGTTGATGTAAATCTTTGTTAATTGAGTTGTCTATCATTCTCATCGATGAAGTACCGATCAATGATTCCGTGTCCAAAAACTGCACAACAGACACTTTTGCACTATGTGAACTTTTGGCAAAGCCTAGAAATCTATTTGTGTGGCCATATATATAGGCCCATAAATGAAAATATGCTCCATCTAAGAGCCATTTAGGATTTTATACTGTATCGCAAGATTTCTGACGCGCGCAATCTTTATATATACAATTATTGATGTACCTGAATCATATACAAAAACGCACCCAGATCATTTAGGATTCGTTGCAAGAAAGTCCTTTTTAAGCCAAGTTTCCTTTTCGTTTGCACAATACATTATCCGTATTTCTACTTTTCAGTAACCTCCAAAATCACAGCATCATTTGGAGAATGTTCATTAAACCATTTTATGATTTCTTTCACCTTAGTACTTAACACCATTTCCAACAATTAGGCTCCACTAATCAATTGCTTGAGGTTTACTTGAATTTGGGTCATCATCTTTGTCACGTTCACATTTAGTGAAACTATGTCACATATCAATTCTCAACTTTCTAGAACCTGAGTAAATTCGTTAAAGTTAACTAAGTTAAAAAAGTTGAGGATGATGCTTGAACATCCGAGAGGTAGTTGAGGCTCTCAAAATGTCCACATTCATCAAATGTATCATTACTGTCAATACGAGTGTCAAGACATGGGTTTTTCAATAGACGTCGAAGATGCGAAGAGCGCTACAAAAAAGATGCTTATCGTTTTATACAATTACTGTGGTGTGGTTTACCATGACGTTTCACGGGGTCAAATGAGCAATAATGAGTTCTACTGTCTGTTTTATGGTATCTACGTGAAACAGTTTGTCATGAATGACAAGATTTTGGAGAAATTTATGAGACACTAGGTCCTTACTGGTGGCACTAATTTATTCAATAGTTTCCCACTTAGCAATAGAACGAAACCTTATCACTAATCTAAAAAAAAATAAGAAGCTTTGGATACCCCTGAGCCATTATCGGATTAATATGAAATTGGATTATATTTTCTGGAAAAACTATTTTTTCTTTACAGACTCATCATAAGGGACACATATAAGTTTTATATTTCTATGAGAGTCTTTGTGGTAGTCACTAGAGTGGGATAGTACTTGCACAGTAGTATCTTGAGAGAAAATATGATGACAAGTGATATTTTATATATGATGTTACTAATAATAAAGAATTTTCTTATACTAAATATTATTGTAGATGAGCTACTGATGAATAAACATTAGGACTCGCGTATTTGTTCAAAGGAATCGAGAAAGTTCTTATTGTGACTGAAGTTTACTGAAGAACAAAGTACTGAAATTACAAAACAATGTTCTAATAGTCTGAAGATGACGAACTCATTAGAAAACATGAAATCAACACATCAACCTGGAAAATCAAGACATTGTTTCACAATAAACAAATGATCGTCTTCAGAGACTGGAGGTGAATAGTTTACCTTCAGTCTCTGAAGACGATATCTTTTATATCGAAACGCGCGTCGAACAGTGTAATTGTGAGTGTTGTTGTAGTGGTAATGTGAACAATGTGCTCAGTAAGAGGTTCCAAAAATTCCAATTTAGTTGTTAAGACTGCAACGGAAGAAAACAGGTTCTTAAATAGACCAGGTATTCAAGCTTATAAAAAAACGAAGGAATTAAGCTATATTTTAAAATCTTAATGTTTTACCTAAAGCAAGTTATAAATACTTAAATAGCTTTTGTTTTACGTAATTGAGTATTTAACCTCAAATAACGGGAGAAGGGTACAATTTCAACAAAAAATCATGATACACTTTTTAAAGATCTTAAAAAGACCTTTCAAATGATTACTAATGAAAGACGTTTCGACTGAAATTTCAGTGAGATATGATGTAAAATAGTTGAAGCTAAAAAAATGCACTAAAACTAATATCATTTAATTGAAAATCAAAATTAAACTTATTTCTTGTACCAAATACTTACGACATCTGGAAGTTTAGCTGATTAGAAATGCATAATTTTGAAAAAAATGAGCATTAAATACTTTTTTTTATTTTTCAAACAAATTTTTTTTGCTCATTTTTTCTCCATTACTATAACAGATACAAAAAGGATTGCTTATCTCCACCCTTTATTAATAAAATGCGGTGGGTCTCAAGCCCTTCTAACATACATAGGCTTGTAGCCCTGAAAATTACCTTTGAAATGGTTTTTTGTAGGATATGATAGCTTTAAAATTAATGGAATTGCATGAAAAATAAGAATTTGAAATTTTTTTGTGAATTATAGGATATGAAAAAGTTTTAAATTTTGGGGCACGGATTTTTTATGTTGAAGTTAAGTTGTCTGTAGGTACATTTGAGAGTAGCAAGAGGTGAAGGGGTGGTTCTTTAGGGTTGACAGGGTACAGACAATGAAAAATGACTTCAAGTAGAGACAAGAAACAGTCATTAGATTTATTTTCATATAATTCTCTGAGAAGCGGTAGTTTTAAAGGGTTGAATAATAATAATCAATAACCAATTAAATTTTATCAAAATATTATGAATTTTTCGCAGTGAAAATGAAATTGCAATGTTTTAAATAGTTAAAAGATTTTTTCCTATATTATTTTCATCAGAAAGGTAGTTCTTGAAGATTTTTAAGGGTTGATACTTCAAAATATATGATTTTTCTATTATACAATATGTTAAGATATTTATACTGCATAAACGAAAAACATTTGAATTGAAAAAAAGTAGGGAAAACTATAAATTGGTATTTCTCGATAAGGGGTGGGTGTCACCCCTTAAAAACAATTTGCACACCTTGCGACCATGTAGATCTTGATATGGAGGGTAAGATGAGCCTAATTTTCATGAAAATCGGAGCTGCATTAAAGAATGCGGAGGTTTGATACCATTTGGAGCTTGAATGTCTGCACTAGTATCAAGATCAGATTGGTAGGTCAAGTGTGTTTCCAGGTTTTATTGAATTTCCCGTAAGCAAGAGTTTGCTCTCAGATAGAGTTTGCAACGAAGTATACAAGCATACGAACTAACACATACATTAATCGCTTCAGAATTCGAAAACTGGTGTGAGTTTCAGAGAAACATGTTCATAGTCGTTGAAATTTAAGAAGAAGATGTCTGTTTCAAATAATAAATTGAAACCACAACCCAAGAGAATTTCTTTTGTTTCTTCCCAGACGTTTGACAGAAAGATATGGAATTGTTGAATTAGAATTTGGGTTTTGCTGGTTTCTAATGATGACCATTTTGGCGAAATGATTAAATATATTGGAAGTTCGATCCAGTATCTTCATGACGCTAGTAATTTCGTCCTGGAAGCGTGCAGAAGTCAGATTTCAAAAAATTTTTCTATTAAGGATAAAAATCTATCAGCTAGCAAAAAATATTAGAATACTGAGAGGATTTTAAGGAGAAAATGTTGTTATAATGGATAAAAGGGACTATTTCGACAGCTGAATGGAAACAGGACTATAGACCAAAATCTCAAAGAATCCGATGAATAAAATGGTCAAAGTTCAAAAACTCCATATATATAGAGTATTGAATACCAAGTAAAAATTAGTATTACTTAAAAAAATTCTAATTCAAGGAATTGTTTATAAATATTACGCAGGTACAATACGAACTAGTTTTTTCATTGTGTTGACACAGTTTTGCGCACAGGTGGAAGAGTATTTAAAAATAACAAACAGTTAGAAATTAAAATAACACATTGTTGAATATTAACTAATAATAGGAATAGCATAAAAAATGTCGATGGTGTCTCACTGATAAACGTTCTTTGAACTAATTTGTATTAGATTTTATGCTGTATCAAATTCATACACTAAAAAAAGGTGATGATAATTTTTTAATGCGAACTATTCTATAACGAGGGCATCAAAATATTTCAATATTCAGTGCGAAAACTAGACCAATAAAATTAATTCGAAAAAATTCGTCTAAAGGAATTGATACTCAGCAAGCAAGATCATTGGTTGGTTCTAAATGCGTGTAATCTGACTTCACACCTTTCCAGGTGGTAACCTCGACTTTTAGTTATTTTAAATTCGAAATTTGTCATCAAATCGAAGTCGTTCTTTCAACGTTTTGAAAAATTTAATGTCATTTGATTAAAAAAATATATAAACTCTGCAATGTGAAAGGAATATACATAACCTCAATAGAAATACGATTAGTACAAATAAAAATCAATATTACGTTCATCAAAGTTTTTTATTAACATGTAGTAACATGAAATAACAAAAATAACTGATTTTTATTGATGAAAATTCAAATATAAAGTTGATATAAATCGATAGGTGCGTAGTACAAAATATAACCATTCATGTGAGAACCTCGGACCGTGCAGTTGTATATCAAAGTCCTCTTCATTGGGATAATCTTCGACGAGACTATCTCTACCAATTTTTGCTTGTTTGGCAATATCAACCACATCCTTATTCTCAAAGGACGCTAAGTTGCGGCATATTCTTGAACATTCACGCTTACTTTTTGGCAGCATCGTATATGTCACAATCTTATGCAACATCTCTACCTGTATACTAATCATTTTACCACCCAATCAATTTTTTCTCTGTAAAAGCCTCTAGAAGCTATGATACGCTCCGTAAAACATATTATTCCATCTCACAGAAACGTCATAAGCATATTTTTTCAATTCTTCTTCTATATTTTTTTAATAGTTCGCCGTCCTTAAATCTCACGTAAACCAGAAGCTACGATACGCCCAATATAATTTTCCTGCCAACAGTCTGTTTTAACGTCACGTGATAAGAAGTATATTCTTCCCACTTGCCGCGCCCGCCGCGGATTGACCTTTGAACTGACCTTATCTTCCAAGTACACTCCTTTGTATATTTGCAGTGTTGGTTTGGTCAACTGGACCTGGATCCTTAGTGTTTATGATGGGAAAAAGGCCAAGGTTTGTCCTCCTTTATCCCCAACTCAGAGGATCCTCTGGTCTATCATACCAGCTCTGGATTTGAAGAAACACCTGTAGAATATGTTGGGCGACGGCTGCACTTGTTGGTATTTGAGAAGCCAGCTTGGAAGTTGGCTTTGGAAATGTCTCGTAGTAGATTTGGTCAAAGAAGGTCTCGTCTGTGGTGAATAGAGGGCTACCAAGAATCGTTAACCTTCTGGAATTAGGACCTCAGCATCTTCACGATGAAAAATCTTGACAGTCTCTTGTAATGTCGTTTTCTTCTTAAGAAGCTTGACAAACTTCAAATTCCCTTTCCAGGATTTATGACGTAAATGAAATACTCGTTTTTTTATCAACATATGTGGTCTTGGAGAGCCGCATTTTTTTTTTTCATTTTCAACAATCGATTTCGAGTATACCACTTAATTGAATTTGAAGTTTTATATGTCAATCGACGCAAAATTTAGTTCTCTATATTTGACATTCTTTGCTGGACGTATCGTTTTTCAGATACAAGTAAAAAACTAATATTACAAAATAGGCGGTTTTTTTGGTCAAAATCATCGTTTTTCATTGTAGCTTGATCCGATGTACTATCAAAATCTGTGGTGATTTCAAAGCTCTTTCTCTAGAACTCAAACTTCATCTGGGTTATACCAAATTCTGCTGCTTTTTATATGTCTAATTATAAGTTTTGTAAAGGCCACTGATTGCAAAGATCTAGTACTTGAAACAGAAAACCCAGCATGATCATCTTCTAAAACCATTAGCGTGGTTTTAGGTCCATTCGACCAAAACTGCAGACTGTTTTCTGTCCTCACAACTTACTCGACATTAGCTCGTTTTAAAATAAATTGTAAGAAAACAACATAATAATGAAACTAGTTTGTTTTATATTCACCTCACTTCATAAGAAGAGCTTCTTGACTCATAAGTAACGGAACCAAACACGAAAGCTAAAAAGATTGAAGAAATATGATTGTTGTTGTCAATATCTCGGAGATAAAAGCCTTGGCACTCTTATTGTAATTTGTGAAGTCACAAGAATGGATTCTATTTTCTGTGGAACAGTCTTTGGCAACATGTTACTCAAGATTCACTTCTTAGGGCCGTATTTGAAAGGACCTACCATCAGATTATTCAATTCATGGAAAATCACTATCAGCTTAAGCTAAATTCATAATAGATTTTACTTTTTGTCATTCTGGTAGGCACGTTTCGAACCTGGTTCACAATTTGTTGCTAATTTATTACTTGATAAAAATGTGGGTTTTGCAAATAGGAGATTTTTAGGATGTTTTTGAATAATATTATTATAAAACAACAATATGGCAACAAAATATAACACCTGGTTCGTGTCAATTGGTTATCGAAGCTTAATACAGAGGTAGTCGCCATGGTGAGTTGGATATGTTTGCGTGAGTTCTGAAATTTTTTGATAAATCAACAAAATAACAACTTTTGTTGTTAATTCGTGTCGCTAGCTCTATCTATTACCGAGATCTTGTATAAATTAAGTCTTAACCGAAATTTTTAGTACACCAGTGGAAAGGTGGTATATGAGAGGCTACTATTGTTGGATGGTGGGATTATAACTACTATCACCTCTAACTATTTATAAAAGTATTGAAAATTATAGCTACAAGTACATATAGCAACGGGTTTGTCAAACCTCAAAGCTGATAATAGAATGGAAAAGCATTTTTAGCTCAATATTCCAAGAAATATAACAGGCCTTTTCCCAAAATTACGAGGCCCTATTTCCACTAGCAGTGTCCTCTTCTTCGTTTTCCGAAACTTCAGAGGCATTCTCATGTTCGGATTGTAACTAGTCATCTTCTAGGATTTCGTCTATATCATTTGAGTCATCTTCGGCTTCATCAAACCACTGCGTCACAGGTTTACAAATAATTTTTAAATCTTTTGGCTTAGTAGTCTGCCAGATGATTTTCGGTTTTTGGGAGCAGCTGAAGCGACAAAATCAATTACCAGGTAGTAGCAACAAATCGATTGTGTTAATTATAATATTTTAATCAATAAATTGCAGCACTACTACTTAAGGTAAACACCTCTAGCATGGTTCAAATCATACCTTACCAACAGAAGTCAACTTGCAAGGGCTGATACAACAATGTCTTCTTGCAAGCCAATAGAATGTGGAGTGCCTCAAGGCTCTGTACTAGGCTCTTCTGTTTATAAACGCCTATCTAGACATCAGTTTCTCTTGGAGCAGCCCTGATCTCAACTCATAGGTCCATATCTAGTGACCTAATCACCATTAAATCATGGTGCGATTCCATTGAATCTGTAAAATGTATGACTCCAAACAAAACAAAACAAAAGAGAACTGTAAGATATTCACTTGGACTAAACAGAGTGATCACTTCAGGGACATATTCAAAAGATTAAAAATTTTGACGCTTCTCCAATTTTAGAAAGATTGTTGTACGGCTATTCATTTAAGAACGCGGAGCAGGACCTCTACTTACCCACTCCACATTCAGAATTAGTTAAGGGCTTGATATTTTACAATGCAAAAAAATGTATAATCACTTGCCAATTGAAATCAAATCTATTGTTATCTATTAATAACATCTACAATTGCAGTTTTTTTCTATATATTGAAATTTCTTGTTATTTGTTTCTTTATTTAGTTATTTTTATGTTAATTTTTTTAGTTTTTATAAGCTTTTATCTACAAATTTTTTTGACAATAAGGCATTTATAATAAATAAATGAATTACATATATCAAAAGTTTTGTTTTCAAGTATTATAGTCATCAAAAATATTCTTTTTAATTTAACAGGTATATTATAAGTAACTCTCTGAAAATAAATTTATTTTCTAATTTTCTTTGGTGATTATTTGACGATGCTTTCAACAGATTTTAAATTTTTTCCCATTTTCCGTTAGACTGCGTCGTGCTTAAAATCCGTGACAATTTTTTAAAACCGAACATCCCTTAGCTTAACCTAAGATTTACCATCCTTTTCCATATCGATTTGCTGTAATAAAGTTTTAAAGTACACGAGAAATCGTTTTGATGAAGATTATATTTAAAAGTGGATATTAAAATTTTGGCTGCGAATCAGCTTTTAGGCTAATTAATTTCTTTGAATAATTAAAATTCCAATTAAAAGTGCGATTCAAGAAAAAATGGAAATTCGTATCAAGAATTTAATAGAACTGCGGATTATATTACACCTGACAAAATTTATATTTTCAAATCTCAAATCAATTAATCTCGTAGCACACACACCGATTTCGAACGGTAAATTTTATACCAGTCCATTAGTAAACCACGTGTGGGAATTTGACCAGGCACACACGACCTTTCCAGTCGATGACAAAAACTATTTTTGGTAGTGGGCGCTTCAACATCTCAGGGAGTTCATTAAACAATGCAATATACAAACTCACATTTGGAGCTCTGCTCCTAAGCACACCCTGAAGATGATCGACTCAATACAGAAGAGAGCAGTTGATTCAGAGTTGATAAGAAACTTGGACAGCTTAGACCTGACTCTGTTTTACCGATACTACCATAGCAGATGTTCTTTTAAGCTGTCCAACATAGTAGTTCGTCTGCAGACGCCCACAACTTCAATTTATCCGAACTCATTTCTTTGGAGAAGTGTAAGCCTGTGGAATCATCAACCAAGACACGTCTTTTCCCTGCAAAAGTTCAAGATTGACATCCACAGGCATTTCCACACGGTACCACTAGAATTACTAGGGTGTAAAGGGTTTCATCTTCTTTTGTCTGCTTTTTAGATAAAAAAAATTCCTACGACGATACGTAAACTGAGCTGCCACTGTCAGAAATCGAAACCGTAGGAAATATTTTATTTAATGGAAATTTCTTCGGGAAAATCAGTCGGTTTTTTTTATCTAAATGTTGGAATGAACGAGTGTCCTTTGGCAGCACTTACCGGGGTTACAAGTTTTAGTAAAATCGTTTACTTTTGTCGTGTATATCATATTTTGTGGTCGACATTCCTTCCAGTAAAAAAAAATTACCTACACTAAATATTGTGAATGATAAGATGTTTCGTTGATGAAAAATGAATTCGCAATTCGACCTCGTTCATTTTAACTAAAAATCTATTTGAACTTGGCAACGTTCAATATAAATATTTAAAGGGAAACGTGAATAATTGACTCGAACCCAATCTGTATCTCTTGCATTTTTCACACTTTAACACTTCAAGGAAACAATTAAGTCTAATTAACGGTTTCCTTAATAAGTTTAGCTTTTTCTTGTACATCTGAAAAGTTTCCGCGATTGGGGAATTTTCCCCGGGTTCGACTAACAATAATTACAGGTCACATAAAAAAGTTTTTAGGGGAAACTTTCCGGGTTATTACCCGAGAACGTTTTGAGAAAATGCATTCCGAACGTTTTCTTTTTTATTTTTGCACTCTGTTCGTGAAAATAAAGTTACAAAAGCCGGCACAATTGTCTTCTATATTCCCACAAAGTTTGAGTTTCATCCATCATAAACTTAAAAATATACCGATTTCTGTTTTACAAAAAAAGTTGAATGAAAGTTTTTCCGGAGAATTGAAGCCATCTGCATAAGATTTACGATTTCACCGCAACTACTGGCAACCTTGTATTGAAATTTAATACGAATATGTTTTGGAAACTGATACATCCAATGAAATTTGTTTTTATGTCTAGCTCTCCTAGATGGCGCTAGTTACATGGCTTGTACCCAGTAGTATTGAACTTAACTTTTTCAATATTAGATTTATTAAATAAAAGTGAACTTGAACTTCTTCAAGTACCATACACTTTGCTGCGTATAGGTGTTCTTTTATCCAAAACTTCTAATCTATTATCTGAAAGTACTCCATTTCTGCACGAAAAAAATTGTTGCCGCAACCCTTATTGCCATACCATTCTCTTATATTCCGTAACCAGGAGGTTGTTTACGCCCTGGTCGATCTTTCCTTTCAGTATGAGCTTGAGAGTTGAATATCTCGGTCCTCGCAGGATGTGTCCCAAATAAAAATTTTTGGTAGTTTATGAAGCAAACGAAGACATCTTTTCTTTGATCATAACATTTTTGAATTAGTAATAATACAGAATAATACTTCCCTTGTACCTAGCCCGTTTTGGAACCCACTAACCTCTTCATACTTTCTAAATATTCGTTTGTATATAATTTTCAAAAAAGCTTTAATTGCGTGGCACATCAAGCTTATCAGTCTGTAGTCTTCACAAGTTTTGACACTGGGAACTTGAGATAAAACTCGATACTGTATACTGTTTTCGGAATATTTCGATATGAAAATTATAAAGTAATAACCTGGTATGAGTAATAATGGAAGTCAACTATGAGGTCATTGAAATGATGTCTTCCAATTCTTGAGGTGAATAAACTTTTTCTTAAAGATACCATCAAACTATCTAATCCAAGGGATTAAAATCGTATGACTGAGAAGGTCAATGAATCGGAGCTTTTGCACCTCTACCAATCCATCTATTCGGAATTACCAATTACGACACCTTCTATCAAAATGCGGTAGAGCTCTATCCAATGTCTTCAAAAATCCAGGTACATTTCACCATTTAAATTTCCAGGTACAATGTGATAACCTATTAATTTGGATTCTCATAACACCAGTAGTGTTCATTAAGGTAATTAAACCTCGTCGCGTAAAAATGGCCTTTAGATTGAGGCTTGTCCTTTGTATAATCAACTCTAACCAGTAGATCGTCTGGAAAAAGCTCTTGGACTTATCTGTAATGATAAGGATGTAGCTGTTGCTCTTTAAGTCTGCTGCAAGTGCTTGAAGAAGACGTATTGGTTTGTCTTGCCACATTCATTAATTTAACTGTTGGACTTTCATCGACTAAATTTGAAACTACGACGCTCTAAAAAGAGCAAATGGGATGTCAAAGATAGATCAAAAAGGAACGACACAATAGAAGAAGAAATAACCTGAAAGAATTATAGAATATATTAAGGAAAAGCAGGTACGGTCACGTACAGAGAATGAGGAGAGAGAGATTACCAAGAAAATAATGGAGTGTACGAAATTTGAATATTTATTTTTAAAAAAGGAATTTTTGTAGTAGTTTCCCAAGTTTTTACCTCAACATTTTTTATTAATAAATGTATATTGAAATTAATTTATATTTTAGAGAATAAAAGCATGCATTTCTGATGATCTATTATTTCATTGGACTATAACACGTGTTTAAAAACAAGTCAATTATCAGTTTTGTAATAAGAAGAAAAACAATATTTTTTTTGTGTTATCAGTTGAACTAGATCTATATTTGGTCACACGCAATCATATATATGTCACACTGTATATATTACATCATAAATAGTGAATTATAATAGATTTCGAAGTTGATATTTCGAAAAAAAAAACATTTTGCACCTCCACAAAAAAATTTATCTGAACTAATAATTTCTCTTATGTTTTATGTTCTAAATATAATAATAGATGGAAAACTTACTTCACAAACTCATCAAATCCATTGTATGACTAATGGATGAATTATTTTCTAAGTTTTTATCAAAAATTTTTATTTCACACGCACTAAATACCCAAAATACGGACAAAATTCTCGCGACACGAAAGTGACAACGTAAACATGGAAACGATGTTTTCACTGCGAAATATCTGATGACCCCCAGGTCATAATATATATTTAAAGAGGGTTTCTATTATATCAGTGATAATATTGGAATATATTTGTTGATTAATTGTTAATAATTAGTGATGTAATTTATCGAGCATACACCCACATCATGATTATTATTTTTTTAAATTAAATTCCGTTTTTGAATCTACATTAGTAGTTCAAGTTGGAAGAGAGACGTTCGCAGGCAAGTTTGATATTCAAGAACTAAGTGTGCCTGTCCAGAAGGTCTTGCAGATACAACTGTAGGTGGAATTATGTTAGACAGCTCGAAAAAGTATCTGCCGTGGTAGTATCGGTAAACCAAAGTCAGGTCTTCGAACTTTTTTTTATACTCTAATTTATCCAAGGTTCTGGTCAACTCAAGGATCGCCTCTAAATCGAATTGCTCTCTTCTGTATTGAGTCTAACATCATTAAGGTGCAAAACTTCAAAGATGAACCTTGTAGAGGATTAAAAGTTATTGTGAAATATATAATCTTCTCTTTTTCTTGGTACAGTTTCCAATCTGCTGGAAAGAAACCTTTTTTATAAGATAGAGAAAAGAGTTTGGCCTAGTGGCTTTATTCATTGTCCAAGTTTTGCCACATCTTACTAAATTTTATTTCTGAAATTGATATACCAACTCCAGGCAGTTTAGGTGGTAGTACCAAGCTTCAAAAAATGTTCCTTTGGTCAGATCATTTTAACAAAATGCTAATTCGTTGTTCGATGAAAACGAGTTTAGTCTATTGCTTAAACTCTTTGTTTTGATGTGAAAGCATACAGTTTGAAGTTGTATTCTAACGAACTGATTAAATGAAATGAACAAGATGATAAACTCATCACTGCACTTTTAAATTAAAGAGATTGTCATCTGAGTGAACACCAGCTGGCCAGAACCACCAAAAACTCAATCATTAATTGAAAGAGGCATACACGATATTTCTTCATGAACCATTTTTATGAAGCTAAAGCAAACAATTAAACGTTGAATGCAATAGAAGCAAATTCCGAGTCTTTGAAACAAATTGATAAAAACCTTGCTGAAATTTCTCGGACATCCATCGTATTCTCCAGATCTTACTCCCAGTGATTACTGGCTGTTGTCAGATTTCAAAATTGTGCTCCAGGACATTTGGCTACTATAATAATAATTTCTGAAGTTGAAGTCTATTTTGAACATACAAAATAGAAATTAGAGGTGTTTCAGAGCATTAGGGTGCAATACTTCAAATATGGACCTTGTAGAGGATTCAAAGCTATTGTGAAATATATAATATTCTCGTTTTCTTGACTCAGATTCCAATCTGCTCGAAAGGAACCTTTTTTGTACGATAGAGAAAATATTTTACTCCAGGAAAGGAAATTTGGCTACTATAATAATAACTGCTGAAATTGAAGTCTATTTTGAATATACAAAATAGAAATTAGAGGTCATAGCATATGCATTATGTTAATATGAATGGAGTTACATTTTTAAGAAAAAATGTGTTTTCCTTGTTTAGACTACGTATGTATTTTCATTTGACACGAATTTCCTTTTCATATTTTATGTGACGAATAAGTGGTCTAAAAATTTTTCAGTCTATAATATTCCTCAGGGATATTCCCAGTTGGATTCACCTCATTTTCTACAGGGTTTTCCATGTCTTGATGTAAAAAATTCGGTAGAAGGTAATAAATAATTATAATCTATAATAATTTTTTTCAGAATGTCTCTTTATGGCGAACGAATTCCTTGGAATGTACAACGATCTAAAAGTTAAACAAAAATTATGTAATCATCCATTTAAACTTCATAATGTTCGATTGTATAATTTAGAAAATATATAAGTTTTGATTTCGCTACTTCAAAGGCTTATAACTCAAAAACGAGATATCGTATGTATGTCATAGCATTATTTTCACGTCATATACTCACGCTAGAATCATTTGCATCAAGTGCTAGAATACCCTGTATGTTATTTAAAGTACTCTGGGATTCGATAACATCCGAAAAATGATTCAAGTAACAAATAACTTCTATATTTATCAATTTTATTTTCATTTTCAACATTTCCAATAACTAGATTTCTTTTAAAATGTACTCTGACAAATAATTATAAAAATTTCTCTGCAAAATGACTGAAAACATCATAAACCCTCCTATCATATTCTTCTTGATATTTGATATTGTCGATGTCTATATCAGTCATTGTTTGATTGGCAGTTTCTTTACCAAAATCGATAACTTCGTCCTCATGTGACAGCTCCACTCGTATAAGAAAAGAAGACATGCACAAACCGAACTTACCATACTTCTTCCATGAATTTTTCAGTCGATTTAACGTTAAAATATCATCACAATTTATACCGAACTGTCGTAAATATCCATGCAAAGTTTCGTGGTATTCTTCTAGAATATAATCGAATTTATTTAAAACTACCTTATCAGCTACCGAATAAAGGTAATAAGATAAATCTAATATGGGGGATGCTACTCTGGAACATTGGAAATCCAGAAATTTCATATCGACTGGCTTTAATTTCCCATTTCCCTGGAAAAAATTGAAACTAATGACAAATCATTTAAACTAGAAGTTATAACAATTAAATTCATTATTACAAGTTCTTATTTCTACCGAACTAATAAATTAACATCTGAGGGTGGAATATCCAGCAAGAACGGTGGGTGAGGCAGGACCCCCTACTCCAATCCATTGGTAATTTCGTATTACTTTATTTAGTTGCATAATAATGCATTTTCAGTTGACCAGAATGAAAATTCTTTCACACAATCCAGTCGTTTACGATAAAAATCTGCATTAACAGTTTTTCCAGTACTTCATGATGATTCATTAGGTGGATCCACTGTCTTTTGCATCTTGGGTGTATGACCAATTTTTCGTCTACTAAGCTAATCAAGTGATCAAACAACGCTTCTGTATGAAACTGTTGAAGTAGTTAACTTTGTTCTTTTAGACAGATTATCCTCAATCAAGGTTAGTTGAAAATGTCTTAGACCTCCTCGATTATTTGACGTAGATTTGCTTCCCTTATCAAGTCGTTTTCTTCAGATAGACAAATCTGCAAACTCGATCTATATCTTCGTCGACGATAGCAAACTGGTGTCGTTTGAATCAACCACCCCGATAAACTCGACTACTACCCAAATCCGTAGACAGCAACAGATCACCAACACCAATAGCGATCTTTAGAACATTCTGGAGTGGGGTACGAGCAATCTGATTGAGTTTAATGCAACAAAAACCCAACCTGCAAAGAAGGTTGGTACTGCAGCTCAGAATTTGGTCCTGTCTGGACATAAAATATCAAAATATGTTTGTTGCTGAATCAGCTTCATAAAATTTCGAGACCTCTTCAAGATCAAAAAGCTATTTAGCTTCTAATCCTCTACAAGACCTAAATTGTCCATATTAGGAGTATTACTCGCACACTTGGAGCTCGGCTCCCAAGAGTACCCTGAAGATGCTTGATTCAATACAAAAGAGAGCTGTTCGACTTATAGGCAACCCAGAGTTGACGAGAAACTTAAACAGCTTAGAGCATAGAAAAAAGTTCGACGACCTGACTTTCTTAGAGAAGTGGTAGAAGTGGCTTATGGATGTCAATCTACCAGAACTTCCTTCTGAGGAGAAATGCAAGCCTGAGGAAGCAGTTACCAAGGCAAGTCTTTTCCTAACATCCTATAGAAATTTGAGATCAATATCCACTGGCATCATCACACGGCAGGCATCACTAGAACTATTCGACTGTAATGGGTTTCACCCTCCTGTGCTTGCTTTTTCCATATCGCGTTCAAAATTGGAGAAAATCGTGGATTATACACGGATGACATAGAAAACTGTCTCAAAGACATAAAACATAAATCCAAAAAGAAATTTGAAGATAAAGTTTTAGTCTAGTGTGCTCGCTTTGTACATAGAAAGTTAGGAATTGCTGGATCTAAACATGGAAAACCATCTTTGATTTTTACAAACATCTAAAATGCATACAAAGTCGAATATTCAATTACATAGAAGTGAAGTTTTTGACACGACTTCGACGTATACAATGAGCTGACAAATGACAGTTAAATATCGACATGCGCAGAATTCTCCGTATTATAAATTTCTCTGGGAATGTTTGATACGTTGCATAACCCAATTTGAAAATGAATATTTGGAGGGGATCGATTTTAGTCTTACTTTTAGTATGGTAATTGTTTGTCTGGTGAAATGTAATTAATTACTATCGGATATTACATAGGAAAACGAGATCAAGCATAGCTCGATCAGCCTGTTTTAACCCTCGCCATTCTGGATCCAAAGTTAAGTCAACATTAGCTGCTCTAATATGACTTATTTCAATGGACTTCTTTCCAATAAGTAAGTTTTCTTAATTACATTGATAATAGCAGAATCGATAGTGAATTTTCTTTGTTAAATATTTTGAAAACATCAACTTACCTCATATTTAAACATCATGTTGTTATTCCAACAATCCCCATGCAAAATAACAGCTTCGTTAGTTGCATCTTTATCATCAATTATCGTCATCTTTGTTAGTATCGTTGAGATATTTTCTACTACATTTTCAATTTTTTTGGCAGCATCTGTGCCACCACGTTTTATCAAAATATCGATAGATTTTTGAACGCATTTTTTGAAAGCAGGTAACATATTCGTTTGGATTATGAAATCTCCCACAATATCAGTCATATCTATAAAAAAATTATTTGAAATAAACAACATATTTGTCATGTTTGAGCGTAGAACCTATTAATGAAGGAGGAAATTCTTCTACTTTTTTCACGCATAACTCTGAAACTACAGCATTTAGGTATAGAGAATATTTCATGAGAAATAATCAGTATTTCTTTAAGGATAAAACATAAAATAAATAGGGTAATCCATTTAAAATAACAAAGTTCATTATTTTTCCGGAAAAAGTAAAGATCTGACAACCATGTAGATACCACCGGGATACTAGCCGTATGACAATACCCTTTCTGAGATAATTGAAACTTTCTATACATAAAACTCACTCTGTATGATTAACAAAAAAAAAACACTATTCAAATTGTATTTGAAAACCAATTTTTTTTCAATTTCTCGTAATTTTTGCATCTTATGCTGGACGGTGTAACTGTTAATTTAGCAAATTTTTGTAAATATTCTACGCTGAAGCTTTTACACGGCTCCCAACCCATATACACTTTTCTACTCAATACACCCAAAACTCTTCAATAGGATGAGCTTGGGGATTATCTTTCGTGAGCCTCTAACTAGACCATGGTTATTTTGGTGAAGTGACAAGAAGCTATTTGGTTGTATTATGCGTATTAATATCAACCATTCGATATTAAATCAATCAATTTTGGAAGACGTCTCCATGGAAAAACTATGTGCATACAACGCCTCACCTCTTACTTGCCCTCTCTCGGATATGGCACTCCAGACCAAAACTTGCTCTTCAAATTGCTTTTTGGATTTATATTTCACGTTATTGAGACAATTTTCTATCTCATCCGTGTGATCCATAATTTTCATCAATTTTTAAATGCGTTAATTCTTTTTATGTAAAAAGCAAGCACAAGAGGGTGAACCCTATTGCACTCGAACACACTGAAAACAAGCTCGCACTTTTCCAAAGAAGGAAGTCCTGGTAGATTGACGTCCATAAGCCACATCGACCTGTGTAGTACCCCTTGCAAATACTGCTCTACGTAGGAAGAGTATCTACCGTGGTAGTATCGGTGAACCCAAGTCTGGTCTTCGAACCTTTTCCTATGCTCTAATCTGTTCAAGTTTCTGGTCAGCTCTGGGTTGCACGCGAGTAGTTCGTGAGGTGCTTGTGGACATTGACCTTGAACTTCTGTAGATGGTAGTTTTCAAGAAAGACCTTGGTAGCTGATTCCACATGCTTGCACCTCTCCAAAACAATGATACCAGATAAATTCGTTCTGGATGGAGTTTATCTACCACGTCTACCTGTCCAGAAGGTCTTGCAGATACTGCTGTAGGTGGGATTATATTAGACAGCACGGAAGAGCATCTACCGTGGTAGTATCGATGAACCCAAGTCTGGTCTTCGAACCTTTTTCTATGCTCTAAGTTGTTCAAGTTTCTAGTCAGCCCTTGGCTGCACGCGAGTAATTAGAGAGGTGCCTATCGTATGGAGATGCCTTCCTTCACCTTTTGTAGATGGTAGTGTTCAAGACCTTGGTAGCTGATTCCACATGGTTGTACTTTTCCAAAACAATGATCTCAGATAAATTCATTCTGGACGGTGTTTATTTACCGCATCTGCCTGTCGAGTAAGTCTTATGGATCATGTTGGACAGCTCGGAAGAGCATTTGTCATGGTAGTATCGATAAAACAGAGTCAGGTCTAAGCTGTCCAAGTTTCTGGTCATCTCAAGATCGCCTATAAGTCGAACTGCTCTCTTTTGTATTAAGGTGTGATAAGGTGAAATATTTTTAGTCATCGATGATGACAACTCTGTGTGAAGTGACGTCTTCTTTATGCACGGCAGCATATTGGGATTCGGCGCAACTGATCGTCAGTATATTTTAGACATTTCTTCTTTTTTCGATGTTTAGCTTTCTCTTCAGTCCTCGGCTGATGGTCGTGTGGGAATCCCGAAATCGGTGAGCCAACCTTTGGAATTGATGTTCTCAATTTGTCTTTTGCATATTCCATTCCATCTATTCCACTGGGCATTATTAAAAGCTTGAGGCCGCTCACTTTTTGGGAGGTTTATTCCTTGCTAATATTAACTTATTGTTTTATAAACGGAACTTCTCCAAATATATTCCCAATATCAGTTTTTGACAACACTCCGACTGAACTGTATAGACTGTTTCGGATATTCAACTAAATTAAATTTAACAAAAATTTTCTATGACAACTAGAAGTGATAAATGACCGTTTCCGTCATTTTTTTTTGTACCTTCGAAACTTTTCGATTTGACTCATGTCCAAAAATATCCCTATATATGAGAATGGTCCCAGAAGTACCTGGTTCAACTAAGAAAACACGAGAATTTTGAAAAAAAAAGTATATTTATTGTTCAACGTCATCTCCTTTTAGCTCGTTTTATTCGCCCTTCCCAAAAAAACCGACGCCGTGACTTTACCTACAGATGGAACGGTCTTTACCTTGTTTCGGATGTGAAGTGATGGACCCACGTTTCATCAATTGTTATGAAACATTGCCAAACACTGGATGGAAACATCTTCATGACGCTTTTTTTGCGCACAGCTTTCTCATATCCAAATTTTCAGTTAATATGCTTTGTACCACACTTTTTGAAACGCCTACTGTATCTGCTAGCTCGCGCACTTCCAGTCGACGATCCAGTGGATTTTCTTTAATATTTCTGAAGTCTTCACCTCATTTGGTTGACCATTGCGATGCTGGTCATCGCAGATCGTACGGTCTCGTCTAAACTTTCTACCATTATTTTACTCTTGATAACGAAGGAACAGTCTCACCCAGAGTAAAATCTAGTTCATCTTTCATAATGGTTGGCCTACGCGCCTCAAATAAAAGTATTGAAAAAATTACTGAAAACGTTCACCAAACAGATACTAAACAACGTGATGTCTTAAAACTTGAAACAGAGTGTGGACCATCCTCATATTCCATGGTTTGAGGCAATTCTAGTATCTTATCTTTAACTTCCAAACGATTCGTAGTAAATTATTCCTTAAAATGTACCAGAATTCTTTCCAAGAAAGATCAATTGGTTTTTAATATTCTCGTTATATTTTCATTCAAAATATTCTATTTTCCATAGACTTAAAGTCAGTTGTGTGTGGCTCTGGGTATTAAAGTAAACAATTTAATATTCTCCATCTGTATTATTTGCAAATTTGTATATAGCAATTTCCTTTTTCCTTCACCAACGACCGACGACAAAATATTAATTCAATTAGACTATTTAGAGCGTTAACTTCATCAGCTAACATTTCTGGAACCTCCTGCACATTTCAATGTATTTAATTGGGAGAGAACGTAATCGCCAGCGGCAACGGCGAACGATGCGTCAAGCTTATGAATCAACCTTTATGCAGTATTTTGCATATTTCATGCTATTCACTTTTGCTGTTTAGAAATTTCGTACATGTGATCTTGTTAGGCCATAATCACTTCTTTCATGATATCTCCATAGAGAAAATGAATTTCAAGTAATTTTCTAATTGCTCAAATTTCGCGGAATAGAAAAAAATATAAATTATATGATAATATAATAAAAACGTGTCTTTCACGTTCAAATATTTTGACAATTTTGATCATAATCGATATTGTTTTTATTTGCCCATTCCGGAATACGATCAAAAATATCAAATCGCTTTGAAGGATAAATATTAATAGAAAAATACAATTAATCTCAACTTTTCGTGAAAAAAAAACGTCTTAGAAAACATCTAGAATCATGAAAATATCATATAGGCTTTTATGATTGGTATGAATTGAAACTAGTGTCAGTACTATGAGAATCATGTTTTTCGTTTCGCTTGAGCCATTAAAAAAATAATTCATTTTCCAGCTATGTTTTTAACTTTTTCTACACAAATTTTAGACTAAAAGAAAGAGCTAAAAGGTCCTTTCAAAATTTTCCTTCACATTTGTTGTTAATTATTCTGTATTTGTTTATAAATTTTTTTCAGAAAATCAGTTTTAGGCAATTTTATGTAGAACTCGCAGTGAAACTATCTAAATCTTCTATAGTTTGCAATAGTTTGTACTCATCTTAGAACTTTCCAGAAGTTTCTTAAACCTTCTAGAACATTCTAAATCTTTTATAATAGTTTGTACTCATTTTAGAGCTGGCTAGATCATTCGAGAAATTTCTAGAACATTCTAAAGCTTTTACAATAATTTGCACTCATTTTACAACTTGTCAGATCTTTTGTGAAATTTCTGAAACTTTCTAGAACATTCTAAATCTCTAACAATAGTTTGCACTCATTTTAGAACTTTCCAAATCTTTCCAGATCATTCCAAAAATTGCTAAAGCTTTCTAGAACATTCTAAATCGATCATAATAAATTGCACACATTTTGGAAGTTTCCAGATCATTCGGGAAATTTCTGAAACTTTCTAGAACGTTCTAAATTTTTTACAATAGTAAGCAGTCATTTTAGAACTTGCCAGATTATTCCAGAAAATTGCTAAAACTTTCTAGAATATCCTAAATCAATCATAATAAATTGCACTCATTTTGGAACTTCCCATATCATTCGGGAAATTTCTAGAACTTTTTAGAACATTCTAAATCTTCTACAATACTTTGCACTCATTTTAAAACTTTCCAGATCTTTTCAGAAATTTCTAGAACATTCTAAATCGATTATAATAGATTGGACTAATTTTAGAACTTTTCAGATCGTTCCAGAAATTTTTAGAACTTTCTATAACATTCTATAACATAGTTGAATACATGCTAGAGCTTTCTAGACCATTTCAGAAATTTTGAGATCTTTCCAGAAGTTCTAATGCGTTAGAAAACGGCAGAACTACATGTTTTCACGTTTTAGCCACTCACAACTATCTACTTCCACCCACCGCGACCAAACTCCCTTATCTATGACCTGGAGACCAAGGGGTATATATTTTCCTACAATATTCCCATCTCATTTTCAAGATACACCCCGCTGTGAACTTTGTCCCTAAAAATTTGCTTATGTAAAGTGATAGGTCTTGCAACATCGGTTGCCTATTTTCGAAAATATTATTTGTGAGTACTGAATTCTTAACTGATTGTGCTTACCTTTAGTAATTCTTTCAAACACTTCTGGCTTTCTAATTCTCAGAGCTATGGTTGATCCGTGCCACAGAGCGTAATTTCTGAAGACTAATTTTACATGGTCCAAATTTTGTGGTACCATTCGATCGTGAATGGAGTAACCTGAACTTTTTAAGTTACTCAATAGCAAAGCTTCCTTTCTATCTATTGAGCAAACGCCATAACATTCCGCGTAGTTTTTGAAAGGATTTTCTATCAAATTTTCATTTTGAAAATTTTCGATTATGGAAAAAACCTCGGTATACATCAGTGTTTCCCTTTAAATTATCAACAGATAAAATTTCGACCAATAGAAACCAAGAGCTACGTTTTTAAAACTTAAATTAAGTACTCACCTTTGATAAGTTTCAATAACAGGTAAACTTGTTCTGTCATCGTCGTCAACCTTAGCTGCTTTTACCACAATGTCATAAATTTTACCTTCGCCTGATTCTAAGTCACAAACAACTCTAACAAAATTAATTTCGCCCAAATAACCGTCGCCTTTAGACGACGAACCAGATATTTCCACAGTATATTTGTTAATATGTTTTTCAACCATCATTTGGTTGATCCAAAAATGTAAGTTATCTACAGTAGTACCCATTTCAAATGTAACATTGAATTTCAGTTAATAAATGTTGCAATAGTGAGGATATTTATTTATATCTATATTTTTTCATACTACATTGGCGTAGCATGGAAAAACTCACTAAATTCTTTTCTAAAAATGATAATTGAAGGATACATCATCACCGTTCACAATAAAACTAAATATAAACCACTAGTGGACAGTTTTTATGAACTTCTCTCAATACTATAATTTAATAATTTAATTTAATAAAAAACAATCGGAAACCATTTTCTTATCATTTAGTCATTTAGATCACCTCTTTAAGAATCTCAAGATATTGATTAAATTTTGCTTTTGCTAGCTTTCCACTAGAATAAATTTGTATCCTTTGCAGTAGAGTAAGATAGATAGAAGAAGATAGATAGAACTAGTAGACAATCTACGTAAGCGCGCAGTTCCAGACTTCCAAAATCGAGATGCAACTATCAACATATCTGTACAGATTCAAAATAGCGTTGAATTGAAAATTGAACTATGAAAAATGATTATTGGCATAAGAATACTGAAGAAGAAAGGAATGTCACTATTATAAAAGCGTTGAGTGCTTCCTATTACATATTTAAACTAACTCGGATAGAAATTGGAAAATGGAAAAAATTCCCACGACCCGGAATAGGAATCGAACCTAATGGTTACGATCTGGAAGCTATACCAGTTAAGGGGGTTTTATAATTTTGAAACGATCGATTTTTCTTCATAAATCACATCTAAAACATGTGTGCCAGATGATTTTTCGATTTCGGAGAGTGCGCCGGACTGCTCCGAAATCACATGCGCGAACTTTCAAACGCGTTTTTTCCGAAACACCATTTTTCGAAATTTCAGAAGCTACTGGACCAATCTTGTTCAAATTAATACAGCATCTTTAATATGTTATAAACTAGCCATTGAACTAGGATCATCATGATATCTTCGATATGGAAATGAGTAAAAAATAGAATGTAATTTTCAAAAGTGTATGAAAACATCAATTTGTGTAATTTAGAATCCACTCTAATTCAATCGCTAGTCTTGAATATGATGTCTTCCTATCGACCACCATAACTTTTATTTTCAATTATATATTTTGACTTCAAAAAATTCGTGAAGCTTTATCAAATGTTGATAAAGATGATGCAAAAACAATGAAATTGATTATTTCAATTGTTTTCTTGTAAAAAATTAATGACAAAGTAAGAGACCCATTTACCGTCTATATTACCGTTGAGATCTAATTGAAAAAATTAGTAAAGAAAAATAAACGAAAAAAGACGTTAAAACAATTAATAATTTTTAGTTATCGACTGGAGCTAGCTAAAGCTTTATTGTCTATTGTCTTATTATCTCATCAGTAATTTTATCCATACGCCAAGGATTATTTTTGACTTTTTAGTTTGATTAATACTAAATATTAGTATAATATTCAACATCACTGTCGATTTCATCGTTATTTCGCCATTTTCCTTTAAATCCTTGTAATATTATAGTTACCACGGCATTGATAATCTTCATCGACAAATCGTAATTACTAATCATTTGTAGTTTAATTATTTACTTATTATGTATTACATAATATCTCGTAAAAAACTTACAAGAAAAGTTTGCAATTTGTTCAAATAATACAGAGAGCAAATTATAGCATTAACAATAATAGTTGTGTGTTGGTAAACGTTTCCTGTTATTTTTTTGATACGTCTATGAATAGTAAGATGCTAGATCAAGACTATGTAAAAAGTGCAAATATTTGACGTGGAATATTCTTTCATCCGATAAGATAATTAATTTTATTGCGAAGAATTAATTTAATACAAAATATGGAATTCGAAAAAAAAATCAATTGTGAAGGAATTAACCATTGAAGTTTACCTGGTTGTTATACGCTACAGGTAAAAAGTTTTCGCCCACCTTATAGTCAACAGGATACACAATAAATAAAAAAAATAAGATGAATTTATATTGTTAAAAACTCGTTACTGACATTGGCCGTGAAGCTAGTTGAAATGAAAAGGTACTTCGTTTGAGGTTTTTTTCCATATAATAATTTATCATGACGACGATTTGTTTACATTACTTTTTCACTCACTTAATTTATTTAAACACTGAATTTACTAACAATAATTAATTATTCACTAATATTCAACTAACTTATAAAATTTATTTAAATTCACTGCTTGTTTTTTTATTTCATTCCATTTAATACCACTATTTAAATATATATTTATTTATAAGTTACCAAATATTTATCATAAACTGAACAAACTCGTTTATATGCCCAAAACGAATTTCTAAGAAAATCTAGAAAATAAACAAACAAAACCAATAAATAAATAGACATTCCTAAAAATGAGTTATGAGAAAAATATAAGAAAAACTCGCCATTGTTAATAAAAACTCTATCAAACGTGCTGTGTTTTTGCCACATTTTCTAATTTCATTGTAAACGGACATGACCGATTTCACGGTCCATTTTGAGAACGAGTTCGTAACAAGATTTTAATAAACAAATATGGATAGGAATTTAGTTACAGTTATATATTTAAATTATTTATGTAACGATGTAACTCTTTTTAGCTTTTATAATTTCATTGCCGAATTTTGTCATTCTCAGTAACAATTTCGACAATTTTGTCTGATTCCATTCGTTTTTCAGTCTAATTGGTCCCACAACAACTCAATCAGGTTTAGGTCGTGCGATTACGACGGCCAAATCATTACTTTCCAATTCTATGAAATACTCTTTGCACAGCTTCGGAGAATACTTGGGATCGTTGTCATGCCGTCATGCTGACCTGAACGTACAATATTTTTCATAGTTTTCTTATTTTTAAAACCACACAATTTTCACAAGGTTTCCACTTTTCCTTCAAAACATTCCCAAACCATGATCGAGCCTCCTCTAATTTTTTATAGTCGGGATTCCTCATCCTCATCATTTTTGTTTGCCCTGTTCACAAACACGTTTCTTTTAGACCCAAAACTCAAATTTCAACTCATCCCAAAAAAAAATTTGGAGTTTTTTCAACGTAATCTCCTTTTAGCTCCATACATTTTTCCCAGGGATGTTCAATAAGTTAGATACCCTTCATTGTTGGAAAATCTTTGACACCGAGCTATTTGTTCAAGTCTTAGAAACAAAAAATAATCCGAGGGGGCTAAATCTGGTGTATTAGATAGCAATTTATTAATTATGGCCATTGCAATAACAGATGTGTGATCTGGTGTATAATGAAACAACACTTTTTTCTTACCAAAATGTGTGCTTGATTTCTTCGCTCAAACGTTGCAATAAGTTCGCATAATACTCGTTGTTGATAAGATAGTCAATGAAAATTATAGCACGTGAATACCAAACAACCAACGCCATGGCTTTGCCTGCAGATGGAACCACCTTCTTTGGATCCAGTTCTTCATTTTCGGTCCATTGGTTTGATTTTTCTTCTGTTTTGAAACGCCTACTAGTCTGCTAGCTCATGCACTTTTAATCGACGATCATCCAGTAGATTTTCTTCAACATTTCTGGAGTTATCACATCATTTGATCGACCATTACAATGTTGGTCTCTGCAGGTCCTACGACCTTGTTTAAACTCTGCTACCAAATCTTCTACTGTTGATAACGAAGAAGCAATCTCACCAAGAGTAGAATCTAGTTCTATTATTTGGACTAGGTCTTTGAATCACATAACGATGACCAAATTCACTGAACACGTTCACTAATGATGGCTGCCAAACAAATACTACTTCAAACTTGAATTATATGCTGTATAGATCGTGGTATGTTTCAAGAAACTACCGCCATCTTTAGGTCAGGCCAGGTATTTCTGGTTGAGATCGAAAGATGTAGTGATGTCTTTCTCAAAAGTTAGAACCTACTACAGTGATAAAAGAATTGTATATTTGCATTTGAATACGAAGTGATTTGTTTGAACATTTAATGATTTTTTTTTTCAAAGCTGTTAACCACTTAAATGGGTCGAACTTTTGGTCTACCCTCCTTATAAATAATTTCTAATATCCCCTAAAATATGCAATTGACAGCTTTATTCCAGCTGCTACAAACAACAACGAGGACATTCATAATCTCACGGTTCCATTCTCTGTTAATTCTCGGTATTAAATTCAAATTATAAGCTCGGGTCGACGTTTATATTTTAATAAACACAACAGATTATATATGAGTACAGTTGAGGTCATAAATTTTTTGGTTTCGTTCAATACCCGACCGTATTCAGTACATTTTTATGTAGTATCCAGATGTCTGCCCATTTTTTGTGTTCTATCCTGACAACTGGCGCGATAATAAGATAATCTCGTAGTCTGTCTGAATTTCTTTCGGCTTTTATGTCCCGAGGCTCGGGTCCGAGTTAAAGCTTGAATTTCATTCGATTTTTATTAAAACTCAACGTAGCAGAAAGATATAAATTTCAACGGCAAGTGGAAGGAAAGGGTTGCAAAGTAACTCCTGGGGATTATTTCACGGACAGCTAAGATTAAACTACTCTTTTTATCTCAAGATCAACTTTAAAATATGTATGTAGGGGGACCTTTTTGCCCCTGTTGAACGTATTTCTTAACTTAAATCATAAATTTATTGTTTTACATATTTTCAAACTAAAAACAACTACTAATCGTTGTGAAAAAACCCAAAATGCTCAATTCTTGATTCAATACCAACTAAAAAAAAATCCTGTGTGTTCTTTAATTTTAAACGAAATTAAATTAAATTTCTTGTCTTTCAGACACAGAAAATAACATAAATTTTGTTATATGTAAAAAAATTTCAACCTTCTCCAAAATCAATCACGAATTTTTTTTTAATAAAACTTATAACTTATTGCAGTCTACTGTAACGTCATACTTTTTGAATATTCTATACTATGGCGAAATGAGAAAAGGAAACTTCATATTGAAATTTGAATGTTTGATCGTCTCTTCAATAGATGGTGGTTTTAGGAAAAAGAAAAAATAATTAGAATAAAACATTTCACATATCAAAATTCACTACTTTTTTTATTTATTAATAATCTCATGTTTATAGTTTTTAGACGATTCGTAAACAGCACAAACCACCTTGAATACTTTTTATAATTCAAGTTCAAAGCCATAGATGGATCTGCTAACATAACTATAATCAAGTTGGCAAATTTTAGACGAAATTGAATAATTTAATGTTTGTAGACATTGCGTAGTTTCTCTTGGAGATTAATTATTATTTTGTTGTGTATAACAATGAAGTTTTAGTAGATAAATACCGGCTATAAACAATACTAAATTAACTGCAAGGGATATAATATGAAGTTGAAGTGATGAAATTAATTAAGTAGCTATTTTTGTATGCAATATTTTGTTTAAAAACATATATATACTTACATTCAAGCTTTATTTTTATCTTATTAATAAATACACAAACGTCATGTTTATATTATTATTATAATTGAAGGATTATCACATTACTTTTAAAAGCTTTCTTGTCTACATCAAATAATTCAAATCACGCGTCATTACTAAGATTTAATTTTGCCGGTATTTTATGAAATATTTCATATTCCTAATTCAAGTTAAAATTTCCAGTCGACGTCAATTTGATGGAAACAAATATTGTCGTGATCCATCTAGATATAGGTGGTCTGTTGTAAACAGTTAGCTTTAATTTAAACTGATGGTGCTGTCAAACACTACGTTGGCGACTAAGAAAGAACGAAAATGGGTTGCAAATGAGCCAGTTAGTGTTTTTGATAAATTGGAAATCGGTTTCCATATATCTATACTTTTAGTATGCTTTCTATATTATATTGTTGAATTCTAGTTTAGTTATACTAGTGGCGTCATCTAGAAACTAAAAGCGCAACTTTAATTACATTACACATTACATTAACGCTTGGTTTTCCTTTAAAGATATGGTGCTGTCAAACACTACGTTGACAACTACGAAAAAATGATGAGCCAATTAATCTTATTGATAAATTGAAAATCCATTTTGATATATCCACACTTTAAGTAAGCTTTCTATGTTGTATTTCTTGGTTAAAATCTAGTTTATTTGTAGTGGCGTCATCTAGAGAATGAAAAGTCAACTTAAAATTAAAATATATGAACGCTTGGTTTTCCTTCGAATAGATGGTGCTGTCGAGCAGAAGATAGGTAATTATTGAAAAATGGAAATTGGTGAAGAAAAAGTCAATTGTACCAGTGGAATAATTGAAAATTCCTTATGAGTTTTCAATATTATATTTCTCGTTAAAATCTGATATATTGATATACATGGCGTTATCTAGTGGCCATAGGCGGCATCAAAATTTATAGATCCCGTTCCTTCATTTCAAATGTTTCCTATCCTATTTTTATACTAGGAAGAACATTTTATAAAACCTGAATCATACCACTAGAAATCACTAAAAAAATTAGATTTGAAACGATGACATAAACTATTATAATTGTACAGTCTAGATATAATCAATCACAAAATAAATAATAATTAAACTAATAGACACACGGTAAAAGAGATAATGCATATTTTTTAAAACGAAACAAAAAAATAGAACGCATTGTAGAATTGCATCTATAACGGATTACAAATTTAGTGACTATTTTACAAGAAGTTTGATAACAGTTTCTAAAATTACAATGGTCCTTTTTCGGAGATTGGGGGTGAATGATATATGCTACAATTTGGATTATTATATGAACTCATTTTCAAATTAGTCCTGACAAGACTTGTTTTTATATTTCAAATAGAAGATTAACAAAAAATAACAAAATGAAAGCTATTTGTGAACAATTTGTGTACAATTATATGTAAAATGTGTTGTGTGAAACCGGTTACGATTTGACCAATTAGAATCGACAGAATTGACAGCTTAAATTCAAATCAGTCCTTCCAGTTTAAAAATAGGGTATAAAAGGAAGTTTGTATAGATCGAATATAACAAAAACTAACAAAAGTTAGTTGATTCACTTCTTTTGCATTATTTTTATTCAATTTTCAACTCTTTTTTTAGTAAGCAAATTAAAATGTCCTTGTAATACTTTAGTTTAATACAAAAAAAAACAGGTTGTGAACTGTAAAATTACTTCAATTAATACCGTTAGTATAAAACACCCAATACTAGAGGGCGCAGCATATTTTCGTTGTATTGAATGAACTCAACCTAACGTATTTTGAATTACTCCAATGATTTTCAAAGTTAATAAAATCAATGCGATTATTTTATCGAATTATTTGTTATTCAAATCGTTATACGCCTCACCATTTATGCAGTATCTCAAAATAGTGTTTGACAATGTATGCACGGTTGCCAACCGTCCCGGATTTTCTGATTTTTTTTCTGAAGCTAGATAGCGTTCAACCTTGACAGTTCAAAAAAAGGGAGGTAGTTTTTTCGCTAATGACAACGAAGCGAATTTGGATGCGCTAAAAACCGTTGTGACCTGCGCAGTGAGTATCACTCCTTCTAACCCCTATGTCAAGAGGGTATTTTCTCACATGCAGTTCAGATTCCACTGCAGTGTGAATTTGATAAGAGCGTAGATTCAGTGTTCCGGATATCTGTCTCTTGGAGCTGGCAACCCTGGATGTAAGGAGTGGATAGACGGGGAGTCGTGTGGTAGGCAATAGGCAGGAGTTTTTGGTAATGAGGAAAAAATATGAAATACAAAATTTTCCGAAAAATTTATTTAATTTAAACCAAGTATTATAACCAACAACAAAATTTATTTATTTGTATCTTACATAACCACCCTCGGAGGCAAATAGTGTGTTATTACATAAATTAGAAAGAGATGAAGATGTACATTCAATTGAATATAATTTTTTTTTATTTCGTGTACTAATATTATCAAGTGCTAACTTATTCAATATATAAATGAAGTATCAACTCAAAATTTTTAATTTAACTTTTTTTTCGACTTTTCGAGTCCCACGGTAACACTCTACGTCGTTATAGGATATTCCGTAAGCAGCGCTGTCGATATATCTTCAAATACAAATAAAAAATAGGAAACTTTCCTACCAACAAACACTATAATTGGTCTTTTCTCGACAAGATGGCAGTGGTCTGCATAAATCCTGATTTCAACATTATTATCGCCATCTAGTAGCTACTAGTAAAGTTAATTCGAAAATTGTATAAAGAAAATTGTAGTTATATGCATTTTTGTTGATTTTGTAATTGCTATTATACCGGGGACTTTACAAGAGTAAGTGAAAATATAGAATTTGAAAAATTCTTTACGAGGTCCGCACAATAAGAAAGAAAGACAGTTTTAAAATTCGACTACTGAAAAGGTTCAAGGAGAGGAAGGTAAAATAAGCTAGCACGTAATAATTATTTTCCGGAATATTTTCTGAAGATCATTTGTAGATTTCCGTTTTATTTTTAATTACACTATTTTTATCTTAATATTTTCCAGAACTATTTACAATAAAATTTATACAAAGTACCTATCGCCATTGTAACAACTAGTAATTTAAAAATTTTGATATATAGTTATGATGAATTTTCCTGTCTCATACAAAATTAGTTTTTCCACGTTTTCGTATCCAAAAAAATGATTACTGCCTCATAAAATGACTACTGCATCAATAATTCTTCCATTTTTAAATTGAAAAGGCTTGAAACTACCCTTATAACCTCATTTCGGACTTATAAGTACCAAGAATAATGATATTCAAACATTCTTAACCACTGAACCACCGAACCCAATTTGGTAATCGTCGCAACTAAAAAATTTAACAAATTTTGTGTCATCCAAAGCAAAAAATGTGGGGCTCCACAACAAACTAACTCCAAAAATGTTTTCAAGCATTTAGGGTTGTTTTTCGGTGCTCTGAACGTACTTCAAAGGTGGGGGGTAGACATCTTTTCAGTCATAACAGTAATTATGCCACTAATAAAGATTAGAACCTAACCTAACCCAACCTAACTTAATCAACCTCCAACCAGCCTCCAACTCTTCTATTGTGTCAATTTTTGAACTGGTAGATTTATCACTATCTTTCATGTCGATTGTGACAAATCGCCGAAATATTCTCAGCAGAACCACCAGTTCAAAATTTGACACAATAGAACAGGAGGAGAGAGAAGGAGGTTGGTTAGGTTAGGTTAGGTTGGGTTAGGTTAGTTCGGGTTAGGTTGGGTTAGGTTAGATTAGGTTAGTTTAGGTTAGGTTAGGTTAGGTTAGGTTTGGTTTGGTTTGGTTTGGTTTGGTTTGGTTAGGTTAGGTTAGGTTAGATTAGATTAGGTTAGGTTAGGTTAGGTTAGGTTTCATTTCACCTTTTTCAAGATGATGTCGGTTTTTTAGAAATAATGGTGTAAAATAATGATGATTTTGGTTTACGTGCCATGGAATTTATTACGTATTTCCAAATTGATGATGAAAATTCAATATGTTATTTATTATTTTGTTAATCATGCTGGTCTCTCCACAGTAGGTTTGATATAAATATTTGAATTACCATGCTATAGAAAGTTGAATGATATTGTACAATTTGAGAAATTTTACCTCATAAACATTTCATCGACTCAAATTTAATTAGCTTAATAACAAATAATCAAACTGAACACACTGTTCACATCACCACTACACCAAATCTCACGATCACACTGTCTGACGCGCGTTTCGATAACCAAGTTATCGTCTTCAGAGACTGAAGGTAAATTTCGCGCGTCAAACAGTGTAATTATGAGTTATAGTGTAGTGGTAGTTTAAACAGTGTGTTCAGTATGAATATCGACAACGGTTTCAGAAATTCTAACAAATAATCAACAAAAAACCACAGGTGAGGGTTAAAATTGTTTTAAAGTAAATCATGAGCATGTTTTTGAGGTGAAATATTAGCAAAAAACTTAACAGCTTTCTAAATTTTTGAGTTATATCATATTCTAGTTTCGAAATTTTATTTACAATGGGAAGTGCAAGACAATGTGTTCATTATAAGCAACTGAATCTCTGTAAACAACCACAAAATAAAAAATATTTACACGTAATTTTTCCAATATTCTAATATAAATAAAATTTATTCCATTTATTAGTAAATTGGGATCAATAATTTTTCATAAATGGAGAAAATATTTATAGAAATATATAAAGTAACCGACTGTTGAATAAATTCTGTTTTTGAATAAAAGATGGCAATATACGGTTAATCGTTTTGGTATTCTCAAAGTTTTACTAAGTCTTTAATAACACTTGTTAATTTCCCTGTATATCGGTAAAATTCATAGTTATTCAAAGCCTGCTATCTTAAAATTAACTCAATGAAACCATGAAACGTGAAACTCGAAAAATTAATTTTTATGCTTTTAAATGTTCTTGATGTTAGATCTTTTTTAATTTAGAACATTTGGATAAAGTAAGAAATAAGTCGAAACTTTTATTTTTTAACAATCTCTCAAATATTATTGAATAAAACTGATTTTGAATCAGAAGAAACTTAAAATCAAAACGATTAGAAATATAAACATATGAAAAGGTCTAAGAAATTGAAGCAAATCAATTTTTAGTCTATACTTCTATGGTGTGGAGCTTCAAAACTTCCACTTTCCACCCTCTGGACTTTAAACGACATCCATTACAACCCTAATAATAAACTAGGTGACAGCAGGAGAAGATCAATGGTCAAAATCAGAACAAGAAACGTCGATGTATATTTAGGTTCTAAAAACAATTCCTACTCTCATTGCAATATCTCTTGACTGGCCTTGTATGTACGTATTCACATATTTGTGTATCATATACAGTGTAATCCAAAGACTCCATTGCATCCCCTTTTTCTGGGAACCCAGTGTTTACAGCTGATCTATTAATCCCTTTCCTCTTAGATAATAGGATGGCTGTAGCTACCAGAGATCTTCTTATTTCATTTTAATCTAGTCCCTTTTTCTATTATTCTGTAGCTGATACCATTGAAGGGCTTGTTGCCCTCAATTTAGCTATTTTATTTTTCTTTCCTCCAGTGTGGTCTCTTGTCTAGCTCGTTTTATTTTTCTAGGCAATTCCAGATGAGTTTAGAGTTTATGATATTGGAGCTTGGTTATCGGACAGGTTTGCGATAGTTGTTCTTGTATCGTAGAAGAAGTAAAAAAACCAGATGTATCACTTAGTTTTCACGTGGAAAGATTTTATAATTAACTGTAAGATGAAAAATCCAGGTGATGTAGTGAAAAAGCTGTTGACAGAGTTTCAGTGACCAAAGTTTTTAGTATAATAATTTGATGCACTTTATAATTTACGTTAAGAATTACATAATTAATGAAAATACATTGAATAATTATTTACAGATGACTGAAATAAATCTTTCAGTAGATCTATTGATGATTTTGGTATTTATATAATTAGTAATAAGAAGTTGTTACCGACTACGAGGAAACTTCCAAGGTATGTAATGGATATACACAGCGATGATTTGTAGTCGAAACTGATAAATGGAGACATTTTATTGAAAATCTTCAAAAATGTGAATTTTGAATTATAAATTTACATTATTTAACGTGAATATGCGATCTTCAAACCAATTCGAATCACAAGTTCAACATAAAATTTTTTAAACAGGAAATGAATTGTTTGAAATTGGTCCTTCATTTTCTATCCAATAATGTTATCGTGTGTAAGATCCAGCAAATAAGTTGAGTGATCTAACAATACAAATATTTCACGATCTTCTTTCTTTCAGAGCTGCGCACATTTTCCTAGCCATGTTAAAAACGTTTAAGCCACCCAAAAACACGTGGAAACGACAAACAAGTTCCAGGCGAGGTTCATAGTTCATATTTATTTGCCATATACTTGTTTCAATAAATTATAAGGTTCAGTTTGGTTTCACAACAATCTGTTTCACAGCTAAACAAAAAAACAGCCTCTATAAAAACGAAGATTACGACTACACTGATTTATCTACAGATTCGATAATTGAATAATTATATAGGGCTTCTTTTACTCTTTTAGCAATTCGCGATTAAACCTGCTGAGTTTTAGACCAAAAATAGAACATATTTTTGAACCTTTTTGATAATAACTGGAAAACTGAGCATTTTATGTTTTATCTTAGCAAAGATTTTTATTTTAGATTTGACCTTAGGAAAAAGGTAGAAGTCGCAGGGTACAAGATCCAGCGCATAAGTTGGATAGGCTAGGCTAGGAACTTCTTGATGGACAGTGCGGAATGAGTTGCCGCATTGTTTTGATGGAGAAGTCATGTCTTTTCTTTCCACAATTCCACAATAATTTTGTTCAGCAGTTTCACCTGTGGACTCAGCAACCGCACGAATACTCAGCCGACATTTAGACCGAACAAGATTAAGGACTTTTTCGATATTTTCATTAGTTTTTGACGTAGAAAAGCGACCAGAACGTGACTTATCTTCAATATCTTCACAGCCATTTTGAAAACGCGAAAACACGTGAACGCATCAAATATTCATAGTAATACACTTCTTTTAATAAATTATAAGTTTCGGTTCGAGTTTTTCCAAATTTCATGTGAAAGTTCACAACAATACGTTTTGCAGCTAAACAAAAAAACAGCCTCTATGAAAACGGATATTGCGGCTACACTGATTTGTCCACAGATACGGCAGCTCAAAAATTATGTAGTGCCGATGAGTGCTTTTAATTTAGGGGTGACTGCCCAAATTCAAACTAAAAGAAATCGATGCATGAATCAATTTTAGGTAATATCTTTTAGCAATTCGCGATTAAGCCCGCTGAGTTCTAGACCAAAAGTTAACCATGTTTTGAACTTATTTTTTGATAATAACTGGAAAACTGAGCATTTTATACTTTATGTTAACAAAGAGTTTGGATTTGACATTAGGAAAGAGTTATAGTGTTATAGTTGACTAGAAACCTCTTGACGAACAGTGCGAAATGAGTTTGACATTTAACTTCTCCATCGACAATTCTCACACAGAATTCAATAAAATCATAAAGATAATTATGTTGATTGATAGTTTCACCTTCAGGAAGCTAGTGAAGGTATATAATTTCATGAACATCGAAAAAAAGAATTTTTGTTTCAGGATCATCCATGGAAAGAACCAAGATTCGTCACACTATTCGAGTTATTTTCAATGGTATTCAAAGTGCCAATACAAATATTTTTGCGAGCTTCTTGTTGTTCAAATGTAAAGATTTTATACACCAGTCTCGCATATACTTTATGGTAATGGACCTTTTATAATATTTATATAATGAAACATTTTTTCATCATTAAGAAATATTGTATTATATCCATCGTATCTGGTATCCATTATTAATATGAATTACTGAATATTCCACGTCCAATATTCAGAAGTTCAGCAAAAACCATACATTTTTAAAATAACATAAGCCACTAAAAAAATAACATGACGTCAATCGAACGAGAATTTTTGTGCCAAAATTAACATTCAATGTATTCATGTTGTGATATAATCATCGGTTTATATTTCATACCATTCCGATTTGAGAATAATTCCATATATTTCTCTTTAACATAGGGTGAAAATAACTGGAATTTTCGGAACCGTTGATGATATTCATAATGAACACACTGTTTATACTACCATTACACCAGCACTTAAAATTACACTATTTGACGCGCGTTTTGATAACAAAATTATCGTCTACAGGAAGTTAGTTTATCTTCAGTCTCTGGAGACGATAAATTGGTTATCGAAACGCGTGTTCAGAAAGTGTAATTATTGGTGTGAATAGTGTGTTCAGTACTAGAGAAGGTAATGGTGAATTCCATCACTGAAAAGAATGCATTAACTACCATGGAAATTTCCTCTTATACCTATTGATGAAAAGTCTTTTATCATACATAACAGTATTATTAAATATATATTTAGCTTAGTTTTTATCACTTCAAAGGAAATTATTCACAATCACATAAGCTTCGGTTCATCTTCAGTGATTATGAAGTTTTCTATCGCATCGCCGAAGTGAACATGCTGATTAAGATGATAGCTATTTGACTTGCTATGCACATAGCGCACGATTTTCTCATTAGAATAGCGTCGACGTTGTCTCCTGGAAAAAGAAATCGATTTCACGTTTTCATAGGAAACACTTATTTAGGAAACAGTTTCAAAGATATGAAACTTCCGATTCTGCTTAAATTTTCCTTGGCTAGAGAAAAGATTTTCATTCACCAAGTTTCGTTCGCTCACTTCAAAGTTGTAACTAAAAATCTCTGAAAATATTGATTTTGGTGGAAAAAAAATGAAACTCATGAAAAGCTCTACAAGAAAGCTGATTTACGTGTGTGTGAGCGAAAAAGTTTTTTATGACCTTCATTTTGCTTCCAAGCAAACGCTAAATAGGCCGCAGAGCTGGTGAAGTCTGTCTGAAACAAATTCTTTAATGTTTGTATAGAGATTCTTATCTTGGAAAGTCGATTTAACAACCACGATAGTGAAGCGTAAGTAGCGTAAGATGATTAAGATTTAGGTGAGTAATTCTCTGGGGGTTCCGGGTTATATATGTTGGGTTATGAATTCAACAAAGTACTTTAAGAAATTTGGGTTGTCAGTTAGAGTAAAGACAGTTTGAAGGTTCTTGAAGACGGTGGTTTTGTCTTTTGCTGTGAAGAGTTTTTGTCCCTGCACTTCTCTTCATGATTATTTTGGCCACAGAAATATCGATTCTATATAGCGGCATTGCCAAGTGTTAATAATTTCCTCTTTTCTCAGAAATTCTGGAGAACTAATTAAGTTTTGGGTAATTATCTAGATTAGGTCACACCCCTCCGATTTCGTTAAAATTTTAGTATGTCATAAAGAAAATTACGCCGAACAAGAGTATATATATATATATATAGTGCGCGGAAATCATCCCTTCAGGTACTTTTTTGCGTTTAAAGAATCAAATAATTGTAATGATTTTTTAGTAATAGTAATATTTAAATTAATCGTTGAAAGAAATAAGAAGGGATAAAATAAGACAATATAAGAAGTTGGTTTAAAGTTTTAACACCCTTCGACCCTTTCCACCCCTCTCAATAGCCTCGCCAACAATCAGACAGGTTAGGTTAGGTTAGGTTAGGTTAACTGAAAAATCATTACAATTATTTGATTTCTTAAACGCAAAAAGTACCTCAAGGGATGATTTCCGCGTCCTATATCTTGTTCAGCGTAATTTTCTTTATAACATTCTAAAATTTTAACGAAATCGGAGGGGTGTAACCTAATCTAGATAATTAAGTTTTGTACGTAGTTTAGGATGAGTTCGACTAATTTTAGGGTCAAAATTATTATATAAAGAGAAAGGGCTGTCAATCTTGAAAATTTTCTCGAATAGTCTATAGTTATTGTTACGAGAATTTACTTATAAAAAAAGAGGAATTGGTGAAGGTGAGATGCCTACGCATCCACCAATTCTTCTACATTAGCACCCTCCACCGATTTGTGGTGAAATGCTTCAGTTTTCTATCCGCTCTCTTTGAATTATCATCATTAATTTATAAAATACTCTGTATAATAATATAATAATTCGAATCCTACAAAGCTATGGAATAAAATGAGGTTATAAATATAATATTTTATTAGAAACAGGCAGGGTAGTGATGGAAGCGGAATGGAGCTCTCTCTCTAGAAGCAATTACAAATTTAGATGTAGCTGTAAAACGTTAATTATATTCCATTAGAGCCCCTTCTGAGATATAGTCACTTTTTAGCACTATTATGATGTTCATGTTGGATATAAAAGATATTTTAATTCTCAAAAAACCGTAGATAAATAATTCAAATGTCTTTTTAGATTGAAATGCTGTTAGAAGGAGATAAAAGAATTCATACACTGTATGTAGTCTGAAATTTTGACAATCCAATACACCATAACTTTTGTAATACAAGGATGGTTCCAGAAGTACCTCGTTCAACTAAGAAAAAGCAAAAATTTTGGAAAATGTAATCTCTTTTTAACTCCTTACACTTTTTCCAGGAAGTTCGATTCCTAATAGGAATCGTCAATCTTCATTTCTGGAAAATCTTTGACCACCCAGCAATTTTTTCAAGTGTGGGAACAGAAAATGGTCCAAAGGGTCTAAATATAGCGAAAAGGGTGCAATTCAAAGTTTGATTCATTAATTTTGGCCACTGCAATAACGGATGTGTTACCTAGTGTATTGTCTTGCTTCTTAACCAAATACGGCTGTTTATTGTTAATTCCTTCACTCAAACTTTGCAATAAGAGCGCATAATACTCGACGTTTGAAAATTATTATACGCGCACCTCAAAAAACCGACGCCATGACCTTTTATGCAGATGGAACACTCTTTGGAGCTGAGTATCTCTTTTGTCTTCTTCTTCTTCTTCTTCAAGACGCTGTTTTTGTTACATTATGAGCAAACGCGGCATCCCTCTTGCGCACAGCCTTCTCATGTCCAAATTTTCACTTGATGTGCGACTTTTTGAAACGCTTAGTTCACGCACTTTCAATCGAGGATCATCCGGTGGATTTTATGCAACATTTCTGGTAGTCATCACCTCATTTATTCGATCACTGGTTGTCGTTGCTGGTCTTCTCAATTCGTACGGTCTCGTTTAAACTTTGCTACCCAATATTTTACTGTTGAAAACGAACTAACAGTCTCACCCAGAGTAAAATCTAGTTCATCTTTGTATTGTATCACATAACGATGACCAAATTGACCGTGTTCACTATTGATGACTGCCAAACAAATATTAAATAACGTGGCGTCTTCAAATTTCGAACATATGCTGTATAGATTGTGTACTTTTTAATACAAGCAACTATCGTCACCTCTAGGTCAGGCCAAGTACTTCTGGGACATCCTCGTAGTGAATGAACCGTGTCAATAACACCAGCAAAAAAAAACAAACAAAGAATCAAATTAAATGTTTTTCATTTCATTGCCATGTCAATATTTTGTTATCGTTCGAAAGTTCGGTTGAAAAAAGATTTCGTCTCAGTTTTTACGTTGAAATGACATTAACAAGTTCCTGCTTTTCCTAGCAATTCTTTTGTTTTTAATTCCTCTCTGGGATCGAAGCAAATGTGTACACCCAACATCGAGCCTTCTTTTTGAAGCTTATATAAACACACATTGCTACTGCTCAAGAATAAAGCAAACTTTAACGTTAGAACAGAATAAGATGTGTATTGTCTGGAAAAAGGGACAAAGCGAGAATTGAAGGGACATCGAGATGTACACTTCAAAGAATCACGAAACTCGGATCGAACAATGGAAGCGCACAAGCCTTTTGATTTCCTAGAAAGTTTATCTCTTCTACACAGCTTCCATGCGTTGGAAAACAATGGTTGGAAAGTATGTATGGGTGTTGTATTAATTTGCATTTTAATAGAATTTTCACAGAAGGATACGGTACGCTAAATAACGAATAAATTGGATTATATTGATGTTTAAATTTATATCAAGGTAAAAATCAGCGAGTTCCATCAACGTACTTTACCAATTACGAAATAATAATTTATGAAACTAAATTTTTGTTATATCGACAAGATAGGTGGAAAACTGAAACATACAGGTCATTTCAAATATTACGTAAGATTTACTACAATTATATACACCTCCATGTCAGCAAAAATAACCAAAGCTTTTTCTTCACCTTCAATACATTTTTTCTCTTTTGATATATTCGTTTTTTTCAGCACATATAATTGTAGATATGAAAAAATGGACTTATTCATTTGGACATACTTTTGAATGCATTTGAATCAATTATAGAAGCATTTTTTCCCTCCAAATCATGTGATTTGAACACATCAACCGCTTCTTTAGGTGTAGAAAAACGTTGACCTCGCAATTTATTTTTGATCTGAGGTAATGAGGAGAAACCATTGGACTGTACGCCGAATGACCCTTCAATTCGATGTTCTGACTGTTCAAAAACGTTTCCTTTTCAACTGATGAGAGGGAGCTCGCATTGTCGTGGTGGAAAATGATTTGTCTTCTGCGATTGTTCTCCCGAAACTTCTGGCAAACAAATGCTGGTTTGCCATTTAGGATTGACCATTCTAGTTACCCTAATGGAACGGTGACATGTCCAGTTGTTACATGAAAAACAGGCGACCATTTGCTTCAAAATCTATATTTTCTGTGTTTGATCATTGCTGATCTTGAGGCTTACAGGATTCCAGTCCAATGAATACAGAAACTTAACATCTCGTATGTTTGAGGTAGACCATAATATCCGGTAATCATTAAAAGTCTAAATTGAGAATTGACAAAATATGAGAAGAAAATTTTTGATTTCTAATATTTCTAATACTCATACTCAGAATACTTTCATCACTTCCATTGGAAAATAAACGTAGTAAATTAAATTCGTTCTTAGTCACTGCTTGCAATTCTTGTTCAATTCTGCTTGTAACTTATATTTGGACCACATTTTCGAACTTTTGTATTTGTATGAGATTTATTAACATTTTTTGGTATAATTAGATTTTTCTATTTGATAAATTTGAAACAATTCAACTTTGGCGAAATTGGATTAATGATAATGCAAATTTTAACATACACATATGATAGAGATGACCGATTCATTGTGAGCACATAACTGAGAGAAATCGGGCACCCACAGGTACTCAAGTCCACCAAGAGCTCGCAGAAACGCGAGGAGGAGCTGAACAATGAAACTGAAGGTGAACTGAGGGGATTAATGACGAATCGATAAATAGTAGAAATTTAAGACGATCACCCTAGTTCTATCGGCGATAACTTCATTGCAGCTGCAGATTCTGTACGCTAATATTTACAGGATGTCGAAATTTCCACAATGAATTGGCCTAAATCGTATCATTTATCTACCTTCGAAACTGGACCTCAAAACGGTCCTTACTGAAGAATTGGGTAGCATCGATCAAGATCCAGTGAATAAACTTTTTAGATCCATGAAAAAGCGATTGGAAATGTTGTTAGGTCCAGAGAAGGAAACACTGAATATTGAGTTAATTTCAATTATATTTCAATTATATAAATTTATTTCAATTAAGTTAATTTCAAATAAATTATTATTTTGACGAATTTATGCTTGTAATTTATTTACTATTACTGAAAAAATTTCTCAATAACAAGTTAAGATTAATGGTTTTAATCAGAAAAAGAATGGGAGCTACAGATTTTTCTCTAGAGACTTTTGATCGCGAGAGTGCGACTTGAGACGTATTTTTCGCTCCCAAGTGTAAATCAGTTTTTTTTATATGAAATAACAAAATTGATATTGGGCAATCATTCAATAATTTGCAGTTTAGTTTTATCCAACATCGATTTACTTACCCAGTGAATATCTTTCTGTCCCATTCGTCCGACTTGTATGAACTTGTACTAACAAGTTAAGATTAATGGGTATAATCAGAAAAATAATGGGAGCTACAAATTTTTCTCTAGAGAAAATTTTGATCGCGGGAGTTCGACTTGAGTCGTTATTTTTGCTCCCGAGTGTAATTCAGTTTTTTTGTAACAAATAACAAAATTGATAAATGTAAATATTGGGCAATCATTCAATAATTTGCGGTTTAGATTTAGCCAACATCGATTTACTTATCAAGTGAATATCTTTCTGTCCCGTTCATCCGACTTGTATGAAGAAACCGGATATCGAACTCTAAATAAAGAATAGCTTTTAACAAAATCCATTTATTGTAATTTGCGCAGCTGTCAGAAATGATGCATATCCGTCGCGGCTAATATTGAATGTTTGAATGACAGCGTTACACCCGTGTTCATGTCACGACTAATTTTGTTAGGTTATGAGTGGCCGCGTTTTATATTTCGTTTGTTTTTATCTTTTTTTTTTACCTTCATATATTTTTGACAGTTTTCGCTCGCGTTTCGGCCGGAATGTAATTGGAATTCGCCCGATTAGAAAAACAAAAACATGATCGATGATGCGCGTAAACAATGAAGAAATAATTAATGCAGGTATGATGGTATGGATCAACAAAGATCCGCGTTTCATGAAAAATAGTATGTTTTCATACAGAGGGATGAATTTCTTTAAACGATAATTTACCATGTAAATATTCATAGATTCAACGATCAGATTCGTACAAAAATTTGATGGTCCAAATCAAAAGAAAATTTGTATAATATCAAAATTGGCAATACAAATTTTCAATTATGCGAGGGTGTCTCAAAAGTTTTGGACAAAGCATTATTTCCATAATCATTAAGGGTTGAATCTGGTACATACATTGCAAGTTTAGCATTTTCTCTTCAAACAATAATACGTGATATTCTCCTGATTTATCTTTGAAGATAAGTGATGAATTTCATCCCATGACTAACCAAAAAAATCGTCGCAATCAATTTTACGGCAGATGATATCGTCTTCACCCCTAGCTTGATTATTATTTGGTTTCAGGGATGTAGTATAGGATCCGTGTTTCATTAACCATCATGAATTTTGATTAACTCACGTCATTGAAGCCGAAAAAATGTTCATTTAAATATACTTTTAGCCTAAAGTGAGCAAAATTCTTCAATCATTATATAGGAAATTGATATGCCAATAATCCCATTCATCTCTCTAGTTTTTCCATTTTCAAGGAAATTTTCACAACAATTCAGTAATACGATTTTAAATCAGACATTAAGCGTTCAAGATACTTGAAATTTCATTAAGGATCTTTCAACGCATGCCTAATTATGTTATATTCAGGTTGAGATCGAAAAATTTCCAAATAACCCTCGTATTTACTAATAAAACCATGCTTTTTTTTCGAAATATACCAATATGTGTTCAAGACCTTGTATAATTTTATCTCGGAACGTTTATTTCAATTTTTAGACTATATAATAGAAATTTATTTTGACATGAATTGAATAATTTGTCAAAAACGACATTTTACCTTCAGATACAAAGACGTATATAGACGCCGGCTCCGTATTAGATGCAGAGCATGTATAATTTCCGGAATCCGCGTCGTTCGTATCTCTGATGGTCAATCTGCTTTGCGTTCTTGGTCCCGGAACTGTTTCCACAGAGATACCGCCCCTAGCTGTATCATAGTTGATCATGTGATCGTTGTGGTACCAAAATACGTACTGCGGAGGAGTTGGACTCTGAAAATAATTTAATTTATTTAATTACGAACGAAATAGATGGTGCTAATATCGTACTTCAATTCAATTCTTTGATTAATATTTATAGAGAAAAAAATTATTGAAAGTTCAAACATTTTGTAGGTAGTTCAAACATTTCAGTAAGACCGTGACGTCTTGGGAAAAAATAAATACTGAACATATGAAATTCGAATATACTAATTAAATATTCGACTTTCTGACATTATTTCATATCAAGAATGAAACAAATAAAAAATTAGTAGTTCATTTGAACCGAAATTGTAAGTGAGCGTACTTAGGGTGGTTTTAGCCTGATATAGAAGAAAAGGTTAAATTACGCTTTTTATTTTTCTACGCCTAATAAAACATTTTTTTATGAACGTAGGAAAAATATTGTATGCAACTCGTGCAAAAAGTTTATGTTTATTGCACTTGACGGGTTGTCGAACTCGATCTAACGGCCTCGTTGGAAGAAATCACGTTGCGTTTAATAGACACTTAATTTTTTTACTTGTTGCGTTTATCACACGTACTCATATCAGGTGAATATGGTTGCCAGAAATTTGTCAATGTTGATTTGAAGCAGGAAGAAGTTTTTATTCATTTTAAATGTACAAAATTATTGTAGTTGCAAATATTCGCCTTTTTTTCAGCTATTAATCTAATCGACTTCAACTGAAAATTAATCATTCACATTAGAATTACTCCATTTCGGCATTTTATCCAACCAGTAATGCGAGAAACTTTTGACGGTCGGTGTCCCAATGTCGAGTTCATTTGTTCAGGCCGCTATTTATCCGAAAAGGGCCCTCGTATTACTTTAGATTAATGATTCTGGTTTAATTTTACGTTGAAACTGACGCGTTGTATGTGGTTGGGTTTGGTTTATCATTATGCCAACTTCGATAAAAACTATATGATTTCATGTGAAACGCCGGAACAGCTTTAGTAGCAAGATTTTTTTTGCTACAAACAAAACATTTGTTTTAATTAATTGATACAATCATAATTACAGCACTACTCAATAACATATTTATAAAAAATAACTTCTGAATATATTGTAAAGGACCTTATGATTAATTTTCATCTTTCTGTTACCTTTTTTTAGTTACAAGAATCATGGTTATAGCGTCTGAATTATTTTTAACAAATTGCGATTGTTATAATTAAAGGCTCAATACTTTACAATGCAAAAAAATGCACAATAACTTGCCAATTAAAATCAAATCGATATAATCTTTTTTCGCATTTCGCAATAATTTGAGGGCATATTTACTGGAAAGTGCCTTCTATTCTTTAAACGACTTCTATTCTAATGATAATTAATTAATTCCAGATATGCTGTATACTGCTTCAATTTTTGCTATGGACTGGTCAGATAAAAGTGACAGCCAATTAAGTGAAACTACTCACAGTCGATCAAAAACAACAAAGTGTTGATGATTCAGAGCAGTTTTTGACCATGTTGCAAGGAGGGGTCTGTAACCACTAACTAGTTTCGACGTTATTACATCTCATCAGAGTGGTATAACAACCCTTGTTCAGGCTTGAGAACTGGACTGAAGACAACGTCAAAGAGCATCGCTAACTAGCGCCATCTTCACTTCCTATTGCGAGCCACTGGTCAGGTAGAAATCTAGCGTAGTTGCCAATAATACAGCGAGCCATTGGGGATGTTAATATCGACAAAAAGGTCGATTGAAATCACTCTCTTTAGAGAAGATGTAATTCAATATTCGTCGAGGCATTAACAAGGGAAGAAGTTGTTTTTAGTTCAATGTTTAAATCGTCTTGATTTCAGGTCTCTTCTGCTTAAAAAATTTTGACGTTTCGAGTACTTTTGATCTTCATTAAAATAAGAAAAAATGAAAATATATAGGGGTACATTTCCAAGTTAACACCTTGAGGAAATATGGAAATTTGTCATGATGCTTGTTAACTAGAATATCAAATAGCACGAAATTGATATACATAGGAAGATTATCTTGTCAAAACTGAATTGTTTGACATAATTATAATGTTAAAGCACTCGGTAGTGGTACACGACTAGTCTGTTTACATCAATTACATTATCCTTTGTGTGTGTCAATACCTCCTGAAAATGATATCGTATTAATCAACAGTTCTACAAATGAGCTTAACGCAGAAGATTTTGAACGAAAACTTGATATGTATGTTGGCTTAGACTGAGATAGCCGCTTAAATTTCGGACTGGAATAGAGAAAATAAGAAGGAGAAAAACTCTAATAATCCTATAGTATAGTCTCATAATTCGAACATTGTTTCTGATATACATAGACAAGCTTCATTGTTTTCATCTTTCTTAATAATGAGGATTTCATCCCAAAAAATGATGAATTGTTAGATATACATACATATCGATGGAGCTCTGACAAAAGCACGTGAACGTCTCAATCCTGTTATTCTATTGATGCCCTTCTTGATCAATGTATTTACGACAAAGTTTCTCAAAGGAGACGAAGCTTTCCGCGGACAGTTTCAAATCTTCTTCAATTGCAGTTCAGAGATCGTAGTCATCTTGCAAAAACGCGGTCCCACAGGAAAAATCACCCTGTTTCCATATTAGTTGTATGTATTCCACACTGTTGAACGATTTGGTAGTGGCAACTTCGGAAATTGTTGTCGAAATTACGCGCAGTAGCACAGATACGACGTAACAGAAAAAACATGCTTCGTTTTAATCTTTTTCTACAGCGTTGTCAGATTTATAAGCGTCTCATGCCGATTTTTCGACATCGTGGCCTCTAAAAATTAAGCTTTAATATACCAAATTTCAACGTTTTTGTCACTTGCGCTTTTCAGAAAAAAATCTCCACTAAAAAATGACTGAAACGCCTATTTTTATGCACCTGTATTCTTTCTATTTTGTACAAGGGTGGTACAAACATAAACCAGAATCTTGCAGTTTGTTTGATTATCAAAAAAATCTCATGGTTACATCTTACTTACAATTTTGTAGTTTGACAAGTATTTGCCAGAAACACTTTCCTGAATAGAATCACTTCTAGACATTCCTCGAGTACAAAGTCTGTCAATTTTTGAGCATCTGTTGAAAGAAGTTGCTCTTCCTGTTTAGCCCTTCTTTGCTTAGCTCAAGTAAAACGTTTAAAGAATCTGCAAATCGACTTGTTGATGGTTGATCTTGAATCCATGGTTGCCACATATTTCATTGTTCATAAAACTTTCATGTGAGAATGATTTAACTTTCAATACATCACACACTTGTACAGCTCAAAACTAAATACTGACTGTGAAACGGAAACCCTATTAAAACTACCTATACCAATAAACGTTTTGATAAAGGAATTTCAAGGTATAAATTTTCTTGTTTTCTATACTTTTAAATGGTTCTGGAAATTAAATATTGTGATGCGGACCTGGATTTTTATCTCTTTATTGTGATGATTTTCGCTTTTCGTAATTTGTTAATAAAGATAACAGTTAACAAAAACGAATTTTGTCGTAACATAAATACTAAACCACATGGAGTGCACAAGTGTTTATCAATTTCATCACAGTATTTCCTTCGTGAGTTATTTGTTTGGGCCTATCAAGTAAACACAAGCGAATGCCATGAAAAATATTTATCCACCAGACCATCGTACTGACCCAATTTTTCATTTCGGCACTAATCGATACTCTTAATTCTCCAGACAATAAGAAATTATTTTCATCTTCCGGGGAACAGCGCAGCTACAGCCGGAAGATGTAACAAATCTATTTTTTATTTTTGAATTTTTGTTTCCGTTATAAAACTTTTGAAATTTATTGTTTCGTATTTGTTCTATTACATTTTTTTGATAATAAAACAAGTTGGGAATAGTCTTCTCACTATACTAGTTTTGTTTCAACGATGTAGGGATGTGGATTGTTCGACTGAGAGACTATGAAAACAAAATTTGAAACAAAAAAATCTAAAACAATTGACATCGAAAAGAAGTTTTCTTCTTGTGAGACATCTATAGTTTCAAAATATATCCAAACAGTTGAAAATATTTACATTTTAGTTTATTTTTGAACAAATACCGAAATAGATCAGTTTTAACTTACAGAGGATTCAATTTTTTCAAAAATCTTTCTAAGCGCTAGAGAAATAAAAATAAATTAACTCACATTAACTCACGTCTACTTTTGTCGATGTTTCGTATAGGATAGAGATAGAGAAATGATTTATTTTCAAAAAAATGTACAATTTGTAGACAAAAGCTTGTAAAAACTATATAACAAACATAAAAATAACTAAATAAACATTCAAATAGAATAAAGTATAAAATATATAAAATAATCGATTTGATTTCAATTGGCAAGTGATTGTGCATTTTTTTTTAATTGTAAAATATCGACCCCTCCACTAATTCTGAACGTGGAGTAGGTTAGTAAAGGTCATGCTGCGCGTTCCTAAGTGGACAGCCGTGCAACGATCTTTCTGAAATTGAAGAAGCATGCTGGGTCACGCTTCTCCAATTTCAGAGTAGTCCAAGTAAATATCTAATAGCTCTCCCATTTGTAGTTTGAAGATTAGTTCAAATTGAGTTATACCACACGTACCAAAGAATGGAAGGGCATATCGAAGATAAGATTCAATAAGGGCATAATAGAGTAGGGGGATAATTTCAGTTCTTTGGAACTCTCATTTTAAGCAATTACCCAAATCAAACTCTGAGAATTTTCTAGATTCAACGATGTCAATTGTGGTTATAAATAGAAAAGACTGTAATCTATTTTTATATGATAAAATTTGAGAATTGGAATCGCACTATGATTTAATGGTGGTCTATGGTCCTATGAAGTGCTGTGCGATCAGGTTTGCTCTAAGAGAAACTAGTATCGTCTACAATACTACATATTTCACCACTGATGTTTAGATAGACGTTTATAAACAGTTTTTGGCACTCCAAAAAGCCTCTTTTCGATCCTTGAATTATTTTCGATGTGTCATCTTTTTCGTGGTTCCTGCATTGAATTAACATGATTAAATCAACGGAGTTACATTTTTTCAACATGAATCGTTTCAAGAAATTTGGATTCAACATATCTAAACATGTGGAGTAAGACCTTTGAGATATCCAGATCTAGGAAGTACGTGGAATCTTCTATCTCTAATCAGGCACTCTTCATCTGTATAGGGTATCTCATCACTTCCCTCATTAAATCGTAATCTATAGTTTCAACCCAACCAACAGCAGGTTCTTGGTTAAAACCATGGTTAAACCTTGGATGCAGAAAATTCTCGCACTGCATGTTTAAATGAATGGAAATTTTTTTCCATGCCATAATTTCACAATGGATCTGAATTAACGATAATACAAAGCTGATATATTCTTTTCTAAATATCTTTTTCATTATAAACATCTTTACTTTAACCAAAATTATGCCACATACAAGGTCTGGCTTTTAAATATCGAGACTGCGTGCCTAGAGGGCGCCCTAGACGGTTTTCAGTCACTATTATAGTATTTGTACAGTAGCGGTTTGAAACGAACGAGTTTTTTTCTCGTGGAGTAACGTATAAATCTCAAATTTCTCGTTAAATTGAAAAACACTCCGACTAAGTGCTCTAAATTGTTGCAAGAGGCCTATGGAGACAATTCTCTATCTCGTGCGCGTGTTTTTGAGTAGTGTAAGCGCTTTAGTGAGGGCCGAGAGAGCACTGAAGATGACCAGCGCCCATGTCGCCCCAACTCCGGAAACAGTGACCAAAATCAACCAAATTGTGAGTGCAGATCGTCGAATGAGCAACCGAATGATTGCAGAAGCTGTAAACGCCGATAAAGAAACGGTTAGAAAAAGTCTGTGTCAAAAAATCTGATTCCTGACCAAAAGATCTTGCGTCAAGGGGTCTGCTCAGATTTCCTTAAAAGATCTGCTTTGATAGGGATTTGAGTCTATGGAAGCGGTAAAGCAAAAAACGGCAGAGCTCCTAAATGTCCTAACCAAAAAAGACTTCCAGCACTGCTTCCATCAATGGAAAAAACGTATGGAAAGGTGAAATGTAGAATAATTTTTATAATAAAACCCCTTTTTCGTTACCAGTTCGTTATTTGATAGCCAGACCTCGTATATCTGTTTCAATGTTCCTCGAATCTCATAATAATTAATTTATGATTCAAGACGCTTCACTGCGGACTAAATACCTCATTGTCGTGGTGTATAGTGCACCAAAATTCCGTAGCATAAGATTGACTCATCCCTTGTAATTTAGATGGGTGCATAAATATCAATAAGTTGAGGATGTTGTTGTCATCCGGGAAGCACGAAACTCGGTTACGCTACGGATTCCAGATCGTCGAATATTTCAAATTTGTCCGGTATGTTCTTGGTGATACATACGTCCTACGAGATAGTTTGATGGTATTTGAAATTTAGAAGCAGAAAGATTTTAAAAAGTTCGACATCATCCATAACTTTGATCATTATTTTGTATGTCTATGTAGGATTTTCAATATCTGTTCATGTTCGGATGGTTGTTGAGTCTGTTTAAGTAGCGTTCACTGAAGATACTCATTTCTTCTTTCACCGAATTCACTCGAAGATCTTTCCTGATTTCATTATTGGGCATAAGGCACGGTGCTTCGATCGATTGTCCATGATACTTTAGACTGAAACCTCTATATAATCTCGAAGTGAGATTTGGCTGCTATCCCCCATAACTGGATTCCATAGATTCATATTGGCTTGAAGGTAACTTTGTAAACTAATTGTTCCAAGTTAATCTTCTGTCTAGATGGATACCCAGGTACTTAACGATGTCTGTTTGTGATTTAGCATTACTGTAGGTGCAACTCCTCCACACTTTGTGTAGGTGGTTTGGAGATAATTATGCTTCTCCAGATTATTGTCCAGTCGTTTATTTTGATCAGACGTACGGGTTTGTGTGGTTTGTCAATATTGCTTTGTGGTCGGGAGATCATAGAATAGGTCCAAGCACCTACCGATTTTACTGGGAAAAGTTTACTTGTTTTTCATCCACATTCCACCGTAGAATAATTTTCTTGCAAGTATCTTGTATATTGTATGTGGAAACTGTTTCTTAAGTTTAAAGAAAGAAACTTGGAGTCAAACCTGATCAAAGGCATGGATCACATCTAAAAAGGCTACTACACAATAGCTTTTGTTACACAAATACACAATTTATTGTGTCCACTATCCTAAACACTTGTTCGATGGCACTATTTTCATGTCTAAATACGAATTGATGATTTTGTAGCATTGGCATGATTTTCGTAAGTAGTAATTTTCCAATAATTTGCTGAGGATGGGAAGAAGGTCTGTAGGAGGTGAAGTCATTAGGAAGTTTCCCAGGTTCAGGGATAAGGGTGATTTTGGGAAACTTTTCCTGGGGAGGGGAAGTATCCTAGACGTATGGTTGCATTAAAAATAATGGTTAGTAAGACTACATCTTTCCTAGGAAGTTCTTTGACTACTTTTCCTGTGAAGAGGTCACAACATTGGGGCTTTATTTGGATAATGGCTGCTTCTAATTATTGTATTTACTTCTTTTATCGTGAAGAGTTTAGACAGTGGTGACATCCGATATAGAGTTTCTGTTCCATGCTTTATTTTATCTCTTCCATTTTGCGAATTCAATTGCACTTTTTTGCTTTACATAGACTCACGATTTGTCTGCTTTTCAAATTGGAGGAATTCTTAAAGTGAATGGTTCTATTATCTGAAATTAGCTGAGTCTACTCAGTTTTTCAATTGTTAATTTATAAAATTTGATAATCCTTCAGTTTCAAGTTTTATTTTCTTTTCAGTTTAATCAAAATTTTCTTTACGAATTTTATTAGAATCCTTTAGAGTAAAAGTGTCTAATTCCAAGTAGCTGTCTAAGTATTGAAATATTAATGTAATCAATCCGCCTATAAGAAAATTTAGCTCAATATCGTGGAATTTGCTCATCAACTTAAGAAAATTTGGAATACACTGCTCAAAATAATCAAAGAAATTCTAACATTTGGAAACAGCTACATTGGTTTTATTTTGAATATTGAATAGAAAAGAAGAACAGATCACGAGTTTGGTACCACTCGATCCCTTCCCTTTTAGACTATTTTCGACCTCAACTCTTCACTTCTTTTGGGGTTTGTCGGCGATTCTTTTTCCACCATGTTGTGTTTAATAAGCAAATGGTGAAAAACATGGTTAAACCAAAAGAGCTGCATTTCTTGAACGTAGGCTTGGATCATTTTATGTTAAAGATCGTTCTGATGCTTCTATATAATCAAGAAGTTTCCAGACCTAAACATAACTAGATATTCCACCAAACAATTACGGTTTCTATAATTGACAATATAGTGTTTCAGGGTAACATCTCTAGCACAGTTCGAGTTGTACCTTATCAACAGAAGTCGACTTATGAGGGTTTACTCAACGATATCTTCTGCCAAACCAATAGAATGTGGAGTCCCTCAAGGCTCAGAACTAGGCCATATTTTGACCAAATTTGTCTATTTGCAGACGACACTAGTTTCTCTTGGAGCAGCTCTATATCTAGTGACTTAATCACCATTAAATCATGTTGCGATTCTAGTCTTCTATAAATTGCAGCCGTTTGTATTTACTAAAACTAACATTGGTGTCATCGAATCTGTACAATTCTTGGTACCTCCTATTTAGGCTGAGATCAGTTTCCAAAGAACTGTCAATAGTTTATTATGCCCTTATTGAGTCGCATCTCCGATATGTCCTTCCCTTCTGGGGTACGTGTTGAGCAACTAGAGAAAACCTCCAAACTACAATAGAGAGCTTTTAGATATTTACTCCTATTTAGAAATTTTATTTCACATTTATCCACTTAGAAAAGTGGAGCACGATCGCACGTTCAGAATTGAATTAAATTGAAGCTCAATACTTTACAATGCAAAAAAATAAACAAGCATTTGCCAATTAAATTCAAATCTTTTCTTTCAGCATTTGGGATAGGATAAAGTGTAAAAAGGTATTTGAGAAGGTGTTAAATACATATAAAAGTGTCTAAAAGATATTCAATAAATGGAAAAAAGTATGTGGAATGTTGTAAAGTGTGAAAAAAATGTCTAGGAAGCTTTTATTTGAAAAAAAAGTCTTTGAGATGGAAAACAGTGTGAAAAAATGTTAACAACAATTATAATTCAATAAAAAAGTATGTGGTAGAATGTTAAAAATTATATAGGAAGCTTTTGATTGCATAAAAAAAGTGTTTGAGATGTAGTAAAGTGTAAATAAGTGTCTAGGAAAACTTCAATTAAAAACACCTGTCTGGAATGGAATAAAGTGTGAAAAGGTGCCTGAGAAGGTGTTAAATAAATATAAAAGTGTCTAGAACGGATTAAACTGTGAAAAAAATGTCTAAAACATTTTCCATGAATGAAAAAAGTGTGTGAGATGTTAAAAAACTGTCTAGAAGGCTTTTGTTTGAATAAAAACTGAAATAGATTTTGTATAGAACATAAAATTGAAACTTTTGATGACAAAAATAACAGCTGTGTGTAGAGAGCTTAAGTTTAAGGTTTTCAAAATGTTATATGGTTGTGTTGATTGTTGCATTTCGATTTTGTAAGTCTGGGAATGTGCGCTCACAATTTATGAATCCTGGTCAATCTATTCAGAATAATCACATATGTTGTCGTTAGTTTTTGATAAAAGATCGTTCGAATTAGGGTGAATTGAAGGTAAAAAATTTAGTTATACACATACAGATTTCGTCGGAAACGTCGAATCTAAACTTTTGTTTATAAAGACAACTTTTTGGGTAATATAAATTTGGGAGTTATATATCTAATTTTTACCGTCGTTCATAGGACTATAAATGTAGTTTCGGGAAGCTTATCTAATACCTCACTTTGATCAATAAGTGGTTGTCATAATGTACCTGCCAGGAATTTCATCCGAGTCTGGCACCGAATTCAACGTTTAAATCCATCATACTACAAGGAGAAATGTCTAGACGACGAGGAGCTTATTAAGAGATTATGCTCATTATGCTGAGGCATTCAGCTGCAATTTGTAAATTGAGAGAACTTGCACACATTGAGTTGTATCCAGGTGTTTGTACAGTATACCAACTAAATGAATTTTATTCCAATAGAAAAAAAATTCTCATTAAAATAATTTAGGAGAATCAAAAATGATTTCAACTGTTAGTATACAGTTGAAATCTCATTTTTCGTTTCTATATCATTTTTTTACAGTGGACTTCTTTGTATAGTCTATTTTTATGAATGAGAGAGTAATAAAATTTGTAACCCTTAGGCGTATCACTAGATTTATGTTAATTAATGGTATCAGAATCTAGTTGAGATGTTTCTATCTTCAACAACGTAAAAATTTAAATTGAAATTATATACAATCAAGTAAACATTTAGAAGATTATGGAAAGTTGTGTTGCTTTCCTTTTATAACTAAAGATATTTTAAAATGAAAAGTTTTTAAACCATTTTATGTAAGTTGTATGATGGAGGAAAGCTTCTCGGAATTAAATACTAATTTCAGATGCCTTGACGAAGTTTTATTTTAATTTTGATTTGTAAACTAGGAATTAATTACTGCTTGGAGGACTAATTTCGAAATTACAGTCAGATCTTTAATTACGGTGAAATATTTTTGAAATATTACTTTTTGTCTCTATGAAAGTTGAGTTTTCTTGGATGCCAGGCCTCGATTTTTATTTCAAAGCTTCATAAGAGAGAATTGGGGTCAACGAAGATTGGAGGTTTGTTAATTATTCATAACCATAACAGCTTTTCATTATATAATGCTTCACTGCTGTCTAACGATTTTTTACGATTACGCAGAAATGACAAAATTTACTGAAACGTGGTCATCAATTTCAATTTGTTTCAGTTCAATAATTGCAATTCACATTCATAGGAAACATTTGGAATACATACTGGTAGCCCGCACCAAGAGGCGGAGCACGGGAGATGCCTGTGGATATCAATCTTGAAATTCTGCAAGGAAAAGACGTGCCCTGGTAGCTGGCACCAGGAGGCGGAGCACGGGAGATGCCTGTAGATATCAATCTTGAACTCCTGCATGGAAAAGACATGCCTTGGGAGCTGATTCCATAGGCTTGCACTTCTCCAAAGAAAGGAGTAACAATATATTGATGTTCTGGGCGTCTGTAGGCGAAATCGATGCTGATAAGGCACGTCTACTTGTCCAGTAGGTCTTGTAGATACGCGAGATTATGCTGGACAGCTCGGAAGAGTATCGATAAAACATAGTGAGATCCGCGACCTTTCTTCATTATCTAAGCTGTCCAAGTTAACTAGTTAACTTTGGATCACCTCTAAGTCGACTTGCGTCGATCATCCTCATGGTATACCGAGCTCCAAATGAGCCAGCAACACTCTGAGATGAATAGATTTCGGTCTAGTAGAAGATTAGAAGCTGTTGCAGAGTATATATCTTTTGGTCTTGAAGAAGGCTCTAAATTTGTGCCTTAGCTGACTATACCAGGACATTTTTCTCCAAGTTTAAACAGCCAACAAGCGGTGATAATGACATTTTATGTCCATACAAGAACTAATTCTGAACTACAAAGTAAACTTTCTTTGTAAAAACAGCATCCTGGATTTCTGCTGCATTAAACTCAATCAGATTACTTCCATCCTACTCCAGAATGGTGGGTTTTGATGCTGGTGAACTGTTGCTGATTAGAACGATGATTCTAGTTTGCAGCTATGGATCTGGTTTGCATTTTTATCGACTAGATCGTTGATGTACAAAAGAAAGAGAGTGGGTGACAAGATCGATAGTGACTTGGATGGATCAGTCTTTGAGAAAGCTTCTTAGCCAGTTGATGAGCTAGGACGAAAAACCCTCTTCATTAATTTGCATACCAAACTCTGCCTGGGGCCTTCGATATGTCCAGTGCGATTGCTCTAGATTCCTCAGTACAACTGCAATGTTTAATGATGATACTGCCATTTTGGTCATTGGAAAATACCACCAAGAAGCTGATATGAAATTACAAACATCGATAGAGCTCATTAACAATCAATAATGCTCAAGCTCTTATTGTTAATAATGCAAAGAATTTGGTAATGGCACTTGGTGATAGACTTCGCTGGTGAGATCTATGGTAAACAGCTTTGGAGCTATGCTAGTAAAATCAACACTCAGATGATACATCGTTTCCAAAATAACATCGTAGATCCACCTCGGTACTACTGCAGCAGATCTGTCAATAGTCTTGAACTAAACTAAAACCTTATAACTTGACTCACTTGATTGTCATACTGAATTTTTCCACCAATAAACCTTCTCCTACGAAAGTTAACTCCAAAGGGAAAACCTCATTAGTGCGAGAAGGTTTATTTGTGAGAAAATTTAGTATATAAGTGATTTGAGTATAGTTATTGGGTTTAAGTTTACTTCCAGTCTCTGAAGACGATATCTTGGTTATCGAAACGTGTAATTGTGAGTGTTGGTGTAGTTTCAAAAATTTCAGCTTACTCATAAACAGACTGCTCTCAATGAAAATATGAAAATAGATGTACTATTATCTGTGGAAGGCAAATATCTAGAGATGTTTATAAATATCATCTTCACAAACTTATGATCCTTCATAAATGACTAGAAGATGATCTCGATAGAATACAGTTCAGATAGATATGGGATATACTAAATGGCCACTAAGTTCTCCAGAGATGAATCCTTTTACGTAAATAGGTGAATAACAAAGCTTAAAGACCAAACCAAAGACCAAAAATAAGGAATAAAAACTTTATATTTGGCAACTCTACACACCATGATGTATGGATTTTGGGTCACGTATACACAGCGACCCAAAGGATATGAGATACTGGAGAATCCAGTGTTGGCAGCTAATCCATCAATCCCACTCCTTTTAATAATGTGGAATGACTTTGAAAACCAGAGATGTTCGTCTTCTATTTCATACTCTTCCAGGTATAATGCTCTGGAGTTTCCTTCGTGTTTCACGCTTCGAGGGAATGTGGAGGTTTCGTCCTCTGTGCGATAAAATCTGCACGCCGCATTATTTACTAAGTCTAGCATCTTCAGGTGTTTGTTGAAGCGACAGTGCCTCGATAGAACTTCTGTTGGTCTTCTTAGATTGTCCTTCCTTGTCTTCTCTGGCTATAGTTTCCCAGAAGAGTCTCTACCTCTGTAGGTTCTTCCAGTAATCGGTTTCACCTTCTTCTCCAATGCTTTTTCCATCGTTCTGTAGCTGATATATATCTTGGGTTGATTATGGGAAAAAATAACACATAATGGGTAAACCACTAAAGCCTAATTCTTCTTAATGAAATTGGAGAAGAAAAGAAGATGCTGTAATTGATTAAACTATCTCCCGATGAGGTTTCTGCGTGAATATACAGGAAAAAGAAATTGAATATTAACAAATTATGTTAACTTCTCGGAATCGGATGTTGAAGTTGATTTAGTAAAACTACGACAACAACAAGTTTCCAAATCAGGTACGAAATTTTTTATTTACGAGACAGAAGAAGAAAATACTCACTCTTTCAATGATGCACACCAGGTCAATAATACTACCAACATCGACATGGTGTTCACCCGATCTGGTACCTTGTATGGTTGCTTCAGGAACAACTATCTGCAAGTTGACGAAATGGGATATGAGACCTTGACCAGTTGATACCTGAAAAAAATCAATCAATCGTAATTATATGTCTAATTTTAAGCTTAATTTTTCCATTTATTATTACAGCAATTAGTTTATTTTAAATTGTGTGTGTTTATAATTCTTTTTTATTCAATCCATTTTCCCAAATTCCAGGAAACGTATAGGTATAATGATGCAAAAAGAAAAATCATAAGCACCAATAATAACCCTAGAACCACAACGTGGGGTCATTCAGGTGGACTCATAATTGCGTTAATGACTATAATAACAAAGTCAAAACTATCTTTTGAGGAAAATGAGCAATCGATAGATTTAATTACAAAGATAGTAGTATCGTTGACAAGAACATTTGCCACATACATAGACAGAACGGCAGAATACTGTCAGGAGCTGCGCATGACTTATTTTGCTGACTGCATGCGTCGTGCGCTGCGCACTGTCCTAACATACCGACTCTTAAAGTGAGTCCATGTATTTCAGAGGTTCTGTCACGATAAGCTGAAACTACTATTACATATTTGAATAAGTCGTGTCACTGACGTTTAGTAGCAACTTTGAAAATGACAGCCATTTAAGTGAAGCAATGGTTTTAGAAGTGTTATACGGACTCTGCTCCATCGAAAACAATCATTTGCTATTAGTTTGTTGAATTTAAACCTGGTCGTCCAGACACTAATGATGGTGAAGGTGAAAACATAAAAAAAGTCCACAAATTGGTTATATCTAATCGTAAATTGAAATTACGTGAGACAGCTGAGGCCATGAAGATATCAGAAGGCAGTGTCTTTACAATTACACCATGAGTGGTTGTCGCTCACTCGGTGATAGTTGATCAAACACAACAACGTGTTGATGATTCAGAGAAGTGTTTGGCCATTTTTAGACTTAATAAATCAGATTTTTTGCCTCTATATGTGTTAATGTGTTAATGGATCCATCACTTCACTCCGAAATCGAAACGATCATCATATGAGTGAACTGCAGCTGGTGACCCACGTCTGAAGCTTCCAAAGGCACAACAGTGAACTGGGAGGGTTTTGGCTTGAGTATTTTAGGAATATTGTTCATCGACTATCTCCCAAAAGGGAGAGACAAGCAACAGCGAATACTAGAGTTGTTGGATGAAGACCTTATATGTCGAAGAAAAAACCACTGTTTCACCAAGAACAAGAAAATGCACAAGTCGAAGGCAACAATGGTTAAATTGAATGAATTACACTACGAATTGCTTCCTAATTCACCATATAGTGCGGATCTGATCCCCAGTGACTACTGATTTCAAAAAGAGCTCGCGGGTGAGAAATTAAGCCCAAATAGCGAAGCAATTGCTAAAACTGCTACAAGCTCGGCATCTTGAAGTTAGAGAAGCGTTGGAATGATTGTATTGCTCCTGAAGAAGAAAAATTAATGAATTTTTGGCAAAAAATATGTTTTTCTCAGTTAGTTACAACGATTATCATATGAACAGGTGACAAGATATATAATTAGTTATAGGAGGTTAAAGGGAACGAACGTACACTGAAAAAACAGTCGTTGGAGGAATAAGAAAAAGATCTCTGCTTACATGAAATATGGTTTGGTTGTTAAAAATATGAATGGATCCCTCTTGTATGTATCGAGAACCCATAATTTTTTATTTTTTAGATAAAATTTTTTAATGCTGTATCATAAAAAAATACATACAACCCTAAATTTTCCACCCTCTACTATCAACCCCTATTTTTTATTTGTTAATTATTAACTTTAATTTTTTTGTCAAGGTTTTTATTTTTTTATTTATAATTTCAATTTCCTTTTTATATCGATCGCATAATTTTGATTTTTTTGTGCAATTCTCATGCTAATTTTACTCTTATCGAAAATTTATCATCAAGTTCTAGTGCAATAATTATTTATTAATAACTGAAAAGTCAGTTTTTATTATCAAGTAAACAAAATCGTGTTGTTAGCTGCCACCAACAACGGCCAGTATCGTACCTGTACATATTGTACTTAACATTTTTTGCAAATAGTTTTAAATCAAAACAGAAACGTATATTCAATAAATATACACGTTCTATTATTGAGGAAGGGGAGTTAAATAATGAGCAAAAAAATGAAAGCAATAAAATCTATATACAATATTAGCTTATCTATTTTGGAATCATATGAAAAAACTACCATAAAATCGCTTATTTCGTCTATAAACATTTCCACTATTATCAAACAAAGAAATAAAATGGTTGGACAACTTGAAAAAATTGCTGTTGCCGGAGAATTACTGTCATTACTTGTGGCAAATTGTTGGTTTCCCAATGGAGACACCTGTTAGTATTGGCTATCAATCGAATATCTTTGTACGTTCCAACAATCACGTTACTAGGAGTCAATCGATTTAAGTGATCGGCTTTTCCTGACAATATCCATTCTCTTTATGAGAGGTTGAGTTCACGAGCGGTAACCGTAATACTAGAGGCGGTTATCAACTTTTTACAAAGCTAGAAACTATACTGGATGTTTGAATTAGCTCCAGAATTTGAATCTCAATATTTCAGAAGTAAAAATAATATTAATTCTGATAAGTTTTCGTTGTTTTCGTGTTCTGTTTTTACAACAATGTCTTCTATACCTTCACCAGAATTATTAATATTTCCACTTTCAATCTCAAGTGAAAATATATGCATGTACAACAAAAATTAGTTCAGGCATTGGATCAAACATTAGCGTAAAAACTGGAGAAAATGATATTCATAGATGTGTTTGACCAGAAACTTGGACAGCTTAGAGGATACATGCAACGTCGCTGATCTGATTCTTTTTCACTGATACCACCACGGCAGATGCTCTTCTGAGCTATCCAACATAATTCCACCAAGAGCAGTGTCTGCAAGACAAACTCGACAAGCAGACGGGGCTTATGAACACTAAATTCGTCTGCAGACGCCCAGAACTTCATTTCATTGGATAAGTACGAGCCTGTGGAATCATCACCCAAAGCACGTCTTTACCAAATATTTGAAAATACAGAAGTTCAAGGTCAATATCCACATTCACCCCTATACGGCAGGTACTATTCGAACTGCTCGCATGTAATAGGGTTTGTCATCTTGTGCTTATTCTCACAGCCTATCTCATCCTGTAAATGAATAAAGGAGAGGCGTTGACATTTCTGAGTAGCCATATGATATCTTCCTTAAGAGACACTACATTGGATTCCTCATAACTTACCCTGTAGCCTAGAAGACAGCTAACTGGCTGAACACCCACAGAGATCTGCAAGCCGAATCAACTGGCCATGCAAAAATCTGGATGCAGTCCAAAGGTGAGTGCCCAATCATTTCTATGGGAAGCGACCAAATGACGCTCACCACCGTGAACAATAAGGATTTGGAGGCACCCATCACATAGCGGGTGACTCCAAGCCTGGTGTACTGGAGAATGGAGAGTACAGCATAGAGTCAACTAGTACAGAGATGGCTCTAGGAGAAATGGCTTGGTGAGAGCAGGCTTCTGCGGAAGAGACCCATAAATAAGCGAATCTCCTTCGCTTGGGGAATACTCTATCGTCTTCCAAACCGAGGTATTCGCTGTGGCCACGCGATAAAAATCGACACCACAGGAACACTTGAGTTTCTCAGACAGTAGAGCTGCAATACAAGCCATACCGACTGAAAAGTGCTAGTGCTACTCGATCCAGCTCGATTGGGTGTCCGGTCACTCACCGAGGGGCCCAGAATCAAACGTCGGTGTGACTAAAAGCGCCGCGTCTCTCAACGGTCTACTCGCAAGGCGGGCTCGGCAAATATGGATAGAAACAACTGGAATGTGACAAGCAAGTAAATGCACGTATAGATGAACCACCAAACAAATGCTCCAGCTAAACAGGTACGAAATTCGTCTAGTGACCCAACTTTCAACCAAAAACTGCCATCTAAGACTCTCCATCTCCACACTATGGGCATCACAGATGATCTAGATTGCTACTGGTGCGTGAAGGAAGATGTAACTGCAGACCACGTCATCTGTGAGTGCCCAGCACTCACACGAGCGTGGTTTAAACAATGGGGTGAGTTTAATGACATCAAAGGGTTCAGTATAAGATCCTGATCGGTTTTCAAAGGACTTTGGTAACGTTAAGTGAGGAACGATGGTCCTATGTGCTCAACGGCTCCTTGGTCGTCCACAATGTAATTAGTATGATGTATGAGCCACAGAAAAAATGAAATTGATTCGTTTTTTTGTATATCCCATAAATAAGATGAAAAAACCATTTTATTTCATTATTCATGAGACAAACTCTATTAGATTTTGTTTCTCAGGGTTGCTTATCCCAGGAAGTGAATTTATGAAACAAGACCATTTCTCTTGGAATTTGAGCCAAGAAAGTTTTAGGTATTTGATAATATCCAAGTAACGGTTCCTTTTATGAACTTCAAACTGAATTAGCAGTGAGTTCATTATGTAACCTCATATCCCAAATCCCAACAGTCCCAATAAATATCAAACTTTTCGTAATTTCATCAAGCGAATAGCGCAATTTCTACAAGTAACACGACTCGTTTCATCACTATATTAAAAACCATCAACCCTTGTCAACGTCGTCTCAATCGACTCTCAACCATCAGCTTTTGTTTTGTAGTAGAATAGCGAATTTCTGAGGCTCATAATCCCTCAAACTGGGTGACGCAATCTTCAAAAGTACACTAAATGTGATTATCGTGAAAAATACAGGGTACCCTAATGTTAGTACAAATTTCGTTCGAACTATAATCAACTTAATGTATTCCATTCTTCAATATAATGAATATAAGTGAGTTTGTTGTTGTTGAATATCATCTAGTTAATAATATTGACTAACTTCACAAAGTTCGTTAGTGTGCCTTGATGTGTTTCATCAAATTTCCTTACTGCTTTGAAATTCACTAATCCCTGGATGCTTATAACGAAGTACGTGGCTGGTGTATTTACCGTAGGATCTATTTTAAAGGATTTAGTTGGACGTTCAGCTCCTTAAATCTGGTAAAGGGTCTATTCGAAATCAAGATTCTAATAACGTTATTCAGGAAAGAAGGGCCGGAAACCTTGGAACGAATCAAATATATTTATACATAGCGTACTCTATCCACTCTATTTGTCACTTTCCCTGTAAAGGATGTCATGATTCATTCTAGAGAGATTTCTCAATCTCTACAATGATACTTTATTGTCAAAAAATGTAGACGAAAGCTTGTAAAATCTGAAAAAAGCAAACATAAAAATAACTAAATAAATATACAAAAACTACAATTAATGCCCTCAAATTATTACGAAATGCGGCAAGGGATTGTGCAGTTTTTTTGCATTGTAAAATATTGAGCCCTTAACTAATTCTGAACGTGGAGTAGAAGGGTGAAGATCGTTCTGAAATTGGAGAAGCGTGCTTACGAATTAGGTGACCAGATTCATTCAAACATGAAAGAGGAAGGAGGAGTCAGATTTATTAATCTTTTAAAGAAGTCCCTGCTGCTTAGTCCGAGTAAATATCTAACTAATTTGTAGTTTGAAGAATTGCTCAAATTGAGTAGCACCACACGTACCACAGAAGCGATTTAATAAGGGCATAATGAACCGTTGAGGAAGTATAGTTTCACGTAATTTTTGAAGAAGGCACTATCCGAGAATTTCCTTAGGTGAGATAAAGATCGCTTCTTCTTTGCAAATATACGTAAACTTTTAGTGAACCAGGGCTTATTTTGCTTAATTTTAATACACCTTAGGGGAATGTCCACATCACCAGAAAGCATGTTCCAGTCAGTTGTGCTTGAAGTTTTGAAAATTTTTTTCCAAAAAGATATGTTTAGATCTCTATACCAAACTTGGAAATTATCGGTCAAATATACCTTTCAATTTGATTATAAATGGAACATCAGAAATTGACTTTTGTTATTTAGTTATTTCTAGATATTTTCCTTTCTCATATATCCCTAAATTCTCTTCTTCTGCTTTGTTAAGAATCCATGTTTCACCTTCTTAGCTCACTGGTTTTATCATTGATTTGCATAGATGTAGCTTCATCTTTCTGGATCTTATTATAACATTCAGACCTGCCAATTAATCACATCCCTTTGTCATCCTTGCTTCTACATTTCCTCTGTATTTTCTTCAATCTTCTTTCCTTTCTTGGTATTGCCATTTTCGTCGTTTATGGCATTATTTCTTGTTCCCATATAATAGTTATTAAATAATTCTTATCTTCAGTGCAGTTCCACTGTATTTAATTAATTCTAATTCTATTTCGTCTTATACAGGGATTCACCATTCTCAGTATTTTGGCAGGTGTAAATTATTTTTCCTTCCATTTTTATTATATTTTATTTTTTGAAACACCCTGTATACGTTACCTGGAAATTATTGTTTATTTTTTAATTAATGTGGTGCCTTCATTTACTGGACAATCCAGTATATACAGCTGGTCCATCAATCCCACTTCTTCTTAAGTCTAGCATTTGTATAGTGAAAGATGTTTTGATTGATGTTTCATAAAGGTTAATGAAATATTTGAGGAAATTTATTCGATAAATTTGATCCCATAAACTGGTTAATTACCGAAAATTTCGGTTTTCGTTCTATTGATAATTTAGTAATATCAATTAACAAAGTTTTGTTTATGTAGTATGGAATTACGGTACGCCTATTGCAGATGGCCAACACTGAAGCGCTGCAAATGGAAAGTTTCCTAATTGTTTCCAAACACTGTTTATGAAAGTAGTTGTTTCAATTTTCCCTATATTATTAATCACTAATAACGAAAGGAGACTTGTTAATCGAAGCGCTAAAAATTTCAATGCTAGAGAAAAATACTTGAATATGAAGAAAAAATTTTGAAAACGTATCGAGATCTACTCCTTATGCTACGCTAAGAAATGTCTCCTCGATTTCCTAAGATATCCACCAAAAAAACCTGGAGATTAGAGCAGTCCTGTACATTGATCTCTCTCTGTCGTCTCTCTTCTCTCTCTCCTCTCTCTCATCTCTCTCTCTCTCTCTCTTTCCTCTCTCCTCTCTCTTTCCTCTCTCCTCTCTCTCCTTTCTCTCCTAATTCTTTCTCTCCCTCCCACTCTCTCTAACCAAGTTATCGTCCTCAGAAACGCGCTTCAAACAGTGTAATTATGAGTGTTGGTGTAGTGGTGGTGTAAACCTTGTGTTGAGTTATCGAAACGCACCTCAAACAGTGTAGTGGTGGTGTAAACCGTGTGCTCAGTTATCGAAACGCGCGTCAAACAGTGCAATCGTGGGTTTTATTGTAAACAGTTAGTTCAGTTTGAATATCACTAAAGGTTCAAGAAATTCCAATTTGTTAAATGAGCTTTTCATGAAAAGAATTTCAAATCTGTTTATCAATATGGTTGTTTTTGTATGTTGTTTGCCAAATGATGTACATAAAAAGTTGATTTTTATGAGATAATAAACTCAATTTTTGAACTATGATATAAGCGAGGCTTGGCAAGGAGCGGTAAGGTTCGATTATTTCCAAACGAGCTTCATTCATAATGGAATATATTTCAAAGGGAATTAAATGTATGTCTACTTCAAAGGTAGACGGTATTCCTGACACAAATAATTTTTTTTTATCGAGATTCAATATTTTGATAAAGTTTAATTAGAAATGGTATATTTCCATTATTCATCAACATTAGATGTAATGGAAACGAAAAGGACATTTACGAAGGATATTTGAAAAGTTTCTGACTCCAACCCAATAATTCTCGATATAAATTGGAAAATATATTTGCGCATGCGTGGAGAAGATTCTCACTAAAACTCCAAACTAAAATAGGGATTCGATACTGTATAGAGTCAAAATTGGGTCATAATTCTTAGATTTTTGAGGTTATGTACTATTTGTAAGGCACCATAAAATTTTTGTTGACCTCTCTTGATTTGAGTCTTTATTATTTCTTTTTGAGACCGCAAAGCTATATACTCATATGCCACAGCTTCTAATGTCCAAATTCGTCCATGTTTAACGTTCTGTTCAAACATTTGGAGCTTGGTCCTACTCTGAAGATGATCGACTCAATACAGACAGAGTTGACCTGAAACATTGACAGCTTAGAGATTAGAAGAAAGGTCATTGAACTTACTCTGTTTTACCGATATTACCAAGGCAGAGAATCTTCCGAACTATCCAGCATAATACCAGAAAATCATGTGCCAGATTTTGTGGCCTCGCAATTTAGAACCTGTTAGTAAAATTTCAGCCGCGCAAGTTAAACAAAACATTCATTTAGTTCAATGATAATTTCCGCCATATTTAGAAAATTTATCATAAAACTCATCCCCTATTTTGATTTGGAACAATTGTACCATCCCCCACAGTACCGATCTAGGACCAAGCGACTATGTACTTGAAGACGAATTTGGCGGACGAGGGCCATAACGATGATGACATTGAAACGACGAATGCAGCGGTCTGATCAGGTGGTATTATCCCATAAGAGTACTTACTTTATAATCACGCCTCGTACACAGATTTGACGGATTCATGATTTTTTTTTTGAAGAAATTATAGTAAACATCAGTGCGGTGGGTGACTGAGTAGACCTCTCAAGAATAATTCGATCGATATCTTACTACAATAAATGAAAATGAAAGGACGGTTCAGAGGGATTGCAAACCAAAATTATCACCGTAAGGGGAGTGTTTCTTGTTCCTACGTAATGACATGATATTTCAATTTCGTATTTCTGACATTGTAATTTAACTAGGTTTCGACTTAGTTCTCAAAAGGGAATTGAAGTCAAGGGAAGGGAAAAGATGAAACATCTGCTTAATTTTTGATTATTTCAATAAAGCTACTTTCCCCAGAGCTAGTCCCTTTGGGGATAAGCTACAAAATAATTTGAGGCTCGTTTCCAAGATATCAAAATGCTCATTATTTGAGTTACACCCTTAGTTGAATGGTATTTCTATGGTAAATAATACTTTTCAGAAAATTTGATTCCTGTATTAATTCTAACACTGGGAAAAAAAGTCTAAGCAACTAAACTTAACAATGACCTTTTACAAGTTTCTGGTGTAACTTCCTAGAACTTCCACGGAATTACATGCAACTAATTGTTTGATGTATTTTGTGAGGTAATGCGGTATTCCCTTATTCAGATTTACATGGGTCTTTGGAAGTTTCGCGTGGCCATTAGGCCGCAATGATCAAAAGGTAGAGAACTTGCAACGACTTAATATAGAATGTTGAAGCACCTTTTGGTGTTTGGATTATCTCCGTTCCAAGTAAAGAGAGTTACTTATTTTTATTTTAACTAATATACGAACAACTTATGTAATATACACTGCTCAAGATAACTAGAGAGCTGATATTAAGATAACCCACAACTGTCAGAATTTCCACCAGATCAAGCTCGTTTTGTTTTGAAAGGTATTTTGAAAAAAAAAACAATCGGTTGTGATCCTTTTTTATTTTTGAGAAGGAAATCTTTAAATCAAAGTGCGCCATGCTGCTTTGTTTGATTAGATTGCTATCAGAAATGACGTGGATCATATCCTGCATGAAAATTTAAGCACGAGAAAACTCTCGTGTCACGTTTTGAAAAACAAGTGGAGCAATAATATAACTTCAGAGTAGTGTACGATGTTGTTAAGAATAGTTTAGAGGAGTTTCAGAATAGCCAAGGAACGGTCGAAACAGTGGATCCAAAGTTGCACCAAAGACTGTGAAGGGATGGCTACCATTTTTTGAGATTCATAATAGTGTGATCTACGTCCACTACCTGGAGAAAGGCAGAACGGTCACTGGGCTGTAATATACCGAATCATTAACCAAGTCAAATTGAAGACAAAACGTACCGGTTCACACTTCCTTTCTCGTCCATCTGTTTTTATTTGAAATTTGAAAAAGTCACTCATTGGTCAGACTCGAATTGACTACCACTGATGCCTACTTTACAGACCTTCAAACTTGAATTTTGAAGGTATACTGTGACCTGTAGGGGGTTGTATGAACATTTTTCCCCCTTCCCATAAATTTCGGAAAAACTGTTTGCTTCTGAGTTGGTTAGGTTTTTTCTTTGTGCCTGAAACTTGTTCTTTGCCTATAACATCCAATAGGTGAACAAGGGGGATGTTCAATAGAAAAACGTTTTTTTTTTAATTAGATAGTGTTGACTTGTATTGATAAGTAAATGGAAAACCCTTTGGAAATCCATTCCATTGAGTTGAAATGTACAAGTAGTATTGCAGAAAAAGTTTTTCCTTCAACTGTTTTGATTTGAATTTCCATATTTTAATCACTTAATGAAAGTTACTATAAAATGTGTCTGACAACACAACTAACAACTTGTTAAGACTAATCTTGGATTTTATGAACATGACATCGACTTATTCGAATGTTATAGTTTGTTTATTATTTATTAGCGTCGCGTTTCTAACGGGATGTGATTTTGAATTGACTCGAATTACACGTTTTTGACTTATCGTGGCCTACAATTAACCTCATCTTCTGATTCAACAACAGTCACAATTGAAAAGAAAATGCTGAAGCAGCCGTGATAGCAAGAAAAATATGTTATACACAGTTAATAAGCGAACGATACAATTTTGATAGTATTTTTGTGTGTAATAAAATTATGGAGGTTTAGTGTACATCATTTGGTCGAGCTATTTTAGATATATAGTAGACAACTAATGTGAGTGAATGAGGTTTTATTGGTGAAATATCAAGGCTTACTTGATCGAAAGCAAGTTCTCTTATATCAATCCGTCTTTGCACCGTCAGATTATAATTTATTCACACCCATAGTGAAATTCCTCCTTGGGAAAAAATTGAGAATGCAGAGCGTCAATTTTTTGCATTCAAAGAGATTGATGAACATTGGGTATAGGGGATGTAGCCGATATTTTCTCAAAAAATTCAAAACATTGACTTTTTCTTCCTTATTTATCTATTAATCCGAATGCCTGATTTATAAGCACGCTTCTCCAATTCCAGAAAAGATGCACAATCAGTTGCCAATAAAATCTATGAAATATCTTCCCGTCAAATTCTTAATTATTTTATTTATCGTTCGTTTACTTTATAATCAGATATTTTTTATATATTAAGTTAATTACAAGGTCTTGTCTACAAATTGTGAACAATTTTTTGATAATAATGCATTTTCTTTCTTTAGAAGTACATTGCATATGAAGTAGAAGAAAACTAATTTGGTTCTTGATGGAAAATTTTTCTCAAGGATTTTTGGTATAGATGAGTAGTGAAATTGAAGGAATAAAAGAGAATAAATCAACTATATCGTCCTAAGTAGATAATTTGATGAGTCTAATACATCACATAATTTCTTTTCTTAGCAATAGTGATATTTTACGAATAGCAGCAACAGTCATGTTTCCAAATATAACTTGACATTATTAGAAAGCTGATAAATTTTCAGTTTAGCATATTAGAGTATTGCTTCGCTAAATTTAGTGACGCCGAGACGTATTTGGTGTAAATGAGACAACCTGGGGCATATTAATTCACCTCATCTAGTCTTGAAATGAGGTTTCTCCGATCTCATTTCCTCGTTACTCGCTACTTGAACCAACCAAATAATGATTTCGATTAATTTTACATTTATTTAGATTTCGGCATTGTGTTTTCCAATTTTGAATCGAATTGAAAGTGATACAACACATTTTATCAATTATACCATTAATTATAGAAAACCGCTTTATGAAGAACTATTTCTTGAGAAAAATAAATCAGAAGAGAAAATTTTTTTTTTATGATTCGATCACTCTTTTTTTAACTTTTTTAATAAAAAATATGACTTGTATATCTTGACAGTACATTTTTCACCCTGTAGAAAATATTTCTTAGTAAAATCGACAATAATTTCATATAATTTCAGGAATACTACGAGGGTTACTACTTAAGTTTTAAAATATGACAACACTAAAGTGAATATGTCGAATCTGACATTTCCATCATAGAGTTTAACATTTTTTATAGTGAACGGTACTCAGAATATGTTGTCATATGAGTGCTATTTGAGTTGTTTATAGATACATTCATCTTGGTCAAAAAATGTGCCAATCAACTCTTTTGGACTTTTGGTGATGAAGCACAATCTCGAATAACAATAACTGGATACGTCGTCAACGTTCCATTAGAGCAACGTAGATGTTTCAACTCTAAATGGTACACCAGCTTAGAGAAATGCTTGGGATCGTTGACAAGCTGGAAGATCGAGTTCACAGCCTTCTTTCATCAAAATACCTTCAGTTTTCACCAGGTTTTTAGTTGTTCCACCCCCAAAACATCCCCAAACAATCACCGAGCTTTCGCCGTGTGTTACAGTCAAGGCTACAGATGCATCCAACATCTGTTCTTGCTTTGACTCTTAACTTCATTTTGACTTCAGTGCTATTCTTCGAAACAAGCTAGAAAATCATTTTTGCTAGACAAGATTTTTCTTCTTCAAGCTTTACTTGGTTTTTGACAATTCAATGATCACTTAGGTATTTCTGATCGTTAGATTTATAATGTTTCATCTCTTGTGGACAATGTTCCAAGATTTACAGTGGTTTACCAGAAACCAATTGCAGAAAACGAATCATTCTCCACCCGAATAATGCGAGCTGCTCATAAGATTTTAAACAAAAACTTCTTTTTATTCAAGCGGATCAAAATAAATTACGTTTTTCGACACCTGAAGAAGCGGTTGATCACATGCTTTGGAGGTACCTCAGTCGAAATGGAAATTGGTTCAATCGCATGCTAAAGTTATTGATCTTAATGTAGAATATCTTCAAAAACAATTATAAATTTGTTCATCTCAAAACTTAATCGGAAAATTATTGGAATGTGCTGGCGAAGAATTTGAACATCCTCATTTTGAATTTTTTTCCACTGTGTGTAGCTGTCCAAACAACACATTTTCTTGCTACTGAAATAGCAAGGGAAACTGCGGGATTTGGGAACTGAATATTAATTTCCACTTTGTAAACAATGTGAAAGAGAAACAGAAATATTCTGATGTACCGAAGGGTTTCTGGAACAACAAAGCTAGCTAAGCCCCCTAATACTTATTTCATATAGAATTTATGTTTACCACTGAAGAGCCTAAATTATACCGTTAACAAATTTGAAACGAACAAATACAAGACGGTTAGATTCTGATAGTTTCACCACCAAGAATTTGAATATTCTTCTTCCAGATATTACAGTATACGAAATGTAAACCAGAATACTCGATAAAAAATTGGACCAAATGGAAAACAGCCGTAGCAAAACATTAACGAGGTAAATCAAATCTGTTATTCGTTTTTTAAATTCGAAGAGTGAAATTTATCATCAAATCTAGTAGTTTTTCGAATAAATTGCTATTAGTGATTCAATGACTAGAAGACAGGTCAGATAATGAAGGACGTGATCAAATGCACGATCTGGCCGTCCATTTTGATTACTGGAGAGCAAATTGACGTAATTGAAAAAAAGTTTGAACGAAACTGTAAGTTTACGATTAGTACTGTTGCTGTGTAAGATCTCATAATTACAAATTCATGAACTTTTCGATGGAAAATTAAAATGTTTACTTAAAATTTGAGATGCTATGAAGATGGTCCAAGAAGTAGCTGGTTTGACCTAGAGATGAGGGTAGTTACTTCAAAAATACCACTGTCTATACAGCATATGTTTCAAGTACAAAGACGCCACGTTGTTTGGTATTTGTTTGACAGCCATCAATAGTGGTCATCGTTATGTGATCAATGAAACCTGAACTAGATTCTACTGTGGATGAAACTGCTCCTTCGTTATTAACAGTGAAATATTTGGTAACAGAGTTTAAACAAACCCTTACGAAGATCAGCATAGTAGTGGTGATGATTCCAGAAATCGGAGCTGGATGATCGTCGACTAGAAGTGTGCGAGCTAGCAGACATAATAGATATTTCAAAAAATGCAGTAAATGGCAAGTTAACTGAAAATTTGAATATGAGAAGGCTGTGTGTAAGATGGGTGCGGTGTTTATTCTCAATGGAACCAAAACAGCGTCGTGGAGATGTTTCCATCGAGTGTTTCAAATTTTTGGGCCGTTTCATAACCATAGATCAAACGTGAGTCCACCACTTCAGAAATCAAATAAAAAAACAATCAAAACAATGGACTGGAAAGAGAGAGCCAACTCCAAAGAAGGAAAACACCGTTACAACTGCAGACGAGGTCATAGCGTCGGTTTTTTTGAGGGGGGTGTGGGTTAAAAAAGAAATAACTATCAACGGCATGAAGATCAATGGAAACATTATAAACAATGAATACGTCTATTAGTATACTTAAAAATATAAAGAAACGCCATTCCAAGACTCCATGGAGAGATCATTAAACGAGTGTCATCTCTAAGATACCTGGGCACGCCCGTCAACCAGCAATGCGACCCTAAACTCGAAATCAGATCAAGAATTGAGCAAGCGCGGAAAACTCTGAACAACATGAGGACACTTCTGGTAAACTGCAACCTCAGCCTGGAACTCTGGACCAGGAAGGTTGGAATATGGATGCGGCCACAGAGAAGAAAGTTGATGCGTTCGAAATGTATCTTGGACAGAACATAAGTCAAACATAGAGGTCCTTCAGAAAATGGGTGAACATAAAGAACTTCTCATGACAATCAAGGAGAGAAAGTTGCAGTACCTGGGACAAATAATGAAGGCGAGCGATATGAGATAATAGAAGGGAAAATCGAAGGAAAACGAAGACTTGCGCAGATGGCCCGGACAGAAATTTTCAGAGCTGCGGATTCTCGCGCGACAATTTCCCTTTGGATCACCAACCTCCTCAGGGAGACGGCGTCCGTTATTGCTATGACCATAATTACTGAATTAAAGTTTAAATTGTCACTTCATGCATCTTAATCGCCAGATTTAGTCTCCTCGGATCAATTCAGTTTCCAGATTTAAAGAAAATGATTCAGTGGACAAGGTTTATTCAAAAATGAGGAGGAGATGTTTGCAGTTTATGGTAATTTTGAGGAGCTATTGAACACCGCTGGGAAAAGTTTATGGAGCTAAAACGAAGTTACGTTGAAAAAATTTTGTGTTTTCTATGTTGGGCCAGGAGCTTCTAGGACAATCCTCGTGCAGGGGTGACGATATTTTTCCTCAGATAGTTACGGGGGATGAAATTAAACCAAACCAAATATTGACATTCATTTACACCCTTTTTTGGAATAGAAAAGGAATTTTTCTGATTCATATAACTAAGCGTAATTTTTTTGTGAATATACTTCAAAGAATTATGAAGGATGTGTAAACACGGTAAGCGTGAAATATAGACTCTGTGTCAGTATTGAGATTACCTGTATAGTCACATATTTCGTGGCGATAAATTAAAAATCCTGTTTCACTCATTCATCAACTAACAAAATTATTACTCGGACTATAAACTCAACCAAATAATTTTTTTTCTTATCGATTTTCAATAAATTTTCCGCAGTTTCGTCAGTAGACATTTTGGCAGCTTCTTATCAGGTTAATTTCTGCAGAAAATTCGATCAGGTTATTATAAGAAATTTATCGTAAGATTTCAAATAATTCGGGTTAGGCAAACATCTACAGGACGAATAAAGTTTCTATCCAATTTAGAAACTATAAAATTTCATTTCATTTCGTAAATTGTGTAACAATATTTATCGTTGACAGCATTGTTAGTATATATTGGATTTGTATCAAATGTACGAAATTTGATTATTTTCCAGCGAAGTAGACTACTAGTATTCGAATTTCATGGTTTGTTCGCTATTGTAAGGCCGATCGCATACGATGCAACTTTTTCTAAACAAAGGTTGCAAACCAGCTGATCTTGCAACAGTTAGGCAACGTCTAACAGCAACGAATGAAACTAGTTTGCAATCGGTTGTTCGTGACCATGATTCCGCAGTCGCAGTTACGTTATTTGATTACTATTTTGTATTCTTCAATATGAGTGATCAAGAACTGAACTTGGTTTGGTATACAGATGGATCGATAACAGCAGATGGAACTAGAATAGGAGTGTAGAGGTCCAGAACCAAACACTCTGAACATTTGGGCAGCATTAACCAAGCATTTTACAAGCAGAAATCTATGCAATTGAGAAATGTGTTCAATCAATCAGTTCAATCTAGAGAGGAACTACCGCAAACTAGAGATCATCATCCTGTCCTATAGTCAAGCAGAAATTAGAGCTCTAAGCTTCAATATCATAAAATCCAAACTCCAAAATTAAACGAAGTAGATAAGAGAATTAAAATTACCCTACAATGGATTCCGGAATCACCGGAGCGAGAGAAAATGAAACAGCTGTTAAGCTCGCTAAAGTCTCTCAGGAGATCAAGAGATCCGAACCACAAGCCACAAACCAATGGAAAAAGCAGTGGGATTGATGGATCAGCTCTGTTCCCCAGTAAACTTCAAATTTGTGGGAGAAGTGAAAAAACACGAGTACCTACTGAGTACTTAGTACTCAAGAAAAGATTCGACAGAGAAAGCATGGCAACAAGTGGCTATAATATTTCTATGAGGGGGCTAATCATTCCAGAATTCTTCCGACATTCGATGGAAAGCTATAAACGCTTTATCAGTCCGAGACAGTTCTTGGCTTCTTAATTGATTTAAACCCGATTCCAAGCATATAGGGGAATGATTCGTCTTCTGCGATTGGTTTCCCTGATTTTTTCGAACACTTCTGACGAGCAATTGCTGCTATATCATTTAGAATTAACCGTTCTTCGTTGCTCCAATAGAACGGTGCCAACAGCTTCAGTTATTTCGAAAAAACATTTGCTTCGAAGTGTTTCTTCGTGCGGCAACATCTTTTGTTTGATTTGTCTAGTCTTGAAAGACCTATACAGTCGATTGTTGGTTTCTCGGCTTCAATCCACACAAGATCTTTTTTAACGCTTGTCAAATTATGCTAACAAATATTTTTGACAGCCAAACGTCCATGTAATATTAAATGTATGCGATATTCGTTTACCCTCAATGTCAGTTCTCTAATTCGTGTTTTTCACAGTAAAAAAACCTAAGAAGAACATCATCTTTCACGTCATCGCAGTAGGTACATTTAGGTGAATCTCATTTGCCCATCTTGTATCTCAATTTCTTCAAAAACTCGAATGAAGAGTAACTACAGTGTCACAATACGTGAACAGAGGAATATTCAAAATATTTTGATTCAAACACTTGAGTGTAAGTAGATAGAGGACGATTTAGTATACATTCCAAGGTTTTATTGAATTCTCGTATGAAGTGGAAACAAATCGATAACAAATTAATTTCTTCAAAAACTCCAATGTTAGAATAGGTAAAACAGAAGTGACTACTGTGCCACAATACGTGAACACTCCTGAGGAAGACTTTCCTGCTGAGGAAGTTGAGGTTATAAATCAAAAACAACTCAGATTCATATAAATACTAAAGATAAGTCTGGGACTTATCTATGGAAGTCCGGGATGTTTGCAGCCCTCAACTGTATTCTCAGTTGTTGGAGTTCAGTTCAATTTGTTTGTATTGTACTGGTTGAGTCCTATAGGTGTGGTGTAACTCTAACCTAGCAAATTTTGATTTAAACACTTGAGTGCAAGTAGATACAGGACGATTTAGCATACATTCCGAGGTTTTATTGAATTTCTCGATAAGGTTGTTATTAATCGCTTCCTTCACCTTCTTCTTATATTTTGTTCCTTCTGCTTATTCTATGGTGGTAGGTCTTTCCTCTCTTTTTAAGCAAGAAATTTCACTCACTGCGTATTTCAAATGAAAATTAGATTTATAAAGCGAAAAGTAGCAGAAATAACAAAAATCAGGAAGATAATGAGATATTTTTATGTATATATAGTGTAAGTAATATAGGAATGGAAAATCTACTTACTTGACACTCATAAGTGCCGTTATCCCGTTTTTGAACGTATTTGATTTGAAGTGTCCAATCGTCGGAGCCTTCTGCGTGTAAAATTTGGAAACGTTCGTCGTTGGTGTATGTGAAAACTCCAGAAGAAAGAATGTGCCAATCTCGTCTTCTTACCCACGAGACTTGCTGTGGAAAAGTGAAAATAAAAGATAAATAATTTCTTCGAACCAGAAAAAACTTTCCAATTAGCTAGAACTAGCAAAAATCTTAGCAGAATTTATGAATTTTGTTCATTTTGGTGGTGCAGTATAAGATTTTCTAAATTTTGAGAGAATTTCTGAAATGTTTGAATTATACAGGATGTTTCAAAAAAGGTGATTCCTTTTCCAGGATAGATAGTTAACTGGAAAATATTTGTAGTTTACTCAGTAAAAAAAGTTCAAGATAGAGGGCGTTGAAGATAAAAAATATAAGTATTTTTCACGATTTTGCCGCAACTACTGGCAAAAGCTTTTGACACTGTCAATCATAGAATGCGACTGGATAAATTATACGCATGCGTATGAGAGGAAAAGCCAATAATTTAATAGAAAAACTATCTTAATAGTAGAAAGCAGAAAGTCGGAATAGCGATTTCCAAAACATATGTATAGTCCACATACAAGATACTGTTCCAAAACAAATAGATCAAGCTAAAACGGTCACATTTGGCTAAGAAGTGTTGTTTCATCAATACAATGCACCAGCTCAAACATCCGTTATTGCAATGACCAGATTTAGCTCTCTCGGATTATTTTTTGTTGCCAGATTTGAAAAAATGGATCGGTGGTCAAGAATTTTCTAACAATGAAGGGTATCGAACTTTTGGGAGCATCCTCGTATACCATATAACCGAATTTCCGTTGCTTAACGTATTTGAAAATATTTTTGATTTCCCTGAATCAAATTTTGTGTTTTCGCCGGTAAAAAATATTGTTAGTCCTTCATAAATATTTATGTTTTTTTTTCGATTTAAAAAAGAAGTTTTTTTTGTCTGTAGGTTCACCCCATCGCAGAAAGAACGGCGGAATGTTTTTCCCTTCGATGATTCATAGGTAGCAATAAATACAAAAAATTGCAACTTCTTTTCTCGGTATTAAATCCATTTTTCAAGTAAAATCTCTCGAATCGAATATGATATTCTTCGAAAGGATGAGGAAGTATCATAATGAAGTGATCTTGTTTGTCAGTGTAATTGAATGCAGAAATTCCATTTTATGCCCTTTATATATACATAAGTATACGCTATTTCATATTTAACCAAAAAATTATTTTTCATTTTTATATAGATAATTAAACACACATTATTCCAAGGGCGCAGTTTTTTCTAAATCTCAGAGATCAATCAATCTAGTAATCTGCCTTTAAATACTTATACAGTGAAAGGGAGATTGAGAGAAGGCCTTTTTGGAAGGGTGGCAGTGGAGAAACCTCTTTTAGAACTTCTTCTTAGTACGTTAGGACTTAGTCTTGTGTTTGCGTCAATGGTTGTCTAGCTGCAGCTGGGATGAAGAAGACCAGCTTTCATACCATCTTGTATGTGATCGTCCTGATGGTCCTGGATGTAATGGGTTTTTTTTCCTTTGCAATTTTTGCCAACCTGTCATTCTGTCCACGTGGTCTCTCCATTTCCTTCTCTCTCCACTACATCCCTTATTTCCCTTGTTCCATATTTTCTAGGTACCATATTTCCTTTTTTCCTCCGTAGATGATCTCTTTTGATTTTCTACTCTCATTCACCAGATTTAGTGAACGAAGGTTTAGTATTTGGTCTTCCTCCGTTCTTTATGGTTCTTCTTCCAAACCTTTCCTCTGCTGCTTCCAATACGTTTGCTCGTATTTTCGCTCTTCTAGACAGTTAAATATAAAAATAAAAGTTTGCAGTGGACTAAACAATATAAAAAATTTGACGCATAATGAATGGGAGAGTGGTTTATGAGGTATTGATTGAAAGTTTGAGGTTATTGGGTCTAATAGAATAATTTTTGGCACAGATTAAAGAAAAAAGACGAAGAAGGCTCGGTGATAGCTAGGGAATATTTTGTCGGGAGGGTGGTTGGAGACTTGGTCAAAATTGAAGTAAGAAAGCTTTAAAAATATTAGACCGAAACGTAGTACGATTTCAGTCAGCTCTTGATCGGCAGAAAATACCCCAGAAAATCCCAAGCATTTCTCGAAGCTGTGCAAAGAGTAATTGGTGAGGAAGAATGTACTGAAAGTGATGATTAGGATGTCACAGTCGACAAACATCAACCTGATTAAATTGTGGATTAAGGGTATACATCTTTGAAATATATACGAATGGAACAAAATAGAAGACGATTATTGGTCGAAATTGGTAGAGATAATGCCAAAATTCTGCACCATGATAATAAAAGCAAAAAGACGTTACATCGTTGAATCAAAAATATGTTACAACTGGAGACTGTAGTTTATTATCACTTTATTCTTATGTATTAGGCAAGTGAGCGAAATTTTTTGACCAATAAGTCGTGTGACTGATACCTATAGATGACGCTGCCATTGTCAAATCCATATAAAGTACCAGCTTTCAAATGTCTCATTGCTTCTCGATAAAAGCTATGGCTTCAAAAGTATTATCCGGACTCTGCTCCATCAAAAACAACCATTTTTTAAGGGTTTGCTGAATTTGGTCATGTACACACGTAATAAATCAGTTTTTTTTTCGCCGATATGCGAAAATGGATGAATCACTTTACTCCTTAATCAAAACGATCATTATCTGAGTGGACTGCAGCTAGTGAACCCCATTCGAAGCGTCTTCAGTATTTTGGGATGCGCATGGTTTTTTGTTCATCGATTATATCCAAAAGGGAGATACTATATAGAGTTTTTGGATCGTTTAAATGCAAAAATCAAGGAATGTTAAAGAGAAAATCACTGTTTTACCAAGACAATCCACCGATTAAAGAGTCAATGGCAACGATGATTAAATACACTTCCAATTGCTTCTTCATCTACCGCATAGTCCAGATCTGGCCCCAAGTGACTACTGGCTATTCACTGATCTCAGAAATGTGTTCGCCGGTAAGAAATTCAGCTTCTAGAAACACGACATCGAGATGCTAGAGATTGGTTGGACTGATGGTACGGATCTTAAAGGAGTTTAAATTTATGAATAAAATCGATTTTTGGTGAAAAAATGTGTTTTTTAAAGTTGTGATGAGCCACTTATATAAACATAAAGTAATGCTAAATGTTCATCAAATGAAAATTTACGTAAATAAATTTGACATAGTTTTCTTAAAAAATAGGGTTGGATCGTACCGACAGGAGTTTACGAGGGGTGGTTGAAGTAAAACTAGCACAAAATTATCTTGAAACGATTGTGATTGAATTGGATTTGTTTATCTGATATATTTCTGTTTTTAACGAATTGATTGTTGGTTTTAAAAGGAAAACTAATTATTTTTCCAATTTTTAACGTTAATTAAGAATCTACGGAAACTTTTTCAAATATACAACATTTAATTAACGCTAATGGAACAACACGATATCATTTCGACTCAAATCTCTTGATGGCGTAAGGGCAAACGTTTTTAAGGAAGTAGAAAATACGTTATTACCTCTGCTCCGGCCAGAGTCCTATCTCCTGTGGTCCTGACGTGGCAATGTAGGTAAGCAGTGGCTCCCAGTTGGACCGTTACGTTAGTGATTGTATTATTTTCGGCTCCGGCCATAGCCTCCGCCCTGGAGAACTCCTCGAAATTCGGATACCACAACTGCCGCCATTCTGAATATTTTTGTTGCTGTTGTTGTTGATATACATCTTTGCGAGCTGGAAAACAAAGAATTTTTCAGATGTATTCGGTTAAAAGGGTGAATTGAACTTGAAAGAATGAAAGATTGAATTAAGAAAGCACAGGGTGATAATATCCTGTATGAATATTGGAGTTTCAATCAAGTCAGCTGTTTTGCGAGATATAGTCTAAAATTTAAGCTCCCAATAAGTTTACTGTAGAGATTCTCTACAGAGTGTCTGGTGAAAATTGAAAATCAAATTCTCATCTTTCTCCCGTTTTTTCCAAGTTTGTTTTCAAATTTTTCCGGTAGAAACTTCGTGAATTTACTACACTTAAGTTAATGAATGCATAATATAACAACCAAGTTTTTTTTATTTCAACTAATTTTTGCGTCACTATTGCAAGCTGTTTATGAAAATTTATATTTACAAAACAACCTTATCCCCTTCAAAATAATTTCCATTACAAGTAATAAATTTGTTCCAGCGGTACTTCCACTGTTCAAAACATTGTTTGAACTCATCTTTAGAGATGGCTGCTGGCCTACAAGCTCTCGAAAATTTTCAGTTATTCGGGCAATTAATGGACGTCCAGAGCGAGGTTTGTCATCAATCGACATGTCACCATTTTTAAATCGATAAGAAAACCACTAATACACTTGAGTTTTCCCCATAGCATCATCTTTGTAAGCAGTTTTCAACATTAAAACAGTTTCAGCAGCGTTTTTACCGAGTAAAAAACAAAATTTCACAGTGGCACTTTGTTCACTTAACTTTGCCATCATAAAAAAACGGAGCAGTAGTGAAACAGCTCTAGCAAAAACGGTCACTAATGACGAACAGAACGTGGTAGGTCAACGGCCCGCGCGGTATTGAACTGGCGACGAGTTGCGCTAGGCAGGCCCCAATGGCAGAAATCAGTATTACAAAAGCTCCATCCATGGCAATACTATTCCGGTTACTTTTGGGTACCTCCTCTTATCTTGAGTGGGTAATTCTTTTGGAGAGCATCATAGATTTGGAAATATCCTCATGTTTGAGTCAACCAATTTTCGCACACTAATTTTTGGCCTAAAAGTGATTCTTCTTCTACAATTCAAACCAAAATCTCCTTATTGACAGAAAAATCTCACTCTGCTGTCATATTGCCGTGAGAAATTATTAGAAGAAGTTGTATCACTGTTTCTAGTAATTTCCATCCAAAGATCATCATCAGTTGCACATATTGTTTCTAAGTCTTATTGAGATTGAGCAATCTTATCGCTCTAGTTAATTTGAACGCCAAGGGAGATTTTTTCAAAAGTTTGGAAACTCTATACATCAAACAGTATCCACAATCCTTGCGAAAGATCAACATGTCCTCAACTTTGACCCCAATACATTTTTTCATACCCTAAATCAATATCTTGCACTTTTAAGAAGTTACAGAATAAACCATTGTCTATTTTATAAATAGAATTGCATTGCTTATTAAGTTATTCAGAAAAGAAACCAGGCCTTCATAAAGAAATAGAAATGGTGTTAAGGGCCAATTACCTCGAAAAATCTTCAAGGATTAGATCTAGTTCTTTTGACAAGGACTGAAAGAATGTTAGTCCAGTCAATAGTAATTTAGTATCCGAAAACTTTTCCACGGTCTTAAAACTTTCATATGATGGCTGCTGATACAGAATTTAGGAGGAAACACAGAGCATCACTATTTCCAATGATTTCCATCCAAAGATCATCTATTCTATCATATCTAGAATGGTGTTCCATATGATTTAAAGTGATCTCTAAAGCTCCTATTTGCTTATTTCAATGTAGTGGCGTTGCATCTATTTGCAGTCAACAAAATGTCAAATGCTCCAGACATCAGTTGCACAGATTGTCTTATTGTAATTGAGGAAACTCATCTCTTTAGTTAATTTGAACGCCAAGGGGGATTTTTATAAAAGTTTGGAAACCTAATACATCAAACAGTTTCTACAATCCTTGTAAAAGATCAACATGTCCTTAACTTTGACCCCGATGCATTTTTTCATACCCTAAATCAATATCTTGCACTTTTATGAGGTTGCAGAATAAACCATTGTCTATTTATAAATAGAATTGTTTTGCTTAAGTAATGCAGGTTTTCATAAAGAAATGGAGTTAGTTAAGGGCCAATCACTTTCTAAAATTCTTCAAGAATTGCCTCTAGTTCTTCTGATAATAACTGAAAGAATGTTAGTCCAGAAAAGTTTTCCACGGTTTTAAATGGCTGCTGATTCGTGTTTTCCAAATAAGATATGAATTTTTTCAAGGGCAGATATACTAACTGAACAGAATTTAGGAGAAAACTCAGAGTAATGGATAAGAACATTCCTGGAAGGACTGTCTTTGAACAAATTGTACAATGTTCTCAAAAATCCTAAATTATTCCTGCCTGTTTTTTATACTAGATTCAAATGATCCAATATTTGAAAATGCAAATTGAGAATCTTTAGCCATTTGAATTCGCCTCTAGGAGACGATATAACTTTAAATTCACATGAGGTCCTACCATCGAGTTTTGAAGTAGTTTCCTTGAAAACCAATTTTTAAACTAACAAATCGACAGCTTTTGAGTGATGTAAAAACATCGAAGAAAAATACTAATATTGATAGTGATTTCTGTCGCTGTCCTAATATCTAGGATAGATGTCCATTTGTTATTTTTGAGCAAATTATTTGAACTCGCGTCAGATTAAATCACAAAATAGTTACAGTGTTTAATAGTTGCTCTTAATTCATCCCCATGAACAATACCAGAGGAAAAATTTGTCATGCCTGGTGGGCTCACCCAAAATTCCCGATTTATTAGAAAATTTCCGTCGGATCCAGGTTTTTCCAGACTCTGCGAAATTCCCGTTTTCAAGGGTCCTAGAAGTTATTAATTTCTACCAGAAAACCAAATGAGATCTGGAATTTGAGCACATCTAATTTTAATACTTTTCATAGTTCATAGTAATTTTTAAAATTATTAATAGAAATGTATTCAATTTGTGATATCATAACCTCATTTTGTAAACTGTATATTGTTAAAAACTAACTTTCCTTACGGATAAATGACAAATTGTGTTTGTTGTAAACTTATTTCTTGAATCATTATCTTGAGATGATGTAATATTACTCAAACAACTTCGATTGTTGTCGAGACAGGAGTTTCTAGTGAATTCACTAGTTAAATTAAACTCTCGACTAGACCGTGCTTATAATAACTTTCTACACAAAACTATTCAATTTAGTCCAAAGTTTATGATCGGTATCAATAAGTTTCGTCGCGGTTCATCAAAGTAACAATTATTCTGATTACAAGCAACGTTTCTGACAATGAACCTCTTTATATTTAGTTGATCTAACAAAACAATGAAGTTTAGATAAAACAAGATGGTTTTCGTAAGATACTTCAATCGTTTTCGTGTTAGGTCTTCAGAGTTCGAAGTTAGTTAACCCTGTTGCTTGAGTCACCTAATTTCGCTTAAAATCGTATAAAACAATTCCTTCCTTGTTGACCTAACTATCACGGAATGAAGAAAAACGTCGAGATAGCTGCACTTCGTTTCAACAGTACTTCAAAAAAATTAATAAGCGAGCACGAGAAACTGAAACTTTAGTAGACTTAGTTTTTCAACTCCTAAAGTACGTTCTAAAACTCTTAATTGCTTTAAAGTTTCATTGGAACGTTTTTATAATCACTGTCGTCTCTGGGAAGAATCAGTTTTAAATGAAGTGCCAGAATTCCTAAGCATTAAATTAAAAATCAAGTCCATTTCATAATAAGGTCGTTGAGGTATGAATTTGATATTAATAACTGAATAAAAAAGGAACATTTTTATACCAAACCTTTTTTCAAACTTGAAATAGAAGTATTGTAAATCCAGATCCAGATCAGAAGTCTCTCCACTACAACAATTTTTTGTGATTTGTCTAAAACTTTCGATTGTTTCAATAATAATATAGGGTTTTCCAAAATTATCTTTACAACTTTAAAAATGCATAACTTCGAACATAAACAAGATATTTATATTCTGTTTTTTGCATGTATTACTGCAACTAATAAGTTTTTTTTCCAATAGGCTGAACTTTTTATAAGTGAAGATGTGGACACCACAACAGAAAGCTCAATACGTGTCATGGTTCATAGAGACGAAATCAGATACAAAAGTTCAACGTAACTTCAGGCTTAAATTCCAAAGAGACTCAGCATCCAGACCCTCCATCCGTGCATGGCAAACAAGCTTCATGAGCACCGGATCAGTATTGCATAAAGTGGAGCCGGACGACCCAGCACAAGTCCAAATGCCTACAACCACAATACGCAAGGTTCTTCATGAACAGTTGCATCTGTATGCCTATAAGGTACAGTTGCTGCAGGCACTGTTACCCACAGATCGACCAAAACGTGTGGAATTTGCCGTAGATATCTTACAACTTATTGAACATGATGGAGATTTCTTGAAAAAGGTGTGTTTCACTGATGAGGCCACATCCCATGTGTCTGGTAAAATAAACCGCCACAACGTACAAATTTGGGGTTCTAAAGCCCCGCATGCAGTAGTCAAGCTTCAGCGAGACAGCTTAAAGGTTAATGTGTGGTATGGGTTTATGCACAACAAAATCATTGGTTCTTTCTTCTTCATAGAAACCACGGTTACTGGCTGAAACTACCTGGATATCCTTCAAAACTTTTCTTTTCCTCAGTTGAAAGAATTATATCCAATTGTTTACTTCCTAGTTTGAAATTGATTACAGAGTGCTTAGGGGCACCAATTGTGCGTATGTTGAAGTATACTAAAAAAATCTTATTAGTTGCAGTAATATATGCAAAATACAGAATATAAATATCTTGTTTTTTTTAAAAGCTAGAATTTTCGAAGTAATTTTGGAATTTATTTCAATTAATAAATTACGGTACTACGGCTTCAGAGAAAAACCTCTCGCAAGTTATACCAACAGAAGTCAGCTTGTGAGGGTTGATGCAACGATGTATTCTTGCAAGCCAATAGAATGTGGCGTGCCTCAAGGCTCAGTACGAGACCCTATTTTTTTAATAAACGCCCATTTAGAAATCAGAAGTAAAATATGTCTATTTGCAGACGATACTAGTTTCTCTTGGAGCAGCCCTCAATTCATAGAACCATATCTAGTGACCTAATCACCCTTAAATAATGGTGTGATTCTAATCTGCTCTGTCTCAACGTTTCAAAAACTAACTTTTTCTATAAAGATAATTTTTCCATATTCACTGTATAAATGAGCATAAAATTATATTATGAATATTCGGTATACGCGTTAATTTCAATTACTAATTTTAGTTTGAGCATAAAACTGTGTTTGCCATCAAAGGGGTTGAAAATATTTCCCTTAATCTCAACTTTCATCATTAATTTGGAACCAGCCCTGTTCTAAATAAAATACTAAACATCGTATTCGAGATTTTTTGCAAATTCCACATCAGTCACGTGATTCTTCCGCCTTCGGCACTCAAATTCTCATTGAATGATAAATGTGTTAGTGACATTTGAATGAATTCCATTCGTGATAAAACTACTTTCTATAATTTTCAGTTAGAATAGTTTTTTGTTATAACTGACATGTGACGGGTTCATATCCATTTGATTATGGAATGAATCACTATGTAATCTGTTAAATATGAGCAAAACGTATATTAAACAAGAATTTTGTAGCATGAATGGATTCCAAAGTTTTATTGAATTAACAAATATCAACATAATAATAATCTTATTGAGTCACCTCGTATAGAAATGTACGTTTTTTTACTATTAATCATACACATGTTCTCAGCATGTCAATTCTGAGTTCAATTTTGAGGTTAGTACCAAAGCCAATAGAACATAGTGAATCTACAAGATTGTACTCAATGTATTGAGTTTACTTACTTCAAGACAAAAATTTTATTTAAAATTATGGTAAATTCAAAATTCACGCTTGATTCGATTCTTTACACATTGCTAATAAAAATGCTCGTTTTGAGGTTAAGTTAGGTTAGAGAAATACTCTGTATGGACAAAGATGCCATTGAAGCCTAGTGAAAATAGAAGTGGATTTGTTGACGACATATACCACGGGAGTTCAAGAAGAAGTTGAAGGTAGTATTACAATTGAGTCAGCGACGTTAATGCAGAAGTTGATATTCTTTACAATGATGTCTTTAACATACCCCTTCGCTACCGCTGCTAATCTATTACACCCTTGTTGTTTCAGTTGAAGAGTATTTTCTTCATCAGCAGCTGAAATAGTAGAAGAGAACCTTCTAGAGAAATGCGACTTGTGTAAAATTTGGGATTTGATAATTTCAGATAATCTAAGCATTCGTAAAATTTGTTTTGGTCAATATTCTACCTTACTGCCTTCTCTCTTCGATATCATCTTTTGTTATCACATTGGAAAGCAGTTTGGTCTTCATCACGACAATCATAGGCTATTCGTTATGCCAAAGAGCAGCCTGAAATTATTGAATATTAGAATGATGTTTATATGAAATGATAAAAGTTAAATAAATTGCAATTCATCAGGTGCTTGTGTTGAAAATTTTATGATATCTTCTTGCGAAGATAGAAGACTTTTTAGGTTTGTAATTTTTATTTTATCTTCCAAATAACTACAAAATTTGGATTTCGAATTTGTCTCCAAGTAAAAGCTTGGCGCTTCATATCGAATAATAGACCACAGATTGGGTTTTTTTTGCTGGACCAATTTCCAAAAGTTTCATAGGCTTTAATTTAATTATTTGGGAGAAATTGATATTTTTGTGGATGTAGATGGAGCGCAGGAAGATGACATTATTGACGCTGTTACTATGAACAATAAGCACTATAAAACTTCTATCCTGTCCGATAGTCAAGCAGCAATTAGAACTCTAAGCTCCAATGTCATAAAATCCAAACTCGTTTTAAATTAACTAGAAAAATTAAACGAACTGATAACCCAGGGGTTGAAAAGCTCTTCATGGGACCTGAATCCTTCTGTAGTATCAGCTACAGAATAGTAAGAAAAGCATTGGAAAAGAAGGTAGATAGGAGCAGAACCAATTATTGGGATAACCTTCAAGGGATGAGACAGACAAAGACTTTTCTGGCAAACTATAACCAGAGAAGATCTGCTGGATGTATTAATATAAGTAATAACAATCTACGAATACTAATAGAAGTTCTATCGGGGCATTGTCGCTTCAAAAAACACCGCACAGACGACGAAGCCTTTATCCACATTATCTCGAATTGTGAAACACTAAGGAACTCCAGAGTACACCTGGAAGTTCATGAAATAGAAGACGAAGATCTCTGTCAATTGACGCCCTCCCACATTATTTTTAAAACGAGTCTTCCAGTAAATGGGAAGGCAATAGATGCTATGGGTCGCAGTATATACGAGATCCCAAATCTTTACATACATATACAAGTAGTCTTGCAAAAAAATCATCATCATACATTCAAGTCTAAAATAAACCATCGGTCATTCCAATCACAAATTTGTATAAAAGAAATTCCTCCATACACTTCTGTTCGCATTGATGAGGAGTTTTGATCCTCTAGAAATGCTCGTCATGATCCCACTTGGATAAGAATGTAATAATAACCAATACACGTACAAGGAACAAAGTTGATGACTGAAGTTTGGAAGTTGGAATAACTTCGTTGGTAGTGGTATTTTCGAATTTAACGTTAACTGGATATTTTTTTCTCGTTGTATTATGAAAGAATAACGCATTTTATGAAGTTTTCCTATCGAAAACTTCAGGATTACATAAAGTATAGAGGTCGTTTCTTTGATAGGTTCAATACAATAGTAGAGTCAATAAGATATTCCTTATGATATATAATGTTAATTTAGTTGATACTATAGCTTACTCAAGCTATAATTGATAGTCACTTAGGCGATATTGAATTGGAATTTCTGTTATGGATATTGAACAAGCCCAAGGCTTGTGTGGAGTCGCTCTACTGCTTTCCTCCATCTATTCTTTCTAAATCTTCTCCACATGCTTCCATCCCTTTTTTCCGTGGACGCCCTCTCCTCCTTAGTACCTTTCTCTCCCATATGCTTATCTTTTGATCTTAATAGTTCTCCTAGGGCACCAAACGTTTTGTTCCTTCTCACTAGTCTTTTGTCGATTTCCCTGGTTTCACCTCCTTTAAATTGGTTGTAGGTATTCAGATCCCTTTCCATCTCCATATTTGTGGCCTAATTGGCTAGTGAAATTTTAATTTTTCAAAACTTATCAATGATCCATCAAAAGTCCCCGATCGAGGTAACTGGTAACTTTTCTAGCCTCTTAGACCTGTTTCTATCAATAGAACCTTATTTATGTAACGCGATTGTACAGATCACAAACTAATTTCAGGAACTGGAAATCCAAACTCAGTATCTATCTTTTTATGTTTTCTTATAATTATGTTTGGTCTATCTCCAATGACCCTGTGTGTCCAAACTAGATTTTGATAATAATCTTGGCCTTTATTCCTAACTCTTTCAAGTGCTTCATAGATAACAATCCATGGTTTGATAAAAACTGCAATGTATCAGTCAACAACAAAAATGGCACTCAAATCCTTGTGCTGAAATACCTACAAGTAGATCATAGATGCTTGGAGGGAACGATACAATGAGGAGATTCTCAATTGCTCAAATGGATCAAGGTCTTTTTTGGTCTATGAAAAAAGAGGTCCACTAAGGCTTTTGAAAGTCAAAAATTCTTTCACTTCACTGGAGAAGAGAAAGCATATTTGCTTCAAATTCAACTATTAATAATTATTAATTCACGGGGAAAACTACTATCCAGGATTTGGTTAATCGATACTAGAAATATAAGTTCGACACTAAAATGTGACAAAAGTTCTCAAATATTAATAAAACCAATGCCCAGATGGAATACCCCACATTGTATTGAAGAAATGGATAACTGAACTAACAATTCCTCTATGCGAACTCTTTTCCTATCTTCCCTGCAGATTAGGAACTTGCTATGATTCAACTCATACCAAAGTATGGAAAAAGACGGTTTTAAACAACTACCGTCCGATTGCTTTAGCCATTCCCAAGGTCACGAAGAAAGTCGTTAACCAGCAAATCTTGAAATATCTTGAGTCTGCTAGCAGAAACATGAGGAATCTGGAGCAATCGTACTGGATATTCCGAAGGCTTTTGACAGGGTTTGGCATACCAACAAGATTGTACGGTTTATGTTCCTCACTCATCGACTGGCTTAGTAGCTTTCTCAAAAATCAATCCACCTAAGTCGCTATCGATAGAAATATCTCAGAAAGATTTTAGGTCAACGATGCTGTTCCCCAGATATGTATCCTGTCACCTACTCTCTTTCCCTGGACATCAACGGTATATTCGCAACAGATCACCATCTATACTGATCTTGAAGCATTCTAAAGTGGGATCGAAGCAATCTGAGTTCAATGCAGTAAAAACCCAGGCAGATGTTTTTAAGATGAAGACTGTAGCTCAGGATTTGAAGCTCGCCAGCTCACCAAATTAGCTCGTTGGGTGTGAGATTGGAAGCTATTTGTCTTGGAATAGCTATGTGACTGAATTAGCTAAGGCAGCTTAACAAAAACCAAAGAGTAATATATTTCACAACAGCTTCCCATCATGAGGATGCGCGACTGAAGAGATTCATACGCGATCTAGAATTGACCTGAAACATGTACTGCTTAGAGCATAGAAAAAAGTTACAAACTTGACTTGGGTTTACCGATACTACCACGGCAGATGCTTACTCCAATATAATATCATCTGGAGTAGTATCTGCAAGACCCACTCGACAAGCAGATGAGGCTCATAAATTTGGACTTCGTATGCAGACGCCTAGAACGTCAAGTACAAACCTGTTGAATCAGGTACGTCTACATTGGAATCTAGGTCAATATCCACAGGCATCTTCACATGGCAGGCACTATTCGAGTGTAATAGGATTTTGCCATCTTGTGCTTGCTTTTTACATGACAAAGTGACTTTATATTATGGATGCACTGTATAAATACTTCATGTTCTTGACAGCAAATAAAGAAGAAGCAGGAATGAATGGAAAAAAAACAAGTAAAATTCTGAAATTGTATTGCTACAAATTCCCTAGTACATATTTTGAAACCTGTTAAAAATAATTAGTTGAATTGCTTGTACACGCAAGGAAAACTTGCGAGACGTTTTCCAATAACGTTTTGTGTTTTTCGAAAGATAGATGGACTTAATTAAACTACACTGAGATAGATAGACAGCTATATATTAAGTTAAAATTTATTTTCTGTCTTATCAAATCGTTTCGTTGAACTGACGTCAACTTCGAACCTTCATTTTAAATAAATATAATAGAAAAATAAAAGAAACAAGTTTAATCTCAATGGGTTTTCGCCGTGCTGGTCATTCTAATGGGACTAACCTTAGAATGTAAGGGAGCTAGGTGAGTTCTTGAGTAAGCGAGAAAACGAAAACTAAAAAAGCATCTGAGGTACTACTCAAACTGAATAATCAAATCAATCTTCTCATTTTGTAGCACATGGAAATTATTATTTCGTAGGGTGGAGTACCCTGCTTTATTCAGTAAAAAATATATCAATCAATTAATTACTTTCATTTCAACCCATACAGAATTATTTGACATTGACACCGTGTGTCACCATATCAGTAATTACTTCTAACCATACATCATGGGTTTCACATTGGACTTTCTTCTTTCAATACATAATGCTATGTTCCTTCCGTGAAGTTTTGAAAGGCATCAGCTTCCACAAGATTTTAATTTTAGCCGTTTTGAATGTTTTTTTTTCTGGGGATATATTATTTGGGCCCATATGAGATCTATGGGTAAGTTTCCAGTGATATTACAGTAGGCGAATAATTTTCAAACATGTTTTCTAGCCAATTTATCATCTCAATATTTACATGCAGTATTCTTGCTTCATTAGGATTATTTCTTCCAAAGCTGTTCCTCAAATTCTTTTTCCCGGTAAGTCCTCGTGATTGTGGAGTGTCGGTGCCTTGAGTTTTGGTTCAATGAGATAAACTGATTAGATAACATCAGAGGAAACTATAAGAACATGATAACAACGAAGTACTAAAAACTGCTAGTCGATATAAAAACAAGAGATAGATTCCAGCGATAACACAAAAGAAAGTTATGGTTCCAGCACCAAGGCTTGGATATTCTAAACAATACCTTAATTTTCGAATAATAATTAAAGAGAGGGAGCTTGCAGCACTTTCCTCAGTATCCTTTTCCAAATCCGCTATATAAATGAAACACAGCTGCTTCTGAAAGACTTTTATTACCAAATACGAGCACTTAAACTGACCTTGAAAGCATAGTTACGATATATTCTGTGTTAACAGCAACTTAAATGAAGTCAGAGACTACTTAGAGATGGAGTGTGTTGCAAATTACAACTCCAGTACTTTTGAGTTATCATCTATGGAGAGAAATGCTTTATTGTCAAATTGTTACAATTTTTAGATAAAAGCTTGTGAAAAACTAAGAAACAAACATAAGAATGACTATGGAGACAATTCTTTATCTCGTGAGCGTGTTTTTGAGTGGTGTAAGCTCTTTAGTGAGAGCAGATAAAGCACCAAAATCAACCAAATTGTGAGTGCAGGTCGTCGATTGAGCATCCGAATGATTGCAGAAGCTGTAGAAGCGGTTAGAAAAAGTCTGTGTCAAAAAATCAAACTCATGACCAAAAGCTCTTGCGTCAAGAGGTCTGCTCAGATTTTCTTGAAAGGTTAGAAAAAGATCCGCTTTGGAAGGGACCCGATTTGGGTCGATGGTAAAGCAAAAAGTGGCAGATCTCCTAAAGGCACTCACCAAAGAAGACTTCCAGCACTGCTTCGATCAATATGAATATCTTCCACAGTTCCAAATAATCCAATTTAATCAGTTCAAATAATGTTAAAAAATATTTCTAAACTATCTTTCCACAAACCTTACGAACTAACAGTTTACTGTATGAAAAAGAATTTTAGAAAATATATCTGACCAACTTAGTCTTTTATATCTCTTGACTCTATATTATACTCGTAAATATTCCGATGTTTTCCTTGTTATTCAGAAAATTTTTCAGTCGAGTTCATTTTTCGATAGCCCCTAGCCGATTTGATATTGGAAGAAGCAACTTCTCATAATATTTTCATGAATTGCCATACATACTAAATGTCGGAAATGAGATTTGAATTGCAAATTGAGTAACGCTCTCAATCTCTGAAAGAGTGAATGTAATCGTTATTCCAAGATTAGCTAATACGGAAGGATATGAAGGCAATTTGGAATTTCATTAAAGGGGAATGGATACTAGAAGGTTTTTTGTGAAGTAGAAACTCTAAATGAAGATGTATTGAATAATAAAATAGTTTTATCGGGAAAGTTTTCTGAAATAATGGAGAAATGATTTAACAATGTAAATGTGATGGCAGAAAATTATTTAATACATAAGGGGTTTTCCAATAAGATATTTCAAGTTTGCAGCGGTTGATTCGTTAGACCCAATTTTCCATGACTTGGTCACACATTTAGGCCGAAACGCCTGCATTTCACTTTCAATGTTGGCTTTGAGCTTTTCCAACATTGTCGACTTATTATCATAGACCAATGACTTGATTTAGCCCTAAAGAAAAAAATCTAGAGGCGTTAAATCGCACGAACGAGGCGGTCAATAGACTGGACCCTATAACACGCTCATCAAACTTCAATAAATCGATTGCAACGTATGCTGTGTGGCATGTGGCTCTGTCCTGTTGAAACCACATGCTGTCCAAGTTTCATATATTCCAATTCCGGCCAAAAATAATCGATAATCATGGCGCGATAATGATCACCATTCACAGTAACGTGGCGACCACTATTGTCGGCGAAAAAATATGAGAATCGCACCAAACAGTTATCTTTTGTGGATGAAGTGGTTTTTTATTGAACACACACGCCCAATATCGCATATTTTGTTTATTGACAAACCCATTGAGCCAGAAATGAAGATTATTTTGCGATGAAATTGATTATCTTAGCGCATCTTTTCCAGAAGCCAATCCGAAAACGTGAGTCGCTTCGAATGGTCCATCGGCTTCAATTCTTGAGTGAGCCTGATCTTGTATGGGTGGAAAGTAAGATCCTTACGCAAAATTCGCCATAAAGTGGTCTGGGCGATGCCCAACTCTTGAGAGCGCCGAGGAATTGACTGATTTGGATCATTTGCTACGGATGTTTCAAAGGCGGCGATATTTTCGACACTTCGACCAATCCGTAGTCACACTGGCACGGCAACATCACACAACGAATATGAAGATCCAAACTTTTTCACTAAACTTGTTACTAGTAGCGAATTTCTGTAGTAAATTTTTAAGATTTGCAGACGTTGTTTCGTTTCATGTACTTCACCATGATGAAGAGGTTATGTATACTGAATAAACTAACAGTGACAGTTAGAGGTTAAGTGAAAAGGTTCCTTCACAAACTAAATTCAAATTTGTCAAGTCCTTATTGGAAAACCCATTATAATGTGTACAAATTGCATCGTGAAAATGACAGTTTCTTTGCTTAAAACTAATTAACTAGATTTCCAAATTTGAACAACTACGAGTACATAACAACTATTTCTTATTCTTAATCTCAATCTCTACATTTGTTTATGCTCTTTCATTACACAAGATCTCAAGGAATATGAAGTACATAGCTCAAAGAACTGTGTTGTAGCTGACCATTTTCAAAATGTTATGACCAGTTTAGAGAATAAGCGATAGGGAGATGTTAAAATGGAATGGGGGGAAATAGAAAAAAGCAATGAAAGAATCGATTCAAAAGAAGCTGGAGAGGGTAACAAACAATCAAAAATGAATAGTTTGATGAAGAATGCATACAGGCATTGAGAAGAAGAAGGCATGAAAATTGATGTTAGATAATAACAAGATGCAAAAAAAGCAACAAGTTAACATCATTGTTAGTACTGTTAAAAATAATATGATGCTACTTTTGATGGTTTCAAACTTTCAAACTTCAAGATTAAGATTAAGGATGTGTTAAGGATAAAAAGATCATTCTAGCATATACTGGTAGATACGTTCCGAACTTCTCGGCAATGTCATTACTTTTATAACACACCTCGTCTACGTATTTTGAATGATTTCGATTCGAATTTTTATATTGAAATATCTGTTTCTGGAAATACTGTATTGTATTAGAAACAACACAGTTTTTTATATTGTCTGAAAAACGGAAGATTTGACAATAATGTAAATACACCTATAAAAATCGTAAATTCCGTTTTTGACTCAAATCTTAGGACGTATATCTGTTTTTTTTTAAATTACTTTTTAGTAGAAAACGAATGTTTATTTTTGACGAATGCACTCATTGAGTCCGCCATTTTATTTCAAAATAATGTTCAGCAGTACTCATGAGCTGTCGAAATAAGATGATCAAGGTCAAGTATATGGTACTTTAAAAAGGTACTTGAAACCTTTAAAATGAGATATCACTCAATCTCTTTCTATTTAAGATTTTAAGGGTAGTATCAACCCCGCCAGAGGTTTGTGTAATTTAAATTGCCTATACACCTCCTTCAATTTCAATGTATTTTGTTGATTTGTCAGAATTTTCATGATTATTTCAATTGAATTTACTTAATTTATATCATATGTTAAATAATTATATATTATTAAAAATATTATTTGTATTGAATCAATTGTAATACCTACATAGTGAACGAAGGCATCCCACATTGGAAATTCTTCAATTTAATTCAAAGTTCGAATTATTTCATATATTCATTCCATCAAAACAAAAACTTCATATGAAAAGTCCTAATTTTCTTATCAAATACTGATTATTTCTGATCCACCTTGCATAGTATTAAATTTTTTATTACGAAAATAAAATACGTGAATATACAGTGCAGCAAACGTCAAGTTTACCGAGACGCATTTGGTATTCGGTACACATCGGGAAACTTCGTGATTCATATGCGAAATACGTAAGCAGAAGCTAACACCAAGATGAAAGATTTAAAAATTTTATCTACGATATCTAAATATAATAATGAAATATGGAGGGTTATAATTTTCAATAATATTGCATTCAAACTCATTTTTCGTATATTTTGACTTATAATGAAAAATATAATAAAAAAATTAATAAAAAAGAAGAAGAATTGGATGAATAATCATTAGTAATAAGACGGATGAGTTTTGACATATTGATATATAGTCCAGGTATAAAATTTTTTATTAGCATAGAAGAAAATATTGACAAAACTTATTAAATTAAATATTTTTATTTGTAATATATACGAGGTATATGAAAAGTCCTAGTACGAAATTAAATATTGAATAAATAGAATGAATGTTGAGTACAAACATTAAAAGGTATATTCAGATAATTCAACGATTTGGAAAATATCAATTTGCATGATCAATAGTTCAAAATACTTGAAATGAGTAATTTATTACGTATTTTCTATGCATTTATTTCATAACAAAATAAAGATTAATACAAATAAATAACGTGGATGTCAAAGTTGTCATTTTTAACCAAAGAAATAGAGGTTTCCATTTCTATTTGCTATTTCAAATCAATATGTGTTGTGAAAAATATGTATAATATTTTATATCAACTCTAGTAATTGAAACGTAAATTTTAATTAATACACACAATTAAAAAATAAATGTGAATCAATCCAAAATATAATTTTGTTCCTGGACTATCATGATTATTTGATCCGAATCACGGATGAAGTACTGATTCATGTGATTGCTGCTGTCATATCACACTTTTGTTTGTTGGAAGCTTCAGTAGGGTGGAGAACGGTTTTTTGACAGCATCGAATCTATCGTTACAGCAGATTTTCATCAAACATTTTTAAGAAACGGAATACTGCGCTGAAATAATGGCATCAAATACTGATTCCAACGCTCAATCATCTGGGAATACCACTCATCTGTCAAGATTGGAAGCAATGAAAAAGGAGTTGGAAGTTTTGGAAAATGAAGAAGCTATAAACGTATTAATTATTAAGGCTAAGTTGGCCAAATGCGACCACGCTAGAGTGTTGATGAGATTACTGGTGAATTGTGTGGATAATTTGATCCGGGGTATATCCTTCTAATATCAATTTCGAAATTTAATGTCATTCCCCAACATTTTTGTCAATTTTTCAGATATCAGCGCATCTGTTTTCCTTTGGGAAGGTATGAAGGGAGTCTTGATCGAGCAAAACATCGGTAATGGGGAAACCTGGACCTCGCTGGAGAGATTGTTCGGACCCTCAAGACTAGTTCCCTTGAAGTATATCAAATTGAAGTTATTTGCATTGATACATGATGAGCACTTCCATTTGATCGAGGAATTGTACTTCAGCAAAAAGCAGAGCTTCGAATTGGCCTTCCGAGACATGAAGTCCTCCGTTTCTTCAGATATCGACGAAGCAGCCTTCGAGACTGAAATTAAGAACTTCACAGAGAAGCTCGGTGCCTTCAAGTTCGCCAGGTTTAATCTTGAAATGTACTCCAAGGATATTTGGGACAAAGCAGAATTGGCGCTCTCAGAATATTCACAGATGGTGGGCCATAAATATCAAGAATGGGATAAAGAACGCGAAGCCCTCTTTAGTATCTGTATTAGTTTGATGCGTGGTGTCAACTAGTAGTCACAAATGCCACTAAATGTTTGTTTATTTGTTATTACGTTTTGAAAACGATTTTGATGTTCATTAATTTATTATTACATAATTTGATAATTGTTACTGTGTTCTGAAGACGATATTTAATAAAGCGGGTTTTTTGAAATAGAGTAGATTTTGATTTACCTTCAATTATCCATGATAGAATCCAAAAAAATTTCACAAAAAGAATTAAATAGAACCACCCGGTTTTTCTATTTTAATGCATTCAGGGGTGAAAAGTGAGGCAAATTTATGTATATTTTTCTATAACTGAACCTTACCGTTATCCAGATATTAAATGTTTTCTGTCAATTTTGATTTCTAATTTTCTCTATAAATTTTCAGGAAATATTTAATATCTGGATAACGATAAGGTTTAGGTATAGGAAAGTTTACATGAATTTGCTTTATTTTCTACCCCTGGATGCATTAAAATAGAAAAAACCTCGTGATTCTATTTAAAAAAAATAAAGAAATTTGATATTTATGAAGCTAAACTAAACTAAATATTTTATAAAAAATTTAATAACTCAAAAAGTATGCATTTTTCGAAAAAAATATCAAGACAAAACTATACTATAATTTTACGTAGATTTCAAAAATGTATTAACATACAATGTTTTCTATTTAAAATAACAAAGTTACAATCGTACATGTTTGAAAATATTTTAGTTAAAACGATCGTATTCGAAAACCCAAACGTAGAAATTTTCATGATTTTACTATAAGTATTTTAACATATACAGATAGTTTTAACTCGTTGTGGGACACCCTGTAGAGGGCAGGCAGTTGTAAAATTTGTTTCGTTGTCAATAGAAAGTTTTTTAAAACATATGAACTGATTACAACATCTATTCAAAATCGCTTTTTGGTAGCTTTTCTTCCTTCTACAACTAAATATGCTTTCTAGTGATATCAAAGAAACCTTTGGATTAAAATGGCAATTAGTCCTTCGTGTCTATCTAGTCCAATTAAGATAGAAAGCCTCTTCGGTTTAAATTGGATGTGTGGCAGTTGATTTTTATTAGTCATGCGAACAGTGTTGATGGAATGATTCTGGAAATTGTTTTCCTTAACTGATGAAGATCTTGATTACGAAATGGGTATTTGATGAAGTTTTTAAATTAGAAGTTGGTTACCATTCATAAACTTATACAGGGTGTTTCTATATTCGACCAACAACGCTCTACCACAGAGAGACCTCAGTAAATCATTCATTTTGATACAGTATTACGAACTCTAGTTGCTGAGATAAAGGGTGTTCAAAATTTTAAATCAAAATGAAAAATTTCCCATAAATCAAGAATTTTTTTTTCAAATTTGGTGACCTTAATAAAGAAATAAACATTAGAGAAACTTTAAGAGAAAATTTAACCAGTTGTTATTGTCACTTTTATTCCCCTATTTTCTACCCCACTGGAATATATTCTTTATTTAATTTTGTTTGAAAGTTGCCTGATTATTTTCAGTTAAAAAACTTGTTATGGGGCTAAAATGAACGGTGTTGTAGAAATTTGTCTCTGAACAAAAGTCTGCAAACACATAAGGAAATTTCGAATTAGTAGTAATTCAAAACAAATAAAAATTATTTATAATCTCAAAAACTTATTACACCATTGTGTCATTGAAAAACGTGTCTTTGAGAATAAATCTTGATGGGATAATCAAAAATTTGAAAGTGTTCATGGAAAACTCGATAGGATTTAAGTCAGTTGAGCTGGAGGATCCACCCCGACCAATCCATTTTTTTTCTAAAACGTCTGTTCAAGTAATTTCTTGCCGCTGCAGCAAAATGAACAGATACCCCAAAAATTTAAAGGCGTTCATGATTAAGATCAATTTGATTTAAAAATTTTGACACCCTATATCTCAGCAACTAGGGCTCGTGAGGGTTCGTAATCCCATATCAAAATGAATCATTTATTGAGATCTCTCTGTGGTAGAGCGTTGTCGATCTAATTTAGAAAAACCCTGTATAAGTTTTATACATGTGAAGATACGGTTTCGATTCGGTTTTAATTAGATTGTTCAACTGGTTTTGTCCGATTTAAGTGGAATCAGATACATTCTGATATAATTAGTGTGAATTTTGAATTACATAAAATTTCCAGCTTTTTCCTCGATGTACCAGAGGAGTGTCTCGTTAAAAAAGTTATTTCGTTATTTTTTCGTATACATGATCACAAACAGCATCGTTTGCTCGAAACTTTCCAAAGTTCGAATTGCAGTAAATTTTTTATGGGGCTATCGTATCAATAATATGTAAATTGGAATTCGTTAAATTTTTATTAGTCTCTTACTCAATATATATATATATATATATATATATATATATATATATATATATATATATATTTTCAATACATCTAAATGTTTCTGATTTTAGGTCTATTTGTCTATTTTGTTTTAAAATTAGTTTTTTTTTCAATAATTTTTGAAAGAAAGATGAAAATTTAGACGTTTCAAGTTTTTATCAGAAAATGATATGGATAATAACATATGCGAAAAGTCGAAACGTCTAAATTTTCATCTTTCTTTCAAAAATTAATAAAAAAAACTAATTTTAAAATTGAACAGACCTAAAATCAAAAACGTTTAGATGTATTAATATATCATAAGGTCTAAGAAATAAGAAATTTATATTTTTTTAAATAGTAAAATATTCCAGGTTGTAATTTAGTCTTGATTCGGATACGAGGGTTGCTATTTAACAAGAAATGAAAACAAATATTTATAATTTGATACGACTTTATATTCTTCAAAATATTCTTCATTCGATTTATTTTCAGCGCATTTCCTTCTACAGTTTGTATGTTTGAACGTTTCAATTGGAATAATGTATTACACATGTTTATAAGGCATGATTTTTCTTCAGACAAATCAACCATCGTTTACTAGTATTTAAGGTGCATCAAAAATTGAGTTAGAAAGACATTTCCAATATTGTAGGCGAGGTGCTACTCAAGTTTTGAGATCACGTTATTATTTTTCAAAATGTTCTCCATTAAAATCAATAACTTTAACATGCGTTTGAACCAATTTCCATTTCGATTGAGGTGCCTCCAAAACATGTCTCCAATCTCGCATTGTAGTGGTGGAGAATCATTCGTCTTCTATGATTGGCTTCGAAACTTTTAACAAACAAATGTTTGTGTACCATCAAGATTTGAGCTTCAACCAATTAAAAAAAATCTGGAAATTGATTTTAAATAACTTTATAACAAACTCTATTCACTCTAATCATACCACAGGGCACGGGCTTGGAGTTAGTGATATTATATAATATATATATATATATATATATATATATATATATATATATATATATATATAAACTTAATGATCATGTTAGTATTAATAGTCTCGAAAATGGAACCCCGGGCTCGATCGCTACACCAACATGACATAAAACGACTATAAACCCCTCGCTGTTATCTCTCCGCCAGTTGGGGACATCTCGGCAGCGCCACGCTGTGAGCTATTGCCACTAGTTCCACTTTGTTGCTGCCAGAGGATATAAAAATTGATGGCTACGAATACGAATTTCAGATTGCCGAGAATTTGCTCAGTTTTACTTTCATTTACAGGGTGATTGTGAGTTAAATGAATCCGAAATTTTCGTTAGTAGATAAGACAGATTCATAGACGACACGGCCATGGATATTATGAGGGTTGTATGCAAAGTTTCCAACCTAACAAAGAAACAAGACATTTTTTTCCGTAATTAGCATCTGCTGCTACTGAAACGTTGAGGTTAAGAAACAGGAAAAAGTCAATAGGGACAGATATTGTGAACCAATTCCAAGAAAGTGAATTGAACTAATGGAAAAACACTTTCTTTTTCTACAAATGTCATTGCTTTTTCTCATTTTCACCTTATCAAGTAATGATTGTTACTATTTTAGTTATTTGAAGAAAGTTGATGAGCCCAATTTTGTATCTATTCATCGTCATGACTTTATTTGCCTGATGAAATTGTCCTTACATTTTTTAAGTTGATTCGCCTTTGCACTCCACTGTCTTAACTGTTTTTCCGTTTCAGGTATGTAGTAATGGGTCCAAGTTACATGTACAGTTATAAATTTTGCTAAAAACCTCGTTTGCTAAAAACCGCGTTAATAGAGTCATCCCAATACACGGAATCCAATGCGCGGATAGTTGATGCTGCCTTATTCTTTTTTTATGTAATAATCAAGCACAAGAAGTAGTTCCAGTAATAGCCTACCTTAAGGAGTTGTTTGTGGATATTGATCATGAACTTTTGTAAGTTGTAGACTTACCTTGGTAGCTGATTCCACAGGCTAGCACTTCTCCAAGGTAAATTGACGTTCAGAGCATCTGCAGGCTATCTCGATGTTCATTAGCCACGTCTGCCCGTCGAGTAGATCTTTCAAATAAGGCTCTATACCTTTCTTCCATGCTTTAGGCTGTACAGGAGGGATTCATGTTGGACAGCTCGAAAGAGAGTATCGGTAAAACAGGGTCAGGTCAACGACGTTTCTTCTATGTTCTATGCTCCCTGTTTTAGGTCAATTCTAGATCGCCTATAACTCGAATTGCTTCGTTTTGTATTGAGGATTAGAAGCTGTTGCACATGATTATATAGCTTTTTGGTCTTAAATAGGGCTCCAAGTTCTTGTGAAGATGCATTAGCTAGTTCCTCCACGTGACTATACCTAGACATATTGTGCCCAACAAGCGAATTTACTTCGATAGTAAACAATCCCTTAGTAAAAACAACAGCTTGGGTTATTGCTGTATCAAATCAATTATTTTTTACATTGGTATTGATGGTGGTGATCTGTTGGTGCCTATGAAGTTTATTGGAACGATTTATTTGAACCAGTGCGCTAATGTCAGCGAAGCTCAATCCATTCTGAGTTGTATCCATCGATAGCAGCCTGGGTGGATCGGTCTTTGAGAAAATCCTGTCAAAAGTCTTTGATATGTCAAGAGAAATTGCTCTTTATTCCCCATAATTATCTATAGCTTCAGTCCATAACTTCAGGTTGATCTATGTAGTATCGATGATCGCTGATGATGTTAGCAGCCTCAAGATCTACTGGTTAACGAATTACTTCATGACCAGCAGTGGCTGGGACTGAATCAATCGGAGGGTAGTTGGGATGCATCATTTTCTGTTGTTTTTGATCATAACACGTCTAAGAGGCTAGTAATTTCGATATAAAAAACATTTAGATCTCAGCATTTGTTCTATATTTTAGATCAATAGAAAATGCAAATTAAAAAACGGTTTTTGTGAAATAGTGAGGTTGAAAAAACGTGTATTTTCAAAAAAAACTATAGCTTTTATATTGACATGAATAAAAGCTATATAGCTATATCTTTTATTGCTATAGTAACGTTATAAGAAAATCTACTTGCTTTAAACACACAAAAGCCCCCGTTTTATCCCATAATTTTTTTATTAGGGTCTTGGATATAAACTAATAAAGCTTTAGCGGTTTATGGTAATGGATTAATTAAATTTTTATTACAGTACCAAAACACACAGCGGGTTTCCTGAATTTCTAGAAACGAAGAACATTTATGATCAAAATTATTGAATGAAATTATAAATTTTCATCGAAACTTCATCTCTTCAATAAGTTACTCCATTTTTCATTCGAGACTCACTCGTTAGAACCTCATACTATAAATGGTGATTATTTCTTAGTATCGTGAGATTGAAGCTTTTGAATATTTTTTTTATATGGAAACAACGTTTATGAATCATTTTTCACCAAAAATGTATATAACGGTGATGTACATTATGTTGCTGGAGGAGTATTTTGTGAAGCAGACCAGATCCGTGGATCCACGATTGCGGAGGGCCCTCGGACAATAAATTTTTGTCTTTTTAGACGTTTTCCTGTGTAATTTGGAGTTTCGGCTCATGATAAATTGTACAAATTGTTAGAATTAGGTAATAGATTGAATTTTATAGTCAATTTGAAATATACCTCAAAACATCTTGACTGAAGGTCGTTCGAGCTCTATTCTGATCAAATAGATATATGTAGATAGATAGATAGTTGAAACTTTGTGTAAGGCTTGTTGAGACTTGTCACTGACGGTTTAATTTCCCCTTTTTGTTTAACTATGAAGAAAAAATTACAGAAACGAAGTATGAAGTACTCGTGATGGTTGAATCGTTGTTCGGATTAAATTACACATCCTTGTTGCTTGGCCTATAACTCAACCACCAGTTTCATGTCGTGACAAGTTCATGCTTTCCTTGAAAAAGAGATATTATCGCATTCTGTGTGTTTTCACATACCTATGCGAAATTTCAGCTACTGCGTACAGGAGAACAATGTTTTTATTGTTTCGTCGGCCTTCATTGAATTCCTGGTGGCGTTCTTTTAAAACAAAAGGAACAAATTGAATTACTGAATTAAATTATTATAATTTTTAGACACCGTCGGATATGGTAATTCCCTAAAACGAGAAGATGTCGGAAATTTCTTGTTGGTAGATGGAAAAACGTGCTAATCATGATAATTTCTGAGAACGAAGAATTCGAGATGTTTTCTACAATCTTCAAGCCGTAAACGTTTAATTTGTATGAAAAATACACCAAGGAATATAGAAAATTTAATTAGTTTTCATTTTTCAACCCAGTTGTTCTTTGCCATCACTATACAGAATGTACAAATAACAAATGTAAAAGCTCTCGAAGAAATGTAATACCTCAACACTTCAGATTTGACTTATATCTTGTTAAACCACAATTTGAATACATGAGTTGTACCAAAATTGATGTACCCAGACTTTTCATAGGAAGAAAACATTGTTTATGTTATTAAATTGGTAAGCTTATGATATTGTCTAATTCTAAAGACGATTTCAATTCGAAGTCGAAGAAGTCTCCTCCAATGTGTGATTTTGCAGCGGTTGCCACCTAAGTTTGGTTGGAGAACAGAGGATAATCGCTGAGAACGAAGTCCGAGCTGTATGGTGGATGGTGCATAGTCCAAAAGCTTTTGCGTTTGACTAGCAACGCACACTAGAACCAAAACCTACAAAATTGGAGGAGAAATTGATCTTGGCCAGTTTGTAGTCCACCTTCTTCAAGAATTTTTGTGCTGGTAAATATAATTAAACATTTTTAGTACTTTCCACAACTTTTGTGTCATAATTAGAAGTAATTTGAGTTTTGCCTAAAATATGAAGACTACCCATACAGGTATAATATGAATGTATGTTCATTGTTATACTCAAAAAGCGTTGATTTCTGCTGAAGGAAAGAGTTCTGGTGAATTTAACATCAAACTTTTAATCAGCGATCCCGAAAACCTTGTAAGTGATATGTAGCTTCATCGCTTCATGGAGTATAGGCCGAAATGCGAGTAGGTGGTTATTGGGTGTTTAAGGAGGTGAGTTTTTATAAATTTGGCATCAAATTCGTTATCAGCGATCCCGGAAACCATGAGATCAATACAAAACTACCTTGCTTCATGAACAATGAGCTATTTGATGCAAGGAGGTGGTTGTTGAGGTGTGAAGGAGGTCAGTTTGTCATCAAATTAGTAGTCAATGACCATAGAAACCTCTTTTAATTTTGACAAGGTTTTTGAGATTTTGCCCCTCAATTGACTACCCCTTACGTCAATTATCATCTCAATTTCTCAATATCTTCCAGGGTTCATTGTCGTCCCAGGTCTTTCCTTGTTTTAATGTAACTGACATAGAAAGAACTTTGTCTAACTAAAAAATAAAAAATTCTTTGACTTATACTTCTACGCATATACGTTGACTGTTATTTCTGTATCACGTCGTAGCAGTAAAAGGAAACGAGCAGTCGGTTTTGTGGTATTTTCATAACGCCATAGGGCGAATTGGTCATTTTCTTTAACGGCCGCTACACGAATTTCCCATTATGGACATTTTTCATGTGCTAGAACGTGTAGGTACACTGACAATGAGTTTTATATCACTCGTTTTGAAGCGTGAGTTCCATTTACCAGTTTGCCGCAAGGCGGTAATTCACTTATTATATATATATATATATATATATATATATATATATATATATATATATATTATCACGCTTTTTCCGAAATAAAATCAAACAGAACAAGACGAAACAATATATAGAGTGATCAAAGTAACCAAACGTACATAATGGTCCTTCGAACCGGAAAAAATGATCAATTATTGTAATTGTAAGTGTCAGTGTAGTGAATAAAGTCTTCAGTATTAGTATAATTATTGATTACAGTGTAATACACAGGTTAGCAGTAATACAATTCTTCCGTACCATTTTACAATTTTGGCAATAACCTTTTTATTGGTATAATATTTCATATTTTATGTCCAAGAATCCTATTGAGGTACGAGAGCAGGAAAAAGTCGCTAGAGATAGATCTGGAGACTATGGTGGATGTGTAAGCAATTCATTTATTTTTGACAAGCACTTTCAAGCTCTTTCAAATGAGACGTGTTTTTCCCAGTATCGGCCTCCAAATGCCCTGCTGTTTCACACTGCATTTATTCATCATTATTTCATATACTTGTTTTACTATATATACTAAAATACTTGTTTTTTGAATTATTTGTGATTTTTATTATATCAAAATGCATAGGATACTGTTCATTGGATACAAAAAGGTATCAGCTGTGCATTTTACTGTTCCAACAAATGTAATTCAATAATATATTTTTGGAAAGCACATTACCACTGTATATAACATCTGAGAAACTTCACGAATTTCAAATTTTAATCGGAAGTCGTGGAAACCCTCCTAGTTCGCAAGACGTGAATTACTCCGGATCACAAGCACTACATTATAATATCGTTATTTTAGAGAAGTTGGAGGAGAACATTTATCAAAAGTTTAAAGTGTTACTTTAGTCCCGAAGTGGAACTAATTCAACTACCATTTCGTGAAAGTCCTCCATTTTAAAAAGACCAGGGAACTCCTTTCGTAAGTATTGTTTTTATGTTCATTAACTGTCTCCCTGACGTTGATAAATCACCTGGGGTACAGCTAATTTGAGTAAACGATTTTTTAAATACGTAAACTGATATTTGGAAGGGAATGATGAATTGAGACAGTACAGATTTAGTGGAGTTATCTACCCCAAAACTGGAACTACTACATTCGTGTTTTACTTTCCAATCAATAGAAGACATTGAAAATGAATTATCAAAGCTCAAAATTCTGAAAATATTTCTACATATGGCGTGAATCAAATTCTCAATTGAAAGAAATCACTCCATATCTAAATAAAAACAAGGTTTACTAATGGAAGGTGGAGGGTTTGAAACACTGAAGAATATCTCCACATATGACAACTTAAGACAAGATCTTAACTGAAAGAAATAGCTTCATGGTTGAATGGAAGCATTGTACATTAATGGAAAGATTAGATAGTGGAGAGTTTGAAACACTGAAGAATGCTTCCACATATGACAACGTGGGACCATTTCTTGACTGCAAGAGATTGCTTCAAGGCTGAACAGAAACATTGTACATAAATGGAAAGATTAGATTGTGGAGAGTTTGAAACACTGGAGGATGTCTCCATATATGACAACGTGGGAGAAGTTGTTAACTGAAAGAGATTGCTTCAAGGTCGAATAGAAATATTGTACATTGAGGGAAGACTCAGATAGTGGAGATTTTTGAACATTGAAGAATATCTCCACAAATGATAACGTGAAACAAACTGTAAGGAATTGCTCCATGTTTGGATAGAGACATTACTACCATTGTTCATTGATAGAAGTAATGGATAGTGAAAAACTGTACGGGTCTTTCTAGATGAGCCAAATCCATCCAAGTTGTTCGCGCATGAAACAATTTGAAGCAAATGGTTGCTGTTTTTTGGAATGATGGACATGTTGCCACTGTTCCATTAGAGCAACGTAGTATGATTAATTATAAATGATACACCAGCATTTGTTTTCTAGAAGTGCTCTTTGATTGGCACCTAATGATTCCACAGTAAATTGCAAGGTCAACACTTTTCTTGAAGAAGCGCTCTAATCACATGATTGGGAGATACTTCAATCGAAATAGAAAAAATGCTTCGACAATTGATTCAAACGCATGCAGAAGTGTATATCCAATTATAAATATTTGTTTTTATTTGTCCATCTCAAATTTTAAGTGGTAACTCTCGTACAACATTTACAATGTCTTTCTAGCTCAATATTTGATGCTCCTGGGCTATGTTACACTTTGTAAACTAGTAAACGATTGATTCTTGCTCAATGAACATAATGTGATATCTTTTTCCAATTAACTTCCATCAAACAAACCGTAGGAAATGCGTTAAAAATGAAACAGCTTTCGTTTAAAAAATGATACATTAAGGATCTATTTAGATACATTATAATAATATATTTATCAATTTCTTATATTTCGTGTGCTCCAGATTCCAATTGATTAGAACGAAAACTGCGACGTTCGTAGGCTTTAAATCACGTGTAAATAAATACACTCGATTCGTGAAAAGTTCCAGCTATTCTTTTTCAAAGTAAAAGCTCCACAACGTGAAAGCTCGGATTTAAAAACGGAAATAAATTAGTGGAACTTTGTGGAAATAAAAATAGTAGAAAATAACATTTTTAAGATATGATAGAAAGTTGTTTGTCTTTATTTAGTTTAACAAAAAATATTGGAATTTTATGATTAGCTAAATAATCAGATGGGAAGAAAATTACGAAAAAAATTCAATAGAAAAATGATATGAATCAAATTTTTCAAGATTGGATTGGGTATAAAGAGATAAGGAAAATATTCTATTGTAATAAAAAATCCTCTAGGTACCTCACATACACCCCTCCCCTTGCCATACACCTTTCCTTTAGGAGCTCTGTCGTTTTTTGCTTTACCGCCTCCATCGACTCAAATCTCTTTCAAAGCAGATTTCATCTTCGGAAACAAGAAAAAGTCACATGGTGCCAAATCTGGTGAGTACGGCGGGCGTTAGAGCACTGGAGATGCGGTGTCCTAGTGCAAAATCGGGCTCGTTCTCGCAGTGTTGCCATAACTGACAAATAGTGAGTCTGGTTGACAGTCTGACCTTCTGGAACCTATTCAGTCATTGCGATACCGATAATGTCGAAAGGAAACGATCAACATTGCCTTGAATTTTGATTTGGACATCCTTGTTTTATTATTCTAGGCGATTCAGGCCTCTTCAAATGCATGCATTGTCGCTTTTTTTCATTATCGTATTGAAAAATCCACGTTTCGTCGCAAGTAATAATGTTTCTCATTAGTCCAGGATCTTTTCTAGGAAATCTGAGCAGACCCGTTGACGCAAGAGCTTTTGGTAATAGTTTCTTTATCGGCGTTTACACCTTCTGCAATCATTCGTATGTTCATTCGACGATCTGCACTCACAATTTGGTTCATTTTGGTGACTGTTTCTGGAGCGATCTGGGCTCTGGTCATCTTCAGTGCTCTCTTGGGTCTCACTAAACCGCTTCCACCCCTTAAAAACACGCGCACGAGATAGAGAATTGTCCTCAAAGACCTCTTGCAACAATAATTTATAGCACTCAGTAGGAGTTTGTTTTTAATTTGACGCGAAATTTGAGATCTACTGGATATGTTTTTCTTTTAATTAGATTTTGTTCAAATTTTAGTTTTTTGATTTCTATATAATACTTAATTTTCCAAATATCCGTTAATTTCATCAAGATAATCCGGGAAGCTGAAATTTCTAACAAAAATATTTATTTACTGTGAATATTTTGAATGGTGCACTAATTAATAAGAGATACACTTTTATTCAGATGCTAATTGATGCATAAAACCCTTCATCTTTCATTTGTTACTTCAAAGCACGTCAAAAGGGCCAATTATAGTTGAAGTACTAAAATTTGATGTTAAAAAAAAAACGTAAGCGTGTTGAATTTTATACGAGCAATTTAATTATGATGAGCAGTTCAACGACGTTGTTAACTTCAAATTTTAAAAGGTATATTAATAAAAAATATTAATTACTCACTTGTATCCATAGATGATGCTAGAATTGGACTAACTAAGATGAACAATATGATTCTACAATACTCTGTCAACATGACGAATGCCTGTAACAAAACAAAATCATTTTATAATAATATTTATTGTTATTATCATTATTATTATGACTTATGCACTACTCAACCTAGACCCGGTATTATTTACCGATCCCGGATACATGCGCAGTTTGAAATTGTGCATTCGCAGTCACAGATTTCTAATCCGGAAAGTATTCAGTCAATAGATTCATGCGCAGTTTGAAATTGTGCATGCCCGGTGCACAGATTTCTAATCCTGAACTCGTTCTGTCATCAGATTCATGCTCAGTTTAAAATTGTGGATTCGCGGTGTACAGATTTCTAATCCTAAACGTGTTATGAAAACGTCCAATATATCCTCAGACATGCGTAAGAATATTTTAATTTGGCGCAAAGGTGCATTCATCCTTTTTGTGTTATTTACCACGAAATAACTTCTTCTTCAGTGTGAAATCGTGAATTTTTTCCCTTTGGCAACCTTTAAACGTGATCCAGCTTTTGGTCGGGACATTGCAGATTACTATTAATTCAGGTCCGTCGCGCAATTCTTGCGAGGGAAAAAATTTGAATGCAAAGAGTTTTTGAGAATAAACTGCGATAATTTCTTGAACCCCAACCTGAAAAATGGTTCTACCAAGTTCACAAAGAGCTTGGCTCAAAACCATAGAATACGGTGGGCTATACTTCGAATCTCATTTTTTTAAAAAACAAATGAAACATAATTATGAAATTACTATTTTACTAAATTAAATTATATCCTTTTCAAGTGACGTTTTCGATGTAATGAGGTATCCAAATTGACAATGCTGCTAATTGATTATAACTAGTTAGAACGATATTCCACTGATGGTAATTCCAATTGGTAGAACAACGTCTGCTTAGTAGAACGTGTGATATTAACCACAAATATAATTTTGGGATGTTAATTATATCAGTAGACACGTAACCAGCTGGTACGAGCTATTACTATAACGAGAAATCATAGTTTGAAATCAATATTCGATACACATTTTAATTAAATTGTGGTCGTCTATTTATTTTGGTATTTAACATCAAGGCAGTCATTTTTTTCGAAGCTTTTAAATCTTTGATGCCACTTGTTAAACAAGTTCAGTAAATTAGATACAAACATCGCTAATTTTAATATGGGATATGAGATGCTCATCAAACTAGTCCATTACAAGAGGTGACAAACATTAGTAATAAAAATTATTGAAGATATCTTGGGAAAGATATTTGAGGTGGAGGAAGCTCTAACACAAGAAAACATTCATAAAAGTCTTACAAAATACTGTCAGAAACCCCCAGAAGTTAATAATATAACCTAGTTGTGTTAAAAAAAATATTTGTAATGCTAATTTTTTTATTAAAAACTATGATAAATTTAATGTTAACTGCATTTTCATTTTAGATCTTGATCATAAAAATATTGTTCCTACATAATATAAACAGACTAATCACAAGATAATTTGGAATTGAAATGTTTTTGTCCTTTTGTTTTATTTGTAAGCAATTTATTTTATGGTTTTTGCTTTGAAATGATGAAAATGATAAAAAATTATTATTCATCATCATCTACCGTTCAAAGGATAAGCAATAAACTGATTTTTTTCACCTCTAACTTTGAATACATTCATCACATATCAATTAAGAAGGCTTCGCGTGGTTTCTATCGTGGAAAAAAAAACAGTGTTCCAGTTGCTATAGGGTGAATAAATTTCGTTTCCTTGGCCGAGTTATTAGATATTGTAGGACTAAGAGCGTCCTCTCACCTCTCGGTCGTGAATAAGGTTTCAGAATAGCTTGAGGGGTATATACCGCTCATGAATATTTAAGTTTCCATTGAGACGACAGCCGTGATTTAAGTGTGAACGTGACGATGGAAAATCAAAACGGTTTTGCATTTAATACTTTTTCTCTCGTTCAAAAATCGGAATTCAAATTTCACCTGGATATATTACACCTATTAGATTTATTTATTGACTGATTTGAATGCAAAACGAGAAGATATCTTAAAATTCAATGGTAGTAATTCTCAGCCTCAAAAAGTGTGTCAAGTAATAGCAGTGATGGATTCATTTCTCGACCATTGAGGCCCAAGGTGGTATAATTGGGATGGGAAAAAACAGTAGACAAAAATTAGTTTGTTCAAAAAATACATACACGGAAAAAGCAGTATACCCAAGAGAAAAAATCGTGAAACAAAAAATATTCTGAAGCCAAGATTTTTTCCTTGAATGAAGTTAACAATTTTTTCAGTTTATCATAATTCAGTCCATCAATTTACTCCTTAATCTATGAGTGAGATAATATTTTTTTAATAGATCAAATAACACGTATATAAAGCGTTTTAAACTAACTGAACCCCTAGAAAATAGTTCTTTGATCAAATGAATTTTCTTGGTTAATCATATAATAATGCAAACAATATGTCTAGTATATATTCAGGCTTTCAGATACGCATCAAAATAATCATTCATCCAGCAGATTTTGTTCCTTGTGCCAACCATTCTTTCAATTTGTTAGGTAGGCAGTTCAATCACTAACAGAAGGAGTTGTTGGAAGATCTTGGTCTGCAAACACGTTTAGTGTTAATAACCTTTTTCAAACTCCTTGGTCTGCCCGAAATGTTGTATTCAGATACGCATCATCATCAGATCTTTATCGGTTGTGGAATGGGTCTCTCTCAAATTATTATTTGATTCAGGTAAGGGATGGTAATTACTGAAGGACGCTTCTACACGTTGCTGTTTGTTATCATCCATCAGCATTTTCTGGACCCACTTTGGCTGAACCTAAGCGAACTCCCAAAATGTTGATACTAATGGTTAGGTTAGGTTAGGTCTCGAAGCGTCACTCTTCGATTTTACTGCCGCAATTACTTCTTAGGAAAATGATCTTCAGCTAGAATGCTGGACGTCTTTGGTGTTAGAATCATATGTAAGTTTCATCTTTCTTGGATACCAATACAAGAATAAACGTTGTAAGGGCTGGAAATGGGAGAAAGGGTGCCAAGTTACACGCCAAATTCCCGCCTAACAGCTTCTGAACTTCTTTGGCAATTTTATTTTATGGACAACCCCCATCGTTATGTGGTTGTATGAAATACCATCTCCAGACAATTATTAGGACATTGAATTTGGAACTTGTGTACACGAAAAGAACTGTTACATATGAAATGAACCACTCGTTTTTTTGAGATGCTCAAGTGAGCAAATATAAAAACTTGCATATGGAATAAAAACGAAAACAGAAAAAAAAAGAAACGTTTTAAAACGAATTGCTCATGTTTTGATAATTGAGTTTTTTGTGAAGGATATCGCGTGATGTGAAAAATTGACTGTCACGTGAAGAGAGAAACTTTTGTGTCATAGCATAGTTTAAATATCGATCTGTCTGGCCGTTTAGTTTTGAATAATGTACAAAATGGTAACACTTTTTTCATTTAAGGTGTAATGTACTTAACACCAAGGAATGTACGCTGTAAATTTCTTTTTTTGTTTGTAATTAAATCACTCATATATCTATCTAGTAGTTTTTATTGTTTTAGTTTCTTGATTATACGATTAGAAAAAAGTAGCAACGAAGAAAAAAATTTTAATGAATGAATGAACCACCGAGAGAAGGGGCAGATTGCCCCTGATCCCAGGCCCAGAGGGGCTCCATAAGAGGCCTTATTTTTTTATTTATATAATTCCTAAACAAAGCAGTTGTTTTTCAGTTAGACAATGAAAAACGTGAAAGGAAAGTTGGAAATTATGAGTTATCCCTCAGATTTGTGTTTTTCACTAATTAATATCAAAATAGCTGTAATATTTTGTTGATAAGTACGAGGATTGTTCCAGAAGTACCTGGCCTAACCTAAAGAGGTAGTTGCTTGTAATAGAAAACACACAATCTATACACCATATGTTTCAAGTTTGAAGACGCCACGTTGTTTGATATATGTTTGTTAGCCATCAATAGTGAATAGAAAAAAATTGGTCATCGTTATGTGATACAATACTTTTATTTGAGGGGCGTAGGCCACTCAATATGAAAATTGAACTAGATTGTACTCTGAGTGAGTCAGCTCCTTCAATATCAACAGTAAAATATAGACGAGACCGTAAGAATTGAGAAGACTAGCAACGCAGTGGTCGACCAAATTAGGTGATGACTACCAGAAATTCCACAAAGCGGTAGTGGATAATCCTCTAATTAAAGAGTGCGAACTAGCAGACATAGTAGGCATTATGAAAAGTGTGGTACATCGAATATCAATTGAAAGTTTGGACATTTCATAACTATGGATGAAACGTGATTCCATTACTGCACAACTGAAACAAAAGGACAATCAAAACCATGGACTAAAGAGGGAGAACCGACTCCAATGAAGGCAGAAATCATTCCATCTGCAGACAAGTTCATGGTGTCGTTTTTTTGGGACGCGCGTGGAATAATTTCCATTAACTATCTTGAAAAAGAAAAAACTATCAACGGCGAGTATTATTGGAACGTTTCAGCGAAGAAATCAAGCAAAAACCGACGCGTTTGGCTAAGAAAAAAGTGTCGTTTCATCAAGATAATGTACCAGCTCAAACACCCATTATTGCAATGGCCAAAATTGATGAATTGAAATTTGAATTGCTACTTTATGGACCCTATTCGCCAGATTTAGTCTTCTCAGATTATTTTCTGTTTCCAGACTTGAAAAAATGGCTCCGTGGTCAAAGAATTTCTCAACAATGAAGAGGTGATGTCTGCAGTTAATGGATATCTCTGGTAAAAGTGTATGGAGCTAAAAAGAGAGAGAATTTTTTTTTCAAAACTATTGTCTTATCTTTGTTGGGCCAGGTACCAAAACCATCCTCGTACTATAAGAAATAGTCAAAAATTGATAGATCAATTAAAAATTTCAAATTTCATGATATTTATAAACTATATGTTTTTATTAAACCAAAATTTTTGTATTTTTATTAAACATTTCTCCAGAAATGTTCCATAAAAGCTCAGCTCATGCCAAGAATTTATATTAAGTTTTAGACGGACTTTGCAAAAACGAGATATTGGGTCAGTTCAACTCTGCCCCAGGCCACCAAAAGTCTCTTGGCGGCCCTCTATCAAATACTCATGAACTTGGGACTTATTTCTAAGCATTACTCCTCCTGGAAGTACTTCATCTAGTTCTTGTAAAAGAAAAAAAAACTGAATTATAATTAACAAAACCAGAGATCCTTGTCCACTTTACGATTGGAAGAAGCTGTCCTCATAGCATCAGACGAAGTAAATCTACAAGGAATGCCTTTCAAATACAACCAAATGACAGAATAGTTCAAAATGAGGATTTCCATCGACAAGACAATGTCTATGACAATAAGTAAAGACCCAGTACGCTGCAACTTCGCGATAGACTATAAAATAAAAGAATAAGTTATGAATTTAAGCTATCTAAGAGCTTTAACATCAAGCAATACTCACATCTAAGAAAAAGCATGCCAACAAGACCACCATAATCGCCGATAGTTTGCGCGACATGCCCCTCTCAACTGCAGTACGTCCCATAATAACCTAAGTAGTTGAAATGAGAGTCGGCTGGCCAAAAAAAAACATTCAACCACCAGAGGATTAACAGGCAGACCTCGAAGAACATGGGCCTAATTATAGTTATCGACATCCCAGCATTTTCTTTCAGAAGGTAGTAATTTCATAAAGGATTTTACGATGGGTCCAATATTAGCTCAGACTTGGGCCAAGTATGTACAACTCTGGACCTAGCTTGGAAGCCGTTAATGGCCCAGATTTGGTGTGATTCTGGGATGATAACAATGTCCCTCGCTTGGTTTACAAGCCTGGATCAGACCTGGTTACCTAAATAAACCCAAGACTGGTCTGAAAACCTGGGCCAGGCTGGTTTGTTTGTAAAAACAGATTTTCACTATATTGTTGATAAAATAGTTTTATGACATATTTCTATTTGACTGTCTGACTATAGGATGGCCGAGATCGGGTTATTCAGAGTTCAGTCAGGCTTTGGTGAATATGAGATGGCCGAGGTAAGGTTATATAGAGCTGGCAGACTCTAAAATGTCCGGGGCTAAGTTACCCAGACTGCTACCAGGCTTAGGCCATTATTTGTCAGCCAAGGCCCAGCGTTGGTCCAAGCTAAGCCTCGTCGTTCAAGTCTGGGGGCTCCTATATGGGATGGCAACAAAATAGTTGATCAAATGTTGCTACTTGGATAAATTTAAACTCTGATTTATTTGTATCCTATTTGACACTATAATAGAAGTTACTTCATAATTAACTGAATAGGAAAAAGAATTGGAGAAAATAATGTTACATCAAGAAAAAAACACTTTGTTTGTCGTTTGCTTATTTAACCACTTAACTTCAGATACAAAGTTACATACTCCCTTAATATCCCAACTTTCAGTTATTTAAGCTTCTGTGAAGTTTGTCTTAGAACTTAGAACGTTTTCTGGAAGCGTATTATTCCATTTCGCTTATCTTTTCAATTTTCTTTTCAAATTCGAGTTAGAACTTTAAGAACCCACTTTCTTGTCTCAAATTGAATGGCGAACAATGTAGAATATTAATATGGAAAATTCGAATGTTTATAAGCGAAAGCACAGTGTATAGATTCGGTAACAGACATGTATTCAGTATAATACACTCAATAGAAAGGTCATTTTTTTTCTCAATATACAGCACTTCTACAATCTACTCTATGAGCAGAGCAATAAGTGAAATGTCTATAAGTCACTAAAGTAGTGACGCGGTGGAGGTGCATCGTGGTGTCATCCAGGAGGTCTTCAGCGATACTTTGATTCACATCGATGCTTACCGCGCGGTTCAACTGCCTGCTTTGCTGTGATTGGTCCGTTCTGGGTTCATCCTCATGTAGGAATGAAATAAATCGGGGTCGTTTCTCACTGAAAAGGTGGTGGTATTCCACTAGACTGTTTCTTCTTCTTTTTATTGGGTGGACTGAAAACCGCTTGTTAAGTAGATTTCTTATCATCCACCATAGTTAGTTGAAGCTGACGTTTCATCACTATCCGAACTTGTATCCAACAACAGGGTATCTTTGTTTTGATTGACACACATCACTCTCCAATGGTCTGAGCTGCAATGACAGCGCGAGTGACCTCCTCGCGATGTACAGTCGACATCGACCGCGGCTTAACTTGTAACAACCACAAGCCAATTTTCTGTTCGTATCCAAATGAGTTTTGTTTTTGAAAGCCTCGCTGTAGACCTCCTGGATGGCACCGCGGTGCACCTCCACCGCGACTTACCTGTTATTTTAGGCCTGATTAACCACAATATATTTGATTTACATGGATGTCGATCGCAATAGCGACCGCGATCTATACCTCCACAGCGACCCACATGTTCTGTTCGTACCTTTGGAGTATTTACTATAATCTTTGATTATTGGAATGTTCAGATTATCATCAATTGTTTGGTTAGTAGCATACCAGGAGGCTTTTCGGAGTGTTTTAGATTGGAATGTTTGGAGTATCTTCGTATTTGAAGGTTCTATTCCATAAGACCAAATTGGTATGGTAGAGAAGCAATTCATTTTCGAGTCTCAACTAACCTTTCCGTAAGTAGCCATTGCATATTTCTTAATTTCATATCTTTCTTTTGTTTTTGATATGTGTCTTTCATGTAAGTTTTCCATCTAAATGCAACCTTAAGTACTTGGCATTTTGTGAATGTTATTTCCACTGATTTTTACTAGCATTGACGTTAATTTTCCACTGATGGAGCTAGTTTTGAAACAAATTCAGACGATTTTGTACTTTTTGGGTATATGACCTGAGAATTCAGTACTGTCGGTAGGTTTTATCAAAAATTTTAGAAGAATAGCTAGACACCAAAAAATAACAAGGGATTGCTTAAAAACTTGGCTTAAAGCCAGCCGAATTGCTCTTATAACATCAGTAATACATCTAAGTTCATCATAGTGAATAATTCAGTAATTTCACTGAGAATGATTGAATTTTTTTGTGGAGCAGTTCTATTTCAAATTCGTAAGCAAATGACCAAAGTTTTAATGGAAGTTTAACAGACCAAAGCTGAATGGTAACTTGTTTTATTATAATAGTTTCATGAACTGTGATAATATCCAGCAGTTTCAGGTTTATATACATATTAAAATGTACTATTTCATTATTTTTATGTTAATATACACAAAATTATCATCACAATTAAGAAATATTCTGTAAAATATAATTGAAAATTTGATTCACATTCATTGGAATCTGTATATCAATCTGTAAGTCAAAAAACTGTGTTTTCTGATATAGCTAGATCACGTTTGTTCAATTTTCAGCCTCGACACTGTGATTTCCTTTCCAAGTCCACTTTTGCCATAGATATATCGATATTTTTTGCCTTAGATAACTTATCTCTAAAGGTTATATAGTTGAAGATAGCGGGATATTGATTTTGCCCAAGGTTAATAGACATTTTTTTTGCAGATGCAGAACTGTGGATCCATGTTTCCATAAAAAACTGAAATATTATTCGTGTTTCTGGTTAATTGATAAATTCCATTGCAGATAGTTTCGATAGAATCAGATTTGAAAGACTAGATTAGCCGTCTTACCGAACTTAATAGATATATGTGACTTGTGGTAGCTGATTCTTTGATTTAATGATAGTTCAGAGTAACAATTGTCAATTTTCCTATAGGTTAATCCACAAATATAACCTCAAGTTGTTGAATCTATGATGTGATTTGCCTTGAGGAGCTATTAATTTGAATATCTTGCTTGAAGTGACAAATACTTTGATTAAATATAAATTGAGAAGATAAGTCGACAATTTTTGAGCAGGAGATCCATAAATCTTGCCTTATGTGGTTGAAGATTCATTAAGAGGCTGACATCGATATTGCCTCAGATCAATTGATATATAACTTAGATTGCTAAGTTTTTGTTAGTTGATATATATTGCTTCAGCTTATTCTGGGTTTGATGTTATTTCAAAGTCTGAATTGTCAATTTTTTCACAGTTTAATCCATAAGATGCTTGAGAATAATTGATACAGTCAAAATTGTGAATTTTCCCATATATTTATCCACAGATCTTGCCTTGGGTGATTAAATTTACCATGCAACTTGCCTTGAGAAGCTGGATCGCTGTTAGTGTTTTAGGTTAACTGATATATCTTGCTTGAAATGGCTCATTGCTTTAGGTCTCTGAACTTTCGATTGGAGTCCTCTTAAGAGATCTTAGGTAATTGGTTCACTTCAATTCATCAAAATGTTTTTTAGAGTTTTCTGTGGTTGATTCTGTTTAACGTTGAAATATAGGTTTGCGACCTTTACGTAAACTTCAATCTTCTATTATAAAAATAAAAATTACATTTAAACTGAATGGATACCTAATAGAACGATGTTTTAACGAAAAAAATTCCAATTTAAATGATAGCTTTCAACATTTAACACGTTGTAACTATTCCCGAAATAAATTCTGACCTGGAACGTAGAGTTATGTTTGTTCAAATTAAATTTTTAGTTCACATTAAGCGTTACAACTACAAAAGAAATGCAATTAAAAAGTTTAATGATTCTAAAACACAATATATAATGAATATAACATCTGAAATAATGGGTAGAGTATGAGATTTTTTTGGAGTAAAGCTGGATTTTAACTGCTTCAGAATGAAAAATTGTGGACAGCGTCTATTGTTTTCCTAATTTCAATCATTTACTTTATGTTTTGTAGCGTATTTATTATTAATATATTTTCCATTTTAAGCAGTTTACTAGATAATTTATTTATCCGATAGTTGAATTATGGAATTGTTTCTATACAACGTTTCAAAATTTACAGACAAACATTTAATACCTGGATAAGTTTAAGTTCGGGAAAGTATACATGAATTTGTTTTTTTTTCAACCCTGAATGCATTCAAATCGAAAAAACCGGGTGGTTCTATTGAAAAAAAAAAGAGTTTTGATATTTATGAAGTTAAACTTTGAGCACTTTTTATACATACCCTGAATAAAATGAATAATTTTTCAAGATAGATTCAAAAACGTCTGACTTTGCTCAAAGAAACCGATTAGAAAGCATTTTCATATCTTTAAGGGTATCCTCGTAAAAAATAATTTATAAGGGAATGCAAGGGTCAAATTTTTTACAAAAAAATTAATAACTCAAAAAGTATGCATTTTTAGAAAAAAGTTTTTAGACAAAAGTATACTGAAATTATACGTAAATTCCAAAAATGTATTAATATACAAGGTGTTCTATATAACATAACAAGTTACAGTTTAAAAATATTTTAGTTAAGAAGATCGTATCCGAAAACCCAAACTTGGAAATTTTCATGATTTTACTAGAAGTATTTTGTCATATATCAGATAGTTTTAACTCGTTGTAGGACACCCTGTATATATCAAAATTGATCGTTTTGTTTTTATTTGTTATGTATCAAGCAAACTATCATTATCATCCATCATTATACCTTTCAATCTCTTGGATTGTGATGAATAATAGATCGAATAAAAACTTTTGACCAGTACTGTAAGTTAGTAAAAGTCACAAAGGAAAACATGTTTGGAGATAAAACTAGCATCATGGAGAATACTTCAATCTAATCATTTCTGTTATTTTATTGATAAAGTACAAAATTGTGAACATGATTTGTATCACTTCAATCTTTAATCAATTGAATGTTGTTTCCTCTGATTGCTTATCTTCAGCAAGTATCGATCCTCTCTGTGATCTTTCAACAGTTGCAGTTTAACTTCATATAAAAATGAACAAATGTACATGTGAATTTTCTATTTTCACAGATGTGAAACACGGCATTCAACCGCATCAGGAATCGATGAAAGAATCTACGATTTCAGTGCGAACAAAGATTTTCATTTGTTTGTAGTATTAGATCGAACCGACCGATGCAACGGCAAAGTTGCATCCCAGGATACAAAGACATAAAATGGAGTTAAACGAAATTCTATTGTGTCTGCAATTCGCTCTACATTTATTTTCCATTTGTCGAAGTGTATATTGACAGTTCGGTTATGCAGATAACGGTGAACGTGACCACGAAATGGATCAATCGAAAAACTTTTCTCGATTGGCTCTCTCACTATGTTCGTTCCGTTGTAAGAAAAAGAATATCCATCATTTCGTTCTATAAATAGAGATGGAGATGGTGAAGAAATTACTACACAGCAATCAATTGATACATTGAAATTTTCTATTTTTCAAAACTATCCATTCTTTTATTTTTAAACTGGATTAGATATCTAGAAATCCTACATTTCAATTTCTTCCTTATCTAAGAACACATTTTATGATAATTTTCTTCAGAATGTCTCTTTATGACGAACGGTTTTCAACGATCTAAAAATCTACATATCTCGTAAACCATATATTTTTTCGACTTGAACAAAGAGTACCTTTTTGTTCAAAAATCGATTGAAAAATTCATTGTCGCTATTTTAATATTGTACAGATTGTCCCTGTAAAAGTTACGGATTGTTAACTTGTCATGTGCAACGATCTAAAAATCTAAATATCTCCTAAACCATAAATTTTATCGAGTTTAACAGCGAGTACCTTTTTGTTAGAAAATCCATTGAAAAATTCATTTTCAATATTTTTAAATTGTACAGGTTGTCCCTGTAAAAGTTGGGGATTGTTAACATGGCATGTACAACGATCCAAAAATCTAAATATCTCCTGAACCATAAATTTTATCTAGTTGAACAAAGAGTACCTCTTTGGTCAAAAATCGATTGAAAAATTAATTTTGCTATTTTAAGATTGTACAGGTTGTACCTGTAAAAGTTGCAGATTGTTAATCATTCATAATGTTCGAATGTATAATTTAGAAAATATACTTAAATATAAGTTCTTATTTCGAAACTTTGAAGCTATATAACTCAAAAAGAAAAAAATTCATGTCGCTGCCTTATTTTCACGTCATCAAGTGTCGGAACGCCCTGTATAGCAACTGTCGAAATAAAATAGTGATGAAGATGACCATAAATACAAACAAAGGTCAGAAAATAGTATCACACAATGTAATGTAACAACATTTTCTTGGTCATCGCAGCAAAGCTCTAAGAATCGCTCAGAATATTCTAATCGACGCTGATTCTGCTCATGTAGAATCCTTGCTTTGGAAATACTGGTCTGTGATGCAATTCCTTTTGTTTTCAGGCGTTGGTCGCTGAGAACAAATTCCTCCACTAATTCAATGTTTTCTGTAGTAGTAACTGTCCCAATACTTCACGCACGTGGATCATCTTCTTAAGATTTTTGTCCACAACAAAACAATTTTTAATGAAAGCCGCGAAACAATTTGGGACTTTTTCTCAACCAACTTGATTCAGTGGTCATTCGAGCTCTACTAAAATAAAATGCATCGAAGCAGAAACTTTTTGTGATGACTTGTCAGTGACGCCATACGCCAATGTATATGAGACCAAGAAGCTGAAAATAATAACGCGTCAAATGAGGATACTTAGAGAGATAATAGAGGAGAAGACAACACTTGAGATGGTTAGGAGATAAGCGAAGCGGAAACAAAACAAAAGAAGAGGCAAAACAAGAAAGAAGAAGAATACGGAAATAGCAGCCTAGAGAAGAAGAGAACAAATTTGTTGAATTGGACTAATGTTATATCAAAAATTCTAAATCTTTTTTGAATAATTGATAAATATTGAGAATTATTTTCACGATTAGCTCGAGAAAACCTGTAGTCGAACTTTCACTTAATTTTCCATCGTAGGTATATTTTTTTTCTTTTGAGTACTTAACAATACTTTAAGGGTTGATCTTGTTTGAAAAGATCTCCTTCAAGAGTTGCGCTTCCATTATCATATCACATATCCTTCTAACCGAACACGTCCCGTTCTACATCATTTTCGGTTTGATTAATATCCACCAGTTTTCTGACTCAACAGAATTTATATATTGATCTTTAAATGTAACATCCGATAAGGGAACGAATAAATTCACATCGAATATGAAGTTTAGGTTGGAATTTAGACCCAAAACTCCTGGTAGTATTAAAATTGATATTAATAGACAATAATTTGGTTATGATTTATCTTATTTATAATCAAAAATATGATTTTTTGTTATTTTTTTCTAAAGAAAATGGAAGATTAAAATTTTCTACAGATATCGACGTCATCAAGATGGTAGTTGGCCATCAACTCATTGGGCGAAGCCGCTAATTCCAAACCTCTACAAATGTTAAAAGCTCTATCACTAATTCAAATGTTATCAGTGAAATAATACAATTATCAGTAATAATAATTCAAGGACATTGATAATTGTTTAAAAAATGGTTATAATCGATTCAGAAAGTTGTACACCACTTTTGACTTAGTTACTTAGAGCTACTAATCGCGATCGATCTATTGGAGTGATTCGAATTCATTTTCTTTGTGATTGCCAAGTCAATCGCTTCGGCAGACGATCTATTAAATTGATAGGAATTTTTTTTCTTTGTGATTCCCAAGCGAATCGCTATTCAGATTTGTTAGAACCATCGTTGTTTGTTACGATACAAAAAATGTCAGTCAATCCACCAGCAGCTTCCTCGCCTCACCAAGCTACATCTACCACGACTATGTGATAGAATTTCCGTTGCAATCCTTCAGTGGTATTTTCCTTTCAACATTTATCATTTCCATGATTTCTATGGAATTTGATGCTGTAAACTTAGTTTCCTTTTAAAGGACACTTGAACCACAACACTTTCGAATGGGTCCATAACAACTCTCATCTCTTTATAGTATTTTCTTTGTAACAGCTTTCTTGTTCTATATAGTTTTGATCGTAGTTTCTTCTAGCTCTGTACCATGTTTTTTTCCATGTTCACAGCCCAATTCTTCTCAATCCACCGTCCGATATTCATCTAATTAATACTATCATTGCAAAAGTCAAATGCTTTTTATACAAATTTTTCACTATATATTTTTTTGTTATATTTGATTCTATAATATCATTGATATTTATGTCAGTATTACAACCAAATCGTGACATTTTGGAATAATCAAGTTTTAATTCAAGATGAATTGAAATCCAAGAGTCTGCAGCGACAAGTACTGGAAAACAATTTTTTATACAGGGTGTCCCACTATGAGTTACAACTATTTTTATACGGCAAAATACTCATAGTAAAATCATGAAAATTTCTACGTTTGGGCTATTTAACTGAAATATTTTCAAAAATGGCCAGCTTCCAGTTCTACATATTACTACTCTTGAGGGAAGTGAGATCTAAGAGGGATTTTGAAAATTTTCTTACATATTTCTCACTTGAATGAGTATTTTTTTTGGAAAATTGTATAACTAATTTATAACCCAGTTGGAATATTTACATTTCTTGAGAACTAAGGCGAATAGAAAGCGAAAATGAATTGTTTGGAAAATATATTCACTCATTAGGATAATTCCTAACAATGCAAAGGAAAGCGCAAAATTAAATGGCTCAACGCCAAATCGTAATTTACCATTAATACTCAGCCTATAAGTAAACATTAGGGGTTTTGTTTGTACCTATATTTGGAATTTCGTTCATTATAAATAAAACAAGGTATGAAGTTAACGATATACGAGGTCTGGCTATTAAATAACGAAACTGTTTACGAAAAAGGGTTTTATTATAAAAATTATTCTACATTCGAATGCTCGCCTTCAATATACTACCCTCCTATTACCACACACCTTTCCATACGTTTTTTCTATTGATCGAAGAGGTGCTGGAAGTCCTCATTGGTGAGTGCCTTTAGGAGTTATGCTGTCCTCATAGCATCAGACGAAGTAAATCTACAAGGAATGCCTTTCAAATACAACCAAATGACAAAATAGTTCAAAATGAGGATTTCCATCGACAAGACTAAGTCTATGACAATAAGTAAAGACCCAGTACACTGCAACTTAGCGATAGACGATAATATAAAAGAATAAGTTATGAATTTAAACTATCTAAGAGCTTTAACATCAAGCAATACTCACATCTACGAAAAAGCATGCCAACAAGACCACCATAATTGCCGATAGATTGCGCGACATGCCCCTCTCAACTGCAGTACGTCCCATAATAACCTAAGTAGTTGAAACGAGAGTCGGCTGGCCAAAAAAAAAAAACATTCAACCACCAGAAGATTAGCAGGCAGACATCGAAGTACATGGGCCTAATTATAGATATCGACATCCTAACATTTTCTTTCAGAAGGTAGTAATTCCATAAAGGATTTTACGATGGGTCCAATATTTGCTCAGACTTGGGCCAAGTATGTACAACTCTGGACCTAGCTTGGAAGCCGTTAATGTCCCAGATTTGGTGGGATTCTGGGAAGATAACAATGTCCCTCGCTTAGTTTACAAGCCTGGATCAGACCTGGTTACCTAGATAAACCCAAGACTGGTCTGAAAACCTGGGCCAGGCTGATTGCTTGTAAAAACAGATTATCAATATATTGTTAATAAAATAGTTTTATGACATATTTCTATTTGACTGTCTGACTATAGGAGGGCCGAGATCGGGTTATTCAGAGTTCAGTCAGGCTTTGGTGAATATGAGATGGCCGAGGTAAGGTTATATAGAGCTGGCAGACTCTAAAATGCCCGGGGCTAAGTTACCCAGACTGCTACCAGGCTTAGGCCATTATTTGTCAGCCAAGGCCCAGCGTTGGTCCAAGCTAAGCCTCGTCGTTCAAGTCTGGGAGCTCCTATATGGGATGGCAACAAAATAGTTGATCAAATGTTGCTACTTGGATAAATTTAAACTCTGATTTATTTGTATCCTATTTGACACTATAATGGAAGTTACTTCATAATAATTAACTAAATAGGAAAAAGAATTGGAGAAAGTAATGTTACATCAAGAAAAAATCACTTTGTTTGTCGTTTGCTTATTTAACCACTTAACTTAAGATACAATACATACTCCCTTAATATCCCAACTTTCAGTTATTTAGAAGGTAGTAATTCCATAAAGGATTTTACGATGGGTCCAATATAAGCTCAGACTTGGGCCAAGTATGTACAACTCTGGACCTAGCTTGGAAGCCGTTATTGGCCCAGATTTGGTGGGATTCTGGGATGATAACAATGTCCCTCGCTTGGTTTACAAGCCTGGATCAGACCTGGGTACCTAGATAAACTCACGACTGGTCCCTTTCAAAGCAGATTTTATCTTCGTACACAAAAAAATCGCACGTTGCCAAATCCAGTGAGTACAGTGAGTGTTCAAGTACTGGAGTGCGTTTACTGGCCAAATACTGCTTCACAGATGACGCGTTATGGGCAGGTGCGTTGCCCTGGTGCAAAATCAGGCCGTTTTTGACGAACTCTTTCTCGCAGTGTTGTCAAACTGACAAATAGTAATTCTGGTTGACAGTCTGTCCCCCCTCTAGAACCCATTCAGTTATGAATTTTGTTTTTGACTTTGTTTTTTTGATTCTGGGCCATTCAGTCGTCTTCCAAGGCATCCATTGACGCTTTTTTTCAACATCGTATAGAAAAATCCACGTTTCGTCGCAAGTAATAACGTTTATCATCAGTCAGGGCTCTTTTTCTAACCTTCCAAGGAAATCGGAGAAGACCCGTTGAAGCAAGAGATTTTGGTCAGAAGTGAGTTTTTTTACACAGAATTTTTTCATGTGTAGTCTCTCTTTAATTTAGATTTTTTGAGCTGTAGCTGTTCAACTACCCAAACTATAAATTGTATTCGTTTACCCAATATCAAATTTGAAGCGAAATTATTCGAATTATGCTAGAAAATGAGAACTACTATTTCGATTCCCTTTTTTTTTCTAAATTACGCAGATTTGTTCGGATGTTTTAGTTCTCCAATTAGTTAAATATGTTGCTCGTCTAAACATGACTAAACTATCATAGATACTTCAAATTATAACATACTAATTGGAAGAGCAAATTTTTTGACCACGGAATCATTTCCTATTGACCTATGCTACTAGATCTTCATATTTATAAGTTTCTTGTATTGTGAGTCCCCCAGATTTCCTTGTTCTGTTAGTTTTCGCGATCAATTGTTCCATCTTCCAGCAACGAACAAGGTAGATATAAATATGCATGTTCAAATATAGAGCGATGTCTTTGAAAAAACACCTTGAGTTACATATTGCTGCCTTAACTAAAAAATTGAGTTCCTCCTGTTCTATGCTTGGGATCAGTTTCCAATGAACTGAACTTATCCATCTATTTAACAGTCTATTAAGCCCTTATTGAGTCGTGTCTTCGATATGCCCTTCCCTTTTGGGAATTTGAGCGAATCTTCAAACTATGAAAGAGAGACAAAACAGCCTAATTCGTAAGCAAGCTTCTTCAATTTCAGAAAGATCATTGCACGGCTATCCACCACGGAGTACAACCTTTATTTACCTATTCCACGTTCAGAATTAGTTGAGGGCTCAATATTTTACAATGCAAAAATAATGCACAATCATTTGCCAATTGAAATTAAATCTATATCATTTTTTCCCGCATTTCGCAATAATTTGAGAGCGTATTTACTGGAACGTACTATACTAATTATAACCTATAATTTTGTTTTAATTTCTATCTCTTTCTCTTTCTATTCTACCACTCTCAAGGTTACTGAACTGATAATACTTAGGATGAGATCCTTTGATATCAATCAGCAACAAATCTTGGAGAGTTAAACATTTTTAAATGAACAAAACACGTTGTTGACGTTCAGTTGGCTGTCTTATTTCGATACTGATTTATTTTTATTCTAATAATTTTTCGCGAGGTTCTATTGAAATCAACATTGGGGTAGTGAGTTCAGGTGTTTGCAGTGAAATTTCCGACTTAAATCTTCTGCAGTGCTGTATAGAGACAAAGCAGTCGATCTGGGCACATTCCAAACAACCTAAATACATTAAACAATACAAATATGAGTAATTGCAGCGTGCAACACAAATACATTGAAACCGCGAAAGTCTGCATGAAATACAAAATGGTGTTTGGTATTGTTTTGGGAGTTGTTCGAGAATGGAAAGTTTAATTTTTGACAAACGTATCCGTAGCAACAGCAGCGAGAAAATTGTTTTGTATGTGACGGAAAACTAGTGGAATGTACGAATGCAGCTCCAGTTTATATTCGCGAGCAGATTTTAATATGAGTAACAAATCCTTATTCATATTTGTTTCAAATATCAAATTAAAAAGTTAATTACTACTTAATTAGTGAGATAATTGAATATACTTTTATCTTCTCCTTCGGTAAAAGCCGATGGAGTGTCTACTTTCAGTTTGCTCCTACGTTACTTGTTGAAAAGTTGATTGCCAACTGTTTTTACATCTTTCAAAATGTCTTATTTTTCCATGAGCTCTTTGTTCACCTCCCCATCTCACTATTTCGTATTGTTGCGAGAAAAGTGAAATTAAGTGAAAAATTAATTACACTGATTCAGATTTGACAGCAGTGCTGCCATATCTCAAACCTTAAGTTTTCGGAAAAAGTTCGTTGCTCGCAATTTGATTCTAAATTTTATTCACAAGTTTTAGTGATTGCTTCTTCATTTAAACTGAATTTCTTACCAGCGAGCATTTTTTGAGATCTTTAAGGCCGCTTTTTTCCTTGATTGTCGTATTCGAATGACCCAACAACTTCAGGTAGTATTTGTTATCAAATGTCTCTCCATTTGGGATATATGGCAAAAATACTGAATCAATAAGCTTCTCAAATGACTGTTGTGCCTTTGGACCTGGTTTGCCGACTGCAGTCAACCCAGATGATGATCTTTTTGATTCCGGAGTGAAGTGATGGATCCATTATCACATGTAGGACGACTAGAACGTTCATTGTTGTCTGTAAGACCACGATTTAATTCAGCAAACTAAATTTTCAAATTGTAATTTTACTTAAATGGCTGTAACTTTTGTGTGACTAATCAAAATGTCATGACATAATCTTTTGAAAATTGGTATTTCGTAATTTGACAATGCCAGCGCTATCTTTGTGTCATTCACATCACTAATTAAGTGATTTTGGTGGAACGTGAAAAATATAAATTAGGAACATCAACTTGGTTCCTCACACGAGAACTAAAGAGGAAGGGAGTTAAAAATCAGAAGACGCCACTTCACAGAGAATAGAAAACAGAAATTGAAGGCAATGATGACATAGAAAATTGAACTAATGATGTGAAAGATAAATCCAAAAAGAAATTTGAAAATAAAATTATGGTTTGGTGTGCCTTTTAAGTATATATAATTTAAATTGTATTTTTTTGTCAACTATATGTTTAAGAAAAAGGACTGAATAAATGAATAGTTAACAGTATTTGAATTTTTCGAAATTGACTGTCATTGACTATGAAGATATTATCGAAAATTTTCTTGGAGAAACTCTTCGTCCAGAAGAGAAAGAAACACACTTAGGATAGGAGTAAGTTATTAAATTAAAGGGGTATGAATAAGGGGTGGGTAGCAGCATTTCAAACAAAAATTCGAGTATGAATCAAATCAAAGTTTATTTAATTTTTATTTTTGATTATTTCTATCGTATTTCTGGTCTTTTTTATTCAACTATTGATGTTTGTATTATAACTTTCTCAATTTTTGTGCTTTATACGGTAAATTTTTTGTCGTTTTATAAATCGCAGGAAACTTTCAACTATTTAAACTTCTCACACTTCGGATTCACTAAGTTTAACACAAAACTAGATTGCACAACTTTGCACTAAATTGCAATGTTCTTGTAATAAACAAAATGAGCACAACCTTACAGATATAGTGTAAAATATACAGTAAGGAGTAGAAAAATAGAAAAAAGTTTAGCACAGGAAAAACGTTCAGAATATTGACGGTCTGATTATTTTTCTCACACATAAAATGCGGTCTATATTTATGGAATAAATTCACTTTCAGCGTTATCACGTACTATGTAAAAAACCTGAAATAAGTCGATTTTTATTCTTAAATTGACAATTCACAGCACCCCCTCTGAATTATAAGCACCCTCTCGAAATAGGTTCGTGTGGCACCTTGTTGGAAAGGGATTTTAGTCCTTATACATCATTATATACGTTGTTTTCTCAATGATGCTAATTTTGAGGTTATTTTCAACAATTTTCTCAGTTTATTACGTATTTTTGGAAAACCATCGATAGTAATTCATAAATAATTGACCAACATCTGATCCAAACTTCCTTTGTGGTAGGGTTCGCGTGTGAAATAAAGACCCCACGATAAATCATCCTAACAAATAATTAATTCAAAACCGGACTGAATATTGGATAATAACGGGTTTTAAGAAATACACGCGACATATTTAATAACATATAGAAAGACGATCGGAATCGAAATTCCGTATATACAAAGCGTTCTGAAGATTATTCAATAAATGTTTCTACATAGATCTATTTGACGTACCTCAGTTACTATAAACGATTGATTATTTTTTATCATCATCTCATAGCTGATGAAATAGTTTTCCCAAGAATCACTAATTGCTCATTATTATGAGAAAAATCATATATTCACATTAAAAAAAATTTGAACCAATCAACTCTTGACGTGAAATGACAAGGATTGACAGCTAGTGGTGAAAATTTCACAACCTGCTCAAGGGATATTCCACTTAATGTGTTCCCCCTTTATATAGATTTGGGGTCTCGTTTAACTATGACCCAAAGGATGTATTCTGTCCCCATTCACTGGAGGATCCTTCAATACCAATCCTTAAAATGTCTAGAATGTGGGATGGCTTCAATTGCCTTCATCTTCTATTTCAAGCGCGCCCAGTTGCAGTGATCTGGAGAGAGAATTTTGATAGTGGCTTCGTCCTCTGCGCAACAAAATCTGATCGCTGCATTATCTACTAGGTCTAATGTCTTCAGGTGTTACATTCAGAAGATCTTCTCTGGTTATAGTTTCCCAAGGAGAGTCTTTGTCTATTTCAGTTCCTGTAGGTTATCCCAAAAATTGATTTTCCTCATTTTCTCCTTCTTTTCTAATCCTTTTTTTCCACTGTTCTGTAGTTGATACCACAGAAGGGATCAGATCTCATGCTGCCCCCGCTTACATTACAGAATAACTTCATTTTCCTTGCCTAGCTCAATTAATTTTTCTAGTTAATCACAAACGAGTTTAGATTTTATGATATTGGAGCTTAGACAGGATGTTATCGGACAGGATAATGATCTCCTGTTAGCGATAGCTCTTTGAGCTAAAGAAACATGTAAAAGTCGTTGAGAGCTAGTCTAAGGCTTTATCAGTTCAAAGTTTTTTTTTCATTACAATTGATCATATATGATGGTTTATAACCGTAGTTCTAATATTGTAGTCGTGAGTAATGGCTATTACTCATTCGGATGAGTCACACTCCTCATTGTTAATAGCTTTCATTACTCATTGAATTATATACTATTATCGTCTTTTTATAAAACTTAACGTTGCTACGTACCAGACTTAATTCGATCATTCTAGATACTTTCATCTCAACAATCTATACATCTAGTACGTCTCATATGTTATTACAAGTTGTAACAAGTTCGTAATTCGCCGGTTGCTGCTATAGCTGCTTCAGTGCATGAAAATGGCTCTCGAGAAACTCGTTTCAATTTAAGAAATTAAGCTTAATTACAATCTTCATCTTCAAAAACTAGATTTTTGGTTATAAGTAAAAAACCAAAACATTGATATTAACCTTATTCTAACACTGATTGGAAAATAAATAGATTGGGTGCAAAAATATGAGTAGCTTAGTTTAGTCATAAACGCTCAAAAAGATCCAGACGAAGAAATTAAGATCAGAATTGAAAGGCTCGAAAGGCATTTGGCAAGTAATCCTTAATGTTTGCAAACAGAAATCTAAGCCTCCACGTCAGATTAGGATTTATGGAATGTTATGTGGGGTCAGTGAGGACCTTGAAAGCTCAAATGATCAAAAATCTTGAGGCACTTGAGATGTGGCTCTATAGAGCATCCTGAAGATATCCTGGACTTACAGAATTACCAACCACGAAGTACTAAGACGCATTGGTCGCAAAAGAAAGCTGTTTACAATAATTAAACAGAAATCTAAACCTCCACGGCAGAATAGGATTCATGGAATGTGATGTGTGGTCAGTGAGGACATTGAAAGCTCAAATGATCAAAAATCTTGAGGCACTTGAGATATGGCTCTATAGACGGATCCTAAAGATACACTGGACTGACAGAATCACCAATCACGAAGTACTAAGACGCATCGGCCCCACAAGAAAGCTATTGACAATTATTAAGATAAGAAAAACATCTGATAAAGGACAAGACAAATACCTACTGCTACAAAACATACCTTCAATGAGAAGATTGTATGAGAGGACGAAACTTATGTATGGTGAAACTTCAAGTGGAGATTAAGACTTATTATTTAGATCTTTAACATATAAAACACATGAAAATTTGCAAAAAGTAAACAAATTTGTCCGCTGAAACAGATGATCCGCTATTTGAGATATCAGCAAAGAAAGATTATTGAAAAATGAGCTAACGCGTCGAGTTTTGGTCATTAAATGTTTTCCTTCTTGACCAAAATTGCCTTATCCACTAAATTTGCCACTATGCTACATTTAATTTTCGCAATAAAAAAATTGCGAACATTTTAACATAATTTCTCATATTCTTCATTTTGATTGTTTATATTTTATGATCGAAAGTTTAGCTTTTCAGCCCCAGAAACCTGTGGAAACATATTAAATATTATATCAATTATTATATTTTGAAAAATCATTAGATCAAGTCAGGTCTCTGTAGAACGATATCCTGACTATGAAAACTATTTCAAACTTTTTCAAGATTTAAAATTGCAATAGTGAATCAGTAGAACGTGGACACAAAATGAATGAAATTCGATCAAAATGAATGAAATTCGATCAAAATGAATAATGTGCTAACAGCAAAGATAATGTACAGTTAGTGTAGAACGCAGATATACCATCAAATCGGCTGCATTTTTAAAGAAAAAAATCCATTAGAATGACTAGAAACGTATAGAAAATCCCTATAAGTATAGTATGAAAAGATTAATGGGGACGTTCTCATTTTGAGCAACTCTGTGTTTTACGACATATCCAGTGATTTGCAAAATTTGGGGATACTACAAATATAGCGAGTTTTTTTTGTTTCATAATTTCTAACTATGATACTTCGATTTATGTTTCATTATAAAATAATTTGTGGGAGCTCCATGAGCTGAGCTGTTACATCCCTCTATCAATAACATGAATCCCCTAACTTATTTGAAAAGGATTTAAACATTGTAATATTCTATTTTTTCAGAAAATATCGTTACTCAATGGATTAGGGTTGGGTAGATAATCCATACCGATTGTAATTTTGAATAATGCCTTAAATTCTAGGCTGAAATCCCATCTGTATTTTCCTGACAAAATAGAGAACGACTCCTCACACTTTTTCCTTCAGATTTATATTCTATCGAATGACTTGTTTAGGAAAAGGTTTGTCGTTCTTTGTGAGGCAGTCGGCGAAAGCGAAACGGTGAAAAGTGTGAACAAAAGAAAATGGGATATCTCCTAAATTCCTCTGATTCCTGAAGGAAAAAAGATGATTTTCCTAACCCTATACAATGACAAATATTCAATTACATTTCCCTAGAAAAACGTGACATTCATTTATTTCATCAAGCCCTCCAATTTGGAGCATTTTATTTTAAAATTCAAAGTGCGTTTTTCAAAATAGAGACTAATGAATGGCCAACGAATGAAACGTTAAACTGCACGAAACATGATCTAAATACTTAGAACTTGGGGGTATTATATTGTGGAAATGTCAAAGCTTAACATAATATAAAGGAAATCGCATGAAAATACTGTGAATAAGCAAAAGAAAATCATTATGTGAGTGAATACAAAATGTTTGTGGTATTTTCAATGGACGCTGTCTTCTCCTTGTCAATTTTCACAAGATTTCAAGTATTTTCTGAACATTTTGAGAAATTTCACTATGGTTTGAAAACCTCAATTCAATTTTTTCAAAACTTGGTTTATTTCCTCAATTTTTCTATGAGTTTTCACTGTTATCGAAAATTTTAACAGCATACTGCAAGTTTCAAGGATATTTTTTATTCTTACCATTTTATGATCATTTTCACTATATTTTAGTTTTATTCTTTTAAAAATTGTCATAATTTTCCCAATATTTTCTCGATATTTGAAAATTTTCACAAGATTTTTGTATTCTTTACTATATACTGGATGTTTTTTATAAGTTTCATTATTTCCTTGTCAGTTTTCACTCTATTTCAAGTATGTATTAATATAGTATTCTTATTCTAACCATTTTTTGATCATTTTTACTATATTTTAGATATGTTTCTCAACTATGTAACTGTTTCTTTTGAAAATGCGTATAAATTTCCAAATGTATTCTCAGTATTCGAAAATGTTCACTAGGTTTTGGAAATTTTCACTATAAGTTTCATGGATATTCCTCCATTTTACACTATTTTACTATCAGTTTTCACTATATTTTGAGTGTTTCGAGAAATTTCACTATAGTTTGAAAATATCTCAGTTTTTTAGAACTTGGTTTATATTCACTCAATTTTTCTATGAGTTTTCACTGTATACTGCAAGTTTTCACTATATCTTAGATGTATTACTTAATATAGTCACTGTTCTTTTGTAAATTTGCTTGAATTTTCATATATTCTCTCAGTATTTGAAATTCTCCACTATATTTTTGGACACTGACCTCATTTTTTTAAACTTGGTTTATACTCTCTCAATTTTTATATGAGTTTTCACTGTTTTTGAAAATTTTCTAAAGTTTACTGAAAGTTTTATGAATATTAAATATTTTCATCTTTTTTTGGCCATTTCCACTATATTTAATATGTGTTTCTCAACGTTGTAACTGTTTTAAAAATTGGAATGATTTTCCACATATTGTCAAGTTATTCGAAAATTTTCACTGGTTTTGAAAATTTTCTATATGTTGGAGGTTTTATGTTGTTTCCAATATTTTTCTGTCAATTTCCATTATATTTCCAGTATTTTCTCAATATTCTAAGAAATTTCACTAAATTCTGGAAATATCAACTCAACTTTCGAACCTCAGTTTATGTTTCCTCATTTTTTTTGTAACTTTCAATTATGTTGTGGGAATTTCAATAGTATACTAGATTTCCATGGATGTGTTTGATTTCACCATTCTTATCAAAAATTTTCATTACAAATTTCTAGTGAATTCTAAAAATGTCTACTAGAAATTAGTTGCTCTGAATTCTAGTATTTTCTGGGAATTTCCACTATATTTTAAGTCTCTTGTCAGCATTTTGAGGATTTTCCTCTTATTTGGTTTCCTCAATTGAATTTACGAATTTGGTTTTGTTTTCTCAATTTTCTGTCCATCACGTTATGGAAAGTTTCACTATATAGTGGATAATTTTGAAATTCAAACTATTTTTTGTTCATTTTCACTATATTTCTGAAATTTCTGTCTATATTCTCGAAATTTCTAATACAAATTGGATTTTCTCAGAATATTCCACTATTTTCACAATTTAATATAAATTTCGCTCATCAAAATTCAAATTAGCACAATTCTCTACGGGATTTCCCATCGAAGCGTCATTTTTTCTTCTAAAAATCACACGTTTTCCATAGATTTTGAATATATGTCCATTTCAATTGCAAAATTGTATTTGAGAAGTTCTGAAATGCATGCAGAATATGCTTGGACCCATGTAGCGCAATTCCAACGATAAATATTAAGTAAAAAACACAATATATATGAAAGGAATGGAAATTTTCACGATATTTGGGAAATCAAAAGCTAGCTGTAAAAGTTTTCCTAATAGGTTTAAAAAAATTATCTTTAGATAACCTATGACGTATGGGTGTGGAAATTTGGGGTTCAAACATGAAAAAACTAGCAAGAATATGGTTGATTTCGTATCATGAAATGAACTAAAATGTTTAATTACGAGAAAACGATTATTCAAATAAGATGCAAAAACTTGTTATTCAAACGTACAAAAGTAGAAACTTTTTAAATTTGTATTCCACTAGAAGAAACTTCGAAACTTACTTTGAATTAAACTGTATCCAAATACTCTGTTCAAATTTTGAATTTGCACATTCTTGAAACACACTTAGTATTTCTATAAAACACAATTTTAGTTTTTCTCAATTCACTATACATATAACTGAGCTACTGGCTTAATCCAAGAAAATAAATCAACCACAATTTCCTCACTTTCCACTTGAAAACCGATTTCCAAACCGTTTTACATGGAACTCTTTCAGTTAATTATTTTTTCAAAAAATTTCGCTTCAAAAGTTCAATCACTCTACTTCAGTTGGTACCTTCTCGTTTACTTATTCAACTCTTGAGAGCAAAAACAATTGGCCGAAATGAATTTTCCAGCACGCTGGGATGGCAGGATCTCGTGATACATTATGTAGATGAGATACGAGACGCGGGGAGAAAAGTTGGAAAAAATTCCGCCAGAGCTTGAATACGATGTTGAACGCCGCGACGACCACCCTCTTTATCGACACCTGAACCACTGACGGCAGCACCGTCGCATCCACCACGATCGGCTGCGTCGGAAAATTCGAGTCTAAAGCGACGTTGCCGACATCAGCGAAAATTCTATGGACCATTCCATTGGAATTGCTATATAATAATTTGGCTTTCACGAAACTTAGTTTTACTAGTTTTCCACCGACATTATCGGAAAATTCGCAGTTTTCCTCACTCACATTTTTCTTACTACTACTAAAATCACTACTATTACAAAAATTGGTACGCTATTCAAAATTAAACTTGTCTGGAAACTTTTCGTTTATTGAAAAGTGTTAAAAATTTTGTCTAATGTTCAAAAAAGTTGAAATTTACTAAAAAAATGGTTATGTGGAAAAACGTCTCAATTACCAGAAGAAGTTTGATGCATATGGAAAGTTTTTATTGATGGAAAAACATCTTTGATTGTTTAGTTAAATATTTAGGTTAGTTCGAATGGAAAAGGACAATTCCTATGTTTAATAATAAGAAAATGGGAAAAATAATAATCAGTATTCACTGGTCCATCTTTATTTATCATATTTCTCAAAATACAGTCAAGTTACATATTTAAAATTCCAGAAAAATGAAAATCTTGTAGACTTGATACAATCATTATACTAGACTAGAAATTCGTACTAAACCTCGTAGTTTTATTGTCATCGTAATTGTTTGATAGGTTGATCAATCGATTTATCAAAATTTCCATATCCCCTTTATACCATTAGGCATATTAGGCTTCTTTCTCATAATAACCATAAAACATGATTCAAGGCAATGCCAGATTTAAACCAAAGCTATACAGACGTTTCGGAACCCTGGAAAGAGCGTGGAACCTCCATAATATCTCAGAAACTGAACAGTAGTCGACATAATGGATGAATAGGCGTCAATGAAAGTCATGGTCAACCAAAAAGTCATAGTAAGTGTTTATTAAAATGCACGCAATATAAAAAATATATTTGAGTTTGTTTAAGTTGGATTTTCTGAAACCGTTGGGGATATTCAGTCTTCAGAGACTGAAGGTAAGAAAGAAAAGTTAACCCGCAGTGTCTAAGTGACGATAACTTGGTTATTTATAATAATTACATTTATGATGTGGACATTAAGTCTTTTTCTGTTCATGTTCATGTTCATCAATAGGAGGATAAAAATAATAAAACAGCAGAACTATAAACTGAAGACAATTATTGATAATAAAAGCATTGAAGTAGTGAAAATAGATATGGAGATGAATAAATAGTAGCAGATAGATTAAACAGAATAGAAGAGGAGATAAAAATAAGGATGAAGATAATAGAAGACCTGCGAATGAAGTAATCATTTTGGAACGCAAAAAGATGATAGTGAAAAGAACACAAGAAAAATTTAATGATCAATGAACAAAGAATTTATGAAGTCACAATATTTGAATACCTGTGAATCAAGTACACAGAAAATGGAAAATAGATATAGAGAACAAAGGAAGAAACGCAAATCAAATATACTATGCTCTGAATAAGAGTTATGGGGATCTTATCCCCTTGGACCTCCTGGTTTTCGAGTATAAAAGGATATACAGAAGCAGCTCAGATATAGCACTACAGTTGACCGAGAGGAAGTTCGGAGATGTGAGCCTCTACGACGGTACAAAATGAAGAAAGTACAAACACCTAAATGTTCGACACTTTCTTCATGGGTAACCACTGGAGAGGTTTAATAAAGGAAGTAGAGGAGTATAAGTCCTGAAAATATCGTCCAGGTGATGCTGCACAAGGTAGAATGCTGGTAACTGGTTGCTACCTACCTAAAGAATACCTAGGTAGAATAGTGTGGACAATATAAAAGAAAAGTTGAAATATGTATGTCTGGATTTGAGATCAATCCCACTCCAGTCTAGTATATGGGACCACTGCAGGTGCAGAAATCTTCGTCTTCTATTCAATACGTACCCTGGTGGTGCTCTGGAGAGAGAATGTGGATAGAGGTTTTGTCCTCTGTGCAACAGCATACTCAGACGGATCCATAAACCAGAAATAATATCACAATAGTTTCTGGTTGGACGGAGATGACAGAAGATGGCGATTTAGTGGTAAGACTATGGGATTCCCACATATACATAAGCTCTCCTGGTAGAATATTGGATTCCGCATGTTCTATAAAAAAATATAAAATGATTTCAAGTCTAATTACTACAACATGGATGAAGAAACAATTTAAGGAAATTATCAAATTAAACGATAATGAATGGGCTGATTATAGGCTTGGAAGGAGTTTATTAAGAAAAGAAATTCCTAGAAAGTGTCGAAACAAGTATAGACACATATAGAGAGGACCACTACAAAGCCTGATAAGAAAAAAGGTAAGGAAGATCCAGGAAAACAATACATCAGATGAATAAACTAGCAAAATATCGAAGAGGGTGTAAGACATCGACGAAAGAAGAATGAAAACTTATGCAGTGACGTTTGAAAGAGCATAAAGAAAGTTGGTACGCAACATCTGTTATATAAACTGGCGAGAAAAAAATTGAGGTCACTTTAAAATTTTCATGTTCTTTGAAATTTTACGTTTTCTGATAGTATTCGCAAACTATACATCATTGCATGTGCTTTTGTAAGCTGAATGTGATACTCTTTACTGAAGAAAAATGCATTTTTTTCTTGGATTTAATGATTAATTCTGAAAAAGCAGCAAATTAACATTTTGGGCCAAAATCAACATCCCATTCCTGCAACAGCAATCTTCTCAGCTCCTGGGCAGTTCTTGGTGCTGGTGTATGTCTGCGTATCAGTCGTCCCAGCTCGTCCCAGACATGTTCTATGGGATTTATGTCTGGGCTGCTGGATGGCCAGTCAAACCGCCTAATTTCCTCCCCATCCAGATACTCCCTGACAATTAGGGCTGTTTGTGGTCTCGCAGCTAATGACAGCTGTCAAGTCTCAGAAAAATTTTGCTTTAACGCCTACTAATCCTTATCAATATTGACGATGAAATTATTCGCAATTTTTGAAGTGATCTCAATTTTTTGCTCGACAGTGTATCTAAGATTAAATCTGAATAGAACGTTTTTATTAAATTCGAAAATCAAAATGAGTGATGGAACATGAGTAATTGGAACTTATTATCAATGATGGAAGCGGACGTTCCATTCATTAGATAAATAATAGTGTGTCATCATAAAATTTTTATGCTCGAATTCAAATCAAAACTACTTTAAGTGATTCCTTATTGTTCAATCCGTTCCAACATTTATAGTCTGTGAATTTTATCTCTTCCGTGACAATTATCAACATCCTTTTTTTATAGTTTCCGTACTACACTCAATACTCTGGATAAATTAACTTGTCGGTAACGTTAATTTTTATGTTTAAGCACGTAATATGCGGAAAACTATAAATTCCATCTAACGCACCGAGACCGATAAACCATTACTCCCGATTCTCGATGCTTCAAGTTCTATATCGATCAACCGCTTAGACCCGCGCCAATCCACGCCACTGGCAGATACGGCGCAGTGGTTATAACCGCGACGTTGTCGGTTGTGAAGACTGTCTATAAATTGATGATGTTTGTAGATTAGATGTTTGTATGTGAAATTAGAGATTGGTGAATATTTGATGAAGTTGCTTCAAGTTTTCGTTTCGTGAGTGTTATAACTTGACAAAAATATACAAGGTTCCATCCAAATATTGAGATTTCACTTAAATATTCTCAATAAAGTACATGGCGATCAATTCAAACGTTTAAAAACTGTAGTTCTTCCAATAACAATTCTCGTATAAAATTCGGTAAACATCTAACAAACCGTCAGTCCACGTGGACTCTATTTACCAATGAAAACATCACATCGTAAACATAAATATATTTCTAGTGGCTGAAGCCATATGTACGTAATTTCTTCAAAATATTCCTGTGATAAACAGGGACGCGGCTAGGTGAGATTCATTTAATTCATAAATTTCTTTAAATAAATAGAAACATGGCGTTCTGTAGACCATAGGCGAGTGAAGACAATGAATTTAATAATGAAGATTTAGATATACAAAGTTATTTTAAATACATTCGAATGTTTGAAAAAGGAAAATATTCAGCGATCTGATAATCCAATCATAATTACGAATTGCTGAATTAACTAGAGTAAATAAATGTCGATCATTTACAGAACCGAAAAACATGTAAGGGGGTCATCCCATGTGACAGCCTGTTTTTTAAGGGTTTTTTAGGATTTTTTTCTACGACAAGTAAATAAAGCTTTGAGTTCAACTTTAAGCAGTAACTATATAAATTTCAAGCTAAAAATATTGTGTAGAACTTGAGTTACAGCGTTCTGAACACCCCTGCGTCGAAGAAATGAGCTCGCACTTCCTCCATGATTTCGGCTGACTAACTTATCTGAAACAAAAAAACGGCGTTCTAATCTGTTCTTAAATGCACGGAATGGATTATTATCGAATGAAAATACAAAAAACTGGACTTTTGGTAGACATTTATTTGAAATAAAAATTTCAAGTCATTCGGTCAAGCCGTTTTTGAGATACGATGGAGGGAAGTTTGAAAAACACAGTTTTGAGGAAAACGCGTTTAGAGTCCATTTAAAACTATGAAAAACTTAACCTACCCTCAATCGGCGATGCGTGGTCCATACAGTATTTCTTCCTCTTCCTCTTGAAACTCTTCTAAAGCCTGTAGAAACTTGTCTAAAATTCTGAAAAAAATTATCATAAATTGTAATTATTTATTGGAAATACTTAAAAGACAATCAAAAATTTCTAATTAAACTGCATTCTGTCAACACATTTTCTGTACAAATTATACGTTTCAGATTTCAACCTCAACACTGCGCCGCTACACAGGGGTGTCACATAAAAAATCAAGTTGGGGTATTGCATAAAAGACAAGACGATACACTGAGTTGCCGTAGCTACACATTCTGTTACGTGATCTATTTCAAATAACAAAGTTCATTATTTTTTCGGAAAAAGGAAAGATCTGATAACAATGTAGATACCACCGTATCACAAGACTCTTGCACACAAACATTTCATAATTGTTTTTCTCCTTTATGTAAAAACAGTTCTTTAGCTACTGAGGTGCTAGTTTCCAAAACATTAAGTGTTTTTGATTTAAAATTAGAGCAAATAAAAATTTTATGCTGAAAGTAAGTGACGTATTCCTTCAAAGCCTTCTCTAGGAAAAGTAGGTCGCGCAGACCATTCTAAATTCGAATTATTACGTAATAAGGAAAAATGATTTTCATCACTCCTAGGCTATAGAAAAACTCGTACTTTTATGGTAATGATCTCGTCTTCTCTTTGTACGTTCCTACATATAATTGAACATCATAAAACCATGTACGACTCTGTATATATAATTATACAACACCCCATACTGATATCAAAAATAAACATCTCTCATGTCGAGAGCTAATTATAATACTCACGAAGCAAACTCACCCTTGTGCATTATTTACTCGTGGTTGAAATTATATCTAAATATATGAAAAACATTTCCCAACTGAAGCTGCAATCATGAAATTTGAACAATAGGTTTCTTTTATAACGTATCCTTCCCCTAAGAAAGCATTTTTTAAATTTGATATGGATATGGTATGGGAATTTGTATGGAACTCCAGGAATGTTAAAGTTAAAATACCCCAATTTTGTATTTACGCTGAATGACATGTATATAGGGTTTCCGAGTAAGTTCACCCCCTAAGGGGTGAAAAGAGGATAAAGTTGTGTATGAAAAGCCTGAAATTTCAATTTAAAACTCGCCAATTTCATTATTGGGGCGTATAATTAATACTTTCTATACGGGGTATGTATGAGGATAAATCAAGATGTATTTGGCTCAAAACGTTATCTCCTTTTAGCTACATACACTCTTCCCAGTGATGTTCAATAACTTTGATACCCTTTTTATAATAAAAATCGTCAAGTTTCTCAAAATTGCCATTAACAATGTGGTGCGTGAAGGTAAAAAGCATCACGACAAAACGCTGCAAACAAGATGGTGCAAAACGTGGGAAATAGAAGTAAATTTCGAGAAACGCTCCATAAGAAAAGAAGAAGCCACCAACTCGACCGGAACACAATCAACGACGAAGAAATCCAGGGGACAAAAAAGACCAAATACAAATAACGTTGAATCAAGGTCTCACTTTCTACGAATACTGTGGACAAAGGAGACAAACCAGACCAACATTATGCGGATTAATCGGTGGAAAAAGCAAGTTAAGAATATAAACAAAACATATGATTTATGCCTCGGTTGCATGGGGACACACATGCAAATCGAAGAGGAAAAAATTACATCCTCACCAAAACATAACGCTGAGAAAAGAAACGATGAAATAGACAAAAAAACAGGACCGCAAAAAGGATTGGAAATCATGGACGACAGGGCAGGAAAGCTATTCGGAGAGCTGGCAGCACACCCTAACCAGAAGGCAACTAGATCGATAGGTTAAGTACGTTAAGTTAGGTTGGTAAAAAAACCACACATTGAGAAAAAATAAATAAAAGAAAATATTTTTTTTCCAAGATCTTTTGAGTCAACTCACATGAGGACACCCCCTCTGTAACTCTGCACTTCATAAGCAAGTGCGGAGTCATACATTGAGGATAGCTATGAAGAAGGAGAAGGACCAGTCGGATTAGTTCTTTCTTGCCGAAGAAGGTTTACCCGAGGCAGCGAAAACGTATATTAAGACGTCCAGACAACTAAAAAGATTGTATACGCAACTCCAAACAAAAACATAAGATCTCTATTCCACCATGTCCTTCATTGCATCAATCCGTGGATTTATCCGGTGGTGCATACTTACAGGGACGCTTATACGCGTTTACTTACTGAACCCCTCGATTTTCTAACTATTCTAGAGATGGGTATGTGTGTGTGTAAAAGAAAATGGCTTAGAAACAAGTCCATCAGCCACAGAATTTTTTAATGATACAACTTAAATATTAATTTTAATATTTAGTATTTAAAAATATAGTTCGGGAGTGAGGGTGAAGAGGGATAAATTTGAAAATAGGTGTTATTTGAGGACCGTGAGGCAGTATCCCAGTATTTCTGCCTGGATAGGTACATTTTATATTTTATTGAATTGATCACATATTTTCCTGTATAAACGTTACAAAAAACTCCATTTATTATTGAGTCTTTCGCTAATCGATCAGCTATTTCGTTACCATGTATTCCAACATTCCATTTCGGATTTTACGATGGATCTAGTATAGGCCCAGACTTTGGTCAAGTATGTAAAACTCTGGCACTAGCTTGGAAGCCGTTATTGGCCCAAACTTGGTGGGACTCTGGGATGATAACAATGTCCCTTAGTTGGTTTGCAAGCCTGGACCAGGCCTGGTTGTCCGGATAATCCCAGGACCGGTTTTCATTCCTGGTACAGGCTGGTTGCTTGTAAAAATAGATTTTTAATATATTGTTAATAAAATTATAGTTTTATGACAAATTTCTATTAATGCACTCTACTAATTTTCTGTACATAAAAATATTATTCAAATAATTACACATATTGAGAAATGATACTATTTTTAATTGTCTTTTATAACTTTATATAACTTTTATAACTCTTTGAATAATTAATGTAGTTATTTAAAGTTCTGTCAAGCCTGGCTGACTATAGGATGGCCGAGGTCGGGTTACCCAGAGTTCAACCAGGCGAATATGGGATGGCCAAGGTAAGGTTACATAGATTTCAACCAGGCTTGGCCTATTATTGGATTGCCAAGGCCAGGTTTCTCAGCGTTGGCCCAAGCTAAGCCCCGTCGTTCAAGTCTGGAGGCTCCTACATGGGATGTCCTTTACCCAAATGAATGTCATACTCAAATTTAATAATATATAGTACATAAAATCAGACTTTCCATTCTTTCAAGATGAGTTTCTTTTATGGCACCGAGCTGATCTAGAGTCAGATAAAATCACACCCGTATCTTTTTTATTTGAATTTAACCAGGAAATAAAAAACCCTGTAAGATAACATACAGCTCCGCAGTATGTATGCTAGAAATATCGGGTAATATGATTCTTATAAGTTCTGAATGTATACTGACATTCAACTCCAACCCTTGTCTTGGATCCATCAGTATATATTATGGTTTTATAAGCAAAATCTGCTAGTTTGGATTTCAACAGGATTGAGTTAATGCGACTATATTCATTATAATTAGGGATTATGACTTTGTGGACTTTAAATATATCTTGATAAGGAATATTATATATCGATAAAGTTCTGTTGGTTTTGTATATATTATTGAATTCATTGGTTTGAATGAAGACTTCTGCAAGTGGAGGTGTATTTTTAATCCTCCAATATGGATTTGTGAGGTTTTCTGTGGATATCCTACATAAATTATTCATCGTGTCTGCCTTAAGGGTTTTAAGTTTAATTAAATATTTTTGAGACAATAATTGCCGTCGTATAAATAAAGGAGGTTCGTTAATTCTGCTAATAATATATTTACTGGTGTTGATTTCATTGCACATAAACAAATTCTAAGGCATTTATATTATATAGATTCTATTACCTAGAGATGGGGTCATTTTAATTTTTTTAACCTCCTGTAGATAAACTAGGAGACTCCAAATGCTTAAGCTGCCATATTCTCTTGTTGATTTAATTAAAATTCTTGCGTGTAATGAGGTTCATTCATATTTCACCTTTTTTTTAATGTATCCATAATAATTTTGTTTTTGTTTATTAGTTAATTGATTTCTGGGTTTGTTTTTTAGCGAAAAAAACAGCATTTTTAGTAAATTTTTCAAAAGGAGTAATTCTTTTTGCATGTTAAGTATAGACAAACAGAACAAAAATATGTCTGATTGAGTTAAAAAAGGTTGATTGATGAATATATGCAGATAATAGATGACTTTTTAAATCAGTTATTTCAAACAAGAGGTTATTAAAGCAGATGGTGGATTCAATGTATTAATAATAATTATTGATTTAAACTTAAAATTCTTATTGTTTCCATTTTCGATACGTTTCGATATTCAAAATAAATAAGATCTTACAGACAGCTTTGATTCTAATTTAAATACTATCGAGATGTATTAAGCAATGAAAATCGTTGTATTGAAGAAATCGAAGGAGACGTCACTCATGAACCTCTATCTAAAGATTAGTTTGCACCTAATCAACTCTTTTACGACCTGGAGCAGTAATTGGCGCTAACGTCCTTGAAGTACCTCCTAGACACTGTCCTTCATTCTTTTCAATGTTGGACTTTTCTTCGCCAGTTTCAGACGTCTATTTCTTTCAGATCCTGCCATCTTAAACGTGTTCGACCTGGTAATCAACGGCTTTTGCTGGTATGCAAGCTCAAACCGTTAGTCTCGCACTCTTGATCTCTGCTACCAGATGCTCCATTCTTCTTGGTCTTGGATTGAGATAGATGCGCCGAAGTACTCTCGCCGAAGTACTCTCCTCTTTCTCGAGTAGAGTCTCAGTCCGTATGTAACAGTCATAGTCCACGTTTCAGAAGCATACATGTCAACTAGTACGGTAGATTCCCTTTTTTGCGCGCCAGCTAAGTAGACAGGATTTCAGTATCCTCTGGGGACTGTAATAAATCTTGTTTCCAGCTTTCACTCTGTATCCCTAGTACAGTCTCGTTGTTTTCACCTATGAGATAGCCAAGGTATCCAATGTTGTCAAACGCTCGAAGGTGTAGTTAGTAAGCTCTGTCGTGTCTGCGTGGTTTCGACTGCACGACATGAGCATGTACTTTATTTTAGCTTCATTCGCACTGACCCCTGTTCGAATAGATTCTTCATTGAATGTCTAACTCTGTAGTAAGCTTGCTGGTAGTCTATGAAGATTTGATGTGCTTCTATGTTTGTATTCGTAGCAAAGTACATACAACGGATGGTGAATATGTGATCTATCGTTGCTATTTCTCTTCTAAAACCACATTAATAGTCTCCAATTACTCGCTCTGCTTACACCTCCAGCTCTATAGACAGTATTCTGGCCATTACTTTGTAGGTGACGTTCAGTAGGAAAATGCCTCTGTAGTTGGTGCAGCTTAGTTTCAACCTCTTCTTGTATATAGGGCACTTTTCTTTCCACACTTTTCTGCTGACTCCTCCATGGATACTTGTCTTAAGTTACGTACTTATGAAGTTCTGCCGATGTGAGATCTTCACCTGGGGATTTGTGTTTCTTCGTTCCTTTGATGGTCTCTACTTCCTTTCTGGTAGGCTCGGCTACGTAGATGTTGTTTTTACATTTCCAAGGTTGAGTAGATCTTCAAAATACTCAACCTAACGTTCTGCTACCTTCCATGTCTTCGTAACGGCTCTGTACCATTGGATTTGGCTTCGAATCCTATCTTATCTGTTTTTCTTTTCTTTTTCCAAAGGCTGCGTTAGTTTGGGTCCGGGTGAAAGCATGCTTGTTAGCTCGTGCTCCTCACTGGAGGTATCGCAATCCCTTATTGTTTCTTTTTGCTTTGCACTCGTCGTCAACATATCTGAGAAATATCACTTTATTTCCAAAAAAAAATATATGATTTGACAACGATGTAGATATCACCATAATTTTGAATATATTATAAATCATTAACAAAACAAAATTTATGGAAATCGTACAAGCTGTTTCCGAGAAAGTTAGGTATTAATATTGAAAACTTTGTCTGTATATTTCAAAATAAATGGTCGTAGTTGAATATAGATCTTGCTATAGATGAAACAAGTCACACGGAATCTGCCATTCTATTTTTTTTAATATATATATGTGTCTCGGTTATATACAAGAGTGGCTGGAATGGGTTAAAAACAGCAAGGGATTCAGGACCTCGATCTGAAATTGGATTTATGTCTTGTGGCTGAAGTAATTGGTCTAAAAGGAAAAGGCAAAGGATATACTACACATGCTCCTTAAAAAATAAGATCAATAAAACTGTTTCGGCACCAAAATACCGATTGAAGAAATACTGATTCAGCTCGTTTTTTCAATTTTCAACCAAATTGGTTTTTATTTTCCAGTTTTCACATTTTGATTTATAAAAAGCGAAATATACTTAAATTATGAAAATCAATCGTGATTCAGATATTTGTTGAAATAAAACTTCCAATATTTCTCACTTTTGAAACATTTTTTCACAAACCTTTGTTGATCTCAGGTTTTTCCAATTGAAGACATGAGTTGATAAAGGTGCTATGTCCACTTTTTTCAAATAATTAGGTTTTGGTTTGTTTGGTTCTCTAATAACCCAATGCAACCCCTGAATAAACCTAGACTGTCAGATTTTCAATAATATGGGATATTTTTATTGATAAAGGTGCTATGTCCAATTTGGTGACATAGCACCTTTATCCACTAAACTATTGGAAAGTTCTGTTCACATGTTCGGGTGCTATGTGATATTTTAAGGTTATGTTTATAATATTTATACTGTTTCTGTGACCAAATCCGGGATTTCTAAAGAAGGAATAGGTTTTAAAACTATATAATAATAGTTCATCATGAGTTCCAGAACTAAAAGAATGTTGGCATTGATAACAGATAAGAATTTATGTCTTCCTAGTGAAGGTAAGTTATTTTAGTTTACTATTATTATTTTTGCTCTCCCCATTTACCATTAAATTTATTCTAAAAAGGTAAATTTGGAATATTTTTAATATTATTCGTTTTTCGGTACTTTTCAGAGGATAAAAGTTATTCGAACTCCTGTCCAAGTACAGAGAAAATTGTTGAAGAAAACAATATAATGCAAGACATCGCCCAACAGAAGTCTCTGCAAAATGTGAATAGTGTTGGGCAACCAAGCACTAGCGGACTTCAAAAGCAGCTCTGAAACAGGTACGCTTAAAATAACATTTTTCTAATTTTGACATATAATGTGACACTTTTTAAAACTGATTGACGTTATGAAAGGTCTTACTTTGTGTAACTAGTTACACAAAGTAAAATATTATGTAACTGGTTACGAAAAATGGAATATTATGTAACGTCAAACTGACATGAAGTGACAACTGTCAACAGACTTGATTTCTGTTTTCACAATTTTTATCAATAATATTCTATATTTACTATTACTTATTCAAAATTAGAAAAAAATCTTGTATGTAATACGTTAAGAAATGCAATTTTGTGTAACTTGTGAGATGTTTGCGGAACTCACACAAAAATCTCACGCGTTACACAAAATTAGGCATTTCGTAACTGATTACATAAATAGCTATTGGAAGCTCCCTACTAAATATATGCAATTTTTTCCAGAGTCTATAGAAAATTGTGATGAAGAGAGCGTCACATCAGGCAGCGAATATTTAGCTTCCAGTGATGGAGGATATTCTGACTCATTTATTTTCCCCAATAGGCACAAACATGAAAATGTTCATAGAATTAAACGTGAAGTGTTTTTTGATGACAAGGAAAATGACAAAGAGGCCGAAAACCTAGACAAAAAAACCATTGGAAATTCAAAAAACGTTGCAAGCTTAGGATTACTTGACGAAGATATTCTGGAAGTTGAAGGTGATGGAGGAACACAAGACGAAATGCATAACAATAGACAAAAATTTCATGTTACTGCTGATGGGATAAGAAACAGTGCGACGGTTAAACCAGATTTCAAAGTAGCTAAAAAGAGAGCACGGAATCCCGAGAAATGGAAAAGAAACAAAGCTGCCAAGTTAAGACAACAAGGTGAAGCATATGTATCTCAAAAAACTGGTAAAGTCGTGGGAAAAAAAGTAATAAAAGATGGAATACTATGTAAAGAAAGTTGTCGCCTGAAGTGTAGTGAGAGATGTCTTGATTTTCAAAAGTATCAAAATGTACGAAGTTAATCGTCATCGGTCTCATAAAAATTTGAAAACCAAATCTTACTCTTTTAAATATACAGTAACATGTGACAAAGAAACCGTACTGGTGTGCAAAAATGCCTTCTGCTCTCTGTACAGAATTGGAAGGAAAAAAGTGTTTCGGGCTCAACAAGAGCTAAAAGCTGGTCAGGTAGCCCCCTCGCCGCAAAAGCAGGGTCATCACACAAATCCTAAAAAGATTCCTGAAGATGTAATTACCTGTATTGAAAACCACATCAAGCAGTTTCCTTCTGAAGAATCGCATTATTCTAGGAACAAAAATATAAAAAATACATTTCTCCTTTACTTAATATTAATAAACTCCACCAACTTTATATAGAGAAAACTCGAAAATAAATATATGGTTAAGGCCTCCTTCTATCGGCATATTTTCGAAACAAAGTTTAATTTGTCTTTTGGTGACCCGAAAAGCGATACTTCAGATACCTCAGAGCACACCGAAAATTTCCAATTTGCCTTCGCCTTGCAGAAAGTTGACCGAGAAGTTATAGTTGTTGATAAAGAAAAATGTTACATTACAATGGACCTCCAACAAAAAATGCCACTACCAAAGTTATCAACGTCTAAATCATTTTATTTGAGGCAAATGTGGCTGTACAACTTTGGCATCCACTGTATAACTAGTTCAGGACACAAATTCTATTTTTTCACATGGACTGAAGACATCGCCACTAGAGGCAGCAATGAAATTGCAAGTTGTTTACTTCGATTTTGCAAGTTATGTGGGGGACAAAACAAAAACTTTTCTGTTATAAGCCTCTACGAATACTTGATATTGAATAATGTCTTCAAAATTATCGATCACAAATTTCCTGAGGTTGGCCACAGCTACCTAGATTCAGATAGAGACTTTGGACGAATTGAGAAAGTTCTTCGGAAACACCAAAATATTTATATACCAGACCAATATCGGGAAATAATAAAATCTGCCAGTACCAGACAGAGTTTGTGTTTCAATATGGAACATTTTTTCTATGATTTTGAAACACTTCCAGCCAAACTCCATTTATACAAAAAAGTGATCAATACTCTTAATCAAAAAATATACTTCCGCGATAAGGTCAAATGGATTAGAGTGAATGAATTTGGCAAATACTCTTACAAAACTAATTTAGACCCATTCGGTCTATTTATGGAAGTCGATTTGCAGAAAAAAAGGGAAACCGTAGTACAAGCTGAAAAAGTGGTTTTACAGAAGTTACCTAAATGCGGTGGTCTCACTAGTAAAAAGATATCGAATCTGCAAGATCAACTGAAATTCATCCCAACAGATTACAGATGGTACTTTGATATTGTTTTGGAAGAAACTAAAAAAAACTCTAAGAAAAATCGGAAGTACTATTAGGCTTTAAGTTTCTTTGTGTCAACTTGTGTTTTGTTTAGTTTCATAAGAAATAAAAATGTATTTCAATATACCTGAGTGATTTTCCAAGTTATTTCAAATCAAAAGCAACATAGTTCCTCTATCCACTAAAATAAATAGTATAACTCGCTTTAGATGTTAGTTGATAAAAGTGCTATGTCCATCAAAATCAAAATAACTATAAATCATTAAAGTTTATTTGATTATAAAATAACAAGCTAAGTAGTACAAACAAATACCGACCTTATGAGATACTGTTTGTATTGATTGAAAATTTTGTAAAAAAGTTCCGAGTTGAAACGCGTTTTCCTCATTTACTCAAAACTTTAAAAAGTGGACAAAGCACCTTTATCAACTCATGTCTTCAATTATTGAACGCTTCTTCAATCAATTATACCCTCAAAGTTATGATCTAATTTCGATCTTCAGCGTAACTTAATTTGATATTAACAATAAAATTTATTTTGATCATGTTCAATTCAATCAAAAAAATCAAAATAGAAATCTACTAATTTTGTTTAGAATGAATGTCTAATCAAAATTTTTCTATTATTTCATAATTGAACCGTGTTAAAAGTTGAAATAAGACAGAAAATGAAATATTCGCGTATTGAGACTGATGAATAACACACTGTAGGTTTTTCATACCAGGGTGAACAACATTCTGAATTGAACTGTCAAACGAACGTTTTGTTGGCTAAGTTTTCAGAAATTTCATACTATGTCTTGTATAGACAGATGGTAAGTTTACAAAGAAAGACATTTGAAAGGAAATTTCTATATTCGAGGTAAGACAGACTCTAAATAAGTAATAACAATGAGACTTGTTGTTTATTAACAACTACATGGGATAAATCGAATTTTCTGCTGATTTGATTTCAAGTACTGGACAATCTTGGACTCGATCCATTTTGTATAAAAAAATAATGTGGGCGTAAAACGAATAAACAAATTAAAATTCCACAAAAACCTTCAATCTTATGATATAAAGTGGTAACTCGTATTTGGAGAGCTGGAAAATTCGTAGATGTCGCTAATAGTATACAATACAATATCTTAGGATTATGAAAGTATTATTTTGAAGACTTCAGGGACTAAAATACAATTATGACCACAGTGTATTATTCGTGACGGTCTGAAGCATTTGCGTCAATAGATTATCGATAAAATACGCGGTGAAATCAGCTGAGGTGTGCTCACTTCATGACAATTTTCCAGTCCACACTGCTTCACTTTTCAAGGCTTAACAGATATTGAAAATCCACCATATAGACCTGATCTGAAATCCGAGTTAAGAGTTAAAAGTATTTGGACCGATGGCGGTAGTTGCTTAAAAATACCACTGTATTAGAAAGTGTACACAGCTATACAGCAAATTTACGAAGTTTGAAAATGCTACGTAGTTAAGTATTTGTTTGGCAGCCATCAAAAGTGATTTGTAAACATGAAAAAAATTGGTCATCGATATGTGGCGAGGCGAAGACCAGCATTGCTGTGGTCGATAAAACGAGGTTGGAGTCCACAGATCGGATGATCGTCGATTTAAGGTGCGCGAGCTTGCAGACACAGTAGGCATTTTAAAACGTGCGTTACATCGTATCCCCGAAACTATCAAAACATTGGACTGAGAAGGAAAAACCGGCAGTGCAGAGATAGTTCCATCTGCAAGCTAGGTCATGGCGTCAGTTTCTTTGGGATGCGCGAGGGATAATTTTCATTGACTATCTTGAGAAAAGGAAAAACTATCAACGGCTAGTATCAAGCGAGCTTCATGCCATGTTTGAGCAAAGAAATCAAGCAAAAATGGCCGAATTTGATTGAGAAAAAAGTGTTGTTTCATGAAGACAATGCACCAGCTCACACAAATGTTATTGCGATGTTCAAAATTGATGAATAAAACCTTGAATTGCTACCTCAAGCACCCCATTCGCCAGATTTAGCCCCTTCGGATTATTTTCTGATTCTTATTATAAAAAGGGAATCGAATTTATTGAACTCTCCAAAGGAGATTACGTTGAAAATTGAAATATTTTTTTTCTTTGTTAGGCTAGGTGCTTCTGGAACCATAAAGATGCATAGTAATTTTAAAGTGGCATAGAATCTTCAATCAGACTTTCTAGAAAGTCTGTGCTAATAAAGGGAAAATATACTGAAAAATAATCACAATTTTATCATCCCCATGACCTTTGTTTAGTTTCTAAAGTTAGTTTTCATCTTTTTTTCGTTATCAGTTGCATATGGTCGCGAAAGTTAGTTTTCGATTGACTAGTGAGTTTCCGAATTATTACATTCAAATAATCCTAGCTGGGAAAACTAACCTCGAAAATATCTGGTATAACTAGAGTAATTTAAATGATAAAAAAATGATTGAACAATTTTTTTAACAACGTAAGTCTATAGAAATCATCCATTTCGTAAATTTTGCTAATTCTATATTCTAGATGGATATATCCAAATTTCCATTCGTCTATAATATAATATCAACGTTCTCTGTATAATGGGTAAGTATATAGAAAGTATTATCATCCATCAACACACGTCATTTTTATATTCAAAAGTAATCTTTACAGCCATCTATTATAATCCTTGCAGAGAGGATAATCCGATAAGAAACCTCAATGTTGAAATGAAGCCTCACAAAATCTTGTAAATCGAGAGTATTCTATCAGTATTGAAGCTGATTGATTGGTCTGATTTATATGTTGCAGAATAATGTGGTTATTCCATTGTACAGGCTGTTTCAATTTACAATAAATATCGACAAGGAAAGACAAAAATTTTTAACGTTAAAGTTCAAAATCAACTAGAGGAGTGGAGGAAATTCGAACTCGGGGTAATACCGAATTCGACAGTTCTAATATGTTAGAAAAAGATAGTTATATTTCACATGCCGCCATTTTGACGATCACGCCATCACGTCAACAATACGGGAGACGTATTATCAGCTAATTGTCAATGATGCAATTGACAAAATAGATACAACCGAACTTGTTTTTAGCATTCTATTGTCTTCGATCCCGTGGGGTAAAACTGAACACTTCATGTCGGGCAATTTGAAACCTTAGACATAACCCCACTCGCTTTTGTTGGGTTATCCTTCAGCTTAATTTTATTATTATCAATAAAAGCTATAAACGATGTTAAAACCAACAACTCACTTCTGGTAAAGCAGCAGAAACTTTATAATATTTTTGAGCCCCTACAGAAAAAAGTCATAAAACTACTAACGTACTAAATCTTTACTAACAAACTATATTCACAGTCGATTATTTCACAAAATGTAGTAAATTCTGTTTCATCGAGTGAAACAGCTAGTCGGAAAAGACTGATACGAGAGCCGTTTCTTTTTATCAACCTCCGATCGCTCCGTGCAGACGATACGCCGATAGAAGGAAGCGGGCATGTGACTGGAAAGCTCACGCAAGGTGCCAAGGGCGAACTTTATTCCAAAACTTTCGAAGGAAAACCCCTTTTTGCTTATTTTCGATTACCAAGAGGGTAATCCATTCCTTGACCCTAAAAAGACTGCATACAATCAAGAATGTGAGTTTCACATAGCGGAACTATTTGGACAGCCTTTTACACACATTTGTTCACCAACTCTTTGCAGTAACCTTGAAAAGGCTGCAAGTGGATTTAGAGTTTCAGGAATATATCCCTCGCACCCTGTTGAGATCGACAGGAATACCCAATCTTCAGAGAACCAAATAATTCAAGTTCAACAAGCTCCTGATGCTCCCAATGATGCCTAAGTAATTATAGAAGCCCAAGTACATTGAATTGAAGAAATTAATGACCGGGCTTCCTATACAGGACCTCCTGGTGCTCATAATCATACCGATGTTACCGCAGCAGCTCAAGATCACCGTGTTGAGGACCATGATGACCAAGCTTATCCAGTCAATTCACAAAGTAGTGATGAGAGCACACAAGCAGTCACTCAAAAATATGTCAAAACGTAATATGAGGAAAAAACATGTTTCAATTCTAGCAAGTTGGCGTTTGTAGATCGTACGCGCTCAAGTCGTTCACCTACTTGGGATATTGAGGTTATAAGGGAAGCAGGGAAAAAACCACGTAGTACCATACGAATTCCAGCAAAATACCAATGTTTTGTAAACAGATCCTTGCTCTGCAGATAATATGATAAATGTCCCAAACATGAGAAATCAGTGAATGGATAAAACACAATCACCAGAGCCCGTCACCAAGTTACCAATACGGAGTGGGCAGATAATACGTTTAACCGGTTTAGTTAATGGTTGAAACAATAAGTTCGAAGAACTTGGTAGTATTGAGTTCCTACCACATCCAGGGATGACTATCACTGTGTTTGAGATGTGCAATTGATGAGAACGTATTTAACCACTTTTTTTAGGAAGTTATCACCTCTCAAGTTATTTAGTCTAGGAACTGAGATGACGTGTATAGCCTATATCAAACTCTTGGTGTTACTTTAAGATACATCATTCATTGGACCGTACATAATCATAATACATTAAGTTGTATAGACGAAGAGCTCAAGCACCATCTCTCGTAATATGTTTTCTGTATAATTTCTACGGTCTTTGTTGCCAAAAGAAATGTCAACATCATCAAACTCAGCTAGGTTCAACTGCTAGTTACGGTGTGGGCTCCTCGCAGATTCCTCCTTCATATCTTTCCATCCAAATTCGATCATAATTCACTTCTGATTTTTCCTGATATCATAATCACATATTTGGACGCCTTTTTGGACTTTTGACGACTTTTTATTGTCGATTCTTTGCCAGTTATTCTTTCTAGATGCTCCCTGCCCTGTTTCACTTAAGAGAATTGATTCTGTGCATGACATCTGGAAGTAGTGAACCAGACTTATGTATCAATTGTCTCAGGTATATGTATTGGAGTATGATATTGCTGGCTATGACATCATGAAGGTCTACCATTTTGTTTTACATAATTGTTTTGATTGGGTTCATCTTCAGGCCTACTTTATCACAAACAACGTCAAGCTCATTGGTTAGTTGTTGTAGATCTTCAGTTTTTTCAGATCCGATATTCTCCTTATACCTTTATAGAACTAATTTTCGAAAGATTTTCAATAAGGTGGCCATATACTTATTGTATCTTCACTTTCTATTTATGAGTTTTCTTCACTGCTTTGGGATATATAAAGTCAAATACCATTTAAAAATCAATGAAAGCAAGTGGTAGGTAATGTGAAGAATTTATGAATAGAAATAATAAAAAAATGTGATTTTTGGTTATAAAACAATTTTCTGATTTTTGAATAAGCAAATTTATTTTTATTGCAATCCTGATACGAATTATTCTTAGTAGAACGTTCACATGGAAATATATAGGTTCGAAATCCATGAAATGATTTTCTATAATCCGATAAATCTAGTTAATCTCATTGAACCCGATAAAAATATTTCGATACAACACGAAGCTTCGGTTTACATTTAATTAAATTTGCAATGAATAATTCATTATGTTGTTGTAAAGTTCAATTAAAAAAATTTAAATAACTGATGGAAATTATTAGTTTCATTACAAGCTTCATGTAATCAATTTTATTAGTATTAGTTCGTTTTAGCTGCTGTTTAATTTGGTTTTACGTAAGATGAATATAAAAAAAAGTAAGATCTAAAAGATACTGAACTTGAATTCTATTGAAGATGAAAGTTTTGAATTGATTGTCTATTAGAAGGAAGTTCTTCCAATATCAATTGCAGATTATAAAAACTTGTATAGAAGCTCTTGCCGACAATTTTGTTTCATCTACCATATATATATATATATATATATATATATATATATATATATATATATATACCAATTATAAATTTATTATTTTTATATACTTATATACCCATATTTTTTTTCGTAAATCCGCCGTGAAAACGAAGATTTCAAAAAAAATTCATGGGAATCTGATGATTTTTCGATTGTCTGGAACCAAAAAACCGCGAAAGTCATTCGTGTATTAGAACTCAATTTCCTATGAATATCTCTGCAGCTTCTTCTTTCGTAACTTCTTCTTTTTTTTAAATAATTTATCAAGGATTCTCGTCGTCTTTGTTTTGTGTGTTTTTTTTTCGAGAATCTCTCTACATAATCACTAATTATCAGTTATATACATTCTTATTTCAATCAATTTCCATTTTTTGTACATTTAATTTCCGAATCATAAATTTCATATGAAAACCAAGATATAAAAAATGCTTAACACGAACATCCACCACGACAATCTACATTTTTATACTAAATAGTTTTCTGTGTTACTTGGAGACGTCGTTATGTCATTTTATATCTTTTTTTTTAGCTGTAATTCCCGTAATTTAGGACAGTGGGTGAAACAATGGTTTCACCCACGATATCAGTTTATTTTGTTAGATTTCACAAAAGAAGTAGTGACGCAGCTGAATGGTAAATAACAAATTTGAGGGTTGAAATTTACTAGCGCCCTCTATGAGAGTCAGATATAAAAACAAATTCATTGTATGTATCAGCTTCCAAAAAATAATAATATAAAATTTCAATACAATGTTGCCAGTAGTTGTGGCAAAATCGTTATTTTTTTTTTTTAGAGTGAACCCCAAATATTTTTGTATTCCATTTTCCTATCAATCCTATAGACGGGATCACTTTTTTGTAATACCCTGTATATATTATTATAATAACATCATACTTATTCATAATACTGAAAAGTTTTGATGAAAATCCTTCTATTGTTAAACTTATTTCATTCATAATAAAACACAACAATATTTAAAATAATTCAGGTATTCAAAAAAAAAAAAACTGGAAAAAACCGCTTGAAGCAAAGCCGTTTGTCGGTGTGAAGTAACGTTCTGGTAATTTAAAATTTCATATTTTGTTTTCCGTGGGTCAGAAAAAGGAAGAGACTACGCTTTCAGTTGTTGTGCTTCCGGTCAGAAAGCTTTCAGAGCTGATGTGGAAAAGCTTTATATATTCAGCTATCTGATTGCATTGGCGTACAAAATATCAAATCATAGACCTAAACTAAATAAATAATTTATATTGATAGTGAAAATTGAGATAAATAAGTGACAATCTTTTTTTTAACTTTCTAAGTTTGTGAGATACAAGCTGATAAAGATTGTTTAAAGATAAAGATAGTTTATCATCAACAACATTTTTCACTTTTCTGTTGTTAGCTTTGTCCAAAAAATCAGATATCAAAGATTTGGTGGAACCGTACTAAATATTTCTCAAAAATCTTGAATATTTTTAGCTCACATGTGACCCATGACCAATGGTAAACAAAAAATTAAGACTCTATATTACGAATATAGTCATGGAAATGAAAGATATGTTCTAATTTTTTTATTTTTGATACAATATTTTTAATTATGATCACGCTTCTGTGCAGTATTTGTACCCATAAAAACATCTATCAACAGTTGCTCAAAAAGTATTTTGACTGTTTTAAATCGACTTTGAAGTCGAAGAATGTCCAGAAGAAATCCAAGAAACAATGTTTTTAACAAATACTTCTCAGACTACACTCAAGGTGTGACAATGAGACGAAAAAGGTATATTTGAGCAAATTTTTCGAAAATTAATTTAGCTCCAATATGCGAAACAATCTATAGTATGTTCGTATTAAACATAAGGCCAAACCTTCAAAGGTATTTTTGAAGAACTAATTAATGAACATATCGTTGAGGTTTGTTCGGTAGTAAGATGGTTTTAGATATGTGAACAGTGATGAAAATAAGTCGTTTGATAAAGTGGAGAAACGAATATGTAATATAATATAATATAATTAGAAATATAAAACGGAAGCACCCCATTCCAGAGGTGAGGCGTTATTTTGGGTGAATGATGCATTATTATTAAGTTAAGGATAGCTCTTTATTTTACCACCAGGATATTGAAACCCTCTTCGAGTGCTTGATTAAAAGAAAAAACGTAACAGCACTACAAGAAAACAGTGTAATTGTATTATAAATAAAAACCACTGAGGAAAACTTTGGAGTTTTCCAGGAAATTGTTATACCTATGGAGTTAAAGAAGTTTTTGTCTAGTATGATTTTAATGATAAAAAATATTCACTGTATTCTAATACATTGAGTCATGTAACTAACACACAGATCTATTATCAGCTTTCAAAATTCTATGTGTGAAATGTCATGACATTTCGATTAGTCTGAAAGAAGTGACAGCCATTAAGTGAAGCTACTTTTGTTATTTTGAAAACAATTCAAAACTATTTCGTGTGTAAATTGGGCATTGCTACTGTACAAGCTCAGCAATGGTTTCAAAAGTATTATCCAAACTATGATCCATCGAAAAGAATCATTTGTTGTTTCTTTGCTTGGATATAAACGTACAGACACCGATGATGATGAACGTTCTGTAGGTGGATACTCCAGAAAATATCAAAAAAGTGCATAAATTGGTTATATCTAATCGTAAATTGAAATTGCGTGAGATAGCTGAGGCCCTAAAGATATCAGAAGGCAGCGTGTTTACAATTATGCATGAACATTCGACCAAGCTTTTTCCAAAATGGGTGCCCCATCTACTCATAGTCTATCAAAACCAACAACGTTTTGATGATTCAGAGCAGTGTTTGGTCATGTTTGGACTTAATAAATCAGATTTTTTGCGTCGATATGTGACAATGGATCCATCACTTCACTCTGGAATAAAACCGATCATCACTTCACTGGACTGTAACCGATGAACGACGTCCGAAGCGTCCAAATGCACAACAGTCAACTGAGAAGATTATGGCTTGAGTATTTTAGGAATATTGTTCATCGACTATCTCCAAAAGGGAGACACAATCAATACTGAATACTATACACAGTTGTTGGTTTGGTTTAATGCATGTAAATCAAGGAAAAATTACATCATATAGCGAAGAAAAAACCACTGTTTCACCAAGGCAATGCACCGATTCACAAGTCGATGGCAACGATGGTTAAATTGAACTAATTGCTTCCTCATCCACCGTATAGTCCAGATCTGCCCCCAATGACTACTGGCTATTGGCTGATCTCGCCCGGAGAAAAATTCAGCTCAAATGAAAAAGCAATTTCTGAAACTGAAGCCTTTTTTGAGGCATTGATAAATAAAATGGATTTTTGATAAAAAAATTTTTTTTCTTAGTTAGTCGCAAGACTTATTGAGTGATGTACTATGACATAAAGATAGCCATTATATTTTTCTCAATAAAAATTCAACTTTAAGTTCAGGACTGGAGATTTGGAACAGTGGGTGAAAGCTGCTTCAAAATCACATCCAAACTGTTGTTTATATTAGATTCTACACGACAGTTGATTTGATGTGGAATTTTTTTAAAAATTGTCTCCAAAAGGGAGGAGCAATCTATAGCGGAGTTGCTGGATTATTTGAATGGAAAAATCAAGGCAAAACACCTTATATGTCGAAGAAAAAACCATTGTTTCAACAAGACAATGCACCGATTCACAAGTCGATGACAACGATGGTTAAATTGAACGTATAGTCCAGATTTCTCCCCAGTGACTACTATTATCGAAAAAAATTCTCGCTGGTAAGAAATTGTGTGCAAATGAAGAAGCAATTACTGAAACTGAAGCTCATTTTGACCCAAAAGACAAATCTTTCTACAAACATGACATAAAAAAAACTAGAGAAGCATTAGAAGGATTGTATCACTTAAAGAAGACTAAATTGATGAATAAAATCGATTTTTGACAAGAATATATTTCTCTTAGTCACATGATTCGTTTTCCATATTATGGCAACAAAAACTAAAAAAAAATACAAAAAAGGCTTTTTCTACTGATGATTTTTAGCTTTCTTTGAAAAGTGGTATGCAACTTTCACTCTAGTTTTTAAGTTACAAATAAAACTTTCAAAAAACAGATTCATCTTTATATTTAATTTTACTGAAATTATCTTCGCTTGTAGTATAACTATAATCTAGGTTTATAAGCCGATTATGAATTGACAAAGTTATAACGTTTCCGCTATTTGATGACCGGCATTAAACGTCATCCTCCAATGTACCACCTGGAACTGAGACTGCAGCGCCAACAAAAAAATTATCTCTATATCTAGAACTCAATTCACTGAATCCTCTTATCGAGAAAACTACTCTGTAACAATATTATATTAATCGCTAGTGAAACGTTGAGTTTTGTAATAAAAGTATCTCTGGCGGAAACGGTTAGAATTACAAAGTAAGAATTTAGAAAAATATTTGTAGGCAGATAATTCCAAGATGTCATAAAATTGAATAATGTGGGGTTAAAGGAAGGTTAATATGGTAGCGTCGCTATTGAATCAATGAGTTCCATAGACAAATAGACATATTAATTAAAAATATATGGAAAATCATGATGAAAGATGAAATTACGTTCCTATCGGTTGTGAAAGCTACGTATTCGACATTAAAAAATATTTTACAGAAATGGTACCTACCAGGAAGACAAAAAGCTCGGAAATAATCTCTCTACCTTTCCCGAGAGGTCATTTATCTCCAAAGGGAAGCGAGAGAGCTGAAATATTATAGCAACCAGATACCCAAAATGCTCTATTTAAGAAATGTATGCAAATTACCTATCTACATTTGCTGGAAATACCTCAGACGGTGTTCGGGATGAAAAAATCCGTAGTAACGTCTCGCGGGGACTAGGATTTTCGATTCCTATAAATCTGGAGGAATTAGATCGAGTAAAAGGGGAAATAATTTATGGTTTAACTTTATATAAATGCTACATGCCTTTATGTATCTTCCACATATTTGTGCTCTGGTTTTTGAAGCGTCGTATATTTAGGGGATAAAGTTGATGATTTACGGGAAACGAAAAGATGGAGGGGATCATCTCGTTTGAGTACTTATTCACTGAAATAGGATTATTGAATGATTTCAGGACGTTAACTTCATAGAGTCTTTTGTAAGCGATTAAATCTCCACAAACCTACGTTGAAGGGTAGAGTGCTGCAAAATGGTAGAATGGTATGAAGGTTTTTTCATCCCTAATTATTGAACAACAACTTATTGTACTTGCGATTTAATTATTCATGATTAGCCATAAATTCTGGCTTAATTTATAATAAACAAAGAATCCATTAACAATAGACAAATAAAGTATAATAATTTCCGATGCCTATCAAAAACTGTGATCGATTTATGTGAAATAATAATTTCTACTTCAAAGGGTGGAATTCCATAGAAACCTTAATACATGGTATTAAAGGGATCGAATTTGCTATCAATTAATCAAGTTTAAATAAATGATGTATTCTATATTTGATAAGCTTTTCTCTTTACTTTAATAATTAAGCTATGCAAAGCAATATTATATGAGTTGGAAATTCATCCTCTGAATATTCAAAAACACCATAAACTTATTTGACCATTTAATCATTTGTTAACTGTTTTTCATTTAGATTTTAAATGGAAAGGTGTGATACTCTGTTTTTGACGACTTCACGACCTTCTCTGAACTTTTCTTGCCCTTGGAGTCCCAAAAACATTTTTGTAACATTTCCAACGATTCTATTGGAAATACAAAATTTCCAGCAAACTCCTTGTTCAATTTTTTTCTTAATTCTCTCCCACTGAATATCGTTATTCGATGGCTAAGTATCAAGACGAATACACTCGATAATACATCTAATCAGTTGTTCCTCAAGGAAGCGTTTTGGATTCGCTTCTATATCTTCGATTTACCTGCATCTTAGCTTCACACCGAGATCCTCAAACTACATCAAAAATTCTCCAAACAAATTTCGACGTAGGTTTCTGTTGTTGATGTTCCTAACGATAACAATATTGATAAAATGAAGTAAGTGAGTAAGTACAAACGATTGTTAAAAATAAGGGTTCAGATTCAAAAAAGGCAAACAAAATCTATCAGGTGAAAAAATATGTGGTTATCAGATCTAGTATCTAGCAAATTACTGAATCTATATTTTCAGTAACGATTTTCCCAATCGTTTCCTCATTCGGTTGACTGAAATTCCAAATGCAACCACTATTGAGACGATGAAATACAGCTTTATGAATGGTAGTTTCCTTAGTCCACGAAAGTTGCAAGCTCTGTGATTTAGAATAGTAAAACCTAAATACACACGTTAGTAAAAAAGTCGACACCCCTGCAATCACAAGTTATGATCGAGCTATCGCTATCACCTAGTAATCAACAAGAACTCTACCCAGAATTAGACAAGGGATGAAGCGGTTACCCTATCGAGATAAGGATAGAGTCAGCGAGATGTTTCCAGTGCCCTGAACATGAATCAGTCTGCTGTTTCCGGACCCCATCGTCGCTACCAAGAGACTCAAATATTTCATCAAAGACGCGGTTCAGTACTTCTGCTGAGAAATCGTACTCTCACTGGTCTTTAAGTCCAACAAGAACTCAGAGAAACGTGAGGAGTGACTGTGAATGGCTAGAGAGCTGAAAAATTCATCACATCCACAATCTACACTTCAATTGGACTAACAAATATTGGAGCTCAAATCTATTCTCAGACGAAAGCTTGAATGGTAGCCATGGAAGAGTACGTGTTTACAGAAGACCTTAAGGAAGTAATGAATAAAAGAAAAAATGGCTTTTGGAGAAGATTCCTAGAAGGTTTGGGCGGGTGTTTCAACGGAAGCAAAAATCGGTTTTTATTGAAACTTGCAACGGTGAAGCGGGGGATTGAAGGCAAACCGATACATAGAGGATCACGTCATGCTCTAAGTCAGTTTCATTAGCAGAAAATTCATTTCAACGCAGGACAATACCCGTCCACAGGTTTATTACAGTATTTTCAGGATGTTGTAATCACAGCTACGAATTGGCCAGCGCGTAGATTGGACTTAAATCCTTTTAGGAAGTTATGGGATGGACTTGAGAGAAAAGTACCAGCTGCGGAAATAGAACCTCAAAACGATCTTTACTGAAGAATGGAGCAGCGATTGGAAGCTGTCATTAGGACCAATTAGTTTGTTGATTGATTCAAGCTTCTTCATTGTTCTAGATTACTTTTCTTTATCAAAAAATAAGTCATTGTTGTGACTGTCATAGTGAAAGCAGTGCCATCGTGAAATTAGAACAGTAATAAAATTCGTCTACACCTTAATAGTGCAGTGAGACCTGACGACCTTGACGTCAGGAACACAGACATTCGCTGGTAGTGTTTGTCTCTTGCACACCGTAGGTAAAGGTTGGCGATTCCAAATTTGTCGAGATACAAGCGTGTTTTGACTGGTTTTGCTTAGATAGAGTGTCTCGATGGCGGAACCCTTCTTGTGTGCGTAACCTATCTACTATCTAGTTTAGAAGGTTCCAATGCCTGTGCTTTAGCGACAATATCATCAAACGTTTGGAAGTCAGACTGCAAAAGCAGCTCCCTAATCGAATTGTCTTTGATTTTCCTGATTAATTGAGCACGGAGAAATATGTCCACAATTGAAATTGATAGTCAATTGCAAGTCGGAGTAATTTGGTTAAATATTCAGCGATGGGCTCATGTTAATGATAAGTTGAGAGAAAAACATGTTGAGAAACCACCATACTTTTCTTAAAAAAATTTCTCGAATTCTTCGACCAATGACCTATAGTGAAAATCAGCAGGTTTTTTGGGCGAAATTTGAGAGTTGAGAAAGTCATAAGTCGAAGGGCCTATAGAATTCAAAAGCAACTGTGCACACATTTTAGGATTGGTTGAAATATTTTTCGTTTTCATGTAATTTTCGAATCCGTGGAGATAGATTTTGAAGGATTTCTTCTTTGAGTCGAAAAGTTCGGAGGATTGAATTAGAGCAATATTAGATTGACCTGAAGGACTAGGATCATCACCAGAAATAGGTCAGTCGAAGGGACAGCGAATCACCGTGTCCACCAGCTTCTTTTGTTCCTCTTTGAACGCAGCCAGAAACTTTACGAATTGATCGGCATTAATGGCGAGTCTTTATCTTGAGTTGATTTTTTTGCTCAAGAATGTATGATAAGTTCAAACACTACCCTTCGCAATTTAGCAGATTACTTGGTATTTAAACATATTTTGTAATATTGGCTCTTAAGTGGTTGCATAAATTATACAATTAAGGGGGAAACCACAGGGTTCCACACCACAAGTTGTTCGTAAATTAATTTGGTACAAAGTTGATATTCTGTAAATAATTTTAAGAATCATTTCTTACTTATCAACGACATATATAAAATTATTGATTTCACTAGAATTATTAGTTATTTCAACTGTCCACGTCTTCTTCTTTACCGTTGAAATGATACAAAAAGTTCATTTACTTCTTTTCGTTTCGCTCAATCCTAGTTGCTATCAATTTCCCATCCGGAGTGGGATCAACCCGATAAATTAACTCGAAAATTTTCTCCGTGTTATTACGACAAAACCAATCCCGTCTTACTATCTCTAGTTTCCTTCCCTTGAGGTGAAAAAAAAGCCGCCTCCCCGCTCTTCGTGGCTCTATTGCGGCCGCCCAGGGCGGAATGGAAACTTCGATTTCGCTCCATCTCTGGAATCACTCTAAAACTTTTTACTCCAATCTATAATATATTTGATACCCTTGAGATATTGAAAAAGTCCTCAACATTGTGATATAGAATTGCAATACAGTTCAAATGTTTGGTAACATATTTGATTTTCCTTCTGTGTAGTCCCATTCGGATATATACCGTATATGTTCGTTTATCGATAAATGTGACTCAAACTCGTTTGATTTCCCCATTTTTTTTAGTGCCCGCATCAAAAAAATATGTTCAGGGTTTGCTTCCTCTAAAAAAGAATTTTATAGAAATGAACTTCAATATACAAGGTATGACACGAAAAGTTGTATGTAAAAATGAAACCGGATTGTGAAAATGCGAGTTACAAACGGAAATATACTCCATTTTGTTTATTTTAAATAGTACTGTGGTAACTTTTTAGTTTAAATTCTAGGTTATATTTTAGACAAGAAACTTAGTGTTGAATGGCTGTACTAAGAAATGTAGAAGAGATGAAGCTAGCCAGCAAATCAACTATTAAAGATCAAATATGTGGAAAGCTGATCAACACTTAACCATATCACTGGTCTCTGAGAATGGTCTAGAAATTTAGCTCCTCAAAATTGGCATTCCTGATGATTCATTTGCTTTCTCCCGATCAGAAGCTGTCCAGTAGTTTCCCCCTAATCATTGGTAACCTTCAGTTGGCTATGAGTTCTGTGACTAAATATCTATTCGTACGAGACCTAGCAATGGAGCTCATAAAGTCACATCCTACTACAACCTACCACGTGACATCAGGGTTACCATAGAAGCATATGTTGGAAACGAAGATCTTCAAAGCCCCGATGACTGCATCCCAAGTGACAAGTTCAATGAGCTATGCAAGAAGGATGAAGTTACCCTTCAATACGTTTGGGAGCACACTACAATGGAGGGAAATGGAAACCCTTGATGGGGGAATCAGCTATAGAGTAACACTAGAATAGGATGTATATAGGAGAAGACAGACAGACCTACTTCTGGGAACCTATAACCAAAGAAGATCCATTCGATGTATTAACCTAAGAACAATCTACGAATCCCAAAATGAGTCATGTCGAGGCATTTTTGACTCAATGGACACCTGAAGACGTAAAGTTTAGTTATGAAGAGGCAGAAACCTCTATCCACATTCTCTGTGAGAGGCTACGAGACTCTAGAGCATTCCTCTAGAGCGTATGAAATAGACGGTGAAGATCTTCAGCATTAGTCATTTCCTATCAATAAGATACATATCAATGACATTTGTAATATGTCACACATTTTGTTCTGTTAGTGTTTGACAATACAATAATTTTTCTCAATGACCTTTTGCCATCTCTCTTTTAGCGCTAAAAAAAATTCTGGTCCTTATCAGCAACAAACTGAATCAGGTGCGATTGAAGGTCATTGTCATTTGTGGAAGTTTGACAATTCAAAGAATTCTGCAAACTTCGAAATAAATGGTAATCAGATGGTGCTAGATCGGGGCTGTATGGGGGATGTGGTATCATTTTCCAGTAAATCTCCAATAGTTTTCCACGAGTTACTAGAGGTGAGGCCTCCTTGCATCATGATGGAACCTTTCCGATTAGACAATTCTGGCCGTTTTTTTTTCTATTGCTTCATCCAGTTTCATCAATTGTTGCAGGTAAACATTAGAATTTGGTTCCTTGGAAGCAGCTCAAAAATTTGTAATCCCACCAAATTGACAGCATGAGCTTTTTTCGTTGTTTTTCAGCTTGGTTTGTGCTGGTTCATCTTGTTTGTTCCATGATCGTTTTCTATGTTACTGTACATGACTCATTTTTCATCACCAGATGATTCTTTTCAAGAAAGGATCCGTTTCACTTCGTTTGAGATACATATCGCAACTGTTGATTCTTTGTTTCAAATTAACTTCTTTCGATTTGTGAGGTAGCCAAATATCAATATTCTTAACTAGTCCAATACATTTTAAGTCTTTTTAATCGTTGTTTGAGATAAATGTAGCCTCTTCGCAACATCTCGAACAGTTATATAACGATCTTCTTCAATTATGACTTTGATTTTGTCATTATCAACTTCAGAATCAACCGACCAGAACGTTTGAGAAAAAAATCTCCAGAAAGGTATTTTTATACCAATTAGCACAATAAACTTGACATATTTTTCTTTCATGAAATTGCATCTTCTTTCTTTGATTTCTACATACATGTTCGTGTCGTACGTGCACGATTTTTCCCCATTTACCATTTTTTTATGATCAGTTTTTGACGCTATTTTCCATTTAGATAGAGAACTTGATAGAGTTCCAAAAATTCTAGTTTCCCAAAAATTTGATTCTTCTTCTACGTAATCCTCCGCAAAGTTATTGTATACGGCTTGAGAGTGAAGCAATAATACAGTTAATTTTTATTGACGCAATTAATATTGGAAAATTGAAATTAAGCACCAATTTCCATCATCGTATTATCGAGTTTTATTTCGACTCTTTCAAAATACGTCAAAGAGGCTTTCAAGTAATTACCGAACTATGATTAAGCGGTTAATTTCTAGCAGTATCGAAAGCTTTGTGAGTAATGCCCAATTTGAATCGGCTCGAAATGGTTTTCTCTGATGTGCAAATCAGCTATATATAAAGTAGAAATGCTTCATTATAAATTTATGGGGTAACGCGGGATTAAAATTTCCTGAAGGGTATCGGAAGATATTCCAAAATATCGGAAGGGTGAATTAACACAAAAAAGAAGAAATAATAACTTTGTTTCTCTTCAGAATGATTAATTGACAAGATTTGCAGATGGCATTTGTATTGTTTCCGTGATGTAAACTAAAAGTATTTATATTGAGCCGGAATAATCCAGAATGGCGATAGAACGTGCCAACCAACATTTTATTAGTCCACGCATACGGTCATTTCTCATAATCAGACTAATTTTGATGTAATCATGTTGCGAGGGATGAAGTCGACACAGTCCGACTGCGAGGGTGAGATATGCTTGCGAGATGGAGGTTGATATGATTACTGACGTGCAAGTTGAACGTGTTGAAGGTTGAATTTTAGAAAAGGCAACAATCCAACGTAACGGTGGATTATTAATGAATTTTGTTATTAATGCATACGAAACTAAAACGAGAATTGCAAAATAAGTTTAGTCCATTTTTAAACATCACAGAAAACATCACTTTTCCCATAAAACTGAATTAGAAGTGATATAATCGAAATAAATAACAACCCTTCAATGAATACGTCCAATTTTTACAACGCCTTCTATTTTCCATGTTAATATAATAAAAAAAAAATAATAAAAACGACGTCTTGGTTCAATATCAAACATAATCCTCTTATTGGAGCGTGTTGTTAGTGTTCAGTGCTCTAGGGCTCTGATAGGTCTTATTCATATGAAAAATCATGAAATAAAAAGCTTCAATTGTCTTTTTCAAAGAAACATATAAACTTACCATATATTATACCATTGGTGTTACGTTTTGAGATAATTTTGACAAATAATTACAATTTATACCTTTTTCAAAGCTTCTATTGGCAATCAAATTGGTTATATAGACGAAAAACCGAAAAGTTCCTGATGAGTTGATTCCTCTCAGCTTGTCTAAGCAAGAAATGAAGACGTTCATTGATCAATATTCATTTAAATGCTGGCATATCGGCAGTGGTGGAGCTGGTTTTCTGGAAACCTATGGGTTTCAAAGCTCTCGCTCAGACAGATCAAACACTCTGAAAGCCTGGGTAACACAACAAGCATTTTCCCAGCAAAAATGCATGTAATTAAAAGATGTATACAGTTCAATCTAGAAAAATAAACAGGAGATCAAAATTACGTCCGAAAGCCAAATGGCCATTAGAACCCTAAGTTCCAATGACATAAAATTCACTAGTTTGGGAATGCGAAATGAGTTAGGCAAGAAAATAAAGTTACCATGGAATGTATTCCGGGATACACCGGAGAAGAGAGAAACGAAATAACTGATAGACTAAATTAGGGGCATAGAAACCCTTCTTTTGAGGTATCATCCACAGAGCAATAGAAAATAAAAAGAGGATAGATTAAGGTAAAACCAATTTTTGGGACAACCCAGAGTAAAAACTTGAGGAAATATAACCAGAAAAGATCTGCTGAATGTATCTGTCTAAAGAAGAGCGAGAGAAAAATAACAGGAGTCCTGTCGGGCCACCGTCACCTCAACGCACACCTGAAGATGCTAGATTTGGCAGATAATGCGCAAAGCATGAAACTTCTATCCACAATCTCTCGAAGTGTAAAAGGCTAAGGAATTCTAGAGCAATACACCTGGGAGCTCATTAAATAGAAGACAAAGATCTCTGGCAGCTACAGCCATCCCACTTTCCAAGAGGAGTGAAATTAATAATTCAGCTGTAACTTCTGCAAGAGAGGAAGGTCGCGGTGTACATAGTAGCCTACTGTGAGTAGTAGTAGCAGCGAGCAGTATCAATTAGTGGTTAGTGAATACATTTTATCATAGTAGAATTGTTTTGAAAAAAACCAACACAAATCAGAAACAGAATGGTTACGATGACTTATGTCCATCATCTTTAACATTAAAAAATTGGTCTAAATTGTTTCACTGGGATGAGAGATGACCCCTACATTTTTGTGACAGATAAATCTCTGCAATAAAACTACACTAATTGCGTGGTCCAGAAAGAGATTCTGGTATCCAAAGATATAAGTCATCACCTTTGTGCTAAGGACGGATCTAACTTATATAAGTTTGATACGATTTTGAAAAATTTGCGTGTTTAAGATTCAAAATGGAAACTGTCACTTTTTGGGTAGAAAAGACTCGTTCTAAAACTAAAAACTTTAGAGACGCTCCATTTGTTCAGTTACTTGGTCGATGTAATTTGAAAATATCACTCTTAAACTTTAAGGAGTGTTGAAGTTCTTGTTTTTCTAGAAATTTGGAGCGGTGAGAACATATAGGAAAGAAAAATAACGTTTATAGTTTATATAGAAATCGAATTGAGTATTTTGAAGTGTTTTTTTGCTGACAGTAAATTGATAATTACGTCAAAAGATGTAATAACGTAGACATTACAACAAGCTCAGAAGTTAATAAATAATTCAATAATAAAGCTCGTTTCAAATTTTGAAGTGGATTATACAGCAACGCTTAACTGAAAAATTTCATCTGTCAAAATATGTCAAGTTTTGATCTTTATTTTCCTCTCAAAAAGAGCTAATTACTTATTTCAATTACATATTTTCCAGACATTCCAATTATTCTATTGATTGTTCTCTTCCCATAATTCTGTATAGGGATTGATTTTACAAGTTTATTTCAATAATTGCGGACTCAAATCGAGCAATTTCGAATATTTTATAAAATAGAAACAAACTAAAGGGTTGAAAATACAATGAAAATGTTTGGCATCAAAGTCGCAGACATGGAGGTTGACGAAGTCAACAAGGAAGAGCTTATGTGACTTAAAGACTCACTTGAGTTTGGAATCGATAAAAATCTTCTTTGAAGTTTCGTCAACAATATAAACCTGTGATGTAATTTCCGATTTCTGCAGTGTAATTGCACTCCTTTCATAGGTACTTTAATATATGAGAAGAATATATATTTTATCCCTTATTTAAATCCACCATTTTCCCATTTCGTCCCACATTTCCTTTCTGCTTCACTTCTCAACGTAACTCTTGATGTGATGAAAGAATATTGAACATTTGTTATCTAAATTTGAACTTTCGTGTCTGATTTATTCTTAATTGGTTGAAAGTCGTGACAACTCCATAAAGTGTGCTGAAGAGTTAATTAATTATTCATGATTTCCATTAGAATTATTTGACTTCCAAATACAGCAAAATCGATGTACAATTCGGTGGAGTTTTGAATAACTTTTGATACTTCTCGAATCCTTCTATTTACCGAAGCCTCTTTTCAGAACGAACATATCATGGATTATCCACCAGGTCCTCTCTCTTCTTGTAGGTTTCAAGATAAACAATGATGTTCACTTATTTGAATGAAAATTGCTTATATTTAAGATATATTTAGTTTTTGATCTATATAATGTGACAGAAGAGATTTATTGTTCTTTATCATAATCATACATGATCTCCTTTTAGCTCCATACACTTTTCCCATCGATGTTCAATAAGATCTTGACCCTTTTTATAATAAGAATCGTCAAGCTCCTCAAGATAGCCAATAACCGTCGACATCACCTCTTTTGCAACAGAAAATCATCCAACGATGCTAAATCTGGCCAATAGGGTAAATGAGGTATCAACTGAAACTTCAATTCATTGATTTTGGCTATTTCAATAACGGATGTGTTAGCTGGTGCTTTATCTTGATAAAGCAACACTTTTTTCTTAACCAAATGCTCGATTTCTTCGTTCAAACGTTGCACTAAGCTGGCATCATAGTCGCCGTTGATAGTTTTTCCTTTTTTAAATGAAAATTATCCCACGCAAATTCCAAAAAAACCGACGCCATGACCTTGCCTGCAGATGGAACGGTCTTTGCCTTCCTTGAAGCCGGTTCTCCCTTTTCAGTTAATTGTTTTCGTTGAGCTTTTGTTTGGGATGTGAGGTGGTGAACTTTTTGAAATGTCTGCTATGTCTGCTAGCTTACTAGCTTCCAGTAGCCGGTTATCCAGTGGATTTTCTTTAACATTTTTGAAGTCGTCACCCCATTTGATCGGCCAATGCGATGCTGGTTACTGGATGCAGGTCGTATGGCCTTGTTCAGACTCACCAAGAGTAGAATCCAAGTTTAGCTTTTATATTGGTTGGACATTTTAAATATTTTTCAAGCAATTACCGCCGTCTTTAGGTCAAGCCAGGTATTTCTGGAATTTTCCTAGTAATTACAGTAAAAATGTTAGAGGAAATTTTATTCTATATACCCCCATAGGGGTATATTACAATCTGATCAACGATGACCAATGAGAAATTTATTTGTAACTTAATCTAATAGAGTTTGAAACTTGAAACTAAGATATAATCATCAGATCCCTTAGGTTCTGCAGAATCAATTGCTGTGAATTTAACATGCTGTTACTTTAAAAATATACTGACTCGAAGGGCTTCATTCTCATAAGACTTCTTTCTAACCCAGTATTATCAAGGAGATGGATAGTCTCGACATTGACATGATGATGGAATCTTTCTTCATGAATCTTGATATTCTGGTCTACATGTCCATTGCGCGGAGGAGGTAACTATTGCGAATGTTCCAAGCGACATCTTCTAGTTTTTAAGTGTTTTATTTTGGTATCTTTGGATTATTGTTAGGCTGGTTGCTTTGGTGCATACCCATAGCTGGATACCATACAAGCTTAAGTATCTGGTTATTAACCAGAAGCTTATTATGTGAGACAAAGTGGAATCTCTTTTAATTACCCAGCATATTATCGTATATTTCAGTCAAAGTTTTTGTAAAATAAGCTTCAATTTAATGTCATTAAGTTTAAACATCCTTCGTCCAATCATATATACTGTGGACAGCTGTGGCAATGTCACATCAGTGTTGCCATATCTTAAATTTTAAGAAGCAGCCTTCGTTATGATTCACTACAACCCACTTAGGCATTAATATTTTGTCGTATCTAGATTTGAATCTTATAAATTTTTGGTCGATTCTAGATAAATTTATTGACAAAATTTCAGTTTCTTGAAAGTATTTTGAGATCTGGCAACCATGTTAATATCATTATAAGATCGTTTATATTAAAACATAATTACAAATCCAAGCTGTTTTCAAAATAATAGAGTCGTTTCAAATTGAAAGCTAACTCGGTATATTCAATCTAGTGCTAGTAATTTTTTCATGTTTTATTCTATGTCTAACAAGATGTAACCTCAAATGAGACAGATATATAAGACCTGACGTATAATATAAAGGAAAATCCGATCTGAATTAACTTCAAAGAAAGTACTTTATACCACGGTTGAGGAAATTTTCCAAAAGCTAGTATAAGAACCTCCGGAGCAGTTTTATTGTCAAGGACTGACACGAAATTCGAAAAGTTTCACATTCAACTTATTTCTCTAAGAAATGCTTAAATTAATTCTGTTTTATTGTTGCTTTGTTTGATTTGAGACTGTTTCGAAAGTGACTAAACAAGAATGGAGATATAGATATAGGAGCAACTACGCCCTTTTTGCAACCATTGTTTACTTCTGTGCGCGCGTGTGTGTATTTAGTCTACCCACAAAACTGTGTTCACAATTCGATGGCAGTCGAATTAAATGGAATACGGAGAATTGCCGTGCGGCATTTTCAAACAGGGTGGTACTTAAAAAGTTCTTGCCCTAATTTTGCATTCTGCTTTTCACGCTTGACGCAAAATAAAAGTTAAAATCATGGAAATCCTTAAATGTTTGTAGCTATATAACACATCACACGATAAGTCGTGTAACTAACTAAGAAACAAAAATTTTTTTGTCGAAAATCGATTTTAATCATCAATGTAATCATTCCAGCGCTTCACCAAATTTTTGACTTCGTGTTTGTACGATAATCGTTTATTACATGGCCAAGCACTGTTCTGAATCATCAACTCTTCGTTGTTTTTGATCGACTATTAGTAAACGCGGCATCCACTTCAAAAAAAGCTTCCTCATGGTCAAATGTTCATGTTGTGAATAAACTGCCTTCTTTTATCTTTATGGCCTCAGGTATCTCACGCAATTTCAATTTACGATTAGATATAACAGTAGTTTTTTGATATTTTCTGGAGTAACCATCTGCAGAACTCCACTCAATTTATTAAAAAATTATAAATTATGGTGTTTATTTTTTTCTCTGTGGTTATTGGTTTCGGGAAAAAATTATAAGAATACAAAATATTTTTAAATAAAACAAAGAAATTAAATCAAATGAGGGTTGCTAATTCAACCCCCGTTTAGTGTAACAGGAATGTTAAAAAAATACCTGTGGTTCGGAAATGATCTGAACTTCGCACCCACATTGGAGATGGTTGCCACCCCTTCTCGTTGGTATGAATTTGTTTTTTTTTAAATAATCTTGAATATCGATAGAAGACCTAATTTTGAGCGAAATATTCTATAAAATTTTTCGAAAAACCCAATTTTTTCACGTTTTTTATCGGTTTTATGGAAATATCTCTAAAAATATAGATTTTAACGGAAATTTTGAAATTAAATAATTATAGCAGATAAAATATTGAACAAACCGGTTTTTTACAAAGTGTTCTAAGTGCAATATTAAGCGAGATATTGAAGATCAAAGTCGTTTTTTATTTTGTCTGAAATTTAATCGATGTATTCAGTGCCATCTAGCGGCGAGCAGATACATATTATGCATTCTAATGAAATAGAGTTTTGTAGTGTTTGAAATAAGCTTTAAAATGAGCACTGTTAAAAGACTTTTGGACGTAAAATGAGTGAGCTGTAATGCAAATATAAGGAACATCTAATGGTTTTTTTCTTTTAAATCAATGGGTTTCATAAGTGCCATTTCCACCAAAATAAAAATTAATCGTATTCCGTCTAGAATTAACTGCAATAGAAAGAGTTTAAAAAAAAATTTTTTTCGAATTCTTTAAAAAAACTTTTATCCATAATATCTCAAAAATGGTGAAAGATACGTATAAAATTATAATGATGAAAAGCTTAGGTCTTTTTTTCAGACAAATTTGGTTCTTGTTTTTTCTGTCACATAAAAATTGACGGAGATTTGATTGTTTAAAGAGCGCGCCGCAGCGCAAATACAGTCTCCCTCGAATCCCTTGACCCTACACCGTTCTAAAATAAAAGATTTTCCACTATATATTGTAATGAAAAAAGTTGTAGCTATTTTAATTACCTTCAAAATAGTTTTTCATAAATTGTGATAACATCAAAATTGAAGAAGTTATGGTTCAAAAACTAATCGTATTTTTTTCTACTCAGTAAACGGAAAATTTGGAGCAAAGTAAAAGTACACAGTAATAGAGATTCAAAACTACTGTCTCATTTTTTTAAACAATTTTTTATCAAGGGGTTGTTTTTAAGAGTCGAAAGAGGGTTAAAAGTTAAGAAATTAAGATAGAGAACATAAAATATTATTTACTCTATACTTAAATCATTTTATGTCACACCAAAGTATTTTTTTCAATTTAGGGGTTGTTTTAAAGGGTTGTAAGGTTTTCAGGGGGTTGAAAATTATTTTATTATGAGGTAATTGTGTTCAAAAACACTTCACAATTTCACCCCTTAATATTAAACACGTTTTCTAGCGATAAAATGACTCAATGTCAATTATTCTATTAAGGGGTTGTTTATACTCCTAAAAAACACTGGGAAGAGCTCAGATCATGTTCACTTTTGAAGTTGAGGATCAGATGAGCCTAATTCCAAAAATTCATGCAAATCGCTTCACAGTAAAATAATTCGGAGCTAGTTTTTGCTTCAATGACTGTACTATTGTACTTATATTGACATTTTGGAACGTGACCTGCTTTTGTGCTTCCTGTTATTTTTCTTCCCTTTCCAATTTTGAACTACTAAATTTTGTTTATCATGCTTTGTTTAAACTGCCTGTCTAAAGGGGTTAATCAAGATTAGAGACCCCCATATATCCAAATTGCGTTACCTCACAAAAACAGTCTTTACCTATTATTATTGTTATCATTAAGTTGCCAACAAGGAAGTTTTGCATTTATAGTTTTGATCTAGTTGACCGTACTATATAGTCAAGTTTGAGTACTGAATTGGAGTGTTTAACAAATTTCCAAAAGCTCGTTCGTAGTAGTAAGTTTAAATTTAAAAGTGCTTGTAGTTTTTTTCTACACTTCTAAGAAATCTTTTTCCGCTGTTATTTACTGATTTTAAACAAACCCCTATCATCTATCGATATTTTCTCACCCCGTTCCGACCCTGGTCGTTCGAAGGAAACGTTTTATGTTTAATTATGTCGCAGTGGGGTCTCCTTTCACTGTACCATTGTCTTTAAATCGCTTTTGTTGTTTCTTTGTGTGTGTTTCTAGATTAAATGGATTCGATTACACTTTTGAATTTCGGATTTGTTTATAAACGGATCGGTATCGTCGGCGAATACACCCAGATAATTTCGGTCTATACATAATTCAAATCGACGCGGCGATGAGAGAAAAAACAAATTTTCATTGATTATGTGTCGAAAAACAGAAAACTTTGTTTCGAAAAAAAACTTCACTCATTATTTAATTGAGTTGTTCGCACTGTTTTGACTTTCGGTACTTCAGAAGGTTTCTAATTGGAATAAAAATTGAAATAATCGAGTCAGTTGTAAATTATGTATTCCACTTTCAGGTTTCGCTCCACAATATATTTCTTCGCATTTTTAGGTAGCTAGTTTATCTCAATTTTGGTTTAGAATACTATTTTAAGGCAATATCGCTTTTAATACGAGGGTTGCTACTGAAATTTTGATATAAAATCAACTATTTTTAAATGGATATGACTTTATTGTTTCAAAACTAAAATCAATACATTTTGGCATGAGTTTGAACCAATTTCCATTTCGATTGAGGTACCTCCAAAACATGTGATTTGAGCACATCAACCGCTTCTTTAGGTGTAGACGTTGACCTGTTTTGACTGTTCAAAAACTTTTTGGTGTGATCTGATGTGTGAGAGCTCGCGTTGTCGTCGATTTGACTTCTGCGATTGGTTCCTTTATATGAATATGTCCAAGACCAAACTATTGGTATTCTGAAAAATACCACCCAATACTCCATGGAGAGATCATTGGACAAGTGTCATCTCTTAGATACCTCGTCAATCAGCAATGTGACCCAAAACTCGAAATCAGATCAAGAATTGAGCAAGCGCGAAAAACTCTGATCAACATGAGGCCACCTCTGACAAACCGCAACCTCAGCCTGGAACTCCGGACCAAAGTGCTATGTGAAACCACTTTTTTCCAAACCCAAAGTGAAAAACCAGAAAAAATAGCTCTGATACCTTTCAATCCTGTTTATCCAAAAGAATTGAAAGGTTGAAAGGAATATTTAACAGAGTGGGCAATCCTAAGGATAAAATGTGATGAAAAGTATATTGGGCAGAAAAAGAGTTATTGTCTGGTTTAAGGAGCACATTTGAAATAAGGACGGACGGGAAAATCAGATATCAGAAAATTGTTGAAAGATGTATATAATAAATTGTTGGATAGATTTGAAAGCATTATAGGAGTAACTTAAATAGAGACAAAGGGCCAATTCCTTACAGTCCACTCTATAGTTTAGTAGTCAAATAATATTCCCGCCAAGGAGTTTTTTCCCGCTGGAATTAATTTTCGCGAGAGAAGGTTAATTGAAGGGAAAATTCAGTATAAAACAGGCAAGTCAAGTTATTAGATTTTAGTTTACCTTCAGTCTCTGAAGACGATAACTTGGTTATCGAAACGCGCGTAAACAAGGTATTCATTATGAATATCGCCAATGGCTCAAGAAATTTCAGCTCAATAGACACACAGTCTTTTACGGAAAACGGTATTTTATGACCTAGTTTTCTATATCTGTTATGTTTATGAATTAATCTCGATGTGAATAACCCTCGTATTTAGAGAATTATTTAGATAAGAACATAAATTGGTAGTCCAAAATTATTTCGAATTTTCTACTGCAAAGACTGATTATTATTGAAAATACAGCCTAATTCGTCGAAAGCTATGTAAAACACGAAAATTCGTCTCCAATATCCCATTAATAATTACCAATAGCTAAATGAGCGGAATTAAATTTTGATTTATATGAAAACGAAAATACGAAGCGTATAAATTGCATTCACATAATTCCCGATTGCTAATAATTCATGTATTCATCTTTGATACCATAATAACCGACTTCCCGGGCAATAATTAAGTGCCGCTAAATTTGTAGTTAACAAGGTATGCAATGGATTAAATTTTACAACGATGTTCTCACAATGACACTCATTAACCAAGACAATACTACGAACCATTGGAAATTACAGTCCGCTTGTGAATACTGAGAGACCAGGTTATAACGAAATTGCTATATACACTATTAAATTTTCTTTTTTTCAATCAATAATATTTGAAATTCTATTAATTATGTAGACATCTTCCAAATTTTGAGTCACAAACGTTTAAAAAAACAGAGTAGTCTACTGACATCCGTCACTTGTCATAAAAAAACAGATCTACTGACATCCGTCACTTGTCAGCCAAGTGGTTTATAAAGTGTATGGAAAAAGAATGAGAAATGACAGATATCTGTAACGTGGAAAACAAACATAGCAACTAGAATCAAAAAATTCATAGATAAATACGGTTGAAGAAGTGTAGATTGACATAACCATCACAATGGTGTTTTTGGATAAGTACCAGTAGGCAAGATGAAGTTATAGAGTCATCAGAATGTACATGGAACAAATGAAATATGGTGAACATGATATATGTATTGATGAAAGAAGAAAATAAATAAATCGTTACATTACAACTAAAGAAGCAAATCATGCAAATAAGAAGATGATAAAGAGCTAAAGACTAAACAAAAAGACCAAAATGTATATCCGCAAAAATATTATAAGGCTGATACTAATGTACAGCGCAGAAGCAATAATAATAACGAAAAGAGAAAAAGAGATAATATAAAAAATATTAGGATCAATCAATATTAATTAATATGAATACACACAATGTATAAATTATGAAATAAAGATGAAAATATAGTTGAAAGATGTCTAGGAATCAGCTGGAGAAAACTCAGTAGCTTTATCAATGCTACAATGGGATCTAGGAGGTAGAACAATGAGAAGACAACCAAAATCAAAGTGATGAACTGAGCTATACAGAAGTTAGTCAAATATGATTTTCAAGAATCATCACTTTGGTTATCGGCATCAGCAACCCTCAAAAACTAGGGATATTTTGTCTCTCAATAATTTGGAAATAATGGTAACGTCAACGTTAAGAATTCACCCCGTATCACTATATAAGGCAGCTGTGTGTATGGTTAGTTTATTATTCTAATGAATAACTTCCTATCATAGTCGCCGAGCCCACTGGAAACAGTAGGAATACAACAATGGCCACGTGAAAAGCAGATTGAATATAATATAACCGCAGTTAAATCTTAGTTAAGCAATTAGACAACATCGAGCCAGTTAAGAGCTGAAGTTTGTCGATGAAATGACTCATAAACGCGCTATCATAGTTTCAAATTTTATTACTTGGAGCTTTTGCTATGTACTTCAATAGTTGACGTTCAATAATGAAAGAACGCTATATAGCAAAGAATTCGATTTTCTACTGTTTAGTAAGGTTTAGTAATAACGATGCAAATGAATTTTGATCAAACTTCCAAGTGATATTTTTAGTGTAAAACCACGATGGTAAAAGCTTCAACTAATATGGCTGCCAAGTGGTTACCATGGACCACCATGTTCCATTGACGTTTGAGAAACATATCTTGAAACTTTACAGCCACATTATCAACTCTTTAGAAATCTCCAGGTCTCAACTTATGTTGAGACATTAACGATTAAAAATGTGAAGTAGGTCACTTGAAAGAATTTCTATCATGTTACAAATATTAACAAATGGTCGGGTGATAGCTTTGAGCAACTTTATATTTCCTATGAAAATAACCTAACCTCAATTGTAGCGGCTTCACTTTCTTGTGGTGGATCGCCAATCAATAATTCTTTTTACAAAATTGACATAGTTGCATGTTCTACAATTCCAATCAACATAAGGGTTTTTGTGGAACTATAACCCGTGTTCGGGTAGATCACTTATCAGTTGATTAAGGATCCTAACCTAGAACGAGATTTGGATTACAGTTTTTGAACGCGTTCAATGTCGGTGGATCTAGAAGAAATTTTGAATTCTATCACTCGTTTATGCATTAATTTTATATTTATCTAGTTCTAGATGTTCAATAATTGTTATGAAAGCACGGATTTTGTACTGGAGTTTAATACTAAGCTTTTTTATGCAGTAGTATCAAAACTGTTAATTTCAGTATCAATGACTCTGCTCAAGAGAATTAATAGACAGCCGTTTGAGGAGAATGAATAATTTTTGAGGTTTAAAAAACCCATAAACAAATGAAACAACCAATCAACTGATCGCATTTATCCATCGGTCTACCAGAGTAGAAATGATTTTATCATACGAAGATGATCCCAGAAGTACGTGGTCTGAGCTAGAGATGGAGGTAGCCTGTAATAGAAAGTACAAAATCTATACTTGAATTGAAGACGTCACGATGTCTAGAATTCCATTAGCAGCCATCAAAGCTAAACTAGATTGTCCTCTAAGTGAGATTGGGTAGCAAAGTTTAGACGAGACCGTTCGACATGCGAAGACCAGCACCGCAGTGGTTGACCAGAAATGTTGTTTTATATCCATGGATAAAACCTGGTCACTTTGCACCCGAAACCAAAGAACAATAAAAATAAGGAAGAACCGGCTTCAAAGAAGACAAAGACCGTTCCATCTGCAGGCAAGTTGATGGCGTCGTTTTTTCGGGAAGTGCGTGGGATAATTTTCATTGACTATCTTGACTATCAACGGCGAGTATTATGCGAATTTATTATAAATTTGACTAAGGAAGAAAGGGTTGTTTCATGAAGACAAAACATCCGTTATTGCAATGGCCAAAATTGATAAATTTCTGAAAAGTCTTTTAGATATGTAGGATATTAGTGACATCGTATACGTTGTCAATGAAAGCGAAGGTTTTATTAGTAATAAATATAAATGTAAATGAAGAAGATCTCAAAAATAGGAGGTATGTTTTGGTCGAGATAATTCGTTCATAAATTTTAGCTGTGTATCTGATGTGGCGTGTGAGTTTTAGCAAGAACGACGTAAAAGAATATTCAAATGAGTTGCGCATTAGAACGAAGTTCGTTAGGCAGAGATAATAAAAGTGGGGTACGCCTTTTTGCTCCCTTAATTTACAGATATTGTTTGAAATATTATATTCAGCGTTAGTGAATTTTGATGTTTACGTTCCCAGGAAAAAATTGTAGAAAAGTACCCTATGTCATAACAATTGTTTGTAATGATGGAATACTTCACAAAAATATATTTTATTATAGAATAACTAAGTGACAAGTCCGAATATAATTACACTTCAATTTCCATAATGACTTTCCTGTTGGTTACATATTTATATCAAATACAAACAATTTGTTTTCATGACACAATATAATTTAGTCCTACAACATGGAATTAATCGATCGAGAATAGTTTTATCATAATCAAATAATATTTAACAAACTTGCCACAAAAAAATACTAAATGTGATAAAGAAATACTCACCTCGTATAAACTCGAAGAAGTGTTTTTACATTATCACTCCCCATTTTTATACATACATTATACATTTTTATATAATAAACTGTAATATTAGTTTTAGCTTCTTCATCAATCACAGAAGCAAAATCTTAATGATTTTTTCAATATAAAAAGCAACCGTAAGAAAATAAACCCTATTAAACTCGAATGGCGTCTATATACCGTATGGAGATGCCTGTGGATATTGACTTTAACTTCTTTAAGCTGTAGACGTGTCTTGGTAGCTGATTCCATAGGTTTCTGTACTTGTACTCCTCCAAATGACGTTCTAAGCATCTGCAGACGAGCTAGATGTTCATGATCCACGTCTGCCCGTCGAGTATGTCTTTCAGACACCGTTCTTGGCGGGATTATGTTGGACAGCTCGAGAGAGCATCTGCCGCATCAGTAAAACAGAGTCCTGTCAGCGACGTTTCTTCTAGGCTCTAAGTAAGCTGTCCAAGCTTCTGTTGATCTCTAGGTCGCCTATAAGTCCAACAATTAGCTTCTGTATTAAATCGAACACCTTTAGTGTATGTGTTCAGTATAGTGTTCGGAAGAGACTCCAAGTCGTTTTGACTACGTGTTAATGGTTTCTCCAGAGTAGAAATAATCAAAATGGATATGTAATGTTCTAATGAGAAGAAACGAGACGTCAGAGGTAATTGGGGCAACGATTAAAAATTTTCTGCAAGTGTAATTGAGTTTCACCGTTCGAGGAAAATTTTTGTCTCTCTTTCGCCCCTCGTCAAACTAATTGAATCGACCGTTATGCAAATTTCTTCGCAGATGGTTCGCGAGATAATTGGCAGTGACCTACTAAAAATAAACGCTTTCTTTCCATATTTTTCCCTAACTATTTGTTGATAATCGATTTTTAATCACGAAAAACATATTTATATAGTGGATTGGACTCATAATTGAAAAAAGTGGAATATATGACTGATAATTGATGAAATATTCATGCAAAGTGAGTTAATTATCCTAGTTCTGCATCAAGTCCATCAAACACATTCAGTATGATGCTACAATTATTTCAACCTTGCTAATTGAAAAGTTTACCTTACAATTACTTGAGTTCATTGCGTTAGTGACTCAAATAATTATTTTCTCACAGCAACCATTTCCTGAGAAATTATAGGGTATAATAACTATTTCTTTCCATCAAAAGACAATCATGACATATCAAAATTAATGACAATTATCAACTATACAGTCCACATCTCACTTTTTTTTTGAAACTGAGACTGATAAAATTTGTGAAAATCAAAAGTAACCTCCAATGACTGAGCTCTCCTCATCTAGATAACATCTTATTGCAAAATTATACTGTGCAGGATCACCATCTTGTTAAAACGTGATTTCCAAGTTGCCAAATCCATCTGGATTATCTTTCAGGAAAGGGTATTTCGATTTCTTGAAACTCACTAACTAGATCGTATGAAATATACTTTTTGACTGTTGGTTTCACCATCAGGTTAAGACCAGTCTGTTTGGGTGGAGGCTTAACCTATTCTTATAACTCATGGATAAGTTTTATATTTCCGCTTTAACCGTTGGCACATGGAGGTCACGAGTTATGACAAACTAACCACTAACCAAATTCGTAGGAGCTTCGATTGGAATCGCTCCAGAATTTCAATATTGGAGCTGGCTGCTGATCCCCACAATAGGACTCCAGAGATCCATATGGGTTCGAGGATTGCTTTGTAGATCCGTACTTTGTTTTTTAAAGATAATTGGGATTTCCTACCTTTCAGCTAGTATAAATCCTTTAGTTTCGAATCCAATTGTTTGCGTTTGGTAAATATGTGTTTCCTTCAGGTTAATCGCTTATCCAGGTGTATATTTGACATCATCACGTTGTGCTCGATTATTTAGAAAGACTTCTAGGCATTTGCCTGTTTGATTGGTGAAAGTTACCTGAACTGATATCGATTCGCTTGATTTAATGCTCCATTTCTTCTTTTTTTTTTCTTGTTGTTAATGTATTTGAGGCAATTGTAGGATTTCTATGTGATGCTAATATGGCGGTTTCATCTGCAAATGTAGCTGCTAATACATCATCGTTAGTTGTTGGATATGCCGTGAAGATGAGATAAAGCAGCGATTCCAGGACACTGCATTGAGGAACTCCGGCGTTTATTTTGTGAAGTGGTGTTTGTTCATCACGGTAGTTAACAGAGAAATAGCGATTATAGAGGCTGGAATAAAGGATTTGGTTGTAAGTAATAGGCAAGGATTTTCTGATTTTCAATAAAAGGTCATCATGCTAAATCTTATCAAAGGCATCAGTGATGTCTAAAAACACTGCAGAGCAATATTTTCTATTTTTTTTTAGTTACACGATGAACTTGTTCAATTGTTGCGTGCTCGTATCTGGAACCAAATTGATGATTTGGTATTAAATATCTTTGGTCAATGATTGGTTGTAGTTTTGCTAACAACTTTATATGGATTTAGCGTTTGCTACTTGCTCTATAGTAAATTTTTCGGCTATTTTGGGGTCAAAAGTGGAATTTTTTGTGTATATTCTAAGCCCAGGATAAGTCCAGTGAAAATTTTGGAGAATCTCTATTAATCTATGGAGGTTAATTCTGCTCTTTCAAATGGCCAAAATATTCTTAATACATCTTGTTGATACATTATATGGATGACTTTACAATCTTATAATTCAATCGCTGTGGAGATAATTCTAAACCCTGAAAAAATTGAATGTGGAAATCATTTCCTTAACAAGCAATACGCCTACGAAAATGAAAGTTAAGCTATACACTGTTTACTAAGACTCTGCATCATCATTATCAATTTTTGGAGAAAATATCAATTTCTCACCATAAATTTTAGAATAATTGATGGAGAAAAATCTATTTGATTTACAATATTAGAAATGTCAAAATTTGTAGTCTGAAATATTTGTTATAAAGATTGAAGAACTATTTTTTTCGTTATTTATCCAACAATCACCCTAGCTTTAAGTTTTGGGTAGCTAAATTCAAATGTGGCAGGATCAACTTGACTGTCTGAACAACCAAATACTGCAAGAACTAGTGATATCATCGAATAAGTTCACCAAATGGTAAGTGTACAAAGTCGTACAAAAATATAGCACATCAAAATAACGCATTTTTCATACGCTGATAGATGAGGCCTTATTGACTTGGTGTAAGCAAAATGAATTGAATATTTGTGCCGAATTATAACTGTGGATTCACCATTACGCTCTTAAAATGAGAAAACAGTTAGGATAGAAAATTGCAAAGGAGAAACCAAAAAAAAGTAATGACTCCAGGATAACGAATACGAATTGGTTAATCACCCTTCGTATTGACTAGATCTAGTCCCCAAGGCTTCGCCTGTTAGAGATTTTCTCATCAAACTAGAACCTTATAACAACCGTGAATGGCATCTACTTTTTAAAAGGGTTTGAAAAGTTTAAAAAGAAGACTATATTGAGTGATAAAAATAATGTCATGTAAAAAAATGTCTTTTTTCTTTGTTTGGACAGAAAGTTTTCGACAACCAATCCAATAATAGATGATTGGATGCAGATTTTGAATTGATCTCATTAATTGCTTGATCGGTATCCGAGCACAGTCTGTAAATGTACTGAAATTATATTTTCTTGTTTAAATGGCGTTCATAATTTTCAGACAACTTCATTAATTAGACCCCTTTTGCAAAAAATAGAGGAAGGAATCAACATAATCAACAAACTTATTTTGTACTAATTTATTCATTCGTCCTCTTTGAGAAAGTTTCTGGAAGTTTTCGACAAAAAATCTGTTTGTTTATGAGAAATGGAATTCGTCTCGCGCTAAGCACTGCTAAATAACGGGGCGGAGAACGAGAAACGTTGCAGGGTTCCACTAAGGACTAATCCACTTTTAAATTTGGGAGTAAGAGTTTCAGTATCACCTAAATATGAAAAAAGGAAAAAATATATATCAACAAAGAGTCATTAGGAATCTATGTTGGACTAATTATATTAGGTCCATAATAATAGAAACCAGATAGAGTTGTTACCACTTTAAGATGTTCTTCAATTATGTTCTTATGAAAAATACTGTTATAGCTTCAAACTTTCATATAACTTACAAGCTAGAGTTGTGAGTCAAACTTAACAGCTCTAATTTGTTTTACTAAACTTGTTTGGAAATATTAGCATCAGTAGTTTATTTGTTGAAGATAGATAGGTTAGATGTGATACCAATTAGTCAATAGTGTGGCTGTTTTTCTGTTTCAATTTGCTCCCTTCACGTCAGCCTACAATCTAATTAGAGACCTTATTATGATTGGGGTTGCTGTGATGTTATATTTTAGTCTATATATATTTGGTGCTGCGAACAGGTTTTTCGTACATTGCCTGGTCAAATTCAGTTGTTCAACGAAAATTAATCAAACCGTTCCAGAGGAAATAGATATCACTCGTAATCATCCGATATTTATTATTATTATTACAATAAGGTACGGGCAGGGACCCTAAGATCCATAAGCCCTGAAATATACTATATATATTACAAAAATTAAAGTAATTGAAGTACCTACTTAGAAAATTAAAAATTCCAAGGGAAAAAAAAAGATTTAACTAGAAAATAGAAAAGCGTCCACTCTATTCTTAAAAATATTGATAGACGGTGCCGTTGCAATATCCTCAGGTAGATGATTTCATGTTGAAAAAATACGATGACACAAAAAATGTAGCCTTGTCCGACAAGTGAATATTTCTTTTACCAATTTCCATCTGGGTCCTCGAAGCCGATTATCAGTGTCCACATTAAATATGTTTCTTAAGTTACCATAATTTAAATTTAAAATGCGATAGGTGATTATCATATCGCCCCGAAGACGACGTTGTTCAAAGGTCGGTAAATCCATTATATTTAGTCTTTCTGTATAACTAGGTCTTGTACGCCCGAGGAATAATCTGGTTGATCGACGCTGAAATTTTTCGAGAAGCAGTTCCACAATACTCCATAATTGGGCGAATATAAGTCTTATATAAACAAGTTTAATTATTTACATTTACTATTAACTGGAATTTTGACAATTCTACAGAGACAATTATTAGATATTCTATCAAAAAATCTTTAGCCGAAATAACATTATCGCAGTGGGTAAATCAAGACAACAAACTCTGTCAAACGCTAAGTTGATTTACGAGGATTGTCCTAGAGGTACCTGGCTTGATCTAGAGATGGCGGTAGTTACACAAAAAATACCACTGTATCATAAAGTACAAAATTTATAGAATTTCTATCTTGGAATTGAAGACGCCACGTTGCTTAATATTTGTTTGGTAGCCATCAATAGCAAATTTGTAAACATTGAAAAAATTGGTCATCGTTGTGTGATACAATACTTTTAATGAGGGGCGTAGGCCAACCAATATAAAATCTGAAATAGATTCTATTCTGGATAAGATTGCTCCTTCGTCAACAACAGTAAAATATTTAGTAGTATAACTTAAACGATGCCGAACGAAGACCAGCAACGCACTGGTCGACCAAATGAGGTGACGACTCCAGAAATGTTGAAGAAAATCCACTGGATGATCATCTACTGAAAGTGTACGAGCTAGCAGACATAGTAGACATTTGAAAAAGTATAATACATCGTATAGTAACTGAATATTCAGATATGAGAAATCTGTGTGAAGACGGGTGACGCGTTTGCTCACAATGGAACCAAAACAGGATGTGAAGATGCTTTCATCGAGTGTTTCACAGAAATGAAGCTAAATTTTTGAGCTGTTCTTTAACTATGGTTCAAACGTGAGTCCACCACTTCACAAACTAAACAAAAGAACAATCAAAACAATGGTTATTGCAATGTTTGAGCGAAGAAATCTAGAAAAAACTGTTACATTGGGTTAAGAAGAAAGGGTTGTTCTATCAGATGCTGCAGTTATAGCGACAATAGCCATTTGGATCGCCAATCTCCATAGGGAGACAGCGACATAAGAAGAAAAAGCCCCTTCAGATTATTTTCTGTTTCCAAACTCGAAAAAATGGCTTGGTGATCAAAAATTTTCCAAAAAATGAAGAGATAACGTCGACACTTGATGACTATTCCGAGGATCTTTGACGATTGTCATTATGAATAGTGTATTGAGCTAGAAGATAACTACGATTGAGAAAATACATTTTTTCAACAAAATTTCCGAATTTTCTATATAAGGTCAGGTAGTTCTGGGACCCTCCTCGTAGAAGAATTAACCAGAATAATATTTCCAAGCTAATTGACTTATTTCCCTGACCCACCCTATTGCTACAAGGCAAACGTCAGCGAGAGTGGACAATGCGCTGAACACCCTTCATACACTCACTACACTACCATTCATTGCTATAACTACCCTAAACAGTGGAGTTTCGCAGTCTCGACTATTCTCTATGCTTTGTAACCGACAAATCTAACATCCAGTGCAGCCACTTGGACGACACTAAATTTTTCGCACTTTTATTCAAAAATTCATATTCGTACTTTTGATGCTTGATATTTGTACAAAGTATGTGATGACATTTCAACTTCGAAATGCCAATTTGACTCATTCAAGTGACTTGATTATTAGAAAGATTCATTTTGAAATGAAGCTATTAACCCCGGAGTAATGAGACAGCTTGAGAGTAAATAAAGTGACGTTGATAGCTCTTTTTAATTTCGCAGGTCGGGCCAATTTGTTGAGATAGCTCCATTCACAATTAGAAGAAACGTTCAGGGCAATTAAAATTTTTCCGCGAGATAAATTATCGGCTGATGAAACTAACTGAAACAGAGACAACGTAAACCTATTCATTTCACGAGGGATCTATAAATCTTCCGCGCCCCATGTTGGGGAAGAAGAAAGCTATCTCGGAGGAAAAATTGACCTAAAAATGTATTTGTTGTAATATAAACTCACCATTTTCGTGCAACGTTGTGTTTATATTCCAACCGGAAATAAATTACTTTTTCCTGAAATATACATTTTATGTCGTGCGATTCAAACTTAAATTTATCCATCCGATTAATTTCGTTCGGCAACAGTTGTTCAGTAGTAAACTTTTCACACCGTTATTTTCATCGCGTTATTGACTTATAAGAAATCTATAGGGTGATAACTATAAACTTAAATGAAAAAAATAATTCTTTTGCTTGCAAGATCTTCTCGACATCATGGGGTGGTTTTGATATGATCTAGTTTGTTGATATTCCCTTTTTACTTCATTCAAGCTACCCTTTACTGAAGCAATCAATTTTTTTGACCCATTCCGAATCCAAGATAACTTCGAAGCTGGTGAGGAAATTGCAACAGCGGCAAAAAAGGACTTTTATTAGAGAGTGATATACGAGTTAGTTTAGCTACTCCTTATGAATCCAAATCAGAATTGGTATCAGACGAGGAACCGTTGTAGTAGTGACTCGATCATTTCATTATTTCTTCTCCATACTATAATCTTTTTCCTTCTGGTATGCGACTCAGTTCAGGGTAACCGTGACAAAAGCATTGTTTACTATCCAAAATTTTTTTCTAAAGAAGAACGCATCTACTTTCGAATTATTTGATTTTTACTTTACTAAAAAAAATAAAATTTGACGTTTCGACTTTTCTTTAAATCTCAAACATGAGTCAAAACGTTTAATTTCATTTTTTTTACAAAAATTATTACATAAAATAGTTTTAAAACAAAGGAGGCCTAAAATGAATAACATTTAGATGCATTTATATGTCAGAGGGTCTAAGAAATAAGAAATTTAAGAGATTTATAAGATATATTCAGCAAAATTCCAAATTAACTCAAACATCATTTGATTTTACACCAAAAAGGTACTCTTGATATAACTCGATAGTGTGTACCGTTTCCGGAATATTTTGGATTGAAAATTATAAAGTAATAACCGATGCTGGTTTGGAAGTCAGCTATCAGTTCATTAAAGTGAATCCCGACTTTCAATTCTTGAGGTGAATTTACCTTTGTAGCCTAAAGCCTTCAAAAATCCAGGTACATATCACCATTTAAATTTCCAGGTAGAATGTGATAGCCTATTAATTTGTTTCTGCCCAAACAATATCTTTAGATGATTGTTGGTTGACTTCAGGATTCTGATCACATTAGTAGTGTGCATTCAAAAAAATTTGGATTGGGGGCTGTCCTTGTCTTGTAATGTTTGACAAAAATCCTCTCTAACTGGTAGTTTGTCTGGCAGGAGCTCTTAAGCTTGTCTGTGATGATAAGGATGTAGCTGTTGCTATTGAAGTATCCTCAAACTACTTGAAGAAGACGTGTTTGTTTGTCTTGTCACATTCCATTTCGAACATATTTTGGGGTAACTTGTGCAGTCCCAGAGCTCATCTCTTACTTGAAGATCCATAACACCAGATTGTATATCATCAACAGATCGTGGCCTTTTGCGTCCTTCAATTGGAACACCAATTACACTTGCATTGAAGATGAAGTTTTGATAACAGTGCCTTTTCTTGGAGGTACCTACATACCCCTTGATAATAGTGGAACTTTTCCAGCTCCATCACGCTTGAGGGTGATTAAATCTCCACTGATATTTGCCAGACGTGATGCAGATGACCATAGAAAACAGTGTCTATAAAAGGATCTGGTAATTGGGAGTATTTGGCATTTTATCCATTTTATTAATTTCCATAGAGTGAGATGTACAACGCCCTTGTCGTTAATTCACAAAGAATCTTTTTGTGGGCAGTATGGTTTGGTCTTAAGTAAGAATATAGTTCAATCCAATCGTCACTTGTTATTGCAAACTTCAGGCGCTTCTTTAATAATTTTATCAATATCAATTGCTATTTCAGAAATTCGGATTTGTCAATATTTTGGGATGAGTCTTCCACATTTTTGAGCATTTATAACTTATAATTGTTTTTGTAACAAATAGTAAATTATTTTTGGCGGTAGATGGCACCTCCTGCAATTCTAGCGGTGAAAATTGAAGTTCTTCACTTACAATATGAGTTTTTTCATGACGTGAGCAAACTTTCAAATTCAAATAATATTTCTAATGTCAACTGTCACACATGAATCAGTGCTACCAACTGGCCATCAACATTAGGGAGTAATTTCCCTAATGTATACTTTTAACTATTGTATGAAACAAATAGAAAGCAATTATGAATATCTTCCAAAATCTAAATCGACGTAAAGGGGACTCGCAATTCCTACTAAAACAACTGTGAAGAAGCCTAAAATTTAGGACGGTAGAATCCACCTTGTTTATTTTCCACGGTATCGGAATTTTAATCATTATAATTTACTTTTTCTTAGAATTCCCTATTTCTGATGAAATTTGTGGAATAGCTGCTAACAAAGCTCTGCTCATCTTTTTGTCTCAATCCTCACGGCTTATCTTCATTATTAACCAAGATAATTACTTTCGTTCCATAAAAAAATTCTGAGGACTTGAAAAGGGTGAAGTTTGAAACGCCAATTGTAACGTCTTTGTCTCAAGGCAATCTACTAGACATTAATAAAAAGTCTAGACTATATCACATTATATATTATTACTTTTCAGAGACATATTTTTATTGGGGCATGTTAAAATAATGGAAACGATACTCTAGATGACTCAAGATATATATATATATATATATATATATATATATATATATATATATATATATATATATATATATATACTGTGGGTTCAACTATATAGGTACATAAATTTTGACAATTTCTCTTAATATTCTCAAAATAATTCAAAATAATTCACTTTTGTAAATTCTTTGCTGTAGCTCTTAACTACAAGATCTGCTTAGAGCCTTTCGTATCCTTTTAATTGTTTCCATATAAGTTGTATAAGTATAAGTTGTGAGGGTGATCTAGCCAATCGAAAGCCTTGATGAACGTTGGTAGAAATCTGTTATAATGTAGAGGTTGAAGTTACCATAAATCATGGTGCGATTCTAATCAATATTTTTCCTAAAGTTTTATAACATGAAAATACATTGCAGCCTTTTGTATTAATTAAAACCACCATACATGTTGTTGAACCTGTAAAATTGTTGTTGTGGACAATTTTTTGAAAGTCGAATTACATATTACCGCCTTATGATCCTGAGATCAGCTTCCAAAGAACTAAACTTATCAACTTCTTTAACAGTTTATTATGCCCTTATTAAGTAGCATCTCCGATTGACCCTTCCCTTTTGGGGTACGTGTGGTGCGACTCAATTCAAGTGAATTTTCAATCTACAATACAGAGCTGTTTTAGATATTTACTCCTAGTTTAGAAACTTTATATCACCTCTATCCACTTAGAAAGGTGGAGCACAATCTTTATCTACCTACGCCACCTTCAAAATTAGTTAGGTTAGATAGAATTTGTTAAAAGCTCAAAACTGTACAATGCGAAAAAATGCACAATCATGTGCTAACTAAAATCAAATCTTATATTAGTAAAATGTTTAAAATCAAATATTAGTGTTAGAATACAGATCAATTGTTCATGGAAAGGCGTATCGGAGATATGACTCAAAAAGGGCTTAATAAACTGTTAAAGAAGTTGATAAGTTTAGTTCGTTGCAAAGTGATCTCAGCGCCAAGTAAACAGAACTCATTTTTCATGTAATTTTGAAAGAATTTCTATAGATAAGATTGAGATCACCAAAAAGAATGTTCCAGATAGCTGTTAGACATCGGTGACTAAATATAATATCTTCATCTTTTTTGACATAATAATATCCTATTTAAAATTATTTATTTCTAAAAACATTGCACGAACGTAACCCAGACAAAGATCCAACCTCTTGGGTGTAAATTGACTCATCTTCTGATGGAAACCATTAGGATTTTGAGATTTATGGTACACGATCCCAATGAGGTCTCGCATAGTTAATTGTTTAAAGAATGATTTATTCCAAAGTAGTTTTAATGTTTGAAGAATATTGTCAACTATCATTGGTTAGCCCGAAAATACATTACACCATCAACTTAGACCACAGTCCGCATTTTTGTCGCTTCCCTTGAGTTTTTGTTTCAAAACTAACCTAGCCTCATCGACATTCTTTTTTCGCATAAGATGTCATGTTCAAAATTGTGGAGTAATCTTTATCCAAGGTTGTGAATGAAGTAAATTAGATTTGTTCGCTCTAAATTATCTAAAACTCTTCATGCATAATACTTGCTTATGGTTCAAGGTTATAAAAATCTAATTCCTTGGTATTGGTAGCATTTTATAATAAAAAAACTTTATTTTAGTATTTTTTTACGATCGTGATTAATATGTTAGATAAAGCGAATGAATAATAAGTATGTGGATTGAATCCAATGAGAAAAGCATGAAAGTTCCATTTCGTTGCAGTCTGTGTGTGTTTATGACTAACCTAGTTAACGTAGTAAATTATTTACGAGTCACTGCTCGTAATTTTAGTGAAAAACCAATTAAAGTTTATTTGGTTGTGTGCTATACTCTTGACCACAATAAGGAGGTGAATTAATACCTCTCAATTAGCACTTAACTTTTTAAAACTCACTCTAGCATTATGTAATGTTTTTGTCATTTATTTACACGATTTCTATTCGTGGGATGAATCAATAAACACTGTCTCTTACGTTTTTAATTTATTTAAATACTTCACACTTCACTTTCTTATGATAATTCAGTTATCACTAACACTTAACCAATTTATTTAAATTCTTCGATTACTTCTTATTTTGGAATGTTCACTACGACTATTTATTATAAACTGAACTACGCGCTACATAGACCTTCCTAGAAATTATTAGAAACAAATAATATAAATAAACCGCTTGCTATAAAAGCTGATATGAAAACAAAGATCGAATTCCGGGTATCTCATCCAAGCAGAACCGGTTTCAGGGTGGAGATGAGTTCGTCACAATAACATAACGTTTAATTTATGAAACAAATTTCTTCTAATGACAATCGATTAAAATGGCGAAAATAACTACCGTTCTAGGTAGTTATTTTCTAATTTTGTAATTCAATTCCATCAGAATATAATTTTAATTTAAAACGGAGAACGCGAGTGTGAAATGTATTCGGATTCTTCTCAGATTATGAAAAGCTTTTGTCCCGTTCTTGAAAGTATTGTAGGAAAATGTACGTGATTCAAAACAGAGAGAATTTCGATCGAATGCAAATGGTGTTTCCTGGAATTTTTCCCTTTGTTTATCACTATTTTATACACAACGTTTTGAGAGTGGTGTAACTTCGTAAATATTTTAAAACGTAATGAAATAGATTTCGAATTGAAATAGCTTGTTTTCGCTTAATGTGTTTAGAGTAGAGAAAAATAAGGATTATATAACTGGTATTTACTTAAAAGTTACTCTTCTAGACGATTTTTTGGAAAAATCTATACAGTGCTTCTCAAAAATCCCATCCCTTTCCTTTTTCTTTTGAACAATGATACTTACACTGATGGAAATTGAAACGTTAAAATGAACAATCGTAAGCTTCTCTTCTCTACTTAATTACTTTCGCATGCTAAGTTTACACAACATTGTCAAAAGTATGCTCAATAATGTACGAAAAATTCGAATTAGATTACTCAATCCATACTTGAGGGAAAAAATCCCGAAGAAAGTGTTTTTTTTACACTGAAAACCCCAACCCCACCTCAACAGCAGCTGACACTTCGTTCGAAAGGTATTATTATAATTATATCATAGATTTACGATGTTTTCAATGTTTAACATGAATAAACACTAAATTTTGAATTCATTAGAATAGAGGGGGGCAAGTGAAGTTTTGGGAAACACTGTATACGAGCTTTCTTTGTGATTTTTTTAAAATGAAAATACGAGGGCTGGTATTTAAGCTTTGGAATATGACAAGACTGAAGTGAATATGTCAAATCTAACATTGTTATCATAAAGTTTGACATTTCTAATGATGCACGTACTCAAAATGTTTGGTCATTAGGTGCTTTGTGAATTGTTAACAGATACTTGAAATATTCCTCTTGGTAAATCAACAGCAATATGCCGATCAGCTCATTTCGACTTTTGGTGATGAAGCACCATCTGGAACCATCGGAAATATGGACTTTCGACGTGGATTCAACCAACAGCATTGCTGTTTGACTAAGTCGCTTCAACTTTTGGTGATGAAACATCATCTGGAACCATCGAAAATATGGATTTTTTAGGACTTGCGACGTGGATTTAACCAACAGCAATATTCCGATCACCTCGTTTCGATTTTTGGTGATGGAGCCTGATATTGCAAGACCATCATGTGACATACCGTCAGAATGGGGCGTATTTGGGCATTAGTTCAATTAGCATACTATCAATAATCTGTCAGAAAGATTTGTTAGTGTTGGATACCGCTCAAAAAACAAGCTCGGATCTATTGATAAAAAAAACACTAAAAAAATTCAATAGTTGTACATCAAAAGACGTCTATGATATCGTGGTGGATGACGAATTTTAAATCACTGCATATAAACCCGAACAATCGGCTGTAGACTGTATGGGTCTTCCAAGAAGAGCCAAATCCAAAAAAAGTTCACGTACGAATGGTCGCCTGTTTTTTCGGAATAACTTGGTATGTGGCCACTGTTCCATTAGGGCAAAGTAGAATGGTCAATTCTTAATGGTTGACCAGCATTTGTTCGCAGAAATCACGGAAACCAATCGCAGGAGATGAATCATTCTTCACTACGACAATGCGAGCTCTCACACATCACTTCAAACAAAAATGTTTTTGAGCAGTTAAAATGGTGAGTCATCCATCGTACAATCCTTGTTTGGATTTCAATGATCTCTTGTTGTTCCATCAGATCAAAAATAAATTGCGAGATGAACTCAAGTAGCAATCCTTGTAGTCAATTTTTTTGATCAAATGAATAGCTTGATGACTGGAATAGGTTTGAACAACAATTTTTCACCTGTTCTAAAAACTAATTTTCAATCAGAAGAGACCTAAACTCATAAAAATATATCATACTTACCATTTTACTCATTATTTAAAAAGATTTGTAATAACTACTCAAATATCAAATATTTTGACTAAATTTTTTCACTGTTTTCTTATTTTCTCTATAGTTCATCATAGCTCGTGACTACATTTGCTATTTTTTCTTTGGTTGTTTTTTTGTTCTTTAGTTTTTTGTTACGGTTAACTAAATTGAGATAAAATACATACTACTTGAGGACAATAATGAATAAATGTTAATTTTATGAGCAACTAGAGCCAATTACATCATGAAATAGAAGTTTCATGTTAAAAATATAGAACCGCTGAGGTATGTCTATTTTACAAGATCACTTTCTGAACTGGCATGTTTTGAAAGGTTCTTCTTCAATGTTTACCTATATTGTTGAATTCTAAGTTTCTAAGAAATTTCAAAGCAAAAAAACTCACGACCAATTTTTAGTTCCACACTTTTAAGAACGTGTTTCGCGATTGGTTCACATACATTGTTGGTTGCATAGACAGATACTTAATTACTATTTATCAAATATTGGATTTATACCAAGTCAAACTCCATGAAGATAGAATAAATTCAAATTCAAATATTAAGTCATATTCTGTTATCATTATTACAGACGAACGCGTATCTTACACTTCCAGGTATTGAACCGGAAACATAAAAGCTGCGAAAGCTCTTAGCGAATGCTATAAAATATTTATGAGTGAGCTTTTATAATTGCAAATATATATATATATATATATATATATATATATATATTGATAAGAAACGTGAGATGTTTTCCAAAAATTTTGTATCCAGAAATGATATGATAAATTTGATTGTCTATATCATTGTCCGTACGATATGCAAAAGTTTTAATGCTGAAAATGACGGCCTGTCACTGCAAAGTATCAAAAATAAGTGAAAACATCTTTTCTGATTATCTCGTCAACAAAGTTGTCATTCAGGCGTCAGTCGGCGTTGTGCTACAGGCACGTAAACATGTCCACCATTATTGATGCTCTCGCCAAGTGTGATTCTACAGGCTTAAGACCATAGTGCTGCAAAAATCTATCGTAGAATGAGTCGTGTGTATGGTAAAAACTTCATGAGTGATGGTATCGAAAGATCTGTCGTTTTAGATGACTTGGTTCAACGAGGTGACAGAATGGTTGAAGATAAACCGCATTTACTGTTTTGTCTACGGAATATCCAGAACCTTCAAGGTCTGTTTTGTACTATATTGCTACTGAATATCATTCATAAAATATCTCCAAAAGGAAGGAACAATCGATAGCGAATACGACATAGAGTTTGAATGGAAAAATCAAGGCAAAACACCTTATGTGTCGAAGAAAAAACAGTTAAGCCATGTCCAATTATAAACATTTGTTTCTATTAGTCCATTTCAAAACTTAAGCAGCAACCCATCATCACTGAAGTAGCAGCCATCTCACTCATGAGGATGATTTTATTTTAAAATTGGCAGAGTGTGAGTCCAATAAGAAATTGATGAAAATAATGCTTGGTGCCCGATGGGAGGGGTGGATTTTGATTGTGGTATTATGGGGATCCAATATGAAGATCATGGAGGTGGTGTTTGGTACCTAATTGCAAAGGTATAGTTCTCTTATGTCTCAGTTATTGGTAAAAAATATTTAGCAGTTATCTGATTGCCTATGGAGACAAAAAACTTATTTTCATCAATTTGAATTTGCACTATTCGCGATTTTGGCAAAACTGCGGATGATTACTCATACATTAATAGGAAGTATTGGGTCAATTGGACAATAGGTGGTGCTGCATGTAATTGGATTAATAATTGAGATATGTTGTACCACAGAATCCCATTTCAGGATCTTATGATGTTACGTTTGATCTCTATCGATTGGAGGATATAAATTCGATAAATCGTAGATTATGTTACGTGATGGAAAACTTCCACCATTTCTACTTCATGTTGAATTGTCCCTTTGAAATTGAATCAATTATCTTCGCCACTGACTCTTATAAAAAGCTTGTAGCATTAGATAACTTCGTGCGTGACAAAACTATTTAGCTTTTTATTTATCCTATTCATTTGTAAATAAATATACATATTCTATGAATTTATTAGATTGACTCCCATTCGCTCGTTAACCATAATAAATTGCCCAAAAACCGACCACGATACTCCGCGTTATTGATAAAACACGATAAAACACGTTCCAGTATCCATTGTCAATGACAGAAAAAGTTTCGTGGAACGCATTAAAGCTGATTTATATTTGAACATTTTCTTGTCATTTATAATGAATAATTGTTGAATGCTCATAACTTTATAAAACTATGTTTTCCATGCCGAATATTATCACGATTATACCATCGAATGATAATTATAGAAACTAATCAACAAAGTGTTCTAATTTGTATTAGGAGCTGAGTTAGGCCCGACATTATCTAGAAGATTACTATTTATATTTTCCTTTTAATGTACCGAAAAATTTATGGTCCCATTTACCTTAATTGTCAATTTTCGAAGCACTTTTTCATTTCAATACAGATGGAATTTACCATGTAACAACGAAAAAACTCATTAACTTTAAGCTGGAAAAGATTTTTCAGCATAGCTGGAATTTCTAGAACCGTTGGCGATATTCATACTGAACACACTGTTTACACTTAAAATTACACTGTTAGACGCGCGTGGCTAACTAAATTATCGCCTTCAGAGTGAATGGTTGTCGTTCACTCACAGTCATAGTCGATCAAACCCAACAACGTGTTGATGATTCAGAACAATGTTTGGTCATGTTTAGACTCTATAAATCAGTTTTTTTGCGTCGATATCTGACCATGAATGAGACATGGATCCATCACTTCACTCCGGAATCAAAAAGATCATCATCTGAGTGGACTGAACCAGGTCCAAATACACAACAGTCAGCTGGAAAATTATGACTGCAGTTTTTTGGGATGCGCATGTAATATCATTCATCGACTACCTCCAAAAAGAAGGAACAATCGATAGCGAATACACGAATACTACATAGAGTTGCTAGATCGCTTAAATGGAAAAATCAAGGAAAACCGGTCTCATATATCAAAGAAAAAAACCACTGTTTCACCAAGACAATGCACCGATTAAAAAGTCGATTGGAATGATGGTAAAATTACACTTTCAATCACTTACTCATCCACCGTATTATCCAGATCTGACCCCCAGTGACTACTGGACTCAAAAAATGCTCAGCTGTAAGAAATTCAGGTCTAATGAAGAAGCAATTGCTAAAACTGAAGCCTATTTTGAGGCAAAAGCCAAATCCTTCTTCAAATACGGAGTCGAGAAGTTACAGAGAGATTACTTTGATAAATAAAGTCGATTTTCGAAAAAAAAGGTTTTCAAACTACTTATTGAGTGATGTGTTATATTTACTGAATTCGGATAAACTAGATTTTGGATTGTATGTGAGTGATGAAGTCTCTTAAGAAATAGAGCATCTAATGTTAGTCGAAACCGATTTGAAAGTTTCAAGCATATGAAATTAGTTCTTTCTTCTTTTTTCCAGCTTAAGACTGATATTTAGCTGTCAGTATTTGTATCGGCCTAATTTGCATTCGAAAGTCTTATAGCTGAGCTACATGCAACCAGGTAATTCATTAACGTAAATATTTTTAATTCCCTTAATTAAGTAAGTTTTGGCGGCTGCATAATTGGAAAAACATTGTTTGATGTAATCGTGAAAACCTATCCATTTCAACAATTATTTCATTAACTCTGAGGGTTTATTGTTGAATTAATAGTCGGATGATATGTTTTGCTATTAGTGTACAATATATTTGCGTCTATATATCTGTTGATATCATATACAGAGTGTAATTTTGCTATGATTTCATACATTTTCATCAATACAATCATTTATCTAATTTCTGTTACTTATTTTGGACTAACAGTGTAATTCCAGGGGAAAAGGCCAATAGAAAAAAAGTATAGTATTAATAGATAGATGGCACTACTTTCAAACTAATTCGTTTCGTTTTAACACATTGCACTGGTGAAACGTGTAATATAACTTTGTTTTTTAATGAAATGTTTGATTTAAAATGAAAAATTAACATATTAAGTGATCAGAAAAATATTTTGATAGTTTTGTCAGCTTGCGTGCTTTCTTAATGAGGCGAACAATTTGGCTGGTGTTCTAACCTCAAATTTATCAACAAATTTAAAAAATTGCTGTAATCACTTAATATTTTCATCTCACTGGTACAATCGAGAGTGATGGCACAGTGTTCACGGAAGAGATAGCCATAAAATTAAATAAATGCAAACAGAAGGCTGTTGGTAGTTGAGGTGCCTGGAGTGAAGAATGATATGAAAGAAATGAGGGGTTGCAGGGCTTATGGCTTATCTACAATATAACACGAAAAACACTAGGAAGAAGATTAAAACTAAACAATTACAAGAAGGGACCTAAGGGATCATCATCAACCATTGGTGCAGACAACGAAAAATAAATTGAGCAAGCATTTAGGAGACATTCGGTCACGAGGTTTTCCTTTAACTATCAATGATTAGAGTTGCATTCAAGTATGATGAGCAATAAAAATTGACCAAAGATTCATTATGACATCAGATAAGGTGCGCTATGATTGGTTTCAAATGTTTTCAAAAATAAATTCCATATTTCATTGAGAAAATCAGAAGTTATAAGATTATATGCTAGAAGTCAAGGTATAAGTGAAGCATGAGTGAGCTCCTATTTTGAAATGCTTGAGAAGAGTATTGCGATCCAATAATCGAATAAATCATGATTTGGCTGAAACGGTTCCAAAACTATGTCAACCTCTACAGAAAAAACTGAAAAAATTTAGGTAATTTCATGTATCACACGTGCATGATGAAGGTACAAAGTAACAAACCTTAGTTCGAAGTTGGACTGCCTCTAGGATCCAGGATGTTTCTGGAATGGATGAAATCTCATTCCTTGTGCAGAAAATTACACCGAGCTTAAGGAAAAGTATTTAAAATATCTTAAGAGCAAAGGGAATCGCAAAATAAGTACTGGTGACCTCTATGGACACTCCCGCGTAGCTCACGAGAGATAGCTAATCCTAGTATTTTTCCAAAGGATTTATTTTTGTTTTTAATGAAAGTTATAAATGAAGTTGGTAGAGTCCTAAATTTACTAAGGCCAACTCCCCCGGAATCACCCTCATTCTATTTCCACTGAAAGTAGAGAAAAGTATGATAAGGAAAGGTTTCCGTGGTCAGGATTATGAAAAAATATCAAAGGGTTGAACCGCGTTGCAGTTTTGACAATTCTCGACATTTCGATTCCCATTTATCCACAGAGGGATGGGAGTAGGGTGATTGTTCGTTTATTTGGAAAAAGTGATCCAAATCTGCCCATTCCACTCTACAAATCCACGGTTTTTTTGGTTAATTCCAAGGCTTCAATCTGTTCAATCCTTGGAATTTAACCGAAATGGAAAGCATTACCAGCTCAAGACAGTGTTCTTAATGCTACAGTCTCTAAAGACGATAACTTGGGGGGTACGGGTTGGTGCAGTGGTAGTGTGTTCAGTATGGATATTAGAGACAGAGAAAAATGCTCTATTGTAAAAAAACTAAAAAAATAAGCATAAGAATAACTAGAAGGCACTTTCCAGTGAATATGCCCTCAAATTATTGCGAAATACGGGAAAAGATGACATCGATTTGATTTCAATTGGTGAGTGATTGTGCATTTTATTGCATTGTAAAATATTGAGCCTTCATCTAATTCTCAACGTGGAGTAGGTAGGTAAAGGTCGTGCTACGCGTTCCTAAGTGGATCTGAAATTGGAGAAGCGTTCTTAGGAATGGAGTCATAACTTTTAATCTTAAAAGAAGTCCCTGCAATGAGTCCTGCTGTTTAGTCGAGTAAATATCTAATAGCTCTCTTTCATAGTTTGAAGATTCGCTCAAATTGAGTTGCCCCACACGTACCCAAAAGGGAAGGGCATATCAGAGATGCGACTGTTAAAGAGATAAGTTTAGTTTTTTGGAAACTGATCTCAGCTCAAAAGGCTATGTTCTTAATTTTTTAGATAGAGCAGCAATATGTATATACCATTTCAAGGAATTGTCCACAACAAGCTCTAAGAGTTTTACAAAGGTTTGCTCCAAGAGAAACTAGTATCGTCTGCAAATATTTTATCACTGATGTCTAGATATGAGATGTCGTTTATAAATAAAAATAAATGAAAAAGAAATAAAAAATAAAATAAATAGGACCTAGTAGTGAATCTTGAGGCACTTCACATTCTATTGGCTTGCAAAAATACATCGTTGTATCAACCTTTACAAGCTAATGTCTGTTGGTAAGGTATGATTTGAACCATGCGAGAGGTATTTCCCTGAAGTCGTAGTACTGCAATTAATTAATTAAAATATTATGATTAACACAATCAAAAGCCTTAGAGAAATCACAAGAGTTATTGCAGTGAAGTGAATAAAAACTATGGATAAGTAATTTTGAATGGTATTGCAGGTTGAGGACTCAAAATAAAACTGTCCATGTGTTTTTTAATTTATATAAGATGAAGTATACCTGTTTATGAGGTGGATAAAAAATAATGTTCTTAAAGCCGCTATACCCATACAGTAACGAGAAAAAAACAAATTTTCCAACATTTATAAACATTTTAGGCTACGAAACAAAATCACGATGTGGCAGAGGTAAATTTCCCAGGGGCCTTGTAGACATGGAAAACTATATGTGAGAGTGGAAAATGGACTTCTCAAACTAGAAACAATCGTATACAGCCGACGCTCTTCCGTTTCCGCTTAATTATTTATTTTCTAGAGGAAGTTTTACCCCTTCCAATTTCATTGTTCGGTCTAGTCTCGTATCGAATCGTTATTGAAATAGTTTGTTCATTTCTTCTTGATTAAGTTTCTGATTAGAAGTTTTCTATTATCATTCACCGCAACTAGAATCTCGAAACTTTTTTACTTTTGGTTTTATTTCATTTGAACATAACGTTGATAGAAATTTAAATGTATGTCTATAAGTTCCTCGCTATTTGTAGGAAAAGATTGAATCAATTTTCCGTCAAGCATATTGTAACTACTCCCCGTCAAAATCTAATATATTTTTTCCAATAAAATTCGAAGTCTGTTACCAAACTTTCATGAAACATGTAGCTGCAGCTGTTGGAGAGATTTCCTTTCCGGTAATTAAATTTTCATTTCATGTGATGTACCTAACTACGGTGCGTATATTAAATCTCATATCCCCCCTTATTATACACAAATAACAAAAATCTTTGACTCATAAATTTTTATTTTAATTGAGGTGTTTTATTCTTTTCAACCCTACACTGGATTTTCTAAATAGTAGGAGGGGTCGTGCGATAATTGGAAAGAATTTGAGAAGCGGCAAAAATAATATATTATAAAGAAAACTTGATCTACTACAGGAGATGCTCGAAATGTTCTCCATTTACATTCTGGCAAAAGTACATCCTTCATTCAATTGAGCAAGTTTCGTCAAATAGCTCACATACTTGGGATTTAAGATAAACCAATAGGATCTGGTGATATTGGTGGTCATTTATTCAACCCCCGACGGCCAATACATCTGTTTATATATAAATTATGAAAAATATTCACTCATAATGGGATGAAGCTCCATTCTGATTAAATATAACATCCTGAGTAAATTCGCTTAGACTGTTTCCTACCACATCATTAATTACAGAGATTATTTGTGTCTATGACAAGTTAAATTTCCGTTCATAAAGAAAAGGCATATGATCCTTCAGTATACTTGCCCAAATATTTTATTTTTAAATTGAGTATGACACTTTCGAAACCGTCGAGGTTTTCCGTCTGACCAATATCTAACTTTTTTCACAACTTTGTAGGTCTTCCATTTCTTTAGGACATTTTGAAATTGTCAGATTAGTGAGATAGATACTTTTAGGCATGTAATCAACTCCCTTATCTCAATCGAGATCATCATTTTTTTTACTAATCCAATCTTTTACCTTTGACAGGCGGCCTTACATATGGAGCTTATATTTGGTGGAGGTACCCAAGTATTCCCCTGAATATTAATCTGCACATCAAAGTAATTCCCGCAATCCCCGCTTGGGCTTACCTAATGTTCAATGCATATGAAAATATTGATAGAAGCCTTGGATGAAAATTCGTGGATGCTTCCAGTAGTACTTGGTCTGACCTAGAGATGGCGGTAGCTGCTTGAAAAATACCACTGAACTAGGAAGTATATAATGTATACTGCAAGATAGAAGACGCCACGTGGCTTAGTATTTGGCTGGCAGCCATGAATAACGACTTTGTAAACATGGAACAAATTGGTTATCGTTATGTGATACAATATTTTTATATGGAAAGCCTTTGCCCAACGAATATGAAGGCTGAAGACTAGATTCTACTCTGGGTGAGACTGCTCCTTCGTTACCAACAGTTTAATATTGAGGAACAGAGTTCAAACGAGACCTTACGACCTACGACCTACGAAGACCAGCATCACGGTGGTCGACCAAATGAGGTGACGACTCTAGAAATTTTGAACAAAATTCACTGGATGATGGTCGACTGAAAGTGCGCAAGCTAGCAGACATACCAGGCATCTCAAAAAGTGCAGTACATCGTATAGTAAGTGAAAATTTGGATATTAGAAAGTTGTGCTCAAGATGGATGCCGCGTTTGTTCAAAATGGAACAAAAACAGCATTGTGAAGATGTTTGCATCGAGTGTTTGGCAATGTTTCACAAAAAGGATACCGATTTATAACCATGGATGGAACGTGGGTCTATCACTTCACATCTGAAATAAGAGAACAATCAAAACAATAGATTGAAAAAGAAGAATCGGCTCCAAAGTACGCAAAGACCGTTCCACAGACAGATTCCACAGATCTGCAGACAAGGTCATGGCGCTGGTTTTTGGGATACGCTTGGAATAATTTTCATTGAATAATTTGAAAAAGAAAAAACTATCAACTCATTGTAACATTTGAGCGAAAATATTGAGCAAAAACAGTCGCATTTGGCCCAGAAGACAATACACCAGCTAACATATCCGTTATTGCAATGACCAAAATTATAGAATTAGAGTTTATTTGCTACTTCATGCACCCTTTATGCTATATTTAGCCACCTTGGAATATTTTCTGTTCCCAGACTTGGGGGCCAAAGATTTTCCAGCAATGAAGAGATTATATGGGCAGTTTGTATTTCTAGTAGTAGCCAGCATAGGAAATAACTTAGTAGATAATAATCGTGATTCTCTTTGCAACAATTTGAATTTACTCGATGATTTCAAGTCATCTCAATATCAAATATCAATCTTCTCCCTTTGGAATGAGATTTGGAGTACCAAATCAAAATTTTTCGATTGTCGCCAAAAAATAAAAATGAAAATACAAACGAATTGTTTATATACAAATTATCTCATACTAGGAATTTTTTCTATATATTCTTACAAAAAACACGAACTTAGTAGTATACAGTCTTATGGTCAATTTATAAACTTCCATATTCGCGCTCGCGTTGGTGCTCTTGATGGCGTTTAACAGATTATAAATGCTCGCGCTCGCGTTCCAATGACTATTTAACGTGAAGTCGAACGTAATGCCAACGTCCACGATGATATTGAGCAAGCCCAAACTCCGATGAGGGTAATGATCTAAACGCCCTTGGAGAGACGATATAATGATCATATAACGACAGGTCATTTTTTAGGGATACCCATTAAAGGGTGAAAAGAGAGATGACAGAGACAGGAAATACTTCATGATTTGTATGGTTTATCAGTTTTTATTTTGAATAAGATATTTCACGATTTGTTTTTCTCAATATATTTTGATCAATTCTCCTGATTTTTCGACTTCATTCTAAAGCTTTAGAGTTCATTTTATATCCAATTCACAAACACATATATATTAGAATCAATTTCGTAACAAATGGTTTATATTAGTATACTGTTTGAGGAATATATTTAGAAAACTTTAAATTGAGTGTTGACGTGAGTCCATATTATACATAGCAAATATACAATGTTTTATGGAGCGATATGAGGAGAATAAGTACAAGGGTATTTTTTGGAAATATTCAGAAACTTTTGCAATATTGCACGAAAAGTTTTTGTGAAAAGCAGACTTTTATTAATTTTGATTCAGGAACTTGTATTTATTACGTAGTAAAAAATGCATTTTAACAAATATTAGAGGTTAACCCATGAAAAAAATCGCAAAATAGAGAAAATATGCTAAAAACAGGATAGTACTGGAAAATTGGATCAAGGTTTGAGTTTATAAACAATTTATAAGAAATTCGTCCAAACATTATACTAACTAACCGGAATCTGTGGCAATTCATCGCACGACATTTCATCCTGAGCACTACACACAAAATTAACCTGATCATTTTCAAGAATCTAAGTCAACGCTACGAGATGTTTTCAGATTGTGACCTACTTAGTTTCTTCAATATAGTGCTTCAGTAATCAACTCTATCTACTTCCAAATCTGCTGAAATGAATAATCAATCACTTAATGCGTAGCAGGATATTCGCACTCACTGCGGTCTCAAAATACGAGGTCTGGCTTTTAAATAACGAGACTGCGCGCCTAGAGGGCTCCCTAGAACGGAGGAGTAAGGACCGATTAATGCGATATCTGGTCTATGCACCTCCCAAAATACGTTTCCGTCACTATTATAGTATTTGTGCAGGAGCGGTTTGAAACTAACGTGTTTTTTTTTCGTTTCCAAAAACAGGAGTGACGTATAAATCTCAAATTTCTCGTTAAATTGAAACTCCAGAAACAGTGACCAAAATCAACCAAATTGTGTGAGCACATTGCCGAGGCTGTGAACGCCGATAAAGAAAAGGTCAGAAAAATTTTACACGAGGAATTACAGATGTGCGAAGCAGGTGGCTGACTCATGACCAAAAGCGTCAACGGGTTTGCTCAGACTTCCTTGAGAGGTTAGAGAAAGATCTGCTTTGAAAGGGACTCAATTTGAGTCGATGGAAGCGGTAAAGCATAAAATTACAGAGCTTTTGAAGGCACTAACCAAAGAAGAATTTCAGCACTGCTTCGGTCAATGGAAAAAACGTATGGAAATGTGTCCGGCGAGGGGAGGGTAGTATATTGAAAAGGAGCATTCGAATGTGGAATAATTTTTTTAATAAACTCCTTTTTCGTAACCAGTCTCGTTATTCAATAACCAAACCTCGTTCATCAGTATATGAAGATCTGGCTTCAAGTTTTTCAACGCTGCAAACGATCGTCCTGAGGTTTTGATAGTCATAAACAGTCGTGGATTGGATTGTCGATATAACACAAACAAACCTATAAAAACAGAATTTCCAATACACTTTTCTGACGATTCATGTATTATACGTTCGTATTAAAATAAAAACTCCCAAATACTGCGCGTGTACTTCAATATTAAGAGATCTACAATTAGATATCAAATGGTAGTATGGCATACCAAAGAACGTTGGAGTAGCCCGAAGACAGACTTGTCTATGTGTGGAGATATCAGTTCCTAAAGATATTTTAGGATATACGAAGGTATGTTAATTAGAGAACAAAGAGCTGCTTAAATACATCTTGCAGGGAATCTTTCCAAACTTTTAAGAAAAAATCCATTAACAACCAAGATATTGTAATTGGAGATTAAACCAAATAAAGAAAAATTTTCACAGGTAGTTTGGCTGCTATAACATTGAACTCACTCTCCATTGTTTCAATCTGGGTATGTCGTAGCATAACCTCAGCAAGCAAAATAATTTTGGTTGAATTTGAAATTAACGAAGGAGATAATGTATTGTCAGGCAAAAGCCTGGTACGGACCCTTTCTGTGCAATGATAATATGAAGCTACAAGGAAGATTTCAAGAAATACAAACAAAGTTATTCTGGTGTATGAACCAATTTTCTAAGCATTTTTTCCATTACTATCAAGCTGGATCCAAAATATGTGATTTGAAAGCATCAACATCTCGCTATTTATTTCAGATCTGCGGCAATAATAAGAAATCATTGGGTACCGTTAGATGCTCCATCAATTCGATGCTTTGGAAAAATTTTTGTTTGATGTGATGTGTGAGAATGATTCGTTTTTTATGATTAATTTCCTCGATTTTGCTGTGCACTTCTGGTAAATAAATGCTGGTGTGTCATTCAGATTATACCGTTCTACGTTGCCTTATTGCGTAACGTCTTTCGAAACATCACGATTGAATTTTTTCACCATATCTTTGCACCAATCGACACGAGCTTTTTTGAGCGATTGTCAAATTATGCCGTTTCCAAGGCGAACAAATATTTTGACACCCAAATGCTCATGCAATATTGAATATATGCTAGTGAAACTAATGCCCAAATACGCCTCAATCTCATGACGATCTTGCAATATCAGTTTATGCACATCATCGATGTTTTCTGATACAGCAGCCGAGTTTATCGTAACACTGCTGTTGGTTGAATCCTCGTCGAAAGTCATCGCACGAAGATGTTCACCATTCAATTTTGCCAAGATGAATGTTAGTGAATAGTACACGTTCTGAGTACGTTCACCATTGAAAATGTCAGATTTTACATACTCAAATCAGTGTTGTCATATTTTAAATCTCAAGTACTTTTAATCTCAATAAAAATATTTCCCAGAATGTCACTGGTACCTGCTCCCACTCTTATAACTGATTTTAGTAGAATTAGTGCAGGTTTTGTGGGTAAGCAGGAAACTCGGAATTATCTTTTTACGGATTGTTCACACAGAAAATGTTGTAGATTAGTAGCTTGTAAGAACGTAAATATGAGCTCCTTGAAGCAATACCATAAATTATTAAATATTAATATATATATATATATATATATATATATATATATATATATATATATATATATATATATACTCTAGATTTGATACCTGCAAGCTAGAAAGGGTTTTCTTCGATTCTGGCTATATACTCCAACCAACAGCTTAGCACTCCAATCTCCCATGCATTCCTATCTTCAATTCATGACTCAACATTAACTACTATATAACACCATAGGTTTTATAACTGTCCTATGAATTCTGACTTCACTACCTTTGAGTTGTCTTTGAATCTTAATAGGTTTCCTAGAGATCTATTATATAATACTCCCAGGTATTCAAACTCTTGTGCTCTATTCGTTCTGCTCTAGTTGTAACTTGAACAGTCATAACCCAATTCCAAATACTTGGTCTTATATGTTATAAGTTATATCATTTGTTTGTGTTTTCGAACAGTACAAACAGTTTTTGTAGTTCCTGGTTATGTGAACTTGCTATTATGAATTATTCCTTGAGATCATAATCCATAACCTTCGAGGTTCATTTTGGTAATAAATTTAATAAACCTTTTTTAAGCCTTTTTTACTTTTTTTGATTCGGATCCGAATTTTTTGATTAGCATTCTTCCTTCCAGCTACTATGTTTTCAATTTTGTTTAGTATCATTTTCTCTAATTGTATTAATATTTCCTCGGTATTGTAAGTTTTGTTAGAGGTTTGTACAGATGTTTTCTTGATATTGAATCATATGCCTTTTCCCCTGTTAATAGTCCATAAATAAATATATAATATAATATATATTTTAATATAATAATAAAATAAATAAATTTAGTCGGTATTGTTTTTAACACAAAAATTTGGCCGCTAGTCGATTTTCCTTCTAACAAGATCCCCCTATATTTTTATTGAACATTTGTTCAAAATGTTCAACTAAAAACTGTACAGAAACTAATAGTACGTTTTGGTTTTGGTGGTTTTGTAGTCTAAACATCAGAATACATCGATTTTTGTTAAAAGGGCGAGTGGAAATGGGTCTAGTCAGCATTTTGCTTTTTTCTCAATAAAAACCTTAAATCAGAACCAAGATTTTGTCTGTTTAGTGATAACTGTGCAGGTCAAAACAAAAATCAAGCGTTGTCAAGGTTCTGTTTATACCTGACAGGTTAAGATCGTTTCCAGAAGGTCAGTCAGTATTTCCCTGTTCGCGGTTCACGGCTCAATAAGTTCACTGTTCATGAGGTTACATCAACTGACATAGATTTCAAAAATGGAAAATTACAAAAAATCATGTTTATTACAAAAAACAAAAGGAAAAAACACAGATAAGAAGGAAAAAAGGAAGAAAGAAGTTAAGAGGATGTCTTGAAGCCTATCTTATACTACTAATGATATTGTTCATCACAACTTTTTACTGGCTAAGGCAAAACCAGATACTCTCTCCCCACCTTTGGTTAAGGCTTACCAAGGTCGAAGTGCTAATAAAAACTGCAAAGATGGAACTGAGAATCTTCATTGCAGACGAGCATCGGGGATTTTTCTAAGATATTTGTGACTGGCCAACTGATGGCAGATCTTAAGAGATTGCAAGCTATTTCGAGGTTGAAGAAACCAACGGTGACCCATAAATCAGAAATATGGCTTCTAATCTACATCTTTGATTTTTTTTATTCTGAACTGATTTAAGTGATTTTACTATCTTTTTAGTAACTTGAAAACATTGTCTTACGATGAAAATAAGAGTTTTTACTCGAAAATTTTTTATCTTTTTGCAATTTGATTTCTTTTTAAAGGGCGATTCACATTTTTAGAGTTATATAACTAAATTATGGATAAAGATATAAATGTAAAGTTTTGAATCCTGTTGTGAATTGAATTTCTTCACATGTTGACATTTTTTTTTAAATATCTCAAGGGGAATATTTTTATTTGAACAGTTTTTTTTAGTTTTACGAATGTTTATTTTCTTGGACTTACGCCCGTTTATAAAAACCGATTCAAATAAGTACAAAGTACGGATTCTATTCAACTACTCCGGAATTTAATGTCGCATAGGACAAACACAAACAATCATAACTCCCGTTTTTGATACTTAGGTTATTTAACTTGCATTCAAAGCGGATGTAGTGTACTATTACTTTGGATCCGGAAAACTCTTTAACATAGTTTCATAGATAAAGTTTTAGTCATAATATTGCTTGTTTTAGCTTATTTGATGGGTGTTTTCGTCGCTTCTTATGCTGGTTGTTTCGGTGTGCTCCATGAAATTTTGAATAAATACGAAAAAGTTCGAGTTTTCTATTCAAATCCATCCACTATATTTATATGACACATGAGACGTATTGTATATATAATTTTGTGGAAATTCATGGAACGAACTACGTTCATTTTTGGAAAAAGTGGAAAAACTCGTCACATAAAAAACTTAGAAAAAATTACCGTTTCGGTGAAACAAACTGCTAGGAGAGACAAACTTTTCCAAACTATTTTTAAAATGAATAAGCAAGTAAAATGCCAGTACTGATGTATTGAAATCTTTAGTAGGTACCAATTATATGGTTTAAAATTAGTGATTTGATTATGAGAAGGGACCAAATTTCTTGGAAAAATAATATTTTATCAGTAAGGTGAACCTTAGATATTCTTTGTATGGTTAAGGTTAACTAAATACGCTCCTAGTGTGGACCTTATCAAGTTTGGTGGGTTAATCTGATAAGGTCATTATAAGGTTCCAAGTAAATGAGGAAAAATGAGTTAAAATGTTGCTTAAATCCTTTTTAGCGAATTTGATTTATCTGCCCAATCTTCGCAATCTGACACCCATTTTTCCGTGAGTTGCTTTATTCAAAGCTTCTCTCTTCTTTTTTTGCATATTTTTTTGCTTTTATGCCTGATCTCAACTAACTCTCAATAGAAATACCTGCCGACAGATGTAGTTAATTGTTTGTATGGCTATTTCCATTCTTACAAAGTGATTAACCCTAAACGATCTTTTCAGACCATGATTTTTTTCATAAAATTATTTGAAGTCGTTCGTTTTCTTTTAGATTTTCCATACTTGAAACTGAGCTTCTACCAGAGATATTATGTTCATATTTCTGACATTTGACTACTGCCAAATTACGAAAAACAAGCTAACTAAACGAATCATTGTTTTTTTCGCCAATCACGTATAAAACACCTTGTATGTTTTCGTTCGCAACATTTTCTCGCGGGTTTGTGTTCAATTGATGGAAACGTTACTAGCTAGATTTATCATCAAGATGTTTAGAATATTTTATGAGACGGGTAGATTGATTTCTTCAGCCTTTCGACTTCAGACGAGGCAATTTATTCTCTTTGTTTCTTTTTGTCTTATTTTTTCATATAAACGGAATTTTGAGAGCTCAAGCCATTCAAATTATACAAATAGATGAAATTTTTTCAAATAATATATATTGTTTCTAGAATTATAACCACCCATATTACATAAGAGATGAGAAGGCGAATAGCTATATTCAAATATAAGACGATGGTCCCATAATTACCAGGCTTTACCGAGAGATGGCGGTAGTTGCTTGAAAAATACCAATGCATACAGCATATGTGCATAAGGTCATGGCGTCGGGTTTCTGGAATGCGTGTGGCATAATTTTCATTTAAAAAGGAAAAATTATCAACGGAGGGTATGATGCGAACTCATTGCAACATTTGAGAACAGAAATAACGGATTTGGCTACGAAGAAAATGTTGTTTCATCAAGACAATGCACCAACTCACACATATGTTATTGCGATAACCAAAATTATCGAATAAAAGTTTGAATTGCTACTTTATGCACCCTATTCGCCAGATTTGACCCTCTTAGACTTCAAAAAATGGCTCTGTTGTCAAAGATTTTCTATCAATGAAGAAGTGGAGGAGCTTGACGCTTCTTATTATAAAAAGGTTATAGAACTCATTAAACATCACTGGAAAAAGTATAAAGGAGTTAAAAAGAGTTATCTTTGCTAGTCTAGGTACTTGTAGGACCATCCACGTACATTGGAAAGAATGAATTTGCTGTAAATATATACTGTGTCCTAGAATAGTTGGATCAATTATTGTGAGTCTAGCCCTGTTTGGTTAATAATCTCACTGTTCTGCCGAGCACGAGATTATTGGCAAACCACACAAACTTTACTTTGGCAGCAGCATACTTTCAACGACATCTGAACAAAATAAACTACTAGACAATTAGCTGGAAAATCAAAATTGGTCAAGCAAAATCACTCCAAATCATCTTCACACGATGTAGAGAATTTACACAGTGAAGCTAAACGGATAAACCATACGACATACAGTGTAAAATATCTAGGTCTAGACGAAAGACTCACTTGAAGAACTTATGATTTTACTAGGACACAGCTAGGAATGAAATTCAGTAAACACTGACACCTGATGGTTTGTTTTTGAGTCTGCCCGATTGCAGAGTAAATCACTCTACCAATTCAATTAACGTTTCATTTCAAAATTGCAATTTTCCCAATTGCCTATAATTATACCTCTACAATTATCGCCCAATTGCACTTTTTTACACGTTATCTTAGATCGTAGATCATTTATTCCATTTTAATTATATTATTAAACAAGTTAACTGGGACTATGTCACGAAGAAATGTTTGCTTTTAAATTTCTACAGCATTGAAAAATAGAGTTTCAATTTAAAATCTTACGTTTAATATATTAGATTACGTTTCAATAGAGAGTTACGATTAAAGTTCAAACAATTAATAAAAAATAAGAGATACACTTCACATAAAGATTGATCCTGATGAACTGAAGGTAACTAAGCAACTACTAGAAGAAAAACTTGATAGTGAGCACTCCATATACGTGGATAGCTACTATAGCAACAATTTGATGACAATTCAGGAACTTTACGAAAAGATCTAAAGGAAAATCCACAATAAATTATCAAAAAAACACTGAAGAAAATTTAGAACGTATCACTCGATAAGAAATACATGCTAAAAAATATGAAAAGCGAGTTGTTGAGAAGCCTGAAGCTATTCTGAAGTGGGAGATATAAGTTCAGGCCTGGGAGTTTATATGCAAGATCAAGTTCTTGCGTTCTTAATTCCTACAAAATATATGATAGGTTTACCGAAAATGATTCTATACAAACAAAGGTAAAGAGGCTTCTATCATTTCTGTTTAAATATATAAAACTTACTACCCATTTGGGTTTTTAAATGCACAAATTATGATAGCATCTCCATCCTTAATAATGTCTACTCTAACCTAAAAAGCCGTCACTCCATTAACTTCACTGCAATAACTTCTGTGATTTCTCTAAGGCTTTCGATTGTGTTGATAATAATATTTTAATAAAAAAATTGCAGTACTACGAATCCAGGGGAACACTTCTCGCATGGTGCGAGTTATATATTACCAACAGAAGTCAGCTTGTAAGGGTTGTTACAACGATGTCACCTTTTGTCATTCTTTGAAATGGGAGGTACATCTTGCAGCCTTATATGAAAAATTAAGTGCCTTCTGTTTTGCGCTGAGATTACTTTCCAAAGAATTGAACTTATCCACCTCCTTAACAGTTTACGATATACCCTTTCCTTCTGGGGTACGTATGGTGCGACTCATTTTAGACGAATGTTAAAACTACAAAAGAGAGTTGCTAGATATATACTCGGACTAGACAGCAGGGACTTCTAAGATTAAAAATTCTGACTCTTCTTTCCTTGTTCATCTTTGAATTCGTTTGTCGAAGTGTAAGCACCTTTCTCCAATGTCGGAAAGGACGTTGCAACGGCTATTCGATCCACGTTCAGAATTAGTTTAGGGCTCAATATTTTACAATGCAAAAAATGCACAATCACTTGTCAATTGGAATCAAATCGATTATTGTCTATTACTATTACCTAAAATTTTGTTATTTATTTTGGTTTTCTTCCGTTTATCGAAATTTTATTCTATTTATTTATTTTTATGTTTGTTTTTCGGTTTTTACAAGCTTTTGTCTACAAATTGTAACAATTTTTATTTTTAGCTTTTAAGTCAAAATGGATCATTGGGATCTAGTTATAGGGACAGCAGCTCAATCTTACTTTGAGATTATAGACTTTAGAAAACAGAAAATCTTATACAATAATTATTAGTATACATAGTATTCAGTTTTGCCAAAACTATTGCTGTTAGAACGAAAGCAATCTGCAAAGAAATGCTAAATCATGCACAAATTACTGATTGGCTAAATAATCAGTTTGAAAGAATGAGACCTTCTAGATTCTCAGACCTTACAATAAAGAATTTTTTGATATGGGAAAAAAGTAAAACAAATATTTTATCAAGAACTCTCTAGATAACTGAAAGATGTATAACTCCTTTACGTAATGTGGGGTGGAAAATTCCATTTAAATTTTCTCATATAATAATGATTATTGATATAATTACAAACATGAATTGTATATTACGAGTTATAACTGTGAACCACGAACACCAAAAAGCAAATTTCCAACGGTCGATGTCTTTTATTCCCCTCCAGAGGAACACATCCACAAATGCGCCTCCTTTTGTATCCCGTGCTCGCAAAATAGTAGTTATCCTTTGAATAGTCTTTCACGCCTCTATATTTATCGGAGCGTATATCTACTGCATATAATCTAGAGAGAAAGGATAAGAGCAACTTCCAAAACCTCAATTTATATGCCATGTATATATAATTTGTAATGGCCGGTGTTTAACAATAGAGAATCAATTAATGAACAATGCGTTTACGGTCCAGTTCACACAAAACTGAGCTAGGAATTCGAATTGGTACGATGAAATTTGGATGCGTTAGTTTGAAAGAGTGCAAAAAACTCAAATTCTTCCGAAAGAACAATGACATAACTGCAAAAATTTGTCGAATAGAAAGTTTAAAGATAATATAGAAATACCTCGCTACATTCAGGATTCGTGCTAAGCGTGTAACAAGATTAATGAAATATCAATCCAAATACTTTTATTGTTTATAAACTCTCAAAAAAAACTAAATAAATATTTCAATTTTTCCAGAAATAATGACCTAAAGTTTGAGTATCGTTGAATTAACTTTCCAATGACATATAAAAGATATTTGACAGACTTGTGGTAACTACCCCACACTTTAATCTATTTGAAATACAACTATATCATATACTCGGTATTTTCAATGATTTTTGATTATATTTATTGAGACTAAAGTTTCGCGTATCTGCAATTCTCAAAAATTCTCTAATTGGAAAGTCTTCGTATGGTTTTTATAATCTGTTCATATTTTTTGCGAGCTCTTTCTAAAGAGAGGATTCTAATTTTTGTTTATTTACGGAAAATTAGAGATTTCTAGAATAAAATATGATGATAATGTATATAAAAAGTGTCTCTGACAGACGTAGAGTCAGTAGATAATCTGGTGTCTTTCCAAACACATCGGGATAAAAAAATATTCAAAAATTCACCAAACTTTTTTCCCTCGTAAACCACTTACAATATACTTTATTACTAGTTTTGGTTAATACATTCATACTATATTAACAACTCGCCAAAAAATCAGATCTAGTTATGGAAATTTAAGTACACTCCTTTTGCATAGCTTCCCGTGAATCCCAAGACCACTTTGAGAATTACTGCTTTAAATAAATAAATAAAAAACATTACAATGAGTTTTGTGAGTTTTGCGCTCAAGTAAAATTTTCTATGGATTGCCGCAGATATAAAACACAGTTAGTACCACTGTGCAACACCTCTAGATCAGAATAGATTTTTGAAAGTGTCTCTTGGATTTCACTTCTTTCTACTGACGGTTCTTCTCTCTCTATTTATGAAGTATTTTGCATTGTCATTAATTCTTCATCGCTCTCGCTTATTACGTATTCTTCGAGCTCCACGGCTGCAATACTTCCAAGCTCAGACCCCTTCGTCTTGAAGTCGCAAACTTCTGCTTGGTGTCTCTACCACATCAGGTCGAAGGTTTCTCTAAGCTCAGCTTCACTTCATTTCAAGCTGCAGCAATATTTTGTACAGCATTCATAATCTATTGTTACCTTGTTACTTGCTACAGCTACAGCCCACTGGTTGATGGGCTGTAAAATTTTTGGTGGCAAAAATATCACCTCTACTTTCAAACCTTGCGGTGACTCCGATATTGGTGGATGACCAGGTGCATTGACAAGAGGTAATAAAACTTTTGGAGGCAGTCCACTTTGATATTTGGGCAAAAACAGTGTTACCCAGGCTTTTAGATTGAATCGCCAAGCAACTGGTAAACTATCTTTAACAGTGCCGCGCATAGTGCGAGGTGTTCCCAACTGATATACCAGCAAAGTCTCCAGTGGCATTTCTACCCAGAAAAAGAGTCAACCGATCTTTGACTGCTCTAAAACCACTTCTTTGGAATAGCATGTGTTTCCAATAAAGGCCGGTTTCATTTACATTGAAGACGAAGGAAGCAGGAAGCTTCTTTCGAAGTATATAATTGTATAGCTTGATAGGAAATTCTGACACAGTTGATGTATCTGCGCTTGCTGCTTCGTCAGTTATACGAATGTTATGAAAATTCAATCGTCTTTTCATTTTTTTAAGCCAGTCATTGCTGGTAACGAAGATAGAGCAGAAGAGCTTCTTGCTGTTGAAGGTTGAAATATAAAGAAATCGCTTTAGCTCAACTCAATTTTTTTCCTAATACAGTAGACTCTAAGAGGCCAAACTGTCGGTTTGTAACCTCAGTAGCCTTGACTATTGGCAATGTATAACCCGTACGCAAAAATGATCAAGTGCTAAAAATCCAGTTATTCTAATGATTCAAATCTTCCAGTGTATCTAACTGCAATTGCGGTGAATGTTTCCAAAAAAAAAATCAGTATTGAAAGTCGTTATGACGAAAAACTAACAAAGCTCATTATCGTGTTTCATAACTAGGAGCTGTCCCATGTAAATTCAATTAATTCTGAAGTTTATTATAAACGAACTTTGGAAACGGCTTCAATTCGAAATTATTCAGAGTTATTCCATTATAAAATAATAGAATTGCAACCAACAGCTAAGGAAATGGTAATTAGGCTGTCTGTATTCACAACGTTGTTAAAACTTAATTTAATCGGGACTTTACCGAAGGGATAGCCGGATAAGCAGAGCTCACTAGCATTGTTAGTGTCATAGGATTTTGGAGTTATCCAAATATAGTTGACCTTCCTTCGAACTGATATAACTTCATTATTTTTTCTTTTTGAACGTTAAAATCGTTTCCAGTATATAGAAATCACAGAAAACCATTTCAGTAATATAGAAATTTAGTACAAGTCTAAAAAAATCCCTCGTCATAGTTGGTTTTTGTCTATGCACGTTTGTGAACGTTCTAAACGACCTTGGACGCATGGATTCTGGTTTATTTAGTGTTGATCTGGTCTCTTCAAACCTCTCGACTCATTTTTCAATCAGTCGAGTACTTGGCGCAATATTTAAGTAACGAACGCTCCTTCTTCTTCTTCTTCATCGTACGTTAGGACTTAGTCTTGTGTTTGCATCAATGGTTGCCTACCTGCAGCTTGGATGATGAAAACCAGCTTTCATACCATCTTGTAGGTGGTCGAGATGTATTTCCTTCCTTTGCCAGCCTGTAATCTGACATTCTGTCCACGTGGCCTTTCTATTCCCATCGCTAATTTCTTGCCCATCTCAATGGATCCTGGATGTCACTTATCTCCCTTATTTCGTAATTTCTCTTGTGGTCAAATAATGTTAAAAGCCGCTTAATTATGGTGTTCTCTGCTCTGGTCATTATCGCGTAAGTCATTACTGGTCTCATACAGGTCTTCTGTATATTTTGATTTTGCTCCTGGTAGTCATATATTTATTCCGCCAAATCACGACTTCAAATAAGGCAAAGACCGTTCCATCTTTAGGCAAGGTCATGGCGTCGGTTTTTTGAGATGCGCGTGGGATAATCTTAGAAAAGGAAAAACTATTCAGGGTGAGTATTATTGCAACGTCTTACCGAAGAAATAAAGCCGCATTTGACTAAGAAGTGTTGTTCCATTAAGACAATACACCAGCTCACATATTCGTTATTGAAATGGGCAAAATTGATGAATTAAAGTTTGAATTGCTACTTTATGGACCCTATTCGCCATATTTAGCCCCCTCAAATCATTTTCTGTTCCCAGACTTGAAAAAACGTCTTTGTGGTAAAAGATTTTCCAACAATGGAGAGGTGATATCAGCAGTTAATGGCTGTTTTGAGGAGTTTGATGATTGGGAAAAGTATATGGAGCTACAAGGAGAATTTTTGTGCTTTCTTTGTTGAGTCAGATACTTCTAGGATCATTCTCGTAGATATGACATCTTAGATGAACGTGTTCGACTGGAGGGCTAGTCGCAAGTCGAATTCTAAGCTAATATTAAGGTATAAGTTTCTGTATTTTGATTTAATTTGTTTTTTCTACAGGATCTCATACACCCTGTAGATAAAAATAATCTTTGAAGGCCAAAATGTAATCAGAATATTATTGACACGTAAGTCAATCTACTCTGGATAAATAAAACGGAAAAAATGTACAAGCGAAATTTTCATTTTATATCATCATAAAATGCAAACAAGAAGTTATAAATTCCACATAGACTCCACGCTCGTTTTATTGGAGGTACTCTCCTTTTCTAAGTTGTCAGAAGGGAATATCTCTGCTTGTATAACGATTTTATTTGGTGTGAAAAGGTGAAATTGTCGATTTTTAGTTGAGAAAATGTAGTAATACTATAAATCAAGAGTTATGAATGTCAATAGTTCAAAACCAACTTTTCTAGTTGGATCTTGTAGCAATATTGATATCGATTAGTGGGACAGAAGATAAACAATCGGTCATCAAAGGAAAATCCTCGGGGTAGAGCAAACACGGCGGTTAATATTCATTAAAACTTCCATTGAATGAACGGAGAACGGCCATTAGTTTGATGATGGACTTTATTGATGTGTGCTCTTGTATAGGAAACATCGTGCTAACAAACCACTGATAACGTCAATTAGCTATTCATCAGTAAGATACATGTATGTGAATCAGAACCAATAAATCTCTATTATTGACTAAAATGACATCATTCGAAATCAGAATGGAATTTACTTGACTTATACTGGTGATCAAACCAAAAAAAATTTTAGCTCCTACTCTATATTATAATTGGTGAAACCTAACCATTGTGATAATTTAGAACCTGGTTTCTGTATCGTTGTTATAATTGGTTCCTCCTAGAAGTAGAAAGACAGCTGCAGGCACCAAGGTTAAAACGACAAAAGAATAGGTAAAGAAAAATGGTCCGTCGGTCCGAGTGGAAAGGGTATCGTTGGGGGGTTACTACGCTCCTCACTAAGACTCCTGGTTGAGGTGATTTTTGTTCCACGTTGAGATTCTCTTGAAGAAGTAGATTCATGCCATATCACTGGTTTACCAAAAGGCATTGATGAGTATTGTGCATCAAACCAACCGGTCAAATGTGACACCAAATAATGATCATGGCTGCGATTGTTAGTCAGGGTGCTGGCAGGGGTTTCCGTAGTCCCTTATGTTTTTTGGCCCGTAAAATCGATTTTTGGGGGCTGCAACACACTGGTCAGTTTTTTGTTATTAACAATTTAATTGTTTAAACGGCCATAATTTATTATATACAACAGCTACGGGGTTTCTGATGGAACAGTCTGATTGGAAATCTTCTAACGAATATTTTCATTTTTGAATTTTGAGAAAACCAACCATTAAAACCATAGTTATAGGGAAAGTAATGTAAAAAAAATGGAAAAATGCGTTTATTTCTCTTTCAAAACGAGCCCTCAAACATACATTTTCAAGCAGTTTTATAACACTGATTCTACAGATTGTTTTTACCACATTTGTGTACTAAAAAATCTCATGACATCTTGTTAAAACAGCTTATAGTCAATATTTTGGATTTTCTATTGATTAGCGAGATAAAAGTTGGTTACCAAAAGTAAGTTGCTCGAGAACTTTGAGAGGCTGGCTTAAAGGAAGCCTCAAATCCATGCCGTGTACAATGTCAATGATTTAGATTGAGCCTCAGAGTCATGAAAATGATTGTTATTATAGCATTGCATCAACACGAGGCTTCTCAAAAGAAAATATAAATAAGAGTGTATACTCGAACGTCCTAGTTTTGAGGGCACTTCACCGGTGGAACTGTATACCAATGAATGAGGGGGTGGAAAATAAAAATATTTCTGGACTACAATCTCAATCGAGTTTTCTCCATCTTCATACACTTTGTCAAGATCTTCCAATCCATCTAAAGAACCTCATTTACTTGAACAAGGTGACTAATTGTTGGAGACTTGGGACCTTCAAGATCTAAGGAGCAAACACTTGGATCAAGATTAAAACAGTGTATATCGGATAAAAGTACTAGAGTTTCATATTTAAGTACGAGGCAAAAATATTTTATTCCAGTTACTTTTCCAAAGACGTATGGGAAACTTTAACACCTAAGAAGCCATAAGCATGGAAAAATACGCGACAAATCATCAAATATGACTGAACGAAGAAGAGGTGATGGTAAAAATTAAAAAAAAAACTAAAAAACAGAAAAGCCGGAACAAACTTCATCCCAAAATATGCTGGTCCCGAGCTAGGAAAACATTGAAAAATCTTCAGACATCGGAAATATCTACGGAATGGCACAAAAGTATAACTATGCCTATATTCAAGAAATGACAGAAGACGCATCCAGACAACTACAGGGGCATAACGCTGCTAAACACAAGCATCAAAATCTACACTAGCATTTTAAAGGAGAGACTTGAAACACAAATAACGAACAGGGAAGAACAACAAGGTTTCGGAAGAAATAGATTCACGACCGACGCCATATTCATTATTAAACAACTAAAAGAAACATCGATTCCATTTAATACACCAGTGTATGTCTGCCTCATCAATTTGACCAAGGCATCTGATAGCGTCCGCCTCTTCGACATCATGAATATACTGATATCGAAAGAAACGCCAGACATCATCGTAAGAGCAGTCCGCAAACTCAATACGAGCAACACGACCAAAGTAAAGGCAGGAGATACTTATATAGAGATATGAACACCAGGAGGCATCAGACAGGGCGACAACCTCATCACTAATTATGGGATACCGAATGGGACACGGGTATGGACCTATCGAGTTATCACGACCTAGTGAAGGACCTAAGAAGCCAGATCAACAAAGCGACCGCCATATCGGGCTGCTTAAGGCAGATAATATGGGCGAACAACGAATACATGCGAAAGGATAGCAAGTTTAGGATCATACGGAATAGAAACCAGAGAGGAAACTAACAAAACGAAAAAAATTCTTCGGGTAGCCGAAATGAAAGTGCTCAGGACTATAGTGGGAAAAACAAGAGTAGATCGAACCAGGAACACTGACATCAGGGAACACGACATCGTAAGATGGGGGAGACACAGAAAAAGATACTGGTACGTCCGCGTGAGAAGAATGAACTGCCACGCATCGTACTTGAAGGGAAACCGATAGGGAAAATAGAACCACCTAAGAGATGGATGGACAGCTGGCAGTCCACCTCCTAGGAGCTGATACAGAGGAACCTTCAAAACTAACAGATCATGAAATCTTGAAAATGAATAAGAAGAAGATGATTTGGTACATTGTAATGATGCTGCAAGGCTTCTTCAAGAACTGAGTTTTCCAGAAGATTCTAGTAAATGGAGACTTTCTATTGATGCTTCAAAAATAAGCCTAAGACCAGACCAGTGTCATCATTGTCTTCATACTAGTTTGAAAAATGTGTTTATTAGTATTTTTCCTTTCATAGTACTTCCAACTCGGTGTAGTATAAAAAGAAAAGCAGTTATCCATATTTATAAGCTAGAAATTTATTTAGAAATAATTCAAAATATAAACCTCACTATTCTGAACAAATGGTTTAAATTAGTTCATTAGCGAACTCTGTCCCAAATGCTACGTGAGCTTTTAACAGATATTTAAAACGACCGGTAGTCCTGTGAGAGGAATTTGGAAGCTTCGTTGGGTTGTTTTCAACTTCCATAAAATACGAATATCCCTCGACATAAGCTATTCCTGTTTGTTTTTCAGAAGTTTTTGTACGTATTTAAATATTTTCAAAAAGAATTAATATGAATACGTATTTTATCCTTCATTATTTGAAGGATCAGGATTTTCTACAGAAAAACACCCAGCGATTTTATTGTTAAAGCATGGATTTAGCAACTTTTGGATTAAATCGTTTTGCAGTAAATACAGTGTATTTATATGGAAACAATTTTTTTAACCCATCTGCGTGAATCCAAAATAATTCATTCCCACTCTTTTAAACAGTAAACACTCTATATATTTTCTATGAAATTACACATAAAATTGTTAAGACCGCATATTTCTAATAATTAATGAAAAAGTAAATTTGGAAAAAAATAATAATTCAATTGAATCTAAGTAGATTGACTCGTCTCCGACATGGAATATGAAGCTGTTCCTGTTGGGTTATGATGGAAAAGTTTAAAATTTGGTTTATGATATCGATTTTCCCCAGCCAATTTTTATTCATTTGTTTGTTTATTCACTTTCTAGAATTATTTGAGAACTTCTTTTGAGTGTAATTACGTGTATATTCAGCAACCAGAGTCGGTACATAATTGAATGTCATAATGAATGAAATAGTGAAAAGTAACCGGCGAATTTCAATGTAACATGAGGAATATTTTCACATACGACCCCCCTGAAGACCAGGGGCGGTTCATACCAATGGTTAACAATCCGTAACTTTCACAGAGACAACCTGTACAATCTAGATAGCAAAAATGAGTTTTTAACAAAAAGTTGATCTTTGTTTAACTCGATAAAATTTATGGTTCAGAAGATACATAGATTTATAGATCATTGTATAACCATCGAAAGAGTTCGCTATAAAGAGACATTCTGAAAAAAAATTAACATAAATTGTGATTATTTATTGGAAATACTATTGTAATTAAGTAAGTAAAACACAGTGCGTATAAATTAACCCCATCATTGAAAAACAGTTTAAATAAATGAGAAAAACATTGAAATTGGAATCGAATAGTTACTTTGATAAGAAATGCAATTGGAAACAATATCCAGATTTAAAGTGTCCGGATCTTATACGATTATTCATTTACTAGACTTATTTTTTTTTCGATGTCTTTTGTACTGAATATACTGTTTACACCACCACTACACCACTCAAATGTCTTTTGTACTCACTACATTTTTGAGCTTTTCTACTCAATGTTTAAATTCCACTGATATTCTTCCAGTTTCCTATGTTTTGTTACTTTTTTTTTCGAGATCCTTTAGATCTTATGTTTCTCTTCGATCGTATCATCTTCCTCTATCCATAGGCTTAATGAAACAAAAGCTGATTATTAAATAATATAATACGAACATATTTAAAAAGTGAGGTTTTGAAATTCAAAGAGTATTACTAAATATCTAAATACATAACAGTATAATTTTAATTAGCCCTTAAAATGTTTTAGCTTTATCATCCTATTCATTAATATGAACCCGTATTATTTTCAAAAGATCTGCCGAAGTTTCACATCTTGTTTCTGAAAAAGGGTCTCTAGAGTAACTTTATCATGGGTATATAGCTTTTTGAAGTAAATGTCGGTTATATGTATAACAAACACTAAGGGTTATTTACTATTTCGTTAAATCGTTAACGTTGTATATATGGAAAACACCCCCCCGACCATCATATTTCAAGAGATAGGAAATTCCATCGGTATAGTCAATTTATAATAAAACATATTTCCTAGTTAACACATTTTTTACTATTACTATCAAAATTTAAACCATAATTATATCAGTTGATTTTTCGAATTGGAGTTAACCTAATTTTCTTTTTCTCGTAACACAGATTTCAATTTAACATGATTACATGATTTTACTGTGAGTATTTTGCCATATACAGATAGCTTTAACTCGTCGTAGTACACCCTTTATATGTAACGAATACTTCAAACTACATTCTCTTGCACCCCACTGCCGAGTTGTTTTTCTTTATTCTAATTGATTTAAGTGTAAATAACTCAAGTATAAAGTGGGATGTCACTTAAAACGATGTGTTGACATTTTTACTCGCTTTCGACTTTTTGCTCTACTCGGTTTGGAAGCGGCGCCGAATCATTCGAGAATTCGAAATTGCAATTTAAAATACCAGAGGATTTACATGAATCCATCAGGAATCGACTACTGACTGATTTAAGACGAGCAGCTTGCTGAAAGGGTAGATGCGTGAACAAAGAATTGATTAATCTCACACAGACTTCATCAATTATGTTTCACAAAAAATACTATTTGAAATTCAAAATAAACCTATTTTCAGTATGACCGTTGTATAAATTGTTGTTATTATATTTTTATTACGAGGTGCGATCGAAAAATAGAATAAACACTGACTACGGTTGAACAGATGTCCAAATTGAATCATTCAGTTTTGTCGTGGTCTCTCCAATGTTAGAAATGGCGTCAAAACGTATTTTTAATTTTCTAGAAGATTCAGAAGTCACACGATACGAGATTAGGTATGTACGATGAATATAGAATGGTCCTAAACTTGACTTCATACCATTATTTTCCTGATGGTTCATTTTCAAGATCTCTTTCTTCACAAAATTATTTTGCATGGATTCATATTTCGAACATAGTTCTGGAAAATTAATAGAATATTTCAAGATATTTATTCAATCTTAGTACGATTCCATCTGACACATTTTACTATTTAATATGAGCTTCTTCGTCAATGTTTTCTTCATTTTATTCTTCATAAACATAGCAACTAAGTTCTTAACATCTGCCATTACTTAATTCCTCCGCGATGCACCCTGTATATAAATAAGTATACTCCGGTAGCTTTGAGGTGATGTTTGCTTGCGGGGGTCTCAAGTTGACCACCCTTAACCTGCTCTTTCTTCACAAATATACGAAACTTCGAATCCGAGGTAAATGGTTTAGAAAATAAATTCTGGTTCCTATTTGAATTTCAATGGAACTGCATATAAGTGAGAGGAAGGAAAAAATAATGAGGAAATTGTCGCTCGTTTTCTAAAGTCTCTGAATGATTTGTTACTTTCTAAAATTTTATTTTCCTTCCGATGCTTTGAGTCCTATGAATCCAATTTATCATATTTTATCTTAAATCGAGATGAAATGTTTTTCAATGAATTGTTTTTTATCCAAAAAAGAGTGAAATGAGTACTCGCACCATCAGTGCAGGGCTGTACTAAACTTGTACGACCTACTGGAACTTTACTCTTCAAACTAAACATCTTTGAAGTTCCCAAACTCTTCCTCTTCTCCTGACCTGAACCAAGACTGTTAGGTGAATAAAACTTTTGTAGATCTATATTTTGGTAATGCGGTTTGTTCTTCAGTAGACTCAGATTTACATATTAGACCTTGAATCCAGCTTCCTGATGGATGTTGAGCAATTTGCATTGTTGTCTATTAGATTTCCAATGGACTTGAAGGCTGTAACTCCATCAAAAGCTCTGATTCGTTTTGTTCATTCGTTGTTCTGTGATCTCTTAGTTGTCGCCTCACGTGATTGGATCAACGACCAAACGTCCAGTTTCTTCGGCCATAAAATTGTTTCAGCTCCGGAATCCTAATTATCTTTCTTCATTATCATTATCTCTACTATATTTTTGGAAGTGAATCTTGAAAAATGGTAAGAGATGCCAGTACTCCATCTACCTCGTCGATTCGCATCAAACCTCTACTGCCATTGGTCTATGGTGACTACTCTTGCTTTGTTCACTTTGTCGATGATTTCATTGGCCATTTCTTCGTTACGTATAGTCTCCTGCATTCTAGTGCTAGCTGATCTACCGCAATGACTAAAACTGCTGGTACTGATACTGAGCGGTAGGCGTTGCACCACTTAGTACTATTGGCACAAGATAAGTTATACTATGAAGAAGAAACGATTGAGGATTTGCTCTATGGTTTTGCTCTATGCACCTTAAAGCCTCCTAATGAACTGCGATTATTTCAACTACCAGATCACAAATTTCCTTCAAAAATCAATTTGAGTTTTGTGAGGAATCACAAACATATTTCAACTTTCTTCATATTCTGTACCAAATGTACCTTTTATGTGAACCATTGAATTTTTTAGAGTAGATTTTCTAGTTATTCGTTTGAAATTTTATCAAAAAATTTGTAATTCTAGTGTTTATCAATTTCTATTGTCAAATTTTCAATTCCTTCTCAATCTTGATCTACTACAAAAACGATGCAAATTGTAACATTTTTGGATGGAATAACATTAAGCTTGACCTTTCATTGTGTTAAAGGTCATAGATGTATTTTTCCAGAAGTGGCAACTACGCGAAATTCACGGATCTCATCGATTTAATCAAACTCGAGTTACATAATAAAAATTATGAATTAAAAAATCCATGTAATAATAACGAACGTTTCTCCAAACCTTTTTTTGAACAATTCAACCACGCCACGAGACTACACATTCAAAAAGAATTTAATCAAAGAGTAAACGATTTTTTTGCATCGTAAAAATATGGAATTGATGAAAGAATAATTCAAATTTCATCCCCTCTAAAGCATTCTGCTGGAAACACGTCTCCAATTACGTCAACTTTTTCTTTTAACTTCGGGTGAAATGAAACGTGAAATACCAACAGGCAGTCCATAAAATTTGAAATTTGCTAATATTACTCATGTTTCCATTTGCAGTTGCCATATTTCCATAGATCTAAACTGAGTATCAATTTTAGAACATGAGAAATCGGAAAATAAAATCCATAGATAAAGGCGAACAATTCTCTTTCCAAAGGTACCTTTTCCAGATAATATCTCTCCAATACTTGTATGAAACCTACTTATAATATTAGGAATTGAGCTGATTCTCATGTGTAATTTTTTATTTTTTGTATAGTTCTAGTGGAAATTATCAAATTCGTTTCACCTTGTAGGGCGTCTTCGACGCCCAGCGTAAACTTTGCGTTCGTTAAAATATTGTGGAATGTTCTCTTATCTAATCCCTTTTTAGTGGGTCTTTTGTGAATTTCTTCAACAACGAATAAAGAAGCCTGACAGAGGAGGAAACCTTTTGTCTTTTTTTATCCAGAAATTATTGTTTTTTGTTTACTTTGTTCGAGAGCGGAACGGCGAAGCGTTATTAATTATTAACTTTTTAATAGGAATTCCAGAGAATTATCGAAACTTACTGGAGCGCGATTTTTCTACTTTTTATTCAATTTTTTTTTTTATTCCAAAAGTTTGTGCTGCACAGTTATTTCATTATTGAAGTAATATGAGGTGGTTAGCAGTGAAATATTTCTGACGGAATAAATTTATAAGTAAATTTGGAAGTAATTTTATACTATCGCTGACCACTCGTTTTTTGGCTGTAGAAAATCAAAAAATCATCCGATTTTGATGATTTTTTTCAAAACTCTTCGTTTGTACGACGGATTTACGAAAAAAATTATGGGAATGAAATAATTAAGACTTATATTGGTTTTAGGGGTTTAAATGTTCATGGAAATGCACTCGATCACGTATGTTGATGAATTTTTTCCAAATAATCAAATGAAGTTGTTATATTTTTTTTTCGTAATCTACACAAAAAAAACGAATAAATTGGGAATTGATTTATCATGTTTTAACAATTAAAAATAATAAGAATTTCTTTTAAAATTGACCATTTCTCAAATATAATCTTTGGATCTTTTTTATTGAGTAATTATTGAAGTTATATGAACAAAAAACATTGAAAGTTAACTTTGAAAAATTGAGAATTTTTACCATTAAAAAAATGGTATCTTATTAAGGTTGACTGTAGATAAAAAATGAATAAACAAATATTTTTAAAACTTTTTTTCCAAAATGTTCGTTTTTTTGTGTGTATAACAAAAAAAATATACGAACTGCGTTTGATGCTTTGTAAAAAAGTTATGAACGATTATATGCGAACAAGATCAAATTCAAAGTCATAAAACTATATAAAATCTTCAAGTGAGATATTTCCCATATTTTTTTCGGAATCGGATGATTTTTCGATTTTCTAGAGCCAAAAAACGACTTGGAAACTAGGAAACTTGGAAAGTAGTTTTTTGTGGAATTATGATCTACTCATTATTCTAAAATGATTTATGAATTTCTTGTGTTTTTGGTAGATTGTCCAGTATACTCTTGGAATTATTTTGAACCTACATAGCACTAGAGCAGTCAACAACAAAATTCGCAAATAGTCTTTAAATCCGAAAATAGCATAAACTTAAAAAATCCCTGCAAGCAGAACATAGATCGTTACAAGGAACCATATAATACGGCTTCCGCAAACCTAAATCAAGGAACTTTTGACCTATATCACCAACGTATGGACCGAAGCTATAGAGAAATATGAGCATATCAAATGCTTTTTAGAGAATTTAACATGCTAACCTTCCAAAAAAATTAAGATCGTACGATATGTAATCCTCACTCATCTACTAGCTCAGTAGCATCCTCATAGACCGATCCATACAGATCGCTATCGATAAACACACCATAAATGCTTGAAGTGAAAACTGCAAACCTGATCTATAGCTTCACCGACGATATCACACTGGTTCAAATCAACTGCTCCAATAAATCTACTAAAACCCAAATTCGTTGTCAGCAACAGATCACCATGGAAACATACTGGAGTGGGGTGGACCCAATCTTATTGACTTTAATGCAGTACAGATCCAGGCTGCTGTTATCACAAAAGACCAATAAACTATATATATACCAAGTAACAGCTTTTCGTTCCCAACAAAGTCCATATTCGTCCATATTTGGAGTAGTGATCACTGATTTGGAGTTCGGCTCTCAAGCTTACTTTAAGGATGCTCTACTCAATACGGAAGAGAGCAATTCGATTTATAGATGATCCAGAGTTGACCATATGTTTGGACAGCCTAAAGCGTCTTCCAACTCCAAAGTCTTCATGAACACCATTAAAATCTAAGACATTTTAAAAATATCTAAATTAGAGATTCTGTAGAATATTCTTGTCGGATTCATCTAAATGGGATATTAATCTATTATTTTCGATATTTTCAACATGATTAATTTTGTAATGGCGTATTAATATTATAAAATATGAATATTCTTATTATGTCTCAAGTTATTTATAAACTATTATAGATACTAATATAGTAATGCATCTAAATGTTCTTGATTTAGGTCTATTCTGATTTAAAATTAGTTTCTTTGATAATTTTTGGAAGATAAAATCTGACGATTCGGTTTTTATCTTCCAAAAATTGTTAAAAAAAGTAATTTTAAAACAGAAGAGACCTAAAATCAAGAACACTTCTAAAGGTAAAATTTGACGTTTCGATTTCTCTTTAAGTCTTTATCAAAATATTTTGATTATAAAACAGAAGAGATCTAAAAATCAAGAACACTTCTGTTTTAAAAATAGTTTTTTTGATAATTTTTGGAAGATAAAATCTGACGATTCGATTTTTAACTTTCAATAAAACGAAACTACTCCAGAGCAAACTCAAAAACTTCTTAAAAAACTACAACTAAAGAATCGAGACCGAAAAGCTTTAAAAAAATAGCCCCAAAAAACCGCCTACAAGAGTCATAGAAGAGAACAAAAAAAAGTGTTGCTCACTTTGTTCTGGTATTTAAATATATAATTCCCCGGGTAAAACTATCTCATTTTTTATAAAAACCATAGATATGACACAATTACAAATTTCCAGTTTTTTTTATACCAAAATATATTTATTTTGACTGTGTATCTTTTAACAATTACATAATTAGTCCATATTCGAAATTCTCATTCAATCAACAATTTATAAAATAAATTAATTCATATTCTATGATCCTAATTAACGTTATAGTCATTATGTATTGAAATTTCATACGAATATGTTTTGGAAGCTGGTACATCAAATGAATTTGTTTTTATATCTGACCCTCATAGAGGGCGCTAGTTACACGGTTCGTAACATGTAGTATGGAACATAACCTTTTCGATATTAGATTTATTAAGCAAAGTCTCAAGTCGACTTAAACAGCATTTAATTTTACACCAAAAATTTACTTTTGATAAAACTCGGCACTATGTACCGGAATATTTTGATTTTAATATTAATAATAATCGATGCTGGTATAAAATATTGATGAAGTTATTAATTATACAAAAAATCACAAGATGAAAATAAAAAAACCTAATTACATAAAATAGAATTTAATTAGAGTACGTGTTCAAAATATCCTCCGTTTTCACGAAAAAATTTTTTACTGAGCAAATCCCAAATATTTATCAACTTTCCATGTATCCTATAGACGGGATTACCTTTTTTGAAACACCCTGTATATATAAATATATATAGTACTAATTAAATTTATTGGAACGACAAAAGCTATCGTCACCCTTTGATGGAGGGATGTTCTTGCGGAAGCTCTCTTCATGCGAAATTTTCTCTGGTGCTCTAAATCTCTTGAGAGTCATGTGAACGACCTGTGTGTAGATACTGAAATTGGATTTCCTGAGAATCAAGGGAAATGTTATTAAATTCATACTCATGTCTCGTACATGGGGCTGGAAAACGAACAAAAAAAAAAGACTTCTTAAGTTTGTGATATTAACCAGAAACAATCCTCTATTTTCTCATATTATAGACATATTTATCCATATTATTTAGAGAATGTAAGTAATATGATAAGTCATCAATTTATACGTCAATTTAATACAGGGGCTTACAAAATTGAATTTAAAATGTATCTAAAGTTTGATATTCGGTTTCGCAAACAAGATATCCAGTATTTTTTCATATTTTAAGGATTATAAACGATACTTTATAATACAGACGTGACATAAATTTTCTCGTGAACTAAATTTGATTATTTGGTATGGTATAATCCAAGCTTTTGATTACATAGAAGCTCACAGACATAGAATCAAGTTTTTCTTTTCTTCCCATTGCTCTATCAACATTTCTTAGAGCACAAGTGTACTAAACATTGACAGCAAATGTTGAGGATCATATATTTTTAACGAGGTTTCATACTTTATGATTTTACTAGAATTTCAAGATTTCCTATGAATTTTTGAAGGATAATTAAAAGTTTTTTATATCACTGGAAATTTCTCGCACTAGGAACTAGCCATGATATATTATAGGACACCACCATGTACAAATATCATTCACCTGTCATGATGTGCTGTAGAATGACAGACTGGATCAAATCCTACCAAACCTAAATCTTAAAATTCAGAAATGCTTATTAATATCATTAATGTTATCATAAGAATTATTATACGAGGTCTGGCTAATACATAACGAGAAGATTATTCATACATTCGAATGCTCCCCTTCAATATACTACCCTCTTTTTGCCATACACCTTTCCTTACGTTTTTTCCATTGATCAAAGAGGTGCTGGAAGTCTTCTTTTGTGAGTACCTTTAGGAGTTCTGTAATTTTTTGCTTTACCGCTTCCGTCGAATCAAATCGGGTCTCTTTCAAAGTAGATCTTTCTCTAAACTTTCAAGGAAATCTGAGCAGACCCGTTGAACCAAGAGCTTTTGGTCAGGAGTCAGATTTTTGCGCACAGACTTTTGTCATGTGTAATTCCTGGTGTAAAATTTTTCTAAACGTTTCTATATCAGCGTTCACAGCCGGATGCTCATTCCAGATACCCAATGGTGTATGCGGATATAGTACTCGTTTTTCACCCCACCCGTCACCCGTTTAGGGCGCCCCCTAGGCGCGCAGTCACGTTATTTAATAGCTAGACCTCGTAATTTTCATCATATGTTGCTGCTTTTTCAAGTTTGGGACGTAGGAAATGTAAAAGCGCTAAGATTTGTATGAGGTTTCAACCACTCGTAAAGGGTTATTTACGAATTCAAGACGTGTTTCGACCCCTTCCAGAACTCAAAAGTTATATAAATGTGTCGGGGTAAGATGTCCGCAACGAAAAATTATGTTTATAGTGGTAGGAAGCGTCGCTCCATGAATAATTTATTTATCGGTAGCGGTGCACCAAGATGCATATTCAAAATTTTTTTATAAATATTTTTTATGAGTTTATGAGGAAATTCAACTAATATTTTAGATGAAAATGATTCGAGGAACAACATTTTTCAATTGGAAATTTCTAAGTTGAGTTATTTGAATTTTTATTCAAGAAAATTAAATTAAATGGAGAAGTTGATCAAAATTCTCTGAAATAGGAACAAGATCTTACAGTTTTCAAATTCTGATACAGCAAATCGAACGAACTGGAATTGGAATAAATGTGGATGTCTCAACAAGCCTTACACGAAATTTCAACTTGCTACTTCGATCCAATTTATTATAGTAGAGCTCGAATTACCATTCATTCAAGTCAAAAAATGTTTGACCTAAAAAGATTAACACCAACAAAAATGAGTTGTTTTGCTGAGGATATAGCTGATTAGAAGATAACCCACGTGCGGGGGGGGGTCTAGTGACAGTGATTACTCTAAAAAAATGAAATTAATGGAAGGAATCGTTCTAAGTGATCGGCGCCTAAAAACAAAATGTAAATTGCAGCCAAACTTCCAAAAAAGTATTCATGGATTGCATAGAGTAACATCGGTAAAGACTGATCGTGCACAAGAAAAGTTTTTGGACTGCGAGGGTCGTCTTCAACAGTGAAATGGTGACTTTAAACGAAGCAGTACGAAGACCAGAATCGCAGTGGTCGACCAAATGAGGTGAAGACTCCAGATATGTTGAAGAAAATCCACTGTATGTTCGTCGACTGAAAGTGTGCTAGCAGACATTCCAAAAAGTGTGTACATCGCCCATTAACCGAGAATTTAAATATGAGAGAGCTGTGTTCAAGATGGCTGCTGCGTTTTCTCACAATGGAACAAAAGCAGCGTCATAAAGATTTGTCCATCGAGTGCTTGGCAATGTTTCACAGAAATAGAACCGAAATGTGAGTCCATCAGTCAGTCAGTCCATGGAGTAACAGCTCGTGCCAAAAAAAGCACCTGAAAAGTTTTAGGACTGCGAGTGTATGCTTCAAATTGAACTCAAAAAATCAAATACAACCATAAACGTAGCATATTATCTGATTTACTAAGACAGTTGGGTGGAAAATTATCGAAAAACGGCGCGGTAAAATCGGGGATATACGCTTGCTGTATGACAATGATCCAGTACACGACTTCGATTTCCAGAGCTACTATACACCAATATAGCTTCACAGAGATTGAATAACCACTATTCTTTGTTCGTAAAACATCTTCAATCTAAAGATGCATCATAGTTTTATGTTTTTATCAATAAAACGAAGCGCTTGGTTTTCAAATAATTCAATAATGATTATCACAAGGGAAATAGATTTTGTTGGAAATTAGTGATTGATTGATTGTTGATTACTTTCTGTAATTGATCATTCCTGTGGGTAATTGACTCCTTCATTCAGTCGTGGCTCACGCGGTTGTTCGTTCTTTGTGAATTCGATCCTTATTCTTCAACCAAAACGTTTTATTTCATCATAATTTCACAAAACAATGATGATACGACTATTATAGAACTGGCATGGTTGATTTAGATCCTAGTAGAAGTTTCATGAAGCCCCAAACTTAACTGTCGAAAAATCTGTCTTAATGAGTCTCATTTTTTAACATTTTCATATTTTTCATAAGAAATATGCAGCGTATTAAGGTTAGGTTAGGTTAATAAGGTTTCTAATCCTGCTATTTTCTGGATTAACCTATTGTGTTGCCCTTCAGCATTTGATGTAGTTTTTCTCCAAGTTGTGTCAATGACAAGGCAGATCTTTTTAGCTTCAACCGTACAATATAGATTTTGTTTAGGAATTTGACGTTTTTATTTTCTAGTGAAGTGATATTCGGATCTAAAGCTGTCCCACCAGTCGCAAATACTACCAATACCACCATCTTGAATTTTCAAATATTCCAACACATAAATTCATTACATTTTACAAAGGGTTTATACATTGCTCCGAGACTTTATGTGATTAAATCGTAAAAACTTTTGTATGAAACCTTGAACTTAAAAACAACATTATATCCTTTATCTTCCTATAGTTGAGCTCGGTATTTTCAACCGGATCGCGTTTGATATTCCACAACAGAAAACATCGTAGTTTCTGTTTTTGTAACATTGTGTTTATTTATTTCATTGTGTTGTCATGGCGTCCAGCTATGAAAAATGAAGTTAAGTCGAAAAAGAAAACTATAATAAACTCGTCTTTTAAATTGTTTGAATAAGATATGAATGACCTTGTATTGTGTATATTTTTTTGGAAAAGGCAGTATGATACATCAGGCTACGAGTACAATAATACGTGTTATCTTTTATCAGATGTAACTCCTAACTAGGTCCCTTTATTGTTAAGTCCGTTATGTGCCCACAACTTTTGAATTTCGGCCTAAACAAAAATAGAAAGATGCACAGCAAAGTTATCATATATGAGATATCGATCTATCTCTAATCAAAAAGTGATGTGGGATTCTTGAGATGTGAAAATGGAGGCTTCTTCTTCTTTTTCTCATGCCGTCTTCTCATTGAAAACTGGCGACTACGTTTTTAAATGCGTTTCTGTTAATCGCAACATGAAACAATTTGTAAGATGTTTTTCTTATCTCAATTATTGTCTTTTGCGACCAAATGCGTCTTAGTACATCGTCGTTGGTGATTCTGTGAGTCCAGGGTATCTTCAGGATGTGTCTATAGAGCCACATCTCAAATGCCTCAAGTTTTTTGATAATTTCAGCTTTCAATGTCCATAGTCCAGTAAGTCCTCTTAAAACTCACATATAATTCAATTTGAGTAACTTTAAAAATCGGCACATTTTTTGCAAATAACTCGTTACCCATGAGTTTTACGCTATTTGTATTTCTGATCAATATTGTGGAGCATCAAATTCTCTAAAACTTTTGTGCCAAAATTTTTTTTATACGGTAAATCGTTTCTGAGATAGAGAGTGATTGGAATCTTATTTAAAATCAACTGGTAGTACCGATCAAAATAAACTCTTATAAAGTTTATAAATTATTGCTAAATATATAGTTTTGAATAATTTTAATTTTTTATCAATAATTACATTATATTTAAATCTTTTTTGCCTAATCATTTATTTCCAATCAAGTATAAATTCACTCAATAGCACTTAGTGTACTTTTAAAATCGTAAATTTTAATTAAATTATAATTCAAATCTTATTTATTTATAGTAATTATTCTTAAATAAATAAAAAATAATAGGAAAGAAATGAAAATCTAATCAATGTATATTGAAAAATGTCATTCCATACATTTGTGATTGTTAAAACTAAAAAAAAAAACAGTTAAAAAATAATTATAAGGACAATGAGTTTAAGTTTCAATTTTCTTCTTCTTCCTTGTCGTCGTCTTCCCGCAGTTCTAAAATTCGTTGTCGTCTCCATTATTTTCTTCAATGGTATACTAAATTATTTTCTATTTGAAATACAATTGGTATAAATGAGAATACAATTAAAATGTGACTGAAGTATGTCCCTTAGTGATTGTTCAATTACTAGTATTTTTGAATTTATAGATAAGTTCATTACTGAAAAAAATTATTTAAATATAATGTAATTATTGATAGAAAATGAAAATTATTCATTTAGCAATAATTTATAAACTTTATAAGAAATTATTGTGATCGGGACTACCAGTTGATTTCGAAATGAATTCTAATCTCAGAAACAATTCACTGTATGAAAAAATTTTTAAAACAAAAGTTGTAGAGAATTTAATTGCCTACAATATTGATAATAAATACAGATAGCGTAAAATCAATAGGAAACGAGTTATTTGCAAAAAAATAATTTTTTTTACTTTTGACCCCCGATTTTTGAAGTTGCTCACATCGAATTATATGTGAGTGTTGAGAGGAGTTTTATGATGTCAAATAAACAAGTTTAAGCGACTTTATAGCTGGGTGTCTCGATTTTCCTAGGTGAACTACCTTAAATGACTGGACTACCAGGTTTCCACTCCGTACATTAAAAAATGGAAGCTGATGATATAATTTCTCAAACTGTTATTAGCCTAGGTTGGGTCAGGCTAGATTATAATTTCGCATTGTACAACAACCTAACCCAACCAAATCTATATCTCAAATCTGATAATCCACATTTTAACGTAATGTTATTTATAGTTGTCTGTGAAAATTAAAAACTATGCATGGCTTTTGTAAATCCGTAATAATTTAGCTCAGCTATTTTGACCTGTAAATATTTGATTTTGAGGTGGGTTTTAATGATGTTCGAGGTAACTTAGTGAAAGATATGTCTTCTGATGATAAATCTGTCTGCAGATCTTGAGTACATTCACATGAAAATTCTACTGGAATATTTTTGATACTTGTGTGTGAAGTTTCAGTATCAGTAAAATACTTCAATGAGAAAATAATATTAAATTGAATGTTGCCCAATTACAAGAAGCAGTAGTCTTTGAAAACCAGAAGGTTCTATTTACAAAGATATAATCAAACTGTGTACTTTTTAAGGTATTTTCACTGTTTCGTTCTTTTGTTTTGTTAAAATGAAGGTTTCGTCTAGTTTGTAGCCTATGTTTAAACTGGTGACCCAATCAGGGTTTATTGTATCCTCCAAATCTATTAGTTTTCCTTATGGAAGACACAGAGACTGGGCTTCTTTATCATATACATATACTTCCACAAAAACCTTTTCTAGGTTGTTCTAAATCACTTACTAGCTTACTAATAATATGCGTGCACCTGAAATAAAGTACTTGGAGCATCCTGCTTCTACTTTTTTATATGGCATCTAGCCATTGGTTAGTATTTTCCTTGAACAGCTTGTTAGAATGCTGTTTGATGATGATGATAACGAGAATTGAAAAAAAATTGACAGTATCCGTTTCAGATCTAATTCCACACATTACGGGGATGGTTTCATTACCTGGCTTGACATAGAGGTGGCAGTAGCTGCTTGAAAGATACCAATGTATACAGCATATGTTTCAAGTTTTTGTTTGGAAACCATCAATAGTGAAGCTTCTTTATTATCAACAGTAAAATAGCAAAGACCAGCATCGCAGTTATCGACCAAATAAGATGACGACTCCAGAAATGTTGAAGAAAATCCACTGGATGATCGTCTACTGGAAATGTGTGAGCTAGCAGATATAGTAGGCATTTCACAAACTGAAAATTTGAAGATTAGAAAGCTGTGCAAAAGATGGGTGTCGCGTTTGCTCACATCCTAAACAAAAAATAATCAAAACAATAGATTGAAGAGAAAAAACTGGCTCCAAAGATAGCAAAGACCGTTACATCTTGAAAAAGAAAAAAATATCAACGGCGAGTATTATTCCAATTCACTTCTACTTCATGCACCTTTATGACCATATTTAACCCCGTTGGACTATTTTCTGTTCCCCTACTTTGTGAACAAAACTTTTCTTGTCATAAGGCTTTTTCTATGTCAGTTGTATTGAAATGTCTCATGAATTAGAAAAAAGAAGAAACATTTTCAAAATCAGAAAATTTCACGCAGAAACTTCACGCTGTTTATCGTCCCGTTCAAAATAACTAATCCCATACAAAGCCATGAGAAACTTGTTGCTGCTTGAGCAGCCTTGTCCTGATAAGCACGTCTTTGTTTCAGAAACGTGTACCAAGAGATTGCTCAAAGTAGCACTTTATGTAATTTTAACCCCTATAAAATAGAGGGAGAGTGTTATTACAACTACTAATTGCGTGCAGACACAATCTATGGTCTGATTAGAATTGCAACGAGGATAATAGATTAATTTCCTGGTTTCATGAAAGAGATATTTAGAATCACCAAAAGTACTAGTCCCTAAATTTGTGAATCCCATTTATATCTGAATTAAAAATGAATAAGTGACGCAGTCAATTTCTCCTCAATAAACACGAATAAATCTTGTCTTCTCTAACTTTTTAAATAAATATTCATGAAACGTATCAATAAATCTGAATAATATTGTGCTTTGTACTTTAATGGTTAAAATATGATTATGTGCTGCTGGGTTTTGGCAACGCTATTCTAATAAGTTAAGTTGAATTTAGGGAAAGTTTCCAAATTCATAAAATGAACAGTCACACTACTTTCCATCTGAAAGGGTTAATTAAAAACGTACTTTCATTATAAAATTTATTTAAGCAAATTTCTAGTCTCTCTCTTCTAGTTATTATTTTCGATCGATTGATTGATAACAGATTCTATTATTTGTAATTGAAATAAAATAGGTCTAATTTCCCTAAATACAAAACATTTCGTAAATAGATACGTTAAAACTGTTATTATAATAAGGACAATTGAAGACATTGAATACAAAACTGCAATTCAACATGCCTTATGGCTGAGATTTTAAATTCTCAGTGGATACCAATCTTCAGACTATTCAATATGGGATTCTAGCTTCATATAGATTATAAATCCTTCGAATTAGGCAAAGGGGAGGAAGAGACTCTTGTAGGGGCACACGGACCAGTTATAACAAATGAATGATTGTTGATACCGATTCTTGCTTATGTGAACTAGAGGAGGGAGCTACCACACACATCTTCTGTAACTATCCAGCTTATTAACAGGTAACAAGTAAAAAATGGGGTCCAACCTAGCGAAAAAACCTTGCATTCAAGCCAGTGACACCAGACAGCATATATTAGTTGAAGCGAAGGCCTCAGGGGGAATATCTAGGCAATTGAAACCGGAAAAATCTCCCCTTTAATATTAGTATTCCTTTATAGATAAGACTTGAACAGTCAGGGATGGTTTTAATAACATCCCAGTTATTTTAGTTACCATACTGAGAACATTCGAATCATACAGGGTGTTCCAGGATTTGATGCAAAAAAATTTACGACCCTCTCGTCATAAGTCTTTGAAGTTACGAAATCCGAACTTATATTTAAGTATATTTTCTAAATTTAACATTCCAACAATATGAATTTTCAATTGATGATTACTTATGTACATATAGTGTATTTCACAGAGTAAATAATTGTAAACTTCTACCTAAACGTCAGAGGCGGCTCATGCCATGATTTATAGATCGTGGTACATTCTAATGAAACCGTTCGTCATAAAGAGACATGCTGAAAAAAATTATCATGAATTCTGAAGATTCATTAAAAATACTTGCAGGAAATGTTTGTATTTTCATACCTCCTGTAAGTATTTTCATACCTCCTGTAAGTATTTTCAATAAATTCATGATAATTTTCTTCAGCATGTCTCTTTAGGCCGAACGGTTTCCTTTTAGTCAAGAAATTGATTGAAAAATTTATTTTTGCTATTTTTAGAATGTACAGGTTGTCCATTAAAAATTCATAATTTTTTTTTCATGTCACAGTATTATTTTCATGTATCAAGTCCCGGAATACCCGGTATTTTCAATTTCAAACTATATTGTTTCAAACAATGAAGCTGTCGATATGATTGCTCTGAACTTTCAATGTCTTTAGAATGCGGCGTTGGTTCAAAAAGAATGCAAAGTTCGATATCTAAATCGGCGCTCACGCTCTGTGAGAATTTGTTTTAAAGATATCTTGTAGTTTGGAAAGCCAGACGTGACAAGAACAAAATGTTAACTGAAACATTCCTATACAATAAGTAACTGAGTTCTTTCATTTTCTTTTGCTTTCCACTTCGCGGGACGCCGAAGAAAAAAGAAACAATCATTGATTTATAGTCCATAAGCTTGTATACGAATATAGATAAATCAGTATCTTTAGATATATTTCACATATAAATCAGACATTGAATAAGGGTACGTTTGAATAAATGGGAAACAACTACAAATATCATACATAGAGACGAATATTTAACTACCATTTACCATTATTCAATATTTTTTATTGAGATTTCACATACCAAATTGCATCAAACTAGAATTTTTTGACATTTATGAATAAATAAACAGAAATCGTGATAAAAATCTTGTATTTTTATCTTTTCCATAAGAAAAATGCAGATTAATTCAGTACAGATGAGAAAATACAGTTTTTGATAGGCTATAATGGAAACGGTGACGATTTTTTCTCTTGATTAATCACTGGGGATGAGCTTAAGCAAATCCTAACACCTCGAACATATATGTGCACCATTTTTCTTTTAACAGGATCACGAGGTCAAGAAATTTATGCGCATGTTCACTGCCAAACCATTAAGAACTTATGCCGAGAAATTTTGAAAAATCGCCGACGATTTCTGTCAAAAAGTGTTGTCTTTTTCACGATAGGATTCAACCTTGCACTGCGACGTTATAGCATAACTCCTAATGGAATTTGGCCTTAGAGCCTGGACCTCACTCCTAGCGACTTTCATGTCTTCTTACACCTAAAATATTCCCTTGGTTGTCAACATAAATGATGAAGAGCTGAAAGAACAGGGTAAAAACCACATGGCTGTTGATTGCGTCTTACTTGAAGCTTCTCACTGTGAAAAAATTCCAAAGAAATCAACCTATAAGAAGCTGTGAAACGTAGTTCAAACTTTTTTCGTTCGAAATGAGAGCTTAAGAAGGTTTCCAAAGCTATTGTCAACTATTTACGAGGATGGTCCCAAAAGTATCTGGACCAAGAGAGAAAACACAAAAATTTTGGAAAAAAATATATTTATTTTTCAACGTTATCTCCTTTTAGCTCCAAATACGTTTCTTGGCGATATTCAATAAGTTCGATAACCTTTTTATAATAAGAATTTGGAAGTCATTTACCACCGAGCCTTTTTCTCAAGTCTGGTAACTAAATCTGGCGAATAGGGTGTATGGGGTAGCAAATCAAACTTTAATTCATTAATTTTGACCATTGCAATAACGGATATGTGAGCTGGTGCATTGTCCAGATGAAACAACACTTTTTTCTTATATTTTTCATACCCGCCGTTGATAGTACTACCTTTTTCAAGATAGTTAATGAAAATTCCACGTGCATCCCAATAAACCAACACTATGACCTTGTCTGCAGATGGAACGGCTTCTGCCTTCTTTGGAGCTGGTTTTTCCTTTTCAGTCCATTGTTTTGATTCAGCTCTATTTCTTTAAAATATTGCCGATGGAAGCATCTTCCTGACGATGTTTTTGTTCCATTGCTAGCAAACGCAGCACCCATCTTGCGCACAGCTTTCTCATGTCCAAATTTTCAGTTAATATACGATGTCCTGCATTTTTTGAAATGCCTACTATGTCTGCCAGCTCGCGCACTTCCAGTCGACGATTTTCTAGTGGATTTTCTTCAACATTTCTGGAATCCTCACCTCATTTGGTCGACTACTGCGATGCTGTTCTTCGTACGGCCCGGTTTAAGCTCTGCTGCCCAAGGAGCTGTCTCACCTAGAGGATCTAATGCAGGTGACTAATTTTTCTCATGTTTACAAATTCATTGAAAACGTGTCCACTATTGATGGCTACCAAACAAATACTATACAACGTGGCATCTTCAAACTTCGAACCTATATAGATTCTGTAGTTTCTAATTCAGTGGTATTTTTCAAGCAACTACTGCCAACTCTATGTCAGACCAAGTACTTCTAGGACCATCCTCGTTAATACGAACATATTGTCAAATTTGATGGAAATCTATCAAAAACTGTGTTATTCCGCGTGATTTTATACTTTCGCAGTCCCTTCGTTTTTTTGCTCTATAAAATCGAAAAATCATCCGATTTCGATGAATTTTTCTTTAAAATGTGCTTTCATGACCACTTTTAAAATCATAAAACTATAAGAAATCTCCAGGTGATATATTTCCCATAAATCCGCCGTGAAAACGGAAATTAAAAAAAATTCATCGGAATCGGATGATTTTTAGATTTTCTAGAGCCAAAAAACGAGGGGACCGCGAAAGTATAAAATTACCAACTTGGAAAGTAGTTTTTTGTGGAATTATGATCTACTTATTTTTTGCGAAGAAAATCACATTTAAAGTCATAAAACTATATGAGATCTCCAGGTGAGATATTTCTCATATTTTTTTTTTTTCATAAATCCGCCATATAAACGAATATTTTGGAAAAAACTTATCAAATGATTTTTCGATTTTCTAGAGTCAAAAAACGAGAGGATCGCGAAAGTATAAAATTTCGAGATGCACACAGTATTTTTCCAAAAATCGTATTGGAATAGTCTGCAATATATTTACGAGATTAGATATCCAGCGACATGTATTTGTTTGTAATCAAAATAAAAATTTCTCAGCTCAAATTCTATAGCTAAGAAGTTGATCACCTTGACGTCCTTGAATATTGCGATGAAAAGGGAAAGCTAATCATATATATGAACATAAAGAGTAACCCGAGCCTTGTTATGTCGGAAAATCGAATCTAGAGAGGATTTTTACGAGAGAATAAATTGGCAACATTATCTTTATATTTGGTCAAAAATATGAGAGTATATCTAATAATTTGGGTTATAGTCCCATTCTGAAAGAAGAGATAAGACGACAAAGGCGGCTTTTATGTTACTTCACGGAACTCTGATAATACATAATCTGATCAACTTTTTATTTGCCAAAAATTGCTTGAACACGATTTATTGAGTGTCTAGATACAAATCAAGTTATACACAGTGGTAACTTCTGAACCACAAGATTACTGACAATGTTGTCACAATTTCTTATTATCATTTTTGTTTTTTTAGAAAAAAAAAATGGAAATTTCACGTTTTTTTCTCACCATTACTGTTTAACATTTCCTCAATTTTCCTTGAATATATTATTCTTTCAGTTCATTACGACAATTCTATTCCTCTTAGGTGTCATCAATTCTTATACTTTTTGTTTTTGTCTACGATATCCTCAGCATCAATCTTTAGATATCTTTCAGCATCTACAAATGACTCGACCTTTGTTCTTTTCGCTAAATCGACTTCAAATTTACATAAATTTCTGCCTTTAGCATATCGTTACCTAATGTTGTTGATCTTCCGGATTGACAGGTGTCAAATTGATCAAAATAACAGGATTCGAACTTATAGAACCACCTGTGGTATTTAAGAACGTTTAGTGTACTTGGTTGAACATCCTCAACATTTTTTTGCGTTATTACCCTTGCAAAATTTGAAAACAAACAGTATCGAATAGACTTTTCTCATATTTCATCACAAATTACAACAAAATTCTAATATTTGATAATTTAGAAGTGAAGAAGTCAAAATGTTATTGCCAAAAAATAATCAGGAGCAGAAATGACACCACTTCTGTTCCCCCAATAAATGCGTCAAGTTTGAAGATTCAGAAAATGTTTCACATAAACTGAATTGAGTCAAAACCTAAATAATACGAGGATTAGCAATTAAAAAAAGAGATTTTCAATATATACCGTTCCATTAGAATCTTCCTTTGTTCAAAATAGTACAGGAAGTCTTTTTCTGTCAGTTCCTTCAGGACGCGAGCCGTTATCCTTTTGCAGCTTCAAGAGACTCAAATATTGTTGCTTTTAATGCAGATTTGACCTTGGAAAGAAGTAAAAGTCGCACGGTGCAAGATCCGAGTTGTAATTGGCTAGAAACCTCTTGACGGACAGTGCGGAATGGATTGATCTATCGCACGACAGCAAAATTGAACAAGATTATTATTTTCATCTGGTTTTGACGTGAAAGGGTGACCTAAACGTGAATCATTTTCTCGGTCATCTTGAAAACACTTGAACCATTCAAAAACACATGGATGCGACAAACATTTATTTGTTATACAATTGTGTCAATGAATTATAAGTTTCAGTCATAGTCTTTCAAAGTTTTATGTACAATTTTACAACAATCTGTCGCTCTATTTGTACGATAAAATAAAAAAAAACGAAGGCTACAACTACTACTGGTTTATCTGTAATCGAAAGAGAAAGCGTCAAGCTTAATAATCCTTAACCTTTGGTGCATGTGTAGTTTTTCTTATAGAAATAAACTAGTAGTTATGAATGAATTGCTTTGTAATATTTGGTTAGCTTTTCAACGACTAACTCTATTAAAATGTCCCTCGTATATTAAGTTATATACGAGAAATGTTTCTCTCTAATGATAAAACAAAGATAAAAGGGAAAAAAACCAAATACACTATGAGAGTAATCTTAGTATTACAAATACAACCAGACCCAGTCTTATCGGGCTCTCCCAAAAGTAAAGCCGAGTTTTCACGATCTTTACTTAATGACGTTTGGTTTCACTTCCTGTTTCGGGGTTTTAAAGGTTCTTTTTACTGCCTATTGCTTCTAGTTTCAGTATTCAACCCTAGAAGGGTGTGATTTTCAGTTTCATATCTCGGTCTATTCTTACATTTCACTGAAATCTTTTGATTTTGGTATACAGAAGGATCTGTACGATTTTTGTGAAGAGTCTTCCAGCTATGAATGAATTTCTGTAATTACTGATTGTAAGTTACCCTCTCTCCAAAATTGAACTAAATAGTATATCATAGCCAGAGGCAACGGGTATTGACGTTGCCTAATTGTTCTCAAATCTTTCCTTTTACTGGAAAAATAACAAATTTCACGTTTCAATGAATTATTATTGTTGAATTTTATTGAAAATCAAATGGGATCTTTCTTCTGGAAACGAACGAATTAATATTATGATATGATGATAGGCGTCGAAGTCAAAAAGAAACGTGTAATATCTTTAATAATTATATCTTAACCGAAATCCCATAACAAGATCTACAAATCTTTAGATGTTTGTGACTTGTTAGAAGACGATCCACACTCAAGTACTAGACAAATATCCAGGGAAAGTGATATTTCGCAAACATCCATAATGTAAAATTTTACATGATAATAGATTCCATCTATACAAAGTACGTTGGTTCAAGAGTTGTAGATAGACGTGAAGAGTTTGTAGATCTAATGATGGCAAAATGTTTCAATCAAAACGATCCAAATTTTTTAAGTAATGGAAACGTGAATGAAACGCAGCCTAACAAAATTCCTTTGAAGCCAATCAACATGGTGAAAAAACTTTCTTCCCAGACGTTTAACAGAAAAGCGATGGAGTTGTTGAATAAGGGTTTGGGCGATGGCGATCTCGGCGAATTGATTGGATATATTGAAAGTTCCATTCAGTATCTTCCTCAAGACGCTAGGAACTTCGTCCAGGAAGCGTGCAGAAGTGAAATCTTGAAAAATATATCTTCTAAGAATAAAAAACCATCAATCAGCAAAAGAGATCTGAATACTCTCAGGAGTTTGAGAATGAAAAATTGTTTCTACTTGAAAGCAGATAAAGGAAACAAGATTGTTATAATAGACAATAAGGACTATTTCGAGAGAGTGAATCACTTAATCGAAACAGGTCCATACACCAAAATCTCAAAGAATCCGCTGAATGAAATGTTCACAAATGTGAAAAAAACAACACTTAAAAATTGTAAGAACCTTGTCACCGGTTCACTCAGGCATAAGTTATCCGTAAGTCACCCAAAATTGTCAAAGCTCTATTGCCTTCCCAAAATTCACAAACCTGGGAAGACAATAAGACCCATTGCTTCAAAAATTTGTAAACCTAGTATTCCAGGTGGTTAAAGAAGGAATTTAAAAACCTATCCATCAAACATAAGAGTTTTTCAGTTAAGAATTCATTAGAATATATCAACAAAGTGATAACTACGGAAATTGAAGATGGGAAAATTTCAATCTCCTGATGTAATAGAAGAATATTTACAGTTGACAAAAATATGTTTTAAACAAAACTATTTCCAGTACAACAACGAATTCTACAAGCAAGATAAAGGAACAGCGATGGGAAAATGCCTATCACCGTTCATAGCTGAACTGTTTATAAGTTATTTTGAAAAGCAAATCAGTCAAGAGTTTCAGTATTTTTCCAGGTATGTGGATGATATTTTCGCCATATTCAATACGAAGAAAACAAACGTAGACGAATTCGTTTTGGAATTCAAATCAAAATATCCATCTATTACCCTTTTTATATACTTTTGTAAGTCTCTGAAGGCGATAACTTGATTAGCAGAAACAAAATAAGGACTACTTTTCTATAATTGAAACCTATTCTATTTAGATATTTGTGTGGTAGTCCATATATCTAGTTTTCAATATCAGGTGTCTACAAATTAGTTTACGTGCAAAAAGTTTCCTAATGAATAACGTATACGCTAGAGGCGCTATTTAATTATTTTTTAAATCTAGCTATCTTTGAAAAATGTTGAATGAAAACATGCAGTTTTTATTGAGGAATATAGAAGTAGACCAAATTAGTAATAGAATAGCGAAAACCGCATGTCGATATCTTTTTCGTATTACGAGATATCTTAAGAAATGTGTAAATTTTAAGCATTTTCCTTCAAACATAAATTACTCCGGGTTAACTAAACGGATTTTAACATGAAAAAACAAAACAAAAAGATATGTCTTGTGTCAAATTGATGAACCTAGTAAATTGTTCATTTAGTTGTCATTGCAATTTGTGCAATTCGATATAAAATTAACTTAAAAGTTATATGGAAGATGATTCTTACAAACGAAGAAGCATTTTATATGATAGGCATTTACTTTGAATGTATGAGGAATGCAACTGTTGTGGCTAGGGTATATGCCATACAATATCCCTAAAGACGTCATCCCGGTATCAGAGTTTTTGGTCGACTCATACACCGTTTAAGAACGACTGGATATGTAAATCTTCATGTATTTAGAAGACTCGGCAAAGGTCGTTCAGAGGAAAACACAATAAAAGTTTTGGCATATGTGTAATTTAACCCGTATTTAAGTATTAGAGCAATAAGTAGAGACTTGGGAATAAGCAGAACCACCGTTCAATGTATTTTGACAGGACACAGGTAAATTATGATGTAAAAAGATTTGTTTCTTAAACAAAATATACCCGCATAATATTATTTTTGGGCATGATTATATGTTAATATAATAATTTATTTATCATTCCGGAAAGATATTCAATAGGACATTATATTTCTTTTAGATTTCATCCATATCATATAGTACTGCATCAACAATTGGTTGATCGTGATTACGACAGAAGATTGGATTATTGCAACTGGTTACTACATATGGTATATGACGAACCTCAATTACTGTCACGTATTTTGTGGTCAGACGAAGCTACATTTAGTAGTGATTGTACGGTTAACCGGCACTATTGGTCACAGAATAATCCACGCTGTTCAGTATCAGGGGCGATGGTCGGTGAATGTATGGTGTGGTATTGTAGATGGTCGGATAATTCGACCTTTTATTTTTGAAAACGCAATTAACGGGGAACGCTACCTAAATTTTATAAGGGATGAGTTACCACTTCTTCTAGAATATATATCACTAGCAACTCGTAGTTGTTGTTTCAGCACGATGGGTGTCCGGCGCATTTCTCCAGACAAGTTAGAGAATTTTTAGATAATGCTTACCCTGATAGGTGGATGGGACGTGGAGGCTTATTTTTTGGCCAGCCAGGTCACCAGACTTAGCCGTCTTAGATTTCTATCTCTGGGGACGGATTAAAGACCTGGTTTGTGCAGTTAGACCCACTACTAGAGATAACATGTTCGAGAGAATACGAAACGCCATTCAGAGTTCGAGAACAGATATTGAGACTGCTGCTCAATCTACTCTTCAAAGAATAAACGCTGGTATCGAAAATGATGGGCGACAATTTGAACATTTAGATCGTCACTAGCTTAAGTTATATTTCCATTTCAACTTCCATAACGCAGTTTCCGGTGACAGCATAAGTAATATAGACATAATAATTGGAACTATTATTAATAGAACAAGGAACGACAATTTCGAGGAGTCAAAAAATGTTAAAATCCGTTCTGTCAAACCGGAGTAATTTATGTTTAAAGGAAAATGCTTAAAATCTACACATTTCTTAAGATATCTCGTAATACAAAAAAGATATCGACAAGCGGTTTTCGCTATTCTGCTGCTCATTTGGTCTACTTTTATATTCCTCAATTAAAACTGCATGTTACCATTCAACATTTTTCAAGGATAGCTAGATTTAAAAAAAATAAATAAATAGCGCCCTCTAGCGTATACGTTACTCATTAAGTTGTTTTGAAATTATAACTCTTACATTGGTAGAAAGGAGTTTTCTTTAAAAAGAATAAGTTTGCATAGATAGGTTAAGTAGAACTGGACGTTTCTTAATAATAAAGTTCCCGCTTCCCCCCACCTCTTATTTGAAGAGATAAATTAAAACTGTAAAATCAAATATACGTTTAATTTCTTGAAGAATACGATAATCATAGTTCAAATGCATCTTAATAAGGCAAAATTTTTAAATTATTCATTTTATAATTTTTGGTATTCAATTACGCCCTCTAGCGGTGGACATACAACTCTGTAAATAATTTTCAGGTTTTTCTCGATGTCACTTTTGGTATTACTTTTTTTCCGAAGTTGTACTATAAACGATTCCCGAGATATGACCGAGAGCCATTCTTATTGGGACACCCGGTAAATGTAAAATTCAAATATATAAAAACGTATGGAGTCCGAATCGACACATCGATGATTTTCCATATTGCTAAAATGCAAAACGGGATTCCTTTATCTTCTATAGTCTTCGTCTTTCAAAAATAGTCGAAGAATTTCTCATTCATTGTTCTACGACGACTTCAGGACATAATCGACGTTGTGGTAAATTTCAATTCCCTACAAATAAAATGGAAATTGATGGAGATGATGTCGATGCTTTGATATATTGTTTTCCTCGGCTTGTTTATATATGATATTGAATTTTCTTCCACTTTCAACTTGTGAGTGGCTAAGAAGTGTGAAAGTTATTTTCGGATATACGTTAATCAGAAACAACAATAATACTTCCTAACTCATATTTGAACCAGTCGCGATGTTTACTTCATATCACAACAAACATAGGATATAAATTGAATCAAAATAACATCGAACGAATCAATTTTTATTTCCTCGGAAAAAAGTGTGTGTTGTAGAAAAAAAAAACAGATCTCCCAACTGATTCGAGCGGCGCGGAAATTGTTCACAAAGTCTATTATTGGCAACTTCTATTGTCTGTTAATGGTTGGAAATAAAAACTTTTCACAACTTTATTTCGATTTTCTGTAGAAATTATCGAGAAACAGTGTTCAACGAAGCGTTTAATACAAAAGAAAGTATCAGAAAAATATTTAATAATTATTTTGTCAGAAAGAAGAGAATCTATTTGTAATTAGTAAACGAATTTTAAAAAACTAAGATCTTGTTAATCCGCTCATAATCTAAATGTTTGGAAAGTAATTTTGATCGCGTTCAGAAATAATCGAGTCCTTGCCATTCGAAAATCCTTCTGTGGTGGTTATTGACCTCGAAGTTCATAAAAAGCCAAGATGAACTAAGTTGAACTTACACACGGTTAATAATAATATAATAATATGGTGGCTAAACACCCCAGATGGGGTAACGAGCTTTCTAGATCACACGGTTAATATAGAATCAAAATTACGTTCATAATATTGTCAAACATCTAAAAGGTACTTATTGTACACTTAGGAATTTATGTAAACGTTATAATAAAACACAATATGTATAATTAAACAAAGCGCCAATCGCTTCCATAAGTTTCAGTTGTTATAGGAAATAAAGACAAAGAAGGGCCCTTCATGTGTACTATTTCAGTTATAGCTTGTCATTGGTTCAGTGGATGATAAAAAAGAGGAAAATCTATTTGTAATTAGTAAAAGAATTTTCGAACACCATGATCGTATTAAATCAATCATGATCTAAATGTTCAGAAAGTAATTTTGATTGCGTTCAGATATAATCGATAACCAATATGAACTCAGTTGAACTTACACACGGTTAATATAGAATCAAAATTACGTTCATAATATTGTTAAACATGTAAAAGGTAGTTTTTGTACAACTAGGAATTCATAATTATAAACAGGGACCATTAAAGAAAATATATATAGATCAAGATATATTATCAAGTCATATGACATAATATAGTATATAATATGTAGTTATTTATAGTTGTTGTATACAGAGTGTATATAACTATGTATAATTTTATATAGGAGTAATAGATATTAAGAAATTTGATTTCTGGTAATAAAAGACTTATAATCTTCTGAAAATAGGAAAAAAGCTTATTTCATGTATTTAAGTGTTGCTATATTTGTATCTGGGAAAAGTGATGAGAATATTAGAAACAAGGACATAATAAAAATATATGAAACAATAATAAGACCAGTAATTGCGTACGCCATGGAAACAATTGTCAAAAATAAAAAAGAAGAAGATGTGAAGATAATCGAGAGGAAAATACTGGAAATTATAGAGAGAAGATTGAAGAAACATAAAGAAATAGGAGAAAATGGAAAGAGAAAATATAATAAGGTATGTAAAAGTACAAACATTCAAGTGGGCAGGACACATCATGAGAAGGAAACCTACAGAAATGGTGAAGAAGATAATACAATGGATCAAAAGGTATAGGCAAAACCAATAAATACCTGGAGATACAAAATTGAAGACAACTGATAGACTGGAAATCCAGATGCTGAAATAGAAAAGAATGGAAAAAGCTAAAAAACGAAGCCAAGACCAACAAAAAACTGTACCAGAAAAAAACAAGGGGACTAATCTACCCCAATAAATGGATTTGTAGGCGCATAAAGGGTTTTTTCAAATAAGAAAAGTATAAAATGTATATTTGTTTCTTACCATCAATTAAATTCACGAGTTCGTCTTATATTCGATTTTATGACGACCCATATTCAGAATAAGGTTAAAAAACTACCCTCCATCGGAAACCTCCATTACTTTGCCCTTTCGATGTAATAATGAAGAGGTTGTACCATTTTATCTATTTTGAAAATATCTTCGTGTTAAAAATAACCTTTCATGGTTGATAGATATAAAGATACTCAGGTTATAGGTCGTAGGATACGTATATGGTTGTCGTTGAGAATGACGTATGATGAAATATATCGGTCGCGCACAAATGTCACTAGATAATGGATCGTTTGACCGTACAGCAGCAACCCCTGTCCGCAAACTATATACACTGTAATACAACAAAAACATATGAGTTCAAAGACTGTGAATAATCGCCCGGAAAAGTTTATTCACATTTAATCTGACACGAATGACATACCGAATCAAATATTGTATTGATGGAATGAGACGTGTTCGAACAGGAAAATGATTCATCAATAACAAACCAAATAAAATTCGGTTGTGTAGACAGGGAAATTAATTTTTTCTTATATTGTACTGTCGTAAGTCGACTTTACAGTACTAATTTGAGGACGGAAACTGGAAAGTTTGATTTAATATTAGGAATAAAAAGTTAATTAACATCAATAACTTTTATTCTAGTTCTTGCAATGGTGCAGCTACTGTTACCAGAAACATTTATTGTAGGAATTACTTGATGTAGTTTTTTATTTTCAATAATTCTGGAAGATGTGTGGTTTAGCATTTGTACAAAAGCTTCACCCCCTTGCATCATTCTTTTTGTTCTTAACGGATTCTTCCACATATTTTTCAGTCAGTGATGAATTTTTCCATCCACCATGCCGTTTTAAAACATTGATATCAGCCCAAGCGTTGGCCAACAGCGTTGACGAAGTTCTTTTGAAGCAATTTTTTTTGGTGTATTCCTGCTCTTTGATATACGCAAAGTCTGTAGCGCACCAAAAGTGCCCTACACTATCAAGCGGCTTGAGGCTCCGATTGAGTCATTCAAACTTTTCATCAACCACCATCAATGCTTGCTTCAAGCTTAAAACAGGTTTCTAATCTATCAATCACGCTCTATACAATAAATTTGCTCAAGCATTTGATCAAGCCTCTTGATATTCTAGGGCCTCCTCTAGTGAAATTTTCGGTTTCAAATATGTCATAACCTTCACATCAACACAATATTCACAAGGGTGTTTAACTACACCAAAACTATTGATTTTAGGAAAAACAAGGTTATAATATGAATTGTAGGATATTTTCTCTACAATTATTTTATATGGATATGTTTTTTCCTGTAGCATGCGTTTTATCAAAAAAAAACTATTTTGGACGCCATTTTTCCAATATGGATAGATAGATGGTCAAGTTGAAATTCGATAAGAACACATCAAAATTTATGAAGTTGCCAATTTTCAAAACTCATGGAAAGCTTCCTAGGTAACCTCTATTTTTTCAACCAAATGACTGTAGTATTTAATGTCATTCCAAATTCGACTGTTCTATTAACAAAATTATTCATTCCGCTCGGCAAATAGAACATTCACATCATAAGTAAATATCAATGTGTGAAAAACTGAAGCATGTGTTGTTAAACGAAATCATCATAAAGTTAGTTCTTTAATAGAGTCATTTAGAATAAATTAGAGCCTTTCTTGTTTGGATAAATTAGCTTTACGACGTAGGTAGAATTAGCTTCTTCCCAACCCGATTTTTAATTCCGGAATATAACAGCAATATATTTTCACCAACGTAAAAATTCGTTTGTGGCAACTAAATCGATTAGCAACTCCCAATTTATTACTGGAGATTATTTCACGGTTCCGAGATTACCTTGTTCGTCTATTTACCTACCCTCTGAAATTTTATTTACTGACATAAAAGTAATTTTATGGTCTTCACCACCTAAAGTGGTATTCGCACCTACATGCATCTGGAGTTATTGATGTGGAAGTTGCGACGTGCAAAAAAATCTCACTTATATACTCAGCTTTGTCTTTGAAAAGACTTTGTAAGGTTAAGATTGGATAAAATCCAATTTGGTATAAATGTGGATAAACATAGACGTGTTTCCATATTTCATTTAATAAAAATTACGCACCATAGAAAAGCAGTGTTTGTATATATCAGTAGGGGTAGTGAATTCAAAATATAAAACATACAAAGAAGGGTGACTTGGATTGCAAAATTTTGGATACACTACCACTACACAAACACTCACAATTACACGTTTCGAGAACCAAGTTAGCTTCTTCAGAGATTGCGTCATTTTCAGCTCGAAATCTAGTAAACATTCTCTAGTATTATAGGTTTTAGTAAGCTATTGAGCTTATGTGTATTTTTTCGATAAGTGAAGTCCTTTGTGCGCTTCAATTTCATGGTTTGAATGAATAATTTCAAATAAAAGTATTTATAATTACCTGGAATTTTCATTTTATTTGCTTCAAAATTTAAATAAGGTACTCAAACAGGAAAATATTAATGAGATGAATGATATTACTTTTTATTTTCTCTTTTTACGGTTTTAATTCAAAATTTTCTACCAACGATGAATCTGTTGTCATTTCTACGATATTCTCAAATGCCTCCGTTGACAAGGTAGACGATTTTGTGTGGACACAAGGATTTTTAACCCACAATGAATTTTTATATTTGATATCTTGTTCCTTAGAATAATAGTAATCAAAGTCTTCGCACAAACTTTCTAAGTACTGAATAATTTCCTCTATATTTTCTTCTTCAATTTCTTCTATAGAGCTTTTCACAGATGGAAAAATATCCAAGTCATTGGAGATGACACAAGTCTTCCAGAATCCTATTTCTCTCTTAAAAGAACCTTTTCTTGTGCAGAAAATACATTTACCAGTTTGCCCTGTAGAGTTAAATTAAGTCAAATAGGCAATTTTGAACAACCAATTTCTATCGAATAATCGATCTTTAAACTGAAAATTTTGTTCCAGAAGAAATTCACGGAACTCGTCCTTTAGTTTAAAAATACTGTATGTAAGAATATTCTTTGATTACTAAACTGGGCTGTAAGGAATTGGACCTTTGTCCCTATTTAAGCTACTCCTATAATGCTTCCAAATGCACCCAACAATTTAGGTATGATTGGATACAATCCTTAAGAATTTTCTGATACGTGATTTTCCGGTCTGTCCATATTTCAAATGAGCTATGTGCTTTTTAAACCATAATAATGGATAATAATAGATCTCTTAGTCTGCCCAATATACTTTCCGTCACATTTTATCCTTAGGATTGTCCAACAAATGTTTTATAAACCAATTTGAAGCTCCCTCTGTTAAATATTTCTTCAAATACTTTTATATGGAGAGGATTGAAACGTATCAGAGCAAATTTTTTGTTGTTTCAAGCAAATTGATTGATTAATCCATTCACAATTTTTTTATCATATCCGTTGAGTAGAGCTACATCCTCAATGAAGGTCTTTTCCTTATTGTATCTCTCGATGGTAAATAGAAAGTGTATTAACCGATATACCAGGAAATGAAGTCTGTCATTTTATGTTGGATACAATGAAAAGAATCAGCCGGGATGTTCCAGCACGTAACGATGTTTTTCCTAAATACATCAAATTCTAGCCTATTACTATTCCTAATTAAAGTATCTAAAACCCACCGTATAGGGCGACCCATTTTCCCAGGCCGTTACTATTACTGTTAAAGGTAATTGTCGTTTACAAATTTTATCATAAGACGGTTGTCACTTAAATTGTGAGATATGGCAACACTGATGTGAATATGTGAAATTATTCATTGCCACTATGAAATTTGACATTTTTAATGGTGAACGTACTCAAAACTTTTTGAAATACGAGTGCTATTTGAGTTGTTTATATATTCATTCATCTTGGTCAATGACTTTTGACGTGGATTAAACCAACAGCAACATGCCGATCAACTCGCTTCGACCGCTACAGGATGAAATTCATGAGAATAGTTCAAAATTGGCCATTGTGCGAGAAAATATCGATACTGCGTGTAAAATGATATTGCAAGATCGTCATAGGAAGATATACTGGAAAACAATAAGGGTGCTCCAAAAGATATTTATAAGTTCATGGCAGACTCATGGATCTGTGGATATGAACCCAGAATTAGACAAAATGGGTCTTTCAAGACAAACCAAATCCAATACAAGTTGTTCACACTTTGAAGCAAATGGTCGCTTGTTTACATGTAAAAACCGTTCCATTAGAGCAACGTAAAATTCCAAATGGTACACCGGAATTTGTTTGCCAAAAGTGTTCAGGAAACCAATCGCAGAAGACGAATCAATCTCCATAACGACAATACGAGCTCTCACACATCACTTCAAACAAAAACTCAACTCTCGTATGTATGCAAGTGTTGTTGAATTGAAAATTGATTCGTGGAGACCTATTCAGATAACTTTATAGAACATAATTGATAAAATGACTCTTCGAGTAAACATAAGATCCATAAGTCCTAACCTAAAAGTCCAAAGGATATACTAATTTATTAATTCTACTCAAAAAAATATCACAAATTGTTAATTGGCTACGCACTAAAACAGAAATCGTTGAAAAGTTTGAAGAATCATTTCATACATTTATGAACGTTTTAACAGAAAATTGTTTTTTTTTTATGATTTTGTACAATGAATTGTACATATTATCCTGAAAAATCACTGAGAAATACCATCTGCCTGGCCACGTATTTTTCACAGACCTTCCACACTGAAAAATTACAACAATTGCTGAAGTAAACTCAAAGAAGGTTATTTATTTGGTTCTTTCTCGGTACAAAAATACCGCATTAACCCCATAATATGCTGCCTTTTGTCGAGCAAGACAGACTGAATACAAGATTGATCTTTTGGGGAGAATGCCATATCGATTGAAAATGTTATAATACATCAACTACATATAAATATCACAAAATTGTGTGCATAGTATCCACATATATTGCCGTATCAGTGTAGTAGAGTATATCAGTATATTTAGTAGAGTTAACACATTCACTGCCGGCACCGCCCCAGTGGCGTTCGACCAATTACGAGAAAAAACTCGAGTCCTCCCGAGAGGCATTTGTGTCCCTACATAATATAACAGCAGACAATTTAGTTGTATAATATAACGGCAAATAATTTAGTTGCTATATAAAACGAAAGATAATTTAGTTGCATAATATAACAGCAGATAATTTAGTTGCAGAAAAGGTTAAATAACTCCATTTCGAACTTATGACGTGTTACGTGAACACGCAACTGTGTGAGGTTTGAAGAAAGAAGCCATGTTGCCATCTGCCTCAGACTCAGAATTGATGGCACTACTTTATTCAAAGACCCCAATAACAAAAAAATTATTTGTTTCATATAAATGCAGCTTTGATCGCCCTGTAGAGCATCTGAGGCAGTAAACAAAACAGTAAATCTTGAGTAGATTATACCAGGAGAAGTTCTGTTGAGAATTTCGAAGGGATTTTCACTGTATCAGCAAAAAGTAAAATCCCGATTCAGTATAACTTGGATTCGATGGAAAACAAGGCGAGCAACAGTCTTGTAAGTGATTTTCGATGGACACTGACAAATGAGCTTAATCGTAAGTTTCGAATCGATTCCCAAACACATCATATTTTGTTTTATACAACATATTCAAAATAATTGTTTCAATATTTATACAGGGTGATTGATTAGTATAATAAAGTTCAGTACCTACTTTGCCCTTTGAGATATCAATTTGAAAATTTGAGGGATTATAGTCAGCATTAGTCTTCACATTTTAAATCAATTTACAATGCTGAATGTCATATTGAAGTATTTTTTTTTTAATAAGAGCCCCCTATATTTTGTTGCCCATTTGGAATCAGCTTAAACTCTTCATTCGAGAATGAAGATCTGTGGCAGCCATAGCATTGAGAATTCTTGCAATAACTTTGATTTGGCACAGCGTTGTGGTAAGCTTGTAAATAATTTTAAAATGTGACTATAATCTGTCAAATTTTCAAATTGATGTCTCAACTGAATTGTAACTAAATTAATCACCCTGTATATAACACTTGTTTTATATCAGTTAAGATAACAAATAAATATGCATGTTTGCGTGTGTTATTTCAAATAATACAGAGTGAGGTGCAAAAATAGTCCAGTAGGGAGAAACTGATTTTTAAGAAACTTGTAATCAAATAATTAATTATTTATAGGCGGATTTAGGTGTAGTTGTGTTTTTTGAAATGTTTGCCAAAGCTTGTGCTTGATGTTGGTTACAGGGGGTGGCTAGTGCTCGCTACCACTCTCTTCCACACTGGAGGTATTTAGGTTAGGTGAGATTGGGTTAGGTTGATAAATTTGACATTCATCGAGTTATTTTGAGTGATATCAAACAAAAGGTTTACGTAAGAAATATATTCAACCTTTACTTTTTAATAACTTCATTTTCCATTCAAAAACTTTTTTTAAAATCAATATTTCGAATGTTTTTTTGAAAGGGGCTTTGAAGGGATTATATCTTGTCCAATCAATGATAAGCTCTGGAAAAAATGTTGATAAAATCGGGATCGAAACCATGAAATTGTGATAAATATTTGAAATTTGGCATTTAAATAGTTAAAATCGTTGAATAAATATAAATTTTACATGTATGTTCTCAATATAAAAAATCACATAACAGATCCAGATAAATATTAGCACAGAAATAAAATTGACAACATTGTATGCTACACATTAAATTTATTCGACCGAATTGTCGATAATGTAGATCATGGTATTTTTTATTATTGTACAGGTTTCCTCAATCCCATCAATCAAGCGTGAAAGAATCAACCTCAGCGAATACCAATACGTTTTTTATACTGATTCACAACACCGAATTTTTTCCCCTAGTGCCGGAGGTCTCGTTAACGGTAGCATTCAAAGAAAATAAGCTACTCAAATCGATACTACGTTCTACTGAGAGGACCAAAATTGAGTAGCACAAACACCCCAATAAATTCTAAAACATACAATAAGGTACGTGCGACTTGTAAACCCCATTTTTTGCAATACCTTTTGTTGACACCTTTTTTATTTGGAATGGTTCAAAGCAATATATATGTTATCTTGTAGGAGAATTTTAGACTCAGTTGCCCTCTCTTGGTTGGTATATGTGTGCTCCAGGTTAGTCGTCGGTCCAGATGAATTGTATAGTAGTTTGTCGTGCCAGACCTTGTCGAATACACTGGCGATATCTAGAAAAGGCAGCCGAACAGTATTCTTTATCTTCAAACGATTGATACACTTTTGCTGGCTTTTAGAATAGACTCTATTCTCTCAATCAGTAAATTTTAACATAAGAGATGATAGGCTAATTGGTCTGTGAGATGTAGTATCTTCAAGAGATTTGCCTGGATTAGGAATTTGTCATATCTGTCTACAAGCTTTTCAATATCTTCTTCATAGAAAGTTGCCGCCAATGTAGCCTAACCGTTCAGTAGCAATAGAGTACAAAACAGACCTTGAAACCGGAAACTCCGTAGATAAAGCAGTAATGGTGAATCTGCGGTTTTCTTTAACTATTCTGTTAACTCGTTAAACCACAGATCTTCCGAAACCATCAATCATGTTTTCCCATACACACGACTCATTTTCCGATGGATTTCTGCAGTTTTCAGCCTGTAGAAAACGAATCACACTTGGCGGGAGTATCATTAATAATAGCGGACATGTTTACATGGCTGTAGCACAACGCCGACTGACGGCTGAATGTTAACAATGGCGGAATATGTAGTGCCAGAGCTTCGCAGTCGCCTACAGCTCAAGCCCGCTTTCTTCTGCTCGCGTAGTGTCTGCACGGAGCGATCGAAGAATTACAAGTGGGTTTGAAACTTCAACCCCTTATTTGATAGTTCCCTCAGGATTTCGAAATTCGCTGTAATTAGGAAATATCTGGAATAATTTTTGGAATTCAACTGCTGTAATGATTTAAATTTTTCTAGGAAAGATTCTAGTTGATATTTGTCTCAAAGTTGAAGTTGTTCTCTATGGGTTTGGGCTTGAAGACTTGTTCTTAGTGTTTGGTAAACACATTGGCTGCTTTTTGTCCATTGACATTCATTAGTGCGGATAGGATGATTCGTTAGTTGCAGTCCATTGAGTTTCTTCGTTGTTTACTATGTCATAATCAGTAGCTTCTGTAGCGGTTAAGTTCTTGAGGTAGTTTTGGATTTTCATTTCTGTTGAGTAAAGTTTTCAGTTTTATACAACTTAAATTTCTCCTAATATCCGTTTGTCCATAATTTTTTGTTTAATTATCCTCGGAAGAGTTTTGGTTATAGTAATTTTATTTTCAATTGAGGCTGAGCTATAAGTTGCTGTCTGAATTTATTTTATAAGATGTTTAACCATAGTATCAATGTCTTCTTTAGGTCTTAAAGGAACTTGGATATCCACTAGATACCTAAATAAATAAAAATGTATAGATTATTTATGAAAACGAACATCATCATAATATTATTAATAATTTCAAAAAACTCATACGTTATAAATGCAATTAGTCAATAGACAAACTGCAAAAACACTTATTGGTGTATTCTAGTTCTTCTGACAATAGTTTACATATGCCCTTAATGCATGTAGACATTTCTCCAACAATTCTCTATAAAACAATAATCCTTCTACCCCTATCTGACCGATATCTGAACCAGGAAATTCCAAGGAACCTTCTTAATATTCAAAGAGTATACAATTAATCAATCCTCTTCGATATACCCAACACACATTTTAGGAAAAACCAAAATACCTTCTCATTGTTCCATACTTACACAAAGTTTGGAATCGAGAAGAAATTCATTCTGTCTCGAACCAATCAGATCTTGAACACCCAGATCTCAGCGAAGTTACGCCGTTTCTAGAGATTCATCTCGCGCGATATAATCTAATCTTCCGTTGTATATATTGTTTTGTTGAAAACCTTTCTATTTTAGAATTGTTTTACAGGTCAAGGTCGTTAAACATTCCACAAAAGATATCGTTCGAAGTCTCACTGGGCTTCTGTCTTTTTACATAAAGGAGCTCCCTTCAATAGCTTGATTTTTTATCGTGAATCATTAATTATCACATAAAAATCATAGCAAATAAAGAAATAGTTAACTTTTATAAATATAATAATTTATAAAGTAGTCTGTAGTCCTCTTTTTGATCGAAAATTGAGTTACATCTAATAATCATTAGCCAGAAAATAGATTCACAGTTAATCTGGTTGTTGACCCTTGTCTAGAAAACTTAAAGCTTCGTCCTAGTTGAGGTTCTTGTAACTTACAGCTCACCAGAGTCACTTTTGCGGTTGTCTGTTTCGTTTTATTGTACTTCGCGTCGAGAGAAACGGTTTCAAATTGCAAGATTAATGATCGCTTGCTACAGGATAGCGGACATTGGAAGTTACAGGATTGCCAGTATTTGAGAGATAAACCACTCTTGTCACTTATTTCCTTTCACACTAGGATTGTAGCTACCATATTCAGGATAAATTTGATGTCAGGAAAATTTTATTACTTAATTTATTCCAAAATAAACTTTCGATTGTTTACTAGGGTTGAATGAGAATTTACAGCAAAGATTATAGAATATTCATTTGACAAATCATTTGGAAATCAGTCAAACAAAATACTTGAGATATAAACAAACATTGATCAGTAGTTGGAGTGAAAAGCATAATGGGACTGAAGGCTAAAATTGCACAAACAAAATAACCTATTTACAATTGCCTTTTCTGTATACCATTCTATTATATCGGAGAAACAAAATTCCGAAGAAAAAATCCGAATTAAACTTTCAATTTCAATGAATTTTGATAAAAACCATCGATTTAATATTGGAGAAAGAGAGAGCGAGATATGGGATCTAGTTTATGTAGGTTTATAAAGAGAGAGATAACGTCGGTGTACCAATTTTTATCTCTCTCTACTCTATTTTGATCGGATCATTAGTAAAGAAGAATATCAATTTTTGACTTCAAAAGCATGTAGAGCTAGATAGTAGTAAACCGATGCCCTATCTTTCTCTTTTAAAAGTACAATTCCAACTTCCTCCTTAGTTTCTAAATACCACGAGGAACAATCTCTCGAAGATACAAAGACTTACTTGCTTGTGTGCAGCTAGAGCCATGAAATCTTGCCCAACAGCTGCACTAGAAGTGATTCTAAATCTCCTACATCCTCTCCACATAGTACTGGAAAACGTGGCAGAGAAATCAGCACTCAGAATGTTAAGAGACGGAATAAACAAAGAAAAACGCTAAATAATAACCAAACCTGGGACATGCTTCAGGATAATGCATAGAAAAAGTTTAGCTTTGAAAAAAGTGTACTTCGATACTAAGCTGTAGAAATAAATGGGATCAAAACACATGATATCAACAGAAATGGCATTGAATGGTATCTGCATCTAAAATAGCAAAAAGAAAAGGGGAGTGTAGAGGCCCAGAACCAAACACTCTGAACGCCTGGGTCCAGTTTAATCGCACACATAAGATCATTGCCTGAGAAACATTAAAGAAGCTGGGTAACAAATAGTTATCCTATATTGGTCTTAGGACCTACCTGAGTGAAGGGAAATGAAAGCTCGCTAAAGCGGAGACTGGGACCTAAAACCTTCTGCAGTATAAGCTACAGAACAATGGAAAAAGCATTGGTGAAACCAATTATTGGAACAACCTACAGGGGCTGAGACAGGCAAGGATTCTTCTGGGAAACTATAACCAGAGAAGATAAGATGACTAAGCACAACCTAGGATTACCACCAGTCCTACCGGGGCACTGTCACCTCAATGGACATCCGAAGATTCTAGACTTAGCACATAATACTTCGTGCAGATTTTGTTGCACAGAGGACGAGATCTAGTGTGTGAAACAGTGAGGAGCTCCAGAACACTATACCTGGGAGCTCATGGAATAGAACATTTCTGCAGCTAGAGCAATTCCACATTCTGTCTTTCAGGGATAAACAGATCAGCTGTGGACATTGGGTTCCTAGGTTTCGCAACAAGAAAGGGGGACGCAATAAATCCTTTGAATGAAAATACTGAAATCTTCTTCCAGCAACCATTCCGGATAAGTACTACCAACTGTCAAAAACTAATGCGAGTATTATCAAATTCCTCACAAATATTGAGTTTATACTAGAGACAAATATTTAATGACTTATGATCCTAAATTCAGAGAAATTATTTGTATTTCCAATAGACAAATCATAGTTCCAAACAGTTTTTTTAAAAACTTCTTGATAAAAACAATGTTTTACTCTGGATATTGGAACATAAAGAGAGAATGATTTTCAGAGTACTTTTATTCCTCACAAATGCCCGTATAATCTCAAAGTTATTACAAAGATTTTCAGTCTTAATGATGTTATTTCAAAAAAAACATCCTTAGTCGATTAGATTTATTAGAAAAACTGCTAGGATATTTCAAAATTTTATGAGAATTAGCCTCATCACGCTCATATTTTAAAATCATATTGTATAATTTTCACTCCATATATTACTTTAGAATGTATTGTATACAGCTTGTCTTATTAATTATATCTAATTTTTAAACTATATTTTTCAGAACCCGTGATATTACAATTTGTATGTAAAAAAATGATATATTCCTATTTATGACTATAAAATAATTTTTTATGATCATGATTCAAAAATTTTAAATTTGTATGAATAATTTTTTTAACGGTCACTGTACTATAAACCCTTATTTAACAAAAAATTTTCTTCTCACGTGCCCTTAACACATATTTGAGCAGCACGTGTGAATGAGTGACATTTGCTGCATTGAAACTTGTTTCGTCGTCCGACATTGTGAAAGATTCCCTGACGTTGATATCCCACGGGATAACATCTCAAATACGGTAGAAGTACACAAAAATCGTTGAAGTGTGTATGTCTTGAATTTCTGACCGGAATATAGAGAAGATAATTATTCGGTGTTCGAATTAGACGTGAAATACTGAAAAATTTGGACTTCAGTTGTTCTAAATTGATCCAGAACTTACTAAACATTATGTTAAAACTAATATATGTATTTTGAAATAACGGATATTTCATGATATTTTCATATAGAGATACTATTGAAGTCTCTATAATTTTTGTGTTTTGCTACGTCAAATCTGATGTTTCAAGAGATGATAACTGATTAGATTTTACACCCTGTAGCTTTTCTTCAAATTGTGTTTCGGTATCTATGATCCTTGGTGACACAGTACATATATGCTAGAAAGATTTGTCAGTCAAACTAATTCGAGGGTTACTCCATTCAAATCAATACACTTTTAGATGTGTTTGAACCAATTTTTCAATTTCGAATGAGGTACCTCAGGTAACCAAAATATGTGATTTGAATGTACCAACCGCTTCTTTCTGATTATCAGGGATAAGAAGAAATCTTGAGGTGTTAAACAAGGATTGTACGATGGACGATAAATCAATTTGACTGGTTTGACTGTTGAAAATCGTTTTTGTTTGAACTTATGTGTGAGAGCTTGCATTGTTGCACTGCAGAATGGTTTGTCTTATGCGATTGGTTTCCCGAATACTTCTCCCAAACAAAAGCTTGAGTACCATTCAAAATTGACCGATCTATGTTGCTCCGATAGAACATTGGCCATAAGTTCAGTTATTTCGAAAAAAACAGGCGACCATTTGCTTCATGCGCGAACAACATTTGTTGGATTTGACTAATCTGTAAATCCATTGTTGCTTAGTTTTGGCTTCATGCAAAGATTGATAATTCATCGGCTGTTGCGATTTTATAGACGTCTGTTGAAGCACCGTGATTGAATTTTTTGAGCATCCAATTTTGAGTTCCAATTTTTGACCAAATTAGACCAAAAGCTTAGACTTTTTTCCAAATAACTCATTCTCAGAAAATTGTTTTCAGAAGAGATATTTGTTGACTGAATTCAATTAAGTCAAATTAATTTCAGACCAAATATAACTTTGAAAAATAATTTTTGAATTGAATTGTTTGGAGAACTTTTTTTTAATAAATTAACCTTATAAGAACGATTTTTCGACTAAACTAGACCAAGAAACGTACATTTGATAAAAGTATTGTTGGAAAAGCCCTTGTTGACCGAATTAAACTCAGTAGAGTCATTTGTCTACTGAATTTAACGAATAAAAACCAATTTGAGAATAAAAATGACTCGAAAAAACAATTTTTCATTAGATTTAAGATCAGAAAAGGAAAGTCATAATGATCCACTAGGTTTCAAAAAAAATTACTTACCGCTGAATGACGAGTGACAGCATCCTGCGTGGATGCAGTGATCCAACTGAAGCTATTACAGCTCGACACCAGCGCCCTGAGCAGTGATTAAAGTAAACCATATCAGTGAAAATGACGGATGTTCCGGTCACAGGGTTAATTCCATTTTTTGAACAATATGAATGTTAATGCCTCTTAATGTTCGTGATTTTAGATCTCTTCTGTTTCAAAATTGATTTTTTTGAATAAATTTTTTAAAAGAAAGACACTGATAATTTGCGTATTTATATTAAATTACATTAATCAATAGATGTCATCCTATGTCACGAAGTTCATCAGTGATAAAGCCCAAGGGCCAAGGAAGTGTCCTTGGCCCTTATCTTTACGTTATGTATACTGCTGATATTCCAACTACCGACGATACCTTCGCAGATGATACTGCAATAAATTCTTCAGATAGAGACCCCATAAGAGCATTAGAAAAGCTACAATTCCACCTAAATGCTCTACATGAATGCTCTACATCAGTGGAGAATGAAGTCAATACTGACAAATCCACACAAATCACGTTCACCACAAAACGAGGTGTCTCTCCGACCAAAAGTAACTCGAACGAAACACATACACGCTAAAGAAACACAACTAAAGCAGACGATCGCGGTTAACAATGGAAAATAAGATAGCTTTGTACAAAATCATCATAAAACCATTATGGATATATGGAATGGAGGTATGGGGTTCCAGTAAACTATCGAGATACTTCAAACTTTTCAATCTAAAATAGCTAATGCTCCATGGTTTATAAGCAGTCACACATTACACACAGACCTCGGTATTCCAACCATCAATGAAGTTATTTAGCGATAAGGAACAAAAACCGCAACGAAAACCAGCAAAATTCACTTATACTCAAGCTTTACACTGATCCAATGGAAGAGATAAGATTGAAAAGACGCTGACCAGACGACGAATGATCTACGGAGACCGATCAGTGGATGGTGATCGCCTCAAGTCATTTAGCACCATTCGTCGCTCTGAATTTTTTGAGTAAATTTGAATTTGCAATAACCTGAAAAAAACTTCTTTGATTGTTCTTGATGTAGATGATCTAATGATCAATATAAATACAAAAATGGTCAGTGTCAATATTTTGATAAAGACTGAAGTCGAAACGTCAATTTATTGTCAATATTTCCAAAAATATTAAAAAAAACTAATTTTAAAACAGAAAAGACTTAAAAACAAGAACATTTAGAAACATGAACATATCAGAAGATCTACGAAGTAAGAAAGAAAAATACGAATGTTTTGAGTAAGAACTCAGTATAACAACAAGTTTTGAGTACGTTCACTATTAAGAAATGTCAAACTTTTCGATGAAAAGGTCAGATTTGGCATATACACATCAGTGTTGCCATATCTCGAAACTTAACTAGCAACAAACTCGATGACATAAGCTAAAAAAAATCAGTTTTATATCTCATTATATTTTTATGACATATCATGTGATATGATTTGACATCAAGAATTGAGTTCAGTAGCTTCGTATTTCTTTACTCAGTACATTTTGCTATTATCCCGTATTTATACATCATCCTTGAGGCATAATTTTACCATAATATTCATGTAGTTTATAATACATGTAGTTTATAATAAATCAAACGCAGCACCTGAAATATAAGATTACGAAGCCAAATGTCTGTCGCATAAACACACCTGCAGCAAATTGTAAATAATTCAGAGAGTTAATGAGGATAGAACTTCTCAATTAAGTTGATATTATGTTTGACTTGAATAAATTCAAAGATGCTTTTAGTTTCCATCCCATGTGGAATAACACCTTCAGAACAAACATTACCAAGGTATTTATATAGCTTAATGATACATATATTTGCTCTAACTATAATTTTCTAGAAATAATGTATGGGATGGAACTTACCCCAAACTTCGAGAAACTTCGAGAACAGAGTCGTGAAGATACAAAGACAAACAAATATATATTTTTTTATTTATAACATTACGTTTGTAGTTGAATCCATTTCTAATGAGAGACAAAGAGATAAGCTAGAACGATCAGCACTTTTTTGTAATTTGACGACAGATTCGAAAAGGTACAAAGTATAAGAACCCCAGAGTGTCAAACCATACCAAAGACGCGATTCCAAGTTGTAAGTTGTTAAAGCATTACGAGAATCGAGCTATTTAGACACAGATTTAATGGCAAAACAAGCAGTGGATAATTTTTTTGCCAGGTTTTCTACAGACCATTGAAGAGCACCATCAATATATAGACCAAGAAATTTGAGGATTGTATTGAGTCATTGTTCAGTTTTAGAGGTTTTTAAGCTCCTTTATAGGATAAAACTAAAGTTTTCTCGGTGTTTAAGCAGAGACTGTTTGCGTCAAACCAGGACTTAATGAGATATTTGTCTATGGTAGAATGTATATCTTGTATATCTGGACTATTCCAGGTTAAACTGGTGTCATCTGCGAATAAAGTGAATTTACTATTGATTCGTAAGTCTTTGGCATCATTATAGAATAGCAAAAACAGAACTGGACCCAAAATTGAACCCTGAGGTACACCACTGCCAACTGGTAATTACTCTAAACTTTACCATTAGCTCTTACCAATAGATTTCGACTTTTAAGACTAGATATAAACCACTTCAAGGGAACACCTGGGATGCCATGATATTCTAGTTTGTTAATCAGTATTTCATGGTCAACATAATCGAAGGCTTTGACGAAATCACAAAAAACCGAAGCCGTATAAAATTGAGAACAGAGAACAAAGCGTCATTATTGCATCATTTTTTCCACCACTCTTGTGTAGGGGGCTGTTCTGGACAGCTAGGGAAAAGCCCCATCGTTGCCTCTTCTTTCGAATGCTGAGTATGGTTTGCTCTAGCTCAAATATATCTACAGGTCTGAGGAAGAGACTCTCTGTGATTCTTTTAGAAGGAAAAGAGTTTAAGGACTAGAAGATACTTTAGAGCTAACGTTTCTACTAATTTCACGAAGAAAATGTTAATTTTGTCTGGATTGAGGTCAATAGTGTTTGATGAACGGGCTTGGTTTCTCAAACCAATCAATCAAACGGACCAAGTTTCTTTCAAGGCTCTCGAGATCTATAGTTGAAGATGTGAGGATTCTCTCTTAACTTCATGTCCATGATTTGTGACGATTAGTTTCACGAGGGCGGAGAGGAATTCTGAAAAGTCAATCCAATCGTTGGCTGAACATAACTTATGAAATATGGTGAAGTTTTGTTTGGAGAATATCCTCACCAACTGAGATTTACAGGGTATTACAAATTGGGTCAGAAAGACCTGAATTAATTACTGATACACATCATGGGGTAGGGAGTCTGACACTATGTAATCTACGATTGAGGAAGATGTCATAGTAGTAGTATTAATAAAAATGACGAAGATGAAGTCAGAAATTCAGGACACTGATATTAAAGTATCTCATAAACTTGGTAATAATATAATCAGAAGTAAACAGATAGTGTTGGTAAAATTTTATAATAAGCAGCAAGGAAATTTAGTATTTTTCAACAAAAAGTTACTTAAAAACAACAGAATAATTATGAGAGAAGATCTAAGTACTAACAACAGAAATTTCTGAAAGCTTCTAATGCAAAATTTGGGAAAAGTGGTCGAGTATGAAGTAGTTCTGGAAATATTTTTCTGAAACTTCAAAATGATATCAAATCACTCAATATTTGATGATGAGACATAAAATTCAAAAAATATGGACGATGTGCATGTATAGATTTTATCAAATTCACTTCACTATCAGTTTATTTGTCTACTGACATCTGTAGCCTAGTTTTGCATAGTAGGTACAAATAAAGTACGTGTTCTTTTTATAGTCCATAATTTGTGATGGTTAGAAATGATTAGATGGAAAGAAGCTTACAATTTCTGCAGCAAAAAATCAAGAAGTCTGTATTTCTAGCCTTGTTTGTTATCCAATGCATATTCATTAGATACAATGTAAAAAAATGATCTATAGCCACACACCCACATAATTCAATTCTAAGAATTGGAGATAAAATATATATGATAATTATATTCTCTCCATTCCAAATATCAACTATAAATTATAAAGAGAAAATGACCACCTTCCTTATCAGCAAAACAGTACATTTTCCTTTTATTTTTGTTTCGGACACGATCCAATTTACTTTTCTCACTGATAAACATCGAAAGAAAACTCGGTGATGTAGGAAACAATAAACATTTGATAAATGGAAAGCCACACCAGGAAAACAGAGTGAGATCCCTTCTTATGTTTACCACAGAATCCTTGATTTTCGTCGAGGGAGAATCGGTTTAATAATGGCTGGGACATTTTGTAAGCGTACGATTCTGGAAATGGTTAAAGTATTGGTGGTTGACTCTTATTGATATTTGACAGTATCTATGTATTGGAAGTTTTTCATCTTTCCTGTCTACTTTACTTGATATTTTCATAGAATTCTACTAATTTAGATAATTGGAGTTATTTTGGAGATCAACAAAGACATGTGTTTGAACTTTAGACTTAAGTAATTTGATACTCTTGGTAATAACTCTTCTTATAATTCAGCTAAGACTTTAGGATTTTATCGAAATTCAATAATTCCTTTTTATATTCAATCGTAAATACACAAGGTGATGCACCTGCATATTTCACGTGAGTTTTCTTGGTGTGGTTTGAGGCAAATAGAAGAGAACCTATAAAATGGACACCGGGGATCTCCTTCCTTGGAACATGATTAGAATCTGGCTGTGCTCAACGGTTGTGATAAAAGGACTGTAAATAGATTAATTAATATCATAGGCTGAAGAAATCTATGTGAAACCACTTTTTTCCAAACCCAAAATGGAAAAAAAGGAAAATTTGCTCTAATACCTTTCAATCCTGTTTATACAACAGGAATATTGCTGGGCAATCTTAAGGATAAAATACCAATATTGGAGTGGTATGTATGAAATTGTGACGGAAAATATATTGGACAAACTAAGAAATTTGTCCGGATTAAAGAGCATATGGTTCATTTAAAATATGAATGGACCGGAAAATTGTGTATTGTTGATCCGCTGCAGTCATAATCATTAAATAAATATTAATAATATAAAATTATCAAAGAAATGAATACAATGTTCTGGAAAATTCTACGTTGAAAGTTTTTCTCACTTTTGATTTGTCATTTTACATCATACATTTGGAGAGATAAAAGTGCCCAAAAATCTTCAGTTGGAGGGGTCTGAAAGTAAATATAGGGGGTTATCTTGTTTTGGTACCACAGGTATGTTAGTTTCAGGTAGCCAAATTAATTTCCTTTGCATAATGGCAACAACGTGTTCAAAATCAACTGATTCAGTAAGACAGGTTGAAATTGCACAATAAACCAGAAAATTATCAGCGAATTTTGATTTTTTTTATATTCCACATTGATAAGGCATTTTCTATATTGTCTTCATGGAAACCATCGATTTATTATTTGACAAAAGTGTTTATAATCGACTTTCTCTCATTCACAAAATTTATCCGCTTCAGTTGAAGACATCTGTGCTAATTGGTTTGGGGTAAATTAAGCACACCCTTCTCTTTTTTGGTATCTCCAACTATTTTTTGCTAAATACGGTTTATTTTGAAATATTAAAGGGCAAATTTCTTGGTTATTTTGGTTTCGATATAGTAAACTTTCTCAGATTCAATGATCTGTCAAACGGAATTATATAGGGTGTTTCAAAAAAAGGTGATCCCGTCTCTAGAATAGATAGAAAATAAATTGTTGCCGCAACTACTGGCAACATTGGATTGAAATTTCATACGAATATGTTTTGGAAACATACATCCAATAAATTTGTTCTAATGACTGACTTTCATAGAGAGCGCTAGTTACACGGTGACAGTAGTATTGAACGTAACTTTTTCAATAATAGATTTATTATATAAAATTACAGGAAAACTTAAATATCATTCAATTTCACACCAAAAAGGTAGTCTTGATAAAATTCGATACTGTGTACCATTTTCGGAATATTTTGATATACTATGAATTTGGTGCCAAGACTATTATGAAACACTGAATAACCGTGATAGTTGTTCCATTGGCGCTTTTAAGTAATTAATATCTTTTGTGTCCTTATCCTCGTTATTTTATGCTTCTCAATTCATTTACATCTCATCGATACACTTTTTTTCGCCAACGAACAACCATATAAAATTCTACCTACTCCAAGATTCATCTAAACCTGAAAGCTACCCATGTTTATAAATAGGGCCCTTTCTGCTCACATACATATTAAGGATATTGCTTCATTTTAAGGGTCCGTTGTTACAACAGGTCACAACAGACGCCTTGATAGAAAAAGCGAAGGCAATGCGAATTTGAATATTGTTATATCGAAAAATTTTTCATAAATATGTATTATGCGATTGATATCTCCTAGTATTTCCACAGCTTTTCAAATTTCTAGACATATTAGGAATCAGCATGTGATATTTGCGTATGCAGAAATCAATAACTGTCCCAGTGTACTATTTTGAAAGTTATTCTTACATACATACGAGGTTGGGTTATTAAATAACGAGACTGCGCGCCTAGAGGGCTCTCTAAACGGGTGGTTAAATTGAAAAAAACTCCGACTGAGTGCTATAAATTGTTGCAAGTGGCCTATGAGGACTGAAGATGACCAGTGTCTAGGTTGCCCTGTGACTGTTTCAACTCCAAAAACAGTGACCAAAATCAACCAAATTATGCGTGCAGATCGTCGAATGAGCATCCGGTGTGAACGCTGATAAAGAAATGGTTAAAAAAATTTACTGACTAAAAGCTCTTGCGTCAACGCCTCTGCTCAGATTTTCTTGAAAAGTTAGAAAAAGATTTGCTTCGAGAGGGAGTCGACCGGAAGCGGTAAAGCAAAAAATTACAGAACTCCTAAAGGCGCTCACCAAAGAAGATTTCCAGCACTGCTTCGATCAATGGAAAAAACGTCTGGAAAGGTTTGTGACCCTTTTTCGTAACCCTTCTCGTTATTTGATATCCAGACCTCGTATTGGTACTAAAATATGAAAATTAGTCGCACTAGATATTATTTTAGTGCAATCATAGTAATATAGTATAAAGTTTGTATGAAAATCATTTCCTAGTAACGTAAAATAGAGAGAGTGAGGTTAGTTGAGTCCTTTATGGTTTTGATGAGGGGCTATTAGGTTTCGCCCTCATACAGGAAATATTCCTTTGCAAGGTTGGAACTAAGGTTAATTGTATCACAATTGAATGAAAAACAAAAGAAAACAAAGGGGAATCGCCCAACAAACATTTAGACGGTTCACCAGTTTACAGGAGAAGGATTTGAGGAAAAAAGCCTTCTAGTAGTAATCTATGAAGTTAGAAGGGAGTTTTCGGCAAAGGAGTTGTTTGATTCGATGGTACGCACTTTGAGATCATTTAGGCAGCTCGGAGTTGACACTTGTATTGAGAGTAGCAGATAATGAACTGATTGCAAGAAAAGAACTCAAAGATGAAGAAGTTTTCTACATATAAAGTGTGATAAGGAGATAGGCTCGTCCGAATTTTCATCCGAGTGCCAAGTTTTCCCTACGGATCTTGAGCCTGTCTCTCCAAATCCTCAAATGGAAACTTTGGAGTAGAATTTGTAAGCTATGGGTATAGGGATGATTCAACACGATAGCTTGAATGTTTTTGACAATTGAAAGCCACCTAAGAACATTTTGGTAGTCGAATGGACTGAAGCTTCCTAACAAGTCCAGCGTGTCAAACCTAATCGAAAAACTTCAGGATAACCATGAAGATTGTGACTGGGCAGTGTCCTCAGTTGATTGTTTCAGTTTGAATATTTATCATGGCGTTGTGACTAGAAAATATGTAGCTCCTTTTGATCAAGAATTGATGAGGGGAAAAATATTTTGCGGAAGATAAAACTTCCTCCCGTGTTTGTAGAAAACAATTCAATTAAATAATTGAGACAAGAGTGATAAAATTCTGTTGACTTAGGTTCCTGGGACCTCAGAGAAACGACGAGGCTAATAACTTTTCTGGTGCATAGAAAAATATAATTTTAGAAATCTTATTGAATATATTGTGAATCCTTCCACTGGCTAAAAGAGAAAACAATTGATGTCACCCTTTGTTTAAACTATAACTCTACGTTATCGTTTCAAAAATATAATCAAAAGTAATTGATATTAAAACTGCAAATAGAATCACGTGTTAATTGTCTTCATGAACCAGACAAAGGTTCAATTGAAATTCGAAGAATTGATCGATCAGCGTGTGTTGAATCAGTATAGATCAAACAGACCCCAATAAGGAAATTTCACTAAAAACTGGATGAATCATTATTGCTGTAGCAAGCAAAGAATCAGTTACTGGTTTTCGAAATAATTGAATGAGTATTGCAGAATATGCACGATCAGTGGAGTTTCACACGAGATTATACTAGTGCTTTTAGTAGTTTAAACATTGGGGGTTGCAAGTTAGTTATTAGATTCATTAATTGTTTTGCTATATTCAGAATTAGTGTCTGTTGACATCTCTATCGATTTGATATTAGTTTCAACGTCATATAACATGACAATTAATTCAATGTTCAATAACGAGTTGACAGTGAGGAAGTTTGAGAGACAAAGATACCAAAAATTATAACCCAAACCACAAAGTGAAACCACAACGTGAAACCACTCACAATTAGGCCTTACAGCTCCAAGGTTTGATTAAGTTACAAAAGCTTGACTACATATACTGTATTTAACTAGTTACACTGCTAAAAATAATGTTGGAAATTTCATCATGCGCGTAATAATTTTGATTACTACAGTTGCGAGCTAAAAAACCTTGTGTTCAAAAATCTACACTAAAAAATCTGAAACTTTAATAATTAATCTTAGCTTTATAATGAGTAATTTATAATGTTATTGTTTTAGTTTCTCGCCTCAATTTTTCTATCAAATTTATCTTATAAATGCGCTGGACTCTCCTCTGTAACATTACGCGAATTTTCTCCTCATCTTCTGTAGAGTCGACCTCTTCTATCGATATCATACAGGCACAATCTCTTTTTGTCTGAGAAGACAACAGAACCCCATTTCTCCCCTCTCCAAATCGAATACAGGTTCCTCAGTGGGTTGGGTTTTATTTGGGGCAAATAGCTGGCCTTTTGGCTAAGGTAAGTCTTCTTTTGATTATCCAGCCACTCACAACCACCACCCGCGTTTTTCTGAGCTCTTATTGGACTTGAACATGTGCATCTTTCTCTCCCGGAATCACGTCTTCGATTAGAGTTACCAGTCTCTGTCACTTGGTACGACGATAAACTGAGCAGACTAACTTATGTTTAGCAGGGTAAGCGCTTGAGGCAACTTCATTCTTGTTTGTTGATGAGGTTGGATGGTTAACTCATGGTGATGGATCAAGTAGATAACAGTTTTTAAGGGTCAGTTACCCCTAATTGTCTGACTAGTGGAATAGTTTTCATACAGGATAACATTGTCTGAAGTAACGAACTTAAGAAGTGATTCTTGAAGATATTTTTAATTGTGTATGGCAATTCCAAATTATACTGACACGAGCCACTAATTTCGTAATGATATAAACACTTGAGAAATTTCGGTGGAAATACGAATTCGGATTGACGTCACGGTTACTAGTCCTTAAAAAGTTCTGAAGGAAAATACGAATTGACACTTCAAATAAAAGAACAACTATAAAAGTTTCAAACAATTATATAGAATCTTTTTTGGCAATTTCTCCGAAACAAGAAAAGAAAGAATAAACTTTCTGTTCTTTCCCAAATGATTATGAATCTAGAAAACTTATGTTCCAACTCTTTTTTAAGATATAATATGTTTTAAAACTTCTTTCTGAACGTATTTATAATGAGCATAACTTCACTATAGCCTATATTTTTGGATAAACACGAATCAATCACAGACTTTCCTGCTTATTTGATCTGGACCAGGAGACACTCTGAAGATAGTAGGAATCGATGATCCTGTTCAAAGAAACCAAAGAAAAGCTTTGACTGTTTCAGTAATTCAGCTTCAAGGGTGGTTATGAGCTAGTAATGATCAAAAATTTTGCATGAGTTTTCGTCCAATATTTTGATTAACTATGGTGACTCAATAGTTATTTAGTTTATAAAGAAATTGTTTTATTTTCAAAAAGTTTCATAAAATCGCATTCTTGGTTTTAAAACTTTCTTATTTTATTTATAATGTATACCAGAAACAATGAAACTGCTTCTAGTCAATAAATTTTTTTCTAGACACTAAATTCCTTGGACGAGATCAGATCTACATTAGTGATATCAAGATAGTGTTTATGATAGCTTCTTCTTTCGTACCAATATCGTATCTAGTGAAAAGTTGGGTTACTTTTAGGATAGGATTACGTAAAACATTAGAAAAATTATGTTGGAATATTATGGTCATTATTGATATCTGCATGTTAATATAAGGATTATTGGGTCTGAAATACTCATATTACATTAACAGCCAAGCAAAGTTAAATATACAAAGTAAGTTTTATGTACGGAACGCCTCAATTTTGTCGGAAACGGCTTGTACGATTTTTATAAATTTTTGTATACAAGGGTCTTAGATCTTTTCTTTTTCCGTAAAAATAATGAACTTATTTCGAATGGTTCACCCCCTACATTTTCTGTTTCAATGTCTAAATGTCATAATTCCGAAGTTATAGCTACATTTACGGTATGTCCTCCAAAGTTACAATAATTTGAATTTAGATGGCAACGATTGAATAAACTCGTTTAATTTGAATACTCTTTAAAAATGTATTTAATGTCACAGCTCATCGATTTTTTGCAAATATCTCGGTATCGTTCAAATGAGATTTTTTCATGATTTTCTGCAACCTCAGCGGGACCCACAACCATTTTTGCAATTACAAAATATTATGTTGAGTAGTTCGGCTGATGCTTGAGGTAATAACGTACTTATGGACTCTAGGATTCTATTTTCAAATATCCAGCCTCATTCTTGAGGTTCTAAGTTCTTCCCTAACCACGTTTGAATTTGGTAGTAGACACAATTTCAGACCAACGGTTCTCTTGCTAACAATATAAACAAATCATTGAATCAACCATGTAACAAATCTAACAATTAACAACTTGAATAATTATATACCTAATTAGTTGTTCAAAATGTCGTTTTTTATACGAGGGTTTCTACTCAAGTTTTGAATTAACCCTCTGACCGGAACATCCGTTATTTTACTGTTATAATTTACTTTAAGCATTGCTCAGGGCGCTGGTGCCGAGCTGTGACAGCTTCAGTTGGTTCACCGCGTCCACTATTCAGATCCATACCGGAATTGCGTGGGAGAGAATTTTAATCTATTGGAATGCGATAATATTTCACATCTCTGCTTAGATTACTGAGGGTTCTTTTTGTATGATTATTAAAGAAGCGATGTGAACATTGGAAACTAGTATTATTCATGAGGCACCCTCTATAATTGGAAAAATCAATTACCTGTGTAAATCGATTATGGTTGCCGGGCCATTTCCATAACGACAAATCTTCTGATCCTTCACTAATGGCAGTACCTTTAGAAGTATCTACAATTTTCTGCCATTTTCAATACTTTCGAGTGAACTGGGAATTTTGATGTCTGAAGATTCTTTCGAGGTTTCCATGCTTTCTGAAGATTTGGTGATTTTATTGACAACGGTAGGGGGTTGCCACACGTCATTCAGTGGTGAGTAGTTTTCCTTTGAAACCTTGTGGATCATTATGACTTCCGTTTCCTGATCCTAAATCGATTAAAAAAAATGTTTATATTATAAGTTATATTTGTTCTCACATTGGTTTTTCTTCGTTAAATTCAGTCGATAAATGTCTCTACTGAGTTTAATTCGGTCAAAAAAGGCTTTTCCAACATCAATTCGATCAAATGTACTTCTTTTGGTAACATTTAGTCGGAAAATCGTTGTTATAAGTTTAATTTATTCTCCAAACAATTCAATTCAAAAATTGATTTTCAAAGTTATATTTGGTCTGAAATTAACTTGTCTTACTTGAATTCAGTCAACAAACATCTCTTCTGAATAAAATTTTCTGAGGCTAAGTTATTTAGAAAAAGGTTTAAGCTTTTGGTCTAAATTAGTCAAAAATTGGAATTTGTATGCTCAAAAAATTCAATCAGGGTGCTTTTAAAGACGTCTATAAGATTGTGACAGCCGATGAATCATCAATCTTTTCATATGAAGCCAAGACTAAGCAACAATGGATTGGTCTTTCTAGATTAGCCAAATCCAACAAATGTTGTTCGCGCATGAAGCAAATGGTAGCTTGTTTTTTCGAAATAACTGAACATATGGCCAATGTTCTATTGGATTAATGTAGAAGGGTCAATCTTGAATGGCACACAAGCTTTTGTTTGCCAGAAGCATAAAACAAACCATTCTCCACCAGACAATGCGAGCTCTCACACATCGGTTGAACATCGAATCGATAGAGAATCATCCATCGTACAATCCTTATTTAACACCTCATAATTTCTACATATCCCTGATAATCAGAAATAAATTACGGACTCAAAGTGGATCCTTAAAAGTATCCTTGCGTTTCATAACGCACAACGAATATAATATCTGGAGTCACGATGTGACATGCTGGGAGCTGGGCATTAGTTCCAGATTTGATATTGCGGAAAGATTGTTTTCGTCGAATACCGCATAATTTGACAATAACTCGATAAAAGCTCATGTCGATTGGTGTGAAAAAATGCTATAAAACAAATTCGATAGACGTGATACACTTCAGTTCAAACAAAAACTTTTTTGGACAGTCAAAACGTCGAATTAACGAGTCATAATTGTTTGGCCCCCAATGATTCCTTCTTTTTCCTGAAGAAGCGGTTGGCGCGTTCAAATCACGAGCTTTAAGGTGTCTCGATTGGAATGGAAAACATTTTTTTGTGTTAAAACATAGGAAAAAGCTTTGGTTGACGATATTTCACAAAGTAGAGCTAAAACAATATTTTTACGTTCAAAATAAAAATAAACGAAATCAAGTCATATGTAGTAATGAATTGTATATTCTAGACCGAGTAATTTTTAGACGTTAACCCATTACCATTAACTCCAGTTATTCGACTTGTCAACTAAAATTGTTGCCTAATGGCAAAAATAATTGCTGTAATTAGTCAAGACGTTAACAAAAATTACTTCCTCGCATTTTGGGAAACGCTTTTATGTATTTCAGCCTGTTTAATTAATTGCTCAGGCATTTGGACCTTGTTGATTAACAGCAGAGAAACTAGAATAACGAATAACATAATTTTGTTAAATCACATCCGTGACAAATCGTTATTCATCAATAATATACAAGGATAGTGGGAAAAACTTAATCAACAGTTTCACAATTGCGCAAGAAATTACGATATCTTTTAAATTTTTTGATAAATTTTTCTCATATTTTTTAACCCTCACCCGATCAGGTTAATTGTATTTTTTTTCTAAATATAGTAAATTTCAGAGAGTATAGGGTAATTCAGGGTGAAATAGCCAGTCGTTTAAAATGCGCTTAGTGTTCGTGAAAGATCGCACGCAAAAAAAATCAAAAGAGACAAATATCTTATCATTTTTATATTAAACCTAACTCCAAAATTGTTAAAACCTGTGAGTTTCTACATTGTGAACGTGATTTAATAATAGATTTTGTACCAGTTTTATTTTTATCTTGTAGGTTGATGTTTTTTTTGTTAGTATAACCTCAAAATCGTCGAAATCATTTTACTTTGTCAGCGCTTTTGTTTGTATGGCCATCTTATACTAAAGTTATGGTTTATATGATTTATATGACTACATTTTTCAAGGTTTACATCGCCATATATTTTATTTTACATACATTATATGGCCACAAAAACAGCTATCAAATGCAGTGAATGCCATTAAAAACGAGAACATGTCAGTCTATAGGTCCTTCAACATTCCAAAAATGACGTTTGAAGAGAAATAATTCCAGAAGGGGACATTTAAGCCCAAGCTTTGAAAATTAGACTCTGTCGTTGTGTACAGAAAATGCAGATTATGGGGTTTCTCTTAACCAGAATCTTCAAATTTGTACAGCAGTGAATTTGAAACAAAAATTCAATATAGAAAAGCAGAAATGATTTTGTGATTGGATTTTGGAATAAATCAAGATATTACAATTCGTAAATCGGGGGGAATATCAATTGTTCACCCTTAAGTATGAATCGGAATGATGTAGGATCATATTCCAGCTTTCTGGAAACAATTTTAAAGAAAAACAATTGTTTACTAAGCCTTCCAACCTCTACCAAACGCAAAGTGCAGTCAGGTGTGAAAACTGAGTTACCTACAATAATCAGAGAAAAAATTGTTCATAAACATAGTTTACGTCCAATCTTGCAGAGAACAAAACGCCCAGAAGATAAAAAAAAAACTTGAACTGAGCATATCAAGAACCAAAAAGCATGCTTAGCAATGGAAAAAATAACAATATTCAAATTCTTTCTGCGATCGAAGCCACAGAATACTCGCTTTGGAAAGCAATGAAAAAGTTCGACAGCCCACAATCAATAAACAGAAGGTCACTGGTTAAGAGGACATAGCAAACGCAAATGCTTTTGCGGACTACCTGGAAAACGGTTTCCAACCAAATACTTCAACGATACATGGTCACGGAGAAGAATTGGAACAATCAATCACTTGAAGCTACCATTGACAATATTTTCATTTCCTGCTTGCATCAATAAGGGCAAAAATAAAGAAGCGGAGTATGAAGAAGGCTCACCTCCAGGCTCTGTCCTCCATATGTCGCAAAAATCAACCTGTATAACTGCGAATATCTGAACAGCTTGGTTTAAAGACTGTTAAGGTCCTACTAATTGTTGGTTGACATGCATCGCATTCTCGGTTCTTGAGCTAGCCAAAGCAAATGACATTATTCTCTTTTGTTTACCAACCCATATCTACAATCCTTGGAGAGACCTTTTTCATGAACAATGTCGTAGCTGGCTTGATGATCATCCCATCAAAATTTGGCACATTTTTGTCAAATCTACATTCCTCTTCTGGGTTGAGCTCTACTGGAATATATCCCATCCATAATCCTTGATTATGCTTTAATGTCATATTTCCATGAAGATAAAAATGAAGGACCAACCCAACCTAACGTTTCTAATGGAAATCAAATCACAGAACCATTGGGTCGTGAGTTGAAGTCATCCCAACCAGGAACCTCAAAATCTGTTAAAGATAATATCAAAACTCCTTCTAAATTTATTTGTGAATTGAGGCTAGTACCAAAAATTGCAAGAACCGCAAGGAAACGTGCAAAAAAGTAGCAGAAATATTAACTTCAATAGAAAGTATTAGAAGAAGTAAACAAAATATAGAGTAAAAACTAAAAAATATAAAATGCCAAGCCTCGTTTATATAGAAAGAAAGCAGAAAACTTTCAGCTGGAGAATACTACAAATGTTATTGTGGAAGATGTGGTGGAAACTATTGAAGATTGAAGAATGGAGAAAATGGTTTTCTGTTTGTAAATACTTGTGTAACATGGGATAAGAGTCAAAGGACTGAAAAGTCTGAAGACAAGGAAAAATCAAAGCAAGTGGAAAGGAAAAGGAAAAGGGACGAGGAAATGATATAGCCATCTCTGACACGTCTGGGTCGGATGAGATGGCCCCTTACTTTGTTTAAATGGAGAAGTTAATTACTAAAGTCTGTGAAACCAAAATTAATTGATGAAAGATTAGAAAAATACGACCGTATCACCATAGATACCTCGTATACATCCCACTAGAAAATAATGACAATAGAGGACATCCGGCTACATCATTTTGCAGTAATTCCAAGAAAATCCTCCAAGAAAACTCGAGTAGCAGCAACAATAAAGAGAAATATAATCTGAAACGTACATCTTGATAATATAAAAATATTTAACTTATTCTCTTTATTCTGAAAGAAGTAAAGCTGATAATCTTGAAGACTACATATGTCAGTAGAAATTCGTTTCAGCAGTAAGATTAAAATATCCTCCTGGGAATTTTTAGAATGTTCCTTGAAGTAGTCGGTACAGTGAGATTAAAATAGAAGAAGAAAAACGGTCCGTTGTATGCATAAATAATTCAAAAATTTATTGAAGAAAAAATAAGAAGCTTCTCTGTCTAAGCTCTATTCCATTTGATACCAGGAATATATTTCATATTGGAAATATATGGAAAAAGATATTTTAACGATATAATTTCCATTAGGGACCACAAGCAGGGTTTTTTAGTAACCGTACATGTATGTTGTTGAGAGACAGTCTTCTGTGTCGAACAATGTAAAAGTTTTTTTAGAAAACGACCCCTTAGAAAGCAATTATATGTCATTATTACAACTCTATGGAAAATTTTGATATACAGTTGAATCGATAGGTTGACAATAGCGTCTCTTTACATACGTCATACAAGGATAACCTAATCTAACCTAACCTAAACTAATCATACGAAAATCCTGGGTTTCTTCTGAGCTAATGAGAGAACCCTTCAATGTCAAATTTTAATAATGTCTCTATCACACAACTTTACGTGAAATGAATATTTAGAATCTATGTTTCAATGTACCTTGTCAAAATGATCACCATTCACTTCTTGACAATAACATATTTTGTATGACCTCAGGGTTTATCCTAACTTTTAAATCAGCAATTTTGTCTGGTCTATTGAAATAATCAAGATTTTGAATAACCTTATAAGAAGTTATCGGGAGGTATCAAATCTGCGGATCTAGCCGCCATACGATCATTTCACGTCTTACAATCCATCTATTGGGTAAAACCTTTTCTAACCGTATGCAAAATGCGGTGGAGCTCTATCTTTTTGGTAGTAAATAGATCGATCTATCTCATTTGGATGATTAACATCAAGAAAAAGTCTTTGTAATGTAGGAACTAGGAAGTTGTTAAATAAAATTATTAAACCCAAACGTTCACTTTTTTAGGATATTGAGTATGAGCCTCATACATCCAGTGAGGTTTTAGTCTACTCCAATATCTCCAGTTCTGATTGTTCATAGTTTCGTTTAAATGGAACATCGATTAATCAAAAAAAACTATTTTGTTTATGAATTGCCAATCTACGTTCACTCTATCCACCATCAATTCACAGAATCCTTGACTTCTGGGTCAACAATATACGGCTCTTCAGTTCAAAACCTAAGAGGAAACTCTCTTATTTCCCCTTTCGGCTGCTAGCAACAGCATATGATGACCTCCCTCAAATTTAACCTAATTTTCTCGGTAATTCTCCAATATCCATCAAATAAAACCCCTCCTAACACATTATCAAAATTTGACATCTTAAAAATTAGTTATGATTGCACCAAATTCAAAAAACTTGATACTGCTGAACAGAGGACTAAAATCCCTTTCCAGCAAGGTACTCCCTTTGAATACAGTTATAAACCGAGATGGGATTCATCAATTACTTTTGTTACCAAAGCTGTATCAATATTTCACGTCAAATCTCGAGAGATTCTCTCTGTCATCTTCTAGAAATTGTGCGCTTGTTGTTCCTGAGAGAGGATGTTCAAAATTGATATTCGAAATTAGTTTATCGAGAAACTCAATGAAAAGCGTCAATTGTTGGAAATGCGAAATTAGGTGGCGCAATTACTTGATTATGTAAATCTAGAGCAAATCTCATTAGGATACATAAATTTAAATTCTAACTCGATCAACCGATCCATATTTAACAAGCATTAAAATTATTAATTGCGTGTTACATCTAGAAAAAACGTTCCAAAATTATTTAACACAAAAAGAAAATGGGTTTTTGTTATTTTAAATAAAATTGAAGAAAAATGAAATTATTTTTTTCTCTCTATAGTAGAATTATATCTTAGAAACTGCTTCCTTATTCAAAATATTTTTATTTAGTTCATAATAGTAGGAGAACTACCACCAATTTTTGGGTAGATATTTGAGACAAAATGAAAACTTATTATGGACTTCTCTTATTTCTTTGATTTCTTATTTCTCAGATCTTTTTGTTATTGTTTATGTTTCTAGATGTTTCTGATTTTAGGTCTCTTCTGTTTCAAAATTAGTATTTTTCAATAATTTTTAGAAGATAGATAAAAATTGACGTTTCGACTTTTATATAAGTCTTTATCAAAATATGATATTGACACTTGACACTGACAATTTACCTTCATCATGAATATCGAAATAAGAATAAAATGAAACTAAAAATGTCTTCTAATAAGAAAAAGTTTCCTTAGTCCTTACATCTCAAATATATAGTAGTAATCAATCAAATTATTTGTAGTTTTAGAATTTACAAATTTCATTTTTTTATCGTATTGAGGTCTTTTTAGTCTAATTTCTAAATACTGAGATGTCTGTCTTATGTAGACAGCGTTACAATTAGTATAAGGCACTTGATATATATAATATTACTTCCATTACCAATTATGCTGTAACGCTTGAAATCGAAGCCCCAACTCACAACTGCAGACCTGGTTTGTGAGTAGAGGAGCTAAATCAACCCCTAAATTTTTAAAAATATAATTTCTTTTCCAAAAATATGTTTGAGGTGACAAGCAATTTTTAAATGTGACTTACAACAGCCATGATGTTTCTAGTCAAAATTTCGGGGTAAAAATAGAAAGGATTGTAAATAATATCTGTTTGAATTTTTGAGTTTCAAAAGGACTTCAAATAGTGTCCAGGGTTATTATTAAGGTTCTACTTTGAATCCCAATACCTACAAACCGCTTATTTTGGAGCTGGTGATGACAAGAGCCATTCCGAATTTCGACTGTAATTGAGATCTAAAACAAAACTATATGATATTCCAAACTATAATACTCCATTTTTCATAAGAAAATTTGAGCCCATTCATTTTATTTATCCTATTTCTAACAATATGCTTGAATGGTCTGTCATTCGATCGTTCTACGTCTTCCAATCCGCCTTTTGGGAAAAACCTCGTTTAAATAATTTCTACCTGTACGTGTAAAATGCGGTGAAACACGTTGAGACTACTAAAAACATATTTTCATAATATATGCTTTCGAAAATTGATTAAAGTGTATTCGAAAATGACGAATAAAAGATTTTGTTTCGAACTCTTACATTTTTGTTTCACTTTTGTAAAATTCTGAAAGCAGCCTTCGTATAATTCCATAATGCAGCATACTATTGTCCATATTCCACATCCTTATCTAAGTAGAATCCCTATATACAGAATGTCCCCGAATTTTGAATTTTCCACTTCACAAAAAGATGTAATCATTTCGAAAGGCATTTGTCAAGTATTTCTCAATGTTTGCAAACAGAAATCTTAACCTCCACATCAGAATAGGATTGATACAATGTTATGTGTGGTCAGTGAGGAACTCAAAAAACTTGAGGCATTTGAGATGTGGCTCTCTAGACGCATCATAAAGATACCATGGACTGACTGAATCACCAACGACGAAGTACTAAGACGCATTGGAGGCAAAAGACAATTATTGAGACAAGAAAAACATCTTACGCAACGACAAATACCCACTGCTACAGAAGATAATTCAGTACAGAGTAGAGGGAAAGAAAGGCATCGGCATGAAGAAGAAATCTTGACTCTGTAGCGTTGGAGAAAGGACAAATCTCATCGTCTGAGAATTGTTACATGTTGCGAGGGACTGAGACGCATTTAAAAACCTTCAATGAGAAGTCGACATGAGAAGAAAAGATGTGAAAACATTCACGATGACGCCTCGTATGTTTAACGTTATGAAAATGATTTTAATTGAAAATAAAATGTCGATATAATCTACACACAGCGCGTTAATATCAACATTGTCATCTGTATTAAATGATGTGATCTAGATAAGCTCGTTGTATCGAGCTCTAATACAAGACATTCAAAACAATATTAGTTGCATGTCGATAATCAACCAATCGTATTACAGATAAACCAAAACTAATAGTTTTCAGGAAGTTTCGTATTTTATTTGTTTTAATGTATGTTTATCAATAAAAGTTACGATTTTGTTTAAACTGTCGTATGATAGGACTGTTTCTAAAATATCGAAAAATCTAGACGTGGTGTAAAAATCAACCCACGGGAATAGATTCAGAATATTTGAATCGTCATATTTATGAGAAAAGGGAGGATTTAATTGCAGACTAGTGTATTCACTACGTGAATCTTTCATACATAGTTTTTCGAACATGTTTATTGTTCACAATCTCTCCAATAATGCAAATTATTTGATTTGATATTATTATACGTACGTTCAGTATTTTATTGCATAATTTTATAGCCTCGGAAATGTATTTTCTATTTGAAATTGATCGAATGGAACGAGACAGTCCCATTTCGAAGCCGGCTGCTTATAATTTTGGAATATATCGGGTTCCGATATTGAAAACATACGTTCGACCCTATATGCTGAAGCTGTCACGCATTCGTTTAGAATCAGCTGCATATGCATGTCTATATACACTACACTGTACAAATTTACCATGATCACAATCATGGAACTGAATACAAATCATTTTCTCCTTTCTATTTTATTTTGAGTTAGTTTATGGAAGTAACAAAAACATATTTTGATTTTAAAACCATATTTCATCAAAATTGATTCATATTTTCACATATTATACAGAGTGCTTCTAAATCCATGCGAGCAATAACCTCAGGAGGTTATTGCTCGAGTGAATTTAGAATGGGTCTTTTTTATAACAAAATTTCCTCATCCCAGATTTTTTTAAGATATCTCCTTTAAAAGATGATGCTAAAAACTTGAAATTCTGTAATTTTCGTGGTTTGAAATAACCATGGTTATTTTTTCATTATTCCTGATATATGATACGAAATTGAATTTAGTACCTCTCACTTTATTTTATATCAAAACTTTTTTTCAAGTTAAAGTTTTATGAAATAAAATTACTCAACTCAAACTCCTTGTTTTATTTCATAATATGCACGGAAATTACAGAATTTCAAGTATCTATAACATCACTCAATAAGTCGTGTGACCGACACACAGATGGCGCTGCCATTGTCAAATTCTTTTGACGTTTATAAAGTACCAACTTTCAGAAAACTACGTTTGAAATTTCATGACATTTCGATTAGCCAAAAAAATGACAGTCATTTAAGTGAAGCTATTTCTGTTATTTTCAAAAAATTTCGTGTCTTAATGATGAAAAAACTATACTGTACAAGCTCAGCAATGGTTTTAAAAGTGTTATTCGGACTCTGCTCCATCAGAAAAACCATTTTTCATTTGTTTGCTGAATTTGAACGAGGTCCTATAGACAACGATGATGGTGAACGTTCAATTGAGGGAGTTACTTCAGAAAACATCTAGTAGCTCTGTTTGGTAATAACACATTGTTTCACCTTCTTTTTTTTTATTGTAGATCACTATGAGGATTTTTTCTAATAAAAAAGAGCACAGTTTTTGACTAGATGTCCATATCAATCCAAAGCTCTTCTAAGGGGATAAAAGAAATGGAATACAAAGACACAAAAAATTTTTAGTACTAGACAGTGATGGGCTTATTGCGCTTTTATAGTCTTCAGAATAAAATAAAAACTGTTTGATCTCAAATAACTTTGAGATCGCTGGGAAATATCGAAATCCAAATACTTCAATCGATTAAGAAAACTCATTCCAAGAGGCGTTAAATTCCTTCCATAAATAGAAAAATAAAAAGCAATGGATAGATAATATTTTCTCTGCATCTGGCAGGGTATTCGGGGGAACGGTTTCGTTAGGGACAACAGCGAGAATTTCCCCAGTTAAAGGATGATTCTCGTGTCGGTTTTCAATTCCACTTACACCTCTCTAGACAGAGATTGATTAAGGTCCGGAAAGAATCTATCCTTTTTCTAACTACCACTTTAATTTCAGCTTTCGTCGGGCATACGGCACACTAATGACGAAAGGAATTTGGTGCTCGAGGTCAACAATAGATGATTCCAATTCCATTGAAGGAAATGGAGAGCTCTCGATATTTTCCTTATCGGATCATTCTTTGTTTGAACTGCATCATTGTCTTCATTATAACTTTGAATGGTAGATAATATACAGGGTGATCTGGGACTTAATGCAAAACATTCGTAAGTGAGTAGATGACGTGTCATAATAAAAAATTCTCATACCACCCCTCGTTTTTGAGAGTATATTTTCCAAACATTATGAATTTTTAATGGATGATCACGTGAATAAATTAATCTACACTACTATCTAAAGGCCAAGGGTGGCTCATAATGGTTAACAATTCATAGCCTATACAACTGAAGATAGCAAAAATGTTTCTGTTTTTACTCGATAAAATTTATAGTTTAGGAGATATGTAGATTAATGGATCGTTGTATATACCAAGAAAACCGTTCGCCATAGAGAAACATTCTGAAAAAAATTATCATAAATTATAATTATTTATTAAGAATACTTACGTATTGAATCACAATGAAAAATTTTTGATTGAGCCACGTACTGTCGAACATCGTGTTACGTATATAACGAAAAGTAGAAAAATTCAGTTGGTCAGTCTGGTCCTTATGAATTGAAAACAATAATAAATAAATGAAGTGGGCAACTTGCACTTTGACACACTTCCGGAGTCTACGGAAGTATGTGGTGCAACGGTTTACAACTGAACGATTTTGTCGAAAAATAAATGCTCAACCATTGTATTTCAATATGTAACAAACATTTTTTTAATAAACTCCTCACTTCTCTTGATATTTTTCTTTTAAGTAAGCCCTTCGACCACTTTTTGGAGGGTGTTGATAGTTACGTTTGCGCAAATTTCCTCCATCCATTCCCATTATGAGCTAGGTTTTTTGATTCCTTTCAGTTTATACCACGTTCCTTCAATATTTTTGTAATAACTCCATCCCACATTTTTCTTGATCTACCTCTCTTTGTGGTTTTTTTCCCAACTTCGGCTTTCCATATTTTTTTAGAAGGTCGTTCTTCATTCAACTGTTGTATGTGCCTTTACCATTTTAGTTGTTTTTCTCTACAGGGTGTTTCAAAAAAGGTGATCCCGTTTTTAGGATAGATTGAGAACTGAAAAGTATTTGATAAGGCTTGCTCAGTAAAAAATTTTCGTATTTAAAATAAAGGGCGTTGATAAAAAAATTTACACATTTTCTACGATTTTGCCACAACTATTGGCAACATTGTATTGACATTTTATACAAATATTTATATATTTTTACTTTATATCAGCATCGGTTATTGTCTCATAATTTTCAAATCAAAATATTCCGAAAACGACACAAGTATCGAGTTTTATCAATAGTACCTTTTTGGTGTAAGATTACATGATGTTTAAGTTCACTTAAAGTTTTGCTTAATAAATCTAATATTTAAAGTTATGTCCAATACTACTTGGTACGCAACCGTGTAACTAGCGCCCTCTATAAGAGTCAGAAATAAAAAAAAATTACCAACTTCAAAACATAATTTGAAACAAAAAAAAAAGTGACAACTAACCCAGCGCGCCACTTGCTAAATTTTTCAAGGCGCTCTTGATTTATGGGAAATTTTTGATTTTGATTCAAAATTTTGAATATATCTCGGTAACTAGGCTCCGTAAGGGTTCGTATCCTCATATCAAAATGAATCATTTATTGAGATCTCTTTGGGGTAGAGCGTTGTCGGTCGAATATAGAAACACCCTGTATATGACAGATGTAAGAACTTCTTTCCTTTTTAATGAATGAACGTGATGGGTGATGTTTTCGAGGTTATGTTACAATTTGATGCTTACAAGTGAATCAATACATTCAATAATTTGTGAATAGTGTAAAATCACAATAAACTTATTTTTAAAACCGTTTTATGGGAATCTGGAGAAAAATTCTATGAAAAATGAACATTCTTTCAAATGAAACGTACACTAATGAGTAATTGTTCAAATTAGTAATTGAGATTTCTTTGACTATGTTGGACAGGTCAGGACTAGATTTGATTCCACTGGTTAAATTTTTCCAAAATTTGTTTATATTTTTGTTTATGTCAAAGCGTTCTTGATTTATGGGAAATGTAAGTGTTCGTACTCCCATATCAACACAAATCATTTATTGAGATCTCTCTGTTGTGGAGCGTCGTCGGTCGAATATAGAAACACCCTGTAGATATTAGTAGTGTTGTTTATTATGTTGCCAAATGATTTTCGTATTATATTGATTGTAACTTCACAGCCATCGAGAATGATGCTACTTCAAAACTAGTATTTATTAAAATTTAAATCAAAACCCACGAATTTTATGATATCTATTACATCTACTATTCATCTTTTCATCATATATCTTTATCTGTGTCAGGAATAATTCGTATTTAACCTTGTATACAACCCTCACCTATTCCATATCCGTAAAATGTGAAAAAGGACATTAAAATAAACCAAAAATCATAAATTATGGATGGAATGGCTGAAAATTTGATATCTTGTTTGTTTGGTGTAGGTAATTTTGATATTCAAATTTTTTCCAGTAGCGCAAGTGTACCGCAATATGCTACTTTTGTTTATTCTCCCTATGCAGCATGTTTGCTAAATACCAAACGTAATTTATTGAGATGTTATCTTTTGGAAACGAATGGAGGTCATAAGTATACAATTTCGATTTTGTTTTAAAGAGATTTTGTGTGATTTACATAAAACTTTCTCATTTTATATCCTAAGGTAATTCCTCATCAACTTAACTTAACAATAGATTTGGAAAGCTGTAATTAACTTAATTTGTGATACCTCAATGCCTTGAGGTTTGCCATGTGAGTAGCGACCCCGAATCTGAATGATTTTTACCAAATCTCTATGCCTCTATAAAAATATGATGGTGCAGCTCTAGAGTCAAAGTGTTCGTTCACTACCACGGCAAATACTTTTTCAAGCTTTCTAACAATCCGAGAAGCAGACGCAGCTCAAGAATACCGAATTCTTTTGGAGAAGTACAAGTCTGTGGAATCAGCTATCAGCACTCCAACCTACAGAAGTTCAATCTTGATATCCTTAGGCATCTCCTGTGCTCCGCCTACTGGTTACAGCTACCAGGGCACGTCTTTTCCTTGCAGAAGTTCAAGTTCAATATTCTCAGACATCTCCATACGGTATATAGTCGCCATGCAAATTACTCGAGTTTAATAGGGTTTATTCTCTTGTGGTTGTTTTTTGCATCTCGCACGGTGCGAATAGCATTTTTCTGCAGATGTTATATGCTGGATAGTGTCTAATGTTTGTTGCCACTCTCTGTTTGTTAAATTGAGTGTTTGGACCTTCAATAACATTTTTCTTATAGTTATTCGTGTTAATAAGTTGATCCCGGATGGCCATCATGAAGCCTTCGGTCTCTGGAAAGAGATTGCCGCTGGTAATCCCATTTTGGCGATGCTATCATGCAGGAACTTAGGCAAGACGCCAGTTGCTGACATAATAACTGGAACTATTTCCACATTTTCGCTGTGTCACATCCGTTTTATCTCAATGGTAAGATCTGCGTACTAGACCAGTATTTCCTGGTGGTTCCTTGCGTCGCCGTAGAAACATGGAGGGGAGTTAGTGATATGTTCCTCTATTGTATTAATTATCACAGTAGCCCTACTCGACGTCACGCTGCGATTGCCGCTAGCGGAGGGAGTCTGTAGCTGATTTTTCGAACACTATCTAAATCCTGAACGGGACAAGGTTATAGTGGTACAATACCCATTCACCCGTTTACTCCGTAAATGTTTTTTACATTTTAACCCTTCTGTCAAGGGATAGAGAAGATATGAAAACTGAAAAGGTGGCTAAGGGAGGCCAAATACAGGGAATGAAGATGTGATCCCACATAAAGGCTGGTTGAAGAGACCAGTGAAACATAGTAAGGATCGAAGAGTAAAATCTCAGTTTTCCATCTATAAGGGGTGAGCAAGATTATTATTAGTATTATTATTTTTATGAACATAGTGGAAACTTGTCACGAATTATATAGAGGAAAAAGTCATGTTTGGCAGCACTTCTTGGAATTTAATTTTCCTTAATCGTTTTATTATTTTTAATTTGTTCAACAAATATATTCCTTGAGTTTTTTGTTGACAGATGGCATTATTGAAGAGCTGGTACAACTTGACAAAAGATCCCGGAGTTAATCTGAAATCCTATCGAGGCAATATTGGGACAAATGAAGGATTTGTTTGAATCGTTAGAGGAAGATCTCGAATTTGTTACTTGAAATTCCTCAATAAGATTGATGTGGTTTTATGAAAAAATTACGTTCGTAAACGCCTAAAAAAATAGAGATTGATGTGCTAGAGCTTTTTAGATTGTCACACGTCTCAATTTATATCTCCCGCTACAAATAGGATTTATTGAGGAGTAAAAAAAAGATTGACTATTGGAGAAGTGTGACATGAGGAAATTAGAGGTGATTATGAAAGTATAGGATTATAGAAGATTGAGATTTCCACGAGGAGGAGGGGAAAAAGAGAATTAGATTAATATGTAGAAAAGGTATTGATATTTGTTGTATGAAACAGAAGAATATTTCTTCAAAACATATTACACCTCCACTATGTGTAATCAATTATCAGGAAAAATTGGGGTTAATTCGAAAAAACATCACTTTACTTGCTAGAATCCGTGAAAATTGATGTCCCTTATTACATCCTCTGCTAACCACATTTATTATTTTTAACAATCAGCCTAAAACCAAACGTTGCCATCTAAGCCCAACAATCTGCCTAGTCATAAAAATTTTAAGCTTGATAAAGGGAATTGATGGGGAAGACATTTATAAAACTCGCCGTCGACAACTAATGAAGGCCGTTTAATCTGCTTTTAACTCTTAAAATTCTTTAAGTTATTAGATCATCAATCAAGATATTGTGATGCTTCTATTTCCGTTTCACATTCAGGCTGCTAGAACTATTATCTGATATATGAGGGAATGAATATTCTAGATTCCATACAAAAATACCAGCACTTAACTTATTTATTAGCGTGAAAATAACATTGAGGAGTAAATATCGTTTTTCTTATAAATAAATGCATACGTAAATTTTTCCAATTATGAATAAAAGGAATTATAAAGAAAAACCGAGTGAAAAAATTGAAAATTGAAACGTATTACTAATATACAGCGTGTCTAATCAATTTGGAACCATATGGAAAACTTTTTTATTATTGGTTTTATGAAAAAGCTGATCTTGATAAAAAGTTATGCATGGTTCAAAAGTTAAAATGCAACCATCAGTTATCAATTTTTTGAAGCATTATACGAGGTTTGTCAACAAATTTGATTTTGTGTAAGAGTGAAGTATCCACTAACTGCGATCGATCTACTAGAGTGATAAGAATTTTTTTTCTTTGTGATTCCCAAGCCAATCGCTTCGATAGACTATTTTGTCCAATTTTGAATCGTATTTCTTCCAATGGGCATTTTATCATACTAGTGATCATTTTCGAAATTTCAGTGAATATTTATTCTCATTCTGTTGATTTTTTTATTTGGGCTTCTTTTCCTCTCCCCTGAGTTCTATGGGAGATTCTGGGATGTCTTACCTTTTTGTTAAAAGATTAGACTCTTGGCTTCTTTTTCTGGACGTCTCATTATGTGTGTGCTTCGCTGCCTCGGGTAAACCTACTCCAACCTTTTTCGGCAACAAATATCTAATCCGAGTGGTCCTTCGCCTTCTCCACAGCACTGCCCGATGTATAACTCTGTTACCGCATTGGGGGGTGTTCTCTTGTGGGCTGTCTCGGTTAATCTAGAAAAATGCTAGTGATCCTGTTGTCTTCCTTTTTATATTACCCGCTGGGCGATTAGTGTTGCTATGAGTGTCTGCATGTTCTGCAGCACACTCAGTAGCTCGGGCGTTCCTTGTCTTGTTAAGCCTAGCGTTCTCTTAGCACCTAGTTCATAGCTGCCTCCTGATTGTGTGGTGCTCGTGGCTGGTTTGTTTTTCAATTTATTTGGGTTTTTGGGGCACCCTCTGTAGTTATTACACTGTGGCCTTTCTATCCTGCTTATGGTGTAGTTAAAGGTCAGACAACAGCCTTGGAAGACCTCCGACACCAGATGACTCTTTAAGGGGTCATTCCATGTGACGACCTGTGTATTAGGGATTTTTTAGAATTTTTTTTCTATGACCAGTAAATGAAACTTTAAGTTTATTGTCACTTATTAACATATATTTCGACAGTAAATATAAATTTTAAGTTAAAAATATTGTGTAGAACTTGAGTTACAGCGTTCTGAATACCCCGCGTCGAAGAAATGAGCTCGCACTTCCTCCACGACTCCGGCTAATTGGCTTATCTGAAACAAAAATAAGATAGAGCGTTCTAATCTGTAAGCCTAGATGCACGGAATGGACTATTATCAAATGAATACACAAAAAATTCGACTTTTGCTAGACATTTATTTGAAATAAAAGTTGCTAATGCTGGTTTTTTTTTGTTTTTTGCTATTAAAAAATTTTGGAAATTTTCGATTGATAATAGTTCATTCCATACGTTTACATGTGTTGAGTGTGCCTTATAAATTTCATGTCATTCGGTCAAGCCGTTTTTGAGATACGATGGAGGAGAGTTTGAAAAACACAGTTTTGATAAAAAAAACTCAAAAATCTCAACTTACCCTCAATCGGTAATGCCTGGTCCATATAGTACTCCTCCAAACATCTTCTTTGGAAGACCTCCGACACCAGACTACTCTTTAGTTACGATGGTGGTAAGAGCAAGTGGCTTTGCTCATCACCCTATAAGGTTTGCACCCATTTTGGCACGAAGAAGAAGGTCATTTTCTGAAGACGACGACAACACATCTCACGCAGTGCACGTCCGTGTTACATGTGCTTTAGCCGTAGTGGAATCCTTGGCATCTGTAGCATTGTATAGGCCCGCCATATCTTTTCTGCTCTACCACATTTTGGTGTGGCATAGGTACCTCAGCTTCTTGTAAGATTGTTTCCAGCAGGCTCTATCAGTACTATGCAAATCGGTAGTAATTTTCGGGTGTTGTCGGCGTTTTTTTGAATACAGCTCGTCAGTTACCATACTTTATTTGGTTTTAATCCGTTTTCCCTCAGCTCTGCTTCTACTTCCAACGTGAGGCAGGCAGACAGCCAGTCCTTTTACGACTAGCCTCCTTTCCTTCTCTTCGTTGAGTAGGTATATCACTAAATCTCTTTATACTCGCTCAGGAGCATATTCATTCTGTTGAAATTCTCCCCTGCATTAGCTGCTTTCAAAGTGCTGTCCACATGAGTGGAGATTTTAGTACTAACGGAGGTGGTCTTCTCTCCGGTTTTGTCTATTTTTCTTTGTCCTTTTCTTCTTATCTTTTCTAGTTCTTTTTGCACTTGTTTTTGCCTCTCTAGTTTCTTCCCTTTTTCCTTGTTTTCCACTTCTATATAGTCTCCTTCCATGGGGCTGTCTTCATTTTGTTTTTCTTCGTTCACTCTGGGTTGAGTTCTTGGCTCCTCTACTACTATTATTGTAGCAACGCTTTAATTAGTCTGTCCATCGACGCCATCGTCGTTTCTTTATCATAGGGCCTCTGAAGGTTTCATGCTCATGTTTTGTAGATTCCCATTTTATACTGGGCATCGATTTTCCTCTACACTAGCTTCTTTGGTAGTGCTGTTCACGTGAGTGGTGGGTCAGGTAGATAACTTTTTAATAATGGTTAGTAAGTCCTAATTATCACTATTGTAAACAAGCATTAAAAGGCTGGTTACCTATCATATTGTCCAACAAATTTTTGGACTGTCTGAGCAAGAAACATCACAATATGTTATATCATTTTGAATACAGTTGTATTAAAGAATAATACAAATTTGTATTCTATTTTTTTGTCTTGCGATTACAAGGGTGTCTCTAGAGTCGATGGAAGTTTGATTTTGGTTTTCGTTATTTAGAACCTATTTTAGAGAAATAGAAAAAATATTTAGCAGGAGTCTGTATAATATCACATCGTGTTTATCGAAAGATTTTAGTTAATCAAAACCTGTAGATTTATTTCGTGGTTTGGTAATACTGAAGCGTTATTTCTTCTACGTACTTCGATCATATAAAGTGCCATCTGAATAATTAAAATTAATCATTTTTAAGGAAGTACAAGTGATTGTAACGTTTTCCAAGTTAATTAAATATCGTTAGCATGAAGTAACTGTGTAGTAGTTGCGGTTTCTTCATCGTATCAAAAACCGACGCCAGCTAACCACGCCATTACAACTAGTAATTGAGTTTTTGCCGTAAATATAGTGTATAAACCGGCAGTAGGTTACACTTGAACACGTCCCCCGTAATTATTCATGCCAAAGTTTAGCTATACATCACGGCTATCTAGATTCAGATGTGTGTTGGGTCGTTCCCATTATGTCAAGTGAGAAATGGCGTTTCTACTCTATTACCCTCAAAAGCAGACGTGTAGAATGATCCGATATTTGACTGATCTATCCTGAGGCACAGTGTACATAAATACCTTCTTGATCGGTGAAGATTGTTGAGTGGCGCAATTTTTTATCTCTCAGCTGTCTCGGGGCGATGTCTGACAAGTTCCGGTGGAGTAACCCACGAAAATTAGACGGATTCCGGATTTCTGGATGGAGTAGATAAAAATTTCAGTAGATTTTTTCATTTTTATTAGTTTTGTTAATTGGATTCTATATTATCGTATCTTCTTAATTAAAACCACGATTCTTATTATTTTACGGATTTTTTTTACCGTTTCATTTCATTTTATTCCATGGATGATATTGACTCCTGATTACTTTCAGTAATTTATCAACGAAGAAGTTATGGTGAGGATAGTAATTAGGGAAATATATATCACCCCTTCCTATTTTAAATTGCAAAAATTCCTGCAGATATGTCAATATCTTTTTAAACAAATCATAAGACATCATTTCGAGAGACAAAGTAGTCTCATAAACTATTGATTGGTTCTCCATTTTTTTCTGAAACTTAGTTTATATTAGTATTCACTATGTCACCCTGTAGCAGAATTAACCTCAGCCATACTACTTGCTATTAACTTCACTAGCTTGGCACACATGCTATTGACTTCATCTAATTTTTCTTTTGAACTGCAAACCACCTTAGCTGAATGTTCAACAGCACTCAATTGAAAATCCTGTCCAATATATGTGTTTTATCACTTTTTTCTAATCAGTGACAGTCCATGATCGATAGTTTTAGCACTTGCACTGCAGTCACCTTCTACAAGAATACAGGAAATCTCTTAGAAGTTCCGTAATTTTGGTTTTTCATTGAAATTTCATTAGTTCTTCGTTTGCGCAAACATTTTGATTCTCTTTCTTGAAAAAACGATCCCTAAATTTTAAATTTTCTTGAAACGTTCTCACACAAACTGCCGTAGGCATATGCTCATTAAGAACAAATATAACAGCTAAAAACACTTTAAAACAACTTTTTAGTATTCTGACCATTTTCTTAGACAAATATAATCTTCTTGAAACGCTTCCTGGTATCACCAATCCATTCAAACAGAATAGTAAAAGTATGTTTTGCACTTATACTGGTATATACACTACCGGTGGAATATTTTTTCCGACCTCCTAGTTTGCACGATATATAACTTTACTTTTATTATTTAGATGCACAATTTTGGCATTCCCTGTAACAATTTTGATGAATAATCGTATTCTATTTGGTTCGATTCGTTGTTTAGGACATTCCAAAGATGGTGGAAATTGGACACTACTTTTTGTCTTTACTTTCCAATTTGCCTCACAACTCAAATGGGTTGAAATCGGGTGACTGTGACGGTCGAATCATTACTTTCAGTAACTTTTTCCTTTCTAATGATTTCAAATACTCTTCGAGGAATGCTTGGGATTGTTGTCATGCTTCAATATATACTTTCTGCCCATCAGGCACTGCTAAAATGTACTACATATTTGTTTATAACGTTGTTTCTTCAAAATCTCCTATCATTACCAGATATTCCTCCAAAACATCCCCAAATCATCATCGAGCTCTTGTCAATGCTCTAGATTACACATAGATCTAACATTCGTTTTTCCTTCGATTTGCTCGCAAACACTTTTAGACCTAAAAACAACTTCCAACTTTGACTCATCATAAAACTTTCTCCTTTTTTTTATGCGTCAAATTTTTATATTCTCTCCAGCCCACTGCAGCCTGTTAGTCTTATTTTGACGTCTTAAAAGATATTTCTCCACTAGAACCCTTTAAAAAGATCATATTTCTAGATTTATTTATCTGAGGTGCTATCTCTGGGCAACGTTACTAATCAATACAATACGTTCATTTTCAGCTGTTGTGGTGTTTCGACATCGTTCTGAAAGCTAAAGCTCCTGGTGAATGCATATTTTTTCACATTGTAGTTCACGGTATGTATTATACAATGAAGACTTGAAACTAAAGCACGAGCTTTGTCCAATAGTTCCGTTGTTCTCACTATTTTAACACTTGAAAGTCTAAATTTGTGAAAACAAAAACAATTCGTGTACGAACTTCAAAAAGAGATATCTTGGTGCAAAAAGTATCAATCATATCACGTTCTTGCATCTTACAGGGCTAACTGGAACTAAACGAATATTATTATTTTTGGTTTGTAAGACTCTGTGTCGATTTTAACCTGATCATATGAAGAGAAACATTCTTAATAAACTGTTTTTACGTGGCTGTTAAATCCTCACAATAAACAATCAAAGAAAACTAACTACAACTAGTTATAATTTTAGGTTACATGATGCTAATTGAAACTAATATTGTTTCTATAACTCTACCGATAGAAGGTGTAGCTAGAAGTTCTTTAGGAATCCAGAATATAACCTCTTCTCAGTATTCTTTTTGCTTGTTGAGACAAAAAAGTGAATCCAAGTTTCATTCCCTATAAATATGTGATCGATAAAATGAGTCTCTTCATAATGGTGAAGCTTTCTTGAATCTTGAATCGACTGGAAAATTACATTACCATCCATGTACTTTTCAAATGCTGCTAACCGAATTTTCTGATCATGTCTCGTACAATATGGACAATTATTTTAATATAGCTCATTTTTAGCGTAGATAAACGAATACAGACATAGTTTTCTTGATGCGTAGAATAATGTTAGAAATAATAATCATTTCATCATTAAACCTCTTCTCAATTTTCTTTAAAGATGGAGAATCTGAATACCAAATTTATCTTGTTAGAAACTATATCCTCAGGATACTAGCGATGTATTTTCTTGAAACAACAATGTCCTTGATATAAATTGAATAACCGATCGGTTTTTCAGTTAAGATTTTCTTTGTGAGTGTGTTTCAGCTACTGCGAGTAGTTGGAACATGTTGCATTGATTCTTTCATCAGAAAACTTCCTGAACTGAATTTATTGGATTTCGACGGAGTTGTGATAAATTACATTTCAAGTAAAAGTCGTAATATAGAATTCAGGAAGTTTTGATACGCTCGATTTTGGAGTTGATGGGAAATGATGTAAGTTTTTCGATGTTCTTGTACACATTCCGCTGAAAAATTCATATCGACATATATTATTTCGTTTCGATATACATTTATCAGGAAATGGAAACGATACTGCTCCATTTTATTTTTTTTACGTCATGGTAGAAAAATCGTAGAAACAGAGATCGAGATGAAATCATGACTGTCCAATAGAGCGAGAGAAATTATGGAAATTTCCAATCTTGAAGTAAAACATACACTACTTGCAAGTACCCGGTGATTTGTTCATTATTCTTTCATTGCGGATTATTTTTTCGATGTTTATGATTGTAGTTTAGTCCCTATGAGACCCAAAAACGTGCTATGATTTAAATTTTTTTTTGGATCAAGAAATCTAAAATTCGTATACGTTTTATTCTCGCAAGGTGTCTTCGAAAATATTTAAGCTTCCAATTCCAGTTGTTCTGAAACAACCCCACTCTCTTGTACCAGCTAAATATGACTATTCAAGGTGATTTCGATGTATTGTTTGATGAACGCTAGTTTTAACTCTTCTACTCAATACAAACAATAACTATTGACTATTTTGTATCGAATCAAATTTCCTTACACGCAAAAAATATGAAGGTGGTTATTTAACAGAAGTGAATAAACAGGAAAACGTGACTGTTAACAGGATGTTGATATTTAATTGGGATATATCAAGTAACAATAAATATCTGACATTTCACGTTCAATGATTTATTATCAACTTCCATTCGTGAAATCCCATTAATTAACTTTCCTTAATGTGCAAATAGGTAGCTTAAATGTGTGTTTTATGAAGTTTAGATGAGATAACAACCTCTTGACATATATAATTACAACTACACGCAACGCATTTCCAACGCACTGATACGCGTTTTGAGATAATTACCGTTCAATTCCAAATTTTTTATTGACTGGTTCTTAAACTGAAAGTTGGAATGAAGTCAAATACTTCATATAGTACGGCGATGCGGCGATAACCTTCAAAATAGATGGGTAGTCCTAATAATGGTTGGAAGCCAACTGGGGTCTAATCATAAAAAAATTACAAGAGATAGAAGCCCCAGCTTACATCGTTAATAAAGTCAAGGACTACCTGATTGAAAGAGTGCTATGCGTATCGAGTAAACAATATCTAAATCTAGCTGCAGGAGTACCCCAACGGTTGGTGCTTGGACCGATCATTTTGAATATACTTTATAATGGAGTACTCGAACCAAGGATATTTTAGCGGAGAGCGATACTAATTGAGGCATCGTAGATATAGTAAACGAAACTTAGATAAAAATAAAAAGCTGGATAGAGCAGATGGATCTACAAATCGCAGTAGAGAAGACGGAAACAATAATATTGAGGGGACCTAGTGCTCGGGATCAAATTCACTTTGATCTCGGCACACAAATCATTAACCTGCAAAAACTTCTAAATAGCTGGGAGTGACTTTTGAGAACAAACTGACCTCGAAACAAGTAGAGGCATCGTTTAAAAAGGCATAAGAAGTAACCTAACTCCATTTCTTTGGATCAGAGCGTTTTCTCCTGTTTTGCGCTGAGATCAGTCTCCAAAGAACCGAACTTAACAGTTTATTTATATTTAAAAAAGATCGTTGCACAGCTTAGAAACGCGGAGCTCGATAAACGTTCAGAATTAGTTGACGGCTCAATATTTTACAATGCAAAAAAAGGCACAATCACTTGAAAATTGTAATAAAATCGATATAATCTTTTCTCGCATGCCCCAGCTCTTATCTAATTTAATTTAATCACTCTCCAAGGAATTGATCTTAAATGAAATTGTATTGTTTTCTACACTACACCACAGAGTTTTTGATGGAAAGCTACTTATTTAAATTGAAAATAATCTTTATAGTTTATTTTCAAAGTTACACGAACATGGATATGAAAACACACAGACAGGGTATAATGATGAGATTTTCTAAGAAAAATAGAAAATAAAACAAACTGAGACTGAGACTTAGAGAAATTTTGAACTTGTAATGCATTTAAAATAAAATCGACAAGGAGATTTAAGAGGGTTTGATCAATTTGTGAAAATGGGAGAAAAACGATGAAATTCGGAAGATACATCGCGAGAAATAAGACCAAGGATGACTTGCAGAAGGAATTAATAAAGAAGAGAAAAATAATGAGATGGTAGGAAATGAAGTAACCGGCACATGAACTGGAAACAATAAAAAGGAACCCTACATAATGACTAAACTTAAAACAAGCTAACACCCGATGGTAAGTCCCATCAATTAACATCATTTTTTGATGATAGTCTCCAAATATAAATCTAACCAATGGGATTATTCGAAAGGATTAGCTCAGGAATTTCTTTTCTGATTCAACAACACAAAAATGGTTTTTTTCTTGAAATCGACTCGACCATTTTCACTGAAAATCAAATCAGTATTTATTGATCAAATTCCAGTTTTTTATCTTCACTTTCTTAATCAGCGATCCCAAAATTTGGATTATATATTTTCTAATGGAAAATTATTATCCATTTGACTGCATTTAGATAACGGAGTCCTTATAACAACTTATATTGATCGAGATCTCCCCACCTGGGATTTGGATGTATCCTCAGATTTGAATCCGTTATCAGATCGTGACTCCTAAAACATTTCTGTCCATGGAATGGCCTTTTATGCCTGCAATATAAACTCGCTTATGCGATTTTCTTGTGATAAAAACATAAAAACGACTATCTGAAGCCATAATAACAAATCTGTTTTATACAAAATGGAATTTATAGCACAATAACAATAACATAATTTTATCAGAATCTATTCCATTCAATTTTCGTTTTATACCAAATATACACTGCGGGTATATATTGATCAATAGTCTGTGAATGTACAGTGTATTTTGGATTTATGTCCAGTTCCATCTAATCGAATTCAAATTGATTTTGGTATTTGATCGAATGAAAATGAAACGACTGATGTGTGGTTTTCCATGAGGAAAAGCATTTTCTCATACTTATTAGATAGGACAAAACAGTTTAGAAAACACTGGGGTGTCTAATTTTCTTGTCAGGTCTGGAAATTTTCGGACAACCCTCGTATGTAGCTTTGACTGATGTGTTCAACAAAAAGATAAATTTCAAACCTCCAACAATAAAACTGCATAAAAAACAACAAAAATCCACACAAAGAATTGAGTAGAATGACGAAATTTGTTTTTTAATACCGCATTTGCATTTTCATTTCGTTTCACCGCAGGCTTTTCGGATCGAAATTACACTGAAAATATCTCATGAAATGCCACTGTACGCAATACAACTGAGAAAATACAAAATATGGAGAGCAAATATTGACGTTGAACTAGCTGTTATCAGAATGCTTTGTAAAGGGAGATACACACAAGCAACTGGGTCAAACTTAATATAACCAATATAGTGAATCAAATTATTTCACCCAGCAGAGACGCAAATACATTATTCTTACTACATAGCAAAATTAAATCCACATCAAAGTGATTCATGTGACCCTGAATCACGCAAAATGAATGGGTTGTTATTTAAGCCTTGATTAAGTGCTTATACACGGTGTTTCAATAAAAGGTCATCTCGTCTCTAGGATAGATAGAAAACTGATAAATATTTGAAGTTTGATCAGTAAAAAGTTTTCGTATTCAAGGGCATTTCTTACGATTTCTTACGATTTTTCGCAACTATTGGCAACATTGTATTGAAATTTCATACGAATGTGTTTTGGAAGCTGATACATCCAATGGATGAAAACAATTTCATTGGATGTATCAGCTTCCAAAACATATTCCTATAGAATGTCAATACAATGATGCCAGTAGTTGCGGCGAAATCGTAAAAAATGTGTATATATTTTTAATTTTCTATCTATCCTAGAGAAGGGATCACCTTTTTTTAAAACACCCTGTACATTTTTGATCGTAAATACACATTCATTTGAAATATACAGGAAGTATCACTATTTCACCCCAATAGAAATTTTTCTCTCTGTCAACCTGCTTCGCAATTTTTTACCAAACAACGGACCTTTTTTCGACACGTCTATTGAGATTGATGTTGTGAAATTTTGTTTATGAAATTATTCGCCAAAAAAACCGGTTTACGACTCCGGACAGAATTTTAAAATGCCATTAACGTAATCGTTTCACCGGAGATTGGGGTAATCCTCCCTTAATTTGTTGTTACCACGTCGCGGTGAACTCTACCGATCGTTTTTTCCAATCCATTACTTTTTATGTTTCTTTTAATTTGATTATTCCCAAATACATTCCCTATTCTCATCATACTTCTATGTTTCGAGATTCAATATACAAACAAGTTTTTTTCGCTTCTTTTTTCAGTTCCATTTAAAAGTTATGGAAGTGGAAGATGTTAGTTGAAATGTGAAATCGATGTTTCCAATTACCCCAATAGATATTTTTGATATTATCGAAAAATATGGCTAAAAAAAACCTAAGAATTATTTTGAATCAATGACAGAAAAATCAAGACAAAAAATAAGTCCAGCTATCACAGAATCTCATCCCTTGCATTCAATTTCTAAAATCTCAAATGGAAAACGGATGCTGAAACCATCTGTATCAAAGCATGGGAAAGTTCATTCGAATGTGGGATTGGAGCAAAATGAGCAAACAAAAATATGTCGTTAGCCTTTTTTTTTCTCTGCCCTTTTAGTGACCTTTTTGATGATTTCGCTGGTTGTCGCAGTTTTTGGTTGTCCCGAAGGCCTCTCCGCTTACTAGACCTCCATAAATGTGATTTCTTCCTTTGGAAGAAATTGAAGGATTTGATTATTCGGCAGTTGTTTTAACAAAAATTATAAAATTACTTCACAGACAAATACAGGGTGTGTCAAAAAAAGGTGAAAAATATTTTTAATGATTTTGCCTCAGCTACTGGCAACATTGGATTGAAAATTCACACGAGTATGTTTTGGAAACTGATACTTCCAATGAATTTTTTTTTACTCTCTCTCTTTACTCTCATAGAGGGCGCTAGTTACATGGTTCGTACCAAGAAGTATTGAACATAACTTTTTGAATAATAGATTTACTCGTGTTAAGAAAAGTTTCGAGAGAACTTAAGCATCATTTAATTTCACATCAAAAAGGTAATTTTGATAAAACTCGATACTGTATAACAATTTTTGGAATATTTTGATTTGAAAATTTTGAAGAAATTACACATGCTGGTACAAAGTAATGATGAAGTTATTAATCATAAATATTATTAATTAGTAGGTATTTTGAGAATTGAAAATTTTTTGTTGCGTAAATGAGACCCCATCGATAAAACGGATACATTTAAAAAAATTGAGGCGGAAGGCTTCCGTTTCTTGTAACGTTTCACAAAAATCCAGTCTAATCAGTACAGGATCTTGTTTTGCAAAAGTGAATGAAATAATAAATAGGCATTGAGCTATTGGATGTCCTAGTATGAAACAAACAACAGTTTGAGTCCCAGAGCCCCAATACATGATCATCAAATTGTTTGTTTCCAATAGCTCAGTGCCCAAACAGTTTTGGTTTTCCAACACTTTTTTCCGAATTCTACGTAGCTTTTGAGTTATTCGCGATTCAAAATATTTTTGAGCGTTCAAACCCATTTTGTAATGCAAATTTTGAGGTTAGGAAAAAATTTAAACCTTTTTTGTACATAATGTGCTCCCCATTTTTTGTCTCGGCAGTTTGTATCGAAATCTTCATAGTTTTCGAGTTATTCGCGATTCAAAATATAAGTATAAGTGTATAAACATATTTTAAAGTAAAAATTTTGAGGCTAGGAAAAATTGCTTTGGAACCAATCTGTAGAGAATTTTGTGCTCTACATTTTTTGTTCAAGCACTTTTTTTCCAATTTCTCGTAGTTTTTGAGTTATTCGTGATTCAAAATATTTTTGAGTGTATAAACCTATTTTAAGGTGAGAATTTTGAGGTTAGGAAAAATGCTTCAAAACCAATCTGTAGAGAATTTTGTGTTTTATAATTTTTACTTCGGCACTTTTTTTTCAAATTCCTCGGAGTTTTTGAGTTATTCGTGATTCACAATATTTTTAAGTGTATAAACTCATTTTAAGAAGAAAATTTTGAAATTCTCCTAGTTTTCCTGTACTATATTATGCAAATCAGCTTACAGATGAAAAAATTAACGAATTTAATTTGATATGGAGGTGAATTGCCCACAATCGTCATATTTTGTATGCCTGTTCTGTATTGGTTCTCACGCATTGTCTGTACTTTTTCTTAATTTACTCCATTTTAATCTCATCACTATAGTGACAACCAATGTTAATGCGGTATTCATAATAATTCCATACTAATTATTATGGAATATAAACACAGTTCATCGATTTGATACTCCATAATACGAGTCGAGTAAAACATTATTAATGAATGTAGAACAGTCACTAGTAAAAACATGTTAACATAACATTAGCGTGTTAATGTATATTGCGATTTTGTTTATTGGAAGCTCTCCACCACCGACGGGCACTGGAAAAATTATGTTAATACCGAAACGTTGCTTTCAACGAACTATAGTTATTGTTGAATTTTTTTCTTCACGTCGCCGTTCAACGCTACAAATTATAAAAAGGTAACTAACCTTTAGAGCAGAAGTTCCCAAACTTTTTTTCCTAGTGAACACTATCAAAATACGTTTGATACATTTACCCCATATCACCAAATCGCCAAAAAATTAAATCTAACTATGGAAATCCAAGTACACTCGCACTCCTGACTATTACCAGAAGTACCAGGCCCAACAAAAAGAACACAAAAATTTGGAAAAAAAAATATATTTTTTATTTTAGCCAAATGCGGCCGTTTTTTATTGATTTCTTCGCTCAAACGTTGCAATAAAATGATCATTTGTTCTTTTTTTAATTAGTCGATGAAAATCATCCCGCATGGATCCGCCATGACCTTATCTGAAGATGAAACGGTCTTTGGAGCCGATTCTCCCTTTTCCGTCCATTGTTTTGATTGTTCTGGGTGTGAAGTGATGGACCCACGTTACACCCATGGTTATGAAACGGTTTTATATATTTAAATACGTAGCAATGAATAATAAAATTATTTTTAGTTGTATCAATCAATTAAAAAACAAAACAGAAACGAAACATCAAAACATTTCTCCTTACCACATATAAGACTTTCCCTAGCATCCCCAAGTATCTTGTACTAATTGTGACGCTGTGTATATAGGGCAGACATCTCAGTATTTGGTAAATAGACTAAAAGATCATCACTTTAATGAAACAAGATAAAACTGCATTAGCAAACCACGAAATATCAAATAATATGAATTCAATTATAAAGATTCAAAACTTCTTGTTCACATTCAAAACACAAAATATATAAATGATAATTTAAATAAAGTTCATTCTATTATGTAAATTCTAATAAAAATGTGAATAATTGTTGATGCTACATATTTTAGATATAACAACTAAGAATCTATCTTGATCTATTGATTAATATAAATACGCAAATTGTCAGTGCCAAAATCATATTTTGTTAAACACTAAGAGAAGTCGAAATATCAAATTTTCATCTGTCTTAATTTGAAATCAGAAGAAATATCTAAAATCAACAACATTTAGAAGTATGAACTGATAATTTTAAGTTTAGGGGATGTTTCATAAGAAATGAAGTATGTTGGTAGTACGTTTGTGATACTCACGTAAAATACAGGGTGATTAGTTGAAAAAAGAAGAGAAAATGATGTATTAGAATTCTGATTCACCCTGTATCAGATTCAATGAACGTTCAAATTAAGAAAATGTAACTTCGACATGGGTTAGCATTCTGGAACACCTTATAAGATTGTAAATAATTTCAAAATGTGAATACTAATGATGGCCATAATCCATCAAATTCTTAAATTGATATTTCAAATAACAAAGGCACTGACCACACTAATTAATCACCCTGTATAGTCTTCGTTTTTTGGTCAACTCCATATATTGATTTTGCGTATAATTATTTATAAACGTCATGTATTAGATAAAAATATTTCCCTAGTCGTCTATATTTCTTTGATTAAAATATTTGAACGTTTTTCTTTATTTTACGCTTCATAGTTGCCGAATATTTTCATTTATTTTTTGTTTCTGTCCTCCAAATCATTTTTTTAATCACTTTCCACTGAAAACACTATTTTGACCTCTAACGTTTATGAATCATCAATCATAACGTTTTACCTTTAGTTTTTCGGAACGTGTAATTCACCATTCGTCACGTTCATTTCTACACATATTTTGATATCAGACAATTCACGGGGTCGCATTCATTCCGCCATAAATATACATTAATATGATGGTGGTTGACAAGTTTGACTATTCATCACAACGTTTTTTAGGAGTTTCAATACGTAGCACTGATGATTTTTATTTGCATATGTATGAACAAGTTTCGTTCCTTCTCTGTATTTTGGTTTTTTCGATAGAAAATATTCATCAGAATAAATTGATTATAAGTAGATTTTGATAAAAACTCTAGCATATCTAAAAAAAAATATATCTAACAAACCGTCAGTTCCCGAGGACTCATCATCTCCACCGTTTACCATTGAAAACATCGAATCGTTAACATAAATGCATTTCTATTGGCCGAAGCTGTCGGAAGGCGTATGTACACAATTTCTTCGAAATATGCCTGCTAGATAGTCTCCGATAAGCAGTGGCGTGACTTGGTGAGATTTATTTAATCTATAAATTTCTTTAAATAAATAGAAATATGGCGTTTTTTAGACCATGAGCGAATGAAGACAAGAAATTGATTAGTATAGGTGTGAATTTAATGTTTAAAAATGGAAAATAGTCAGCTATCTAATAATCCAATCATAATTAAGAATTGCTGAATTAACTGAAGTGAATACATTTTCCATTTATTGAGTAGTCACGAAGATTTTATACGTAGGACAATTTAGACATTAGAAGTAATACAGCAAAAGGTAGCAGATTATCCAGTTTTGTCAGAATGTGGTTTTAAACACAAAAAACTGAAAATTGAAAGAAAATGTGAAAATTTTAAGAAATTATAATCTCCATATTTGAAGTTCGTTATAATATGAAAGTGAAAATTTGACTTTTTCTTGTTCCCGAAATGGAAAATGGTGCTTCTGGGGTGGCGCATGGAAGATGTGGAAGCCATCAAGAGATAAACGACACCACAACTGAACAGCTCCTTCCAGCAATATTATCAACATTGGAAATGGCGCTGCATATTGGGATAAACCTATGCATTTGGTGGACATAGGACCAATATCAGAAATTTTGAATTTCCCCATATATTTTTTTACTAAGCTTTTCCACTTAATTTCTATTACCATTTCCACAATATCTTCCACAACTAATTTGATGAACCAAATTAATGAATCATCTCCACTACGCTGATTCAAATTTGCAGCTTAAACTTTTATAGTTTTCTTTTTAATGAGAAACTTTAAAAAAATTCAAAACTTTCATGAAGAAAATTGCTCAATATCGCTCAGAAATCATCTCAACAGGAAATAACTATAAGGGGAGTTTTGGTATACCCCTTTATACGGTTGCTCCCTTCAAAAAAATTGTCATAAGTAACATATCATGAAAATAGGGCGTGGAATAAATTTAAGACGTCAAATAATAGGGTGCCAGTTAAAAAAAAGTGTCTTCTAGGCCACCATGAACATCAAAATTAAAATTCAAATACAGAAATAGATTTTTCGTTAAAACATAAGGCAGACTGCTCTTAAATACTTTTAAAATCCTATACATCGATACAAAATGATGTACGTAATTTGATACCTCAATGGAACTCCCGGAATCACTCATCTATGATGTGGGACCCCATTAAGATAGTATACCATAAATCTTGAATTTAAGTAGATAAATTTATGATTTTTCACAGTCACATTAATATATAACACAAAATTTTGGAAATCTGAGATGATGTCCTTCAATTTAATTACTAACATTACACACAAGAGATTGTATCTCTATCTGTTTGAACTGTTCAAACTAACCCTCAGTGCTCAGCTAATTTCTTTTTGATTGTTGTCATCATGACAATAATGAAGTATTTCACAAAAAAAACTCATAATTAGAACAAATATTCATTAGAAAGTAATCCATTCACCATCCAAAGTTGTATTATTCACATTTCTGTTTAATGTAGTTAAATCGTGAAATTTCATAAACTTGGCAGGTTAAAACGATTTGAAAGGACGGTAAATCAGTTTTTGTTTACAACTACCATTATGTTGTGTTGAAAGCGAGACTGGATTACTTTGTAGTTTCAGAAGTCTGTTAAGGTATTTCCACCTTTGAAGAAGCTATGTTTATTTAGGAAAAAGGAACCAGAGAAACAGAAAATTAAGTTCCTCACATCATTAATTTCGTTTGTTTTCTTTTTGGATTCTATTCGTGTTGAATTTTCTGTTTGAATCAATTTAATTTATTAAATTCTATATTATTTAGGCAGTTACATAATTTTCAAGTTCCACTGTTACTATTTTCTCACTATTAGACTCTTGATATCAATTTCATTCATAGTATGTGAAGTTTCTATCACTATAATATGTAAGTGATTACTCATCGCTTGAAACTGATTTCAAAATTTAGTTTAGAATGAGTAAAAAAATAATTATGAACGTTAAATATGGTGCTAGTCCCATGGCACTACACTTATTTTAGCTCAATTTATTCTATAGCAAACCAATATTTCACTATTTTGAAATAGACCTAATGTAGCTCTCTTCGAATATTGAGATAATATTAGTTACCTGAGAAGTAACCTCAATAACAAGCGTCGTCTCCAAGCACTGCTGTTTAAGTGACCAGGGAACCACCGTTGAGAATTTAGAAACATTAGAAAATGATGCATGGAGACGCTATCCGAACATTGAGCTATTGAAGCGTTTAAATCTCATTAATTGCTCTAAACATGTTAAAAAACTTGAAGATTATAGAGCTAGCTCTTTCAGAAGCGGTGAAGTTAAGGAATTATTAGGAAATCTACAATTTCAACAAGTAGTTCAAATAATATTGACTAACTAATTTATAGAATTATTATTGTTTCAAAATCGATTAACGTCAACGTCAACCATTTATGTAACTTCAATGTGGAAAAATGCTATAGACGCTAATAGAGTCCATTTCTTACTAGAAGAATCCGAATGGATAATAAATAATGAATAAATTATAATAAAATTGAACATCTTTGGTTTGAAGGTGATCCGACACTTCTCTAAGTTAAAAACATTGTTATGGTAGAACTTGATGAAATTGTGATGATGATTATTATAATAACGATGATTACAACAAAAATAATGATAATGATCATGATGATAATGAACATGATAATCATTATTAAAATAGAGGTGACCATGATGATGATCATGATAGTAGTAACGATGAACATGACGTTAGTGATGATGACATTTAATAATAATAGGGTACTAATAATAATACTAATAGGGACATTTTTTAAGAAGTTTTTGATACGAAATAGTGTCATAAAGTAAGATAATTGATTAAAAGTGAGAAAATAATATCAGATATCAAAAGTTTTTCAGTTGTGACGTAATAGGTTTAATAAAAACATTGAACAGTTGTTTACTTGATGATCACGCGGTTATCGTTTCCGACATTGTAACGTGTGCTGTTGTAATACAGTTTTTATTTATTATTTTGTGAATAAACCTTTTATAGGTTAAGTTCTTACTCAATCACGTTAAGAATTGAAAGCAGAATGAATTTAATCAATATAAAATATTGAAATAAGTTATATTCAAATCTTACTTCCATTAAAATGATCCTGGCAATAATTATATCCCTCAGGATGACGATCAGCACTTCCAAGCCATTTTTGTTGTATATTCGAATTTCATATATTCAGTGTTTATTTTCTACCTTAAAACGTCACGCAATATGGTGGCCTTACTGTTTACTTAATGTTTAAATTACCCACAAAATGTTTGAATTTTGAATAATTTTTTTTTTTTTCTATTAATATTGACAGAATTAAAATGAAAATTTTTTTCTCAAGCCATGCAAGTACCCTATTACATAAATAGGTTTTATATGATTTTAATAGTAACAACTCAAAAAATACATCATCCAGTAACTCGATAGGTCAGGTTTTTTGCACCCAGCTCTCGCTCTATAAATCAGAAAGCGAAAAACCGGTAAAAGGTTATTACGATGGTGAAATAAATACCGTGAATCACATAATACTTTTTATAATTCAAAAACAAAGATTTCGTTTTATTGCCGAAAAATATGCATGCTCGTGCTATTTTCGCAAATAGTAAAAATGCTGTAAAAAACTTGTTGTTGCAAAAAGTTCTACGTGTCTACATTACTTCAACCATAATATTACCATAGAAATATTTAGAAATTCGAAGAGTTCGCCAAAGGAATTTGAATAACCGAAACACAACACTTTCCGAGGTTGTTGATACTCGATTGCGTAGACATATGCTTTTGTGGAAAGCAAAAAACTGTTTTATACTGAAAGAAGGTTTATATCTCATCGAATTGGAATCCAATTCAGAAAGCAAAGGGACTATACGATTTATAGACCTTATGGTGTTCGTTCCACACTGAGGCGATGATGCGAAATATTTTCTTATAATAAACTGTCGCTATATATAGATACAGGGAAAGTTGAAACAGGGCATTTCAAAGTTACAAAGATTATCTGGTCCAATGAAAATTTCGAAAAAATATGTTCATATTTCAATGTAATCTCCTTCAAGTTCCATAGACTTTTCCCAGAGATGTTTAATCAGTTCGATACACTTTTTATAATAAGAATCGTCAAGTTTCTCAAAATAGTCATCAACTGCCGATCACCTCTTTATTACTGGAAAATCTTTTACAACTAAGCCAAATTTTCATTAAATATGCATTGTACCGCACTACTATATCTGCTAGCTCGTGCACTTTGAGTCGACGGTCATCCAGTGGATTTTCTCCAGCATTTCTGGAGTCCTCAACTCATTTGGTCGACCACTGCGATGCCGGTCTTCGTACGGCCCGGTTTATAAACTCTGCTAGGACCAGTTTAAGGCCTATCCAATAAAAGTATTGTATCACACAACGATGATTAATTTTTTCCCTGTTTACAAATCACTTTTTAGGGCTGCCAAACTAATAATAAACAACGTGGCATCTTTAAATATGGAACAAATGCTGTATGCATTGCTTATTTTCTAATATGGTATTTTTCAAGCAACTACCGCCATCTTTAGGTCAGGCCAGATACTTCTGGATCCAGCAACAATCTTTTTGGTACCTGAATTTTTGCAGTTGATTCCATATGGATTTGGTGTCTTGTACTCAAAAAAGGCATCAGACCAAAGTCAGCAGCTCATATTTATAAAAATCATCAATAAAATATACATTATAAAGTTAAATTCCTAAGTCGAATGAAATGAAATTTCATTATTATACAATACAAATATTTCATTAGATATAAAGACACAAGAAAGAGTCATCACTGAAACAAACTACTCACCAGTTTATCCCTAATTTTCCTTTCATGGTGAAATTTTTCACCCTGTTCTTCCATGGTGTCTCCTAAATTTTATAGAAAATGATCTCAAGGGCTACGTAAATAATGCACCTTATTGCCATGTTACACCCCAAGAATTAAGGATTAAGGGTTTAGTATCTATTCCTTGAATTTACGAAGGCAGGATCTTTAATGAGTTGTTTTATTCGTGAACCGTCAAATATTCCTTGCTTCTAGAATATACTAAAGGAAAAGTATCTTTAAATTACACTACAAATTAATTTCTTCTAGTTTCCACGAAATTTACAAAATGATGATTTGTTTCACTCTAATACCTCAAATCGAGCTGAATCATCATCACTTATACATCTGGATAAAAGACCGCTTACCTAAAATCCTAAAACTTCCCATTCACTCAACATCAAAAGCGACAGTGAATAAAATATGAGTCATCTCATTTTTCCATTTTTACGTCATGTTATATAATGTATCAGATAGCACAAAGTCCAGAGGTCATTTGAATTGAGGTGCACTTTAGGGATTTATCTGACAGCGACAATTTCGTAAGCGAAGGCGATGTGAGGAGTCAGGAAAGAGAAAGATAGGAGTCTTCTAAGAAACAACGCGTGCAAAAAAAAATTCCAAGCGTGACTCTGATTTCGATGTTCCGAATCAGACTCTATTTGGAATCGATGCAGACGCACATTGTATTCTATCAATATCAAGTAGGTGTTGTGTACGGTGCTTGAGGACATGATGTGACGCAAAAAAAATAAAATATAAGTAGGAAATATCGAATCGAATTGAATGCCAAGTCAATTAATTATATCTTAATCAAATAATCATTGCTTCTAGACAGTGGAAGAGAGAGGGGAGGTTTACAAATACCTAGACTAAATAATTTATACCGTGTCACAAGTTTCTATCAACTGGGCTCCAAAATCCAATCCACAGCTGTAACAGCCCAATCACAGAGACTAGCTATAAGTAAAACTGCATGGGAGTTTCTTATAATCCCCAACATGAAATGGGGCCCACGATTCTCAAGAACCGCGCTCAAAAACTGCCTTCGGTAAGGTGACCAATAGGTTAGTTCATGCACAATTATTATTACTACATAAAATCATCATCATAATCAAGCCTTTCAATCCCATGTGGATTATGGCTATCGCTTTAGAGGCTTCAAATCCTTTTTTTTTAAGGTGGATTACTCCTTGTTTTCTAATTCCATTTCCTTCATAGTTTGTCGTTTGTTTTGGTTGCTTTTGTTATTACTTTCCATTCCTTTCAGTTCCGGCATTTTGCTCTCCAGTTTTCTATATTGACTGCCCTTATGTCCTCCCCTAATTCGTTTCTTCTCCTTGGCCACAATGGGGTCCATTGCGTTATTCTTTTGATCATTTCCATTGGTTTTTTTCTCATTATGTGCCCGGTCCAGTTGAGTCTTTGTCCTTTTATGTATCTCGAGCTCTCTCTCTATTTCTTCGTTTATCTTTGCTGTTCTTTCTCCTTCCTGTGTTATGTTTGGGCCTGTTATAGTTCTCATTATCTTTCTTCTTCTCTTTTTTTTATTACTGTTGTTTCCATCGCATACGTGATTACTGATCTTATTAGGGTATTGTACATTTTTATTTTGTTTTGTTTGGTTATGTTTTTGATGTTTAGTAAGTTTTTATTTCTTCCAGAGGCTTGATAGCCCTTTTGTATCCTATCCTTTATCCTGTCTCTGGTTGTTTCTCCCAACGTTATTCCTAGATAGTAAAGGTCGATACTCTTTCAAAATTGTATTTGCTAGTTTTCAGTTGGTTTGTTCTCTGTTCTGGTTTTCCTCCTATTTTCATATATTTTGTTTTTTCTGTATTTATTTACAGTCCGTAATTTCTTGCTTCTTCTTCTAATTTGCTGCAATTTCTCACAATGCCTTCCAGAATTATAAATTGAAATACTTTTTATAAGAAACACATTTCAGGAAAAATTTCTAGAATAAAAACAAAGACAGAAAGCGGACACTTCTATTAACCAAAACATATTCAGCTCTCTAACTTAATAATAAAATTTTTCATAGTAAAATTCCGATTTACATTTTAAGCACCCTCGTATATTGAAACATCGCATTACAAATAAAGAAGTAAACTAATGCTTTAAGCATGGAAGCCCCAAAAACCAAATAAGATATGACAAAGACGACAAACCTTATAAAAGTATTTTTGGAAACAATGCAGAAACCTAAAACTTTTCAGCGCGAGCTGCCACTGGTTCTAAAACTGATCCAATCTCATATTTCGAGAGTTTAAAGTGATACTAATCACTGGAGTAAGTACCTTCGAACGTATTGTGGATATGGAATTTATATCAATTTCTCGTGTCCACAACGGATAAAAATTAGTTGGAAAAAGTCCCATATAAATCAGAGCTAAACACTTGTTAACGACTTGCACCCCATTTCCCAATATTTTATCACAACAAAATAACGTAATGCATGTTTTAGAGTAGATTAGAGATTATTTATTACAGCGACGTCACAACTTTATTCGGTTTGAAAATTATAGAGCAATAAACAATAATTTCAGTAATTTAGTATAGTTTTTCATTCTAAAAACTGTATTTTGATCCCGTCGATAGTTATGTTAGTTTCCTATGGGACTGATAAATGTTCATTTGAAGCTTTGACTATATGATAGTAGACAATATGATAGTATTCACATAATATGGCCCCAACCACAACCTAGAATGTGTTCACTTCGTTTTAAACCTCGTTCAAATTATCATTACTATCATCGCTGAGAATGGAAACGTTGATTCCATAGGACAACAACGCTGGTCTAGTTTTTTCTCTTTTTTTCATGTATGACTTCATCAAATTTTTTTCTCTAAACACGGAAACTTAGGTTTCACAGTAAAAAATCCTGAATTATAGTCACAAAATGAATTAATATCGGTCAATTATCTCATTATATAGTGAGAGAATTTATGTTATTTTTTGGTTTTTTTTTCCTTTTCATGGTTTCTATTGTAGTTCCTCGGCAAATTGACCAACAAAAATAAGCAAGCGTTGCTGCTGACCATTTCCCACTGTAGCGTTTTTCCAATCTGCTTTATATCCTGATTAAACTTTTCATTATGTGTTCATCTGATACGACTCCAAGATTTTCAGGAAACAAATCTAAATGTGAGTCCAAAAAATGAATCTTGATATTGCATCCTAAAGCTTTATAAGCAGAAAGAAGCTCCCGAACAGATTTATCGGTAGATCTGAGCTTTTCTATTTCTAAGAAAATTATAACAAACTCTCACAAAAGCTACCCAAGCTTTTTTCCGCTTTGCTAAGCTTCGAATCAAAAGCTCTTTTCATCTTTGCGTCACTGATTTGATGAAATTCCATTTTTAGTTATTGACAACCTGCACTATCTTTATTGATAGCTTTCACAAAGTTTTTCAGGAGTCCCAGCTTTATTAGAAGGGGTGTCATTTTTCAGCTACAAATATTCCATAGGTATTAGAAAATATTCAATTTTCTGAACTAATACCTCTAGGCATTCATCACCATTATGGAGTAGAACGGCTTTTAAGCTTATTTTGAAGTATCAATAAAAAGTCTTAATTCACTAGAATGTTCTGGAAAACTCAGTTCTTGATAAAGCCTTACAGCATCATTACAATGTACCAAATCATCTTCATTGGAGAATTAACTCGTGAAATATTCTTGCCTCGTACTAAAATATGAAACTCTAGTACTTCCATCCGATACCCACTGCTTTAATCTTGATCCAAGTGATGTCGCCTTTGAATTTTGAAGATCTAACAAGATCATTTGAACCACCTTGTTTAACTAAATGAGGTTCTTTAGATGGACTGGAAGATCCAGACAAAGTGTATGAAAATGAAGTTGGCAAAAAGAAAACTCGATCAGATTGTAGACCAGAAATATTTTTATTTTCCACCTTAATTATTAGTGGAACTATAAGTGAAGTGCCTTCTCAACGAGAAATAGATTTCTTTGCAGATGGGACAATCTTGTTTTTTTTTCTAGAAGTGATGGAAAAAATCGGCCGACGGGAATAGATTCAGAATCGTCAAACGAGGCTTGAACCAGGAAGTTAAAAAATATAATCAAAATATATTGGGAGACGTTGAAAGATTACAAATTCGTTGCAAGTCATTGAAAAAATAAGAAAACCTATATTGATATGATTCGGTGAGATCCATTCATCAATCTCTGTTAATAATACCAAAGAAGTAGTCAGCGAGTGATGTAATGTAATGTATTTAGAATTATGTTTCTAAAATAGTTCCATACAGAAAGCGTGAAGCAATCTATTGTAACTATATATCCAAAAGCTAGGAACCAAACGAATCTTCGCCTGTATGTATGTATACATTGCACCCCAATGAATCTATTGTGTCCCATTGTTTTCCTGCGATACTAGAGAACCCAGTATTAACAGCTGATCCATCAACCCCACACCAGTCTTGTATATGGGATGGCTTCAATTGCCAAAGATCTTCGTCTTCTATTTAATATCTACCCAGGTGTAGTGTTCTGGAGTTTTACACTTCGAAAGAATGTCGATCTATTCAACAAAATCTGCACGCCGCTTTATCTGCTGGATCTAGCGTCTAGAGGTCTCCCATCCAGCAGATCTACTCTGGTTATATGTTTCCAAAAAGAGTATTTGCTTGTATTTAACCCTATAGGTGATCCCAATAATTGGTTTTGCTCCAATCTACCTTCTTTTCCATTGCTCTGTGGCTGATACCACAGCAGAATTCAAGTCCCATGAAGGTTTCGTTTGCCGAGCTCAACTCTTTAATTTCCGGTGTATCCTGGAATCCATTGAACGGTAATTTTATTCTCACATGAAAGTATTAAAATTTTTGGCCCTCCTGGTATTTAGGAAAAAAGAAAATAACGTATAAACTGACAGTAATGATAAATATTGCGTAGGTGAATCTTTATCGAATTGTCTAATTCTTATTTATAAGTCATGATAAAAGCAAAATAATACTAATAATTCATTTATGGATTATATTGACAAAGAAAAACAAAACATTTTCAATCGAGTTGGAAATTTTGTTCATTGAACCAAATTACATACTCGAGGTCTTAACGGCAAAACTTGTTGAGCACTTGTTACCAAAGAAATATTTTCACCGATATTAGAACTGATCCTAAAAAAGATCAAACATAAACTTCAGACTCGACTAAGAAAATGAAGTTTTCTTATTAAACAAACATATAAATGGAAAAGGGAGACGTAGAGGGTGAAAAGATTTTTTTTTCTTGGAAAAATCATCAAACAATTTTCGTGGAAGAGGTCGCACGTAAATACCAAATACGTTAAAGGTTCCATAAAATATACTTTCCGTATTTCGATTCGATCCAAAATTGAAATCAATTTTTGAGGGTAAATAATACATGTGAAAACTCCTTCATGTTAATAACAAAATTTTCGATTCGAAAAGCTATTTAACAACCGCATATTTATCAATATTTCTGATTCAACTTATAACCTCGTAATATTCTGAAAATCCAAAGTAAACGGAAATTTCTGCGCTACCGAGTAATTTTCATCAACACCAAATATAGAAACAATTAACCAGTCAAAAGATTTTAGGGCATTTCCAAATAGTTGAATTTTTCAGTCACGCTTCAAAGTTACGAAACATGGCATTTATGTCCTATTTTAGGATCATTTAGCACTAAAATATCTTGTCCTTTTGCGCGTTTTCATTTTTTTAGGTTTCTTCCATGTTCAGCCGCACGTTGGAACGCGAATTCAGTCACAAATGTTTGACGAATCGTGTAGAACCGGCTTAATATTAAAACTAATTTTTGAATACTAATTTGTATACAATAATACAGATAGTAAAGTTCAAACAATTACTTCCAGCATAAAATCTCGAATATGCTCCATGTTACTGTTGTACAAACAACTTTGTTTGTAATTCGTGTATGAAATTCATGTTTAACACTCTCATTTGTCATTAAAACACTCATAAAAAAAACTATTCTAGTTTAATTCCTGTTTTAAAAGTTCTACGAGAAGATCAATTTGATATTTTTACATTTCGATTTTGTAAATCTGAGACTGCGCGCTTACTTCGTCCACTAGTTCTACCTCTCTTAGTCCGTGAAGGATATAAAAAGAAATTTACGAAACCTGGTGAATCTAATAGGCACTTCTGCACTGATGTCTTTATGATTTTGGCACAAGTAGAGATTGTTCAGAGACTGACATAGGATATCTTCATCCTACTAACTACGCCAGATAAGATATTTTACACGAAAAATATCTTTCTAATAACAAAATGTATTTAATGTGAAATACATATTTAGAGTTACACACAGAAAGAATAATAATAAAAATATGAAGTTAAATCGTTAAATGCTGACACAGATTTTTATATAATGTGAGCAAAATAACTCCACAAAACTCCTCTCTCCTTAAGTAAAAACGACAATGCCAAAGGGATTGTTTCGTTTGGGTCGTTGGTTGACTTTCTCAATCTTCTTCAGTATGAAATGTCTCCAACATGGATAATATGATGAATAGTAGAAGTCCGGGAGTATTACGGAAATTGAATGGGTTGTTTTGTGCGCTTTTTTGTTCCAGCGAATTCCCAATCAAATTTCGGTAGTATCAAAAGGTTTACAGGTTAGTTTTTCGGTTTTCAATAAGGTAATGATGCAAGAATCTGCACTGATGTTTCGTGATTTTGGCACAAGTAGAGGTTGTTCATAAACGGACATAGGATATCTTCATCCTACTGACTGCGCCAGTTAAAATATTTTATACGAAAAATATCTTTCTAATAATGAAATTTATTTAATATAAATTACAAATTCATAGATCCAGAGTTACAAACACAATGAATAATAATAAAATAAAGTTCTTCTATCGTTAAATGATGTCACAGATTTTTATATAATGTGGGCAAAATATCTCCACATAACTCGTACTAAAAACGCCTTAAGTAAGTTAGTAAAAACAAAAAATGTTTCCCAAATATGTAAAGAGAAAATAAGAGAATGAACCCTCCTCATCCCTTTCCCAGAGAATTTTCTTTTGTTTCGTAACGTTTTACATGAAATATGTTTGTGCTTGTTTCTTGCAAGAAATGATCGAATAGTGGATCACTCTTGTAATGATGCAGCTTGGATTTCCAACTGTTATGTCCGAACTTTTTCCTCATCACACGCCTCAACGAACGTTACAGAACACTGTTATTGGAAAACGTGAAGATCTTCTCCGAGAAAAAAATCCTCTCACTTCTTTAGTACAAACAGGAGCGTATCAACATCGAATTTGATGTAGAATACTGAGATTGTATTGTTTGAAAGAAATCCAATCTAATACAATAATATCTGTTAATACATTTATCATTTTTATATTATTGATTGGTAGTTTTTTAATTTGGTGATCTTCACATTGTGTAAGATTTTTCTTCTTTTTAACACACACAGCAGACACATAGCCCGTTTAGCAACTTACCAAGGGGATTTATTTTATCAAAAAACCACTTATATCATTCATTCATCATCATTCATCAATTTTCATGAAACTTGCCAAGGCAAGGCAAACAGAAATGAGGTACTCTCTCATTCTATAGAAACGACCTTCTTTATTGCAGAATCTATATGTATGGAGAGATTCATGTCGAAGCTTCCGTTTGCACTTCTACAAGGACTTCATACTTTTGTAGTAGTCGTCGTACAATTTCTTACTAGAACTTGGTGATGGACATTTTTGTCTGAAGAGGATTATTAAAAATTACCAAATCGTTGACTAGCGAGGTTCCAAAAATAAAATCAATGGCTAATGTGTAATTCCATTTTACGAAACGTCGTAAACTAGGTGACATCTTATCTGATGTATCAATCGTAGTTTTAATTTGATGACCATTTGACGTTTTATCACAAAATCAATCCCTCAATTTCACTCTTCCTCAATTTTCTCAACCTCTTTGAGATTACTTTCTCTGTTGGAGCTGACCATACCCAGCAGATGAGTTTTCTATCTAATAATCTATGTGCTAAACCTATACTGGAGTAGAAGTTATCATTGACAACTGTTCGGCTCTAATTCAACAGATTCCACCACGTTTATGGCACAGTTTGAAGACCTTCACCACGTATGTACTCGCTTCATTCGGTATGTACTGTCCTATCACAAATCGACCTCCAAAGGATACTAGAGATTCGTCAATACAGATAGATTCAGACGGTACTAGAATATTTTGAAAATACTGAATCAATTTTTCCCAGCTTCCATAGTTTGGAGAGTCACTGCGCATCATCTGTGGAGTGCCAGAAGCGGGAAGTGATTAAAACCGGTTTCGTTCCAAAGTTGCTGGGACTATGTCATTTCTGGAGGCATTTGGTCCAGACCAATATACCCAACAAGGCCTAGAAAGTTTCTCATTTCAATCTCATTTGTCGTTGTCATTTCAATTTGGAAGAACCAGATTTCACAAAACCTGATTAGATGTAGCACTGGACAAAGTCTCCTTCAAATTATACCAGAGCTTACTTCGAAATTAAATTTCATGTGTTTGCCATATTGAAAGGTTCACTCACCAACTCATTCACTTCTTCATCTCCAGAAGTAGTGGTAGTAAAAGTGGAGCTTGACGATTAAGAAATCTTCGTTTATTTGACGATGATAAAGGATCTTCATTGACGATAAAATCAGGATAATCTGATAAATAATCTATCGATTCTATTTTGTTGTATCCTCATCTGAATTTATATAATGCACTAAGTAATGTTGGTCTGTAATAAGAACTGGGGGTAGGAGGATTGAAAGTAGTAAATTGGTAATAAAAGGTGTTATCAGGTCAATCACCTATTTTTTTGTTTCGAAAAGAATAGAACCTGAGACCTGATAGAGCGAACAAAATTATGAAAGTATGGGTTAAAATGCATGAGGGTTGTTATAAGGGAGTGTAGGAGGTAAGTTTGTGTATATTCGACATCGAATTTGTAATCACTGACCTCAAAAACCTCCGAATGGGAGATTTAAAGTCGATAATGTGATTTTTTTAGTTTTGGCCAGCTTTTTGAGGATCTCACTGAGTATATGCCCGCTACATTTTTGCCCTAATGACTATAATGATTATAAAAATGCATGATACTGAATCAAGATTATGTCAGTATTCTGAAATGATTTTTTTCTCGACTCATAATATAAAAAGATTTTTCAAATATTCGGGTAGTGAATTGCATACAACTCGATTCATTTAATTTTTAATTCAATACGAAGCAGCTATTTTGAACATATTTGAAAATCAACAATGTTCCCTTGATAAAACGGAAATTAAATTACTGTTAACTTTGTTAAATTGAAATATTTGCGGTAACGACTTTTCAGTATTATTTTCATTATAAACCAGCATGAATTAGAAAGTATTGATAGATCGGTGAAGTATTTCACTTGAAAACCAAAAAGGAGGATTCGTGGAATTCAGTAATCGATTTCATATTGAATCAAAAATTTAATAAAATAGTTGAAGATTATATTGAAACAATAAATTCAACTTTTATTAAAAATCCCTTTAAATATTAATTAGCTCCACATTTTCCTTTCACGAGCGGTTCTACTTTCTCTTGCGAAGAGTCAACAGTAATCACTTATCATGGCCGAATCCCATCGTCCTTGATACCGAATTTCCATTTTCCTATATCCTGGTGGAACCTTTCACCTTGTGCTCATAACTGAAAGCTCCCAAATTTTCGGGAAAAAATGTCAGATGCGAATAGAGAAGATGAATTTTCAATGAAATTCGACCACCAAGGGATTTGTAGGTGTCTAGAAGTTCTGTTGGTAGTTTGGATCCATATTATTGCCCAAAAACCCCTCACTACACTAACAAATGCCTTCCATGCTCTAAGTTCCTGTTTGGTGAGTTTTTTTGCAAAATTGTCATCGTCCAGCAACTTTTATTATTTGTGGCCCAATGAGAATACCTTTCCTTAATTTGGCCTCACTCAACTGGGGAAGGACTTCCCTCTTTATCCATAGCCTCTACAAAGTTTTTCATCAATCCAAGTTTAATGTGAAGGGGGGCAGAAAGAAATTTTGGGGATCTACAATAGGTATAAACTCAACATTTTGAGATCCCGGTTGAAACTCACTTCTTGCTTGCCAATTTTTTGATCTACTGTCCAACTGTCCCATTGACAAAGAAATGTTTCGTAAACACTCCCTTGAAATAGATTTTTTACACATTTTCGGAAAATGGCCTGGCTTGCGCTTTCACTATGAATTCTCCAGAAATATACCAAAATTTGTGAGGAGTAGTTCTGCAAATACGGCGCGTTTGACTCGAGATTTTCGATTTTCGTTATTATAATCCCTTTTTCACTATGAATTGAGAACCACTTACCATGGAACTCAACAGAATACTAATTTTTAATGTTATTTTTATGTTTATTATTCTGAATAATACAGTTCAGGTATATTTTCGGCCATAAAATTTACCAATACTAACCGCCCCCTTATAAAATCACCTACTTGCTAATGTAAACAGGAATAATTAAGCTATTGAAAAGTGGTACGTGTTAGGGCTTAATAAATATTTTTCTATTATTCTATACGGGTATAGTATGTGGCCTTTGTTACAAAAATCTTGTCGACTAGTAATCATTTTTCATAGTAGTATAAATTATAACCTAGTCTATCTTCTATAGAAGCTGGGTATTGACACTGTTCTCTGAATTATACCACAGCTTGTTCATTTAAATTAACTCTTTCAACATTTTTTCCCATAAAACATTCCATAATTTCTTTGAAATAGAAGCAATTTTTAACTTTATTCAAAAGTGGTGCAGCTTCAAAAACTGATCAACATGTGATAAAATTTAGAGTCTTGAAACGGTATAGTTTGATCTGGGATATTATTCTGATTATATATATGGAGTGAGATCTGCGCAAATAACTATTATCTTCAGACAGAAGCAAAGCAAAGGTTTATGTAGCAAAGTTTATTATTCTTTGTTCGTCGTCTGCGATCAATTTATTTTCGTATAATTCTATTATGTTATTTAAAAGGTACTTGGGGTTATTGAGCAAGACTTCCAACCACAGATTATCACAACCGGCATAGTCGAAGTGCTACTTAACTTCACCCAGAAAACTGTACTTTTAACTTTTAGCATTAAGAGTTAAGGAGGTTTTATCCATTATTTCCATTTTATTCAATCACAACAACGCTGATTTTAATATTGAGAAACTATCCAAAAACTTCATTAGCATGTTATTAGTTTTTGCTACATATCTATATGAAATTTTAAATTATTTAGCTGCCAGTAAGTGAATCGATACTGATTTTAAGGATTATAACATCAAAGAATCGCCTAAACACGTTTATTTCCTGATAGAAAATATAAAGATGAGAATTTATGGTATAGTTTTGTTTCCTTGGGAGTATTTCAATGAAAAAATTGAAACCTTCAGTTCATTAAATATATCAAAAGATGGATGGAATATCAAAATTGTTTCAGTGGCTTTTATTTTCAATTATAAAATATCCCGTAGCTTTCATTTTTTTTAATGAAAATAAACTCAAAAAATATGCACTGATAAAGCTTCTCAACTTAATTTACTGTACGCAGCAATGCACAAGACCTTAGGGCTTTTTCATATTATTTTAGTAGAACAAACATGAACAATTCTTGGTATTTTACACAACTAAATGTTTAGCGTTTCGAAAAAAAAGGAAAGTTTCCGTTTTTTTATCAAACATATATAATTTAAAAGAGAGGGAATATTATTCTATAAAATTTCTCTGATTACAACAAAAGAAGAAGAGATAAGAAAATGTTTCCAAATTATATTTCATCTTGTCAAATTGTTAAGCACAAAACCTTAAAAATACATAGATAAATTAGAATTATATGTAAAATATTACTTCGATAATAGTCTTTCACTTCACAAAAAATTCGTAATAAAACAGCATTCCCCTTGTTCTTCTAATTATCCCCCTATTTTGTTTTTAATTTTTTTTTAAATGAACTTGCAGTATATGTATTTGAAACTGTTCTAACTTTCCAGTTAAGCACTGGTAAGTAATTTTGGAAATTTGGACCAACAAATATTCCAGGCTAAACCTTCCGATAACTTCCGAAAAAGTTTATCAAAAATGTGAAAGCTTCAGATCTTTCATTAGATTTTCTACGAATTGTTCCATAACGATTAAGTGTAAAAGGGACATTGATACATTTCTAGTTTCAGCGAAAGGTTCACGTTTAACATTTTGTTTCTCAATACAAAATTCAGTTTTTACTGGCCATGATCGTTGGATATAGTGTTGAGCATCTACTCTACAATCCCATTAAGAATACTACCAACTTAAATTACAGAAGGCAATTTATTTCCGTTATGTATTAAAACTGTTTCCAAGCTTTTCTTTGAGTTGTCAATAAATAAACGGGACTCACTGGGAACACAGTGCATCTCAATTGCTTGAAACATTGACAGTCCATCTTTTTTGGTAAAGAATGTGAAAAAATTCAAAAGCTGTGCCTCAATTTTAGGCAAATTCAAATCCTTTATTGAGCAATTAAAATTCTCTGAGGTAAGAAAATGAGGATATGGTAGTTCCTATGATAGTACAAATCTTCTTCTCTAATATTTTTTTTGAACTCTGCGATGAGCTTCATTGAGACCATTTATTCAGATACTGGCAGTCCAAGGCTATGAAAGATTGGGGTCGAAGACAAAGCAAAAGCTGGGTATTCAATGGTCTTTACATTTTTGCCTTTACGTCTTTCATCATGATTAACTACGCAAAAATAACATTCTCCGACTCTAGCCATTTTCCATCTCTCACCTCGATACCAAACTAAATTATATAGAGATAATAAAAAAAACTTAATTTTGTGAGAGGAAACTTTTTTCTCACTAAAAATTTGTTCCCCACCTTCTAAAACTTCTAAACATCGTTTGCAATTACCGCAAGCAGGATGTGGAGCCCACGGCTCATTTAAATTATATACATGGTATTTAAAATAAGCTTCGTAGACGTCACAGGTGATGGAAGAGGCTTTCAATTAGTAAGAACTAAAAGCCATATCTACGAAATCACTGGTATATTTAACAACTTCTGACAACCAGTCGGTAACCGTAGCATTTATGTTGACAACCACAGGTAGAACTGTCTCTCTGTTCATTATGCGGAATAAAGTATGGCACGTGTTTGTTGATCGACTCTAATTGCACGTTTTCGATTTATCGTGACCTACAATCAACTTTACTATTTTTTAACGACTTTCTGGCTCTGTGTCTCTATTCATTGGGCTAAATAAAGTATGGTACGTGTTAGCAGATCGACTCAAATTGCACTTTTTTGATTTATCGTCGTCCACGATCAACTTTACTCTCCTGGAGGAGGAAAATTATCTTTGATAATCTGTGTGATAGTTACTTCATCTTAATTTTTTCGCGGTTTTTCTAAAAGCATCATAACAATTGAATCCTTTTTTTAATTTTTCAATGAAATAACCCAAAAAACGGATTTACTATCACAAAAGCAAATTTTTTGAGGAATGAGGGTGTTTCTTCTTTATTTTTAAGCAAAGTAGATACAATCACAAAATATATAAATATATTTTACTACACAGTAGCAATAGTTTGTTCAATTGCATTTAATTCATCGAAAATTTGATTGTAACAAATAATTATATCATCCAAACATATACATAGGAAGTTATATAACAATCTTGAAAATGGCTTTTGTTATTTCATATCATATATTGATTGATATTATTCAAAATACTTTTGGTTGTTGAAATAAAAATAAAAATTTATATTTTGCATCTGATCCCGACAAATAATATAACTGTGAACTCATCTCAATAGAGGTACAATATGCACAAAGAAGATACCTGTAGAAAAGCTAACATGATAATATAGATTCCATTCTCGTAGATTAGAGCTTCTTCCAGTTGTTAACAAATCTGAAGTTGGCGTCTATTACAAAAATTTCAAAGATCAAGATTCAATGGTGATCAATTGAGGTGCTCAAGTTTCCGGAAACTACTACAAGATCTGCTTATACAAGCTAAGGCACACATAGATAGACCTTCTGCGTCTCTATCCAAACAACTGCTCATCGTAAATAAGCGCGAAATTCGACTGGTAACTGGACTTTAATGAGACACGGTCATCTACGAAGTCATTTCCGTACTATATCCCTCATCCATGATTTAGAATATAGCTGGTGCATAAACTGTGGTCCAAGTCATCTGTGATTATCCAGTACTCAAATAAGCCTCAAAGGTTGCCTAGTGACGTACGAAGTTTCGAACTAAAGCGCCTGATTGGATTTTCAAAGGACATTAGTTTTGATAATGCCTATCAGAAGGCAAATATGTCTAACAGTCCTTGATGTCCCACTTTCCTACTATAAACTATGATCTGTTTGTTCGACAAGAATAATTTGATATCACAGATTGATATAAAAATCTTATACGATGTTCACGATCGAAATCATGATTTATCCAAGGAAAGTATTAAGTGTTTAAACAAAACTGATTCTTTTGAATTAAAATTACTGATTTCACCTATAATTTCCCGTAAATATTTTTTCCTCCAATTATTTCGAGCGTACCGAAGATAAAGGAAAATATTCAACAAAGATAAAATGGCAATAAATAGTTTAAGCGCAGTAAAATTTGTTGCTGCTTAATTTCAGGGTAAACTTTGTGTTTCCGGAAAAATAACGTCGTTAGAAGTTTTTGCTCGAACGAGTTCGATCAGAACGTACACACCGCTTCCGCATCCTGAGTTTCGAGCATGCAAGAGTACATATTCAACATCGATCTGCTATTGTCGATGAAACTCATAATCAAATGAATTCAGGGGCGCTCACCTGGCTACGGTCGTGTATCTAAAGCGAAATATCGTGAGCAATACGTGTGAAATTGTTCGGACTATGTTTATTTTTTTTAAAACGTGCTGTTTGTATGAGATGTAAAACAACAAATATTGTTTTTGGAATATATAGACTATAAATAGCGAGCTTCGCATTGGAATTTGATTATGGACACCAATTCAATGTATACCAATGTTTTTTGTATTCGATTCCATTGTAAATTCTTATAATTGATTCGTGTTGGGTATAAACTGAATTCGTGGTTTTTAAATTGACAATATTTCAAAAATAAAACACATGATCTAACTGAAAAACATCAGAAAATTCTGAAAAATGTATCATATTACATCACTCAATAAGTCGTGTAACTGACACACAAATGGCGCACCTATTGACAAATCCATATGACGTTTATGAAGTACCAACATTCGGAAGACTTCATGTGAAATTTCATGAAATTTCGATTAGTCAGATAAAAGTTATTTTGAAAACATGTTTCATGTGTTAATTAATCATTGCTTCTTAAAAAAATACCATATAAGCTTAGAAAAGGTTTTAGAATTGCTATCGGCACTCTTCTCCATCGAAAAGAACCATTTGTTATTGGTTTGCTGAATTTAAACTTGGTCGATCATGGTAAACGTTCTGGTCGTCCAATTGAGAGGGTTACTCCATAAAACATCGTAAAAGTCCATAAATTGATTATAACTAATCGTGAATTTGAATTGTGTAAGATAGCTGAGTCCATGAAGATATCAGAAGGCAGTGTGTTAACAATTAAGCATGAACATTTGACCATGAGAAAGCTGTTTTCAAAGTAGGTGCCACGTTTACTTATAGTCGATCAAAAACAACAACGTTTCGATGATTCAGAGCAATTTTTGGCAATGTTTACCAGTTATAAATCAGATTTATTCCGTCGATATGTGACAATGGTAGAAATATGGATCCATCACTTCACTCCGGAATCAAAACGATCATCATCTCAGCCGATGAGCCACGTCCGAAGCGTCCAAAGGCACAACAGTCAGCTGGGAAGGTTATGGAAATACATTCAAAAGCGAATACTACATAGAGTTGTTAGATCGTTTGCAAAAAACGGCCTCAAATGTCGAAGAAAAAACCACTGTTTCACCAAGACAATGCACCAATTCATAAGTCTATAGCAACCATGGTAAAATTGAACGAATTGCATTTCGCATTGCTTCCTCATCCACCGTATAGGCCAGATCTGTCCCTAAGTTATTATTAGTTACTTGCCGGAAAGAAATTCAGCTCAAATGAAAAAGCAATTGCTGAAACTAAAGCCTATTTTGAAGCAAATGATAAATTATTCTACAAGCACGGCATCGAAACGTTAGGGAAGCGTTGGAATGATTGTAGAAAAATTGTGTTTTTTAGTGACTTATTGAGTGATGTGTTATGTTATACCCAGTTCACATCAATTAATCAACTCAAATTAAAGTCGAAACTCATTACAGAAATGCACGTTTTCAACATAACTTATATGCAAGTCAAAGAATCAAGTAGGTTGGTCCGGCGTAGATTATTGTGTTTAAAATAAAAGGAAAAGTAAACTTCAGTACAGTAAACCTTACTACATTGTAACCTTTAGCTGGAGTCTAAGTTTATCACCAGAAAATTTGAATAAAATTAAGTTTCACGTCAACCCACCCAAATCTATTACTTGAGGAATTGTTAAGACCAAGAAAGGCGGAAAGACACTAAAAAATTGGTCAATAAACAAAGGTATAAGAGGTTACATCACCGGATGTAAACCTCATCAGCAAATTAACTCAAAAAATGGAAAATATTCTGTTTGTTAATAACAGTAACATTTTGAGTATTTCTTTGTTAATGTATTTTGGCACAGTAATCACTATGGATGTATTTATTTTAACGTTAGAGTTATGGAAGAGATTAATTTGTTATCGAACCTTGGAATGTATTGTAAATCTTCCTCTACCTATCTACATTCAAGTGCTTAAATCAAATTAAATTTCAGTAAAATTGTGATTCCTTATATTCCTTACATTCGCTGGTGATTTTTTTTATCATTGTGCTCACAAAGACATTTTAATACAACTGACTTGTTTAACTAATGTCAAGAAAATGAGCAATTCTTTGTTTAGAAAGCCACTTTGATATTATATATTATTACAACCTATTTTTAAGCTCAAAAATCCTTTTTCCTCCGTAACAACGAATTTCGTTACTTGGTGAGATCAAAAACAAAAACAAAACTGGAAGATTTATAGTTAAGTTAAACATAACGTTTTAATTCAGTCCTCCACTCACGATATATTTTCTACAATCTAAAACTTTCGTTCGATTTATCATTTAAACGAGATCTTTCGCGATACAACTGAATTCAATTACAAGCCGAAATTCTTAATTTATCTTAAACTTCTGTGTCGAGTAGAACATTTATCAGTGAAGTGGGAAAATTTTAATTGAGAACTAAGTCGCTAAGATCTTAAACTTCCAGAAACTTGTGAATGTCCGTTGCAAGTTGGTTAGTTCTGCATTCGGATGCTTCTGAAAGGATAGCTGGGTCCTTTGTGAAATTCCATTAAATTTGGATTCATGTAGTCGTAACAATGTCTAGAAGAAGACAAGTTCTTATCGACACCTCTAAGAATAGCCAAATTTTTTTCAAAGCATGTTCCTGCAGAAAGTAATATGAAGGTGATAAATCAGATTTTTTTCAGACAATAAACTACGGGTATTAACTTAATCAATATGGAAACTGAACTAGATTCTAATGTTGGAGAAACTGAGTCTTCGTTATCAACAGTAAATATTGAGTAGCAGAGTTTAAAAGAGGCCTGCGAAGACCAGAATTGCAGTGGTCGACCAAATGAGGTGACGACTCCTGAAATGTTGAAAAGAATCCACAAAGCAGTACTGGATGATCGTCTGCTGAAAACGAGTGAGCTAGCAGACTTAACAGACATTCCAAAAAGTACGGATTTGGATATGAGAAAGTTACGCGCAAGATGGATTGCTCACAATGGCCTCGTTTCATAACCATGGATGAAACGTGGGTTTATCAATTCTCACTTAAAATAAAGCAACAATCAAAACAATGGACTGAAAAGGGAGAACCGACTCCAAAGAAAGCAAAGACCGTTCCATCTTCAGGCAAGGTCATGGCGTCTTTTTGGATGCGCATGGGATAATTTCCATTGACTATCTTGAAAAAGGAAAAACTATCAACGGCGAGTATTATGTGAACTCATTGCAACGTTTGAGTGAAGAAATCGAGAAAAAATTGCTAAGAAGAAAATGTTGTTTCATCAAGACAATGTACCTACTCCCAAATTCGTTATTGGAATGACCGAAAAAAATGACTCAAAAATTGAATTACTACCTCATGTACTCTATTCACCAGATCTAGCCCCGTCGTATTATTTCCTTTTCCAAGAATCCATGGTCAAAGATTAATGGCTATATTTTAGATCTTGATGATTCTTATCATGGTGTGTAAAAGTATATAGAGCTAAAACGAGATTACATTTTCCAAAAAAACAATGCCAAAACAGTGGACAATTTCAAATCCTAATTGTATGATAAGACAATAAACTTGTTATAAGTAGAAGTGATGATAATATAAAATGAATTGAAGTGCAGATTTTCATTTAACACATTTAATATTTTTGAAAATTTTTGATTGTTTTTAATTTCTATGCAGTTCTTAGTTAACAAATCTGGCTCGTATTATACCAATAAATAGAAGTTGGTTTCCTGAATAAATTTATGGCTACGTTGCTAGACCTATATCGCAACATAAAATTCAATATCAATCAAATCGACAAAACCCAATTCGTTCGTCAGCATCTGACACATTCAGAATTTATCGCAACTTGGACCGTAAAGATGTAGAACATTCTGATTGATGACCCATTGTCGAATGCAATAGCACTTCGGGAGATTGCTCAATAGAAATAATAGGGCTTTATGGGCAAATACATTGACAACATGTGAATATCAAGGTGTTTACACAACCCAGCGATTAGGTGATTAGGTTCGTAGTTTGTCACAATGATCGGAGCAACGATTTCAAGTACATTAGAACCAAAATTGCGTCCTTCACATTTGGACATCACAATATATGGTGGATATGATTGGACAGAACAATTTTTTCAATCTGTATTATATGGGGTTATATAGAAAGTACTTCACTTATCTTAATTACAGTATATTTCGAATAAATGTCGTTGTTATTAATATACATACGAGGATAGGCCCAGAAGTAATCAGCTCAACAAAAAAAAAACACAAAAATTGCTCAATTTTTCATAATAAGAATCGTCAAACTCGCTCAAACGTTGAAATAATTTCACATAATAGTCTCCGTTGATAGTTTTTCCATTTCCAAGATAGTCAATGAAAATTATCCAATGGACATTCTAAAAAACTGACGTCATGACATTGTCTGCAGATGGAACAGTCTTTGCCTTCTTTGGAACCGGTTTTCCCTTTTCAATCTATTGCTTTGATTGATCTTTTGCTTGGGTTGTGGGATGATGGAACCACATTTCATCCGTGGCTACGAAACAGCGCAAACATTTGTTTGAAACATTGCTAAACACTCGAAGGAAGTATCTATTTTTGTTCCATTGTGAGCAAACGTGGCGCACATATTTCTCATGTCCAAATGTTCAGTTAATATGCAATGTATTGCGCTTTTTGGAATGTCTACTATCTCTGCTAGCTTGCGCATTTCCAGTCGATGATCATCCAGAACCGCTTTGAGGGTTTTCTCAAACATTACTGGAGTCGTCACCTCATATGGTCAACCACTACGCTGCTGGTCTTCGAACGGCCTCGTTTAAACTCTGCTATCCAATATTTTACTGTTAATAACGAAGAAGCAGTCCCACCCATAGTAGAATCTAGTTCAGTTTGTTTATTGATTGAGTTAAGAGGCATTTCAAATAAAAGTATTGTATCACATAACAATGACCAATTTATTCCTTGTTTACAAATTTACTGAAAATTTCCACCAAACAAATACTAAACAACGTGGTCTCTTCAAACTTGAAATATAAGCTGTATAGATTATGTACTTTTCAAAACAATGGTAACTACCGCCATCTCTAGGTAAGGCCAGGTACATCTGGGACCATCCTCGTATCATCTTTGAACTATGGTTTGGTGAGAACAACTTAATTCCCCATGTCGCTTCAATTCAATTTTTTCCATCAAGAAGATTTTGAGAAAATTGACAAGTGATTGATGGTGTGTGTCTTGGCGCGTTCTATTGACCAACTCGTTCACTTCTTTGGAGTTTCCTTCAGTAATCTGGTCAATTGTTAACAGTACTGAAGCGGCTGTATCAGTACAAAATATTTTACAGGAAAATAATTTGGTTGGATGAAATTAGAAGGAAATTTAAGTAAATATCATGTTATAATGTTTGATAAGAATATATTGAAATACACGGATACAAAACCTGATGATAAAGTTGCAGAATTCTCACTGTAAACAGCAGAAATTTCTATGCATGTTTGTGATTCGATGTAGCCTTTTGTATAGTAAAGAAGCATTGCTAAATGTATCGCTTCAAAGTTTTCAACAGAAACACTTTCTTCACAGAAATCTAACCTCAAATGCTACTGCTACTTCCCCAACACCATCTACCGTGAAAATTTGAATCTGTAATACGAATACTTTTATTTTTTTTTTTAGTTTTTACTTGGGAATGATTTTTTTTTCGAAAATAATAATCCTCGATGTAATATTGAACTTGTCGAATGTGCAAATTCTATGCTCCGCCAAATCGCAATCAAAGCGGTAAGCATCTTAACTGCCTAGCCATAATTATAACAAATAATGCCCTGTAGTGGATATTAGTTTCAGTAGCCGACAATCTCCAACTTGGCTAGGATTAATTTCCCTAGTGATGGTCGATAATTAACCCCGACTGGGAATAAAATTAGGACAAAATCCCTTAGGCCAGACCCTACTTGTTATCGCTCTCTGCTTTCTAATTGTCTAATAGATTCGGATTGGCCGATTCAAAGATCATTACTTAATCTCCAGTCACGTTTATCATTTGTTTCACGGGTGCGGCAAAGGAAAAGTATGAAATTTTGTGTTTTCTTTATTGGGTTAGGTTTTTCTGTAACCATCCTCGTACATTCCCTTCAAGTGAATAGTAAACTTATTCTCGATTCGTTACTTGTATATAACAAAGTTTCATATAAACTTTAAGAAAGTTGTGATGAATTTTTTTACAAAAAAAAAATCTCTTCTTCCCAAGTATCACGTATAATATTCATGAAATGTGTCTGATACACTTTATATTATAGTCGCGATAGAATTTTAGGAAAATAAAACTTTTTTTCTCGAAATTTCATCATTCTTCAGCTGTCACTTATATAATATAATGAAAATCTCAAGAAAATTACAGCGTTCTAAAAATTAAGCAAGATTAAAAAGTCATTTGATGGAGTACATACTAGAGAGACTCTCATCAGCAACGACCTAACCACGAATGGATAATGGCAGCAATCCCGCTTTTATGGTATTTTTATGAGGGTCTAATTCAACTCTGGCTCATGTAGTCTCAACCACTACCACAATCTCAATCGAGCTCATAAAATTGTGTTAAAGAATTATCATAAATCGTATTAGTAAGTTGACACATGTACAGGTAAGGTCGTATTGGCGTTATTCAGTCATCGTAATTTAAAAAAACAATTCGGAAAATTTGGTTCGCATCCAATTCATCAATGAAGTATTTATATTCAGTAATTTATTGTTTTTGCAAGAAACATTTTAATAATATCTGTTAGTTAATTGGAGGTTTCATTAACTGAAGATATAAGTTTAGGCAACAATGTGTAATTGTGGATCATCCCTTATAATTGCTCCTATTATATTGTACAAAATGAGAAAACTCAATCCAAAGTTTCTCGATGGTTATCTTGTTGTTTATAAGACGTTTTCGTTTCCAGAGAAGTGGATATTTTTTATTTACACTTCAGTCTGTTTCTTGCACATCATAATATCTTGTGTGAATATTAAAAGTTTTCGAAAATATTCATCTTTCCACAGTTGGCCGTTATGAACCTAATAATTCTCCATAAACGTCGCTACGAAATTGCACACGTTAAGAGGCTGCGAAATCCTACAGTTTCCAGATATGTACAATTTAAATGATCTATTATATGTATTAATCCTATAAATTTTAGGTACCCCAGGTGTTCTTAATATTCTCCTTTGTATTATCTAGGGATCCGGCTATAAACCCCAACGACATACAGTGAGATTTGTGAGTTATGTTCTACTGTTACCAAATTGGCTAAAGATACTTGAAGGATTTTGAATTGAATGTTTTCAACGGCCTATAATGTTTATATGAGTACCGAAATTATAGCTGACACTAGTATAACAAACTAAAGACAAAATTAATCTGCTTTAATATCGCTGCATGAAAACATTTCACATCAAGCGCAAGCAGAAGATGGATCTAGATTATTAATAATGTCCTAGTATTAATATAATGTAAAAGAAATTATTTCTCAGACGTTTCCATATACTTCTCTCAACAAATCGTCTTGATGAAGAATTAATTCCATAAAACATTGAATTTTCGATCTACAATCAAAATACGAGGTCTGGCTATTAAATAACGAGACTGTGCGCCTAGATGGCGCCTTAGACGCGTTGGGTATCTAGATATCTTGTCTATGCACGTCCCAAACACGTTTCCGTCACTATTATAGTATTTGTCGTGAGCTCTCGAGCAACGTATCAATCTCAAAGTTTCTCTTTGAATTGAAAAAAACTCCGACTGAGTGCTATAAATTATTGCAAGAGGCCTATGGGGACAATTCTCTATTTCGTGCGGATGTTTTTGAGTAATTTAAGTACTTTATTGAGGGCCGAGAGAGCACTGAAGATGACCAGCGCCCTTTGACTGTTTCAACTCCAAAAATCAATCAATTTGTGCGTGCAGATCGTCGAATGAGCATCCGGATGATTACCGAGGCTGTAAACGTCGATAAAGAAACGGTTATAAATATTTTACACAACGAATTATACATGACGAAAGTCTGTACGAAGTTGGTGCCAAAAAACTGAATACTGAATCTCTTGCTCAGATATCCTTGAAGGGTTAGAAAAAGATCTGCTTTGAAAGGGACTCAATTTGAGTCGATGGAAGCGGTAAAGCAAAAAGCGACAGAGCTCCTAAAGACCCTCATCGAAAAAGACTTCCAGCACTATTTCGATCAATGGAAAAAACTTATGGAAAAGTGTGTGGCGAGGGAACCAGTCTCATTATAGCCAGACCTCGTAAGTTAGTTGTTACATTTCAAAAATATGTAGCAGTCATTAGTCAAATCAAATTCCTAGTTGTATTAACATTTATAAAATAAAACTATGGATTCTATCTAATTTGTATAGATCCTTTTTATAATTGACAACTTTCTCCTTTCTATGTAAAAGGAGGTACAAATATGGAGCGAAATATTTTGATAAACACGCAAAACATTTAGTGCCGTAGAAGTGGCTGTACTGGTCTGTTACGAAGCGGAGAGAACAGCCGGGACCATAGATCAACAACATCCTTCAAATAGCCAGCTTCAGTTGGTCTTGAATTCAGTTTTAAATCTAATGATGAGTCAAACGACAGTTTTTTGATGCATGATCAAGGATCTATTGTGTCCCCATTTAGTTGAGAACCCAGTATTTACAACTGATCCATTAATCCAGAATTTGGGATGGTTATAGCTGCTATAAATCTTCGTCTATTTCATATGCTCCAGGTGTAGTACTCTGAAGTTCAGTAGGTTCTGTAGAATGTGGATAAAAGTTTCATTTTCAGCTCTTTATCTGCTTCTAAGTCTAATGTCTTCAAGTGTCCATTGAGGCGACAGTTCCATAGATAAATACATAATCATTTTATCCCTATACCGAATGAATGTTTGTATGCAATACCTTTACTTTTTGATAGTCCTACTAGAAGGCCTGGTACTCCTTCGATAGTTTGAGAAGTTGAGGGCTAAGGGACAATTGAAGTTTCAGGTATCAAAATAACTCTTCTGTACGTGAATAAAACGAAAACGCTTCTTCCCTGCTACAATGAAATTTTGTTGATAAGCATCCCCCCTCCCCCTATCAACTACCCATTCTCTATATTATGTCAAATGTTAATGCTGTTCTGTGATTGGATCGACATCATAGCCCCTAGAGGGTTCCTAAACCCTCACCAAGATCGTGTAATCTCGTTTTTTATTGTACTTATAGCCATGAGTGAGAAGGATAGACCAGTGTCTATTGCGCAACGCATTCTTATTCTTTTTTGGCTCAAAGATATTGTAAAATGCGGGGATCCGTGGTGGTTATCCAAGATTCAGGTGTATGAATGGTGTGCTGCTTTCAGAAAAGTGGTGGAAAACCCCAGAACAAGCGTTACCGATGAGATTGTGATGAAGACTATAAAAAATAATAGAACTTTTCATAGCAAAACTCCAGTTTATATTTGAACTATCCTAATATGTGAACCATTTCGAAAGAATGCTCTTTTTCTTTTATTTGATTCCGTTTCAAGAATGTGGGGAGAAATTTCCAAGTGGCGGAAGGGTTTTTAAGAAAAATGGAAAACACCTTTCTTGAAAAACAAATCTTTCACTAATATTGAAGTCAAAATAAATCAATAACGGAATATTGAACTACTAACGACCTGGATGCATATCCTAATTGGATAAATTTCCTTTGAAATGCTTAAGATTGTTTTTGTTCCATTTTCGTCTTCGTGAACGTGTTTTTGGTGGTTGAACCTCCCCACAACATTTTTTTGTTATACAATTTGATGAAATGTCTACGTTCCAAAGAATTACAAACATGATAAGCTAGTTCTGATCCAATATCGACAAAATAGCTGCAAAACAAGCTTGATATCGTATATACGTGACTTACAGATAGATACATAAAAGCTTTACCAAAATCAATTGAATTGGCATAAATAACGTTTCAAAAACGTGAAGCTGCCAATACTCTACTACAGTGGTCGCCAAACAGTCGACCTACCGGTGGCTCGCGGGTTGGCAACACTGAGTATCTAGGACTCGAGTCATATCCGGAGATACACGTTTTTGTTTTGCAGACTGTTATTGTCACGCGTATAGCCAGAGTGAGGTTATGTCTGTGCCTTTATGTGTTTAATTGGCGTGTACACGTTTAAGCAGTTAACATAGGTTAAGCAGCAACTTATGAAACTATACGAAGACGGTGAGTTGATTAAAGCAGCATTTTCAGAAGCCGCAAATACATTATTTGATTTGAGATCATGTCTGCTATTAAATCTGCTCAGCCTTCTGCTAATACAATGATGCGAAGAGCTGAAGCTATGAGTTCTTATTCAGTTTCACAGCTCAAATCTGATTTCGGTTTTTTTTTTCACGACTTGATGAATCAACTGATATAGTTGATACAGCTCTGTTGGCTATTTTGAAACAAAAGAAGAACTGATAAAGGTTGTGTCGCTTACTGGTCATACAACTGGAAATAATATATTTTTAGTATTTAAAAAGCTCTTTGAATCTGAAAACATTCCTGTGAAGAAGTTGGGGGCACTAGCTACGGATGGAGCTTCTGCAATGGTAGGCATGAAGAAAGGATTTATTGCATTGTGTTATGCCAAAATTTTTGTCTTACCATTGCATCATACACCATGAGTCTCGGTGTGGTAAGTTCTTATGTATGAAAAATGTTATGAAAACAGTTGTCAACATAGTAAATAAAATAAGAGCACATACACTTCAAAGACGACTGTTCAGAAAACTAGTTTAAGAGTTAGGTGAAATTCTTGGGAGATCTCACCGAACTGGAAGATCCCACATGGCTACAAGATTTTTTCTTTTTTACTTATATAACTGATAAGTTGGATGGCTCAAAGCTTGAGCTGTGGGAAAAGAATATAACGCAGTTTGAATACAAGCATTTTCCTAGTTTGAAGGAGATCGTTGACAAACAAAATCCTTCCACAACACTCCAACAATAACCAAGAATACATGGAACTTCTTTCAGACTTAAGACAACAATTTGATCAATCATTCCAAGATTTTAAATGCTTATTGATTGTGGCACAGTTCGTCAACTCTCCATTTGTAGAGATCGATGCAGAAGATGATTCATCTTGTGTTGTAAATCATTTTGGTGGATATCAGGTTGCCGTTAAAATAGAAGTTCTTGATTTTCAGAATGACCTGTATCTTCAATCTCTCTCTACTACTGAAAATGTCTGGTTCAAGTTGCATTGAGATTGAAAGCTATATTCAGTTCTACATACTTTTGTGAAGTATTTTTTTCAAGTATGAAGTTCATGAAAAACAAATATAGAAACAGACTGACTGATAAACATTTGGATAACTGCATCATAATGACGACTACAACATATTCTCAAAAGCTTAAGAAAATACTTGATGGTCAAAAAGAGTTCCACTCCTCTCATTGAAATGTACATTTAAACTTTTTTTCTTATATTTATATATTTTGATTAATACTAGTAATAAACTGGTTGAAATTCCATTTTGTGTACTTTCTTTGGTCCAATATTCCTATGTAGGATGCCTCACCAACTCAAAACTTTTGCAACCACTGCTCTACTATAACCGTCACATACTTTAACGAGATGGGATTGGTCGAATTTCGAGCAAATAATACCTGGAGAATATGATTCGGCCGGTCACAGTGGACTTTTTCGTCGGTTTTTTTGGAACAAAAATGATGTGAACTTTGACAAACCCATATTTTCTTTGAAATTTATCTTCTCTTAATAAGGACATATGTATTTAGTGTGTGGCACACGCACATTATTAATTTAACTAAAATAAATTAAAACTAATATATTTAAACTTGAGTTTTGTTTGTACTTTTCCATTTTAAATTTGTTTCTTGATTGTTTCTGTGATTGGGGCTTGCTAATTAAGAACCAGGAGTGTGTGCTGTTCCAATTTTCTCGATGATGTTTTTTAGTAACAGCTATATTTTTTTGTAATTTCTATACGTGTTCATTCCACATAACACACCTTTTTTACCGAAAAAATCCAGAAAATATATAAATTGCATGAAATAAGCTAAGAATATAAGTTTATTGCGGGGACCTATGATATTCTTGAAAATTTTTTTTGCGAATGTGAAGAAATATCTCAAAAACCGTCAATAATCTTTGCTGATTACAAATTGTATGTATAGAGGGTGTTTCAAGAAACGTGATTCTTTATCTAGGATAGATAGAAAACTGAAAAATATTTGGGGTTTACTTGGTAAACAATTTTCGTAACTTCATCCGTATTCAAAATATAGGGCGTTCAAGACACATTTTCACGAACATTGTATTGAAATAAATTTTATACGACTATGTTTTGGAAGCTGATACATCCAATGAATTTGTTTTTATGTCTGATTCTCATAGAAGCGCTAGTTACACGTTTCCAGTCCATATTTTGCACAAATTGTGATTGGTAGAGCTATTTTAGATAAATTGAACCTATGAATACTAATTTTTTGACCAAAGTAGATTTTAGAAGCCATTTTTTTATGGAAATCAGACATTGAGAAGACGTTTTCAGTTTATATTAAATTTGAGGAAGTTTTTCTTGGTTAAAATTATTATTAAACGAGCTTTTCCTGAAATAAACTTGGGAAGGTGATTTTTTGAAAATTAAAGTCCATATTTTGAACAAAATAAGGATAGGAAGAGCTATTTTATGTAAATTAAACCCATGAAAACAAATTTTTTGAAAAAAGTAGATTTTGAAAGCCATTTTTGATAAAAGCTATACACTTTTTAGTTTGTATTGTATTTGGAAGAGCTATTCCTTGGTAATATTATTGTAAGAAATCAATCTTCGCTCCAATTTGAATGGAAAAATCGAGCTTTTCCTTAAATAAACTTGGAAAGGTGATTTTTAAAAAATTAGAGTACATATTTTATACAAATTAGTTTATAATAGATTTGGAGAAGATATTCATTGTTAAAATTATTATCAAAAATAAATTTGTGCTCCAATTTCAATGGAAAAATCGAGTTTTTCCTTAAATAAACTTGGAAAGTTGATTTTCAAAAAATTGGAGTACATATTTTATACAAATTAGGATTGGAAAAGCTATTTCAAATGAATTGAACCTATTAGTTTCTGTTCATATTTCTTAAAATTATTATTAAAAAACTTTTTCCATGTCAAATATTCCCCCAAATCAAATTTCTTCAAATTGTTATTTGAAAACACTTTTTTCGTCCAAATCAATGAGAATAAATTCTTATATTTCATTCAAAATACCATCAAACTCAAGTTATATTTCTGTAAAAAATGTTCCAATAATGATAATCTAAATATGAATATAATTTCAATTCCATAATTTCCCATCTATAAAACTTCTACTTAAGTTTTCTCCTTCTTAACTTCTTGCTGCTCTATCGTTCATAATTATAGAAACTATAACTCAAATAGTCGATATAAGCACATTATGATGCTCTACTAACAAATTTCTTCCTGTGAAATTACCAGCGCGAAAATATTTGTTTTGGTTCTTGCTCTTTCCGTTCATTATCCTCCTGGAGTCGAGGCAAATAATTTAATCAATTTGCTCAAGACTTTTATTGCAATGATGTGGGGAAAGATAATAAGTGCTTGAAGCAGCTTTTTCTTTGCAAATAAATGGTTTTGCGTTTGTATGAATTCTTCATTTGTCAAGAAACTAATTTTTTTTCAACTTCAATTCACACAAGGTAAAACACAATTATTCTTTCTACAGCGTGGGATTCTAATTTTTCTCATTTACATAAATTTCTAATTTTCGTATATCTCACGATTTTGTCTTTTTATAATGTAAGTGAATATGTCATTGCATATCACATTATCATATACAAGTATCATAATATAACGAAATTGAGTTCTATTCACCGCATACGTGGAATTTCTATTAAATACCACCGCTTCAAGTACGACTTGATTCAGCAGCTTACAGCAAGTATCTAATCACTGTGAGAGGTTTAGTTTAATAGGCCGGGTCGAGTTCCTATATCCCTATATTACAATTCATTGTTATTTATTAAAATCAATTCTTGTTTTGAACAAGGAATCAGGTCATCCTCGCGAACATTTTTCCCTCAACATGACGGCTTCACTTCAACCTATGGACCAAGGAATAATCCAGGCATTTGAGCTCTTTGTCAATAGATGAACCTTCAAAATCATATTGGATAATATGGAATGTAATCTTGAAATGAATGTTATGGAATTCTGGAAGAAATTTGACATAAAAAAGTCATTGGAAAAACTGAAATAATGCTGGCAAAAAGTGTAGTCTGCTCTGACTGCAAACATAGCTGAAATTGCGAATAGAATAGGACAAGATGGGTTCAAACAGATAGAATCAAGTTACAATTAGGAATTGCTTGAATGAGTGATGATGATTCGACTGAAACCGATTTGAGGGAATGTTAAATTCACAACCCATTGAAAAAGAGGCTTCAACAAGCAACAAGCTTAAGAATGGCAAATGAGCTTCGTAATTTATATGTGGAAATTGATCCATCTATGAAACGAACTCTTATTTTTAAGAGTTGAATTGCTAATGCCATTGCCGAATATCAGTCTGAATTGATGGAACTGTACGAACATTTGAACTATAAAAACACATCATCATATTCTTATAGTGGAATAGAAGTTATAGTGAGATATTCTGTAACGTGGAAACGTGGAGATAATATATTAAGGTCAATCGAGATGATGCACGACAAAGTACAATGCAAGACGCCATATTTCTTGATCTTAAACATGCGCAGATGAATTTCGGCTGATTGTTTCGTAAAAGATCTCGCACTTGCACGTTAATCTGTTTGGTGTTACTTCAATCGACAATTCCAAGGATAAATCTAGTTACTTTTCAGCACAAATGCCAACTTCTCCTTCAGACTCCAAAAGCAAGACAGCGGCATAAATAATTATTGACACTGGTGCACTTTGCACTTCACTTCACTCCGTTACTCACTTTCTTACTTTTGTTATTCTCATATTCAAACCAAACACAAAATATTGAACAAAAATTGAGGTTAAGAGTTTGTAAACTTTTACTAATGAAATTTTGAGTAGTAGCAGCCATAATGAAGTGGAAAGAGACTTGCATGATATCAAGGGGGGTGCAATATTCATCTATTCAAAATTTTTGCCCTGCATGAAATTTCATGCAATATCTAGTTGTCTTCCGCTATTCCAAGCAGCTATTAGTGAATAGTCTCAGTATAACAACTAAAATGCATTACGGATTTGTGTGGAACGATACGTAATTACTGGCCTATTCTGTAGTATGCAGATTGTACTCAAAGGAAGATGCTGTTCCTCATTTTGAAAACTGACCACATCTCTGTGATATGTTACTCGCAAGCGACGGTTAACCCAATAAACATGTACCAAGCAGACATTCATCATAGTATTTCTTGATTGCATTTAAATAAAAAACAATGATTATATAGTGAGCATTTTATTGTTATATACATTACAATTCATTTATATTGTGACATGTATTTGGAAGCATTCTATATCAAGTGGCATAACTTCACATGTACGTTTCCAATCTATATGAGTCACACTATATATTCATATAAGTGTATAGGTTATTATAAATAACAACTGGGTTGGATTTATTTTCAGTTCAGGTCAGTAGAGCAGCTTAAGAATATTGAATAATTTTGTACGAGGGCAATCCTATAAGTAGCGCCAGTTATCTACTATCATAAAGTAGATTTGTAGATGGCTCTTTCCGAAATTTGAGAATGTCTGCGAGTGGAACTAGGCGGATTGTAGGGACATTGGAAAAGAAAAGATATCGCGCAGACAAATCAAAGATCGTTTGGATGCTGTTGGAGTTTCGACGTAGTCGCATGTTAGTTTTAGTTTAAATCACGTTTAGTTATCCCAAAATCTTCTTGCACGAAAGATAACGTAACAAAAATTAACGATTTCGAATTGGCAGATTGACGACTGAAGATTCTTGATGTACGCATTTCAAAAGGTCATGTAGCTCATATCCTGGATACATTTTTGGACATACGAAAGTTTTGGCGCTGTAGGTGCCGTGTTTTCTTACTTTGGACAACAATCGCACGAGGCCACGTTAGAGTAGTGTTTCAGCAACTCCGATTTTTGATTTGCCAAAATATGTGTCCATTGATATACACAAGAGATTGAGGAACAATCTAAACAGTAGAGAGGTGCTCCAAAGTAAACCTATATGTGCTCCTATAGGCCAAGAAATTAAAGGATACTGTTTTCTATAGTTCACAAGATGTGACTACTTGGAAGAAGGTGAAACGGATACATGGCTTTACTCTACTGAAATGGAAAAAATATTCCCAAATTGGGAAAAAAAGTGCTCTTCCATCATAACATCGCGCCGGCTCTCATCTCAGCGGAATTGGTCGAATTGGGAATTTTTGTACGTTAGAGTTTGTGATATGCCCGGTAATTCGGTAGTATTCACATTGTTGTCAGATATTTACTTCTTCCGGAAAAACTTTGTTATTTCAAATCGATCACTAGGTATATTTTTTGCTTTGTTACATTTGCGTTATCTCCTCCGAAAGCTGAAATAATACATTTAGGTGGATATGACTGGTACAATAACAAATTAGACGTTTAAAACAATGAATCGTTCATTTAAAAAAGAATGAATTGATATTTTAATGATATCAGGATATTCTGATAGGCGTAGAAGAAAAGGAAGAAACGTGTAATATCTTTTATAATGTATATCCTAACCGAAATCCCATAACAAAATCCACTGTGAGTAAATTAGTAAGAAGCCGTATCCAAGATAATTGAAGCGTTCCATATATAAAACTCACTCTGTATTATAGTGAAAGTAAGGGCGAATATAGAATATTCTAGAGCTTCATACTTTTTTTGTGCAAAGGAACGTTCAAAATTTACCGAAGATACATAGTATGAGAGAAAATTGTCGATGGTGCTATATTTTCTGGAATACACTGTTTACACCACCACTACACCAAACCTCACGATTACACTGTGTGACACGTTATTTGAACTTCAGTCTCTGAAGACGATAACTCGAAACGCGCATCAGACAGTGTTGGTGTATTCGGCGAAAAGAAGATGTTGGATAACTTCCCTTAAGATAATGTAGAGCTTGGTAATAGTTTCTTCGTCCACATTAATTACACTGGCCGACAAGATTTTCGTAACACTGGCGAGACCTTTATTTTTAAAATTGAAATACTCGTCCAATTATGGAAAAAATATTTATTAAGCCCTAACAGGAAACCACAAGATCGAGTATCCAAATTTACTGTCTGCTATACCATAACGAATATTTACCAGTACCGGTTGCGCCTTCAGATCCGCAAAATATTGATTTAGAAGATACTGGAGACAATATATTATCAGGAAGCTCCGAAGAACAATGCAAAGACCCTATTTTTACTCCAAGTACCAATTCCGGAGAGCCACATTTGATTGTTCAAAGTGAATGATTTAGCATGTGATTTGGGGACAGTCGGGCAGTAGATCAACACTATGTAAAAAAAAAATGGTAAGCAAGAAGTGAGTTTCAACCGGGATCTCAAAATGTTAAGTTTAGATCCCAAAAATGCCCTTCTGTTCTCCTCTTCACATTAAACTTGGATTGATGAAAAACTTTGTAAATGCTATGGATAAAGAGGGTGATGGTTTCAAATACCTTAGAGAAGTCTTTTCCCAGTTGAGTGAGGCCAAATTAAGGGAAGTTACTTTTATTGGGCCACAAATAAGAAACTTGTCAGACTATGACAATTTTGCAAAAAAACTCACCAGACAGGAACTTAGAGCATGGAAGGCATTTGTTAGTGTAGTGAGAGGTTTTTGAGCAACAATATGAATCCAAACTACCACCAGAACTTCTAGACGCCTACAAATCCCTTGGTACTCGAATGTAATTGAAAATTCATTTCCTTCATTCCCATCTGACATTTCTTCCCGAAAATTTGGGAGCTTTCAGTGATGAGCGCAAGGTGAAAGGTTCCACCAAGATATAGGAAAATGGAAATTCGGTATCAAGGATGATGGGATTCGGCCATGATAAGTGATTACTGTTGACTTTTAACCAGAGAAAGTAGAACCGCTCATGAAATAAAAAAGGAGAGCTAATTGATATTTAAAGGGATATTTTTTTAAAGTTTTTGTTTTTAATAGATGTGAGGCATGTTTATCAGATGTAAACTATAAATATTGTCAATATATACGATTTAAGAAACGTGAAATTATTTTTTTTCAATAAATATTAAATATTCTACCAATGAATATGGTTCTAAATATGTAACTTAAAAACCTTACGTGTTACAATTATTAATTTTTTTCATATTTTTGTATTTGTATCTATTTCATAACAATATGCTATCCATTCTTGTGTTGCTATAAAACATTTTTTTTGTCGACAAGTGAATTATTCATACTATAATTCAATAGATTCTGTTTGTCTTTAATAAAACGTTGTGGATATCGAAAAATCCATTAATAATAATTATCTTTCTAATAATATGTCACACAAAGTATAGACCGCATTTTCAAAGTACCGAGGGTAGTGGAATAATATGGGTATTTGTGAAAATGTTTTCTCTTCAGAGCAAAACTCGTCAGGTTTCAGCATTTTCTCTTAATAATTTGATTGATACTTCAAAACATCTCGTAGTATTATTTTTATTAAACAATTTTTATTGCTTCATTTCAACTGCTTCTCTTCCAGTTTCGCGCTTTCCTCTAAATTAGACAAATATCCCTCTGTATTTTATTGTAGTAATAATTATTCCAATTTCTTTCGAAGGATGAGGATGATATAGAAATGCCTGGCCTGACCTAGAGATGGCAATAGTTGCTTTAATATTAGAAAGTACACAATCTGTACAACAGACGTATCAAGTTTGAAAACGCCTCGTTGTTTGGAATTTGTTTGGCAGCCATCAATAGTGAATAGAAAAAAATTTTTCATCGTTATGTGATACTAAAGACCGTTCCATCTGCAGGCAAGTTTTTGGCGTCAGTTTTTTGGGATAATTTTCATTGAAAATGGAAAAACTATCAACGGTGCGAACTTAGTGCTACGTTTGAGCAAAGATGAAAAGGGAAGACAATGTACCTGATCACACATACGTTATTGCAATGGCCAAAATTAATGAATTAAAATTTGAATTGCTACCTAATGCACTTTATTTACTTTTATTCACATTTACAGACTTGGTGGTCAAAGATTTTCCAACAATGAAAAGGTGATGTCAGCTGTTTTGAGGAGCTTGACGATCGTTATTATAAAAAGGGTATGGAATTTATTGGAGATTACGTTGAAAAATAAATATATTTCTCCCAAAAACTTTTGTGTTTTTTTTTGTTCAAAATTACCCCATTTGTATCCTAATTTCCATTTTACAGTTTAAAATTTATTCTATTTCTATATATTTCTTGTTTTTTGTTCCTCAATGAATTATCTCAAGTATCTAAAACATGCTTCCATCAAAACTTCAACGTCCAAGGTATTCTGTCCTATTAATGCTTTGTTCATTTCTGGTAACAGACATTATTAGAGCCTCATTCCCGAAATATCAACTGAACCCAAATATATTCTCGATATTCGTGCTATGGAACTCCCGGACAAATAGCGGTTGAGTCTGAAATTCCATAAAAACCCTGACCTACTCCACTCTCCCTCATCGTTTATATATCCGCTGAAGATCGATGAGGATTACTTTTGTTGGCTTTGTAGGCAGGATTAGAGGGTTTTCCCTTTTGAGTGGAAACGGAAACATAAAAAATAACCTTCGAAGGTTATCTTGGAGAAATTCGTTCGAATATTACCGAAAAACAATCTCTCGATCAATAATCTTACTCAGAAGCAGTATAGATTATAATTCATGTTGATAAATTACTGACTTAATCCTATAATGGATTTTTTTCGCTCTAAAACAAACACAAAATAGGCTTAAAAGTGAAGTACTGGTTAGAAATTCTGTATCCATTATTGAAAAATAACCAGTATAATCTATAAAACTATAGTACATCTTCTCACAAGCAACTAGAACTGTCTATACAAGGTGTCCCACACGACTATTTAAAAATATCCGTATATGACAAAATACCTATAAAATATTTTCAAAGATAGCCTGTAATTTTGTTATTTTAAATAGAACACCCTGTATATTGATACATTTTTAAAATAAACGTGAAATTTTAGTATACTTTTGTCTAGAAACTTTTTTGGAAAAAGGTATACTTTCTGAGTTATTAATTTTTTTGTAAAAAATTTGATCGTTGCACACCCTTATAAATTATTTTTTTACGAGGAAACCCTACATGAGAATATGAAAATAATTTCTAATTGGTTGCTTTGAGTAAGGTTGGACGTATTCGAATCTATGTTGAAAATTTTATATTTTATACGGGATGTGTATAAAATGTGATCAAAGTTTAACTTCATAAATATCAAATTTATTTATTTTCTTAAATAGAACCACCCGGTTTTTTCAATTTTAATGCATTCAAGGGTAGAAAAATAGGGCAAATTCTTGTATAGTTTCTTATATGTGAACCTTACCGTTATTCATATATTAAATTTTTAGAGATGCATAAGTGGTTTTAAATTACTATTATATTTCTTAACAAGTTTTAATTTCTTATGTATACTTTTAGTCGGCAGTATACATGAAATTGCCTTATTTTTAGTGCCTCTAGATTTTTCTCTAGAATAAAAGCTGCTAGTAGAAAAGAATTTTCGAATTTTGATGGTTCAAATTTTGACAATGCAATGAATTACTTTTAATCAATAATTTGGCATTCTTCTGTCACTAAAAGATATATTTCAATCCCCATTCACATTGGAAGTTTGAGGGGCTTTGTCTTTGAAACTCTATATTTTCTATAGATGCCAAATATATGTTTTCCCATCAAAATCCTTTTTAAATTCCAATCAAATAATTACAGAGTTATAGAGAATGTATAAAGTTGATTTTGTACGACGATTTTTAAAAAATTGGGGTGGATTTGTAGTGAATATTATTGAGGTATAGATAAATATGCAACAGCGATTTAGCTTTAATCCACCGAAGCTGGTATAGTTCATAGCTATTAGCTTTAGATTTGCGGAGTTGCTTCAACTGGTTATAGCATTTAACTTGTCAAACTCCTTTTCAATATGTAAATTTGAATCGTGCACTTAGTGAGTCGGCAATAATTTCGGCTTTCGCAAAGCGTCGCCTTTAATAATAAACCGAATCGAACAGAATACATTATCGAAAAGTACAGCGTTGAAAATCAGAAAGGAATTTTTATTAGTTCAAGTTTTGTTGCGCATAGTATCAAAAGTACACACATCCAAACTTATTTGGATTTTCTTTCTATTTTCTTTTATGTAAAAAGCAATCACAAGAGGGTGATTCGAGAGATACCTGCCGTGTGGAGATACCTATGGATATTGATCTTCTGGAGGACGTGCCTTGGTAGCTGATTCCACAAGCTTGCACTTCTCCAAAGAAAGGAATCCCAATAAATTGACGTTCTGGGCGGACGTTTGCATGGCGAGCTCAATATTCATGAACCACGTCTGCCTGTCCAGTACATCTTGCAAAAACTACTCCACGCGGGATTATGATAGACATCTTGGAAGACCATTTACCGTGTAGTATCAGTAAAACAGAGTCAGATCAGCTACTTCTTTTCTATGTTTCAAGCTGTCAAAGTTTCTGATCAACCCTGAATCGCCTATGATTCGAAATGCTTTCTTCTGTATTAGGATCCGAGTTACTTCAAAGATGGACTAATCAGGGTCTTTCACAGAATTAGAAGCTGTATATAGTTTTCTCAACTCAAAGAAGGCTCCAAGTTTTTTATAGCCAGGACTAAGTCTGTTTGAAGGTAATTCTGGAGACAGTTTATACGATTTTCAGCACTAGAATTTCAGCGCCATTTTTGTTGTTGATTGCTCTAGTGCAGTTTTTATCAACCATGGATTGTAGTATGCAGAAACCTTAACAAAGTAAGTTATATAGGCTTCCATTCTTGTCAAGATTACTCTCAAAATCTCGTTTTCAAACACTGAAGAGTCGATGAAATTGAAGCAAACTTTATATGACCTAGGGGTATCCTGAGTTTGGATTTCTAAATCACACGTTTCTGTAATGAGTTTGTGATCTGATGTTTCGAATGGTGCGTTGTACAGATCAGGGTCTGTTGTTGGAAACAGTTATAAGTCACCAAGTTGGTTCATCGATAAGTTGAGTCAGTCCAAGACTGCAAAATCTTCCTGCCCTTTATCGTCAGTTCGGTTGGGAAAATTCAACCAGCTTGGATGATTTCTTTACAGGTAAACGATTTTATCAGCTCTCTGTAGCGGGTATCGCTAGGAGGTCTGTATGGAAAGAATTTTGTTGTTCTTCAAGTTATCATTTCAAACGATATAACATGGAAGGGCCCAAGATTCTTCTCCCGCTGGCAAGTTATGTCTTCCCAAACAAAGAGAGCGAAATACTAAAAAAGTCTGTATTCTTATTAAAAATGAAATGTTGTTAAAAAACTTCTGGTACATAACATAAGACATACTTGAGAACCATTCATATTTGAGGATTGTAGAGCAAAAGACAGTTACGAGTTTTTTTATTATTTCTGTGCCTTTTCAGATATCATGTCGTCGAAACTTTTTTAAACCATGAACAGTGATGCGCTTGGTCTTTGAAGATATTAAGCAACCAAGATGCGATAGAATGACATTTTAATCCGATGTCTTCGACCTCCAGAATATCAGTTCTATTCCAAGACTAAGAATGAAAAAAAAAACTCTTTCCATTTTTTTGCTAGATTTTGTTTATATAAGTTTGGTTGTGTGTACCTATGTTAAAATATTACGCTAAAACGGAAATAATGGTTGGAAACTTTCGCAGAAACGATATGGAAACACGACAATAATTTATTGATTTTACATCGAATGCGTTTTGAGCGATTTGTAATATTACGAGGAATCGTCCAGATTGTTGTTGTTTATATCATTAGTAAATCTAAAAGTTTTTTGATACTGAAACATCATTTTATACAGTGAAATAAAAAACTTTTTACCCTTTTCAAATGAAAAGTTATCATTAAAAATTAGAAACGACTCAACAAGACTTCTAGAATTCTTTCTGTACTAGGGTACTAGGTTAAATTTCTGGAATGCGAAAACCAAAACTAATTACAACTATCTGACGCGCGTTTCGGTAACCAACTGAAAGTGAACTGCAGTTTATCTTTAGTAATTGTGAGTGTGGGTAGTTTCCAAGCTAGCGATAAAGTTTTAAATTGGTTCCTCCATTCATCAGATATCATGGAAATTAAACAATTTGCACAGACTCCAAGTTAATTCACAAATAGAGGAAGACGCATTGACCAATTTTAGGTGGTCATTTTAAAAGTCACGAAGCTTTCTACAGTAAACCCATACATACTGAAAATGGAAAGCCACTTGTGATAGCCCTGTGCCAGAGCAAAATTCCATCACCAACAGTCTGCCAGAGCTCAAAACGTGTCCATGTGTCCATGGATTTCATTAGACGTAGATTTAGAATGATACATGGACACATGGATTTCATTAGACGTAGATTTAGAATGATACATGCAATAGATTTTTCTTAATCTTGTTGAAAAATCACTTTTGAAGGATGTAGGTATAGAGAATTCACTGTAGAAAGTTTCGTGACTTTTGAAATGACCACTAGCTATTGGTCTGAAAATCCAATTACTTTGGAATGATGTGCCTCAAGCTTCTACAACTTAAACGCTTGACTCCAGTCATGTTTTAGAGTAGTCTCCATAAAAAAATGATGGATTAGTTGCTTCTCTTGATCGCAAAATTTACTAAGATACACCAGGGACTCAGAACTTATTACTCAGTGATACCTAGACATGTACAGGATGGTATTTAGCTATAGGGTTGCCAAAAATATGCGAAGCACATCTACAGATCCCCACCCTCTTACTCAAAATCGGTTTGGTGTAAAAAATAATATGTGCATAATTTCCTACTATATGTATCGAAAAAATGAGTAAAAAGCAAAAAATTTTAATTCATTCAGGACATTTTCAGTCCATATAATTTCGAAAAAATTAAAAAGGTTTGTTGTGTTGACACGTATTAAAAATTAACGATCTTTTTTATACGTTCTGAACCGCACCACTTTCGTGTATAAAATCATTTAAGATACTTTGTACGTTTTCAAATAGTAAAAAGTGTCGTTAAACTTTATGGCATACAGTTCCATTTCAACTTAAGAATACAAATCATAAAAAAACAACAATCAATGTTGAGAACTTTCTAGTTATCTAACCAAATAATTATGTAGTATTATGAGATAATCAACATAAAGTGAAAAATAATACTCAACTTTTCCATAATTCATCATTATTCACCTTTATTTAGATATATACTCAGTGAGATAGAAAATAAGTTTGTAAACGCTCACAATTTCAAAAATATTTTTTATAACCACGGACTCATTTTTAGGAGAATTTTCGTATTTATGAGTATTCAATATGTTTCCAAAGTAACTGATTTGCTTATATTTATATATACTACCGGTCTAAAGTTTTAGCCTACCCTATAATCCAATTTAAAAATATGTTGTAAGAATTTTAATTTCACACGAGTTGAATTTTTGCATGATGCTAGAAACACCCTGTATATAATGTTATATCAATAATTTTTTTCCAGTTTAGACTTTATTCACTTATTTTTCTCGAGGAAGGTTTTCTATGGTTTTCTAGCTTCATATTCTACTGAAATATATATTATAACTAACACAGATATTACATCACTTAATAAGTCATGTGACTGACACACAGATGGCGTTGACCAACTTTTGAAAGACTATGTGTAGAATTTCATGACATTTCGAGTAGACAGAAAAAAGTGAAGCTACTTTTTTTATTTTCAAAACCATGGTTTCAAAATATTTCATTTGTTTATTTATTATTGCTTTTTGATGGAAACAAAAACTATACAAGCTGGGTAATGGCTTTAAAAGTTTTGACCGTGGTCGATGATGGTGAACGTTCTGGTCGTCGTAAAATTGAGATGGTTAATCCAGAAAACATCATAAATTGGTGACATCGTAAATTTGGAATGTGTGAGATAGCTGAGATTCAGAAGTCCGTGTGTTTACATGTGAACATGTCACCATGAGGGAGCTTTTTTCAAAGTGGGTGCCGCGTATACTCACAATCGATCAAAAACAACAACGTATTGACGATTCAAAGTAGTAAACGTGATAGCTCAGACTTTTTGCTTCGATTTTTGACAATAGATCCATCAATTCACTCCGGAATCAGAACAATCATCATCTGAGTGGTCTGCAGACAGTCAACCACGTCCGAAGCGTCCAAAGACACAACAGTCAGCTGGGAATGTTATGGCTTCAGTATTTCAAAAATATTGTTCAATTCAATAGTATCAACTATCTCCATAAGGGAAATACAATCAATAGTTAATTCTACATAGAGTTGTTGTGTCGTTTGAATGCAAAAATCAAGGAAAAACAGCCTCATATGTCGAAGTTTCACCAAGACAATGCACCCATTCACAAGTCGATAAGACAATGGTTAAATTGAAGAATTTCATTTCGAATAGCTTCCTCATCCACTGTATAGTCCAGATCTGGCCCCCAATGAGTACTGATCTCAAAAAATTCTCGCTGGGAAGAAATTAAATTAAATTATTGAAACTGTAGTTTTAAACATTATCCTCGTCAAATTTGATATGCAGAAGAATGTGTTAAATCACAATTTATTACTGATAAAATTGTCTTTTTGTTTATAACTTTGAAAATAATAGCAATTGGATTTCATCGAAGACATCACTTATTGAGAAAAACTGTTTGAGGTAAAACGTTTACAGCGGATCATTGAGCCAAGAAAATGATTTTTGTGTTTTTTGCAAAATCATAGCTTCGTCAGGGTTAGAGATTTTCCCCCCAAATTTAGAAGGAAAATGTAGGATGAGATGTTTTTAGAAGTGTATTTTTAGGGGTTTTTTAGAAATTTTCGTAACAAATATTTATTTTTTTAATTTCGAATTAAGTAAAATCAAAGTGTGATAATATAGGCCTTAGGAAATTTTCAACGTGTGATTTTGAAAAATCATAATCTGAGTAAAATGATTGAATTTTTCGCTAATTTATGAACGAAGAATTTGAAAAAATGATGTTGCTGAATGAAATTATTTGTTATTCCTTAAAATTTATCATTTTTTTAATGATATTTTCAATGTATTATTCATATAAAAATAATCAATTATTTATTTATTGAACTTTCGCCATATCGTTCTATTTTCAACTAGTACGTGTCAAATATACATAAATTTGAAAAAAAATTTCATATCCTTGTATAAAAAATTTTAGATTTCAAACCATTCGAGGTATCGATTTATTTTTGACATGAATCAATTGAAAAAACGTGTTTCTTATCGATTTCTCATATTTCATTTCTTCGGTTTTATATATGTAAGAAATATACAGGGTTAAAATTGGAGAACATATTTTTTAAATAATACTATATAAATATATAGTAACTATATTTGTGGCACGGCAACGTTGTAATACAAAAAAATCAGATGAAAAACGTTGATACTATCATAGAAAAAATACAAAAGCCCTTTTGTGATTATACAAAGCGAGTTTATAACAAAAAATTAGAAGCTATGAAACAAAATTTCTCAGTTTTCAAAGAAAATCTGGGAATAGAAAAAAAATTTATTTCAGATTTTGCCAAATTTTTGTGGGACGAGCTCAAGAAATATATCAAATGTTTATTAGTTTATCCAAAATCAGTAGTTGTTTTTCCAAAAGTACGATTATAGATATCAAAAAATTTCCGAAACGTTGACTAAAAATTCTAGTTAACAGTTTTTCATAAAGAAACTATTTAGTCGCACAGCAATTCAATTTTGAGTGAATGAGCAAAAAGTTTCAAGGAGTATAACAAAGTACGCTGATCACATGATCTGATAAGTTATATATTATCATCGAAAGAAGACATCAAACATCCGAACTTCTTGCGCTAAGATGATGCCAGATATTTTAAACTATGAATATAATCGTGGAGATGACCCCACGGCCAGTAAATATAACCAGCAAGAGATAGAAACATTTGAGAAACTTCTAATATAAAAAACAATATTGATCATTTTTATCGGAATACCCGGTATAATTAATAGTGAATTTATCCCTGCCAATCGAATAGTTCTATGTTAATGTCCTGAAGGAACTGGTAGGACTTACCAGGGGCATATATCCCTGTTACATTATACGGGGGTAGAATTAGCAGCCCTCACTTTTTTCAAGTTTTCTATTCTATTTAGCAACATATCCCAACCGTTGGATTGGTCGAGTAGAGACCCAAAATTGGCTAAATCGTTGCGATTTCTCTTTAAGGGGTTACCTTGAATCATTAGTCTACATGACAACCATAGTGGATATCAACGATATTAGGAACACCCTGTATAAATAAGATTATAACCCTACTTTTCCCAGAACTTCAATGTTGTAGGTCAAAAATAAATATAAATTTTTGAAAAATTCTTGGTTGTCTTGTCTAGATCTAATTATCTAATTGAGACGTTCTACTTCTTATTTTGTTTTTTGGAAAGGAAACGTACCATACATTGTTTTTAACTAACAATAAGAACCGGAAATGCGAACATTCATAAGATTTTTGTTAGTTTCCAGGGCAATAACGCTCTTTTGAATAACTACAGCTGACTTTTAGGAATCATAGGAAAATTTTTAAACTTTGATATCTCCTATTTCGATTTGTATTATGAAGTGAGAGCCCCGTTTTTCCCATAACGGGATCAAAATTCTTCTTCTCTTCTGTACTTATATTGAAATTCCATTTCCATAGGCGTAGATACTAAATTTTTTATGACAAAAAAATATATTCTCAAATTTCACTTGACATACATTTTGGTTTCAATCTTGATTGTTGTTTACAACAATAACTTTATTCTATTAAAATATATTCACAATTGTACTAGGGAAGGTGATTTGAAATCGATTAATCGATTACTCTGATCGGATATATTGTACTGAGACGACATTTTTTCTGTGTTGGTTTTATTATTATATTCACTCAATAGCCTTGATATATATACGAATATCGTGGGATCATCTGTTCTTTTTGAGCGTCATTTTTCAATTGAATTGCCGGCAACATCGCAAGTGATTAGCGTAAACGCTCGAATCTACTGTGATTCGATCGTTGACAAAATGTTTTTTTTTTCAAGCTGTTTCGTCGATTTTTTTTATGAATCGATTCATCAGGTTATCATTCGAATAGATTTAAAAATCGACCTTTTTTTGAATAGTCATCCAAAAACAGAGCTAATGTAAAATAAAAATGCGTTTTTGAACGGCGATACGGTGTTTTTACTGTTGATTAGTACAATAAAAATAATAATTTTGATACCAAATTATTCAATTTTTTTTATTTTTCTCTTGTTCAGAAAAGTTCCTGTTTCGAATACGATTACTACAAATTGAATGATACAGATCAGAAATCTCTATGCTTTTATGTCTCAAAATAATTATGGAAACACGTTAAGAAACGTTACTTACTAATTTATTGGAATAGTTTACAAAATCAACTTCCACTTCATTATCCTTCGAATAAGGTTCGACATGAAAATTGCCCCTTAGTGTCAATCATCACTATCAATCATCCAATCAATGGACCGTGGCATTCGACAAATAGAGACTTGCCTCTGTTCAAATTCTACGTTTAATCACGAGATAATAATTAAGTCTCAATATCTCAATAATATTCTCATCGATTCAGTGATGCTCTGTTGTACTAAATGAAGTGACCCCAACCTCACTTCATCAAGAATCATTAACAAGTTTTGGATCTAAATTGTCGAATCAGCTTCAACAATTTTGATCTAATCTCAATTAACAAGCGATTGATGGCTTGATAAAATTGATTTTCTTTTTCATTAATATAGAAATTCTTTTGTATCTACTTTTGAAATAATTAATCCGAATTAAAATGTATTTATTAGTTTCTGACATACCAAAAATCTTGTGAAAATATCAAATATTGCACCACTCATCATAAAATGGTACCTATACTTTTTTGCACGTCCCCGTTATCAAAAAAATAGCTGCAAAGACAAATTTATGAGGCAATTTTTATAATTATTTTTTTTTCACCAAAAGGATAATAAAAAGTCTTGTTTCGAAGCTTTTATTCACGATACGGTTGTAGCTAGATCAATTGATGGGTTAATTTTCCCCATTACCCGCTTTTCCCGGTAATATACAGGGCGATTAACCATTTAGTGAACAATTTAACTGCGAACAGACTAGAAATGCCAGCGACTTATGTAACACCAGTTTACTAATGGATGTTCTGAGAAAGTCATTTATTAAAAATGTTACGAACTCGTCTACTGACGTAGATCGCGAAGCCGGTCCTGTTCTCTCCATTTTTTAAGATAAAGCGACAATTTCTTGACGTTCTTTTTTATAACTTATTTACAGTATATTGTGGCCGTTTTTATTGTATAAATTTAGTGATAAGTCAGTCCTAGAACATATTTTAGTGAAATTAGGGTTAATGTATAAATAAGTTTTATAAGTAAGTAAGAAACATATTGTATAAATAAATTGGACAAGTAAATGACACGCCGTGTTTATAAATCCACCCCAGTGTAAAAAACAGTTCAAATGAATAAAATAATAACCATTACAATAACAAAGATGTACAGCTGTATCTATAAACTTTGTTTAGATAGCTTAAAACAAAACGCATGCGGGATGTCGGGCAAACACCCTCTCCCTATTTGGAAAGCTCTTCTGCAATTCCTTGTGATCTGGTAAAAAAAATGGATATTGTGATAGACAGGTTTCTTATCTTATCATTAAGATTAAGAAGATGTTGAAATAGTCCCAGTTTTACCCATATCCAGAAGGCTGCAATATTGAATGCTTGCTACACAGTGCGCAAGCTTATTATGTGAACTGATCTTAATCCTTTTGATGCTTTGTATTCGAGATAATTGAATGGTATCACCTCTACTCTGACTAGTGATTCGTATTAGAATATTCATTCTGAAGTTTATTCTATGCTAGAACAGCAATAAGGCCAACAGTAACCTATGGAGGAGAAACGATGAATTTAACAAAAGCTGATGAAGAAGGTGAAAGAATAACAGAATGCACTAATGTATGAAGTGATCAAAATTTAACAAATACTGCACTATGATGACAAAAATAGTGATGATTCAACTTCAAAGTGATTTTTATTGAATAAGTGGCTGTGTAAATAAAACAAGATAACCAATCGGAAGATGAGCAACTTTAAAGTGGTAAATGTCAGTGACCCAAGATGATGCGGCCATTTTGGTTCGCCACTGTCAAATGCATGGTAATCTCAAAATGGCGCATATACAGTTATTTTCGATGGTCAATGTGGTGTCGGTCACACCTTCAAGATTGTTTCGACGAAAAAAAAGAAAAGGATTAATTTGACTGCCAAACCGCATCAATGGCAGAACTGCTGTGGCCCTACAAATTGACCTACAAACACAGAAAACAACTTAGAACTCTCTAGGGATCGTATCATATATTTAATGGGCATCATTTATTGATGGCGTCGCGTCGGAACAAATTTATAGTACAAGTATCTACGAGGCTATGTGTTGATAATTTCTCATAAATTTCCAATCTTCTATAACATGTTGATGAATGCCGGAAAGTTTTTAACGAGCTGTTTCGACTCCTTTCATTACTACACACACACACACACACACACACACACACACACACACACACACACCACTAAATAACAAAACCCATTTTGTTTCAAAATAGCGGCCATTTCAATATTTTAAATGGTCATATCTCAGAGGGTTTCCAAGATATTTTGACGTGTGAATTATGAAACTAGGTATGAAACTTTCTCAAGGTCCGCCATTTTGTTTGGAGATGTCGGCCAGTTCAACATTTCAAATAGCCATCTCTCAGATAGTTTCCAAGATATTTTGATAAAATTTCAAATTAAAGTGTAAATTATGAAGGTTTAATTAAATATGCAAGTTTCTCAAGGTCCGTCATTTTGTTGGGACCTAGCTGTTTCGTCTTCTTTCATTAATACGCACCCACCCACACACACACACACACACACACACACACAAACACACACACACTCACACACACACACACAAAAACACACACACACAAAAACACACACACACAAACACACACACACACTCACACACACACACACACCACTAAATCACAAAACCCACAGTGAGACCCAAATGAATTTTGACGTCTTAACTTCGTCCAGAAGTTTTTTTCCATAAAACCTGTCTGTATAGTTATTTATTTGTTCACCATGTTATTAAAAAGAAATTTTCTTGAATAATTGACTACGGTGTGTAGCAATAAATCTGTTTACGGTGAAAAATAAACTTAACGTCATCATTGTCTAACCGTTTCACCCAGCTGCTACGGAAAATATTCCTTTCCCTATTTTCATAACGCCGCTGTTGTTATTTTATAAAATCGCTAAAACGTGATTTAAAACTGAATTGTGCATTTCGGGACCAAAAACGGAGGCTGGAAATGATTTTCTTGTAGTGTGAAGTGTACCACGTGAATAACCAACTTTTGAAAGAAGATTTTTTGTTTAATCTTGAACTAAACTATATTTCCATAATTGTTTGTTTTACATTTATCAAATTTGTTAAATAGAAGGAAAACTCTCATTTGAGAATATTTAGATTACAGAGAAAGCTTCTCTAAACTATATTATGTGTTATCTAAATAAAATTAGTGTCAATAATACTTAAATTTCTTTAATATATAATTTTAATCACTGTTGAGTTCTTCTATAAAATAATTCACATATAATTTATAATTTATATAATTTATTTCAAATTTTTTATCTATAACCATAAACTAAAATCAATTTACACCCCTTAATGTAAACTGTAAAATGATGAATTAATGTATTTTAAATTTTTAGTCTATCCCCATAAACTAAAATCAATTTACATCCCTTAATGTAAACTATGAAATCATAAATTAATTTTTCCTGAGAGGGCGTATTTTTCAACTTGAAGGCTTAACTGCCTTTAAATAAGCAAGAAATTTCACTGTTCACTGTATTCAGTTACTTCAAAAACTGAAAGACTACTAGAGGCTGTCTTTAGACGAAACAGCGACTGTTTCTTAAGAATCTGGACAAATCAGATCAGGATTTCCGTCTCCTTTCAATGCTTGAGAATAATGAATAAATAAAATCCATAAAAAGTTATGAATTCGAAAACCAGTGTGGGTAGCATTCTCTTTATATTTATTACAAAATTTTTGATTGCATCCAGCAGCTGGGAAAATTTCACTAACCAATGACAAGTTACATGATCAGAAAGCTTGTCAGAAAGCTGTTATTTTACAAATGTCTTAAAGTGCTGGTTTGTTTTAGTATTTACTAAATTATACGCGCGTTTCGATTACCAAGCTTCCGTCATTAGAGACTGAAGGTGAACTGTAATTCCAGTACCTGAAGACGAAAACTTAGTTATCGAAACGCGTGTTAAACAGTGTAATTATGAGTGTTGGTGTAGTGATGGTGTAAACAGTCTTCAGTCTCGTCGAAACGCCCGTCAGAAAGTGTAATTGTGAGTGTTGGTGTAGTGGTGGTATAAACAGTGTGTTCATTATGAATATCACCAAAGGTTCTAGAAATTCCAGCTTACTAATGAGAAAATAAGTTGTCAACCATCAAAAGCTCGAAATGGTCTTATTTTTTACATGCAAGTGTCAGTGGCAAAATTCACATTCTTATTAACTGGGGCACTGAATAATTTGCTCTAATACTAACCAAGGCTTCTTCTATGTCACAACCATAATAATTTCTTTTAGTTTAATTAGATCTGAGACCTTTTTCTGCTCCTCCAAGTCAAGCCTTAACGTACAAGCTAATTTCCGGTGTCTGCAGACAAGCACCGGTGAGCGCTTAAAAGCTCAAATAAATATCTCGACTAGCGCTTGCTACAAGTTCGGACTTGCAAACAAGAATGTTTGATATATTTTTGTTTAAAGCTTAGGAAGCCGGAAGATGCTGATTCGTATACTTAAGCAGTAGGTTAGTTGACAGATAGTAGTGTCAAAAGGTTAGTTGACAGATAGTAGTGTCAAAAATTGAGGATTCGGAAGAGTTAATTTCCCAAGTTTATCAAAGAGAAGCTACTTGGGAAAAGCGAGTTAAACTTCATTCAAATAGAATGTGGAAAAGTACTGGAAGGAAATATCTATTCGAATAAAAGTAGAGTGTTTGTGTGTGTATGTGAATCGTTTGAGCCGTTTCAAAATGGCGGCCATTGAAGTGTAAATTATGAAAGTTTAAGTACGTATCACACTTTCTAAGGATCTGCCATTTTGTTTCAAAATAGCGACCAATTTAACATTTCAAATGGCCATATCTCAGATGTTTTACAAGCTATTTGGACGACATTTGCAATTAACGTGTGAATTATGAAGGTTAGCCTATGTTTGAAATACTATGCTAGAAATCGGCCATTTTGTTCCAAGATATCGTCCATTTTAACATTACAAATGGCCATATCTCAGATGTTTTACAAGTTATTTGGACGAAATTTAAAGAGGAACGTGTTAAATATAGAGCATAGGTGGGCCTCCGCGAGGTTCTTGAGCGGCCCTTTGCCACCTAGTACAAAATGGTAGAGTTCGTTTCAAACAACTATTGTACATCAATACCATGACAGTTGCGCGAAAAATCCCGCCAAAGACAGTCATATTGTAACATGACGTTAGAATACTAGTCTGAAACGGACACTAACACGCATAAGCAAGGCTCTGGCCCACAGACCATCCGTTTCAGACACTCAATGTTAAATTTTTAAACAGTTTTTAGCGCCCCCAAGTTGCAGTAAGAATGAACGAAAAAAAAAGCCGGCTATGTGTGTATGTTTTTTGTTTTCTCCTATTTTTCTCTTTTTTCTTTTTTTATTCAGAAGGAATATTGGGAATTAAAAAATTGTAGAATTTTCAGGTAAGTGAAAAATTATTTATTTGGAGATTTCAGAATTTCAGAAATCAATTATGCTTTTTTCAGAGTATTGCCGTTTTATATCCAAATAAATAATTTTTCACTTTACTGAAAATTCCACAATGTTTATGTGATTTACATATCTAAAAATAAATACAAAATAATGTTCTATGTAATATTTATTTGAAAATAAATTAAAATTACAAAATACTATTTACAAAGTTTGTCATGCTAGTAGACGATATGTTTACATCGATATTGATTGGTTGCACACACAATAGATTACACAGAGCAATTCATTAGTCAGCTGATTGTCTTTACAAAAAAAATTTAAATTAGCGCTAGCAGCGCCAACTACCTTGTCTAAGAAGTAAACAAAACTCGGTTTTTAGATCTCCCATTTGAGTGTTACACGTCGCTTTGGCTTCTCTGACTCGCTTCCCTGTTGCGATCTTCAGCAAGCAAACTGTAGTCAACAGTGCATGCTTATAACAGTTACACGGTTTTATTGTATCTCTAGAAAGTATATACTTTGTTAAAGATATTATTTGATATTCGTTTTTTTATCCATCATGTCAAATGGTAAGAGAAGAAAATTAGGTGATGAAAACAGAACATTTAATGTAGAATGGAAGTTAGATTTTTTCTTTGTTGCTGAAAAAGATAAAATGATGTGTTTGTTGTGCAATACAGTTTTAAGTACTTTAAAAAAACGAGTGCAAATAAACACTACTTAACTCATAAAGAACATAAATATATCGCTTTAGAAGGTGAATCACGAAAAGCTGCACTTCAAAAGTTGAAAAATGGGAAGCATCATCAGCAGGCATCTTTTAGTGCCTTCGTAAATCAAAATTCCGCTGCAGTTGCTGTTACCTATAAAATAGCACATATACTTGGAAAAAGGGGCAAACCATTTAGAGAAATTCAAATAATTAAAGAATGTATTGTTGAAGCAGTGAGTATGTTGGATCCAAGAAATGTCGACAAATACAAACAATTACCTCTTTCCAGAAGAACTGTAACAGATCGACAGCACGAATTAGCGCAAAATGTAGCAGAGCAACTTCATACAATTATACAATATGAAGTTGTTTATTTTTCAATTGGTTCAGATGAAAGCACTGATAAAACAGATTCGGCACAAGTTTTATATTTTATTCGTGCTATAACTAAATATTTTCAATGTTACGAAGAACTACTTGTGTAGGGTACACTAACTGGAAGAACTCGCGGAGCCGATATTTTGCCGAGAGGCAAAAAAGAAGGATTCGTTGCTTTGTTAAAAAAAGGAAAACTTAAACTTGAAAAAATTGATATCATTTCACTGCATTTTGCATCAGCAAAATCTTTCCGCAAAATCTACTATTTTGCAAGACACTCTAGATAGAACCATTGTCATTGTCAACTATATTCGCGTAAATACAATGCGTCACCGTGAATTTCGGCAGATGCTCTCTTTATATGAGGAAACGTATAGTGTTGACCTACCATACTACTGTAAGGTTCGCTGGCTATCAACAGCTCAGGTTTTGATAAAAGTTTTGTCTTTGCGACGACAAATTTCAAATTTTTATCAAGAACAAGGAAAACAATGTTATCTATCAGATGAAGTATTTTTTAGAAACCTTGCATCTTTGTCTGACATGATGACAAAACAAAACAATTTAAATATTTGCCTGCAAGGTGAAACGAGGTATATATATGAAATGTGGTAAAAGATCCAAGCGTTTAGAAAAAAATTATAATTTTTCAAAACATTGCCTTGTCGATCGGAAATATCTACACAACACTTCCCGGAACTAGCTAAAATGTTAAATGAGCAGAACTGTGAAAACAAAATATTCGATGAATATGTTGGTGTCTTGGATTGTTCAATAAAAGAGTATATTTTAGTAGATTTTCTGATTTTGACGAGCACACTCCTGCTATGAAACTGGCATTTGAACCACATTTAATAAATATATCCGAGGCTTCTGCGGAACTACAAATGGAGTTAATTGATTTAGGGGAAGATAGTATCATCAAATCCCTTTTTAATGCTAAAAAGGATCCCTTAGACATCTGGAAAAATGCTGTTGAATATCCATGCCTCCATGCCTTCGAGAACATGCTCGCCGTTTACTTTCCTGCTTCGGAATTACTTACTGTTGCGAGATAACATTTTCTCTCATGTCAAAAATAAAAACAAATTTAAGAACGCAAATCACAGATGCACATTTAGAGGATCAATTAAAGCTGTGTGTTACGAAGCTTGATCCAAATATACAATTACTGTCAAACAAAAAACAAAGCCAAATAAGACACTAACTTAGTAAATAATGTATTTTTTTATAATATTTTTATATGTATATTATATTCAAAATTTCGTAGTATTATATTTGATTTTTTCTATATAATGCAATAAATTATTAAATCCATAGAAAAACTATAATAATTTCACAATAGTCACTTTCTTAGGTCAATCAGCTTATGCGGCCTCTCTTATTGCTGCCTAATTTGAATGCGGCCTCTAATGGTAAAAAGGTCCCCACCTCTGATATAGAGTTTTAAATGTAAAATATGAAAATTTCTAAAACAAACTATAAGAGGTTCTTCCGATATAGTTATAAGCTGCTTGTGTCAGTTCCCCTAATTCTTTTTTATCAGTACCTCAATTTTTTCTACAATATAGTTGAAAGTTCTCAAATCCATTTGCATCTATCCGATTTCAACTGTGAATGTATATGATGGTATTTACCTCAACATTCTCTATCAAAAATAATATAAAAAATAAACTGCAGCTCAAACTAGTAGCATTAAGCTGCAAGCGCTTGTTGCGTGTGAACTCACCCGTAGATTCGTAGCTGAACAGATACACAGTACTTGTAAATTACTCAAAATAATTTTTTTCTTATTCCTTTTATGCTTCTAAATTGATTATTGATTCTTGATTCTTGGTCTCTTTTGATTTCAATTTAATTTTTTTCATATTTTTGAAGAGAGATAAAAATTTGACGTTTTGACTACTTTCAGTTTTTATCAAAATATCGTCACCATTAACAAAAGTTCTTGTTGAAATTGCTTGTTTTCACTAGCAGGCATTTGACCAATAATGTAGCTAGTGCAATATTGCCAAATCGACGGTAACTTTTTCTGATGTCGACTGAAGCCTCATGCATTGTGGCCATTACTGGCTTATACGCTTAAGAAAAAAGTGACATGATACCATTGATCCGGGCGCCAGATCCTTTTGATTACGTTTTTCCAAATTGTAATCATTATTATGAGATAGATTAGGTCTTTGCAACCTAGAATTGACCCTGATTGTGTTCTTTCTAAAAGTATATCAATACAGATACTGAGATATACCACTTCATCTGTGGACAAGGTCGCATTGCATTTACATCCATTCAGGCACCATTCGTTTCTTGTTGGATCACGTATATTCATATCTGTCAAGCTTGAACGATCAAATTATAATTATTCCAATTTTTTGCTAAACTACTAACCAAGGAATCTGTCTTCTGAATCATTAACAACAAAGCAAAAAAATATTGTGTCTTTTCGAAAATATTATTGAGATTTTCCAAGGAGCTTCCACTTTTTTCATACTGAATGAAGTCCTTTCGTTCGATCTCTCTATTTATAAAACATCTCATTTTTCACACGTATATACCTAAAACGACCAAAAATATAAATGTACCGAAATCACTCACGTAGTCGGGATATAACACATCCGCCGTGTTATCGTATTATTCATGGGTCATTTGGGCTCTTCCTTAACATCTTTTGAAGTCCGTGCGTCAATCATACATCAGCATTTTGTTTATTCATTTTAATAAAAATGTACCCACCATTTTTCTTACAAATGTTAGACAGCTCGCAAATACTGATAATATTCCTTGGAAAAATCGAACAGACCCGTATCGGCCCATGTATTACATAAATTTGTTTGATAAAAATAAAGAAATATACAAAACAAGCGATTAAAAACGTAAATCAGAACTGATTTCTGGTGAGCATTTGAATTAATTATCACATTTCTGAATTTCGTTTTTCCCAATAACTTCTTGATTGAATTAGATATAATTTGAAAAAAAAATAGCCGACCCTGCTTTCAGAGAAAATATGAATATAACATCGATTTTATGATTAGGCGTTATTTTAGTAGGAGTGTCATCGTATGGCAGCTTGCTAGGCCAATCACGCGTCAGCAATTTTTATAAAAAGAGAAGCGCATCGACAGAATGACTTTCGAAAATTCCAAATGGATTCACCTGGCACTAATACAACTTCTGCTGCTTTTAAAATGCAGACAGTGGAATAGAGGAAATGTGACTAGCATATTAAAAAATTCAATTATAATTAGTTGACAAGTTATTCTCAGAATATTTGTGAAAATATTATTTTCCAATTTGGTCACTATTATGCGGCAATCGAGATAATTTAGAAAATCGACGATCTACAAATATATCTTTGATAGTAGCTGTCATTTCCAGTTTTCTTTTTTTTTACTACATCCATTAGATTTTATATTCCAGATAAGAAAGGAATCGAATTATGTTAAATATGCATAATATATCTTGGGAATCTTTATCATTCGGTTTCTACCTATATATAGGATTATTGATTAGTGTGATAAAGTTCAGTCCATCCTTTGTCCTTTGAGATATCAATTCGAAAATTTGAGGGATTATAACCACGCATTTATATATATTTGAAATCAATTTGACTTCCTGATTAAGATAATGTAGAGTTGTGATGTGTTCTACGGGGTATTTAAGAAGTTATAACCAATTTTCCATAAAAATCGTCGTTCAAGTTCGATACCCTGTACAATGTAAGAGAAATTGAAGAATGATGATCTGTTGTAGACAAAACATGGTGAATCAAAAGACTGATACATTATTTTCTGTTTTTTCAATTGAATCACCATGTATAGAAAAGATATTGAGCAAGATTTCTTGGTCCAAAAATTATGAATGGCAGCACTTCTCGCGTTTCACAGGGACTAAACTACAAGTATAAACACCGAAGAAATAAATCACAGTTAAAGAATCTCATCGAAAAAATTATAAAGTAAGTAAATAACTGACATTGTTATTTTTTGTTTGACAATAGACCGATAAATTGGTTAGAGTGTATGATATCGAAATTTGAAGAATGGATTAAGAGCTAGACAAATTTTTTGACTGATAGTGTATGAATTAGTGAATAATTAGTGAATTATAGTACGATGGATAAGCTTGCATATATAGAGAGCTGCGAAAATATCATAATATTTGTACATGGGTAGTTTACATATTAATTACAGTGAAGGAATGACGCGGAATTAATTTTTTTCAGGTCACTGTCTGTAGAGAAAATCGTGAGTCTCATTTTCCACCCTAGCGCACGAGTATCATACTATATCATCACTGCATTTCCCTTTTTTTTTCTCTACCTAGATTACACTATAAAAATGTCTTGATAGTAAAAACAAAATTCCACTTCATCGATTTTAATCAAGATTTCGCATGTTATAAAATGTAACCCCTGGTAGTAAATCCCAATATATCTTCTTGAGTTATAGTTTTCTCAACTTTAGTAAAAAAAACCATTATTCTGTCAAGTTAATTGGTTAGATAGCAGAACGTTTTCCAGTTTTCCACGACGATATTTTTGGAACTTTTTTGGGTTATGCGTTGTGGAGATAACCGGCATTAAATTAGGGTCCACAATTAATTATGTTTTAGGTATTTTTTTGAAGATAAAAAAGTTGTGTATTTGGAATCAAGCGGTGCTTCAAGCGATATTATTGGATATTATCATTTAGTTAACAATTTAAAACAGAAATTCGATTACATAAGCAAAACACACATTTTTATGCTTGCGATTATTTAAATGCTTCAAGATTTGATGTAGTGAAACAGATATGTTGTATCTATGAATATTATATCATATACGAGGGATATTTGATTACAGAAGCTAAACAGACATCTAGAAGCCCGTGATTATTTAAATGCTTCAAGATATTTAATCATATATGAGGGGTGCTTATCTCCACTACTTGCTCAAAATCGCTTTTTAACAAACCATTCTTTTGGCAACAAAAAGTAATCGGAGGGAACTAAATCAAATGAATATGGCGGATGCGGCAATTTTTATGTAACAATAATGGACAAATGAGCAGGTGCATTGTTGAAACGAACTCAAACTCTTCTTTCAACATATGCCATCGTTAGCCATTTATATTTTACCAACCTTTTAAATAATAAATTAATATTACACTTTACGTATAATCTTATTGGTCAGTATACAGTTTTTGCTTTCTTATGATAGTAGTTTTTGGTTCAACTTCATCTGAGCTATAATGGTATGAATATTTTTTCTTTCTTGAAATATGAATGTAACATTATCAAGTTAGAATGTGAAGCTTAGACTACGATACTTGTTTTTTATTGACAATTGAAGTTATTTTTACAGATTTTTTTAGGTTATGTATTCCATTGCGCTGGTCTAGAAAAAGAATTTTATCAACAAAGGAATGATTTGAAATAAGTTTTCGAAGTTTTTAAATACCGAAATTCGGCACCACTTTCTGAACATCCTATATAAATTTTTATCAAGGTTTTCTCAAATTTTGAAAGTTGTAAATATTATTTGTCGAAATCTCAAAAATATTAGACCTAACTCACTTAAACTTAGAAATATAATTTTTTTAGAGTAAGGCTGGTTGTGTCCAAAAATTTCGAAAATGTGAAATAATCAAGAAGTGGTGAACTTTAGGCGTTATGTTAGAATTTCTCGTAGATTCCAAAGATTTAGTAAAAACTATAGCATTTCTTTGAAAATAACGAAGTTTGGGTCCACTTCTGGTATAACTGGAAGTTTCAGAACACTGAGATTATTTTAGCTGGAACGAGCATTTCGGAAAACCCATGCAAATTTTTAGAACACTAGTCGCAGTACTTTCTCATATGCATATCGATTGAGCTCTTCGTGAAGGAACCTGTACATCATTCACTTTTATTCAGACAATGTGAAATTTTGACAGTTGACATGAAACATGGCGCAAACTGTTGATATTATCACCAAACTTATATACTGAATAATCAAAGTTTTTGCAGATTAATTTATGTTAATCCTTTATTATATTTAGGACTGCTATCCACGTGGCTTAAAAAAAAACATTTTTTGAAACAAATTTGGTGTTCAATAAGAAATTGTATCATTTTAAAATCAACTGAAGTAGTGATTTGTAACTTATTCTGTCAAAATCAGTACAAATGTTGCATGCATTTCCTCATGGTATTAGAATAACCAATAACATATATGTTAATTTTATGTAAACACATTTTGAACACCAATATAAGGCCTCCAAACATTCACAGTGTATCATTCCATTGACAGAATATTGTATTTTAAATTTCCAATTTCCAATTTACATTCAGCGTCTTATATTTAGAAAATAGGATTCTAAATAAAAAAAATCGCTTCACTGTTGCTTAAGTCCAAGAAAAGCTGAGAAAAACCCAAGGAGTGGCTGTAACTGGCTGAACAGTCAGAATAAGATTCAAATTAGGTAACCTAGAGCTAAAAAGGTCAGCTACAGGTTCCAAATTACCTCCAGATCACCAAGCAGTCTATCCAGTGAGCTCGTTAATTGGAACTCCTCAGACGAAAGCAGAATATGCCTGCATGGTAGCAATAGAAGCGAACGAGTCTACAGAAGACCTGAAGAAAGATTCGCGCAGTGTTGTATGAAATAAAACGAGATTATTGAAGGAGGTTCTTTGATAATGCAAGCAAATATTACGTTACGTTGTTTCTTAACCAAATTCATCAACAAAATTTCACAAGTTCCGTACGGCAGTGTTTACAGGATGTCGAAATTGCCACTATGATTCGGCAAGCGTGTAGCCCGGGCTTTAAATCCTATCGAACGTTGATGGGTTGAAGTTAAGAGAAAAGTTTGAGCTAGAAATCCTGCATCACCCATGAAATCGGACCTCAAAACGGCCATCACTGAAGGATTGGATAGCATCGAACAATATCGCGTCAATAAATATGAAAAAGCAATTGGAAGCTGTTGTTTGAGAATCATTTTCGTTTGATATTTTCTCTTTTCCAAAAAAAGCTCAAAAACAACATAGAGTCTGATAGCTTTGAATCACAAAAAGGAATGGAAGCTACAGATTTTTTGGTAAAGAATTTTGACCGCAAGCGTGCGACTCGAGTCGATTCTCCGTATTATTTTTAATTTTTAATAGTGTAGCAATTTCAGCGAGACCATATTTGAATCGTCGTCGTCGTCATATTCCTACATTCTTTTATTCATGATGAAGGCGTGACAAGTTTGTCACTCGCAATGTTTCTGCAGTAAATCCGACATTTTTCATCAGAACCAACAAGCTGTGAATTCAAAATTACGTCTTGCAATAGGGAAAGACACGACTCAGGATGTAGTTTGTATCAAAATTGTAGGTGATAAAAACTAAGAGTTGCCAATAAATGCTTTTTAGAACAGATAAAACATATCAAACTACTACTGACGAAATCATAGGGATGTACCAAGATGTTTGGGTTGTTATCAAACCACATATTTGGAAATTGGATGATAAAATAAGAGTTATTGTATATAAATTGTCTTATTACTATATCTTGTAGAACAAATTTTCTGAAGTGAATCAAATAAACTGATCAAAAATTATGTTCTTTCCACTCGTAATTCGGATAAACCCCTAGAGACTCAGATATCTGGTTAAAACTATATAAATTAGAGGGACATATGCTAAGCAATTCAATTACCATTTTATCCTAATCTCGGTCTGTGTAAAGATTTACGATAGGATCAGGACATGGCTTGACCTTACCCAGACAGACCGAGAAATATAGTTATCACCTATAAAATATGAGTTTGAAATTTGGAATAATGTCAATTATTTGAATCTACTGATCTAACGATCAACCCACATTTCATATTCAATCTACTGAGTATTCCCAACTAAAAACATTGACGTTCATATCATCACTTTCCACACAAAAGTTCAAGAAACTTGATACGTTTGAGCCTCTGGACTGTGTTCATCTAGTTGAGATGATTTATTTCCTTCTATCATGTCACACTTCATCGAATGATTTTGAAATACCTGAAAAACAGGTGACCATAGAGAATTCTCTATTATATTCATTATACGATATACATGATCTACTATTGAGAGCCAGTTGCAGAAGCCTAAATGGTGGTATCGAATAACTTGGCGTGGCTAGCAGTCTGATCAATAGTATCTTCTCAAATAATTATGAAATAATTCCACATTATTATTCCAATCATAAATATTCCCATCATCTTGCATTTGCCTTTAGTTGTTTATCAATAGCTCAAAATCCTTCCGCCACGGTTGTCTGGTTTCCCTTTTTCTTGCAACTATTCTCAAATTTCTTTGGGGTAGTTTTTATTGTAATTTGTTTGGTATGTGTATCATTAGTTTTGGAAGTTACAAACATCGATTATTTTGAAATTAATATTGAATAAGAAAATTGTTAGGAACATTAAACTAAGATATATGGATGAAATACGAATAATTGATTGGATCCGGAGACCCCAAATGTAAACATATCCAGACTTGTAGGTTGGGCGTATAAGAACTGCCGTCTAGTGAAGATATCAAAATTATCTCAATAGAAGACTGTAATTTAGTAAGTGGATCAACTGGACTCGAACAACATTTGGTGAATTGACAGAATCATCAATTTTGGGTAGATGAGCATCCATTCTGGATGGGAAGGTTCATACTCAATGGACAAAAAAAATAAGTGTTTGGACAAGGTTATGAAGCATTATTCTAAAGCTGCGCAATGATCTGTACGCGTAAAATTACTCAAGTGACAAATTTTCGTGCGGGTATGCATATGCACGCATGAACGCGATCCGTCATTTGTCGTTTTTTCTCGGATTATGAGGATATATCAAGCAACTTCCAGCCTATTATAACGCTTTGGAGAGGGGGGGGTGTAATTCGCGCCAAGTTTAAACTATTATGCGCCTAATTTTTAGAAGAAAAATTGTTTTACTACTGCCAGTTAGCATGTTGTGAGCAAAATATGAACACAAATTCGATTTAAATTAAATGTGTGAGAATTTAAACTTGTCGCCAATTAGGCCCTACCTAACGCGTTGTGATAGGCTGGGAGGTTGTTACTTTTAAAGTATCCTGGGCTTATGTGCTCTTTCTAGATAATTTTCTTATATCCATCACATAAAACCCTACCATACGTACAACGTCGATCGTCGGTGTTGCAGGTTTTCTACTAGTGAACCAGTTCACCAGCCAAATGGCCAACGATAGGGAATAGTGCAGCCGCAGCTGAAACCGCTCGTCCCTCATTCAAATTTTTCGAAAAAATTAAAACAGAAACATAGAATATTGAAAAAACAAAGAAAAAAACTCACTGAAAACTTATAAACTTATAAACCGTTTTTAAACCGTTTTTAAACCGTTTTTAAACCGTTTTTAAACCGTTTTCACTAGCTAGAGCTCTCTTTTCGTTCTCTTCTGGTCAATAGTCGTAGCTTTACTTTTTTCAGCTAAGACAGCACAACACCACGCAACCACCACAACCCGAGCACTGCGGAGGAACAGTTCCTATATCGGGGCCAACTCCAACAAACCTTTCTCATATAAAAAATTTCCCTTATCCTACCTAAAAATTGTTGCAGTGGTGCAACAATATTTTGTGACCGCAAAAATTTTGTGCGCAAACGAATGCTCGGATCAGTATGCACCTTAAGACGAAGTACGAAATGTGGAATTCCTACGAGAACTAGTCTTGCAATTGGAAAATCAATGATACGGTAACTAAGATAGAAAATTGTATACATACCTTGAAACACCTTTTTTTGTTGCAAAATTCGCATCAACCGTATACTGGTTATTAGCGATTCAGTAAAAATTAAATATTTGTTAAATTAAGTTTATGATCGAGATCTGTAATATTGTATTTAGGTCCTATAATTTCACCTACAGTTCCGAGTCGTAGATTTGATGATGATCTTTCTACGTTATGTGTTTTAAAGTCAATTTGCAATTGCAGTTGCTACATTTTAGTTCAGGTTTAGCATCAAATAAGTTGCTATGGGTCAGTCGCCTATGGCCTAGACGGAGACTTCATCTCTGCGATTTTTCAATAGTATTGACCATGGTTTTTCACGAAGTTTGTGTGAGGACTTTGACCATTTTTTCTCTCATTCATTGAAGTTCACGCACTATCACTATTTGCAGCTTCCTTAGCGGCCAGGTCTGCCTCTTCGTTTCCTTTTATTCCAGTTTGTGATTTGGGATCCATCGAAATGCTATTTTTTTTATTTTTGTTTTGTATATATTGTAGTTGTTGCTTGATTTTGATAGCTAAGGAATTTGTGGTGTGTACTTTTTGAAGAGCTTGGATTGGGCTAAGGAATATGTGAGTATGAGGTGATTAGGTTCGTTAGATGAAGCAGCGATGTGTGTAGTGCATATACTTCAGTACTGAAATGGAGTTGAAGGAGCTTTTAGCATATATTTAGAGGTTGGTGTACTCATTGAATATGTTATTTAAGTGTCCTTTGAAGAGCGTATGGTTGATGTGGTGTTTGTCGAATGAGGTGACCTGAGTAATAAATATGGTGCTTTTTGGAGAAGAGGATTGGAAGTATTGGCTGCATACGTAAGTCTCAAATATATTCTTGTGTCTCCTAAGGATGGTTCCGCTGATTCGCAGTACAAACTTTCCACTAGTGTTGTTTTGAATGCACCTATTATCGAACGTAAGGCTCAATTGTTAAAGCTGTCGAGTTTTTTCAGAAGCGATTTGTTAGCTGTTAAATATGCAATTGATGCATAGTTTAGTTTTGTAATGTTAGTAATATCTGTCGATCTACACTTTTAACATGATGGTTCCAGCTTAGTGTGTGGTCTTCATTATAAAGTTTAAATACCGGTACGTTTAGTATGTTCTTTTATCTTGACAAAAGAATGTAGCGTGTCTTTATAATTGAAAAAGTAATACCAGTTTTTTGTGCCCACAGCTCTAAGTTGTGGATAAAATCCTGACTTTGTGAGAAGATATTGTCAATATTTTTTCCTTTACAATCAACAACCGAGTCATCTACGTATAGTCGAGCTTTTTTTAGGATGTCATTGATTGCGATGATAAAGAGTGAGGGACTGATTAATCCTTTTCGAAATATGTTAGTGGTGCCATTGGTCTCAACTTCAAATGTTCGATTTCTCAGCAAGATTTTAATAAAAACCAGGCAGTGATCTTGTATATTAAATTCGTATAATTTTTTATGATGTAATCATGCCATGCAATGTCAAAAGCTCGGTTAATGTCAAAGAAAATAGCTAAACAGCTTTTTTTAGGGCAAATGCTTCGTTGATTTCACTTTCCAAGTCTATGCTATTATCCAGGGCTGATCTATGTTGTCTAAATCTGCTTTGTTCCGGTATAATAAGGTTTCGTTTTTCTAGTGTCCAGAACAATCTGTTGTTGATAATTTTTTTCATTAGTTTACACATAGTACATCAATGATACTGTACTAAGATAGAAAATTATATACATACCTTGAAACACCTTTGCTTTTTCACCATTGCTGGTGTGGGAAATTTCTCACACGGCTCTTCTAGCGGGTAGCTTATTACTTATGGATTGCATCGCTGAAGTGTTGCCAGCTCTAACTTCTTTAGTTTAGTGGCATCTCAAAATATATGAGTGTTCTTTTCGAATAGAGACATCTAGTTTCAATATTATTGATTTATTACCTGGAACCTGTTTTTCCAAGTAGAACTTAGACCTCAATCCTTCGGACTTTCAGTACTAAATCAATTTTTTTTTTTCAAAATGGTGATTAGAGGACAATTTTCGAAAATGTTTGTATTATCTATAAGAAATAAACTTCAAAGGTTTGTTCCGCCTCATGTAACATTTTCACTCAAAGTAAAGTGGCTGTTTCAGTATTTATGTTGCATACAATCTCAACAATAAATGAGTCCAACAAACAAAACAAGGTTTTCTGTTTGTTGGGTAAATAATGAACGCTTGAATTTTCAAATAAGTATATTTATATATAATTTTATCACCAGAATCGCCGTGGAAACCGTCCCAACATTGCAAACTCAATACAAGAGAAAAAAGAACGAAGGGAAAACAATTTACATTTCCCAACGGTGTATATATACTTTTGAATTTAGCTTTGTGCAAACATTTTGGAAACTGTACGAAAAATACATGTTTACAATGGAGCTCTTAACATAAATTATAAGGAAGAATTCTATGTCTGTTTAGACATGTACTGTAAACTTTTCCGGTTGTATTTATTCTCAGACTCAAGGAGAAGAGAATGGAAAAAGGTTCGCTCTGAACATTGGCATCGTTCTTTCGTTCAAAAGAGACTTCCATTCAAGTCCATTAGTTGTCTGAATATTTACTAAAAATACATGAATAATCTACTTTTTATTCTGTAATGAAGTGTATGATAATGAACTGGCTTCAAATATTTTTAAGAACTGAATGAATCTCAAAAGTTGTGTCTATAAATAATAAATGAAATAATTTCATGGAAATTGTCTTCCTTTATCTTCTACCTTTTGTCGTCTTTCTCATCTCTTCTTCTTCCTTCTATTACCAGTTTCTATCTCATCAGACGAGATGGTAAAATGTGTCGATTGCCTCTTGTAAGTCAATTTATCACCCTTGGGTGGTGATAATTTATGTTGTTTACTTGACAAACACTTTATATTTATTAAGTTTCAATTACAAACATAAAAAATACTTTTAAATTAGGAAAGAAGGGGGAAATTGAGGATTAATATATATGATCTGCCATTATGGATATTCAGGTCAGTAGCTCCTATGAGAAGAGATAAGTTTGGGGATTGTATAGTAGCTTTGGATATTTATAAGAACAAGAACAAAAACAAGAAACGATCATATCCATTTGCCCTAGACTTCAGAGAGCTCTCTTCAACACACCCTTGTTAACCACAAGCAGTTTTCTTCCTTTTATATTACTTGAAACCGTGAAAAATCATTGGAAGTCGAGACGTTTCAATTGATTTTCATATATTTATTGATTCCCCTTTCTAAGCACTTTATCAATGTTCACAACTTCCTAATGACTTTTGTGAAATTTTTAGCCATTCATAGACACTTTTTTGAAAAGTTTAGCCATTCCTAGATACTTTTTAAAGATATTTAGCTATTTCCAGATACTTCTTTCAATATTCACTGCTTTTCAGAGAAATTTTTCCACAACATTGAGCTTTTTCCAACACATTTCCATTAACCACAAGTAGTCGTTTACTCTTATATCATTTGAAACCGTGAAAATCGTTGAAAATTGACACGTTTCAATCAATTTTCCTATATTTGATGATTCCCAGATAACGTTTCTAGCAATTAATTGCTCTATAGGCACTTTTCATTCCTTTCTGGAGTCTTTTTGAAAAGTTCAGCCATTCCAAGACACTTTTCAAAAATATTTAGCCATTCCCAGACAGTTTTCAAAGATATATGGCCATTCCCAGACACTTCTCAAAAATATGTAGCTATTCTGAGAGACTTTTTAAAAATATTTAGCCATTTCCAGACACTTTTTCCAATATTTATTGATTTCAAGATAAAGTTTTCCACAACAGTGAGCTCTTTTTAACTCAGTTCCGTTAACCACAAGCAGTCGTTTACATTTATATCATTTGAAACCGTGGAAAATCGTTAAAAATCAACTCGTTTCAATTGATTTTCATATATCTTTTGATTTCCAGATAAAGTTTTTAAAAATTCATTGCTTTCTAAGCACTTTATCAAGATACAAAACTTCCTAATGACTTTTCTAAAATGTTTAGCCACTCCTATACAGTTTTTAAAAATATTTAGCCTTTCCCAGATACTTTTTCAGATATTTATTGCTTTCCAAAGAAAGTTTTCCACAACAGCGATATCTATTCAACACAGTTTCGTTACCCACAAACAGCCTTTGATGATATATCCATTAATTTCCAGATAACGTTTCTAACAATTCCAAACTTCCTAATGATTTTATTGAAATGTTTAGCCGTTCCTAGACACTTTTTAAACATATTTAGCCATTCATAGACACTTTTTTGAAATATTTAGCCATTCCCAGACAATTTTCAAAAATATTTAGCCATTCCCAGACACTTTTTCAGATATTTATTGCTTTTCAACACAGCAGTTTTTTCGTTTTATGTCATTCGAAACGTGAAAAATGGTTAAAAATTAACACGTTTCGATTGATTTTCATATATCTATTGAATTCCAGATAACGTTTCTAGCAATTCATTGCTTTCTAAGCACTATGTTGGTATTCACAACTTCCTAATCACTTTTCTAAAATGTTTTTTTCCAGACAATTTTCAAAAATATTTTGCCATTCCTAGACACTTTTTTCAATATTTATTGCTTTCCAGAGAAATTCTTCTACACAGCTTCGTTACCCATAAGTAATCTTTTCCTTTTATGTCATTTGAAACCGTAAAAAATCTAATATCTGTATTAAAATGCTCCTGCTCGCGAATATAAATAAACCGAATGTGGATTTGTAATTTCGGCTGTCGACCTAGCAGGACAATAACCAAATTCCATATATTTTATACAGATATAACACAAAAACAAGCAAATTTATAGATACTTTGAGAAATTTGTATTTGAAAATGAATACTTACTCATTTAACTATTATTTAATCACAGCATTTGGCTGCAGAAAAACTCTCTCTCTCTGTTATTACCAGAAAAATAAGAACCTATAGAATCCCATGTGTGAAATTGGAACTACTCGATCATTAAATTATCCTTTAAAATTTCAGTCTGAAATCTCACTTATTCACACAAATTTCAATATAAACTTTATAACTAAAATATACCCACTAGTAGGTCTGAAAACGAATAGTTTGCTATATTTAGTGAATAGATCGAAAAGTAGATTATTAAATTCAACACTATGTTAATTTGAAACACAATAAAACCATTCCATGAATAATTATGTTCATTCTAATGCTCCGTACATAAAAAAACAAATTTATGTCGAACTAACATGAGTAAATTGAATGAAAGCACATTTGACGAAATTATTTATTTATTTTACGTAAATACCATTGTCGCCACTAAGACGGAAAAACAGAAAAAGATTTATCATCAACTTGAAATAATGGATTTATGGCTGACTAATATGAAATATAGTTTAAAAACAAGCTTCTATTGTTAATTAAATTGAATGTAAAACATATAAACCTCTCGATATTAAAATAAATCACAGACAGAACAATTTATGTAACTTTCCTTAATTTTCAATATCAATCGTTTTAATATCTTATTAGACTCATTCCAAACCACCCTACGATTTTAGTACAATGACATTTATTTTATCTGTATTCATTTTATACTTATATTGAAATCAATTTTTCTCTTTTCTGTTCAGAGGAGTTGTAATATCCGTCGAGGCATTAGCCAGGAAAGTAGTTGTTTTCTCCTTTGAAGAACGGCAGACTAAGTTTCGAAACTATTTCAAAGGTGAATAGTATAAATATTTTATTTTAATACATTCTCGATGTTTTGACTTCTACTTTGGAGCCATTATCAAGAGAAGGGTGGGCATACGGTAGTTATTGATTAGTAAGAAGTGGCGCAACGAATCACTCCTTTTCTTGGTTGATTTTAAGGGCTCAATCTACCTACTTCTTGGAACTTCATCGAGGAAATGAAAAACTGAAACAAAAAAAAATTAAATGATTAAAAGAGATAATGTAAAAAAATATCGACAACACTGTAGACACTAACACAATCACTGCTGGTCTTGAACTAACTGGGGAGCTAATCGCCTGGACCTTGTTATTATAGAGGACCTCTTGGCGGTTTTTCTTGGCCGGAGTGGTATTGGAACGAAATGCATGAATATGTTCCCAAGTTGCCGGTAATCTCTGAATTACCGGCAACCCTTGTGCTCAAACTATTTTGAAGTGTTTCTACTTCGATAGCTTCTCGAATAATCCTAGACTTCAAGGAGCGAAGCCGGGCGATGGTTTTGATTTTATTGAATGTGAATCTGAACACGATGATAGTCAAAGGCGGAGGAAATGTGTTCCTTGGCTAATATATGAACGTGGGCAATCTGAGTAGGAGATTTCATACACTCCATGATGTTCATTGGATATTTTATCTTTGACGGATCTGATTAGGTGGGAGAGTTGTTGATTGGGCTTAAAGATTGTGCGGATGCTTTCAGGTTTGGAAATTCTGCAAATTTTGTCTGTTACATCTTCAATTTAAGGAAGAGAGACCCTACAAACCAGTGGAGGAGCTGGAGAAGAAAATTTGTGGATGCACCTATAGATTTGTTGTAACCATTCCAAATCAATGTTTGTTCCAAACAGATGCTTGACTGGATTCGTCAGCCACCGAGATGAATCGTGATACGAGTGTATAAATGACAGAATTAAGTTGAGCCGAATGATGATGGGATTGAGCATTGAGGAAACGATTGGTGCGAAAGGTTTTGCAATATATGTAGTGAGAGAAACCGAGAAAGTTTTTTTTATTATGACGTCAAGGAACGGCAGAGTCTTTCTTTACCTTCATCGTGAATTGTATACATGGATATGTGCCATCCAGATGGGGCTAGAAAGAGTCCGGCATATCACTTCATTGGGCCAAATAAAGAGAGTTTCTTCAACATATCGTAGACAACAACTTGGTCGGAGAGAAGAGGATGATAGAGCTTTATTTTAAAAGTGTTCCATGAAAATGTAGCATATATATTATAGATTATGGTGGATTGGATTGGATTTCCTTCTATATATTCCATTACAATTTGGACAAAATGGGAGATCCCATTGTACAACCATTAAGCTCTAAGCAATGTCAACTTGCCCTTGCCTAATATTTTGATCTTCTTCCAGGATTTGTGTATAATTTCTCTATGTAATAGTCTCTTCATGTATTCAGTATTTCTTCTGCAACTATTTGTAGTCGATTATATTTATAGTCAAGCAAGGAAATTTCATGTTTTCCTTGAACTCAATCTTTGTTGAAATATTTCGTGTCGCTTTTTAAATAGGTCTGACGCCTGCATTCGTTCGTGATTTGTTGCAATCGAATTTTCATTTTCCTACGGTTTTAGGATAAACCGATTACATGAAATGTCTTAAAGTACAAGGTTATTTATAAAAGAAACATTGTTGACATAGTCGAGACTTTCACCCCTTTTTTCAATAAATGGAACTAATAGAAATCATTTTCAGTGGTACGAATATAATAAAACAAGTAAAATTCATGTACATTACATACTCAATCTTAAACAAAATATTTTTTACAAAAATTAGTAATTTCCAAACTATTTATATCTAAAAATTAGTTCAGTCTCTGCACGCGTACCCCACGTCTACAAATTTTTTTCTTCAAATGACAGCTAAATCACAAAGTTTCGGATACCATTGGGAAATAAAATAAAATTGGACGAATCTTATAGGCATTTGCCAAATCGATGCTTACGTCGCGAGGGAGATGAATCAGCAATAAATATACTGTTCAAATTGCGAAAGGGTAAACGAAAGACAACTATCTCCCTTCAGGGATGTATACATGCCATGTTAACGTACTATAAAAAGTAGATCAAGGATGAATAACATTAAGAAAAAATAAATACCCTCAATATACAATGCTCCCTATATGAAATTGAAAATGCCGGTTCTATTGTAAAAAAAATTGCATGAAAATTATATCGATGAGAGCGTACAGTTTTTTGTCTTCATCTGTACAAGTCTGTAACATTTTCTGTTTGGGTTGTCTCAAATCTAACCATTCGTCTTCTTTTCCCTGTTTTAATTTCTTTCTTGATATTTTGGTTGTCGTTTGTTTTATTATTTATGAGCTTTTCTACCTATAGTCTTTTTTTTGGTCCGAGATTTTGATTATACTGTATTTGTTCACTTTTTTGAGGTTACTAAAATGTGGTCGCTATTAGAATTGGATCCTGTACATGTTCTACTGCATTCAGGTGATTATTTGTTCAATAAAAATAACAAATAATTATCTAGATACAGGGTAAATAAATTGTGTACGAGTCTCGGAATCATATTTTTGAAGATTATTATTTGAATGCGTTGTTTTTTCAAACAATTCGTTTTCTTTTTGCAATTGAAGATAAAGGAAATCGTTTCGCGCTTGCAATCGAAAAAAAAGTCTCAAATGCCAATCTAGTGAGATAAAAGCGCGATTTATAAATGAGAGCAATAAGGAGCAAAGTTCGGGACGAAACTCTCGTCTTTCTCCGGATAATTATTTGGGTTACAAGTTAATGTGAAAAGAAGAAGGACTATTATTATAGTCCTTAAAGAGTTATCTTTTAATTAGAAATAATTAGAAGCCCCCTATTTCCCAAAAGAATTGTGAAAGAAATTTAACAAAGGAAATAATCCTGGGGATGTTGAAATCGCAAAGTTTTAAAGAAACCACTGGTTTTAATTATTCGTTCAATTTGTTAGGAAAACAGAGAGTAAACAAAGAGTTTTTGTCAACGTTTCAAAGTAATAAAATCGAATTTTTGTCATGTTATTCATGCTTTGTAATGGAAACAGTTTGGTCAGAACGAGAGGTAGAACGAGTTTATTCAAATAGTTACTTAATAACTTAAAAAAAAACTTTCCTTGAAGCAACTCTTCACCGAAACAGCAAAAAATTTGTTAAATAATCACCATCAACCTACAGAAGCATCCAATGTAATTTTTGAATCAATTTCAAAAAAGTGGTGAATTTGAAAAAGAAGAAATTCCTGCAAATGGAAACCTGCACTTATTGAAGAACCTCGTACTAGCCAAAAATCATCATTCTCGTGATAAATTTTGTAGAAAATATAGAACTCAAAGTTTCCCTAAGAGCAGAAAAGGATCTGGATGATAAAGTTATTCAATAAGTTCAACTAATATAGAGGAAGTTACTTACTAAAAAATATCAAACTTCTCGTCATATTCTGGAAAAGTACTGAAGACTGAAAAGATCCAGAAATGTTAAAAAAATTGTTATTTTCTAGTTCATTTTACTCATAGAGAAAGCTACTTGAAACTAGGGAAAGCTGTAGAGAAAAAAGTCATTTTGATAACCGTTTGAAAACATTATCGCACCTCTATGCTGCACTCCAAAAAGGGGTCAACCACAGTAATCCTTCTTTCGATACGTAGCGCCTGGACATGTGCCAGGATTTGCAAATGATTCCACCTAAAAATCGCCTTTGGTTTTACGTCGAGATCCGCCAACTGTTGATTATGCAGATCATGGGATTTTTCAACTTTCACTATAGTGACTGAAGATAAAAACGACTCAATCTGATTTCACTATTTTCAGTTTTCCACTTGAATGTTATTTTTTTGTCACATTGATTTTTGACATGATTCGGAACTAACTTCAATATGAATCATGGTACGCAAAGATTTCCGTGAAAAGTTTTCACCAAAACTGAATACAAAGCTGGTCAACGAGTTTCTGGTCTAATAAATAAAAAATGAGTTCAATGAGGGTTGCTTCTTAAGTTTTAAGATAGAAAAATAGAAAAAAATATTTTTCATTAATATTAAAACACTTTTTCATGCATTTTTCCCTTTCTGATTGAGGTACCTCCAAAACATGTGATTTGTACAAGAAATCATTGTCGCATTGTCGAGGTGGAGAATGATTAGTCTAATGCAATTAGTTTCCTTGATTTTTTTGGAAAATGTCTGCCAAAGAAATACTTGTTTACCATTAAGAATTGATCTTTCTACGTTATCCAGTTATTCCGAAAAATCAGTCGACCATTTGGTTTGAAGTGTTTTGTGCAGCAACAACTTTTATTGGATTTGACTCGTCTTGAAAGACCCATACAATCGATTGTTGTTTAATTTCGAATTAATATGCATCGATTCATGATTTTTGGAGTCTTTTAAAGCACCGAGGTTGAATTTTTTTATCATTTCTTTGCACCAATCGATACAAGATTTTTCTTAACGATTGTCAAATTATGCGAACCAATCTTTTTGACAGTCAAATGTTCATGCAATATTGAACGTGTACGAGTGGAACTAATGCATCAATCTCACGGTATATCACATGACGAATATCAGTTTAAGCACAAAATCGATGTTTTTGAATTAGATTTTGGATGAACTTCACGAAATTCATCCTGTATCGAAGTGCAAACACGATTGGATTTAGAAAATCAGCGAAACGTGATCGCTGGAGATGGTGCTTCATCACCAAAAGTCCCATTTTTGGACCAAGATGAATATTTCAAAAATCGGTCAAACTTTATGATGACTATATCAGATTTGACATATTCACATTTAATTAAGTAGCAACCCTCGTTTACACAAATTTCGTTTTATTGATCATATAGTTTCGGATGTCTATCGTTTTGTAGAGCTCCTATTTTGATTAATGTATGAAGTGGTGATTTCAGATTTAGTCAATGATGAAACAATCCCTTGTATTTTAGCTAATAACCTCTCAGTTGTATTTTTTATTACATCTTGAGATAACTTTACCTTTAATTAGAACGAAACTCAAGTTCTTATATAAAATTTCAATACTTTTATACAGCCACGTATAAATCCCGTATTTTAAACCGATCCTTCACATCAGTGTTTAGTAAGAATTATTCACCTTCCAATTTTTTCGAAAAATACTTCTAATTTCCTCACCCCACTGATTTAGAAATTCAAAACCAGATGCACGAGTCTTCTCGAAATATGATGAGATTCGAGGATTCAAATGATTCATTTTCAAAAAAGGAAAAAAAATGGCGTTGAAATATATTTTTTGGATTGGAAATAATGTCAAATGATTTCTCACCACAACCTTATGTTTTTCCTATTTTCTCTTCTTATTTTTATCATACACTGAATGTTTTTCATGTTATTTCTGCTCTTAATTTCATTTTTTGTTTCTATTTTCAAGTACATTATTGAGCGCAATACATTCTCTCCTTGTTACAAGTTTTTCTATTCGACATCACAAGTTTCACATTCACTTCTGATCGCGTATAACATAAATAAAACTACTCGAGAACTTTTACCACAACCAGTTCGAAAGTCGGTTTAACAGGAAAATTTGCAGTTATTACTCGTTCATAAAACGTTGTACGCTAGTTTACAAGCTATGCTATCGAAAAGTCAATTTGTTCAGTGCTTCAACTCGCCTTTGTTTTCCGTAATATCATTTTCTCTGAACAGAATATCCTGAAAATAAATGATATATCACTAAAACACATTCGAATCTTAATAAAATTCATCTAAATATACATACAAACATAACTGTCAAAAGTATGTTTGGAAATTGAATATATAAATATGAGAAAACGCCAATGCTTTTAGGAAAATTATTCAATTCGTTTTCCTACATCAATGTACATCGAAAAATTGATGAAATGCTTCATTTATCTCATTCTCGGTCCTGAAACGTCATCCATGTAAACGCTTCCCTACGTTAAACGATAACCAGAAATCACACATAATCTAATCAGGTGATGGATGTTCAATGACTGTTACGTCATTTTCTCGTGAAAATTCAACGTTGCAGTATTTTTTCCCGGGATGGAGCAGCCAGATCTGGCAGCTCGCATGCACTAATCCCCACGAACACCGCCATCAAGCGAGGGGGCTGTTTAAAATGTAAATTGTTGTAAAATATTTCGTATTTAGTTTAGTTCTATCTTACTTCAAAAAGTTTCACTTATGAATCGATTTTTGAGCCACTGTCAGACGCCATTAGGTTTTATTTGATTTGTCGCATTTATTTATGCCATAAATCATGTAAATTATAGTTTCATTAAATTCTTAATTGCTTAGTTTATGGAAATTTAAAATCGCATAAACAAGTGACAGAAAATATTAGGAATACCAGACTGACAAAAACTATGAAAGTCTTCGAAGCAGTTCACACAAAAACCAGGATTCCCAGGGCATTATTTACATCGTCTGTTCTCTCATTTTGTTTTACCTGCAGGCTCTACATTCCTTCCTAGACCCTCTTCTGGTTCCAGTACGCCCTTTGGTTCACTCATAGTTTTCTCATCTTTTGAACAGCAATTCGGATTTTTTTTATTAGGAGGACGGACAACTACATCATCACTTGGTTCTAACAGATCGCCAATCACCTCCAAACGAAAGTAATAAAAACAAAGGCGACGACCACCAGAATACTTTCTTTGATGATAGTGTGCATCAGTCAGATTCATTTGCAGAACATGAATGAAAAGTTTCTTTTGCCACCTTATCGTTTTTTTATTGCAAAGATAGTACGACAACATTTGATCCTGGCGATCAATTCCTGACATATAGTTCAAAATCGCTTCAGGATTTTCAGTTTTTTTCCCAAATTCAGTGCTTATATAATTGACGTCGCGTTTTTCCTTCCATGTTCTAGTATGAATACCATTAGAGAACCTGGATTCGTTTTCTCCTCGTTCTAGTTTCGCCTCCATGATATCTTGTGGGCTGTGCTTACGGTCACTTTTTAGGGTGCAGGTGCAGTAGGCGTCAGTTCCCAGCAGCCTCGTAACTAAGTCAACACTGTGTAAGAGTTGCTTTGACCGCAACAGATCTTCAATGTCGAATTTCTCTTACATTGTATTGAACGTATGATGATTTTTATGAAAAATATGCAATAAAATAAAGAGTGTTTCATTCAATGAAAATGTAACTTTTGTATGTCACAGTATTCTGGAATGAATACCCTGTAAGATTGTAAATAATATGAGAACGATTGATGGTTATTATTCCTTAAATTGATATTTCAAAAGACGAAGTAGGTACTGAGCTTTATCACACTAATCAATCACCTTGTATAAAAATATAAAATCAGGGAAATAAATTTAGTCGTCTTAGGATTAAAAAATCCGTCGAAAACCCTGTATAATGTGCTCCGAGCGCTTAAATTCACAAAAGTATTTCTTTTGCGGCAAAAAATTCCGGATTCAACAGCACTCTTGCAAATGGTTCATACAACTTCTGCCACATGATGAAACGAGTAATGATTTATTAGTTGGAAAGTGTCATAGTAGCCGGCCATTTTCCCTCGTTCGATGTTTCGCAAGTAGGTCATGGCGTAGCCACTTTAAAATAAAATAGACCGGTTGAAATATTTCCAAAATAATTTAAATACGTCCATTGTTGTGTCTCCCTAAATATTTATTATTTCTCTAATTCACTGCAATCACTTAGGGGATATTCTGATACTTCATCTTCAAGCCCCATTCCACTCAAAAATTTCACGTTTTTTCTGGAACCTTAACCCATATCAAGTTATACTAGACTCATTTATTCTATCAAAGCCATGATCATTTTTCTATTCTTGTGGTTATTGAGAAATGAATCCTGATCAGATCCCCAGGTCCGTGGAGAGCCCAATTACAAAAAATTCTTTTGTTAGAAATATCCAATGTAGCTTTCCTCAGCAAATCTCTATTCACAGCTAGAGACAAGATTAGTGAAATTTGGAAACTTTTTTATATCTTTTGTTTTGGTACTTGGAATATGCTTTAGCGAATTGCTACATCGAGTTGAGGACAGAAGGAATGACGCGCATTTTTAGGTTGATTAGTTGATCCAAAACTAGACAAAAATGACATTGATGTCGAGCTAAAGTTGGAAAATCAATGGAAAATCAAGAGATAGAGCTGACTCTATTTCACACAAAATTCCATATGATTACGTACGAGGATGGTTCCAGAAGTACCTGGCCCAAGTTCGATACCATTCTTATGATAAGAATCGTCCAGCTCCTCAAAATAGTCATCAACTGCCAAAATCACCTCTTCATGGTTTGATCACCGAGTCATCTGGGAACAGAAAATAAATCGGGAGGGCTAAATCTGGCGAAAAGGGTGTATGAGGTTGCAACTAATTAATTAATTAATGAAAATTATTCCAGAGGCATCCCAAAAAACCTACGCCATGACCTTGCCTGCAGATGAAACGGTCTTTGCCTTCTTTGGAGCCGGTGCTACCTTTTCAGTCCATTGTTTTGTTTTAGGTGTGAAGTGATGGACTAACGTTTCATCCGTGGATACGAAATGATTCCAAAATTCGGCCACTACATCACTAAATACTCGATGGAAACATCTTCACGACGCTGTTTTTTTTTCCATTGTGAGCAAATGTGGCACCAACTTGCACACAGCTTTCTCATGTCCAAATTTTCAGTTAATATGAGATGTACTGCACTTTTTGAAATGCCTACAATGTCTGTTAGCTTACGCACTTTCAGTGGACGATCCCTTTGTTGAGTTTCTTCAAAATTTCTGGTAGTCATCACCTCATTTGGTCGACCACTGCGTTGCTGGTCTTCTCAATTCGTACGGTCTCGTCTAAACTTTGCACCCAATATTTTACTGTTGATATCGAAGGAGCAGTTTCACCCAGAGTAAAACCTAGTTCAGATTTCATATTGGTTGGGCTAAGACATCACATAACGATGACCAATTTTTTCCATCTTAAAGCCGGCTGTTGATAGAGCTGAAGAAAATCCCGTGATGCGGTGTAACGTTTTGTGATTATAGTTAACACTCCAGTGCATTCACCAAAGGTCTGGCCTAAAATGTGTACCCATAGAAACGATTTAATTTGCTAACTGTCCTCACGTATTTAATTAGGTAGGAGAAGTACAAGTTTGGAGTACTTCTCGAAATCGAGGAGCCACTCCGTCGTGTACGTGGATTAAAATGTAATCAGTAACTTACTATTTGGAGTAATTCTAAGAGTTAAGCCCATGAGAGTTTCTAAAGCATATAGATACTAATTATTTCCATTTTTGAATGTATTAATTAATTGGTATCCACACACCAATGCAATGGACCGCGGTATTCAATTATAAAATGTAAATCGAGGTTTGATCCCTAAACTTTCATTTTGCAATGAATGATGATATCATATCGAATGGAAGGTTTAATTTATTAATCTGATCTACGTGATTTTTTTGTAGACAAGGTTTTGATCATTTTTTTCTAATTATTCCATCTTAACAGAATTGAATATACATTTTCATGAAAACCAATGACAACTTGTCATAGATTTCAAATTATATCAAAGATTATAACTCGATTTTCCATAAACTGCATAAAAAATTGGATTTATATTAAAAAATATCAGCATTGACCACTGAGATGGCACTGGCAATAAAACTGGACTCGAAATTGCTTAATGCTTAATATTCCTTGCTCTCACAGTCTTTATAAAAGGTTATTCACCTTACTTATCACTATCAATTAGCCATAAAACTGCAACAGATACACATATCAACGAGAATGGTCAGTGCTGTAACCGACTTACCAAGAGACTGGTAACTTTCATCGAAAACGAGGTTCCAGAAGAAAAAAGTGACACCCGATATACTCATAGATGACCAATGAATTATCAGCACATCGCATCGGGCCCTCACGGGTGTTCAAGTCCAACGAAAGCTCAGAGAATTGCGAGGAGTGGCTGTGAGTAGCAGAACAGTCAGAAGAAGACTTAATCTTGAACCAAAAAGGTCAGCAAATTATTTCCAGTCCTCAGAGCTATGATTTGGCAGAAAACACGTTAATTGGACTGAAGCAGAGTGTGCCTGCATAGTAGTGATAGGAGAGAACGAGTCTACTGATCTTGTAGGTATTTGCTTATGCAGACCACGTGGGAATAAATGAATAAGCCCTAGGAGAAGAAACAAAAAGAAGCGTTAGACGAAAAAACAAAAGAAATATCAAATACTTGATCATGACAAAAAAAATAAATAGAAACGCCACAAAAATAGAAAGACAGTTTTGAAAAGCTTAGAGCTTCAAGTGAATATAAAACAAATCGTAAGTGTTGAAGGACCTCATATAATTTGGAAATGAACGTTGGGATCATCATATTAATTGTTAAAAGTAATTAACAAAACAAAAAATATTTATGAATCAAAGATATAAACCTGATAATCTTGAGTCCATTGACTTCTTCTAATTATTTATAATTGATATAGCAGCTCTTTCATTATTTTTTGTATTGTTAACGTCAGGAACATTATTTGTGTCAACATCTTCTTCATCCAACCAAACATCATCATCAACGTTTCGTCTCATTTAGGCGACATCCACGTTTAAGCGAGACAATCAGCATCACCAGCTCCCGTTGCAATATTCAATTGAACCTTGCTAATTCCATTTAGACACTCTCCAATTCATTCCAATTCACATTTAACAGAAGACATCAATGCAGACGTCAACTCGATGTAACTGCAGAAATTTACTTTTTCACGTTGGTATTTAATTCTTTTAACGCGTATCTGAATAATTAATTTATAGATCGAAATCTTCACCAAAGTTTAAAAGAAATATATATATATAATTTGAAATATATTTCCAGAGATTCTATTTTATAATTATTATTTTTTTAATCTCGACTTTCTCATCATTATATACTCCACAAAACATACCCTATAAGAATATTAACTTGCAAGTAAATTTCAGCAACACGAATTTAGTTCTGTCACTTACCAATCGGGGTGCTAGTGTAATAAAAATGTGTCAATATTGTCAATGTCAATTATCAAGATGAATAATAATTTGTTTAAATAAACCTGATTTATGTTCTAAATCATCGTTTGTAGAAAAATCACTTTCTGGAAAGTGATTTAACAAATTTCAATAGAAACCATTTGAAGTATAGATCTATTCCTACTCCTCTTCTGTCTCCATTGTCTACTTTCATTTTATGAACATTACAGTTGCTCCATAATCAAAAAACAGTTTGAAGAATAACAAAGAATAGTTAAAGATATTGAAGAAAATATTCGAAATTGGAACATTTGACTAAATAGAAGAAAATTTAAATGACGTAATCAAATAATTCATTAATTCACAGTTAGGATTTTACATAGACAAGGTACAGCAAAACGATGGAATATACAGAGTAAAACTATTGCTCTTTCTACATACAAAAGAAGTCTCTACAACCTTTTATTTCAATTGTGATAAATTACGAAAATCTACCTTCCACTAAATAACAACTAAGTTTGCATTTCTTCTGTCTGTTCTGTGATCTACCCTCTATCTTTAGCTAAGTCTGTTTCTACATTTTGAAAATATTGTGTAATTGACCTCAGAGGCTGAGGAAAAACCGAGTTGAAGTCACTCTGTGTTGGTGTAGTTTGAACGGTGTATTCTATAAGAATATCCATGGTTCACGTCCTCTATATCTTCATGGCATTACAATTTTAATTGTTTGAATTTGACAAATTAGAACATAATCACTTTTAGCGGGGAGGTTGCGACTTGTCTTATGTCATAAGTATAAACATCAAGTCTCTGTTAGAAGTTTAGTTTCAAGTATGGAAAATCTAAAAGAAGACGTAAAAAAATTACCAAGTTTTACGAATAAAATCAGAAATTAGAATGGGATTAGCCAGACAAACAATTTATGATACCTGTCGGTGTGTAGAGACAGGTGTTTCGATTGAAATAAAGTCAATATCAGGCAAAAAGCAAGAGAGAAGTTTTGGGTGGAAGTTAAGGCGGCTCACGGAAAACTCGGTATCAGTTTGCGAAAACTGGACAGTATTGGGCAATAATCTAAAGAAGCATAATGTATTTTAAAAATGGTACTCAAATATCCTGGAAAACATCAACTGGAACCAAAATGAAATCTTACAAATCATTATCGACGAAGAGGATGAAACGGTGAATTATAAGACTTGAAGAAAGGCGAAAGTTAGCAGTGTATGTCAAAAGACATGAACTGTTCAAATCGAAAGTGGTCTCGTTGTAGTTCTTCATCATACTTTTGTCATTCTGGAAACTCTGTAACCTCCAAAATATATGAGAAAGGGTGTTTTAGATCAAGATTTATTCAATTCAAAAGAGAAACGGGGGGATTTTTTATGTTTTGGAAACTGCTCAGTGCTAAGGACGTTGTGGAGCTTTCGCAGAGTTGAATATTTCGGTTATTGAGTCTAGGAATCTTCCTAATGTACTGAAGCCCATTGAACGAAATTTGAAACTACACATGAAGAATTAAAAAAGAAGATTTTTAACGAACTTCCTTTTTTATATTCAAGTTCGTTACACAAAACGCTCAATTTTCTTATTTTTATTGTCTATTCTTATTTTTTTAATTTCATTATAAGTTGTAAGAAAATTATTACTAAACTACCTCGCAATAAAACTTGCTTCCAGTCAAAAACTACGACTCAGTACCACGTTCTGTTTTATGTGTTTTTTCCAAGCTTCGAAAAATAATTCTACAAATTTCTTTGCTTATTTTATGTTTGAAATATCTAACATCATCTCCAAGTTATCTGACTGTGCATGAGAAAGTATGACTATAAATTATATACCATTGGAATGTCTTCGGCAATTTTTTATGGAAACAAATCGATTGGTTTACTTCTTATCACCAGTTTGGTATTTGTAAAACAAATGTAAATAGGCCAGGTATTCAAGCATTTCCCCTTCGAATTCTTTAGTGCAGTACCGATTTATTTGAAAGTTTGACAGATGATAGGTGTGTATCCAAAAAGCGAGTTGGGATGCCACCCCTTTTCGGGAGTAGACAATTTTTCATCCAAAATAACCACATAAATAGAAAGATCAGCAAGTTTAATGTGAAAATTGTCACATAAAGGTTTTTCGTCATATCAATAGTTTTTGGGTTATTCGTAATTGAAAAGTAGGATTTTTCGTCAAAAAACCGCATTTTTCAAAAGTTTTTTACGTATGACTCTGTAAAAAAAGTGATGGAATACTTCTTAAAGAGCTTGAGAAGACCTTTCAAATGACTACTGATAAAAATCATTATGACTGAAGTTTCAGTGAGGTATGATGTAAAATAGTTAAAGCTAAAAAAATTGCACTAAAACTAATACCATTTCATTTAAAATCAAAATTAAACTTATTCCTTGTACCAAATACTTTATTTGGATGTTATTCACGACATCTGAGAGTTTGGCTGATTAAAAATGCATAATTTTGAAAAAAATGAGCATTAAAGAATACTTTTTTTGTATTTTTAAAAAAAAATTTCTGCTAATTTTTTCTCCATAACTATAAGACTTACAAAAACAAGTTAAATTAAAGCATTTTTTCTGACAATTATTTTGCTTTTTTTTGTAGCATAAAAATTGACGGAGTTATAACCAAATTAATCTGTCAATATAGTAGTGCAAGGATTGCTTATCATCACACTTTATTAATAGAATGTGGAGGGTCTCAAGCCCTTCTAACATACATACATAGGCTTGTAGTCCTGAAAAGAATTTGAAATTTTTTTGTAAATTATAGGATATGAAAAAGTTTCAAATTTTGGCGTACGGATTTTTTCTGTTGATGCTAAGTTGCCTGTAGGTACATTTGAGAGTACCAAGAGGTAAAGGGATGTCGGGGTGTAGAGAAAAATAATTTTGGGTTTGAAAAATACACTTGAATACCGAAAGAATTCAAAATCAAAACATTAACAGTCATTAAAAATTTTATTTTCTAGCAAAGGGGTGGTTCTTAAAGGTTGCAAGGGAATAGACAATTAAAGATCACTTCAAGTAGAGACAAGAAAGTTTAATACCAAAAAAATTCAAAATCTAAAAGTTGGCAGTCATTAGAATTATTTTTATTTAATTCTCTCCAAAGGGGTAGTTTTCAAGGGTTGAATAGTAAAAATTGATAACCAATTAGATTTTATTAAAATGCTATGAATTTTTCACAGTAAAAATCAAACAATGAAAATGGGATGTGTCAAATCGCTAGATTTCTTCCTATATTATTTTCATCAGAAGGGTAGTTTTTAAAGATTTTTAAGGGTTGATACTTCGAAATATATAAATAAATAAATAAATACTTTTTTTGTTGAAAAAAAGTAGGAAAAAGTATGATATTGGTATTTTTCGTTAAGGGGTGGTTTTCACCACTTAAAAACAATTTGCACATTTTGCGACCATGACGTTTGACACCATTTTGAGCTTGAATGCCTGCACTAAAAGAAATAGAGTCTCACTTATTTTTGAAGACTTATTTACTATTAGAAGTCACATTTGAACAACGTTTCACATTCGAACAACGTTGCCAGATTGAAACAATGATTATGAATAAAATAGAAAAAAAAATAGGTAGAAGAACGACAAAAATGTAAATTCAAATGTTAAATATTAATAGTAGTAACTGGGATATAACGGAAGGAACCTCAGCATAATGTTAAACATAAAGAATATTTCCTTGAAAATATTTATTAATATCAATAATTTTTACGAAATTACCAGAAGTAACAAAAAACAAAATTAGAGAGATTGAAAATGTCTCTATCGAAATTAAATATCCTTCATTTTACACATTTTTTTCCAGGCATTAAAGTTCTCCTAATTGCATCGAAAGAGTTTCCTCCATATCTGTTTTGTGTTTGAAAAATCTGTTTCTGTTTCCCACACAATTGAACAGAATTCCATCAACTGTTAATTTCCGTCACCAACACGTTCCTAATCTAATTTTTGCGAACATCAGTTCCACGAATTTCTTTGTTTTTTTTATTTTACAGCTGTTATCGTACGTAATGTTTTAGGCCAGACCTTGAGCTGCTAAACTATATGGACAAATGAAACATGATGGAAAAGTATTTATGAATTCCCGTTGTAGTAAACCAAAAAATATTTTATTACATTCATCAAGACTCTTGCTTTTCGAACGTTTCTACACCATTCTAATGAAACGATTTTTCTTTGCTTATCTTTTAACTATGACTTTATATTTATTTCCTCGAAGGATTTCTTTAGATCTGAAGAAAACAGCCAGAAGTAGCAGGGAGTATGATCACACACACACACACACACACACACACACACGTGCGCGTGAGAAAACCCATCCCTCTAAGCATCCATCCCCGGATGGGTGCGAAGAAGGACATTCCACCAACCCCTTATCTTTTCGACAGTCTTCATCCGCATTCGCGTCGCAGTTTCGCGCGTAGACTCCTTCCTCTCCCCTGAGTTCTATGGGAGATTCCGGGATGTCTTTTCCTTTTGATAAGAGATTAGCCTGTTGGCTATAAACTCTTAGCTTCTTGTTCTGGACGTTGCGTTTTGTGTGGTGCTTGTGGCTGGTTTGTTTTCCGTTTTCTTTCAAACTCCTATAGTTTGCAGGGTGCTCTCCTCCACAGTTCCTACAATTTGGTTTCTCCGTCGTACTTAGGGTGCAATCCGCCGCTCTGAGCGCTCCTGCGCATCTTACGCAGTGCACGTGCTTTGTCTGTCATGCCTTTTTTGTTCTACCACACTCATTTTGGTGTGGCATAAGTATCTCAGCTTCTTGTAAGATTGTTTCTAGCGGGCTCTATTACTACCATGTAAATCGGTAGTAATTTTCGGGTGTTGTCCTCGTTTTTTTGAGTACGGCTAGTTAGTTGCTATACTCTTTTTGGTCTTAATCCATTTTTAGACGTGTGGGTGTTTACTAGCAGTTCTTTTATGACTAACTTCCTCTCTTTATCTTCGTTGAGTAGATATACCACTGGATCTCTCTATACTCGATCAGAAGCATCTTCATTTTGTTGAAATCTTCCCCATTTTACATTTGGCATCGATTTTTCCTCTGCACTAGATGCTTTCGTAGTGCTCTCCACATGAGTGGGGACTTTATTATTGTCGGAGGTGGTCTTCTCTTCTATTTCCTTTGTTGTCCAGTTCTTATCTTTTCTAATTCTTCTTGAACTTGTTTGTCCGTTGTAACTTCTTCCTCAGAGGATTGCCTCTCTAGTTTCTTCCTCTTTTTTTTGTTCTTGATTTCTTTGTATCTTCTGTCAAATTTCAAGCTCTTATTTTCCTCTTCCTTTTTTCAGTTTTCTTCCTCAAGTCTCTTTATTGTGGATTCATTGCTTTTCTACGATCTTTTGACCGACGATCCTCTGTCATACGGTTTCACCCTAATCAAATCTGTGTTAACAACACAATTCTTTCATGCGAAGATATTTTCTTCAATCATAAATAAAAGGTTGTGTCTAAGCACAGCTACTTGCAGAAAAAGAAAGTTTTATCGGGGTCTTTAGACGTTACACGTGTTCACTCGATGATATCTCGTCGTAAACTCAGTAAGATCTGGAGAATATGGTGATTAAGGAAGCAATTTGTATATAATTTCATTGGGTGTGACAATCGTTATAAAAGACAGCATATTAGGCTGTTTCTTCTGCAAGAATAATCTGCCTATTTTAGTCCTTTTGGACAATTCATACAGATTTTTCTCGAATCCATTCTGACAGTGGAACGTAGTAGTTTCTTTCATGGTTGTATATCGACAAAAAATATATTTACTCAACTTTTGAATCGCTTTGAATCACCAATTTGTTTTTTTGTTGAATTGTGATAAAATAAGGAGTCCATTCATAAAGAAGGTTTTTATGTTCCCAAAATCGAGTAAAATGGTATGATAATATCTTTTCCAGGATTCTTCATGTATTCTTTCGGCATCCTGATCTTCCAGTACAATCTGTAACGTCCAAATTCGATTTTGTTTTACATAAAAGTCCCCATAACACTTTTCAATCGCCATCGGTGTTGTCCATCCAAGAAACAATGCTTAATCAACAAACTTAATCTCTTTTGATGATTTTTTGAAAAACTTTTCACTGGACTATAAGATACATCAAAAACAAATTGCATTAATTAATCTTAGTATTAATTATTTTTACGAGTACATCTGTGAAAAAGACTATTCATTCACACTATATTGTTTTGCAAATGTCTTCTCACAATATATTCTCGACAAAAATAAAAAAAGGAATGTCATAACTACAAACACGTAGGAAAATTTGAATATTATGTAGAATCTGCACTTCCCTGTCAAAAGTATACAAAAATCCGGAATAGCGCAGACCGGAATGTGTCAGGAAGATATTTATATGCAACACGTTAGTCGTATTTTACCAAACGCCCCCTGGTGTTTTTTCTACATTCTAAACAAAACTAGTTTCAGTCGACCTTCATAGAAATATTCTGTGATTTATGAATCGTACTAAAAGATTTAGTTTTAAGTAGATTCAAGCTATCAAAAAAAAATTTAAAGCAAAACATTCTCACTTACAAAAATTATTTGAAATAACAAGAAATCGTGAACCTTGATGTTAAAATTTCTAATATGTTGTCTTAAGATTTTTTTTTAACTTTTCTATTGCACACATTGCACAAACTAGTCGACTGAACTTCCGAAAAACGCCAATGAAATTTTACAGGTGACGACGACATTTTTGAGATTCTCGCGACCTCGTAAGGTCGAAAATCGCGGTCATTTCGTGCGTAGGTGAGTAAGAGTACAAATATCCGCCATTTTGATCGTTCATTGAATTAGTGGTAGATAAAACATTGCCAGCTTAAAACATTTTTTGTGGTTTTATTTTTTGAGTTAAAATTAAAAGGTAATACTTTCAAAAATGTAAGTAGTTATTAAATAATCCAATAATTCGTCAATTGATGATATTTTTTTATATTTAAGCCTCATTCCAGACACAGACCCTCACAAAAAGATCAAAAAGATGAGACCTTTTTAAAAAAGCAACATTTATGCCAACAGAGGCTCAAGCAAAAATTTGGGCTATTTATAAAATGCGAGTCAATAGATGGGGCAGCAAGCACAACCATTTTGCTAAATGGTATGATGATGGTACTGTTTTTGGCCACTTCAAATGTGTCAAAGAATAATCATCACCTATTGTTTTTCACGAGCATTTTCATTTGAACAGACGATAAAAGAGATCTCAATCTTGGAAACAATAGTTGTGTCAGAATCAGTGAGCGACGTCTTCAACTATGTCGGTTTCGACCGAGCATATGAAGATGAAAGCCAAATTGATGGGGATGGTTGCATCGTTGAAATAGACGAATGTAAAATCGGACGAAGAAAATACAATAAAGGGTTCGTGGTCGAGGGTCATTGGATATTAGGAATGATCGAGCGTGGCGGCGACGGCTACCGATTGGAAATTTGTCCTGATAACTCTAGAAGTGCTGAAACGTTGTTGGAGCTGATAAAGAAGCATGTCAAGTCGGGACTATCATTCATACTGATTTCTGGAAAGGATATTTAGCGCTAGAAAGTGAAGGCTACCAGGACTTTACAGTCAACCACCAAGAGCACTTTGTTGACCCTAAGTTAAGTTAAGTTAAGTTAAGTTAAGTTAGGTTAAGTTAAGTTAAGTTAAGTTAAGTTAAGTTAAGTTAAGTTAAGTTAGGTTAGATTAGGTTAGGTTAGGTTAGGTTAGGTTAGGTTAGGTTAGGTTAGGTTGCGCCGATGTAATGACAACTTGTTGTCCTCCCGGCGCACGCAAATCCCCAGGGATGCGTAAACAAGGAGGGTGGTTTAGTGGATGAGAGTCCCATACAAACTCACAGCATTGCACCTGCCCGCTGTGAGGACGGCATTAGCTTCCACCCTACCTTGGGGCAAAAAAAAAAGTTAAGTTAGGTTAGGTTAGGTTAGGTTGGGTTAGGTTAGGTCTAGTTAGGATAAGTTAGGTTAGGTCCGGTGCGTTTGCTATCGTATTTCTATTTTTCTTTCCTTTTTCGTGGCACGAATAGGCCTTTTTTGACCGAATTTTTAATTCACTTTTTCGCGCATGCGCATGATTCCAGGTAAATTTTCTTAGTCCTTATTCGATTGTGACCATTCCCTAACTTTTTTACCTTCCAATACCTCTTGGCGTTTTTCGGAAGTTTATCCAACTAGTCATATAGACCCCAGCTTGAAGTAAAGCTCCGACTCAGCCTCATACCTAGGAATCGATGTATTATGTATTATCGAATCTGGTGATTGATAAGGACTCTCCTTCCCATTCCAACAAGTTAGTATGTAACAGCGAGAGCAAATTGCATAATTGAGGGGGTGCTTAACTGATATTATGCAGGAGATGGCGACCCCTCGTTTAAATTGTACAACCTTGAAAAGCGGGGCTCTGCCTTGTTGATCTTTTATTTTCCCTGTCTACTTGAAGGATCTATATAGATACCAAAAACAGAAGGGGAAGGAAATGGACGTCCCAAATTAAAGATTTTATTTAAAAGCTCTCCAATTGAATCACAGTGGTAAGTGTAGTACATTTGAAGATGATATACATCTATATTCTGAAAAAAATCAAGGAGAACCTGATGGATACTTTTCTGCATTTCTTGTATAGCTCCAGAAGAATTACCTATCCACAAAATAGGACTTGAACGAGTTGTGATAAAAAAAACTGTCTCATTAAAAACAAAACAGAAAGGTAGCATTAAATGTTAATCAATTTCCAAATTACAACCATTTGCTAGTAATTTACTTATCCCAATGACCGGAAGCATTTCATCTGCTATTCAAAATGAAGAATAGCGTTAACACTTTTGGGACATTCCTTATTTCAGGGAAACGTCTCATAGTACTAAATATGGTGAGTCAGGTGAATATATATGCAGTCGTTTGTCTATTTTTGGACCATATTCTTCTTAAACAGATTTTAAGAGCTACGAAACTTCTTTGCGACTTTTTTTCAGCTTAAAACGAATTGATTGATTGGGTGAAAAAGCCATGATAACTGGAGAGCTTCAACCCTGCGAATATCCTGCCTATTTCCCCAAAAGGCCTCGAAGGAGTAGTAGTAAGCCCTTGGGAAATAGGAAATAGAAATCTCAAAAAATAGCATCCTTTGGGAGGAGTCTACATATTTTGGTGATAGAACAATTAAATGTGGAGCCTTGTACAAAATATTTTCAGTCAAAACGACACCCCAATCAATCTAGGCACCTGCGTCAACATGCAAAATCTTTGGTGTTCACTCTATAGCCCCAATAAAAAAAACCTGAAAAAAACGTACAGGAACAGGTGTCTTTTTAATATGCACAGGGGTGTCCCCTGAATGTAAATCCAAGTGGGCGTCATGGGAGGACTTCACCTCAGCCGCCATCTTGAAAAACACGTTTTATCAAATATCCTACGAACCACGCATCGTACCACAAAAATTGTAGAAATCATTATTGTAGATAATAATATTTGCCATCTTTTTTATTTCAAACTTTGTTTTGTTCTAAACTTTTTCCAATAAAATCTATAGAAAATTTCATGCTCTACAATTCAGTTATATCTAACAATTTTTAATTCATCATCGACCATTAACTAAATATTTAGCAAAAACCTTATTGAAAAAAGTTTGGTGCGCTATAATTAAAAGCCTATACGTTAAACAAAAAAAAAATTCAAATAAAAAAGATGTCAAATATTATTATCTACAATAATGTTTTCCACAATTCCTGTCGTACGATGCGTGATTCGCGAGATATTTGATAAAACGTATTTTCCAAGATGACGGATTTACTTTCAGGGGACACCACTGAACATATTAAAAAAAATACTTGTTCCCATACGTTTTTTACAAAAAAACCCTGCTCTTGGCCTAATTTGGTTCTTAGATTTTTCAGCCTCGTTCAAATACTGTAGATTCCAATATGATAATATTTAATAATTTCAATAATATTCTAAAATTTAACATTCGTTTTTGTTTCAGTCAGCATAATATTTTACATATCGTTAAGCTTCTACACAATAAAATTGGACGCTAAAATCAGTCAAATGAAACGTGTTAGGTCAAGCTTATCCCGAACGATGGACATCCGTGGAATATTCATCGCAGAAATTGATATGCAAAGTGAGGAAATTGGGTATTTATGCGTAATTCTCTTTGAATTTTGTGAAATTCACGAAATATGTTTCAATTTTTTAAGAATATTTTCAATACAACCCGAATACTCCAAAATTTTGGGACAAAGTATAAATAAAAAATATATTTCAGATTCAGTCGACGTCAATTTTCGGAAAGGCGGAGGTTAAATGACTTCGACATAAAATCAAACTACCAGATGCGAGAGTTTTGATATTATAGTGGAAGTTACGAGAGTTTAAGCCACGAGCTATAATCTGTCAATATAACAATGGAGAACTTTGGAGTTAAAAGTTTCACAGTAACCAAATTTCACTTCCTAAATATAGAGTTTCGAGTACATACAAAAACGAACTACATCACCGGTCAAAAGGTGTTGCCTACCCAATAATCCATTCATTTAATTTCGAAATAATACATCTTTAACAAATTTCTCTTTCATATTATCAGGGAAAATCGAAATTATTTCAATTATTCTCAAACTGTGAATTAATTTTTCGGAGTTTATGATTGTAGTTTAATCCTAGTTAGCCCTCTTTGGACCAAGACCATACCTTTGCCGCTGAATTAAAAATACCTCGTCATACCGTGGATTACAACGTCACAAAATGCATCCTCCAGGAGCTTTGGCGAGTATTTAGGATTTAAACAGTGAAAATGAAAAATAAAATTAAGAGTTTGCAGTGGGAGGAAGTAATATGGAGTGATGAGTCAAAATTGGAGGTTTTTGGGTCTAAAAGCAGCGTGTCTGTGCGCAGATGTTGGTTCCATCTGTAATCCGGACTGTAAAATACAGCGGAGACTCGTTGATGGTTTGGAGATGTTTTGGAGGATGATCGACTGGAGAACTTAACTAGAAGAAGATTTATATTCCAGCATGATAACGGCCTCAATCATTCTTCGAAACTGTGCAAAGATTTTTTGGAAGAATTCGAAAGGAAGACTGTAGATACTTAATGATGATTTGGCCGTTATAATCACCCTACCTCAATCCGATTGAGTTGTTGTAAATAAATTGAATAGAAAACTCAAAAGGAAAGAACGAAAAATCGATCGTATTATTTTTATTTGTTGTGTATGACCCAAACTATGGGGTGGACAAGAATTTTTGACCGGTAGTGTATGTAGAAGGAAATAGAGATATAATTTTGAAGGGTATATAACTTGTGATGGCTGTTTAGTGTTTTTATGTGTTTTTAGTGATTTTGAAGAGATTTTTTTCAACATTCGTTATTTCCTAAACGCGTTTGTGTGGTTAGAACAAAAAGTTTTGTTTCAGAATCGGTCTAAAAATAAAATAAAATTGAAGTAAAACCTGTTAACATCATGGTATATATAGGAGTCAGAAGTGAACCAATAAAAGAAGGTGAAAAGGTTTTTAAAGCGAGACATGGGATTTCAATATCTAATACATTTCTTGCACTATAAATTTTACCACGTTTTTATTGTTTTCGAACTGCAGCTTATGGATGTGTGGTTGTTTTTTTTTTTCTAATTAGGTTAAAACTTCAAATAATACTATTGTTTATCAAACAACCAAATTATAGTCCGGTCCATTTAGGCATAAAAATTCCCGGAAAATGAAATATTGGTAGAGAGTTGGGGTTCACCATTACAAATGAAATTTTAAGAATCCCCATCGATCCTATGAGTGCTAAGAAAGTTATTCGAGTCAAAATTTGATGTTTTTTTGAATTTTTATGGAAAACGGTAAAAAGACTTGTCTTAAGTGCCTAATATGGACGAACGTGGCTTATATGTGCATATCAGATATAATGTGACTCTTAGAATCGCGAAATCTCAGGAATGGTAACTTTATGGTAAAACCCAGCTAACCACCAATATATAGCTTTCCGAGAATTTTTGTTATTTTAAATTGACCGGATTACTCGTGTTCTGGCTTTGTTGTTCACCTCTATTGAAATTTTAAAGAAAATCAACAGATGTGGCCCACTTCGTAATTTTCCCGAATTTATCCTTTTTGATGGTATTTAAGGACTATATTATGGAAAAAAACTAAGAATTTTTTTTATTGGGAGCATTAGGCAAAATCACATGACGAACACAAACGGATGTGATTGGCAACGAACGGCTGAAAAGAAAAGATAAAATTCGTTTATGTTGAAAGTCACCAACGGCAGACGGCGACGTTAAACGGCAACCTTGAATGGTCTTCGGTATTTAAATGCTTTTAAATTTGTAACAGCAAAAGTCAACGGCAATGGCAACGGCAAAGTTTATGAATCGTCCTTTAGATGAAACTTCGAAATAAAAGCTTATCAAATTTGTTATCTATGGTACAATTTTCTTTGAGTAGTTGGACATTTGTCGATGGAACAGAAAGAAGTACTTTTCTAAATTATTTGTTCAAAATAAGTGTTCGAAAATTCTGTTACTATCAAAAAAATATTGATTGTAATTTATTAATGGAAAACAAAAAAATATTTAGATAAATTGTACTAAAACTTTCTGATTTTTTTAACGATTTCTTGTAGAACATCATTAAGTGAAAAATTTTCTCTCTCGAACCTGTTAAAAACATAGTATTGCTGAAACTTCACACGCTGAGCATTTCACTCAACAGGCCCATAATACAAAAGAACTTTTCTGCAAGATTACGCCCTTAACTGCGTCCTTAACAGTGAAATCTGGAATGTAGAGCCACCGTCAACTGTGGCCAAGAAATATAAACGAAAAGGAATGTCAGAAAAATATCATTAAGAGGAATTTATAGTTGAGCTTGATGTGAAGAAAAAAGATGATACATACGAGAATTTTCAGAACAGTAATCGAAATGAAAAAATTTCTGTTTATAAGAGAGTTTTAGTATAGTCATTTGTCAAAAGTCTCAATGACATCGTGAAAATAATGCAAGGTAATAAAAAATATTTAACGCAATTTTTAGATAATTATAACTATATTATGTCATCAACCTTCGGAAAACTTCAGTAGCAGCAATAGAAGAGAACCACAAAAACTTCATATCGAGTTTAAACTTTGTATACATGACCTCAACTTTCTGTTACAAAGACAAATTGCCTCATATACAGGCACCTACAGATACTTTGAAGTAAAGACATGTTAATTAGTCAAGTTTTCGTTATACGCGTCTCTAGTTCGTCTCGCGTGTATAATAAATGTATCCTTTATCTTTCATATCCTTGTTCAACATTCATTGTATACTAAAGATCGTATAATGCGCATTTCACTAAATATGACTTCAAAATTTGATAAAATAAACAGGAAATTCTCAGGCAACTGATGAGTTTTAGAAAAAATATTCACCGCAGAGGAAAGGAAACTTAATGGGAAAGTGGCAAAAAAATCAGCCACATCATTAGTCCAATTAACTCCTTTCTATGTTGGTGAGCCGATTAACCTTATAAATAACATTAATTCTTAAACGGAGATGATGCAATTTCACTATCCCAGTAACAGTAGAAGAAATAACTGGAAAAAAACCAAAATGCAGAATACTCCAAATTAACGATTGGAAAGAACTCTTTTTACAAAAATATCACCATGTACATGTACGAGCCTTCGGTTGAACAAGTAGTCTGTTATCAAAAATCCTTTACTAGATATACAATTAGTGGTTATGTACAGAAAAAGTAGAAACTAGAGGGCAATTAGATAGATTTCAACGCCCCACTGGATATCCACAAAGAACTGCAGACCAGAGTAACTGGCTATGATAAAAAATCTGGACGCAAGCTCCAGGTGAATGTCCTATCATTTTGAAGAGCAGTAGAGAAGAGAGAGAGAGGAGAGAAGAAGAGAAGGTGCTAAATCGGGAGGTCAACTTATGTCACCTCTCCTGGAGATCAATTGTGTGTGGATAGATACTTCATCCTGCTGTAACCATGTTATTTGATTATAACTTTTGAAGTAAACGCATTAACTTTGCAGCCTATATGGTCAATTTAGGCGAATATAGGGTTTCTGATGTTTGTATTTTGAATTGGTTGCTTTCCCGTAGCTGATTGACGTCTCCATTAAGATGAAAATCAGCTTCAACTGATACAAGATGTTGAAAGAAGTTGTGAAACGTTCATTTATCTGGTTTACAAAGTCAAACCTCCGCCCAGCATTCCAAGGCCTTCAATTCTTGCATCAACTGAAGAATTTTTCAAGGGTTCTTTATGTAAAATGTGAAATAATGATGATCTATGCTTGTTTAAAGGAATAGAACGCTTCTGAATAGACAAATTAGGTTCGTCATGAACATTGTTTATGTTTTCGACTGTTCTAGAAGACTTTGGACACTCGGAATTTGATTGATCAGGTCTCTTTAAACTCAATTCAGTTTCCAATCAGTTGAGCGCCTGGCGACTAAATTACCAAGAGGTACGCTACTGATTGACGAACCTCCAGCGCCTCTCCGAATAGTACGAGTAGTAGTGAATTTCATTTGAGACACTTTGTACTTGACACGTTTTCGAAAATGGTTATTCATCTATTTCTAGCAATAATGATGGACGTTTATTTCCTGAATAGAAGAATTAGCGGAAGCTTTTAGACGCTTTTAAGAATTACCAATGGGAATGGTCTTAAAATATGAAATTTTGCTTCGGGGGTTTGCGTCGAAGCCTTTTAAAAATAGACTGTGTCGAAACCTTTTAACGTTTTTGCGTCTAGTGTTGGAGAGGAATTGTGGAAAGAGACCAAATAATATAAAGCTTGAAATTTACGTCGATTTGTGTGAGGAATTTGAATTTCTTTATTGTATTGAGAAACTTTAAAAAATTTAGTGATGAGAAACGAATCTCGTATCCTTTTAGGCACTACAACATTCGTTTGGACTTCACTAACTTTTAACATAAACTAAAGTTATGAGTAAAACAATAAAAATTACGAGGATGGTCCCAGAAAAAAAAGAATTTTAGAAAAAAATATTTATTGTTCAACGTTAACTCCTTTTAGCTCCATACACTTTTACCAGAGATGTTCAATAAGTTCGATACCTGTTTTATAATATGATATCGATATCACCTCTTCATTGTTGGGAAATCTTTGACCGACAATTTTTCAAGTCTGGCCACAAAAAATATTCAGAGGGGGCTAAATCTGGAGAATAGAGTGCATGAGGAAGCAATTCAAACTTTAATTCATTAATTTTGGCCTGTGGAATAACGGATGTATGAGCAGGTGTATTGAACACTTTCTTCTTAGCCAAATACGACCGTTTTTACTTGATTTCTTCGCTCAAACGTTGCAATAAATTCGCTTAATACTCGCTGTTGATAGTCAAGAGAGTCAATGAAAGTTATCCTACGCCCATCCTAAAAAAACGACGCCATGACCTTGCCTGCAGATGGAACGATCTTTGCCTTCTTTGGAGCCGGTTCTCCCTCTTCAATCTATTGTTTTGATTGTTCTTTTCTGTTTCTGGTGTGAAGTGATGGACCATCGTTCCATCCATGGTTATGAAATGGTGCAAAAATTCGAGTTTATTCATGTAAAACATTGCCAAACACTCGATGGAAACATCTTCATGACGGTATTTTTGTTCCTTTGTGAACAGACGCGGCACCCATCTTGCCCATATCCTCTCATGTCCAAATTTTCAGTTAATATGCACTTTTTGAAATGTCTAATATGTCTGCTAGCTCGCGGATTTCCAGTCGACGATCATCTAGTACCGCTTTCAGAATTTTCCTCAACATTCTGGAGTCGTAGCTTATTTGGTCGATCACTGCGATGCTGGTCTTCGCAGGTCGTACGGCCTCGTTTAAACTCTTCTATCCAATATTTTACTGTTGATAACGAAGGAGCAGTTTCACCCAGAATAGAATCTAGTTCATTCTTTATTATATTTGGCCTACGCTCCTCAAATAAAAGTGTTGTATCAAATAACGATGACCAATTCACAATTTCACTGGAAACGTTCACTATTGATGACTGCCAAACAAATACCAAACAATGTGAAGTCTTCAAACTTGAATCATATGCTGTATATATTGTGTACTTTCTAATAAAAGCAACTACCGTCATTTCTAGACCAGGCCAAGTACTTCTGGAACCATCCTCCTAGAAATATCCAAGTGAATTCATTCGTAAAAATTCATTCACGGCCATGAGATTCTATTTATCGACAAAGTTATCAATAATCGACTATAATTAGATTTATTGAACCATTTGAATGCAAAAAAACATCCATAAATGGAAAAAAAAACGATACATTATATTACAAATGGATGAATTCCGTAATCGAATTGAATAAATTGCTTGACCACCCAATATATTCTCCACATCTGATCTCTAGTGAATACTAGACCTAAAAAATTAATCAAAGGAAAGAGATTTGAAATAAATGGGTGATTGAAGTATATTGAAAAGTTGCGGTTTACTTTTAAAGATAATGATTTTGATAAATTTTTTGAAAATATCGGTTTCATATGCTAGTTCCATTAAATTGAGAGTTATAATTAAGATATCTGAACAGACTTTTCCATATGTATCTTCCTATGAAAGATGGAAACCTTCCATTATCGAAATTTGAATTATTTCCCTGATATTTCACTTTCGCAGATTACGTCCTCATTTTGGTAGTATCCTATACGATATCTCCAACAATAAATTTCAATATTCCGAATTTTATCTGGCCAGTAAATTCATTCGGCGAAACGTATTATCTGGATCGAAGCCGATAAAAGTTACGTGACCCGAATATGGAAGAAACAGTAGAAGCAAATCGAAAATTGACGTCTTGTTAGTTGTCGAACTGTTACCTAAAAAGGTATTTTTATATATTCAACATAAGAATAAAGTTTTTCACGGTTAATATGTATTGAATTGTTCGCTGATTAAGCTAAATAAACAGGGTATTAAAAGTTCATGCATGACGTACTAGAGTTTTATAATACTTTATACGTTTTTCGTAGAGATGATAATCTATACCTTACCCTCCAGGAATATAAGCATCCCCCATTTTACAAAGTAATATAGAAAAATTGTTTCTTATCTTTTCACAGTACCTCCGATGTGCATTGAAGAAACCACTTATGAAATAAAATTGCTCTTAAATTGTTTACCACTTATAACTTTTCCCAAAAGGCCGCTGACTATGTAAATGAAGTTTTCTTGCTTAAATATTTCCACAAATGTGAGTAGCTGTCTTTTTTAGTATTTCTATTATCCCAAGTGAACTGCCTCTTAAGTGAGATGAAATAATTGATGAATTCTAATATCCCGAAACGTTCTCTCTAGAGATTTTTCAAGCATTAACTGTCTCTGTTAGTAATTTACACTGAAAAACTGAAAATATCTACTTGCTCGGAGCTAATTCATCACTTCATTCACTGAATTTTGTTTAAAACATTTCAAAAACTCATATGTTGGCTTTTCAATTGATTTCAGTCATCTTTAAACTTAAGCTAACAAACAACAATAGTAATTACCAAAACTATTTTTCAAACAGCATTGGGTTTTCATCGTGGCACCTCTTTCAGAAGCGGTTGAGGAGCTCGAGCGAGCAGCTGAAGCAAAAGGACTCGACAGCAATAAACAAAAAGCCATGTACATGAGGAACCAAACATCTCAAACCATGTTTCAAATCAGAAAAAATCGCTTCTCTGTGTGCTACCAATTCAAATATCTCGTGGCCTTGATAACTGATGCTTTAACTTGTCCCACGTATAAGTAAACAAATAACGGACAGAATTATTCCTGCTTTCCGACTTCCTTTTAATAATATGAAAGAGAAATTTGTTGAAATGCATTATTTTAAGATATAAATAATGTATTATGAGGTAGGCAAAACTTTTGACCAGTGGTGGAAGTTTCAGAGCCAATCAATTTGTTAGTTTTATGAGAAATGTTGACAGTTTCATGAGGGAAACAAACAGTATGATAAACAACTGAAAACTCAATCTAGTATTATAAATATGAGATTATTTCATTGAAACTCACAATGTAGAATATATTTTCAGTGTAGAAAGTTCTGTAAGATAAGCTGTCTTCTCTTGGTGGAATTCTATCTGGCGCTGAAATAAAGTATATGAAAGGTAAGTCACGGGGGAAATCATAGTGTATTTTTGTTTACTTTTATTTCTAACCAACCAAATTCAACGGACAAACATTATGAAATAAGTGCGAAATGTTACTGCAAATACATAATTGCTGATTGGGAAATCTGCCATGATGTGCAGTAGGGTGCAAACTACCTCAAACAATGACCCATTTACAAAAACATCAGGATCTATAAAAGGAGAATAGTAAAAAATCACGTTATCAATTTTTTTTGTCGATTTTAGTCTCTATTAAATTTTTTAAGAGCTCGGGAGTATTAACATCAAAAGGGTTGGTACAAACTGAAAATAATACGAGGGTTGCTACTTGAATTTCGAGATATAAAAATACAAATAAAAACATATATTTATCATTGGTTACGGTTTTTTTCTCATTTACATTGAGGTACCTCAAAACATGTGATCAACCGCTTCTTCAGATCTAGATAAACGTTGATCTTGCAGTTTATTTTTGACCTGCAAGAATCAGAAGAAATCATGGGGCGTTAAACATAGATTGCGTGACGGATGCCTATAAAATCGATGTTTTGACTGTTCAAAAACGTAAGAGCTCCTATTGTCTAGGTGGAGAATGATTCGGTTGTTTTTTTTTTTTTTGGAAAACTTCTGGCTGGTGTACCAGAATAGACCGTTCTACGTAGCTCTAATGGCAACCATTTGATTCGAAGTGCTTTGTGCGTCAACAACTTTTATAGGATTTTGGTAATCTTGAAAGACCCATACAGTCGATTGTTGCTTAGTTTTGAGTTCAACCTTATAGACCCATGATTCGACGCCTGTCACGTCTGAGACTTATTTTTTCTTTATACCCAACCTTACGTGATTAAATCTTTTTGACAACCAAAGGTTCGCGCAATATTCAATGGTATCGGCTGGAACTAATGCCTCAATCTGACGGTATGTCATATGATGATCTTGCAATATCAGTTCACGCACAGCATCGATGTTGTTTGAGCTAAAGAGCCGACCACGATTGAGTATAGAAAATCAACGAAACGAGTTGATCTACACACTGCTGTTGGTCTGATCCACATCGATAGTTATAGAGAAACAACGCACGAAATAGTCACGATTTAAGTCCATTTTTTGACCAACTCTAATATCACTCGTATGTCAACACGTTCTGAGTACGAAAAATGTCAAACTGCATGTCAGATTTGACGTATTCACATCAGTGTTGCCATATCTCAAAAATTAAGTAGAAACCCTCGTATTTGAAAAACCTTGCGCTTAAAGAAACCACGTTTCTACAAATACGTGTGTTTTTGGCGGTTAAAAATTTCTAAGTAGGGGTTGGATGAGTAAATTGATTTTCAAGGGTAGTATGTGGACGACATTAATTCAAAATTTATGTTACCTTTGTTTTCAAATAAGTAGTTTACCGAATTTTCCGATCGCGCCTCGTAAAATCACTTTAAGCACATACTACATCCAAATAGTTTTCTCTTGTATATATCCCAGACTGATTTCTAACCATCAAGAATTTCTAAAAGCTCACTGTTATCCCCCGAGGGAATAGTATATATCTGGGCAGACGAAGATAGGATTTCGAAATCAATGAATTCGTCAAGTGTGATGCTTTAGATGCCGTCGTCAAAAGGATTTTATTGTATCAAAATTGAACTTTTTTCTATTTATACTATAAGCAATTTCGTGATATAAAAAATGATTCTATAGTATCGAAACTAGATGAAGAAATTAATAAAATAAGTAATAAAGAGTACCACGATGAAAAAGAAGGAAGGATAATGAAGAAAGATGTTATAAGAGTAAACATATGACTAAAGAATGGAAAAGATGCGGAATGCTTGAAAGCTGTTGGAAAGGAATATATAGAATTGTTCAAAGAAACATGTATTATAACATAGCTTGAAATACTGCTAAGATACCAAAAAAACTGGTAGAACAAGCAATGTAATAACTATAGAGGAATAACATCAATGTTTTACAAGAAAATCCTGAATGAAATACATTGAATGATGCACAAAATGGATTCCGCTAAGGTAAAAATGTACCGGGTGTTCCACTAAGAATGGCTCCCGGTCATATCTCGGAAAATGTTCATAATACAGCTTCGAGAAAAAAAAATTATAACAAAAGTAACTTCGATAAAAACCTGGAAATTATTTACAGAGTTGTAGGTCCACCGCTAGAAGGCGTAATTAAATACCAAAAATTATACAATGAATAATTTACAAATTTTGCCCAATTAAGATGCATTCAAACTATGATTATCGTATTCTTCAAGAAATTCAGCGTATATTTGATTTTATGTTTTAAGTTTTAGTCTACCTCTTCAAATAAGAGGTGGCAGCTTTGATTAAAAACAATTTTTGGGTGTAAATTTGGATTTGAATGAAATTTTGGAAAATTAAAATAATTTTCTGTTTAAAACAAAAAAAAATGTAAGAAATTGTATTGAAAGAATAGGAAATTGTACAAATACAATACAAGATAAAAATATTCCACTCACATCCCTCGTATCTGAAATCCTCCCAAAGTTTGACGTCATTTTGTGAAGGGTCATCCAACTTTTCCTTGCAAACTACAATACGTTAATTGGAGAGTGTAATTTTCCATGAAATTTGATGGAAAAATGGAGGATAAATCATTCAGGTGACTGTGTGAGGGTAATCAGGTTAATTATTCACAAATTCGCAGTGGTATGGATTTTTTCACATTCAACGTGTAACTGAGTGGTGAATAAATACTGACAGACAGTATAAACGTTACTCAAAGCGAGTTGTCAACAGAATCCATTTCATGAGAGAATTATTATGCGCTTATTTAATTCGAAATACATTTAAAGTTTATTTTGAATAATTTAAAAACTAATTTTGAGATAAAAATTTTGTTTTGTACCCTTAATTGTCTATCTGATCGTAAAAAACTTTTCTTTTCAATTATCATTGTGAAGTATTCAAAAAATGAATAAAACGCTCTACTTTTCCCAACACCTGCTACTTAGAATGCTGCACCAAGTTCCTGCTAATAGGATTAGCTTTTCAGATATCGCCTTGCTTCAAAACACACTTTGTATTTCAGGGTATTTTCCTCGGCATTGAATTTTTCGGTCCTAACGTTTTTTAGCGAGCAGAATTCTCGGTGGAAAAGTAGATTGTGGTAAAGGAAAACCTTTTTATTTGACGAAAAAGCTTCGAGAGTTTCCACTCGGCGATTTTAAACGATGGTTTAGCAGAAAAAATATTTTTCCCAAATTTTTGGACAAAGTAAGACGTTCAACATAGAAACATATTTTAAAAATTTCAGTAAGAAACTAAAGATTAGATATTGAACTGACCCTCCACATTTCAACACAAGACTGAAACGAAACACTAGAAAGCTTTTTAGTTGAAGTCATAAAAGATTTTTCTATCCAGAAAGTCGCTTTTATAATGTTAGAGAGATCTGGTTCAATCCCTTTTCTGACAAACAATTGAAATTTGAAACCAACTTCTAAAACTCACTAATGGACCAATTCCTAATTATTTTTCTTCAAATAATTACGGAAAGTAAACAATATAAAAAAACAGTCAATAATCTGCAATTCGGCAGTTGTAGCGTCATCTTTCGTTAAGAACTGAAAGCTTCAAATCACAACAAGAAGCTGTCTACTTATTCAACAATATACGATACAATATACAATGAATATATAGATTCATAAAGTGGTGTCATCTATTAACATAATGTAAAAGTATAAGGATGGAAAACTGACATCAAAAGATACCATTTTGCAGATATCTGCTGCGACTTTTCAAATATTTTTGAAGGAATATGATAATCTGCATATATATATTTTATTTTTTATGAATTTTAGTTGATGTATACTGAGGTGTAAATAATATACTATAATTTCATTTTAATACTTACCCTGCCATCTAACGGTGAGAAGTCTAAGCTGTTATTAACACGGAAATATTTCAATAGTTACTTACGGATGTTTTTAGTAGCCATTGTTTCATTTATGAAGTAACAATTCAGTTTTGACATTGTACCCTAAGATTATGTACTCGAGTAGTATAAGTAGTAGTACACAGCAGACCTTTACTTGTTTACTCATATTGATTAAGTCAACACGACCACGCACAATTCGCAACATATAATAACTTTCAAATGCACAAAAATGCAAATAGCTAATAAACAAACAATATCAAACACCTTTGCAAAGATTTTATACACGTTTGTGAGATGGACGTTGTTCATTCAAAAATAAAACACTTAAAAGTAAGCTTTTAGATGTAAGCTGGCAACATAGATGGCGTTGAAAATCAACCTGAACTTCTCCTATTCCAGTGCACAGGCCCTGATTGTACCTATACAAAAAACTATTATAAAAACCAAAAAAGGTTTTTTGCAAATATGTTCCTCGTATATTAATCACACACGTTTCCCCTAATTCAATTAATTAGTATATATTAGTTAATTAGATACTCTTAAAGAGGAAATAATTAAAAATTATAATTGAATTAAAATGAAATGACATGATTTAGTTGTTTTCGAGATTTATCTAACGATGGATGAAGATTTCTGTCCCATACCCCAATTGGAAAAACATGGGGAATTCTTGGAGAAAGTTGTCGAATTGATGTTTAAAAACGTGGTATTCACCACAAGACAAGATAAGGTCTTATTGTGGCAAAATCCTGATCAACTGCAGGAACAATTTGATTTTAGTTTAAAACAAAATGGTGAAACGCACGAAGAATTGATAAATCTCCTGAAAAATACAATCAAATTTAGCGTTAAAACAGGACATCCTTATTTTATAAATCAACTATTCTCTGGGTAAAAATTTTCGTAATAAATTTTTTGTTATATTTACTTTCCTATCTCTATTTTGATACGTACTAAATTAATCTATCTACTTTTCCAGACTTGATCCATATGGATTAGCTGCGCAATGGTTGACAGACTCGCTGAATGCTAGTGCTTACACTTACGAAGTAGCTCCGGTCTTTACTCTCATGGTAGGTTGAATACATTTCTTATTCACATCTTTCAAATCGTCTATAACCTCATTTGGATTCCAGGAAAAGCAAATTATAAAGGAAGTGTGTCGTATGATCGGGCCGAATTGGAAAGATGGACTTTTTTGTCCGGGAGGCTCTTTTGCAAACGGACTGGCGATGAATTTAGCTCGATATCAGCGTTATTCGAAAGTTAAGGTGTAGTATTAGTCATACCATGGTAGGGGAGGGTGGGGCAAGTTGACGACCTTAAGGGAAATGACGTATAAATAATTGGTAAAATTATACTATTTATTTTAATTAGGGGAATTTAAACACCTTAATGTGTTAAGAATCAAACATATATTTCAAAAATTAAATCAAAATGCGCATATAAAATTGTAGAACATAACAAAAAAAGTATAATTTCTTACAACTTGCCCCATAGTGGGGTAACATAACGAACATATAGGGACAAGACAACTAATTATTACAGAAGTCACAAATAAATTCAATTTCCCCATCAAATTGACTACATAACTCATGCCACCACTTTTTACATTTACTACACATTATCCAGTCGTTAATAGGGGGATCTTTATATTGTTCCATACATCCAGGGCAGAAAATCTCAGACTCTGGATCTACCGTTTTTGATGTTTTCGCACTATCCATAAAAACCTAACGCTTAACTTGTTTCTTTCCTTTAATATTTTTGACCAATTGTTGTCTGTAGTTTTCTTCGAGCTCCTCTCTATTGGAAGTGGACGTTAAAATTGTCGCCTTCTGACGACGTCTTTGGCTATGGTTGATTGGACGTTGGTAGACTGGAGGTGGCCTAATATCAGTCAGAGACTTATTAGTATTAGAACATTCTGGCTCAGAAGTTATGTTGTCTTGTATCTTTTGTGTCAAAATACCACTTTTTCTTTCTCTGTGCACTCCAGATGGACTAGCTATGGCTTCTTCTACGATAGTTTCTTTTACCATTGTTGATGTGTTTTCTTTCTGTGATTCACTGCTTCCAGCCTCAAATCCTATAATACTCAGTCTAATTTCTTTTTGTTAATAAGGGCTCATTATCGCTTGAGTCATCGGCATGATTTTCAGGAATTTGGCGTTCACTGAATTTGGAAGTTGCAAAATCAACACCAGTAAAGACTTGAGGGTTGAATGGCTCTATTCCACGCTTTTCAAAACTGTTTACTGCTGTCCCAACTGTGGCTGCTTTTAAATAGGCCACACCAAACAATTTAGCTACCTCTTTATCTGTTATTGCTTTTCCTGGATTGTTGACCATAACATTCTCACAAGCTTGACTATAATAGGTTTTCATAGGGCCAAAAAAACTCACATCTAATGGTTGGAGTCGGTGAGTTGAGTGGGGTGGAAAGCTCACCATTATAATGCCGTTCTCCCTGTACAAATTTACTGCTTGAAGTGATCGATGAGAGGCATGATTGTCAAGTAACAGTAAAACTGGACTTGCTGGTGAAGGGTTTGCATACTTAATAAAATGATGAAGATATAAAATAAAAGTTTCATTTGTCATCCACCTGCTTTGTTGGGCAATTCCGTCGCTGTTGAGAGGACTACCGCTCAGCAATTCCGGCCTCATTCTCACTCTTGGGAAGATAAACCAAGGTGGAAGATATGATCCATGAGCATTTAAGCAACAAACTATTGTTATATTTTTACCACGTTCGGCGCTCGGCTGCCGGTAGGAGACAAAATTTTTGGTTGTTTGGTTGGAACCGTTGAAAACCCGCTTTCATCGGCGTTGTAAATTTTGTCCGGGGAAAAATTGTATTCAAGTCTAACTTCTCTCAGCAAGTCGAAAAACCTGGTTACTTCCACTCTATTGAAGCTCATTAGTCGGCTCGGGACTTCTAAGACTTTTAAGATCATTGTTAAACTGGTGCTTGATATTATTTACTTCCGCAAATTCGTAAGCTAGTTTTCGACATTCTTTTGATGTGAGACCAAATGCCATCACATTAAATTCCTTTGAATAGTTAGCCAATTCGCGTTATTGTTCATTACTAAATGTTCTTTTAAACCGACCACTAGAGGTTGGAAGATCTTCCACATTATTTTGTTTCTTTACAAATCTTCTTAAGGTTTCTTCTGGAATACCATATTGGATACATGCAGAATTGTCAGATTGATTGTCATGCTGGACAGCATGTAATGCTGCGATTAGGCTGTCTTCTGACCAACTGCGCCGCTCAGTTTTTCTAATGTAGGTTCTCACCATCTGAAAAGAGCAAAACATTTTAAATATTACAATAATACATATTATGTACATATTAGGGGACAAGTTGACGAATTCGTCATCTTGCCCGCGCCAACTTGCCCCTTTATAACCTAAAAGTTATTTTAGGAAAAGGTTTACACCTTAGTGCCTATAAATACGATATAAGTATGTATCTAAATGAACTTACCTTTCTTTTTGTTGCTAAACCTTATTTAAACTACGAAAATATTAGAACCACAATAGCGTAATATGTCAAGATGCTCTTAAGCGCCAACGAACAATACTGATAGATTCGGCTTGGAAATATTACAAGGTCGCCGGGTTATAGACCTTCTGCACCCATGGTTAAAATTTAAAATATTTTTTCTTAGGAGATAAACGGAATTCGTCATCTTACCCCGTCCGTTAACTTGCCCCACTCTCCCCTACTACTAGATAATCTAATCGAAATTAACATCTTGTACGGGTAACAAAAATCACTCTGTTTTGCTTTTTAACTAATGCTCATAATAAAATAATTATCAGCTAATTTCTCTCGTTTCGGGGTCTCGAATATTCGAGGGTGATCGAGCTAGACACAGAAAGTCAAACACCAAGACAATATACCTAAAGCAAAAACTGACGTTCAAGAACCTAGTTCAAAAAAAAAGATGACAGGACAAGCGGGAAAACTTTACAATTAAGAATTAGATTGAGTTTCGCTTTATCAGTGCCACATTTCTCTTCAATGTGCTGTTAGCATCTACAACGTAGGGAACTACTGTCAAAAGCCATCTTAAGAAACTATATGCCTACAAAACGTGAGTCTGGAGTACGCAGTGAACGTCTCTTAGTTCAGTAGAATTGAAGATCCAGGAAATCATGAAAGACAGCATTAGGAAAAGATTTGAAGATCCGAGGACTCAAGGAAGGCCACGCCAAGTACCAAACAGCTAGACCACGATGAATAACAACAAAAAACAATAGGCAGTATGAAAATCCAAAATTAACGAAAACAAAACTGAAGGAAAAGGATTAAAATGCATGGTACTGCCTAATAGAAAAAGATAAAACAATATGATAGCCGTACACTTTCATTAAAGTCGTGGAATTAGAAGAAAGAGCAAGCAGAAAAGTCTGGCGAACTCATAGAGTTAGATAGGGGGTCGTAGAAAGTTCTTCCCGAAATGTATCTTCCATTTTTGGAGAGCGATTTTTTAGTCGTAGTTTTACTTGAGTTAACTTGACTTTCCGGCTGGTTACAAACTCCACTTGTTAAACTTTCGTTGTCATGGAAAATGATCCGCCTTTTGGACGTTTTCCGTATATTTCCAATAACTACTGATAAACCAAGTGTTCTATATAATTCGGGGTTAACGGTTCCACGTTTCTCTAGTGTACCTTTAGGTAACAGATTTTGTCTCGTCAATTGGATTCTTTATTAGAGACCTCACTTTGTAATTAATTGCAAACAATTGACATAACAAATATCATGGTTGAGGTTATGTTGACATCCGAATGTCAGAAATAGTTGCTAAGGTCGAAAAGATAAATAACAACTCACTTAGGTATTTAGATAACGCTTAGTTTTCAATTTGTTATTTGTTAACGTTATAAATATATTGATTGTGAACTTTTTGGCATTTGACTAAATCTGTAGTTTTTATATAAAAAGTGCAAATGAAAACCAGTGAAAAAATAGACGTAACGTACCTTATTCTGTCAATAGTCTGTCATCTGTCACATTGCAACATCAAAGCGATTAAGTGTCTATTTCTCGAATTAGTTCAAGTACGTTTTATAATGAATTATACGAGTATGTGTAAAAGTTTTATTACAGGAAAATGGAATGTTTCGCCTTCCACATTTGATAATTTTCGCGTCTGAAGAATGTCACTATTCGATTTTCAAATTCGCCGCGTTTTTGGGTATCGGAGAAGAAAACGTTTGTCGTATAATGACAGATGACATAGGAAGAATCATATGCAGTGACCTAGAACTGAAAATCGAACAAACTGTTAAAGAAGGAAATATTCCGATATTAGTAATCGCGACTTTAGGTATGTTAATTGTACTTTTTATCAAAACAAATCCGCTTTCACAAAAGGAGTTGTCTATTCATAGGAACGACAGTTCGTGGTGCTTTCGATCCCATCAATGAAATAGCTGACATTTGTACAAAATACGAGATGTGGCTTCATATCGATGCCGCATGGGGTGGTGGGCTAATTTTTTCTCAAAAGCACAGGGCTAAGCTTAATGGTATCGAACGAGCTGATTCTATGGTGAGTTGTGTTGTGTAGAAGCTCATAAACAATCTAATTTGTCAGTCAGTCAAAATCAATTTGAAAATGACCGCCATAGGGTAAACAAATCCTTTTACCGCTAGTTATTTGAAAAAATTTAGACCAGTTTTATTAGAAGTGCGAAATTTTCTCTCGGAAACGTGAGTTAATTTTTCTTTTTCGACTATGAAGTGTTGTGGTCACAGTAGATAAGCGGCTAATATAGTAAGTAAGTTATAGAAGTGAGCATATTGAAAACTGGTGGAAAACGAGCAGGATTCTAGCTAAAGTTCTATTCATCTAATGAAATGCTGTCAACTGTAGAAAAACTTTTAAAAATATTAGTTTTCGCTGTGTTAATTTCACTAAAATATACGAGAAAGTCGATTTTAACCCCACGGCCGTCATTTTGACGTAGATCAGTTGTTTTTTTAGATTGCTTGATAGACGGAAGGTTCCAATTTCAGGTGATCAATCCACATAAACTCTTAGCAGTTCCTCAACAATGTTCAATTTTATTAGTGAAAGACGGCGATATTTTGTACAAATGTTATTCAAAAGGAGCTGAATATCTGTTCCAAAAGGATAAACATTATGACATAAGTTACGATCTGGGCGATAAATATTTGCAATGTGGAAGGAAATGTGATGTATTCAAATTCTGGTTCATGTGGAAGGCAAAGGTGATGTGGATCTTCATATTGAATACGTTTTAGTTGTTTCTGAAATTGCTTTTTCTGAAATCATATTGTCTTTGTTTTTCTTGTATTCAGTTTTCGATAATCCATATAAGGTGAAATAATTTTCAGGGCTCCTCTGGTTTTGCTAGTCATATTGATGCATTGATGGACATAGCTGAGTACTTTGAAAAACAAGTTAACCATAGATCGGAATTTCTATTAGTTTCTCAGAGGCAGTATATGAACGTTTGCTTCTGGTATATACCGAGATATTTGAGAGGCAAATCTAATATTGCGGAAAATTTCGCACAACTTCAAAAGGTACTCATATATATATAAATAATCAATAAACTTAATATTTCTATCAAGCATCAATTTGAATATTTGAAATCGATGAATTTAATGTTTTTACTAGAAATATCATAATTTCAAACTCCCCAAATCTTAATTGTTTTTTTTTTAACCTCCAATCGCTCCGTGTAGACGCTACGCCGGCAGAAGAAAGCGGATATGCGCTGTAGGCGACTGCGAAGCTCTCGAACTACACACTCCGCCATTGTTGACATTCAGGCGTCAGTCAGCGTTGTGCTAAATATGTCCGCCATTATCGATGCTCCTGCCAAGTGTGATTCGTTATCTTCAGTCTGAAGGCCATAATACTGAAGAAATCCATAGGAAAATCAGTCGTGTGTATGGGGAAAACTTAATGAGTGATGGTGTTGTACGTGAATGGTATTGAAAGTTTAAAGATCGTCCTAATGTCATGATGAAGGTGCCAAAGATGATGTTTGTCGTTTCAGATGACCTGGTTCAACGATTTGAAAGAATGATTGAAGAAAACCGCAGATTCAGCATTACTGCTTTGAATATTGAATTTCCAGAAGTATGAAGGTCTGTTTTGTACTCTACTTGATTTAATTTGCGGCAACTTTCTTTGAAAAGAGGATTGAAAAGCTTGTCCACAGATATGACAAATGTCTGAATCTCTTCGTTAATTATGTCTACCAATCTTCTGGTAATAAAATGATTGTTTTATGTGAACTTGTCTTTTATTTATAGTTTATCGGAGGTTGAAAAAAAAACGATGAATACATAGTATTCAAAAGCTTTGAAATATATTAAAGTTAGTACACTTTGGTGCCTAATTTTGCCACAATTCCATTACGGTCTTTTCTTTAAATTTTTTTTCAAAACTAAAAGTAATTATATTGTGGAACATATTAAACAAAGAATAAAACTTACATCTAAAATCCGAGTAGGTGTCAAAAATTTATTGAAGTGTGTTCCTAAAATTGGGAAAAACAATTTCTTCAATGGAAACTTTTATCTAAATGTTACTAAACGTTTTATTGTATAATCCAGAAGTTAATTAAAAAAATTTCTATTTAGCAAAGTGTTTAATCGCAATTTTTCAGCATATTCTGCTTCTTTAAATCTGTAATAACAAAAAATTTCAGAGAACACATTTTAATAATATTTTCTATCCCTTACCGGTAGATAATTATAAAAAATTATTGACAGATATATTTCGGAAACCTCTAAGTGAAAATTCGATAGGTAGTTATTCAAAATACAAATTTCTGTTGGACTGAAATAGAGACTTTTTTTTTTATTTTTAGGTGGCACCCCAAATACGAGCTCTGATGATCCAACACGGTTCTGTCATGCTAGGTTATCAGCCGTTGAAAATATTCCCAAATTTCTTTAGGTTTGTTTCACAAAATTCTGCTTTAAACAAAACGGACGTGGATTTTATATTGGATCACATCCAAGAAATTGGTGATGCCATTTTCAAATGAACATATACAAAATATTATAATGTAAAGTAGGCGTAGTTCAATCATTCATTCTCTATATTATACAGAGTGTTGAGATATTTAGGTTTGTGAATGGGACATTTTCCGTTCATTGTTGTATCACGCACCCCAGCTGAAAGTTATTGATTTGTTATTTGTTCGGTTAGAATTATCCAAAAAAAATTATAAAAATCACATCTGGTATAAGAAATATTTATTAACTCAACTGAAATAATATAATGAATAAATATGACCAGTTTTTGCTTTCTTTTTATAGCTATTAGAATTAGTTTGGTAATTATCTAGATTAGGTTACACCCCTCCGATTTCGTTAAACTTTTAGTTTGTTATAAAGAAAATTACGCTGAACAAGATATAGGGCGCGGAAATCATCCCTTCAGGTACTTTTTGCGTTTAAAGAATCAAATAATTGTAATGATTTTTCAATGATTGTAATATTTAAATTAATCGTTGAAAATCTAACCTAACCTAAGAGTTTTAGATAACAGCAACCCCTACTTGTGATTGGATTTCATTTTGTAGAGAATTATGTAGGTTAGGTTAAGCTAGATTTCAACGATTAATTTAAATATTACAATCACTGAAAAATCATTACAATTATTTGATTCTTTAAATGCAAAAAAGTACCTGAAGGGATGATTTTCGCGTCCTATATCTTGTTCAGCGTCATCTTCTTTATAACATACTAAACTTTTAACGAAATCAGAATCGTGTGAACTAATCTAGATAATTATCATTAGTTTTTCTTATAATAAATTAACAGTAATCCCCTAACATGATTTCATCCCAATATCTTTGATATCGTTCTTAGAAAATTATGGTGATAATGTTCCCTAAGTTTTCAGGGACAAATTCAGATGCTAGTGCATAAAATGAATCTTTAATGACATGTTTACCCCCAAATGAAAATTTTTCAATAAATCGATACAAATTTGTTCATAATTTTCCACACTCATTGTGAATGACTTCCAAGCAGATTTTTCATTAAATTTTTTAAAATTTGTAAAGGGGCTAGAGTGATCTACAAACAGCTCGTGTTTTTTGATGTTCATTTTGCCCGGAATATACTCATTCCTAATATGACATTATTTTCTTACAAAATGATGTCGTTCCGCCCTACTGTTCCACAAACAAGGGAAATAACAATATTTTTTGTAACCACCTTACAATCCCAATAACATACCGATGCGACGTCGCCGCATATTTCACATTGGTGTTCTTTACACTGTATTAAATTAATTAATATACCCATGCGTATCCTATTCGCATGGACGATTTTTTATAACCATTATGTAATAAGACTTTTAGGTTATATTTGGAAGGGTGATTATTTATAGTTTTGTTTTAAAAAGTTCCCAGATATCAGTACAAAAATAATAATCACCTGCTCTTTTGAATATTCTGAGTAAACTTTGCTTATGTTTTTGAAAAACGTTATTTTTGTGTTTGGTGGTATAAGTTCAATTATTGTAAGTGGGAACCAAGAAGTTCTGCTTTAGATCTGGATAATGCTAAATCTCTTATAAGATCATTCACTTCGGCTTGGCTAATTAAATGTGGAGTTTTTTTCTTGAAGTGTAACTTATCAGAGGGAATTTGAATTCAACAACATTTTCATTGTCATCTAGTATATTCTTAGTTAAATTACCGGGACACATTAGATGTGGTAGATCTTTCGATTGAAATATGGGCTAAACTTCGACGTGATTTTTTTTGTTGGATCCCACTGTCCTTATAACACCAAAGTAACAACAATTTTCATGATTATTAGATTCTCTCGGTAGTATTGTTGAACCAAATGAAAGGTGAACGTTTTCTTCTGGTGACCGCTGGAGTAAAACGATTCTATAGCTTAAACACATGAGAAACTCACTTTTTATCTTGATTTGCAACAGAGAATCCAAAATAATGAAGATATTGAGTTTTTGAAGAATTTGCAATGTGCCTTCTCTTTTTTAAACTGTCCACAAACGTAACAAAAACGATCAGAAATATTAAATCAATTCGAAACAAGATAATTCAGTATAGGAGCTGGCAACGGTTTTGAGAGAGAATTTAAGGTCAGTTGATTTTTTGATATATCACCCTTTTTGCTCCTTCGGATAGAGTCTGGGCTATCTGGCTGCCGTTTATTAATGCGCATCCTACCTGTACAAGTAATAATTCTGAATTTTTGAATAATTATTTTTGTCTTTAGATAGGTCTACCAAACGCTGAGGTGTGAAGAGCGCACGTGCATCGAGCGCATAGGCACATTTAGTGCATCTAGCGCACACTATTTGTGGCGAATTCGAAAGGTCAATCAACGAGCGCACAAGAAAATTTGATCTTCCGAAATGAGTCCTCCGAAATGAGTCCTAGAGATGAGCAATCATACGAACTTTCGAATAATTATTATCGTTAAGACAAAACGAAAAACCATCAGCAACATTTAAGATTGAACAAAATGGGCAAATGTTCGGTATTGAAGAAAAATTATTTTTCCTAAGAATGAGTGCATTGAGTGCATCACCAAACAATCACATGTCTATAACGCATACATTAATCGCATATTAACAATAAAGGTTTAGCCAATCAAAGCTTGTGCAACGTTTGAGTTCCTTCCTATCGAGCACTCGAGAGAGCCATAAAAGTTTTTAGCTGCTGCCGCATTTTTGAACTTTGCGTTATAGACATGTGATTGTTTGGTGATTTTTAATCGATTTTTTTCGTTTAATGCAGTGATATAACTCGCATGCGAACGTTTTGAAACACCTGATACAATTAAAAAATTTCATATTTTGAATATTCCACAAAAAAGCCTTTTAATTTAAGGTTGGGTTAGGTTGGTATAGGCTAGGTTAGGTTAGGTAATCAACATTTCAAATACAGGGATTGAAGGAACCGTCCTTATATCTGCACCCTCCTGTATAATCTGTGCGCTCGGTTTACGTACGCTCGACTTACGACATTTTCAGTGCTGTCAATTATGTGCCTTACGCAAATTTTTTATTTTTTTTGTTGCAAAAATTCAAAACATTTTTGACTGTCAGTAATTAAATAATCTAAAATTCATTTGCCAAACGTTTATTTTAGGTTGTTTAATCTTGAATAAAAATTAAAAACTTATGAAAAGCATTGCCGTATGATGCTAGTAGTCAGAGAGATAGAGAAAGAGAGAGCTACAGAATATTATCAATAATGAGAGAGAGAGAGAGAGAGAGAGTAAAAAGTGCTAAAGGCGTCCGTCTGAACTAATAGTTAGCCAAGCTTATAGAAAAAAACATTGGGCAATACTGTTGACCAACAACCGTCATCTTTTGATGTTTGTCTTGTTGATAGATAGAAAAAGCTGTCGATAATCACATTAGAACAGATATTCTGAAGTGGAAACCTCTCCATCCATGTGAATTCTCATACCAAACAGGCAAATCTACGAAGATTGCATTGATACAATTGACAACTGGAATTCACAACGCTCTGACCAACAACTTAATCGTGGTATGTGCCTTCTTAGACATGGAAGGCGCCTTGGACAATACTCCACACGACGCTGTCAAATGAGCATTAGATACAAGAGGACGAGATAAGACAACCTCCAGATGGATGGAACAACTACTATCTACTAGAACAACAGAAATTTCAATCCTTACAAACAGAGGATGCCCGTTAGAGGAAGTCGCGTCCCTATTTATGTGGATGTTAGTAGTAGACGAACAAAAGGATACTTCGAGAATAAGCTCTGTGTGAGAGGACTTTTAGGTTTAAGGAAGGTAGATTAACACATTTACATACATTTATTTTGAAGTGTTTTTTATTGATTATTTCCTATGACTTTCTGGGTTTATAAATCACTAGGTGGGTTTACAAAAATAGGTTTGACCTGAAGCTACTCTGTTCTGAAAAATATATACAAGAAAGCAAAAGTTGTTACTGAGATTTGTCCATTACTTTCAACGACGCCGAATTTATTAGCAATAAAACAATATTATGGTGAAACTTATACTATTTTAAGTTCTTGTATTTTCTTGTCAGTGATTCAATGTATTATTTTTCTTATGTTAGAGAGTAATAAAATATTTCATTCAAGCTATATAACTTTATTCTGATAAAGCTGTAAATGTTAGATGTCAGTCGTTAAATTTCATCCGGCATTTTGAAAATGTGCCAAAATTGTATTACGCAATGACGCTTATGATCCCATCAATTGATAAAGAAGATGTTTATCGTAAATTCTTGGTGATGAATCGTTTTCATATTTAGATAAATTATATTTTCCCATGTACTTCACCAAGTCCTAAAGGAGAATTCAATGGATAATAAAACCCAAGATAGTAATTGTCGGAGTTGGTTTTATGAAATAACAACCGCTCTCAAAAGGTGAACGTTTTCAGCTACATTATCAACCGTTTCTGACAATTGAACCAGTAACTTTATACTTTCGCGGTCACCTCGTTTTTTTGGTTCTAGAAAATCGAAAAATTATCCGAATCCGATGATTTTTTTAAATCTCTAAAATATGGGAAATATCTCACTTGAAGATTTTATATAGTTTTATAACTTTGAATGTGATCTTGTTCGCATATAATCGTTCATAACTCTTTTACAAAGCATCAAACGAAGTTCGTATATTTTTTTTGTTAATCTACACAAAAAAAACAAACATTTTGGAAAAAAAGTATTTGTTTATTCATTTTTTATCTCTAACAATCAACCTTAATAAGATACCATTTTTTTAACACGTTGACTGCCAACTACAAAATAACTCATAATTAATGTCCCCTGAAGAGTTTTTTTTTTACATAATTCAACTAAGAAATAAAAGTTTTTTTTAAAATCCTTCATTTTCTATACCTTTCAGTGATAACTTTTTATTTAAACTCTTATTTTTAATGGTTTAATGCGATTAAATGGAATTGTGGAAATTGCCTTGGCAGTCAACGTGTTAATGGTGAAAATTTTAAATGTCTGCTTTTAAAACACCCCCCGACCCTCGTCACACTCCCAATTATCTTTAACAGTCAATCTTAGTAAGATACCATTTTTTTAATGGTGAAAATTTACAATATTTCAAAGTTAACTTTTAATATTGTACATTTGATTACAATAAGTGATTTTAACAATAATGAAGTTTCAAGCGATTATATGTAAGAAAAGGTCAATTGGTGCCAATGTATGCTTCTATCCCAGGTGAATGCCACCCTTACTCGGAGGGTGGAAATTTAAAATTTTAAAATAACACCAGGACTCGATGGAGAATGAATTTTATGAAGAAAATGTGGAATGAAGTTTTGTATTTAACTCAATAATTTCTGAGTTATTCGTGATTGAAAATTAAAAAAAAACACGTTTTTCAACATTTTTTCACGAAAATTTCGAAAATTACGCATTTTTTTGGAAAAAATTATTCTTATTAAAATTGAAGCTTATAAAAAAAACAAAGAAATTAGTCAGTTTAAATTGAATTTTTTAAGTAATATTCAGCAACTTATGAGTTACTGAAAGACAATTTTTTCTTTTTCGTAAATTTATGCAGAGGTTTGAGCTTGAAATAACGGAAAAACGATCAATCTTTCATAAAAAATTGTTATAAACATTTTTGAAGTACTTTTTCATAAGCTTTTATAAAACCGTCTAGAATGAAAATTAAGCGAGTTATGACGAAAATAAGTTAAGTAACTCGAATTTAAAAAAAATGTCGGTAAATTTGACACAGCAAAATTAAAATTAATTGTAGCCCATGTAAAATTATCTTTGTTAAGCCCTAACAACACGTTCCATAAGTTTCAATGGTTTGGAGCACGTACATTTTGAAAAAAGTTTTTATTTTACTGAACATTTTTCTTTTTTTCAAACTCACGTAGCTTGGAAATTAAATGAGATATAAACGTTTAAAATATTGATTTCAATGCAAAGGGAGAGTATTTTTTACCCTTTAACATCAAAATTCTCTTAAGAAAAGGGTTTCAACTCTCATGGTTTTGTAGATTATGAAATTCCCTACAAAATGATGTATGGATGAATGCAAAAAGCTTAAAGGGAAGCTGAGTTATTATTAAAAAACCGAATACATTTTCTAGAGATAATGCTGGAAAATCACGAAACGTCTAAGTTTTCATCTTTTTGGAGTATTTATTCTTTTAAACATGCTGTGTCTCTCTTGTATTTATATAAATACATGCAAAAAAAATAATATATATATATATATATATATATATATATATGCGCTTCTTCCGTCGTAATTCTTAGAGAGAGTTTTTAAGTTTTTTAAATAATTGTATCAGGGTAGTTTTTAAGGGTAGTTACATATACAAAATAGAAATATTACTTAGGTACATTATAAAAAAACAACAATCATTTCACATGTTTGAACATAATGAGCCGTATAACTGCGTCCATTTAGTAATTTGCAATATTTTCCTTTCTAAGGGGTGATTTTTGGTGGTTGCATTATTAAAAATATTGAGGATCAGATTTCTTATACTTGAAGAAAAAAAATTCTCCTATTACGATCCAAAATAAAAAAAATTCTATGTTGTTCACTACATTTTTTGAATAATCATTGTGTGAGGGGTTGTTTTTAAGAGCAGGTGAGCTGTAAAACATCAAAGTATTGAAGTCATGTTACAAAACAATCAACATTTATCATATTTGAACATAACTATAGCCCATTACCGCTTTAGTTCATTAGTTTTCAATTTATTTGAGTAAGGGGCGATTTTCACCCTTTAAAAATAAAAAGCATACTTTGCGACCAAGTCAGGTTTGAAGAAATTTTCAAGAAGATCGATGAAGGTCTTTAAAATGAACTAGCTAAATTTATATACGAATACCTAGACCGCTGCAATAACCATTTTTTACTCCATACATTTTTTTTTCAGTTCTTTTTCTTCAGCCCTAATGCAAGTTGCGGTTGCTAATAATAACCGACGCGACGTCTTCTTTGCAATCAAATTTTATCCATATTTATACACAACTGTTCCTCGACACTTCTGATACCAGAAATTTTTAGAAGACTGAAACTTTGGAAAAATGAAAGTCTGAAGTAATAAAAAGTCTGTACAGACATTCTATCCAAATGTTTGGGTAAAATTTTTCACTCCGACTTCATAGTCTATACAGATATCTGTACGAACAAAAGTCTGTGTGGACCCACTAAATTTTAGGAATTTTTTTTAATAACTGCAGAGATCGAGGAAAAAAAATTAAAACGCAAAAAATTATTAAACATAACTTTATTCATTGAATTATACATTTATAACATACATCACTTATATCTATAATTATGATTTTGGTTTATGACGTGCTTACAATAACTGTCATTTAAATAATAAATCATGACGTCCTCAAATTTATACAAATTAACAAAATTGATTGTTAATTAATAAATCATTTTCACAGGTAAATGACAGTTAATTTTTTTATACTAAATCAATTTAATATTTCGATTCCGTTTATGATAATAATGAGATAAGATGATTCCAACTACATAACCTCAACTCCAATCCAATTCCTGATAAAGGTCCTAGACAAATTTGAGTCAACCAGAAGAAAGTTAATAAAATGAAATGTGTCACAATAAAACAAAATAAATTAGTTTCTTTCTCAAAAAAACTCACTTTTTGGTCAAATAAAGGGGTGGGTAAGTCCACGACCCAGCTTCTGTCACAATTTGAATAGGCTGTGTCATTTAGCCTGTATTCAATAACCAATTTCATGGTAAATTGAGAAGACAAAGGAAACTTCATGCACTGATTAACTATATATATACAGTGCTTTTCAGATAAAAGTATCCACCTTTAATAACTTTTGTAATACTGGTATTTAGAAAAAATCCAAAAACACGTCAATTTATGTTGGAAGGGGCAAGCATTATGGCTTATTTAAACTTACTGGAAAAGCCACCCCCTCATCCCTAGCAGCATCCCCTTTATTTTTTTAAATTACTTTTCATATTTTTTGTGTAAAATTTGGATACTCCTCTTTGAGCTGATTTCAAAAATGTATAATACTTGTAGGTTAAAGTGGTTAGTTTATGAGACAAACAATTTTTCATTTAATAGCACAAATTTTACTTATTATTTACTTTCACCTTATTTGCCTGTACTAAAATGGGTTGTACAGAGTTCAAACTCTTTAATCTTTTTAACTGTGCTATTTATTCTACTTAAAAAATCCAAACAACAAAAAACTCTACTTTTTATTAAAGTTTGACATTGTCAACTAGAATTTGTAGTCACTATTGATAGTGTAATTTGATACATTATTTATTTTGTTTCTCTGAAATGGTTTACTCTTTGCAAGAAAGAATTGAAATTGTAGGTTTATACTACCAAAATAATAATTGTGCAAGAGCTGCTGCTAGAATATTTAACGAATTACATGACGGAAGACATGCAACTCATAAGTATGTAATTCAACTGATGGAGAAATTTACCACAACATGGTCTGTTTGCAATAAAGTGCATAAGCGAGAGGGACTCGTAAATAACGAAGCAATCCAAGTGGCAATTTTAGGGCAAGTCAGCTTAGAGGCTCAACAACCCCAATCGTTGTCAACAACAATTAGAGCGATCGGTGTTTCATCTTCTACAGTTTTCCGAGTTCTACATAAATTCAAGTACCACCCATACAAAGTTAAGTTGGTGACGAGTTGAATGAAGATGATTTTGATCGTCGTCTAGAGTATTGCGAATCAATGACGCAAATTATCAATAACAATCCACAATTGTTAAACAATATTTGCTTTTCTGATGAATGCTCATGGTCATTAATTGGCTTAGTAAGTAGGCATAATTGTAGATATTGGGCTGAAAGTGATCCACATATTATGCGTGAATTCCATACACAACATCCCCAAAAGTTAAACGTTTGGTGTGGTATTCTAGGTGACCACATTGTCGGACCTTTCTTCATCAACGGAAATTTAAATGGTGAATCATATCTTGAGTTACTCAGGGAAGGGGTTGACCCACGTATTACAACAATAATAGAAAATGATGATAACCTTTCCGAAGATTTACTGGTATTTCAACAAGACGGAGCTCCCCCACACTATGCTATGCCTGTCCGACAATTTTTAAACGAAACATTCCCCGCTCGTTGGATAGGTAGAAGGGGGCAGATGATGGAGTGGCCACCTAGGTCACCGGATTTAACACCCCTAGACTTAGAGAGGATAGAAAATGAATGTCGACAATTAAATCCAGCCATATTAAGCAATGTCAGAGAGGCATTTCAAAATAGATTATACCATTGTATGGAACTGAATGGTACTCATTTTGAACACTTATTGTAACTTCATAATAAATAGCACAGTTAAAAAGATTAAAGAGTTTGAACTGTTGTACAACCCATTTTAGTACAGGCAAATAAGGTGAAAGTAAATAATAAGTAAAATTTGTGCTCTTAAAAAAAAAATTGTTTATCTCATAAACTAACCACTTTAACCTACAAGTATTATACATTTTTGAAATCAGCTCAAAGAGGAGTATCAAAATTTTACATAAAAAATATGAAAAGTAATTTAAAAAAATAAAGGGGATGCTGCTAGGGGTGAGGGGGTGGCTTTTCCAGTAAGTTTAAATAAGCCATAATGCTTGCCCCTTCCAAAATAAATTGACGTGTTTTTGGATTTTTTCTAAATACCAGTATTACAAAAGTTATTAAAGGTGGATACTTTTATCTGAAAAGCACTGTATATATATATATATATATATATATATATATATATATATATATATATATATATGTATATATATATATATATATATATATATATATATATATTATACATCACTGTTAATAGATCCTATGGGAGTTTTCACCATCAACCAATAATGATGGTGAACGTTCCAAACTCCTAATTCATTTATTTACACTCGAAAAAATCTAATAAACGTCACAATATAGTATTGGAAATGGACATATTGTGTAGCCATCTTACATTCCTGAGCAGGTTAATTCCTTAATTATCAAATATCAGAAAGCTTCTCGAAAGATTTATGCGGGATCTACTTATAAACGAAATGCAGATCCACGTCAACATAATAGGGACAAAACAGCCGAGAATAATAGACAACAAGAACAAAATTTGGAGTTACTAATGATTTGTTAAAAACAAGTGACTATTCATTGTACCAAGACCTGAAGAAGTGTATCGGCGGTGAGAGTTTTAACTCTTTTTCTAGCAAAAACCTGTTGTCAAGAAAGAATATTCAGTCCAAAGGGAACTACGTTGAAAAAAATGAAAAACCCATTTAGAAAGTCACGGATTTACTGAATTATTTATTTATATCAAATTTCAAAAAGGTTTGACTATATACTATAGATGTGGGGGTTGTTAATCAGTGTTGGAAGTGTCATATTCATTGATATAAAGAGAGTCTAATTGCAGATAAGCTAAGGGATGAATATGGGATGTATCGCTTCAAGAGGAAAATCCAATGCATATATTTCCTCCTAGAATCTTTTTCTAATGTTCAAAGAATATTTTGGAGACATTTCTATAAAAGAGAACTCACAAATCAATTCAACTAAATTAACTAGAGAAAATGGATTGAATAAAACTTAATGAATGTCACATAGATTTTGTATTAAAATTTTTGTGAGTTCTGGATATTTCGGTATAAAATTAGTTATTTACGACAATATTCATTAATATAGATACGAAATAGACATAAATAGGGGTTATAAAGTGTTTAAACAATGCATTGAAAGGGAAAGAACAGCTTTTAAGCTAGAATTATGATTAAAAACGAATGGGGGTTCTTTATTACCAACACTGAAAAACATGTATTTCAATGTAATTAAAAACAATATTTTATCTATTCATTTTCTTACGGGAAATGATTCATAATTTTCAAACTTCCCCCGTAATATTATTTAGTACTTTAATATATTATGTACATGGTGTTTGGTGGGTTGATTCAACCCTTACAATAACAAATAAAAAACTTTTTAGATATTATTAATAATTACCTTAGTACGGAATTTTGTGAATTATGATATTTTCGATGTAATTTTTTCAAGAAACTAGCTACCCACATTTGACTTTTTGTTTGATGAAATTATATCATGATGTTCGAAATTGAAATTACACAAATTATTCATTCAATTTCGTACTAGATTTCACACCTGTAAGTTTGAGTATATGTTTTAAATGGTCTAGTCTAATCAAACGCTTTTGTAAGGTCAATGAAGCATAGAAATGTTAAAAATTTTTAACCAGTGTTCAAATTTGGTCTAAATTTTTAATAGTTTCGATTTCGGATCTCTTTCACATATATGTGCCTAAACGCAAAAGTCAATGGGAATAATATCTGGAGACCTAGCTTACCCTGTAAGGATTCCAGCTTTACTAAGTGTGAGGTGCAGAAATTTCTAACTGGTTTGGTCTATTAACATATCGATTTTTTTTATGAAACATTGTTTTTTCAAATGCGGATATAAATCTTTTTTTTCCCTATAATTAAAGTTATGATAACTTGCAATACCTTTTCTTGTTAGTCTACAGCATAACAAGCTAATGACTTTTTTTTAGATTATAATACTAGGTGTGGAGCTGCTACAGAAAAAGTACGCATGCCCCAAACACTAGCGACTGTCAGCTGTCTAGCCTTAAACCTCCTCTTTCGAATGCGAGGCCTACCGTGTCTGTAGACAAACCAGTGGCCTTCGTTTGTATAAGGACTGTTTTTCTTTGGTTTCGATCGACGTCAAAATCCAGCAGCTTGGGAAAACTGTATTCGAAAATTTATTGAAACAAGTGTTTGGCAATGAATGTTTGTCGCATCCACGTTTTTTTGGTTTTTGAGTGGCTTAAATGTTTTCAAGATGGCCGAGAAGATGATTTACCTTCGGGTCGCTCTTCCATGACAAAAACAATGAATAAACATAATATCAAAATAAGAAGTTTTGACCAGTCTCCATCACAATTTTTTGAAATGTTTTATACGTACTGTAGTTTCAAAAATTTGTGTGATAGGTAGACTGAAAGAAACTAGAGTTTCGTTAATTATTTTCGATCAAGGGAAAAAAGCTAAACAATTTCTGAACTCATTGCTTGGTCAAAAAAAAAATAAACTAAACACAAAAATTACAATATTGTGCTGGCAACTGAAGACGGGAGAAAACAATATAAGCTATGGAAATGGACTACTTGAAAATATCGTGGAGGATATCCAACAAAAAGCATATTCGAAAGATATACGACGATGACCAGGTCAATTATATATGAATTTAGAGAGACTACTGACTAAGCAACTTCTCTGGTACAGACATGTGATGAGGATGAAGTAGAACAGGTGGACGAAAAAACTATTGATGGATCAACTGCAGAATAGAAGAAGACGAAGAAGATTCTCAAAGACATGGAAGGAACGAATTGAATACACAGGAATACAGGAGAAAATAATAAAGGCGTTCAATTGGACTACCTGAGAAGATCGTGGAGGATATCTAATACAGAGGATAAAGCAGAACAGGTGGATGAAAAAACCTTTGATGGATCAATACAGAATAGAAGAAGACGAAGAAGATCCTCAAGGACCTGGTGGAAAGGAATTGAATACACCATGAAAGATAGAGCTATCAAGGAAAACGATTGTGGGATGCGGCAAAGGAAGCTGTAGAACCGTTGTATAAATATATATTTTCGATCAGTGTTCAATTAATTTCAATATAAGTTTGAGATTTTCATTGTCTCTTGTTATTTCACAATTTATTATGAATAAATGACAAGTGTAATATTATTTTTACATATCTTTATATACTATTATAGATGACTAACCAACTTATGAAGCTTGTTTTGTGAATAACTTACGTTGGGAATATATCTAAATATATTCAAAATGATTTTCTCAATCATAAGTTCTCGAAGGTTTGTATAAACCCCTCGAATTCGATGTAAATAGCTTTCTAATATCGTAAAAAAATTTTTTAATTCAAAGAATGACTAATGTGGGCAATTTCCATGATTTTACCTAGAAAAGAACCATAACGAAAATAACTGAGAGGAAAAACTTTTACGTGCACTTCACTTTGAAGTAAAATGATCTCGGGATTCATTAAAATTGTTGTCGAATATATTTTCGGTACTTTTCTAATGAATAACATGATTGATATTCCTTAATTAATGATTATACTGCTCAAATGCACCGAATATTTATTGCTACAATTAATAAATTATTGTTATTACCAGGACGATTATATGTTGAATAGACGGATTCGATTGGAACATTTACGAATGTTTACTCACAAATTAGAATAAATTTCAATCACAACACCTTATATATATATCTACACTAATGAAATTAGATTCTTTAGGTACATTGGAATTCATATCCTGAAACAAAAAAGAGAAAATAAAATTAGTTTCATAGAAAATCATTATTTTAATCTATTTATAAATCGAAAATCATAGCTTGGTACTCGATGAATGTGAAATATCCCATATTTTTAATTGAATATGAAGATTTGTAAAGTGTAAATCAGAGGGTTAATACATTTATCATTAATCCCAACTGTTTACTACCCATCTCTCTAGTGAAGTCAGTTTTCCACGGATACTACACGTGCACTGTTGTAAATTTGAATTTTGAATTTTTTTGTGTGGATTTGAAGCTTTATTTTCATAGTTTCTGTTTGAATTTCAACATGAAACCTTCGACTTCAGGTATGTAACATATTATCTTAATATTTTCCATAATATATGTAGGATTTTAGGTGGGTTCAAATATAGTCTGCACTTTTCTTTTTTGTCTGTGTATTATTTTATTTCAGGAACGTGTATATTTCAAGGAGAGAACTAAAAATGAAATTGATGATCAATTTGATTATTTAAAAGATGAAATAATGAAGTGAACGTAATGTGAGAGTAAAGAGCTCTTAAAGCGCTCAAATAAAAGCGTTCAGGATAGAAAAAAGGTTTCTCAAAAATAATACTGAATGTTTCGATACATCAATTTCATTTACAAGAGAAGATGTAGGAACTCCTTTAAAAAAGGTCGCACAGAAATACCATTTGAATCTAGTTCCGAAGCGACTAAAAACAAAACAGTTGATCGAGTCCACATCAATAAATATAGTAAATTATGCCGCTCAAATGAGTTTAAGAGCTACTGGAAAAACGCAAGCTTCAAAAATGTTTGATGATATTACTAGCAATCTTCGATACAGAATTTGAGGAGTCGCTTGAGAAACAAATTATGTTAGGTGAAGACGCTATAGCGGTTTTATTGGACGCGAAGTTATTTCGACACCAGTATAATATAATCATGCAGAAACTGCTCCAGAAAAATGTCTTTGCAAACGAGTTCAAGCTGTATGTAATAGCTGTATTTATTTTAAATAATATAGTTGTTCGGTATAATTTTGTTTCTATTAATCGTAAAAATAATTCTATTAGTTCCATTACTTTTATTTTCTCGTTTTGTGCAGTTGTAGAAAAAGTATAGTGTGAATATGTGAAAAAAGTACTTTTCTCCCTAATGTACTTCCACACTCGTTGAGCTTTTCCCATCTGTTGCAATATACAATATACTATTTTTTAATAAGATTCGGGGAAGTAGCACAAATTAAAATTTTGCAGCTCATTTTAAATCACAACTAAATCATTTATGGAAGATTCTCTAGGAAATGCATAGTATTTGAATGCAAATGAATGATATTAATGAATCTTCGACATGATGTTCTTGTCTATAAATATAGCAGCAAGTTTTGACAACAGTTTATAGTCGTAAAACTAAAATTATAAACGACATTTAACTCACTTTATATGCAAACTAAACAAAGAAATTCATAAAAGGAAAGTTAAGATGGCGAAATCGTGAGACACTTTAACGCGCGTCCTCTTAACAAAATCCGAATATTAACGATAGTATTTCATAGAAATACATAAAACTACAAGAATGCATAAATTATCTTTTCTCGGTGGTCTACAGCTGGGTGGCGAAGATTTAATTGCTCATTGAGATGGGTTTTACAGCCCCATTCTGGGCTAAGTCAAAGCTACACTTTTAAAGCTTCATCTCCTTTAGCCGCTTTACTTCCAAAGAACTATTTAAAAATTCCAGGAACACTTTTTACTCAGAAAAATTTAGACATTGATTAATAAAATATTATCTCCAGAGTTTTATATTGTTTATTATCTGAAATCACTACCGTAGATTCGTGTAGTAAACAATCACATAAATCAACAAATGATATTAATACATTATGTTTCTAAATTCATTCATGAGGTGTATGGAAATTTGATAAATCACAATTGAATTTCGTTACAATAAAGAACAGTTCTTAAGAACCGTTACATAAATATCGCTACATCAATATACATATTGAATATACAGGGTATTTCTAAATTCATTCATAAAGTTGTATGGAAATTTGATAAACCACAATTAAAATTCGCTACAATAAAGAACAGTTCTTGAGAACCGTTACATAATTATCGCTACATCAGTATAAATATTGAATATACAGAGTGTTTCTAAATTCATGCGACAACATTTCAAGAGGTTATAGGTTGAAATGAGTCATTCCTATAACAAAACTCCTTAAATTTGTCGCATGAATTTAGACACACCCTGTATATTCAATATTTAGCGATGTAGTGACATTTTTGTGACGGTTCTGAAGAACTGTCATTTATTGTATCGAATTTTAATTGTGGTTTATCGAATTTCAATATAATTTTCAATTTGGTTAATTAGTTTTCTGTTTTTTATTATGTTAATTTAATTAGGATTTTCGCTCCCCTTTCCATTGTCTAATATCACATTGCGAATTATAGAAAATGATCTGGTACTTCACTTTCTGCAGTCAGATATTCACGTCTCAATGAAATACACATGTCAGATATTTCTAGCGAGCAGAATTTATTGGCAAATAAACTAACCACACAAACAAATAACATGTAGAGAGGATTAAATAATCAAGTACATACTTCCTAGTGCTGGAAACAAGTAAAAATAGCTTCAATATACAATGTTTAACAAAAGTATTTGAGAATGGTTTTAATGAGTTTTAATTTCAGTTAAGTGCTAAACGGCTTGAATGACTTTTATTTGTTTCGGTTCGTAAAAAATTTTCTTATACTATCGATATTAAGTACACGATTACGTTGTTGACAGATTTTTTTTCTGTCAATATAAAGTATGTTGATATTTCGAATAGATGCTCTCAAAAATCCTTTCCGTTTGAAAAAACAAACTAAATATGTGACAAAAGATATACAAATCGAGGTATAGTATATCTAAAGTCAATGTGAAGATAAATATTTTTAATCTCATTGTTGAAAAATACCATTTAATCATAATTATATTCAGAAACGCAAACGAAACTAGCAAGAACCAGTTCTAAACTTGATACTATACAAGGACGATTTGAATAAAAAGTGCAGCATATTGCAGCACGACATAAGTTAATAGTATATCAAACTACAGGAGGCTTTCCATTCCATCAAGAGTTCAAAATCCCGATGGAACGATGCTGAAATGACTCTGTCTATTGTTCTGTTTTGAATTCACATCATTTAGGCGGTCTGTTGGTAGCACTGATTCATGTTTGACAGTTAAGTTTGGAAATACTATTTGAATTGAATGAAAGTTTGCTCAGAAAATTAATCCTGTAAGCAGAATTTCGGGTGAAGAACTTCAATTTAAATCACCAGAATCACGATGTGGCCTCTACAGACATGTATACGAGAATGATCCTGTAAGTTCCAGGCCTGACCTAGAGATGGCGGTATTATAAACTCTATTAGAAAGTACACGATATATACAACATTCATTTCAAGTTCGGTGATGCCCCGTTGTATGGTATTTGTTTGGTCAGCGTTTTCAGTGATTTGTAAACATGGAAAAAATTGGTTATCAATATGTCATACAATACTTTTGGTTGAGGGGCTTAGGCCAACCATTATACACATGAACTAGATTCTACTCTTAATGAGACTGATCAATCGTTATCAACAGTAAAGTATACGACCTGCGAAAACATACAAAAAATATTCGAAGATGGATGAAGAAACATTTTCAAAACTCCTAATTGAAATAAAACAAAAATAACATAGAAATCTTTGGCGGGAGATGTAATATCAGCAGATGAGAAACTCATTTCTTTCTAGAATTGCAACTTGCACGTAGTGAAAATGGCACCAAGATGTTGCATGAAAAAATCAGCTGAGCTTTATCTGCGCATGCGTCTTCTATTGCATTGCACGTTGTCTAGCATCATGTCAAGCGGCCTTAAAATATGAAGAACAAAAAATATGATGAACATATTTAGTGGACAATTTCTCAACTGGAAATATTGATTATTTTTAACTTGTTTCGCCGTGTAAACCTAACCTAAAAATTTTTACCTAGGTTATTACATTTTTGCGAAGAAAAAATTAAACAGTAAATATTAGAAAAAGTACACTTGTCCATAATTTGACAATCTACTCGTTTCAATTAATAATTGCTGGAGATTTATATTAACCATATTTTATCTAGGAATATGTATATAATTTCTAATAATTATATGTGAATATATTTCATTTCATTACCGTAAAATTTATAGCAAAATGTGATCTCATCGTATAATATAATCCTTATGAATATTATCTATCAGTTACAACATAAAATTTATTATACAATGTGTCCACTTAAGTTCACAGCATATGGAAATCTTTTTTATTATTAATATTACAAGAAAAAAAAATTATTTGTCATAAAAAGTTCTGCATAGTGTAAAACCTTGAATGCAACGATTAGCTATAAAGATTTGTCAGTATATACGAGATATGTTTGAAAATATTTTTATTATAACAATAATTTTCATGAGAATAATTTATTTGAAATTTCAAATTAATATTTGATAGACAATTAACTGCTTTAATAAGTTTTACAATGAGTTTCTACTTTTTTCTCGGGATTTTCTAGAAAATATAATATTTGGTCTGTTGTGTTGGTTATTTTTCATGTTCAGTCAAGTCTTTCATAATATTTTTTGAAAAAACGTCTTCCAAATTTTCATAGGACAAGGGCTTACGACTAATTACATGATTTACACGGCCGCCTTAACTGTCATCCAGAACTGCTGTTATTTTGTACAAACTTCATATTTTTTCATTTTCCATTAGTAGAAGTACAACATTTCCTAACCTCAAACTTTATTTGATATTTTGTGGGCAGTTTTAAAATTAAAATAACAAAACTAGGTGAAGTAAACAAGAAAAAAGTGGTCAGTGCATCACTGACAATAATTATGCTGCTACTTTTATTTTTGGAGAACAATGGACAGTTTAGCTGAGAATTGGATGAGAAAACAGAAAAATAATTGAGAATGGATGAAGAAACGTACTAAAAAATTTCTAAGCAAAATAAAACGTAATATCAGCAAATTATAAACTTATTTCTCTCTAAATTTGCAACTTGTATGCAATAATAATGACTGCAAGATCTTCCATGAAATAATCAGCTGAACATCATCTGCGCATGCTTTAGATCAAGAAATATTGCGTCTTGCATTGCATTGCACGTTGTATTGCATCATAACAAACGGCCTAGAAGTGAAACAAAGCGATCAATGGTTGCAATTGGACTGACTCAGATTGACTGTAACTTAAGAATTCCCAAAATAGTTAAAAAAATGGTTAATCGAATTAGAATTCATTGGCAAAAACATGCAGAATTATAACTGTAGTTAATATATTCCAATAGTTTCACATAATGATATGAATATGGAGGTCAACACGTCGCCCTCTTCAAAATTTTACGAGGACGCATAAAAAATATTTGATACCGTTCTCAAAGAAAGTAATAAAAATAAACACGTGTTTGTTCGCCTTTTTTTTCAGCAACTTCTTTATCCCTACCATTATTAACGCTACATAACAAATTGGGTGAGGATCCCAACGACCGAAGAAACATTAAAGGCGGCTATGGAATAATACCAGATTTCATTTGTTCACAGTCGTAAAACTCCTAAACGAACTATGAATATATTTATATTTTATTGCCTAATTATGACAGTAGCTTCCATGATTTTTATGTTCGGACAGGCTATTATGTATTATTTTGTTGAGATCCTTTAGGCACTCGTAATTTCTATATGAGGAACAATAAGATTACATGGAAGACCAACAAATATTTTTTAAATGAAAACCATAACACCATTCAAATCGAACAACAAAAAAAAATAACTGGGTTTTATATTCAACGAAGAATAAATTACTCGGTATGAATATTATGGGTACATTTTTACATCACCCTATACAATGGAACTGAATTCGTTGACACAATTTTCTTTCTCTTTCCTTTTTATTCGACTTCTAAATGTTTATCCCATCTTTTATAACCTCAATAAGAATGGGTCAATTTTTAATTTTTCTGTACCATCGAACAAAATAATTTTGGTCACATTACAAACAGAATTTTTGTTTCTTGAAATAATTTGAAATAATTATAACGCGAAAGAAATCTTTGTTCGATAAAGTAAAATGAGGAAGTGACCATTACCATAACTAAAATTCACTAAATACACTTGGAATTGGTTGAACTAGCTCCGGCTGACGTTCCCTTGTTTCTTAACCTCAAAGTTTCACTTGCAGGATATATATTTTAATCAGACGAGAATGCATCATTCCTCATTAAGTCGTGTGACTAACGCATAGATGGCGCTGCCATTGTCAAATTCATATGACGTTGATGAAGTACCAACTTTCGAAAAACTATATGCGAAATTTCAGGACATTTCAATTAATCAGAAAAAAGTGACAGCCATTTAAGTGAAGCAACTTTTGCTTTTTATGAAAACAATGGATTTATCATTGCTTTTTGATGAATAAAAAAACATTGTACAAGCTCAGCAATGGATTCAAAAGTATCTATCTAAAACAACTATTTGTCATTTGTATTTTTGATATGATTTTTGATATAAAAAAAATTCGAAGCATCATTATGAGAGGTTACTGGGTGGGTTGTGAAGAGTTAGCATCCAATGTCTTTGGGATAGTGAGGTTTGGTAGATATTTCATACAAATCCGACTACTAGGAATCGAAATGTTTCGGTTTAAAGGAAATCCGTAGTGTGTGATATTTTAATTCCGATAGGATTTCTTAAAGATTTATGAGATGGCTGCAAAAATTTTGAGTAAAATATTGTAGAATTAAATTTTGATCTACAGACACTATTTTCATTATTTTTGGAGAGTTTGCATCTCGGAGATGGACCAGGTTGTCTGGGTGGCTAAGCAGTAGAAAACAAAAATTTTGTTCGCATGATATTCGCCATTGATATTTTTTCCATTTACAAGATAGTCAATCATTTTACTCTAAGACTCTAATTTTATTAAAAAATCTTTGATGTTCAATTAATTTCCAGTTTTAGTTTTTGATAAATCAATTTGTTCAATCAATATTTTGATGCAGTCCTATCATATTATATCTTTTTACTAATTTTTAGTTACGTCTTTGCTTTTAAACAACCGGCTACTTTATAGTTCTCAACTCGTGTAAGTTTACGATTGGCATTTTGGCCGAGACTTTTTATGGCAGTTACAATTTTTCACCTTTGTTTTGTTCACGATTATTTTATAGTCTGTTCTCTCCCAGACTAAGTCTAACCCATATAAACTGGGTGATATATGTGTTTCTAGACTTTTATGTCTACTTCTTCTATATTTTATTGTAATTCTAAATACGATTTTCGGGTTAGTCCAGGACGGCATTGAGCGATTATACAATCAATTTGGAATCGACGATATCACCGAGCTTATATATAAAAAAGCTATAAAAAAATATCAAAATAGTATTAAACTATTATATCATCAAAACATATTCAGTTCTTTTACATCATGGGATTACTTCAGAGTATATAACTTCTATATATAACGTGTTGAGGTTTTCTCCAGCGACAAGTCTTCTTTACCCATTTTGAAGGTCTTTTTAGTCTTCTACACATCTTGTAATTCAAGAGTAGATGGGGTAACGTATTTTCATGGTTACCCAGTCGTTCATGATGTTCAAGACTTTATGTTGGGTTAGCTTAGACTTATACCATGATGTATCAGCTATATTTCGAACTATTTTGGATTGGCTTCTCGATATCACACATCCAGATAGGCTCGATTATAGTTTTATACTGTAGCAGCTATTTTTGAGTGTAGTTTGTTTTTTGCCTTAGGAGGGTTGCTATTTAAGCTTTGACCTCCAATTTATTTTCGACTGTTCAAAAACGTTTTTGTTTGAAGTGATGTGTGAGCTCGTGAACTCGCATTGTCGTGGTGGAGAATGATTCGTCTTCTACGATTGATTTCATTGATTTTTTTAACACTACTGGTAAACAAATGCTGGTGTACCATTCAGTGTTGTTGACCGTTCTTCATTGCACTAATGGAACGGTGGTGACATGTCCAGTTATTTCAAAAAAACAGGTGATCATTTGCTTCAAAGTGCTTCGTGCGTGAACAACTTTTGTTGAACTTGCTTATCTTGAAAGATCCATACAATCGATTGTTGTGATTGAATTTGCACCAGTCGACACGAACCTTCTTTTTTTTTGGATGTCAAATGTTCATGCAATATTGAATGTATGCGAGTGAAACTAATGTCCAAGTATGTCTCAAACTCATGGTATGTCACATGACGATCTTGCAATACCAGTTTATGCACAGAATCGTTTTTTTTTCTTGCACAACTGCCGATTATGGACGACCTGCTGTTAATTTAATTCATGTGGAAAGTCATAGAAAAACATCGCATGAAATTGTTCATGATTTATTTTCATATTTTGACCAAGATAGAAGTTTTAAGAATCTGTAAGCGACTCATTTATCACTCGTATGACAACACATTCTGAGTACGTTCACTATTAAAAAATGTCATACTTTATGACGACAATGTTTGTGTCTATTTTACTTATACGAGACTGGTTAAGAAAAAGAGTTTTATTATAAAAATTATTCTACAATGGAATGCTCCCCTTCAATATACTCCTTTCCCCTCGCCACAAAACCCTTCCATACGTTTTTTCCATTGATGGAAGTAGTGCTGGAAGACTTCCTTGGCGAGTGCCTTTAGGAGCTCTGCCGTTTTTTGCTTTACCGCTTCCATAAACTCAAATCGGGTCCGTTTCAAAGCAGATCTTTCTCTAACCTCAAGTTATCTGGATACCTCACCCGTCTAGGGCGCCATCTAGGCGCGCAGTCTCGTTATTTAATAGCCAAACCTCGTAATACTTTGAGATAGTGAAAATTCCACCCCTTTTATCAAAATTCTATATAATTAAATTTGGTTATACGCCAATGGGGAATCAGAATTGAAATATAAATCTTGTGTCAACATTCTACCAAAAATCCCAATGTTAATAATTTGAATAATCTTGAGATTGATATATTGTTAGTATATTGTAACACTGCCAAAAAGTTGCGGTTAAGTCAGTATGTCATACTTTCGTATTATGGATATTTCATACAAATTATAATTTAGTGTGATCTAAATATAAATGAATTTCTCTCAGTAGACACTAATATCTGTCGAATCAATTATCAAAAATAGTACCATCGCAGTCGGTGTAAAGCTCTAACTTAGTTTGCCAGACGTGTGTGAAAAACCTTCTGTCATTTTGCCAACTGGCAATAACCTATTCGGTTACACTCCATAATTTAACTCCCTTACACGTTTCTATTAAAGATAACAGGTATTTTAATGCTAATTGTAGGTAGATCCAACTCAATTTTTCTATTTCAAAAGTGGAATTCCAATTGCATCCCTCGCGAAACATGGATGGAAACCTAGACAACCATTACACCATTGGAAATATTTTAAAATAATAGAAATCGAAAGTACAAAGAATGGCAAGCATATGTGAAACAAAATGCTACACTAGAAATGATTCCATATACAAGGTGTCGCAAAAGAAACTTAATATTTGAAACAACATTCATTCTCGCAATAAGCAATACAAAATGAACTTTTTTTGAAACACCTGGTATTTTTGCAGATCGTGGAGAACATATTCTCACTTAAAATGGTTAGAGATAAAGAAATAGATCGAATTCTCTTTCAGAAGTGATTAAATCTAGCCCAAGCCTCAGTATTAAATATTGAAAAAGTTTAGCGTTGATATAGAAATTGCCTCAAAACTAAGCATGTCAGATATTAATCGAAATTCCGTCAAATGGTGTACGGATGATTCAATAAAAGCAGAGAAAATTGATATGTTTTGATCTGGAATCAAACACTTTGGAAGCTTTAGCAATACACGAAGTATTTTTAAAGAAATATCATAAATTATAAATGGTATTATGGCAAACGGATATTTTTATCTTGTCCGATAGCCAAATGACCATTAGAGCTCTGAGCTCCAATATAATAAGATCCAACCTGGCTTGCTAATGCCTGAAGAATTAAGATAAGCTAGGCAAAAAGATGAAGTAGATACTGGGACTTATTTGAGGTTAGGTTAGTAGAAAAAACTCAGTTATTGAAATAATTTACAGGGGTTAAAATAAACAAAGATAATCTTCGAAATTTATAACCAAAAAAGATCTATTGAATGTATCAACCAAAGTTAAAATAGTTTACGGATATTAATAGACATTACAGCATCATTGAACACCTGAAGACTTTAGGTTTAGTAGAGGCTGTAGAATAAGACATCTATCCACATTCTCTCGAAAAGGCGTTTCAAATTAAGATCTTTAACAGCTAGAGCATCACCAGTGTCACAGCAAGTGAAGAAATCCTTTGAATCCTAGTGTACATGACATTCACAAGAACTATACGTCAATAGAGAAGAAACCAAAGTTATGTGATTTATATAGTTTTCAGTTTTTTTGAATTTCTGCAGCTTTGAAATACAATTTTGAGGAGCTCCGATATCAAAATACTGAAAAGTTTTATGAACAAAAATCAATTTCCCTTTGTAGGTGTTGAACTACGATGTAGTCCATATCCTTCAAATATCTGAAATATATCACACCAAATTCACAAAAAGGTTTTGTAATATTTGTTATTTGTAAAATTGTTAATTTCTTGACATTAGTTAGACGAGACCTTTTTTATTCAGTTACTTTGGAATGTTTCTAATTTAATTGAACAAATTCTTGAATCTGACGGCATATATTTTTCGAAACCGAAACATTTCACGCAGAAATATTCTTCGTGCTATAGTGGAATGTGGAGAATGAAAACCATGTTTGGAGATCCGAAAAAGTGGAATTTCTACCCGAGAAAAAATATGAAGATTGTCGAGGATTCTATAAGAAAGTTAGCGCGTAAATTACATATTTCAAAGAGTAATCCAACGCGGGAATTGACAAATGATCAACAATACCCAAAGTACTAAATATACCACTAACCAATTAGAACGGATAGCAAGATAATGTATAGTAAAATCATTGTTTTGGTCAATCTTATTTTTGTTGCTTTCTAGATTGCTTTTCTTTAAAATTATTATTATTTGAGGACCTCATTATTCTAGTACTTTCTGCTATCTAATTTTCTTGCTCTTTCGTCTCATCATCCGTATTCGTAATCCTAAATTTTCGAAGGACTCAACTTTTCCAAAATAATATTCCTTGTTTTTCGTCCTGAAAGGTCTGTTTTCTACACGATTCTCAATTTGCCATTGCATTTTCATTCACCCTGATGCCAAATCTTTTTGATTCCTTTTCAAATCTACTATAGACTTTTTCCAATATCTGCATCTACTAAAATTTGATGCTTCTGGTGATAGATTGAACCTTATGCAGCTGTCATTTGTCATATTTCACGTTTTATGTCCATGTCTAAAGGTTGTTCTACTCTCCTTCCACCTTCCTGCTCTATCTGGTCCACGATATTGAAGATTTTTTTGTTGTCGTTTAGTAGATTATTGAAATATTTGACCGACCTTTCTCAATCTTAAGTGCTGGTCTCTTATGATTGCTAATATCAGTCATTTGTCAATCAGGAAATCAAATAAAACGAAAGTGGGAGATTTGGACAAGAGGAATCTCCAATTATTATATGGGTCCACTAAAGGTGGAATCTGCCTTACTGAATTATTTTATTGTGTACAGCAATATAACGTTGGAACAGATATAATGTTTTGGCCTTCCAATTGAAGATTTTTGGACACTTTTATCTCGTAAATATTAGAGGCGAAAATGAAGACAATATACACAAAATAGACGTTGAGGAATATGATCTGTTCTATTTAGTCATTAGATATTAATAAAACAAAGTTTTTAATAGTTTCATTCACCATCATCATTTTCCAGTTATCATTATCGTGATATATTCCTTTTTGTTTTAGAATTTCTACAGTGCGGTCCATATGTATGGAATAAAACTAAAACTAGTCGATGTTTATTCTTAAATTGAAAATTTAAATTCTAAATTATGAGCACCCCCTTGAAAATTTTTGATAACATCGCATTGTATAATTGTCCTTGTATTTAGTCGACATGATCTTTCCATTATTTAAAATAAGTGAGTTACATATCAAAGAACACCTGTAATATGCTATTAATTTTAATAGCTCAACTCAATGTGATCAAAACCTGTTATTAGTAAGTTATATTAGATGTAAATTCATCGTACTACTTGATTAGATTAAGGCTTGTTTTTATGAAAAATTATTAATAGCATAATTCAATATTATTTTTATGGTTTTAAAGCTAGAATAAACAAAGTAATTTTTATTACAATTAATGAGCGTAGCCATAAAAATCTCGAGCCTAACCTGGTAAATAGTTTAGCCACGAAATGGAAACGGATTAAGAAAATTACTACTGCAAGCCTGTCTCAATAATTTGATTTAAGTCTTTGCAAGAAGTTAACGACTATTAATGTTTTTAATAACATGCTCACGTGATTGGAAAAAGGTCGATAAAACAACCTTTTATTATTTTGTTAATGTATAAGCGGTAAAATTTCAGAGAGTCACTCGGGTTAATTGAGTGGGCAGTTAAATGTAAATTTCATTCTTTGTATTACATAAAAGTGATATGATAAATAACTTTTAGTATCAATGTGTATATTAACCATCTATTTCCACTAACATCTATTTGGAAGTAGACCGGAACGTCCAGGTATCATCACAGGTTTACTGGTCTCCTATAGTTTTTAAAATTAAACCATGGAGAATAAAAATCGTTGATTTAGAATCCTTATCTGATGGATTCTAAACCAACAATAATGGATGAGATTATAAACGAGGTAAAGCAAGATTGAAGAGGATACCAGTCATGCTGATGACACAGTGATCATCTCAGAAAACGAAAATAACTTACAAAGGCTCCAGTAAAGGTTTGAACAAATAGTGAAAGCTTTTCATATGCAGATATCCCTGAAGACAGTCTGCGTGTGTGAGACCAGTAATGACATACGCGATAGAGACCAGAGCTGAGAACACCATAACAAGCAATACACACATTATTTGACCACAAGAGAAATAAAGGAGACATGTGACAGGACCAGGCTAGACGACCACCTACAAGATGGTATAGAAGCTGGTCTTCATCATCCCAGCTGCAGCTAGGTAACCATTGATGCAAGCACAGGACTAAGTCCTAACGTACGCCGAAGAAGAAGAAGAAGGTTTATAATCGTTTCTCGAGAATTTATCGTACTGACTTTCATAGTGTTCTTAGCCCAACATAGAAACACATATAAATAAAAAACTGTGTTTATTTTTCAATATCTTCTCCCTTAACTTCCCCACATTTTTCAAAACGTTTGATTAGAGCTTCTATGTCTATAGAGTCAAAATTCTCGTACACTACCTGTTCAATTTCATCGTCGCTATTAACTAGCTCTCGAAGTTCAGCTTTTCAAACAAAAAATAGTCGGACGGGACCAAATCAGGGCTAGGTGATTGCTATTCAATATCGTGTACAGTAGCCTTGGAAAGACAAGCAGTATGGACTGAAGAAATGTCATGAAGTAAGCACACGTCAATCAAAAGGAAACTCTCGCAGCTTGAAATATTTTAGAGTTTTTCGTAACTTTTACTTTTTTGGTACGAACTCTACACTCCGATTGAATCTATTTTGGATTTCGGATCATAGTGAAAACCCATAGTTTAATAACCTCGCATTAATTTATGTTATATTCATGTAGAACCCTTAGTACTCTTTTTTTGGTAATGGCACCGGTAACTCAAAACAATTTCTTGCACTATGTTCAATTTTTTCTGGAGTAGGAGTTCCCACACATGGGTCATCTTCAAATGAATTTCGTCCATAGCAAATCAACTTTGAGTAGCCTTGGAAAGCGAAGCAGTACGGACTGGAACAATGTCATGATTTTACTGCACTCTCTTCGGTTAATTTCTTGAGTTAATCGCCTTAGTAAGTCAGAATAATATGTCTTGTTCACGGCTCTATTTGATTCTTTAATGTCAATCAGAAGGAAGCTCTCGCAGACTTGAAATATTGAAGAACTTTTCCGGACCTTTTCTTTTTTGACACGGACTCTACACTCCGATAGAATCTATTTTATTTTCAGGACTAGGACCTCCCATACGTGGATCATCTTCCAATAAATTTCGTCCGTAACGAAACAACTCAGACCAATTTTTTTAATGTTAAACATGGTGGACATAAGTCACCGTAAATAGCCTTTATTCTATTTTTGATTTATGATGCTATTGATCCGTTTTTCAAAACAACTTAACTGAGTGGTCGTTCGAATTCTACTTTAATAAAATGGATCAATCCAACAAGTTGCTGATGCGTTTATTTTGGCGAACACACTTCACTCATGGACCCTATATTTTCAGACATGAATTTCTGTGTGACTTTTTGAATTTTACGATTTTTAAATACTGTTCCTGTTGATGAGTATTTGACATTAAACTTTTGTAAAAATTTGAAAAATCTGTTTAGTGTGTTTTTAAAATTATTTTGAGACGAAAACCATCACGCACATTGATAAATAATATAGGAACCCCACACCATATTTTTTATTTGTAAAAAGGTGGTTTAATGAATCGGAAGATGCCGACGCTTAGTTAAGGTCCTTACACCCGAAACAATTCATAATTATGGCCCATCGGGGATTGGGAGTGCGGGAGATTTTGAGAGCCGTCGACTCGTTTCAATTTAGATTGATCTTTGGGCAGTGGCGGCTCATTCTATGCACTGGGACTCAGAGTAGCATCTAGTTCAGCTGGAAAATGCTACGAGTACCGCTTTAATCATGTTCGCGGGGAGTCAATTCAAATGCCTCACGAATTTTATACTATTAATAATATAATTATTTTCATTGTGCCTTTGTAGATTTTTCGAATAAGCAAAATCCAATTCAGCGATACTATTAAATGATTCCAGATCAGTGACAACTATTTCCGTTTGTAGTTACCAAGTAAGCAGGGATACAATACAAGGGTTGTTTGGAAAGTATTGTATTTATTAACCTAGTCTCCTTTTAATTTTGCACACGTAGACGAAAGATGCTCTAATCTTAACACTTCCAAACCACAAATGTCACCTTTCTTCCCTTCTTTGAAGGGTAATTCATGAATATACGCCATGGATATGATCGAAGTATATGAAGAGAATGCTCTGTTTCTAATTCACCCCACCGAGTTGTCGTCGATTTTGGACATATAGAGAATATCTCTTCATTCATAATGAACTTGTGGGCGCTACGAAGTCTCGGCGTAAAAAGAAAAGCTTCGAAACCGGATGAAGACGCTAGAAGTGGTTGTTCAATATAATCCTCGTTTGCTGTTGGATGTATTCAATTCTTGCTTGCGAACTTCATGGTGCGTCTTTTGTGCAAGGTTACCTAAAGGTGATTACCACATCGACCATTGCATATGATGGATACAACTGAAAAATTGTTGGAGAATCTAATTAAATCGAGATTAAAATTCTTCCTAGAGGAAGCCGGAGGATTGGTTGGATTTAGTGAAAGCTGGTCTACCATAGTCACGCTGGATGGTTTTGCTAATTACTCGGATGTAAAAAATGTGAATTTTTCAACGCCAAGGTACATTCAGAGGATTTTGAGGAGTTACTTAATGGACTAAATCCTGGTGTATGGCATCGCAGAGAAAAAGCATAGAATTCAATCAACAGCATAAGATGCTCAGGGTTCAATACTCTGGATCTTTGGAACATCGCAAACGACGACTTTGGTTAAAAAGGTACCATGGTAAAGCTGGATATAACCTGTCACAATTTCTCTCTTAACATAGGTATTTTGGACGTTACTTGCACGTGATGGAGAATTAGGATAATCCAGGATGAGCTTACTGCGATGCTCTGCTGGATGATGTTCTGCATGCGATGGAAAGTGAACAAAAAGGAATTGGAATCGCACACTAGTATGATGAAGATGCTGAACCACTGGAATCTAGATCTAGATTAGATAGCATAAGGAGGAGCAAGCTCTGAGGTCGAAAGAGAGAACCCAGCTCGAAGTCCATGTCCTTGTTGCAACATTACAAGTTTGAATGACATTTCGAATCATATTTTATTCTCGGTAAGATATTTCACACTTCATAGGTTCAGTTGAGTTGGGTTTGGTTAGGTTGAATAACTTTAAGCGAAATCACATGTTTTGACACCGTACAAATCGCAAAGTGCAGCTTATTAATTACAGGGATTAGACACAAAGTCTATGCATTCTAATATAGATTTTACGAGGGTTTTTTTTGCCAATCTCCTATGGGGGACACGTGAAAATATAAAAGAGGTTTTATTACCAAAAGTAAGGTACAGTATTATTTCTCTACTTAATTACTTTGAAAATCGAGACAACAAGCTTTGCAAGTGGATTGGGACGGTTTCTTTGGGCTCCACTTCAGTTTGAAAGGCACCATTGAGGAAAAAGATGAAAATCACTTGGTACTAGGTCGAAAGTGTATGGTGGATGTTCGAAAATATCCCATTAAAAGTGCTGAAAGAGTCCATGGGTTATACTACTGTGAGGACGGGCTTTGCTGTGGATCAGAGTAATTCCAGACCTCTACGTTTGTTTTGAATAGCTCTCGATAAGCGTCGCAAACCTCAATTGTTGTTTAAGGCTGCATAAATTTCAAAAGCAACACATCTTTTTGGTCCTAAACAACAATTGTCATAATCTGTGTTAATGGATTTCAAATAAAACTTCCCCAGTTTCAGGTTTGTGTTCGGAAGGAGAGGCTTTAGTGTACGTAAATGCGTTGTCATGAAACTGTTTTTGTGTTTTTTGACTGTTTTAAATTTCGTTTCTAGAGTGTAATGGTGTATTAAGGTTTCATTTACATTGGTTGAGATTAAACAGCATTCAAAACAATGGGTTTGTAAAGGCGAATTGGTATCAAAGTAGGCGGCCAATAAATTCATTACGAGATGGAATTTGGAAGAGTAAATGGTTTTTTAGACAAAGCAAAATGTGTAGTGTCCTTTCCTAAGATCCATCAATTATAATAAAAGATGCGATCTCGCCCATCAGTATTTAGAGTTTTAGTTAATAATTACTTCGTTGACTTCGACAACTTTTTGGAAAAACGTTGGTTATTTAAAAAGTCACGGACTCATTGACCTCCTCGTAAATATCTAATTTTATCAAACTTTAATAAATTTTCTTTTCAATTTTCGCCAATGAAAACGAATCAATTTTTCTGTAATCTAAAAAATATATTTCCGTTTCATTTCCTTCTACTCGGTTCTTTATGCGATATAAAACTAAAATATCCTCGAATCCTCTCGAAGAAGTCATAGTTCAAATTAAAGTTTCGTTTATAATAAAAATTTTTATTCTTCTATGACATTCAATTCGAGAGATATTTCAAATAGTATCGCTACTTTAAATGAATATTTAATGAGATCCTAACATAAAACTGAACCCTTGGTTTTCTCTGATCTTCAACACTTCTCACTTTGCAGACTAGGTATCACATAATACATAAAAGTCCCCATAAATATATTTTACAATTTCGTCTAGTACATCATAAATTCGACATGAATAAAATATTGAGCTTCCTCTCATATTAACACATGAATTTCATATGTTAGACCATTCAACTTAACTGAATTTAGAACCACCCTGTATAACCTAATGTATACTAAAGTTCCCAGATCTGATAGTTGGAGATCTCCACAAAAAACATTTTCATATTTTTCCATTATCTGTCGAATTTTGAGCTGAATTTAAAATTAATCTCGTTTATATGACAAATGAAAAACGTCCCAAAAGAGGAAGTTATAAAAAAAAATTTAAATAGAATTAAGTTAAGAGGAGATTGTGTGTCGTGAAAATGTCACTATCTAGTATATACAGAGTGTTTCAGAAAAAGGTGATTCCGTCTCTAGAATAGATAAAGGGAGTTGCAGAAAAAAAATTATACGTTTAATAAAAAACTTACTCACGATTTTGTATTGAAATTATATAAAATAGAATACAATTGGAGTAAATGTTCAAAATGTCTTGCGTTTTCACGAATACATAAGCCCATCCATTATTCTAAAGAATCCATCTTCTAAACGGTTGGGAGTCAGCTTTGAGGTCATTTAAGGGACGTTGAATTCTGTGTTTTAAGTCTTGAGGTGAATTTATCTTATCTTTTTTTTCCTTAAGATACAACCAAACTTTGTAATCAAAGGAATTGAAATCGGAGCTTATGCACCTCTACCAATCCATCGATTCGGAAAATTAATCAACCAATCACGACAACTTCTGTCACAGTACCGTGGACCTCCATCGTACATAAAAAATAGAGATCGTTTAGAGTTGAACCTTCTCTTGTCTTGAAAAATCCAGGTACATATATATCACCATTCAAATTTCCAGGTAGAATGTGATAACCTATTGATTCTTCAAGGAAACTTTTCTGCGTAACGCGTAACATGTTAGTGTATTCGAAATTTGAGTACATTTTGATTCACAATACGAGGTCTGACTATTAAATAACGAGACTGCGCGCCCAAAGGGCGCCCTAGACAAGTAGTGCGTTGGGTATCTAGATATTTTGTCTATGCACGTCCCAAAACACGTTTCCATTACTATTAAAGTATTTTTGCAATAGAGATTTGAAACGAACGTGCTATCAATTATTTCAAGAGGCTTATGGGGACAATTCTCTATTTCGTGCGCGTGTTTTTGACTGGTGTAAGCGCTTTAGTGATGGCCGAAAAAGCAAATCAAAATTTAAGGCAATATTGATCGATTTCTTCGACATTAACGATATCATGTTGACTGAATGGGCACCAGAAGGTCCGATTTTGCACCAGGACAGGACAATGCACTTGCCCATAACGCGCCATCGGTGAAGCATTATTTGGCCAGTAAACGCACTCCAGTGCTTGAACACCCGCCGTACTCACCAGATTTGGCACCGCACGACTTTTTTTTGTTTCTGAAGATAAATCTGCTTTGAAAGAAATTACAAAGCTCCTGAAGACCATCACCAAAGAAGACTTCCAGCACTACTTCGAACAATGGAAAAAACGTATGGAAAGATCTGTGGCGATGGGAGGAAAGCATATTGAAGGGGAAAATTAGAATGTAGGATAATTTTTATAATAATAACCTTTTTCGTAACCAGTCTCGTTAATTAATAGTCAGACCTCGTATCTAATTTAACAAATAACAAGGTTTCAGACATATAATCATTATTGACTCAACGTCATAACTACCAATGAATGACAGCTTTCCATGGCAAATTTAGAGAAAATCCTATTGCCGTGTAATATCCAAAGTTAAATAATTATAGGAACTCAACTATTGAGGGCCTTAGTATGAAACAAACAGCAGCTTGAGTCCCAGAACCGCAAAACACAATCATAAAATTGTTTGTTTCATACTAAGGCCTCTAAAAACTCCTTGCCCATACTTATTTAACTTTGAAAAACAAGATCCTATAATGATTACACTGGATTTTTGTAAAACGTGACAAGAAACGAAAACCCTCAGTCCCAATTTTTCTAAATGTATCTATTTTATCGATAGGTTCTCATCAAATCAAATTATTCTGAAAACGGAAATTCTGCTTAATAATTTTAATATTGAAAAAATTATGTTGAATACTACTTGGTACGAATCGTGTAACTAGCGCCCTCCATGAGACTCAGACATAAAAACAAATTCATTGGATGTATCAGCTTCTAAAACATATTTGTGTAAAATTTCGATACAACGTTGCCAGGTAGCTGCTGCAAAATCGTATGAAAAGTGTATAATTCTTTTTTCTGAACGCACTTTAAGTTGAATACGAAACATTTTTTACTGATCAAACCCCTAATATTTTTCAGTTTTCTATCTATCCTAGAGACAGCATGGCTTTTTTATAAAACACCCTGTATAGCAAAAGCGATCCACGAGTAAAACTCCACAAATACTGGTGAGAGACTATTGAGATATCGAATCGTATGCCATACTCCAAACTGTTAGAAGATCCCTACTTCTTAATAGTACCAAAGATGCTCAATAAACACTCTCTCTATCCGCAGGTTTATATCTCACTTGTACTCGCACGGATATGTCGTTCCCTCTGACAGATTTGAAAGTGGTAGTCTTGGCGTAGTAATTTTGGCTTGGAAGACGATGAACGTCCTGTGCAGACAAAAAAATTTGAAGATGAAGAACTGGAAGCATTACTCGATGAAGATTGTTGCCAAACATAAGAAGAGCTCGCAGAATCTTTGGGTGTCACTCAAGCAGCCATTTCAAAACGTTGGATATATTCAAAAGCAAGGAAATTGGGTTCCACATGAACTCAAGCCGAGATACGTCGAAAGGCTGTTTTTCATGTCCGAAATGCTGCTGGAACGTACAGAAGGGAGTCATTTTAGCATCGGATTGTTACTGATGATGAAAAATGGATCCATTACGACAACCTCAAGCGGAAAAAATCATATGTGAAATCCGTCCAACCAGCCAATTCAAAGGCAAAGCCGATTATCCATGGCGCGAAGGTTTTGGTGGGATCAGAAGGATGTGCTGTATTATGAGCTGCTAAATCCATCAATGGAGAATGCTACCGAACACAATTAATCCGTTTGAAGAGAGCAGTAGCCGAAAACGCCCAGACACGAGGCAATAATTTTCCATTATGACTACGCTCGGCCCCACGTTGCTATTCCGGTTAAGAATTATTTGGAAAACAGTGGATGGGAAGTTTTACCTCACCCGCCTTATAGCCCAGACCTTGTTTCTTCCGACTACCATTTGTTCCGGTCGATGCACTCACCGGAATACAGTTTACATCAAAGCAAGATATCAAAAATTGGCTTGATTCATTCTTGGCTGCTAAGCCGGCACAGTTTTTTTTTTGGGATAGGATCCACAAATTGCCAGAAAGATGGGAAAAGATCGTAGCTTCAGATGGGCAATACTCTTAATAATACTATTGTAAATGTTTTTCTTAAATAAACGTTCAAATTTTGAAAAAAATTCGCACGAATTAAGTTATAATCACAATAAAACCTTCCTCTAAATTTTTAGGGTAGTCCAGTTTTATTGAAGTCTAATTTTTATTGAATTTATTGTGAAACGTTCGATGACTTTTGATTCAATCATTTCCAGTTGGTCACTGGCTCTTAGTCTACTTGGATTTTCGAATATATTATCCAAAATAGTTGCCCTTTATTTGTAATATACCTAAGCTCGTTGAAAATTTTCTTTCGTATTGTTTTGAACTAATTTTATTATAGACTTTGACGTATATCGTGACTGTTATCCGATTTTGAGAGACAGCAATACTAAAATGGTCTATAAAAGGTGAAAGATAAACCACGAGAGCACCTTTCAGTATATAAACGTTATGGGGTAGCTACTATTGGCGATAAACTCGTATGAAATATAAATAAAATTTATATTACTAGTTTTGTATCGTAAATTAGTAGAATCACATGTTACTGCTTTTAAAATAGGAGGATCACTCTATAAATATTCCCATGCTAAACATTATTGAATAATTTCTTGGTATTTTAAGGTGGCGCATTTATTAAGTATGGGATAAAAAAATAAAAACATAAGGTATTATTGAAATAGAATCTACTATTTTTAGGTGATGAAATAAAGTTTATTTTTTAAAAATAACATCATATGAATGACGATCCTCTGGAAGACAGCACTCCTCTAAGCGCAGATTTGTGAAAACTCTTGTCAATAAACTTGGGGTTATTTGCGGATATTTCCCTTTATCTGACTGATTTTCCTCGGATTGTTCATGTAGACTTTACGTTTGAGGTGTCCCCACCAAAAAAATCAAGAGGCGTCAAGTCAGGGCTAGGTCGGGGCTAATGGATATCAACTTAGTCTTGCAGGAAACATCACAACCGCTATTTGATGTGTAACAAGTCGCTCCGTCTTGTTGAAACAAAGTTCTCGTATTCGCTATTCTTGATCTCACAAGATATCGTCCTCGTGAATCTTCAAAGAAGAAAGGGCCAATAATTCCTTTGCTCGAGATTGCTGCCCATACCGTTACTTTCGGACTGTGCAGTGGTTTTTGATGCTTCATTTTTGGATTTTTTTCGGTCCAATAACGACGACTTTATCGATTTACGAACCCATTCAAATAGAAATGATGTTGTCTAAAGTGGAAAATTGACTAAGCATTTCTTCAGCAAATACCAACCGTGTTCTTTTAATTCCTGTGTTAACTGGAGCTTATAAGGATGCAGTTTAAGATCCAACTTCAAAATTCATTGTAAACTTTAGTTTCAAGCCGCTGATCGCTATCAATATAGTCTGTGGTCCTTGGACGACCTTTTTCTGGTGGTTTAAACGTGGACCCGGTCTCGTCGAAACGCTTAACCCATATTTTAATTAAATTTGCACTCGGAGCTTCATTAATGTGTCTAAAACGTGTCAAAAAGCGCGAAGCTTTCCGTCGAAGTGACTACGTAAACTCCAACCACGCTACTACATAAAATCCCTCCAAATATGCGCGTTCTATTGCGCCACTCCGTATTTTATATATAATAGTTTTCACCCCAGATTTCGATTGATTTGTTTGAAATTTTAACAAACACCTTAAAAAGCAAAAACCGTAACAATCGATAGAAAAAAGCATTCTAAGCACAAATTATTCTATCGAGTTTTTCCGGAAAATCAATACTTTTTGACTTATTCGTGATTGAAATTTTGAATTTTTGTAACTAAATGAGTATATTCTTAATCGATTTTTCACAAATAACTCAAAAACTTTTTATCAAAAAACCTATAAAAAAGTTAAACGTAGCTATTAAAAAAATTGAATAAATATAAAGAATAGAAATCGAGTGGTGTGAATCGAAGATTTTGAAAAATTGAAAATTGAATAAATGGAAAACGACGACGAAAAAAATGTATTGTATCGTTTTTAACCAATTTTAAAAATCCATTCAAATGAGACTTTATAAGACTGTAATATATAAAATAAGGGAGTCGAGACGAAAATAATAATAATCCCTTCATTTCATGGAACAAAACATTATTTCTACCCTTGAAATTGCCACCCCAATTAAAATAAAATGTTATAAATTAGTAAATCACTTTAATTGAATACAAATAATAGGATCAAGAAGTTTGAAAAGTTTTTTCCTTAACCTGAGAATTAACCGAAATATAACCTTTCAAGGTTCCCTTTGAATGTTTCCATTTCTGAAAATTTCAAGATAAATGGGTTCAAATACATTGATTGAGGGTAAAAAAACATAAATAATAGCATAAAATATCATGCGATCTTCATTTTAATCCTACAATATTTTTTTTATTTTTCTAAATGTTTTAAATTTTATTTGATCGAATTTTGACAATAAGGGATAGTTTTCATCCCTTACAATAAATTACATATGTGGGTATAATTCTATTTTCAAATAAATAGAACTTGAATCCAAAATTTCAAACAAATTCATACGTCTTGATGGAATTCTGACCATATTTTTACCGTTGTTCACTGGACTATTTATCTTCAAATTGAGCACTCAAAAACAAGAGTTAAATTTATTTGAGATTCATTATTTCCCAGATTCTTCTACATCATTTAAAACTAATAAAGTGTTCACACTACCACTACACCAACACTTAAAATTACACTGTCTGACGCACGTTTCGATAACCAAGTTATCATCTTCAGAGATTGAAGTTGGATACTTCACCTTCGGTGCTTGTAAATCACAAAAACAAAGCGAAAATGCCCGTGAAACGGCTCGGTTGGTAATGCCAAATAGTCAAACCTCATAGATTAACTAGATAATTTTCGATGAAAAAGAAGAGAAAAAGTTTTTTTACCTCCCTGTATATACTTTCAGAAAGTTTATCATAACGTTTTTTTTACACTCATACTCTAAAATATATATGCATTATCAATGTTTTTGAGTAAAACCGGTTACATAACAAAATGAAATTATAAAACATAAAATGCCGTCTAAAAACTTTTGTTTTACGATTTTTTGAAACATCTATTCGTATCTACAGTTTATATATGTCAAAACAAATAAACTTAGAGTTTAACTTGAAAAATATCTGCCACATAAACATTGTTTTGTAGTTTCTGTCACATGTCTCGTTTTTATAGTGAAAAATATTTCCTCCATAAAGCGTGAAAATGTGTAAGCTCGAATAATACAACTATGAAAATTTTTCATTACACTTTCAACTGCAAGAGGTGCATCAGTTTTGATAACGAACGTATGCATAGGTAGAATTAATACCGAAGAGAAGATTTTGCATGTTTTATACTAGCAAGAGCACTAAAGTTTAAACCGGTCGTAAAAACTCGTAACCACTCCGAGAGCGACGTTCTAATACGCCGCAGGTTATCCCATCGACTGCACCAGTTTTAAATTCGGGATACTGGGTTTATGGACTTTTGGATTAACAGAATGAAATTTCTCAATTTAATTCAAATGAAGGTTGTAGAATATCCAGTCATTACGTGTCAACGGATGTAATTAGAAGTCTACATACAACGTATCAAATAGAAACTTTGACTACAGGAAAATTTTATCAACAATACTCAAAATAGTCGAAAAGTTTCGTTTATTTTTCGTAGGTTCATAAACGGAGGAGTACTAAATCAAGACAGTTTGAAAATGATTTATACCACTCCAAAGGTAATATCTACAATTATTAAAGTGAATATCAACCATCTACGCAACCTTTCACCTTGAGAATGTACCCATCTTGTGGAAAGTAGCTGAAATCATAATGATTCCCAAACTAGGAAAACCCCCAGACGTAGTAACTTCATACAGACCAATATCACTTTTACCATCGATATCAAAGCCATTCGAGAAAATACTAAAGGAAAAGAAAACTTGAACATTCACATCAGCTTGGCTTCAGGGAAAACCACTCCACCATAGAAAAATCACTAGAAAAGATGCTCCTCTGTTTACCTCTTATACACATTCAATTAGAAAAAAACATTATAGCCACGCTTGCGCACGACACAGGCGATTCTCTCGAAAAAGCTGTAATCAACCTACAGTCATCAATTGATAAAAATGAGCAATATGTACAAGTATAAATGGACGATGAATAAGTACCATATGCTAGTACAGCTAAATATCTGAGGCTAACACTGAATTGGTTGCTGGGAAGACAATCCACTCTCCAAGAAAGTGCTAAGGAGCATTGTTGATGCATCCTGATACTATCGAAATAGCGATCTTAATTGAGACCTGGACACGGTAAAGCAAGTATGCACTAAATTCGTAAAGACTCAGAAACAGCGGCACTTGAAACATGTGAACATCGAGGCAATCCAGTTCCTCAACAACACGAACTTAGAGACTATTAGTTCTTCCCAAATTTTTCTTATCAATATACAGATCCTTTTATGCAGCTTACGCCCAACTATTTTCAAAATTTCCGCTGTGATCAAATTTGCCATATTTCATATTTTATCTCTGTATTCAAAGTTCTTCTCCGTTACTTCCACCTTCCTGCTCTGATGCCTGTTTTTCCATAACATCAAGTCATCCACGACCCAATCGCAGAAATTAACGCCATAAGTTATCAACATATATCGAAATCGAGACCAAATTCAAGGAAACCAGACCAGACACATCGAACACAAAGAGAATATTAGAAACCACCGAAATGAAAATAGTACGCAGAATAGCTGGAAAAACACTTTTGACAGGCAGAATGGTCAAAATAGCTATAGACAAGGCGCCCTTACTGCGCCGAAGCGTTGGAAGACCTCGCAAGAGATGAAACGACAACCTCTCTAATAATTAAACGGCAGAGGATACGAGGGAAAATAAGCATTTTGCTTACATTAAAGGAAAAAAACCCATAGCGGAAAGTTCCAAGGGCCCAAGCTTGGCCGCCAGGGGTGGGCCAAGCTTAAACGCCAGGGCGGGGCCAGCCTTAACTGCAAGAACTGAGCCAAGCTTAACTGCCAGGACCGGGCCAAGGTTAAATACCAAGACTTATTCATTACATAACTTTTTCTCACTCCTACTGTAATTAACAACATAATAATAGTTTTTCACTTAAAGTCTTTTTCGTTGTCACTTCATTAATATTATTATGCTGTGAAGAACTAGATTCAGCGTCGCCTGGAAGTTGGTCATCTATATTATTTTTTAAAAAATCACTGCTATTACTTTCTAAATTATTATTCCTACTGCTGTCAAAATCGCTATCACTAGAATTTATAGAATCATTATTATCATTATCATAATTATCCAAATTATGATTATTGAACGCTTGTAGATTGCCCAAGTCTGTACCACTATCGTTAACCTCACTCATAGAGCTGATGTTCACTCTTAAATTATTTAAGCTTTACCCGTTCACAATTGAATCGCCATCTTTGAACTCGAAGATACGCATGAGACATGGTTACTTTTAGTAGTATTGAGTAATGGAAAATGTGATAAGAAACACCCACTGAATAAACTAGAGTTCGGGTTGATCAAACCCATAATCAAAAAAAGTATGGCTGCCGACGGGGTGTTGGGCGAAAATACTCGTACCACGCAGTTGTTTGTTTTTTTTTTTGTTTAAAAATGTCTTTATTTTCTTTTATGTTTCCCTATTTACAATACATGCGTTGGCCGTTGTTCTGGCGATGTCTTGTTGTGTTGTGTACATCTGGAAATACTGTTGTGGTTCCTTGCATCGGGCATTATCCACAAGTTTGATGTAGCTACAATAACTCTGTCCCTGGTATATAGTTGTGACTCCCAAAATCTTTCGGCTGAAATATCCCTGAAAAGCAGCTGAAAAACAGGGTTTCAAAAATCGATCGGGGTTCTAGTTTTCGAGAAAGCAACGTGGCTGACATTAAATAATTCGTATGAATATATTGAAGTTTGTATTTACTATGATTTCGGTATTTATAAATTTGGAATTCTCCAACCAAACTATGTGATTAGTGTACCATGCAGAAGCCTACAACCACTGTCGTGGATATCTCCTGCGCGATTTGCGGCTCTGAATTTTTCTCGAAGATCTTTTGGCAGACAAAAATTGTAAAAGTTTGTTGAAATTTTGGTGACGAAGTCTTTGACAGTGGGTATATCGGCTATGTCATGTAACCACGAGGTTCTAGGAAGTTTTGGGTAGCATGAATATTTAATGGCGATACGGAGGCACTTGTTTTGTACCACCTGCAGGGTGCGAAAATTTTGTTTGGTACCTGTTTAGTAGACTGGGGCTGAGTATGTTAAAATGGGTCTAATGATTTGTTTGTATAATAAAAGTTTGTTTTGTGTGGTGAGTTTACTGTGTTTACAGATGAGAGGGTAAAGTCTGCCCATTGCAATCTTAGCTTTTCGTATTTGTTTGGCTATGTGGGCGTTAGCATTCGTCTTTCCTTGCACCATATATCCTAGATATTTTAGAGTACTGTTTGGCAGGATCGTTTTTCCGTTAATGTGTAGCTGCGATTGCAATGAGCTGCTTTTCCTGGCTATACGTCTGAATAACAAGTACACTGTTTTTGACGCATTTATAGATAGTTTATTGTTCTGAAAATATGGTAAAATTTTGTTGTTTAAATGTGTTTGGATGATATTAAGTGCGTGATCGGGATGTTTTGCCGATGCTACAAAACAAGTGTCATCTGCATACATGGCTGTTAGGATTTCTTGGGAAGTGGGTATATCATGTGTAAAAAGGGAATACAACAAAGGTGATATACGGACCCTTGCGGAACTCCAGCCTTTATGGGATATGGACCCGCCTGGCTATCATTATTTTTGACGTAAAATTCTATATTTGTTAAATGGGAATGCAAAATTTTTATTAAATAGTTTGGAATTCCTAAATTGATCGATTTAAAAATTAAACCCTCGATCCATACGGAGTCAAATGCTTTTTGGATGTCGATAGCGACCATGATGGACTTATTTTTGTCTGGAAGCTTTCTCGAATATAATTGAAAACTCGTATTATTTGGGCCGTCGTACTGTGCCCACTTCTGAATCCGTGAATCCGTATTGCTCGGGTGGTATAATTTTTTGTTTTTCAATAACGTTTTGTAATCTTCTGTGAATTACTTTATCTATCACCTTTGAAATATTGTTGAGCAAGGATATAGGTCTGTAACTATCCACATAGTATGGTTGTTTATTAGCTTTGATAATGGGTACGATGTTGGCAATTTTGAGCTTATCGGGGTAATGTCCTGTTTTTAGAACAAAATTAACGATATGTGTAAGTTGCACCAGATTTTTTAGGAAGATTTTTAATTAGTATATTGGCTATGCCATCTATACCCGGTGCAGATTTATTTTTCAATTTGAAAATTATATTATAAATTTCAGTGCAAGTTGTAAGGTATTTTGAATTTTATATATTTAATGCGTTTAGGTGATTTCGTACAATATTTGAGATATTGTCGTGATATTGTGTGTTGGGCATGTTGTTTATAAAGTTTTCTTGGAAGTACACTCCAAACTTCTCCGCAATTTCAGTCATATTCGTTATAGTGCGGTCGTTGTAAACAATTTTTGTTAGTTCGTTACGTTGGTATTTGAAATGTCTGGCAATTTTCCATAAAGAGTTATTTCCGGGTTTCAGTTTGTTTAAAAATTTCGTACAATTATTTTTTTTGTATTCTTTAATTAAATTATTTATTGTATATTGATATTGTTTTAATATGATTTTATCGTTTTCTTGCTTTGATGATTGCCATCTTTTGCATGCTTTATTTTTGTCGTCTATTATGTCAGTGATGTAGTCCGGGGGTTTACGCTTAAGGGTGGTGGATAGATTTCTAGCGGTTAGGATTATATCTTGTAAATTTTCAATGACTCTATTTAGATGTTCTGTATTTTCTATTTTGTCTATGATTTCAATGTTTTCGTTAATGATTCTTCTGAATTTGACCCAGCTCGTGGTGCTGTAGTCATAGATATTTTTTATTATTGTGTTGCTTATATTATGTGAAAGTTTAAATTGAATTAGGACGGGATCGTAATCGGAATTTAGGTCTGTCAATGTCTTCATTTTTGTTATGTTATTTATGTTACGTCCTATTGCTATGTGTAACGTACTAGGGGTGTGGTTTGCGTAAGGAAAATGGGTAGGATCGTCAGTAAAAAATATGTTGCAGTCCGAATTATCGCAGAAAGTTAAGAGAGTACTTCCATTTTTGTTAGGATAGTTTGCGTACCGGTCCCACTGTGGGTGTCGACAATTAAAATCAACCATCAGCAATACTTTGTTGTGGGTTTTCATAATATTGAAAAAATCTGATTCGTTCAATTTAGTATTTGGTGGATTGTATGTACCAACTATTTTAATTTTATTTTCGAGAAGGATTCCGATATGCTCAATTACAGAATTATTTTGTTGCAAGAGTTGGAAATTTATGCCTTTTTTGATGGGTAATGCGATACCGCCACCGTTGGCATTATCGGGGCGGTCTTGTCTAAAAAGACGATATTCGGGGTTTCTGAAATTTACTGTTTTGTTTGGTTTGAGTAGCGTCTCTATTAGAAAAAATATATCAGGTTTATGGATGTAGAGAAAATGTCTTATCAGATGGAGTTTGTTAAATACTCCGTTTATATTGCAAAAAATTATTTTAAGATTAGATCGATTTTGAAATACTGCTTTGCCACCTACCTTCATTAAATTTGTCCACGTCAGTATCTGCTGTTTGACTTGTTATTTTGTTTTGGGAAGTGGGTTGAAGGGAAGCGGTTTGCGGAATCGGCTGGGAGTTTTGTTTTTTAGGTAAGCTGGGAAAATCTTGTTTATTTTGGGATAATCGTGTCCATGGATTGACAGCTGGAGTAGGGGCAGGAATGTATTTTTTTGGATCCGGTTTAGTGTATATATTTCTTTTTTCCTCAAGCCATTGCCTTCTTTTAATGAACTCCGGGCAAATTTCTGCGTTGGCAGTTTGCGCACCTCGCGGGTTTACTTCTCTCCTTAGGACATTCCGGTGTGAGATGTTGTCCAGCACATTTCAGGCATCTCGGTGTTCTACCGCAATTTGATGTTTTCTTGAGTTCCTCTTTTATATCTATTATTTGAAGACCTTCGGCTAGGCCACGAAGAACGAATGCATGAGCTCTATCCTCCCTTCTTGAGTAAGTATGGAATTGCACTTTTTCCACTCTTAAGGCGTTTTTCAAGTTTTCGAAGTCTTCAACGTCTTTAGTCAAAATGATTGATGAATTGTTTTTGTATTTGATTTCAAACGGTTTGCAAATATTTTCCTTCAACTTATTCACCATATCTCTATGTGCAGAAACGTTGCCATCAATTACGATTGGCAGGCAAGATGTGTTATTCTTTTTGATTGTAGTGTTCATTTGTTTAGCTTTTTGCCTCTTGCTGGTTTGTTTATTTTGATTGTCTTCATCCGAACTTGACTCTGTGGCATTGTATTTCCTGAAGGTAGTTTTTTTCCTTTTCTTTTGGGTCTTTGATGTTTGTTGAGACTCTTCTTCGGACATTTCCGAAAGTGTTTCATATGTGTTTTGAGTGATGGTCGGATTTATGTTCTGAGTTATAATTTTACTAAAGAGAGTGTATCTTCTGGGTTTGGTGAAACCTGGTGGAGTAATTTCCTTAACTTCCATGGGTTCATTTTGTGGAATGGTGATAATTTCGTTTATATTTACTTTTTGTTTTGGTTTGCTTTCGAAAACATCGAGTTTTCTGGCTGTAATTTCTATGCTTTTAATCATTTTCTCGTATTGGGATGTGAAATTGTCCGAATTTTCCTTTGGTGTAGCCTTTTCTGCATCTTCTACCTCTTGTGCCCAAGAGTAATTCGCTGTTATGTGGATTTGTGCTTTCACCACAGTTTGTTTGTCGGTATTAGTTGGAGTTTGATGGTTTTTATCTACTTCAACTAATATGTTTTCGTTTGCGCTTTGCCCAATTGTATTTTCTTCCATATTAATTGGAATGGTGATGGACTTGTCTGACGTAAGTGTTGAATTTTTGCCTCGACAAGCAGGAACAGAGAAATCCAGGTCTTCTGTTGTTATATCTAGACTATTTGGACTCACAGGGCACTTATTTTCTTGTTCTGTACTATTTTTGGACAATTTATTTGTTATATCTAGACATTTATACAATGTCTCTATGTCGACAGATTTAAGTTGATTTTCAGTTATTTGTAATGTTTTCAGGTTGTTTATTCCAGTATTTTTAATGAATTTAATTTTTCCTCGGAAGACGTGTTTTCTTCGTTTATATATACTAATTTGAGGTAGTTTTCGTTTTTTGTTTTCAATTCTTGAGTTTTTTCTCTAATTCTTCGTAGTTCTTTTGAATATTTAGATGCGAGAGATGAGTGAGGGGCATTAGAAGTGCACATTCCTCGTTTGGGCTGCTTTCCAAGTCACCGTTTTTGCAACTTTTTTGTGTGGAGGTGTTTTTAAGTGGGTGTTTCTTTTTGTTTTTTTTTTAATAATTTTATGTTTGTACGTACCCTTAGTAACTGATTTTCTAGGAGATGTTTTAACTGTCACTATAGGCTTGCATGTTTTCCTCACACTAACATTTTTATCACAAAATGAGTTTTCACTCGTAAATAACTCTGGTTTGATTTCGTTGAGTTTATTTATTTTTTCTCTGAGTCGTCGGGTGTATTCCGTTGGATATGGAGTACCCGTGGTAGGTGGTGATATGGGTGATATATAATCAATTTAATTAGCTCTGAGTTTTCAACTATCATGCATGAAAGTTACACTTCGAATGGCCGAAGCTTGGAATGGCCAAGGCTGGGTAAACCAGGATTGGCCCAACCTTGCTCCAAGCCTATTCATTGGTGTGGCCAAGGCTGAGTTAAGTAGCCAATACAGAAACAAAAGCTTGTAAAAACTAAATCGTTTACAGAGTAGAAAGCACTTTCCAGTGAATATGCTCTCAAATTATTGCGAAATGCCGGAAAAAATGATATAGATTTGATTTCACTTGGCAAGTGATTGTACATTTTTTTTGCATTGTAAAATATTGAGCCTAATTCTGATCAAGGAGTAGGTAGATAAAGGTCGTGCTTCGCGTTCCTAAGTGGATAGCCCTGCAACGATCTTTCTGAAATTGGAGAAGCGTTCGAATTTTTAATCTTTTAAAGAAGTCCCTGCGGTGATCACTGCTGTTTAGTCCAAGTAAATATCTCACAGTTCTCTTTTGTAGTTTGCTCAAATTGAGTCGCACCACACATACCCCAGAAGGAAAGGGCATATCGGAGATGTGACTCAATAAGTGCATAATAAACTGTTAAGGAGGTGGATAAATGCAGTTCTTTGGAAACTGATCTTAGCGAAAAACAGGAAGTACTTATTTTTTTAGATAAGGCTGCAATAAGTAACTCCCAGTTCAAGGAATCGTCCACAACAAGCTCTAAGAATTTTACAAATTTAAAGACGTCAATGGTAGTTTTAGTCAATACAAAAAGATGCAACGTATAGAAGATTATAATCGCACCATGATTTGAGGGTGATTAGGTCACTAGATATGATCCTAAGAAGTGCCGTTAATACTTTTCTTATTATCTCATATTTTCATATTATTTTATAATGTTTATTGGACAATCTGAGAATGAATGTGATGCACCGTCTAGTTTTATTTATCCAAATTCCACTTGGTACAATTCTGATATATATTTATAAATAAATAAATCGAAACTTTCCAAATAATTTCATACAAAATTGTGAGAATTTTGATACGAGATTTTGTGGGTTGAACATATTCCAATGTTTAATGTCCACTGTGATTAGGAATAAAAATGTCTTTAATTTTTGAGTTTTGATTTATAAAACGATTTGTTTGTCAAACTTTATTGGTAAGGAGTGGTTTCTAACAATTTGACAATTTTCACACTGAAATCGCATTTAATTAACGGGAACGTATATATGCAAAAATAGTAAATTTCGAAATGAGCTTTGGGAGTAATCCCGTCTAGGAATTCTACGTACCACAACATTAACTGTCGTCATAAAACGCACTTTATATCCCTTTTATGGCATCCGTAAAATATTGCATCGGAACTAAACATATACAGGAGGAACGATAACTAATTGTGACTATTTTCAAATGTAAAATATTATGATTAAGCGTGCAAAAACTTCAAAAATTCTACTAATTTCTCAACATTCTGGTACTCCCTCAGTAATATTTCGTCTAAAATCTTATCAAAATTCACCCTTATACCCATATGATGATGAAAATTGATTAATAGAAGTACAGATATTGTCAATGTCAAAATAATATTTTGATGAAGACTGAAGTAGGTCGAAACGTCAAAGTTTTATTTATGATTTAATACTGATTTTCATAGAAAACAGACCTAAAATCATGACAAATCATCAAAGTTAAAGAAAATTAGGTTATGTATGTAATGAAATAGTATTTCTTTAGTTTTAATATGGTTCACTCTATTTATCTGCAGGTTATGATGTCTATGATAGATTTGTCATGAATGTCACGAATTTCACTGTCACAAGTGTCAATAGAGATTAGTTAATGTAGGTCAAGAAATATGGCTTTTATTTAAGAAAGAGTTGAAGAAATAAACATTAAATGTCGTTTCTTTGTTTTTTAGGTGAGATTTAGTTATGTAATATAAAACAGTTTATTAATATCACGTATGTAGTGTATTTGTCATAAAAATAAAATCTTTGTTTTTTAGAACAACACATGTATTTCAATTAATTTGAAAATCATCTTATATATATATATATATATATATATATATATATATATATAATTATAAGTTAGTTATTCCGAGAAAGTTTACCCCGAAAAAAATTGTTACCCTTTTAATACATATTCAGTGGTACAATGATATTGAAAAAAATGATGGATTTACAGATTGAATTTAATAACCAAACGATTCAATCTCGAAATCATAATCCATAACGGAGGCTAATTTTTTAACGAAAAATCTTGAAAAACTGAAAGTTTAAGCGTTAAAAAAATATTTAAATGGAATTTTAAAATTTTGTTCTTATTGTTTAGTGAGCTAATGTAATCTCGAATTTATTAATGTTCATAAAATAAACATTTTAATCAATTAAAAAAATAAATATTTAAAATAAACATTTTGTATATATTTCTGGACTTTTTTATTTTTTTATTTTGATTGAACTTGCTCCAATAATAAACTCATTTTCAATTTTTTTTACTATTTTCTTACTATTTATGGTTGAAAAACATTTTTTTAAACTATCTGTATATAGTAAAATCATGAAAATTTCTACGTTTAGGTTTTCGGATACGATCTTTTTAACTGAAATATTTTTAAAAATAATCGACTTACGTTTTTACCGGAAGTCGACTTTTCGAAAAATGCATACTTTTTGAGTTATTATTTATTTTTTAAAAAATTTAACCGCTGCAAACCCTTATAAATTATTTTTTTACGAGGATACCCTTAAGTATATGAAAATGATTTCTATTCGACTGCTTTTAGTAAGGTCAGACGTATTTGAATCTATGTGAAAAAATTTTTTGATTTCATACAGGAGGTGTATAAAGAGTGTTCAAAATTTAACTTCATAAATATCAAATTTCTTTATTTTTCTAAATAGAATCACCAGGTTTTTTCTATTTTAATGCATTCAAGGGTGGAAAATAAGGCATATCCATGTATACTTTCCTATACCTAAACCTCACCGTTATCCAGATATTAAATAATTTCTGTAAATTTTTATTTACAGAAGATGCAAATTTAAAACCTCAAATATCTCGGAAATGACTGAAAGTTGGAATAGAATTAGTAAATACAATTTGATTTGATTTTTTTACAGACTTTGACAAGACAAGGAAAAATAATTTTTTATTTCTTAGTGCTTGTATCAACGGGTCAAAATAAAATTTAGAACAACACCTGCATCTCTAAAAATTTACAGAAAACATTTAATATCTGCATAACGGTAAGGTTTAGGTACAGGAAAGTATACATGAATTTGCTTTATTTTTCACCCCTGGATGCATTGAAATAGAAAAAAACGCGTGATTCTATTTAAAAAAATAAAGAAATTTGATATTTATGAAGTTAAACTTTGAACACTTTTTATACACATGTATGAAATGAAAAATTTTTCAACTTAGATTTAAATACGTCTGACTTTGCTAAAAGCAACCGAATAGAAACCATTTTCAAATTTTTATGGGTATTTTCGTAAAAAAATAATTTATAATGGTCTGCAATAATCAAATTTTTTACGAAAAAATTGGTAACTCAAAAAGTATGCATTTTTGGAAAAAAGTTTTAGACAAAAGTATACTAAAATTTTATGTAGATTTAAAAAATAGTTTAATATATATGAGGTGTTCTATATAAAATAACAAAGTTCCGACTTCCGATAGAATTCATAAAAAAAATATTCAAAAATCGTTCCAAATCTATTAACGAGGATTATGCATCGTGACACACGTCGAAGAACTGTTTCGTCATTTCAAAAACAAATCTCTCTAGAAATGCAATTGATCGATTTAAAAAGTGAAGCTATGTGGAATAGAAATTTTACAGAGTTGAAAAGCTAGCCAGAAAAGCTGGAGATCCAGAACTGTATGTACGTAAATCAATAAAAGTGTACAGCTCTGAAAGAAATGTCGAAATATTTGAGGCTCGGATCGACCTATTCGTGCGAGCAGGCGAATATAAGAATCTAACTAACAAAACTTCCTAAAACCATGCAAAGACAACGCTGCTATTGAATTTGATTCCCTAATGGGCTCAAAAGGTTGCCGATCCCTGGTAAAGGGCATAAGATTTCCTACCATTATAATGTCTACCAAGTACAACAGTCTCTTCTTCTTTGAGAGTTCAGTGAGGTATTTCCTTTAAAATTACTGATAATTTTATTATCCCCTCCTTCAAGGTGAATACCTGTTCCAAATTTATATGAGTTAAAAAATAGTAAATTGAATGAAGAACATTCAAATTTTGACTTTTGTATTTGCTCCCTCACGGATATCTATTCCATATCCCACTTCTAGAGCTTTCTCAGTCATGACCTGCTCTAACATAGTTGAATTTTACTCGAATTATAACTGAATATATCTTCTTAGAGCTTTTAATATGTTTTTGTTGATGTTAAGTTTCTTTTCATGAAGAACCAATTTCAAAAGAACAAAAAAAAATTGACGTTGCGATTTATAAATAAAAAATTCGCAAATACTATGAGCTTCAAGAAAAAAGAAGAAGACCAAAAAGGTGCGTGAGATACCAAAGAAAATAAGGAGACAACATTCAATGTTTCAACTTGAGATATTGAAGAAATTACATACAAAAGTAGTACCAAAATTAACGATATTAACTAATACATCAATTATATTTCGATCCCATAAAAAACTGAGGAACTAAAATAGGTGTAGGTGTTTTTTTACTACCTGTAATCTCAAGGATATTGAGAATGGGAAAGCGTTTAAAAAGGAACGATCAGCGATAGTTTAGGATGGAATGGAAAATGATATCAAAGCAATAAATGCAGGGATTAGATCGGTAACAGCGAATATAGAAGAAACCACAGCAATCTACTTTGAATGAAGAACATTCAAATTGTGACTTTAATATTTGCTCCCTCACGGATCTCTAATCTATAACCCATTTGTAGAGCTTTCTCAGTCATGACCTGCTGTACCATAGTTGACTTTTACTCGAATTATAACTTCTTAGATTTTTTAACATGTTTTTGTTGATGTTAGATCCTTTTTAAAAAAACAGTTCCAAAAATTGATGTTTCGACCTAAAGTCAAGACGATTTATAAAGATGAAACTGAAATATTTTATATGGTTGAGCGTTATATTTTCAAAGACTTTTCTGGTAAAATAGAGGAGATCAACATTCAGAGGAACTTTATTATCACTTTCCCTAATATCAATGTATTTGAATGAATTTACTATGAATTAACTCCAGAAAGATAAATATGTGACGCATAAAAAAAAATAAGTGACAACAACATTATTATTACCTCATCACGCACGACTTCCTGGTCTAATTGGGCTAGATCTTGGCCTATTTGGCGTAGAATTGGCTAACGGCGAGGTTGGTGTGATTGGAGATGTTGGTGAAGAGCAAACTGTTGGTGCCGTAGTGAGCAGCGTCGACGAGGGATAATGACAGATCGGAGGTAAGAACCAGGGCTGATACAGCGCTGATGGATACAAGTTAGGATATGGAATGGTTTGATAGCTGCATTGTAGCGAGATACTAGGCAATGCTCTGAAAAAGAAGATCTTTAATATTTAATCAAATAAATGGATATCTTAAAAAAAGTTTTTAATGATATTTTGAACTTTATTAATAGTAGTAGTTCAAAAAAAATTCTCTACATTTCTTTTCGAATATCATTGATTGCACATTTGTTTTATCAAAAATATTTCAAAATCAAATCAAATTAATAATTCATTAAGTCCTTACCTAGCTGCTAATATAGTTTGGACTTCCCGGAAAGCTGAAACAGTCAAAATATGAAATTAACACAGTGAAAAAAAATGTACTAAAAATAGGGTTGGAAATATTTGTTGAATTAAATAAAAATTAGCTCCAATATTTAACACATTTAAGCTAGAAAGTCACTTATTTTGTTAAAATATATACACGATCTCACATCTGAGGGTCGTGGCGCAATGGAAAGTCGACAATTTGCAATAATAGTGATACAGCGACTGAAGCGCGAAGAGATTATACAATATTATATGTTTTCATCACACAAAATTTGAAGAAACTGAACCAAAAAACAACCTGTTCTGTAAAAGTAACGTAAACAGAAAAAATACATTAATAAGCTCAGTTTCATCGTTTAAAGAAATTTATGAATTAAATTAATCTCACCAAGTCACGCCACTGCTTATCGCAGACTGTCAAGCGGGAATATTTCAGCTTCGGCCAATAGAAATGCATTTATGGTAACGATTCGATGTTTTCGTTGGTAAACAGAGGAGATGATGAGTTCACGTGGACTGACGGCGTTTGTTAGATGTTTAAAGGGGCGTAAACATTATTTTTCATTTCTTAATTTAGTATGAGTGCCGTGTATCGTATAACTTTCTTAAACTATAATGGTTTAAACATGAAATAATGGGCTACCGATTAAAGGAGCTTCTTAGCGCGAAATCCAAATATTCCTCCATCTTACTTTGTATTTTTTAAATACCGTTGCTAGAGTTCATTTCATGGATTAAAACAGTTCCTAATTATTTGTTGTTAAAATGGCCGTGCAGCAAAAATAATTTCCTTCAATATCCACTCAATTTAAGCGTATTATTTAAAGTTTGTATTTTCGTTGGCGTTTAATTGCGACTATAAGTCTTAACAAGCATAGTATGAACACTATTAGAGAGAAGAATTAAATTTGTCCAAAATGCAAACAAAATTTTCGAAATTACCTTCACTAATAATGACCGTAGTAAAGGATCGCGCGAAATGCGACCTCAGCCAATTGATACTTAATGGCGAGTATCGCGTAATACGTCAATAAGTCGAAAGCACGCATATGCACATACTAAAAGTATTATAACCTTTCGCATTTATGTAGCCATAAATTATACTTTAATGATTCTGTGCAGTTGTTTTAAACATTTTACAGCATTATACCTACCGGTTGTGTTTTACAAAAAATTATTCACACTTTATTCTTATATTGGTTTATTTGTAGCTGGGTTCGCATCCGTGGTTGCCTTTTGTAAATGACCGTGATTTTTTTTTGTTTTTTAGCGGCAAATTAAACAATCGATACTTCTGTATCATTGTCACGAACCACGGACAAAACTAGCCGTTACAAAATATTTATATTTCATATTGAATTTAATTGTTTATTAAATTTCGTTATGTAGAGTAAGAGTAGTAGAAAATTTCTTACGACGTATTTATTTATTTTTTTATTTATTTATTTACACCATTCTACAGCCCAAGGTCCAATTAAAAGGTAAGAAAGACATACATGAGAGTTAACAATTAGGTAATTTTATACTTTCGCGGTCCCTTCGTTTTTTAGCTCTAGAAAATCGAAAAATTATCCGATTTCGATAATTTTTTTTAAAAATCTTTGTTTTTACTAGGGCGGCTTTACGTACTTGTATTGGTTTCAGGAGTTTAAATGTTCATGAAGAAGCACTCATTCACGTATAATTGTTCACAACTTTTTTCCGAATAAAAAAATTAAGTTTTTATATTTTTTTCATAATCTACCCAAAAGAAAAGAACAAATTGGATGAAAAAATCATACAAAAATGTTGATTTATCATAATGGAAAACTTATATTGGTTTCCATATTTCAATGTTCATGAAAATGCACTCATTCACGTTTAATTATTGATGACTTTTTTAGAATAATAAAAGGAATTTTTATATTTTTTTTCATAATCTACACATAAAAACGAAAAGATTATACAAAAATGTTGACTTATCATGTTTTTATAATGGGAAAATTATATTGGTTTCAGGGCTTTGAATGTTCATGAAAAAGCACTCATTCACGTATAAATGTTGATAACTTTTTTCCGGATAATAAAATAAAGTTTTTTTCATAATCTACACAAAAAAAACAAATTGGAGAGAAGAATTATACAAAAATGTTGATTTATTATGTTTGTATAACGGAAAACTTATTTTGGTTCCCGAGGTTTAAATGTTCATGAAAATCCATTCATTCATTTTTTATAATCTACAAAAAAAAACCGAATTGGAAAAAAAAATTATAGAAAACTGTTAATTTATCATGTTTTTATGATGGAAAACTCATTTTGGTTTCCGAGGTTAAATGTTGATAACTTGTTGCCAGATAATGAAATGAAGTTTTTATATATTTTTTTTCATAATCTACACAGAAAAACGCACAAATTGAAATAAAAAATTATACAAAACTGTTGATTTATCATGTTTTTATAATGAAAAACTTAATAAAAACAGCATGAAAAGTTTATTTTTAATTTGATATTCTCACTTTTCAAATGAATTCAAAATATTTAATATCTAAAATGTAGATAAAAAAGTTTCAAATCGTATTTTACTTTAATGTCATCAGTATTCCATCATTCTCGATGATTTGCAAGACAATAAAACTCATACAATTAAAATAATTATCCTTCAAGTATTCACCTTCCAAATAAACTTGAGTATAGATACTTTTTCACTTAAATTTAAATGTAGCGACAGTACTTACGTATTTAAGTTAATTTGTAATTTTGTAAATGAATACCATTAAAATCTTAATTATATTGAAATATGTACACACGTGTATTAATTGTCTATTCTATACTATGTGAAAATTCGTATGGTTAATTCTCATTGTGTTGGAATATTTCGATGAATATTCATTCTAACTAAACTGGTGGCAGAATAAATGAATAAGTATCAAAAGATTTTTTAGAAAATCAAGAATACATCTGTTCAAACAATATAAGAAAATACAGAAATTTAGAGATGATATTTTTCAATAATATAAATATAAAAATAGACATTTCAATTTTCAGTAGTTTTCTTAACGCAACTCTTTTTGACATCTCATCTTTCTCTTATTCTCATCAAATAAAGCCAAATTTCTTTTTCTGTAATTTCTTCATACCACTTTCTATTTTTCAGTTTTCGTTCCAAATTCAATTAGGAATATTTGGAATGGCGCTTTCCAAGCCTGCTTTTCTTCTGTTGCTCATCTACCATGCATTCAGTGATGAAGTATGACTTCTGGAAGGAAGTTATGGAGCTTGATTCAAAACCAATTTTCTGATCTTCCTATTTTTTTTGATAAAAAGGAAAATGCATCAAGAACAAAGATGTTCAGCCCCGGTGCGGTCCATAGATTCGTAATTGCACTTTTCTCATAGTCCACAGCGATCATATGGATCGCGCGACGTATTTTATTTCGAACCTTCTCCGCGGTTTGGTTGACCATCCTAGACCCTTGAATCATTACCTTAAACTTGGTTTTTTTGTTTGTTTTTCATGATTTTTTTACTACATCCTCACAAGCTCTTCGCACGTTGTGAATTGGACCTTCTCTCTTTCTACACTAGGAAATGGTTTTTTTTGTTTTGTCATCTCTCGATCAGCCGCAGCCGTATTTTCTGTCGTCAGTAACTTCTTTGCTACACTGATTTGAGATTTAGTAATTGCTATATTCTTTAATAAAGAACAGCTCAATAGCAACTTTCCTATATCATTCATGTCAATGCTAAATATCTCATCATGCTTTATAGAAAACATCAACAATTTCATGTTTCTTCAGTTTGTTTTGCTCAATGTCTATGAGTAGTCCTTTTCGCACTTTTTATTATTTTTTCTTAGATGCACACCTTTTATGGAGTGTAAAAATACAATAAAATTGCTTGGCCCTGGAGTAAGTTTATCAATTTTGCTTAGTGTTTAACGTGTTAAAATTATCAGCATGGAAACAAATGTAGAAGATACTCGAAAGCAATAAACAGCTACTAATGCTAATATGAGATGGAAGGAGTAAAAAAAGGAAGGAACTAGCTACAAAATAGCACAAAGAGTTTCTACAAAACAGTAAATTAATCTAATAAAACAGCAAAGGCAAAGTCGAAGGAATATAGGATAAGGAATGCAGAATGACAGAAGAAGACCACCAATACAAACAAATATGGGTATATTACTTTTTGGACTTGCTAACTGAACCAAGCACAAAAGATGACGAGGAACAGGAGAAGAAAGAAATCATAAATGAGAAATGAGAAGGAAACACCTGGTGAAGATGAAATAGGCACAGAGCTGATAAAGTATGGAGGAACCAAACTACAAGAAAGAATATACTAAATAGGAAAATATTGTTTGAGGAAATAGGACAAAATATTACTATAAACAAGAAAGATTATCAATACCAGTGCAGTTACTATAGGGAGATCATCCTATTAAACGTTGCGTCTAACATTCTATCAACATTAATTCAAAAACGACTAGCTAGTATAAAGTCAAATCAAAGAACTAGTGAAAGGCTGTATTGGGTAACCTAACCTAACCTAACCTAACCAAAGAATACCCTGAAGATGCTCGACTCATTACAGAAGAGACAGGCCGACTTATAAATGATTCAGAGCTAATCAAAAATTTGGACTGCTTGGAGCATAGAAAACACATCTTTGACCTGACACAATCCCACCTAGAGCAGTATCTGCAAGACATATTCGACAGGCAGATATGGCTCATCTATAGCATTCAATATGTCCAAGAAATAGGAAGTTGTGGCGGGAGGTGTAGACATGAACTGTGGGGATTAATCGAACCCAACAAGAGGATCTATAAATCATATTTGCGGCGCAACCTCATCATGGGTGGTGAGCTATTATTATTATTATTATTATAGACAGAAAATCCTAAATGTCAACATATAACAAATTGTTGTTATACAAGTAAATTTCAAAGCCTATCTGGACATACGGGCCACAGCCCCCTGCATATCAAGAAACATAGTATATTCGAAATCCAAATTTGTAAAGGAGTCTTAACAGTGCAGGTAAAAACCAAAAGCACTTAGATAGAGCAGATACTTGTTCAACAAGACCTAAAGAGAAGATTGAAGAGGATAAAACCTTCAGACCTGGTGGAAATATCTCATCATCAATTCTGAAAGAAGAAAAATTTAACAATTCAAATGTGAAATGTCGTCAACACATATCAAATGATAATATTCCATATTATTCAAATTTCTTTCGTTTATGGGTTTATCTACACAGTATTCAGTTATTTACCTTTACAGTTTGCCTTAACGGCATATAATTCATAGAAATCGGGAGTTTCCAGAAATATGAAAACTCATAAAATGTTTTATTAGCACTATGGGCTATTCTAGACGTGTTGGTATCACCCTGTACATACCTATACGTTTCAAAGCGCATTCAAAATGCAACCAATTGAAAAAACGTTTTAAATAAATTAGAAATCCTGTGGATTGCGCCAATTTTTTTAGTTGCAATCGATAGAAAAGTTTTCCAAGCACTTCGGCAGTCAGTTAGTGACATTGACGGTCGTAAAAATCCCTAACCCTGGCGAGTATTGACTACAATGCGTATGTTGAGACGTCGGTATTCATGAAACTATAGTTTTATTGCCGCGATATTATTCCAAACATACAATAGACTTAAATGCATTTATGAGAAATCGATACGCGATGAAATCATTACAGATAAGAGCTTTATTCCGTAGGTATCACGTGACCTTTATTAGATCCAGTTGCAATCTTACAGTGAAGCCATAAATTTTATGCGCTTTGACTCAGCACGGTGGTTGCTTGCTTTTTAAATTAGGAGTCGTAAAAATAACCACAATTTCTAAGACGGTTGAAAGATTACTTCCAGTCTTCCGTAAACCCTGAAATAATAATGAAATCGCTCTCTGTATTGTATTCTAGTCAAAATAAATAGTAGATATTTCTTTTTAAGACCTATACACTACCCTGACATAACTCAACCATATATTGGAACGAAATTATATTCCCTGAGTAATTTTAATGAAGCTCTTCGCCTAAATTTTGACTTTTATGAAATTTAAGAAAATAATTAATGATTTTCATACGAGGGTTTTCCATAGTCAATCAATAATCTGCGAACGTTAGAAACTCTGCTAAGCGAGATTTGGTACAATTGGCTTCCTTTCTCCCAGTTTCCGCCACAACGAGCTATTTAGAACATTAATTATTACCCCAGATACGAAATACGCTTCATGATTCGTTTTTTGTGTTCAAAAAAGATTCCTCCGGTAGAGGTTCATTACCAACAAGAGAATTCAAAGACGGACGTACAGACATCCATGACAAACAACGTTCGGACGAAGAGATGGCGAAAGCGGGAGAAGCGATACTATAAGATCGAAAAGTGTTGATTCGGGTTCTCAGCAAGATGATTCTCGATGTCATGAACATGATGACAACAAACGGCAACGTATGGAAGCGGCCCTAGTGATTCCCATCTCAGAGGTCTTAAGCTGTATTCGCGTTGCTATGGAAGATACAGCTTACGCGTATAGAAGATGGTACACCCTATGCCAAAATGTATTGATCTAAACGTCGACAAATAGATGAATAAACGTTGGGAACCTTATTTTATGGAAAAGATTCATAGCAGTAAAGGTGCGACTGTCTGTAACGCTGTGACTGAATGTAGGATATGGTTTATTTTAGATAAAGGAAAAATTTTCATCTGCAGATGTGATTGGGTCGACAGTCTTTTAGTGTGAAGCTCGTCCAGTCTGTGTTTCCGCTTTCTAAATTTAGGAGTTTGAAATTGAAATAAAATACAAGACAAAACAAAGCTACTTGAATGATGAATGAGAAAAGCGGCAAAAAGTCTGTCACACTATTGGTGGGTCCAAAATTCACCTGATGGTGTAGAGGCGTACGTGCACTCAGTTCTCTTGTATGGAGCAGAGACATGGACATTGAAAGTGGAACAGACCATCATGGACTCAACATATACCCAACGAAGAAGTACTTAGACGTATGGGATGGAAAAGAGAATTACTAACAACAATAAAGAGAAGAAAAACCCCCTATCTGGGACATAATTTACAATATATAGAAGGAAAAATCGAAGGAAAACCTGGACCTGGTCTCAGACAACATTCATGGCTAGAAAACAAACGCGATTGGACTGGTATGAATATATCATCTTTAATTCACACCACTCAGGACCGAAATAAGTATGCAGAAATTGTCGCCAACCTTCAATGGAGATGGCACCTGAAGAAAAAGAAGGTGACAGGGGAATTATTGTGAAAGTTTTTGCTGTTAATCCAATAGGGAATAGGAAAGTTTACTCTTAGTTCTTAAGGAAAAGAGCCATCTAGTAGTAGTCCAGGATGATAAGGGTATTTTTAGTAATGCTTAATTCACTGGTACAAATCACATTTTGGGTTTAAAGGTCATTTAGACCGTTCGAAGTTGGGGGGAAGAGAGAGAGATTCGTTGGATAAAGTTTGGTAGGATAATGAAAATTTCAATATTGAATTTATTGGGTTTATTGGAGTGGGCTCTGATATAGGAATTGCTCCTCTGCAGGGCCGAGATTGTGATGGTTGCATGGGGTTATGTTTGCGAACTTTTCTGGAGGAGGAAAAGCGAAGATTTAGAATTTTTGGCAAGAAGAAATCGAAAAGAGAGCCTGCAAGTAAAAGCAGTCCTTCTCGTTTTGGTTTTTTTTTATTTTTTTGAAAAATCTGAAAGGGGGCGGGCGGGTACAACTGCGGCTGCGTTATTCCGTATCGTTGGCCATTTTGCTGAAGAACTAGTTCATTAGGCTGCAGGGAAAACGCAGAAAACCTGCAATACCGACGCTCGACGTGTAGGGTGGGTGTTGGGGGTCGGAGTATATCTGATTGAATTAGGAGAGCCGGCGAGAAGTCTGTCGGCAGGGACAGATGGGTTTGGCATTGCAAATATCTGCGGAGTGGTCGGGGTGAAGAGCAGCGGATGCAGTATTTGGGAACTGTGGGAATGGAGTTTGAGTTCGAGGCTTCGCAATAGTGCGAGGAGGTGGATCATTGGGGGTGTGAATAAATTTGATATAAACGCTGTTGCTGGGATTGAATTAGTACTTGTTAAGCTAAACCTGAAAAAGCTTACTTTGTGTTATAAAAAAGTTTAAAGCAGATAGCATTAAACCAAATAAACTGAAAAAGCATCTAGAAACGAAAATATGTTGTAATATTTTTGAAAATTGTTTTCAGATGGAAGGAAAAAAACACAACAAATAACAGATGAAAATTTCGACATGTTTTTCACGTGTGATGCTATAATTATGATGCTAAAAAACGTGGAAAATCATTTAGGGTACTTGATTATTAAAATATAATGCCTAGCAATTTGAAAGTAGACCTGTCAGACTGCTAAGATATTCAACCAACTTTTTTCAACAAACTTCTTGGATTCTGAACTACTTTTTTGTTATAAAAGCAAAAGCAGTTTGTGCGAGGTCTTGATATTAACGAAACGAAAAAAAGTTTTTTCCATACGTTTTTCCATTGATGGAAGCAGTACTGGAAGTCTGCCGTTTTTTGCTTTACCACTTCCATCGACTCAAATCAGGTCCGTTTCAAAGCAGATCTTTCTCTAACCTTTCAAGAAAATCTCAGAAAACCTGTTGACGCAAGAGCTTTTGATCAGGAATCAGATTTTTTGGCACAGACTTTTGTTATGTGTAATTCCTCGTGTAAAATTTTTCTAACCGTCTCTTTATCGGTGTTTACAGCCTCGGCAATCATCCGGATGCTAATTCGACGATCTGCACGCACAATTTGGTTGATTTTGGTCACTGTTTCCGGAGTTGAAAGAGTCACAGGGCGACATGGGTGCTGGTTATCTTCAGAGCTCTTTCAGCCCTCAATAATGCGCTTACACCACTCAAAAATACGTGCACGAGATAGAGAATTGTCCCCATAGACCTCTTACAACAATTTATAGCACTCAGTTTATATATAGCACGTTCGTTTCAAACCTCTCCTGCACAAATACTATAATAGTGACGGAAATGTGTTTTGAGACGTGTATAGACAAGATATCTAGATACCCACCCGTCTAGGGCGCCCTCTTGGCGCGCAATCTTGTTATTTAATAGCCAAACCTCGTATCATGAAAAGAGCATTAAACTGAAAATTTAATTATATACAGGTTCCATCATATGATAATTTTTTTAACTGGGAAATTGAGAAATAAAAAAGTTTATCAACACTCACACAAAATACAAATTTATTGTTTGCAATTATAATTTTAACTAATTTGTTAAGTATACGTTGAACTAAAAAATCTATCGCATTCAGCTGCCCGAAGTTTTGGAGGAGATTAACATAGGAAGTGTTGAATCGATGAAAATCGAGAAAAAGAAGTTATATTCCAAGCAATGTTGCAACTAACTTGTGGGATTGGGAAGTTTGCCAGTATAGAGATTATTTAGGTCAATGTCAAGTTGTTTGTTTTTCCTTTATTTTCTCTATAAATTTTTGTAACCAAACTTAGGTTTTGAAAAATATTATTTAAAGTACATATTTCCAAAGAAAAGTAATTTATTGAAAAAAATTGTATTAATGTGCTGTTTTAAAGTATAAATATTTCTTAGAATTCGGTACTAGATTCGGAAAAAAATCCGTAACGAATCGTTGCAAAATTTCGTTTTATTATCTATAAAGCTACCTAGTAATGTTTCAGAAATAAAAGTTGTATGTTGGGAAACAAAAACTTCATTTAAGTTGCTTTCCACCCACTTTACGATTCTGTTTTGTTACGCGGGACAAAAGAAGTCCTTATATGTATCTCTTTAAAAAAATTTTCACCGTAGGTATATGAGTTTTATGATTATAATATTTCACTAACGCATAAAATCCGAAATTTTTAAATGAAAAATACGCAATACCATCGCTCATAAAATAAATCTTACAAACATTAATAGTAAAGTATTAGATGATTTATTTTATGTAGACTTTTTGCGTCAAAAAGCTTTTTTAAATCACTTTATGACCTTAAAGATAATCACAAGTATACGGTGTAAATCTTCCGGTCTATCAACTCGTTTCTTGAAACTACACTCGTACTTATTAGAACCATTTATGTGGCAATTTGTGGTTTTTGTATTTGTGTACAGATTGTGAAGTGGATACGATTCAATTTTGCCATAAAATCAACTCATAACAAATTAAACTTCCTACCATTCCTTACAAAGATATTTCCAAAAAAACTAAGTTTTTTCTGTGGCGGGAAAAAAAGTTTTTTGAAATACGAGGTCTGACTATTAACTAACGAGACTGCGCGCTTAGAGGGCGCCCTAGACGGGTGGTTAAATTGAAAAAAAGTCCAACTGAGTGCTATAAATAGTTGCAAGAGGACAATTCAATCTCATGCGCATGTTTTTGAGTGGTGTAGTGAGAGCCTAGGAAGCACTGAAGATGACTAACGCACAGGTCGCCCTGTGACTGTTTCAACTCCGGAAATAGTTACTAAAATCAACCAAATTTTGCGTGCAAATCGCCGAATGAGCATCCGGATGATTGCCGAAATCTCTGCGAAGTCTGTGACAAAAAATCCGACTCCTGACCAAAAGTTCACAATTACACTGTCTGACGCGCGTTTCGACGAGACTGAAGACTGTTTATACTACCACTACACCAACACTCACAATTACAGTCTGACGCGCGTTTCGGTAACCAAGTTATCGTCTTTGTCAAGACTGAACGAAAACTAAAACCTAATGACTTGACTCACTTGACTTTTATACTGGATTTGCCCACCATTAATCCTCCTCCCGCGAAAATTAATTCCAGCGGATAATCCTCCTTGACGGAAATCTTCCCATTTATTCATTGACTATTCAACTATAGAGTGAGCTGTAAGGAATTGGCCCTTTGTCCCTATTTAAGCTACTACTACACCCTTGGCCATTGTTGACATTCAGGCGTCATTCGGCATTGTGCTACAGCTACGTAAACATGTTCACCGTGTGTCGTGTCGTGGGTATGGGGAAAACTTCATTAGTGATGGTATTGTGCGTGAATAGTGTCGAAATTTTAAAGATGTCCATGATGACGGGGGACAAGGACGCAAATCTGTCATTTTAGATGACCTGGTTCAACGATTTGACAGAATGAAGAAAACCGCAAATTCATCAATAAAACTATTGTCTTCTATTCATAGCTTATCGGAATTTGAAAAAAAAAACGATCCTCGTATATGAAACAACGCCTTCTAGTATTCACGTTGCAAATTGAATTGCTTCGAATTTATATCTTTTGTTTTGCTCTTTCAAGCAACATCAAGTTTATAAAAATCGGCTACACAAAACCGGACTTAGAGACATTGTTTAATAACACGATTCCTACTCTCCCCTACTTGTTATTTGAAGAGATAGACTACACTTTTCAAATGAAAAACGCGCCAAATTTATTGAAGAATTCCATTACCGTATTTCAAGTGCCAATTAATAAGTTAAATTTTTTTAAAATTCTGAAAATAAAATCCATATTTTTTTTAGGAGACTTAAGTTAATTTTTTTCTGCTTGTAATATGACCGATGGCCAATCAGGTATAAACTAATAATCTAGTTAGCAATGTCACAAATGATGCCTTGCCAAATTTTTGGAAACACTTAAGAACCCATTTGTTTACAGTTAAGCCAATCTTTTAGACAATGTTCCAAAATCCTTGTCAGTCTAATTTCTTTCAGTCTAAATCTAAATGTATAAATATAAATCACGAGACAACTACCTTCTTCTATCCTAATAAAAGCGTCTTCTTCTTTCTGTTTGGAATACTTCAAAATAACACCCACCAATGAAATCATCTTCCAGGACACTTGAAACGAATCCTTCACTCGTTGACACAGGTTGAGGAGAGTTTCTGCAGTCTGACCTGTTGAAAAAGATAACATATCATCATTATGGAGAGATAATTTAATCCAGGAACAGCTTCATGTAGAATACTCCATTCAAATCCATCATCTTTGTACTTGGTATATCTGATGAAGAACAAGAATACAATGAATCGAAAATTAGAAACAGTTCGAAGCAAAATAAACACTAGCTAGAATTTATCAGGATATCAAGGTAACCAAAATATGTGAAGCTTGTCTAAGTTACGGAGCTGTCAGAAAAAGAAAACGTTGACTCAAGATGATACCTATTGAAGAGACACTGGAAAATTAAAAAAAAACCTTTAAGTGTTTTTAGCTAAACGTGGTGAATAAACTAGGTGATGAGTAAATGGTATCAGGATCTGAATCTTCAATTAATGGGAGCTGAATTGAAGTATCTAGCATTGAATCAATTGGAATCAAAAATATTATTTGCTTGTGTGTAATCATATAAAGCAATCTCAAAGGGGTTTTTTGAAATGTTGAAATCTCTAATTTAAATATACTTGTGCTTGTAACGTTATGATAATCACAGTACCAATTGCAGTAAAACTACTTTACTGAACTAATAAGCTGGGTTTTTATCTTCTTCTCCCATATAGGATTCTGTCCAAACATTTTGAGTTTGATCAAAGTTAAGACAGAATTGGACTTTTATTTGTTCACAGCTACTAAAAAATTTTGAAGATTTAGTATATATGAATCTACTATTGAATATCCGGTCTTCTAAATAATACTACCCCTTAAGGTGGGGTGCGAGAAGCGCACACGCAACATTTGGAAAACATTTCGTGCATATAGCGCACACACGAAAGAAACGGGGAACATACAATCTTTTGATTAATTATTATCATCAGACAAAATGAAAAACCATAAGCAGCATCTATGATTTTTCAAAATTATTTTTTCTAAGAACGAGAGCATTTTATTATGTTCAAAATAGTTAGAAAATATCGTATTTTGAATTTTCCACAAAGAAGGCTTTCAATTTAAGTATGGTTAGGTTAGGTTAGCTTCGATCAGATTAGTTTAGGTTAAATGATGTTCGCTAAAAACAGTTTCACATGCGTTGGTGGACAAGAGGGTGGATTTTTAGCAGGTAGGCGTCCGGATCCAGCACAAAAGAAGAGGTTAGGTTAGGTTCGATTAGCTTAGGTTAGGTTAGGTTGGGTTAGGTTGGGTTAGGTTGGGTTAGGTGGGGTTAGGTTGGGTTAGGTTGGGTTAGGTTGGGTTAGGTTGGGTTAGGTTGGGTTAGGTTGGGTTAGGTTGGGTTAGGTTGGGTTAGGTTGGGTTAGGTTGGGTTAGGTTGGGTTAGGTTGGGTTAGGTTGGGTTAGGTTGGGTTAGGTTGGGTTAGGTTGGGTTAGGTTGGGTTAGGTTGGGTTAGGTTGGGTTAGGTTGGGTTAGGTTGGGTTAGGTTGGGTTAGGTTGGGTTAGGTTGGGTTAGGTTGGGTTAGGTTGGGTTAGGTTGGGTTAGGTTGGGTTAGGTTGGGTTAGGTTGGGTTAGGTTGGGTTAGGTTGGGTTAGGTTGGGTTAGGTTGGGTTAGGTTGGGTTAGGTTGGGTTAGGTTGGGTTAGGTTGGGTTAGGTTGGGTTAGGTTGGGTTAGGTTGGGTTAGGTTGGGTTAGGTTGGGTTAGGTTGGGTTAGGTTGGGTTAGGTTGGGTTAGGTTGGGTTAGGTTGGGTTAGGTTGGGTTAGGTTGGGTTAGGTTGGGTTAGGTTGGGTTAGGTTGGGTTAGGTTGGGTTAGGTTGGGTTAGGTTGGGTTAGGTTGGGTTAGGTTGGGTTAGGTTGGGTTAGGTTGGGTTAGGTTGGGTTAGGTTGGGTTAGGTTGGGTTAGGTTGGGTTAGGTTGGGTTAGGTTGGGTTAGGTTGGGTTAGGTTGGGTTAGGTTGGGTTAGGTTGGGTTAGGTTGGGTTAGGTTGGGTTAGGTTGGGTTAGGTTGGGTTAGGTTGGGTTAGGTTGGGTTAGGTTGGGTTAGGTTAGGTTAGATTAGATTAGGTGAGAATAGGTTAGGTTAGGTTAGGTTCCACTCCTGGGAGCTGTAAGACCTTGAAGTTGGTGGAGTGGCTCAGTAACTTTCTCTCTTCCTGTGCCGTCTTGACGGACTGGTGAAGAGGAGTGAAGCTAAGAAACAGCTCAAAAAATCCAAAGGATTAAGTGTTGTACGCTGATGCAATGACAATTTGTTGTCCTTCCTCCCGGCGTATGACACTCCCGAGGATTGAGGAGGGTGGTTTAGTGGGTGAGAGTCCCACACAAACTCACAGCATTTGCACCCACCCGCTGTGAGGAAGGCCTTAGCTTCCACCCCACCTCTGGTTAGGTTAGGTTAGGTTAGGTTAGATTAGATTAGATTAGATTAGATTAGATTAGATTAGGTTAGGTACCACTCCTGAGAGCTGTAAGACCTTGACGTTGGTGGAGTGGCTCAGTAACTTCCAATCTTCTCGGACCGTCTCGACGGAGTAAACCTAGAGAAAAAATCCGTAATCCTACGTTGTTAGCCACCGTGGCTATGGGATGAATGGCTGCACGAAGTCAGTCTTGAACGGTGCCTCTGGGATAGCAGGCGACCTCCCAGAGTACCTAGCCTTATCGAGGTAAGGGCGCACTGCCTCGCCGGACACTTATTTCGGCCCCACTCGTGGGATTATTTATGGATAATACAAAAACAAAAAACGCAGAAGAGGAAGAAATCTTTCGTCGGAGACAGAGTCATCTCTGTCTCATGACAGAAAGAGAAAAGTTCTGAATGATGAGGATTACACGTCGTCTTCTGGTGAAGACGACAAAAACACTACTGATGAGGATATGAAAACTGTCGAGGATGACCTCGCTCGGGAGCTCTTCGAACAGGAGCTGATTCTAAAACACAAGAAAATGGTAAACAAGTCTTTCTCGACGGTGAAACAGTCGACCATGATGGATGAAGATTTAATTGAAGAGGAGCAGGAGTCAAGCGATGAGTTTGACTTCAGAAAGTCCGACCTATTCTCGATCCTACTCGGAATCGAGAAAAAGGTCACCAAACCTTACTGGTGCCAAAGCACCAGGGCTGAAAAAAAAATAAAACAAAATCCAGGAGGGAAGAAAACTCCAGAAATGATGACACGGCCCCAGAGGCCATTATACGAAAGCTCAGCGAGGTCGAAGAGATCATCGCGAGTCTAAATGTTAATAACGAAGAAATCAAAAGGAAGATGGGGGAAATGAGAACCCTAGCAAAAAAAATCAAGACTACGGATGATGAAAAAAACACATCCGAGATTAATTTAAGCGGCATAAAATGCCAAGAATGCCGGAAAGAAGCTGAAAAGCTTAAAAAAGCGGAGATTGCCAAAGCAATCAGGGCAGCGCTTGAAAAGGGAGGTTCCTTCAAGGAATTTGAAGAAATTAAAGATAAATTCTGGGAGGACCAAGTGCTTTCCAAAACTAAGATTCTCCCTATGAGGAGCCAGGAGGCACTGGATAGAAAGGACTGTATGGTCCTATATCCAAACAGCGATAAAGAGTCGGCGGAGAACATGACTGTCTAAATCAGGGAGCTGACGGAATCCCTAAACCCCGGGGACTTAGAGGTTATCGAGAATTCGGCAACCTCCCTAAAAACAAAAAAAGCCTGGAGGCACTAGGTCGCCAGACTTAAAGGGGAGCCCGGACAAGACTTCGAAACGATCAGCGCCATGGTCAGGGAGAACCTGGGCGAGGACACGAATGTCCTCATTTTCGGTGGGGAGATAGCTCCCACGAAAAAAATAAAAGAATTCACCACCAAAAGCGGTGGTTACTATAATATGGTGGTACACCCGAGGGCCGCCAGAGATGGGAGGTCGGAGGAGGGTGAATCCGTCCTGGTCAGGACAGGAGACAGGCCCTTCGCCGAAGTATTAAAAACTATGCAACAGAAAGCTGACGTTGCGAGCCTCAACGTCAACATTAATAAGGTCAATAAAACAAGCGGCAGAGACATTGTCATCCGCCTCAAAGGCAAGGGTCAGGCGCAGACCCTAAAAAAGTGCCATAAAGAATAAAATGGAGGAGGTCAGTGTAACGACCAGGAATAGCGGGACGGTATTCAGCGTCACTGACCTCGACCCGGCGGTCACCTCAGAGGAGGTGAAAGCTGCGGTCGAAAAGCAGACCGGCCTCGCAGGTCTGGTAGAGATAAAGTTGATAAGAAAGACGAAATTCGGAGGGCAGATGTGTCTACTCTCCGTTCCGAATAATAAAGCCGGCAAGCTCAGAGAGCTTTGAACCATTAAAATAGGATGGTCGGCGTGTAGGGTGAGGGAGCGAATAGTCCCTCTGAGGTGTTATAAATGTCACCACATGAGGTGTCCAGAATACAGTAAATTAGTCCTCGAGAAAAAGGACTAAATAAATAAGGTCTAAACCAATTAAAATGGACAAAAGGTCCTTTTACAACCTCTTTGTCCAGGATTTAGACTTTATAAGAAGGAAATCATCGCTAGTTTTCAATGTGTTGGTAATTGTTGTTGTTTTTAAGTCCCGGCAATATACACCGGAGGCTTATTTTAGGAAGTTGTCGTTGGTTGATCCCCATACTCTCAACACGACGACACCAGAGGTTTTATTTATTTTTTATTTATATATTTATTTATTTATATATATATTTATTTATTTACTTATTTATTTATTCATAATTTATATTTTAGACGAGCTAATCCCAATTATTATTATAGAATCCCAACTAGGATACCTACGGTTATTTATAAGATCACTAGTATATTTATTTACTACACATATAATAGCCCGAGGTCACGTCTCTTGGTGCACAGCGTGGTGAGAAAGTGGGCCTGATACAAGCAAAATAGCTAATGATTAAAAAATGGGCAAAAACCAGATCAATGTACTACAAGTGAACCTGGGAAGGTCCAAGATGGCGCATGATATCGCCTTTGACGAAGCAAACAAACACCATATCGATATTATGATAATATCCGAGCCAAACAAAAACATCGCAAAAAAAAGGATGGCTCGTAGATAAGAAAGTATGCGTGGCCATTGCCATTATAAATAAAAACTTAGAAATCGATAAGACGCTTCGAGGTGATAACTGCGTGCAAATAGAAACCAAGGGCACCATTATGACGGCCGCGTATCTCTCCGAATATAAGTGCTAGAGAATACCAAAAGGCCATAGATAAAACACTCTAAACGGCTACCAAAAACAACGGAAGACGACCATCCATAATGGCCGGAGATATAAACGCGAAATCCGCAATATGGGGATCTCCTATATCTGATATAAAAGGACAAATGGTAGAGGAGTGGTTGGCCCAAACAGGTTGGTAGCAATCAACAATGGCCATCACACCTTTGAAAGAGGTAGCTCTAAATCACACATAGATGTTACGCTCTGCCATACCAGCCATTATAATAACATTACCAACTGGTGCACAGAATATGTCAATCCATATACACACCACGGACATATTCGATATCAGATAAAAACGAAGGGAGTAATAAAAAAGATAAGCCCTAACAACAGGAAAAGGACTTACTTGGACACTGGAAAGTACGAAGAAATACTAAAAAAAAGTAACATACGAGGAAATACTGAAGGCATATAAAGATGCCACCAGTAAAGACGACGATAATACCTCGATGCAACCTTTCTGGTGAAACCCAGAAATTGAAAATGCCAGAAACGAATACAATAGACTAAGGCGTAGATACACCCGAGAAAAACTCCCACAGCTAAAACAAAAATGGGAAGACGGTATAAAAGAACAAAGCAAACTTCTTAAAAGATTAATTCTGCAGGCCAAAAAGATATGTTGGGATGACCTCATGAAAGACCTGGAAAACGACATATGGGGTCAGGGTTACAGGATAGTGACGGGTAAGATGGCCAAAAAAGCACAAGGCCAACTCAGCGTGAAAAGGATAAAAAAGACCCTCTTCCCGACAATAAGAGGGAAAATGATAAACAACGACGACGACGAACCCGCACTACACGAGGAACCTAAGAGTTTCACCAACGACGAGCTCGATATAGCCATTAAGGATATAAAAAACGGCATGGCACCAGGACCAGACGGCCTGCCAAACGAAGCTCTAAAAATCGCGGTGAAAACTAAACCGTTGCAAATCCTAAGCTATTTAAATGAATTACTGAAACAACAACGGTTTCTCGACTGCTGGAAAACAGCTAAAGTCGTTCTACTTCCGAAAGAGGGTAAAGACTCAAACGAGGCAGGCAGCTACCGCCCTATATGCCTGATCAACTTTTTCGGAAAACTACTAGAACGCATGATTACAAATAGATTGGCTGAGGAGATCGAGAATAAGTACCTCTTATCTCCACACCAGCATGGCTTCCGACCCAAAAGATCAACGGTGTCGGCAATAAAGGAAGTAGTATGTAAAACTAGCCACATGGGGTGTATTTGTGACAGTAGACATAAAGAATGCTTTCAATACCGCGAAATGGCATAGAATAGTCATGGCTTGCAAGGATAACGGAATCAGCCCATACTTAACAAAATACATAAAGAACTATCTGAGCGATAAGAGGGTGACTTCCGGTATCATTTCACACAGGTGTACGATGGGTGTTCCGCAGGGCTCGGTCCTTGGACCAGTCCTGTGGAATATTATGTACAACGGTATCCTAGAGTTGGACTACGGCCCAAAAGTTTCCACTATCGCAGATGACCCCATATTTTACATCGAAGGCGACAAAGAAAATAAGGTCAGGAACAGAGAAGAGAATACAGTAGCTCTAGCGGTCCGTTGGATAACAGCAAACGGACTAAAAATTGCTCTACAAAAAACGGAGATACTGGTGGTGAAGGAACCCCGGAAAACAAATGGCCCCTTCAAAATGGTAGTGGAAAGACAGAAAGTCGAGGCCAAGAAGAAAATAAAATATCTGGGAGTGATCATAACGAAAAACCTCAACTTTCTGCAGCACATTAAATATACGGTCGAAAAAGCCAACAAAAAGATTACGCAATTCCAGGGGGCTGTTCCGAATGTAGGAGGGCCTGGTTATTGCAAGCGCAGGGTTCTGTGCCAATTAATACACAGCGTCCTCCTGTATGCGGCGCCAGCCTGGCGCGAAGCCATGAAGATACAATCGTACAAGGTGGGATTAATGGCTGCGCAAAGAAAAGGCTTATTGATGGTCGCCGCTGCCTATAGGACCGTATCGGTCGAGGCAGTCCAGGTTATAGCAGGATTCCCACCGATTAATCTCATGATAGCTGAGAGATGCTTTCTATATAAAATAGGAGGCAGGTTAGCCGATAATAGACGAATGGCAAAAGAAAGAACATACAAAAAGTGGCAGGAGAGGTGGGATAGTCTGGAGACGAAGGCTCAGTGGACAAAAACCTTGATAAGAGATATAAGAAGCTGGGTCATGTGCAAACATAGAACCACTTCTTACTAGATCACGCAGGTTCTGACGGGACATGGTTCGTTCGGTACCTTTACGAAAAGAATCCGTAAGACCGAGGATGACACATGTAAAACATGTGTGCAAAAGGACGGCCCATGTCCTCTACGAATGTGTGAGGTGGGGTGAGGAGAGAACCAGACTAAAAGAACAACTAGGATGTGACTTGTCAACGGCAACCGAGATCATAAGGAAAATGCTTGAGGATAAGGAAACCTGGAACGCGGTAACGACGTACATGACCGTAGTAATGACCAAAAAAGAAAAAGAGGATAGAAACTCTCAGGGATAAATAGATATGGAGGAGGATTTATAGGGGAGGTGCGCCGATGAAATGACAACTTGTTGACCTCCCGGCGCACGTAACTCCCAGGGATGCAGAGTCCTACACAAACTCACAGCATTGCACCCGCCTGCTGTTAGAACGGCATTAGCTTCCAAAAAAAGGCCAAAAAAAAAAAGAAAATGTTAGGTTAGGTTAGGTTGGATTAGGTTAGATTAGGTGAATATAAAAAAGTTTGGTATAACAGGACGGAAAGACGAGGCATAAGACAGCCAGTATTATTAAAGTTGATTTTTATTTTTTGACCATGACAAAATGAATTCAACTACAAAAACTTCAAAACCAAACGAGTAATTGTAGAAATATTTGTTTTTCTGGAAACAATCATTCCTCCAACGGTCCTCTACTGCTTGGAATTATAGAATAAATAATTTTGAATACCGTAAAAGGAAAAAAAGGAAGACCAAGGAAGACCAAGGAAGACCAAGGAAGACCAAGGAAGACCAAGGAAGACCAAGGAAGACCAAGGAAGACCAAGGAAGACCAAGGAAGACCAAGGAAGACCAAGGAAGACCAAGGAAGACCAAGGAAGACCAAGGAAGACCAAGGAAGACCAAGGAAGACCAAGGAAGACCAAGGAAGACCAAGGAAGACCAAGGAAGACCAAGGAAGACCAAGGAAGACCAAGGAAGACCAAGGAAGACCAAGGAAGACCAAGGAAGACCAAGGAAGACCAAGGAAGACCAAGGAAGACCAAGAAAGACCAAGGAAGACCAAGGAAGACCAAGGAAGACCAAGGAAGACCAAGGAAGACCAAGGAAAACCAAGGAAGACCAAGGAAGACCAAGGAAGACCAAGGAAGACCAAGGAAGACCAAGGAAGACCAAGGAAGACCAAGGAAGACCAAGGAAGACCAAGGAAGACCAAGGAAGACCAAGGAAGACCAAGGAAGACCAAGGAAGACCAAGGAAGACCAAGGAAGACCAAGGAAGACCAAGGAAGACCAAGGAAGACCAAGGAAGACCAAGGAAGACCAAGGAAGAACAAGTAAGAACAAAGAAAACCAAGAAAGACCAAGGAAGAACATGATAGAAGAGATGAAGGCGAATATGATAAAGTTTGGTATAGCAAGTCGGAATAACGAGGCATAAGGATTAAAGTAAATTTCTATTTTTTGACAATGACAAAATGAATTCGAAGACTACCCAACTAGTAGTTTTTAAAATATTTGTTTTTCTGAAAAAAAAATCCGCAATCATAGTTGCAGTTGCAGTAAAAATAAGCAGTTAATCAATGGTGCATTTATGACAGCGTAGCGTGGAAATTGGGTTCTCATAAGTTGTGGTATTAACTAAAAAAAAATTAATAGAAACTTGGCTTTTACCGAATAATCAAAGTACAATAGTGGCAAAATTAGTTGCGTTAAATAAAATTTTCAGACGTTCCAATAGACCCATTATTTTTTCATAAAACACTGTTATGGTTCAAGAGTTTGATGTAGTAAATTACCGCTGGATAAAAGTGGAGATTATTGATTAAGAGGTCCATGTTTTATAATAACGCATGCTGAAATTAAAATCGGTTTTGTATATAATGTGTTATTATTGAAGACTATGTTGCCGATTATTATAAAGACATTACAGTAAATTTAATCAAAAATTGATTTCACTTTTACTTTATATTCCTTGATAATCGGTAATCGTTATGGTACTGTTTGCGGCAACTTCGTGAGATACCAATAGAAGGAAATTGAACGGGGCACTTTGGGACCCTGTCTACATAGACAGGTAATTTCTTTACGTGCGTTTCCTTAATCAATCAATTTATTATTAATACATTTAACCATAAGTTCCTGATTATAAATATTTATTGAAGACTCCTCAATTCTGAGTCTGTCATTACTACAACAGAGCAACGCCTCAGCAAAGACAAAAAATGCTGGTTCTATTCCATGTCCATTAAGTAAATTTAATCAAAAATTGATTTCACTTTTACTTTATATTCCTTGATAATCGGTAATCGTTATGGTACTGTTTGCGGCAACTTCGTGAGATACCAATAGAAGGAAATTGAACGGGGCACTTTGGTACCCTGTCTACATAGACAGGTAATTTCTTTACGTGCGTTTCCTTAATCAATTAATTTATTATTAATACATTTAACCATAAGTTCCTGATTATAAATATTTATTGAAGACTCCTCAATTCTGAGTCTGTCATTACTACAACAGAGCAACGCCTCAGCAAAGACAAAAAATGCTGGTTCTATTCCATGTCCATTAAGTATATTATAGACTATTTGAGATGGAGCCTTTTGGTTCTAACAAAAACCTCTTCCAAGGTAGTAGGTAGGTAGGGTATGATTTTATTCTCTAGTAAGATACTGTAAGATTACAAATATTTATAAAGGCAACTTTTTGATATAAAACGCTTTGTAAAATTGTCTACGATTATTTAATGGTGGTTCTTGAATTTCTGTCAAATCTGATTGGTTAGGAGATATCATCATTAGGCTCATACAAATTTTTGAGCTTTATATTGTTGTTTTAGATGTTACCCCATATAATATACACCCAATATGGAACGAATATACATCTTGTACACTGTATACGCCAGGTTAGCTTCTAGATATTTGAATTCGTCATGGATTCATGAAATCAGTCAGATAAGTAGTTCTAGGAGTCTTAACTGACTAATGAAACATACCAAAACAGTTTTATCCTGGGAAACACTGAATCCCATATCATTGAACCAAGTCTTCTAAACATTGCTACTAAGTATGAGGATGGTCTCGGAAGTACCTGTCCTGACCTAGAGATTGAAAATTTTATATTTGAAGACGCCATGTTGTTTAGTATCTGTTTGGCAGCCATCAATAGTGATCATCGTGATACAAAACTTTTATTTGGACGGCATTAGCCCAACCAATACAAATCTGAACTAGATTCTACTCCTGGAGAGACTGTTCCTTCACAGTTAACAGTAAAATATTGAGTAGAAGAATAGTCCGAAGACCAGTTTCGCATTGGTCGATCAAATGAGGTGACGACTCCAGAGATGCTGAAGAAAATCCACAAAGAAGAATTGGATGAACGTCGAATGAAAGTGCGGGAGCTAGCAGACATGGTAGGCATTCCTACCAGCAACACATGTGAGGTACATCACATATTAACTAAAAATTAGGACATCAGAAAGCTGTGTGCAAGATGGGTGATCACAATAGAACAAAAACAGCATCTTGGGTACGTCAGTTTACACCTGAAACAATAAAAACAATGGACTGAAAAGGAAGAACCGGTTTCAAAGAAGGCAAAGCCCATCTTCAGGCAAGGTCATGGCGTCGGTTTTTTGGGATGCGCGTGTGATAATTTTCATTGACTATCTTGAAATAGAAAAAACAATCAACGGCGAATATTATTTGAGCTTATTGCAACGTTTGAGCGAAGAAGTCAAGCATTTGACTTAGAAGAAAGTGTTGTTTCATTAAGATAAAGCACCAACTCACACATTCATTATTGCAATGGACAAATTTAATGAATTAAAGTTTGAATTGCTGCCTCATGCACTTTCTTCGCCAAATTGAGTCCCCTGGGATTATTTTCTGTTCCCAGATTATGAAAAATGACTCGATGGTCAAATATTTATCAACAATGAAGAGGTGATGTCGACAGTTAATGAGGAACTTATTGAACATCGCTGGGAAAACTCTATGGAGCTAAAAGGAGATAACGTTAGAAAATATATAAATCTTTTCGTGGGTGAAGTAAAAATATAGATCGTCCTCGTATTGAATAATTTGAAATTTGTATCAAGCTATAGAATGGAAAAAATTGTTGATAGATAGTTGCGAATCTACAAGTATCACATTTCATTCAATGTTTGTCTATGGTGTTCAACCAATGTGGACAAAAGTTCTTGTAAGGGAATACTTTCGTTTTAGCTTTTTGACAATCCACTACAAACATTCGATTTTTATTCTGCAAACCAATTTAATGGAAATATGTCTGATGGGATTTTATTAAAACTACCATCATACTATTGAGATCTTGATTAGTATTCTTCCAGATCAATTATATCTCTTTTCGATATAATAAAGATCGAAATTGGTCGTGATAACATCAAATTTTTTACCTGTTTCAAAAACTAATTTTTAATCTAATATGAAGACAAGTTAGCAACTGAAAACGTTTTTGTAATCAATCAATAACTAGAATTAGATGTTTTCTTGCACTAAAATATTAATTTTTGGTATTTATTGTGAATAGCTAGGCTACTTTGTTGTCAGTTAAATTGAGATGATTGACATCAAACATATATAATCAGAAAAAAAGCTCAAATGATAATTGTACCTTTTTTTTCTAGTTATCATGCCAATTAAAAATTATAATCGACTGGAATGACTAAAGCTAACAGCTGATATTCAACATAGTAACAAATTCAGCACGTGCAGTCTACTATATGATTAGAGAACCAAGTGCAAGGTCATCTATTATAATGTTAATTTATGTATGTAGAAAGCAGTTTTGATATGCGTCAATTTATCTAAAGTGAACATAGATTAATACGGATAAATTTGATATTATATTTTGCCAAAAAAAAAATTGTGTCTGCTCGTAATTATAAACTGTCTATTCCAATATTTTCTTAAATTTTGATTGTTATAAAACATAGAAATTTTATAGGTACATGGAATGAAAAAAATATGGGAATTCGACAATATTTCAGAATTTGTAGCAAACTTTATTATAATTTATACATTTTATATTTTCTGGATTCAGAGCATTGAAAATAGATTTTTTAATTCAACAAACATTTTTCACTAGAAAATAATAATTTGTTGAATATGAAATTTCATTAGTGATTCCATTTTTTTCCTAAATACAGCAGATTTTCAGAGACGGGAAAGGAAAAATTTTAAAACTGAGGTTATAGTCAATTGGATTAACTTTCGATATTGACCAATTTCCTTCCAAAATTTTTATTTTATATTTTTTGTATTTGCGGAACTGAGTATATTTATTCAATTGTTAACCATCTATTGTCTATCTAATGTTTTTGTCTAGGATGTCTAGTTGTTTTTGGAATATTCTCACTGACCTTATCCGCAGCTACTGCAGCTGATTTGTTTATTATTATTTAACTGTGAATGATTTCTTCGGTGTTTATGATTGTAGTTTAGTCCCGGTTAGACGAAAAAAGGTGAAGAGTTTCATATAAGTATACTAGTCAAAAGTAACCGTACCCGAATTAAAATTACCTCGTCGTAACGTGGACTAAAACGTGAAAAAACATGCATCCATCAGGAGCTTTGGCGATAGAAAACGTTCAGGGTGGCTTCAAAAAACCACAACCACTGTAAATAAACGTGATCAACAACTCACGGATTCAGAGATAGCAATTCAAATAATTGAATCTAGAGATCTGCTTTCTAGTATTTCTACAGTGGAAAGGGAATTGAGAGAAAATGGTTTTTTTGGAAATTTGGCAGGAAAAAAACACTTTTAAGACATCAAAATAGGATGCAGGGTGCTGAGAAACATCAAAACTGGACTGGACAAAGTTTTGTACGCATTTCAAAAGATCTGTATTTAATCCCAACTGTAAAACACAGTAATGGTTTGGGGATGTTTTGGAGGAAAGGCGACTGGAGACTTGGTAAAAACTAGAAAAGAATTTTGAAATATGAACGTAGCTCACCCTAAATGAAGGGTATTAGGTAAAGATATTACCAGATGAAATTAAATCGGCATTTCTAAAGGATTTTGAGAAACCATTATCAAGAAAAAGTACAAGCGGTTCTTTGACATAATTGAATAATGATTAATACTTAAATTTTTTAACATGACAGTTTTGAAAATGAAAATATTCAACGAAAAAAAAAATCATAATATAATTCGGACAAAAAAATTTAGAAATTTTCTTTAAAAACCGCCTGTATAGAATCATAAATCATATAAATTACTATGAATCTAATAACACGTGTTAGTAGACTTATGAATATCGATTATGTAATAGTTTAATCAGGAAATGTTCGTCAAATTTTATTTCCTCGTGTTTATCTTGAATTTATTTTCTGCTAAGTGCAACTGATATCGCTGATACATGAAGTTTGATTTATTTAGTTCTTTTTATAATAAACGTGATTACCAAAAAAGTATTCAACTAAAATCTTTAATTTCTCATTTATAAATCTTTTGATATGCTTAGGTTTCCAAGTCGTTAGGTCTCTTCTGATTGAAAATTAGTTTTCTTTCATAATTTTTGAAAAGACAGATAAAAATTTGACGTTTCTCACTGTCTTTTTATCAAATTATGACTTGATACTGACAAGTTATGAGATCCCCTACATTTATTGATATTTCGTGGTTCGTTTATACAGTTTTATTTTTGTTATCGTATTGATGACTTTTTAGTCTATTTTCTAAACACTGGGATGTCTACCCTATGTAGACAGCGTCACAATTAGTACGAGGCACTTGATATATAATATTACTTCTTTTGTTTTTTTGGTGTTTTAATTTAGTAAAATATATGTATAATGTCCTTTATGCTAGTTTGGAAAATCCTTGTACAAATGGTAAGGAAAAATGTTCTATATTTTGAAGTTCTGTTTCTGTTCTGTTTTTTAATTGAGTGTAGTGTCTGTTTATCCTTTTCTTCAATATGTTGTTTATCATTTTTTCCGGATAATTATTTCCTTTCAAAGCCGTTTTTGCTTATTGAATTGCTAAATTCAGGATCTGATGGTTGGATAGATCTATCAGCACAAACTTACTATCACTGATCTATTTTGTGATAAAGAAAGACATGAATTGAAGTTTTTTAAAGACCTCAACAGGTCAAACGTCATATTTTTACCTGTATTGAAAAATATAAAAAAAAAACTAATTTTAAATCAGACCAGACCTAAAATCAAGACATAAACAGAATAAACTTTCGACTATACCTTATTTGATTGTTAATTTAAAAGAAATAAATCAGGTACAATCAATTTTAGTATGGAATCTTCTATAATCATATTGATAACATATTATTTGTGTTGATTCGTCCATGCGTGTCGCTCTCTTTGCGTTTCATCAACTGTGACTGCGAAACCAGTTTGAGATTGATATAAGATTTTTTATTTTTTTCATCCCTCGAACCCACAATTTGTTAACTATCACGTACTTGTGCTTATCAAATTATTCTGTTCTTCTCATGTTGAATTTGAATTAAAACAAAATTGCATTGATTGACGGCTACTTTTTACCAAGTCGTGTAAATTCAACATGCTAATAACCGCCAATGATTACTTTATATACGAAACCTGTTTATTCTTATTACCAGCGATGCCTCCTCTACTAAAATTCCAATGGTTTTAATGATTTCCTTTGCTTCATCAATAATAAGGATAAAGTAAACCAAAGAATTTATATCTGCAATACCAAGTTAGTAAAATTTGCTGTGTGTCCTCAAGGAAGAGAATAATTTAAAATTCATTTTTTTCATAATATTTTAAACGACGTTTCTCTTAATGGTGTAGAAATGTTTTTCAAATATTTCTTTTTGAACCAACTTTGCCGCGAATTCATTATATTCTTCAAACCTGTGCACACCTGAAGAAAAATCCGTGAATAAATGACCTCGTCTAAAAAACAGGAGCCAGGTCAACGTTGGCTTGTCTGTATAAATTCTGCTTAAGTACTTCGGCATCAATATTACCAGAAGTAGTAATCTAACTATAAAGGATTTGGAGAAATAAGACTGGAAGACTTCAGTTGAGTCAGACATCCAGACAGACTACCGAAGAGAGGATACGAAAGCTAAAAATTAAGACGAGTCATACCCATTACAAGCATACAGGTGTTCTTGAGAGTTTATAGATAAAGATCAGAGATCACCACGAGAACAAGATGGCAGATCGCTTCGAAATATGATTTGAGTGCGTTTTGCAGCATGTCAATCCATTACGGAAAAGGAAACTTATTCTTTGTATAACTTTGTGAAACTTATTTGGGTACAAATCCGTGGAGCGTCTACCAAGTACTACAATAGATGAATTAACCCCTTTAGAATACTATAAGCACTTTTCGTTTCGATTCAACTTCATTGGAATGTTCTATGTTTACAGGATTTATTTTTTAACTAATGAAGTTTCTCCTTCTCATATTTGGTACCACGAAAATATTATTTTGTTCCATTTGGTATGGTAGCTGTGAATTTATGAAATATTAGCTAAAATAATTGACACCATGTATACAGCATTCAAGTTGTATGTTTGAAATATCCAAAAACTCTTCAACTTGAATATTGGAAGTTGAGTTTAGAATGAGTAGATCAGAAGAGAAAAGAAAACTGCTGTACTCATTCAAAACCATTTCTCAATGCAAAAATGAAATTATTAAATTTTCACAGCGTTTTTGATGGTTTTTTCGTCTGGTTTCAATAATAGTTAAAGTTAGAAGACATCAATGTTTTTGCTGTTTTTGTTGGTGTTAACTCTATTGCAATGACGGTTAAAAGTGTATAAGCAGAAGAAGAAGAAACAAGACTTTTCACCAAGCTTCAAGCGGTTCTGTGTACAGCTTCTGGGTCTACAATCTTTTTAACACATCCAGGATTCTTTTGACTGCGGACTATTGTCATTAAAATTTGAGCTAGTCCTGATAACAGCAAGAAGTTTTGAATGATTTGAGAAGCTATTTAAGAGCGCATGACGATTGTAGAAGAATAAAACGTGGCCGACGTGATTTTGACTTTGCTATTGAGAAGCTTACATCCAGGAGTGCTGCAGCAATGGTTTGGGGAGCCGATTACAGTTATTGCTGTATCAGAAGCTCCTTTTAAGTATTTTGGCATATTGCTCGACGAACTCTTCGACAAGTTAGCGTTTATAAGATTTAAATACCATCCCTCAGGTATTAGGTATGATTGGGAAGATGTTGTCTAATGTTTACCACTATCCATAAATTCAGGAGTAATAAATCTACAAAAATATGGTTGCCAAAAATATGGATGCTTGGTACGAAGTGCTTGATCACTAGCTTAAACATGTAAAGGAATGCAGCAGTTTTTTCTTCGTCAATTTGTAGATGTAGGTTTCCAAAATGAGCACCAGATGGGGTGCTTTTTAGTAGTTTTTTTCATACTATTCTAATATTTTTTGATAATGAAGATAAATAATTATTTATGTTTAAAATTATCTTGTTTTTTGGTTTAGTTTTGTCCCATATTTGATAAAAGAATTCGTCAACATTTTATCATTTTATAACCTAATTAACGCGTACTTAAAAATTGATTAAAAATAAATGAAAGGTATTTTATCAAAACTAATATTATACTATGTATTATGTTAAGTAATACAAAATTTATTTCTGTTGCAATCAAGTTCAATGGCAAGGTTATACGGTCGACCAAGTCACAGTGGCGTGCTGTTTAGATTGTATATTCGAAAGTAAGGTTTTAATAATAAATTCTATGGGATAAGTCCAAGGTTGTTGACACCATGATTGAATTCAGTAAGCTAGGTAGTAATGACCTAGTTAGAAACTATTTATATATATATATATATATATATATATATATATATATATATATTATTGAATAAATAGTCTAGAGTCTATTCAACTACTTACGTTTATTGCTATAAAAAATTTCTATTATCAAATATCAAAATACGTATTATCATATCAAACATAAACTATTAATTATTTAAACAATACGTTTGAAAATTTACAGTTTGAAAATATTATCCCCCTCCAGTACTCCCTCGAAAATTTTTAATAAGAAAGGGGGTCGTGTGAAACCATGTTGGAAAGGGATTTTAGTCCTCTGTTCGGCAATACCAAATTTATTGAATTTAGTGAAATCGTAACTAATTTTCAAGATGTCAACTTTTGATAATGTCTCTATCACAAAACTTTAGGTAGAATAAAGATAAAAAATATTTAGAATGTATTTTCCAATGTACTTTAAATTTAAATTTATTATTAAAAATGACCAATATTCACTTTTTGACAATAACAGAGGCGATTTTGGAATTCTTCTAAAACATTTTGTATAACCTCGAGGATTATTTTGTTAATTTCTTACATTATCCTATCTTTTAAATCGGTAATATTGTCTGGTCTATTGAGATATACTTTAGATTTTGGATAGTTTGTGACAAAACTTAAGATTTATCAATCTACATATAGGTAGTTGTCAAACGTCAAATATTCTGATAAAACATACTCTGTAAATGAAAAGATGATGATATTCTTTCCGAGGGTAAGAGTATGTACTAGGTAAGTTCCTCATAAACTGCTGTTTGAACTCTTTCCAGTTTATAATTTGGCTATCGTTGTATTCGAATTGATCGAACGCGTCACCATCGAAGTAGAAAAAAATAATCATAACAAGGATCACATGGATAAGGCTTCTTCATCAATTTTTCTCATAAAGGAACTGCTTCATCGATTAGATTAGAATCGAAGAAACTGCCTATAGTAGAAGACTAGGTTAAAAGTAATGAAACGTGAAACAAAAAATAATAGTAGGATGAAGCCTATTGGAAAAGGAGAAAAATATTATGAAAATAGTAGGATAAATAATTTACGGGCGATCTGAGGTCGAGAAGGGGAAGGGGGTGAGTTTTTAATGGTAAAATCAATTTATCTCGAGTTAAATAGCATAGTTGTAGGAAAGGTCTACAAGTCTACAACTCTTGTATTAACAATTATTTCACATAACCTCAAAATTCATACGGAAAATCCACAAAAACAAATTCTTTTACAAAAAAAATTTTTTTCACGAAATTTTATGATAGCTCACTTTTTTATGTCCCAAATAAACCGTAATTTATTTGATTTGAAATATTTATTTTTTCACGTTAATTTGACATGATATGGAAAATGCACGTTAATTTTCAATCGAAAATTCTTTCGTCAAAATATCAGATTTTTTTAAAAAATCGGCGAGTTTTATGGTTCATTCTACTTTCCGATGGTGTAAAAAAATATTACCATCACTATGGTAAATTTGCTCAAAAAAGGTAAAAAAAACGAAAAGAACTCGCACCTGAATTTTTTTTACAATTTTTAGTTATTTATTAAAATTTTTTACTCTAATTACTTATTTACATCAATGCAACATGGAATCTCACGTTTGTCGTATAAATTACAATGAAAAATTTCAATAAATAACTAAAAATTGTGTATAATGTTAAACAAAATTTCGGACGTGACTTTTTTTCTGGGAAAATTGAATAAGGTGATAATAATATTTTTTTTGCCATTAGAAAGTAGAGATTTCAAGGAATGAAAATTTCACACTTTTTACAAAAAGTTTTTTTGATATTATATCAAAATAATGTGAAAAAATAGATATTTGAAATCAAATTAACTACAGTGTATTTGGGACATGAAAAGGCAAGTTTTCACAAAATTTCGTGGAAAAAAATTCGTATAAAAGATGAAAATAAAAAACTAAAACCTTTTTTTAAGGTTATGTGAAAAAGTGTGATTGTTAACCACAACTTTGCTATTTAACTTTTTTTCAAAAGTCTTAGTTTTGCTAAAAATCGAGATAAACCGCTTTTTACCTTTAAAAAATCTTCCCTTCACCACCCCAGAGCGCCCGTAAAATATTTTTCCTTCCATTTATATTTTATTATCTTCCTTTTCCAATGAGTTTCATCTTACTATTATTTTTTTTGTTTCAAAAATTATCGGCCCTGTTCCACTAATAAGTTGATGTTTGACTATTCGCAGATATTTTTTTTTCTGAAACTAGTTTTTTAGCCAAGAAATTATCAGAGGACATGGAACAAGGAGCACTATTGAAATAACGATGCTGGTGATTATCATAACGTTAAATCACGAGTAATTTAAAAAAAGATTCAACAAAAAACATACTCACCAAACAAAAGTTGAGTCTTGATATTCAACCTTCTCTTCCAAAATACTTCATAATTTATATTACAAATATAACATCTTTAATGAAACTTATCGAAAAAATTTAAGGTACTTTGTCATTATATTTATTTCTTTTATTTACGCAATGTCTTTTTTAAAGTGTCTTAACTTAACTAATACGGAACTTCATAAAAATAACTAACTACTTATTCTCCAGATTTAAAATACTTTGATTTCTTACGTCGATGGAACGGAGATTTAAATGAGGACGTTACACTTAAACTGCAGATTAACGGACTTGAACGTTGAATTGTTGAATTGCGTTCTTCTGTCTTGTGTACTTGTCTTCGGATCTATTTCGGAAAAAAATAAATAAATTGAGCTGAAATTAAGTGAAGCTAAATTTAAATGAAAAAGTCACCCATGAAATCGTTATTTAAAAGAAAATACTTGACTATATATTGATTAATTGATTTTAGTGAAAAAAAGAAAAAAAAAGAAATCTAACTTTGGGTGTTAATTAATTTTTTAATCATCCATACTGACGGGTTGAGTTTCGTAGTTCCACTCCATCGTACATGTTCAAATTGTGAATTCTTGAATATTCGTTCACCACTCTTTTGCCTTATTGCAAAAATAGAAAAAAAAAATTATAAAACATCATACTTAACATAAGATAAATACGAGGTGTGATCAAAAAATACGGGGAATTGAATGATCTCTAAACAAGCTCATCATAGTCATTGTTTTCTTTGATTAAAGCTCGTTTCAACTGCGTAATTTTGTGAAAAGATGTGCGAAAGAATAGACGTGAAGAATGAACAATATTTTTTCATGTCATTATAAAAAATCGCCAACCACAACCGTTGTTTATTGATTTTTTACCCGCTAAAAGTTTTGTACTCAACAGAATTAGCACCATGCGACCGGATTCTCCAAAAAATAAATAAAAAACGTATTTTATATTATATTTATATTATATTATAAATTCAACGTTAAAATAAATACATTGCTACTTTCAAGGTATATTTCACCATATTTTTTGAAAACACCTCATAATATTCAACATTTACACTGGTAAACACTGTTTTTGTCACACGATCTTTGTGATGAATTTTATTTGTTTTGATGTACACTCATTCAAAAAAATTATTATTTTGTTTCAGTCACATCCAGTTTTTTGTGACATCTATATTAGTCCGGTCAAATTAGACATTAGAAGTTACATAAATTCTCAGCAAGCTAAAAATCATTAAAATAAAAATAACTCAGACAAAAATTGTAGATCATGAAATTATCTTCAAGAAAAACTTGTCCATACTTTTTTTCCTACGAGCCACCGTTTTTGAGATGTAGTATAGTGTACTTAGCGCGTTTTTAACGTGGTTTCCCCAGAAGGGTCTGTTGCGATCATGTTTAATTTGAAATTATTGCAAAATAATGGAAATTAGCAACGATTGAAAAGATAAAAATTAAAAACAAGTTATGAAATTTAATCGTAACTTTCAAATTGTTCTTCTTGTCGTCTCATTGGAATCAAACGGATCCTCCACTGCTGGTGGTTCAATATTAGAGCTTTGACAAGGTGTACATGCCAGAGAACAAAACAGTCCGGTATCTCAAGACAATGACCAAGTTATGAACCATCAACTTTAAAAGAACCGCATTTATTGATACAAAGTGATTTAAACAATTTACTACGTGATTTGAATTTTTCTACAAAGCCAAGCAGAGTTTTTGGGGTATAGATTAAACGGCTGGAATTTACTCCTGGTTCGAAAATTTCTTATTCATTGTCTCTTCAAAAATTAGCTATACAACAGAAACAATTATCCTTCAGTGCCGGTTGCCCATGATTCTGATGTGAAAGAGACTTACGAAAATTTCTTCTTGAAAATTTTGCTTTGGCTACAACTTGGTTATACAGAATATGGCTGATTCATTTGCGAATAGGACAGCAGATACTACACAAAGAAAGTAGCTTGAATCACTGACACCAGGGCAGAAAAATGTTCAAAATGATCTTTTAGTGAACCCTGGTGACATACTTCAACCACCGCTGCTTATAAAACTCGTCCTCATGAAAAATGTAAATGTTAAGCAAAAGCGATGCCTAAAGATAGCAGTGGATGCTTATATCTGATGGAGAAATTTCCCAAACTCAACGAGGCAGTAATTAAAGAAGGGATATTTCCTAGGAAAAATTATAAATACTTAGTCAATAACTTAGTCAATGCGCTTATAATTTCATCCAAAACTTTGGGATGTAATATATCTTCAAAAATATATATCTCGAACTCTCATCTGAATATATTTCCCGAGAATTTGGGTGCTGTAAGTCACGAACGAGGTGAAAAGTTTCATCAAGTCATTTCCTTAATAGAAACCGCTTTCAAGGAAAAAAAAGTCCAGAAATGTTAGCAGATTACTGATAGAGACTTGAAAGGGGCGTAGCAGAAGCCAAACATTCACGTAAATCATAGCTATTTATTGTAGATTGAGGAATGTCATTTTTGTACTTTTTATATAAATCTTGATGTCACAAAAAACCTGATGTGTCAATTTTTTTTCGATTGATATATTGTTTGGTTGCTATAGTACATTCAAAATTTGGTATATGCTCTCGTGAAAAGTTTAAATATTGTTGACCAGTGTTATCATAACAATATTTTCGTTAGACCTTTTGAAACCGAAACATTAATATTTTAGAAATATTAATGACTCCAAAATGTCATAACAGGAAATCGAGATATATTTCAAAATGAATAATATTCATGAAATTAATGACCGGTTTCGATGTTGTTGTATCTCATCAGAACGATGCAATACATTCTCATTCAGGATATCTAATCTAAGCTGAAAACAAAACTTACGAGTCACTAAAGACACTTTTATTCATCAAAAGATCGATCAGAGTATGAGAAGATATAGAATTTAATATTCCTTGCTTTTTTTCTATTATTTCATATAATAAGCGAAATAGCTGATGAATCGCACCAAAGAGCGTCAGCTCAAGAATGAACTTAATAGTCGTACTAGTCCGAATTAGAGACTTGGAACGAGTGGTTGATGTACTGCTCTCAAGAGATGCAATAAAGTCAAAACCGATTGGATTTTGTTTAGATTTCAAAAAGGTATAACGAAAGTATTATACATTATTCTTTATACTACTTTTTTAAACAAATTTACATCGATGTTTTTAGAGAGAAAAAATAGCCACGACTGAATAAAACATTTGAAGTTATAGCTTGTTCAAAATTGCAGTAATGAACCCAACTATGTGACACTAGACTAAAGACGAAAGCGTTTTTATATTCAAATTAGTTTCCTTGAAACAAATGTAAGATAATTGTGGGGAATCTTTTCAGTTCTCTTATAATAAAAAATTTTTGGATAATATTTAAGTATATAGTTTGATTCAGTTGCTTCCTGCCTAGTCCGTCTCTGGTTCAGTCTTGTCTTTTCCATTTGGACTGTTCTGTCCTCCTTCATTCTCACTATGTGTCGAAACCCTCTGAACTGATGTTGTTCAATCAGTACTTTTAATTCACTGATTGTATCATTTTTTTATTTAATCCACTCCCTTTGCACCAGATAATTTTCTCAGTAGTTTCTGCTTCGGATAATTGTCAATTGCAGTTTTTTCAAGGCTACACTGATTTGTCCACAGACACAGTAGACATCACATTCGAAAGAGCAGGCTTTAGTCTAAATATCTGACAGTCGTTGACTTTTGGCGCATGCGTACTTTTTCTATAGCAGCGCTAGTCTCGTTACTTAATAGCCACATCTCGTATATCAGAATTGATAGTAGTTCTGATTCTTAGATTTTCGTTTTTATACATTTGGTTATCTCTTTTTTGTTAAGCAATACTTTGTACAGGGCTCCAATATGAGGATTTTGCCTTAATCGCCCTTTTGGGTATCTCTTAGTCAATTCTTTGAAGAGTTCGCTCTTCTTTCCTAATTCTTGTATTTGTACACTAATTTCTTCTTGTTTTTTGAATATATTTTCATTATTACTTTCTTTTGTATGTTTATCTGCAGTCCTCGTTTCTTCATTTAATCACTCCGCTCCTGTATTTAGTTTTGTAGCTCATCTTTTGTGTTTTGGATACAAATCTTTCAGATTTTCAAATAACAATTCTCGACCCCAAACGTTGTAGTCGTTTATCATGATTTGTACGGCGTAATTACTGATTTTATTTAAAACGTGGGTAATTTCATGAACTCGTCATTCAATTAACTTCATTCAAAAATGAAAAATCTACCTTTTTAACGTGTAATATATGGTGTCGAATGTATTCAGCTGCTAGTCATTATATTCTAGTTAGTATTCAAATAAGGCATAATTAATTGTTAAATATCTGTCACGGCACCAGAAATTACACCAATTTGAAGACGGGAAAAAAATTAAGACACCTAATTATAAAAAAATATTATTTTCTATATCTTAAACGGCAGTAATGAGATTATTTATTGTGACGCTTGGTTTAATTAATTTTGTGATCAGTTAATATGTTAATTGTGATGCGGGTCCTAATTAGATCATGTTATTGAGTGTAAGAGATTTTTTTACCACCACTGTATGAACAAATAATTAATACATATAGGCTAATTGATGTTCATTCATAAAAAGAGTGTTCATGATGTGTTAATCCAGTAATAACGAAACAATTTAATATACGGGGCGTTTCAAAAATAATCATCCAATTTAAAATAAATCGTATAGTCTATTTTCTATAATGAGAGAGTAATAAAACCCATTTTCCAATCCAAAATTAGTACTTTAGTCATTCTAAATATTATTACAGTATAATATAAATATTTCCTTTTATATACAGAACAATAGAAAGAGGTTTGAACAGGGCAAAAGTCCTGTGTATTATTTGAATTCCAGGGATTTCTTCTGGACAAATTTCACCGAAAATGCAATTTAAACAGTCGAAGACAGACTTTTTCGAATAATTTATCTACTGGTTTGAATCTACCAACATAAATGGGAGGTAGACTCATAACATCGGCGGTTCAAAAGGTTTTCTTAAAGGTGGAGTAGTCGCGCAGGGTCCATTAGACCCAGACCCAGTTTGTATTGTAATTTAGATGTCGCAACGTCGTAGAGCGTACCATTCCCTCTACCTTCCTACACACACGCGCGAGCGTGATAAAACCCAGCCGTCTAAGCATCCATCCCCAGATAAATCTGCCGATGGATGCCTATGTGGATTCCACCGTCTCCTGTCATTTCGAAAGGTCTTCATTCTCGTTCGCGTCGTACTTCCTCTCCCCTGAGTTGTATGGGAGATTCTGGAGGTCTTATCTTTTTGTTAAGAGTTAGTCTATTGGCTTTACATTCTTGTCTTCTTAGTTTTGTTTTCGCTGCCAATTCCAGCCGTCTTCGGCAAGAAAAGATCTAATCCGAGTGGTCCTCAACTGCCCCTGATGTATAACTCGAAACTTGCTTATGAAATGCGTCCTTCCTATAATGCTCAATGGTGTATCTGATTAATTCCTCTAATTCCTCGTTAGGAAGTGTTGCCAGCCCTTCGAATAGTTTTTTTTGCCCTGTCGTCCATGATTTCTAATACTTTTTTCGTCTATTTCATCGTTTCTTGTCTCAGCGTTATGTTCTTTTGGGGCTGTAATTTTTTCCTTTTTGATTTGCATGTGTGTCCTCATGCAACGGAGGAATAGATCATATGTTTTGTTTACTTTCTTAACTTGCTTTTTCTACCGATTAATCCGCATAATGTTGCTCTGGTTTGTCTCACTTTGTCCACAGTATTAGTAGAAAGTGAGACCTTGATTGAACGTTATTTGTATTTGGTTTTTTTTGTCCACTGGATTTATTCGTCGTTTATTTTATTCCGGTCGAGTTGGTGGCTTCTTCTTTTGTTGTAGAGCTTTTCTCGCAATTTACTTCTATTTTCCACGTTTTGCACCATCTTGTTTGCAGCGATTCTTCGTGATGCTTTTCACCTTCATGCAGCTTATCCGCATGAAGCAACCCACACCTTAAACTTCCTGTCTTGGAAGTACGCGCTCAGAAGTTTTATGAGCGGTACTTACGAAGGTAGTGGGTTTAGTATTGAATCGAGACGGTACTGGGATTGGTATGTTTTGACTTACCAAGTTATTGAAGCGATTTCGTTTTCTAATATAATTATCTCCGAATTGTTGTATGGATACATGGATTCGAGGTGTTGTACCAAAACTTAACTGATCCATTAATCCCACTCGTTTTAACAATGTGGGATGGCTTCAATTGCCAGATATCTTCGTCTCCTATTTCATGAACTTCCAGGTGTAGTACTCTGGAGTTCCTTAGTGTTTCAAACTCCAAGAAAGAAGAAAAACTGGATCCAGAGGTCGGTGTAGTACAATATGTACCGTCTAAAGTGAACAAGATTTTTGCGCAACCCAAGGGGCCCTATTGGCTAAGTAATGGCGCAAAAAGTCCTACGAATGATTTAATCCATTTCTGGAACGGGAAGAAAGAAGCTTTTTGGTATTAGTTATCTAATATATAATAAGACTGTGGTGTCTTATGTGCTAACCACAACAGAGAAAGCAAAAGCCTTCTATCGTAACTTTTTACATTGCAATCAAATGTGGAGTTGATGAGGTAGATAAAAGTCTCTGATGTCTTATGCACCAAGAAAGAATCAAAATGCAATACTTGGTTCTGGTATGCACTATGATGAAGAAATAGATTCAACCACAAAAGATAATGGAACCAAATTTGGAGTGAAACGCTGGCCCATGGTAGTATTATATTGTTTACTAAATATGGCAGCAATGGAAACATAGATTTGTTATGGCGAAAAGCAGTTATCTTGTGAGATCATTAGTTATTATGGGATTCAGAGAGAAACATTCAAAAATTCACCACGTGAAGTGGGAGCGTCGACAACATATTCGTGAAGAACAAGGACTATCTAAAAACGGAAGCGATGTCAAGAATGTATTGGTTTTTAATGAATAATGGTCAATATGATCTAGGGTGACCATCATCATCATGCCGTTGAATTTCTTGGATTTTGGTAGCGCTTTGAGCATATACATAACCCTTTATTGGGGCGGATTACTCCCCTGCTGTTTTTCTTATTTTTATTACAGTCGTTTGTTGATCCTGGATTCGTTTTTTAGCTTTTTCCATTCGTTTCTATTTCAGCATTTTGATTTCTAATCAATTATTTCAAGGATTCTGGTATCTTCTTTAATTTAGTATCTCCAGGTATTTATTGGTTTGCCTCTGCTTTCATTGTGTTATCTTCCTCGCCATATCTGTAGATTTCCTTCTCATTCCTTCCATTTTCTTCAATCTTTTTTCTCCATCTTCTGTGATATATGGTCTAAATTTTCGGCGACCATATATGACAAAACAGAGCACGACTAATCCAGGGTTGAAGAGGTTTATTGATTTAAAAAATGATTTGAAAAAAAAACATATCTTTTGCAAGATAATGGTAGTCACCATTCGAGATTTTAAGAAAAATTGTCTACAACCAAGGAATTAAAAACATATTTACGGAATTGTCCAAATTAAAAAAATACTAAGTTCCATTCAGGTTCTGTGAGAAAAAAAATTCTGTATTCCTTTTGAACCCTTCATAAAGAGAAATAAGAAAAATATGAAATCGATGAAATTTTGGGAAAACGTGGAATGACGGTGATTAGATCTGCACCATATCATATAGAATAAACCCCGTTTTATTCATATTTTATTTAAGAGAATTTCCTATAAAGGTGAAGTTTTTCCATTAAATCGAATCACGAACGTTGAATTGTATTTTAAAAATTATGGTTAAGACATGAAAAAATGAAACATCACTGATTTTGAATTAATTCCAAACCTCAGCATGACTTAAGACATTTGAGCTGACGTCAAAACAATAACGAGTGTTAAATACACTTGAAACATGAATAATTCTTTGGTTTGATCCAATTAAAGACTAGTAAGAAGAATATTTTTTTCAATTGAATGATTAAATTTCACATTTAAAGTCAAATTCATAAAATTAGCATTAATAATACGAACAAAAATCCTAATTGGAGCCCATATAATAATTGAAATAATATATTTGCTTCTCGTTCTATTATATATTCAATTTATGCGAAAACAGCATAGTGCCTTTCAACATTTTAATTGTTGAATAAAAAAAGAATGAAATCTTAATCGTGGAAATTACAATATTGCGTTTTGTAATTTTTGGAAGGACCTGATAAAAACCTTATCAGGTAATTCCGCAGCCTGTTAAGGACCTGATGAAAATGTAATGCATATCAGTAATGTGTCACAGAAAGAAGAATTTTTGTCTTTTAGAGCTTTTAGACTTCATTCGATTTCTCCACGGATGTTTTAAATACTGGTCCTCATCTGGATTGCCTTGGACTACTCTCATCAGGATCATCTAATTAGATTTTTCTTCTTGTTTGTATAATGATAATATTTTTCTTTTCAATGAGGTGATCCTGATAGGACATGATTAGGGAATCCTGATGCGTCCTAGCATGGACCTCGTCAGGTTCCTCTGATAAGGTTAACCTTGTCTTAACCTAAAAAGGTTTCAAAAAATGAGAAAAACATCCTGGTAGGGTGATTTATAATGCAGATTGTAGTTTGAGAAAACCTGGATTTTCTGTGGAATTTGTCTGGAAGAGATTATTGAAATTTAAATAAAACAAAAAGTTTATTTTGTATTGGTATGTAGGTACTTATATAACAAAATCTATGTAATATTTGATAGACGGGGTTTTTGACCAGTCCAAATATTTTCTATTATTCTATACAGCTTATAAAAGTTGTTTTAGGTTTTATCATTCTCTCGCACATAAAAATAGTCTCACTTAAAACTCTCAAAGTCCTATGATCTTGCCCATGTGTTTAAATCTCGTACATGTGAATGATGGTCCGCAGTATCTTTCTCCTTCATGCACCAGCAACATTCTGTATCGTCCATGATGCTTATGACATGAAGTTAGCATCTTAGAGTCAGTTAAAAAGACCTGTCACCTGTTTTAATTGCCTTAAGCCAGGTGTTCTTATCTAGTCTAGCTACATCTAGAATGGACTCTGAATCTGAATTACACTGTCTGATCCGTCTGTGAAGACGATAAATTAGTTATCGAAACGCGCTTTCAACAGTGTAATTGTGGGTGTTGGTGTAGTGCAAACAGTGTGATTAGTATGATAATGAATATCCAGGCATTCTAGCTTACTAGATAAGAGAAAGAAACTAACCAACTATATGGTCGGAGAATATTGATGAGGATAATTCCGAGTACGGGAAAATCCAACTGTAAAATACAAAAGTGATGAAGAGATAGAGTTTGAAAGGTGAAAACATTATGTAATGAAATGATATGGTGGATAATGATCTGTCCTTGAGAAAAGGAAAACTCAGAAAGTAAGACATGAACAATAACCTTCAAGTGGCCATAATCCGCAAGGTTTGAATAGCTTGGAAACGATCCTCTGTAAAATATATTCTCAATTGATAGTTTACGTCAAATTTTTTTGTGATCTGATTTTTTCGAAATTGACATTTCATTTACTTATAAACATTTGTAGATAAGACAAGACTTAATTATTATGTAAGAATAATTTATTTTCGGATATATTAGCACTTCTTTTGATATTAGTGCCAGTGGCTTTTTTTTCTTATTTTAAAAACACCTTGTGTAATAAATTAGCTTAATAGCGTTATTTTCAAATTATTTTTGGTTAGGAAGAAATAAACTAACACATAATTATTTTTTAATCAGAAATAGATTCAAAATATGTTCAAATCTAAACAACAACATCAATTTATTTCTTTTATAAAATATTCAAAAAATAAAACAGATGTACCTAGCAATATATTTTTTACAAAATGACTGATGTACATTTAGATCTATCTAAAATCTCCTAGATCAACAGAGCAAATTACAGATATAGTAAAATATACTCTAATATACAGGGTGTTTCAAAAAAAGATGATCTCGTCCTTAGGATCGATAGAATACTGAAAAATAATTGAGGTTTCTTAGTAAAAAATTTTTGTAACGCCTTCCGTATTCAAGATAAAGGGTGCTGAAGAAAAAAGCATTTTTTACGATTTTGCCTCAACTACTGGCAACATTGTATTGAAATTTTATATAAATATGTTTTGGAAGCTGATACATCCAATGAATGAAGTTTTTTACAATACTACTTGGTACAAATCGTGCAACTAGTGCCATCTATGAGAGTCAGACATAAAAACAAATTCATTAGTTGTATCAGCTTCCAAAACATATTCGTATAAAATTTCAATACAATGTTTCCAGTAGCTGCGAAAAAATCGTAAAAAATGCTTTTTTCTTCAACGCCCTTTATCTTGAATACGGATGGGGTTACGATAATTTTTCACTAATTAACCCCCAAATATTTTTCAGTTTTCTCTCGATCCTAGATCATCATTTTTTTTAAACACCTTGTATTGCTATGAGACGCAGAAATATTTTGACGACCAAAGAAAGTTGAGTATGCAAAATACGAGAATTGTCTCAAATTCGTTTATCTGAGATATCAAATAAGTATACTCTCCACAGATGTGTGGTGCTCCCTTTCCTTTTTTCCATCCCTAAGGTAACTTGCATATGAATGAAGTGGAAAGTATTTTAGACAATTGCTTCTAAAAAAGAAAGTATGGAAAAGGTCTTTCAAGAACATTGGCTGATCAACTAGAGTTAAACACGAACTTTCTCATTCTAAAAAATTTTCCGTTTGAAATTGAAAATAACTGTGATGGAAACAAGAAGATTTTTAGACTTCCATTCTTCCACATTGATGGTGTGATACTTCGTCTTTGAATTCGATTCGTAAAGTACGAAATGCAAAAAACGATTTTGGTGTACAATTCACAATTTGTTCCTACATTCAAATTTAAAACGAATTGATTCGGTTCACTCTGAACAAACTGCAGAAAAAGAAGTACCCAGCGCCATTTATCATCACCACGCACCATACGTGTGCAGGATATCAAAAAAACGAAAGTTTGAAGGCTGAAATTCAATATTCCACGTTCTTAATCTCCTTATCTAATTTTACATACTTTTCAAAATGCTTTGAAATAAAATGAAATGATTTTTTTAAAAACTAATTCAACTATTCATTCTCATTCATATATCTCTGTGAACGTAAACAAATATCGTAAACAAAATTTGTATTGGAGAAATGTGAAGAAACGTGTTTTTCTTCATAAAATATCATAGTCGAGTGAAATTGTACAAAATCTAGGCGCTATAGGGAAAAACGGAAAGCAGATTAGTCCAGTAAGTACCACATCTCAATTAGAGCCAAAATCCACGAAAATTACTTACGTCACTGATTTTCTGGATTTAGATAGTTCTGAGGGGATGCTCTATCGTTATAGTAATTAGTATTTCCAGAATTTCGAATTTTGCAAATAACTCGGAATCTATGTCGAATTTCGAAAAAGGTAAAAGGTGATTTTTCCCTAATCTCAAATACTACTCTAACAAAAAGCAAATTTCGTATCACTAGATTTTTTTAACAGTGCCTTTTTTACGAATAACTCAAAAAAGCTTTGAAATTTAGAGGTAAATTTCTGGAAAAAAAATGCCGAGTAAGAAATTATTTTGAAGAAGCTGCAAAAAACTTGATTGTTGTAAGTACCCTAAACTTAAGTGTGGGACAGAGATAATCCTTAAAAACGCTATTCTTTATTTAAACATTTATCAAAAATAGAGAAAATAAAAAAAAATAAAATATAAAAAATCAATTGCAATCTAGTCGATTTCATGCAATAATAACCCCGGGAACCGGATTCAAATATACTAAGAACTGGAAATAAAAGATTCTTCAGGGTCAAAATTGGTCTGATTATCAAGGGAAAGCTTTCTAATTCTAGGGTTCGCCATTTAAAAGTTTGAAAATTGAAATAACGCATTGAAAAGTTGGTACAATGAAAATACTTGAAACCGTATTCAAGCAAAGCCAAACTTCCTATTTGCTAAACAATTTTGTGAAAGAGAGCCTCTAAAAACTCAAATCAGCTTTGTTTATTAAGATAATGGCTCAACATAGTACAGTCCATCATTCAGATGCTGAAAAATCCAAAAAACCCATTAGAAAACTTGGTATAATGAAAATACTTGAAACCGTATTCAAGCAAAGTTAAAATTCCTATTTACTGATCATTTTTGTGAAAGAGAGGCTCTACATACTCAAATCAGCTTTCTTTATGAAGAGAACGGCTCAACCCAGCAGAATTCACCATTCAGATGCTGAAAAATCCAAAAAAACACGTGAGAAAACTTGGTATAATTAAAATACTTGAAACCGTATTCAAGGGCGGATCCAGGATCTTGTCAAAGGGGGGTCATTAGTATTAGGACGAGTCCTCCCCCTAATACATGGCATTTTAAGCCTTTCACCCACAAAATATAAGTTAAATATGTTGTTTTTGACAACATAATGACGAATTTTAGGAAATTTTTACTTCAAACCTCAATTTCTTATCTACTTTGGAAAAAAAAAACAAGTTAATTAATCAGGGTTTAGAGTTGTCGTTTTGGAGCTCTTGGGGAGTTTTCAAATTTTTGATAGGTAACCAAACTTGTCAACTATTAAAAAATCTAACATTAGTAAAAGTAGTTTTTTCCTATTACAAAGTGAGTATAATTGGTCTCATTTTAAAGGTAATCGTCTTATTGACGACCTCAAGCTGTAGGTGTAGGTGTAGCAGAGTCACAGATACACGTGTTTTAAGCTCATCCAGGAAACCACCAAAAAAAATCCCGTTCGTATTGTTTTCCAAGAAAATTTTACAAGTCTGAATTTTTTTGCAGATGCAGTTGAAAAGTAGAGACTCTAACGAGTAAAATGTACTTTCTTTCGTCTCGAAATGTTGAGTTTTTGAGGAGATACAGCAGGGGACGTAATTTCCCTGTGGTGCGAAAACTTTTTAGTAAGATGCGACCCCGAAGCTTGAGCGCATTTTACAAGGAAATTACAGCTCTTAGGGAAAAATTATAAGAGATCTTTTTCGTAGGAAATTGCTTAAACTACATTTTTAGTTCCCTCACTTTTTTCGAAATTCAGCATAGATTCCGAGTTATTTGCAAGATTCAGATATTAGAAAATTTAAACAAAAATATATCGATTAGCGGCCAAAATTTTGATGTTTTTACTGTATCAATAGGGTCAGGAGCTGTGATCACTGGACTAGATATAGAATCAGCACTTCAGAAACAGCTATTCTCATTAAATTATCTGAACAAAAAATCTAGAAATGCAGGGAGGGATAATTTGCAGTATTCTTTGAGATCAAAAGTTTACGATCTATATTTGCACACTCAACTCCATGTCTTGGTCCATCCAATAAAAAATAGAGTACAGAACACAGTTTTTGTAAATATCAAATAATTATTGTTTTAATCAATCATTTATACAAATTTTACAATTTTTATCATATATATATATATATATATATATATACACAGTATGACTCATTTACACTGGAAACGCGAATGTTATATCGGTTACTTGTTAATTGGGTTCGAAATTCCGTATATCCGAATAGCCGTCACCAAAATTTCCTTAAGCTTTTTATAAGTGTTAGAAGTAACGTTTTGATATCAGTGTTAAAATATTTTTAACGTCTAACGTCTAAAGCTTTGAACAGTTATTTAAAATGTCATTATTATGAACGTTAAACAAAAGTGTTCGAAAACTACCTAAATTAACAATTAAAAAGAGCACTCTCTATCGGAAAGTGCTTAAAATGAAACTTAATCTGCAATAATTAGCAAAGAAGTTATTTTTAAGAACTTGCTTTTTGGTTTTTTCAATTAACCCCTTTGCTTTACAAAATCAAAAAATTGAAATATTGGTATCCACTCACAGAACCTTATTGTGACTCTTTTTTTTTGAGGATATAAAGTCACAGAAGTAAGTGAATTTTCATAAAATAATAGCACATTTTAGCACAATATAAGATTTTCAATTGGGAGGAGACGGAAAAGTCAATTTTTGTACGTGTAATGAAGGATAACTTTTATTATACTTACCTGAAAACAACGCAAAAATTGATAAGAATCAAATATATTTTATTTTCAAAGTGAATATAATAAATACATCATAATAGTACCAAAAATGATTAACCAGCGATACTTGGAATTTCTCTCAAATGATTTCTCACTGACGTTATGTGATATTTCTCCAAACATTTGCAGATACGTGTGGTTGATGCATGATGGAGCCCCTCCCCATTTCCTAAACGACGAAAAAAATCATCTTAATAAAATTTTTTCTAATAGGTGCATTAGTCGGGGAGGTCCATTTGCATGTCCACCACGTTGTCGTGAATTAAATACAATGGATTCATTTTTTTGAGAATATATTAAAAGATTGGTGCAATTTGCAACACCAGTTGACAAAATAAACCTCCATTGTGAGGCTATAAGGCAGAATATTCGCACGCTATCCCAAATTCAAAGAAATATCCTCAGTAGAATCCGGGTCGTATGAGAAATGTCACAACATTATTTTCATGTCATTTCCCGAATTGTTTGCGGCTCGGAACACTCTGTATATCAAAAAAGTCCAGGGTAATAACGGCAGAAAAAGTAACAAAGCTTCAGATAAAGAATATCTCCTGGGATCTTTGATACATGTCGTAGAAATGATTTAATACGTTCGAGTTTGGACAATGTGGAAATCTCTAGAAGTTTTACCATTACCAATGAGGAATGTACATTCGAGCCCTGTTTACTTTACCGTAAATATACAGATCTGAAAAATATGGTCAGCGGAAGATGTTGGATGCCATACCAACAACGCTGTTCCGAAACTTGTTATAAAATACCTGAAACTGGAAAATCCTGGAGAATATACTGGACAACTAATGCGTTCTTCTTCGGCGACCATTTTGGTTTTTTGGTTTTTTTACTTTGAAAAGACGTGAAGGATAGTTCTTCCAAAGTAGGTAGTAGAAGAATCCATACAACGTATCATAAAAAGCTTTGCGACATTCCATTAGGAAAATCAAAACGTCTACTTCAACCTCCAATTATACAATAAATATTAGTACTTATTAATACCAACGATTGTTGAATATATTAATTATGTTGTTGTTTTCAGAAAAGTATTATAAATAAATAATTGTTTACACAAAGTGTAAGATTTCACACGCGAATTTTCAATATAAATGAGCCACTCTATATAATTAGAAATATTTATTGAATTTATTTTATATTTACCTTCGTCTATCCTCCTGGAAGCTTCTTCCAGATCCGCTCTAGCGTCTTTGAGGATTGCATACATCAGTGGCATCATCTCCCAGGGATATTTGAACCTTTCTAATAATTTTTGGCAGTCTTCTAGTAGATCTGAGCTCTGGTGTGCTAGAACGAAGAGGAATCATTCTGAATAATTTTAAACTTTTAAATCTTGAGTACGTTTTTTTCATCGAATATAAACAGAACGACCCTCGTATATATTATTTAAATAATTTAAACAATAAATGAATGAAAGCAATGAAAATATTTTGGCTAAAATTGAACCGTCCCACTGTTGTTTCTGCCTATACAAAAGCACGTACAACAATAGGGTCATTATAAAAGAAGGCAGAGGTTTTCGTCCGATTTTTTTATTCTGAATCCAGTTTCCGTTTGTAGTTATCCAATAGCGATAGCGAGGCGTGCGTAGGCTCCACCTTTTACGACTATCTAAATTTCTATTGGTTAAATGCCAGCGGTTATGTCTCTAGATACAAGGAAGTGATTAATGTGTTTTACATTTCAGGCAAGTCAAAGCCATTCGAATGGTGTGAGGATGTAGTGTCAGTCGTGCCTATGTAATATTCTTTTGCGTACGCATCGAGTAGGCGCAATGGGTCAATAATGGAGAACGAACGTTAAGAGGGCACGACAACGATACAGGGGCTGCAATATATATTATCTGAAAATGGGAGAAATTCAAATCGAAATATATGATTTATTATGAAAATCGAATTAATTTTGGTGGAAAAAAATCTTCATTTAACCTTTTTTCGTGTTTCGGGAATGCCACTTCAGGTGGAAAAGTTACAACCATTAAAGTGCACTATACATTTTACGACTATGCTGCAAGTGCAAGCCGAGCTTTAGAATTGAAAGCGTTTGCCCAGAATTTCCAGGGAAGAATCAGCCACGGAGCTATACATTTAACATATAGTAATACAGGGGCATAGAATTAAAGTCTAACGTTTTAAATCAACAAAATTTTAGAAATTTGTAAATGAATTAATACCAAAAATCAAAAATTTTAAAGCTAAAAATCAATATTTGATATTCAAATTCAGATATACAGAAGAGCAGAAATAGTATTTTCAAATTAAAAATAAATAGATCCAAGCATAAAATTTTCGATTTTCGAATGACACTTTTTTCTACGCCTTAACTTGATCATCCACTCATTTAACTTTTTTCCATTGGTTTTCTAGTCCTCATTTCTTCTTCATTCATTTCTATTTTGTTTTTCTATACCTTCTTCATATCTCTCTATCATTTCTTTGAATTACCATTTTCTCTTGTTACTACTTGTTTTATGTACATTATTTTTTGGTTATTTGAGGAATTTTCTCTTAGATCTTTTAATTTTTTTGTTTTATTTAATATTCTTTGCTGTTTATTTCCTTTCATCAACCTCGGTTCTTAATGCACTTCCTCGTCGTAAATAACCACACAAAGGTAAATAAATTTTTTACTTGTTGTCCCTTTAGAATCATTACAGAATTCCTAATTGCTGTTTACCTTTGAGGTGTTTCAATTTCCATCAATTTATATTTATAGCAGTTCGTTTTTTTTGCTCACAGCAGTACTACACCATCCCCGTATGCCAGTATCAATGATCCTATAAATTATCCTTTTTAGTATCATTTTTGTTGAATATCTTGGTGATTTGATTTCAAAAATTAATATCGCAAGTGTCGAATCTCTAGGATCAGCGTAGCTTCGCTGAAATAGTAAAAGTGAACTTCTTCTCGATCCAAAATGTCTCACCTGGGATAGTGTTAGTGAAGAATGGAAGGGAGTGTTATAAAATACTATATAAATCTGAGAGGATTAAGTTAATTCCATGCTATTAGAACATTAAGGAGGTTATTTGGAATTTTCGGGGTCGAATTTTCATGTGTATCCATCCTTGTTTTTGGTGCAAATGTTTGATAAGCTCTCACCCATATATAATTTCTTCTTTCGGCTGTTTTTATATTAAAAAATGCAAAAAATATCAAACGCGTGTGCCCGTCCGGTAATAAATAGTTTTATAGGCAATCGATGGTATCATAGTTTTAGTGATTCAATTAAGGAAGCATCTCGAGATAAGTACTCGTATCTACTCCTGAATTCGTTACTGACCACAACAAACACATTCCAAATCGAGATACGTGAGAAATAAACCGAAATAAAATTTTATGTCCCTCGGAGTTGTTACGACTGCAAAATTTTAATGGATTGTCGTTAAGTTTGGGCGTACGAGGTCCAACTTCTAAAGCTGTGCCATTAAACGTGCACAAACGTCCGCAATAGTCAGATTCATTTCCTTAATGCAATTCACCAAAATTTCAACGATTTTTTTATTGGTACCACTAATTTCAATCCGTTTGTTTTCTTCTCGTCGATTTTTTATCGCGTATTCCACTCGTATCAGTAATAGTCCAGCGAGAATTTTTTATTTATAACCACCACAACGTTGAGGCTCTTTTTATCTGTTATTTGGGTAGAGTTGACAAATTTCGGATTTGGCGCATTATGGTAGTGGAGCGATTGTCTGTCAAACTATCACGAAGTTGTCAATTTTTTACAAAAAAAAATTATTACCACAATCAATATGTATCCAATTAACGAAAAAAAGTTGTCGGACAAAAATAATGGGTCACTTGACATGTCGAATATGTCAAATTTATGAAAACAAAAAAACTGGTCAAAAATTGTCAAATCCATATGACGTTTATGAAGTACTACCAACTGTCAAAAAACTATTTGTAATATTTCATGACATTCCGATTAGTCAGAAAAAAGTGACAGCCATTTAAGTGAAACTACTTCTGTTATTTTCAAAACAATGGATTTATCATTGCTCCTTGATGAAAAAAATACTGTACAAGCTCAGCAATGGTTTTAAAAGTGTTGTACGGACTCTACTCCATCGAAAAGAACCATTTGTTATTAGTGTGCTGAATTTAAACGTGGTCGTTCAAACACTGATGATGGTTAATAAACTTCTGGTCGTCCAATTGAGGTAGTTACTCCAGAAAACATCAAAAAAGTTTACAAATTAATTATAACTAATCATAAAAAGAAATTGCGTGAGATAGCTAAAGCCTTAAAGATATCAGAAGGCAGTTTATTTACAATTACGCATAAACATTTGACCATGAGAAAGCTTTTTTCAAAGTAGGTACCATTCGATCAATAACTACAATGTGTTGATGATTCACACCAGTGTTTACACGTAATAAATCAAATTTTGTGCATAAATATGTGAAAACGAATGAAACATGGATCCATCACTTCACTCTGGAATCAAAACGATCATTATCTGAGTGGACTGCAGTCGGTGAACCATGTCCGAAGCGTCCAAGGGCACAACAGTCAGCTGGGAAGGTTATGACTCCAGTATTTTAGAAATATTGTTCATCAACTATCTCCAAAAGGGAAATACAATCAATAGTTGAGGCTACATAGAGTTGTTGAATCGTTTAAATGCAAAAATCTAGGTAAAACGGCCGAAGTTTCACCAAGACAATGCACCGATTCACAAGTCGATAGCAAAAATGGTTAAAAACCCTTCGAATTGCTTCTACATCCACCGTATAGTACAGATCTGGCCCCCAGTGAATAATGATCTCAAAAAAACGCTCGTCGGTAAGAAATTCAGAATCTGAAGTCTATTTTTAAATCCTTCTACAAGCAAGGCATCGAGACACTAAAGAAGCATTGAAATGATTGTAGTTTTCAAAATAAAAATATTTTTACTTAATTTTCGACAATATATGATATATATAATTATATTTACTAATCTATGTATTGAATATAGATTTTACCGGTAATGATTTCAATCCAGCTTTTCACAAAAATTGAAAAAAAGATCATTTGACATAAAAAAATCAAATCAAGATTCTTTTTGGTAACTTTTCGAAACAAGGCCGAAGTATTTGCATATAGATAAGAAATATTCAAATCTATCGACGATTATGTGTGCCTTTTATATCTTTTAAAGACCAAAAATGAATGGAATTGGAAGAAAACCTTAGATATGTTCAATATACCTAATCTTTTATCAACAAAAAGAGAGTTATTGCACGTGATTTGTCACGGGGAACAAAGCTTCGATATCTAACGATACCCCAGAAACTAAATGGGAATCAATTCGTCACCACCAAGAGTTAAGACAATCTTGACAACACTTCCAAAACTCACGTGCACCATTTTTGGAACAGATAAGGTATTTTGATGATTGATTCCTTGCCTTGAGTCAAAAATAATTAATGATTAAGTGGTGAGGAATACTATCCAAAGGTATAGTTTTTTCCCCCGACCCGTACTTCGAACATAACAACAAACTCCTACAGGAACTTTGCCGTACAACTGCTGGCGACGTTCCATCTCTTCTTGTACCTATAATCTTTCCTTGGTGGTTAATACTTCAACTTCAACCATATGGTTGAAAGCCCTAGCGGCAACCTTTTATGAAAAGGGCATACAAAAACTTATGCCATGCCATGGCAAGTGTCTACAAAGTTTCGGAAACTATTAGGCCAAAGTAGAGGCCTTTAAAAATAAAAAAAAGTAAACAAAAATAGTTGGACAAAATAATAAAAATGAAAAATAATTTATGGGTGATCTGAGATCAGCAAGAGGAAGGGGGAGGGTTTTTAAGGGTGAAAAAACGGTTTATTTCGATTTCCGGCAAAACTAAAAGTCCTATACTGAAAGTGTAAATAGTAAAGTTATAGGTAATAAAACGATCTACAATTTTTTTATTTATATTTTTTTAACATAACCTCACAATTTATGTGAAAAATTGATATAACCAAGTTTTTGGTTTTTTATTTTTCTGTTTCCAAAAAGCATTTTTTTACGAAATTTGAATGAACTTACATTTTTAAGTCCCAAATACACAGTAATTTTTTTGATTTGAAATATTTATTTTTTAGCCTCGTTTTGAGTTAATATCGAAAAACCATCTCAATTTTCAATCAAAAATTCTCCCGTCCAAACATTACTCTAATTACTTATGAATGTAATATGAAATCTCACATTTTTCTTGTGATTAATAAAATTTTGATAGATAAATAAAAATTGTACAATTGAAAATGTTCGGATGCGATTTCTTTTCATTTTTTTTTCGCCTTTTTTGAAAAAATTCGCTGTGGTAATGGTAATATTTTTTGGGTTCCATCCCACTATTATTTTTTTGGTTGCCATGAGCCACAGTCAAATGCGATAATCACATTCGTCGAAAAAATTCCCTTACACACCAATAGTATACAATATTTTTTCTACTAGCAAATACAAAAGTTTAAGGGTAATTTTATTGCACCCTAATACATTAAAATATGTTTCCCTACAATTGAGTTCATTTTTTATGAAACATCGTATATTTTCACAATGATATAATGATTTATACAGGATAATGACCAACTTCAACACCCCGTACTTCAGAAACAAACAGCATTTTATCTTAGTATATTTGAAGGAATATCTGAGCTCGTATTGTATAATTTTACATAAAGATAAGATGCAAAGCATAAAAGATAAGATTTTCATTCTCTCGTCCCATCTCTTATGTTCAAACTTTTGTTTTCCACTATAAACTAGATAAGTTCCTAAATTATTCGGTGTTACTGCTTCATAAAATTCGTTCCGAAACAGTATTCTCAGTCAAATGGAAGCGATTATTAGAGCCTCAAATTTTCCCAATAATGCTAATTGAAATTAGAATATGTGATATTAATTTCGTCATCTTCAATATCAATTTTCTCTCGTAGTATTTCATCCTGAAATTGATTATAGCCACAAAACAAACTTTTTATATTTTCATCTTTTTATCGTAATTGCCACACTATAATTCCAGGGTTGGATTTACTGGATTGTGGAATGCTAGCATGTTAAGATATCAAGCTTCTAATTATGAAATATTTAGAATTTCGTAAAAATATATGAGGTTATTAGGTGGGATTCCATTTAATTAACAATAAGTGCAAATAAAGTAAAAATTTATTTCTCTATATAAATCATATTGTTAACGCTTTTGAAATGTGAAAATGCTATGTGAAATCTAAGAAATTTTAACAAGTAAACATTTTTTTGTTATATTAATAGAGAATTTCACATTGGTGAACAATACGAAGGCTAATCAATTTTCTCCCACCCTGACCTATACAGGGTGTCCCACGACGAGTTGAAACTATCTCTATATGTGGCAAAATACTTATAGTGAAATGATGAATATTTCTACGTTTGGGTTTTCGGATACGATCTTTTTGATGATTGACTGTAACTTTGTTGTTTTAAGTAGAACACTTTGTATATTAACACATTTTTGAAATTTACCTGAAATTTTAGTAAACTTTTGTCTAAAAACTTTTTTCGAAAAATGCATACTTTGACCCTTGTAGACCCTTATAAATAATTTGTTTACGAGGATACCCTCAGAGATATGAAAATGGTTTCTATTCGGTTACTTTTAGCAAGGACAGACGTATTTAAATCTATGTTGAAAAATTTTTTGATTTCATACAGGAAGTGTATAAGTGTACAAAATTTAACTTCATAAATATCAATTTTTTTATTTTTAGAATAGAACCACCCAGTATTTTCTATTTTAATGCATTCTTACTTACCGTTATCTAGATATTGAATGTTTTCTGTAAATTTTTAGAGATGCAAGTGTGGTCTAAATTTTATTGCATCTCTAAAAATTTACAGAAAACATTTAATATCTGAATAACGATATAGTATAGGTATAAGAAACCCCTGAATGCATCAAAATAGAAAAAAACGGGTGATTCTATTTAAAAAAATAAAGATATTTGATATTTATGAAGTTAAACTTTGAACACTTTTTATACACACCCTGTATAAAATGAAAAATTTTTCAACATAAATTCAAATACGTCTGACATTGATAAAAACAACCGAACAGAAACCATTTTCATATCTTCACGGGTATCCACGTAAAAAAATAATTTATAAGGGTCTGCAATGGTCAAATTTTTTACAGAAAAATTAATAACTCACAGAGTATGAATTTTTCAAAAAAAGGTTTTAGACAAAAGTATACTTAAATTTTACGTAGATTTCAAAAATGTGTTAATATACAGGGTGTTCTATTTGAAATAACAAGTAGTCCAGCTTTGAAAAAAGATCGTATATACGAAAACCCAAATTTTCATTATTTTCATAGTTTTAACTCGTCGTCGGACACACTGCGTACAATGAAATATTCAAGGTTAAGACAATTTCCTAATCTTCAAACCAATAATTTACAGCAAAATTTGGCGCGTATGGTGGACGATCAACTAATCCAAATCCTACCTGAGCAATGATTTGGTAAGTTTTCCTGACGCAACAAAACATCTTTACACAATTCCCCCCGGCGTTATTTAAAGCCTTATTTTATAGTACTTCTGGTTATTTTTGGAAGTAATGCACAACAATCTTGCTCTCAGCTACAGGCTGCATAAAAGACAAAGGAAGTATACTAAGGGGATGGTCTTAGAAGTACCTGGCCTAAAGATGGCTTTGGTTGATAGAACAATACCACTGTTGGTCATTGGCAAGCCGATCTATGATCAAAGAAGTGTCATTGTCAGTTTCTTTTTCATTGATCCGACTATGAGAAGAAATCCAGATGAGATACTATTCAAATAACAAACAAATAGTTGGACAGATGATTTCTATGCCTGTTGGATGACTTTAATTAATTAACTTTCTAGCGAATACGTCATGAGAGGTGTTGTAGATGAGTGGTAAGACGGAATATCGGTTGGCGGAAAGAGGATCAACAACCTGCGCCACGTCGACGACACACTGATCATAGCGCTAACCATACCAGCAGTAACAGAAATTATGACCAGACTGTCTGTTATCAGCGAAAACTAATGATAGTTGATAGACAAGACAAGAATTCTCCACAAACACAAAAGACAAATCTATCACGAAAACAACGGAACTCCGTCTAGTTGATGCCCTTATCTTCCCCATTGCAACAAAGCAGATAAAATCCGAATAGAGGCTTTCGAAATGTGGGTTTATGGATTAATCTTACGAGTATCATGGACAGAACATCGAACCAACGTATCAGTATTACAAGAAATTGTTCCACCTATAAGGCTACAAACCAGAATAAACCGAATGATCTGCAGTACCTGGGACATATAGCTGGAAGATCAGGAAATCACAGAAGGGAAAGTGCCCTAGAGGCAGATCTCCAACTAGATGGGTAGACCAAACATAAATATGAGACTGCACCATGTTGAAAAGATTGAACAAGATATGCAAGCATGGAAATAACTGCTGAATCAAATATAAATGGTGTCACTTCATCCTTTGGAGGATAATGGAAAAAGGAGATTTGGTCTGGCATAGAGATGGTGGTAGTTGCTTGAAAAATACCACTATATCAGAAAGTATATAATCTATACAGCATTCTGTCAAGTTTGAAGACGGTAGCCATCAATAGTGAACGTTTTTAATTTTAATCATCCTTATGTAATACAATACTTATATTTAAAAAGCCTTATATATAATATAATATTATTTATAATAATATAAATCCTGAACTAGATTCTACTCTGGGTAATATGCCTTCTTCATTATCAACAGAAAAATATTGGTTAGCAAAGTTTAGACGAGATCGTACGAAATAGGAAGATCAGCAACGCAGTGGTCGAGCAAATGAGGTGGCGACTCCAGAAATGTAGAAGAAAATCCACAAAGCGACAATTGATCATTAAGTTTTTGGAAATGTTTCACATCACTTCACGCCCGAAGCAAAACAACAATGAAAACAATGGACTAAAAAGGGAGAACCAGCTGCAAAGGAGGCGAAGACCGTTCCATCTGCAGGCAAGTTGTTGGTGTCGGTTTCTTGGGATGCGCAAGGGATAATTTTCATTAACTATCTTGAAAAACGGCGATTATTATACAAAAAGTTCTAGTCTAACCAAATTTTTTTACAGTTCAATTAGAAATGTTTTACTGTGTTTTAACATCTCCCTTAAGTATATTAATAAATAAACCTTATCAAGTTAAATAAAAAGTAACTAATAAAAAATCGATTGAAAAATTCATTTTTGCTATCGTTAGATTGTACCCTGTAAAAGATACGGATTGTTAACCACTGAGAATGAGTCGCTCCTGGTCTTCAGATCGTAGTTTAGAAATTATTTTTGCCGTCAAACACACCATATGGATATACGTAATCATCCATTAAAAACTCATAATGTTCGAATGTATAGTATAGAAAATATACTTCAGATATAAGATTTAATTTCACAACTTTGAATACCTGTAACTCAGAAACGAAGACTCGTATGTATATCACAGTAATATTTTCACGTTATCTACTCACTCACATCATTTGCATCAAGTCTGGAATGAAAGTTTTTTCAATTGAATTGTGGTCAAATAGACTCAATTTTTTTTTAATTTTTACTCCTAGACCTTTTTCGAGATTAAAAAAATCGGTAATTTTATACTTTAGCGGTCCCCTCGTTTTTTGGTTCTAGAAAATCGAAAATCATTTACGTGAATTTTTTTTTAAATCTTCGTTTTTACGACTAATTTATGAAAAAAATATGCGAATTATCTCACTTGAAGATTTTATATAGTTTTATGAATTTCAATGTGGTCATAAATACACTTCTTGAGATATAATCGTTCTTAACTTTTTTACAAATCAAACGCAGTTCATATATTTTTTTTATTAATCTGCACAAAGAAATTTATTTTGGAAAAAATAAATAAAAAGTACAAACGATTATATGTGAGGTAGATTTTAAGAGAAATTCTTATTATTTTCAATTGCAAAAACATGGTAAATTAAAATTTTTGTGTGAATTTTCTTCCCAATTTGTTCCGTTTTTTTGTGTAAATTATGAAAAAATATATATAAAAACTTCATTTTATAATTTGGAGAAAAGTTATGAACAATTATACGTGAATGAGTGCATTTTCATGAACATTTGAAGCCCTGAAACCAATAAAGTTTCCATTTTTTTTTCATTCTCATAACTTTTTTCGTAAATCTGCTTCAAAAACGAAAATTTAAAAAAAATTCATCGAAATTGGATGATTTTTCGATTTTCTAGAGTCAAAAAACGAAGGGACCGCGAAAGTATAAAATTACCAAAAAATCATCATATTGATTCTTCGTCTTCATGTCATCAAGAATATAAGTACAAAACATTTTTATGTTACGGAAAATTAACTAACAAAGAAATTCATACTCACATTCGATTAGATTGCGGTAAAATCGTTGTTACACGATGAGAAATAAATTTTTCTCGAAAGTATTCATATTAAAAATGATTGGTTAGTATTGATAAGAAAAAAATTATTATATAATTGAATGATATATATGTAGTTGATATCCCGCTCTACAGCAACCTACAAAATCTAGAACAATACTAATAATATGAATGGTAATTTTATTGTGAAAATAATTATCCACTTTCTCTTTTATATTTATTACATATTTGTGATAACTCCATATATCGAGTTTTTTAGAAATAAATAAGTTAAGCAGCATTGTCTAAGGTCCACTCATGAAGATGTAAACTCAAAATAACTATGAACAATCATTGATCGAATTTCCGTCGTTTCTACAATAGCAATTTGATTTCTGAATATTGTTATTTGATGCATAAGATGCATCCATTCGCTATCGATGGTCACATTTCAGAAAGATTTAAGGTCTACGCTGGTTTTCCCCAGGGATGCATCTTGTCGCATACTGTTCTTTACATCAACGATCTACTTCACCAAAATGCAAACCCGCATTATAGCTACACTGACAATAGCAATTTGATTGAGTTTAATGTAGCAAAAACCCAGTCTGTAGCTCAGGATTTGGTCCTGTCTGGACATAACATATCATCATCGTCGAATTAGCTGAAATAGCTTCACAAAAGCTTGGAGACTTCTTAAAGACCGAAGAGCTATATATTTCGCAACAGCTTGGAGCCTGAAGATGCTCGACTCAATACATAAGAGAGTAGTTCGACTTATAGTCGATACAGAGTTGACCTGATTCTGTTTGACCAATACTATTACGCAAATACTCTTCAGAGCTATCCAAGATAATCCTCTAGAGCAGTATTTGCAAGATCTACTCAACAGAGACACATGGCTCAGGAACACCGAGCTACATCAATTCTGGAATCATTGTTTTGGAGATGTATTATACAGATTGTACATTAACAGAAAAAAATGCTGGGTCAAAATAAATTTAATAAAAGAAATTACTAGAGGGATGTAAAAAAGGTTGAGTGTTCAAATTGATGCTCATATTGATCAATGCAATCACGGCAACGTTTCTCAACAGAGAGGCAGGTCAAGCTATCCAAGAGAAGCTTCAAATTCTTCTCCAATTGCAGTTCGGAGGTGCGTGGTCTTCTTTCCAAAAACGCTATCCTTGAGAATTCCTAACAGGAAGAAATCACAGATAACTTTGGCCCGTCACGTGATCCTCTAGTCCCATAAGACCTCCCGCATGGATACCTGCGCCCCACACACACACCCCAAGCATGATTAATTCTTCTTCAATGAAGACGTGAGGTTTCTGGTCGTTCCGGTACAGGCAGTTATGCCGTTTGACCCATTTTAGCTTGAGGGTTGCTTCATCCGACTACAAAATGGAATGCTGTAACTGGGTCTTATCCTGATTATAGTGTTACCAGACTTAAGTCGATTTTTCGAGAATTCTACCTACTTCTGTATATATTAATTGTTTAGTATTAATTTTACTTAGAAACCTTCATTTTACACTTAAATTCTATAAGTTTTAATGGAAATAATGAAGAAACAATAAAAAGCATTAATGAACAATGAAGCTTTTTAATGGCGGATTTCCAAAACTGTTGTTAGCTTTTGCTGTTAATTTATATTCTCGAGACGTTATTAATTTTGAAAAATTTAAATTAAATTAAATTATAAAGAAGATTATTGTGAATTAATGAATTTTAATAATATAGAATAATTAATATATTTTCTGACAATGTAATAGGCGAGATCAATTTATTTAACTGGTCCATTGAAGGAATAGAATGTTTAAAAACTAAATGTTGTAAGGAAATTTTGTTTTAGGAAGTTTCTTCTAAGGGACCTATAGTTCTTTTGAATTACATTGATGTTGTTTTCAATGGGCAAGGCCGCCCCTGGACCGAGAATGCCAAAGACCCCTGTTTCAAGAGCTTGTCACTCGATCAGTGGGTTAAGATGATGTTGAGCCAGTCAGGAATTAACGCATCAATTTTCATTTATTCACGTGGGTAGCGCGTTTCGTTTAATAGTATAATAAGGACCGGCTCCACAATTGTGGATCAATATAAGTTTGTTTTATATTGTTGGAATATGAAAACCAAATAAAACAATTGAGATACGTACTAATAATTCTTATATTACTTAATAAAATTTTTTCGTGAATCTTTTTTAAGCTAATTGTCCGTCATTCGTCCTCATTGAGTGAGGTATTGCTTTATGATTTATTTTTAAATTGCAACATATTCAGTTTTGATTAAATTATGATCTTTTCGAGTTTGGTTCATTATAATACAGATTGACAGATAAAAATCACTCAATAAGTAGTGTGACTAATTTTATAAAATTTATGTTTTTAGATATTCCGCTTAGATACATGAGACATGTTTCTTGATGATTTCCTGATATGTACAGGCTTGAAGAATGATGTTTGAATAACTACATCACTCAATAAGTCATGTGACTAGCAAAAACACAATTTTTTTGCCAAAAATCGGTTTTATTCATCACTGTAATCTCCTTCGAGAGCTTCTCTAACTTCTCGATGCAGCAATTACTTCTTCATTTGAGCTGAATTTCTTACCGGTGAGCTATACAGAAGCCATAACCTTCCCAGCTGACTGTTGTGCCTTTGGGCACTTCGGACGTAGTTTACCAGCTGCAGTCCACTCAGATGATGATCGTTTTGAGTTAAGTGATAGATCCTTGTTTTGATGTTTTCTGGACGACAACAACGTTCACCGTCATCGGTATCTGTACGACTACGTTTAAATTCATCAAACCAATAACAAATAATTCCTTTCGATGGAGGAGAGTCCGGACAACACTTTTAAAACCATTGTTGAGATTGTACAGTATTTTTTTTATCAAGAAGAAATGATAAATTCATTGTTTTGAAAGTAGCAGAAGTAGCTTCACTTAAATGCCTGTAATTTTTTTCTGACTAATCGAAATGTCATGGAATTTGACACATAGTTTTTTAAAAGTTGGTACTTCATAAACGTTATAAGGATTTGACAATAGCGCCATCTATGTGTCAGTCACACGACTTTTTAAATGATGTATTAGTAAATAAAGGATTTGCGGGAATTTGACAATTTTAGTGCATCTGACTGTGCCATATGCCCCATAAAAATTGTCCAACAACATAATTGCAAATATATTTTACGGTAAATTTTGTTATAATCAGCTGAGGTGATAAATTTGCTTATTTTCATAAATTTGACGTATCCAACGTGCCAAGTATCTTTTGAAAGCTGGTACTTCCTATAGATTTGACAATGGCAGTTACACGACTTATTCTATGATGTAATATAAGTTACTTTTCCCTTAACATCTATTTAATAGTGCCATTATGTACTGGGTTCACTATCCACTCCTATTTTTCTCGCCTATTCTGTATCTGGTGGAATTATAAAAGTTTAATGTACTTCGAAATCATTCCAGATGATCTAGCCATCAATGCCGAGATATATAGTGGTCAGCTGATGAGGTTTTATTGGAGAAAAATCCAGATTTAGTCAATCTAAATCGGGTTATTCTACAATATAATAATGCTAAACCACATACTACAAAATAAGATTGATGAAGTTGATGGTATTGAATTTTTATCCCATCCAACATTTATTCCGGACATTGCACCGGCAAATTACTATTTATTCAGATCCGTGGCGAAGTTCTCGTTTTTAAGTGCAGCAAAGCTCTTGCTGAACGTTTGATTAAAGCCGTATGGGCAATAAATCGAATATTAATGTGTTTTTTATGTATAATTATTCAACAAACATTACAAATAGACATTTTTTTTCTATTCTTTGAAACTACTATTTATCATTAGCTATAGAAGACTCTAGATTCATGTTTTAACCTAGGATTTTTAGTTTATAGGTGTTGGATAGTAAGAAGTGAGCTATTATTGGAGAAAGGATTTTTTTATTCTCCTTCTCCATCTGAGGATTTGTAGGCGACAGTGAATATCATATAGACCAACCGACGTTATTTATCAAAAATTGAGGGTGAATTATATTTTTTCATTCCATTGGACGAACCTTTTTTCGATCTTTGTTCGTTCCTGAAATTTTCACCGATTTCTCTGAATCAATTTCTACCATACAAAATTAACATTCAATCGAGCTTCGTTTTTAATTTGTTAAATCAACAATGTATATATTAATGTCACATAAAATCGAGATTGATTCACACGGAAATCAATTTTATTGGATACTGAAAACCCCAAACTTGTCTCTGTTAACATGGGCTCTTTCGACCCACATCAAGGACCTGTTGGTAAATATTACGATCGTGTCTGTACGTTATAAATTTTCACTTTGACTCTAGTGAACAATGGTAGACGGTGTTTCATTTTTCTATCATCCTATCAGATTATCGGTTTGGAAAATCGATGCTAAACTGATTGTTAATCCTAAGTTTCAAGTGGACCCTTTGTGTTTACTGTATCTACTGAAATCGTTTCACTTTGTATCATTTTACAATTTGATTGTTGCATGCCTATCAGTTTATAGCTTCCCAAGCAACATCGTTTTATAAATATTATATCATTGATTTATGAGAAATATTATGGGTTTTTAAGGGTAGTAGACAGTTAGTATTATTATACCTTTAGAATATTTTTTACTGACACTATGTTTTAATATGTGGGAGATATTTTGAGGTAGTTATTTATTTAACAAATAGGCTAGTAAAAAGGGCTAGGAACTTCAATTTGAATTGCTCCTGCGATATTTTTTTTCCAAATTGTGGGTCGTAACGTGCACTTCACTTATGAAGAATCTTATCACCCCCTAAGGGGGGTACAACCACCTCAAAATACGCGTACTTATAAGAATTTCGCAAAATTGCACCGTATTCCTGAAAAAAAATTGTTGAAGGTTTTCGTGATCTGCATGACTCGCGGCAAGCTGCATTTTTTCAACCAGCGCGGGGAAACTCTCGATAGAAATGTCCGATTTTGACGAATCTTACGTCATTTTGAAGATAAATATTCCAGCTTTCTATTGACATATTATTATCTCTCATACGCAAAATTGCAGTTGAAGCTCTCATTACACTACTATTTCTAGCTGCGTGAAATAATGCTCGAGATCACTGAAATCTTGTCTCTATCTTTGTAGCGAGTAAAATTAGGAGTTAATGAGTACTTATTTGTTAAATTCAATAGCAATTTATCGGTACCAGTAATGCTGGTTTCAAATACGATTATTTTCAAAAGTCTTCAACTTCAACTTCAAATGTTGATATCTCAGGAATAAGCGCACGTATTAGCATGAATCAAAGTGTTATCTGAAGGGGAATATCTACTCTTTTTGAGAGGCTTTATAAAAATACGCTTATTTGCAGGGATTTTGAATAAAACTCTGTCAACACCCAAAAAAACTATTCAGCAATATACCTGGGAGGAACGCATTCAAATTCTTATACCAGTATGCGCCGGTCGGTTGCGCAGTGGGCGGAAATGACAGTTCAAACTGCTCCACATTCAATTTCTGTAACTGCACAACCGGATGTATTAGAGATACCTGCACATGAAAAAAGAGTGGTCGAAAATGTACCAGCATTTGTAATAAATGTACGACGGAAGTCTGCAAAAATTTGCCGGTGATAGTCCCATACTGTGGAAACGAAAACGCAGATAGCGACGATGAAAGGGATGATGAGTTCGATGATTAAATAAATATATTGTTTTACCCATTTCTTGATGGTGATTTTTCGAGAATTCATTTCTTTGTACCCTTCCTCAATATTCATGAAAAAAACACTTAGTTTATCTGAATTTATTAATGACAACGATTCACGTAACTGGACTTTCAAAATTCGATAACCACATTTCTCGAGTTTTCATTCGTAATTATATTTGAGAGCAGCGATTCCACATATTTTTTCACATATCCCCTTCAAGCATGTTTCTGTACCCAAAAATACGTTTTTTACATTTTAGGGGGGTAGCACCCCCATAAGAGGGTGATAAGATTGTTGGTAATGATTCAGCACACTGTGACGACCACAAATAAAAAAAAATCGTAGGAACAATTTAAGTTGAACTTTTAGGAAAAAAATTCTCTATTTACTGGCCTAAAAGTGAAGTGGTTAGTTGAGCTCTGGATATATTTTTTACATTGTGTATACCAGTTATTATTCAGTTTTTTTTAATAATTGGTTGTATGTTTTGGGTGTTGTAAAATTTCTTCAATTGCTTCTTTTGCGAGTTGATCAGCAATTTTATTCCCTATAATACCAGCATCTCCTTTAGTCCACGTAAAGTAAAAATATTCTGTAAATAACATCTTCAGATTGCTGGTATTGAAGATTGTTTTACTTCAGCCTGATTTGTAGAAAGATATACCTTTGGCTAAAACTCCTTATCAAGAATTTGCTGATTATTCGTCAAAGAATCATCGCCCTGTGCTTAAGATTGCATAATTGTGATGTACGTTTTTTAATAAGTGAAGTGAAGAAATTACGCACTTATTGGCAAGGTTTCGTCTGCGAACGATTAAAGGAGGTTGTTTAGTTTCAGTTAGAATTGAATAACATCACATAACATTATATCAAATTTGCTTGCATACTATGTGAAAGATAAACTGACTTTATACGATGCTTCCCAATGCTGAAAACGAGATACAAACAAAATTTACTTGAAGCAGCTCATGGATGTATGTTGCTGCTTTAAGACCTTTAAACCTAACGCTGCGAGATCTAAGTGAACATATTGAAATGTGAAGAAAGAATCTAAACTTATTTAAGGTCAAAACTGTTAAAGAAGTTGTGACAATGAGGTTATAGCTGCTTGTTAGTCCTAGGAGGTATAAAGGTCTAATATAATTATAAAAAAAAACTTCTCGGTCTGTTTATAATGGATGTAACATACTTTTGTTTATTTTTAATCTTATAGTGAATCGCCGTACTTTGATATAGATCACACTGTAAGGACTCCTTATTCCTGACAACCCATATAATTTATTACATTAGAGCAAGAGTTCTCTTAAAGTGCGCGAACATCCTCAAAGTTTCTTTGATTGCTACTCTTACACTTTAGTGGTATATACTTACTTTTAAACCATTTAAAGCAGTTACTGCATATTTTATTACTAAAAACGTCGGCTCGAACACTATACTTTTTAATGGCCGTTTTTTTGCTCAAATGAATTATAACCCATGAAAATATTGCAAGCTCCCTTGCACAATGCATCCTGGGTAATATAACTTAGTCATTAGGATGCGTTATACTAGATCGGTTTTTATGGGGCTTTTACGATGGAACGTTGCAGAATCTTAAATCGGCCATCTACGTATGAACAGAACCGGTTTTATCGAATAAAAAAAAATCGAATTGATATTATTAAAATATTTGCTGCAAGAATTTTGTACGTTTACTTAAAAGGAGAACGGATTCGTAAATATGCTAAACACGTCAATCTTATTTCTTGAATATTAGTTTTTTCAATTAAATTACATATACAAAGTCTCTAGTGAGGGTAAACTCATACTCAATTGTAAAGGTCCTATTATGTATATATTCATCTTGAATTTCAGCCCATTGTCTATTGATAGCTATTCGGACCTATTGTCTAATATCACGGCTCCACGAAAGGTCAAAGTATCGGTTATTTGAGCAGTGTAGGATTTTCTAAAACGCAGGTTGCTAGCCTACTCCTTTATCCGGGATTGGGACCGGCAACAGAGCCTTCGGACTAATCGATCCATCCAACGAATCTGTTGGTGTTCGGCAAAGAGACAGTCTTATCCCAACCCTATTCAACATCATATTGGATCAAATTATCGAGGAAGTCAACAAAGTAAATGCATGATACAGAATGGGTCACCGCTCCCTAAAGGTATTGTTTTATGCAGACGATGGTGTTGCCGTAGCAGAAAATTAAGACTCACAACGTCTACTATATAAAATGAGAATTTCTGCCGAAAAAATTAATCATTTAACAAGACACAATCAATGGTAATATCAAAAAATCCTATTAGGTGCAAATTGGCAGTCGATAGCGGAATAATACAGGAGGTATCAAGATTCAATTACATGGGAGTGAATATACCTAGTGAAAGGAACCTGATAGAGGAGGTACGAACAGAAGCGATGAAAGCATCAAAAGTCAGCGGCTGTCTGAGAGATATAGTGTGGAGAAACAAAGCGATGAGCTTACAGATCAAGACCAGAATCTATATAACCTATGAACCATCAAGGGAGTCACCCTCAGGGACCTAGTAAGAAGTGATGACATAAGAGAAGAATTGAGCGTACAGGATGTGGTGAGATGGCACGAAAAATATTCTGGAGGGATCACGCAGACCTGTAGGCAGATTACCAAAGAGGTGGTACGAGTTCAAATTCTCAGGAAGAAGGCAAAACGTACAGGATTGAACAGGACCTGGTACTCTAATAAAAGAGGAAGAAGAAGAAGAATTGCTTCCCATAAGTTAAACTCGTGGCCATAAATAACGCACCACTCTTTATTTCAATATGAAAACCTAAAATGTTAATCTTTTGGCTGTGGATAAAGAGGGTGATGGATTCAAATACCTTAGAGAAGTTTTTCCCTAGTTGAGTGATGCCAAATTAAAGGAAAGTATTTTTATTGGGCCATAAATAAGAAAATTGCTAGTCAACGACAATTTTACAAAAAACCTCAACAGGCAGGAACTTAGAGCGTGGAAGGCAGTTGTTAGTGTAGTGATGGGATGTTTGGGCAACAATATGGATCCAAAATACCAACAGTTAGTTGATGAACTTGTAGATGCCTAAAAATTCCTTGGTGCTCGAGTGTCATTGACTATTTCCTTCGAAAAATTTAAGCCAACCAAAAAGCTGTAATATTTTATGTTTACCTAGCAACGATCAAATTTCAGCGATAATACTGCACTAGTGCAAATTATCGATAATTTGCACTAGTGCCAAATTTTCGTCTAGGATTAATAAACATCATTTGGTTTTAATTTTATATTTTAAGAAAAGGAACAATTAGAATATACAACTTTACTGGAGGCCGACGATGGTGTTTCTATGCTGCTTCCACCACTTCTTATTGTTACTTCGCTACTGTCATTTCGCATTTTTTGTACAATTTCCTCGTGGTGTTCACTATTTACTTGGAGGTAACTACGGTATAATTTAAAGAATAACAAATTTTGAACACAAAATTAAGTTTATTTTAAACTAAATTTTTCTCAGGAAATAGTCTGCCAAAATGCCCTCTCGTGCATGTCAAATTGTCTCATAATTTCCTCCATTAAATTAAATTAAATTAAATTATCGACAATTTGACATGCACTCGGGACATTAATATTGAAAATTCATTTCCTCCATTGCCATCTGACAGTTTTTCTCGAAAATTTGGGGGCTGTCAGTGATGTCACTGTCACCAAGATATTAGTTTTTTTTGTTTGTGGTGTATACCTTTAAAAATCTACCTTTTCCTACGTGTTCCTTAAACACAAAAAGTTTGAGGAAAACTGCAACTGCACTTGTGGATGCCTGTAGACTACTATTTCAATAAGCGTTCACACGTGTTTTGGAAGTACCTCAATCGGAATTTGTCAAACACTTAAGTAGCAATCTTTGTATGTGTCTCAAGGATTCAAGAAAAGAGATTAAGTGATTAGAAAACCTCGTAAAATAGAAAAGTAGTTGGAGATTTTATTCGTGAGAATAAAATTTTTGTTCAACCTTGCGGTTTCTAGTCTAATTTAGTTTTATATCAATCGTTTCGGGAGAGTACAAAATATTTATTTCGCGGAAAATAAGTCGTAAAGTTGAAACCGTCTCCGATATTAAAATATAAAATCAAATTTGTAGCTATAAACATGGCAAATTTACGATCCGTAATTGTGTACAAAAAAAAGACCTCTAAGTAGTGACTGACAAAATTATTCATTCGTAAATGATCGTTTTTTTCCCTCCTTCCTCGTTATAAAAATATAATGGGGTAATAAAAACGCGTTAAATGTGAGTAACACATTATAAACAAGGTTTTAACGATTTGTTATAATTTAAACACGATTTTTTTGCTCACTCACTATTATTTATTCCAATGTCCAGAAAATGACATTTAAATAATTAGAAATGTACAATTTGCCTCGATATAGGAACGAAAACTTCAATAAATTCAGAGATTCTTCAAAGCGATAAGGAAATTTCGAGATTTGTTATTTAATAATACCGATTTACAATATTTTTGTGCACGGTTTTCTACTTAGAAATAAGAATTAGAACAAAAAAAACTTCTAAATTTGTTTTTATGAGTAGAAAATCATTGGAAGTACAAAAAAATCCACAAAGAGATGTTCGGTAGAAGTCTATCTTGTTAACCCCCAAATCTAGTCTCCCATCTTGCTTTTGGTCTCTCAAATTCCACTATGTCTTGATGGAAGCTTGTTTTTCCGATTAAGCTCCCAAATTTTCTTCAAATTTATCTAGAGAATTCCAAATTCGTGATCATGTCAGTGATCAGCTCTTCGTACTTTTCAGTTCTATGGTTTTCAAGAAAACCATCAACTACTATCTTAAAACAGATCCAGGCTTTCTATTTTTTAATGCTGAGGAACTCTACAAAAATAACACAATCCATATTTTTTTATATTCGAGGGCCAATAAAAATTCTAGCTTCAATTTTCGTCTCTGAGAGCTTTGGAAAAAACTTTTCAAATATTTTAGACTCATGATTAAGAGCTTTCACAAATTTAATATGCAATGGTGGTTTTGAGATCGATAATTGCTTTCTGTTTAACATTGTATTTTCCTACTTCGTGCTCAGTACGTGCAGGCCAATGTTTTTATCGGTATTGAGCGGCATCATTTCCATTATCCCACAGGCATAAATAACAGGAGTGTTTACAATCCTGTCAAAAAACACACCATCTTGAAATCACCAATAACTTCCCACTGAAAAATTGAATATAATTACTTTATTTTAAATATTTTGGATTAATTAACATCAGTAAGGCTACATTCTTAAAGCTTAGGTTGAAGGTAAATTAGGTTATGTAACACCTACTTTATAAATAAAACGTTAAATGCACTTACCTTTCATATGTTTTTGTTTCATCTTTATCGGCCAATTCTTTATTATCTTTAATGTTCTAGATGAAAAAATGGCAACAGGACAATATTAATTATTGTGCTAATCAAAAAGCGTACGGTACGTTAGAGAAAGAAACACAAGAGTAGGACAGAGGAATATGAGGACAACACTGAGACAACTCAGATATCCCACTGTTTAACTGAAATATAATGAAAAATCAATGGAGTCTCACACAAGGATAATTTTTTTACTCTGTTTACTATTAGAATTATTGGAAACCCCACTATTGCACTGAACTCTACATATGTAGTATTCTTGAACACCATCATAACCTTAAAACACAAACAAGGAAGATGTCTTACTGTTGCTCTGAGGAAGCGATATTTATTTGCAGTTAATTGCATTTCATCACTGTCATTGAGAAGTATGGAATGGATGGAAATTTGTTCCCATTGTATAATAGAACAGCTTTCAGACTTTTGGTTAAACTGTCCATAAAAAGACGCCATTCAGATGTATGACTTAGAATATCGATTTCTTCAAATAGACTTTTCACGTCATGGCAAAAACAGGCGCCATCTTCCTTACTGAAGAAACAAGAAAATTCTTCATGGTGTTTTTTTTTGACGGGATATTCGAACATCAGATTTAATTAAATTCCATTATTTTAACCGCGATGCTATTAACTCGGCTTTGGTTCAGATTCAAAAACGAAGTCAGAATGTACGAATACAAATGAACTTCGTGATTGCGAGCTGCCTTCAGAGGATAGTTGCTTTTCCAACAATGGCGCAGCAGGTACAATATTTTCTTCTGTATGTGGTATTGGAGCAGATGTGGATGATAGCTAAGGATAAGTTGTATTATTTGAATTTTCACCTCTAAGTGGATTCACAATTCAAAAATAACAGTGTAACGATCACTGGATTCCCTCCAAATTCAATTTATAGTTAGAGTTGCGATATTAGAAGTAGTACAGCAAAAGGTAGCAGATTATCCAGGTTATAATTTACCAAATTTTGACATCATGTGATTTTAAACACAAAAAACTAAATAAAGGGATAGCAATAACCGAATCTTCGAGGATAATTCAATGGTGACAAGATTATTTGAGTTAGATAAAAGACTACCGAAGTTCTAAAAGACACATAATTTATCTAGATGAAGCATGGTTTGATTTTCAGGATGTACTAAATATCGGTTGGGTTGACAATAGTAAAAATTGCTGTATAAATGGAAAAACTGTGCATCTGATTATCATGAAGATATGACAACAGAATTATTCGAAAAGGGATTCAATGAACAGCTTTTACCAAACCACCACAATCGGTAATCCTTAAGATACCAAATAATAGTAGTGACAAATTTTAGCATTTATTTCTCAAAAAGATATTTCTATTCCTGTCAGCGATTGTAAGGTCCAACAAACAAAGAATTGCTTACTTTTATTAAAGGTCTAAAGTTAGAGGAAATTTATTATATTGACAAGCTGTGCAAAGAACTGGGCCAAACTCTTCTCAGACTACATCCTTACTAGTGCATATTTAACCCTGTAGAGTTAATATGGGGGCAAACGTACAATCAAAATTACGAAAATGTAGTCAGTCTCCAGAACTGAGTAAAGTTGTTGTAAAACTCGTAAAGAAACTTCTAGACCGCCAAGAGCTTTGGAAAAACTATATTGAACATGTTATCAAAGAAGAAGATAAGTATGTGGTATCGCCCTCTTTACAACCCTTCATAATTCAGTCGAATAATGACTACCATTATTATTTATAAAGATACTTTGGGATTGAAATTATTCCTTTATGGTTTTTACTTTGAAATTCCGTTTAGGGGTACAAAAAGGGCTAAGTTCACGTCTGGTACCCTGTTTGAACCAAACTCCCTTACAGGCAGGTATATTCTACTCGTCTATTTACGTAGGGTTTTTATAATCTGCAATTGATATTGAAAAAACTATAAACACTGATTGGTGCGTATCAAAAATAAATAATATAATCAAACATTAAAGCACAGACTTTATTCTGTTATTCATTGCTGCATGTGCATATACAGTCACGACGTAGCTACTCGCCATTTTTTATGTAAATTTCCATTCAATTGATGATAAAGAGTTTGAAGCTCCACTTCCAACATTGCTTCAGCGATATTTGTGGAAAAGAAACTCAGAATATTCTAAATTCATTCATTTCATTGTTTCTAAAATTTTATCGCCCTTTTGTGTTTACATGGTGGGTCGAAAAAGTGGAAAATATTTTCTCATTTAATTGGATTGACCTCAAATAACGATTTATCTGTAAATAACTGTCAGTAAGGAAGGGAAAAGTTTGATTTAGTGCCTTTCAATTTTCTAAGTAGTAAATATGAATATTAAACGCAACGTAACAAGATGGTTCGTTTTATGGTTCTATTTATTAGTCATCAATCAAAAGCAAACTGTTTGTGATTTTTAGTTTTGTGTACGTTAGTTATGGTGCACCTAATGTCAAAAATGAACAGTAACATAAATAGGAAGGGTGGAGATTGCAAGTTATAAATTATCATTATAAGAATTAGGCAGTACTTACCAGGAATAAGAGGTTTTTGAATAAGATCAAGTTAGAAATTTATCGTTAATATTTTTTCTCCTATCTTTGATATTTTATTATATTTAAGAGACGTTAATTCAATTATTGATGGCAAGCTAGGAAGGGGATATATTCGACCCCATCTCGATCGTTTCCGTAGATTTACAGCAATGAAAATTTGAAAAAAATTGATACATTTTAATTTGTGGTTACTAATTATAAAACCAAAATAGCGAATTTAAAGAATATTTCCATAGAAATTCATTTCAGAATTACCTGATTTGTTTATAATAATAAAGGTCGTCCCGTTTGACAATCTGACAGTTTAATTATCTTTAATAATAGTTTCTCGCAACATATCATCTGAGTCTGATGTTTTTTATAATCATTAAACCCAGCAGTTTAAAATTTTAGTATTTCCATATTAATTTTGAAATACGTGACGAAAAAAATCGACTGAATCAATTATATTAACAATTCTAGTTAAAATTTTTTGAAAATATCAGAACTTAGGCCAGTTTATGGTGATTCTATCTCCATATGATTCAATATAATTCATTTCAGAATAATCTTGTAGTTTATGGCTGGAAATTCCTTACCACTATAAAAGGATTTTTTGACTTTTAATGTGTATAAAAATACGTCGATTTTGAAGTTAGGATCCAATTTTTCGTTTAAACCAAGACCAAGAAATAATAAGTAAGTATTTGAGCGTTCCTGAAAATTCAAATCTCGAAGGGTTGAAAGTTTATATGGAATGGAAATCTGTATGAAAATTCGACAATTTTTAAGCATTTTTAAATTTTGCGATTAGACTAAATATTATAAATTAATAACTACGTATTTCAGCCTTTTTGGAAATTAAAGTTCTGAAGTGATGAAAATTGTGAATAAAATTTCGAAATCACCCATTTAATTGCTTGGATTTATAATTAATAGTGTCTCATTCTACCCTTAAGTCATGTATTTACCCTTTACAATGTACACAGAGCAACGTTTCACTATAAATGTTTATACGAGGGTGGTTCAAATATAAACCGGTATTTCACTATAAGAAATTATTGATTTACAGAGCTGTACTTTTTTACAGTTTTCTTACATTCTACATTTTTTAGCCACAGAAAACTTTTGGTAAAAATATGTCGGCTTGTCAAGTAAGTGCCTCTTTAAATGGATCAAATAAATAATAGTTATATGATTTGATTGAAATTTTGCGGTCGCCGCGCTGTTCAGGAGTTATTTGCTCAATAATACCTATATCTTCAGCCATATCACGTAAAGTACTGCATCGGTCTCCAAAAATGATTTTTTTTAGTCGTTCTCATCGATAACATTCGCTCTGGGGCAAATTTGTATCACATCCTTCAAGCTCATAGCTATAAGTGTACTAAAAAGCGAGGTCCCGGCTTTTCTCCACTAGGGTATGTAAACTCGCTGGTGCGGAAGGGGAAAATTAACCGTAGCGTCCTCTATTGGTTCATGAGCACAACTAATACATTTATAGATATGTCCATAGTCAACACTAGAGGCTTTTATGTAAAACCAATCTCAGAACAGCATTGACATTTGACATAATATACCGATTTTGAAAGTTTGTCCTAAACCTGTCAATTCTTTGTGTTTAAGACAGGATAGCAAAGGTTTGAGGTCATTAAACACAATTTATAGACTGTGCAGTTGCAGGAGACTGGTTTCCACTACAAGAACCTTTTCAATATAACATTCAAACACTATACGACAATACGGTCGAAGAGGACAGATCTTCAAAGACTCAGATGAGTTCAATGTAAACCTTGATAGAGTTTTGAAAGGTGTCGATGAAACATTAGAAGATGGTTTATAAAGGCATACAAACACTCAAGAAAAAACAAATAAAAACGATATAATGGTAGTTTTATAATGATTATGTGTTAATCTAGAACACCGTCACCTCAACGGAACCTAAAGACGTTAGGTTAGGTTAAGTTAGGTTAGGTAAGGTTAGATGTTATACTTAGCAGATAATGCGCAGAAAACGAAACGCCTATCAACATTGTCTAGAACTGATACTCTTAACGTACGCATATTTACTATGATAATTTTGTATTTTTTCTAATGTAATAAAAAATCGTCGTTTGTCTCATTTTTTTTTTATTAATTTCTAAAGCCCCATTCTCCTATAATTAAAAATAAGAGTACATTCAAAACCAACTTTTGCTAGTCATTTTGCGAAACAATTGAATGAAGTTCCATCAACCAAAAAATGATCGTGATCGTTTTGAAAAATAACTGGACGAAAGATTTAAATTTGAAATATGCCGCCAAAATCAGAAAGGAAATTGATAGTAGTGCTCATGAACCAAAAGATGGTGCTAAAACGAGAAGTCCAGTTAGTTATCTATAGGATGTTCACCACGCTTCGTTACAGACAAATCTAACATTCAGTACAGCCACTAATTGAAAATTCCTGTTTATATTTGAACCCCCCTCGTATCAGTACTTTCCCCCTCAAATAAACCCAGCAACATTACTGTATATACCTGAAACACAAGTAAGAAGAAGTAATTTGACAAATGTTACTCAAATAACTCACTAAAAAAGCTCTTTGAAGAATTCACCTCGTAATTTGAGGAAATTGTTAGTATATCTGGTTGTTTTTTGCAATATTGTCGAAATATGCTTCCAGGGAAAGTTGAAAAAAAGTTTCCAAAGAGAAATTTCTGAGAATTATTTACGTCCACTTGCTCCAAATAAATGGAGGCCAATGGTTTTCACTAAAACTGTACGCTCTAATTTATATTTGAATACAGATTTAGGTTAAGTTAGGTTAGGTTAAATTTCTTGTATTTGTATGAATTTGTACATTTTTGGGAATCTGACACTTGTATATCTCAATTTTTCTTACTTGATTTAAATATTTTTATAATTTCTAATTCAATTCACCATGCCAATAGATCTGCTATATTGCTAAATTTTCTACCGCCCTTAACAGAAAACTGTCTCTAAAGACCGTTTTTCCAAATTGATATTTGTAAAAAAGTTTCTATCAAGATTTTTCCAAAATTGAAAAACTTCCTTAGAACTTAAATAATAAAAATAAAACAGAGCTTAATACGGTTCTGCTCCATAGATTTCAACCGATGACTGTCAAAATATGGTGAATGAAATATCAAAAACTGTATGACGACGTCAACGTTTTATCCAAAAATATCTAGTGGTATAAAATAAAAATATTCAATTAGTTCGACTAATTAAAATTTACGATCTAAACAAATAACAAATTATACAAAATAACCCGATTTAAGATCAAAATTTTATAGTATCTATAATTTATGTTTTACTCTAAGCGACGATATTATTGTTTTCTTTTCATCCTGCCGTCGTCTCGCTACGTCACATTTTACGAGACGAGACGAAGAACAGGAAAAAGAAGGTCGTAAAAAACTTTCAAAAGTGTCTAGATTAAAAATGTTAGGTAAGGTAAGGTAAGGTTCGGAAATTAGGAATAAACGACGTATTTTTAATTGGAATAACATCAGGTAGCGCACGACTAGCATATTATAAAACTACACAATTATTAAGTATATACACTACAGGGTGTTTCCAAAAAAAGTGATCCCGTCTCTAGAATAGATAAAAAACTGAAAAATATTTGGGGTTTACTAAACAATTTTCGTAACTTCATTCGTATTCAAGTTAAAGGGCGTTGAAGAAAAAAACATTTTTAACGATTTTGCCGAAACTACTGGTAACATTGTACTGAGATTTTGTACAAATTTTGGAAGCTAATACATCCAATGAATGAAGTTATATTCAATAATACTCGGTACGAACCATGTAACTAACGCCCTCTATGAAAGTCAGTCATAAAAAACAAATTCATTGGATGTATCAGCTTCCAAAACATCTTCATATAAAATTTGTTGCCACTTGTTGAGGTATAACTTCGTAGAAGTTGTAATTCAATATTCTTCCTGGTATTAGCAGGAAAGTAGTTCTTTTCTCCTTTGAGAAAAACTACAAGAAGTCATTATAAAATTTTCATCTGTCCTTAAAAAATTATAAAAAAAATTCAAGATCTGTTAACCAAATATTAAATTATACAATATGTCTCTTATTTTATGCTCCATAACGTATCGTCTTGAATTACCTATTGTCTGTCTTATATTGATGTAACTGTGAAGAATCAGAAATCTACAGTTTGGCAAATACAGGATTGAATTTCGAGTAACGTACGAGAGGCACGAAGTTAAGAAAATATTCGTATGATAAAGAGGGTAATATGCACTTGGTGAATTAGTACGGTAAATAATCAAAGTACTAAATTCTGAACCACAGAATAAAATAAATATTTTCTTGATATCCAGTAAAAACAATGAAAGTAGGCACCACGCAGTGCTCGCAGATTTATTGTAAATTAACCGTTCGCTGACGGGAACCAACGTCGTAGTTAAACGATTCCATATGTCCCTTAGAAACTTGAAGTTCCATTAACATTCCAAAAAATATTTTCAACTTTATTGTTTGGTGTGTTTTTTAATTTTTTTTTAAATATTTTAAAATTGAATGAATTCGTTCATATATTTTGTAAGAGTTTGTAACTTTATCAGTTTCGAACGATTAATTTATTAGCGAGCTTCTTTCAAGTGTCGCTCTATCTTCAAAACCCTTTTAATCATATCTATAAACAAATTAGTCGATAAATATGACAAGTTTAAGTTTCAAGGAACCCTGTATTTTCATACCCACACATGATTGATTTGATGAATGGTAATTGAAAATCGTTCATTAATATACGTTTAATGTTACTAATAATAACGTATTTGTTTATATTTTGGAATTAAGCGAGCAGTGCACTTTATCTCTGGCCTCATAACTTCGATTACTATAAACATATATTTTAAGAAAACAAATTTCTTCGAGTGACAACTTAGCAATTATCTCATAAGTTCGCTTTTAAAAGATGATATTTCCAATTGAAACCATCAACCCATTGACCACACACACCAATTTCAGATAAACTATTTAAACTTTGTTTAGATTTTATCAATAATTGACCGTTTATGGGAAATAATTAATAATTATTAGTAAATTATCGTTATGGACGATAAATATACTTAAATATTATAATAAACAGTGAGTTTTTGTATAGAGAGTTTAGAAAACTTGAGAAGAAAGCTACTTCAACTATATGAGCGATCTAACTCGATTTAATACATCAGGCTATAATTAAGTGATGAAAAAATATTTATACCACCATATTCCATCCTAAAATCATCTCTCTTTGAGATTTCCGAGTATCAGATATATTACGTAAATTGTTCCTAACCTAACCTTCAATCTATTTTTGTTTCAGTTCCACGCACTTTTCAGAACGTCTGACTAAAGCTTCTACGCAACTATAAAATTACGAGGGTTGTTACTTAAGTTGTAAGATATGTGAATATGTCTAATTGACATTGCCATCATAAAGTTGTTTAAAGATATTTGAAACATTCATATTGGTCAAAATATAGAATTAAATCATATTTTCGTCGGTTTTCCTAATTCAATCGAGATCGCACTTCGCTACAGGATAAATTTCGTAAAGGTCGTCCAAGATTAGCTGTTGTGCCAAAAAACATCGATGCTATACATAAACTGATATTGCAAGATCTTCATAACGTAACCTAAACTAACTTAACCTAACCATTCTTAAATTAAAAGGCTGCCCATCTCTAGGACTCACGTTGGCAGATCAAATTTTTTTGTGCACTCGTCGAATGATCTTTTAGATTCCTTGAAGGTTACCCAAAATCGACTGTTGTACCAGCAAACATCAATGCTGTACATAAACTGATATTGCAAGATCATCTTGCGACATACCGTGAGATTAGTTCCACTTGCCTACATTCAATATTACATGAACTTTTGTCTGTTAAAAAGATTTGTTCCTGTTGGATACCGCATAATTTGACAATCGCTTCAAAAAAGAGCTCGTATCGATTGGTGCAAATGAATGCTGAAAAAATTCAATTACGGTGCTTCGAAAGATCGTGACAGGATCATAGATCAATGCATATGAAATCCAGAACTAAACAACAATCAACTGTATGGGTCTTTTAAGATGATCCAAAGCTAAAATACATCGACGCTGTGTGGAAACTCAAAAAAAAAAGTTCGTGTTGATTGTTGCAACTAAATGCTACAAAAGTTCAATTTGGATGCTTCAAAAGACTTCTATAAAATCGTGACATGCGACGAATCTTGAATCTATGTATATAAACTGAACAATCCACTGTATGGATCCATCAAGTCAAGTCAATCCAACAAGATTTGTTCGCGCATGGAGCACCTCGAAGCAAATGGTCGCTTGTTTTCACGGAATACCTGCGAGATGTCTCCGCCGTTCAATTAGAGCAACGTAAAACGGTCAATTCTGGTACACCAACCAGAAGTATTTGAACAAATTCGATCATTTGAAACAGTTGAAGCAGTTAGTCATCATCCGATCATACAGTCCATGTTTGACATCAAATGATTTTTTTCTTATTCCCTCAGATCAAAAATAAATTGCGAGGTCAGCCTGAAGAAGCTGACACACATGTTTTGGAGGTATCGGAATGGAAAATATACCGTGTGTTCAATTCCATTGTCGACCCTTCAGCTTGGCGAACAAAAAGTACTCGAACGAGGCAAGATCAGGACTATATGGTTGGTGTTCAATGTCTGTGAAACTCACGCGAGTGCATGGAAGGAAAGCATTGTGGACTGGAGCATTGCTATGAAGCAAGCACATATCTCGGCTGATAACCCTGCACCTCTTCTTGATACTTTTGTGAAGCGACTGCTTTAGTTACGAGTATGTGTTTACAGTGGTATTTGATTCCTTAAAGTTAATTAGAAAGATACTCTCGCAGTCCCAGATATTTGTTTATTCTTTTTCCATGAATATTTCAGTATTTTGTGACAGCTTGAAATTTAAAATAAAAGGAACTAACGACGAAAACGCAAAGAAAGTGTTTAGGGAGCACCTACAAATTGATGCTAAAAAGATTAATGAGGCATTCATACTTACTTGCAAAAAGCTTTAGCATTTGCAAAATTAATTACATCGGTGGCATACTATGAAAGAAATCTATATTTATGTAATTTGGGAATACATTGTTTTAATAATAAAACAGGATACATGAAGGTCTGGAATGAGGTAGAAGGTGGGCGAGGTTCTCAAGACATTGCAGTCTGTGTCGTCAAACACTTGAAAACTTACGCGGCTCTACAAAATCACAGTCATGTATGCACTGGACAAAATCGAAACATAAAGACCACACTTTCACTTTTAAAGCTGGTACAAGACCCGGATGGATATTATAAAAAATGCTAATCGCAAAGAACCTTACTTTGTTGTTATCGAAATAAAAAATTCCGACTTTATAAGCACTGCGGCATTAGAAAAATCTATAACGAAAACCAAAAAACAACTTGCGGTTACGACTTCAGCTGGCTGAATATTAGATGGCTGAGATTTGAAAGAAATCATCCCTCGCAATTTCTATTTAAAGAGACGTTTAACCCAGATACGCCATTCTATAGAGTAGATCTATCTAAAAAGCATCAAGGACGACCTGTCTACTTGTTCAATATTCAACAAGACCCACTATATCAATCAAAAAGACCTATTACTAACGCTAAGAAAAAGGATATGTTCGATCTTTTACAGTATATTCCTCCAATACACCACCAATTTTACAAAAATCTGCCAGTAGATATTCCAACTCGGTCAAGCACACGTAATGCTGATGATCGTTCATCTGATAACGAAATAATATACGATTAAAATACTAAATGAAATGACATTATATTTGACTATGTCACTTTAACAGTGAAGTAACTCCAGAAAAGAAAAATGTTTCTTCTATTAAAAAAGTTTTGATTTTCTATAAAGTTACTATCTGCTAATATAATCTTTGATTTGTCCTAAACAATTAAATGTATGAAACATTGAACAAATATTTGTGTTTATTTTAATACACGTCAATTAGCAAAACCTTTTGTTTCACGAAACTTAATTACAAGGAGATAATTCACTATTACAATGACGTACTATTACATTTTGCTCTGGCAGTAATTGAGGAACTAATTCTGTCATTTGATGTTGTAATCTTATGAAATCATAATCTAGCTCTCGAGCAATTTCATTATTATTGACATTTTTTATTCATTTAGCCAATAACAATTAGAGGATGGTTGTGATATTCCATTGTAGTGTCATATTCAAATCCATTATCATTAAATACGGCCCACTTCTTACATATGCAATTTCGACGGCGTATGGTCCTAGCCTGTGATTTTTCTGGCGTTTCTATCGCTCTTCTAGCTACCCGCTGCTGAGCATGTTCTAAGCGACGTTGGGTCTGAAGAGGTGTTTCAGCAGCTCTCAAATCACTTTGTCGTCTTGCTTGCTGTTGCTGTCTTCTCAGCTCTGCATAAACCGAAGATTCTTGTTTTCGTGCAACTTTTGCTGCAAGGGCCCGTGACGAATTTTTAGGTATATTTAAGCGTTTCTCCCCCATCTGTCCGCACAGTTTTTCCTCTTCGTTTTTTCCTCTAATTTCACTTTTACATCACCAAATCTTATTATGCTGTCAATGTTTTTTCCAAAAAACAGTGGAGATAATGAGAACCAGTTTTTATATATCGTTTTATGTAATCGTTTTTAATCGTTTTAGGTTATAGAGCTTGGTGTGTTGAGTCCTTTCTGCTCCTTTCCTGTCCACAATGTCTCTTCGCTCTTTATGTTCCCTTTTCATATCTTCTTCTAATTTTCTTAAGAAATCATCAATTTTTGACAAACTTCTAATTTTATTTCCTAGAAAGGCTTGACATTAAAAGGAGGACAGGTTTTATACAATGTTTTAGTCTTTTTGTTCAAAAAATCTCAAAGGTTTTATTTTGAACGTTTTTACAGATAAAATTGAGAATTTCCAGTAATTCAGATGGTTCGTTTCAATAATCTGGTGCGATTATTTCAGGGTTTACAGCATTAATAGTATTTTGTAGAAAGTCGCAGATCTCATTGAAATTTAAAACGAAATTTATATTTTTTTTGTTTCTTTTTGATTTAAGTTCTCAGTAGGTTGAGCGAAAATGATAGGAGAGCGCTCTAAACATTCAGATGATGTTGATATTTGTCTTTTCGTAGTGATAGGGATGTTAGTGCTTGAACTTAGTGTATTTCGTGGGCTTGCAAAATTTGATGAGGTCGTGGTGATAAGTTAAATAATGTTTATTAGTCGTTTATAAGAATGCGTGCATCGAGCGCACGGTGGTTCCAGCGCAGGGTGCATCGAGCGCATATTTGCAGCTATGAAAACGGTATCTTCAATCCCTGTATTTAGAACTTTGATTACCTTAATAAAAGAAGAAAAATCATAAGTCTCCTAAACTAACCATTCTTAAATTAAAAAGCTTTTTGGTGGAAAACTCAAAATACGGAATTTTTTAATTATTTTGAACCTAACAACAAAAATGCACTCGTTCTTAGAAAACATTATTTTTGTTTACGTGGTTTAAGTATCAATTTTGGGTTGTTTTATCATTTGGTATCGGGTTGAATCCCAAAAACATATCGCATCTCCGCTCAAATATTGTCATAACTCAAAAAATAATCTTTATATTTATTATTTGAGCGGAGGTGCGATATGTAGTAAAGAGATAAAATACAATAAAATTATAAATATTCACTTAATTATCGAATACTACTTTCAAATATGGTTGATTAAACACATTTCATTGCAGTTTTACCTGTCTCAAAAAATTATAAATTAATTGAAAATTGAATATTATATTTGAAATATTTATATGATAAAATCAATTCTGTTAATCTACTTTTTTCTTCTCGATTCATGATTAGCCAGAGCCCAAAGGCGTAGCTCTATTTCCGCTTTTTCAAACAGATAACCCTAATTTATGCTACTATGTATTATTTCTAAAACAGATAACATACTATCCAACTTTAAATAAGGCCAGAGAGTGAAAGAGAAGAAATAATAATATATAATTTGTATCTCAGTAAGAAAGGGTTCGATGAAACCTTCGAGCGCTACATTTCAATATACAAGGCGACTCTCATGGAATTCGATTCAATCTAGATAAGTTCTTTCGGTGTGTGGATTTTTAAAATATCCTAAAAATTCATTTCAACTAATTAGAGTCTCTTATATCTTACAGTGAAGCTTCTAAAATCATTTTAGATGGAAAATCATATATATTTTCTGATTAAGATTTAATTGGATAATCATCGAGTACGAGGACGGTCCCAGAAGTACCTCACCCAACAAAGAAAACACAAAAATTTTGGAAAAAACTATATTATTCTTTGCCGACCTCTTTATTGTTGAAAAATCTTTTACCACCGAAACATTTTTTCAAGTCTGGAAATCGAAAATAATCCAAGGGGGTTAAATCTGGTGAATAGGGTAGCAAGTCAAACTAATTTTAGCCATTTCAATAATGGATTTGTGAGCTGATGCATTGTTTTGATGAAACAACGGTTTCTTCTTGACCAAATTCGGCCTTTTTGCTTGTTACCTTCTCCCAAACGTTGCAATAAGTTCGCATAATACCCCCCATTGATAGTTTTTCCTTTTAAAAGATATTCAATGAAAGTTATCTCACGCGCATCCCAAAAAACCGACGTAATGGCCTTGCCTGCTGAAGGAACTGCCTTTGTCTTCTTTGGGACCGGTTCTCCGTTTTCAGTCCATTGTTTTCATTGTTCTTTGCTCCGGGTGTGAAGTATTTGACCCACGTTCCATCCATGGTTATGAAACGTACAAAAATTTGGCTGCATTTTCATGAAACACTCGATGGAAACATCTTCACGACGTTGTTTTTGTTCTATTATAGGCAAACGCGGCTCCCATCTTGCTCATAGCTTTCTCGTGTCCAAATTTTTAGTTAAAATGCGATGTACCGCAATTTTTTGGAATGTCTACAATGTCAGCTAGCTCGTGCACATTCAGAAGACGGTCATCCAGTTCTTCTTTGTGGATTTTCTTCAACATATCTGGAGTCGTCACCTCATTTGGTCGACCACTGCGATGCTGGTCTTCGCAAGTCGTATGAGCTCGCTTAAACTCTGCTATCCAATATTTTTTTGTTGATAACGAATGATCAGTCTCTCCTATAGTAGAATCTAGTTCAGCTTCTATATTAGTTGGGCTAATGCCTTTCAAATGAAAGTATTTTATCACATAACCATAACCGATTTTATCTATGCTTAAAAATTCACCAAAAACGTTCACTATTGATGGCTGCCAACCAAATACTAATCAACGTGGCGTCTTCAAACGTGAAACATATGATGTATACATTGTGGTATTTTTCAAGCAACTACCGCCATCTCTAGGTCACGCCAGGTACTTCTGGGACCATCCTCGTACTCGCTTTCACTTTTCTCTCTTTTAATAAACTAAAATCATCCATAAGGCATATATATATATATATATATATATATATATATATATATATATATATATCTCCAACTCTTTTTATACGTCATTTGAATTGTCTCTCATCTGGATTTCTTTTCATGACACTTCTTAAATTATTATGAGACTTGTAAATGATTTAAATCTCAGCTTCCTCCAAACTTTTAGTAATTCTTACCTCTCCCTGAGCATTTTCAAGTATAAGCTATAAGAATAAGAAGACTTCGAATATATTTTGATAAATAACTTGGTTTTAATCAAAAGAAAATTCAACTTTAACAAGCTGTACCTCATTAACTAGTCATTTGACTAGTTTTAACTGTAAACCATCTTTTGTTGATTATCGGTACACCTTCTAAAAAGTATCACATAGCAGAATTTTTGAAAATACTCCATATCATAAAAATAAGACATATATCAATAAGAAAAAATATTTAAAGCAATTAAACTTATTATAATTAAGAATTACTCTGTATGTATGTATTTATTTGTTTTTCATAATACTAAAAGGCACATATTAAATTTTAGAAAATTTATCATGAATACAACACCAGTCACAATGTTTGTTTTCGAATCATTCACAGTCGCTGACAATAAAATTTTATGGGAATATTGACTTGAAATATCGATGTGACTATGAACAGTGTTGTAGAAATAATTATTTTGATATTGGTTTTAAAATTTAAAATAATCTTGCCTAATAAATCAACTTAAATATTCTAACAGGATCAAATTTTAAAATTTACCCCATGTTTCGTTTGTTAATATCAACGACCTCTTCAGAATTTATACTTTTTCATCGAAACAAGAAAAGTATTTTAGTTGATTTTCAGTTTTTTACAGCATTTCATGAAAAATTTTTAATCAATTTTCAAAAAATTATACCACAATGTATAAGAAACCAACAACTAAGAATATAGGTATAGAGGACTATTTTAAATATTTGTATTTAAATTATTTAAGGGCTGCAGTCCTTGGTTTAGTATTGTCAGGACACCACCAAATAACCGCAAAAACGAACCCAAAGGCTATTAGCTTGAAACTTCAGAGGTGAATTTGCATGTTAAATTTACTAAGCCCAAGGTCTTCAGGTGTCTATTCAAGAAGACTCCTGTGGAGATTCGTGGATTGTTCTTATTTAGATATAGATCTCTTCTGGTTACAAGTCCCATGACATGTCATGAACAACATAATACGTTATCAAAATATTTAACTAAACGAAAATCTAAAACACTAAAAACCAAAAAAAGCAATATTATATATCAACTACCTTTTAATGATTATGACGCTGTCTACATAGGGCAGACATCTCAGTATTTAGAAAATAGACTAAAAGATCATCAATAGGATGATCATACATCCAATAATGAAAATTGTTTAAGCGGAATCAACAAGAAGAAGCTAGAAATTATTCACATACAAAGGAATAAAAAAGCATCAAAGCAATTTGAGTAGACTAAGCAACTATGAATAAATTAATTGATGGCTGCATGCATACGATTATGCAAATTATCAGTGTCAAGTCATATTTTGATGAAAGCCGAAATACGTCGGAATTTTTAATATTTCTTAAAAAAAGTGGAGGAAACTGAATGTTTACTCTCTTAAGGTAGAAAACTGGCACTCAATCTCATCGTCTAATTCTCAATATTATGAGTATGTGGTAAGACGAGATGTCAACGCGACTGGACTTTCCTCACGGATAAGAAACTTTTGACCCTCTTCAGATTTCACACTTTTTTATTTTTCTTCTCATTTTTTCCTTTTTCTAGCATCTTCTTTCTTTAATGCAAAAAATTTGGATTTTCCATCCAATTGTCAAAAGCTGATTATTAGTTGACTAACACTTTGTATTAACTATTCATTAACATAAAATATGAATAAATAAAATGGTTTCAATAAACTGACTACTGTACTCGTTGGATGTCAATACTATTAAGAACACACTATACGTGTATATGCATTCTTAAATACTAATTCTATTACATACAAAAATTATAATTAATTATATTTATGGTGGTTAGACTCATATCAATACAAAAATAAGGGGAAGTAATTTCATAAATTAATTGAACTTCAAGTGTCTAAGAGACATATGGAATCGCTTAACTACGAGGTTGGTTTCCCTCAGGGGGTGGTCAGTTTACAATAAATCTTAATCAATACAATAGTATGTAGAAGTTGAATAGGTGGATTTATGATTCTTCGCAGTCACATTAATATAAAATAGAAATTATGGTTAACAGGTTTTAAATGGTGCCCATCAGGACTGGCGAAATAATTTACGCGACTATACTTACGGATAAAATTTATAAATCATAGTTAACTGATCTGATTATCACACAATTCTTATAGATATGATCGTGATTCCAGATTATTTGCTATAACTGGCACAAACCAGTATCATCACAACAGCAACTCTAATGTCAGATCCAATCCTGATATTACATAGAATAAGTCAGATGTAGATGAAGATAATATTACTTAAAGTATCTTTAAATATGACTATACAAAAATATAAAATCAAACTTGTTTCCATTAAGATGAATTTAGAGAAGAAGGTATTGTTGATAAAATCTTGTAACCCAACTAAAATAAACATCCCCAAATATTTCTAATTTTGTTCAACTTTTGGTTAAAACAAAGCAGGTTAATCTCAACCATCAATCAATAAGTCGTGTGACTGACACACAGATAGTGCTACCAGTATCAAATCCTTATGACGTTTATGAAGTACCAACAAAACATATCAGGCTATCATCAAGAAACTTGACTTTAGCGGAATATCTATAAACATATATGTTATACCTACAATATTATGGTTTTAGGATTGATTTTTATCAAAATTCAAAGTGGTTTGCTATATAAAAAGTCACTAGCCGGTTGAACGACGCAGAGTTCTACATCATTTGTTTCTTCAATGATTTGAATTTTTTTAATGGTAACGAAATAAAATATGCTATAAACTGTTATAATTCCAGTATTATCGTGAATAAAATGATAACATCTCCACTATAGAAATTACATTGAATGCCATTTTATTTAGTAATTAACAAGACCTTTACAAAATGAGCGTTGTTAGCAGACAAATTTTCAGTCTGTCAGACATAACATTCCGTTGATAGTAATTCAACCTTCCGGCGATGAGTTTTATTAGATTCTTGTCGTATTTATTATTCTTGGAAGTATTACGGAATATTGCAGACTATATGACGCCCACGAAGACACGTTCTACCGGTTAATGGCGATTCATTGCTCGGCGTTTCTGTTTAGGAAATGCCCACTAAGTTTATTTTATTAACATTGTACATACCTCATTCCATAAAGCTTTGCGTATAATTTGAATTTTTTCATACATTTAAATTTTATATTATCCTAACATAATTCTATAAACAAGTTTACATATCAAATATAACCAAATTGAGACAAGTTGTACAATTCATGTCAAGAGATTATTAAATTGGAATCTATGCTAAAAAATAAAGTTTTCCACTAATAGGTAACAAATTTCAATTCAATTCAAAATCGATCATAAATTATAATATTATTATTTAGAATCATCTATTTGAGGTCCTACGTTTAGTTGCATCAAATGGTTTCTAAACACGTTATGGTTCACCGAAAGATCTGTAGGAGTAGATCTGTACAGTTTTTGTATCTTTCCAGACAACATACGAAAATTCTACAACGTTCCAGAATATTCTACAAAACTTTACAGTATTTCAGATTGTTCCTAAATCATCAGGAATATTTTGAAGATTTTACAACAGTCTAGGATTTTCCAGAATATTACAGAATGCTCTCAAATATTCTAGGATGTCTGAAAATATCTAGAAGACAAAATTTTATACAGAGTTTTCCCGGATTTGAAACAAAAAATTCGTGAGTCAGTAGATGACGTGAAAATGATGCTGTGACATAAAAAAATTTCTTATACGACCCTTGTTTTAATTAAAAAAAAATAATCTAATACTTTTCAACATATTTTTATATTTTTTTAATCTGGTAAATGGAAATGATTTAGTCGGTAACAAATTATTTTCTTCATTTTCTGCTGGCTCAATTACCGACCTCAGGGGTGTACGATCTACCTCAAAGTCAGATATTACCCACGCAATGACCCGGTCAAATCCAATCGATGAAATAGATTCACAAAAGTTTTGTGGTTTGGTTGCATTCTGTAACATTTCTTAGCTTCAGGCTGCAACGTAACCGCAAAAAATTTCTTGTGTAGATAAACAAACTATATACATTTCTTTCTTCGTAAATTGGTTGTGGAGAGGTATTTCAATAGGTAAAACTTTTAAAAAATGCCACAATAGACCTTAGTCTCTAAGCACAAAGTATCCACTGAAAAAAAATGACATTTGCCAATAACAACTTTAATCAGAGGTGTCAAACTTAATTTTGCAGAGGGCCATATGTTAAATTTTAAATACATAGGTGGGTCAGATTGAAAATAAAGAATAAATGAATTGAATCATTATTTTATTTATTGAATTATATAAGTATATAAGATACGGTTGTTAAAAATCATGTCAAAGTTATAAAAGGTGGTATGTTGAGCTCGAGGATCCAGATACTTGACTTCTTTTAATTTTGGCAATCTTGTGCGATGTTTGTTCTTATTTATTTTCATGACATCTGCTCAAATAAATAGGTGCTACCAAAAATGCAGAAACTGCCTGCATGCGTTCTTCGATTCCAGGAAAATAACCCAAACTTTTGAAATATTGTTTATAAGATGTAAGACCGTTAATTTCATTAAACTTTGTAAATGAACTGGTGCATGTGAAGCTTCAAAATTGAATGGATTGTTGAAAATTGGAAATTCGTGGAGGTCTTCAAAACTATTGTTGAATTCCATGATGAAATTTTGCAGAAATTGAGAATATTCATCAAATTTCTTTTGGTTCACCTAACCTAACCAAATGATTTTAAATGAGGAAAATGGTTCAAAGTTTAATAATTTACCTGATTTTCCCACAGCCTCAACTTTGTTTCAAAGGGTTGGATATTAGAATACATTTGAGAGACAATCAGATTTTTACCCTGTAACTTTATATTCAGATCAGTCAAGTGTTTATTTATATTTACCAAAAAGGCACAATCAATCCACCAGCCATCGACATAATAAATTGGTTTGCCTTTTTCTAACATGAAACCTTGGGTTACGTAATGCAAAAAGTCTTTCTGAAACTACTCGTTAACTGAGTCAACGAACTTCTATGAAATAAGGGACATTAGAAAACTTTTCATCAAAACATTATTAAAATTGCCTGAACTGTCGCAGTACAATCAAAATCCTTCTCCAACCGGATACCTTCGATTACTCGACACAACTGACTCACGTCGCGCCGACGCACTCGTTATATGGTTAAAGAAGGTTCTAGTCTAGACTCTAAGCGCGTGGAAGATTCTATCGTTCTCGACAAAAATAAAAGGATATTTCCGCTTGTTGCTAAGAGATAACGATACTGTCTTTTTCTCTCTCTCTTGTCTAGACACGCGCTACCCTTGAAACTACTTATAAACATCCTAGACTTGAGAGTACGAGTATTCAAAACATCGAATGAAGTTTAGAAGCTTTAAAAATTGATTCTTTTTTCTGTGACACATTGCGATCGCGAGCCTTAATGGTACATTACTGCCTTAATTCTTCCGCTCAGAATGAAGGCAATTATCATTATTGAACAAAAGTATTGAAAGTTAGTTTTCTTAAATAATTTTACCACTTAGTTTCATCCCCAGTAATACATTCACGTGACGTGCATTGTTACTATTACAAAAACCACTATAATCCATTTTAACTTTTTTGGAAAAGTGGAAAAAACTTTATGTCGCCCAACATTTTGCTTAATTCAGTTTTTTCTTATGTAAGACATATTTTATTTTATAATTAGCGAATGTCGGCCAAAAAAAATTAATCAAAATTTTTATAATATTTCAAACAACAACGTAGTTTTTTCTTTTTTATGAAAAATGGTTGTTTTTACGGAAATTTCTATGGAACTGAGGATTTCAATATGTTTATTTATTTATTTTTAAACAATGTTAAGCTCTAATAACTACAAAGAAAATCGGCATTATTGTTTAATCTTCTGCGCCACTGCTATTGTCTTCATTGTCTATTTCAACTTCACGTCCAGTACTAGTACTGGTGCTGGGCTGAGCAAGGTTTGATTGCAGATTGAGATAATGGTTGACAATCTCGGGAACTTTCAGACATTTAGCAAGATTTCGTAGAAAACCTAGTTTGTGAGGTTTGTTTTGAATCTCACCTTGATACAGAGGCTTTGATGTTAATTCAGTACCAAGCTACTTCCGGTTTCTCAGGCACCTGTGTAAGATTGCTTACATTGTATACATATAATCTACTTCAGCACTTATTTTAATCACTCTTACTAATTTTATTTTCATAGACGGCTTTAGATTTGGCTTAAAAAATGTCTTCAGAGCTTCAGCCATATCAAAAAAAATATTTTTGCTCTGCTTTCACAATTTTAAAAGGAGAAGGCTTCTCTATTGTTGCTGATATTAATCTATCCTAGTCAGACTGTACATCTGCAGTGTTTTTCCTTTTTTTTCCTTCAATTAAACTAAAATCTTGATAGTTGGGAGGTCGGGAATGTCCTCGAATAGGAAAATAATATTTAATGGTTTAATTTTTGTTTTACCCTGGGAATATATCACCAAACAACACTAAGTCTTTGTTACTTATATCTGCTCTGTTAAAATAATGCAACAACAAATTTCACCAGTTTGAATGTGGAGCAATGGCAAATTTTGCATGTAATCACATAATAAGGCCTTGCTTTGCTTTAAGTTTACAATACCTTTTTATCTCATAGAATTTGTCAGCCTTACATAGATGAAGATTTTTCTCTGTTTCTATACTAACAAGTCAGTGCATAAATTTAGTTTTGGTATAGATTTCGGCAGTCCAAACTTAATATTAAATGATGTTAAAACTGACCAATATTCCTTGTAGGATACATTAATATGAAACTTTTCTAAAAACATTTTATACATTGCTTTGACAGAAAGTGTTCCTGGAAGGTTTAATCTATTTGGATTTTTTCTTCTTGAATAATGTGATTGCTAAGCTTTAAATCAACTTTAGATTTTTATCAAATTAGCTACAGATTTCGGTATTTTCTTGTGCCTGTTATTATGCCTTCCTCGTCTATCGTGTGGTGATTTACCTTAAAGCAAAATATCATTTCGTAGTCTTCGTCTAGTAACACCAAATATGATTAAAAACGCCTGGATATTCTTTGCCTTCCATTCTTGTAAGGAAACCTTGTACTGTTACTAAACGATTTCATTATGTTATTTCCTTCTTCCACATTTAGTTCATCATCACTTGTATCACTAACTTTTCTGGATCTATCAAGCCAACTAAATAAGAATCTTGTTCATCCTTTGACGCCATGTTATTAAACAGAGTTGTCAAATTCTCGTTAATATTTTGAAAGCACTTTAAACGCGAACAACTAAAACAAAAGATCTACTAGAGAGAGAGAGAGTCTTTGGTTAAAGTTTGGTAGGATAAGATGATATTTATAAGGGATGTGCTTTGTTTGAGTAGGCCCTGATATAGGAATAGCTCCTCTGCAGGCATGGGGAAAAGATCTACTAATAATAATAACATTATATATACCTATCATCCACTAACTCTAGCGAGAACTTGTTTTCCCACATGATTTATATGTACCAAACCACGTACTTCATTTTTCTTTATAACTGTTTCTTTCTTTACATATTTTTTCTTCTTTTTCTGCCAATGATGCTTTTTGCGGGAATTCGGTTGTACCATGAATGTTTTTGTAGAACTACTTGATCTTTTGACAACTGTAAATTCGTACTATGGTTCTTTTTGTAAAATCGAGTGTCCATTTAAACCGCGAAACTCGAATTTTAAGACTGTGGTCGTTTTTGTAGGAAACGCCTCAATTAAAAACGTTTTATGTATTAGAAAAAAATATTGAGATATTTTTCAGATAATTTAGATTTACAATACTTAATTAATCGAATTTCATGTATGCTTTTAACTCCATTCCGCTTTCAAACTGTTTCTCTTATCAATGCGACAATTATACTTTGTATGTGAAACATTACAGAACTGAAATTCCATTTCAAGAGCAATAATTCAGTAATTGTTTTGAAAGAATTTGTTCTCGCGTATTGGGTGGGCCAATTCAAAAAAATCAGCATTAAATCTTGTCGAGTGTGGTTTCTCATAAAAGATTTTTCGCAATACCATAAATAACCGTCAATTTGTAACAAACTACTCAAGTCTTTCGCTCCGAAAAGGACAAATTATAATGTAAACATTACATTTACCAATCAAATATAGATCGATTACACGTCCAAGTTTCTTAACAAAGTCACGTCTGCGGATGTTTATGAATACCCAAAGAAAATATATACGTATTTTTATAACCAACAATTTAATAAAACTTGAAATATTTATCTACAGTAGCGCCCTGTTCACACGGGGCGAATTTTAACCATCCAGATAGATGGTTACTTGTAATTTATTTCCTTCAATAATCTTTAAAACACAGTAAAAATTATACTTTTTGTCGAAAATTCTTACTTTCGACACTATACTTAAGATAATAAATGCATCATAAATTCCATTCCACTTAATTTGATGTTACATGAGGCGCTTTCTCTCTGTTATTACACACCTGGTCCAAATTCACTTATATTCAAAATATCACAATAAGCACGAATGTTTCTACCAATAAATATGTTATACAGGGTAAATTATAGGAATGGAAGAAACTATAATTTACCTATATAGAATAACATCATTACTATTCAAAAATTTGAATTAATTCTAAGTTGCTAAAAAAAATTTTTGTTTTAGTACACACCAACAGAGTTAGAACCATGAGATAAATATAGTGAAGAAGAAAAGAAACGCTTTTCCTTTAGTCCAAGGCAGAGCAAATTAAAATCGTTTCAAAAAAAACCTCCCTGAAATGTTCCAATCAAGAATTCAATCAGTAAAACAAAGATGAATTCAATGAAAACCTGGTTATGCGAGAACGTCACAAGACATGATACAATAATTATTGAAGATATGAATGCAAAAATACGAAAAGAAGGACTACTTAAGCCGTGTGCCAAGAAAACACACCTCGCACGAAACAACTAACGATAATGGAGGGCGAATATGTAGTCGTACGTGGTTGATACCAAGGGAAATCAAATAGTTCCCGTTTTGATATCGAAAAGAAGATGAAGGATGATACAAGATGTAAGATCATACAAAGGAAAAAGTATCATGCAACGCAGAAAGTCATTAGTACAAAAGATAAAGAAAAATATCGATTGGTTTGACCAGAAATTTGCAATGATATAATTGAGTCGAAAATTATATTGAATTTTTTAATTAGGCAACGTCTTTACACTTCATGATGCAGTCATAAACATCACATGACACAATATGGTTGACGTACGATAGTGGACATATGACATACAAGATGGCGGACACCTCTCCACATTACCCATTGATGACGTACTTCCTTTACTGAGCAGATGTAACTGATCTACTATGATCACACTTATAAAGCATCATTTGGAAGAAAATCAAGTGGACAAAAATCCTTGTCGTGATAAAAAGAAATAGAAAGAATTTGAGTGACAAAAATTACCGAATAAATATTATATGTGTAATATAAATAAACATTTAATGAATGATTTTCTGTATATACTACTCGATTTCACAAAAAGAGTCGGTAGCTCGATCCCATACTTGAGTTTAATTAAATGACATAACCTTACTTTCCAGTTGTCATTCGAATATGTTTCTAGGTGGTACAAATATGTTAATTCGTGATCTTTTCGAGCGTGTCCAACATACATATATGTCTTGTCAGGCTCATTATCATATACACGTTATACTTTGAATATTTTATTTATACAAGAGAAAACTACTGGTTTCTACCTAGTTCTGAAAGTGTATTGAAAATTGTAGTTAGTTCTTCTATTTAATACCGACTTTAGTTAATGGGATTTTGATGTAATGTTGGGATACATTCACTTCATGCTATCTAACAAGCATAAAATCAATATACAAAAAAGTGCAAATTTCATTGAAATCTACCATCTTGAGAATTTCAAAAAAATATCAACATGATCTCTTCTGAAAGTATATATATGACTGAGTGAACATGCGGTGTACGCACGCAGTTTTGGTGGAGAGAGAAAAAAATCGGCTGTCAGCTCCAAACATCAGATCGCTTCTAGTGTGAACTCCCACGGAAACGTATAGTCAGAGAAAATCTTGGAGCGTTTACTGAAGCAGCGTTGTTCAATCGAAATTTTGTGTAAAGTTTGATGAAACGGGCGAAAATACTCACTAAATGCTTAGGGATGCCTACGGTGATGCTGTCATGGCTACATCGCGTGTTTTTGAGTGGCACAAGCTGTTCCAAGAAGGAGAGAATGGAACGAACGAATATTTGTCGCGAGAAAGAAATTTATTGAACAATGATCGTAGGATGATTATCAGAATGATAAATTGAGTATTGCTCAAACCTTAGCTTTGGAGATCTCGACAGGTCCAACAAGCCATGATGCAGGACCTGTATGTGTACGAAAACTACAAATGCGAAACGTTGCTATTTCGAAAAATTCTAATCGTTTTTACTATTTTCCTAATAGTTTTAATCTTGAAATCGATGCCCTGTATATAGACCACACTCAGACTTCTTGTTCTACCTAAAAATTTGAGTCTTATAGTACATAATTATGTCTTTTTTCAAAAATTTTGCATGTAAATACTTGGCGACTTCAAATCCGCTTACAAAAACCGGTTTCTGTTCTCGAATAGCTTTTTATAACAAAAAAAAAACAAGGAAGGTTCGCGAAGAGTATAATTGAGATATATTAGTTATGAAGCAAGAAAAATAGGTCAATAATGAGTATGTGTGATCCCAAATAATATAGACGGCGTCTCAACTAAAATAACTTCTACACTAAGTAATTAAAATGCATAATATAAGTAATGACTTTTCAAAAAGTATTGAGATACGTGATCTTCTTACCACCGGTCTTCGCTTTAACTTTCCCCTATTTTCTCCTTCGGGAGTGTGATACGATGATGGTCCCAGAAGTACCTGGTCTGACCTAAAGATGGCGATGGTTGCTTGAAACATATTAGAACTGTATTAGAAAGTACACAATCTATACAGCATACGGTTCAAATTTAAAGACGCCACGTTGTTTCGTATTTGTTTGGCGGCCATCAATAGTGATCATCGTTATGTGATAAAATACTTTTATTTGAAACGCCCAATCCCAACCAATATTATAGCTGGGTGAGACTGCTTCTTAGTTATCAATAGAAAAACATTGGGTAGCAAAGTTTAAACTAGACCGTACGACCTGCCAGGACCAGCATCCCAGTAGTCGACCAAATGAAGTGACGACTCCAGAAATGCTGAAGAAAATCCACGAAGCGGTACTGAATGATCGTTTACTGAGAGTGCGCGAGCTAGCAGAAATTGTAGACATTCCAAAAAGTACGGTACGTCGCATATTAACTGAAAATTTGGACATTGTGTGCGCATGATGTAATAAAGCCAAATTTTTGCGCCGTTTTATAACCATGGATTGAGCGTGGGTCCATCACATCCATCATACTACCCGAAACAAAAGAACAATCAAAACAATCAACTGAAAAGGGAGAACCGTCTTCAAAGAAAGCAAAGAGCGTTCCATCTGCAGGCAAAGTCATGGCGTCGGTTATTTGGAATGCGCTCGAGATCTTGAAACCGGCGGGTATTATGCAACGTTTGAGTGAATAAATCAAGCAAAAACAGTCGCATTTCACTAAGAAGAAAGTGATATTTCATGAAGACAATACACCAGCTCACAAATAAACCAAAGTTTGAATTGCTACCTCATGCTAATTCCCCATATTGAGCCCTCTCGGATTATTTGCTGTTTCCAGACTTGGAAAATGGCTCGGTGGTCAAAGATTTTCCAAGATATTTGTTTCAAAAATTTTGTGACTTCCTCCTTTCCTTATGTCGACAACTTTCAACCGCATGAATTTTTACTCGAAGATCAACAGTTTGGGAGCCCACCGTGCAGTTATTTTACAATATTGAATATGCTCGTGGATAGACTCCACACTGCCCATACTAATCCGAAGCTTACCGGACATTTTCAAAATATTCGTCCTTCAAAACGAATATTGTCTGGTATGATGCTAGTACGAGCTCGACAACCATGCGATTTATCTTCGACAGCTTCGCGGCTTTCTTTGAAATATTTAAGCTATTTAAATATAACGGACGTACTCAGGCCCTCACTACCGAAGAGTTTCCATGTTTTTAATGCCTTCCACACCAACAAACTAATTAAAATAATTTGCGCAACGGCAGTCGGCACTTGACGTCCACTAATAGTTGTAGCACGCACGTGAAAAGTGATTTCACGACGAAAACTATGCCACACTGATTGTAACGGACCTAGATCCGCGAACTTCAAAACATATAGGCACGCCATCTACAGCGAATTATCTCTAATTTCTATTTCATATTAATGTGAAAAATCATAAATCTACCTATCCAACTTCTACTTACTATTGTATTCGTTAAGATTTATTGTCAACTGACCCACCCCTGATGGGAACCAACCTCGTAGTTAAGCGATTCCATATGTCTCTTAGACACTTGAAGTTCCATTAACTTATCAAATTACTTATTCTTATTTTTGTACTGATGTGAGTCTAACCACCATAAATATAACTAACTTTTGTATATAATAGGATTAGTATTTAAGAGAGCGTATATACGCATAGTGTGTTCATAATAGTCTTGACATCCAACGAGTACAGTAGTCAGATTATTGAAACCATTTTATTTATTTATGTTTTTTGTTAAGTAATGAATTAAGTTATTTAACTAGCGTTTCATTTGAACCTCCCTCGTACTAAAAGTGAATCGCAATATATGAATTATGCAAGATACGATGTAATGATAGATTGCACAAATTTTTAACAATGAGATAAGTCAGCAGACATAGAAGTAAGTACCAACAAAGTTATAACTAATTTATAATATTTTCGTTATTCACTTCAGTGGTGATGGGACTTGCTTCAAAGTATAAAAACCTGAAAATTCGACAATTTTTGTCTGTAAAGACGATTATTTGGTATTACAGCGTGTGTATGTATTACAGAGTTAAATATTCTATAAATATGTTCGTATTCCCTTGAACTTCCAAAGTCGAAGTGGACAGCTGCTCAAACCATGAATCTTCATGTACAAATAACAAAAAAAAAACATGACTTATTTAACTTTAGACAACAAAATCTAACTAAAGTTTGCAGCGCGTATCAAACTGAGGGAGAGCAAATATATACGACAATCTTACAAAATATGTGACTCGGTCAGTCGTTTATTTTTATACGTTTTTAATCTTATTTGAACAACTCTATAAAATTCAGTATTTATGATTAGTTAGAATATCGTAAATAAATCTATTCTTGGTATTTCCGTGAATCTTTAAATAATATTGAGCTTCTGGTGATCTCTTGATTTCGGTTAAAAAGATATTTATTAATAAACATCGACCTCTAAATGTAATAAATAATTGCTACTACCACTACACTCGCTTCCGTAATAATTTATGATTTTTTCCGATAGTGGGGATGCTTACATCTTAAAAACTCAATGATCGGAAGCAACAAATCTTCAGAAGCTCCTAACCTAAACTAACCTAACCTAATCTAACCTTACTTAACCTAACCGAACCTAACCTAATCTTTGTCAAAAATCTAGCTCAAAATTGTATGAAAGGATGATGGTATGCAAGATCAGATATAAAAAATTTTTTCGTTGTCGTGAAAGCTTTTCCAAATGTCCGTTATCTGAAAAAAGGTAGATAAATCTTCAGAAGAGTGCCAAAGCGGATAAGAGGATGGTGTAAAAACGCAACTGAAGAAAATTCATCTACCAAAACATGTGAAAATTGTTTTCTGTATGGAAAGCAATCCAAAATAAAATGTTAATGTTGATTATATGCCATAAAGGATTTTTTGTTGTTTCCTAGAATGCATTAATTGATTATTTAGAAGCTTGGGGAATGAAACATGTATTTAATCAGTATTGCTACGAGGAAAAACAGTATTAACTCTAAATTTTATAGTTTTAAAACATAAATTTCAAAGTTCTCTACAAGCTGACTCTCCTTCAAATAATGCATGCTCAGTTTGAATTTATTATTTGGGTAATCTGAGTAATTTTCGTTGTCATAGGAAAAAAATTCAATCACAGACTTCGTCGTCAGAATATTTAGCAAAATGTCTCTGGGTATCAATAGACGAGTATTCCGTATATTTTTGTAATGTTTCCCCATTTTTTGTACGGAAAAAAACTCGTGGAAAGCGTGGGGCAATATAATATAAGTTGCATTAAAACGACTGACTTTGGAGGAAGGTTAATTATTTGAGTGAAATAATACGTAGAAGTTGTGTATAAATTTTAAAATTTTTTCAAAATTAATTGCAATGCTATAAACAACAGTTTCTTAATGTTTACAGACCAATTGTCAAAATATGCAGTCATCAGAAAGACTGAAATGCGGTTTCTAGGAGATACGAGTTTAAAATGAATAAAAATATCCAGTGAAATATGTTTTTACCCCTTCATTTTCAATACAGTTTTTCTTTTTTGCAATTCAAGCGTTCCGCAGCAAAGTGATCTGTATCCGGCATGTATTTGCAATTAGTGAGGGTTATTATGTTTGAAAACTATAAATTTTTGTGAATATTTTCGAAAATAAATGAATGTGTCAAAGCGTTTGTCTCGCTTATATATGAACCGCTCTCGTAATTTCAGCCTTAAGTACCAAAAGCCCGATTTCACTGACTTATTGACTGGACTAATATGGTATCGCAGACATATTTTAGATAAAACTTTGCTGAACGCTAAACTTTAGGTAAATACCAAGAAATGTTACGAACAAACCAACCGTTTATCAACACCTCAATCTAATGAAAGGAAAAATTGTTTTTTCAGCACGTTTAATTCCTAAATATTTACAGTTAAGACAGAAGCTATCAATTAAGATTATTTATTTCCACTATCAAGACCGTGGTAAATTTTAGTTTCAAGTCGATATCAATGAAGGCCAGAGGCGGCTCAAGCCCAATAGTTAACAATCCGTAACTTTTACAGGGACAACCTGTACAATCTAAAAATGAATTTTTCAGTCTATTTTTCAACAAAAAGTTACTCTTTGTTTAATTCGATAAAATTTATGGTTTAGGAGATATGTAGTATGATTAATCGTTGTACATTCTAAGGAAAACGTTCGCCATAAAGAAACGGTCTGAAAAAAGTCATCATAAACTGTAATTATTTAATCAAAATACTAACAGGAGGTATTAAAACACAAAAGGGCACTTCTACACACTTCCAGAGTCTACGGAGGATATTTCTTTGAGTATTCCAAGATTCTGACTTATAGCGTCGCAAATAAATGAATCGATGATTCAGTTATTTGTGTTTACCGGTAATGCATATACTAAGCTTTTAATATATCCCCCAAAAAATGAGTCCATTTTATTTAATTCGGGGTAACGTGGAGTCCATACAATTCAATGCTTAAGATGATATGTTAATCGTAACTTTAGAAGTACCTGACCTGCCAGTTGGCAGTAGTTGCTTGTATTGGAAAGTACACAATCTATACAGCATAAGTTTCAAGTTTGAAGACGCCTTCAATGGTGAACATTTTTAGTGGTTATCGTTATGTAATACAATATTTTTATTTGAAAGACCTTATCCCAACCAATATCAAAGCTGTACTTGATTCTACTCTGGGTGAGACTGCTCCTTCGTTATCACCAGTGTGCGAGCTAGAAGACATAGTAGGCATTTCAAAAAGTGCGGTACATCACACATTAACTGAAAATTTTGACACGAGAAAGCTGAGCACAAAATGGGTGCCACGTTTGGTCACAATGAAACAAAAAGCAGCATTGTGAAGATGTTTCGATCGAGTGTTTGGCAACATTTTACATAAATAAAGATGAATTTTAGTGCTGATATATAGCCATGGTTGAATGGTGGGTCAATCAATCAAAACAATAGATGGAAAAGGGAGAATGGGCTCCAAAGAAGCCAAAGACCGTTTTTCCGATTTTCCAACAAGAGGTGATGTGAGCAATTAATGGGAGGGAAAAGTGTATGAAGCTAAAAGGAGATTACGTTGAAAAATAAATATACACTGGCGAGCAAAAAATTGAGGTCACTTCAGAAATTACGAATAATTCAAGAATTGCGAATAATTTTAACGTCAATATTGATAAGGATTAGTGGGCATTAAAGAAAATTTTAGCGATTGTAAAGTGTAGTGATTTAACAGGCCCATAATGCCTTTAGATCGGATTGCTGTGGCAAGAATTCTTGCGCTGTTACAAGATGGTCGAGGGCAACGTGAAACTGCAAGAATTGTTGATGCTAGTCTTTGTGGTGTGCAAAGCGCTTTCTGGAGACTGGCCTGATCACTACAAGATCACAAGAGTTACCACTCAACAATATGACCGTTTTTTGGTGTCCACAAGTTTGCGGAATCGAACAGCTACTAAGCGAAATCAGTTGGAAGAAGTGAGAAATGTCAACGTAAGTGAATGGAACGTTACAAGAAGACTTCATGCTGCTGGAGTGTCATGCAGAAGAATGGCTACAGGCACCCGTTGCAACGCCACCATCGGACTGCAAGATTGACATATGCCAGAGATGGCGTTCGTTGGAATGATGATGACTGGAGCTGGCTATTGTTCTCAGATGAGACGCATTTTTGCCTCACTGTGTCAGATGGACGTCGACAAGTGTGGAGAAGACCTGGAGAAAGATATGCTGAAGTTTGCATTGACGAGCGTCTTCCATTTGGTGTGGGTCAGTTATGGTTTGGGCGGGAATCACTGCACAAGCTCGTACAGAGTTAGTCTTCACAGAAAATGGCTCCCTAACCTCTCACAACTACATTACGGAGGTGCTAGAAGACCATATTGTGCCTTTCATAGTGACTATGGGGGAACGTGGCATTTTTATGCAAGATAATGCGAGACCACATACAGCCAGAATTGTTGGGGAGTATATGGATGGGGTAGAAATTAGGAGGTTTGACTGACCAGCCCGCAGCCTAGGCATGAATCCCATAGAACATTTCTGGGACGAGTTGGAACGACTGATTCGTAGACACATACCAGCACCAAGAACTGCCCAGGAGCTGAGAAGATTGCTGTTGCAGGGATGGAATAACATCGACCAGAATGTGATCCGCACTTTAATTCAAAGTATGCCGCGCCGATTTCAAACAGTTATCAATGCAAGAGGAGGGAATACACGTTATTAGTGTCAAGTTTTTTTTTTATTTTGCTCGTTCCATATCTTCCCTAACAACAAAATGTTGAATTTCGCCCAAAATGTTAATTTGTTGCTTTATCAGAATAAATCATTAAATAATTAAAACTTAAAATATCAAAGATCATGAAAATTTTAAGGTGACCTCAATGTTTTCCTCGCCAGTGTATTTCACTGTTCCAAAATTTTTGTATTTTCTTTGTTGGGCCAGGTACTTCTGGGACCATCCTCGTATTGACAGCAGAAGAAGGTAAAAAGAAGAATTAAAGATTTGGAAGCTCAACGTCACTAGCTCTGTTGTTAAATTTTCTTTGCTTGTTAATGGCGGTTTATGAATGATGAAAGATGAAAAAATTTAATCTTGTCCAAATAATAAAAATCCTGGTGTCTAAGTATATCGCTAGACATACCAGCACTAAATTCAGTATCTCACTTATCATTGTATACATATTATAACCACATGATAACGATTAATCGCGCGTGCGCCAGCGGCGTAGAAATGACACTAAAAATACTTCACAACTACTATTTTTATATCTAGTTTAAGAGATAGAAATAATTGGTACTGGGAAAAAAAGAATTGTGATTGAAGAAAAAAATTATGGTAAATAGACAGAAGTCGAAGTTTATAATGGAAAACACCATTAAATAGTACACAGGCGAAAGCTATTTCACTTAAAATATACGTTGAAATAAGTACGAAGTGAAACTACAAGAAAAGCGACATGCAATCTATTCCAACCTGTAAACCTAAAACAATCCTTTGAGCTTCTTGGATACCAATTCAAAGTTGATCAAATAATTCCGTAGAATAATCTAGCAAGACTAAGTTGAAATTTCTGCAACCGTTGCCGATATTTATACTGAATACACCAACACTCACAATTACACTGTCTGACACGCGTTTCTATAACCAAGATATCGTCCTCAGAGACTGAAGAAACTGTTCCTGAAGACTATAACTTGGTTATCGAAACGCGCGGCAGATAGTTTAATTGTGAGTATTGGTGTAGTGGTGGTGTATTCAATAAGCAAGACTAATTAGATATTTTTAATTAGAGTCCTGATCATTCGCGAACCAAGCTTGCCAGAACATTACTGTGCTATAAAAAAATGTTTCAAAAAACGAATATGGATCAGTTCAAAAAGTTTAATACTAAAATAGCTAAGAAATAAGCTAAACTTTCTCATTGAAGTGGAAGTATCTATTGAAAGTAAATATAAGCCGAAGATATAACGCAGGTTCTGTTGGAAAATAACTCGGAATTACCTAGTGACAGAGTTTCTTGCTATAACAAAGCGATACAAAGAATATTTTGAGCTTATGAGAGCAAGAAGGAACCATTCAAGATACTTGAGTTTGTTAAAACATAGCCAGTAACCTCTACTGTCTTTCTAACCTTATTTCGATTATCCAGATGAGAATAAATGGTAGAAAAATATTGAGAGGGGTCAAGCCGATGAACCACGAATTTGGGAAATTCAATAAAGCAACCGAGTAGAAAGAAGAAATAGACGAAGACCTGGAAATACTGGAGGCCACAAATAAAGGACTGTTACAAAATCTATAACAATACGTAAATTAATTATATTTTCTCATACAGCTTGGTGGCTTTAAGAACCTCCACGATTTTCTCCATTTCCGTTGGGCACTTAAGTGTCTCCTTGAGGTTAGTTTTCATATCGAACTGTTGATATGCGGTAGAGTATTCTCTGCAGTCGGTGAGGATGTGCTTAACAGTCACAGGAACGTGACAAGTTCGGCAGACAGGACGACTTTCTGACGACATTAAATAGCCGTGAGTAAGTTTCGTGTGGTTGATGCGAAGTCTTCTTATTGTCACAGCTTCTCTTATATTCAAAACTGCTGAACTGGGATTTCAGGATGATTCTTTGTGGCTTCTTTGATATGGCGATCTGCACATTCGTTTCCCGCAGTTTCCAGTGTGTGATTGAAGCCAGATGAGAGAGACTGTTATATCAAGAGCAATGAGAGTTTGGTAGATGTCACGTTTTGGAATATTGGATGGTCGATGAATATGGTTGTGGAGTTTTCTGAATTAAATCCTTTTTCTTTGGTTCATTCCACTACGTTTATGTGTATATTTATCTATACATAAGGATAGTATTCTCACAGTAGATTTCCATAAAGAAACTGTGTTATCGTTTCCGCAATACAGAAAAAGAAAATTTTATCTATTTTTAGATTAGCCTTTTCTAATTTTTTGTGAAATTGTATACAAAGATATGTAATCATCCATAACATGATAATAGCTAACTACTAGACTCAGTTTGGTGTATCTTTTCGGAATTGAGGTTTATATACTTGAGGTTATAGCTAAATAACTAAGATATCGATACATTTACAATGAGGCTCTAAAGTTCGTTACCAGTTACCTGGTAACTAGCTAGTTTTTTAATGTTTATCAAAATTCTAACACTTGACACATTAAGTTTAGATATCAATGTGAATGACGTGAGATAGTAATGTCAAGGATATTCGCTTCTTATCTAAATATATTTATATCCAACTACAGTAAGATGTAAGCTTACATCTGGTTAACAAGCTACCGATAAAGAACTCCATCATTCAATTTATGTTTACCCAAATATTACCAGAAATATTTTCGATATCTTATTCCATTTACCAGGTTTGATTTTGGAAAAATGAACATGAATTACATACAAGAAAATAAAAAGTTGCTTCAAAGAAGAGACATGGGAAAAACATTTTCTTTGATCTGTCTCTTATTTTTCTGTTTGCTACTCTCTATGGAATTACAAGTTACAATTAGTTTAAGTTAAAGTTTTTGATTCGAATTCAACCTTATAGCGATATTCTGTGTGTAAGTATCTATCTCTTCAAACTACGAGGGTTGCTACTTAAGTTTTGAGATATGGCAACACAATTTAAACATTAATCTTGTACAAAAAATAGATTTAAATTGTGAAAATTCTCATGCCATGAGTTTCGTCGTGTGCCTATCAACTTGCTACGACTTTTGGTGATGAAACACTGTCTCTAGTGCTTTACTGGTTTTCCAAATTCAATCGTGGTCGCACTTCGCTACAGGATGAATTTCGTGAATGTCATCAAAAATCGGCTGTTGTACCGATGCTGTGCGTAAATTGATATTGCAAGATCGTTATGTGACATATCGTGAGATTGAGAATGGTTTCACTTACATACATTTTATATTGCAAGAAAATATGGCTGTCAAAAAGATTTGTTCGTGTTGGATACCGCATAATTTGACAATCGCTCAAAACAAAGTTCGTGTGGATTGGCGCGCAAAAAATGTTAAAAAAATTCAATCGGGGTGATTCAAAAGACGTCCTTAGAATGGTGACAGGCGATGAATCATAGATCTATGCATATAAACCTAAAACTAAACGAAATCGATAAGAGGAGCCAAACCAAACAAAAGTTGTTCACTCACAAAACACTTCGAAGCAAGGTTTTTCGGAATAACTGGACTAGTCGCCTCCGTTCCATTAGAGCAACGTAGAACTGTCAATTCTGAATGGTTGACCACCATTTGTTTGCCAGAAGTTGAAGAAAATCCAATCGCGGTGCTTCAAAAGACGTTTATAAGATAGTAACAGGCAACGAATCATCAATCGACTGTATGGGCCAAATGGTCGCTTGTTTTTTCTAAATAACTGGACATGTCACCACCATTCCATTAGAGCAACGTAGAAGGTAGAATGGTACACCAGCATTTATTTGCTTAAAATGTTCGAAAAAATCAATGCGAGCTCTTACACCTCAGTTCAAACAAAACCGTTTTTGAACAATTAAAACATTGGTGGGTCATCCGGTTTTTAAATAGAGACTGTTCGTGTCAGGCGAAGTCTTAATAGTAATGAGATCTTTGCCTATGGTAGAATGTAAAGCTTGTATATCTGGACCTGAGGTACATCGCTACTAGGTGGCAATTTACTCCAAACTTTACCATTAGCTCGTACCAATTTTATGTTTGAAAAGATAGGGTAATAGACGGTTTTTCATTAGTTGTTCAATTATCTTCAACAGGAAAGGAAAATGACAGTAAAGCCCCTAAAGAATTCGTTGATTAGAAAACATAAAACGTTAATCATCACTTCTGGAAAATTAAAAAATAACTTAGCCGATAATTCATCGATGCCGCAGGTCTTGTTTTGAATGCTGAGTATGGTTTACTCTAGCTCAAATCTATCTACAGGTCTGAGGAGGAATCAACTGATTCCTTTAGAAGGAACGAGAAAAGAAAGAGCTTCACGACTTGGAGTTATTTAAAAACTAATGGGGAAGCGGTTGATGCTTTCAAATCACATGTTTTGGAGGTACCTCAATCGGAATTTATTCAAACTCGAGCCAAAGTGTATTGATCTTAATGGAGAATCTTTTGAAACAAATAATACAGTCATATCAAATCATAAATATTTTATGTTATTTGTCTGTTTCAAAAGGATGTTCTGGAAAGCTTTCTGACTATCTTCCTTCCATCAACCTTCAGATTTAAATTAGTGTGTATCAATTTAACCGCCCTAATCAGATTTTTTAAGACTCCAGCGCTTGGACAAAAACTGATAGAAAAATAGAAAGGAAAGAAATGTTGTTAGTGTATAGAGACAAAGGGGTTGAATAAGAGATTATTCAACGATACTGCAAATTTATATAATAACGAAAAGTATATATATATATATATATATATATATATATATATATATATATACTGGGTGTAGTTTTAAAAGAAGTTTTCAAAATACGTAATTTTATCTATATATTTGATTGACTGGGGGAAGAAGGCGTGGTTTTTATGTATTTAAGTCAACTGGGTGGAGTTTTTACATTTACTTTGACTTTAATTGATTGACAGTTACTTCACATATAATTGTGCCATTTAAATGCACATTTTTATCAACATTCTATTACTGGTGCATATTTTATTAGAAAATGGCGGAAAACAACCAATTAGGAGTACCTACTATCGGTAAGTGTACATTTTATAGGTAAGTACCGCAAATTAACAAATGTACTTCCAATGTACTTGGATTGATTAATCAGTTTAATATTAAAATTAACTCGGTGACTAATTGATTAGTGCAATCGACAATTCAATATTAAATTATAATTTTAATTAAAAAATACAAGAAAAAGAGAAAATAGCCAGAAAACATAAATATCTTGTACAAAGGCTGCTTGACATAAAACAGAACAACTTGCATGCGAAGAATGCCAAATAATGTATCTTGCACGTTAGTAAACATAAACAAAAACTCTTGCTAGCATACCATGGTAACTACTTAACAAAACTAACTCCTTTTCTCTCCTGTATAGCTGCTTCATTCAAAACAGAAATTGAAAGTATTACTCATTAATATCTCTAAGCTGTTTAACTGTTATTCCAAAAAAGTACGAGGATGTAGAAGAAGATGTAGAAGAAGATATAGAAGAATATGTAGAAGAAGATGTAGGAGGAGATATAGAAGAAGACGTAGAAGAAGTATTTGGCCTGACTTAGAGATGTCGGTGGTTGATCGTAATTTGGTGATGAATCTGTTCTCTGAATCACAATATGAAAAAACCGCACGTTTATTGGGATAACAATAACCGTTTCATTAGAAATATAATTTTTTCAATTATGAATAACAATAAGTGACAAGAGTGATTCTAAAAAAGGGACCCGATGTGTGAAAAAAAGTTAACGATATTCAGTTTTTCAATTTTTATTTTTGTCTTTTCTTCATAAATTTTTAATAAAAAGTAAAAACACACTAAGCACTGAAACTAAATCAAAAACATTCCCGCACGCCTTTTAGTTTTGAAAGTGTCACTTTCCCGCACTAGGGCGGGAAAGTAAAATTATTCAAATTTTGACTTTATTAGATAGTTTTTTACTTCGGAGGTTATAACTATTGTTACTACAGGTAAATAAATATTTACGAAATAGTGCATCAAATAAAATTTAAACCTTTTCTACCTTTTTGTAGCATTTTTAATTTTTTGAAAATATAAAATAATAAAGATATTTTTTATATAACCATGTACCTACATTCTTCAAAGGAGTATCACAAAACAACTATCAAACCACCCGGGTTTGATATCAGTTGCTATGACAACCCAGGCGTGTAATTGTTACTAAAAGACACAGTTTCAGACGTTCTTCAGCAACGTTCCTAGCAGACTCCGGCGAAGAAATAATCAACCTAAAGCGCCTCTTTGGCTGGAAGTCTACTATTGTTGCTGAGGGCTATTCGGAGGACTCAGAAGAAAAAAATATCAAAAAAAATTCTCTGTAATACAACTACAAATGACTTAAAACCGTTGCCGTCACCGTCATCGTCATCTTTATGCGACCTGCAACCGACGTTATCTACCTTCCAGTTGAAACCAAACTCCACTGGACCGACAATTCTTACTAGTCTACAGAATGCAACAAATTGTGTTTTGAATATTAATATTTATAATAATTAGTAGTTTTTAGTTGAAGTTTTGTATATTATTATGTTTGTTGGAATAAAATAATTTTTGGAAAATGGGTTGGTATACTTTTTTGTATATAGGGTCGTAGAAAAAATGTTCTTAACTAATGCGTAAAGTGTCTTTCCCGCACTTGACCGCTTGCCCGAACTCCGCTCCGCGTCGTTCAAGACAACTGTAGTCGCGTGCGGGAAATTATCACTTTCCGCACTTGTTAGAAAAATAAGTATTCAAGTGCTTACATAGTGATTTTAAGCCAAGTTTCTGATCATTTTATCACATTTCCAAATAAATTAGTTGGACATTTTTGGCACATTTGTATTAATATTTCTTGTGAAGTGGAAGTCATTTTTTAAAAAACTAGGCCACTTTCATTGGCGACCCGCACCTTCGAGGATGATCCCAAAAGTACCTGAAAGGGGAGAACCGGCTTCAAATAAGGCAAAGACCGATCCATCTGCAGGAAAAGTCATGGCTTCGGTTTTTTGCTACCTCATGCATTCTATCCGCCAGATTTTGCCCACTCGGATTATTTTCTGTTTCCAGAAAAAAGCCAGAAAAAATGGCTCGGTGGTCAAAGATTTTCCAACAATGTCTGCAGTTAATAGCTATTTTGTGGAGCTTGACGATTCTCATTATAAAAAGGGTATTGAACTCATTATATACTTACCTTTTTTCTCTGAAGACGATGACTTGACTATCGAAATGCACGTTAGGTTAGGTTAGATTACGTTTGGTGAGGTTAGATTAGGTTAGATTACGTTAGGTAATGTTAGGTTACGTTAGGTTAGGTTAGGTTATGTTATGTTACGTTAGGTTAGGTTAGGTTAGATTAGGTTAGATTAGGGTGAAACTGTAAATGTTGGTGTTATGTTAGTGTGAACAGTGTGTTCATTAGTATGCAGTAATCTAAGCTGGGCGTTCGTAAAGGAATGCATATTCTGAACATAGCATGCTTATTGGAAACCTTCAGAGGATACTCAGAATTTACAAGTAATGTGTTAACATCAACCACCACGGATAAAGCTTATACGAATAAAAATTTTTGTCCATATACACTTCAAATTAAATTATTTTTGTTTGTTTCTCGTATTTGAAAGTTTTCTAGCAATAAGTATCTGGAATACCTTCATATATCAATTTTCCGATTAATAAAAGTGGTAGTTTATTATTACTACAAGAAAGCAACCGATTGGAATTTGAAAAAAACATTCTCAGTAGTTTTTTGTGTATATTGCAATTATTTAGTATCGATAATCACTTGTATAAAATTGTTTTCACTGATTGCTACCTTGATACGAATCACATACATTTGAAAAATAGTATACTACGCATTTTCTGTGATTATAATTTTTTACTTCAACGCCTTTCATACAAAAACTTTGTCAGAATGTGAAGAACCAAAAACAATTTAAGAATCTCAAGCATGAGCAAGTTTCCATATAAGGAATTGTTCCTTAAACAGTCAATGGTATAAAACAGAGATATCATATCATAAATTCAATAAATGTACGAGATTGAACGTAACTTAATTTTATATACGAGGTACAGTCAAAAAATCGATTAATTTTTATAACAGCGCTTACATCCTCAAGTTAGTAACAAACTTTACATTCTGTTTTGTCAGTTTACTATAACAACCGCTTCTTCGAGGACTTTTGCAGAAATCGCATTGAGTTTTTTATGAAATTGCCAAAAATTTGAAAATATTTGATATTTCTTTGGCATACCACAAACAACGGTCCTCCTCTTTCAGCTCTGCTAGCTGTATTCTCCGTTTTGTAATAATAGCATGTCCTGTTTAATTTCGAATATTTAGACTCTTCTTGAGACGCTTCTTCTTAGCGTCCTCTTAACGTTGGCGAGCAGCATGGCAAAATGCTCTCTATCTTGAACTATCCTGCTTCTTCTATCCTAGTTCATTCTCTAATATTCTTCAACCAAGAGGCTTATTTCCTTCCGATTCCTTCAACTTTACCCATCATAATCAACTGGAGGATACTAAACCGGCTACCACGCATTTTATCCACCAACTCACCAACTCACGAACCGCATTTGGTCTGTTAAAGACTGCATCGTTTGTTTTCTTAGCTGTCTATATAACCACGTCAAAAGCCTCTAAGCGATTAATGGTACAGATTTTTAAAGTCCATGGTTCGACATCATATTAGAGAACTGACCATATGTACCATTTGATCATCCAATTCTACATTTTATTTCTTTACCGGGATCTAGTTGTTTAGTAATGTAGCAACAAAGATATTTGAAACTGGATACTCTTTGAATCGTTTGTCTGTTTTCCTGTAGCAAGACAAGCGACTAAATACCGTATATTTTGTTTTAGAACAATTGATGTTTACACCCATCTCTCTTCCCACTCTGTCATTGCAGTCCATTCAAGTCCTCACACAGTTCAACTGTATCGTCTGCGTATCTGATTGTATTTATAACATTACCGTCCATATGATAAGTTGTGTCTAGCTTGCTTAAGATCTTATCTGAATACGAATTTAACAGAAATGGTGAAAGTATGCAACCTTGTCTGACTCCCCTTCAGATTTTGCATTATTCTGTCGATTTTCCATTGATTCGAACTCCTGCCAATATAATTTTTCAATGTTCCTCACGTCGGAACTATCAACTCCTTTTTTACTTAATATATTTATTAATTTGTCATGTTGTTCCGTTAGTTCCGGCAATATATTCAGTACAAAAAGTGTTCCCAACCCATTTCTGAAGCCGAATTGAATTTCGTCTTGATCTTCTTCGCACTTATTTCTGATTCTACCGTGGATGATTCTTAAGAATATTTTTATAGTGTGACTCATAAGACTTATCAGTCTTAGTCGCTACAGTCCTTTGGACGTTATTATTTTGGTTATGAATTTGGATTTCTAGACTCATACTATCTTTTTATGGTCTCCCTGTTTGTTTAATCCCTAATTCCATTCAACTGTTTTCTCTAATTCTTTCAACGTTCTCTAAACCATCTCATCAAATCTTAATTTCCTAGTACTTGTCCACTATCATGACTCTTCATTCTATCACTGAGGCTTCACTTGTCGTCGTCGTTATTATTTTTGTTGTCTCTTCACGTTCTGTAAATTCTCATCTGACTTTGTGTACTCATCATAGCCTCATGAGTCCTTGTTTTCTGTTTCGAATATCTGATATTGCTACCTTTATATTGTTATAGACAGCTAGTTTACATCTAATCGCATCTTGAGCTATCATCACTGATTAACTCGTCTTAATGCTCATATTTTATGATCTACCGTTGTTTTCATTTTCATTACCTATTTCATCTTCGTTCTCTGCTACTAGTAGTGCATCATTAGCATAACAACAGTTTTAATGATTCTGTAGCCTGCATTGACCTTATTAACGCTTTCTAGGATTCTGTTCATGATAATATTGAATAGAGCAGGGCAAAGACTGCATCCTGTCTTATTTTGTACATAATTTATACTTCTGTGGACAATCCAGTTCTGTTTTTCATAGATACGTCCCTCAACTTACTTTATCAAGGGCTTTAGTGGACACAACAAAACATAAACAAACATAGGGTTGTTGAACTGGATTTTCCTATTAATTGCTATATTATGAATTTTGTCGACATTTTTTGTTAACTGTAAGGTTTAAGCTAATTAAAATTGATAGTTAGCAGATTAAAAAGTTTCTTTCCTCTCATTTGGCCAGTGAATCCAGTGATCTATTTCTTCTAATGATTCCTTCGCATCACTCCCTTAATTAATCTTAGATTATTTACACAGATACCATGTGATATTTGATATGTTTTGTTTTCAACTTAGTTGACATTATTTGTTCAAAAATATAACTCATCTTGAAGCAGCTGCGCTTGTTGTAGTCATTTTGTTTACCAAACATACCGTCCTAAATCTTAATAAATTCTCACTAATATCTCTTGAGTTTCGTGACTTATCACTTGTATGAAATATAAACGTCTGCATAGAACAAACTGACTAATAATAATCATACCACTTATCAATACTTCGTGATACATACCGGAGAATAAGAAACAAAGTTCAATGCAAAATTGATTACATAGAAAAATCTTCTCAAGGAGAATATCGAGTATTTTTATTCTTGCTGTAAAACTTAAGGCGTAAATCAATTATACATGATAGTATAAACCGTTGGTTTCCAAAGTTTTTTGTGCAAATACGTAACCACCAATTTCCAAATCTCGATAAAAACATGATGATTAGATCTATTCATGGAAACTTGCGTTGTGGCTGAGTTTCAACGACGAATTAACAGTTTTCGAAAAAAAATTGATAATATAATCAAATAAACAAATTTTTAAATTAAATCTTAGTTGATTGTGCTCTGAGTGGATATTAAAAAAACAAAGTTGGTAAATCGAAAGAATCACTTCATCTAAATTTACTTTTTTGAGGTCTACAGTGACTCACAGCTAAAGAACCAATCAAATTTCACAATTTCGATTCAGAAAACGTCCCATATAATAAGTTTTTTTGTGTTGTAGGTATTTATTCAAATATATTAATAATTACACTATTATTCATTATTGTTATAACAGTCGTAGTATAATCAAAATGAAACACTTATAAAACTTGTAAGGGATGGTTTTAATTAGAGGGATGTGCTTGGTAGTTTGGCAGGAATAACCACCAGGTTCCCCGTTCTGTAAAGCCGTTTACAATGGATCCCAATGAAAACAAAGATGCTGAAATTATTGAATTTTTTCTATCCCTTTCACAGCTAGAACTTCTGATTGAAAAATCACCATAGGGCAAAACGCTATCAGGGTAGAGCTAAATCCTCGTAAAGCCGCTGGATACGATCTAATAACAGCTAAAATACTGAAAGAATTAAATTCAAAGTGAAACAATTTAAACTACTTCCCAAACTAGGTAAGCCTCTGGAAGACGTCAAATCATATAGACCTATAAATCTGCTACATATAATGTGCAAGTTGTTAGGAAAACTACAAACAATCATTGACCAAAGTTAATACCAAATCATCAATTTGGATCCAGATAAGAGCACGCAATAAATGAGCAAGTTCATCGTGTAACTAAAAAAACCAAAGATTTTGAAATCAGAACATATTGTTCTGTAGCGTTTTTAGACATCACTGATGCCTTTGATGAGATTTAGCATGATGGCCTTTTATTGAAAATCAGAAAATCCTTGCCTATTAATTACAACCAATTCCTTCATTCCAACCTCCATGATCGCTATTTCTGTGTTAACTACCATGATGAACAAACATCACTTTACAAAATAAACGCCGAAATTCCTTAAGGCAGTTTATATATTCACCAAACACCAATAATTGGGTTTGAAACTAAGGGATTTATCTTTAATTATCTTTAAAAAACTACTGATATACAAAACAATCCTTAAGCCCTACTGGGTCCCATTGTGAGGATTAGCAGCCAACTCCATTATTGAAATTTTAGAGTTATTCCAATCGGAGGTCCTACGAATTTGGTTTGTGCCAAACTTTGTCATAACTCGTGATTTCCAACAGTTGAAGCGGAAGTAAAAAACTCATAACTCATCCATAAGTGGTGAAACCAACAGTTTAGCGTAGACTCATAAAGCATATTTCATACAATCTAATTAGTAGGTTTTAATGAGTCTTAGCGTATTCCCATTAGCCAAACTTAATTGATCTAATTATTAATTGATACTTTTCAGAGAAAGTAATTAGTGGATTAGTCAAAATTTTTGATACCCTCTTCTACATGTTACTTTCAGCTATTCATTAATGATAAGCTCGAGAAGCTCCTCTGGTAGTATCACATTCTCCACTTCCGTTTCATCAGTGGTAGTTACATCGACAGAATATCTTCAAATCTGATTTTAAAATCATCATGTAAGGCAATCAAATGTTAAACGTATGTCAGAATATCTTCAACAAGGCATTTTATCAGTGACAAGTTTGAAAACTGTGAAAATTCGCGCCGACCATTATTTTCCTTCATAAATTTCCATTAACCAAGAAAATCTGAAATTACACTCTTTGTTTTCATTAATTTGAGGCTGTCCACTTGTTCATTTTTTGAACAAATATCTCAAGTCCGCGATGTCTGCTTTAAAACTGATCAGGTTTTTTTTTCAAATCAGGATTTTTATTTCCCTGAAACTCTGAAAATGAGTAAAAGAGAAAATAAAATCTTGATAAACTTGCACTTTTTGACAAGCAGCAGTATGTAACAGCAATCGTTGGAAGTCTTCTTCATTTTGATCACACAATTATGCAAATAAGCGCGTATTCAATGCACTTGTTCTTATTTTGTTAACTGCATTAATCACAAATTTATCGCTAGTAGTTGTTGACGGTGATTACCTCTGGTAAAATTCTGTTAAGATTGCTTATTATCTCCGACCATGGAAGAAGCTCCATCTGTTGCCATCGTTTCTAAATGGAATCGATTTTTTCTCTAAAAAATCACTCGACGCATTTTACTGAATATGAAATGAGTTTTTACAAGTAACAGTATTGATAGAAGTCAAGCCAAAATTTTAGTTCTTCACTATCAAAACCAAATAAATTTTCATGGATTCGATTATGGACCCCCGTTTTTTGTCACGCCCAACGTAGAACCCCGTTGAGTCTCCCGTGGACCCCTGGGGTATAAATTAATTGTGCTATCGAGAAAGAAATTGGGAAATAGTGTCCTTTCACCTGAATACAACAGACGTCATTATTCAGTTGTTTTTTTGGGTATAAAGACAATTCAATTTCGAGACATTATTGATCTCTGCAATCAAGATGCAAATAACTTAAATGGGACGCATTAAGACCGTTTGACTTAGAGCTAAAAATATTTTACATGATAAATCTTATACGTTGCTCAATAATCTTCAAGATTAGTACCATAATATTATGGATACTTACTTTTTACAAGGTGTTTTACCCACCATTTGCCATAATCGAGGGAAATATCCACAGAGGTTGGATCGATCAGCTGATCTGATCGACATTTGGTTGACTGTTAACCTATATGTTCCTAACTAGATTTTTCTCTAGAACTGCAGCTGATAAAGTTGCAATTGCTAAACTAAGATGATGCAAAATCGATTGAAAGGAAATGCAGCAGATCTTAAAATAAAAAAAGAAGTACAAATAGAGAACAGTAAATTTTAGCACGAACAAGAATGTAAAAGAAACGACAGGATCAAAACTTATACAAAGAATCGATACAGAAACTATTGATAAAGAAGTAGACAAAACTAATTGAGTTGAAAAGATTAGCAGAAGACAGTGACGAATTGAAACGTTGGGTATTCTTGATACCAATGTAGCTTAACATATTTTTGTGTTTTCTAAAATATACAAGGTAGTACTTTTACAAATTGAAAACCTTTCAAGTCATCCATTGATATTGATTTCACAGAAGTTGTTGAAGTTGAAACATTCATATTATTTTTTCTTATATCATTAGTTTCTATAATTTGAAATTTAGACTATTCCATTTATGAAAATTTGGAATTCAAATTCGCACACACACAATTCATATTCTTATTCTACAGGATACAGACAGATCGATTTATAAATATTGCTTCAAGGCCCCACAAATGTAAGTACATAAATTCATTTGAATATTAATTCGCTTGAGATTCGCAGTATGTTGATTTTACTGTTTTATTAAGTAAATTTCTATAAACGGAAAACTATACAGTTTGTCCCAAATTTGCATTAATAAAACTGTTCTGCAAAAACCATTTTGGTCTAAATTTCTTAATAGAAATTGAACACATAAGAGAGAATAGAAAAGTACATTCAATAGAATATAATATATACTTTTGAAGTTGAAAATATAGAACGTACTCTAAAATTTTGAACTAACCTCAATATTCTCAATTAGGATTGAATTATTATACAAATAGATCCCATATACCATAGGTGGAGAACCTGCGGCCTCCGCGAGGTTCTTGTGCGGCCCTTTGCCACCTAGTAAAAAATGGTAGAGTTCGTTTCAAACAACTATTGTACATCAACGCCATGACAGTTGCGCGAAAAATCCCGCCAAAGACAGTCATATTGTAAGATGACGTCAGAATATTAGTCTGAAACGGATCCTAGCACACATGAGCGAGGCTCTGGCCCACAGACCATCCGTTTCAGACTTGGAGACTTAATGTTAATTTTTTAAACAGTTTTCAGCGCCCCCAAGTTGCTAATAGATTTTCTGATTTTGACGAGCACACTCCTCCTATGAAACTGGCATTTGAACCACATTTAATAGATATATCCGAGGCTCCTGCAGAACTACAAATGGAGTTAATTGATTTAGGGGAAGATAGTATCATCAAATCCCTTTTTAACGCTAAAAAGGATCCCATAGAAATCTGGAAAAATGTCTTCGAGAACATGCTCGCCGTTTACTTTCCTGCTTCGGAAGTACCTACTGTTGCGAGACAACATTTTCTCTCATGTCAAAAATAAAAACAAATTTAAGAACGCAAATCACAGATGCACATTTAGAGGATCAATTAAAGCTGTGTGTTACGAAGCTTGATCCAAATATACAATTACTGTCAAACAAAAAACAAAGCCAAATAAGTCACTAACTTAGTGAATAAAAAAATATGTTTTATTGGATTCTTCTATAATATTTTTATATTATTTCATTTGTATATTTATTATTTTTGTATATTATTATTATTTAAAATTTTGTAGTATTATATTTTTTTTCTATATAATCCAATAAATTGTTAAATCTATAGAAAAATTATAATAATTTCACAATAGTCACTTTCTTAGGTCAATCAGCTTATGTGGCCTCTCTTATTGCTGCCTAATTTAAATGTGGCCTCTAATGGTAAAAAGGTTCCCCACCTCTGCCATATACCATTAAGTATTGAAGCTAATACAGTATCTTAAGAAATAAGTTGGTTTCTATCCATCTTCAACTATTCGATCCAAATACGTTTCATAATTCAGTTAATACTATTAATCACAGGATTGCTTGAAAAACTTTTTCATTTTAATATTTCCCTAAATAGTTTCGGAAATCGTATTGGCTTTCCAACCCCTTACCATCTAAAAAGATATCTGCCTCCAAAAGCCTACTTTCAAACAATGGTACTTGAAGAAGCTGACGACTAACTTCATTTTTCTGATCTTCCATCCATCCATTTAGTTCGTTCTTGATATGATATACCCGTTTTTAGGCAAAGTTCTATGCTTCCTCATTACCTGGTTATCCTGGTAGCCACTTCGTTGTGTGTTGACTGACTTCCACAGTAGTATAAAGAGTTTGCATTTTCGTTTAAGCGAATTTTGAACCATCTGTATTTCAAAGAGATCCATTTGGAGCTTACGGAATATGTTTATCGATCCATGATTAGTAATCTAAGGTTTCCTAACTTGGACTACTGAAATCGCCACAATATTCCAATGAATTTAAAATTTTTCTGCTGTAACAGTAGCTGCTAATCGATCTAGATCAGTAAATGGTGAAATTTTAATATATTAAAATTTCGGATTCACTCTAATTTTTTTGCAAGAATCATTGATTCATTTTTCATTATCGCCCAAATGAATAGCATATTACATAAAGAAAGAAGAAAAAGAAAAATTTCATACAAATGTTGTAAGCGAGGCCGTGACAAGAAAATGCATTCTATGGAGTTGTCTACGTCCTACGAACAAAAACGGAATACACTTAATTTGTGAAGATTGGCAATTGATTTTACATAAAATGAATTGAAACTAACTTCCTTTTATGTATGGAAATGTAAGAAAACAATTGAAGGCGTCTCTACATACCAAAATCATTTTACAATTTCTTTATATTCAACCTAACCTAACAAAAACTATCAATTTTAATTATTCTATTGATTTTGTTTGTTTTTATACCCATTTTGTCGTAAAATCAACATGGCTGACACCTATTCATCTTTTGGTCACATTGATTTTGATGGAAAGTTTTTTTTGGTAATGTAAACATATTACAATGGAAAATGATAAATTTAAGAACGTAATTTCGACCTCTATGGAAAATTTTCACTTATTTTTGAAAGGAACGGTTTTTTTGCTGGTTTTGAATGAAATTTCCACCCATATTCTAAAGGAGACGAAAACAACACCTAAAATGTTAAATAGAAATGAGTGTCAACTCTCTTTTGACGTAAAAATATATATAAAGCAGCTTTGAATATACTACGCGGTCCATATGTTTTAAATAAATTCAATTTCAGCGTTATTAAGTACTATGTGAAACAAAACTGAAACTAGTCAATTTTTATTCTTAAATTGACAATTTACAGTATGAAAATATTATCCCCCTCCAGCACCCCCTCTGAATTATAAGTATCTCCTAGAAAAGGGGGTCGTGTGGCACCTTGTTGGAAAGGGATTTTAGTCCTTCTTGATAGATTTTGGAAATCTCGTACCACATTTTGTTAATTTCTTCATTTATCCTAACTTTTAAATTATCAGTATTGCCTGGTCTATTAAATTATACTTTAGAAATAATCTTGTCGTATCTGTTCAACTAAACATCAGGAAAAAATCTTTGAAGATACTAAAAAACTAAATAAACAATTGATGTGAATCTAGTAGGCTGCTGTCATTTAGGTATTGAAGGTTACTAAAAGATGTCAGTATAATATTTAAGCGCATATTAAATTTCTCATTTTTCCGAGACTCAAAGAACAGACTGTAAATATTTGAACAAAGAAAATCCTCACTGGATGTATAAGGATCACACTTAATATCCTAAGAAAGTGAACATTTGGGCTGGTATCATCAACAATAAAATTACTGGTCCTTATTTTTTTGAGGGTACAGTTAATGGCGAGGTTTATCTGAATAGTTTTAATTAACTTCTTAGCCTACAATACAGACTTTTTCCTGATGTTAATCATCCAAATGAGATAGATAGATCTATTTACTACCAATAAGACGGAGTTCCACCGCATTTAGCAAATACAGTTAGAAAAAGTTTTACCCAATAGGTGGATTGGAAGACATGGAACGATCGTATGGCCAGCTAGATCCCCCGATTTGACTCTATAACTTCTTATGAGGTTATTTAAAATTTAAAACCTTAACTATATTTTAATATACCAGATAATTTACAACAAATTAACAAAATAATCCCCGAGGTCGTACAAAATGTAGAAGAATTCCAAAATCGCTTCGGTTATTGTCAAGAGAATGGTAGTTAATTTGAACATTTAATTTAATTGTAAATTATATTGGAAGATTATCATTTTTATCTTCATTCTACGTAAAGTTTTGTGATAGAGACATTATCAAAATTTTACATCTTAAAATTCAATTTTCTCAGTTATGATTGCACCAAATTCAAACAACTTTATATTGATGACCAGAGGACTTAAATTCCTTTCCAACGAGGCCTCACACGACCCCCTTTTTTATTTAAAATTTTCGAAGGGATGCTTATATTTATTATATTGTATTTATAGAGACGAAATATAGAACGGGTCCTTACTGCGAATTGACGTCATGTGCCAATAGATTTAATAACTTAGCTATAGAAATTACTTTGGGTGAAGTTTTAAAACAGATTTAGGATGTGTACAAAAGGCATTATTACTACTGTACTATTAGTACAGTACAGCTAGAAATAAACAGTAATAAAACTGGAACATAGGTATCTCTATGTCAAGTCAAGTAAACCTTAAATAATTGATTACAAGAACCTATTGATTAAAAATGGTGTTGAATACAGAAGAGAAAGTGTAGAGCATTATTTAAGCTCATACGGAATCGGTTGACGTACGAAAATGATCCCAAAAGTTGCTGGTCCGACGAAGAGAATACAAAACTTTTGGAAAAAAATTATTTATTTTCCAATGTAATCTCTACTAGCTCCTTAACTGCCAACATCACCTTTCATTTGTCAAGACATGTAAATCGATTTCTGGGCTTTTTAGACCAGATGAGATTCCAGTAGTTCACATGGTGCAAAAATGAGTGTCTGGTGTGCAGTTTCGGCACACGGAATCAATGATCCGTACTGTATCAAAATTGTTTCAATTGACATCTCAATTTTCTAATTATATTTGAGGTTGGTAGCACGAATTTTTTTAAAAAATAAATCACACTAATAAATTTTCATCAGTAATTTCAATATAAATCTAGTTACCAACTAGCTTGAGATAAGTGAATGACAAAGTATTCAATTTTATAAATAAAATATTGATAAATGGTTAAATTATTTATTAAATAGATAATTAGATATTACTTACTATATAAATCCATTTTGCAATATATTAATTATGAGTGAAACTAGATCTTCAATGGGTTATAAAAAATATAAAGGAGCTTAACGAAGTCATAAATTTCATATAAGTCTTATGGCAAATTAAAAGAAACGCGAAAGAATTACAAAAAAAGAAACATAAATTGAAAACGACAGAATTAAATAAATCCCACGGAAGAAGCGAGTGAAAACACCGTTGCCACCTTTATCAAATTATAGTAGTATAAGTGACATGTAATAGTTTGGAAATACTGGGCGTTAAATGAACGATATTTTTTACCTTATTTTATTTTAAATACTTATCTGAAAACAACGCAAAAAGTATGAGAATTCAATTCAGAACATTGTATTTTCAAAATAATCATAATACATCGTAATTAAAAACATATTAGAGCTAGCGGCACAAGCCAATGATTTAGTGATTTATTACGAGCAAAATCCAAGTCGAGTATTAATTTTTCATGGAATTACGGGATCTCAAAAACTGTAATTCATCATATTCTTCTATTTTATTTCGTCAAAACAGTATCAATAGTAAAATATTGGTTAGTTTAAACAAGGCCGTACGTCCTGCTAGGACCTGCATCGCAGTGGTCGATCAAATGAGGTGACGACTTCAGATATGTTGAAGAAAATCCACTGGATGATCGTCGAATAGAAGTGTGCGAGCTGACAGACAAAGTTAGCAATTAAAAAGTGCTGTATATCGCATATTAACTGAAAATTTAGACATGAGAAAGCTGTGAGCAAGAGGGGGGCTCACAATGGAACAAAAACAGCGTCGTGGAGATGTTTTCATTGAGTGTTTCACAGAAATTAAATCGAATTTTTGCGCAGTTTCATAACCATGGATGAAACGTGGATCCACCACTTCACACTCGAAACAAAAGAACAATCAAAACAATGGACAGAAAAAGGGGTACCCGGCTTCAAATAAAGCGAACAGTTTTCCGTCGGCAGGAAAGGTCATGGCGTTTGATTTTTTGAGATGTGTGTGGGATAATTTTCATTGACTATCTTGAAAAAAGGAAAATCTATGAACGACGAGTTTTATGCAACGTTTTAGCGAAGAAATCAAGCAAAAACGGCCGCATTTGCCAGATTTAGCCCCCTGGGACTATTTTCTATTCCCAGACTTGAACAAATGTCTCGGCGGTCGAAGATTTTCCAACAATGAAGAAGCGATGTCGGTAGTTAAGGGCTATTTTGAGGACATGATGGAGTTAAAAGGAGATTACGTTTTCTCCATAAAATTTTTTGTGCTTTCTTTGTTCTATGATACCATCCTCCTACGGCCTAAAAATATAAACAGCAAAAGATGTCGGATGTCATACCATCAATGCTGTCCCGAAACTTGTTGCAGAATACCTGAAACCGGAAAATCCTGAATATACAGGATATGGGCTAAGATGTTCTTCGGCAACCATGTTGGTCGAAAGCAGCGCTAATTTCCTCACTCTGAAAGGACACGGACGGTGGCGTTCTTCCTATGTAAATGAATCCATATAAATAAATATTTAACCCTTATAACTTACGACATTCTATTAGGGAAATCAAAACATCTGCGAACCGTCTACTTCAACATCTTTAGTTCTAAAGAATGAAATACTGAATACAAACTCTACAATAGATGTTACTATCGATACCATCGATTCATAAATATATTAATAATGTTGTTTTCAGAAAAATGTTATAATTTGTCTCACAATTAATTTTAACTCACGGAAAAAAATCGGGCAAATTTTATTGTGATTAGCAAAAAAAGCATAGTTGTTGAAATTTAAGACCGAAGACGAATCCGTTCAATGATCTCTGTAAGCCCCAATAATAAAACCATCAGAGCAGCAATTTGATAATAATATTCGCTAATTTTCAATAAGATAAGCTACAAAATGTATTATAATTATTTTCACTTTATATTCTTCATATTATAAATTATCCAAATCATAAATTATTTTAATGAAGCAATTTAACACCGGGAGTTGGTTGAGAATATTATTTAAAAAACTCTACAGATTTACGCTTCCTAAACTTCTGTTTTCGCGACACCTTCTACATAATTACCTCGTGAAATCTTTTATATTGAGTTTTTTCCGCAATCTATATCAACTTGATCTGAATAAAATTTATTTGATGACTTACCTTTAAGTTCTGAGTAAGAATGACATTCGTTCATGGAACTCATGTTGGCGGAATTAGTAGAGGGCATTTCACTGGTCGAAGTTAATTTAACAACTTTAGAAGACGGTTGAGGTTGTTCGACACAATGCGAATTGGTATAATCACAATCCATCCTACGTTTAATGGAGGTAATGAGTGGCGGACTTTGTTCAGCTAAAGGAACCGGCGTCAATTTCATTAATTTGGTAGGAAGCGGTTGTTCGGAGCATTGCGAAGAACCGGAAGAATCACAATCAACGCGTTTTTTCAAAGAGGTAACTAAAGGAGGGCTGTGCTGATCCAGAGCGAAATCCTCCTGATTTGCGTTTCCGGTTCTTAGCATGGCTTCGTCCTGAGCTTGAGCGCGTCTCAGCGCAGTTTGCATCGCCATAACCCGCTGTCTTTCCGATGTTAATCTACATTTTTCGCAAATACAATTACGGTACATACAGTATCTTTTGTGTCCTTTAAGAGCGACTTTTTTTCTGTGATTCCTACATCGAGCGCAATTCGGCGGAGTTCTCGGGGTCGCGGAAGTACTAGAAGCGTTTACGTGCATTTTATTATCAAATTCTTGTGAGTCGGACATATTTTAATTCATAATAATTCATACACTGGAGTCACTGCACTCGCACATTCGTTCAGACTGACCGTGAAAACTGCAAGCAACAGGTTCGTTTGCGATTCCACGTGTACCGACGCGAAAATTCACCATGTGTCGACCGATTCCTCGCGAAATCAACTGTCGAACTGTCAGTCTTGCAACCGGCGATGTAAAGTAAGTTGCATTCGTTGTGCAGCGGGGCCGGAGGGGCAGTCATTTACGACTTTAAGCGGTGGGGTAAATGCATGTGCAGGACTGCAGTTTAGAACCGTGTTTTATGTGGTAATAAAGTAGGGAAGTGAGTTTTGATGGCAGGTATTCAAAAGTAGTTTTGTTACAATTCGACGAATACCATGGGGTTATATTAGCCGTTTATGATATTATACTTGTTCAGTTTGTTATATATGTCTCATGCATTGTTGTTTATGAGTTATCACGTGTACAATACTGTTCAAAACTAATATATTTTCTATCCCTTCATAAAACAAATACGTAGGATAAAGAATTAAACGTTTACTTCGACCCCGTCCCATATAGAATTTTACGATGGAGCCAGTATAGGCCCAGACTTGTGCCAAGTATGTACAACTCTGGCCCTACCTTGGAAGCCGTTATTGACCCAAACTTGGTGAGACTCTGGGATCATAACAATATCCCTTGCTTGGTTTGCAAGCCTAGACCAGGCCTGGTTGCCTAGATAAACCCAAGACACTGGTCTGCAACCCTTAGTCAGGCTGGTTGTTTGTTAATAAAATAGTTTTATGAAAAATCTCTATCAATGCACTATGATACTATTTTTTATTATTCTATTTTTCATTGGCTTTGATGCATAAAAGAATTTTATTCATAGATAATCATTACTTTCATTTATGGATAAGATATTAGCACCTTATATAGTTATTCAGAGCTCTGCGCCAAGCCTGGCTGACTATAGGATGGCCGAGGGGGGGCTACTCAGAATTCTACCAAGCCTGGCTGACAATAAAATGGCCGAGGTATGGTTACCCAGAGTTCAGCCCGTCATGAGTGACTTTAGAATGGCCCAGGTAAGGTTACATAGAGTTCAACCAGGTTTGGCTGACCATAGGCTGGCCGACGCTAAGTTACCCAGACTTCAACCAGGCTTGGGCCATTATTAGTTTGCCAAGGCCGGGTTTCCCAGCGTTGGCCCAAGCTAAGCCCCGTCGTTTAAGTCTGGGTGGTTTCTAGATTTTTATCCATACTAACTATACCATCGATAGGATCGTCTTAGAACTTCGTCATTAGTGATTCTGTCAGTCCGGGGTATCTTCAGGATGCATTTATAGAGCCACATCTCAAGTTTTTTGATCATTTGAGCTTTCAAGGTCCGTACAACAGTACTGACCACACATAACATTCCATGAATCCTATTCTGACGTGGAGGTTTAGATTTTTGTTTAATTATTGTAAACAGCTTTCTTTTGCGACCAATGCGTCTTAGTACTTCGTCGCTGGTGATTCTGTCAGGCCAGAGTATCTTCAAGATGCGTCTATATGATATAACTATTGCTTTGTAATTATAGAGGAGTGAAAAGATAGATCTTTTTCTAACTCTTTGACGATTCAATTTCTATTCCAATTTTTTTCTAATCTTGATGAGAATTCTATGGCGAAGTTCACGTACACTAAACTAACTTCCAATAATTCTGCATTTGTGTTTATAGATCACACTTCGTTTAATTTATCTTGAACGCGAACGAGGTTTCAGAGTGAGCGCGAGCGCGAACTTAAATTTTATAAATTAATCTCCGAAACTTTGTAATAGCTTGAACACTACTCCAAGATGCAATTTTATCAAAATGTGTGTAATTTACTTGGTTCTGACGTGATAACTTTCCAGGAGTGCTTGACACTCTTTAACATCATTATAGACAATTTTTGCACCATAAACGAAACGTAGATCCACCATAATATATTATAGCAGTTACTTAGGATGAATCAGCGCCAAAGTAGACTTTTTGGGCATTAAAATCATGACGAACTGTCTTTTTGATGTTCGTGGTGTACTCTACATACTCAAATTAGACTAATAAATAAATTCCCATCAAGCTGAAAATCAATAAAATTGTTTAAAATACAATTGAACTTAGAATTTGAATGTTCCCCATCATTTCCGTGTATAGAAACAATTTTATTCAAGGTCAAAGGTCAAAAAAAATGAGTTTTTCGCAATTTTCAGCGAAATGGTGAGTTTTATGATAAAAATACCTCAGACAAAAATTGTACATCATGAAATTATTCACAAAAAACGTATCCATACTTTTTTTTATACAAGCCACTGTTTCAGAGATATAATGATTCAAAAAGTTGTAAAAGTTGTCGTATTTATTGGCTATAATGATACCAAAGCTGTATATCAACAACTTCGAACTTTAGCAACATCTTCGTCAATTGATAATTTATTGGATGAACTTATGACAGTTACCATCAGTCAACAGAAATTTCTTACAAACACTCACAACAAGTCTAGGTTAATTTCAATGTTGCAAGAAAAGTTTACTGCTGAAAATGGTGAAACTTTTACAACTTTTTGAATTATTATATCTCAGAAATGGTGCCTTGTAGGAAAAAAAGTATTGATACATTTTTTGTAGATAATTTTGTGATCTACAATTTTTTGTTGTTTTGTTGAAAATTGCGAAAAACTCATTTTTTTTACCTTTGACCTTGAATAAAATTTTTTCAATACACAGAAATTATGGGGAGCATTCTAATTCTATGTTTAATTGTATTTTAAACAATTCTACTGATTTTCAGCTTGATGGGAATTTATTTAACTGTCTAAATTGACCGGATTTTTTTTCCAAATTTTCCAAATTATTAAGACTTGGTAATTTTTAAAAGCATATGATTAATCTCAGTAATAAACAAAAAGGTAAGAACCTCATTCGATAAAGACTATAATATATCTTTTAAAAAATCAACTTAACTTGAGACTGTTTTTACTTGTTTCGTCTTTAAAATTTTGTCAATTCAAAAATTTCGCCACTCCTCAAATCATGCCGCCCTACGCCCGGGCCTCGCGTGCCTAGACGTAAATCCATCTCTGTACTCAGTGTGTACGTGAGGAACGAAATAAATTAAAAATATACTAAAACGAAAAACTTTCAAAAAATCATTAATTTCTACGTTACATCACACAGTGTACCCTTTTACACAAAACTGTAAAAATCGTACAAGCCCTTTCCGAGATAATTGAGGCGTTCCATAACTTCCATACATAAAACTCACTCTGTATAGGCCGCGTACATGGTTGTTTATGGCTTATAATTCGTGAATGTGACGCAACCTTTAACTAAAATTTTCTATAGTCTTATTCAGATATTAAATTTTCGAAATTTAATGTCTCGACGTAGGGTTATGTTTATGCCGTTTACTTCTCGCATACATGCATTTCTGTCCTTAATTAAACACTCATATCCCAACTTTACGTCTATCAATGAACGTAAATTCAACTTATCCACAAGATACGACCATAAAGATACTGGTACAGATATATAGTTTATAGTAGCTTGAATTGTGTACCACATATTTGCATATTGTCTGCAGAAAAAGTAACATAGGTCTACAGGAGCTGGTTAAATAAATCAATTTTTCTGCCTCAAAATCACCCAGTCTCAAGAAAAACATATTTCTTATCATATTAAGGGTCGAAAGGACAAGTAACTGACGCAATTGATATGAGTAATGAAAACGTAATCAAATATATATCCAATGGAAGAATCACAAAGAAAATATGGTCAATAGACAAATTATTTGGTACACATACCTGTGCTTAAAACTTATACTAGAGGACGAAGATGAGAAACGAAATTACTATCAAGTATTGTACAAAACAGGCAGCGATTTATCGAAATTGTGGATATCACTAGATAAATTTCAAAGAAATCTATCTCCATAACATCGAATTTTTCCAGTTATACCTTGTCTGTATCTTAGTATGCTTAGTAGCAGATCAGCATCTTTGTTAAACTGTGGAATATGCTGCGGATTATTTTCGTGGCATTAACAAAATCACTAAAATCCTCAACCGTATCTCAGATTATAATTAATCTAATATAAACTCAATAACCAAGTCGAAGTAAATTTGTCAAAAGAAATAGAGTCTGCTGAAACATTCAAACTTCTATCAAAATAATATCAGATAGCTCAATCAAAAAAGAGGCGACAGCAGAATCAATGTGCTCCACAATCATATATCGGAGAAGCTATTAATAAGTTAAATAGCATTCAAAAAATTTATTTTTAGAAACAGAATTTGATATTTGGTGCCAAAGTTTGGCCAAACAGCTAAACAACATGGAGACTTTTAAAGCACTGGAATTGGAAATGTATACGGAAAGCTTGCTTCTAAATGTCTGAAAATTCAATCAGAATCTCTCAACGCATGCGTATATATATATTTCTTACTTACTTCAAGTTGAGGTCGGAATCTTTTCCTGCAACCTTCAGAGTATTAATTAAAACTCGTAATTTGAGTGTCAATTCATTCTTTGTGCAGACAAAACCTCCAAAATTGAATAGACAAAAATTATTGGTCGAATGTAAAATGCTTTGGGGATTCCGGACTAATTTCATTGTCCTCACAATATGCTGAAAAATATTTAAATTTCCGTGAAAAATATTAATTTTTCGCAAATTAATCGTCGAAAAGCAGTAGAGGTGATAAAAGCTTTCAAAACTGCTTGTCATAAATTGATCATAACCAAGTTTCAGCAAAGATACATCTCTAAATACCTACAAAACATTTTATGTGGGCTCAGGGTTCGGTACTAGGTGAAACTTTAGCATGGAACTGGCAATAAATTGTACTACAATTGCATTTGCCGACGATTTAGTACTAATATGAGCTGCAAAAAGCGAACAAAAGTTTACCTTGAACGTTAACGAGAATTTAAAGTAGATCAAAACATCGATGAAGGAAAATTGGTAAGAGGAAATCAAAACAGAGCCAATATATATAGTTTTGTCCACCATATCCTAGATATGGATTTTGCAACGGTTCCGGTCCATCAAATACCTTGTGTGACTAATCGTTACACTCGTGATCTCATCCCTGCGTATTCAGTGTGATATGGACGCTTAAAGATGACATCATTAATAAAATAGAAGCGTTCGAGTTATGGTGCTATCTTAGAATCCTCAAGATCCCGTGGACTGCACATACTAGTGATGGAGAAGTACTCAGACAGCTGAATAAGAATCGAAAACTCCCAAATATTATCCATGGTAACTAAGAATTGATTTCTACAGAATGGAATGCCTTTAGTACCTTAAAAACGGTATGATCTTTCTTTCCTGAGTATTATTTGAATCTCCATCATTTTTGAGCGTGGCTAGATCTAGGAATTGAAAAACGATATGATCTTCTTTCTTTTGGGTGGGTAGATCCAGAAAGATCGCTTATTTGAGCTACATATAATGTAGTAACAAGTGTGATATACTGAAATTAATAATAGAACGAAAAATCGAAGGAAAACGTGTACTTGCTCGCAGATAACATTCATGGTTACAAATATACACGCTTGGATTGGTATGAAGACATCGGCTTTAATTCGCACAACTCAGGACCGAAATAAGTATGCCGAAATGGTCTCCAGTTTTAAGAAAAAATATTTCTTTTCAAATGTATGATATTAAACAGGACAGATTTATCATATGGAAATTGGACAATATTGGTTGCAACAGTTCATCTTCTGATACCGATTCTGATTTTGATTCGTAGAAATACTGAGAATTTATATCAAAATTATTATTTGTGAACGTAAGGTTGTTTAAAAACAATTTTATATTATATTTTTTTTTATTTTATCAAAAATTGATTTTATTCATCCTTCAAGAGCAATAGAATCATTCCAACGCTTCTCTAACTTATCGAAGCCGTGCTTGTAGAAGGATTTGTCTTTTGTGTCAAAATAGGCTACAGGCTTCTTTAATTGAGCTGATTTTCTTGTCGGCGAGATCACTTGGGGCCAGATGTGGACTAAGCGGTGGATGAGGAAGCATTTCCAAGTGAGGCCGTTTTACCAAGATTTTTGCATTCAAACGATTCAACAACTCTATGTAGTATTAACTACTGATACTATTCCTCTTCTGGAGATAGTCAGTGAACAATATTCCTAAAATACTGAAGTCATAATCTTCCCAGCTGACTGTTGTGCTTTTGGACGTTTCGGACGTGGTTTACCGGTTACAGTCCACTCAGATAATGATCGTTTCCGGAGTTTCCGGAGTGACTTGATGGATCCATGTTTCATCCATATCTAATTTATTACATGTAAACATGGCCAAACACAGTTCTAAATCATCAACACGTTGTTGCTTTGAAAAAAGTTTTCTCATGGTAAAATGTTTATGTAAATTATGAACACACTGCCTTCTGATATCTTTAAGCTATGTCATTTTATGATTAGATATAACCAATTTTTGTACTTTTCTGATATTTTCTAGAGTAACCACCTGAATTGGACGACCAGAACGTTCACCATCATCAGTGTCTGTAGAACCACGTTTAAATTCATTAAGCAAATAAAAAATGAATCTTTTCGATGGAGCAGAGTCCAGATAAAACTGAAGCCATTGCTGAGCTTGTACAGTATTTTTTTCTCATCGAGAAGCAATGATAAATTCATTGTTTTGAAAATAACAGAAGTAGTTTCACTTAAATGGCTGAAACTTTTTTCTAACAATTCGAAATGTGAAATTTCACTCAGTTGGTACTCCATAAACGTCATATGGATTTGACAATAAAAGCTCCTTCTATATGTCGGTCACACAATTAATTGAGTGATGTAATACCTTGTGAAAAAATGAAAAAAATTAGAAAAGATTGCATTTTTTTGCCCTGAACTGTCTTAAGTTATTTCATACGAAAATACTCGATATATAACTTGAAAAAATATTTTAACTGGCCACTAAAAAACTGATACTCCTATGAATTACAAATTCTTCATCATTTTATTACTCTCTTATTCATAAAAATAGACTATACTATTTTCAATGTTTTTAAGAATTATCATCTTGAAGAACATTTTCAAACGTAGACTTTCTTCTTTAACATGTTCAATTTATTCTCAGATAGGTTTACGTGAATTTCTTTGGATTCAAGTTTATTAATATTTCTGTTACCATAGTGTGACGTGCATTTTTTAATTCATATGATTCAGTACTAACACCGTATTATGAGTGAAAAGCTCCTCTAAATCAAATTTTAGTGTTGTTTCAACAGATAACAGGATCGCAACTCATTCAAAGTACATAATCAAGTAACAGATCCATTATTCTGCCAAAAATTACTTGCACTGGATCCGTATGTTAATACCGGATTTGTTTTACTGAATTGCAATCCGTAACTCAAGTTAAGGAGATCCGGTTCTGGATTATCAATGAAATTGAAATACTCTTTACAGATAGACCGTGAAATATTTTCTTCACTTTTTATTTTATCTTTCAGTGTATGTATAAATTATAATGGAAGTATCGAAGCTTTTCAAATTTAGACTTTGATCATTCTCATTTTAAGCCGACAACCTCGTTTTTAAATACATGTACCTCCTTTTTTTCTAGCTGCTTGTCGCCATTTTATATTTGCATAAATTACGTCTTATTTGTTACTAGTCGGTAGACACTCCCCTAAAAAATGTAGTAACTCCTTATTCAAATTATGCGGGTAATTTTGATGTTACTCTAAAATCTTCTAATAGTTTCCCCTATTGGAATTTGAATTGTGTAAACGTGACTTAATTATCGTTTTTTCATGTTATTATTCACTTATACCGGTACGCTTGAATATTTCAGAGATAATTATTGTAATTAATTACGATAATTCGATCATGTTTGACAGCTGTCTAAATTATATTGCTTGTTATCCAAATAATGCGAAAATTATAAATGGTGATTATATTGAGCTCTGACAACTTTCTAATGAGGTTTTTGTTGAAAAATATCAACAGAAATTTTTGAAATCGACTTCCATCTACTTATACAGGGTGTTTCTGTATTCGACCAACAACGCTCTACCACAGAGAAATCTCAATAACTGATTCATTTTGATTTGGGAATACGAACCCTTAAGAATCATTTATTGAGATCTCTCTGTGTGGTAGAGCATTGTCTGTCGAATACAGAAACACCCTGTATAAGTTTAACAAACAATTCTTAAGTATTCAAATAAAAATATTTAGCGAGCTTTGATTGTCTTCATGAACTGCTTCTTTCATTTTATCTTATGTTTTTGTTCAACTAAACTAAGTCAATTTCATGTATTTACTTTCTTCTTCTTCTTCTCATTTATTCATTTATCAATTATTATCTTTAATAATGACATTTCAATGACGTTTCAATTTATTTATGAGACATTCTCATTTAATTACTTTTTGTTTGACGTTTTAAACCTATTTTAGAAACCATCACCCTGAATCTGAGAGATCACTTTTCAACTGATTATGAACGTAGAGTTAAGTTTTCTGGATTAGGATTGACAACTAGATGATAAGTGATCTACCTAATGTCCGATCATAGGTTTTGAAGAGCACTGCGAATATCAGATCATGATTGGGTTAACTCGATAATAGTTATCGAAAAGTTGTTATAATCGACCAAACATCTTTGCTACCACTGAAATGTCCACACAAACCCCTGAAACAGCCGTGTTTGCTTTCGTGCAGCACTGCGCGAATCTTTCTCCAGGTCTTCATCCAATTGTTCGTCTGTCCAATTAACGTATTCTTTGGCAAATCGTAAACGAGCCGCTCGGTGAGCTGGGCTTCATTTCGGGGCAGTAACTGGCCTTTTTGTATCAAAATTAGCGGCCTTAAGTTTTCTTCTAACTGTCCAGCTATCCATAGCTACTCCTCGCATTTTTTAAGCTCTTGTTGGACTTGAACACCAGTGATGACTGATTTCGCATTGATATGCTGACAATGAATCAGTCATCTCACTGATTTGCACCTTTTTCTTCTGGACCTACATCTTAGATTGAAGTTACCAGTCTGTTAGTAACAATCGTAAGCTTTGGAAACAGGAGACTGCTCATGTTCAGCGCACTGGTCGCTTATCGCTGATTCTGGCCTTATTTTGATATGGGGACTGTTTGAGCAGTTTTAACACTTTTTTTATCCATTTTCAGGTAGAATTCTTGTTTGTTAATAACCAAGATATGTATCAGTTCAAGTTTTTTAGCTAACTTATATTGTTTATTTCATATCAATACGCTATACATTTCATTTGCATTATAAATTGATTTTGTTCTCGTATCTCCCATCCCAAAATTTACCATCAGTAGAAGGTTTTACTCATTTTGTAGCGACATGAACCTGTACACTACACTGTATAGTTTTTTTTTTATATGTAGGTACTTAAAGAACTAAAAAATTACATTTTGAGGCTTTGAATTCAAAATATATCTCATAGTTGAGTTAGTAAGCGGTCAGGATCTTCTGACAGACCCCTCGTACTTCAATTGAAACTACAAACACACGTGTGAGTGCTGATTGCGACATTCCGTCTATGACCCATGGAGATGAGGTCCTAATTGACCAAGTCCGGTTGAAAAACCAGTCACCATTCGACAAACTTATTTAGCTGTTCGTTTCATAATTCTGAATCTGAGGTTTTTGCCATTAAATTGGTTAAAGTATGTATGCAGGTCGAAAGTATCAAAGATTTATTTCTATTTTATGTATAATGTATTATACTATAACATACACTACACAACAAAAAATTTAACTGAAGTGATATTGTACTAAAACGATATTTATGTCTTAACTATAATTTTATGTTCCTGCTGTCTCAAACATAGAGGCTCCTTGCTTATTGAAAGACCCGTCATACCAACAATCTTCGAAACTTTAAATTATACGGCTTCCACTGACTACGGTATCGATTTCGAATAAAAAATGTCGGGAGTTTTATGTTTCAACCATAAACTTGACAAGATTTATAACAGCCGTTTTGGATTTTTCACAGTCGGTGTCCATGCTAAAATAATTAGTTCGCATCTTTTAATCGTAAAATTCCCTATTGAGCCGGAATATATTTTTAGAAAATGTATTTAAGTTACCCTAGATGAAAATTAATAAGAATAAAATTCTTTTTAAGAAAAGTGAAAAAGACTTAAATATTGATCTTCTTTGAATATTTACGTGATTACTTCGTTAATCCATATTAGTGAAACAATAATTATTTCTTAAAAAATTGGAGCATCCTCTACAATTAGCTTTGTTACATTTACGTTGGCAGTAGTCATGACATCTACTACACAATAGATCGACTAAGCTGAGCTAACAACCAGATTATTTTGTTAGAGAAAAAACCGTACCAAACGTCAGCCAAACTTCATGAAACAAGTTCAAATTATTGATTACATAATAGTTATATTCAATAATTTGAAGACCGTTGTACAAGAATGATTATTATATTAAAATTTTTATTAGCTGCGACATCTGTTTTACAAAAGATAAACTATATTCTTTAACTGTAGAAAAACATTCATAGTGCAAATATCTGCAAACGTCGTATGTACAACATTATAGAAAATAACATGTTCAATCAATAGTGGGTGACTTATAATTATTATTTTCAAACGTGAACAAAATCCAATAGAAATGCTTTTTTACATTTAAATATTGGTATTAGTAACGACATCTACCATGTATTAGATCAACTACTCTTTACGACTTGGTCTCTATAGAAATTGAAATATTCCAGATACATCAAATGTTTTAAAAAATTGACAACGTTCTGTAATGACTTATATTATATTCGAAATGGCAATAAAGGCCACATCTCCTTCGAAATAAATCAGTGTAAACATATATATCCCAAATCAAGGATTTTTTACGTCTGTTTTATTTGAGATTTTCAAATGAATAACAGTAGCGACATCTAGTCAATAATAGCTGAACTCAAGTAGTCAGAACGATCATTTAGTCCTGTAGCCATAGGATGATTTCATAAATAATTTAAGAGACAAAATAACTGAAATCAGTTGATCTTTATCAAACGTATATATGTATATAACACTTCTATGGATTTTATTAGAAGCAAAGAATAGTATTTTCAAAATTTAGTTTTGTCCCATCTATTGGGTTAATCGCGTATGTAATCTGTACAATATATCCCAAATTTCTATATGCAAGTTAATTTTTTTTGAACTTTACTGTAGAGATGGCGCGTAGGGATGTTTCTAAAATGATTTATATTAAATAATAATTAGAAATATATTGGTCATATTATTGATAATAATTCATATTGGAAATGAAGTGCTGGAAATATTTGAATGTATTAATTGAATTGTGATCGAAATCATTTTCCAGTAGATTCAATTTTTTGCCATCTACTGCGTGAATATTGAACTTCTCAGAACTATATGAATTGACATATCGAACCGCTTTCAACTTTATTATAGAGATGGCGCGGTGAAAAAGTTTATTTTCTTTATAATGATGAACAAATATGAAAAATTCGTCACCCTACATTGATATAGCAATAACGATAAAAACTAAATATATTAGGATTAATATCATTATGTAAATTCAATGAAATTATCGTTGATCTTTCATATGCTGCCATCTATTGAATAAAAAATAGAAACCTACATTAGTCATGTAAATTCATTAATCGTTTTTAAACTTTCTTGTCAAGATGGCGCAATATAAAATTTTCGAAATAAATTAGATTAACAATTAAATAAATGAAAATATGCAAATATAATGAAGATATTATAAATGATAATTCATATTGGAAAAGATGTGCTCGGCATATTCGGAATGTATTAATAGAATTATGATGAAAATGAGTTTCCAGTAGATTTAATTATCTGCCATCTATTGTGTTAATAGTGGACATACCTGAACTATATGAAATTAAGTAACGAACCGCTTTCAGCTTTATTATAGAAATGGCACAATGAACAACTTCAACTTCTCATAACAAATATGAAAAATTTCTCACCCTACATTAATACCAGCAATAACGATAAAAACTATAAATATTAGGATCAATGTCATTACATAAATTCAATAAAATTATCGATAATCGTTTATATGCTGCCATCTATTGAATGAACAATAGAACCCTACATTAGTTACTGGAAATTCATCTATCGGTTTCCAACTTTCTTTTTAAGATAGCGCGATTTAAAATTTTCAAGATGAATCATATTCATTATTAAATAAATAAAAATTCATAAATATAATAACGTATTATATTGGGGATTGGATATATTGAAATATTCGAAATAATCAAAATGTGATTGAAATCAAATTCCACTAGATTCAAATTTGCGCCATCTATTGAGTTAATCGTATTATAGGAATTCCGATATATAACTGAAACCTCTTTCAATTTCATGGCAAAGAAGGATTAAAAAAAAGTTTTCAAAACCTTCAATTATAGTCAATAAATGTGTGAAAATAGTTTGCTATAATCTTTTGATATGAATACCAACTATTACGATGAAAATTGCTAAAAAAATTTGGAATTAATATTGAATGCATATAAACTCAATATGATTGCATCCCATACACTGCCATCTATTGAGTAAATTTCATAACTTTGATTTTGGTTCTGGAATTACATCAAACGTTATTCAACTTTACCGTAGAGATGGAGCAGTAAAAATTTCATAAAATTATTTATAAATTTACAAAATAGTATGAAAATGTTTTTTTTTGTATAAATTTATGATTAATAGCATTTTTTATCGAAACGATTGTAGTATATCATGCAATGCGTATTTTATATCCAGCCATCCATTGGGTAAATGACAATTGACTCGAAATGAAGTTTAAAATTTTAAAATACAGAGAATATGTCATTAATAATAATATTTTGTTTATCAAATAATCATACAAGAAGGAAGCCTCAATAGTCAAAAATGGTTTTAACCATACCTTGTGCTACAACCCCCTTTCGGTTAACTAAACCTGGATATATCATCGAAAAATCCTCATATATTCGCATCAGATATCCATATAGTTCGACATTGATGGCTCGACTATCTGGAATGATTTCGAAGACTCGAATCGACCTCTTTTTGTTTCCTCTATCTAACTACATCTTCTTGCAGGGCAAGGTGCTGTTTACAACCTCTACTCGACAACTTTTATAGATCTTACCTAATAATATCAACTGAAGACGTATGTTATTTTTGGAAGGTCCAAGGGAGTCCGAGGTTTGCTTTCTAATACTTGCCTGGTAACCCCAACCCTTCTTTAATTCTTCTTAATAATTTCCTACAGTAGACAAAGTTGTTGTCGCGGTTTACCTTAAACCGAGTCAAAGTATACAATGGAAAGATCTAAATAAAATAGATTTCCGCTGGAAAATGCATTACAGAAAGTCTATTTCAATAGAAAGAAACGATATTGTTGTATGGAGAAGAAATCAAAGGATAGGGGCGCGGACTGGTGAGTTGTCTCGTGCTATCCTGACTATTCTTTCCTCGCTCATTCTACTTATTTCTGTTCGTCCCATTCGCGCTTTCTGCTCAGTACCCATTCGTTAATATTTTCCACTCTCCATTTTTGCATTATGTTTGTTTTTGCTGTATCAGGCCGAGTTTCTACTGTGTACGTCTGATTACGGTTTTGTAGCTTTCTGACTTGGCCTCAATACTTATGTATTTGTTTTACCATATAGTGTCGTTCAGACATCCAGCTGCTGTTACTGCTTTTATTATTTGCTGCCTTTCCTCTGTCTCAATATCACCATATCCGGATAGCTCTATACCCACATATTTGAATTTCATTTCTTGCTGGATTATTTTGTCGTCTACGACCAGCTTGCATCTAAGAGGTATATTTGTCAGGCTTTTTGTTTTGGTGACAGAAACCATCATATTTAGAGATTTTGCTGTGCAATTAAAGCGATATAGCAGCCTTTGGAGGTCGTCTTCGTTTTCTGCAAACAGCACAGCATCGTCAGCATATCACAGGTTTGTAATATTGCAGTCACCCATTTTGTAACCGTTCAATCTGCGTACTTCCATTATTATTTCATCCATAATTATGTTGAGAAGGATTGGACTCCGTGACGTATTCCTCTTTCCACAGGGATTGGTTCTCCATCAATCTTGGCCTGGATTTTGTTCGCGCTGTATAGATTCTTTATGACTTTGATTAAGGTATGAGGTCTGTCGTAGAGTAAATGTACAACATCCTCTAGCTCCGTCAAATGCTTTTTGCAGATCTATGAAACACATGTAGGCTGATTTGTTGTACTCGATTGACTTCTCTGCCATAAACTCATAAAAGAAAATAGTATTATCAGTGAAAAGGTTAAGTAGCAACCCTTTATTTGTAAAATAAATAGAGGATGGAAGCGAAGGAGTATTGTAGGTAAATAAAAGACATTTGTTTCCAAATAAATGTATATATTTATTATACTGCTCAATGAAAACACAGTCACAACATCTCGGCTATCCCATAGGCGGTGATGCGCCTTGAGGGGACCGAAACAATTGCTGTACACCAAATAGTAAAATTGTCTAATGTAACATGTATTACGGGCACACGCTAAATAAACAAAAAGCAACGTAGGAAAAGTGCTTAACGCACAACTATGAGTACTTTGTACGTATATAGTATAGTATACGTCGCCACGCGTCCTATCAAACGCAATAATATACCAATCTTATCCCCACCACTCGACCAACCGATCTATATATATTATATAAATTTTTATATACAAATTTATTTAAAAATCCCTAAAGCTTATTTTTTATTAATTGTATCAACCTAAAATTTCTACAATAATTTTGTCAATACCAAATTTTGATTTACACCAATATAAATATAAAAATACTCTTAAATTTTTACACATATAAACTTTTAGGCGTGGACGACCGGTGGGGAAGATCATATAATTTTGAGCTATCTCGCTTTTTTTGTACTAAATATACATTCTTATTCGATTCAAATTTCCTTATTTTCTACTTAGAAGGAGCCTCGTGGCGTTACACCAGTGACACGACCTAATCTCGACAACATTTTGCCACTTCCATTCCACGTTATACATATATATATATAACTCAAGTTTCTTCCCAACATCCTTCATTCTAACAAAAAATTTTCTCGCAAAACAAAACTAACACATAGTATGTACTATTCATTAATGATATTTGTTTCCTAATAATCGTTTTTGGGGATCATTTATTGAATTAATTAATTAATATAAAGTTTATTCCTTTTGATGTAGGCAACTCCATTTATTTACCTAACCTAACCACCCCACAGCTCAATATCACTAGATCGTTTAGGTTGACGTGCATTTTGAAGTGTTTTTTTTTATTGGGGTTGAAGGGAAAGCTCTACCTTGCTAACCAGTACTAGCAGCACTCCACTTATTTCTCTATGGGCCTGTAATCCCCCGCGGATCCAAAGTGCCTTTCAAGCATGCTCCACTGCAAACTGGGCATTCCCAAGACTTCTTCTACTTTTGAGATGTTCCTTGTGATAGATAAATAATGTCAGACTTGATTTCCATACATTTGACTTATCAGTTATTTTGTTGATATGAATTTGGTTGCTTAAACCCCATACAATTCTATTTTTGGAAAGACGAGTGCATTGAAAAGTAAAGATATGGTTTTAACTCGATAAAATATGTTTCTTAGTATGAAACCAAGGTTTCTAAAGAATTCACCAAGGCTAAAACATCAACCAACGTCTTGAAGTAGAGTATCTTGGAAAACTTGGATGTAGTAGTGATGGGGCGATCATTCTAAATAACAATATACTATCCCTTCAATTTTTCAAGCGATTACCGGAAATTCACCAGATTTCAACAAGAGATTAAATAGATGAAAGGATGGTCTTGCAAGAACAGATGCTAGTAGACTGTAAGAAGCTACTGGAGAATTCGAATCGTTTTTTGACGAAGATGGGATCTGACCTAAAAATTGAGCACATGGAAACCAGTAATGTAGGTAAGGCCATTCGGTCCCATTGTGCGACGCGTTGGATATGCTTGGCAGCCGAGCAACGATAACAGCAGTGCTAATTGCTTAATCTACTTTCTTTGCTTCTATATCAAGTGTTTAATCAGTAAAATATTCCTAAAGCTCCTTTTTGGGATCAAAAAAATAAAAATTAGCACAATAGGTTTGTTCTTCGGATAGAATTGGTCTTGGTTATCCACTGATAGTCCAGTCATTTTAGGTTTTATCTTCGGAAAAATTCCTAGTGAGTTGAATTTTTGTATACATTTTTATTGAATTGTTGTAACGAAAATGTGAAAAATCGACATCGATATTAAGCCATTTAAAAAAGTCCACGAAAATCAGTTTTTTGCAAATATCTCCCGATATATTGCTCGAAGGTCAATAGCGGTTATTATAAAAATTGTTCCTATTGAAATTATCTACAAAAAAGTCTCTTGCATTTTTCTGTAAAATCAATTGTATTTGAAGTGAAGCGCTGAGAAGGCGATTATATCATGACGATGCATTAGTTTCCTCACCACATATGAAGTAGAGTGCAAGACGCGTTATATATATTTTTTTATTCATCGTCGACATCTTCAGTTTCTCGACAAAACGTCGTGTAGACTAATTTCTACATCTACATTTCCATCATTTGTTGACTCTGCGTTTAAGCACGGATATGTCCATAAACTTTTAAGCACCTCAATCCATTTTTTTTGCATCCACATACAATTACAAAAGATTATGTTCAGTAGATCATCAGGTACTGGTGGTAATAAAGTCGTTATTGGCTGTAGTTTATTATTTTTTAACTCCCTCTGTTCTTAATCGATTTCTCTTCCTAGCCAGGTTTTTATTTGATAAAATACTCGATAAATATTTTTCTTGTTGGAATATTTTGTACTTTTTTTCTATCAATCACTTCACTTTCTTCTTCTTCACAAAACAAACATAATTTTTTAAAATCAAAAGCGCTGATTCTTGTCTTTCGGGGAGATATTGTTGTAACCGGTTTTTTTGGCGTCGTTTACAACCCGCAATACGCAATTTGTACAATTTTTACAACAATTACTATCTACAATTACGAAATTGACAGTATTTAAAAATTCGAAATTACCATCACCAATAGCGACACTAAACTTTCAGTATTCTCAGTGCTCTACTCCGAAAAGGGTTGATTTTACTAAAACATTCAACAGACATTTTCTGTAGATAATTGTACTAGGACAAAGTTTTATTATAACCGCTATTGATATTCGAGTGATAGATCGCGAGATATTTGCGAAAAACTGATTTTCGTGACCTTTTGACCTTTATAACTTTTTTAGTTGGCACGATTTCGATGTCGATTATTTACATCTTCCTCACAACACTGTAATAAAGCTGTATACAAAAATTCAGCACACTAGGAGTTTTTCCGAAGATAAAACCTAAAATGACTGGACTATGAACAATTTTGTCTTTAATAAATATAGGACGCTCTTCAAATATATGAATTTGAATATTAGAAATCAATATTCTTCTTGCTGATTAATATTATCAGAGCTTGGAATCTGAAGTAATCACCGACTGCTTTCCCTAAAAAATTCCGATAAAGTCAATGTGTTCAATCAACGGAGATTTTGAAATTTGGAAAGAACAAGCTAAAGCCAAAATGCCGCAATTTCCAAGGATCTTCATTGACCAAGCCCATTTCCTTTTTCTATATATTGATATTTCGAAAAGTACATACTATTTTGACAAAAAAACTAATAATTTAATAATAAAAATGATATATTTATGTGTCATTATTGACGAACTAAAAAGAATAATTTGTCTATATTTACCCACAAAACAATTTCTGCATGGTATAGAATTTAAAATTAAACTGTCAATACATCTGCTCAAGATTATATTTCGAAAAGTACTTTCCATAAATTCCTCCACTAACAAGAGTGGTTTTCTCTTAGTATCTGCCTTCTGTGGGAACTATAGTCCGTTCATTAGCTGCCCTGATTGAGTACTAAGCTGGAATTACTGGTGATGTTCATACTGAACACACTGTTTACATCAGCACTCGCGATTACACTGTCTGACGCGCGCTTCGACGAGACTGAAGACTGTTTACATCACCACTACACTAACACAATCACACTGTCTGACCAAGTTATCTCTGAAGAGGATAACTTGATTATCGAAACGCAGGTCAGAGAGAGAGAGAGAGAGAGAGAGAGAAAGTGTAGTGGTAGTGTATACAGTGTTTTTAGTAGTCGTCACTTGTACGTATGAAATCTCAGGTGATTGTTTTAGATCTTGAAGTGTTCTTGTTCAAGTATTTTCCGTACAGTTATTTTAAGTGTTAGCTGTATTTTCTTGTTTCATCATTTAATCGATGAGTTTCTTCTCCACGCGATATGAAGTGATCTGATCTAATGTATTTCATCTTCGCTTTCTTCCATATTCGATTGTTTTATTGAATTTCCATGCAGAATAATATATTTGTATGTTTGTCGCTAAATTTTTATAATATGATTTGATGAATTATAAAAACAAACTGAAATTATAATGATATAATGAACTAGTTGGGATTTTTATTTGAAACCAAGCGAGTTATTAAAATTTTAATCGAAAATTATGTGTGAATAATTGCCAAATGAGTGAGAAATTTTAATTTAATATATCCATGCAACTTTTCCAGCTGCATTTCCGGAAATTTAGATGCCAAATTTTGACATTTTAGTGGCTTTTTTTTCAAAATTATGACACGATTGTCATCGATATCGTTGTCGAGTTTGTAATGAGGAAGACCAAGAGAAGTCATCTGGTGACAAAAATTAAACTTAATAGATGGGTAGCATATCTCGACGAGCGCCCCCTTTGCTATATTGCACGTCTGAGGAAAACTAGTTTGGTGAAAATCTGTGAAAATTTTGAATTTTACAATGAACATGTGACAGTGAATTAATGTACAAAACGTGTGGGGGGTGTGTATATATACAGTGTATGTACTGTCTTAGTAGAGAAATATCAAGTTTTTCTGACAAACTAGAACGAATCTTTTAATTTTTTTTAACAGTTTTGGGAAATAATCGATTTCGTATATAATAATGATTAATTTTTTGTTTATACTTGAAAAAAAAAACCAAAAGAAACAAGTTATAAAAGCAAATAAACTAAAAACAAATTCTCTCGAAACGCTAGAAAAGTTTACGAAAAAAAAAATTGAAAACTAGGAGAATGTAATTGATTAAATTAGAATTTGATAATTATTTATTGAACTGCTAATCGAAATAATTGATTCGCGCCGATTTTCAGTTATTTATATGTTTAAATGATTTTCCTCCACTATTAGTTAAAATTGCTAATCGGCTAGTTTCCTTGTAAGACACAGAGAGGGCGGTAGTCGTAATAGCTTAACAAATAACAATAATAACAGCTAACAAAACCTGTGTTCATATAACATGGGTAACTGAAACCATTGAATCTGTATGTTATTATCTACTTTCTAATGAAAATTACTATATACCACAAATAGTATAGCCTGGGTGGACAAAACACCCCTGTCGGCCATCTTAGCATAACAATATAATATTTAAGAAATAATCTTATGTAACCGAGTGTCTCTTGGTTAAACGGAGTAAAATGACAATAGACAGAGAAGGATCTAGGTGGAGTTTTGGTTGGGCGTTGTGTCTATTTAGGGCCCTTAATTTGTAATTTTTTTTTTCGTAAAAACAACTTTGAAGGCACTTTTTTGACGGACGAATTGGCCCAGTGGAATTTTGAATGAGTATGAATTAGCCGGTTTACCAAATTTCGAAAACTGCAGTTTTTGAACGGTTGCCTTCATTTCTATTGTTTCAGATTTTGTGTGACTTTTCAAATGACTATTTCGGGATTGAGAACACTTCCGAGATCTTTCTCTGCCTTAAAGTAACGATTTTGATATAAACATAACTAAAACTGCAAATTTCTTCTACTTATCTTTATCATCGACAGCTAGAAGTCATCATAGACAAAATATCTTTTCAGATTGATAATATATATATATATATATATATGTATATATATATATATATCTAATAAAGATATAGTATGAACCAAATAATTATTTTTATCATTTCAGACAACTCAGTACTGTAGAAAATTCCATTTCCTTTAAAGGATCTTCGTACTTAAAATGATATTTGCAGTCTTAGTTCGGTCTATTATAAGAAAAAAACAATATGTCTTCATAAATATTCTGTACAGATTCTGTTATATTGTGTGATACAGCGGCCCGATGTTTCTTATCCCTTACAACTGTCGTGATCAAAGAGGGCTAAGTGTACCAAAACCGCTGATAGAGTGTGGTAAACCCATTGGTACCAACGCAAAAACTCCAATAACTAGTGGCTATTTTATAGAATCATCTTTCAACGACCCACCTTTAAAATCAAACAGAGCAATTTAAACATTAAATCTTCGGGATATCTGATGGAACAATAGAAATGTTTAAAACCAGATAAGATATTCATTATATGCTTCACAGAGGAAAGAAGCATATAGCTCAATAAGTCGTGTGATTGAAACATAGATGCCGCAATTTTCAAATCCGTATGACGTTTATGAAGTACCAACTTTCAAAAGACTATGTGTCAAATGCCATGACATATCAATTAGTCACAAAAAAGTGAAGCTTTTTTAAAGCAATCGATTCAATTGGTGTTCGATTGGTCATTGCTACTTTACAAGCTCAGCAATGGTTTCAAAAGTGTTATCCATCGAAAAGAACCATTTGTTGTTTGTTTGTTTGGATTTAAACGTGACCGTATGGACACCGATGATGGTGAACTTTCTGGTCGTCCAGAAAACACAAAAAAGTCCACAAATTGTTTTCATCTAATCGTAAATTGAGATTGTGTGAAATAGCTGAGACCGTGGAGATATCAGAAGGTAGTGTGATTACGATTATGCATGAAAATTTGACCATGAGAAAGATTTTTATCATTTCAGTGAACTGCAGCTGGGGAACCACGTCAAAGGCACAACAGTCAGCTGGGAAGGTTATGGGTCCAATATTGTGGGATGCGCATGGAATATTGTTCATCGGCTAACTCCAAAAAGGAGAGACAATAAATAGCGAATACTACATAGAGTTTTTTAATGATTTGAATGGAAAAATCAAGAAAAAACAACCTGATATGTCGAAGTTTCACAAAGACAATGCACCGATTCACAAGTCGATGGTAAAGATAGTTGAATTGAACGAATTACAATTCTAATTGTTCCCTCATCCACCGTATAGTCGAGATCGGGCCTCCAGTGTCAGAAATTCAGCTCAAATGAAGAAGCAATTGCTGAAAGTGCAGCCTATTTTGAGGCAAAAGACAAATCCTTCTACAAGCACGGCATCGAGAAGTTAGAAAAGCTCTTAATGAATAGAATCGATTTTTGGCAAAAAATGTGTTTTTCTTAGTTAGTCATACGACTTATTGAGTGATTTGTTAGCTGAGATAATGATTGAGGTATGTTAACCAAAAAAGTCAATGATTTACCATAAAGGTTTCTAGAAGATATAAAAATACTCGTTTATGGAAAAGAAGATATGAAAAAATTGATAAACGGTGCTAATATGAAAGAATTAGCCAAGGGAAAGAAATTGTAGTATCTTGATTCGGAGAGATATAATTTTTGAGTCAGCTGTTAGAGGATTTCTTTATCAAATTTTAGTAGTTTAGCTTTTGTTCTGTTGATTTTAAAAGAGAGGCGTTCGCAGAATGTTTCTATTGTCGCTGTAAAGCAATGTCGAACGGTAAAAAGGAACGTAGTCTGTAAAACAATACTAACCGAGGCGAAGTCAAGGAAGACACCCGGGCAGTTTACCAACAATTGTACATGTATCCTACAACCCACACAAAATTCTATGTATTAAATATTTGGACTAGATTAGTTGATAATTAATTTTTATGGAGAAGTGGTTAAAAATCGTCAGTATCAGTGGTAAAGAACGATATATACTAGGCAAATAATAGCGCTATAACGGTAGGAAATTTTCGTCATAAGAAAATAGAATAAGGCAGATTTTGGTTATACACACTCATATCATTCTTGCTTCGAAAGTTAATTTTTTTAAGGCGCAGAGGTGCTTAAAATAAGCTTGTACTTTTTTCGTGATATTTTTGAACCGGTGACCTAAATGTTTTTTTCCGAACAGTGTAAAGTATAAGTGTACCTCCTGTAACTAAACAATAACTATATATATGTATATATATATATATATATATATATATATATATATATATATATATATATATATATGGTCAACCTCCACACGCAAGTTCTTTAGCATGCTCGAGAAGCCGCTTTTGCCAAAGATGTTGTCCAAATGTGTGTGCATTGAAACCAAACGATGCGAACGAAAAATCTCAGAACTACCTTAAATTCATAAGCCACCATTTTGGAATAATAATTTTTTTCTCAAAAATAATATACGAAAATCAACGTATCAGCGTTTGGTGTTAAAATAACTTTTTTTGGATATGATTAATTTTGTTATCTGATTTATTGTTTTTATTAAATTTTCTAGGTGCAAAGAAGATTAATGAATAAGCTTAGTGGCTCAATTAATTTAAGATCTTTCTTGTAAAACAGATTAAAAACTTGCCAAATAGTTGCAAAAATATTACACTGGATCTTCACCAAACCCATATCTTAATTCCCAGCAATTTTTCGCGAGATTTTGATAGAAAAATTTTGTCAAAATTTGTAACAATTTAGAGATAATTTTTTCCCAAATCAATAAAATATATCAATCGTCAACACTAATCTAAAAGTTTGATTCTTTTCTCACTAATAATTTTTTTGGAACCGTCGCCAATGCTGCCGAGATATGAAGAGTTGGATTCGGTTTTGTCCTTTATAAATAAAAAAAATGAAAAAGTACTATGCGGGGATCCTACCTAAGAAGGGCGACTACCTACATCCCGATTATTTCGGGTTTTGGATCGACCTCAAAAATTACTTTTACAGTCTCATCCAGAAAGCAATGTAATTCCTCCGGGACCTATCTCAGGTCTTTTCTGAATTCATCTGTTGGGTTTGTCTTCAACAATTCGGACATTAGCCTACTCACTTTCTTCGGCTAGCCGCGAATTGAGGCGAGAGACATGTTACACCACGTCTTACAAAAATTTAATCACACAACTTCATCTCTTATTCTTGTTAATCAAATTATACAAAAACTAATTCATTTTTTTGTTATTGGAAAAGTGTGTTTTTTGTTGTGGTTATTTAATACCTCTCGCTTTAGAAAGTACGTCATAAATAGTTAAAATCTGTGATAAGTTATAGTTGGGTGAATTGTTAAAACCAACAGTAACTTTTTGAGGTCTTCATTGTCAAGTTAACGGACTAACATAATCATAAACAAGAAGCATTGAAACTTTAAGCGCTTTTTTCATTTGAAAACGTTTTTCTTCCTTCAATATAATTATATGCAATAAGCTGGAAAAAAACAACGCTTCGAAATTTGACTTTCCTTGACAGTTCAAAAATTCAGTTTAAGAATCTGTATACCATGGATTCAGTTTTCCAAATAAAAACGCCATAGCATATTTTTTTAAGAAGTCAAATTTCAAAATTACTATTTGTTATATAATTTTTTTAATGTATACTTCATATACTTCAACTCCTTCTAAGTGATATGAGTATAGATGATAGTAAAAAGAACATTTTCGAATAAAAAAAGCTATCAATGAGACACCAGTTAACATTATCATATCCGCATACCTTTTAATTCACATGCGAAACCGCTACTATTAACTAGGTTTGTAACTGTTCCAAAGTTGCCATCTCTAACCATTTGTGGAGAGATTTGTTTAGGAACTAATAGCAACACGATTCGATTTTCATCAGACGATCTATTTGCTTCTTACTTATTATTACACCAGTCCATAGCCAAGTGAAAATCTGCTCTAATAACACTTAAAAGTAAAGCACTTGGGTATTCTCTTCATTATCCCATTGTCACATGCTTGCCAGTTCCCAAACTTTTGTACTCAGGTTTATACTCGATCCGCTATTTTTTATCGTATTTCGAAAGTAACACCAAATATATGTGCAATATTCTACCGGTTTTACATCTATTGTATGGAGATAAGCTTATTTACATATATGTATACACATTTTCGAAACACCGAAGAACGACGACGCATTTTTTTCTTAACGGGGTAGTTTGCAAAACACTATTCATTCCTCAACCACCCGTTAACTTGTAGAGTAAAGAAAAAAGATGATAGAAGATAATGTAGCAAGAACATTGGAATACAATTATGAAAATAGAGAAGACGAAACCACCATCATCATCTTTGAAGACGCCTCTACTTGTGAATGTTGCTGTAGTAGTAATTAGTAAGGAAAAGAATATTGTTAATACTGAAAAAAATGAATTCACCTTGCAGTTGATTCAACACGACTCATGGGATTTTACTAATGACATAGTCAATTGGTGTTTTCAGATCATTTCAAAAAACACTTATAATGGAATTGAATAAAATACCCCATACTGAAAACTGACATGAAAAAGTACTATCAATTAGATAAATACTAATAATATCAAATCTAAAATACCTCGATAGCCTTTAGTATTCAAAATAATCTAATACTGATTTAGAAAGTTTAACTTTCCATGATTTATACTAGCCTTACAATAAACCATAACGAATTATACTGATACGCTATTGGTATTTCGAGTTTAAGAAGAAAATCCTCAATAATATTTTCTGTCCAATACCATATTACCCAACATTTGCTATCGTCGATGTCTTCTGGTAATTAATCGCTTTGCTCGCTGATAAGGAAAAATATTTTTTTGTAAGGGTTACTAAAGTCGACCAAAAATTAATGTACCAAAGAAGATCCAGAAATGAATGGTAAGTAAATACATATGCCTAGGAAAAAAGCAGGCGTCAGAGCTGGATACAGATAATCATCTCCAGGTGATAAAACCATAGAAAAAAGCGTTGTTTACAGACAATGTAGATTCAAAAAGACATAATTCCTCCCAAGCTTTTCACAACTCCCTTAGAATATGTATTTCAAAAGACCGAACTAGACAGGGTATAAAAGTAATTGAAGAAAAGCTAAATCTCAGACGAGACAAGTAATGTCAGAACTATCTACATCTTCCGGAAAAGTGGGGTCAAATATAAACACCGCCAAGAACCAATTCATTCCAAATTTAGTTCTCAATCGTAACCTAATGTTAGAAGAAAAAGAAATCGGATACATAACATCTAGGATATTAGATCTGAATGAGAACAGACAATCAAATCTTCGAATTTGGGCCGCATTTGGCAAATCAAATATACTGACATGTCTCAAACGAAATATGTTCACTGACTTATGGCTCGGAAATACTAACATAGATACAAAAACCTGGATAGGTTCATGTTAGTAAAGACATTACGAGATAAAATCCGAACAAATGAACAAAAGTTACAGATTCAATTGAAAGTAAAATGAAAAGTGTCGCAAGATTTTCAATGGAATACTAAAATGGCGTCCTAGAGATGAAGCATGCAGACTATCGATATAATGGGTACCTTCCAACTGGATCCAAGATGTCTAAGATCGAGGAAAATGGTGTAGGTTGAAAGAGATAGACTGCTAAGTGATGATGATGATGAAAAATATATGAAACGAGGAGGGATAGTTAGAGATGTGAATTGGCCACCATTTTCTCCACATTTAACTCCAGATAATTATTATGTATGTATTCTAAGTTTTCATTTGACAAGACACTTATTGCTGATGAAATACAACTAATCTTAACGTCCATAATTTCTTAAAATTTTCTTAAGAAATATGTCGCAGACATACGTATACTACACCTTGTATACTACTAGATCCTTAAGAAATAAATAAGTCTATTCAAGTATTTTGTATTATCAAATATTTTTCTTAAATTTCTATAGAAATTGGTTTTAAAAAGTCTGATATTGATCAAATTCTATCTGCGAGAAGAAGGATGATATATAAAGAGTGTCTTTCTGACCGCTTTAGCTTAAATTGAGAATTATTACGAATTGATTGGTGTCTTATTGAGTGAGTTATAGTAAAGGCAGAGGTTTTTCCTAATAGAAGATCGAGTGAAATGAGTTGAGGGATGTTATGAAACGCCTTCAAAGATGGCTGGAAAATGTTGTACTAGGATATATTTCTAAGTGCATTTATATATTTTTTTTTTCGTGGTGAATTTGGAAACTACCCCATTTTGTGTTAAATTGGATATTATATAATGTACAAAACGTTGGAATTGATAAGCTATTAGACACGAAACAGGAATGTATGTATTATATATATTAGGGTGCTATATATATATATGTATATATCTAGTAAATAATATTTTTTGTTTGTTTTTGGAAATCCTCGGTGTTTCAATAGTATTGAAAAATTTAATTACAGATTTGATTTGAAGAACCGAGCGTTTTATTGGTTCGAGAACTGAATAGCATTTATTTGGGTACCTTACAATCGACAACGTTATATAATTTGTAATCTAATAAATAACTATCTTATATTTAAATTTTCAAAAAACGTTTTTTAGTGTAATGTACCTGTTGAGGTCCCGAGTTAAACGAAAATTTCAACTTAAATTTTCTAGAAAACATCCAAACGATCAATTTTGAAAGGAAACTAAGTTTCATAACGGTCAACGAAATTCCAAAGGAATCTTAAATGAATGGCAGTCTTTCGAATTTCGGCAGTTTCTAATATATAATTTTAGGAACAGTAAAATCACGATTTCGTAGTCTAGCTGTAGACTAAGATAAATTCCCTCAGGACCCGATTGTTATTTTTTTAATGACGTGACTGTAACTATTGTGGGATGAGAAGGAATACTGGGCTCTTGTCTATTTTTATATACAATGTGTTTTTTTTCTTTCATCCGGCTTATTGCCGCAGCTCTAAAATACCAAAAATATTCTCGAAATATTTTACTTCACACTGTAAACTGTCTATGACGCTGGGGAACATCAAACATCGACAAAAAAATAAATAAGGATGAAATACCACATTTCGGAATTTAAAAAAATGTAGATTTTGGTTATAAAAGTTGTTTTATTATTTAATACATTCGGTATAATCTGAAATTTCCTTGGTATTTTGACTTAAATTCTTATTTTCCAATATTATTTTCTCACCTTACAATGCTTTTACTGGAAGTTACGTCCATTATTTTGTCGATTTTTCAACCCTTCGCCCGATTTTATAGTCCAAGAAATAAGGGAAAATATGATATACACTAGAGATGCGTTTTTCATACCGTTTTAGAAATTTTTACTGTATACGTTGGAGTACGATAAAACCGAATAAATATCAAACAACTCTTACAACCGAAAAACTTCCCTGAAATGTGGTAAAAAAAACAAAATAAAAAACAAAAAAATTATTTGAAACTAAATATATTTAATATATGACTAGTTGCCTCACACAGTGTTTGGGAAATTGTGTAATTGCTACACTAAAATTGTGCACACGTGTCTTAAATTGAGAAAAAATTATAATAATAAACAAAATATATTATTAGGTAGATATGCTGAGAATAAAAAAAATAGCAACTAGTCCTGATACAAAAATGAGAAAAAAAAATGAAAAATATGAGATATTTTGAACAAAATTTTGAAAATTATCTTATAATGTCCGAAATAATATATTGGATATTATAAGATCCAAATTTTGGTATTATAAGACGTTCAAAATATCTAAAGACAAAAGCATATCTATCTAATAAAAAAATATATAATACCTCTTTGTATTTCATACCAATTGAGTTATTATATATTAGAGAAATTATAAAAAAATTCAGTATTACACACCGAGATATAAATATATTTATATGTGAAAAATTGTACAAAAATCTTGATGTGTAATACCGATGAACAAATAAAAATTAGGACGACTAGCAAAAATATAACTTTGGTTAGGAATGTATTGATTTAAATAAAAAATGAAATGATAAATAATTCTATATACATTTGATTATATATACAGACAGATATACACACAGTACAGTTTACAGTGGCTGCAAAAAATAACATGCGAAAAGAACCAAAACAGATCTAACCAACTTATTACCATCTCCAGCAATTTTTTACGAAAATTTAAAATAGTTGATAAAAAATACTCATTTATTAAATATTTAAAAATAAATGGTTTATTAATATAAACTATAAACATATATGTAAACAGAATGGGGCATTCATCACCCGACTAGATCTAGAGCAAACCAGATATAAACGTGATTACTCGATATTTTTTTTCACGAAATATCAAGAAAATGTTACTAGGGGCCATCCATAAAGTACGTCACACGTTAATGGGGAGGGAGGGTATCACCGAAGTGTGACATCGTGTGACAAGGGGCTTGGGGGGTCAATAGTTTTGTGACGTCACATGTTAAAATTTAAAATACTAAAACGCAAAGTTTGGATGTAAATTGAAAATTTAAAAAATTTTATGAAATGTTGGACTTTATGTTGATTTTATTAGATTATTATTTAATAAAAATAAGTAAAAAATGAAAATAGCTTGTTTTCTCTCGATTATTTTTAAATACATACATAAATTTAAAAAATGTGTGACGTCACATCAGGAGGGGGGGGGGTTATAAAAATGTGACAACCTGTGACAAGGACGGGGGGAGGGGTTGAAAAGTTCTAAAACTCGTGTGACGTACTTGGCCCCCTACGTAGCTTCTAATTTTTATTTATATAAAGAAATCATGTTAATGACCTTGTAGATCATGCGAAAAATAGAAAAAGAAGTCTTTATACTTTCATTTGATAATTTCCAAATAATCCATTAAAATTTTACCTTGCGTTTCTTAGAGAACGTAATTTTATTGTTGGGTTGTGTCTGTGTGGGGGCTGCAGCCCTTACCCCGCGGGCGTCATCTTGGAAAAAGTTATTCAAACGCCTTTTTCGCTATATTTCCCTAACCACCAATCTCACAGAAAATTTATACAAATATAACAATTTTTAAATAATATTATCTAAAATTTTGTCTATATATTTTTTTTAATACAAATATAAATAAATAAGTTATTAACAAAAATAAGGGAAATTCTTTCAATATTTCACCAGAAAATGTTCCTCTTAGAACAAACACGGTTTCAAAGGGGGTCACGTGGGTCATGACTCCCCCAAAAATTTCAGGGAAGCATCAAAGCTTCGGTACAGTTTGAGCTAAATTTATAATTTAAAGGAAGACAACTAAGCAGTAGTCTATAGAAAGTTCTGATCCCAGTTGTAGTTTTATTTTCTTTTTTTATTTCAATTCTTGACCCCTCTAATTGAGAAGCCGAAACGGCTTTTAGATTTTGTGGTAAAAAACAAGTTAATAATAAAGATGGCGATCTGAGGATAAGGGTTGCAACTCCATAAACCTGAAGTTAAGCTCCTAGTGACTTACCCTATATGTCCCAATATTAAAATTGTATCTTTTAAGAAACACAAGGTGAAATGAAAATTTTTAATGGATTAAATATCTAGCACTGGTTCTAGTGAAACTATAGCTTGGAGTCGATGGGAATGCTAATAGAAGCCTAAGTTGAATTTTCAAAGCTTGTTCTTTATCCAGTTTAGAAATTTGTCTTCATCTTTGATTTACATTGTCAATGTTTGTATTTTAGTAAAAAATTGCTAGGAGATTTGTATGGTTGAACAGAAATGAGTTGATTCTAGAGTAAACGAAAAAAGTGCAGATTTTGGACTTTGCTAACTGCTGGTTTGTATAAACTTAGGACTTGACTTTTCGATAAATATCCGGCAAATCACTGTAGAATTGATTGATTTATATTCACTGTTCGTTAGGAACGAACGCAAAGCCATAGGCGTATAATTATTAAGTCTTTCTGCCAACTTAACACAACTATTCTCAACACATGTCCGAACATATTCAAAGATGTCGAGGTTCTGTCGAACGTCAACGTCTTTAAAACCAACGGAAATAACGGAAATTGTTGACAGTTTGTCACCGATTCTCTTTGGTGTCAAGACCTGTTGGTTGAGAACCGCTAACAGGCAGTACCTACCGGTACTCCTTTTGATCGGATATCACTGACCCGTCACTCTAGTTGTTCCAAGAAGTTGGGAGATTTGAAATACTCCGGTACAGGATCATCTAGCCTCGAAATGATCTTGTAGATGGATTTCTTCCAGGATTGTTCGGCGTCGCGGCCTTCTTGGATCGCTTTGAAGAATTCTCTCAGGGTCTGCTCTACTACGAACCTGAAGTTTGAAGGTACCTGAAATACATATATTTATATGGACTTTGATGCGATTTAACTCATATTAACTTGATCAATAACAAAACAAACCTAATGTCGCTGAAAGGAGAAGATTTCATCAGATTTGACCAAATTATGCTCTACATACATATTACATCACTCAATAAGTCGTGTGACTGACACATAGATGGTGTTGTCATTACCAAATCCATATGACGTTTACAACCAACTTTCAAAAGACTATTTGTAGAATTTTATGACATTTCGATTAGACAGAAAAAAGTGATAGCGGTTTCGGCGAAGCTACATGAAAACAATGAATTTATCATTGCTTCTTGACAAAAAATACTGTAAAAGCTCAGCAATGGCTTCAAAAGTGTTATCCGGACGCTGCTCCATCGGAAACAATAATTTGTTATTGGTTTTCTTAATTTAAACGTGTGGTCGTACAGTCAACGATGATAGTGAACGTTCTGTAGGTGGTTATTCCAGAAAATATCAAAAAACTGCACAAATTGGTAATAACTAATCGTAAATTGCAATTGTGTGAGATAGTTGAGGCCATGAAGATGTCAGAAGGCAATGTGTTTATAATTATTGACCATGAGAAAGCTTTTTTGGCAGTGGGTTGTTGATGTTGATGATTCAGAGCAGGTGTTTGACCATGTTTACACGTAATAAATCAGATTTTTTGCGTCGATATTTGAACATTAATGGGGCATGGATCCATCACTTCACTTCGCAATCAAAACGATCATCATCTGAGTGGACTGCAGCCGCTGAACCACGTCCAAAGGCACAAGAGTCAGCTGGGGAGGTTATGGGTTCAGTATTTTGGGATGCGCAAGGAACTATCTCCAAAAGGAAGAGATAATCAATAGCAAATACTACATAGGGTTGTTGGATGGTTTGAATGCAAAAATCTAGGAAAAATGGCCAAAGTTTCACCAAGACAACGAACGGATTGCTTTCTCATCCACCGTATAGTCCAGATATGGTTTCCAGTGACTACTGATCTCAAAAAATGCTCGCCGGTAAGAAATTCAGCTCGAATGAAGAAGCATTTGCTAAAACTGAAGCCTATTTTGAGGCAAAAGACCAATCCTTCCACAAACACGACATCGAGATGTTAGAGAAGCGTTGGAATCATTATATTGCTGTTGAAGGAGATAAAATTGATGAATAGAATCGATTTTTGGTATTGGTCATACGATTTATTGAGTGATGTGTTATTTAGGTTTGTTTTGATATTAAAGAAACTTTTGTAATTAACAAATATGATGAAATTATAATGTGGTGTATTTAGTGTGCAAATAAAAAAAAATTGAAAACCTATAGATCGTGAATTGCCCCGAGATCATCTAAAATGTTTTTATGATAATGAAATAATGTAGAAAAAATAGGAAAGCAAAGTGAGAAGTGAAAAATAGAACATTAAAAAACGATGAAAAATATAAAATTAGCTTCTATAATTTCCATGAATAATAATATTTAAAGCGACCAAAAAACAAAAATAAGAAGCGTGTTTTTGAGATGTCTCGGTAAAATTCACAAACCTGCGGGCCGCATACCTCGATGTGATTATTTCTATTGTAGTGCAAATTGAGCACCCTGTACAACTCGGAATCACCACCGACGTGAAGATCGTCCGCATTCTTGACACCTTCAGAGACGGCTTGTCTCGCGTATTTCTCCATTTGAATGTAATAGAATTCTCTGGAACAAACAAAATAACCAATTCAAACATTATCCTATATTTCAAATTCAAAATAGTCATTTTTGATAAAAAACTCAGATGAGAGTTAAGAATTTTTTCTAAAATACGTACTGGTCTCAACCTCCAAACAAAGCTTATTTTTTCGAACGTACTATATAGTTTCGTAAAAACATAACCTCTAAAACTTTTTTCTTCTTTCGAATAATTTGGTTACCGATATTAGGGGTGAATAAACTTGGCTAGTGAAAGTAAGTCAATGCACCAGGTACATTTTTGTAACGGTTGCGTTTGTGGACATCTGTTCTTACCCTCTTTGATAACTAAAGGTAATTCAAGCAATTCAGGTAAATATTATGTTGTCAGAGACGTCGACCCCAAATATTTGCCGAAGTCGAAGTAGAAACGAAACTATTAATTTAAAAATTACCCAAAAACTAGTTTATACAGAAACCTCGACATAAATTTTATAGAACCAGATAACTTTGTTTTCTTCTCTACAGTCTCGTATAACAAGTTTTGAAAATAAACTTTCCGATATAACAGTCAACTACTTTATATTTCAAAATATATTTGAAATAATTCAAATCCCTTCATGGCTTTTGCTTGAATGTTTTCAAGTATGGATAATATAGCTGTCTAATTTCATTTTTAGTTTGTTAGACTATATTAATTATAACTCGAAGATGATTATTCTTATTGAAATGTTTGATTCACGCATAAACAATTGTGCTACGCAATTGTGAATCAACAGTTTGTTTACGTTAATATTTTACCAGCTCTAATACAGCCATGTTAATTATGTATGCCCAATTGCCCTATAATTGGCATTTGAATTCAATGACATGACACTATCGTGTTTAGGTAATATTAATACGAATTCCACGTTAACGTTCTATCTATTATTGGTCTTCAATAGATTTTCAAATCTGCTTATTTGAGATAAAATACTGAAATTTGAATATTTTTCACCAATTATTTTGATAACAATATGATGGTATATTATTTGAATGACTGAGTGAATTATAACCATTATATATCAGTGAAATAATGTATATTACTAACAATTGACTAGAAATTTAAGAATATTTCATCTACAAAACAGAATACAGAAGTTGAATAATAAAATTAAAGAGATTAACATAGAAAATACGGAAATAATGAAAATATCAAACAAACCAAAATAAATAAGAGTGTTAATACACGAATTCAAAAAGAAGATAATTAATAAGCTGAAGTATCAATTGTAAGACCAGATGGGAGAATTGACGAAGAGGTAGCCAATAAGGTACTACCACAAATGCTGATTTTTGGTAGCGAATCCTGAGTGTTCACCAACAAAGTGAAACAAAAAATAACAACGGGTGGAATAAAAATACTAAGAAAAAGTTCAGATAGTTTGTACATGCAAGGATGATACCTGAAGTACCTGTCCTACCAACAGAAAGAAAGTACAAAATTTTGAGAAAAAATATATTTATTTCTCAACATAATCTCGATACCCTATTTATAATAAGAAATGTCAAGCTAGCCATTAACTATTCACATTTCTTCATTGTTGGAAAATATTTGACCACCGAGACATTTTTTCAAGTTTGCGAACTAAATCTGGCAAATAGGGTGTATGAGGTAGCAAATCATACTGTAATTCATTAATTTTTGCTGTTGCAATAACGGATATGTGAGCTGGTGCATTGTCTTGATAAAACTTTCTTCTTAGCCAAAATGCGAAAGTTTTTGCTTGATTTCTTCGTTCAAACGGTGCAATAAGCTCGCAGAATACTTTCCATTGATAGTTTATCCTTTTTCAACATAGTGAATGAAAAATTATCCTACGCGTATCCCATAAAACCAACGCCATGACCTTGTCTGCAGATGGAACAGTCTTTGCCTTCTTTAGAGCCGGTTCTCCCTTTTCAAGCCATTGTTTTGATTGTTCCTGGATCGGGTGTGAGGTGATGAGCCCACGTTTCATCAATGAGTATGAAACTAGCTTTATTTGTGGAAAAAACACTCTATGGAATCATCTTCACGACGCTGGCTTTGATCCTTTCTAAGTAAACGCGGCACAAAGCTTTCTCATGTCCAAATTTTCAGTTTATATACGATGTATCGCACTTTTTAAAACGCCTATTATGTCTGCTTAGCTCGTGCACTTCCAGTCGACGATCACCCAGTGGATTTACTTCAACATTTCTGGAGTCGTCAACTCATTTGGTCTACCACTGCTTTGCTGGTCCTGGCAGGTCGTACGGTCTCGTCTAAACATTGCTACCCAATATTGTACTATTGACAACGAAGGATCAGTCTCTTCCAGAGTAGAATCTAGTTCAGCTTTTATATTGGTTGAGCTAAAGCCTTTCAAATAAAAGTATTGTATCACATAATGATGACCAATACTTTCAAATACAATTATATTTTTGAAACAACTACGAATGAAGAAAAATAGAACAGTTAATATGAAATGGGAAACAAACAAAAAGATGAGAATTTGTCTCAAAGCTTGTATACTATTTCAATGAACAGAAGTGTACAAAAAGCTTGCTCTATCAAGCTCCCCTGTTCTTTACGTTTCTGTGGTTCTGACTTCAAATTATTGTGAATAAAAAATTATATTGGATGCGTTTAATGTTTGCGATATATATATATATATATATATATATATATATATATATATATATATATATATATATATATATTTATTTCGGATTTGAATCTTTTACTAAACAAAAATTCCTCTAGTAATGGGAATTTCACTTCTTTGTGAAAGTATGGATACCATTGAAAAAATGAACTTACAACTTTCTGTAGCTGCAAATTTTGGCAATAACAATCAGAATATTTTACATTCTTCGAGTTAATTTGCTGGCTAGTATTAGATAATCTATAATGTCTTGATGAAGTTTACATCCAGTGATGTAACCCCCTTGTTCTATTGTCCATTTCTTTGAGTTTCTTGGTCTTAACAATTCCTCTAGTAGTTGATATGGTTTTATGATGTTTGTTAATCCTCTCTTGGATATCTTCTTGTACAGTGGGCACTCCTAGGTCCACGCGAATGGTGTGATTTGATATATACCATGGAGCATCCCCTAGTTGACGATTGGGATCTCTGAATGATATTTACAACCCCACAGATCAATTTTATATGTCCATATAGGCTTAACTTGTAGATAAAGACTTTTCTACTGAGACTTAGGATTTCCTCCGTGTCAACCAATGATTGCTTTTATATCAAGTTTTGAGATGTGATGTTTCCTGTTAAGGTTTTTGTCAAGGTGGATTCCTAAACATGTAACCTTACGTAGCGTGTTTTGCTCTCATTAATTTTAATCCTCCATTTTTGTAGCCACTCTTATAATTCGTTTAGACGATACTGAATATTTTTTATTGGTGTTTATGGGTCTTGATTAGTGGAGAGGATTACAGACGATTTTTTACTTTATAACCTATATGACTACAAAATACTAGTTTATATAACTTATATTCTGTTTAATATTAGTTTTAAATAGAGTGTTATATTTTTTTAAATATAAAAATTAAAAATACATCGTTATGTGTTGAAATTCCATTTGATTTATTGAAATAATATCATGTTTTTGATGACTGTAACTTGTTTACAGTTTTCACCAGATTTCTCTGGAACTGCTGACTAAAGGTCCCTTTTGTGGTATTCATGAAATGATAGTTAAACCATCGAAATCGCACTAGTAACTAATAAGTTTCATTATACTTTAAAAGGCTCTTTTTTTTAACGTTTTATAGTATAGGATTAAATATATTTCACATTGTTTATGTAAGATAGAAGAAATTTCAAAACTCTGTTACTTTGGAAAGTGTGTTGCCTTTATTTATTATGACCCGCTAAAAGTTCAAACCCGCATTTAACTGTCTACATTTTTAAGATCACGTAAAACCACCTGTAGGTTGATAATCGCTTCGTGAATGCTAAGGAGTAATTACAAATTATCAACGTGATAAAGTTACTGCTACAAAAAAACATACTGTATTATTAGAAAATCGATTTAATAAATATTTTTATAGAATATAAAAGTGAACAATTTCCTCACCTCCAGTTTCATTCAATATTTAGTTTTTTCTAGTTTCTATATTAAGTTTAAATGTAATATGCCGTTGATTCAAATCTAGATCCCACACGCTCATTTGATGAAGACTTTCTAGATTTTCTCTTTCTCGAGTTCGCTTTTCAACGTCCTCCTAGTTGTTTTCAAGGACGTCGCCAAGGGGGGGGGGCAATTGCCCACCACTAGAGATCAAATTTAGCTAGGCGCAAAGCGACCAAAGACCTAAGGCCGTGCGAGCAATTGACTTCCTTACATATTAATGAGCCTTACAAACATTATCTCAGGAAAGAAAGTGCCTTCCAACTGTATGCGGCTACTTCCAGATTTTTTTTCTTTCTCGGGATTGTGTTGGTAGCCAAATACTCGGCTTTGATAGAACCCTTGTCAACGTACTCCAATCTGTAGCTTTGGACGTGGTGAAAGCCTCGAAACATGTTAAAAGGATTTTACTTCTAATTAAAATTCACCGTGAAAATCCGGAGAAAGTGACAGACGAAATTATGAAGGAAGCTGCTGTTGTTCCAAAGAAAGTTGTAGAAGCAATCATCCAGCAGAAAGCCCTTCAGAATACTGGAAGAGGTCTTTAGTAATACCATACTTGGATTCGATTATCACTTTCTTTGAAGTACGTTTTGCTGAAGAAAACACGCTATCATTCGCATTATCTAAGTTACACCCGGCGCAGATCTGAATCTGAATCTGTTGACCTGTTTTATGATTTACCGAACATAAAGAATAAAATCGAACTTTAGCAGTAATTGTAGTACTATCTAACAAATCTAACAGTTGTTGGTGTTCTAAAAGAAACAAATTCCTTCTTTCCCGAAACGGAAAAGCATTGAAAATTTTGATCGCTTTACCATGCACGACCTGTACAGTAGAGCGATCCTGCTAAGAAGCACCATGGCAGAAGAAAGTTTTGCAAAAAATCCCCGCTGGCTATTTTTTAATTAAATATTACTTTTGTTAAAATAAATAATTATTTCTGTGTTTAAAAGTTTGATTTAGTTATTGCGTTGTCGAAGGCTTGTTAAGACTTCCAAAGTGTAACGCTTCATGCTCTCGACTATACCAGGCGTTCATAATTTTTATCCTCCATAATATTACCCCATTAACCCCTCTTTAGTCATAAGTTGGCAACACCCTTCTTTGCTTTAACGCTTCTTCTACAAAACTCCAACACCAACAACATTCACTAAATGAGAATTTTCCACCTATTCAACGATTATAACAATGTAATCAGTGGAATATCTACCTTTGATGTTTAACTTTTGATATTTTTGCAAATATCTCTTTGGTCAATCGACTTTTCCTTGAAAATGATAAAATTTCATGAAAAGTTACAAAATTTTTTGAACTAAATTATCCATGCTGTGAAAAAATGAGGTTACACATAAAAAGCTGTGAAATTTTAAGGTTATGTCAAGCTAATTATCACTCACACAGAATGGTTTGATCGCCTTCTATTTACCATTACTTAAGGTCCTTAGTAGTCTCTGGTATATTTAAGTTAAAGGGTTGCAAAGAAATAATTTTTGGGCTTTATTAACTCCTCAGAATGCAGCTTAGTATAGAGGTAAATTGCCCCTGATTGGCATATTTTGGGCCGCTCTGTGTTTATTCTTATTTATGTAAAAGTGAGCTCTCCTTGAAAATTATTATTTAGTGTGTACCTCGGAATTTAAACTCAAGATGTGTCGCGAAATATTTTTACAAACAAATATACCAACAAACAACGAAGAAAAGAGAAGAAGAGAATGTAATAATGAGTAATGATTATAACTGTTTGTCAAGACAAGATCGAAACATAAAAAAAAGGATCAACAGGACTTTCTATTGTTTCCTTTTTTTTATATGACGAAAAATAGAAGTTAACTCTTAAACAGTTTTCAAAACTATCTTGTTTCGAAAAATCGTCTGTTCCTCTATTATTGAAGAATTTACATTACAAAGTTTCTTAAAATGATATGGTATTGTTAATTGTTATTAAGGATCCCATAACTTGATACAACTGACATTGAATTAGAAAACTGGAACAGTTTTTTTTTGATTGTGGAAAAATTTTAAATAACAAATCGTAATTATGTCTCATATATCATTATACAATTTCAGTGGGTTTTACGGAAATGGAAAATGTCTTGTTAAATATAATAACTATTGTTTTTTCGATGTAATTGTGGAAAGTTCTTGACGACGTGAGCATCATATCTCAATTTCAATGGAAGTGTTAAATCAGTTACAGTCTGATAATTACCACTGTAGTTGGGGTTTGCATCGCAAATTCCTACCCTTATCTAAATAATTAACGACAATGCATGTTTCCTATTATAGTCTCTGGTAACAATACATTTAGGAATTAAAATCCCAACTTTCTTTCTCGATGAGAAAAAGATCATACTTCGAAGAGCTTGTGCTCCTGAAACAAAGGACGAAAAAATCGTATTGTATCTAAGTTCGCTTCGGAATTGTAACTTGAAGTTAGTTAGACGCTAATTAGGCAATGTCAAATGTCAATGCTAATTAAAAAAAACAGAAGTAACTGGAAAGAATAAAATGAAACCGACAAATTGGGTTAGAATTTCTTATTAATATATACCTGATTCGGGGAAGTTTTTTCGTTTGTCATCTCTCGTTATATTGTCTTGAGAAATTTTTAATAAGGATGTGCTCACACCACTTCCCCCTATTTCATTTGTTCTCCAGACACTGGAATACGAAGTTTCAACACAGAACTTCCTTGAGAAGAATCATTCTTCTGATTCCGTCACGTCTGAACCACCTAAACAACCAAATATCATCATTCGAAAATTGAGAAAGTATAGCTGACTATTGTTACAAATTTGATTATTGAAAACATCAACGTCCTAGCGAGGGAAAAAGGAAAAATGAAAAAAAAATACGAAGAAAACTTTTCTTAACCTCATTATCACAATACTGTCATTTCGACTGATTTATTAGCGTCACCAAATACTAACAGAAAGGCGACGACTTTGTCTGATATAAGAAAAATTTACGAAGTGGAAGATGATGTTAGTATCTGAGATAGAAGAAGATGATGAACAGCAAAATAAAAGGAAAACCTGCAGACGAATCTTTATTAATGCTGCTGAAACGAGGAAAGAACACTATAAAAATATGATGATGCAAAATGTATCATCGTTATTATATTAAATCTTTTACCACTTTACTGGTCCTTCCGCTTTAGTAACAAAAAATAATCGGACGGAGGCAGATCAGGACTATATGGTGGGTCTTTGATCTCTATGTGATTCACCGCAGTGATGATTGTATTTACTTCCTTAAAGTTAATCAAAAAGTGTTTATAATACTTTTGCTTTGATAGGATTATACTTTCTTAGTCTTTGCAAAAAAAATTATAAAAATCGTTTCGACGCTACACTTCCATTAATTTATTCTTTTTTGGAGTAGTCATAGGACTTCACGCAGGTCACCTTCTAATGATTGTCGTCTCCAGCGAAACATCTTAGATTAATTTCAACTGTCTTATGATTCTGATCAAATTCCACACTGGGATACTTTGATATGCAGATTCTAAATCAATCAATTTTTAGGAGACAAATTTATAGCATCCCCGATTTTTGTTATTATACGATGCGAGTTATAAAACATTTGAACTTCTGAATCAAAATTTTTTTTCTGATTCCGATCAAATTCCACATAAAGTAATTTTTCAACAAGAGGATTCCAAAAAAGATATCGGTTCTTAAAAAAAATTCGAAACAAAGGAAAAATACGGCAATATTCATGAAAAATTAATTTTTCAAAATTTTGTTTCTTCGATTTGGAAACTGATATAACGTTAGGAACTTTTGGACGAAACTACACTTTACTTAACTTTAAGTAAAATTGAAAAAAAAAATAAATCTCAATTTATTTCGAGAAAGAGACGCGATGTCCTTTTTCACTTTTACTTATAGGCACTGCATGGCTTTTATAGAACATGTTTACACTTTTTTCTAAATTTTTAAGTAAGAACTCGGTTAACATTAATTGAATATATTAACTAGTCAACATGCCAACAGATGGAATTCGATTCCAAACTTTCTACATTCCTAACTTAAAAGGCGCATTCTCCGGGCCGAATTAAAGGAAGTATATACATCATTTTCTTCTTCTTAATTATATCATCAATTTTTTCTTTATGAGTAATTCTTAAGAAAATATATACATGAAGAATTATATACCAAGAAGTTTGTCATCACTAGGATTCGCTCCGAGGGAGATGTTATAGACGCGCAGTTGTTTAAATAAAAGATATAAAACCGTTGGGTTTTCTCCGCCGGATCTCAGCGGTAAAGTTCGTTAGTTAAAGACGCGTGCCGTCTTAAGACGTTCAGGGAATTTCTTTAAGAAGGGTCGACAACGAAGGTATCCCACAGAAAAAAGAAAGGGGAGTGTAAATCAAAAGGCACAGCTGTTGAAATCTTTTGTGTCTGTTTAACGTCTTTTACTTTTTAAAGGACCCTTCTGTGACTTACCTTGGGAAATATGCTTTCTTTGTAGACAGTGGCGGAGAAGAGAAATTTTTACGATAAAATATTATATGGGTTTAAAGTTTATTTTCAATTTTTAGGTTAGATTTCAGTCTTAGTATATAACATTAAGACTTTTTTAAAATCCTAATTAAGTAGACATACACCTCACGATGATTTTTAGGCTTCAACTAACCTCTTTCGGATGTTTTTGCCATACGTGACTCACATTTTCAAAAATGATTCAAAATTGTTTTATATTGAATCTTTAGTACCACAGCGATGTCGCGAGTTGGAATATATATCGATCAAATACATATTTTTGCGGAATATAATCGATTTTTTTACCAATTGGAAGTGAATAATCGAGATCAAAATCGAGCAAACTAAATCTGATTTTCATCGCTATAAATACTTTTCCTTGATTTTTCGCCGGCGTTTTTCTTCTGGGAAATAAAAAAAAACTGAAACGAAATTGGTCTTCAGATATTTTTATTGTTAAAGGGTAGTAATTTTTGAATGATAGTCTGTACACTACACATCGTACAGTATGATTAGGAAGATTCGAGTTCTTTAAACTTTTCCACGTTTTAAAACACCAGATATTAACAAAATTTTCCAGTTTCTGTCTGACGTAATTACCAGCTTATTTTACAATTTTATATGCAACCTTGATAATTCTAAAAATTTCCCTTCGCGTTAACTGCATTCAGCATTTAATTAAAAATCATTCAATTAAGGTCTTGAGACTAATTAGTGGGGTAGGTAGGTATTTTTCTTTACATCCAGGGATGTTTTTTCATTACTTTTGCTTAGTTGTTATCTCAGTTTAGCTTGTTAACATGTATAATGACTCGTAAGTCATTATGTAGTTTGTCAACATCGTTAAGACTTTTCTTCGTGACCGCCGTTAGCGAATGTAATAATTTAAAAACCAATTTTGATAATGAAACGTTGAAATTTTCGCTTTAAAATGAGAATACTTTCTATAAGACACTCGCTTCTTACATGATCTGCAACTTTTCTAACGAATGGAAACAATTATTATTATTAGTTATTATCAAATATGACATCGTCTACAGTTTGGTACACTAAGGAATAAGAACGCGAACCGAGCAGTCAGATCGAAATAAAGTTGATTCCCGAACGTCACCGAACAGTCAGATTAATCAGATGTACATAGTCGAACGCAGTAATTATAAACAAGTTATGACATTGACAGTTATGACAGTGTGCTTTTGGCGGTTAGTTCAGTCATATAATATGAATTAGAAAATAAAAACAATAAACATTAATCAGTTTACCTACTTTAAATAAACTTACATCGATATACGATGTAAGTTAAAATAACTAATTAATTTATTATAAATTTGATTTGAAATTTTTATATTACAAACGAAAGAAAAGTTTATTTAACTGTCTTCCTAGAAGAAGCGCAGATTTAAAAGCGATTTGGGCGCCTCAAAATATTTGGTTATGACATCAGATACTAAGCTACGTTGAAGAACACACCACGTCATTTCTACGTCCATCTCCTCGAACTTTGAACAGAAGTCTCAAAAAATTACACCCTACTATTAAATGAAAAAATTAGTCTGTTCAACGATCTTTTTTCTATGATCTGAGATGTCCAAGTTTTTGGTCAGCTTTGGATTGCCCAAAAGTCGAATTGCTATTTTCTGTATTGAGTCGAGCATCCTCAGCTATCTATGGGAGCCAAGTTCCCCCAAAGATGGACGAGTCTGGGCCTTATAGAAGGTTGGAAGCTGCCACGGAGTATATAGCTTTTTGGTCTTAACGTCTTGTGAAGCTGTATTAGCCAATGCCAAGACGTAGTGCTTCCAATATCAACAAGCGAACTTAGGGTGATGGTGATGTCCAGACTGTTCCATTCCACTCCAGAATGTTTTCAAGATCAGAATTGATGATGGTGATCTGCTGTTGTTAGCCGAGTTCATTGGGGCTGCTGCTTTGAACGACGACACCTGGTTAATGACTGGTTAATGATGGAAATTTATTGTGAGAGTTTTAGATGGAAACACACGAATGAGACGTTTACTTGCTAAATAGCTGACTCAAGTTTGGTATTAATATACAAATAAGAACAAGAAAATAATGATGAGTTGTATGAGCTGAGAAAGTCGAAAGCGTCATTGAACAACAAGCAAAAGTAAGTGGAGAAATAGTAAATATATGATAATTAGTAAAAGTAAGCAATTAAAAGATCTTCCAAATGTTTCAGAAAAGACTCTCAATTATACATAGATAAAGAAGATTTTTGTTAACACGCTTTTATTAGTTTCATATCGTCACATTCATATCATATTCATTCATATTGTCCTATTTTAAGCCTAAGTTTACTTAAAACCTCGTATGCTTGTTAAAAATTGACGAAATTTCGATACTTCGATAAAAAAATCTTATTATTCGCCGGCCGGGGTTCATAGGTTTCTATAAATATATTTTGTAGTTTTACAGAATATGCTCTAAATATAATCCTTTATTCATTAATATTTTCTATAAAGTAAATATCAGCAATTATTAATTAACTTTCGAAATCAATATTCATCAATTAGATGTGATTAATTAATTATTGATACAGCATGTGGTAAGATTGTAGCATCTATGATTTCACTAACGGAATGGGTGTACCTCACTATTACCCCGCAAATTACTTCCGGTTATTTAATTTTCCTTATACACTTCAAATTGACTTTGGTTAATTTTTAATTAAAGCAACACACCTTGATTTATATATTGCCTGAAAATCCGAATCTGCAATCAACTTCGCTAATGATTAATTTTCTATATATTTTTTAATATATTAAGAATTATATTTCACCTATGAATGAATTTGGTTTTTATCAATTCAAGTATCATGATCCCCAACCCTTTAATTACCAAATAGTAATTAACTTCAAATTACTCCAATTGCGAATGCAATAAAAAGTTCGATAGTTTCAAGTATCTGGAATGTTCTGGAGTATAAACCGGAATATCGATCAGAGGTGAAGTGAAAAACGTTTTGGTGTCTGATAAGAGCCTACAAAACAACGTAAAGTCATTTTCTATATTCTTTTTATTACCAAAATTGGTATAGATTAGGACACGTTATATTGGAAAAATTACTTATCTTATCTATGTAGGAACATCTGTCTAAACATACTGAAATGAAGTCGTGTGGGGTGTATAAATAAATTATTCGTTCAATATTAGGAAACGTGTTTGCTAATAATCTAAGATTACGAAAAGCTGCCGCATCATATATGTTATCTGAGCTTTATTTGATCATACCTGTTACCTACCATTAGACTTAATAGATCGTCATTCGGCAAATATAAAATTATATAGTCACCTGTAATGATAACATGAAAAAATTTACTTCAAAAGGATAGTTCCAGAAGTACCTGGCTTGACCTATAAATGGAGATATCTGCTTGAAAAATACCCATTTTATTAGAAAGTAAACAATCTGTGCAGTACAAGTTTGAAGACACCATGTTGTTTGGTATTTGTTTGGCAGCCATCAATAGTGAACGCTTTCGGTGAATTAGTAAACATGGAAAAAATTAGTCATCTGAACTAGATTCTACCCTGGGTGAGACATCTCTTCGGTAGCGTAGTTTAAACGAGACCATACGACCTGCGGAGACCAGCAGCGCAGTGGTCGACCAAACGAGGTGACGGCCCCAGATATGTTGAAAAAAATCCACTGGATGATCGTCGACTGAAAGTGCGCGAGCTATCAGACATAATAGGCATAAGTGCATAGATCGCATATTAACTGAAAATTTGGACATGAGAAAAGTGTGTTCAAGATGGGTGCCGCGTTTGCTGTAAAAGCAGTGTCTCCATCAAGTGTTTGGCAAGATATCAAAGAAATGGAGCCGTTTCATAACCATGGATGGAACGTGGGTCCATCACTTCACATCCAAAATAAAAGAACCATCAAAACACTGGACTGAAACGGGAGAACTAGCTCCAAAGAAGACAAAGGTCGCTCCATTAACACGCAAGGTCATGGTGTGGGTTTTTTTGGAATGCGCGTTGGATAAATTTCATTGACTATCTTGAGAAAGGAAAAACTATCAACGGCGAGTATTATTGAAAGGTTTTAACGAAGAAATCAAACAAAAATGGGCGCATTTGGCTAAGAAGAAAGTGTTGTTTCATAAAGACAAAGCACCAGCTCACATATCTGTTATTGCAATTAATTCAAATTTGAATTGCTACCTAATGCACCCATTTTGCCAGATTTGGCTCCCACGGATTATTTTCTATTCTCAGATTTGAAAAAATGGCTCAGTGGTCAAAGATTTTTCAACAATGAAGGGACAGTTAATGGCTATTTTGAGGATATTGACGAATCTTATAATAAAAAGTGTATGGAGTTGAAGGATATAAAATTTTCCAAAATTTTTGTTGTTTTTGTTGAGCCAGGTACTTCTGGAACCATCCTCATATATATCTTTCTAATCACAAGGAAACTCCGAAGAAAACTGACCTTTACGTGTAAATATGATAAAGTTCATTTTAAATCTCAGCAGTAATAAAAATGTGAAAAGGTGACTATGTATTTTTTTTATTCTTTACCGTAACGCTAAAGACCGGCAAACTCGCCCCTACTTTCTTTAGATTAGGAAATAAAAACCGGGGGATATGTTTTATCGATTTTTGATAGTAGTCCTTTACTCAAAAACTCTTAGGGAAGGTTCTGTACAATAACTAAGGGTTCAATATTAAGGGTGCGTAAACCATTACTAGCACAGTTTGAAATTATAAAATAAATAGAATCTATACAGAATGTCCAGACACTGAATCACAAAATTTCGAAACTACGTAAATTATAATTAATTTCCAAAAATTGAGACCTTGAACATCTATTAATCGCTCCCGACATTTTTGCATTAAATTATTGGACACCCTATATAAAAATTTGCATATTAAATATCAATGTAGACAATTCTTAGAATTAGTTATGCATTTAAATAGGTCCTGAAGATCTTAATATACAGGGTGTTTTAGAAACTTATCACTTTCGTATTCATTTGGGGAAGGAACTTTTTGTTCGGAGACCTTGTATAAACAAATAGTTACAAAATCGTATACAAAAATGATTTGTTGCCAGAGGATTTAAATTTTTATAAATATCTAAAAGTTATGAAAAATATTCTCAAAATAACTCACCTGAAGTTAGAAAACCATTTCACCAATTGGGCAGTGTTGTTTTTATTGAATTTGATATCGGGGAAGTACATTTTTAGGACTGCTGAGCTCGGATACCTCACCCAGAAGAACATCAGCTTCGCTTTCCTGAGGTGCATCGGTGTTAATGTTGACGAGTGCTCAGGAGTTAAGGAAATACCGGGCTAGTGTGCAAAACAAATATTTTTTCACGAAAAGATTCAAGATCAAAATAAAAAAATTATATATTGTTTTTTGTCCTACTTTTAACTTATTAATCTTAACATATTTCGAAAAAATTCTCACATAAGAAATAGAAATTCATAATAACTGTAATTTTATTGGTTGAAAATTGAAATATATTGTGTGTAAGAGTGAATTTCTTCGTAACTTTAAGGATTCTAATAAGGTATTATTTAGATTTGGTTTTGATATCTACCCACTTAACCCCCTTAAGTAGGAGGTTGTATAAGAAGACCTACAAAAGTGGGTATTATACTATGAAGATTAAATTCTAGTCTTGCAGATTTCACCCTTTCAATACGAGGGTGAAACAAAGAATTGAAAAGAGCGCATTCGCCAATTTTAGCAAATTAAATAATTTAGTTTAACATGAAAAAAATGAAAATTTCTTAAGTTGAAATACATACATGATGCGCACTAAGATTTTTACTAAAATCTTTGCATAAAAAGGATATAGTAGGCTGCATTCCATCGTAAGAAATATCTCCAGAATTACAGTCTGAATTTCTATCACCGTTGTCCATGTTTAACCCATTGGATGGGGCTCTCATATGCCCATAGTCCGGGGAGGCTCCATGTTGGGCAGCCGCCAATAACGCGGGGTGTAATAAGGTTGGGGGATGATGAATTGGCGGTGATTCTCGTTCGATCTTGTGCATTCGAGGCGGGGAGGAGGAAGCCTAAAACAAATAAAAACAATTCCTCGTCAACGAATTAGTTCACCTATATTTTACATTAACCAAGTGATCAGATTTAAATTGTTTACAGTGATCCATTTCCTGAAATTGATGAAAATATTAATTAATTTTGAAATTTGAATGGATAGAGATGCCGCGACCGTGGTTGATTATTTCACCTTGCTGAAACAAATGATGACTAGAAACATCGTGAGATGCTGAAATTTTCTAATAATAATTTCCTTATTCCATAACTGAAACACGACTATTGTTTTCAGTCGATAGAAGACATAGAAGTGAATTTTCGATTATTGAAAATGTACTTGAATATACGTCAAATATTTTCAATAACGTGTTTCTATAGAAAAGGTCTAAAAGACAAATTAATAACAAAAATTAGGTTAAATAGATTAGATATCATAAAATTTCTCGTGCCTTAAATAGTTTTTTACGATTTGATGTAAATGTAAATGTACAATAAAAATAATCCACGTAATGAAATGATATAAAATGGAAAATTTACCTGCATTGCCATGTGGTGGCCGTGACTTGGTCCATGGAAGAAGGGGCTGTAGGGTGAGAAAACCTGAGATTCGTGTAGGCCTGGGTTGGGAATCGCCACCGACGTCGGAAGGGAGACGGGCAACATCGGCGGCGGCTGGTGATATGGGGGCGGTCTAGGTGATGTACAAGTGTTTGGTTCCATAGCAGCTGGCGACATACCCATACCGTCTTGTCCTAAAATTCTGCTAACAGTTCTGGGCGTTATTCTGGTATCTGTAACTTTATGGCGTTTTTTCTTCGGAGCAACGACTAGACTGAGCGCTTCGTTTTGCTCTGGCGTTTCTTGTTGTTTATTAACGCAAAACGGATGGTTCATGCCGTATAAAGGAGCGCTGATTCCCGGAGGTTTCGGCGGATGAAACATCGGAGGTCGTATGTGGAGTTCCGAAGGTTTCTGCATATTATTCATATTAGGTACAGGCATCATGGTAGGACCGCCGGAGTTGCCGTTCACCATGTGATTCTGATGATTGGGTGGTGGAGCTTGAGGAGGTTGAGGCCTTTCCGCCACCTTAGTTCTCGGAGATTTCCTATCCAACAACTGCGAGGCCATCATCAAATCTTTGTTCAATTGTTCCGCTGCCGTGGCGGCGTCTTGTTGCTTACACCGTTTTTGATGAACGAATCGATATAGTATAGAATCTATGAGATTCGATAGCGACGCCGTTATTTCACTTTTTAGAGCGTCAGCGAGACCCTCTAAATCCGTACCGTTCGGATTTAAATGTCTTATTATGTTCAGTCGTTCTGCGATATGATTAGATTCGGGTTTCGGAGTTTGTTGTTGAGCCGATTGTATTTGTTGAGATTCATTGTTAGCGGCCGCTTCTTTGGCCAATCTAGCTTCTTGTTCCATGAAAAGTTTGTGACTTACCCCTAGATACATAGCTGCGGCGCTGCTCATGTGCTGATGCGGATTGTGTAGGAATCCGTTGTGGAACGGAGGAGCTGGAGGACTTATCTTCATCTTGCTCACTTCTTGAGCTAGTGTCGGTTGCGGAATGGGTGTAGGAGTACTTGTCGTTACCGGTGAAGGTGGAGCTGATCTCTTACTTTGTTCACTATCGCTCGGTATTTCTTCGATTTCTTGACTCTCTTCCGAACCTTGTTCTACTCGAGTACAAAGCGCCATATATTTTTGTTGCATTTCAGCTAGTTGTTCTTGCATAGATCTCAATTGTGATTTGAGAATATTCTTTTCTACGCGTTTTTGGCGAATAGGTTCTATTTCTTCTTCGTCGTCATCGACGTATCTTTCGGCGTTACTATCATGTTGTTGCGGTTGATATAATTTTCGTTTTTTACAACCGTTTACTTGAGGTGGTGCTGGACTTGATCTCATACCTGTTACTATATTTTCCACTCGTGCTTTCTTCGCGTCTTCCGGTTTTGCGGGACTCGAAGGTTCTACTTTTGGAGATGGAAGTGATTCAGTTTCCATACCGTTGAGGGTTTCTTCCATGAGTTCTTGTTGTCTTTCACCGGATTCTGCTGATAAACACTCTTTCATAGTTACGTTAACGTCGTTTCTTTCTGGACTTGTCTTTGGTTCGTTGTTATTGTTATTCATAATATGTTCTTGCCCGTTACGCATATCCTGTTCTAATGCTAAAAGTTCGTGCTTCCTACCTTGGAGAATATCTCGAAGCATATGATGCGCAAGTTGTTCACCACTCGGAGGACTGTTATCACATCTTATAACGTTATCGAATTTCGCGTCTTCACCGTCCGCGGCATTTTCGGGCTTTTGTCGACCTAAAAGCTCGTTCAACATTTTTGCGGGCGCGAACCCCGGTCCGAAAAGACCGAACTGTTGCTGTTGGGTAAAAATGGCGCCGTATAAATTACTACCACCACCGAGAAAAGCCGGTCGCGAACTAAAGTTCGGGATCGAGGAATACGAATTACGCGGCTCGCCGGCGTCCACGCGCTGTCTAGTTCTTTTGGATTTCTTCAGGAGCTTATCTGTATACAAACCGAACTCTGTCTCCTCCTCCGATGACATCATAAGTTGGAGCGTTATTGGTCGTGCAGGTCCCCCTCCAGATTATCGTCCCCACTTTAAGAATAGTCACCCATGTCAATACCTGGAAACAGAGAGAGCATGAAGCATCGTCACGGCGTCGGCTGAGACTGCCGACACCTGCGGTCTCAGCACAACTGTTGATTTTGTATATATATATATATATATATATATATATATATATATATATATATATATATATATATATATATATATATATATATATATATATATATTATGACGGTCGTTTGCCGATCTGAACCCGATAACACATTCTTTTTCTATCTACTATGAATAAATCGGAAAAAGATCGTATTTAAATTTCATTTTTATTATTATTATATTATTTTTCCAACAAATTTTTCAAAACGGAATTTCATCAATTTTTAACAATGACGCATATAATTTATATAAATTTCGTCATATCTCTTTATATTTGTCGAAAAACATTCTTCCTAGTTTACGTTTACGTTTTCACGAGATATTATTTACGGAATAATTCAGTAGAAAAAATACTTCAAACTGAGTTTAATAAAAAAAAATGTGTAGAAAATATTTCTGTGGTTTCCATAAAAACAATATTTAGTGTCAACATTTTTTTTTATAATTATCTGACGGGAAAATCCCAAACACTGGTGAAAACATAGAAAAAAATAAAAAAGCTTTTCAATGAAGCAAATCGAAAGAAAGAAATTTTCAAATTAGATTCAAGGAATTAAAATCTAACGCAAGTAAGGATAAAAAGGAGAGAATAACTGAAGTATATGAAATATGTGAACACGTTTAATATACGGGGTACGGCGCAAAGTCGTATTGGGTACACTCTTAAAATTTTTTATGAAAGGAAGTATTTATTAATTACGTGATGGTCCCTAAGAAAAAAGAAAGTGGAAAAACTATATATTTCCTTATTTGCGGGAGATTTAAATACGGTATAGTCTTTTTGTTTGGTCTTAAGGTCACCTAAATTAATTGAAATCGGGAATTGGTAAATCCTTGGTTTTGAGTCCGTCTAAAATTTAATGAAAATTCGTGGTATTCGCTGAGATTTTCTCTAGATTAATAGGCTGATAGGCTTACAGGACTAAAAAAATGCAATATAGTCTGAAAATGTTTGTTACATGTCCATGTTTTAAAAGTAAATTTTGGTACATGAAAAAATTGAATTACTATCAATTTATAGTTTCAATTTCAATTAGTTTTAATTGAGTTTTGCTTTTAGTACTTGTTAACAAAATATTTGAACTAACTTGAAACTAATTATTACAAAACACGAAGCTGAGGGGTAACTAATAATTTTGTATCTTTAGGTTAGGTTTTTCATGTTTTAACTTAAACAAAGCCATACTTTGTTTAGAAATAACATGTCTAAAGTCAAGGTTTGAATAAAATAATAGTTTGAGTAAGATTCAGTAAACAATTGTCACTGAGATCTAAGCGCAGTGGGCTACTGCGCATCAACTGTCAAAACAGACCCACCTGTACGTGAATTGTGAAGTCTATGCCGAAAGTATAACCTCTTAACTCTAAATTTCGTGATTATTAACTATTGCGTGCTGTATTTTTGTTTGAAATTTTTATTTGAAACTCAATGTAGCTTCAGAAAATGTATAAATAAAAAATTTGAGGCTTCTTGTGTGACCTGGAGGGATTCTCCCCTCTCTAGGCGATCCTACTGACTAATCAAAAACTTTGTACGTTCATTTTAAATATTATTCCCCTAAATGTACTTGAGCTAATACAAGTTTTCGATCTTTTATAACCATAAGCTGTAGAGAACACTAGAGAAAGGTTTGGAGTGGTCGAAAACCCCCCCAAAAAAATGGAAATTCTGTTATATTTTATTTAAAAAGAATTTTTTCTCGACAAATTTTAGCGGAAATACGATCTAGTAAGAAGGTCCAAGAGGTGTATTTTCAAAGTTTAGTTCATTTTATTGTGAATTCTAGTGTGATAAACGTTAATGAAAAAACATTAATATTAAATCATTAACAGACAAAAATTTATGTAAAAGTATCGATAGTACAGTTGAATTAATCAGTAGCACGCTTGGTGTTAGGAAATCTACGTTTCAAACAGTATTTAAAGCTCCAGGAAAACCAAAATTTCAAATAGAAGTAAAAACAGCATTTTATTATACCCGTTTTGTAGTTATAAGTCCCCTTACCTTGAGAAAATTAGAAGGAAACTTGCTTTACATTAGTAGGTTTTAAATGAATTTCCTCGCATCATATGCAACGAAAATATGAAGGAATTATTGGTTTAAGACGAAGTTTAATATAAATAAATTAATTCTGTCATATTTTTGGATATTTAAAAATATAACAACTAGAAAATATTAAATTGAAGGTGTAGTTTTTTAATCATTAGTGGTTGAAGAGAGAATGTATGTTTGGAAACAACACATATCCCTAGTGAACAAATATCGATTGCTTCAGCAAGAAAGTAACGACATATTCAGATATTAATAAGCATGTCTGTGAGGTATACAAAGTACGTACTTGAGCAGTCTGGTCTTTTGTTTTTACCCTCTAAGATGTGACGTATTCAATGGGGGCGAAGCGAGGCATATGCACAAACTTACGAACCTACCCAGCATTTTTTCTCTTGTTTCAAGAATACGACTTCCACACCTATTCTACACAGTTATTATACATCTAGTGATTATTAAAGCAAAATGTTTCACAAGGATATTTACCAGAAGTAAATATCGACGGGAAAGATTTAGCAATAAATCTAATACGAATCCTTTAAAAGGACGTTATAAATATAATTGATTTCTTTCCGACATAAAATTTATTTCTCATGGAGAAATGAAAGGAAAGAGTTATCTCTAACATCATTAGTGATGTCTCCTGTCGATTGTTTCTTAGAGGGTGACTATCTGGTAAAGAGCCACCCCATCGTGTAGGACTGTTATAGTAATTTCACTTCTTTACACATGCACCTCTCTCGGTGCCATATGGTATTGAACTTTACTGTACTTTACTCGAATTCTCACAATATTTTCACCATCTGTTACTGAATAGATAAAATTGATGATTAGAAACGAAAAACAAAGCGAGCGATAACATTTACTTGGGGGGACGTATGAAAAAAGTTCCTTCTAAACATTTAACGATTTTATCGTATATATTTTGAAATAACTTGTTTTGCATAAATTATTGAAGACAATTATGATTTATTATTGTGAGTCATTCTTTCCTCAAACTAATTTGATTATATCATATTATTATTATTAGTCTATTTCGTCCACTTTATTTTCTATTTATACAAAGTGTGTCATGAGGAACTTTACATACTTTTACCATATGTAGAGCACTGGCTACAAAAAAGTGTCAAATTCTCTTCTCTATTAATTTACTTGTGGAATATAGCATAAATTTTAATTAGCGTCAGGTGGTATCTTCAGATATAAAGCACATCACTCAATAAGTTGTGTAACTAATTGAGAATGTAATATTCTAGAATACTGAAGTCATATACTTCTCTACTGACTGTTGTGCCTTTGGACGCTTTGAACATGGTTCACCGGCTGCAGTCCACTTAGATGATGATCGTTTTGATTCTGGAGTGAAGTGTAAGATCCATGTTTCTGATTTATTACGTGTAAACATAGTCAAACACTGTTTTGTATCATCAACACGTTGTTGTTCTTGATCGACTGTGAGTAAATGAGTAAACGCGGTGTCTGTATAACCACGTTTAAATACAATAAATCCATTACAAATGGTTCTTTTCGATTGAGAAGAGTTCGGATAAAACTTTTGAGACCATTGCTGAGCTTGTACAGTAGCAATGACCAATTGAGCACATTGAATCGATTGTTTTGAAAATGACAAAAGTAGCTTCATTTATGACATCTGCACAACTTTCACAATAATCTAAATGAAACAAAAATTGTTAGAAATGTTTATTTGGTGTTGCCAGTTATGTGAGCTCTAATCCTATCTCTGATTGTACACAACCATTTGTTTCCAAGAAGTTATTTGAGGGAATCAGAAAACGGCAAACACATATTCATATATACAACTTAACAGAATGTTAAATTGACGGAACATTCACCATACAGCACTGATTTTCGTTCTGGTCTCGGACAACAATATTTAGAAGCATAATGACCTAAATTTCTTCAGGGTTTATTCTTGAATTGTTTTAAAAGTATGATGTAGATGATTATAAACCTTTTTGGATAACAAAAAATTCCAAGTAATAAATTATCTGTAAAATTTCATCCAACTCTACTATCCAAATATATTATCTCATACTCCTTGTACTATTTCAACGTATTTTACATGTTTCGAGAAAAATATTCTCACGAGAAAGGCATTAAGGGTACGTCTTTAAGTAACTTTTTCCTCAACCCTCTTTGTTACTTCAATATTGACCTTGACTCAGAGCCGTACCAAAAATTTGAAAATAACACAAGAAAAGTGGAATTTAACTGTTTAAATATGTTTAAATAACTAGACAATTTGTACTCAGTTACTTACACAACTAATTATATTGATTACGTGATATCCACGACTACAATTTGTTCAATTGTATGAGTTGATTTTTAAAAACTTTTATGGTTCTACAAGCCGGTTCTGTTTGCACCTTGCAAAATAAAATTTAGTTTTGTAGGTAGGATATTAAAAGAAACCGGCGTATCAACAATCGAATAAGTGCAAGGTCTTCTTTTGAAAAATACTGACAAGAGGTTAAGCAGGTATTGCAAGGGAGCCCGATTTAGATACAAATGTAGAGTAGGAGACACTCAATATTGAAAGTTTGTTTTATAACGAATTTTCAACTATTAATTTTATATATTTTTTAAAAATTTGATCAAATTTTGTTTTTTTTTTGTATTAAACAGTGAGTTACCGAAAAGTAATATAAAGTATAAATAGTGGAGCTCTTCCATCTTCCACTATCTTCTTCTATCAATATAAATCAAACAACAATAAATTCGATTGTCTTCTTCACAAGATCAACTACAAGACATACGTAGTAGTTAACAGTACTAATCGTGAAAAGAGATAACGATAATTTGGTGGAAAGTGATTAATTGACCGTATTGAGAGTTGAGTTTGACGTGAGCTTTGATTACTTTGTTCTTTTCAGCGAATTTTTGGATTTAACGTGTTTATTATTAAAATCCATTATATCAATAAATAATTTGATTTTTTATTCAATTTCATATCGTAATAGTATACTCTCAAAAAGTTATTTCCAGAGAATAACTGGAAATTAATTTAAATGTTTTGAGATGTGAAAAAAATAATTTCGGACCTTTTCAACTTCTTTAATTTATTCAGTTGCTATTAGACTAAAGTTAACATCTATTTAAGGATATTTCTATTTATATTACATATTTCGTGGCATCTGCCTTGGAAATATCAATAAAAACGATATGTGCCGTTACAAAAAAGGAAGGAGAATAATCAAAATTTCTCAAGACCTTTTAGTCGGATATCTCAATTAAAACTAACCATATGTGCTTAAATTTTATTTCTGACGTCTGTATTGGATATTTTTATTTCTGTGTTACCCCGATGAGGCTAATATATTTACCGAAACGTTGATTTTCAGGCTAATTAGGAATTTTCTATTTAAGGCTAATAGCATACCAAAAAGGAAACTTTTCATATAAATCTGTTCAAAAATATTAATTGTTGTAGGTAGATGTGAAATTAAGAATGAAATTAAATTTTCAAAATGACCACCATCCACTTGTTGACAATAACCGAGGCGATTTTGGAGTTTTCGTACATTTTGTATGACCTCGAGGGTTATTTTGGTAATTTCTTCCGTGAAACTGGACAAAATATTGAAACACCAGGTAGAAATAATGCTCAATTTACTGATAAAAAAAATTAGATGTACTTCTAGAGATTGAGGAAAATCCGCATAAGATGATGATCTATTTTGAAAGTTTTTCATAAAGAAAAAAACCACCCTTACAAAGTTCAGGAGTTAAATGAAGATGATCCTGATGGAAAGCAAGAATTCTGTGAATTGATGATGGATAGAATGAATGCAGATTTGCAATTCATAAACAAAATATTTTTTTTATGAAGGGATGTTTGATTTAGACGGAACGGTCAACAAACAGAACTATGGATATTTGAGCAGAGAAAATCCTCATTGGATGTGTGAGTCTCATACTCGATATCCTAAAAAGTGCAAGATGCAGCTCCACCACATTTTGCACGAAGTTTTTCCCAATAGGTGCATTGGAAGACGTAGAACTATCGAATGGCTGGCTAGATCTCGCGATTTGACTTACTTACTATGGGGTTATTTAGAAGTATATTTTAATAAACCAAACAATATTGTTGTTAGGATAACGGAAGAAATTAACAAAATGTATTAATGGCGAAATGTTATTTGCAACAACGAATCAAACAATTTCTATACCTAAAACACCCTTGGATCACTTCGAAACTGCTAGACCTCCCTTAATTGCCTTTCCATCGCTATTAGGTGGAACTCAACCTCGTCGATCGTTCTCCTATAATCTTTTGAATCAGTCTAGGGAAATATTCCAATATCAAGACCAAACTTAAAATATTTCCTATCGCAAATAAATAATGATTCCATCTCATTCACAAATAACCGAATGAACCTCTGAATCTGTGTTTGGATGAAATTGAGGTTAGTTAGTTAGATATAAAATATTACAAGCTCTTTATGTATTTATAAAAATGATGAAAGCTTTGACAACAGCGTAAACGATACCACAATGTTAAAGTGTGACAAAAGAAAATTTATAAAAATCGTACAAGTCGTTTTCAAGATAATTGAGAATTTCCATCCTACTTCGATTATATAAGAATCTTTTACAAGTTAACAAAATTCATTAAATTCCCTAAAAGATTTGCCTCGTTGTAATTTCTTCATAACATTTCGAATAGACAGAAGGCACTCATACCCTACATAATGACTTCGACCGCGTTGGTATCCTGTCTTTGTCAAACTATAGTTGTGATTATCGCCTTATTTCATTCCCTAGCTTCCTCATTATGCACTTCCTTTACACTGATTCCTCTCAACAAGGGTTTACTTTGATTTGTGCCTTTCTCATACAAACGAATCAGGATATTGAATAATTACTACTAATATATCACGTAATTAAATTATTAAAACAAACAGATTATTGTAGAAAAACCGTCTATAATATAAAAAAAAGTTTGTAAATAGATTTAAAAAAGTTTTGTATTTATTTTCAACAGATTTATTATACGGGGGAGAGTTTCACGGAAACAGAAAACTTCTTTATAATAATGTTAGATTTAATATTAAAATATTATTACCAAATATTTCTCAATGAATTATTGTTGTTTTTGATGTATGCAACATGCAGGAATTGAAAATTATTATTAGAATTCAACTCGTTTACAGAGTAGAAGGCACTTTGCAGTAAATTTTCCTTCAAATTCTTGCGAAATTTGGGAAAAGATGTTATAAATTTGTATTCAATTGGTAAATGATTGTGCATTTTTTTGCAATTTACAGTATTGAGCATTTAACTAATTCTGAACGTGGAGTAGATAGATAAAGGTCGGGCTCCGCGTTCTAAGTAACCGTGCACGACCTTTCTGAAATTGGAGAAGCGTGTTTACGAATTCAAAGATATATGAGGAAGGAAGAATCAGAATTTTTAATCTCATAAAGAAGTCCCTGTAGTGATCCGTGCTGTTTAGTCCGAGTAAATATCTAACAGCTCTCTTTTGTAGTTTGAAGATTCGCTCAAATTGAGACATAAAGGCATAAAAAACTGTTAAGGAGGTGCATAAGTTCAGTTCTTTGATCTCAAATCAAAACAGGAAGAACTTAATTTTTTAGTTGAGGCAGCAATATGTAACTTTCCATTTCAAGGAATTGTCCAGCACTAAGAATTTTACAGATTCAATTAGAATCGCACCATGATCCTATGAAGTGGCGTGAGATCAGGGTTGTTCCAATAGAAACTAGTATCGTCTGCAAATAAACTTGACACTGATGTCTATATAGGCGATGTCGTTTATAAACAAAAAAGGGCCTAGTACTGAGCCTTGGGGCACTCCACATTCTATTGTCTTGCAAGACGACATCGTTGTATCAACCCTTAGAAGCTGACTTCTGTTGATAAGGTACGACTTAAACCAAGCGAAATTTATTAAAATTATTATTAAAATATTATTAACACAATCGTAAGCCTTAGAGAAATCACAGAAAGTTGTTGGAGTGGACTCAAGGTTGTTTAGGCTAGCATAAATTGTGCATTGGTTCATGATTAAAGCGTCTTTTTGATCAATCTTTCTATGATCTTAGATAACGTGGTAGGAATGATAATTCGAAGTTTGATTTTTATCACCAATAAAAGTTTAATATTAAACTTAACTAAAGAAATGAAAACCTGATAAAAAAGGGATTAAATGGTAACATTGATTTTTTATACAAAAAAAGTAGCAATAAAAGGCAAGAGGTTAAGAAGTGTATGTAGTGTTGGTTCCAACTTCGTTTTAATGTTGGGTACGCCGATAAAAAATTATTGACTTTCCACTGCCAACTTTCCAATGCCTGGAAGCAAAACATTCGTCGAATGACATGCGCACTACGACCACTCGATGCGTTCGATCATACCAGCACCCAACGTTGAAAGTATCGGACGGATCGTGTGGTACCGGCTTAATATGCACACAAAGCGATTGGAAATTCGAAGGATGCAAATTCTAGTTAATGGCGGGTAGTTTTCACTGAAACAAACTACTTCGATTTACAGTGTATAACAAAATTAGTGTATTAATCATATTGAAATAAACTGAAATTTTCAAATATTTGAAATGACTTTTGTGTAGAAATGACCTAATTAATCTTTCCCGTCAAAACAAAAACATCTGCAGTTTATCATCTAAACATTATTACTATATTCACCCCCATAAAGCACCACCTGATATTTTTTTCTTAATAATTAAGAGTGTATCAACTATGGGAACAATACCTATGTGTTCACCTCGCATGACGAGCAGGAAATACTCATACGTTCACGATTTACAGGAAGTTCATCTTCGAAAGGGCCATATGCCACCACCGTAAGCTCTACGAGCCTTGGCTTTTAGTAATCAAATTATAGATCTCTCACACCTGTGAGGGCAATTAATTATGGGTGTTGGTATTTTCAAAAGGATATAATGCGATAATGAACACTAGAATTTAATTTTTTTGAGAATAGTTTACACAGAAATCGTTCGTATGAGAAAAAATTACGAGGGAGAGTTGCTGAGACTGAATTTCTAGCCACAATGCCAATTTGGTTGAGGCCATATAAGCACGAAGTTTTCTAGATTTCTATACTCGAAAAAAATTTTCAAAAAAATCATGAAATGATGTTTGGCAATAGGTAGTTTTTGGAAACCATGGCTATTTCATATAAGCATAAATCATAAAAGCAAACTTGTGGAAACTTACGTAACTTTGGGCGAAAGAGACGAGACGGAAGAGAAGCCTAAACAGAGGGTTTGTTGGGGCAAATAGAGGTCAAAGAAGTCCAATGTGAGTTATTTATGTGGACTCACCCTGTAACTACATTAACCACTTCATTTGCTCTATTCGGATTTGGCCACGAGTGACTATTTAACTCCAAAGATGTTAATTTTTTTTCACAAAAAGTCGAAAAAACTTATTTTTTACTTAGGGAAACGCTGGACGACGAAAAATAATGGTTATTTATATAACTTTTGTGGACGAATGTGAATATTATCTCATGCGTCGAAAAAAGGCCTTTACACACGAATTGCGCACAATATTTTTTCAAGCAGTACAAAAGTTTAATGATATTTTTCCTCATAACATATATCATATATTTATTAATATTTTTTTAATTTCTCATTTCTTAGACCTTTTGATATGTTTATGTTTCTAAATGTTCTTGATTTTGAGTTTTTTCTGATTTAAAATTAGCTTTTTTAATAATTTTTAAAAAAGCAAAAATTGCATTGAAAGAAAGGGTATTAACAGATACTAAAATCAATTAAAAAACAAAACAGAAACATCAAAACATTTTTCTTTGCCATATGTACAAGGACTTTCCCAACAATTATCGAATTATTTCAATAAATTAAAATCCAAAACAGCAAAAAATTAAGGAAGTAATATTATATATCAAATGCCTTGTACAAATTGTGATGCTGTCTACATAGGGCAGACATCTCAGTATTTAGAAAATAGACTAAAAGATCATCAATACGATAAAAAAATTAAACTGCGTTAACGATCCACGAAGTATCAAAAAAATATAAATTCAATTATAAGATTCAAAGATTCAACGGAATCTAATACACGAAAAAGGAAATTTTTTGAAATGGTTCTCATTGATAAGAACGAAAAAATTATAAATGATAGAAAAACCTGAATATTTTAAGTGAAATTTGGAGCTTTATTTTATAAATTCTAATAACACTACAAATAATTCAATATTTGAGATGTGAAGAAAAATTAATTTTTCTTATTAGAACAAATTTCTAGTTTAATTAAATACGCAAATTGTCACTGTTGATATCATATTTTCATAAAGACTTAAAGAAAAGTCTCAACTTCAAACATTATCCATCTTTTAAAAATTATCAAAAAAAACTAATTTTAAAACAGAAGAGACCTAAAATCAAAAACATTTAGAAACATAAATTGATTAATATTTTGATTATTTGAAATTAACAAAACAACAGAAAAATTTGCATTATTAATTGAATTTGAGCCTGGGACTTCCCACATGTGAGCATCGAACTCTAGCCGGTACACTACGGAGACCTTAATAACACATTTTTTACGCACTACTGCTTAAAGTATGTTTTTTACGGACGGTACCTACTAGAAAAAAATGATTTTTTATCGACCTAACCTTTATTATAATCAAAAAGTGACATTTTCTCTTCTAAATGTACTCAAAATCATGTTAATTGATTGACATGTTACTGATATTTCAATGATAGCAACATTTTTATAGTAACGTACAAAATAAAGTAAACATTTTTAGGGGTAATTCAATTATTATCGTTTCGTGTTGCAAATCGTGGGTTTATTCGATTCCTTAAATGAATAAAGTCTCAAAAAAGCTAATAGCTAGTTACCGAACCTGTCATTTCACCTACATTTCACTTGAATCGTTACTTTTATGGGGTCCTTTCTAACTCATAATTTTCTTGTATTCCACATCTTTAAAACGTGTAATCTAGGAAAAAAAGTCCCGCATTTTCATTAAGCTTTTATAGAGGAAATTTTTTAGCAAATCCATCGGCTTATTACCATACGTGGTCATTATTTTTCGAACCATGATTGGAAGCGAATTAAGTATAAGAAATGTTGTTAATATTCATATGATAGTTAGTGCAACTGTATAGTTAGTATACGTTATCGAAATTGACCTTCAATTTTAATGAATCGTGATTACGAAGCTCAATCTCGGGCTACTTCCTCTTATCATATGACCTAAAAATATAATTTCGACATTAAATATTCCAGTTGATTACAAACGCTCAACAGATTTATAGAAAATCCAATATGTGATAAAACATACTGAATATTCCACAGTATTAAGTATTCCTCTGTATAAATCAACTTCAATATGTGTTGTTGCTTCAAGAAGGTTGAATCTTTGTTCCTTCAGGTTCCTTGTCTAAAGCATCTCTGATGTATGTATTTGACAAAGAATTTACAAAGAAGTTTCATCCTATTCCCCACAGAAACCCTCTCAGTCATTTTCTAGATTTTGAATCCATAGGCGATAGTAAAAAAGCTAGCGACGAAGTGTTTTGATGAGATCCAAATAATTTTTGATTCTAACACATTCAAAGTTTCGTGTCTATCATTTTTTCTAAAGAATCCATTAATCTTCTAAACGCTTTGAGTTCATTTAAGTGACGTTGAATTCTGTCTTTCAGTTCTTGTGGTGAATCTACCTCTGTAGCATAAATTTTTTCTTAGAGATACGACCAAACTCTCTAATCCAATGGATTAAAATCGTATGCCTGAGGAGACCAATGAATCGGAGCTCCTGCACCTCTGCCAACCCATCGATTCCGAAAATGGTTACTTAACCAATTACGACACCTCCTATAAAAGTATCAAAATTTAAATTTCAAGTTAGAATGTGGTAACCTATTAATTTGTTGCTATCCGAACATTAAATGAGTGTTGATAATGTGAAACCCTTTTGACATTAGGATTCTCATCATACCAGTAGTGGCCTTGGGTTGAGGGCTGTCTTTTTTTTTGTCATGTTTGACAAAAATAACCGGTAGATCGTCTGGCAAGAGATCTTGGTAACTGTTGCTCTTCAAGTATCCTCCAAGTACTTGAAAAAGACGTATTTATATCCTTCCTTCTATCCTTATATCCTTTATTTCCTTCGAGGAAACAGTGATTTTTTTAAAATTGAATGACTATGTATCTCAAAATATCCAAATATGATAAGGTTGATGGATTATTTCGATATTATATGTTTTTAGACAGAATTTTAATTGATAGAGACGTAAAATCAAGATAATATAAAAGAGGTTCAAGAATTGAGATATTAGAGAAATTATCAAATATCTATCACCTATTAGGTAATACTTATTATTTTCTAATAATGTAAAAAAGAACAAAAATAACGTGTCAATACAAGAGTTCAAATTGGTTGACCATATGCTAACCTGGTATAGAAAGACTCAACATTTCAGGTGTGAATGATCTAATCGTGATTCGTCTTTCAAACCATAGAATTTGGCGTGTTTAGTTTGGAAGGCAATAATATTATCGTACAAAAAGATCTAATAGCTTCATATCAGTAGATCTTGCTGGCTATTCTATTGATCTGCACCTCCCTATCCACCGATTTGGAGAAATTTGGTACTTCCGGAAATTCATTTGGTAATGGGGTCGTGCCCCATTTTGGTTAAGCTATACATTCATAGGAACTTGTAGGTTCGTTGTAGAGGACATAAAAACCTACGATATGATTTCCAACAATTCCAAGATATTTCGTTTATTTTTCATCATTAACATGACCGTAAATTAGAAATGTGCCCTCATCTTCTTCAAGTGGATCACATGGTTATCTAATATGTTTATAAACATACTTTCTCTTATCGAAAACGTCCTCCATGAGCTCCTAAGTATCATTTTATAGAGATGCATTCAACTTTCTTTTCACATTGATATGTGGCTAACTAATTGCTCCTCGTGATATAGGCGGCAAATTCAAAAATTTCTTAGCTTTCACTTTCAATTTACAAGACAATTAAGGATATTGTACATAAATTATGTAAAAACTTTCTGAATAATCCAAATAATGGATTGTATTCAAAATGAGAGTAAGTATGGACAACAAGACACATCATGTATAATTTTTCAAATTTAGAAAAAAAATACACATCAACATGTTCAAGTCCTCATTTATTTATCAACGAATTTATTCCATTTGGCCGTATAATAAACATTGTTAACTATTAAGTAATTTGGTGCATCCGTGTAGATGACCATCGTGTCGAAATGGTCAATAAACTTATTTTATTTGTGTAAAAGCAGCATCACAATCGCAAAATCAATTTTTAAATTGCCTATCCTCAATCAAAGGTAGAATGACAAAAACGGAAGAGGAAGCTCAACAATCAACGGGCCCATCTCCGGTGGACAATCACACCTCGTGACGTCACTTAACCTTCCGGTAGTCCATAAAAACCTACTAATATCACCAACTCTTTTTCTATTTCCTACAGAAAATAAGGTAATATACAGGGTAGTTAAATAATAATTGAATTGGGAACTTTTAAATCTTGAAACGTATATGTATATATGGATTTGGGGTCTCGTATACTTTGCGACCCAAAGGATCTATTAAGTCCCCATTTATTGGAGAAGCCAGTGGTTACAGCTGATCCCATAATCCCACTCTGATTTTAAAAAGACTAAAATTGGCAGATATCTTCGTCTTCTATTTCATGCGCCCCCAGGTGTAGTGCTCTGGAGTTTCGTAGTGGTTCATACTTCGAGATAATGTGGATAGAGGTTTTATCCTCTTTGCTACAAAACCTACAAGCCGCATTATCTGCTGTCAGTATTTGTTGATTTTTCTTACTTAGATTGATACATTCAGCAGATCTACTCTGGTTATAGTGTACCAGAAGAGTTTTTGCATGTCTTAGTTTCTTTTCTAAGGCTTTTTCCATTGTTCTGTAGCTGATAGTTAAATAGCTTATCAGCTATTTAATTCCCCTTCACTGCTTTGTGGGGTAACTATATTTTTCTTGCCCAGCTTGTTCAATTTTTCAAGGCAATCCCAAACGACTTTGGATTTTATTATATTGGAGCTTGGAGCTCTAATGGCTGTTGACTATCAGAGAGGATGATAACCTTCTGTTTGCTCCTGTTTGCTCGTCATCAGATTGAACTGAGCACATTCTTATATTGAATAAATTTCTGCTTGTAACATGCTTGGTGCGCTGCCCAGGCTTTCGGAGTGTTTGGTTCTTGGTCCGTACACTCCTATTCCAGTTCCATCTGCTGTTATTGATCCATCCGTATACCATTTAATGGCAGTCTTGAGTCCCATGGTTGGTCATTATTTAGGAACGGGTTTTCTTTGATGATTCCGTCTCTGAACAATCTACCACGCTTTCCAGTACTATGTGGAGACGTGGGAGATTTAGAATCAATTTCATTGCAGCTGTTGGGCAAGATTTCATGACCCCTGCTGCATATAGACAGTCTTTGTACCTTTGAGTACAACTATTGATGACCTTAAGTATCTGACAATATAGTACAGTAAAATGAGATTATGGGGGTGAAAAAATGTTGTAATACTCTCAAAATTTGGAAACATTTTCCTGATGATAAGTATTTGTTTATCAGAAGACAAAAAATTTTTAGCCAAAAATAATAAAATGCATTTTCAAATTTTACTTTGAATACGGAAAACTATTTTTATTGACTGAAAGTATATTAAATTTCGTATTAAAGTAATCTCTTGCCCTTTTGCAAACAATTAGTCATTTTAACAGAAAACGTGATTGAAAACCAGAAGGTGAGTTAGAAAAAATTGATTTATTTGCAACCATTTAACTCAAAAATAACAAATTTGGTACCCTGCGTAATAATTATTAATGATAATTGGTAGGACTTTTCCAACAATTATTGATTTTTTTTCAAAAGTGCATAGCATATTATTGATTTTTTAGTAGTCTAGAAGAGTGCCCTACAACTGGTGACGATTTTTAATCGTTTGAGATAAGAATGCGCTAACTCAGGAGTATATTTCAGGTAAACGAAAAGGTAGTCCGACTATATAATACAACTCTTGACGGATTCGTTAAGAGTATTACTCGGTATTTAGTAACTAATCCACTAACTTCGTAGAGTTGAAAAATCCAAATGTTAAAACCTAGTTTTTCAGGTTTTCTAACCTAGATTCACAAATAATACAGATCTTTTTAAAGCTGACCGAGGAGAATATTTGAATATTTTCGATTGAACAATGATTTAACTAAAAATATTATTACATTTGGATTTGAAATAAATTTCAATTAGTTTAAAAAACTCAACATTTTACATGGATGGCACTTTTAAATACTATCCAAAGTACTTTTTCTAGTTGTTCACCAAACATGGCGTTCACAATGAACATTATATTCCATTGATCTTTTGCCTTTAACCGAATATACTTTCAATAACGTTCATAATCAAAATCCCGAGCTGGATAATATTCCGTCACGAGTTGTCTAATCTTCATGACAACCACGATCACGAGCTGGTGCATTTTAATAAAAATTAAAATTCTAAGGAGAATTGTGATGATATTTACATAGGACAAACATCTCAATATTTATAAAATAGGTTAAAAAGTCATAGAAAAAAACAATATAAAATATTGGAAAATATCTAGTTCTTTTTCGTATATATAAAATAAGTTTTGACTTTATTTTATTATATCACCGAATTACGAAAATAAATATATCACGTGAATAGAGATTTGTAACTTCACCTATTCTCCTACAAACAAAACATTTTTTCTCGTGTAACTTATCGCTAGATAATTTTCTTATGAACGGAAGGAAGCTAATTTCAAAAAGTCGGAAGGTATGTAATTGGTATTTTTTATGTGTCGAGTCGGGTTAAACGAAGTTTCATCATTTTTTCTAATCAATTTGGAAGTTACGGTTCGGATCATTCCTAAGTAATTAGAGGCACACTTTATGAGTGCGACAGGAAGCACGCCGACAGTTTAGTTACGGTTTTTACTAAAACAAATTGTATCCAGGTCTAAATAGGCATCAATACCTACCATTGAGACGTATCAACAACAGTTGTTATATATATATATATATATATATATATATATATATATATAGTATTATTAATATTTTACCTGTTTCTTTTCATACAGTTTTTATCTTCTTCTCTCTGTAATTCGAAGATCCCATTTTTTATTAGAACTGGTATGATATAGACGTCTTTGTTTTATCTAATTGAAACATTCAAAATAAAAAAAAATATTCTCATGTGATTCATTCTACTAAACTTCGCCTTATACCACCGCTAATAAACACATCCGGTATATTTTTGACATACTTTACAAACCGTGAGCTGTTTAAACATATGTTTAATTACCGATAAATTAACAGTCCAGTCAACAACAAATTCTGTTGACAACGATCTTCCAATTTGTCAACATAAAAAGTTAAATCGATGCTCACGTGAACAATTCGCTATCAAGCTACAACCTCAAATGCTCAATTTAATTTACCAGTATTATATCAACAAACAATTAAAGAAGAACAAATTAGGGAAATTTCTTCATTTTCTTACTTCTTTATATATTTATTTTTGTAAATGAATGAACTTTGGTTTAGGTTGATTTTAATAAAAAAAATACGTCTCGTGGATATGAGGAAATAGATAATTTTCCATATTATCAAAATCTCTTTTTAACGTATAAATTAGAGTCAAAACTTATTTAATATATACGAAAAATAATTTTTATAACTAGATATGAATTTTCCAATATTTTATATTGCTTTTTTCTATATAGATGACTTTTTAATCTATTTTATAAATATTGAGATGTCTGTCCCATGTAAATATCATCACAATTATTATTATGTATAATACTTTTCCTTAGAATTTTAATTTCTGTTAAAATACACCTGCTCGTGATCGTGGTTGTCATTGAGATTATACAACTCCTGACGGAAGATTATGCAGGTCGGGATTTTGATTATGAACGTTTTTGGAAGTATATTCGCTCAAAGGCAAAAGATCTATGGAATATAATGTTCATTGTGAACGCCATGTTTGGTGAACAAGTAGAAAAAGTACTTTGGATAGTATTTAAAATTGCCATCCATGTAAAATGTTGAGTTTGAAACTAATTTAAATTTATTTCATATTCAAATATAATTATATTATTCGTTAAATCATTATCCAATAGAAAATATTCTCTTCAGTTTTTAAAAGATCTGTATTATTTATGAATTTAGGTTAGATAACCTGTAAATCTAGGTTTCAATTTTTGGATTTCTTAACTTTACGAAGTGCATTAGTTACTAAATACCGAGTAATACTCTTAACGAATCCATCAGGAGTTTTATTATGCACTCGGACTACCTTTTCGTTTACCTGAAATATCCCCCTCCCGAGTTAGCGCATTCTTATCTCAAAGGATTAAAAATCGTCACCAGTTGTAGCGCACCCTTCTAGATTACTAAGAAATTAATAATATACTATGTCATTTTCGACAAACATTCAATAATTGTAGGAAAAGTCCCAACTAAGATAGAAGCTGAACTAGATTCTACTCTTGGTGAGACTGCTCCTTCGTTGTCACCAGTAAAATATTGAGTGCTGAGCTTAAAGAGGCCGTATGACCTGCCAGGACCAGCATCGCAGATGGATGCCGTCGTGAAGTTTTTTTCATTGACTGTTTGGAAATGTTTCACAGAAATAAAGCCGATTTATAACTATGGATGACACGTGGGTCCATCACTTCACATCCGCAACAAAAGAACAATCAAAATAATCGACTGAAAAGGAAAAACCGGTGCCAAAGACGGCAAAGACCGTTCCATCATGGCGTCTGTTTTTTGAGATGCGTGTGGAATAATTTTCATTGACTATCTTGAAAAAGGTAAAACTATCAACGTCGGGAATAGAGAATATAAGAAGAAAGTGTTGTTTCATAAAGACAATGCACCAGCTCATATATCCCTTATTGCAAAGGGCAAACTTACTGAATTGAAGTTTTTATTGCGCTACTTTATGCAACCTATTCGCCAGATGTAGCACCCTCTGATTATTTTCTGTTTCCAGACTTGAAAAACTAGCTCGGCGGTCAAAGATTTTTCAACAATGAAGAAGTGGAGGAGCTTGACAATTCTTATTATATCGAACTTATTGAACATCTCTGGAAAAAGTGTAAATTTCATTATTATGCGCTGGAAATATATGTCACAGTTTTATTTCGATCACCACCGAATACTTTTCAAAATTTCAGGGAGAAATACCCTATAAATAGTTATTTTATAGGCTTTAGTCTTTTTTCTATAAAAATTGCATATTTCAAGATTATAATACATATATAGAAAAAAGTCGTTGCGTAGGACATGAATGATTAATACTAGCTCAAAAAAAATATTTATATCTGGCCTATGAGCAAGTAATTAACTAATTAACGTTAGCTAAATGGAGCGACCTTATGAGAATGTTATATTTAGTTTTATTTCACATAAACTTAAATGCTTCTTCCGTTTTCTTTAATTCCCTTGGCGGATAAACATCGTTAGCGTCAAGTGTGAATGTGTATGACGCGAAGTCATTATTTTAACTCGGGTAAAATTAGATAATTTCTGCTAAGTGAGCCACTAGATTGTAATGTTTGCTTCAATCTAGACCCATTCGTCGTTAGATTGATGTCGGTCGATGGGAATGTGTCGGAGACGATTTTATCAAAATAAACGTCCATCCGTTTTCATTTATTTGTTTGAATACGTCCGATTAAAGTGATAAAACAGTGAAAAATAAAAAAAATAAATACTCAATTTACAAATTTTTTTTGTAATTTGCACTATCCCACAGTCAAAGCTCTAATTAATGAGTAGGGAGAACTAAAAGCGAACAATTAAATGGTTAATTAAATTGGAATAATTCATAATGCATAAGGATTCGAAAAAACAATTTTATAGTTGCAAAATATGAATACTGAAATTACAAAACAGTGAGAAATTTCTTTTGGACTGTTTAAATATTATATTGTTGAACCTTTTTACACTCCAGTGATTCGAGAGGTGCTTGCCGTGTGAAGATTCCTGTGGAAATTGATCTTGAATTTGTAGGGAAACGGCGTGCTTTGGTAGCTAATTCCAGAGGCTTGCACTTTCAATGAATTGAATTTCTGGGCGTCTGCATCGAATTTATCTTGCAAAAACAGCTCAGAAAAGCATCTGGCGTGGTAGTATTGGTAAAAATAGAGTCAGGTCAACTCTAAGCTGTCTAAGCTTGTCTGCATCGCCTATAATTCGAATTGCTCTCGTCTGTATTGAGTCGAGCATCATCAAGGTATGCTGATTTTCTATAGCAGCAATTTCAACAAGTACATTGTGACATTTTTACTGCTACAATAGCCGCGTTAAGTAATAATAAATTCAATGGAATATAATGAGACTTCTGCAGACTCGCATCCATCGACTGTGCGCGTCAATACAAATTGAGTTTGATTTGGACGTTCAGGTGAATTCAAACTGCGTTAATAACGTGGATGGTCAATTAATAGATCTTATTAGAGAATATCCAGCATTTGCTTCAAACATTGACAACGGACATCACTTTTTTTAACAAACCACTTGACTGAAAACTGTCGTGAGGTCGCACAGGACTGTTGTACGTATGCGTAGTGCACTGCGTACTGTTCTAACCAACGTACTTTTAGTGAAAGTGTATTTGCTTTGACTCCCACATAACAGGCATCTTCAACAACGGGGATCATTTTATAATATGAGAGAGGAAATTAGTTTGTTAAGGACGTGGGTAATTTGGGACTTCATTCGACTTAGTTTCCTTATTACTAGATTACCATATTCCGTACCTTGTGACTCCAAGGTCTCCTTGAAAATGGAAACATTTTGATATTATCTCTGATATTGTGAATCAAATCAATAAAATCCTGAAATGATTGAGGTTATAGATTCAACGTTGTGACATTATTGTGCAGAAACGAACATTTTCGACATATTTAACATTTTTATTTCGTAAAGGAGTTAAGGAAAGAAATATGTAAACTTTATGGTACTCATAAAAAATTGCGTTCTGAAGATTTTTCCGGCGAAGATTAGCTACGCTCTGGTCGGTTGATTCTGAAGTTGATGATGACCAAATCAAAGTAATAATTGGAGAAGTTCGTCATATAACTCTTCGAGAGGTTGCAAAGAAGCTACATGTATCAATTTAAAAACACCTAAAATGTCTTATATAGTTAAGTAGCTTGATATTTGGGTACATCGCCAATTGAAAGAAATTCATTTAAAACAAAGAATCAAATGGAACGGATCCTTTTTTGCAAAGAATCATCTGGTGATGAAAAATGGGTCCTTTACAGTAACATAATTCGACAACGATCATGGAATAAACACGATGGACCAGCACAAACCTCATCGAAAGCTGGAAAACAACAAAAAAACTCATGCTGTCAGCTTTTGTATTTTTGGGCTGCTTCTAAGAAACCAAACAATCAATTCTGATGTTTACTATCAACAATTAATAAAACTGGTTGAAGCAATCAAAGAAAAACGACCAGAATTGTCAAATCGGAAAGGTTGATAATGCAAGGCCTCACATATCTTTGGCAACTATTGGAGCTTGGGTGGGAAGTGATGCCACTTCCCCCATAAAGACCTGATCTGGCACCATCTGATTACCATTTATTTCAAAGTTTGCAGAATTCTTTGAATGGTCGAACTGAAAGAATGATGGCAAAAGATCATTGAGTAAAATGGAAAATATATAATTGATTAAAAACTATTCTTTATTCAAAAAAAGTGTTTTATTTCGTACTAAACCGAAATAATAGACAGTATAAATTTACCCCACGAATAGATATATTGTGAATAAATAATAAAAACATTACAATATAATTCAAATTCAGTGTATAGGGAATAACGTTTATTTTTCCGTAATCCTCTATAAGTATAGTAATCTCACAAACAAGCGCCTGATGTCACTCCCATATCAAAGGAACTCGTTATAAAAACTATAAAATTTGTAATACTGTAGGTTAAACGAATGTGTTTCTTAGGCACTAACTTCTAAGTCAATTTAAACACATTTTATACTACCACTAGTAAAGAACAAATATCAAGTAGGTGTTATACCTTCCTGAAAACGATATTTTTTTATTATATCAAGAGGTGTCTCTTTTTTATTACGATTTTTATAATCTGTGATACAACAGATATACGACTTTTAAAAAGAAACGTTCTAAACTTCATGTTTGTTATATTTTCTCAGTTACGGCTCGTAGCAATTTCGAATTTACGTTTATAAGAATTTTTATAGTTAATTCTGGTATAAAAGAAACCGCTGCTTTTTTTTTACCCTCTTTTTGAACAAAAAAAGTTTTCCAGTCAATGTGCTCTCCATAAACATATCGAATCGCTTCTTTAGATACCTCAAAGGGTTATAAAAATATTATTAACGGATTATAGGCATTCGTTTACTTGGGTTATTTTTATACAGATTCATCTTTGTGTATTTGATTAATATCCTTGTTGAATGAACCTCCGCGAAACTAAGGAGACTGTGTGAAGTTAGTTTCCAAAGATTGTATTCTTTGTGTTTACAAGTTCACTGTCGTGAAAATATTGTCTTGTACAGAAATAAGTTTTCTAAAAATAGAAACTCATCTTTGTACTTTCATATATTTCCCATTATCCTTTATACACTGTTAAATAAATTTAAATCAAATATTCCAAGGTAAACCAATTCTCATTTAGTTTATTAATTGATACTGGTACTACTATTTGACATTGTTTTCAGTTAGTGATATTTATGGCAGTTGTGTCTTTCTCTTTGTGTATTTTTTCACTTTTAACTTTAGCAGGTAATGCATACTTGCTCAAGACAGCTATGCAAACAAACACCAGTCCTTAACAGAGCAAATGCGGTTCGTTAGTTGATGGAAAATAGCTTATTTGGGACACAAATGCTTGGTAGCACGTTTAGTATCCTCCAGTTGATTAAGATGGGTAAAGTTGAAGGAATTGGAAGGAAACAAGCCTCTTGGTTGAAGAATATTAGAGAATGGACTGTTATTTAGACTAACTCAAGGTAGAGAGAGTTTTGCCAAGATGATCGCTAAGGTGAAGGGGACTTCATACGGCACGCTAAAAAGAAGTTAATGGATAAACAAGAAATGGATCCGCAACCAAACACTCTAAAAACCTGGCAACACACCAAGTATTTTTTAAGCAGATATTAGACAATATATTCAGTTCAATCTAGAGAGGAACTATCGCAAACAGGAGATCATCATTTTAAATTTAAAAGGGGGCGGGTGGGTACAGCAGCGGCTGCGTTATCCACTATCGTCGGCAGGGGAATCGGTTCACCAGGTTGCAGGTTCTATTCAACGAGATATTGATGGCTGTGCAATCCAGGTTCTGTTATGACATACGTGGAGGGAGTTGGTGAGTCTACTTTACGGATGAGAAATCCATTGCCGTTCCTATCCAAGTGGCAAGTGAGGTAGCCAGTGAATCTTGGAGGTAATTTGGAGAGGGTGTCAGTGATTTAAATTTGAATATTGTGGGAGCTTATTAGATGCTTCAATAGATGACGCTTTCTGGCTAAACTTTGGAAATTAACGGTCCCTATTGGAAAATCGGGAGATTTTGGAAAGAGGTATCGTCCTCTATGCAATAAAATCTATACGCCGCATTATCTACTAGGTCAAGTGTCTTTGAGTGTTTGATAAAACAACAGTGCCCCGATAGAACTTCTGTTAGTATTCGTTGATTGTTCTTACTTATATTGATACATTCTGCAGATCTACTCTGGTTATAGTTTCCTAGAAGAGTCGTTGCCTGTCTCAGTCTCTGCAATTTTTTTCTTTCTATTTCATTTAGGTCGTCTGGGAATGCTAGCAGCTTTTTTACTTTATCAACAATGTATGTTTAATATGGAATATTTCATCGTAAATTCGCTCTTAAGTAGTAGAAAGCCGGATATAAGGAAGTGCATTACTCCTACGTACAACATAATAACAATTTCCTTAGGGCTTTGTTTGCCAATTAGTTATGATTTATTTTAATCTAACTCATTCGGTTAAAAGTTTATCGCGAATGGAAACCATATTTTTATCACAATTTCTTTAGAGATTTATCAACGAAACACAGAATGACAAACTGCCTAATGAATTATCTTCACGAGATAAATCTAAAGGAAATGATTTCTTGAACGAGCTTGATAACTTCTCTTTTATCTTTATCAACCCATAGTAAAGTTATTTCACTTGTATTTGCCCATTGAATAATTTAATTTTTTTTACCATCAATGCTGGGGCATAGTCTCAACGGATCGTGACAAAATATGAAGTGAATTTCTTAAGAACTGTGAATATGAGAGCTAACGCTAAAATGAAACTCAATCCTTTTCCTGCATCTTGTTAGGGCTTTCCCTTTACTGAAAAACCTTGTAACCGTTCATCCCGCATTCACTGAATTATTCGTGGAGATATGATTAAAAGCTCCACAAGACACTAAATACATCGCCGTATTTACAGTTGACCAGCTGGATAGTCGACATCGATACGAGGGAGGTTCGAAAAACAATAATTGTGAAAATTTCTTATAAACAATATCGGAACACAAGAGATAAAGCAAATACGTTGATACACATTTTTATTTTAGATCAATAGTTCGTCTTAAAAGGAAAAACATTTGACCACTAGGCTACGAAGTACCTGACATAGAGATGGCGGTAGTTATTTGAAAAATACTATTAGAAAGTACACAATTATATGGCATATGGTTGAAGTTTGAAGACGCCACGTTGTTAAGTATTTGCTTGGCAGCCATCAATATTGAATATGTTTTCAATGAATTTGTAAACATGGAAAAATTGGTCATCGTTATAAGATACAATACTTTTATTTGGCAGGCTATAGCCCAACCAATATAGAAGCTCAACTAGATTCAGCTCTAGGTGAGACTGCTTCGTTACCAATAGTAAAATATTGGGTAGCAGAGGTTGAAAGAGGCCGTATGACCTGCCAGGACCAGCATCGCAGTGGTCGACCCAGTAAGGTGACGATTCCATTTCAAAAAGTATGGTACATCGCATATTAACTGAAAATTTGGTCATGGGAAAGCTGTGCGCAAGATTGGTGCCGCGTTTGCTCTCAATAGAACAAAAACAACGTCGTGGAAATGTTTTCGCCGAGTGTTTGGCAATGTTTCGCAAAAATAACCGTGGATGAAACGTGGGGCCATAACCTCGCATACGTAGCCAAAGAAAAATCAAAATAATGGACTGAAATGGAAGAACTGAAGGCTCTAGAACTCTGCAAGTAAGGTCATGGCGTTAGTTTTTTGGGATGCACGTTAGATGATGTTCACTGAATATCTTGAAAAAAGGAAAAACTATCAACGACTAGTATTATTGCAACGTTTGAGCGAAGAAATCAAGCAAAAACAGCAACATTAAAACAATGAATCAGCTCACTAAAGTTTCAATTGATACCTCAAGCATCCTATTCACCAGATTTAGTACCCTTCGGATTATTTTCTGTTTCCAGACTTGAGAAAATGCTCGGTGGTCAAAGAGTCTCATTATAAAACGGGTATTGAACTCATTGAACATCGTTGGTAAAAGTGTATGGAGCTAAAAGGAGATAAATATAATTTTTTCCAAAATTTTTGTGTTTTCTTCATTAGGCCAGGTACTGGGTTACAAACGTATCCATGACACTGTTTTTGTTCGAGATTGAGGTATAATGTCCCCCATATTCCAAATAATATGCGAGGAATTGAAACCGTTGACACTGTCGGTTTTGGTAGCTTGTTCGGCCTTTTTGTCAAATATTTTACTGTTGTAAACCAAAAACAGAGTTCAACTTTTATATTGGTTAAACTGATGCCTTTTGAATAAAAATATTGTACCACACAATGATGGCTAATGAAATATATCATCGTAAACGCTAAGCATTGATTTCTTATTGACACACACTAATGACAATATTCAAATAGTGACTGTTTATTGATAAAGTATACGTGATCAGTCATCATTATCATTTCATTGCATGGATTTGTGACTATTTTGTCAAAAGATATTTTCTTAGAATGTTTCGATCGGTCCTGGTATGAATAGAATCGACAATTAAATTTTTTCGTGCGCCGAAGCGGTAGATGAAGAAATCACATTTTCCACTCGAGGAACCTCACCCCCTACATCCCCTCAAGACCACTCACAACCCTTCCAGTCTTAACTATGTGATGCAAAGATGCATTGCATTTCTTTTCACTAGTCGAGTTCTAAGGGAAATGCAGCATTCTTAGGCGAAATTTATTCATAATATGCGGTTGAATTTTAAACAGAAAATCTTATAAAAGCAGAACTTCTGAAATATATACGAAGATCCCTGACTCACTCGTTGAAAATGCCATTACGTTTTTTATGCTTGTAGTTTTAATGAATATTGAAAGTGATTTCTTTTTAAAGTTATTCATCTTATCGAATACTTTTACAGTCATTTAACTTGATTCATTGTTTGGTCAAGTAAGTTTCACCAAGTACATACATATATATATATATATATATGCAAATTATTATGAAACTTACATAATACTGAAGTGGATTTCGGTACGGAAGGAAGGAAACCCTATCTGATACGTTTCTAGGAGACATGGTGGTTAGAAATTTGGTGTATCTCACGATGATCATTCACATGACTCTCTTAGACTCTCTTAAAAGTACTTCCTTGGGGTTCACATGTTTTATGAAGGTTTGATATTACTTAATACGAATTTTCACGAAAAAAATATAACTCAAAAATGTAGAAATGTCGTTTTAATAAAAAAAAATACGAAATTTTTAAATGCTCATTTTTTTTTCTAAATAAAGACCATAATATTATATGATTAGAACTCAATGTTTATTAATTTTTTTAGTAATTGTAACAACAAACAACCGACCAAGTTAATGGCTACGATATGTTGATGAAAATTTAACTTAAACTTGAAACTTAACTCTGTTATTGATACACTCCTATCACGATCCAAATCCAGTCGAGTATCTGTTTAAAACAAACATTGATTCCGAATGGTTACAACAAATCTCTAGGTGCATCCACAAATTTTCAACATCAGCTCCTCCACTGGTTTGGAGGATCAATTGAGGGTGTCTTCCTTACATCGAAGATGTAACAGACAAAATTTGCAGAATTTTCAAACCCCACGGTATTCGCACAATCTTCAAATCCAATCAAAAACTCTTCCATCTAATTAAATCGTCAAAGAGAAAATATCCAATGAACATCATGGAGTGTATGAAATCCCCTGCTCAAATTGCCTCAGTCCGTATATTGGCCAAACAAATCGACGTATTTCCGTCAGAGCCAAGGAACACTTGTTGTCTGTCACCAATTCTGATATTTCCTCCATCCTTGACCAGCATCGTGACCATACCGGACACACAATCGATTTCCAAAGAACTACTCCGCTCCTTCAAGTTCAGGATTATTCGAAAAACTATCGAAATAGACAAACGTCCACACTGTCTGAATACAAAAGACTATAGTCAGAGATTGCTGGCAACTTGGAAACACCTTCTCCACCCACTTCGCTCCAATACCACTTCAACGAACAACAACATTTCCTCTAAACACCCTCCGAGAAACCGAGCTCCACACATTTATTACCCCTCCCGCTAATGATATACTTCCCACGAGCGCCAAAACCCCAATACCTGCCAATAGGTTCTCTATAATTACAAGATCCAGGCGATTAGCTCCCCAGTTAGCTCAAGACCAGCAGTGATTGTGTTAGTGTCTATTGGGTGATTCGTTGCGTGGAGCAGGCAGATTGAGACCGTGGAATCAGATCACTTCTTACCAATGAATGAATAACCACCCTATCTCCACCCTTCTCTTGATAATGGCTCCAATAAACCATTTGTGAGAAATATTGTATGGAAATAAATCAGTATCAGCATGATCACCTCTACAACGTACTAAATTTTCAAGGTCATCGGAGCGGTCAGGGTTAAACGATACAATTACCAACTTTTTTAGACCTTGGTAAAACCGTTCTTAGTAATTTGATGGTGCGAGGTCTGGAATAAATGCTGGATGTGGTAAGTATTCAATAGCAACAAGTTCTTCAAAACTATTTTGGCAGAATTGTTAACAGATCTCTACTAGACGTTTTACTTGAATCTCGCTTGATCCATGATTTGATTTTTAATGGTTATGTATGGTATCTTTCGATAATTGACTAATACTGTTATGGTGGTAGGTTCGTTTGGTACTGATTTATTTCCAATAATATCTCGACAATACACGAATTTAATATTTATCATACTCCATACTATTATAAAATTATACTGCGTTGTCAATAAACAAATGATTAAAATAAGGTGAAGCATAGAATTAGAAACTAGTTTAACAGTGGTGGATTTATTAGCAGACTGATTAGATTGTAGCCAAGGGCTGCAAATTTGAAGGGGCGGCAAAATTTTCATTTATTTAGATTGACAAAATTTTAAAAAATATATTGTTCAGACGAGAAAGAGTTTCGAAATTTTCACAGAAATAAAAGTCGAAAAAAAATTCTGAGATATGATTAATATTTATAGAGAAAAATATTACTGAAAATATAAAAATTTTGTAGGTAGTTGAAACATTTCAGTAAGGCCGCCATATTTCATATAGAATAAGCACTGAAAGTATGATACAAAATAAATACCAAAGTTATTCTATCGGTTATTCTAAAATAAGCGTTATTAGTGAACTTTGATTAATCTGAAAAATACAAGTATATAAATCGTATCTTGTACCAGAATGTGAAAATAAATGATGATAGAGTTTTTTTATGATGCCAAGAACTTTGAATATACAACAAAAATGTTTTGATGTGTTGGTCGTTTTGACGATCCTGCCAAATGTAATTATTTTGATATTTCATATTTTATAGTAATTAAGTTTATCATGCTTTTAATTTTTGAAGAGATTATTAAATAATGTAAGAACTCAACCTATAAAAGGTTTTATTTATACGTTACTAATAAATAAAAACTGTATTATAACAGCACACGCTATGTTGCCGGCAACGACAACCTCGTGATCGTCAAGCAGACAACTGCTCAAATTTGCGATTTTTAATTAAATACTTAGATATTATTTTGTCATATCATTATGAATGTAAGTAATAAAGTAACTCTCAGTAAATAGAGTATACTTTAATCTGAGAAAATGTCACTAAACTCAAAAGTTGATTGATATTTTTGATAAAACGTAGATCAATACGTTTGAAAACCATAAGAAAAAGGATTGAGGATTGATATTACATCACTCTACACTGAAAATGTGGAAAAAAAAACAAATTTAATTAGAGCAAAAAATAGTTCTATAACGAAGCTAAAAGTAATAAATTTTTATTACTTTCTCCAATACTCTAAAAACACTCCAAACAAGTTCCAACGTTGTTCGACTCTTTCATTTCTCTTTCGAGTTAATTAATTTTTAATCCGGGCGTATTTCCGATGTTAAGGGCTCGTCAACCCTTCCTCAATCCGCGAATACGAATCCTAAGAAATGCATGTTAATGGATGCAATGCTGACTTAAAAGACAAAGTCCATTGATTCCGTGCTCCTCGCGAAAGGGAACATGGAGATCAATATCTCTCGAGGATGGTGTGAGGCAGGTTAGGGAAGTCTGGCTGCCCTTCTTACGAGACTGCACTCCGATGCAGTCTTTGCGTCTTCCGCCTCTGCGACCTTAGGCCATTCATACTCACTTATCATCGCGGTAGTCAGTCAGCTCGGAGAAAATGGAAAACGAGGGATAATTCGAAGGCAAGCTGTTATTAACTGGTTTGCTTTTACTTTGAACGGGACGAAAACATGTCAGATCCATTTTGCGGTTATTACAAATCTTAAGATGTTTTCTGTTTAATTTATATACAGAAAGAGACTATCCTTTTAGAGAATGACGTGTTTGTCGTAATTAGGATACACTGTTCACATATTATAAGATTCCACTCGAAAAATAATTTTCAAGTCTGGAATCGTATTATACTTAGTCGTAACTTGACTAATTGATTTCAATTATATATTAGTCTTTGAATAGCATCAATCTGGTTCTTTTTCATATATTAATAATCAACCCTGAAGAGGTAAGGCTCATAGAGTTAGGAACATCGTATCTTAGGGAAGGAAAGCTCTGTTTCGTCGTTGGTCACTATGGATTTGTCATCTGTGCCAATGCATTACAGAGGCAGGAACTGAGACGAACAGTCCCTTCAGTCTATCGGTTGAGTGCCCTGGGAGTTATCAGTGTATACCACACAGTGTCCCAGGATGCTGTGAGTGTGAAGAGTAGTTAAAATGAAATGAGCGAAGAAAAAACATGAGGTCGTTGGCCAATACTATGGGATGCCTCTACTAAGCGAAGATGGACCCGGAGGTAATGTGGCTGTTCGCCGCTGAGGTGTTAAGAGAACAAAAGGAGGAAGAAGCAATGTTAAGAGGAAAGAAGCAATCGACGAAAGAGCCGTGTAGCTAGATCTCCCACAGCATAAAATAGACAAAAATATGGTCAGCTAACGACTCAATTATTATTTAAATAAAAAACTATAGAAAAATATGGAAAGTTCAATTCATTCTAATAAATTTAGAAGAAGAAACATTAACGAATGTTAAATGGAGTCCTATTAGGGTACTGTCGGCTCAACAAACAGCTGAAGACGTTAGACCTAGCAGATAATGCAGCGCACAGATTTTGTTGCACCTCTATCCACATTCTTTCGAAGTGTGAAACACTACGAAACTCCAGAGCACTACACTTGGAAGTTCATGGAATTCTATTCCATGACGAAGATATCTGCTATTTCCAACGGAACATCTATGACGAAGGAAGAGAAGAGGTAGTCAAACAAATTACAAAGTTAAATCCAGTTCATTCCGCTATTGTTATATGTATGTGGATATTGGGGTATCATATACATTGCGACCGAAATGATCTATTCTGTCCCATGTTTTTGCTACGATACTAGGAAGCCCAGCGTTTATAGCTGCTCTGTAAAGCTGGCAGATGTCTTCCCCTTTTCTATTCCATGAATTTCCAGTTGTAGTGCTATGGAGCTTCGTAGTGTTTCACACTTCGAAAGAATATGGATAGAGGTGCAACAAAATCTGCGCGCTGCATTATCTGCTAGGTCTAGTGTCTTCAGGTGTTTATTGAGCCGACAGTGCCCTAATAGGACTCGTTCTAATATTCGTTGATGTTTCTATTTCTAAATTTATTAGAATGAATTGAACTTTCCAAATTTTTCTATAGTTTTGTGTTTAAATAATAATTGAGTTGTTAGCTGACCATATTTTTGTTGAGTGTCTATTTTTTCGATTACTACTTGACCTAAATCTTATGCTGTGAAAAATAATCTTTTGATTCGATTCAAGAGTCGCTAGAAATCGACAGAACGATGACAAAAGCTTTCTGAAGTGCGAAACAATAGTGAAACAACGTTTGTGTTTCAAATACAACACCAACTCATTTCTTACCAAAAGCTAAACTTTTGAATTGGAATACGGCGTATCTTGGACCCAGCGGGATCCGGATGATATCAGATAAAAAAATATAAGATGTGGGTATAGGTAAGTAAATGAATGAATTACATTTTTTCTTCTAGTAGGGAAACTATGAATGGGTCTCTCAGTTGAGTTGTGGAAGCGAACCAAACAAAAGGATTTTAAAATGAAAATAGCGGGGAAAATTAAAATTTTCTATTTATAAAAATAGAGTTGTTCTACTACTTTCATAATCAATGTAGTGAATAACTTTTTTGTGATTTAAAGATAGTTCGAAGAGGAGCAGATCCCTAGAAAGGTGAACGAGTAGTAAGCTGTTAAAGCAGTACGAGAATCGAGCTATTTAGACACAGATTCAATGGCAAAACAAGCAGAGGATAATTTTTTTCTACATGTATGGTCCATCGAAGGTCACCGTCAAAATGTAGACCAAGAAACTTCGAAAATCTGTGATATCATTGATGTGTACCAGAAAAAGAATTGGACCTAAAACTGTTCCCTGAGGTATACCAGTACCAGCTGGTAAATTACTCGAACCAATAGCTAGTACCATTTTGTTTCTACATTCAAGGACACATGCAGGATACAAAATGATTTTTTGTACCTTAGTAGAGAACGTAATTTCAACCTTTGAGTTCGGGAGGAAAATGATGAAGAAAAGTCAAAGATTTTGTTACTGAATATCCACTGACTTATCGTTTCAGGATAGCTATTAATTTAGAGAATATTATATCTATATTTTTCTACATTTAATGTGGATAATAACAAGCTACGTTCCCTCTATAACATCGAGAGTTTTAATTTTTTGCGTGTTTTTGCAAAAAATAGCATCTTCGGAAACTGTGATAATACAACGATATATTAACACGTCTTGTCGTGTCCTTTGATTTGTTAGAAAGAAGTTTCAATGCCAAAAGTTTTGCATCTTCAGCCAAGTACTTCGATAAATTATTTTCGGCTTAACCAGAAGTAACTTCTAAATTATCTTGTTCCAAATTTCAAAAACCGTTCACACTAGTGACAGTTTTTTGTTGATCTATTGTCAAAAATCATAACAACCAACCTCCTTAATTTGCAAATGCTTAATTTTCAGAAATTTATTTTAAAAGTATAATAGAAAAAATTATTCACATATTTCAAGAGGAAATTAGAGGAAAATACGTTTTCTTCCTGCGATATCAAACTGTCTATCTTATCGAAAAAAGTGTCTACTATCTTTTAAGACATTCAGCATTCACCTTTATGGAAATAACTAACAAGAAATCACCACGAATAAATTCTTAATCATTCTTATATCAATCCTATTGAATTTAATAATATTATTGACTAAAAAAGCCTAACTCCTTGTATAAGTATCCATCTCATTGATTGTTATCAATTTTGTTGATTTACAACTTATATTGTAATGTTATCTCTTATTCACTCAAAGTTTATCCCAAAATAATGGAATAAAACATTTTATTTATCAGATTTAATTGAAATTACGTTTTTAGACTGTCTTAAAAACCACGGAATGGAAAACTAAATGCATGTCATTTTCGAAAATGCAATTGTTGATGCTAGTGAAGTTCAGTAGCTAATAACCCGGCAATCGATAGCTTAAGAGTCCTTAATCTCCAGGTTTGTAAGCAAATATCAAATCCGCTTTATAGACCTGTTCGAAACAGTGGAATGTTTACAGAAAAGTGTGAATCCCATCAAAATTATATCGACCTTGATCTTTTTATAATGTAATAATCGAAAAGTGGTCTTTGATGTCTGCTAGTTGCAAAGTCTAAGAAGGATTGGTTTGAACAGTCTTCTTTCCATTTTACCCCACACGTGATCGATGGGATTCAATTCTGGTGGCCAGGCATATGTAACATGCGGTATACAAACTTTGTGAAACGTTTCATTACGAGGATGTTCCCAGAAGTATGTTGCCCAGCAACGATACAACAAAACAACAATTAACTGCAAACATCACCTTTTCATTGTTGGAAAATCTTTGACCACCAAGTCTGGAAACAGAAACTAATCCGAGGAGACTAAATTCTGCGGATAGAGTGCATAAGTTAGCAATTCAAATTTTAATTCATTAATATTGGCCATGTGAGCTGGTGCATTGGTATTGAAAGTTCATATAATGTTCACTGTTGATAGTTTTTCCTTTCTCAAGATATTCAATGGAAATTATAGCACGAGCATCCCAAAAAATCAACGGCATGACCTTGTCTGCAGATGGAACAGTCTTTGCCTTCTTTGGAGCCGGTTCTTCCTTTTCAGTCCATTGGTTTGATTGTTCTTTTGCTTTGATTTTGTAGTGATGGACCCACATTTCATCCGTGGTTATGAAACGGCCTTATTTCTTTGATACATTGCCAAACACTTGATGGAAACATCTTCACGATGCTGTTTTTGTTCCATTGTGAGCAAACGCAGCACCCATCTTGAGCACAGCTTTCTCATGTCCAAATTTTTAGTTAATATGCGATGTACGACATTTTTTGAAATGCCTACTATGTCTGCTAGCTCGAAAACTTCTAGTCAATGATCATCCAGCTCCGATTTATGGAATCATCACCTCATTTGGTCGACCACTACGATGCCCAATATTTTACTGTTGATAGAAGCAGTTTCACCCAGAGTAGAATCTAGTTCAGTTTTCATGCTGGTCCGGCTAATGCCTTTCAAATAACGATGAAAAATTTTTGGTGGCGTCTTCAAACTTTAAACATATGCTGTACAGATAAAAGTTTGCTATTGATTTGGTAGTCGAGTTTTTCCAATTTTCCTTTTCGGTACTTTCTATCTGGCAGTAAAAGACGCTGAATTTCTTTTGACGATTTGTTCAGATTCCAAAGGTCTCAGTAGTAACTATTCTCAAAAAGGTAGTTTTTAATTCTGAGCTATAGGAGAGCGATGTTTCATCGGAACAAATCCAGTAGGATACCAGCGTTAGTTTTCTCATCATAAATTCCATGTTTCTCTAGTGTTGGGACTAAAATCAAACGCGGAAATACCTGATTTGTATCCGATATCATAGTTTTTAAGCAGTACATAACTTTTGATTTTAATTTAGTTTATTCTACATCTGTCACATTTCGAAATGAACGAATATCTTGGACTGGTCTAAATTTTAGTTTTTTCATTGTTCGTAGAGCCGGGCGCTTTGTCTTTTTCTTCATAGGAAGGCAATGAGAGAGTGGAACAGAGGGAGTATTAACGGAAGACGAGTTCCAAATTAACGGATTAAACGACTACGGCGTCGTCAGCACAAGATTTAAACTATTAAACTGATACAATTGAGATGGTTTTATGAGAATATTGCCAGGTTAGGAGCAGTATTCGATCCTTTTTAAAATTAAAGTGGATCGCCTTAATTAGAGGAACGAAAAGAAAAATGAATTACGCGTTTATTTAAATTCTTTTGTTGTTTTCCTAAACGTTAAGCCTATTTTATAAAACAAAGTAGTTTTTCCTGATAATGATAACAGTTAAAAATATTATTTCGTTTTAATTTTTGACTCAATCTTAGGGAACTATTCTGGATAACCTAAGTAAGACCAAATCCAAAACATGAATGAAAAGAATTTACTAACAATATAACGAAATAAAACTAAATATTCAATACACCGCAATTCTCGTTTAATTATTTCCCTTAAACCTTTGGTTTAAATGTCAACGCGTGATCGTGGTTGTCTTGAAGATTAGACAACTCGCGACGGAAGATTAAATAGCTCAAAATTTTAATTATGAAATCAAAATCAAAAGTTAAATATATATTCACATTGTTTTTCAATGAAAAATATTTTACATTCTAAACAAATAACACGTAACCTAACCTAACCTATCCTAACCTCCTTACTGACTTTGAAAACTGAAGAACAGAGCAACGAATTTATTATTTTAATTTGACAAAAATTGTGGCATTATTGGGGGTAGAATTTTAACCAAGTGTGCATTATTATGTTATATGGAATTTTACATTTACGGCTTCCGCAAATTTTGAAAATTCATTTCTCTACTGTGAATTGCTTGGTACCTATCAAATCTTAAAATAGAAATTCTAGGTTTCAATTTTTAGATTGTCCAATTTTACAAAATGGATTAGGTTCTAAATTCCATGTAATACTGTAAATGAATCCGTATTATATGCTCGATTTGCCTTTTCGTTTACCTGAAATATCTCCGTCCCGAGTTTGCGCATCCTTATCTCAACGAATTATAGTTTATTTCAGAAATATACAGAGTAATCAAATCTCATTAGGTATTCAAAGGGACCACAGAGTGACCCAACGAATATTTAAACCACTTTCATAGTTTGGCATTGATCTCATTGTAAAAATTTTCAGTGTGGGTAGTACCACCCGGGTTAGGATCAATTTATGGGTTTAGCCTAATATAAATATATAAATATAATGTATATATGTATATAATATTAGGTACATTTTTATACAAAAAATACATTATGCCGAAATTAAATTATAAAAAATCATAATATTCTTCTTCATCTGTGGAACTGTCATCTCCTCTTGACGTTATAATTAACGGGTCGACGGTCCCATCAATCAAGTAGTCAAGATCCCACATTTTCTCCTCTTCTTTATTGACATGCTGGACTACCAATTCTCTGGTGTCACCTCCTTAATAGCTTGATCAAACAGTAGCTTAACGTCTTTCATTTTTAATGTCGTGTTGTGTTTTGCTACAAATCCTTTCACTAGCGCCCTTATAAGTTCTATAGGATTTGGTTCGCAATGATATGGCGGTGTGCGCAGCACAGTTACACTATGTTTATCTGCTATATCTTCCATGGCGTATTTCATAAAATGATGTTTGTGGAAATTCGCTATAGATAATAGTTCTTTTTTATCAAATTATATTCAAATTCAATACTTTTGGTGGTTAACCAGTCAATAATTTCTTGTTTTCTCCAAGATGAAATTGGAGTCTTCTCTATGCGTCAAGAATGATGACTTGCGTTATCCATAACTACTACTGAATCAGTCGGAAGATAAAAGATTTTCTTCTGCTCAGTTCTGTACTGCTTTATACTTTTTGAGTATTTTCGTCGCTAAAAAACAATTTCATCGCTTTCCAGTAAAAGTGCCTTACGGTTATCTAGGGTGGGTATTTCTTTTTTAAAATAAAAAAATTTTCTTCGAATTACAATTTTGGTGTCTTCATCAAGGACTTTTACTGGTCCGCCTGGACTTTTCTTGGGAGGTTTACTTGGCCTGCTATCTTTCTCCCTCGCAATAATTTAAAAACGGTGGACTTTCCAGCTCCAGTCATTCGGAAACATCGGTCGACAGTTTCTTGTACACTAAATTTCGAGTAATCGTATTTTATGCAATCGTGAACATTTAAAATAGTAAGTTTTTCATTCACTGATAGTGGAGAATCATTGGAACATCTTTTCGTTGGTGTAAATGTCGCCATTTTATTATTAATCTCATAATACTGTGAACACTATTTATGGCTTAACAGCAAATACTGATGCGTTAAACTAAACAAATATACTTATAAAGGTCTAAAAATTTTGGGTAAGGCACCATCGCCCTTACGGCGCATGGTTAAGCCGAATTTGAAATAGGGCTGGAATTAGGCAAAGGCACTAATAGAAACGTAACTGTTCAATTTACTACCTATGTAATCCCTACACAATATTTCAAGACCTACACTTATGGCCGACACCGAAATTCAGCCAAACTGGACGGAATTCCCTAGTTTATTGCTATATACATTTCTGAAACAAGCTGTAACGCACTCAATTTCTCGATCATTCTATCTCATCAATATGACATCTTTTAGCCATTTTTTAGGGAACCCCCTCGTCTTTTTCCCATCTTTCCGTCACTCCAGCACTATTCTCATAATTGCACTGTGTCCTATTTAGTGCTCAATTGCTTTATTTTTGGATTCTTGTATATTACCATCAGTTCCCTATTTGTACATCTGCTCTAGGTTCCTATATACATCATCATATATCTTCCTGAAGAGTGTTCTGTCCAATATTCCCAGTTTGCTGGCTTTGAAAGGTTTTTTGGTCTCAGTGATACCACCGCCTTTTTACCTCAAAATTCTTTCATCCTTCTCCTAGATAATCAAATTGATTAACTATTTCGACATTATATTCTTCTTCACTTGCTGGTCTTTCAATTGTGGGATCAATTCGTTCTAATTGTACATATATTGAACTAGAGAAAGTAAAGACTCTAAAAATGGGGCCTTTAGTCAGAGAAAGTCTGATCATCCACTCTTTTACCAGATTTGTCACCACGATTCTTCTAGATCTTTCCAAAAATGTAAAATTAGCTAAGGAGAAGAAAGCTTTGCAGAAATACTTTGCAATTTTGTCGTTAGAATTCTTGCATTTTTAATAAATTTTCTTTTTTTGTTTCGTATTAATTAAATCATATCTTGTATCTATTTTTGATTAGTATAATTATTATTGTAGAGCTAGTATTTATGAATAAACAATATTTATGAATAAATTGTTAAAATCTTCATCGGTGTATCCGGATTTCATCTGCAAAGAAAACTTTTTGCATTCACCAGTTCCATCAAAACACTGGATGATAAAAACTAATTTTCACGAGGCCGTTACTCGTATATGCTAATTAGAAATAGGATGTATAGCTGGCAGCAAAAAGAGCGTTTCACAGTTAGTACTTTTTTTCCTATACAAAACAAGCCAAGGGTCAGTATATTCACTCAATACATGGAAAAAAGTTTCGGCCTCTCTTTCGCTTTTGATGTGTTCTCTATTTATTCGCTTTAAAATTTATATGAAGACGCACTTTTCACGTTGCTAGGGTGGATTTTCTTTACCTATCTCGCTGATAACTGTTATTCCATTCAATTAGAACAAAAATTATTCAGTTCGAACGGTTATGGAATTATTTAATATTTAAATAATGAAATATGTATTTTCATATGTTTAATCTTATTTTACGAAAATAAGGAATATAAGAGTTGTTGCTACTTAAATTTTGAGATGTGGTAATACTGATACGAATATGACAAACTTGGCATCGCCATCATAAAATTTGACATCACTGGTGACGTATCCAGAACGTGTAGTATTTGAATTATTTACAGATACTTGAAACATTCATCTTGGTCAAAAAATGCAATTGAATCGTGTACATTTTATGAATTTAGACGTGGATTAAACCAACAGCAGTACGCTTCGACTTTTGATTGATGAAGCACCATCTCGAGTCATCGCTGATTTCCCAAATTCAATCGTAGTCATCCAACATCGGCAAGAAAACATCGATGCTGTGCGTAAACTGGTATTGCAAGATCGTCACGTGACATACCGTCAGACTGAAGAATATTTGGGTGTTGGTTTCATTCGAATACAAAGCAAACAAAACTCGTTTCGATTGGTGCAATGAATGCTAAAAAATTCAATCGGGCTACTTCAAAACATGTCTACAAGATCATTACAGGCGACTAATCATAGGTCTATGCATATGAAATCCAGAACTAAACAACTGTATGGGTCGTTCAAGATGATCCAAAACTAGAATACATCGACGCTGTTCGGAAACTCAAAAAAAGCTTGTGTCGATTGGTGCAAAAAAAGTTGAAGAAATCCATTCGCGGTGCTTCGAAAGATACTGACAGGCGACGAATAATATCTATGCATAAGATCAACTGTGCGGGTCTTTCAAGAAACTGTAAGGGTCCTTCAAGACGAATCAAATTCAACAACAGTTGTTGGCGCTCGAAGCACTCCGAAGCAAGAAGTTCGAAATTCACTGAATTTTCCTGGAGTACCACCTCAGTTAAAAGGAGGATCAGTTGTCATCATGCTGCGAAACATTCATAAAGAGAAAATACAAAGGAGAGGATGTACGTGTGGCCTTTGCAATGACCATAAATAAATCGCAAGGCCAGTCGTTGAAAGTGGAGTTTCCATGTTTCACGCATGGACAATTATACAACGCGCGCCGGAAAAACGTCATCATACTTCATCAGAAAGCTTTAAATTGATTAACAGACTGTATCTTAACTATGTGTGTTCAATCATACCGAGCATTTGTTTTATTTATTTTAATACAAAGAGGATTTCTTTTAATTGTATTAAGTTTATTTTTATATAAAAGTTTAGATCTCAGTATGCCGGATCAGCTAGTGAATTTTAATAAATAAAAAACTGGCAGAAACATATAAACGTAACTAATTTCATTCCGGAAGCATATGTGCTCAAGGAAATGACGTGTAAATTTAACAAAAGCTCTAAGAACACCCTTTATACAGTTCATTGACAAAAGATATCATAAGATGACGTCTATTTCTTTAACTTTTGTTTCTATGATAACTCAACGATGACAAGGCAAGTTTTCAGAATGAACTAAACGTTTTAATAAATTAGAATATACGAGGAATATCGTGAGTTGAACGAAACTAAATATATCATAGAATTAATAATAATTCGTGTTTTGAAACGAACCTCCAGCTGTCACAATTCATGTTACAATTTATCATAATAGTTTCTACAAATATCAACGAGAACCCTTTGATCGAACAAAGAATCTATGCAGATGCAGAGCTTCTTAAAGCAGATGCATGTACAAATTCACCCTTTTACTTACAAAACAAATTTTCTGTATCTGAATTTACAAGAGTTACCTGCTTCCTTATGAATGCCGAATATCTTTGAGGAAAGATTTATCTTTTAGATGTGGTGAGACATAACTTGAACAACTTAAAAGAGTTTTTGAAGAAATCTACAGACAGATGTGACCTTGAATAAAATAAATTGCAAAATATGTTCCGTTTGAGTATACGATGTTAGATAGAAAACACGACGAATTAAATATTATTTGAATAATTCCAGGGATAAAATTTTATATTTGACAGCAAAACATGGGTATTTTTTTTAACCGCTATAATCAATTTCTGTTCGGTGATTGATGGGTTAAATTTTCAAATATTTCCCCTCTGAAAAGGAAATACTTGGCTAAAAGGTGGAGGTCTTCCATTGCGTCATTTAATCTACGGTTTATCGAACCCCTAACAACATAAGATCGATTATTGGACACTTCATTTTGCTTTCATGAAGTAATAATTCATATCTAAAGTGATATTTATGTCATTAATAAATTATTTCAAAAGAAAAAATTGAAAATATAACTTATTACAAGCTTTGGAAATAATTGTTTTGTCTAGGGATTTGTAAATGTTTCTAAATAGAATGATATATACTTTCCATGTATTTTTTCACGTAGAATACGATGGAGTTGTTAACTTTACGATAAAATCTACATTATAAGCACTGGGCGTGAAATAAATAATGTATGGATAGGTAAAAACCGACATTTTCGTTGCGGGGCCGTATTTTCCGAACGGGGCATTTGGTTTGGGAAAAAGGTACGTCAGGAGTTCCTGGCGGCCGTTTTAAAGTTCAATACTTGAAACGTTTAAATAGCATACTCACAACGTAGACCTTAACATGGCGCCACAAGGATTAAAAACTGTTTTCGCAAAGATGAAATGTATCCCGAAGCTTGAAAAAAATCGAAGACGTCGATTTTTTTGCTGGGTGAATCTATGTAGAATGGGCCGTGTATTGAGCCCTTTATAATAAATATTGGTGAAGACAGCTTAGATTCGGAATCGGATGAACTCTAAAGAAATATTTTATGCTCCAAGTTCATAGTCTTAATTAAATGTTCTGCTATCAACATTACACGTCTGCAAATATACAAACGCTGATAATACGACGAGTTAAAACTATCTGTATATGGCAAAATACTTATAGTGAAATCATAAAAATTTTTACGTTTGGTTTTTCAGATACGATCTTTTTAACTAAAATATTTTCACTGTAACTTTGTTTTTTTAAATAGAACACCTAGTATATTAATATATTTTTGAAATCTACATAAAATTTTAGTACACTTTTGCATGAAAACTTTTTTAGAAAAATGCATATTTTTTGAGTTATTAATTTTTTTGTAAAAAATTTGACCTTTGCAAACTCTCATAAATTATTTTTTTACGAAAATACTCTCAAAGATGATATGAGAATGGTTTTTGTTGGGTTGCTTTTAGCAAGGTCAGACGTATTTCAATCTATGCTGAAAAAAATTTTCATTTTATACAGGGTGTATATAAAAAGTGCTCAAAGTTTAACTTCATAAATAACAAATTTCTTAATTTTTTTAAATAGAACCACCCGGTTTTTCTATTTTAATGTACTTAGGGGTAAAAAATAAGGCAAATTTATGTATATTTTCCTAAACCTTAACCTTGCCGTTCTACGGTTCTACCGAAAGTCGGATATCTTTGAAAATATTTTAGATAAAAAGATCGTATCCGAAAACCCAAACGTGGAAATTTTCATGATTTTACTATAAGTATTTTGTCATATACAGATAGTTTCAACTCGTAGCGGGACACTAAGTATGAATCAACTTATAAAGTGTTATTTCAATTTCGTTTATATATATGTAACTACTTATATAAAATACTAGTCATCCCACAAAAAGCTCTCAAGTAATAAGTTCATATTAATTTTGGATTTTGTAACTCATTCACCCAGTATATAGATATTTTTATCAAAAAAACTTTTGCTAAATCTGTTGATGTTAAGTATTAGTCATGTGATAAAAGAACTCCATTACTTCTTCTGTAAATTAAACTGTGTCTTTTGGAATTTCAAACTAATACTGATAAATTTTTATTAATATAGATTTTATATTATGTTCGACCAGGGGGGGTTCCTGAAGTTTATTTTGTCATATTTTGTAGATCAGGTGATCAGAGTATTGCCGCCGTAATCGTAATTTCAATGACAATTATCCGAGACCGTCAATATCTGCTGTCAATGCATGAAAAATTGAACGTTGATCCTAGGTCTGAACAATGATAAATGAAAATATGTTTTTCCGCTAACACAATGAGTGGAATGTAGAAATAATTTTATTAAAATTCCGTAATTTGGCCGATGACCATGTTGGGCCCGTACAGAGAACAGAAAGCGAGCAGCGAATGGAAAACAAACAAACCACCCTTCAAAAACACCTCGATGTATATAAATCATATCGGCGGCGATCGCGATCCTTTTTTTCCGGTTGAATTATTAGCGATCAGAAGTGGGATAGCGGCGGGAGTATCGCGTTTACGGGAGCGGGATAGAGTCGTCGTTAATGCACACGTTTTTCCATGGCCTGCTGCAAATTAGCGGCCGCCGAGGATGAGGAAACAGTCGAGGATCCCAGCGCATGTGCTAGTGTTGAAATTAAAGCGGCAATGAGGGAATCAAAGAGCGTACTTTTGAAACGATGACCGCTCGTTCGATCGATGTTTTATACAGCGAAGCTGTGGCCACACCCAGGGCTAATTGAATGATGCCTGCACTAGAATCTCATGTAATTTTATGTGTGCAGTTTTTGTATGCAAACTTCAATGTTGAACTGGTCAATATCCGCGATGTTATGCACGACATCCATCACAACACCCTGTCAAAATTCGGACAATGCGGGGAGATGTGTATCGTATGATTGTATTTCATCTCTGCTAAATTACAAACGACATATTTTATATTCAAGCGCCAATTGTTCATCCTTACGGATTTCGATCAAAATTATTAAACTTTGGCTTACCAAGAATTCATAATTACATACACTGCTACTCAATAACAAATATATAAAACTAAGCTTAAGACTTTGATCAATTCAAAATGATAAAAATAATGTATGATACAAAACCAGTTAAAAAAAACACAGAAGGATAAGGAAAAATAAATTAGCAAGATGACAAACATCCTTCAGACTGCGCCATTTATAGTTTAACTCTCCAAATCTCTTATTTAGGTTCTGAATTTGCTGAATTGGGTATATCAAATAATGATTACTACATCCGTAGTCTTCCAGATCGGCTGTCTTTCACGATTGAATCACAAATAGAGTCACAGCTCAAAGTTTTCCATTAATAGTAAAAGCACACAATAATTTCGCTAGTTAGGAATGTGGAATTAAATTTTTTTCCCAAAGAAAGGAGAAGAAAGTTATTCCAAACTTAATATTAGGTCTAAACAAAAACAAAAGGTCGTTACTATTGTTTTTAGAGAGATATATTTGATTCAGGCTTTAGAATTGCTGTAAAACCCCAAATTTACAGAAGATCCTCATGTTAAGTCGCAAAAATTTGTATACTTATTATATTGGAGGTTATGTTTTTTTATCAAACAGTTGAAAAGCTATTAAAAGATAAGTTTAAAACAGTAAATTATCACTTAAAAAAAAGGAAAAAATACAATTTTTAAGCTCCTGCCGGTGATAATTCCAATTATTCTTAGACATATGATAGACATTCAAAGCTTCTTCCTTGTGTTAATCAAACACGCAAAACAGAAATCGAACTTTAATAATTATGAAAACTTTAATAACTTCGTTAATTTGACTGCCACTTAATCTATTTATAGATCTTTAAATTGGGCGCTAAAGACTAAGCGGAAATGTTATTTTTGTTGTTGACTACGCTCACGCAATAATGTTTTCTTAATTCGTTTCAGTTGAATTGGAAATTATAAATTACTCCACAGCATTATATTGAACAATTTGAAAAGAACTACTAGCTACGAAAGAAAATGTTGAACTGGAGGCGCCATTATTGACGTAAGTAATTGAAAGACAAATAGCTCCTAACCTCAATTTTACGTCAAATACAATTTTTTTCAACTTATCCGTAATTTTTTCTTGATGCTTTGCTCCTAGAAAATCACACGGTTATAGTTCTTCCAATATCAACTGCAGACTATAAAAACTTGTATAGAAGGTCTATTTGATCTACCGTAGACGTAGATATTCGATTATATATAAAATAACTTGCTGTGTTTGTATATCTAAATCTTTATCATTAAATTCATACCTATATTGAGCAATTCATTGTGTTCATCCGCCCATGGTCTAACAAACGCCATATTTCTATTTATTTAAAGAAATTTATAGACGCCAATGCTTATCGCAGGCTGTCTGGCAGGAATATTTCGAAGAAATTGTATACATACACCTTCCGACAGCTTCGGCTTATATAAATGTTTACGATTCGATGTTTTCATTGGTAAACAGTGAAGATGACGAGTCCACGTGGACTGACGGTTTGTTAGATGTTTAAAGGGACGTAAACATTATAAGTGTCGTGCCCCGCATAACTATCTTCTGCATTTGATATTGGAAGAACTATACAAGGTTCTGGTTTTATGATTTTTATAATTATTTCTATTGATGTTGAAGTTTTTTAGTTCAGTTTTCAGATAGTGAAAATTGCTCTTAGTTTGTTGGAGAATCGATAGAAAAATTCACTTTTGCTATCTTTATATTGTACAGGTTGTTCCTGTAAAGTTATGGATTATTAACCATTTGTCATGAGCCGCCTCTGATCTTCAGATAGTAGTTTGGAATAATTTATTAAAAATTCATAAGGTTCTAATATATAATTTAGAAAATATACTTAAATTTAAGTTCTGATTTCGCACCTTTAAAGTCCTCTAACTCAGGAACGAGTAGTCGTACGAAAAATTTTTTATAATATCGTAGAATTATTTTCACGTCATCTACTCACTCACGAATTTCTTGCATTAAGTCCCGGAAGGGAGATTTGAAAAATTACGCATACACAAAATTCAGAAAATTTTTTTATATTCGAGACCGTTTATCAATAAAAACTTTATTATTCGACTGCCGCAAATTGTGAAGTAATATTAATACAACAACGTTTCTTTTATTCAATATTTGTAAGTAATAAAATATAATTTATTAAAGAAGCACATTACAATGGTTGGAGAGTAATAAATTTAAAAATACTCATCATGAAATACACTCACGTAAAGGCACTTAGAAGGTACACAAAGCTTTATAACAATTCTAACCCAATTATATTGGCTCAGAAAATTCAGAAGATCAAACATCACGCCTACCACCTGGTTTTTCGAAAATCTCTTATTTTACAAGCAACAGAAGACCATTGTGAAACTGTTTATTATGTGTTATAATTTCTTTAAGATGCCCCACCTGTCCCACAGGTCGGTTTTTCGCAATAAACTGCTTCGGAACAGAATACAACACTTCCGGTTTATTATAAGAAACGAAATTGCCTTAATTTGGTACTTAAGGCTTTTAAATGCCACAAGTACGAAATAAATGCCCTTCTGTTGGGTAATTTATGGCGCTCCACGCTAACTGATTTCAACAGTTTACGACTGTTTTGTTACGGATATTTTACAAAAGGTGGGGAAGGTTTTTGACTAATTGTTATAGTTTAAATTTATGTACATGTTGTACTTAACGTTATGTGTAAAGTCGAATTTTTTTGAAAATTGAGTCATCTGCTTGCTTCCATCGGTTCTGACAACCTTTGTCGATCATTAATTTCTTGAAAAACACATAAAATTTCTTTATACCCATACATGACTTTCTAGTATATGTCAACATCTCTATTAAGAATAATTTGAGATAAATCAGATTGATATTATCACAAAAATGATTTTGTGCTAAAAAAAAAATGATTTTATCAGCAATGGTTTATTGACACTTGTGCAGAGTATTAAAATTATTTAGCAAATTTATATCGGAATATGAATTATGTTTTATTCATTAATTGTACAGCTGACATTTCGTTCAAATTATTTTGAATGTCAGGATGAACTACGATTGTATTAACAACAATTTTGCAATTAGTATCGGAATATCTTCAATAATTATCTACAAATTGAATATCACTATTTTTTCAATTTTTCCCTATTATCAACTGTATGATTGTCGTACCGAAAAAAGAAGATTGATAAAATAAACAAAATTTTCAGGAAACGATCAAATTGAATAAATTACACTTTCTCATTCATTGTATAGTCCAAATCTGGACCCAAATGGCTACTGGCTATCCGTTTATCTCAAAAATTGAGATATTTAGCTCAAATTAAGAACCAATTGATTAAACTGAAGCCTATTTTGAGGCAAATGACAAATCCTTCTATAAGCACGGCATCGATAAGTTAAAGAAGCGTTGGAATGATTGTATTGCTCTTGAATTACCGATTTTTGGTAAAAAATTTCACATTATGTTCCTTGGATATTTTAACAAGGTTTTGTGAAAAGTGTGATTCTTTGAATCGTGATTGAGATAAGAAAATAACTGCTGGATCTTAAGGAACGCATCTATTAACGAAAACACCAATATTCACAATAAAATTAAAAAAAATGACTAGTTACAAATATAAAATGCTTCCACAGATGAAGCATGGATACTGTAATCTTACAGGGTTGATTTGTTCTTTAATCATTAACTGTGAATTATGTCTTTGATGTTTATGATTGTACCTTAAACACAACGACATACTGAGACTCATATTTTTTGAACCAAGACATGTTTTTGTGATGTTCGTATACGAATTGTCTTCGATCACGCAAATTTAGACTTGTAAGTTTTAAAAATGAGTTAATCCACGAAATATCCATTGAAAGTGCTATATAGTCTCCCGGGTCCAGAAATAGAAGCTCTGATCTATTAATACAATATTCTGTGGGGTAAAAAACATAAAAATTAGACGCATGAGGAGCTTTATGGAATGAAATTCATCTTTTAGCATGACAACGATCCCAAGCATTCCTCGAAGCTGTGCAAAGAGCATTTGAAATAATTGGAAAAGAAAAATGTATTGATCTTGCCATCACAATCGCCCGACCTCGATCCAATAGATTTGTGTGACAAATTGGATACGGAAGTCAGAAAGCAGTGTCCTATTTCCACGTCAAATCTTTGGAATATCCTGAAGAACGAATGGAACCAAATGCCGAAATCAAATAAAGGATAAGGAATCACGATTAATCATGGTATATCAAAGGAAAGTTGAATCCCAAATGCGTTGTTACTATTAGCAAACAAAAATATTGAAGACTCAAGTTTGGACTTCCTCCATGGCTGAATTTTCGAAAAGCACCACACAGAGCAGAGAATAAAAAAGAAATTCGATAATATTTATTTAATGAAACGCTACAAAAAAGCTGATCTCTTCAGGATACTATTATAGAAACAAATCATACAATTAATATTGAACATTTCTTTTTGAAAAGCACTATTTAGAAAGGAGTTTTTAATATTATTTGCGTTAATTAAGTCAGTCAAAGGTAATAAGTATACATTTACATACAAATTAATTGCGCATTTCATATAAACACTATCAGTCTGCTTCGTTATTGATGCCTGCCAAAGTACCTCGAACGAATCAGCACCTTAAATGTTATGGAAGCGCAAAAGGAAGTGACATCATCGTCATATAACTTCCAGTGGAGCGATTTGAACAACGATGAGGTCGCTATGGGTTTCGTTTTGTGGGTTTCCTTTAATGTTGTTGACGAGGCTATTTCCTTCTGTAACCTTTTTTCATTTTAAGTTTATCTGTTCTCTTTAGATAATTGATTTCCATGTTCGTACAGTTCCGTCTCTTTTTCTAGTGCCTGTTGTATTTAACTTGTCCAAGTTATAGCATCAAATTTATTAATTTATGACCTTAGATATTTGAATAATGATAAAAATAATATTTTCATAACCAAAGAGTAAGTATGTTAAAAACAAAACAAGTCCACCAATATAGACTGATCTGACATACTCTGTGCTCATAACCTCACAAAATTAAGGAATTTAATTAAGAAGCTGCAAGCTGGCGAATTTTTAGTTCAATTTCAATTTGATTTTACTGTCAATTTTCTGCATGAACTACAATCACCACCACACTATTTTTGTTTGTTTATTATTAATTTTGGTTGCATAAACCAAGTTTGAGTTGTCTTTATACAAAAACTGCTGTCAAGTAATCAAAAAAAACATCCCCACCAATTATACTATAATTAGTTATTATCTATTCATAACGTATCAGCTGATATATAGTAAATCAATTGTCACTGACCCTCATACGTAAAAACGGGGTTGTTTTGAGTGTTAGTTAATTTATTGAATATATTAATTACTTAATCAAATACGAGCGACGAAAATAAATAAAACAACGCATTTTAATAGTCATAAATCGTTTAAATTACACAGCATTTATTCCAATTTGATATTGTTAGAATATTCACAATCAAAGTATGAACAAATAAAATACAAAATGAAAAAATCACTCTCGGTTTCCATTAATGCCAGTATTTATATTTCAAATTAATAAATTGACAAATATATTTGTCGATATTGAATGCATCATGAATAGCTTTTAAAAAATGTAAAATATTTACCTGTTGCTATCACCAAATCTACTTGAATAAAAAATAATTTGCCGGAGCTATCGAGTCCTGACAGTAACAATTCGTTCAACTGATTTATTTATATTAAGCATGGAATATCGAGAAAATTGTATCTACAAAATTATTAAAACCCACAGGGTTATACCCAGGACCTCTTAGTGGACAATCACTTCGTCTACGAATCAATCGTTAGGACAATATGTGGAACCGAGGTGGTGCTTCCTCTTGCATTATTCTTCTTACTTTTATTACCTCTACGAGATCTGGCTATTAAATAACGAGACTGTGCGCCTAAAGGGCGCCCTAGACGGGTGGGTATCTAGATATCTTGTCTATACACGTCTCAAAACACGTTTCCATCACTATTATAGTATTTATGCAGTAGCGGCTTGAAACGAACGAGTTTTTTTTCTCGTGAGCTCTCGAGCAACGTATCAATCTCACATTTCTCGTTAAATTGAAAAAAACTCCGACTGAGTGCTATCAATTGTTGCAAGAGGCCTATGGGCACAATTCTCTACCTCGTGCGCGTGTTTTAGAGTGTTACAAGCGCTTTAGTGAGCGCATAGAGAGCACTGAAGATGGCCATCACACAGGTAGCCCTTTGACTGTTTCAATTCCAGAAACAGTGACCAAAATCAACCAAATTGTGCGTGCAGATCGTCGAATTGCAGAGGCTGTAAACCCCGATAAAGAAACGGTTAGAAAAATGTTACAAGAGGAATTTCACATGACAAAAATCTGTGCGAAGTTGGTGCTAAAAAATATGACTCCTGACCAAAAGCTCTTCCGTCAACGGGTCTACTCAGATTTCCTTGAAAGGTTATAAGGGTTAGAAAGTTTAGGTTAGTTAATTACTTAGCTTCTACTGCACTACATTACTACTACACCAATAAATAGTTAAATTAAGATATAAAGAAGATTACTGAAGCTCATGACGAATGACTTCATAACTACAACGAAATGTTGAAACTTCTCGCTAATTGAGACTCAAAGACAACAAGCCTTTTGAAATTTTGTGAGTAGTGATAGTTAAAACTAAGTTCAATAGTGTGTGGTTAGATTAGGTTAAGTTAGGTTAGTATAGTAAAGTACTTAGTTACTACTATACTACACTACTACCACACCAATAAATAAATTTGAAACCCCCATCGAAGTATTGAGCTGTTTAGTTGCGTTTTCTCTAAGACAGGTGAAATCTTTATGACTAAATAAAAGTATCAATACGAGAATTTTATAGTTCATTTAAAAACCACTAAGATCCAGATGCTTTAATAGAAAAGCGAACAATGAATTACCGTTTCCATCGCTATTAGATTAATTCAAAAAAAAATATTTTGTTACACGCATATGTGCGTATTTGAGTATCTATCTCAACCCCTCTAATTGTTACTTGTATATAATAAATCTCCATCGAAACGTTATCTTATAGATCTGTGGCACACTTATGCGTCTGTTCGATTACGGAATGGAGAATAAGCGGCGTCAATGGAAACAAAAACGTTTTGTTACTTACAATCTAACGGACTGGTTTGTTGTAATGCTTTTCAAGTGGTTGAAAGGGATAATAGATAGATGAATATTTTATCTTATATAGTTCGATTTTATTGACTTTGTTGTATGCTTTTTCCGCGTCCAAAAAGTTTAAGAAACATGTGAATAATCTTTTCTTAAAGAGTTATGGAGAAGAAAAAAAAACTTCATTGTCTAAAGGTAAGAAATGAAGCCTTAAAGAATAAGTCAAAAGTAAAATTGATAATAAATAAGATACAGAGGCAAAAAATGAAAAAAATGAAGAAGATACTCCAATACAAAAGCAACTGCATGCTGTGGTATTCGGGAAAGACGTCCCTTGGTAGCGGATTCTCCAAATAAAGGAGTACCGATAAATTAACTTTCTTGTCGTCTACAAGCTTCTGGTGAACTCTAGGTCGCCTATAAATCGAATTGCTCTCTTCTGTATTGAGTCGAACATTTTCAAGGTATGCTTGAAGCCTAGCTTCAAATGTACGCGCAATGCTATAAACATGAATAAACCTGGACCTACTAGAGGATTAGTAGAGTATATAGCATAGGTGGGGAACCTGCGGCCTCCGCGAGGTTCTTGTGCCACCTAGTACAAAATGGTAGAGCGCGTTTCAAACAATTATTGTACATCCACGCCATGACAGTTGTGCAAAAAATTCCGCCAAAGACAGTCATATTGTAAGATGACGTCAGAATATTAGTCTGAAACGGATCCTAGCACACATGAGCGAGGCTCTGGCCCACAGAACATCCGTTTCAGGCTTGGACACTCAATTTTAATTTTTTAAACAGTTTTCAGCGCCCCCAAGTTGCTAATAGATTTTCTGATTTTGACGAGCACACTTCTGCTATGAAACTGGCATTTGAACCACATTTAACAGATATATCAGAGGCTCCTGCAGAACTACAAATGGAGTTAATTGATTTAGGGGAAGATAGTATCATCAAATCCCTTTTTAACGCTAAAAAGGATCCCTTAGAAATCCATGTCAAACAAAAAACAAAGCCAAATAAGTCACTAACTTAGTGAATAAAAAAATATTTTTTATTGTATTTTTTTATAATATTTTTATATTATTTTATATGTGTATTGTATTTGAAATTTTCTAGTATTATATTTAATTTTTTCTATATAATGCAATGAATTTTTAAATCTATAGAAAAATTATAATAATTTCACAAAAGTCACTTTCTTAGGTCAATCAGCTTATGTGGCCTCTCTTATTGCTACCTAATTTAAATGTGGCCTCTAATGGTAAAAAGGTTCCCCACCTCTGGTATATAGCTTTTTGGTCTTGAAGAGGAATCCAAGCTTTTGTGAAGCTAATTCGGTCACGTGACTATGCCAAGACATTTGCTTCCTATCTCAACAAACTATAAGCAAATTATGGTTGTGTTTTATGTCCAGATCTGTATCTTTGCTGCATTAAATTCAATCAGATACCTCACTCTAGAAGGTTTTCTAGATCGGTATTGAGTGGTGGTGATCTGTTTCTGTCTACGTTGTTAGTCGAGTTTATTGGGGCGGCAGATTTGGACAACGACACCAAACTAGCAAAAAAAATTTCATATTTTTTGTGGAAATAAACACATTTTTGAAGTTTGATTGTCGGTCTTTCAAATATTACATTCAATATATATCATATGTATGACTACGACTTTTTTTTCCTCTAAATTTCATCAATTTTATTTCGACTAAAGAAAAATATAACAATATCCAATAATAGCTTACGATTAAACATTTTCATGTCAGAAATACTGTTCGTTGCTGCTAATTCAAATATTCTAGGGTTGTTATCAAATTTTAATTCAGTTTCTAATATTTTGCGAAATTTTTTTTCAAAATACTCAATTATTTTTGTTCGAATGTAAAAGTGAATTGAGTTAAATTAGATTTCGTGTGCATAAACTTTCAGTTTATATTTAATCAACGTGTAGTGTTGATATCAGTGTAGATTAGTGGAAATTGATGAAATTTTAATAACAACGTGAAAATGAAATGTAATTTATTTAATTTACGTATTGAAACTGGGCGGCCTCGAAAAACTACAATTTCTAAACATATTGTATTGATCAGTAATCTGGCGATAACTGCTCAGATCAATGAATCTCGAGATCTGCCTTTAAGTACGACAGTGAAAAGGTGATTGAGAAAAATTGGGAGGGTGGCAATGAAGGAATCACTAAGACGTCAAAATAGGTTGCAGCGGGCTATGGAACATAAAAATTGGAAGCATGAAGATTGGGAGAGAACTTTATGGAGTGATGACTCAAAGTTTGAGGTATTTGGATCTAAGAGAAGAGTATTTGGGCGCAGGTCAAAGACAGACCTGGTAAAAATTGAAATGATCAGCTTAAAATTCAATTAATCTTCTAGCTTTACAACAAATCATTCCTCCAAAATGTGCAAAGGGTAGTTGAAAGAATTGGAAATGGATAATGCACTTAAATTAATGATTTGGCCATCACAGTCGCCTGACCTCACCCCAATTGAGTTGATGTGGGAGAAATAATAAAGGGGATTATATCGATGATTAAAAAATTATATATCTAAAAATCTATTATATATTTTTCAAAATATAAATATTAGAATGTTTATCACGCAAACTATAGGGTGGGCGAAAACTTTTAATTGGAAGTATATAGTGTGTGATAACTATATATATTCGAAACAATAATTTTTATTACAATTAGAATTGAAATATTTACATTTGAGATAATTTATAGTGTTTTTATTTCAAATATAATCGGAAACATGGAAAATAAAAAAAAATGGGAATTATTTTCTATCTAAATCTTCCAATATAAAAAGTGTAGTCTCCCGATCAACGAGGTATTGTCGAACAACGACGTTGGGGTGAATTTCGAATATGTAGGGACTTGTAGTAGGTCACTAGTACGTCTGATCTGAATTATCTCATTGCTTTTATGTTTGATAAAAGAATATTCCATGATTTTGAAGAAAAAAAAAAAAAGAATAAATACGAGTATAAGTTAGGTAGCCCAATCGGATTAGTCATTTAGATTCACAAAAATTCTAAGCAGCAAATTTCCTTCAAAATTCGTTGAAGAGGGGTTACTGGTAGTCTAAATTCAAAAAGTAGAGGTACCAGACTTGTTGCTGCATCCGCTATCTTGATTTAAAGGGTTATTTTGTCTCTTGAATAACTTGTTTATTTTCAATTATACACGAAAAATAGTTATCACAAAAGATGTTTAAAATTAAATTTTCTACAATTTTAACTCTCACCAATTTTTTTCTAGGATCGAGTTTTTCCGATTTATATTCGAAAAGAAAGGGTGAATTTCTGGTTATCGAATAACTCGTTTATAAAAAATCGGAATCATAATTGTAGCAAATAACATTTTCAACACATCCAATTTACAACATCAATAATAAACGCGATAATAGAATACTTAGGTTAACCCCCTCTTTTCGGGTATAAATCGAAAAATACCGATCGTACGAAAAATTGGTTCAATCAAAATTGTAAAAATTTTAATTTTGAACAACTTTGTTACAATTTTTCGCGTAAAATTGAAAATAAACTAGTTATTCGATAACCAAAAATGCACCTTCTCTTTTCGATTATAAATCGAAAAAAATCGATGATCCTAGGAAAAAATTTGGTTCAATCAAAATTGTAGAAAATTTAATTCTAAGCAACTTTTGTGAAAACTATGCAAGAGATAAAAAATAACCCTTTAAATCAAGATGGCGGATGCAGCAAGTCTGCAACCTTTACTTTTTGAATTTAGACTACCAGACTACTACTTAGAATTTTCGTAAATCTCAGCCCCTCTTTTAAGTCAATCCGACTGGGGTAAGGGTAAAAAACGGATACAAAGAGACAAAGTTTATAATAAAATGAAGATGTATTTGTTTTAAAAACACAACGTTGTAGATTTTTCATTAAATTTCAAATTTCTTTTTCTCATATTTGAACAAACTGTAAATGGAATGAAGTCTTTTTGATTCGAAATAAAACTCTCTTTTTATCAAAGGCATTGGAGGAAAAAATATTTGGATAGAACAATATCTGAAATGACATGATTCTATTTCACACAAAGGTTAACATAAAAAGTGAAGAACTTTTAACGTCAATAGAAGATGTTTTATTGAAAATATTAATACTAATTCAAAAAGAAATCTTGTGCGTAATACTACCAGATGTACATAATTCATAATACGGTGATCGTTCGAAAGCCAACAACTCGACCTCAAATATGGGCCAGCCCTGTCAAAGTTCATCAGCGGGGTACCGTCGAAGAAGGGGAAACTAAGGTTGCAATAATAAGGGGAAGAAGGGTAGAATATGCAGTTTCTGTTTGTTAGAAGGAGGGTAGTGTCTTTGTTATTAGGACTGGAGAATAAGTCAGCTGGCTATAGAAGTGCAGTTCCCTCATAGAGGTAGTGCAGCTGTCCGTTAGACGGAGTTGCCACCGTCACATATACTTGGATACAGTGGCGTACCCCTACTCCTTACACTATGAAAAAAATATTAAAAGTACAATCAATTTGAAATATTTTGAAAGGGAAAATAAATTGTTTTTGAAAACACTATAAAATAATACATTTTATCTCCAAATTAAAAAATATCTGTATATTTCTGTTTTTTTAATAAATCTTTGAAGTTTGAAAATGTCAGTCAATATAGAAATATATATTTTAAAAACTATTTTAACTACTCATATATTACTGATTTATTGGACTCTGAAATAAGATTCTCGAAAGTAGTGATGCGATTTTGGTAAAACGTATATTTTCAATACCGTAAGTTGAATCACATTTCTGTACAGAGTGTCTCATAACGACCCAACTACTTTAGTTGAAAAAAATACAATGTAAGACATTGTTTAAATGACGGCCATCATGTTGATGGCACACATTTTCAAAAACTTTTTACGAAGTCGAGGAGTACTCCTAATCTTTTCTTAAATATTGTTTCTTATGTTAAATTTCGTAGATTATTCACCACCTCATAAGAAAAAATCAAGTGGAGTCAAATCAAAGCTCCGAGGTGTCTTTTTAATATCATTTAAATCGCTTTTTCTGGGAACAACTCGTGTAATTCAGCTGAAAAGTTGTTGCGATGTGGCCCCATGCGTATCGTGTCCACGTAGCGTGCAGAAGTTAAAGTCATTAAAGCATTATTGAATGTAAGGTCTTTTCTCCCCAAAAACGACAATTTTGGCGATTTACGTATCCGTCCAAATGAAAATGTGCCTCATCGTTGAAGAACATGTTGTTGAAATTGCATTTACAAAATTCAATCTTATAACGTAATCATTTTCATGTAGAGCTTGCACAATTCGAATTTTATAGGCCTGATATGTAAATCATATCGCATTATGCGGTGAATTGTCGCTCTTGAAAATCCCAGTTGAGACTCACGCTTTCTGAGACTGAGCTTACTACACACTGAATGTTTCCAGGCGTTGGACGATCGTGATTAATTTCGCCAATAGTTTTTCCAGTAATATTGAGATCCAAGCTTAAATTGTTGCATTGTTCGGAGCTTCCGCAATGTTGCGCAGATACAACCGTTGAACTCGATTAAGTGATCGATTGTTCTCGAAATACGCCCGCACGTAAATCGAGACCTGCACACTTATTCTTGAAATAGTTGGATCATTTTGAGACATCCTATATTTATAGGTTGAGATTACTCCAAAAATTAACGTTCTAAAGCAATTCTTAGGCCATATTTGAATTTTTTCTAAGAAAATACTTTGAAAACGACTATCGGTTTTTTAGTAACAGCTTTTTTGAATAGTTTTTGAACAAAATTTGAGACTTTTTTTAGCAGAATATGAATAAATATTGCTTCATGTCTCTTGTGTGAGAATTTAGTCAATTACATCATTATATTTCGTTGTTTGATTGTTTGTGAGTGAATTTAAACACCTCAAATCTTCTTCAAATAGAACTTCAAATAAATGGAATGTTCCTAATATAATCATCATTCTCAAGTTTTTCAATCCTTTTCAATCCTTTGGATTATGTCTATCGCTTTTAGCGTTTTAAAATCGTTTTTTGAGGTAGATTACTCCTCGTTTTCTATTTTTTTTTTCTCTTTACAGTTTATCGTTTGTCTTGGCTGCTTTTGTACCTTTCGCTTCCTGCATTTTGCCCTCCAGTTCTCTATATTATGTGCTATTATCTCCTCCTCTATTTCGTTTCTCAAACAGCCACAATAATAGTCTTTTGCATTAGATAATAAATATATATCATTTGTTTTGGATCAATTCTAATTTGATTAATTGAAGTGACGTATTAAAAAAATTGTTTAAAAAATTAGTTATATACTTAGCACGCCAATGTATTTCGTTTACGTTTTTATCTGAACTTCTCTTCCGATAGAATACAATCTAACAAACGCGTGTCAGGCACGGGCCCCGTTTTTTGACCCTCTACTCAACAAAAGAAAATTGGACCCTCTTTTCGTATATATATATATATATATATATATATATATATATATATATATATATATATATATACGTAAACACCGGTCCGCACAATCTTAATTCTCTTTATCATGCAAATGTACCTTACTAGAACATCTGCCGTTGTTACGTCACATTACACGCGTCTCAAGTACATTCTATGACGTCAAGAACGAGGTAAGAAAAAGGTCTCAAGGTTGAGTTGTGTCCGGTGACGTCAGATCTCCTTATCCTTCGTTTTGCGACGACGACCGTGCGTGAGGTAGGAAGGAAGTGGGATTGTACCAAACATCGAATCGGGTTTGATAATATCTGAGACACCTTACGCAAGGTCGGCACCAAGATAAAACGTAGTATTAATATTTCTAGGTCACTGAACTCTTTAGAACGATATTCGTATTTGGAGACGTTTTTCATCTTTATATTACTGGAGATAATCAGCTAAATCTAACAAAGATGATAAGTGTGGAGAATAGGAATAGGAAAAACTTATTTTCAATTTTCGTGTTTTTTTCTTTTATAAAATCAGCTTAACGTAACATCGACACACAAAACAAAAAAAAATTACAATTACATAAACGATAATTACTAAATCTGTTAATATGCTTAAATTAGACAGGTTAGATTAGGTTCGGTTATATTTCCTTATACAGGTTGTTTCAGATTAAGCTTGATATTCAGTAAAACATTATTTCCCAAACTTTTTATGCCCTGCCCCACCCATCATCATCATCATCAAGCTTTTTCATCCCATGTGGATTATGACTATCGCTTTTGGCGTTTTAAATCATTTTTTTTGATGTGGATTAGTCTTTATAGTTTGTCGTTTATTTTGGCTGCTTTTGTTATTATTCTCCATTCTTTTTGGGTGCTCTTATGTCCTTTTCTATTTGGTTTTTCCAATTTTTTCTCGGCATGCCCTTTCTCCTTGGCCACAATGAAATTCATTGCGTTATTCTTTTAATCATTTCCATTGGTTTTTTTCTCATTATGTGCCCGGCCCAGTTCAGCCTTTCTGCTTTTATGTATCTCACTATATTGCCCTTCGCCATTTCTTCGTTTTTCTTTGCTGTTCTTTCTCCTTCCTGTGCTATATTTCTTCTTCTCTTTTGTTTATTACTGTTTTTTTGATCGCATTACTGATCTTATTAGGGTTTTGTACATTTTTATTGTTTGGTAGGTTTTTGTTTCTTCCTCTCCTTTATCCTCTCTCTGGTTGTTTGTCCCAACGTTATTCGTAGATAGTTAAAGGTCGATACTGTTTCAAAATTGTATTTGCTAGTTTTCAGTTGGTTTGCACTGCCCCACCCAAGCCCTTCTAAAATTCTTATCACTAGGAAATTGTTAATTTCAATAAAGATTTAAGTGGGATCCTAGCGCTTGATGCTTGCTGCATAGTTTCATCTTAGGCTCCAATTTGGTCAGCTTCAGTCTCAAGTCTCCTCGTTCTGTTATATCCAGGAGACTTCTTCTACCAGTACCTAAATTATTTACAGCACTTAATCCACATTTAGCTAAATATGACGATGGAAACGTTTTCTTGCATATTTGATATCTGTTTCCTCGCAAAGCCAAACCTTCGCCATCGTTTTAACCGACTCATCATTTTGCATTCTTCTTGATACTGTATATTTTATATATCAGACAAATCCACTAATATTGGATGCAAAGTCGCTGCGAGGTTCTTCTTTTGATAGGCATCATCCGACCACAGATTCTTTACGAGTCACCCCAGCTTACCTTCATTAATTGAAGGTCTTGGGTTCAGATGCGAACAATTTTTGGTAATTTGGGTTGTGAAACAAAGTTATAATATTTATCGACCGTAATTATTTTCTTTCAAATCTATCATTGCATTTAAATAACCCAGAGTCGTGGGTTCAATTCCTATCGAATCCAATTTCGACTTGCCTCCTTTTACATTCAAAGTTCGTGAGCCCCACGTTGGGAAACTCGGTGGTTTAGTATCATCTATAATCGTTGAGTTTAATGTGGTTAATAAGAAGACTTCTTATTGTCTCCTACTCAAAAAATTCAGGGATTGATGTTGGGTAGTGACAAGATTCTTGTATGAGATCATTATCAAGCCGATTAGGATTTCTGTCTTAGGGTTGTTGGAGACGTGTCGATCTGCAGATTCGTTTGCAGTGATTCCAGTATTTGTTTTGCATTATATTAAAGTCAATTAAATATAATGCAGTGTAGCAAAATTAGATCAAAACGTATCATAAGCGGACTTCGAGTATTCTCTATAACTGTATTTCCAGTCCGCGTTGATCAGTACGTTAGTAATATAAACTAATACAGAAACACAAATTTCAATGTTGACACGCAACCTTTTCTGATTATACAAGAAAAAGTATTTACAGTTACATTTATCTTTTTTGTGTCATAACTTCGGAAATAATTAGAAAAACATTAAAATCGCAGTTGAATAAACAATTTCAGGCAGGGTTTCTGAATAATTTATCATTCAATATCTATATTTTCTATAAGACTGCTTCCATATATTCAATAAACGATTATAATTATGAAAATGGTTGTAAAATCTCAATAAAAATAATTAGTATTTGTGGGCAATTAACTACTACAATTAACTAAACATATTCTAATTAGATTAAGAAGCCAAGAAAAAGTTATTTCACTAATCAATATGTCAGTTAACATTTTATCTTTACTGGAAGCATTTTGATGGTGATTTAGATCATCAAAAGCCCCTTTAAATATTCCAATCTCCAGAGGAAAAGCGATTCACTCATAACCTCAATATGGACCGACCTGTTTGTCTTTTAACAGATTAAGGAAACTCATCAGTCTCATTAAGGTAAATAAAAAAAAACCCACTCCTTTAACTCATACATAAAACATATATTTGACTCATATAAAGCATATCTCAAATGCATCTTTGACACTTTCCAAAAAGAGAATTTCCTGGTCTAACACACGGACCTATTTCTCAAAATCCAAAGGTAAAATTACCTTACAGGTATTCCTGTAACCTAATTAGCGAGAGAGGCTACATTAGTCGTAATTTTTACCAAAACGTCGGAGAGGACAAAGATAAAATTGATATTAATACATAATAAATAAAAAAAGAATAGCAAGGGGAAAAATGGGGGCTGAAAAACCAAGAAAAACGCTTGGAGGCAAGGGATTGACCAGAGGAAGTGAGGAAAAATTTGAGGGATATGAAAATACATGGTAGAGACAGAGCAAGCAAGCATAAGGCTGAAGTGTTGGGGAAAAAGTGCCTTGGTAGCTGGTTCCATAGACTTGAGCTTCTCCAAACAAAGGATTTGCGATGAATTGACGTTCTGAGTGTCTGCATGGCGAACTCAGTGTTCATGAGCCACTTCTACCTGTGGAGTAGGTCTTAATGCTCGGAAGAGCATCTGTTGTGGTAGTATCGGTAGAACAAAGTCAGATCAGCTAGATTCGATCTATGCTCTGAGCTGTACAAGTTTCTGTCAACTCTGAGTTGCCTATGAGTCTTTGTATTGAGTCGAAAATTTCCAGGGTATTCTTAGGAGTGCAGCTCCAAATGTACAAGCAAGATGGACGAATTTTTGGGCCTTGTAAGAGATTAGAAACTATTATGGAGTGAATAGTTTTTATTGTCTTAAAGCATGAAGCAAATCTTCATATATTTGTGTATATTTACAGAAATTTTGACTGATCCTATCTGATTGATTGCAACGTTTGAGCGAAGAAATCAAACAAAAATTGCCGCATTTTGGTTACGAAGGAAGTTTGGTTTCATCAAGATAATGTACCAACTCACACATCGATATTGCAATGGGCCAAATTACTAAACTAAAGTTGAAGAGGTGATATGTTAATGATCATTTTGAAGATCTTGACTATTCTTATTTTATCCTCGTAATAACGTTCAATTTTTGGATCTGGTAGTGCTTTAGAAAATGTAGGCTTTTATTTCAAATGAGCCAAATGACAACGTTTTTTATATCGATTATCAAAAACGTGCGTATTATTTTTTTATTGAACAACTTTCTTTAAAGTATTTCTAATCTATTTTATATTGAATTTGTTGTAGTATTGCAGGTTTGCGTGTAAAATTAATTATCTTTTTTTTTTACTCAAGTTCTTTGGAAACCATTTTGTGTTGTATTTAATCACTGCTGCTTTTTCTTGTTTTATTACTATAGTTTGAAACGAAATTTTATGAACTTTGTACCACTTTTCGTTCCAAATTCAATGTTAAAAGGCTGTGATTATAAACGTTCCTATCTCTACTAATTTTTTGTCAATAATACATAAATAAATGTATGTGTCTATTAGTATAGATTTAAACTTAACTGAAAGTTTTATCATAAAATAATGATAATTGTTTTTTAAAAATAAAACAATATTTTCCTTTAAAATAAGTAATTTTATTTGAATTGATGAAATACGAATAAAACGACCCCAACCAGAAAATAACAGGTTTTGAAATACACAAATTACACGGCCAATTTGTCGAGTCAAACAATTTCCCGACCAACTGTTGCTCCTTCAAGATCCGAGGAGAGTTTCTTATAACAAGTTCCTTCCCCTTTCAAGAAACGTTCAACAGGTGTCGACTTTGCGGATTTCTTAACAACCCAATACCGCAATTTATTTTTAACTCTCCATTTACCTCTATCGCTGTTTGTCCTAATCGTTACAAATCTTAAGTGAGATCCCAGATTTTCTGGTGTTTAATTTCTTTTTCAGAATCATTTGCTTCTCATTTATGTTTGTTTATAAAGGGTGTCACACTACGAGTTAAAACTATCTGTATATGAAGAAATACTTATAGTAAAATCATGAAAATTTTTACGTTTAAGTTTTCGGATACGATCTTTTTAACTAAAATAATTTTAAACTGTAACTTTATTATTTTAAATAGAACGCCCTGTATAATAATACATTTTTTAGAAAAATGCATACTTTTTTGTAGAAAATTTTGTTATTGATTTTTTTGTAAGAACACACCCTTATGTATAGGAAAGTATACATGAATTTACCTTTTTTTACCCTATCTAAAAAAATAAAGAAATTTAATATTTATGAAGTCACACTTTGAATACACACCCTGTATAAAATTTTTCAACATAGATTCAAATACGTCTGATCTTGCTAAAAGCAACCCAACAGAAACCATTTTCATATCTTTAAGAGTGTCCTCGTAAAATAATAATTTATAGGGGTCTGCAAAGGTCAAATTTTTTATAAAAAAATTAATAACTCGAAAAGTATGCACTTAGCCATATACAGATAGTTTTAACTCATCGCGAGACACCCTGTATAGATGGGATAAAAGGAATTTGAGGTCTATTGGTGGACAAATAATCGCTTACTCTGATAGTACCAAAAGTAACCAAAAGAAGATCTATAATAGATACAACGAGATAGTTACAGAGGAAAGGATTGGTTTAAAAATCAATGAATAAAACAAAAAAAAAGATTGGAAAGTAATGTCAAGGGGGAAAGATAAAAGTTGGCAAGTATGAATTTATGTAAATAGAACAAGTCAATAATAGAGGAGTCGGAAGTACTGAAATCGAAGAAAAAATAAGGATGATCAGACTACTAATGATGTACTCAGCTGAAAGAATGTTACTAATAAGAAATGACGAAGAAAGATTGAAAAGAAAAAGGAACATAATTAGAACAATAATGAAACTAGTAAAAGTTAGTGAAGGGGAAAATTGGATAAGAACAAACCGAGAATAAGAAGAAATAACTGACTGTGGAAAAAAATCAAAGATCAGCGATTTAAGTGATTGAGGCATCTATGGAAAAAAGTAACAAAATCTATAGTATCCAATATGATGCAATGGGAGAGAAAGACTTGGGACAAAATAAGCAACAAGATGTAGAAAAGATCTATGGGGACTGATCCACCTCAGCAAGAGGATCTAGACAGCATGTTTGTGGCTCAACCCCATTAGGGGTGTTAAGCTATTATTATTATATAGATTAATATATTGAGAGGCTTAATTGCATCTAATAAATATAATATTTTGTAGGAATGGAAGATAATTGATGAAAACTTCACCCCTTTTTTCTATATTTGTATTCTAGATATTGAAGATACAAATTTAATTTATATATATTAACGAACTTATAATTTCAAAGTCACCTGGTAGAACAATTACCGTCCTAATATAATCGTAATAAAAAACAGACAATTAAGTCATTTCTCTATATTTTTACCTGTCGTGCGAAGGGGGCGTCGCGTCGTAAGGAAACAGCGGAAGTATTTCTGCGGAAACGCCGCGTTTCGCCGGAAGTGGCTAAGTAGAGACTACAATGAGCGATTCCGGTTTTCGTGTCCCATAGAGCACGGCCTACCGCGACACACCAACATACGAGAGTCGTACCAAAAGAAATATATGTATTGATTGATTACAATAACAAAAATATTTTTGAAATTTGAAAAATTTATTAGAACACTATATACTTCTTTAGATTATAATCTGATTATCTGCCGTTGCTCAATCACAACTTTTATAATTTACATATCTTCGGTAGAATATTTTTAATAAGTAGTGATGTATAATATTCAATCTACTGCTCCATCTAATGTTAATCGGTTAAAACACACAAGAAACGTATTCTTTTTACGTCAATTAGATTCATTTCGAGAAGGAGATGGTTTTTTTCCCAAAATTCGACTTTCACTCCAGAGATTATAGATTATTTCTTATTAAAAAAAGGAATATAAATAATAACTATTTTAATGTGAGAATTTATATCGAAGATCCCTCGTATTCTCGCGAGACATGGGAAAAGTCGATGAAACACCTATACCGCTCGTGCAGGGTTATCTTGATTTTCAGGCAGACAGGGGAAATGGTTTTCTTTGTATCGTTTCCGAATGAAATTATCCTGCCTGCGGTCTAATTAATTACCTACACCAGGTAGCGCGGTTTTGTTAAACGTGAGAACAAATTTTATTCTTTTTATATCACAAATAACCGGAAATTGCGGAAATACTCTTATATGGTATGACACCAAAAACAAGAAAGTCTATCTGCTTCTGTTATTTAAAAAACAACGTTTATAAAACAAAAAACTGTCAGTATTGAGAATTGAGTGGTTAGAGTGTGATAAAATATATTGGAAAGTCTTAAAAATCACATGGTTTATTATATTATAAGTACACATTTAAAACTACTTTTGGATTTCCTGAAATTCTTATTTTTTTCTAAAATACAAATATTTTTCTTTAATTTTTTTGTATGGTTGAGAAAATTTCCACTGTTCAAAAAGGACTCAACTATACACGAAGATGGTGTCGATCGGTAGAGCAAGCCCATCAAGTTAGACGGGCAAACCATCTGGGACTTATACTATGTATCAAAATCCTATGGAATACACATGAAAAGGAAACAACCACTAAATCCACGAAAGCCCTGATACTATACAGAAATTACGCAGGGAGGAATTGGGGTTGTAATCCAAAGATCCTACCATGGATGTATATGACAATCGTGAGACCGACGAGATCACGTATGGGGCAGTGGTTTGGGGTTCTAAAACTAGTCTGAACACGACGGGAAACAATCTCTCGTTACAGTTATAAGGACTGGATAGCAATAAGAGTCATAAAATCATGCCCAACAGCTGCACTAGATGTCAATCTAAATCTCCTACCTCCTCATATGATGTTCGAAAGTGGAAAGCGTAAAATCGCCTTCAAAAAATGATAAAATCTGGAATTTGACTCAAGACGAAATTCTGAAAATAGGTTAGGTTTGAAAAAAAATTTACCCCTATTTATTTACCCCTTTGCCAGCTATATTATGAGCGGTTTCTTATTGGGAACGTGGACTAATTTCAATATATTTTTCAAGCTTTCGTATACTTATGTATTCATCGTCTGGGAAATAATTAATCAAGATTTTCGGTGGTTTTGAATTGTATTCTTGTACAAAAATTTGAAATTCATAGGTTTCGAAAATCAATATTCAAATTGATGTCAATTTTAATATTGAATGAATATCATTTTGAAACTAATACAAAATATTGTAATGTTGATTGAACTCATAAATTATCTGTCTGTCTGTCCCACTACTATCAGTTAGTCATCAAACATCAACCAATACTCAACAACAAACAAGAATTCCACATCAAAATGGACACAATAAGTGATAAAAGAACTCAAACTATCACAGACAACAGTCTGCTGTTTTCAGAGTTTACCGTGGTTATCAAGAGACTGGTAACTTTAATAGAAAACGCGATGCCGGAATCAAAAACGGCACATACGAGAGAGATGATCGATTGGGATCCTCACTGGTGTTCAAGTCCAACAAGAGCTCAAATATACGCTGTAAGGAGTGGCTGTAAAGTCAGAAAAGACTCAAAGCAGCTACTTTCGAGTCAAAAAGCATTGCTTTTGGCCCCAAATCAAACAAAGCCCAACCCAGATTCCTTCCTGAAGGTGACTGCAACGTTCTGGTAAAGAAAATTATGACTTCAAGTTGTGAAAATTTCCACATAGAATAATAGATCAGTTAGCGATGAAGAAGATGGAAATGAAGATACAGCGATCGAGAAAAATAATGAATTAATCTAAAAATTTATTTTGTTTTGTGTTATATTTATCAAAAAAATTGTCACTGGCGAGCAATGGAGTGGGGAAGTCAATGCCCGTCCACATACAGCAAGTTGGATTAGCCAGCGCGTAGTCCGGACTTAAATTCTATTGAGAATTTATGGGATGAACTTATTAGAGAAGTTTAGGCTAGAAATCCTGCAACAACCACGGAAACGGATCTTATAACGGCTCCCACTGAAGAATGGGATAACATCGAACAATGGAAAATCCATCCATGGAAAAGCAATAGGAAGCTGTTATTAGGGCCAGGGAAATACTGATAGGTATTTCTTTTACTGTTAATTATAACCCTTTTTCTTTATTTAAGATTTCTTTCTTTACAAAAAAATAACATGGTCCACTCATTGAAGAGTTAAGACTGGACTGGAAGTTACAGATTTTTTGAGCGCGAGCGTGCGACTTGAGTCGTTTTTTTGCTCACGAGTGTACTTATAGAATGCTGGATTATTAGTTTTCTAAACGCCCCGTGACGTTGAATTAAAAAATCTGTTTGAATTTATTATTTTTGAATGCACGTGAATTATAAGAAAAAAACAATTCATCACTTAATTGGTCAATGATTTAAGTATTTTATTAAATGTCTACGTAAAAGGCAATCACCATTGTTATGCAGTGTGTGTGTATGTGCACGTATCCATAATGCTCTTTTATGGGTTTCTCCAGTAGCAGCGCCCTCGAGAATGTAGACGGAAAAGCAGGCAACTAGTGAAGAGCTCGTCAACGATAATAGCCACAAGTAGCTCACACACATATGCTTTTATGTCCTTTTTGATGTGAAGCGTGTAGTTTTCTACAAAATTTGTCTTGTTTACGTGTGCTGCTGTTCGGCAAACATCCTCTTTATCAAGAGATTTGCATGATTAAAATTGCAGATTAGACTTGTTGCACTTTCTAATCATTATTTTCTATTCATACGTGAATATTGTGTCCTTTTTTGCATACAATGGAAACTTATGTTTCCCTTTTTACTTTTCGAGCATTGAAAAGAATATTAGCACACAACTAATTATTACGTGTACGATGTTTTAAATACGAGATGCGTTCGAAAATAACTCTATTATATCAGAATCAAAAATGAGAAGAAGAATACAACATTGACCGGAAAATTAAAAAAAATAAAACAGAAAATAAATGAAATACGGTTAGGCGAAGCCGGAGCCACTAATTTTATTGTAAATCCGTATAAAAAGGATATGATAGCTCGGACGTAAGGATTTCCGCTGGTAGCATGGTTCGAAGGACACTAAATATTCGTAGGAAAAGATACGTGTAATTTATTTATTCCATTCTCCCATACACTAAGAAACAGCAATGAAAATTTTAAAGTCAAAACTAAATGAATAAAAAAATTTATTATTATATTAAAAACAGAGTAAGAAAATTTGAAATAATCTTCTCTAAAGCTCAACTCACTTATCACTCAATCAATCACTCAACACACTCAATCCTACGCAGATTGAAACATTACTTTCTTTTTATTCTTTAGTCAAAAGCTTATGAACAAGTTTAGCGAATAGTTTTCAAAGATTCATCGGCACATTCAATTTTAAACAAAACTCAAAGTTGACGCGATGTTTTAGGATGAATACTGTATTAAAGAGGATATAATAGCACACTAAGAAACGGGTCAAACATATTTGGATACGAGAAATGTCACCTGAAGTAGATGTAGCATGAATAAATGTAAAACAATATCTAATCATATTCCACATCATATATCTAATTTTTCATAAAAGGTTGAGATGGCAATTGAAGATCAAACAATCTCTTATATTGCTCAGTAAATTTACTTCGCAGTGTTGCGATCAATTAACTTGAACTTAGTTTGAAAGCCGAAATATATTTTTCTATTCACTATACAACAAACTATCTGTCTAACAAGCTATTTGATGTAATTGTGATTCATATAAAATCTCCGTCTTTTTCTAAATAATAAACTTACCAAATTTATAAGTAAAACTATGTGTTTTAGACTCAAGCATAAATACAAACGGCGTAGCTAGCGCCATCTATCCGACGTTTCCCACAAATTTTTTTTTGTAATTCTACAATACAACATAGTAAATCATAATTTAAAATTTTTAAATTTTTTTAATCTTGAAAAATAATAAACAGTTAAGTATAATTACTTTCTAAGTAAGATTTATATTAGAAAATCGTATAATTACAACTGGTCTTATAAATAGAAGTCACACATACACACTGATTAGTTATTTTAGGTATCATATGTTTCAAAAAACACTTTTTCCGTGTACGTAGCTGTTCTAGAATGGTACACAAGATGCTGTCATGTCTAACCGGGTTCCGGAGCAAACGTCCTGGTAGGGCTGTAGCGGAAGAGGCCTCAAATTATCAACCAGATAACGTGTCATGCAATCGGGCATCAATCGACAGTCATTACAGATAATTTTGATGAAAAACTGACCCTTACACTGTGCAGAAAGAGCATCAGCTACTAGCTCTTGTGAACCAAGAACGTGTATTCTACGGTGAAGCTATTATGAATCTCGGTAAATAATTCTAGGGTGATTCAATTGGCTCTAACCTCAAATTCATTCAACCTAATTTAACAAATTTATTTAAAAAATTCGGATTTGGATACTTTTTTATTGTTTCTTGTAAGCAAACTTCAATTGAGAAACTTTCTTTTGATTGAATTGAAGTTTCGAATGATGAACGCATGAATGGTTGAATCTTAGGAACCCTCCGATCGGTAATTAAATGATGTCCGAGGAGAATAAATTACTTTATAAGTTAGAAATTGTTTAGTATAGTGGCCATTCACTTAGATTAATCAAATAGATATACAATTACAGAAGTTAAGGAAAGCGATTTTCCAAGTCTTCAGAGAAATTTAATTATGTAACTTGAGTTAATTACTGACATTGGGGATAAGAGTAGGAGGTTATTCAACATAAATTACACACCCTTTATCGTCGTTATTGAGAAAAAAGTATTCATTCATTCATTCTTTCATATAATTTCAGAAATCTACAAATAGTTACTTACAATCCTTTCTAATATGTCTACAAGAATCATCATAAGACCTACACTTTATTTATTTTAGTCCGGTCAAATTAGACCAAAAAATAAGAGTGAAGTTACATAAATTCCCATTAAGCTGAAAATCTGTGAAATTGTTTATTATACAATTGAATATAGAATTTGAATGCTCCCCATCATTTCCGTGTATGGAAAAATTTTTATTCAAGGTCACGAAACGCGAAAAGAGTGAAAAAAACTTGCCAATAGACCTAATATGAGGTTTAAGAGCTCATAGAATGTAAAAAATATTCTGATTGTTAATACAAACTTTTAAAAAAAAATATGAGTTCGAAACTGGAAATAATATTTTTTTGAGGTAAATGTGAATATACAAAATTCTGTTTATTATAAAGCAGCTTTTTATATCGATCGTGTTTAAGAGAATTTTCCGCTCACACAATGTTCTTTCTTTTTTTTCAAACAGCATATTTACAAAACTTGAAAATCCTCTACATCCCAATAATTTATGCATGATGGCAGGTCCATCACGTCGGTTGGTGCGTTATGAATTTGGTGTGACGTACGTCCAAAAAATATAACCGGACCTTTCGGACTTTAAAAATTGAATACATTATCAATGATTCAAAAGTTAGCTTGAAAAGTTCGTCGAAAATATTGTCACGTCCATGATAGCGATTAAATAAACATTATCAGGAGGTGAATTTTTTCATATAATTAGTGAACCCGGTAAAAATATGCAACCCTGTCCTAAGTATGTAAAATCACGTATAATGATGAATAGTTACAAAAAATCTATATTTCGTCAATATCTTCATATTTAAAATGCATTGGGTAACTGTGGTGTATGTATACAAACTATATTAATCAAAATAGTTGAAAAAAGTCGTTTGTTTTTCAAGGGTATTTAAGCGCCCGCTTCCGATAAGAAAGTCATATGCGGTGGCATATGCTTAAACTAATTCAAATAAGACATCTGGCTTGATCCAACGCCGCGGAATCGCCCTTGTTTGCGGACCGTGGCAAACGCCAGGTGGCAGTATCTTTCAAGAGGAGGGTTACCTAGGCAGATGTATTCCACCCTTACCTTTTTAACCCCTTGCTTTACTACTTTCGCACTCCTCTAACTTCTTATCACAATCGTATATTGGGAATTGTTTACATCACAACAAGTCATTTGGACAAATATTTCGATTCAATTTGACTTCAAATAAGATAATTCAAATATCAAATTAGTAGTAAATGAATGACAAACTCAGTGTTTTGGATTTCATGACAGCTTCAACTACTTGTGGAATTGGTAATTATTTAGAGTTGGGCCTCCAGACAAAAATTGTTCCAAAGAATTTTTCACGCATTTGGGGTTGTTTATGAGGGTACAAATAGTAAATTTAAGGTGGGGGAGACATATTATTTCCATTATTTTAGACATTACATGGTACAACTTAAATATGATAAATCAATGAAACCTAACCTAACCTATCCTAACTTAACCAAGATGGTAATTATTTAGAATTGATTCTAACGTAGTTTTGGAAAAACGCCATCAAATAAGATGTACTAACAGGAATTCCGAATTATTCATTGTTTTCCTATTGTTATGGTGCAAATGGCATTTTAGTCGATGGTATTGCGGTATAGAATTAATCTAAGATGTGGTACCTACACCTTCAAGGATTTGCCGAAAAATGACAAGTTCCATATATGCACCTTGAATACAACTTAAAGGTTGTTTTCTTTTGTTATAGAGCTTACTATAAATGTACCTGATATTGAGGTGAATATAATTTTGGGATTATTATGAATCGAAAAAACTAACGAATTACAGGATAAACATTTTTTTAAAACTTGTTCGAGTTGGGATAATAAGAAAATAAATATGTTTCACACTGTTTTCCTTACATAAAAAAAGTTTATCGTTTTTAATCCAATTTTTTATAAAAGGTTTATTCTTCAGACATTTCTAGCAAGACGTTAATTTTAATTGAGTTCAATGACATTTTCTGTTAAGAATTGAGACAGTTTTTTAATTTTTTGCAAAAATAAAATGATTTATGGCTCATTTGACACATAGTTATAAACTTTGTCATTTGTAGAAGCCGTAGAATTTTGGTAAAACTATTCTTTCCATTGTTTAAAGACTTCTTCAGACTTATTTGTACTTTGATGCATCTTGTAAGACTTGTTTATCTAAATGCTTTTCCAGAAGTTGTCATCACTTTACGAATTTTCTTTGACAAGAAATTTTAGTGGTTTTATCACACAGATTAGTTTTGTTGCTGGCCAAAAACGTTTTTGAAGAGGAAAAAATACAAATTCAATACCAGGACAAGTGATATTTTAACAAAAATAAACTCGAAGACGTCATTTGATGCTCATTTAAATTGAAAAAGCTATTTTTCGACTAAATCAGAATCTATAAGCAAAAAAATAACATTTTTGATCAAAATTTATCAATAAGAATCATTTGGTGACAAAAATAAATTTGTAAAAGCTGTTTTGTGAGCCAACTGGATCACGATAATCCATTTTTTGAAGAAATTGAAGTGAGAGTAGCTATTTTTGATAAAATTAAATAAAGAGACATCTTTTTTGGTCTAACGTGACAAAGACATGAGATTTTTGATAATAAAGATGCAAAAAGGACACTTTCGTGAAAAATTAAACCTAGAAAAACCATTTTTGACTTAACATAACAAATGAATAACATTTTTTTCCAAATTGAATCAAAATTGAACTTGGAGAAGCCAACTCGACCCATATCATCCAATTTTTGGAAAACTGGAAAAAGAGTAGATACTTTTAGAAACGGAGACTTTTTTTCACCCAACTTAACGTTGACATAAAATTTTTGTCCAAATTGAATCAAGAAAAATGATTTTGTGACAAAATTAAATTTGGAAAATCCATATTCAGAGACAAGTCGTTCAAGATAATCCATTTTCTGAAAAAATAGTAGTAAGAATAGTCATTTTTATGATAAATAAATATGAAGACCTCATTTTTGAACTAAGTACAAAGATATAACATTTTTTTCCATACGAGCTAAAAATATATTTTTTAGTAAAAATAAACTCAAAGAAGCTATTTTTTGATCTAAGTGAACTAAAAAAAATCTATTCAAGAAACATCAAATTTGCAAAAAAAACCTTTTTTTGATAAGATTCAGATTGATAAAGACATTCTACATCTACAATGAATCTGAAAAAACCACCTTTGACAAAACTCAACTAAGAGAGTCGCATTAGAGAAACTATTTATCGTTCAATTTAAATATGAAAATAAGAATCCAAGAATAAGAAAAACAAGCAATTTTTTGAAATAATGAAACTAAGATGACTAATTTTTTGTCAAAATTAATACATCATTCAATAAATCGTGTTACTTACTAAAAAACACCTTTTTTGCCACAAATCGATTTTTTCCATCAATGTAATCTTCTTCAAGAGCAATACAATCATTCCAACGCTTCTCTAACTTCTCAATACCGTGCTTGTAGAAGGATTTGTCTTTTACCTCAAAATAGGTTTCAGTTTCAGCAATTGCTCCTTCATTTGAGCCAAATGAGTTATAACTCGTGCAATTTACCCATCGATGCCATCGACTTGTGAATCACTACATAGTCTTGGTAAAACAGTGGTTTATGTCTCTCCATTTTGGAGATAGTTAATGAACAATATTCCACGTTCATCCAAAAATGCTGGATAATAATCTTCCCGGCTGACTGTTGTGCCTTTGGACGTGGTTCACCGACTGCAGTCCACTCTGTTGATGATCGTTTTGAGTCCAGAGTAAAGTGATGGATCCATGTTTCATCCATTGTCACATATCGACGCAGAACATCCAATTTCTAACGTGTAAACATGGCCAAACGCTGCTCTGAATCATCAACACGTTGTGGTTTGTAATCGACTTTGAGTAAACGCAGCACTCACAAAAAAACTTGCTCATGGTCAAATGTTCATGCAAAATTCTAAACATACTACATTCTTTATGGCATCAGCTATCTCAAGCAATTCCAATTTACGATTAGATATAACCAATTTGTGCAGTTTTTTGATATTTCTGGATTGGATGACCAGAACGTTCACCATCGTCGGTGTCTGTACGACCACGTTTAAATTCAGGTTCTTTTCGATAGGGAAGAGTTCTGATAACACTTTTGAGGCTATTGCTGGGCTTGTACAGTATTTTTTTTTTTCATCAAGAAACAATGATAAATTCAATGTTCTCGAAATAACAAAAGTAGTTTCACTTTTTTCTGACTAATCGAAAAGTCATAAAATTTGACACATAGTCTTATGAAATTTGGTACTTCAAACATCAAATGGATTTGACAATGGCGGCGCCATCTGTGTGTCAGTCACACGACTTATTGAGTGATGTTATAAGCTATCAAATTAGAATTTCGGGACCGTTGATATAACAGTGAAATTAAGTTTGGAGAACCTCGTTTTCTAAACTTAATTATTAAGTTGAGTTTAGGATGAATAATTATAAAAAAGTTAGCTCTCTTAATTCCGTAATCTGAAACGAATAAACAATAAAACGTAATAAAGCGTAAAGATCGAGAATCGCACCTTATTTCCGCTGAAGCACGATTGGCTGATACAAAAGACAACATCCACGAATCAGCGAACGCTGTGAGAGCATAATATTAAAGCGTACAACAGAGAAAAAAAAGCAACAATAAAATCCTCAACTGAAAGACTGACAGCATTTCAAATCGATCATTAAATATACATTTAAATTTCAAATCATCGTCTCTTTTAAAATATTCAGAGATGGATTCAGTCATTATAAAAACTGATTTAATCACCTTATCGATCAAAAAATTTTGAGAACAATTAAATACAGATTTATTAGATTAATTTATATAATATCTATAGTTTATAATTCAGACCACTTTGTGGCCCTACGTGATTGTTACTTTTGATTTTTTGCTCGTTAAAATCTTCTTCGTCTACATCCACCTTACTTGCCAGTTTTAGCACTATGTAATATCTGGAAGACAAAATATGCAGGCTCTGAAGGAGTTTCATCAATTTATTTCTTGGTGAAATAATTTTTTATAACAATTTATGTCTCATCTGTTCAGGGGCTAGTCCGATCATGTTGAAAAATTCTTGTATGGAAGTCTAATTCAATGTAACGACTGAAATCGCGGACTTTATAATTAAAAAATGGCTGCGATCGCTACTGTCCAGTAGTAGAAATAAGGTTATGGACCTGTTGGGCATCAAGCTATGAATCCTGTCCCATTATGGAGTATGCGTTAGACATCCATCGATAACAATCGATGATTTTCTATGGAATATCATAGTTTAATGTTTATTGCTACATAATATATTATTATACCAGGTGTATACCAATAGTTATAGACTATTATTGAGTTTTGTTTGTAACCATAAGCAAAAAATACAACAAATAATTAGGGAAACATTTCAAAATTAATAGGAATATCACTAATTAAAGGTTTCATATTAACAGACGAAAAGCTATGTCAGAGCTAGGCAAGAGGTAGCTAATAGGTTTGAAACAACAAAAGGAATAAAGAAGGATATATATATATATATATATATATATATATATATAGTGTTAGGTGAAGAAATAGTAAAAACAAAAGAATAAATTAAGGAAAGAATCGAATATAGAGCAGGCCAAAAGCTTCAAATATCTTGACTTGACAAGATGTAAATTGAAACAAGAGATAAACGACAAATCTGGAGCAGCTGGAAGATTTATCAATGCAATAAAAACACAGTGGAAATATCAAAACAAATAAAAAGTAGGCACACCTGTATTGACGTACGGAGCAGAGACATGGAAACAAAAAAGGGAAATAAGGAGTACATAAAGGAGAGAGAAAATAAATCAAGATACTACAAAATGAGGGTTAACACTGTGAGAAAAATTTTGAATTCGAAACAAAATCGAAGAATGACAATTAAGATGCTTAGGTTAGGTTATGAAAATGGAAATTCGTAAGATATATGAAGCACGAACTAACAAGAAAAAAGAGAGGAAGAGGAGGAGGTGGAGAAAAGAAATTGATGTGACAGGAAAAATCATTGAATAAGACACAGAATAGAAAAAATTTGAAGCTGCTTCCCACGTAATTTCAGAAAGCTTACACCTGAAAAGGAAGAAAGGCTTCAAGATTAAGTAAATAAGTAACTTTCTATGTCACTAATATAAAACAAAACTATCTAAAGAATGGTAAATTTTACTTCTGGATAGAGCATACCTAATGCAAAAAACTTACGCTCTGACACTACACAATGGCAAATCTCCATTGGGAAAGAAACAATGATAATAAAAGTAATATTAATAAAAAGAAGTATAGTGAAAACCTTCAGTGTCTGAAGATGATAACTTGGTTATCGAAACGCGAGTCAAACAGTGTAATCGTGGTGTAGTGGTAGTGTTAACTGTCTGTTCAGTATACAGGGTGTCCCACGACGAGTTGAAACTATCTGTATATGTTAAAATACTTATAGTAAAATCATGAAAATTTCTACGTTTGGATTTTCGAATACGATCTTTTCAACTAAAATATTTTCAAACATGTACGAATGTAAATTTGTTATTTTAAATAGAATACCCTTATAACACCCCGGACCCTTATATATTATTTTTTTACGAGAACGAGAACTAAAATATTTTCACTGTAACTTTGTTATTTTAAATGGAACACCCAGTATAATAGTACATTTTTTAATTATACGTAAAATTTTAGTATACTTTTGTCTAAAAACTTTTTTAGAAAAATGCATACTTTTTGAGTAATAAATTTTTTGTAAAAAATTTGACCCTTGCAGACCCTTATAAATTATTTTTTTCCGAGAACACTCTTAAAGATATGAAAATGGTTTCTATTGGGTTGCTTTTGGCAAAGCTAGACGTATTTGAATCTACAATGACAAATTCTTTATTTCATACATGGTGTTTTTAACTAAATAAATATCAAATTTGTTTATTTTTTTAAATGGAACCACCCGATTTTTTCTATTTTAATTCATTCAGGGGTAAAAAAATACTTAATTATTATTTTATTAAAAAAAAATAGAGAAATTTGATATTTATGAAGTAAAACTTTGAAAACTTTTTATATACACCCTGTATAAAATGAAGAATTTTCAGCATAGATTTAAATACGTCTGACCTTGCTAAAACCAACCGAACAGAAGCATTTTCATATTTTTAAGGTTATCCTCGTAAATAAATAATTTATAAGGGTCTGCAACGATCACATTTTTTCCAAAAAAATTAAGAACTAAAAAGGTATTCATTCTTCGACAAAAGATTTTGACAAAAGTATACTAAAATTTTACGTAGATTTCAAAAATGTATTAATATACAGGGTGTTCCATTCAAAATAACAAAGTAACAGTCGATTTCCGGTAGAAAATATTTTAGTTAAAAAGAAAACCCAAATGTAGAAATATTCATGATTTTACTATTTTGCCATATACAGATAGTCTTAACTCGTCGTGGGACACTATGTATACAAAGATATCCAGTTTAAGTATTTTTGGTTTTAACAGATACTAGAAGACATAAAATCAATTCGATACGAATTTATCGACATCTTGTGTAACTTCCAGCCGAAACTGTGATTCTAATGTAGATATAGAGAAGATTTGTAGTACTTTATGTACCTCCCTGGTATTAAATACATCAGAAAATTAATGTAGATTGTGTACTTATCTCTATGTAGAAATTATCACACTCGATTCATGGCCAGGAAACGATAACGGTCAGTTATATTATTCGAAAATAAATACAGAAATTCTCTATAGAATGGGATGAAATTAAAATCTGAGGTAAGAGATGGAATTTCCTGTTCGGCAGGAGATACGGTACGATGGAGACTTTATTATCGACAAGTAGAACTTGAAAATATTGTATTCGGCATTGACTAAAAGCAAGAAATTGCGAATTAAATATGGTTCATACACGACCATTATTTCCTTTTTAAATTAACTGTTTCCGTATTTTATCACGTACCAATATCTAACTCACTCCATTTTATTCCAAATATGTATATCTAACACAAGATTTCATTTCAACAACAAAGAATAATACACAAAGAAACGATTCCCACGCCCAATCATATGTAAGATTTATTTATACTTGTGTAGGAGAGCGAATTTTCCAAAATTGATAAGTTAATACAGTAACCACCCCCGCTGGTCAAAGAATTTTGAACGTACCATAGAATTTAATAAAGGAATAAAGTATAGTTTTTCACAAAAATTAAAAGCAGCAACATAAAGTAAAGGAATCAAAATAACTAGACAGAAAAAAATATTATACAGTACAAAAACAAAGAAAAGAACTTAGTGTGTGACTATATGGACTTGAATGCTGGGTTAAAGCCCCATGCAACAAAATAATTTATGCAATCTAGAGATGTCTATAGTAATAAATATGGAAGGAAGAGAATATTAATCATGTCGGATGGACAAGAAGTCATTAAAGCACCGAGCTCTTCAGTAACAATTTCCAGAATTGTTTGGGCGTACTTGAATAAACTCAGCAAGAATAAGCCCCAAAGAATGAGCTTATAAACTAGTAAACCCACCCAAAGTCTTCCTGCACCCCTCAAAACTACCCCTGAAGAGTACCATCACTGGATTGATTATTGACAGATTTTCTGAGATTGGAAAGCAAGCTAATAAATTTGATAAGATTCTTGGTATTCTTGGTTAATTCGGTGCTAAAAATGGTGAGGTAGGTGTCGAAAATGAAGAATATTTATTATTTTTGTACATGTAGAGCTGGGGTAAGAACTCTTGGAGGTTGTGCTCACGCAGCAGCAGTGTTGTGGTCTCTGTAGTATACTCGTCATTAAATTAATGTGACTTATCCATCAACAACCCTTCTCAATTAGATGGAAAGTTTGAGAAAGGTTAACCTTGCTTTTAGTGCTGGGACTGCTACACCCTTACCGGGAATGTTCAACCTTATCTCAAGTGACCGAGACTATTTAATTTTGCCTTCAGTGACTTATGAATGTTTATGAAGTTATTTATCTAATTTATTTACCCCAATGACGATTCATTGAGACTTTTAGACAGCTTCCTTCATTTTATCATTGTGCCAAATTTAAGAAAAATTGACGGAACTCAATTTCCATATGGATTGGGTCAAGTCTTTTATTGATGGACCAGGAAAATAAAAACCCTTATTGTTAAAAGGTTTTCATCTCGTTGGGTGGTCTTTGGCAACAGTGTCATGATTAAAATTACTCACATAGTTTGTTTCTGTAGTTTCACAACGGATTTTTTATTACATTTCATACCAAAGGATTGTACAAAAAATTCTGTTTCTGGTAGGTCCATAAATGAAACATATTTTTGGAGCTAAAACATTCTACTCTTAAGTATAAAGTCTAATATTTTGATGCTGTACTTATACGGGGGGTGCATTATTATAATAAAATTTTAATTTCAGTAACAATTTTCCAACTCGTGATTGTGGTTGTCATGAAGATTATAGACAAGTCGTATATTGTACATTGTTTACTACTTACCAAATTCAAAATGCAATTGATATGTTTTGATTTTTGGATTTTCCAATTCAACACAGTGGATTAGGTATGAGTTGTATCATGTACACGGAATACCTTTTTTGTTACCTAAAATAAACTCGTCACGAGTTGTAGCGCGCCCTTTATAAAAAACAATTACATAATTCTATCATTTGACTGAAATATTCATGAAAAATAATCACTACTTTATAGTAGTTTCTTTTTGAATTATAACAAGCCTTTATCAACAAATTTTTTGTTAACTATAATATGAATGACAATTGAACGGCGATTTGGAGATATTACGAGAGGTGTCTGGAAAATTTACGATCTTAACCTAAAAATACCAGAACTCTTCAATATAGGTTAGGTTTAGTTAGTACGGGCAACGTGAATCTAGATTGGTTGTGGTTCACTTAGAGCTCTAAGGCTTACGGAAGACTGACAAGATCTGTCCTTCACATCTTCAACGAATTTAGGGAATATGGTAGAAATATTATGATACTCACTGGTTTGGATTTTGGGGTTTATAGATTCTATAGATATTTAGATAAAGAAGTCGAAATGTCAAATAGAACATTCGTTATTCATTTGAATGAGATCTGAAATTTTATTCACAACAAATAACAGATACCAGAAATGGGAAAAAAACCTTGAAAGATGCTGAACGTGATGACATTAACATCCTTATGTAAAGTGTGATAGGTTATGTTACCATTTTTGAAGATAAAACTACCAGTTATTAAACTTGTATATACTTAACAACCTTTAAGTTCGAACTGAATTTTTTGAAATCCATAGAGTCACCATAGACAAAATGTAGAAACTTCTTACAGCCAAAAGTCTGAAATCATTTAATCTCATTAATTTATGAAATAGCTAATTGGAAAACGAATATAACTGGGTATGTGGGGTGTTCTGCAAACTTTATTTTCCTAAATAAGCTGAATAGTAGGATTAAAGAAAATTCATAGATGTAAGAGAAATAGTGATAATCAGTTTGAAAACCTTTTCATAGTTGAATTAAGGATTCCCGTCAATGAGGTTTTCCCGCTGGAATTATTTTTCGCAAGAGAAGGTTTATTGGTGAGAGAATTTAGTATAGAACAAATTTTACATCATTAAATAAGTAACTGATACACAGATGGCGCTGCAAATAAATCCATTTGACATTGATACTAACTTTTGAAAAGACTATGTGTAAAATTTCGTGATATTTTGTTTAGTCATAGCCATATAAGTGAAGCTACTTTTGTTATTTCCAAAATAAAGGATTCAAAACTATTTCGGAGTAATATCATTGCTTCTTGATAAAAAAAATACTGTACAAGCTCAGCAATGACTTCAAAAGTGTTATATACGGACTTTGCTCTACCGAAAACAATCATTTTTTTGTGGTTTGCTGAATTTAAACGTGGTCGTACAGATGATGGTGAATGTTCTGGTCGTCCAATAGAGGCAGAAAACATCAAAGAAGTCCACAAATTGGTTATATCTAATCGTAAATTGAGATAGCTGAGGCTGTAAAGATATCAGAAGCAGTGTGTTCACAATTATGCATGAGCAAGCTTTCTTAAAAGTGGGTGCTGCGTTTAATCATTTACTCATAGTCGATCAAAAACAACAACGTGTTGATGATTCAAAGCAGTGTTTCACCACTTAATTTTTTTGCGGGGAAGGTTATCGCTTATAGCGCATGGAATATTGTGCTTCAAAAGGGAAATACAATCAATAGCGAATGCTACATAAAGTTGTTGGATTGTTTGAATGCAATAATGAAGACATGTCGAAGAAAAAACCACTATTTCACCAGGACACTGCACCGATTCACAAGTCAATGGCAATGATGGTTAAATACGCTTGATTTGACTATTGATCTTAGAAAAACTCTCGAACTTAAGGAATTCAGGTCAAATGAAGAAGCAATTGATGAAACTGAAGCCTATTTTGAATCTAAAGAAAAATCCTTCAACAAGCACGGCATCGAGAAGTTAGAGAAGCTTTTGAAGGAGATTACATTGATAAATAAAATCGATTGATGAATAAAATCGATGTTTAAGTTAATAGGTTTTAATTTATCTCTGAAGATGATAATTTGGTTATCGAAAAGCGTGTCAGTTAGTGTAATCGTAAGTTTTGGTGTAGTTGTGATGTAAGTATTCTCCAAAGAATTAAGGTACCAATCAGTTCAAAAGCGCGACTGAATCATGTCAAATTTCTGTACTATTTTGCATGTTTCTAACAATAACCGACATTATTAATACCATTAACAAATAGATTTGGGGTGGATTTTATTTATTATATTGTGTAATTTAGAATAAACCTCAATCGATCATTCTTATTTTTCTTAAGTGACACAAAAGAAATCTTCAACATATCGTGGCGTGATCCAAATTGTCGTCTTTATTATATCAACCACAAAAACCTCCTTTAACTCGAAACTATAATAGAATTACAGATATCAGTGTCAGATATTTGATCGATCGGAATCCGATATTCCAAAACGTGCCTTTGTTCGTTGAGCTTCCAACTCATCAATTTGAAAAAATAGACAATTTATAATCTGCATCTGCTATTTTCTAAACCAGAAAACAAAAATTTATATAATCCGCACTGCCAAATGCCACATATCCGATTACGTATTGTTTGATACCTTTGTGGTGGTACTTTAAGATTTACGTTATGGTCAAACAAGTTTTTTGTTGTTCGTTTCAGTTTAATTGGATTAGAATTGCGGTCGGTCAATTCTGTAGGTTATTGTCTTCCTCTTTTATCAAATTATGAATAGGTTCGGTTTCATTTTTTTATAAACAACTGACTTCAACAACAGCAGAGGTTACTTCTAAATTTAAAACTAGTTGTTACAGAAACAAAACATTATTTCGATTTATATGTGCACCCTGTACAAAATGTGATCATCCTCGAATATATAACTAAATTAATCACAATACCAGCGAACTAATAACCGTCTGTCTATACCTCCAGAGATACTTGACGAAAGTTCAGCTCTGTGTCTTTCTTGTGAATAGCCTTCTTGTAAATGATCTTGATTCCCCCTTGAACTATAGTTAATATCAAAATTAATGGTTGTTATAGCATACAAACGGTGACGATGTGAATAGTGGTTAAATATTCGTGCCCTACGAACTTCTAACTATACCTCACGATCTTCTAGACAACTTGCAGTTTCTCTTCTTAATGGTGTTGAAAATTATGTCAACTATTCGAAGGAAATAATCAATTATGTGAGTTTGTGAACGAAATTTATTGGAAAATGAATTACCATTTACCGGATAAATCGTGGAGCCAGTGAAAAGGTTTTTGGTGAAGATGTAGTTTATAATATGAGATTACCAGTCAAAAGTTTTTGCAAATCCAATTAAATTAAATTATACAGTACTTGATGCAAATAATTCGGGAGTAAATCGATGACATTTCTCATACAAATCAGAACTTACAGGGGTTAACAAAAAATTTTTATTTTTGCGCTCAATCAATGTCGGTTTTCGTGCGCTATTGGTGTAGAAAAGTGTTTCTTGGATCGTTCGTTGTGTACGACAGTTGGTGTTTGAATATTAAAGAGAATTAACGTTTTTCATATATCATTTTTCACTTTATCAATGTGTGCAAAATGGCTTTAAGAAGTTGCAAACGACTCGTTTTGTTATATTTGCGGCCATTTTATTAAATTGAGAGAGAAAAAGTATGATTTAATTACAAATTTGTGAGAAATATCACTTACTTACTTCAATCTACCAGACAAAAAATTGACTCCGCATGTATCATGTACTTTTTGCAGATACAATCTTGACAATAAGTTCATATTATTCATTTAAACATCTTATAATAACATGAACTAGGTTTATTGTAGGTAGGTTCCGAGTTTGCAGTACCGAGAATTTGGAGGGAACCCAGTGATCATTACACTCATTGTTATTTTTGAATTGTGAATCTACTTAGAGGTAAAAATTCAAAGAAATCAACTTATCCTGACCTTCCATCCACATCTGCTCCAATACCACATACAGAAGAGAATCCTGTACCTGCTGCGCCATATTTGGAAAAGCAACTACTCTCTCAAGGCAGCTCGCAATCAAGTTCATCTGTATCCGTACATTCTGAATTCTTTTTTGAATCTGAACCAAAAATAGCACACCTCATTAACTCTCAATATCTCAATCTAAAGCTCAGTTACTAACATCGCGCCTAAAACAATGGAATTCAATTAAATCTGATGTTCGAATATCCCGTCAAAGGAAACGCCATGAAGAATTTTCTTGTTTCTTCAGTAAGGAAGATGGCCTCTGTTTTTCCATGATGTGAAAGGTCTATTTGAAGAAATCGATATTCTAAGTCATACATCTGAATGGCGTCTTTTTATTGACAGTTTAACCAAAAATCTGAAAGCTGTTCTAGTATACAATCTATCCCATACATCTCAAAGAAAATTACTACCCTTGTTGAAATGCTTTTAACTGCAATTAAATATTTGGAATACAAGTGGGAAGTAATTGGCGATTCTATGGTGATGTGTTTTTTGACAGGAATGCAAACACTCCTGTTATCTATGCCTGCGGGATAGTGGAAATGATGCCGTTCACCACCAATAAAATCATTGGCCTGCACGTACTGAGCACGAAGTAGGAAAATACAATGTTAAATAGAAAGCCGTCGATCTCAAAACCACCATTGCATATTAAATTTGTGAATGCACGGCCAAATTGAGAGCCGCCTTCGATGAACAGTTCATGTCACGTTTGGGGCCCGTCAATTGGCCTCCTAGATCGTGTGATTTAACGCCTTTGGACTATTTTTTACGAGGCTATGCTGATGCTAATGTTTACAGGGATAAACCAGCAACGCACTGGAACCCAATATTGAAGCATTTATTCGTGAAATATCGGCCGATATGTTGTAGAAATTGGACCTTGCACATGGACTATCTAAAACGGAGCCGCGGCCAATATTTGCGTGAAATCATCTCCAAACATTGAATTATACTGATCGTTCTATCGATTCCAATAAATATTTCATCAATTTTTTCAAATTTTTTGTGGTTTTTTTTCAAAATGAAATTCAAAATTATAATTGTAATAATAATATTTGATTTTTGCAAATGGAAGTCCGTATTTACAACAAATTAAAAATGTAAATAAATGGGTGATATATGGAAAACAAAACTCGTATTTTCATTTCGTGTCGCCATGTTCGAATCCACGATAATCCTTACAGTGTATATGTCACGAATTGCTATAAAAATAGGAATTTGCTAAATTTATATCGTACAGGGATATTGGAATACCGAATCATTTATTGTTGTCTTAATTAATAGTGTTGCTCACTTTAGGTGTTTAACAACACACCGTTATAGGTTAATATAATAACTAAAGCCCCTCAAAATTGTCGAGTTTTATAGTACGGGAGATTATTACTTAATATTCCAATCAATTAATGAGATGAATTTATTCAATCATTTCACGTACAAACTAGTTTTATGGAACATAGTTTTTTCTAAACATGAAATATGACATACAATTAAACATCACACATAGATTTCCAATATAATTAACAAACAATATTATTAAAGTATTAATTATCATGAAGGAATGAAAAAATATTTCGGTTTAAATTTTATAGTGAAAAATCCTCAATTATAGTCACAAAATGAACAAATATGGATCAGTTATCTCAATATATGGTGAGAGAGCTTAAGTTATTTTTTGGTTTTTTTCCTTTTCATCGTTTCTCGGAGAATTGACTAACAAAAATCAATAAGCATTGCTGCTGATCATTTCCCACTATAGTGTATTTTAATCTGCTTTTTATCCTGATGATACATTTCATCATGTTCATCCGATACGGCTCCAAGATTTTTAGGAAACAAATCTAAATGCAAGTTCAAAAAATGAATCTTGATATTGGATCCTAAAGCTTTATAAGCAGAAGGAATTTAGAATTGGGGCTCCAGGCAAAAATCGCTCAAAAAATTTTTCACCAGATTTCATTGCAGAACAGTGAAATTTAATAAAATCTTATTCAACTTCTTTATTTCAAGTTTTTAAGAATCTTGAAGCTGTTTAGTATTTCTGAATTCAATTGAAAAAATACGATGTACAACACATGTTGAAATTTTTAATGAAATATAACAGTTCGGCTCCGTACTAAATTATCGGTATATTCATAGTTTGCAGTAAATTTGTAACGGACTAAAATTATTTGATGAATTAATTATACTGATTAGTTACTGGGCCATCAACGTATTGAGGTATATTGATGATTCGGGTTTCGGACATTAATTGTATTTGACATTCTCTTCATTGAATAGTGATCCAACCAAAATTTACCGCTCATTTTTTTTCCACTAGAAGCTACTAATACGTATTATTTCAATACAAAATAACATAAAATTAAAATCCTTGACTCATTTTAATATACAATAATAATAATAATATGAAAAATAAAACAAAAAGTCCATCTTGACCAGTGCTTCCCGTGTGCCTTGTGCCCTGCCCCACCTAAGCCCTTCTAAAATTTATTATGCCCCCCTATGTAACTTATACATAATTTTTAATATTAAAATATTGAATTGTTTAATTAATACATAATAAGTGAATTTTCCAAACATATAATTAAACAATAAAATTCGAAATTATTTTAATAAATATTTAAATTAAAAGCTGTGAAGAAAATAAATGCTTCTCATACTGTTGGCGTCAGCTGACCCGTGTTTTTGAGACTGATCTTGGTTTACAGAACCACTTCTTTGACTCAATTACTTCCGAGTGGTGCCTCTGCGAGTTTCTTTTTTTGCTAGGCATCATCGGACCATAGATTATTCATGAGTCGTCTGCATAAATTGAATTTATTTGATTCAGATGCGAGCAACCACGTTCTTAAGCGTCCGGGGGAGCCTACCGTCTGCCAAAAAGAGATTAACTTGACAACGCCAAAAACTTAGTTGATATTTTGGTCTCGTTAAACGAAATTATAATATACAGAGTGAGTTTTATGTGTGGAACGACTTAATTATCTCGGAAACGGCTTGTACGATTTTTATAAATTTTTGTGTGTGGTATCTACATCTGACTTTTTTTCGGAAATATAATGATCTTAAATCCTTAAAAAATCTTTATTATTTTTCATCTATAACTAAATGCCATAATTTCGTACACCGAAGTTGAAATAATACATTTAGATGGCTATGACTTCCACAATAACAAATTTGACGTTTCAATAAATTATTATTGTTGAGTTTATCACAATGAATCGTTCATCTGAAAAAGAACGAATTGATATTTTAATGATATTAGGATATGATGATAGGCGTAGAGCTCAACAAGTAACGTGTAATATCTTTAATAATGTATATCCTAACCGAAATCCCATAACCATATCTACTGTTAGTAAATTAGTAAAAAAGTTTAACGAAACAGGTTCAGTATAAGATTTATCTAAATCAGAGAAACTGCATCAACTGAAAACAAATCTTTAGATTTTGTGTCCTGTTGTACACTTGAGTACTAGACAAATATTCAGGAAACATCCGTAATGTAAAATTTTACATGATAATAAATTCTATCTATACTGCAGATCTAATGATGGAAAATGTTACAATCAAAACGCTCAAAATTTTTTAAGTAATGCGATGAGGTCACTTTTTGTATAAATGGAAATGTTAATCGGCTTAATTTAGATACTGTTCACGTAACAATCCTCGTTGAATGCTTGAATCACATACCCAATAATCCTAAAAACTGAATGTATGGGCTGGAAAAATTGGTTCCATTTTCATTGAGGGTAACAGAAATGGTCCGTAGTACATTGAAAAAAACTTTCCAGACAATAGTAATATCCCAAACGACAATATATAGCTACAAGATGGTGCTCCACCTCACCAAGCGTGTGTGGTGATGCAATACCTTAATAATAGTTTCCCAGATCCAGAAGATGGATTCGAAGGCGTGATTTTATCGAATGTCCCCCCGATCACCCGACATGAATCCTCTAGACTATTTCCTGTGGGGTCACTTAAAAAACATCGTTTATGAAACAAAACCTGCCAATATTCAGAAATTAAAAGATGGTATTATCACAGAGATAAGAAAAACTAAGCATGTTGCAAAATGTATTGCAAAGTTTTAATAATCGCATGGATTATTGTAATGAAGTTAATGGTCAGCATTTTGAGCATCTGCTGTAATCGCCTTCACTGTTTGTTTTCTAAAATTCGTAATTTTTCTACTTCACAAATGTAGATCTACTTCTAACATGACACAAACATTTAAAGATTTGTATTCAGTTTCTACGTCATAATTTGGATAAATATTTAACTGCACCAGTTTCTTTAATCTGTTTACTAACTTACTGACACTAGATCTTGTTATGGGATTTTGGTTAGGATATACATTATTAAATAATATCCAAATTAAACGAGTTTGTTCAATCGTAGCCATCTAAATGTCAATATTTATTGTAACTTTGTTGGATATTCTGCAAATGTAGCTATAACTCAAAAATAATGGCATTTAGGTATAGAGAATATTACATGAAACATAATCAGTATGGGATGATCTATTTGGAATAACAAAGTTAATTATTTTTCCGAAAAAAACGATATGACAACAATGTTATTAATACCGTCCGTATCACAAGACCCTTGCACACAAAAAATTTTAAAAGCCGTTTCCGAGATAATTGAGGCGTTTCATATAAAAAAGTAACTCTGTCTATTGGCAGCAACTATTCAATAATTTGTTTTTTACTTGCAATTGAGCACCGAAATCTATCATAGCATTTAAATGGCCCAGAACTCGTTTTGAGTCCATTTCCGAATTGCCCCCCTTTACAATCAAATTGTCTGTGGAACTGGAGCCCCACGGAAATACAAAGAACTAATTCTTGGTTGGGTCAATTTACTCGTAGGATAAATTTACTTCATAACTTTGTTGTTATTAGATTGTTTTACCAATGATATAAGTGAGGTAAAACAAAAATTGAGACATTTAAAGATGAGGAATGGTAGGGATGTCTTTGTATTACAACAACAAACTGGAATTAGCGAAAAGTTCACAAAAGATGTACTAGAAAGTTTTCCAGAGGATACGCGAAATCTTAAAAATAAGCTAGCGCTTTTTTTACCATGTTTTTGTCTATCCAAATCCGGCTACCCCACCAGATTTAGCACTATGTTCTAGAAATAAAAATTGTTTCTATAAAAAAAATTCATTCATTCTGTGAGCAATTTATTATATAAAATGTCGCTAACGTCAATATACAACAAACTGCGTTTATTTTTTTTTTCCTTTCATTACCGGTAAGAAGTTAAATCAATATGTACTTAGGAATATTGGTTGGTAATCTAGAGTCTTGATCTTGCCCCGCCCATAGTCACGGAAGAAAAAGCACCAATCGAAACAGGTGAATCGAATACTTTCAAGTTTGAAATGCCGGCAATTTAATAGCGAAAGAGAACTCGGAGAAACTGAGAAATATTTTAACTTAACATTTATTTATCGGTTTCGTAATGTTTTTATTTAATTTCTATTCTATCATTTCAAGATATCCTAACAATTACGACGACATTTATTTTTGTTCATTGATAATGGAATCAAAATTATTCAATGTCTATCAGCAGTTGCAAAACTTCTAAACACATACATTAGAACCAAAAAAATGTTACTTCTCACTTAAGTTTATTAATTTGTCCTGCACATTGATACATAGACAGTTTGATCAGGTTTTAGCACTACAAAATGAAGACGTCACCAAACACAAAGTCACAATAACCTCGTGTTTGACACGACACAAAGAATTGACAAATGACATAATCATTTACATCTTTTCAATGACGTCGATGGATGACAAAAATACCGAAAGAAGAAGCAGAAGAAGAGGAAAAAGATCGAAAGATTTTAATCTTACAGAGGTAGTATTACAAGTAATGTTGTATGCTTCAATTTAAACATGCAGTAACTTTGTTCATTCACGACTGGCGCAGTACGTTTTTATAAAAAATAGAATCAAGTGCGATAAATATTAAATTCGTTTATTGACATTAATGGAAACAAAAGTTTAAATCAGCCGTGGCAGTAAGGAAATTATATGAAGCTGAAGGGGAAGATACAGTTAAATAACGAACAGTTGGAGATGGTTGGAGAGATTCGACGCTTCGTTCGTACTCAGATCGTCAGCTTTCGGGGGATTTTGAGGTTAGAAAGAAAGCTGTAGAAAACCAACCCAATAAAAGCACTACCTTTGATCTTAGGTTACATGAACCGTCATTTAAAATCAAGGTATGATCTACAGCTACACGAATTCCAGTAAAACGTCGAGTAGAGGTATGTAAAAAACCCCATTTCTTTGCTAGACACATTATTACGATGAAAAATAGCTATACTAGAGCCCACCACAAAAACATATCGATTCGAGCGGAAAATCTGTGGAATGATGAAGATTTAGTGTACAAGAGATCATTTTATGTCGAGCTACCAATGCAGAGGTATATAGTGGACAGATGATCCGAATCTATGACGTTTGAATTGAATAAGATCCAACAGCTTGGTGGTATTGGACTCCTACCACATCCAGCATTTAATTCGGACCTTGTAATATTTATTCAGAGCTATGGCTAAAGAAAAAAAACTTAAGGAGGTGTTGTGAATGCTATGCGACAATATTTTGTATCTAAAGAATGATTCTACCAAGGTTTCAAAGGGCTAGCTGAACTTGGTTTTAAAACCAAACGATAGGCGGTACTTCGTTTTGCAATTTGTATGATTATTTAATAAATAGAGTTCGAAATTATTTATGAAACACTCTCTATATAAACAGATGCTCAATGCCTTAGAAAAAATTGTGAAAATGAGCAATTTTTTTTCGTTTTCTATAGAACAATTTAACTACCTAACTGTAAGTGAAATTATGGAGATTATTTAGTTATCAAGAATAGAGACTTCAGGCAAAAATCATCCATAATATTGATTTTTTATATATCCAAAATACTCCTAGAAGAAGCATTGGAGGTGGAGTAGATATATTTGGTTGATTTCTGGTATTATTTCGAAAATTTAGTGAAATAAACAAAATTTTTTTATTATTGTACAGTGGGGAACCACTGAATAAATGAGGCAGCAGATAGGCAAATATCTATCTGGAATTTTGCAATGTAAGAAACTAATTATACCAACACGACATTGATAACGTTTTCCGTTTCCTTTCAGTTGTCTTTTTTTTTATCGCTTTTAAGCCCACTGTCATAAAAACGGGATTTCTTCTTGATAATATTCAATAAGCTGATATCATTTTAACAAATATATGTGGTGACTTTGAGGTACTCAAATTATGAATTATTTATTTTCTTCGAGATAATAATTATAATTTAATACGTTGAAACAATAACTAAAAATATTTTTTCTGTATTCACTATGATCAGTTTTCGATTTTGAAATTAGAATAATATACCTCCAGATCCAAAACCACTAGGTTTCATCAGATTAATCCATTATTGAGAATTTTTATTGTATTCAATGATTTGTTCACATTTTCAGGAATATTGTGATGATTTTTATGTGTTTTGTTGTAGCGATTGCATTCTACTAAGTTACGGAAATACGCTGCGAAAGTATCGAAAATTTACACCATTAATTGGAAAGTGCTATCTAGCCTTTTTTCTTTTCCCTGTGCACAACCAATATAAACCCTGGGTTCCACATAAATGTTGTGTAATGTATGTGGGACTCATATTAGTTTGGGCTTAACAAGAAACTAGACATTTGCCTTTTGGTATACCAATGATATGGAAGCAACCAAAAGATCATGTAAGTGATTGATTCATGTGTCACAAGCTGTCCAGTACCCAAACTTGTCATCGGCCAACAGACCAATCCTACATAGTGCGCAATTACCTGTCCCAAAGCCTCTATCAAGTAGAAAGTTAGGATTCTGTTTCTGTTTTTAGTCAACCCAATAAGGTATCTCAATAGCGTGAACTGCCAATTGAATTTGTCTAAAAAACATGCTGCACTTTTGGGTTCTACATTAAACGACTGGAATTTACTTTTTCCTGTTATGAAAATTTCTTATTTCCGACATCGTGACGATGAAATGATTTAGTCTATTCTAATAACATTCTATTCTAATTGAAAGCATTATTGCTATACAACGAAAACAAATGTCCTTCAGAGCCGGTTGCCCGTGGTTCTTACGAAAACATGAAGTTCTTTCTTGAAAAAATTAGATGTACTGAACATGTTTGAAAAATTTGTGGAGATTTTGAAGTCGTTGCTCTTTTGCTTGGGCTAGAGCTTGGTCACACAGAATATTGCTGTTTCATTTGCGAATGGGACAGCAGAAAGTATGGCCCAAGCGTGGATCACTTACACCAGGGCAGAATGATTTTTTAGTGAACCCTGACGACACTGACCACTGTTGCATATAAAGCCCAGCCTGTTGAAAAATTTTGTGCAGTGGATTCTTATATCTGGAGGAGAAATTTCCCAAACTCAGCGAGGCAAAAATTAAAGAGGGATATTTATTGGTCCACAAATGAAGGATACAAACTTTGAAGAGAAGCTGAATGATCTGGAAAAGGTCGCCTGGAAATGGTGTCCAAAAGGAAACTTTAAATCGGAAAATTACAAACATCCACGCTATTTATTGTATATTAAGGAAATTTCTTCTAAGTGATTTCTGTACTTTTTATAACTTTTTATAAAAATATATGTCTTGATGTCACAAAGAAACCTGATGTGTCAATTTTAATTCATTGATTTATTATTGTTTGTTTGCCATTTTACATTGAAAATTTGGTATAAACTTTCGTGTAACAAAAAAGTTGAAATTTCTGTTTATAAGTAAAATTAGAGATAGGTTTTATAAATGATTTGGTAAAATGAGAAATACGTACAAGTACATTAAAATAATTGGAACGAAGTGATGACAAACGATGGACTGTTGGAAGAAAAAAATTAAGAATATACTAATATTACGACTCAAAAAAGAAGATATCTAACCTAAAAAAAAGTTCTCAAAACCATTAACGTATGGATGTGAGTCATGGATTATTTAAAACTCACAGAAATTCAAGTCCAGGAAAAATGTGTAAAAGAAATTAGAAAAATCGACAGTCTGAGAGAAGAAGTAAATTTGATAGGGACATGCTGTACGAAATTTAGAAAATTACATGGTTTCATAAATAGTAACGTAAAATTTTACTCCTAAGTCATTTAAAATAAACGTGTTTTTTGAAATTTGTTGTTTTATTACCTTCCAGAAATTATCGGAAAATAGGCATTTCACTAAGACTATAAAATCGTACGATAATAATTCAACAGACACTTAAGTAAGCTAATGACTGTTGCCAATTAACCATTTTGTTTCCCTCTTTTCCGTGATATTCCAGAGATTTTATTTAGATACTATGTATATTTATATCTTTATCCTAAACCTATAACGGTCAATACAAATCTTCCATTGTTCAAAACAGTACAAGAAGTCTTTTTCTTCAGGAGGTGCGCCACTCTTCATTTCATAGCTTCAAAAGACTCAAGTCTTCTTCCTTTTGATGCAGATTTGATTCGTCACACGTTCTCTTATATATTTGAATAATTTTCAATTGCATTTTAAATATTTTCTCGAGCTTCTTGTTGTTCAAATGTGAGCTTTTCGGGTACAAACTATTCAGCCGACGACGGCTGAATTGCTGACTTTTTCGATGTTTTCATATTTGTAACGTGAAAGGGTAACCTGAACTTAAATAATCTTCAACATCTTGTAAAACTTTTTGAAAACGTTTAAACCATTCAAAAACAGACGCGATAGCCATTCATTGCAGTATAGTTATTTTAATAAATTATAAGCTTCAGTCGCAATTTTTTCAAGGTTCAATGAAATTTCACAACAATCTGTTGCTTAATTTTTATGGCAAAACAAAAAAACAACCCTTCTACAATCGACTAAAAATTATATTTCAAAGATAATTACGTAATTTATAAATGCGGAAAACTTTTTTTTCAATGAATTTTTTGCTTTTTGCGTTAAGATATCATTGTCAAAATGTTCAAAATAATAAGAAAAACGACTTACTGTTTAGTTGAAAGGGGGATGATAGATGTGATTCCATTTACTTGGTCTGAAAAAAAATGAAAATAATTAGTAATTATGCACCAATGTAGAGTCAATTATTATTGTCTGCTAACTGCTACTAAAGTTGCATGACAATTCAGAATTTTTCAAAAATATTCTTAGTTTTTAGAGAAACTTTTAATGTTAATAGGGTTGCGATTTCATAGTGGACGGTAGTCCGTAGACGGTAGTTGCTGCTTTTTGTTTCACGAAGAACTGAAAAACTCTTTCGTATTTTGCTATATCTTTATATGTACAATCCAAATTCAATTTCACAACGAAAATATATGGAAAAAATGCATATTTTTGATACATTAAGAATAAACTTAACACAAAAATCCTACATGGAAAAAACATTACATGAAAATAGAGTTAATTATAAAAATAATCCTTTACGGGATACCAACATTCATTTTCTTGAGAAGTGTGAGGTAAATGTTAAATTATTTCCAAATAATTGAATAAAAATTGAATCGATATTCCAAAACAAATCCCGATTCAAACGACTATCATATTTCACACACGTACGCGTGAGAAAACCCGTCCCTCTAAGCATCCATCGCCTGATAGATCCACGGAAGGGTACTAACAAGGACATTTCACCAATCTCCTGTCATTTTGACAGGTCCTTATTTTCATTCGCATCTCAGTTTCGCGTCTAGACTCCTTTCTCTTTCCTGAGTTCTATGGGAGATTCTGGAGGTCTCATCTTTTTGTTAAGAGATTAGCCTGTTGGCTATACACTCTGGTCAAATGCTTGTATGATCCCAAGTTGGCTATTGAATACGCGGTGAGGTTTCGTAAATGTTTGTATGGTCCAAAGATGGCTATCGCATAGGCAGTGAGGTTGCAATATCGACATTTCACGGTTATCAGCCGCAATATTTTCTTTGGTCCTCCCTGTACGTTTGCGTGTTAGTGGTTTAATGTCCATTACTGTCCAACTGGGTTCAAAATTTAGTCACAAGCTTCCGAATAGTTCCCTCAGTAGGCCGACTAAACTGCCCATAAATTGGAAGAAGTTCGCATAAACCTAGCATGAATTTTGATAGTGAAATTCAATCATTTTCAAGCTTTGTTCGTTCGTAAGTCGATTCATGATTAAATTATAGACCAAACAAAACAATACAAGACACGATTTACGCGTAATATGTCAAAAATAGTGCTGCCAAAAAGATCCCAGCAAAAAAATCATTTGTTAGCAATTTTTTCAACACTGGCTTTTTATTTTTTCAAATATTAGTTATTAATTCAAAAATGCATATAGTTTTTCGAGAGATCACATTAAGACATTCATTTTAGAAGCACCAAATGAGTGAGTAGTAGATCTAGTTCCAATCAATCGTAATTTGTATTTTGTAATTTGAAATACCAACAAAAGCAGATTTTAATCCAAATTTGGCAATAATAACATCAAATATTTTGCAGTTTTCGCTTTTTTGGCTTAACACACCATGATTTTGGATAAAAATATGTTTAATATGAAGCTCAAGACTACCAGAATCTGTCTATTTACTATATAATTTGAAAGAAAACGTCATGGAAACAAAAACTTCCATCAAATAAACCAATCGATTTACTTTATATTTTCCCTATATTAGACACAAAATCGATACATACCAATATATGTGGATCATTTTTTAGACCGATGAAATATTTCCTCTAACGGATATTTTTCACTCGATAACAAGTTGAACTGAGAGAATTAAAAAGATCGTTTTAGATTTGATTAAGGGGCGTTTCAATTTTAAGAATATGTTTACCACCCTATATATTGAATTACTAATTAGAAGATACTAATTATGATATAAAGTTAGAGCCAAGATATTTAAACAACACATGTTTGATAAACAAACGTTTCTGTTTTTGATATGTCTATTACAAAATATGAGGAAGCGTGTTTATCTGATATACTTTTAATTTGTCAATAACTCTCGATTTTTTTGGTCACTGTTGATCCATATCTAATTCAAAACACAGAGGGTGTCTTATAAGTAATATCAGTTTTCATATGTCGAAAATTCCAACGTCTCAATTTAAACACATCGTAAGACTAATCTGCTTTTTAACCATTCTTCTTTGTTAATAGACGATGCATAAAAAATAGGATGGGGCAGTGGTTTAGGGTACTAAAACTAGTCTGAATATCACGAGGAACAATCTCCCAAAGATTGGCTTGCTACATCCTCTCCACGTAGTACTGGAAACCGTGGTAGATTGTTCAGAGACGGAATCATCAAAGAAAACCCATTCCCAAATAATGACCAACCATGGGACTCAAAACTACCATTAAATGGTATACGGATAGATCAATAACAGCAGTTGGAACTGGAATTTACGGGCCCAAAACACTCCGGAAGTCTGGGCAGTGCACCAAGCATTTTTCAAGCAGAAATCTATGTAATTGAAAAAAAATGTGTTCAGTTTAATTTAGAGAGGAGCTATCGCAGACAAGAGATCATCATCCTGTTCAATATTCTAGTAGCCATTGGAGCTTTTAGCTCCAATATCATTTGAGTTTGTCTAGAAATATTGAATTATCCAACAATAGATTCCAGGACAAACCGGAGGAAGCGAGGAAGCCTTTCATGGGATACGACCCCTTTTGTGATATCAGCTACATAGCAATGGAAAAACCACTGGAAAAAAGGTTTCAACACCTGAAGAAGCAGATACCACCATTTAGTTCAGACTTTGCTCCATCAGATTACTATTCACTCAATTCCATAGTGAAATTCTTGTGAGGGACAAAATTTAAATCCAAAAATGACGATCAAAATGTAGTGCCAGAATTCTTTCCATATAAACCCAAAGGAAACGAAAAAAAACGATAAATATACGAAATAAAAAGTTTGTTAATTCATATATCTGAAAAATAAATAAAAGAATAGCCAAAGGCGAAACAAAACTGGTTATATGGTAAAGGTAGGCGTTGAGGATAATTTTAGGGGGAAAATAAATATAAATACCCATCTATAACAAGATATATAAATATATAAAAGCCCAAAGAGTAATATGGTCGTGGCACACTAAAATTAGTTAAAAGTGGAACCGAATTGAATTGCAAAGGTCAGAATCACACCCTGTTCAGAAGAATTGTGAAATCAGACCGATGAGAAAAGAAAAATAAGTTATGGGCCTTAAAGACCTGTAGTACTGTAAAAAATCATAATGATCATCATCAGTCAATCCCATTACATGTTTATATATTGGTCCTTCATTTGAGCCCATTGATGTTTATCATTGGTTAATTGGGTTCAAATTGTTCTTGCTAGCTTCTTTATCTCATTCATTTAGGTCTTTTGATGTCTCGTAGGTACCATGTAATTTTTGTGGTCCATCTACTATCATTCCTTCTTGCCAATTTGATCCTGTAGGGAACCTTTTTCCTTATCTTTCCTATTCCTTACAATCCCTTATTGTTGTACCTACCATGATGCCTTTCATTGATCTTTCTGTAACCTGCAGTTTTTTAATATCAACCTTGAATGTTCAAGTTTCGCAATTATATGTCACTCTTTGTTTTAGATAAAGTGACGTTCTATATTTGATTATTAATCAGTTTCTTCCATGCCAATTTTATTTTTCAACTAATTTCTGGTAGTAGAGATCCCGAGCTGTCTATCAATTGGCCCAGACCTCTAATTCACCAAATATTTTTTCCAATGCTGTTGTGAAGAGTTTTAGAGATATTGGGTCTCTTTGCCTCACTCCTCTGCTGGTCGGGAATTCATATACTGGCGAGAGTTTATATATATGATTTACCGACCCCTTGATTTATTAGGGCTTGTATAATTGATTCGGAATATAGAGTCGAAAGCCTTCACGCAATCGATGAAAGCCATCGCTAGTGGTATTCGTTTGTTTGACTCATAACTTCTCTCAGCGTATGTATGTGATCGATAATATTGAAACCAGCTTGTTACGTTGGGTTAAAGCCATATACATTATTTATGAGACATCTTTTATATTTTCAGAAAACTGGAGAGAAACCATATTTAATATATCTCCTCAAGTTGGAATCTTTTTTATCGTTTTTACTTTTTTTACCATAACTCTATTGATATTTCAAAATGATAAATATTTAGAGTTTGGTTGAATAAGAATAATTATTGCTAATTAATCTTTAGACAAGTAGGTGTTAAAAGGAAATTAGTCCACCCCCTACCCGAACCAATAAGCTAACCACATATCTCATTAGGATTACTGCATCAAATTGTGTTGAAGTCGTGATATAGCTGCAAATGCAATATGTACATTAACAATTAGCGAGATGACCGCCACCGCATTTAGTAAGTAGTATACGCATGCGTGTCGATATGCATTTCCGTTTCGGATATGTTCACCGGTAATTGCAACTAATGCACACGTACACGTGATAAAATTCATATTTATATAATATTCGTCGTGGTAGGTGCTGTGATAATAGTCGGGGGAGTAAATCATTTGAAGGGGTGCGGTTCTTAACAATTTAATTTGGTTAACGTGATATGTATATAAGAGAAAAAATAAAATAATTACTTATTTTAATATCTCGATTTCTAGTCTTCATAAACCAGCCATCGTTTCTACCTGATTTCACTCAATCTTAATATTTCTTCTTTCCCAAATTCATTTGGGGGTTAGTTTTTCAGTCGATAAATGAAATGATGAGAGATTTCGCGATAAGTACTAATCTATTTATAGAAATAAAACCAATATGAGGGCGAAGTTTGAAAAGCTTTGTAGTTGTAGTTTTATAATGTTCCATTTGAAATTGACGTTTTTGAATATTTATACTAGTTTTAAAAAATCAAACTGAAACAAAAAGTATATAAAATTTCTAAATCTACATAAAAATATTACAAAATTATCAAAATATTACTTATAATCAAAAATAATCAAGTAAAAATGAATATCTAATCTAGAAGAAATCAGTTTTCTTAGTGTAATCATTTATTTATCATAAAGGCAATTTTTGAAACCAAAAAAAATAATAGTAGGATGAAACCCATTGTAAAAAGAGGAAAATATGATAAAAATGGAAGGAAAACTAATTTACGGGTGATCTAAGGGTAAGTTTTTAAGGGTAAAAAATAGTTTATCTTAATTTCCGGCAAAACTACAAGTCTTATGAAAAAAAGTCAAAAGGCAAAGTTATAGGTTATAAGAAGATCTACAACCTTTGTGATCACACTTTTTTCACATAACCCCAAAATTCATGTGAAAAATTCCAAAAACTAAGTTTTTCGTTTGTAATTTTCACCTTTTACAAAAAACATTTCTTTTTTACTTTTTGTGAAAAGTTGCCTTTTTAGTAATTTTATACTTGGAATCTTCGTTTTTACAGCGAATTTACATGAAAAATTATGGGATTAAAAAAAATGAAAACTTACATTGGTTTCAGGGTTTTAAATGCACTCATTCATGTATAATTGTTGAAGTTTTTACCAAATCAGCAAATGAAGTTGTTATATTTTTTTTCAGAATCTACACAAAAAAATTAATTAAAAAATATTTTTCAATGATTTTTTTCTAAAATGTTCGTTCGTGTAGGTTTATAAAAAAATATATGAACTATATAAAATCTCGAGGTGAGATATTTTCAATATTTTTTTCCGCTGTAAAAACGAAGATTAAAAAAATTCATCGATTTTCTAGTCAAAATCACGTGAAAAAATAATTATTTCAATTCAAATGAATTACAGTATATTTGAAGATATAAGAAGATAAGTTTCCATCAAATTTCGTGAAAAAATTTTTTTTCGTAAAAAATAAAAATTAAAAGCGAAAATCTTGTTGTTTTGAATTTCTCACATAAATTTTGAGGTTATGTGAAAAAAGTGGAAATACAAAGGTTATCTTCTCATTACCTACAACTTTGCGCTATTTAAGACTTGTAGTTTTGCCGAAAATCGAGATAAACCGTTTTCTACCCTTAAAAACTGATCCCCTTTCCTTCCCGACTTCAGATCTCCAGTAAATAACTTTCCATTTCATTTTTATTATAGTCTCCCCCTTTTTCAATAAGTTTCATTTTACTATTATATTTTTCTAGCTATATATTATTTTAAAGGCTTTCACCCTGATCTATAATATATAAAACTCAATACTGGAGACTAACGATATATGAAATATCAATATTTCAGCCCTGATGTATATGCAACCAAACATACAATCGTCTGCGTGCCGCGACACTACATCCGACCCGATATCTTCTATTTTTTCTTTGAAACCTTGTTAGCAGCACTAATAGTTTATAGTAGAGATCTGTCAAACGAATCACGTGTGTTCGTGTGTACGTATAGCAAACTCCACGTGTCGGATCACGTGAGTATGACCGTAACATTTAATGAGCAATTGTGCGGCATACCACAATTAACCATAATGTGTAAACTAGTGACCAAATTATGTACACAGAGTGGGGGTGTCATTGATGCACTCTGTCGATTGATATAGTCATGTATATTTAGCAAAATATATTACGGATTTAACGTTTCGGTATATAGGTTAAAGAAGAATAAATTAGAATTAAAAAAAAGTTAAAAACACACTGTAAGAAATAATCAAACTAAAAATTAAAAAACTCTTTCGGAACTTCGGAATGAAACATTGTAATGAGTGTCCCATCATTTTGACCAGGTTAAGTTTTTGGGAAGATGGAAAATAAAGAATACGAAAAACCTGCTAAGTGAGTAATTTTTAGTAACGGAAAATATTCCCCATTACAAATCATTCTAACTCTCATACAAACGGATTGCGAATTGATCACAATGATCAGATATTTTGATCGAATTATTGCAAGTTGAAATCGATTTTGATCGCTCGAAGTACGACAAAATCGAACAATTATAACAGAAATCCAATGTTGTCATGTTTCAACGCCACAAGCTCTACATTATATGAAATTATATAACCAAAAGTTTGTTTTTCTACCGACCTACATAGAAATTAACTAAAACGTTATGTAATATTCAGTTTCTTGAAGATACAATTATTATCTGAAATAATTGCTGATAGAATAGGGTTGTGCTTGTTAATTAATCGGAATATCGACAGCACTCATATGAATAAATACAATAATCATATTGAATGAAAATGCTGTTTGTAGATGTCAGAGAGATCGTGAACCACAACATAAAACTCATAATATTTTTAGGAATGATACCTCAAAAAATGGAGTTTTTTTTCTACATCTTTTCCGTGTAGAAATAGCAGGTAGATTTTATTTTACTAAATAGAAATCATAAATAATAAAACTCATGTCGCTATAAGAGGGTGACACGAAATCCCATAATAATGATTCTTTTATCTATCGAAATCAATTTATTAAATGAAAGTTTCATAATTCTCAACCATAAGTTGTATGGAACACTGAAAACAGGTTTGGACAGGCTAAAAACCCTCCGAAGTAAAGATTACGTAGTCGTATAATAAGATTTTGTTCAAATTGTACCTATTTAATAATATTGGTTGAAAATTTTTGTTTTATTTAAATTTCAAAAAACTTTTCCAAGAAATTTCATTAAAAATACGAATTTAGGTTTTCACATTTAGTGATAAGATAAAAATTGTATTTTCTTGATAGTTTAGTTTAGTCTATTGTGAATTCTATCGTGATTTTAAAAGCCTTCAACAATTAGTAAGGAAACAAAAAGTAAGTCACAAATATACAGGCGAAAATAATACAAAAAACAATTTTAACAGGATTGTATTAAGTGAAAAAAATAATATGTTCTTGAAACGTGAAACTATAGATCAATCAAAAAGTAGATTTCACTTCATATTAAATTATCAAGTTATTTCAGAAGTGTCAGTTGATATTTGGCATATTTTGTAACCTTATTATCAATATAATTATTTCAAAACTTGATTTATAAACTAAAATGTCCGATTCTGAGTTAGATCGTACTTTATCTAAAGTATAGAGTTGAAAAAAGGCAGAAAAAAACTAAATAATTAAGTTCATTTTACACAGGTACGTATAGGAATGAATATTTTATTTATTTCTTATTAGTCTTTTTAGCCCCTTGCCAGTGTGGTCTCGAAACTATGCTTTTTATGGTATCTTCTTGGACTACCATTCGCTATTGAATTATCACTAATTATTCCAAAAGTCATACACCATCGAGAGTATCGTTTAATAATGTTGATGCTTTGATACAATCTGTTGTTTCATTGGATTTAGTATTGCTTTCAATGATCCTCACTTAGGAAAATCCAATTACTTCCAGATGTAATTCGGACGAATCTAGTACATTATCAAGTATAAATACATCATTATCATCAAAAAATAGCCAATCGCGTCTACTGATGAACATAGGCATCTCTGAATCTGTTATTGCGCGTCTTCTACTTCTAAGGGAATCTTATTTTGGTCTCCACTCAATTGTTCACCATTCTGGCCACATGGTTCTATTTCAAGATAGTTATTCTTACTACAGCAATTGTTTAACCTCTCTTCTTCCTTAATTTTATCTCGTAATCTCGTTCCAGTCTTCGCTTTATTACCTGGACTTTGTTTATGGTAATTTTTGTTGAGGTTAGAGCTTCTGCATGAATAGAATGCATTGATCGAATAGGTTTCTCTTCAATCTAACAAGGATTTGAGATTTGAAGACATGGTTACGATTACCAAGTTTGGTTATATCTGCCAATGTGAATTTTCTGTCCTAGATATTACTTGTTTTGAGTTCGATGAAGGTTTTTCATATATCATTTATTTGTATCATCAAACATATTTCTAAAATCATCGACACGGTCTGCTATTAGTACAATGTCATAGGCGAATCTGAGGTGATTAAATACATAATTCTTTAAAATTGTTTTTCATAATTCGGAATCTCTACAATCGCAACAAGATACATTTTAATTAAATGGGGGTGAAAAAAATTGACGCAATTATTGGTAAAGAATAGGACAATAAAGTATTGGAAAGATTTGCTGTTTTCTTTTTTTACTAAATTGAATTGTGTGCACAAAAAATTCTTAGATAGATTAGCAAGTAAAATAGTCGTTGGCTAAGATAACATAATAAACAATCTCTTGGATATTCTTGGAAAATTCTTTTTATTACCATATCAAAATATGACGTACTTGTTACATTAGAAAGTAAATATAGATAATATAGCTTTATGTTTCTAAATCTTTTTAATTTTAGGTCTCTTCTGTTTTAAAGATATAATTAACGTTTTGACTTTTCTTCTGGTCATTATTAAAATATGATATTGACACTGACAATTCGCGTATTTATATTGATCATAAGATCACCGTCATCATGAATATCAAAATAAGAATAAAATTAAAACTAGAACTTTGTTCTAATAAGAAAAATTAATTTTTTCTTGGTTTTCACAACTCAAATATATTAAATTTATTAGAATTTACAAAATTGAGCTATTAATTTTACTTGAATTACTTAGGTATTTTATATCATTTAAAGCTTTTTCATTTTTATGAATGTGAACCATTTCTAAAATTCTCTTTTTTGTGTATCAAATTCTGTTTCAACAATTTTTGAATGTTTATAATTGAATTTGTTTTTTTTTGATATTTCATGGTTCGTTTATGCATTTATATTTTTTTTATCGTATTGATGACTCCTTAGTCTATTTTCTAAATACTGAGATGTTTGCCTTATGTAGACAGCTTCACAATTAGTACAAGGCACTTGATATATAACATTACTTGTTTTTTGGTGTTTAAGATTTTAATTTAGTGGAATACTTGGATAATGTATTATGTCCTTTATGACTAAACTAATTGTTAGGAAAGTCCTTGTACATTTGGTAAGAAAAAATGTTTTATATTTTGTTTTTAATTGTTTTTTAATTTATTGTAGTATCTGTTTATCCAAGAAATAAGAAATTATTAACGAAAATATACCTTATAGTTCCCTATGTTTTATATCTAAACTTTTTGAAGAGTCAAGTTTACTGGGATCCAAGCGGTTCCCCTCATAACTTGCGATAGAGAGTTGCTTTTTTATAAACAACGGAAACTAAGCACACAGCTATCTCGCTAGTTTTTTAGTAACCCTATTTGTAAATAATTTTATGGTTTTTACCAAAACAGAAAAAAATTCGAATATCAGTTCAGCATATCGATTTATTTGATTCGAGAAATCGATTTATCGATTAATAGATTTTAGATCGCCATTACGTTTCTGTTAGAAGTTTAGTTTCTGGTATTGAAATTAGGAGAGTACCGATTGGGTACTGATTCACGAAATGTGTATAATTATAGTAAATTAACCCTTGTTTCATATATATGGGACAGTTTTCGAAGGAGGAGTATGGAGAATAATGAAAAGCAGATAACTCAAGGACCAGTATAGATGACCAGAAGCTGTGATAAGAAGTAGAAGAATTAATTGGCTGGGCCGTGTAAGAAGAGACAACAATGAGAAGCGTGTGAAGAGGTCAACCAGAAGGGAGGCGCCCATTGGGAAGTCCAAGAGCAAGATTGAATGACCAAGTGGGTGAAGATGTAAGGAGAGTTGGTGGTGGAGAAGTAGACATGACTGAGGATAGAAAATTATGGGGGCAACTTTGATTTGAGTGGCTAAAGTAGTAGTAGTAGTAACCATTGTTTTATAAAGTATAGTGCAAATAATTAATTAGATTGAAACAAACGGTTTTTATGTTTTTTTGTTCCCACATCTGTATTCTAAAGAAAAAAAAAAACATTCGAAGCTAATATTTCCTATAAAGCGAGTGGCTATGATACAATAATCGAATGCAAATAATAAGTCTAACAATTACAATAATTTGTATTTGAATCGATTCCGATGGCTAAAAATATAATCTGTTGCTCACGAATCAGTAAATCATCGGTTACTATAATATCAGTTTCAATTAAACATTAACATTAATTATTATTCACACATATTTGACATTGACCTAGGCCAACGTTAACTATTCAATATGTCGGTTATTACAGAGTCAATGAACAACATATTTCGAGTTATGCAGATATCGAGCACGTTAAGTTTATTACGTCATATGTACATTGCTATTAGTATTGATGAGAACTTGTTATATATTCATTTCAAATTTATCGCAATGTAATTGGGGTTCGATACTTTGAAGTGGGACATAGCAAACGTTTTTGATACCAAATAACTAAAACTGATTGTTGCGCACTTGCCAATCGGCATCTTAAATTACGAAAGTTGTCTCAAATTTTGGAAAACTCTTTTCCATCACGACACCGTTCATTCAGTAGTCACTTATGTTTTATAATCACTTCTAATATCAAAAAATGATTAATTTGTTGTCAACATACTACAATTTAGTTAAATTTACTTTTTAGTTGTTGCGTCCGACGTAGAAAAAAAGATATTTCCGAAAATTTCATTTTTCTTTTTATTTGGACGTGACTATACAACAGCAGTGACTACTACGCCAAAATAATTAACGAAATAGGAAACATTTAAACATCCCGTTCTATTAAAGAAAAATGAATTTGAAATGATTGACAAAATACATACTTAAATGTCAAAATACTTCAAAAACATGTGCAAAATTTGTACAAACTTATTTATTTGATCAAGCAATTGACTTACTTGTCACTTAAATTTTGAGATATGGCAACATTGACGTCAATATGTCCAATTTGACATTGACATCATTAAGTTTGACATTTTTGATAGTACTCAGTACACATATTTGAACCATTCATCTTGATCCGAAAATATTCTTTCGATTATTTTCTATGATATTCAACCAACAACTGTTGCGCCAGAAAACATCGTTGATGTGCATAAACTGGTATTGCAAGATCGTCATGTGACATACCATGAGATTGACGAATACTCGGGCATTATTTTCACTCCTAAGCATTCAAAATTGCATTTGCCTGTCCAAAAAAATATTGCTCGTGCTAGATACTGTATAATTTGACAATCGTTCAAACAAACCTCGTGTCGATTGGTGTAAAGAGACATCTATAAGATCATGAACCCGAAACTTTATAGGTCGCCACCGTTCCATTAGAACAGGAGCAGACAAAACTCGACCCGCGGGCGGATTCCTGCCCTTTTTGCTTACTTTAATCGTCCCATTTCTCTCCGATAAATTGTGAAACTGTACAATGTATTATTATATACTATTATCTCTTATCAACTGTCAAATTTGTCTGTCCAAAAGCTTTAAAATGGTACTTATAGTGGTTTGGTGCGAAAAATATCTTTGACAAGGAAAAAACTTCACCCTAAACATTTGCGTGTGTACAGCGTACGCGGTATGGTCCTTCGGCCCGGGAGACATTTTGAAAATTTCAGGGACAACAATCGGAGACGTTGAATTATTTTCCACCACGACAATGCGAGCTCTCACACATCAGTTCAAACAAAAACGTTTTCGACAACCTAAACCTTCGAACTGATAGGTCATCCGCCTTGTTTGGCACCCAATGATTTCTTTTTATTCCAGAAGATCAAAAATAAATTACACCTGAAGAAGCGGTTGATCCATTTTGAAAGTACCTCAATTGGAATGGAAAAAATTCTCCGACAATTGGTTCAAATGCGTGGAGAATATTTTGAAAAACAATAAAGCCATTTCCAAATATAAATATTTGATTTTATTGGTTTCTCAAAACTTAGGTAGCAACTCTCGTATATTCATCTGATTTGTACAATTAGTTTTCAAAAACCAATGAGTACCTTATATAAAGTTTTGGAGTTTTAAAAAAAAAATAAAATATTAATCGTGTTTCATGATGATAAAGTTTTAAATGGAAAAATTGTTACTATAAATGAAAGTTGTTCATATGGCTAGGAACCTCTGATAAATATTTGGAGTTTCCAAAGGGAAACTAGTGATTAACCTCACCCTAAACAACCCCATATCATCGTAGTCTTTGTTTTTTACGTTTGTCAATACGGCACACGAAAGATTATATAGAAAAATTGGAACTTTTTTTTTAACATGGACTTTCATCTTTTTTTAGCTCAATGATTACGATAGATTTCTAGAATGCAAAAAAATTCTGTGAAATAATTAAAATGGGAAAAAGCTCTCCAAATTTCTGAATAACTTTCGTAATTTGAGAAGAATTTTGATCATCACGTCACATAAATCTAAATGAAACGAAAAATTGGGAGTTTACTCAAAAGTTGACAATTTCTACCCCTTTTTAGAAAAAACTCTAAAAAGGACAAGTAGAACTTTTAAACTGATATGTGATGGAAATAGAAACCACAGATTTATGTGTAGTTTAAAATATGATTTTTTTAAATTAAATTTCAAATGTTAGAGTCTTTATTAAAATGATAAAAATGACTTAATCCCAACTTAGTCCCTGTACAATCCCAATGGTGTGAAGAGTGAAAGGGGAAGACAGAATATTGTCCAAGCGGACTCTAATAATACCGGTTCATATTACAATGAAATTAGTGGCAAGCAAAACCGATCTTTATATCAAATGAACTTTCGAGTTTTTTCATCCTAAGCTTTGTTAGAAATTTTTTTCAACGGCTTTCTGTAGATTCAGGCGTTTATAAAGAACATTTTCAGTTATATGCTGTAGTTCGTGAAACACACTGTGGAAAAGGTAAGTTTTTTTATTCAAATTAATATCAAACAATTATTTATTATGTGATTTCGATTAACGAATATGAAATTGATTTGTTTATACTTGAAATCACATCAGTAGTCTACCAGAACCGCAGAGCTCTATTCTATTGAATTCCTGTTTTGAATAATATCTTGATAGAATCGTTCTAAATTTTCATAGCATACGTATTTCATATGAAGGTAAGGTTTCATTTTACACTTTCAGTATGTTACAGGCACTTAAAATTCCTTAATAAAGGTTGGTAACTAAGTACTTTCGTTTTTTACTGATAGAGAGCGTTGCTTTATTTTCATGAATAACGTATGTTAGTGCTGTACTTTGATGTTTGTCACGTGATATTGGTCAAATTGACGTTACTTCATAAACAAGTACCGCGTGTTTTTATTAAAGCTATCAGTTGTTGGTGGAGTGCAGTAACGAACATTTTCGACATACTTTACTTAAGGAAAAAAAGCAGCTGCGGCTCAGAAGAAATATCTGTTTTATGGCGCTGATTGCTTAACAGAGTGCACGTGTCCGAATTGGTATAAAAAATTCCGTTCTGGAGATTTTTCCCTCAAACATGAGCAACGTTCTGGTTGACTTACTAAAGTTGATTATGACCAAATCAAAGTAATTATCAAAGAGGATCCTCATATTCGAGAGATCATGAGAGAATCACTGGTGAGGAAAAATGGGTCCTGTATAGTAACATAATTCGACAACGATCAAGAAACAAACACGATGAACCAGCACCAACCACATCGAAAGTTAAAAAACAACAAAAAATCCTCATGCTGTCAGTTTGGTGAAATTACAAAGATGTTGTGTTTTTTGAGCTACTTCAAAGCAACCAAACGATCAATTCTAATGTTAACGGTCAACAATTAATGAAAATGGATGAAGCTATCAAAGAAAAGCGTCCAGAATTGTCAAATTGGAAAGGTTAATAATGCAAGGTCTCACACACTTTGAGAATTATTGGAGCTTGGCTGGGAAGTGATGCCACATCCCCCATTCAGCCCTGATCTAGCACCATCTGATTACCATTTATTTCAAAGTTTGCAGATTTCTTTGAATGGTGAAACTTTCACAAATGACAATGACATTCAATCGTACCTGGTTCATTTTTTTGCTGATAAGGACAAGGAATTTTATGATGAATTGAGCAAAATGGAAAATATGTAATTGATTAAAAACTATTCTTTGCTTTATTTTATACTACAAAACAGAAATTACTTTGTCGCCAATCCAATATGTTGTCTCGAAAATATTTGAAAAAATTTAAAAACTGGCCTTTAACTTCTACAAAATTTTAATGTATGTACATCGCTTTTTATTAAACTAAATCCTCAAATATAACATTCTCTTCCCCCGGGATGTAAGTAGCTCTTGTAAGCCATTTTCAAAATATGTTTTGGTGCATCGTAATTTCTTCTGAATTGACACCGTAAACTAGAAACAATTGTAGAAAATTGTGAGTTAAATATTTGAAATTTCTCTTTCGATCAATCTAGAAATCGTTGATTGACTAATTTGATTGGGAATTAGTGAGGTACTTGGAACAAAAATTTGTATTAGGTCGCTTAAATTTCGGAAAAATATTTGAGTTTGAGTGTATTTAATTTTCATCTATATATAAAATCGTTTTTTCCTCAATATTAAGTATTCATTTCAAACACTATATTTAGAGAGACTTATACATCCCGTTCCTTTTACGTATCCAGTTTTTTTAAATTTGGTTCAGATTTTTGAAATTGTAGAGTAGAGTGGAGTTATTATTCTGAGTAATACATCTTTACCTGTATTGTATATATTAACTTCAGGTTAATATTTACAAAAAACTGAAAGATCAAGTGAAGCTTACAACTTTTTTACGGTTCTCCTTGACAAAAGTTTTTACTTTCATCGTATATTCAAATATATTAACAAACAACAACTAAAAATATCTCAATTTTGAGTTAAAGTAGTTAATACGACCCTGTATTAAAATGTTTGTTGCTTGAATATAATTCAAATCGCGTCCAAAGGACTGTTCTTACTCATATAAAAGACGTGACTTGAAAGGTATTAACTATTTGTTCGAAACAAGTTCCCATCATTTAATATGACAACCAGAACTCTGTATTGTATTAAGTTGATATGAAACGCCATATATCAGATTTTAATTAACTCAAATTTTCCTATTACGAAATTCCTACAACTGGGAAATTTGAGCTTTCGATTGTTTTATATTGGCTATATTAGTTGATTGGCTAACTTAATCATTATTAAAAAACGCCAACCGATGAAATTTGTTCGAAATGTGGAATTTTATTAAAATCTACCACTATTGTTAGTGAATATTGTAAGTTTTCCGAATTATTTTTTGTTGCTTTCGTCTAAATAATTTCGAACGTTCTATTAAGGGCGCGGGGACAGAAAAATCCCTACAAATTGTAGGTTCGCTCAAATTCTCTTCTTCATTCTACATGTGTAGCTGCTCCTCGATCTTCAGAATATACGTTCCGATTCAAATTTCGCCAAAAACGATCAATTGACACATTAGGAACATTTCTAGACTATGAAATGCATTAATCTACATCTAACACTCTTTTTCACATGTTTTTGTGGGATTTCCAGAACTACAAATGTCGTTGAAGAGTTTCCACGAGAATATATCATCAACTATACATTTTCGACTTGAACTTTTTGTGTCTTTTGAAATATACTTCTGAATAAGTCGTTTCATTTTAATCAAAACTAAAATCTGATTCGTCATCGTTAATGATTTCAAAACCTTTAGCGGACGAAATCTCGTTGCCATTAATACTTCTAAATTTTGATTTTTTATTTAAATTTTTCTTCTCAGAGTATTTGATTGCCGATTTCATTGACTTTTTGATTATATTTTGGTTCTTTTAGAATGTTGTTTACATATTTCTTATCGATTTAGAATTTTCTGCCCAATTTGTGCAAACCGACCCGCAGTTTTCCATGAGCGGCTCTAGTCACAACTTTTTTTGTTGTTCTAACTAATCCTGACTTTTTTCTATCGAAATACCTATCTAATACGGGAAAGATCGTTTACGCTGAACGATCTTTCCAGATCTTGATTTTGTTCATAAAACTTGATAATTATTTTAATTTTCTTTTAAATTCTTCTAACAAAATCGTCATGGGACATTTGACAACTGACAAATTACGAAAAACAATTAATGACATTCTCGGTCAACGCCTACTTGCTAAGCTGTCTATATACGAATTTTCAATATCTCACCTTGTATGAATACAGTGTTGCTTGTAAATATTAAGTATTTTTCACATTTACATAATACTTGTTTCATCATAAAAAATGAGTGGAGCGATTTACTACGAATAAAAATTTATGTATATACATTGTAATAATCCGCGTAGTACTATTTATATTTATATATGAGTAATTAGATTTAGATTTACAAATAATTTGAAACAAGCCATAACTCGATAATTGAATTTGTTCAATTGACTCTTAATTGTATTAATAAATAAACAAAACGATAGCGTTTAACTGATTTAAATATTAATATTAACATTCTGTGACACATTTTTCATGGAAATTAAGATAGTTTCAGTCAAAAAATATTAATAAAATATACAATTATGGTTAATCGCGGTATTTGGGATACCATCCTAATAAAAGCTCCTAATTCTAAAATAGGAATTTCAACATGAACAGACCAGGTATTTTTGAGGGATGTTTTAAATTTGAATTTTGTAATTAGTAGGGTGAGCTGTACTTATATAATTACACCTGCGTTGCTAAAGAAACTTTTAAAGTATTCAAATCACTGCCAATTTAATTTTTTTATTTTATTATTAAAAATTGTTGTTTAGAAATTGTGAAGTTAAAAATATCTGATTCCAAGCTTTCTTTGAATCCACCGGAATTAGTTGAAGTAGCCAAGTAGCGTCACAAAAATTATTGCCAACTAAATAGCGGACAATTTACGAAACAACGTTTTCAAAATTCATGGAAAAGAAGTTGGATAAACAAACATGCATTGCTTTCTGGGAGACGGTGTCAATGACTAATTTTCGTAATTGGGACACAAACAAAAATCATCAATAGTATAATTTCGAACTAAATTAAATGCTACATTAGAAATAGCAGATTATCCAGAATATACCAGTTTAGAAATATTGCGTCAAATTTTATCAGCATGTGGTTTTAAGCACAAAAAACTAAATAAACGGATGGCCATAACCGACTCATCAAGGATAGTTCATTCGTATGACCCTCTTTACAACCCTTCATAAGTTAATCAAAGAACGACTCTAATTCAGACGATTCTGACTACCATTATTTGAAATTGAAATTTTTTTTTGTTTTATTTGCAAAGAATTTATTTCCCTTTATGGTTTTTGCTTTGAAATTACATTTTCCAGAAAAAAGTAGGGTACAAAAAGGGCTGAATTCCCGTCTGGTACCCTGTTTAAACCAAACGGCAGGTACAGATTTTTTTCTAAGTTCCAAGTAAGTTTTTATAATCTGTAATTGATATTAGAAGAACTATAATAAATTATTTGTATTATTAATCAATTCTGGTTAAATTTTGATAAGAGCAATGAATTGCTGTAATTGACAAAAAAATTCAAGTTGTAGATCATTCGAATATATTTTTACTAGAAATTTTAATCGCTTTTCTAATTCATCATTTACATTTTGAACGCGTAGAATTTAATTAGAGTATAAAATTATTAGAGTAAAAAATTAGTGTGTGGATTGAATTACACTAATTCATTCATTTTCTTGAAATTTCCAAAAAAATTTTGAAAAAAATGTAAATATTGCTTTTAAAATAAATGAACAAATTAGTAATTTTGCGGGATCCTACGCCTGGAGCTTCAGCCCCCGCTAGACCTTCCCTAAATCCCACGCTGATGCAATCTACATGAAATCATCAGAAATTTCTGCAATTTAATAGTTTTTTTATAAAAATAAAGAGCGAATAGGTTGTCGTTTTTTGAATTAAAAAATAAATATAATAATAATAATAATAATATTTTAAACAATTTGTGTATACCTTATAAAAGCTGTTTCATGTGAAAGTTTGAAAATTCTTCTATCTGTTTTACGTAGGAGATGTTTCGAAAATTTTTTATTTTGATTTTCATCAGAATAGTAATAATGAAAAATGAGAAACGAGAACCACAGCAAAAAACATTATGTTTATTAATTATACCTACATACAAAAAAATATAAATATAAACAGAATTTAACAGATTGCTTAAGGAACAAAGGCTTTAAATAATAGTTCTCCTTCTTCCTCTAGCTTATTTTGAAATATTAAAAAAAAGTGTTAACTGGTGTTTTAAAATTCAGAATATTAAATGTTCTATTTACTTGTGGTGGAGAAAATGTAATTTTGTATCTTAAATACCCACAATCTAAACGTAGACAAAAAGAAATTGGTTGGATTAAGGCGATTTTTGATATTCATATAATAGTCATTTGCTGGTATTTTTGTCTTAAAAATTCGTATCTGCTAAACACTCAAAATAATACAAATGTGCGTAAGTCTTAAAGCAGTGGTAAAGAAATAAGGAAAAAATAGAAATTATTAAAATTCTAGTTTTTCTGAAGTTCGAAAACTGAGTAATTAGCTTCAAATACACATGCTACATTTGGGAATTTATATGGTGAACCTAATTACATAGAAAACAAATTTTTAACACTTCTAACTTTTTTTTTCTTTTCCTTATTCGAAATTCAGAATTTTTTTCTGGTAGTTATATAAATCTTTCCACTATTTCAATTGAGGAAATCGAAACTGGATCTTAGGATACTATTGCATAATAATGTGTCGCTTTTTTGAACATATTTTTATAAATAAAAATAATAGATATAATTCCCCTGGGCTCTGCTGCTTACAAATTATTTTATCAGCAAATATTTATTTCCAGGGTGAAGAAAAAAGGTACAAAAAAACTTATAATGTCAAACATCTGATAACAATATAAATCTTCAGATGATTTAGTTTGAATTACTTTAAAAAGAGATACTTTTATAGCACCATAAAAAATTAATTACTGGAAAAGATTCTATCGAGAATATTCCATACAAATTTCCAAAATTCTCACGTTAATATGTATGAAGATTTTAACAAAAGTTTTGAAATATCTAGAGACTAAATAGCAGCAAAGTTTGAAAAATATTTTATTATTGAAATAAAAGGATAAAATAAAACAAAGCCAAAAAAATAAAATTTATTACATAAAGCGTGACACCGAACATGCAAACTTATTACCTTCAGACCCATAATATTAATCCATTTCAATAAAAAGTAAAATAAAAATAAACCACTTCTGTATTAACACATCACTAATACTAAACACCAACTCCTAATTAAGTTCACTTATTATTACTAAGGTTCAGTATAAGTCCAAATTATTCGTTTTTATAGCGTGTATCCTGAACAGGACTAGACACTGTGTCCTTACTCTACGGATGATACCGAAGAAGTGAAGGCGTCTAGCTAAGACATGGGTTTAAGGCGCTCCTTGGGATAAAGAAGGCGTCGTAGAACGACGCCGACGGCCGACTGACACAAGACGTCGTAGGGGAAGAACGCGCGCCGACGCTCGGGCCCTTTTCCCCCCTCGGACACGCCTCCTAGGAGGGGAGGTGGGTAATTAAGTGATATTTTTAAGTATCTCCTAAGATTTTAAAAGAAATATTCCCGTTGTTTATTAAAACTGTGTTTTTATAACGATTTGCGACCCTTTGCGAATTATATAGGAGGGTAGATTATTTTTTCATCTCTAAAAACATCTTATCGAATAGAAACTCTAATTAAATTAGATTTTGATTAGATATTGTTTCGAATAGTTGATTTTGCAACTGTTTCGAATTTTTTCAAAAATTTACTTTACTTACTATTCAAATCTTTTATAACTCAAAACTACTTTTTTGAAGCATTAATAGTTTTTTCAAAAGTTACTACAAAAACTTGATCAAGGTTTTTACAACGATTTGAAATTTTTGATATTATTACAATCAAAAACAATTTTCGTCTGGAAAAAACTTTCAAAATAAAAACTATGTTTTCTAAAAGATTCCTCTACATATTTTAAGAATTTTTAAACAAAGAAATTATATCTATCCACTAAAAAATGTATAAACTTATAAAATAGAAGTTTCAATTGAGTTTTATGTTAAATTACTTCCAATATTTTCAAAAGAAAGCTCGATTCAAAAGTTTTGAAAAATATTTTTCACTTTCTCGTAAAACGTAGGAAACAATTATGAACGCTACTACGAGAATGGTTTTTCATTTTAAAAAAATCAGTTTCAACATCAATAATTGAACAGATAAATTATTTTCGAATTGAAAACTCCTCCAATCAAGATTCTAAGCATCGATACAAAATTGCGGTTGTAGCTTAACAAAACTTTCATAGGCACAACTTTCAATTTTTCTATTGTGTTCGTATCTGACCTGGGCAATCTGGGCATTACAAAGAGTTGAATCAACATAGAGTTCGAACAGATAATACTCAAGATCACGGTTCACTTGTTCTCTATTTTAGAGTTAAATAGAGACGAATTGAGGCGGAAGATGGAAAAATTTTATTCAACGCAAATATGAAAAATTTCCCTTAGGAAAAAAATATTATTAAATGGAAAAATCAAGAGATTCGTGCATAGAAATTAAAACAGATGAATTTCGAAATTTGATGATATGAATTAAAAAAAAAATGAGATAAGTCATATATAATAAAAAAAACTTAATTCTAGGGAGAAATTTTCAGAAAACTTGAAACAAAATTACATGCAAAACTTCGAATCGAATTCAACTTTTTTCTTATCACTTGATTTAATCGCACTACACTTTTTTATATGATATTTAGTCCGAACTGTCTTCTGAATGGGAGTCCTCGTAGCACTTTTTTTTCAAACTTTTTAATTTTTTTTCTAATGCGCAGTCCACTATAAGTAGTATAAATTTGCCGGTAACTTTCACTTACATCTATGATTTTAGCAACTGAAATGAAAACTTCCAAACAAAATTTAAAAGGAACAAGCAACGTCGATTTTTGTAACAAATCCCCACTTACCTCAAAGTAATATCCTTAAGAATTAAAAAAGTCGAATGCACATACTGTAGGAATTATGTAGGAATCATAACACTTGGGGAACATGGCAATGAATGTTCTTCTTGTGGGATACTATCAGGCATTATCAAGGAGTGGGGAGACGCATGAGCAAGTCGCGTCGGGACGCCAAGGATGCCGGTCGGTGGCGCCCTCACACATCCTTTGGCGCCGGAGAGAACTTTCGACGCAGCTTTTTTGCACGCATATACGGTGAAAGAGGATTTCGGAGGGACCTCGCTTCGGTGGACTGAGCGGCAGCAACACGGGTTGCTTTCTGGATATTTCAAAGAGTCAAATTGACCAGTTTATAAAATGACAAAATAAATAATAATAACACTATATAAAATTTTTTTTTTAAATTATTTCCTCTCAATGCGAAAATTCAATGGATGAAATTGACATAAATTTACTGATGATTCTCTATCATTAAACAGAATAATTCTGGTCATAGTAAAAATAGAATTATTGCTCAAGGGATTAATACCTAAAATATCAGGTAATAACTGTGCAAATACGTACGATTTCATTGAACATTCTATATAAAACATATCAATCTACTTCGTAATTGACGCCCGTCGAAGCATCTAGTCAAAATATCTGGGAACGCATCACTTGATTGAAAATAAATAACCACTCAGGGATATTTGAATTTCAATAGTCTGACATAAAAAAACTTCATCGTATACTATAAGAATGGTCCTAAAAGTAACTGGCCCAACAAAAATTTTGAACACCGTTCCATTTTTCCAAGTATGGGAACAGAAAATAATCCGAGGGGTATAAATCGGGCGAAAAGGTTGCATGATTTTGCAATTCAAAGTTTAATTCATTAATTTTGGGTTATGTAATTTCTAGTGTGAGTTGGTGCATTGTCTTGATGAAAACAACACTTTCTTCTCAGCCAAATGTGGCCGTTTTTGCTTGATTTCTCTGCTCAAATATTGTGATAAGTTCGCATAATCTAAGAATTTCAGTATATGGTCTAAGAGGTCATTAAACTTTTTCAAAGTGAATCTAAAACTTCAACACTTTATATATATGAAAATTTATAGCAGTAGTAGACATTGCTAAAAATTAGCATTCAAACATTGGTAAGACATGTAGCATATTTTCGTCTTCAGGTCTTACAACAGATCCAAAGTAAATCATTTCATTGCAGAATACCCACAACAAAAACCTAAACAGTTCAGATCCGGTAATCTAGTAGTTCCTATTTGTTAGACTATCTCCAATTTTATTTTAATTAAATTAGATTTAATTAAAATTAAATTATACTAATTCACTTTACTGTTTGTTAGTTTTGAATAATATGTAGAAAACACGAACATCAATTTTTATATATGTTTATATATGGTTTTGTTAAAATTTGTCACGATGGATTGATTTATATCCTGTTTTTTTAGGACTGGGAGAATTAAATGTAAAGAAGGCCACATGGTGTCTTGCAGCCTAACGAAATAAATATATGGTTTGTCAATTTCCAAAAGCAATTTGACTCGACATCTGCACGGACCTCGTTATTCTTTCTTGACCATTAGAATTTAATTCAAGTATATGGCGACTTAATGGGCCCTTAAACTAGAACTTGGTTAACCAAGACGGAGATGGACATCGGGAGCATATCCAATTAAAACAATCGATATCTAACACCATCGCACAGTTGTAGACCAATAAAATAAGAATTTAAATTACCATACGAAAGACACTGCGTTCATAGTTAAAAAATGCTAAATTTAAAACAATGTTAGTAATTAATAAAAGAAAAATGTTAATGACTATATTGTTTGCCTATTTTCTAGGTTTTAGTTGTTTTTCTCTTAACTCTAATACACTAAAAATTAAATTTATGAACTAAATTATCGGCACATAAAAACATTTTAGTTCGAGCTGACCGTCAACTAAATCCTCACATTTGAACAACATCCCAGTGGTAGACCACCTACTTTATTTGCCGGATCTTGTACCGTGCGACTTCCACCTTTTTACCAATCACCAGTCTCGTTATTTAACAGCCACACCTCGTATGTACACACTATCATAAGTCGAAACAAGTAGTTATGGTTGTTTTCTTCTGCATTCACTTAACTATAATATAGCTGACTAATTTCTTTTTTTGTTTGTTAGATTATAATAACTGTCATCATATACTAATGAATCGGACTAGCTTTTGAGTAAACTACTGAATTAATTATAGATTCTAGATAGATTCTGAAATGCAAAAAAATCTTGTAGTTGCGAAAATTACAGGGTTTATTCAAAAATGCATCCATTCAGAAAATACTAGAAAAATTGCACTGTAGAATTTTTTTCTACAGCTGTTCATATTAATTTTCAATCAATTTCTTTTGACAATCACTTTTGAACAGTTATCATCAGTAGATCAAGCTAGCATTACAGAATAAAAAAAATTTTTCTCTAGTTTCAACGAAAATATCGTCCAAAATGATGAAAAAACAATTTTGTAAAATGTTGGTTCTTATCAAAATGCATCGTTTTAATTTCCTGTTTAAATTACAGGGGATTTTTTTTGGAATTTCAGTGTATTTCAACGAAATATTTTGTAGTAAAAAGGAATAGATATTTTTGTAAGAAATTAAACGGCCTACAAAAAAGGTCTGAAATAATTTTTCGCTAAATCAACTCAATTAAGAGTTATCCGCAGTTAAAGTTCAATATAAGATGACTTTTACAATATTTCATAGTTTTATACAAAAAAATGTCTTAAAAAAATAAAACGACACTTTATTTCCCAAATTTATTGAAAAACAATTATGTTTATACAGCATGATTCGAATAAAAGCGTTAAAAACTGATTTCAAATAAGAAATTATGAAATAATAGATATAATCGCATCAAGAAACTTTAAGGTGTTTCCGACTACATTGAAATCAGTTTTCAACGATTTTATTCGAATTGTGTAATAAAACATAAGTTTTAAGTTTAAGAAATAAAATGAGAAAAATCACGAAAAATGTTGTTTCATGTCTTAAGACATGGAAGATTGTAAAAGTCATCATTTTATTTTAAGTTGAACATTAACTGCGACTAATTTTTAACCAAGTTGACTTTAATTTTTTTCAGACATTTTTTGTAGGCCGCTTAGTTTCATACAAAAATTAAAATTTGTTTCTCCTGCTCAATAATTCGTTGAAATACATTATTATTCCAAAAAAAATCTCGTGTAATTTGAGAAAAAATAAATCACGATGCAAGTTATTTTGGCCCACCCTAGTGTATAGTGCAGTCAAAATTTTTGAAAATGATGCACTTTTAAGTCTACTGGCTTGATGGGCACTTTTTTTCTACAGTTGGAGTCATATGCAACTTCTAACATCATGAAAGTACATCGTATGGGTTTTTATGACTAGTGCTGTCTTTTTTCGGGAAAAGCACACTACGCATACAGGTGCGAAAATTTTGAAATAATAACTTCTAAGCAACTTAATAGTTTCATTCATTGGTACTACAGGATTTTCGTCATCATCTTCCGCTAATGTCACTTTTTTCGGGTTGGTACAAATATCACTGCGGGTGAAAACCCCCGTGCGATAACCACAGCCAGTTTCATGGCCTCACTACGAAGAATCTTGAGGATGCACTCAGGCACAGGTGGATCTACCGATGGCGCAGGGATTAAGCAATCACTTTTCGTCTCCCACCCGAATTTGGTAGATCAGGTCTCTCTTCAAACCCCTTTTTATGCCCTCTTCGTGTAAGTGAACAAACAAAGGACTGAGTATAGCTCCAAGGTATTTCTCTTTGGCATCATGTTTCTTGTTGTTTTTCCCGAAAAATTTTGACAGAAATAATCATAAAAACACATAAGATGTACTATCATGATGTAAGAAGCTGTATACGATTTCAACTGCAGAAGAACAAACAAAAAAATGTGCCCGTTTGGCTAGCAAACTCAAAAAAGCACAATTTTCAGAAATTTTGATAGCTCTAACCACGTACCTGTCGCCAAATTACTGATCTAAACATAACCAATGAAAATAACCGGTTTAAAATAGTTGTCAGACGAAATTATTTAGACAGTTTTGACAGCTCTGAAAAAAAAATTGTGCATTGAAATTTTTCTAATTTTGGGATTTTATGAAAGAGCTTGAAATTCTGAACAAACCCTGTAATTTTTTTTTATATTTTAGCTAAAATTTTTGCGGTAAATATAGAGAGTATGTATACTGAACACACTGTTTACACTAACACTACACCAACACTCATAATTACATTGTCGGACGCGCCTTTCGATAACCAAGTTTTCGTCTTCAGAAACATATACTAAAATCTGATGACTGTCTTATACTAAATTTTCTCAGCAAAAAAAGCTCTGGAGAAAATTAATTCCAGCGGAAAAACCTCCTTGGTGGGAATCTTCACATCAATTTTCGCGTGAGTAGTTTTTCGGTAAGAAAATTTAGTATAAAATGGGTCATTAGATTTCAGTTTACCTTCAGCCTCTGAAGACGATAATTTTGTTATCGAAACGAGCGTCAGACAGTGTAATTGTGAGTGTTGGTGTAGTGGTGGTGTACTCAGTATGAATATCGCCAAGGGTTCCAGAAATTCCAACTTAGTAATGAGGAGTATTTGAGAACAAAATGAAAATTCTCAAAAAAATCATTGAATTATTTCCTCATATTTTATTAGTACCATCTGTAAATCAGTGAAAAGATCATATTTTGTAAACATGTGTCAGCATTTAATATAAAAATAAGATTACTATAAACACTTGGTAATTAATTGTAGTTAATTCGTTTGTGAAAGTAATTCTGTTTATTTAACTTTCAAAAATATTGTAATTTTGAGGTCAATAAATTTTCGGACATCGAAAATATAACTGGCGCAGTCAGTAGGATTCGGGCCGTCGTGATTTTTTACGCTTAGTGCGGTAAAATACTCGACAAGTATCTCAATACTACAGAACGAAATCTACGTCGAGGGACAGGACTTCAAATTACTGTAAGTGCCAAGTCTCTTATTCCTTTTAATTTATCCTTATCAAATTATTGAGTAAAGGAGTGATAATTCATTAATTTTGAAAATTGAAATTTTTATGAACGATTTAGAAAATTTATCATATAGATTTAATAAGTTAAATATAAGAGATAATCCAGATCATCTGAAAATGGCTACTTCGAACCTCAAAAATATTAACTGGGAATTATTTAAATTAAAATTCGAAAATATAACTTGAGTTTCAAATAAAAAGTGAAAATGATTTAAAATGAGTTATTGATGAACGCTCGCCAAATCAAATCATATATATAAATACTCGTTACATAATTAATAAAAAGTAAAATTTTTATAGCCATCAAATGAATAACAGTATAAAAAAAGTATAATTGAAAAACGAATTAATAGGTGTCAGTGGAGCGGTCGGTTGAATCGAAAAAAAAAACGCTGTTGCACTTTTTTATTTTTTATGGAAGTGTACGGGCCACCTGTTGTTGCTTTTCCAGCTATTAATAGAAATCAATAGATTTGTCTCATTTAGTAATCAACGACGACTTCACTTCCGGTAACCCACATGAATACCGAGATGAATTTGATAACGCATAAATGCATTTTGATCGTAGTCGTGGCTGTGTTTGTGCGTAACGAAGAACAGGGCCGGGATTAGGAACAAATATCTAATTCTAAAAGAAAACATTTTTATAAGAAAGAAATAAATTGAGTATCGAGCTATCATTGAATACACAATACTCCGCCTCAAATTATGGGCAGCTATATCCGAAAAGTCCACAAATGGTATTGGACTACCGTTGAATTGAGTTGAGGTTAGAGAGATGGAAGTATCCGATGGAAGAGTCCATTGGTATATCAAAACTGATATATCAGAGTCCTCATAGCTTTTCAGCCACTCTGCATCTCAATTTTCTGCTTCTGAAATTCATAGACTCTTAGGATTTTTTGTGTCCCACTTCCCAAAGTATTGGTACTATTCCTTTCAAACCATTTGATAAAATGAGAAAGACAGAGTAAAAGCTCTGCTGTTTCTATGGCTCGCTAAGAGAATCTGTTACCCTCTGACATGCCTATCAGCTTAAGGTTAAATTTGACGTGGCAGTGACCTGTCAGAAGCCCAACCACCGATTTCATCTCGTTTCTGGTCATCATAAGAAGCTCTTTAGACTTGATATCGTTATGGATGGTCTTATGCTTAGAGTTTTTGTCCGATGAGACTCCATATGATTCTTTAGCTATCCGTTCAGTTATTTATTGATGAGACATCTCATAAGGCCACAGTACAGCTCTAGTCCTTTCTTTGGCAATGCTGTTCTCATTGCCTGGTATATCCTGGTAGCGTGGTGACCAAGTTACTTTCTTTCTGTTAGCTAGTACTCCACGCTAGTATGGACGAGCACTAAATAGTTTTGATTACCTTCAAGTTCCGTCATTGGTTTATTGCTAGCAACTTGAGTAGTATAGGTCCACAAATATCTAATCCATATTCTTACTTCTAACCATCTGTATAATAGAAAGATGCATTCCGAGCTTTATCAACAAATGATTGGAGGTCATTATTTACCACTTCCCATCGTCCATCATGCTGCCAATTTGGTCCATCGGTTTCTAGCTTTTTCAAGAATTCTTAGGTGACTTGTTAGAACATCAACTTTTCTGTTTATATTAGTTTATGGGTTTCGCTAAATGCCTTTTTTCCACTATAAGGTGTACGTGAAGAGGAAGCATTGCTTCTGTGATACCTAGATAGATCAACCAGAATTTTGTTTAGTTTCTAGCTGTTGTTTGTGCGAGAGCTTATGTTAATCGCTACCCTGGCTTTTGGGAATTTAGTCGCTATGGAGCTCTCCTAGAACGTTCGAAAACGTAGACAGTGTTCGTGACGAGCTTGACTTGAGGGAACGGTTTATATTTGAACGATGTGGTTTTTAAGAAATAAATTTCCAAGTAATTATTTTTAACTTGTAGCAAATATTTTTTCACTAAACTATTTACTTTCCTTAAAATTGTTTTTATAAATGTGAACTTTCTTTAAGACACCTTGTGTAAAATATACAAATAAACAATTTATCAAAAAGGAGCAGATTGTTTTTGATTTATACTTTTGTAAATAATTCTGTAGTATACTAAACAATCACTAAATGAATTTTTATTTTTATCAGAAATACAGGATAAACAAATTCCTTTAATATACGTTGAAAACCATTTTGTAACCGTCAAACAAACTATTTCTGTTCGAACAAATGCGTAATTGAAAAACAACAATTTTCAAACAGTTAAGCTTTTATTGACATTGGGCGCTTTCGTATACAGCTGTAATAATTATAATAAATTCATTCCTGTATTGGGATGGAAAGTAAATAAGTTTCGAATGTATTTCTCTACAATTCCCGCTCGTACGTCAAATATGAAACATCATTTTTCCGGTCAAAAATGAAAAGCTCCACGATAAAATACTGAAATTTTGATCTGTTCAATACGCTGTTAGTTTATACTCGATTCCTCCAATTTTTTTTACAAAAAGTAATCACATTACCAACGACGAAGTACTAAAACGCATTGGTCGCAAAAGAAAGCTGACAATTAAGACAATTAGACAATTATTAAACAGAAATCTAAACCTCCACATCAGAGTAGGAACCTGAATTAATAAAAAAAAATTGAAGCATTTGAGATGTGGCTTATAGACGCATCATGAAGATACATTGGATTGACAGAATCACCAACGGTGAAGTACTAAGACGCATTGGTCGCAACAGAAAGCTGTTGACAGAGGCGCATTTAAAAAGTGGTCACCAACCTTCAATTAGAAGACGGCATGAGAAGAAGAAGTCTCCAATTTCATCTATAAATTTAAAGCGAATTTTATACCCTTTTTATTGTTTTGTAATGGAATAAATTATGACTATTACTCCTTCCATAGCAGTACCATTCACCAAGGAAAATTTTCAACCTGACGCCGAATGGGTACAGATCTACTAGTAAAAAACCACCACCACAACAGCATTTCTTATCATAATTCGAATCCAAACTACGAACACGTTCACATAAGACATAACTAGTTAACGTTAAGTTATAAAAAACCTCATAAATCTAAAAAGAGAAGAATTAAACAATGCAAAGATGAAGAAGAAGAATGGTACGTAAACTTTATTGTTTCACAAAATATTCTCCATGTGTTTGAACCAATTGTCGAAGCATTTTTTTCATTCCGATTGAGGTACTTCCAAAATGCATCAACCGCTTCTTCAGGTGTAAAAAACGTTAACCTCGTAATTTATTTTTAATCTGCAGGAATAAGAGGAAATCATTGGGTGCTAGATGAGGACTGTACGGTGGATGACCCATCAATTCGATGGGTCGACATTTTTGTTTGAGCTGATATTTGAGAGCTCGCGTTATCGTGGTGGAGATTGATTCATGCCGGTGTACCATTCAGAATTGACTTTCCTACGTTCTTCTGGTGGAACGATGACGACAACTTCGGCTATTTCGAGAAATCAGGAGACCATTTGCTTCGAAGTGAACAACTTTAGTTGGATTTAGCTCGTTTTGAAAGACCCATACAGTCGATTATTGCTTAGCTTAGTGTTCATATGCATAGATCGATGATTCGTCGACTGTCACGATCTTATAGACGTCTTTTGATGTCTCGTAATTGAATTTTTCTAGCATTTCTTCCCAACAATTGTCACGAGCTCGTTTAGAGCGATTGTCAAATTAGGCAGTACCCAACGCCAACTAATCTTTTTGACAGTCAAATGTTCATGAGTGGACCTAATGCCCAAATATGCTTTAATCTCATGGTATGTCACATGACAATCTTGCAATATCAGTTTACGTACAGCATCGATGTTTTCTGGCACAACAACCGATTTTGAGCAACCATCAAGGAATCCGAAAGGTTATTCGACGAGCGCACAAGGAAATTTGATCTGCCGAAGTGCGTCCTAGAGATGGGCAGCTTTTTAATTTAAAAATGGTTAGGTTAGGTTAGTTTAGGTTAGTTTAGGTTAGCTTAGGTTAGCTTAGGTTAGTTTAGGTTAGTTTAGGTAAGTTTAGGTTAGTTTAGGTTAGTTTAGGTTAGTTTAGGTAAGTTTAGGTTAGTTTAGGTTAGTTTAGGTTAGTTTAGGTTAGTTTAGGTTAGTTTAGGTTAGTTTAGGTTAGTTTAGGTTAGTTTAGGTTAGTTTAGGTTAGTTTAGGTAAGTTTAGGTTAGTTTAGGTTAGTTTAGGTTAGTTTAGGTTAGTTTAGGTTAGTTTAGGTTAGTTTAGGTTAGTTTAGGTTAGTTTAGGTTAGTTTAGGTTAGTTTAGGTTAGTTTAGGTTAGTTTAGGTTAGTTTAGGTTAGTTTAGGTTAGTTTAGGTTAGTTTAGGTTAGTTTAGGTTAGTTTAGGTTAGTTTAGGTTAGTTTAGGTTAGTTTAGGTTAGTTTAGGTTAGTTTAGGTTAGTTTAGGTTAGTTTAGGTTAGTTTAGGTTAGTTTAGGTTAGTTTAGGTTAGTTTAGGTTAGTTTAGGTTAGTTTAGGTTAGTTTAGGTTAGTTTAGGTTAGTTTAGGTTAGTTTAGGTTAGTTTAGGTTAGTTTAGGTTAGTTTAGGTTAGTTTAGGTTAGTTTAGGTTAGTTTAGGTTAGTTTAGGTTAGTTTAGGTTAGTTTAGGTTAGTTTAGGTTAGTTTAGGTTAGTTTAGGTTAGTTTAGGTTAGTTTAGGTTAGTTTAGGTTAGTTTAGGTTAGTTTAGGTTAGTTTAGGTTAGTTTAGGTTAGTTTAGGTTAGTTTAGGTTAGTTTAGGTTAGTTTAGGTTAGTTTAGGTTAGTTTAGGTTAGTTTAGGTTAGTTTAGGTTAGTTTAGGTTAGTTTAGGTTAGTTTAGGTTAGTTTAGGTTAGTTTAGGTTAGTTTAGGTTAGTTTAGGTTAGTTTAGGTTAGTTTAGGTTAGTTTAGGTTAGTTTAGGTTAGTTTAGGTTAGTTTAGGTTAGTTTAGGTTAGTTTGGGTTAGTTTAGGTTAGTTTGGGTTAGTTTAGGTTAGTTTAGGTTAGTTTAGGTTATGAAGATCTTGCAATATCAGTTTATGTACAGCATCGATGTTTTTTGGCCCAACAGCCGATTTTTAATAACCTTCACGAAATTCATCCTAGAATAGAAGAAGTGCGACCAGATTGAATTTGGAAAACAAGCTAAATACAGTGAATCGAGATGGTGTTTTATAGCCAAAAGTCAAAGCGAGTTGATCAGTGCACTGCTGTTTGTTCAATTCACGTAGAAATTCATAAAAAATTATCGCACTAAAATATCTGTTTCTTGTCAAATATGAACGTTTAACGTATCTATAAAAACTCAAATATCACTTGTTCTGGGCACTTTCACTATTAAAAATGTCAAACTTTATTATGTCAATATCAGATTTGACATATTCACATCAGTGTTACCATATCTCATGAATTAAGTAGCAGTAAATAGATGAAATGTCAAGAGAAATAATTAAGTTTATTTCCACTAGTTGTCGTTATATGTCTCATAAAAATCATTATTACAATTGAAATAAAACTATTTTTCATTATAAATTATGAGAAATAACTCGTTTTCTCACCATATTATTCACAAGCATCCCCTAAGTCCTGCAGAGGAAACCAATCCTACATAAGGACACTATCTATCATAAAATACAATAAAATCAATAAAAATGTTTTTCTACGCAATTCTTGAACATACGTTAAAATTTTTCTTGAAAGAAAAAAGGTTTTATATGGTTCCAGCTTCCGTGGGTATATTGTGTATTTTAAATTTCTATAGAAACATATACATATTTGTCATTTAATATATAAAAAATTTTATTAATTTGAAATATTAAACTATTTTTGTTGAACCCTGTATACGACAAAAGTATAATTTGAGATCTTTTGATTCCCTCTATTCGTTTTTGGTGTTGTTATGAAGCAAATTTCTTTATAAACCCTTTATTATCCGTATCCAACACTGATTGTTTTAACAAATAAATTTCAATACTTACCAAATCCAAATAATATCACGTGGAATTGAAACTTAAATTATGTATTTTTTAAAAATTATTGCACATCGTTACTCTTTAAAACCTATCATAAATTCTATTAGCACATAATCAGACTTATTAGTTTTTTCTAAGACAACTAAACTACAACTACCCTTTAAATTTCCTTTTGATAGCGTCTTTTCTTACTCCCCACTTTTTAACGGTCGAAAATTCCATATGTCATTGGTAAGATAAGGCACGCGACCGTTAGAAGATGTTTTCCTTGAGTGATTTCTGCCTTGTGCCTTACCATGGTCTGTTGATTACGTAATTTGCTTCATCCCTAACATGTAAGATACAGTGATACATAATTGTAGATTAAATCGTGCGCAGAACGTTTGTATTTTTATATATGCTATTAATATTGTGATTTAATTTTCCAAACTTAACTATAATATAACCGTCTTAGATCAGTAATTTAATGAAATTTACAACGGAAAACGCGGAAAAAATTAAATCAATTATACTATTTGACAAAATATTTGTTCTGTTCGCCAGATTTAGCCCTCTCGGATTACTTTATGTTTCCAGACTTGGTGGTAAAAAATTTTTCAACAATGAAGAGTAGATGGCGGCAGTTAATTTTTGGCTTGACGATTCCTATTGGGTATCAAACTTGTTGGGAAAAGTGTACGGGGCTAAGAAGAGATTAAGTTTTCCAAAATTTTTGTGTTTCCTTTGTTCGGCCAGGTACTTCTTAGACCTTCCTCGTACAGTCTTTCGGATAGTTCATAAGTTTCTTTTGGCCTTCTTCCAGTAGCTTCTTTAGTGAATGTGGCATGTCATACAGTCAGATAAGAAGTATTCCACAGTTTCACTTCTTCAGTACACATTTCACACATTTATTTATGTTTTCCCGCTAGTAGATAGTATGATACGAGTATGACCGATTTGAATACGGAAAAGGATTATTTGTTCACTTTATGTCGTGATAGTTGGTAACAGCCTCGTAGAATTTGGTTCGCTGTTACTTTTCGACATTTTTCTTGGAATCTGCTCTAACAAACTGCTTTGAAATCAGTATATACAATGACGAATATTCTGATGTGGGTTGCCGACTCCGGGTGACAGAAATCTGAATCCAAGCTCTTATCAAATCCACGCTGTAGTGGAATCTGAACTGCATGTAAGAAAATACCCTCTCGACATAGGGGTTACAAGGAGGGATACTCTAACCATATTTATCTTGAACTGTCAAAGTTGAACTCTTGCTAAATTTACAAAAAACTGGGTTTGCAATAAAATGGTTATCGAATAGATGATCTATGGAGATTTTTCTCTGAATGACCAGTGCAGTGGCAACTTCTGAAAGACATATCCTCTATCATGGAGAGTTAAGACGTTGTCATAAAGAAAAAACTTCTATATCTGCTTGATTCTTGGCCATCATCTACCAAAGAGAAGAATACGAAACAAGAGCAGGATAAAATTATCAAATCTCTGGGCCTGGACCTTCCAAAGCTGAATTGGTTAAAAATTTCTTTTTAAAACTGCAGATTATTGGATTTCTTGTACTTGATATTACAGATTTAGCATCCGAGATGCTCAGATATTGCTTTCAAATGCACCTGATACCTTTCAAAACCCTTAATATAATAGGATTGGAAAGAATAGTTAACAGGGTTTATAAATCCAACGATATCTTAAAACAATTGTCGGGCAATCCTAAGAATAAAATACCAAATTTGGTTATATATATGAAATTAGTTGTGGTGATTGTGACAGAATGAATATTGGGCAAACTAAGAGATTCGTTGTCAGGTTTAAAGTGCACATAGCTCATTTAAAGCATGGACGAGTCAGTAGAAAAACACGCAGTAGTCTCCAAAAGTAATATTCTGGCCTGACATATCAAAACGCTTCAAGATATTTATGACAGTGCCAAAAAATCAAATATCTTTGAGCATGATGGACAAGAGAACCGTTGGCCCCTGTTACCAAGTTCCAATACACACGTCAATTGATTGAATAAACATTTTTTTTAATAGTAGCAATTGCTACAAAAATTCTTTCGTCGTTTTCTTTGTTCATACCTCGTGGAGTCATATAAAAATAAATGTACGTAAACAGTACTTTCGCCAAAATTATTTCACAATGTATATCTAATTTATGATGCAACGATCAGTTGATTAATAATATCTGAAACTCAAACTATCAATTTGTTGTGGCACGTGTCTGTTACCCCGGCAAATCGTTCCGGAATTGTAACTCAGACTTCCGGAATTACATAATCAAAGGGTCTTAACTTACGGTCTAACGTCTTTAAGACGTCGTCGAAATGTTCTCAGTCATACAAGATGGTGGAAATTATGTGCTGAATTGTTATATAAATTATTAATATTATAAAATTATCAAAAATCTAGGTTATAGTTAGTGGTTTTCATAATAATCCACGAGTGTTAAATATGGTGATTATTATTTCCTTACCATATTTTGAAGCTTTATTTTCTGACTTTTATTGTAGATGCATGAGTTGACCTTTAATCTGAATGAACTTGATTCACATTTCATAGGTGATATTCAACGTTACATAATTTTTTTTCTGATAAAAGTTATTAGTTTTTGTAACTGAGTTGTGAATGATTTGCCTTGCTCCAGTCGGCTTATCACTGACCATTAACTATCAAACAATTTGGAATCATCTGAGAAAGACTAAAGATACAGACACTGAAAAGATTTCTATTACTTTTTAATTTTTAGTCTGTTTTCATTGATTTTCATTTGGATAAGAAGTCGAAACGTCAATTTTAACCTGTTTTTGAAATTAATTTTCGGTAGTAGTAGCTTAAGCGAAAGCTTGTTGCTTAGAAACTATAAGTCTATAAGCAACAAGCTTGAGAAAGTAGTTATTCGGATAGAAAATTTTTTGCTGATTATAGAAAAAATACAGAGCATAAACAAATAATAGAAAAATAATTAGAAAGTTAAGTGAAGACCCAGACGTGTTAGTTTCTACAACTGTTGAAGATGGATGTATTCCCAATACGCATGCTGTTAATAATTTGATAATGACGTTCTTCGTTAATATTCAAGTAGGGTTTTATTAAGTTGCCACGAATTATGAAATTACCTGCATCGGCAATTATTGGCATGTACAGGGTGAAAACTATTTGTATATGGCAAAATACTCATAGTAAAATCATGAAAATTTCTACGTATGGGTTTTCGGACACGATCTTTTCAACTAAAATATTTTCAAAGATGGCCAAATTCCGGTTCTACCGGAAGTCGACATGCTTCCCTGCACCTTTCTCTTGAGAAACGTTGCCGTAAATGCATTGATCAAGATGGGCATTAATTTGAGCACTTGCAGTAATTTTTTCTTTCAATAATTTCCTTTTGACGATGCATTTTTTCTCTTAATACAAATTTGTTCCCTGACTGCTGACGTCTGTATTTGTATATATAAATTTGGGGATAGAGGCTTCATCTTTTGTGCAAAAAAATCACTACCACGCTTTCTAATACTATGTGGAGAGGATGTTGAAGATTTGGAATCAATTCTAGTGCAGCTGTCAGGCAAGATTTCATGGCTCCAGTTGCACATAAGCAAAAATTTCAAGCTCTACCAGGTGTAATGCTCTGGAGCTCCTTAGTGTTTCATACTTCGAGAGAATGTGGATAGAGGATTCGTCCTCTGTGCAACAAAATCTGCACGCCGCATTATCTGCTAGGTCTATCGTCTTCGGGTGTTTTTTGAGGTGAAACTACCCCGATGGGACTTCTGTTATATAGATTGTTATTTCTTGATGTGATACATTCAGCAGATCTACTCTGGTTATAGTTTTCCAGAAGAATCCTTACCTGTCTCAGCCATTGTAAGTTCCCCCAATACTTAGTTTTGCTCTTATGTACCTTCTTTTCCAGTGCTTTTTCCATTGCTCTGTAGCTGATACCACAGAAGTGGTTAGGTCCCATGAAGGGCTTGTCTAGCTCGTTCGATTTTTTTAGGCAATCCCAAACGACTTTGGACTTTATGATATTGGATCTTAGACCTATAATGGACACCATGATAATCCTGTTTGCGATAGATCCTCTCTATATTGAACCGAACACATTTTTTAATTGCATTAATTTCTGCTTGGTACGCTGCCCAGACTATTAGAGTGTTCGGTTGTGGGATCCTATATTCCTAGTCCAGTTCCGTCTTGTGTTTTTGATCCAACCATTTAATGGCATTTCTTGTATGGTGTTTTGATTCCATTTGCTTTCAAAGTTTATTATTGATGTTAAGTTTTTCTCAAAGCTAAACTTTTTCCATGCAACGTCTTAAGGCATGTCCAGGTCTGGTTGTTTAGGAACGGGTTTTATTTGATGGTTCCGTCTCTGACGTCTGTATAACGAGGGAATGAAATGTTGATATTGGATCAGGCCCAACGTTTCGTAGTTACAGAAATTGTTAAAAAAATCAAAATCATCCCTACAAGAAATATAATGATGAAAATGATTATAGTTTGTGGGAAAATTTTCAGGTAATCTTCGTAAATAATATATATTCAAAAACTAAGTAAGAATCTGAAAAAACTTTTTGACCACCCGAAACAATATGTAGGTAACGATTAACAAAAAAATGATTTTTTTATTGAATAAAAGCGGATTGAAACCATTTATGAAGCCGCTTAAAAACGTATTTAATTAGCAATTAAAAACTTTCCGAATATCCATTAGGCGAGTTTTATCTTAGTTGGTGGGCAAATGAAATTTAATAGCTGAAATATTTCAAAGTATTAAGAGAAATAATTCAAGAATTACTTATACTAATGCCACACATACGAACAACAATGAAAATTAATGGCAGCGGTCTCGGTGCTGGTGTTAATTAACAGGAGAAAGACACTGTTTTTATAATTACCATACGCTTTACCGGAATTGTTACTTTATTTATTTTTCATGAACGTTTCAGATCATAACTTTGTAATTGCCGTGTAATCCGCTTCGTTTGCACGAGTAGTACGTAAACTACAAAAATGTACAGCATCCACAGTTTCTCTAAATGTCATTTATTTATACAATTTTTCTATGTGCGTCACCCATATTGACGCAATTAGATCCATTGGCGTACTATACAAAAGAAAATAGAATTAGAAACATTGTATATTGGTATATAATAATGTGGCGATTTATTTGAAAATTTGAAATTTTCACAGATGATAGATGTGTATCCATAAAGCGAGATCTACATGGTACCGAAGAGTGCAAACATCCCGGGGGATGCCACCCCTTTTCGGGAGTAGAAGATTTTTCACCAAAGTAACCCAATAAATCGAAAGATCAGCAAATTTAAAGTAAGAGATGACATATAAAGTTTTTTAGCTAGATCAATAGTTTCTGAGTTATTCGCAATTGAAAAAAACAATTTTTCGTAAAATTGCGCATTTTTCAATAGTTTTTTATGTATAACTCTATAATGATGCATGTTATAGAAAAAAGTGTTATAAACAAAAATGAAGCTCATAAAATAAAGAAATGAAGCTATCTCAATATTCTACCTAAAGCAAGTTATAGATACTTGAATAGCTTCTGTTTTACGTAATTGAGCGTTTAACCTCAAATAACGGGAAGACGGTACATTTTTCAACAAAAAGTCATTAAATACTTTTTAAAGAGCTTGAAAATACCTTTCAAATAACTACTGATAAAAGTCGTTTCGACTGAAGTTTCAGTGAAATATGATGTAAAACAGTTAAAGCTAAAAAAATTGCACTAAAACTAACGCCATTTCATTGAAAATCAAAATTAAACTTATTTCTTGTACAAAATACTTTATTTGGATTCACGACATCTGAAAGTTTGACTGATTGGAAATGCGTAATTTAAAAAAAAATGAGCATCAAATAATACTTTTTTTAATTTCTCAAAAAAATTTTTTTTGTTCATTTTTTCTTCATAACTATAAGAGATACAAAAACAAATAAAGAGTTTAATTAAAGCATTTTTCATGACAAATTATTTTGCTTCTTTCATTTTTTTTAGCATAATAATTGAAGGAGTTGTAACCAAATTAATCTGTCACTATAGTGCGAGGATGGCTTATCTTCACCCTTTATCAATAAAATGCGGAGGGTCTCAAGCCCTTCTAACATACATAGGCTTGTTGTACTGAAAATTACCTTTAAAATGGTTTTTCTGTAGGATGTGATAGCTTCAAAATTAATGGAAAAATAAGAATTTGAAATTTTTTTGTGAATTATAGGATATGAAAAAGTTTTAAATTTTGGCGCACGGATTTTTTCTTTTCATGCTAAGTTGCCTGTAGGTACATTTGAGAGTACCCAGAGCTGAAGGGGTGGTTCTTAAGGGATGTCGGGGTGTAGAGAATGAAAAATAATTTTACATTTTAATACACTTGAATACCGAAAGAATTCAAAATCAAAACATCAACAGTCATTAAAAATTTTATTTTCTATCAAAGGGGTGGTCCTTAAGGTTTGCCAGGGAATAGACAATTAAAAATTACCTCAAGTAGAAACAAAAAAGTTTAATACCAAAAAGAATGCAAAATCTAAAAGTTGGCAGTTAGATTTATTTTTATTTCATTCTCTGCAAAGGTGCAGTTTTCAACGGTTGAATAGTAAAAATTAGTTTTTTAATATTTCTGGAAGATAAAGGTGTAATCAAAATATTTTGATAAAGACCTAAAGAAAAGTCGAAAATAATAAAATCAACCCTTCTTGTTTTAAAATTAGTTTTTTTTAAATAATGTTTTCAAAGAAAGATATCAAAACATATCAAAATATTCTGATTCTGACTCAAAGAAAAGTCGAAACGTCAATTTTATCTTCCAAAAATTATTAAAAAAATTTTTAAACAGAAGTGTTATCGATTTTATGATTTTTTACTTTTCTTTAAGTCTTTATCAAAATATTTAGAATAATATTTTTCATTAATATATCAAAAGGTCTAAGAAATGAGAAATTAAAGAAAATGTATATGTATATATAAATTTGGATTCTCGTATATATTGTGACACAAAGGATCTATTGAGTCCCAATTTACTGGAGGACACTGTGTTTATAGCTGATTTGATAATCCCACTCTGATTCTAAAAAGTCTAAAATTGCCAGATAACTTAGTCTTCTACTCCAAGCGCCCCCGGGTGTAGTGCTCTGGAGTTTCGTAGTGTTTCACACTTCGAGAGAATATGGATAGAGGTTTCGTCTTTTGTGCAACAAAACCATTACCACGCTTTCCAATACTATCTATTATATATTATATACTTATCAATTCTAGTGCATCTGCTGGGCAAGATTTCATGGCCTCAGCTGTACATAAGCAAGTCAGTCTTTATAACTTTGAGAGATTGTTAGTCGTGGTATTCAGACTAGTTCTGCCTCTATAACAATATGATGTTATGTCGACTATTTGGTGGATGGTCTCTGAGGAGCTAAGTAGTGTGGACTGGAGCATTGTCATGAAACCAGATCTGATTCAGTGGTCGTTCTAGTATAATAAAATGATTGCTTCAAACTTGCTGAGACTTATCACTGACAGATTTTATTTTCCATATGAAACCAAGAACTCATGGACCTTACTACGTACATTAAAACTATCCTTCACCTATTGAAAATATGTTAACTATTTTATTCTCTTCAGAGTCCATGAATGTAATAATAATTATAGTATTTCTATATACTATTGAAAAAAGCCTTGAATACGTCTAATAGCGTTACCAAACACGCAAATGAAGAATTCAAAATTGACAAAATAAACATTCATCCCTTTCGGCTCAATCAGCAACCGAATTTATTACCCGTTTCGTTCAAATGTGCAATCTCTCAGAGTACATTAATTTATTAGCTGAATATTGGGACGATCACGTCCAATTCTCTGTTTATTTCATTTCAAGTCTCACAGAACAAGCGACGAACCAGTTTTTCACCCTTATTTATTAGCTAAAATCAATGTTGAGGTAAATCAGAAATACCGACGCTGGATCGACAAATAAAAAATTTTTTTGACGTTTATCGTCCATCTAATTCATGTAGAGTTAAGATTAACACGCGGAATTTTAGTAAACCGGCGTTGTTGTCAGATTTCAAAAAAATATTAATTTTGAATGAGTCAAAAATTTATTTCATAAATGGAAATTCATTTTACGTCAATTTTTGTAGGTAATACCAGTTTGAATATATTTAAATTATTAGAATACTTTGATATATAATAATGAATGAATTTTTTCTATATAAGAAGCAAGCAAGAAGCACAAGATTACACTCGAGTAGTTCGAGTGGAAATGCCAATAGATCAAATCTTGAAATAATGGGAGCCTACAAATATATTCAAGAACTTTACCGGGAAAAACAAAGTGATGTTCTTAGATTTTTAATTAGAGTGAGAGTCTGGCAATATGGCCAGTTAATTAAAATGCATAATACACCGAGACCCAGCTGACATAACAAACCTAGAAGACTAGGTTACAGAGCTAAGTCAGTATTTGTTATTTATCATATCCGAGTACGTCTAAGGGGTGGTAAATGCCCTTTACCAAAAAGTGCTACCTAAGGTAAACCAAAAAGCCATAGAGTTAATACTGAAACAAGATCGTAAATTGCAAGCTATTGTTGGTATCGGTAAGATAAAGGTCATGGGTCATTTTGATTGACCCATCACACAAAGCTATTCGCAGACTTCTGCGGGTGAAGCGTCTCCTGGTTTGGGCAAAGGACATAGGCTCTCCCAAACCAAAGAAGGATCCAGACGTTCCGCTTGGCTTAGGAGAAACTATTTGTAATTACTTTTCTTAAAATTACAACGGATAAATTTGTTTGATATTCATCTTGAAGCATTATGTACATCATTCAAAAACATGTTTATATAGAAATTCTCTTGGTACCATAGAAGTAATGTTCGTTCTGAATATTCTCCTCCAAAAGTGTTATGTGTCATCGCACTGGACATACCAAGTCTTCAAGTCTTCAAGTCTTCAAGTCTTCAAGTCTTCAAGTCTTCAAGTCTTCAAGTCTTCAAGTCTTCAAGTCTTCAAGTCTTCAAGTCTTCAAGTCTTCAAGTCTTCAAGTCTTCAAGTCTTCAAGTCTTCAAGTCTTCAAGTCTTCAAGTCTTCAAGTCTTCAAGTCTTCAAGTCTTCAAGTCTTCAAGTCTTCAAGTCTTCAAGTCTTCAAGTCTTCAAGTCTTCAAGTCTTCAAGTCTTCAAGTCTTCAAGTCTTCAAGTCTTCAAGTCTTCAAGTCTTCAAGTCTTCAAGTCTTCAAGTCTTCAAGTCTTCAAGTCTTCAAGTCTTCAAGTCTTCAAGTCTTCAAGTCTTCAAGTCTTCAAGTCTTCAAGTCTTCAAGTCTTCAAGTCTTCAAGTCTTCAAGTCTTCAAGTCTTCAAGTCTTCAAGTCTTCAAGTCTTCAAGTCTTCAAGTCTTCAAGTCTTCAAGTTTTCAAGTCTTCAAGTCTTCAAGTCTTCAAGTCTTCAAGTCTTCAAGTCTTCAAGTCTTCAAGTTTTCAAGTCTTCAAGTCTTCAAGTCTTCAAGTCTTCAAGTCTTCAAGTCTTCAAGTCTTCAAGTCTTCAAGTCTTCAAGTCTTCAAGTCTTCAAGTCTTCAAGTCTTCAAGTCTTCAAGTCTTCAAGTCTTCAAGTCTTCAAGTCTTCAAGTCTTCAAGTCTTCAAGTCTTCAAGTCTTCAAGTCTTCAAGTCTTCAAGTCTTCAAGTCTTCAAGTCTTCAAGTCTTCAAGTCTTCAAGTCTTCAAGTCTTCAAGTCTTCGAAATAATCAACTGTGAACTGATTAACACTATTCGCTTTGCTGGCGAAGACAAAGTTTAATGGTATTTAGCTGCCAATCATACCTCAACGCGTTACTACAGATAAATGGACAGAACGTTGATAGGGTCTCCAATTTTAAATACCTAGGATGCTACATCACCAAGCAACTGCACCAGGATAAGGAAACTAGATGCAGGATTGAACCATCCCATGCAACTTTGCACCGTTATGTAACGATAATCTGAACTTAAAATTGAGACAAAGAATGATTTAATGATATATATGGTCGTCGCTGTTGTACGGAGCTGAAGTCTGGACACTGAAGGCCACCACAATCAACCGTATAGAAGCATTTCGAATGTGGTTACATAGACGAATACTATGGATGGATTTGGAAGCAGTCTTTAACAAAGCAAATGTAATTAGAAAACTTTTGACAACAGTTAAATGCTGAAAACTGTAATACCCCCGTCAAGTCTTAGTCAAGTCATTATTGCTACAATTTATAATGAAGAGTGAAATAGAAGGCCGCAGGGTATAAGAAAATATCACCTGGTTGAGGAATGGATACACGGCATCGAATAATTTCTTAGAGTGGCTGGAAACAGGAATCAGCTCGTCATTGTGATTGGCAACGTCGGGAGGGCCTGAGAAAACGCTATAAGAAGATGAATAGAAAAAGAAAACTGCTCCTGTCAACTCATTTCAAAACTTAAACGAGAAAACAGATAAATTTACCATTTAAACAAAAGCTAAGCTTAATAAAAGATATGAGAGCCTTGTACCATAAATTTCCATGGTAAAAAAGTGGTTTATTATGACCATCAGACAACGGAAGATTTCTTACACTTTGAAAAACCAGAAGAGATCTCTACTAACAATTTATTACATGATAGTAAAAATAAAAGTTAGAAATTGAATAATGAAGTGATTGTACATTATTTTTCAATTGATTTGTAGCATTCGTCATTAATTGGTTGTTGTGGCTTATAGCAAAACGAACTATCGGTTCCGAAGATACATTTTTCATTAATAAATTCCAAGCAACTCCCGGTATAACCTCCTTTATTTAATAAACTCCGTGGCCACTTTATATCCAACTGCTAGTGTACATGAACGTAACAAAGTTCCCTTTATTAACGATTCAGTAATCTGATAAGAGCAAGCTCTATGTTTAGAGGGTCCGATCAATTTCTATTGACAAACATAACGTAAAATGGAATCTTGCTATCTTTCGATATATCAGTAGACGGTATATGTCATTAGCATACATACAGAAAATGTTTTCATGGAAAAAGTACTCGTGCTATTACGGATACGAAGATATATTATTAAAATCACCTTATACGTTACAATTTTTCATTGATGGATTTCAAAATTATAATACAATTATTTTGAAATATTCATTTTAACATTTAAAAGTTTTTTTACACAAATTACGATTTATTCGTCAAAATAATTTCCTATAACCACTCTTTTCCTTCCACCCATAATTTGACATTTCTTTCCTTAGAGCATTTTTCCAGATATCAAACAAACCCGTAGTCGCTAGTAACTGAATCTGGAAAATATGGTGCACGAAGAGAAATTTATTGAATGTCAACATCTCTAAATGATATCTATTTCCTCATTTGGACTTCCTGATTATAGAGCATTATCGGTTCTTGTACAGCCAAGTTTAGTTTCCACATACCAGCTTCACAAAATTTGATATTTTGAAGGAAAATTTTCAAAATGTAATTTGTGGTGACCTCTCTCGGTCAGATCTAAGATTTATCTATAGTATAGTACATAGTTAATATGACCATATTTTTTATTATCTGTTTTAATTATCTGTCATTTATGTTGTCTTAATCAACTTTTTTATTATCAATTAGTCTTAAGAAAGTTACCGGAAATAAAATGAAAACTAAAATGTTTATGACTGGAATGACATATTGTGAGCGGATCAAATTCTATAGGCCAGTTTCGAGAGTGATAGATTACATGGAAATAACGCTAAACCTTCCCATACGATCCTTAGTTTCTGAGTTATAGGCGTTTAAAGTTGCGAAATCAGAACTTATATTTTCTAAATTATACATTTGAACATTATAAATTTTTAATAATGATTACGTATGTCTATGTATATATAAAATGACGTCTCTAAATTGAATACTTCACTGAAAATCTTGAATATCTAAAAATTGGAGAATCTGTATTTTTCTAATCCTGTGAACTGCATAGAATGTATTTCTTCTATGGGGCCTACAAATAATGTCACTTCATCTTGAGAGAATATTATCAACAAATCTGGGCATGACCATGTTTAAGGCAACTGACGTCATTTATTTTCAAGGAAAAGAAGCGATAATATCGATGAGAAGTTGTAATCACATAGGGTATATATACAAAGTTTCCATTGAGGGTAAAACAAAAAATTTATCAATAATTTTATTTATTTAACGTTTATGGTTTATAAAATCAAAATTAACTACAAATGATATGAATTGTGGTCTGTTGAAGTCAATTGACGTCTATTTGATGTTGATCGATGTCTTTTGATGTCTATTGACGTCGATCCATGTCAATTCATGTCATTTGAGGTCTTTCGCCAATGAGATCAATGGAATCCACATTTTATCAATTTAATTAATTTTTTCTTAATAATGTCTGTACAAAATTCTTGTAATATATAACAAATAGAGATTGCATCTCTCCAAGTCAGGAGTATATGACAGTTTTCGATTGATAGAAATACATTAATAAACAAAATATGAAATACATATTGTCCTTATAATTTTTAATAAATCGGTTTTTCGAATATCTAAGATTTATTTCGTTTTAGCACATTTCCAGCTATACAGAAAATAAATACAGAAAAAACCTAAAACTCTCACTATAAATTTTCTATGAGGAGATATTGCCGCTACGAGGTTAGTCCCAAAAGTACCTGGCCCAACAAAAATTTTGGAAAACTTAATCTCCTTTTAGCTCCATGAACTTTTCCCAGCGATGTTCAATAAGTTCGATTCCTTTTTATAATAAGAGCTCATCCAAATAACCTAGTCGCCAAATCTGGTGACTAGGGTGCATGAGGTAGCAATTCAAACTTTTGGTTATTGCAATAACAGATGTGGGAGATGGTGCATTGTCTTGATGAAGCAACCCTTTCTTCTTAGCCAAATGCTACTGTTTTTGGTTGATTTCTTCGCTCAAACATAATACTCGCCGTTGATAGTTTTTCCTTTTAAAAAAAATCTCACGCGCTTCCCAAAAAACCGATGTCGTGACCTTGCCTGCACATGGAACGGTCTTGTTTCGGGTGTGAAGTGATGGACCCACGTTTCATGGTTATGAAACGACACAAAAATTCAGCTCTATTTCTATGAAACATGGCCAAACACTTGAGGGAAATATCTTCAAGGCGCTGTTTTTGTTCAATTGTGAGCAAATGTGGCACCCATCTTTCACACAGCTTTCTCATGTCCAATTTTCCAGTTAATATTTGATATACGGCTCGTTTTGATATGCCTACTCGCGCACTTTGAATCGACGATCATCCAGTACTGATTTTTGTAGATTTTCTTCAACATTTCCTGAGTCGTCGGCTTCGTTTAAACTCTGCTACCAAATATTTTACTGTTTATATATAAGAAGCAGTCTCCCACAGAGTAGAATCAGCTCAGCTTTTACATTGTTTGTGCTAATGCCTTCCGTATTTACAAATTCACTTTAAACGTTCACTATTGATGGCTACCAAACAAATAATAAGCAACGTGGCCTCTTCAAACTGTATAGATTAAGTACTTTCTAATACTGTGGTATTTTTCAAGTATCGCCATCTCTATTTCAGGCCTACTACTGGGACCATCCTCGTACAGACAGACTGACAAACGGACAGACAAAACGGATTTTTCTTGTAAAAACACTCCCATCTAAGGGATTGTGTATACAGCACAAATTTAACAGATTTCAATAGAATAATAACAAAAAGATTCAGCCAGAAGTTTGTAGTAATTGAGGTTACAGACGTCGATCTGTACTTAAATTGAAGCTATTTAGATCTGTTACAATGTTTTCTCAATAAATTTTTCGTTGAAATTATCTTGTTACAACTTTTTTAGGAAAAAAATCAATATTGGCAAAATTATAGATACCAAATACATAATTCAAATAACTAAAGCAAGTGCAGCCTAATAAATCAGTTCTAGAAAATAAAAGTTTATTCAAAATGAAAATTATATTGAAACATTGAAATTATTAGAAATAGAAATGAAAAAATTAGATATATTAATGCAACTTACCCTTAGATATTTAAAATAATAAACAATGAAGATTAATCAGTTCACATTAACCACATGGTATCCACCATCCCCAAACTGTTTTCTAATGAAACTCAAGATACATTATTTTTCATTTAGTTTCGTCTTTTCGACAGCGCTAAGGCAATTAAGTGTATTGCATGTAAACCAGGTGGTCCTTCAAATACACTAAAAGAAAAAATCGTGAGTTTCGAACTATTGTTCTTAAAAACTATGATTTAAAGAAGTATTAAGAACTGTCAACTTTCTCCAATATCAACGCTCAGTTTAAAAGTTCGTCCAGTTCCTATCTAATTATTATGCAAACTAGCAGAAACATATTAAGAGCCAGCTTGTATGACTAGGGTCATTTCGTTAAAGACGGCGTTAGTAAGGTAAAAGGGCTGAACTATTGTAGGAAGTCTCAAAGATTTCTATCTCGGACCTTTGCGGTCTTCACATTTACATAATGCCACACTTAATTTGATCTGCTTGCCTTGTTACGTGAAATCGTTTTTCCCGAAATGCACATTCGACCCTATCTTACATCACTTGAAGAGATTTAGTGGTGTTAACCGAGTTAATTTTGTGATTTAACTGTCACTGTCCAATAGTACGGTTTATGTCTCCAGTAAAACTGTCATATTTCGAAATTTTTCCCTCAATAAATAGACAAAATGAAGGTACCTCATAATTTTTTTAACCTCCTTTTATTATTTGCAGTCTCTAGAATATTACAATGAGCAAATGGTTTAAGCAATTTAAACTGTCTTGTAAGAAAATTACCCAGTGGAAATTTCCCTTCACTTATAAAAAAATCGTTTGATTGAGATATAACGTCAAACTGATCACACGGAAGATACCTTCTAAGCCTTAACTGGGTGGGAGGTCTCATTAGAGGTTGAACCAATGTGTTGGGATGGGTTTCCATTAGAAAAAAATGATATATTTCTTGTTTAAATGACCTAATTTGGAGGTTATTGGATACAAGAATACAATGTTCGATAAGCTTTCTAAGGCATCAGTAAAACAATTGTGTGCATTTTCAAGATCTCGTTTGGATTCAGATTTATTCAATATAGTTCTGAATCAATATTAATCTGACGGTGCAAGATCTGGACTGAATGCTAGATGTGCTGGACGTTTTTATTGGATAAAACTTCATACATTCGTATTAGCTATACACTACATACCGTGTTATTGAAAGCTCAACTATCTGGAACGATTTCGAAGTACAATAAGTCTTCATGATTCCACCAGATACGCAATTAGTTTTTTGTTTCGAATCAATCTCTTGTGACGCATTCTGGTAATTGTTCTTGTCTTGTTTTGTCTGATTTTCCTTGTTCAGGTTGCTTAGAAAAATGACTTCAAATGAAGATGAACGTCATAGGGGGATCAATACTTGGCTGGTTTCCTACTGTTTCCCTTCAACCATCAAATCTCCATTATTAAAAAATGATGAATCCATCGATGTACCATTCGCTCATCAACTGTGTCTTAACGATAAACAAATTAAAAAAAGAATTAAATTGAGGCGTACATAACACATTACTCAATAAGTCATGTGACTAACTAGAAACAACACAATACAATCATTCTTAATTGTCTTTTGCCTCAAAGTAGGCTTCAGTTTCAACAATTGCTTCTTCATTTGAGCCGAATTTCTTAACGTCGAGGGTTTTTTTGAGATCAGTTGTCACTGGGGGCAATATCTATACTGTACGGTAGATAAGGGAGCAATTTGTAGACTTTTTGATGTTTTCTGATTTCAATTGGACGACCATAGCGTTCACCATCATCGGTGTCATACGACCACGATTAAATTCTGTGAACTAACAACAAATGGTTTTTTTCGATGGAAGAGAGTCCGGATAACACTTCTAAAGCCATTGCGGAGCTTACACAGTATTTTTTCCAACAAGAAGCAATGATAAAGTTACGAAATTGTTTTGAAAATAACAGAAGTAGCTTCACTTAAATGGCTGTCACTTTTTTCTGATTAATCGGAATATCGTGAAATTCCACTCATAGGCTTTTGAAAGTTGCTATTTCATAAACGTCATATGGATTTGACAATGGCAGCGCCCTCTGTATATCAGTCACACGACTTATTGAGTGATGTAATATGTAAACCTTAAAATGTTTTTCAACATAGTGAATCCAGCATTTTATATCTTTTATTGATCTTATAATATATGAATTATTTTGCGTATGGCTACATTAATCTCAAAGGCAATTAGATATCAATAAGTTTTTGTACGATATCTTTTAACTATATCTAAATTAAAATATTTAGTATTTAAACAAATAAACAAGCAATGGTTATGAATTTAAAAAAAAACTAATATTTGTTGATCGATACAACACGTTTCTTCTTTATTTATAATACATTTAATCATTAAACCGAAAAACAATCACGTGGTGCGTGTCAGTTTCCTTCATTCTTCATCGACATGTGAGATTTCCTGATGATGATAATCGCTGGAAATGCACTGTAAATGGTCGACGTGTCCGTAGGTCTAATTGCCCATAAATGCTCATGATAGGAATCGTAGACTCAAGGTATACGAATGATATATATGTAAAGTGAAAAATTATTGACACAAATAGAGGAAATTTGTAGCGTGAAACGATCGCGTGGATTTTCAGAGACAAGCATAATTGTTTTAAATGCGTTTATACAGGTATTGATCAATATATTTGTCCTCCACATTCAACCTATCCAAATATAAGTTACATTATAACAATTTGTTGTATTCAATGAGACTATTATTGTTCCAGTAGCCTCTGAGTGTGCAAATCAAGCAATTATCTCTTATAATTATAACTATGTATAAATAAAACATGATCGAAGTAGAGTTTGATATGAATCTAATATAGAATGAAGCTTACAGCTTTAACTTTAATATTCCACTTCTAATAAATTCTGGTTTTTGAATCGAAAACTTAATTGGCGAAGTCACTAAAATGGCGGAGAGTCCTCGAAGTAAAAATTTGTTTTTGAACGTTTTCACAAGTTTTAAGGAAAAAAGACAAGAAGACAATTATTGTTTTAATTGTGCAAATTAAGTAATTTTTATCTAAAAATATCCCTCTCCAATTTTAAATAAGAAAAGGGATTGTGTGGTTTCTTGTCGAATAGAGAGTTTAATCCTCTGTTTGGCAATATGCAATTTATTCAATTTGGTGCAATTATAACTAATATTTAAGATGTCAAATTTTCATAATGTCTCTATCACAAAACTTATAATAATTATGAAAAAAGAAAAAATTGGATAACGCAATCAGTTCCAGAAACTTCTGACTAATGCAAATACAAAAATTCTTTCGATACAAATTTTGTGAATGTACAAATTACTACACTAAGTTGCCATATTTCACGCCAAGCATTAAGCATGGAAAAATTTTTCATTTCTTTCCTCGAATTAATAATTTTCCGACTGACCCCAAAAAAATCCTCCAAGGAGAAACCTCACGTCACGAGTAACTCTCCGAGGATATCACAATATAGCATATAATTCAGATGACCCCGTAAATAACATTTTTAATAGCCAGTTGGAGATCCTCGGTTAGATAGCTGGAACGTAAGTAAATTAGTGGTAGAGCCTTGGAAGGTGCGGCCCCCAAGAGATGTGTCTCTAGGAGCGGTCAGACGTCGTCGGCGGACAGGTGTGGGTCCCTTAGCGTGTTGCTAAAGTAAACTAACTACCAACTAATGAACTTTACTCATTTTATTTTTAATATTATAATCGTCAGGGCTAAGAAGCTCAATTTTTTATATCATGTTAATTAACAAACTTAAATGTAATGTATTCGTATTTGCATTTAAAATTTTTGTTTAGTGCTCCATTCGATCTTTTTTTTTGAATTTTTCATTTTTTCTAATTTAAACGTGTATCGCTTTACCATTTTTATTTACAGTTTCTTTCAAAATACGGGGATAGTACGATTTCCGCGGCGTCATTTTTTGATTACTCGTTTAGTTTTCGAGATATCGGTACTTAAAGTTATAATCAAACGTTAGTTCAAAATTCGCTTTATATATAACAGATGGCGTTCAATACTTCGTTTCAAATCACTTCAAATTCAATATGAATCTTGTAATTTAATAAACAAAAGATTTTTTATTTAATTTTTTTATTATTAACCCTGATACTCCAAAATTATATTGAAAAAACAGATTTTTATAACAAAATGAGCCATTTTTGATAACTTCCATAACTCAGTGATGAATATAACTTAACATACAATAAATACATGAATAATTTTATGTTTTTCTTAAAGAATTGTCGGTTGTTTTTCATTATTCAGAAAAAAAATATTTAATGATAGTTTGAATATTTAATTAGTAATTTAATGTGAAAATATCCTTTTTCGAGCAAAAAGTGCGTTCTGAATGCGTTCAAAAGTTATTTATTTTCTTTTGTTTTATAATTGAAAAGCCAGACTACTGTTGTATTTCACAATTATCCGGAAAAAATTTTCTAGCAATTATTTTTGCATCGTTTATCCTATATTTAACGACGAAATCAACCGAATAAGAAAAATGACCGTAAAAAATCATTCTAAATCTACCCGTTCCGAATTTATCTGCCCCAATCTCCCCTCTGCAAACTCACCCGTTCCTCACGGCCTGTGACTTTTGGGCAGACTGTGAGGGCGAGGGGGCGAAGCCCCCCATAAGAAAAAAAAAATAATAATAAAATAAAACTAAAATAATCCTAAATAATAAATAAATTTTTTTTAGACAATTTTGGCTTTAAGAAATTCACGATTTTTGAACTTTTTACACTCAAAGTGCACCACGAGAAGGTTAGGTTAGGTTAGGTTGGGTCGTTTTATATAAATATTAAATAAAAAAAAATTTTCCAAATTCAACTATCGATATCTCGAAAATGGAGCGCGATATCAAAAAATTTTATTTTACATTTTCGACTTATTTTGGAAATCCAGGCCCCACAGAAATCGTACTCGTGTCCAAAGTACTTCTATATAATCCTAATTCCATGACTAGAAAAGTTTTCGATGTCATGTTTTCAGTATTGGTATTGGTTATTTATAGTTTTTCTTTGAGATAGAGGCGGTACGTGGAAAACCAGGTGTTTGCAATTTTTTCAACAAAACTTACCTTGTAAAAAATTTTTTCAAATTTCCATTGATTTATGAATGTTGGTTTTTAGAGTTTTCGTGTATTTTTTTCTTAAAACTCAAGTTCTCTATTGAACCATCGCAGCTTTATAGTCACCAAAAAATAAACGGAAAAAACCATATACAGCAGAACCAATTCATACCAATTATACTAACACTCATAAATTATTTCTTATTTAGTAAATACTGTCAATCAATTTGACATTGGACACCTCAGAATCATATTTATTTTCATGAAATACTGTCTTTCAAATGACAGCTGTCATTCCCTTTAATCATTTGGTTGCTGGAATTTACTTAAATGAATGCAAATAATATGCAATAATAATGCAAATTTTACAAAACTGGAGATTAAACTGAAGTTTTAACTATAGTTTGAGTTCTAGTTTAAACCAAGAATAAACAAATTTGTTATATTTGACATGTCAAAATTGAACAGACATTTTTCTGTCAGTTGTCACAAATATAACCAAACTTTTTACGATATTTGGTTTGTTTAAACAAAAATGAACAAAGAATCAAAAAATCATGCAATTTCTATGAAGTAGTGCTTTTGGTTAACTTAAAAAATTCAAATAATGCAATACGGTAACAAAAAATTGGGAGGAGTTGGCAATGGAATTTGATGATAAAAATAAAAAAAAACTTTTTTGTTTTATCGACGTGTCGACAATGTTGATAATTTATTCTCCATCATCGTCGAGTACATCAAATACAAAGTGCAAATCTTGAACCATTTTAACAAAACCCTTAATAATATTGTAAAAATATTACTAAATTTGAAACAGTTAGGTTTTAATCCTCCGTTTCATGTTTAACTACAGTCCAAACTACCCGGTAACGTTTAAACCGAATATTTACAGATGACGCCATCTATAAACCGTGAAAGAAACAATCTCTGTAATCTCTATAAAATTGGTGAAGATTTTATGCTTAGAGATAGTTCGCGCTTAGGTCCTCCACCAGTTTGGAATATTGTGGTTACAAGGGAAACAGTAGATCAAGTTCAAGTGACTTATTAAGTCACTATAAAATAAGTTTATATCAATTCATTATTCGCTAATATTTTATATATTATTCACAATGAGATTCACAGTTATAAATTCATTTATCCCACTGAAGTTAGGAGTTGCTCATCACGAGTTATTAGTTCACATAAATTCAAAACTTTGGTGTGTTTACTTGCACATCTCTTTGACTGAGGCCTGCGTCATCTTCAGATCTTCGAGTGTGACAATAATGCAGCTTCTCTGTCTTCTCTATTTTCAAAATCAAGTCTATGTTAATAAACTAAGAACATGATTCACTGGTATATAGTTGGAAGGAAGAAAATTACATTATAGTCTTCTGCATTCTAACTTTTCTGAAGTTATTTTATTTAAATTTTAGAGACATAACCTAAATTCATAAATGAACAAACCTTTTTGGAAAAAATTAGTTTCTTTGAAATGAAGAGGTCAAATTTCCATGTTTTTCTAATTTTCAGTTGTCTAATAGATTATTTCCTTCTGTCAACAAGTTTGCTGTCCCCAATTTCAGTTCAAGAACTTTAGAATTTACTGCTACTGGAAAACTGTGAAGCTCAATTCAGGATTATTTTTGCCTTTGAAGGGCAATGAAGAACTTAATAGACAATAGTTTGAATCTTTTAAAGAAGTCTTTGCTGTTTAGTCTTTTTTTTTGTAGTTTAAAGATTCGCTCAAATTGAGTCGCACCACATGTGAAAGTCACATCGGAGATGCGACTCAATAAGTGCATAATAAACTGTTAAGGAGATGGATAAGTTCAGTTCTTTGGAAACTGATCTTAGTGTAAAGCAGGAAGAACTTAATTTTTGAGTTAAAGCAGTTATTAAGTTTCTACTTCATATAAAATATACAGTCCAGTCTTATTATTTCTGATTTCCGATTTTTTCTGATTAATTCATCAAAACATCAAATAAAAGAATTGAAGGAAAAAAAAACGAATAGCTACAAAGACTCAGTGATGTATTGAATAGTTCTAACCGAGCATTGTCATAGCAGTATTCGAATTTCACGAGTCAAACCCTTTTCACGTTTTTTTTTTACGGTAATCGCGTGTCATTATCGTACTTAATCATCTCGAAATATCAACGGAACGGATAAACAACTGAACATTCTAAAGAATAATTTTCATAACGACTATATCTTTAAAAATGTATAAGGACAAGCTACGTTGCTTTTTATAACTATAAATATAGAAACAACCGATATCATAAGACAGTCATTAGTTATCTTCAAATACAATCTACACACGGACCATACCACGCAAAGCTATACTACACACGGTCTGATTTATTATTTATTAACCTCGTTTCAATAATATTTGAAGTCGATATTTGATATTTCATTAAAAGCAAAAAGTCTTAATGTATTTTCATCCACCGTATGGGGTCATACATCAAAACCTTTCGAATTTCAATGAAAAATTCATTTTTTTTAATTGCAACGTGCTGAGATGATTCCAAAATCGATACAAATCAAGATAGGTTGCACAAAAATGCAGTTAGAATAACAATGTTTTTATGAGTCATCCTATTTACTAGCAATTAATAAAAAATTCGGTTTTTTTACCTCATTATTAATAATTTGTTAATAACGAATTTTTTCCTTTTGCATGTCTCTATCTCATAAACAGATAATCTTAACCATAATAACATAGAATCATGGAAAGATTTAACAGGCTAAGCCTCAATTTAAATGCAACAGTAGCAACACACTATCCCCTAATACCAAATCCCCCCATTAGGCCAGGTATTCAAGCATTTCCCCTCCGAATTCAGTACTGATTCATTTAAAATTTTGACAGATGATAGGTGTGTATTCAAAAAGCGAGAACTACATGGTGTCGAAGTGTGCAAACACCCCAGGGGGATGCCACATCTAAAGATCAGCAAATTTAAAGTAAAAAATAAAATTTGTTCGCTAGATCAATAGTTTTTGAGTTATTCGCAATTGAGGAGTACGATTTTTCGTAAAAAACCAAATTTTTCAATAGTTTTTTATGTATAACTCTGTAATGATACATTTTATCGAAAAAAGTGTAGGGGAGGGTGGGGCAAGTTGACGACCTTAAGGGAAATGACGTATAAATAATTGGTAAACTTATACTATTTATTTTATATAGGGGAATTTAAACACCTTAATGTGTTAAGAATCAAACATATATTTCAAAAATTAAATCAAAATGCGCATATAAAATTGTAGAACATAACAAAAAAAAGGGGGGTAACATGACGAACATATAGGGGCAAGACAACTAATAATTACAGAATTCACAAATAAATTCAATTTCCCCATCAAATTGACTACATAACTCATGCCACCACTTTTTACATTTACTACACATTGTCCAGTCGTCAATAGGGGGATCTTTATATTGTTCCATACATCCAGGGCAGAAAATCTCAGACTCTGGTTCTACCGTTTTTGATGTTTTCGCACTATCCATAAAAACCTAACGCTTAACTTGTTTCTTTCCTTTAATATTTTTGACCAATTGTTGTCTGTAGTTTTCTTCGAGCTCCTCTCTATTGGAAGTGGACGTTAAAATTGTCGCCTTCTGACGACGTCTTTGGCTATGGTTGATTGGACGTTGGTAGACTGGAGGTGACCTAATATCAGTCAGAGACTTATTAGTATTAGAACATTCTGGCTCAGAAGTTATGTTGTCTTGTATCTTTTGTGTCAAAATACCACTTTTTCTTTCTTTGGGCACTCCAGATAGACCAGCTATGGCTTCTTCTACGATAGTTTCTTTTACCATTGTTGATGTGTTTTCTTTCTGTGATTCACTGCTTCCAGCCTCAAATCCTATAATACTCAGTCTAATTTTTTTGTTAATAAGGGCTCATTATCGCTTGAGTCATCGGCATGATTTTCAGGAATTTGGCGTTCACTGAATTTGGAAGTTGCAAAATCAACATCAGTAAAGACTTGAGGGTTGAATGGCTCTATTCCACACTTTTCAAAACTGTTTACTGCTGTTCCAACTGTGGCTGCTTTTAAATAGGCCACACCAAACAATTTAGCTACCTCTTTATCTGTTATTGCTTTTCCTGGATTGTTGACCATAAAATTCTCACAAGCTTGACTATAATAGGTTTTCATAGGGCCAAAAAAACTCATATCTAATGGTTGGAGTCGGTGAGTTGAGTGGGGTGGAAAGCTCACCATTATAATGCCGCTCTCCCTGCACATATTTACCGCTTGAAGTGATCGATGAGAGGCATGATTGCCAAGTAACAGTAAAACTGGACTTGCTGGTGAAGGGTTTGCATACTTAATAAAATGGTGAAGATATGAAATAAAAGTTTCATTTGTCATCAACCCGCTTTATTGGGCAATTCCGTCGCTGTTGGGAGGACTACCGTTCAGCAATTCCGGCCTCATTCTCACTATTGGGAAGATAAACTAAGGTGTGGAAGATATGATCCTTGAGCATTTAAGTAACAAACTATTGTTATATTTTTACCACGTTCGGCGCTGGCAACTTTTGCTACTCTTCGACTGCCGGTAGGAGACAAAATTTTTGGTTGTTTGGTTGGAACCATTATGGAAATCGACATAACAATTATTGATATCGCACGCCTTCGCCACAAACAAATCCGCAATTCCTCCACAATCACTACTTCACAGTACAATTAAAATCTTTTTCCAGCCGTATCGCTTCGATTGCTCGACTCAACTGACTCACGTCGCGATGACGCACTCGTCTTATATGGTTGAGGAAGGTTTTAGTCTAGACTCGGAGAGCGTGGAAGATTCTCTCGTTCTCGACAAAAATAATATATTGCGTCTTTCTCTCGCTTGTTTATTCACGCGCTGCCCTTGAAATTACTTATAAACATCCGTAGACTTGAGAGTACGAGTATTCAAAACATCCGTATCGGGCCTTATTGATACGGCCCGCGAGCCGTATCTTTGACATTACTACTGTAGAGGTAGTTTTTTATATTTTCCCCATCTCCCTTTTCACATAGGTAACAGGCAAAAATTATAACAATTCCGTTTCAGTATGAACCACATGATATTGTTAACTAAACCACCTTTTCATTTTTTACCACCACCCTTTTGACATTAAAGTTTTTTCAAAATTTTCTAATTATAATACAACTTAAGTTAGTTTGATGGGTTAATGAAAAGTGTTCTATACGAAAGCAGTATCAGAATCTAATCATCATTACTTCAAAATCCATCAGTCTCTACCTAACAATATTTCACATTATATCTAGATGTCATTATAATTTTTTTGTTTGTATCTGTTTATTCTTCATCAATTATTCTGTAAATGATAGATTTTGAAACAAAATTTTTCTATTTTATTCCACCCAGTACCAATTTGAATGTGATATAACTACGAATGAGTTAAGCAAAGTAAATCTGCTATAAATTATTCGTTTTCCAAAGCTTTTCTTCTAAATACCTAATATTATCAACTTAATCATAAAGGCACTTACAATTTCTTGGTATTTATTTCAAGGGCGTAGTAAATAAAATAGAGGGTAAGATAAACAGCGGGTGTCTTATAGAAAACAGGAAAAATCCATCGAAGGAAACAGCGCTAGAAATAACGGGTCCTTACCACTCCAGACTTGTTGCTTTTATTCTCAAGGTCCTTCCCGGAAAAAGAATCAATAACCTAATTTGTACTGAAAATATATTATTTCTTTAATAACAATATAGAAGTTCAAATTGATAGTTGTTAATAAAACCAAATAGAGTGACTATCATCACTTAAATACCAAATATTACTATAACCTCGACCTGCAATTCGGCTTCAGAAAGAGCAATCCAGAAAGTGGTCGACACCTTGAGGCATTTAAAGACCACTTCCAGATCTCAGACTACTTGACTCAAGTGGTGGAGAATTATCTGATAATAATCTATGAGACGACAGAAGGACAGGGTCGCTTAAGGATCTATATTGAGACCGGACCTGGAATAGAATAGTCTATGTGATAATCTGCTTAGACTGGAATTACCTCTCGTGCTTCTCGTTGCTTACGCCGATGATGTCATGGTGTCAATCACTGAACAATCTGCAGAATTGTCGCAGCTTAAGCTGAGTAGAGGGATAGATGACAGATCACGGACTTCAACTCGCTACGGAAAAAACTGAGATGATTTTTTTCACAAAGAAACGGATACAGACAAAACTGTCCATTGAAATCGGAACAGACGAAAGGGGGAGTGACCTTAGATACGAAGATGTCTTTTTGGCCTCACATTGGACAACATGTTTGAGCCGATTAATGGCAAATGGCACGTAATTCTTCTCTAAGGGGCGTAGGTCTAGTCAAAGGCACCGAGAATAAAGAAATACTACAAAGTGATGACGATGGTACAGAGATAAAGTGTACAAAGAATCGCCAGCTCCTACTGGGCTGTCTCTTCATAAGCTGTCCTAGTGGTTATACCCCGGGTATAATTCGTGTGTACTTCCTGGTTGTCAGAAGCAGCTCAGACAGGTGATGTTGCACAAGGTAGAATGTTGGCAACTGATTGCTACCTATATAATAAAGGTAGGCAAAATACTGTAGACGGTTGCCTGACATGACGATATATCACAATAGTCTCTGGTTGGATAGGGTAAGCTCCCACATATCCATCAGCTCCCTTGGTGGAATCCGTTACTTGGATTCCGTATCTTATTAAAAAAAATCCCACAACCTCGTTCAGCTGGAGGTGATAATTTTCAATAAATTATATTTTATTTTCCATTTTTACCGCTTGTCTCTTCCTCAAAATTTCACGTTGACCGATTTGTCGTTTAGGTTTCAACGACTTTCCGATCCGTCTTGCATTCGCCATGACCATCTACAAATTACTAATTGTCTAAAAGTACAAAAATTCTTGTTTTCTCATGGTCATTAGTCACGAATGGGAATACCATCTGCGTTATTTGTTCATGTGTCTGATAATAAAACAAAAAATGTCTATTACAAGGTGCTTCAATGGAGATTGCAACCTATTTATTATCCTTATAAAAAATTGAGCTAGATAAATCATTTATTGCTTCCAAGGCGGCAGAAAGTTCTACGGTTTAGCTAGTGTATAATAAAATAAGGATGAAAAAATTATTTCCACTATTGAATATATAAAAAAATGCTTAGAAACACAGAAAGTTTCTGTATTTTTTCTAATTTTCGAGCTCAATCTCTCCACTTTAATTCTATAAAGCAATTTCGGAGACTCTCTCTTCTCTATTATTTCCCATTTAAGTTCGATTATCTATATTCTTAATTGATGATAGATAAGCTAAGAAAGGGACCGAAGTGACCAAGTCCTAAGGCAGTCTCCGACCATCCGCCTGACCGCGCCATGAATAGGAGTGATTAGAGCATAGCCGGAGCAACTTTACAAGTGTACACTGAGTTTAAGTTGGCTGCCCTTGTTATTGGAACTAATAACTGCCGTTGGCGACGGTGTTTGCACAAAGCCCGCTAGGACAGACCACTATACGAAATTATCGGTGAAACTTGCTGGAAAAAAATTATGCTGAAGCCAGTTAGAATGAGTTTCAACTCATATCGAATTGAAATATTAAAAAGTAACATTTAATTTTCTATAAACATTACATAGTATAATTTTACACCCCCAATATTCCAAATTGGAATGATAAAATAAGTAAATTTTTATCGTAGTTATTTTTTCAATCTCTTAGTACCCAATACTATCACCAGGAGTGTCAAATACATTTTGAAGCTGCTTTCATCATCTATTCAATCTTCTATTTTTTCTACTTTATATGAGTTGAAGGTTATGAGAAGTTGAATTGTTCTGTCAAAATACTGAATGTTGTCAGTATATTTCACAATTAATTAAAAATTGGTTATTGACCAAAAACATGAACTTGAACGTTCCACGAGTCATACCCCACTAAAATAAATCTCTTTGGTCTTCATCCAATGGATATTTGAACGTAAATTACACCCATAAACGATATTAATGATTAAAGAAATTGAACGAAGATGATCTGGATCCAATTATATTCACAGACGATCAAACACAAACGCCCCAGATCAAATTTTTGACAGCTGATTTTAAATGTAGCCGCATCTGCTCGTTCGATACGGTCAAAAAAGGCGATAAAGTTCACCAAATGGCAATAGACGACTGTAGATTTAAAGTTTAATATATAGAAAAGGTTCATTTTGGACCAAAACCGTATTCGTATGAAGAGTGAGAACGGTTTCATCGGCCTAAAAAGTAATGGCGATAACTTTTTTGGGATAGTTGCCAGCTCAAATAGAACTTTCTTGACCCTATATCCTGTGGGAATTTTTTGCCATGTTTGTTCCAGTTATGTCTCCTGGACTCTTAATTTCCTGAACAATCTGATGTTCCCATTTACTTTGATCTGCCTGGCGATATTCTCCAGTTCGACTTCGCTTTTCCATTTTCTGAATGTGTCCGTTTCAATGAGATCTTTTCGATTAATTGTATTCACAACTCTATCTATCTATTATTTAGTACAAGAGGTTTCAAAGTATTTTTATATAATAAAACTCTAGTTTTAGAAACCTTCAGGCATAGATGAATCGTAATATGATTCAAGGATGATGCTCCTATAGAATCTAGTACCATCCGCAACCATTATTTGTCCATTCTTTTCTTTTTGCACAAATATTTTAAGGAAAAATATGAATGGTGATGCAGTCAAGGTTTGAATTGGAGCAGATTGTTCATAATTTCCCTAGCTAAATGTGTTTGCTAAGTTAAATTTCTCCCAGCGTTCCATAACATTCATATCAGGATTACATTCCATATTATCCAATTATTTTCAAAGTACGTCCAGTTTGATAAAACTTCACGGTCAAGATTTTTCCTTGGTCGATAAGTTGAAGCAAATCCGTCGTATTGGGCGATACATATGTCACTTTTATATGGCTACAACTGCTTCAAATCATAAATTCTGTTTCTAAACAAATTTAATCTTTAGAACCAAACAAGTTCGAAGCCACTTAATTAGAATGCGTTTTTGGAGATGATGTAATGATCTTAGCATAAAGTCAGAAGGATCTACAAGAAAATTTAATCAACTGGAACCAAATACTGAAAACAGAATGAAAATGAACAAAAGGAAGAATGGGTCGAAGCGAAAAATTTGGCGATAAAAAGATAGAAAGGAGTGTAAACTTTTTATAAAAAGTTAGGGTGAAAACGTAACAGATTATACGGAGTGTCCCACGACGGGTTAAAACTATCTGTATATGACAAAATACTCATAGTAAAATCATGAAAATTTCTACGTTTGGGTTTTCGGATACGATCTTTTTAACTAAAATATTTTCAAACATGTACGAATGTAAATTTGTTATTTTAAATAGAACACCCTTATAACACCCACGGACCCTTATATATTATTTTTTTACAAGAATACCCTTAAAGATATAAAAATGGTTTCTATTCGGTTGCTTTTATCAAAGTCAGTCGTATTTGAATCTATGTTGAAAAATTTTTCATTTTATACGGGGTGTGTATAAAAAGTGTTCAAAGTTTAACTTCATAAATATCAATTTTTTTTATTTTCTTTTTAAATAGAACCACCCGGTTTTTTCTATTTTATTACATTCAAGGGCGAAAAAAAAGGCTTTCCTGTGTCTAAATCTTACCGTTATCCAGATATTAAATGTTGTCTGTGATTTTTTAGAGATGTAGGTGTGATCTAAATCTTATTGGACTTAAAATACTAAATGCCGATTATCAAGTTAAAACGTTGTCACGACCGTGTGTTCACACCCTTTCTAATAAAACTTTCGTGATGAAGTAAAAACGAATGTCTTCAAATAACTCTGAATGCTTTTTCACGCGGAAATAGGGACGCTTGACCATCTGAAAGTTTTTAACGAAAACGAACGGAGGGTAACGATACACGATGCGTGCGAGTAGAATTAAGTATAGATTTTCTCCCCTATCTAATGTCTTCTAACCCCTTTCTCCACATAAATTGCTTGCTTAGTGCGTCCCTAATTTACAATCTCGAATTTGCATATTTTATAAGAACATCGGATGACCGATTCAATCTTGTTAATGTTTCTTAAGATCCTGATCACCTCTACATGTACATATTCGGTTATTTTTGGTTTTGAATAATCGATTTTCCAACAATATTATTATTAAGTAAGGGATGTGGAAAGTGGCTATGTCACGCCAACTAAAATGTAGGTCGTTCTTATATTACAAAAAAACCGGACGTGTCCTTAAAATTTGTCATCTAGCGAATTTCCTCTTGTTAAAAGATCAATTTTTTCGCCTCTATCTCGTAGAGAATGTCCATTTCTTTGGAATTTCCCTAAAAGGGAGACATTAATTTAAAAAACCGGACGTTTCAATCCAACAAAGAACGTTTTTAGCTTTAATAGTGTACCAAAAAACCGCAAGAGTTTCACATATTCACACAATCTATATTTAACCATGAAAGTCTATAAAAATTATACAAATATACGTGGGTGACAACGTAAGTTGACGGCTCTCATCAAATTAAAACAAACAATTAATTATAATCTTCGAATTTCAGATATTTAGAATTTGTAGGGTGGATTTATCCATGTTTCAACTACTCCTAATGTGGCTGTCCTCACTAGAACTTAACAGCGTTGGATTTACAGTTCTAAGCTACGCAGATGATCTAGTAAAGGTTGTAATTGCCCCTTAAAACCACGAGATGCAAACGACCCTAGACCCAACCAAAAACTAGAGTGATGTAAGAGCAACTCTTGATCAACCAAAGTAAAACATCACTAGTCTTATTCACAAAGAGAAGGAAGGCAAATATAAGTCCAACTTTTCTTCGTGGTACTAAATTGAGACTTTTTAATGAAGCCAAATATATAGGAATTACCTCAACAAGGCAGACATGTTGTCATATCTCCAGACATGGAGACTAAAGCCTAACATGATATTCTGGATATACCAAACACTCATCATACCCATTATCACATATACTGTGCTTCTCAAAAAACTAATCAATATTTGAAGGCTAATCTGTCTAGGTATTACAAGGGCAATATCAACCTGTTCTATTACAGTCTTGAGCCTGCTTCCTCTTCACCTTACAGTGAAGAAAGAGGCATTTAGCGACGCTCACAGCCTAATCCAAACATCCTAACTAAAGCCAGGTAATTTGATAAGTCACCTAAGAATTCTAGAGCAAATAGAGCTAGAAATCCGTGACAAACTAATGGACAAAGATACCTTATTCGAAATGGTAATTAACGACCGCATATTTGGCTCAACAACAATCTTCAGAAAGCTAGAAATATATCTCTAGGAATACAATTTTTCAGGTAGAGTAACTAGCATTCAGAAGTGATAGAAGAGAAACCTCTCTAAAAAGCACATCTATATTATCTCGGATAGACAAACGACCTTGAAGGTCCGAAAGCTATTGAGTGCACAACCAAACTAGTGTAGGAGTGCAAACAAACTCTAAAAGCACTAGCCAACATAAACAAAGTAACCCTAATGTGGTTTTCAGGCCACCAGAGGATATCAGGAAGTAAAGAAGCAGACAGCTTTGCCATAACTTGGACCAAAAGCCTCACGAGATGCCACATCAATAATGAACTAGAAGGAGGGTTGAAGAAACAGATGGATTCTTGTTGGAGAAACATTTCAGACCTTAAACAATCCAAAAGATTTATAACGTGTTAAGAAGTTCTTCAGACTGGTCAACTTTATTACAAAAATCTAGGTCAGCAAAAATTTTACAAAATGTAGATTCTCGTTCTAAATTAAAAGATGGGAACGTCTCAAATAATAAAGAAACGCCAAAAAAAGAAAGACATGAAAAAAATGTGAAGGGACAAACTAATTTAGATGAACGCCAAGATAACAATGCGAAAAGGCGGAAAATCATTCCAGAATTTAAAAAAGATGCTAAGGTTTTAGAAGATTTTCCCTTCAAATGAAACAGTTGCTAAAGAAGTTGATAGTCTAGAAATTGAAGATAATGAATGTCAAGTTGACACAAGCATTGCTCTAGACATAATAGAGGAGAATGGAAAAAAAACTACAGGAGAAAAACGGAAATTAACTGATGATAAAAATGAAGACATTATTCCTCTATTGCACTATTCCAAGAAAAAATTATTGAGAGTGAGCATTGATAAAGCTTGTATTATCCTCGAATACAAAGCAGAAGAAAAAGTTGAAGATTTGGAATTAAAGGAATCTTTTCAAAGACTGAATTTTGATGACAATATTGTAGATGAATTGGCATCGTTTCGAAATTTTGCTACAGATTTGTTAACCAGAAACGACATGAAACTGCTGATAGGTCTTTGTCTCGTCAAATACAACAATGGTAGAGGACGACAGCTGTAGATTCTGCGAATAGGCTATGAAAACAGCAGAGCATCTATTCTGCTAATGTCCTGTCCATTTCGCTAAAAAGCTTAAGTACTTTGGAGGAATGGCACTAACACCTAGGGAACCCCACACAAGAATCGCCAAAAATAGCCTCTTTTGGAAGGAATCTACGTATTTTTAAAGCTGAACAAGAAGATGTAAAGGATTGTACAAGATATTTTCTAGATATAGGTGCAGCCAAAACAATCTACAAATCTACACTCCTTGTCGTAGGACCATTTGATTTGTGTTAGACAATGAATTTCATATTGTAGTTGAGGATTTCTAATGGACATAAAAAACATAAATAAATGATGAATAACCTATTTCGTTGTAGTTGTAGAAGTGCGAAAGATGCGGAACATTCTGCATACCCAATAAAACATAATTTTTAAAACAATGTGGTCTGATTAGATTCAATTAGGAATTAATTTACAACCAAAGGTAAACGTTTGAATATTTAACAAATAAAAAAACTTTGTGGAATGATGCGTAACGAGAAGAAGAGGCGTACTAGGTACGCGTTAACTTAAAACAAAAGGGCACGACGATATCTATTCGCGCTATCTAATGAAGATCGTGGAATTTGCACCGGCGGTGTGTTCTAATGGGCTCGTTTGCAATTCGTGCTCTCTTTACGGACTAGATTCTCAAGATATCATCTATATACAACGTTATTTTACTTTGGCGTATTTTAGGGGTCTCAAACTGACTTACAAATTTCGTTAATATTTTATAATCATAAAAATAAAAACAATATGATCACTAAGATCATTGACACATAGTACAATTATGATACAATTATTACGAAATAGCCAGACCTCGTATCTACATCATTTTAATATTAACATTAACAAACTGTTTGGATTACATACATTGAGAATTTATATTTCACCATATGGACCAATGGTTTTTAAATAATATATCAGGTGTGGTAACTATTCCACGTTATTGGAGCGAATTTTCTAGCTGGTGGCTACGGCGCTTATTGTGGACAATTTCTTAATATGTGGCTGATTGTCAGTGATGTTTTGCAGTGCTGACATTTGGGAGGATCAGAAGAGGCCATTAAATATGCGTGAGTCATTGGAGTCCCTACGACTCATGGGAGGTAGTTTTCTGAAATCGATGGACCGTTGAATCCCATGCAGCTTGCCCATTGGTTGCGTATAGAACGTCTTATGCTAACTATGACACAATTGTGGATTTGTAACCAATCTTCTTTTGCAGCTTGATCTGCAAGCTCATTCCCATGCATGCTAGTGTGAGACGGTACCCAGATTAAAGAAGTGGTAACATCAGAGCTTGCAAGACAGTCAATGGAGTCGTGTATTTACTGAATGATAGGGATGTGAGCGAGTCTGTGCATATAGCTGATTGTTTGTCGTCAGGGGATGGGGAGTTCAAGGCTTGGAGGATTGCATATAATTCTTCCGTGTAGACGCTAGCAAAAGATGCTAGACTATGTCATTTGATTCTTTGAATTAGATATTTAACATGGTGAAATGTATGAATGTATCACTTTTATAGCATATATAAAAATTGCGTTTTGGAAATTTCTTATTAATTTTATAATTTAGCCATAACTAATCAACATAGTATTGTGCTTTTTTCCAGATAAATGACGCATAGAGCCAGAGGATTGGCATCGGGAAAGGTAGCCTATGGAAAAAAGGGAAATATCGTGAAAAGTATCAAAAAGAGTGATGGCCACAATTTTTTCTTCAAGAAATCAAATACAACCATGAATGCGGCATATTACTTTGACTTATTAAGACAGAAAATTATGGAAAAAAGGCACGTCAAAATCTGCTGAGGTGTGCGCTTGCTTCTTACTAATGCTTCGCTTTCCAGGTGGCTTTACAGGGATTGAACTTTGCCTACCTTTTTACAAAGAAAGCTGACACTGCAACTTAGTATTTGCTCCTGTCTGGACATAAAATATCATCAACGCAAATTAGCTTGTTGCGCGATGAAGTTGGAAGCAACATATGTTGGTATAGTCACGTGCCCGAAGCTGAAGAGGTGAAATATTTAACACTGACGATGACATAAAACCGTTCAAGTCTAAAGATGCATAATTGTGGCATACAAGCTTCAGTCAGACGAACTTATGGACCGCACCATGTATATGTCAATGCACATAAAGATATTAGCATATCAAACTTTCGAAAGAAAGAGGTAATTTCTCTATATATTTTATTTCCATTTTACTATCGGATTTTCTAGCGGGTTTACGATGATGTAAAACTTTTATATGAAAGGTCATCACCTTAGTTTCATCTTCATAAAATTTTTATTTCTAATGGAATCCATAAAGAAATACATCCAGGATCTAACTTAAACTTAATGTTCATTTTAACGCTTGTGACCATTTGTGTTGATTTTCAGGAACAATGTTTATTATATGTCAATAGGACTAGGACTAGGATATTAGCATTGAATTTTTTAACTCTGGAAAGTAAAAAGTAAAAAACACAGAGTAGAATAGTGGCAGCAGAGATGAAACAACTAAAGAAAATAGCAGGGTTAACGAGGATGGATAGGATAAGTTTGAAGAATATTAAACAGCAATCAATGAGAAAAGAAGAAAAAGGAAACCCAAAAAGAAAACACTAAAGCAGATGAATAAAGTAGAAAAGGATCGGAAAGAGTGGAAAATGGATAAAAGGAGAATTTATTTTTCTTCAAATCTCTGAAAACTTTTGTCCATATCTTCAACTAATCATTCATTCACGATAAGATGAATTACGAGAATAGATGGTGATTTTGGATTGTGGATTTCTTTTCAGAGTAAAGTTTTTCCAGCACTTTAGTTGCCAAAATAGTTATTTACAGTGGTAATCTCTCCAAGGAATTATTAACTATCATGGACTGCAAATATATTGAGAATAGGTGCTTAATTCGTTAAACCACGCACAAGTTAGATACTCTAGAGAATCATCCTGATATTCTCTGAAAAATTCAAGTCCAGGGAACATTTGTATAAGGTAGTCATTCAGTTTTCCAAGAAAACGGGTGATTTGGTGACGTCTTTCCTGGGCCAAGATATCCCTTCGTTTCTCCCGGATACTTGGGGTCGTTAAAGGGATGTTCTTTCTTCTCATGGCAATCCAATAAAACCAAGTCGATTCTTATAGTAAATGAATCATTATCAGTTTCATTCTTATTATAAATATCAGAAAGAAGTTATTTTCCTGACAATATGTACATTTTTATGTTTTCCGTACAGATATTCGTCTTGTGTACACAAACATAAGCTGTATAGAAAGAAAAAGGGTTAAAGGAGTAATTACATATTTCAATCTATTCATTAACATCGTCTTTAATTCCCCTAATAATCTTTGCGTTCATATTTCCGTTCAAGAAATACGAAAAGATTAAAAGTACAAGTAGGGATATATGAGTGAGTAAAGGGTTGCCCGTTAAGTCTCGATGCGCTAGCAAAGTAGCTTTAATTAAAACGTATTTAAGTTTCAGGGACAGAAAAATTCCATGAAAGACTCTATAAGTCTCTAAGTTGGAAATTAGCTTTTTTAAAAACGGCTCGGGTTTTAGTTAGCTTTAAGTTTTTTAATTGCTTGGGATTTTGTCTAAAGTGCAGTTTTTTTTAACTCTAACTGTAATAAGTCGTAAGTAAGGGCTAATTAAAAGTGATATAAAATAATCGCTGAAATGGAAACTTTTAAGAAGAAGTTCCTCTCAAGGTTTCAATTGGTTCGTTATTAGCACTAATAGTTTTTATTCAGAAAATTTGAGAATGTCAACAACATTAGTATAAAAATAAGTTTTCTTGGTAGACATTCTTCCATTATTTTTGTACTTCGACAAAAAGAAATAATTCGATATTGCTGGCACTAAAATATAAAACTAAGTGGTAAATCTTATATGATTTTTATAGCTTCAGTGGAAACACTATAATAAAAATTATATTACATGATAGAGTATTTGAAAAGCAGGTCAAATAAGTTTGTTATTCACAAAAACAAAAATCGTATTTACTTTTCACACAAACTTTTCAAAAGTTTGTGTTTTGAATCACCTTGTACATTAGAAACCGTATTATAAATCGAAATAGAAAAAAGAAAACTTAGTATTTTAAGAAAATGTACCAAGAAAAATATTTACATTTTCTTAATTTGATAAAAAAATAGTTATGTCTTCTAAGACATTTAATGGAATATATTATATATTGAAGGAATCCTCATAGTCACGTGGCAGCTTCACAAAAATTTGGAGGTCTCTTTAACACAAAAAAGCTATATACTCCGCAACAACTTCTAATCCTCTAAAAGGTCCAGGTTCATTTGTCGTTGTTGTATTGTTTGTACATTTGAAGCTCGACTTCCAATCATACCTTGAAGATGCTTGACTCAATACAGAAGGTCACTGACCAAATTCTGTTCCAATCTGTCCAACATAATCCCACCAAGTGCAGTGTCTGCAACAAGCAGAGGTAGTTGATGAACACCGAGTTCGCATGCAGACACCCAGAAGGTCAATTTAACGGGACTCCTTCCTTTGGAGAAGTGAGAGCCTGTGGAACCAGCTACCAAGGTACTCTTTTCCCAACACTACAACCTACAGAAGCTCAAGATTATATCCATGGGAATCTTCATATTCGGCAGGTATCTCTTGAACTGTTGTACTTGCTTTTTACATAAAAAAATAATGAAAATATAAAATAATTGTTGAAATTGTTGAACAACAATAATCAGGTCTTTGAAATTTATTTTAAAGACAGCAAAATAAGGTATGAAGTTCAGCAATCTGTCTGGTATGATATTAATGTGCAGATGACTGAATCACTGACAGTTCAGGAAGTTCTTACAAAATTTGGACGGAAAGTTTTCTAATTCCACCGAAATTTGTTGGCTCAGTCAAAAAGTAGTCTTCGAAAGGTTGTCCCAGATGTATCTGAGTTGACCTAGAGATAGCAGTAGCTGCTAAAAAATACCACTCTATTGGGAAGTACCACGTTGTTTGGTATTTGTTTGGCAGTCACTAATAGTTAACGTTGTCAGTGAATTTCTAAATTTGGAAACAATTGGTCATCGTTATGTAATATAATATTTTTATTTAAGGGGCGTAGGCCAACCATTATATAGGATGAACTAGATTCTACTCTGGGTAAGATGGCTTCTTCGTTATTAACAGTAAAACATTAGGTAACAGAGTTTGAACTAGACCGTACGACCTGCGAAGACCAGCAACGCAGTGGTCGACCAAACGAGGTGACGATTACAGAAACGTTGAAGAAAATCCACAAAGAAGAACTGAATGATCGTCGACTGAAAGTTCGCCCTGACATAAAGTATGTGACAGTGAATGTCTGAGTGAGTTATTGTTTATAACATTACAATAAAAATAGCGAATTTACTAAATCGTGAAGAAAAAATAGAACTTGTGTTAATTGTTGGAAACAATTACAAAACACATAGAGAGGCCGCAAATATTTCTAATAATAGACAAATTTGAAAGGTAATAAATATCATGCATACAAACCGCAACTTGTACACACGTTACTACCAAGGGATTACTAAATTTGTTTTGAATTCTGCGCTATGATCTGAAGAAAGTTGGATCAAGACCCGTTTTTTACAAGAACTATAATATTTTCCGATGAGGCAACATTTTCTTCAAACAGAACCATCTCATCACAAAATTGTCGCTGGTGGTCTAACAGTAATCAAAACTTTGTAGTAAATACTTGGAACCTATATTCTTTTAAAATGAACGTATATTGTGGTGTGTACAAAAATAAATTAGTTGGACGTTTTTATTTTTCGACATTCCTTAAATCCCTAATATTATAAATGTGAAAGCGTGGATGTTTGTTACGCTTTCACGCAAAAACTACTTGACGAATCATCATGAAACTTTGTACACATATTCCGAGAGGTACTAGAAAATAAAAAAAAAAAAAATTTGTCAACAAATATCAACATTTTGTTACTTCAGCACCATCTAACATACAGTAATGAAGTTCAAACCCTAAATACTACATTATCGACGGTCAAGTCAATATCTATTTACTTAATATACATCCAATTCAATTGATTATAGTTTCAGCTGTTTGGAATTTTTGAGGTTAGGTACCATCGTTATTTTCAACTGTCACTGAAAGTGTATGTCTAAAAAATGCCTCGGAAGCGTAATTTTACATTATCTAAAAATTCGTCACGAGCCCTTGCACCAAAAGTTGCACGAAATCAAGAATCTTCGGTTCATGCAGAGCTGAGAAGACAGCAACAGCAAGCAATGCGACAAAGTGATTTGAGAGCTGCTGAAACACCTCTTCAGACCCAACGTCGTTTAGAACATGCTCAGCAGCGGGTAGCTGGAAGAGCGATAGAAACGCCAGAACAAAATTTTGTATGTAGTAATTTTTAAAATCGATGATACTAACCAAGCAATAAAATAAATATATTATATCATATCGATATAATTCTATTATAATGATTTCTGATACTTATTTAATGGATTCGATGCGAGCGAAGCCGCGGGTAAAAGCTAGTACATGGAATTATTAGAAAATCAAGTAAGTGATTTTTTGCACGACCTTCCGTTACAAGAACGATGACAATTTGGTTCCAACGAGAAGGTGCTTCTATCTATAGTACATTAAACGTTAGAGTACTCCTCGAAAATATGTTTAATAGGAAGGTAATTGATAGGTATTCAGATATTTTTAGGTCTGCTGATTTGACTCCCCTTGACATTTTTTACGTGGTTACTTAAAACAGCAGGTCATCAGCGTGGACCATTTGATGATGTAGACCATTTGGAGTGGATTATTTCTGAAGAATGCCAAAATATTACTCCAAATATGATACAGAAAGTAAAATAAGAGTTTGACTAAAGAACAATTAAATGTTTACAAAGAGAAGGTGGATTTGTCGAAGCTGTAGGACATAGAATTAAAATTTAATTATGTCTGTTACTCTTTAATAAATATTCTTTGTATGGATTTTTCAATTTCTACTAATTTCTAATTGCAAGGTTGTTCAAAAACAGTAATACATAGAAAGAAGCCTCGTATACTACTATAAAAAATTGATATCTGATGGTTGTATTTTAAATTTTGGACCATGCCAAACTTTTTATCAAGAATAACTTTTTTCATAAAGTCACATGGAAAACCATAAAAAAGTTTTCCATAAGGTTCCAACTTAATTAGATACACTGTATATCACGTAACAAGTTTGACCCTAATTACTTATAATTTATACATTGATCCAATCACTTTTCACTATATTAGGAATAGAAAATAGAGAAACCCTTTTATATATCCAATTAGATTCGGTAACCGTGCAATAGATCAAAGGCTGCCAGCTTTAACATATGCCCATTCAGAGCTTCCTTGATTTATGTTCGGTGTATTTTTCGTAGTTTTTATCTCCGTCCGCAATATCTATGATGCATAACGCCAAAATTTAATTTTGTTTTTTTTTGAAATGACATTTTGTAGGTACGCGTCTAGACTAGTGATACGCGCAAACATATGAAAGCTCATGGGATAAACTGGACGAGGAAGATTACTTCTATTACATTATCAAATATAGCGAAAACAAAAATTTCGATTATTCAATGAGATACACGTTTTTTTTTTCTATTAATTTTATATTTTTTGATACTGCAAGCAATGAAGCATTGTTTCCAGATTTACTATTTTTTCCGTGTAACGTGCAAACTTCCAAATTTTTACAAAAAGTGGACCAGAAACGATCAACTTCGGAATAAAGTGTTTTGTTAGTTATCTGAACCTTCGACTTTGAGATATACACATGTTTGATAATACTTAAAGCAATTCTGGAAACATTTTTTCCTCTTTGAAGCTGAAGAGCAACGTGGTTTTGATAGTATTCAACAGCTTCTTGAGATGAAGAAAATCGCTGTTCAAGCATCTTTTGTTTGACAGTGAGAAACAAGAAAAACTAATTAGGCGAATATTTTTCTCCTTCAAATATTTAGTATCATAAAATCAATTGTATTTCAGTCTGCAATACCCTAAGGCACACCTCTTTCTCTGTGGAGCTAACATACCGATTTTCTTTAGTCATGTTGCGAACAGCATCGATTTTTCTCGGAGTGGCAACCGCTTTTCGCAGACTTTCTCGATATTCATCACTAACAGGCGCACTATCATGGTGAAATTCTGCAAACCAAGTCTTCTCTTATGGTTCTTCATTACCAAAAGTTGTACGGAGCGTCAATATTCGCAAATACATTGGTGCCACAACTTCTTAACACCACCTCGTAATTTAATTGGTAAATTTCATGACAAATCAATGAACAATCAACGTCTGAGATCGGTCAGCTCTCAAACTGGCTTAAGTTCGAGAAATCGATTGGGAATAAAAAAAAATCAAATAGAAACCACACAAACATTTGTATTTTATGATTTGATTGACCAGTTTGGAGTCAGTAGTGGTTGTGTACCAAGAAAAAGAGTTACATTTGAGGTTATGTAGGTAAGAAAATATTATTATGACTTGACTTACTGTTACCACGAATAAATATTTAGAGTAGATGAATTGGAAAACTTAAAAATGATTCCAAAATCCACGAACTAAAACCTCAAAGCTGCCAAGAATCCCATTAACCACATTCAAAATCACGATCAGATATTGTAGTGTATATGTTGAATTATTTTAAGACCTTTGCAGATAAAATTTTATTCGCCCCTCGTATATCGCAGTTTATATTTTTTTTTTTTCGATTCGTTTTTTTCATTTCATAAGCTAACGTATTTTTCAAATTTTTGGTCCTTTTGATGATCTGATTTAATAATGAGGTTTGACGGAACAATCAGTTATTGAGTTGTACATTGCCATCGAACGTTTTCTGGCAACAGTTGATAATTTTTCTACTGTTTTTACAACATATGTTGTTGTTTTTTTATTCGGTTTTTCCCTGTTATGTTGCATAGCCTGAAGATTCAATTATAGACGAGGTTTTTGGAATTTTTGGTCAACGAACGAACCCGTTTTATTTCAATTAATTTTTTTCATGAATCCGATGAATAATGATTTTTATTATGTTTCTACATGATAACATACCGGGATCTCCACTATAACTTGATCCTCCCTAATAGATGTAAACTGTCCATCATATATGTAATAATATGGACAGTTCTTATGGGAAGAAACGTCCCTACGCTACGGTCCCGACAATATTCATTTTTTCTCTCATTCGAGACACTTTATCTATACTACGCATGCTTGAGAATGCGCAGAACCGAGCTGAAACCTCGGAGGATAGACAAAGCGTTATCATTCTGTCTTCCTTAGTCGGAACAGCTTCCACCATATTTGTGATACTCCTATATGGACAGTTGATATGGGAAAAAATGTCTTTTCGACAATATTCATTTTCTCTCTCGTTCGAGACACTTTATGTATACTGCGCATGTCTAAGAATGCGCAGAACCGAGCTGGAACCTCGGAGGATAGAGAAATTGTTGACATTCTGTCTTCCTTAGTCGGAACAGCTTCCACTTATAGAAACTGTTCAATTTTACCGAACATCTCAGAAAGTCCTGATACGAAAAAATCATTGTGTAACAAAGTGCATCGATTTTTTTCAAGATTCGTTGAAATCACTTTCATGTAGACTGTTCCAGGAAACTGATGGTAAGATCAATCGTTCCACTAGAACTTTATAGTTTGTAGTTTTTATTTAAAAGAATATACAAAATGCAAGTTATAATGGGATCACAACTATTTGATTTGTAGTTATTTCTCCTCCATTATGTTTCAAGAAATGTTGTACGATCTGTTTTGATTATAAATATATATCAATTCTGTCAATGATCATACGTGAAGTTTTATACACTCGTAATAAAAAAATCGACTCAGGCGATATTCCTGGGATTAAAGGTAACTGTCAAAAAAACTGAACACAAAATTGTATTTTCCTTAGTAATAGTGTTTATTGGGAGACACTGACCGTTATAAAAGGTTATCTACCTGAGTCACTGCTCTCAGTAAGTCATCAAACGTTAACTAATACACACAACATACGAGAATTCTACCTGAAAATGGACACACCAAGTGATAAAGCTTCTAAAGCGGTGACCCTATTGCGATACTAAGTTAGCGAGAAGTGGCCAGTGCGTTTAACTTAAGTCAGTCTGCTGTTTCCAGAGTTGACTGTCCTTACCAAGAGATTGGTAAAATAAACCACTCATTATAAAGATAAAACTAATGGGTTTGAGGTGCAAAAATCAGAGGAAAAATGGAATCTACAGACTTCTAACGGCGAGTGTGTAATTTTGGTTGAAATAAGTGTACTAACTTCATACAAATACTCTTGACATTTGAATTTGAATTCATAATAAGGTTTCAAATTAGGTAACTTTAGATGAGATTTTCTGCTTCGGCGATAATATAAATAGATCCGACCCTGTATATTGAGACTGGCTGGCAAACTAAATAGTTTAGCTTTTCATTGACAGAGAGCGTTGGTTTATTTTTAGAATAACTTATGTTAGTGATGTACTTTGACGTTTGTCACGTGATACTGGTCACATTGACGTAACTTTATAAGCAAGTAGTGCGTGTTTTTTTTCGGTATATTTTAGTTTTCTATTTCCGTAAAGGAAAAAAAGATGCTGCAGCTCACAAAAAGAATATGTCAAGTTCATGATTGCACGTGTCAAAATTGGTATAAAAAATTCTGTTCTGGAGATTCTTCCCTCAAAAATGAGCGAGCAACGTTCTGGTTGACATACTGAAGTTGATGATGACCAAATCAAAGTCATAATTGAAGAGGATCGTCATATAATTGTTCGAGAGGCTGCGAAGAAGCAATTTAGAAACACCTAAAATGTCTTATATAGTTAAGTAGCTTGATATTTGGGTATCTGACGAATTGAAAGAAAATCATTTTATACAAAGAATCAATATTTACTATAGGCACCTTAAACGAAATGAAACCAATTGAAAATTGAAAAGAATCATCTGGTGATGAAAAATGGGTCGTGCACAGTAACATAATTCGAAAACGATCATGAAGGAAACACGATGAACCAGCACAATCACATCGAAAGCTAAAAAAGAACAAAAAAGCTCATGCTGTCAGTTTGGTGGATTACCAAACGATCAATTCTGATGTTTACTATCAACAATTAATGAAACTGAATGAAGCAATCAAAGAAAAACGACCAGAATTGTCAATATGGAAAGGTTGATAATGAAAGGCTTCACAAATATATGGCAACTCATTGGAAACTATTGGAACTTGGCTGGGAAGTAACGCCAAATCCTTCATACAGTCCTGATCTGGTACCATCTGATACCATTTATTTCGAAGATTCTTTGAATGGTCAAACTTTTACAAATGACGATGACCTTGATGAAGCTGAAAGAAAGTTGGCAAAAGATCATTGAGCAAAATGGTAGAATGGAGAGTTATTTTGAATTTTAAAATTTATTTCTCTTGATATAAAATGAATCATTACTCGACGTGATCATGCAAATACTAAGAAAAGTTAAGAAAATTATAATATGCAATATTAATTACTAATACTAAATAAATAAATATTTTTTGTATGTGGAATAAACAGCTTTTCAAGTTTATGAAAAATCAATAGAAAAATATTTCTAGAGAGTTTGTGATTCCAATTATATGATATGAGGTTTGGCTATTAAATAACGAGACTGACGGCTTTTACAGCCTCGGCAATCATCAGGATGCTCATTCGATGATCTGCACTCACATTTTGGTTGATTTTGGTCACTGTTTCCGGAGTTGAAACAGTTACAGGGCGACCTGGGTGCTGGTCATCTTCAGGGCTCTATCGGCCCTCACTAAAGAGCTTACACCACTCAAAAACATGCGCACGAGATAGAGAATTGTCGCATAGGCGTCGTGCAACAATTTATAGCACTCAGTCAGAGTTTTTTTTAATTTAAACGGAAATTTGAGAAAAAAACACGTTTGTTTCAAACTATAATAGTGACGGAAACGTGTTTTTTGGGACGTGCATAGACAAGATATCTAGATACCGACCCGTCTAAGGCGCCCTCTAGGTGCTCAGTCTCGTTATTTAATAGCCAGACCTCGTATTCTTATTTCATGAATCACTACAGATTATTTATTGAACGTGTATATTAACCAAAAATATGAAATTTAATATTCAATTGTTCATATATTATTTTGATATATAAATTAATTATATGAATATCACCTTATTAATAATAATAAATTTTTGATATGATATTCTAATACCTATGAAGCGGGAGTATTGCAAATGACGTAAAATATACCGGCAATTAGTTTGATTTGTTTTTTTTTTTGATATTAAATAAATCCTTCAATATTTACTTCAATTCATAGGAGCATATTTTATCGAACTGATTATTATAATTTCAATCGAATTTTGATTTCATAAATTCTTTGAAATGATGTAAAATGGCTTTACAATTTTGGTTTCATCATAACCTAAAAATACGAAAACACGATTTTTTGTGAATAATTATGAATATGTGGCTATAGACAAATGTCTAACTAAATATTACCTTGAAATTAGCCAAAGCGTCACAAATGTCTTGTACTATACGGAAAAAATTCCGAAATTTATATACACTACCGGTCAAGAGTTTTTTCTCGCCCCATATTCCATTCTTAAAATTTCAAAATAATATAAGACTGCAACAAATTGTCAAGCAAAGGTCGAAACTAAAAATAATTATGTCCGTTATTTGTTCACTTGATTTATACGAGGGCATGTTTATATTTAATTTGAAACTTGCAGCTACCAGGTGATTTATTCATTATTATTTAACTGTGACTTATTTTTTCGGTTTTATGATTGTAGTTTAGTCCCAGTCACCCTGTGAAATGCAAGGACATGATTTTAGATCAAAACATCTTCTTGTGAAGTTCATTTACGATGTTTCGTTCTTGCAAGTTCAGACTTGTGAGTTTCAAAATGGGTAAAATAAAAGAACTATCGGTTGAAACTCGTGCATTCATAGACTATGCTAGAATAATCAGACTATTTTGACCGAATTAAAAATATCTAGACTTACCGTAGCCTACAATATGAAAGAATGTACATCCACCAGAAGCTTTAACGATAAAAAACGTTCAGGGTGACCTCGGAAACCACAACCAGTGAAGATTAACATAGTGTATTGACTGATGACACACGGGCCCAGTGATTGCAGCTCAAATTGAGAGAAATTCGCCTTTTTGGAAGAATCGCAGCGGAAAAACCTGTTCTAAGACGTCAAAATTAAGAGGTTGCAGTAGGCTGAAGAACCTAAAAATTGGACGCATGAAGAGTGGAAGAGAGTTTTATGGAGTGATGAGTCGAAGTTTGAGTTGGGTCAATCCTAACAACAACAAAAGTCTAATTCTGACTGTAAAACACGGCGGAGGCTGGGTGATGTTTTGGAGGAAGGGCAACTGAAGACATGGTAAAAATTCAAGGGATTTTGAAGGAAGAAGGCTATAAAAAATATCAAAGAAATATAGAAGGATCTGGCCTTTGTTTGATTGAAGTATTCCTCGGAGTTGTACAAAAAATAGAAAGAAGTGGAAAGGAATATTGTACTGAAAGTAATGATTTGGCTGACTTCAACCTAATTAAGTTGTTGTGGAACGAAGTGGATAGGGAAGTCAGAAAGTAGTGTCCATTCTACATCTTTGGAATATCGCTATAGAGAATGGCAGAAGTATTGATGATACAGGGCAGTGACTGGTCATGTTTATACGTAATAAATCAAAATTTTTTCTTCGATATGTGACAGTGGATCCATCACTTCACCCTGGAACCAAAACGATCGTCATCTGAGTGGACTGCAGTCGGTGAACCACGTCCAAAGGCACAACAGTCAGCTGAGAAGGTTATGACTTTAGTATTTTGGGTTGCCCATGGAATATTGTTCATTTACTATGTCCAAAAGGAAGAGATAATCGATAGCGAATACTACATAGACTTGTTGGATAGTTTAAATACAAAAATCAAGAAATATCGAAGAAAAAAGTACTGTTTCTCCAAGACAATGCATCGATTCACAAGCCGATGGCAACGATGTTTAAATTGAACTGATTACACTTCGAATTGCTTCCTAATCCACCGTATAGTCCAGAAATGGCCCCCAATGACTACTGATCTCAAAAAAATGCACGAAGGTAAGAAATTCACCTCAAATGAAGAAGCAATTGCTGAAAGTGCAGCCTATTTTGGGGCAAAAGACAAATACTTCTAGAAGTACGGCATCGAGAAGTTAGAAAAGCGTTTGAATGATTGTATGATTACATTGATGAATAAAATCGATTGTCACATTGTGTGATATGTAATATATACATTTTTCGAAATATAACTATCAAAATCAATCGTAATGTTTTTATTTGTATCACGCAAACTATAAGGTGGGCAAAAACTTTTGACAAATAGTGAACGTATACCGTATCCAGAAAACATACTGTCTCATTAACAATATTTGAGTGTTATATTTTTACATATAATTCAATCTATATCTTGCAAATAAATGCTTGGTTCTGCTACAAAAAGCATGCTTCTCAATTATTATTAACTAATCTCTCAGTTTATTGAATACAGCTTTTGGTGGAATAGAGCTTGTGGTAAAATAGGATAACTCTCCCAGATTCTGATATCCTGCTAAATTATTTCCCAATTCCACACATTTTGTTTTATATTTTCCTAGCAAACTCAGCCGTTTTTTCAAACCGAACTTTTTTAGGTGCTCCCTAGAGCAAGAGTAGATATGTCCATTTTTTGGTGACCATAGCTTTCAGATGCTTCTTTGGAGTTATCCAGGCGGAATGTTAGAAATATATATGTATTGAGATTGAAATTATTTAGAACAAAATGCTTCTGCATAATGCTGCAAAAGTCATGAATATCTATTGCAGTCAGTGTCAACAAAGAATCCAAAAATTGCTAGAGCAATTGCTTATTCTGTGATTTATCTCAATGTGCTACTAGGTAATGGAAATTGTAAATAAAGATCATTTGTAATAATGATAACTATTAAATTTAACTATTTTCATATCTGGTATATCGTGAATTGAAAACGTACATTTTTCCGATTTAAAATTTTGGCGGGAGCGCTGGTTTGCCCTTTTGAATTTTTATTAAGTTACGGATTCAAATTACAAGTCTGTGTTGTTAAATATAAGTTGACTTTAACATGTATTTATTTATTATTTATTATCAAAAAATGTTGGATTTTATTTGGAGGTAGTAAAAAATTTTTAAGATACGGCCAAAACCTGATGTAAAAAAAATGTCCAACAAAGAATATAGAGCATTAAATTTTTCATGAAACTCTTCAAGATCCTTTTTGTCGTATTTGCAAGAGAAACCAAAATATTGTCAATAAACTATCAAAATGTATTGTGAAGAAAATATAACAAAAAATCAAAAAATATATAAACTTCTGAACTTCTGAATTTAAAAATTAAAACCATTTATCTTGCTATAGAGAAGTTCATTAACCAGAATAATTTTTTTTCTTCATGATTTATCTTGATTTTAGATCTTTTTTCATAAAAAAAATGGTCCTCAAGATGTTTAAACTTCGTGTCATTCTTTGTCACAAAAAAGATCAATGTTAATAAGTTTTGCTGATAGATCTATCCAACTATCAGATCCTGAATTTAGCTATTCAATAAGCAAAAACGGCATTAGAAGAAAATAATTATCTGGAGAAAATGATAAATAACATATTCAAGGAAAGAATAAACAAATACTACAATCAATTAAGAAACAAAACATTAAAACATAGAATATTTTTCTTTGCTATATTTACAAGGTTTTATCCCAATAATTATCGAATTATTTCAATTAATATGGTATAAGTCATAAAGGACATAATACATTATCAAAAAATTTCACTAAACTAAAATCTTAAACATCAAAAAACAAGTACATATTATTATTTATCAAATACTAACTGTGACGCTGTCTACATATGGCAAACATCTCAGTATTTAGAAAATAGACTGAGATGTCATTAATACGATAAAAAATAGAACTGTATTAATGAACCATGAAATAATATCGAAAAAAAAAAAATAATTCCATTATTCAAGATTCAAAAATTCTTGAAACGGAATTTAATACACGAAAAAAAGAATTTTTAGAAATTCATTTATTAAAACGAATAAGCCAAAAATTATAAAAAAGACCTAAATAATTTAAGTAAAATATTTGAGATGTAAGGACTACGGAAAAACTAATTTTTCTTATAAGAACAAATTTCTATTTTGATTTTATTCTTATTTTGACATTCATAATGAAGGTGATTAATCATCAATTCATTCATAGTAAATAAGTCTAGTGTTAATTGTAAATATAATTTTAATTTAATTTATATAAATTTTCTTATGTTAATTTTAGTGAATAAGTAAGTTTTTGAAATATTGTACATATAATAAACGTTTCATAAAAAAATGTAAAAGGCTGTTTATTTATTTTATTTCCTACAATAATTTCATTTGATTGACAATAAAAAAAGGTGAAGTATGTATATTATCTTAAGTAATCGTTAACGTAATTAATATAAACAATTACATTTCTTGCAAATGTCGTTTTTGATTTTTTTTAGTAGCTTAATTCCTTGGTCTTGAAACCAACAACGAATTAGTTAAAAGGTAAGTCACGAAGTCACGAAGTCAACCGCTAGATAGGAGAACTGATCCCTTTACTGCTGACGGAGAGCGTGCCGAGACACACCCGCTTAATTATCGGAAATAGGACCTTGGGATTTTTTTAATCATTTTTTCAATTCAAACTAATGTTAGATCAAATAATTTGTTTTAAAAAACCTTTCCGTCGGAGTCAAAGGTTTATCTCAAATAGCCCCGTACTCAGTGATAATCTGTCAAAATTGCTGCCGTATTGAATATGCAAATTGTCAGTTTCAACATCATATTTAGATAAATTTATTGAAAAAACTTATTTTAAAACAGAAGATATCTAAAATCCAGAACATTTAGAAACATAAAAAAAAATAAATATAGACCTAAAATCAAGATAAATCACCACGAAAAACATAAAAAAGTCTAAGGAGTAAAAAGTTGAAGCAAAAATTTTTACAAACAGAATTATATTGGAGGAACTTTTAATCAAACATGTAGACTTTCCTTTTGGGTGGTAAGAATGATAATAAAATAAAGTCAATACGGTCAAATTCAAAAAATTTTAAGAATTTATGTCATAGCGCAACCTTATTATGTCTAGGATTCTTAATCTACGACGAATAGAGATGCCATCTATTAACTAGTGACAGCATCTACCGTTCTCGAACATATCGATCCTGTACATCTAAGGTTTCCGACAAGCAGCGCCAAACATTTTTATTAAGGTCAACTATAGAACTAGTTCTAGATTTAGTGAGGGGCGGATCACAGGGGATTTCTCAAGTAATCACGCACGTTATTTTTTGCGTGAAATATTGAAAATCAACATATGGGTAATAAGAAGTTCTTTAACTGTTTCGAAATAGTTTTCGTGAAATAATTCGACTCTTTATTATGAAGCATAAGACTTAAGTGTCAAAAAGAAGAAAACCCATGAAACTCGATTTTCCATTCAATTATTGCAGTTAATCGATTAGGTTGTTTCGGAATGCAACGCGAACGAAAGAAATTATAAATTTGTTATCATATGTTGAAGACAAATTTTCTTGTATTAACCATTACTTCCAGAAGAACAAAAACAAAGGTACCTTTTCCTTCTTTGTAGGCACAAAACATTATATATATATATATATATATATATATATATATATATATGCTCTTCTGCAAAACTTGGGTTGTGTTTACTGTCCTGTCTGGAAAGGAGGAAAAACGAACGACCATTGGCCAAAAGAAAACGAAAAGACAGCTCTAGTAAGCAAAAACGGTTTTTCTCGTTTGTTTTTGGTATTTTTTTTGTAGGGTGGGATGGTACAGCATTGGCTATATTATTCCCTACATTTGGTTGGTGAATCGGTTCACCAGGTAACATGGAAACCGCTAAAAACCTGCAACACCGACGATCGACGACGTGTATGTGGTAAGGTTTCATCTGATGGATATGGGAGAATTCCTAGAGCTGAAGTCACCCATTATGATGGCTCTAAGGAGAGTGGATGCATATTCGAGGAGGTGGATATAAAGTGTTTGATGATGAAGTTCCAGTCCAAGTGGCAAGTGATGTAGCCAGTGAATCTTGGAGGTAATTTGGAGAGGGTGTCAGTGATAGATTCAATTTGAATATTGTAGGAGCTTAATAGATGCTTCAAAAGATGACGCTTCCTGGCTAAACTCTGGGAATTAACGGTCCACAGAACTTCACACTTCAGAGAGAGATACTTTGGGTGAAAGCGAAATGGATGCAGTCACCCAGGCCGCTAATCACGGTACAGTTGTAGCCGTAGAAAGAGGGTAACTGGGGCAGTTTCCTGGGAGTGTCTATCCTCTTAAGTCAACGTGGGTAGAAAGCGGAGTGACCACCGCCGCAATTTTTGCAGGTAGGGCAATTTGATTTTTGACATTTATCGGGTTTTGTAGTTCAGTGGGAACAACTGCTAGTGCCCTCGATAGTATGTGGCAGAATTAATCTATGTTCGCGGCTCATTTAAATTTACAGCACAGAATATCTAGTGTATTCTATGTTTCCAATTTCCACCCAATTCCGATTTCGCAGTTTACTGAATTCACGATCAAAAACATCTTAGAACTAGGGCAGGTTTATTTACAAAATAATAGTTACATACATTTTCAACTAAACTAAGGAAAATTAGTAGACATGACTAAATACAGATTTTCCTAACAAACAAAGTGAAAAGTGCTAATTTAAATAAATACTACACAGAAATAAAACTAGTAATTCAGTGGAACAGATCGCGCTACAATGATATTTCCCTAGGTGTTGAATTATTCTGAAATGTGAAAACTCCAACGGCTATTCTATAGGTAAATTACGAGATGTTAAGGTTTACGAATGTTCTTGGTTTAGTTTACAGTCATGAACATTGGCATAACTGTGATCTTCATATGGAATTGGGCAATGAAATTTGTAAAATCACTTTCCAGAAAATTATTTCCACACAAGCGATAATTTAATGTTGAGCATTGATTTTCACAAAATTCTCTCTATTTGTAACACTGGGAAGCGTTTGGGAAATTGAAAAGAAAGTTTATTCATCTTGACAATTGACATTGACAGTAATGACACATTCTTATTACACTAGCACCACGATTGGTATCGGAACAAAATATTTGACAGTAGTAATGGATGTAAAACGATGACAGAGAACGTTCGTTAGATCCGAACGCTTCCAATATAAACACTGATGAAATAATAGAAGCGATCTATTATATATTATGATTTTAAATATATTTAGAAATCACGTAAAGATTTGGATCTGGTTTAGATTGATATCAATTTCTCTTTGTATTATAAATGAATTGCTTCTCTTAAAGTAGTTTATACTTTGGTGTGATATCCAATTCAATAGCCAAATGAATCAATAAACTAAAAATAAAATGATTGTTTTATTGAAATTCATAGGAGGTTCCAATTAGATATTTTAAAGTTCTCTCGGCAATAGACCGCCAAACTCTGTCACTGCCAGTTGTGAGTGAGATGGCGATTGTGGAATAAAAATTGTTCTGTGTTATTGAGGTCGCAAGAAGTGCTGAATTTGGTATTAAACCACCAATTAGAAAAAGCATCACTCGTTGGTTTAATCAATTTAAAGAAACTGGAAGTGTATGTAAAAGAAAAATCACAGGCCGACCGCGTGTGTCAGAAGATGATATCAGACGAATAGAAAACAGTTTTGTTCGCAGCCCAAGTAAATCTACCAATAGAGCTAATAGAGGACTTGGAATACCCCAACCAACTGTATGGAAAGCTCTCAGACGGCGTTTGTTGTACAAGCCCTACAGTTTAGAACTCGTGCAGGCTCTCAACCCCTAATGACAAAGAGAAGCGTCTCGAATTTTACGGTAATGTGCTAGAAATTATGGAGGATGTCATTTTTATACAGCGTATCATTTTTACCGATGAAGCAACTTTCCCCTTCAGTGGAAATGTCAACAGACACAATGTTCGCATATGGGGTTTACAAAATCCACATACAACATTGCAAAACAAAAGATAAACGTGTTCTGTGCCTTATCACGTACAAAGGTTTATGGAAAGAACTGTGACTGGTATAATGTACCTAGACATGCTAGAACAATTGCTATTCCCCCAAATTATGGAAGGACTTCATTTTTCAACAGGATGGAGCTCCACTCCATTGGCACCTCGATGTTTTAAATGAATCAGCGCTGGATTGGCCGCAGGGGAAATGAAAACCTGGCTCTAGACTTCTGGGAACCGAGATCTCCTGATCTCACTCCTTGTGACTATTTCTTATGGGGTTATGTTAAGCAAGCTGTTTTCGTCCCCCTTTATCAACAACTCTGAAAGATCTGCGGAACCGTATCAATGCTCAGTAACAGCATATACACTTGCTCGTATGTGGGCCACCGCGTAGATGTTTGCCGTGGAGCACCTGAAGGTCATATTGAACACTTGTGATACAGTAGAAAAAACTTTGAAACTTCTTTTTTTCATTGGTATAAAAATTATTCATATAGCATTTGTAATTTAATAAATACGAATTTTAAAAAATGGTTACCGGATCGGGGTTGTCGTGAAGATTAAACAACTCGTGTCGAAAGATTATGCAGCTCGGGATTTTAATTATGTACGTTGGAAGTTAATTCGGTAAAAGGCAAAAGATCAATTGAATATAATGTTCATGTATGGTAACAACTGGAAAAAGTACTTTGGACAGTATTCATAAATACCATCCATGTAATATGTTGAGTTTTTTAAACAATTTAAATTCATTTCAGATTCATATGCAATAATATAATTATTTAAATCATTAAAATATTCTCCTCGGTCAGTTTTTCAATTGTCTGTATCATTTATATGGATATAGGTTAGGTTACCTAACTTAACTTAACCTAACCTAACCTAGCCTGAAGGATTTAGAAATTCAAAGCTTTAATTTTTGGATTTTTCAACTCAACAAAATGAAGGTGAAATTAATCACGACTTATAGAGCACTCGCATAACATATTTAGATTATTCTGTAATAATAGCCGTACCATTTTATAAAGAATAGGATAGTAGAACAGTGATAATGTTAAAACCATTTGAGGCAATTTTGCACGCCATCTAGTTACTTTTACGCTCGTTCTTCATAAAAATGACCCGTAGCTTAGTGCCATCTGAAATAAACGGCACTATTTTCAACAACTAAATTTTTTTGGAAAGATCCCAACTAAATGTGAATTTTTCTTTATCTTCGAAATTCGAACCGACAATTTTCTAACGTCGCAATATCATTTGAATGTACCCCGGAAGAAATTGAATTGGTGGATGAATCCGTTTGTTCGGATGATGATTCTTCTTCAATATTTGATGAAGCGAGTGTTTCATTGCCATCTGTTGGTAAAATCAGTATATCATCATCATCCAGTTGATTGCCTGCATTAGCACTTCTAGGTTGCCTCATTAAATTGGCGACAATATTTATTTTAAATGCAGCTCGAAATGCTATCACTGTTGGGTTTCTGTTATACCCTCCTCTTTGACGATAAACAGAAAATTGATTTTCATGTGGATCTTGAATTAGTCTACCTGTGAATAAATAATTGAAACCTTCATTTTTTTGATCACTTGCAATTTGTTTAACGGAGTTAATGGTGAGAAGAAAACCATCAAAGCTATCAGGTCTGGTCAAATTTCTTTTTTTTTACAACTTTGTATAGATTTTCCAATGAATCATATCCTGAGCTTAAAGCTGCTAGCATTTCTGGATTCGTATCTCTCAGAACACGATTACAGGGTTTTGTTGAATGTAAACGTGTACTATTCAGGGCATCAAATAAATTGTTCATAGTTAGAACAAAGCCGTGTTTTTAGCTGTACTTGAAATAAGTTCACCAGTTTCCAAAGATGTCATTATGGCAGAATAAACACTGTGACTCAACAATTGGGCAGCTAATTTAACCTTCATGTGCTTATCAGTCAGTTTCAATAATGCATTTCCTGTTTTGCTCCTTATCAAGATCATAAACTTTTCGAATGTCACAAAAACATAGGAACTGCCCATTAAATATGAAACTATTGTCCAAAAAATTGTTTCTAACGCATTTCAACAGATGGGGAGTGTCAAAAAAAGCATAATATTTTTCCTCATTATGAAAAAAATAAGGTTGGTTTTTGTTAACCCCCAAATGGTTTATGAGTTTCTGATTGGTAGTTGATAAATCACATGCCTATAGTGTCACCCGCCCAATACCGCATATTTTGTTTATTGACAAACCCATTGAGGCAGAAATGAAGATGATTCTGCAATGAAATTGATCATCTTGGCGCATCTTTTCCAAAGCCCGTTCGTCGCTTCGAATGATTCATCGGCTTCAATTCTTGAGTGATCCTGATCTTGTATGGGTTGAAGGTAAGATTCTTATGCAAAATTCGCCATAAAGTGGTCTTGGCGATGCCCAACTCTTGAAAACGCCGTGGAATTGACTGATTTGGATCATTTACTACGGACGTTTCAATGGCAGCGATATTTTCGACACTTCGACCAACCCGTAGTCTCACTGGCACGGCAATATCACACAAAGAATATGTAAATTCAAACTTTTTCACCAAAATTGTTACTAGGTGAAGAATCACGAGAGAAAATCGGTGTTAACGCTCTTAAAGTAGCGGCCACCGACTCCGAATTTCTGTAGTAAATTTTTAAGATTTGCAGACGTTGTTTCGATTCGTGTACTTCACCATGATGAAGAGGTTATATCTACTGAATAAACTGACAGTGAAAGTTCGATGTTAAGTGAAAAGGTGCGTTCACAAACTAAACTCAAAATTGTCAAGCCCCTAATGGAAAACCCTTTATACAACTAGAGCACTGAGTGTGGGATTTAAAAAAGTCATCACCTTGATCGTGTTGCGAAATTAGTTTTAAAATATATGTATACAAAGTACAGTTGATAGATAAAGTTTGAAGCTTGTCCGGCAAATACGCTTATATATAATATTAATTTTAACCCGTTAGGCGAAACGAAACAAAACATTAGAATTTGAGAAGTAATTAGCATTCAGGCAAGTTTCGTAGAGAGTATATCCCCATCGGCCGGTTATTTTCTCTTATATTATTGAGCCGAAATCCTAATCCTGCTCGACCGAACTAAGCTGGAACTAGTGTTAGGTGGAGGGGTCCGTAAGAGCCGCAAAGCGAAATAGAGAGAGGGAGAGAGAAAAGCTCCATTGTTTTAATCGAAGTCATCTCGAGTTCTCATTTCGTGCAAATGTTGGCCGCCATACTAGGGAATATTAACGCTCCTAAGGGTGTTGGGGTCGAAAAGGGGTGCAACTCGGTTTTATCGAGCAGAATTCTGCGTTTAATCTAACTTGCGATCTATTTGTTCTTTCTCCGACTGAGAATGAGTCGGTATGTAGGACCTATTCCGTTTTATGATACCAGATAAACGCGGAAGATCTGATAATGATATGGCTACCAAGAACCCCACTTTATCTAGAAATACTTCCGATAATATTGTTTCAAAGTGGATTATTTCCGACTTCCAACACTATTCTTGTATATTTATTGTATTTTATTTTGAATCTATCATACTTATAAACTCTTCTTTCACATAAATGAGGCCTAATCTCAGTTTCTCATATAATTAAGAGATGGCGCCACTAAATATATTTTTCCATAGCAGTAACATCTTGTAACAAAAACGCAAAAGCGGTCTAACCTGGTTAAGTCATTTTTGCACACTAATAGCTCTGTAATTTAGCGGGATAATTTGACAGTAACATTACTCTATTCATAAGACAATAAACCGCAGATAATTATCGTCAGATTTGAATTTGAGTATTTTGTATTCTCTTTACGCTGAAAGAGTTGAAAATCCAGCATCGAAGTTTATTTTTAGCAAAGTATTTAACTTGAGTTTTCATCTCCCTGTAACAGATTCATACAAAAAGTGTGATGCATTTAATATTGAAATTAACCCGGCTGATAATGATGAAAAAACATTATTTGAACACTTGCATTCAATTAAAGCAAATGCTGCAAAAGAAGGCTCAAAAGAAGATATGTACACGACCGCATCTAATGGGATTCAATGTCAAAGTTAAGCGATTCCAAGTGTCTCTTAGACACTTAAAGTATCAAATTACTTTTATTTTATATTGATGTGGCTCTCATCATCATAAATATAATTATTTATAGCATTTGTGTACAATAGGTATTTAAAACGGTTCGAGGTCCTTAATAATCCGGCATTCGTCGAATATGGTAGTCGGATTATTGAAATCAAGTTCAATTAATTATTATCTTGCATAATAAACGGTTGCTCAATCATCATTGGTTGGCCCGAAGATACATTACAACATTTTCCTCACAATTTCCCTAATAATTATTTTTCAATATGAAATATACGAGGAGCATGGTTTTGAATACTAAAATAATGAGCTACAGATAAAAATTGGGCGACCTGTCATAAGCTATGCAGCTTTCATATAATGACTAAGAACAAAAACCAAAATTGGAGCAACAACCTTAGATAAGCTGCAAAGGACGGTTTGCCTTGCAACAACAGATGCAGTACAAGTTATTTTCAGACTTTCCCCTTCTGAAGGGGGTAAAAATATGTTCAAGCTCGGCGACTTGACTGGGCATCTGAAATATATAAGATACCTATAGATATGATCATGACTTCCAAACTAAGCACGCCCGAAACCAAAAGATAATCTCAACAACGGATGCACACACTCAATTCTCCAACAAGACCAACAAAATGCAAACGCACCTTCAACAGTTGTAAGATTATGACAGCTAACGAAGAGGGATGCTGGCTTCTGGACTTGTTGTGATCATCGACAACGTCCGTCTTCACATAGCCCGTGTAACCCCGCAATTTCATCGGGACATTTTCGAACACTAGCCATACACTCTCGATCTAATACCTAGTAATATTCTCTTTTTTTCTGAATTGATGCATTGGTTAGGATGGCGATGATTCCAAACTGACGTGGAGCTTAAACAAACAGTCACAATTCACGAGTACATTTTATGAAGAAAGAAATCTATGAAAATAATGAAGATGTATGTTTAATTTGCTTTGATCTTATGAAAACACTTCCAGCCCCCGTTATCAGCCAACTCTGGACATACTGCTTAGGTGTTTCATAATATGAAAAATGGAGAAGTGTACATGTTTTTGTGGGATCAAACTATAAATAACATCCAGAGATCCCCAAGAAATAATCACGTCTATTGTATTTCTTGAAAGATATTGTAAAATGCAAAAGTCTTATAATTTACTCCTCTGTCTTTTCTGTCAATTTATTGTTTCCAGTTCTACTGAATATAGTATTTATAAACTTGACCACAAATTTTTTGTGATCGAACATTCATACATGCCATGCGATCAGGATTTTGGAAGTGGAAAAACAGAAACGGTTCTTCAAAAACATCTATGTGCCTGAAGACTGGAAGCAAGTTATTTTAGCAAGTATAAACCTTTCAAAATAATTTCTATGACAAAAGATTTATTTTTTTCTTGCAAATCTCTAGATAAAATTTTACGAATCGTAAACTATGTGGAGATAAAGGCAAAGTTGAATGGTTAAAGATGCAATGGAATATTATTTTAAATATTCTAAAACGAGGATGTATTAATATTTAGTTAGCCTAGACTAGCTCTATGCATAAACTAAATATTGCGTTACCATAGCAACTAACAATAAATTATTAGAAGTGTCAGTGTTAAATTTGACGTCGAATTGGGCTAAAACGGATATCTGAAGCACTAAATATAGTTCACGTCAATTTGGATACTTGCTGCAAAATGGATCCCCAAATGTTTGAATGTTGACCAAAAGCGTGCAAGGGTAGAAGCATCGCGTTCGATCTGTGCTCGATTTGAAAACGATGTAGACTTCTTAAGCCGAATTATTACTGTGGATGAGACTTGGGTACATTTCTACGATTCGGAACAAAGCAACAATCGATGGAATGACGACACTCTGGTTCTACAAGACCTAAGAAGTTTCGTGTCCAAAAATCTGGTGGAAAAGTTCTTGCTTCAGTTTTTTGGGATGACCATGGAGTAATCATGATTGATTTATTGGATAAGGGTAGAACAATGACTGGGTATCACTATTCGACATTACTACAGGAAAAAATTAAAGAGAAAAGTCGCGGAAAGGTATCCAAAAATGTTTTATTTTGCAGGACAACGCCCCTGCACACAAATCTCATGTTGCCATGCAAAAAATTCGTGATTTATGGTTTGAATTACTAGATCACCCGCCTTATTCACCAGATTTGGCTCCGTCCGACTATCATCTTTCCTCAACTGAAAAAAAGTTTAAAAGGTCGTAAAATTTCTTCCAACAAGAAGGTAATAAAGACTGTGGAGGTCTGGTTTGCAGAACAAGAAGAAACATTTTTTTGGAAGGTCTAGAGACGTTGCAGGTTCGCGGTAATAGATGTATCCATTGAAGTTTTGTTTGGTTCGATAGTAGGCTAAGAATTTTTCAATATATCCTCGTAATAATGATGTTCTTTTTAGCGAAGTTGACCTTAAAAAGAGAAATTCTATTATCATTGAAAATCTTTAACTCTTATGTCCTACTACTCACCCAATCAGTTAAAAGAGAAAGAAAAATTTAAAAGTGCCCCAACTCACAATAAGTAAATAAATATTACATTTTTTGTTTCTAAAACAATTCTGTCTTATAGGTAAATTAGCTAAAACAATGAAAAATTTTCATTGAAATTTAAAACTGACAAAGTTTAAAAGATGCTATTTTATGAATAATAATTTTTCCACATCATTATCTTCTAGTTTAGGCCACTTCTGCGCTTGCGGCCTCAAATGTACTCGATTAAGGGAAGACACCTTGATTAAATATTTATAAATTCAACAGTCAACGTTCGTTGTCGACTATCAAAAAGATTGTTTGAATATGAAATAAAACACCCTTGATCTTGGAATATACTTTAGATCAAAGTACAAGTGATTCTCACGGTTAGCACCCTAAGGTACTAACGGATGTCTCAAAACAGGTTTGGTCAGTCTGAGGGTCAAGATAACGTCAGTATGTATATAAAACAGACAAAGACTAAAAGTGTGTCTAGTATTCAATGATAGATTTCGTGTCATTTCTTTAAAACTGTCACTTCTCGATATTATTCAACACAAACGCAAAATACGACATATTTTCGAATTTATAATTTGTAATTACCAATATAATAATTATAATAATAATTCTACGTCTTGTATATGATATTACACTAATCTATAGAAGAATGGGAATAATATAGAAAAACGGCAATTGCTAGTATGAAATATGTCGAGAACAAATCAGGCGTAATGTAAAACACAATCAGTGACATCGTTAAATTTTTTCATGGCAAAAATAACCCACCAATATACATATAAAAAAATGAGGGCTTTTGACGAAACATCCCAAAAATATATCGTGATACCCTTCCATTAATTAAAAACGTCGTTTTGGCAGCAATTAGCTAGATGAAACCCTCAAAGCAGCATCGCGACTCTTCAACCGGACTGCATTTGACAGATCGAAGAGTGCCGCGAATAGAAGTGATTAATGAGCAGAACAATCGCCTATCGCCGGGTCCCATACACGGCCTACTCCGACTAGACGGTTAAGAAGAAGGGTTGAGTCGCAGTCGCCCTGGTAATATTCATCAGAGACATTTTATATTTTGTAAATATTAGATCACACACTGACGTCTCTTATTTAGTTTATTAAGGGTACGAATTCCTACCAAAACATAGTAGGCTGTTAGTTGTCAAAGTTTAGTTGCTATAAATTCTCACACGAGGGCAAACTCTATTACACTGCAGCAATTTACAAGTTTGTCTTCTGTATGTTATAGTTTTCGGGAAAGACGTGCTCTGTCTTACTGCACTTCTCCAAAGAAAGATCAATTCGTCGACGTTCTGTCTGTCTGCAGGTAACCTTGGTGTAGGTCTTACAGCTACTGCTCTAGGTGGGATTATGATGGACAGATAGGAGGAACATCTGCCATGGAAGTTACGGTATAACAGGTCAGCGATCACTCTGTTATGGTCTAAACTGTCCTGTTCCTTGTCAACTATAAATCGTCCGCAGGCGAACACGCTTTTCATAATCCACGTCACCCTGTTGAGTGAATTTAGTTCTAGCAAATGGTGGTCATCGACCTTTCTTCTATGATTTAAGCTATCTAATTTTCTGGTCAACTCTAGATCGTTTATAAGTCGAATTGCTCTCTTCGGTTTTGGCTCGGGTATGCTTAGGAGTCGAACTCTAAATGTGCAAACAATACTCCAAAGATTGCCGAATCTCGGCTTTGTAGAGGATTAGTAGCTGTATAAAGCTTCGAGGTCTTAAACAGGGCTCGGGGGTTTTCTTAAAACCATGTGACTATGCCAGGACATATTGCTCCCAAACTCAATGCCCAAAAATCGAGTTTGCGGTGAAGGTGAAATCCAGACAGGATCCAAACCCGAGCAGTAATGCCAGTAAAAACATGAATCTCGATCCTTACTGTATTAAACTCAATCAGATCGCTTCCATTCCACTCCAGATGGTGGTAATCTGTTGCTGTTTATGGATTTGAATATTTACTTTATTGGATGTTGATGTACATGAAAAAGAGGGTAGATGACAATAAGCATCATTGGGGAACACCAGCGTTGACCTCAAACCTTTCTGAGGTGTGATAGATAATGACCTGGATTGATCGATCTTTGAGGAAACTACTGAGCCAGTTGATAAGTGAAGATGGCAAACGGTACAATGATTTAGTTAGAAGGTTGGTTGATGTTCTAAACCCTATCAAAAGCCTTCCATATGTCCAGTGTAATTGCTCGAGATCCCTATATTTCTCTATAGCTTCAATTCATATATGTCTATGTTTACTAAATCCATCTTTAAGGTTGTTGGTGATGATAGCAAACTCACTATATGCTGCTCTATTTCCTTGGCAATGTCTGGGACTGAAACAATCAGACGGTAGTTATTGGGAAATCTTAAAATACATTCAAAACAACAGTAGAAAGAGCTGGAACTGGAAAAAGAACAATTTTAATAAATTATAGAAAATAGGAAGAATAAGGAAAATCTGGAGAGCAATTTAGTAAGCTCTGTCATATAGCAAACATTAAAGTAAACATCGAGTCTTTCAAATAATTGTTCCTTATTCCAACAGTAAAGACAATGGAATAGAGACTGATCAACAAATCTAGTATCTGTCAAAATGACAGGCTAATATAGAAAATATGAATATTATTTTGAAATCTAAGAAGGGTCCATTACAGAGGATTTTTATTATCAGAACCAAGCTAATTAATTGAAATCAATGACTAGCTACGCCTTTTGTAAAATGTGAAGGTTACGTATAGGTCGATTTAAACGATATGTGATCTCTTCTACGGTTGATAAATACTTTCAAATTTTTATTAATTGCCGTATCTAAGAGGTTCTTGTTGGAAAGCTTCATATCAGAACGTTTACCATTCGGTTTAGGGTTACTAAATAAACAATGTAAAAGAATATTTATTTGTCTATTGGGCTTTTAAACTTTGAGTGTTTAAAAGCAGTTTTATCATTATAGCAGTAAGAAGAAGGTGGTGTCGGTTCTAATAAAAATTTCAAACATATCCTCGAGACCCCTTATTAAAAATTTAGCAATGTTAATAGTTTCCATTAGTTGATAAAAATAGTGTGGAGAAACAAGTTTTCCCTTCGGGCCCATATCAACTAACAACATGACACGTGCCTTAATGCTCTTCGACCTACCTGAATGGCAAGGGTCCCGTTTGGGAATCGCCCTTTATTAAATGCAGACACGCTTCTGTCGACAGGTGTCACCATGTCAAGGGTCCCACGAGTGAACAAATTAGTCTTATTTTGAGGCACGCGATAAACTTGTTTCACTATTTGAAAAAGTAAAAAACATGAATAATTTTAGAATGCATTTGTTGTCGATTACTTTATTTGAATGATGAATATTCACAGGACATGTGAAAATGGTAAAAATTTCCATGGTTATCGCAGATTTTTGGCTTTATACAAGTTTATAGAATAACGAAATAACTTCTGTAAAACTGGAAAAAATGATGAGCTGGAAACCTGTCCCGATGGAAATAGGACAGAAATACTAACATTTCCAGGAATACATCAATTTTTTTTTGTGTGTGTGTGTGTCCTTTAAAAATATAGGGGTGAACCATTATCTCATAGTTTAACAGAAATTAAACAGTCTGAGTGTAAGCACCTAAATAAATGATCTATGGGAGCTACCAAGACGATCCCCGCAGTTATCAACCAAATGAGATAACGCCCACAAAATTTATGAAAAAAATTGTGATTGTGGCCAAATTAAACACTAAAGTGTAGGAATTATTATAGATGTCCAAGCTTTCAAATAAAAATTATGGTAAAAGTTGAATTTAAAAATAACTATAAAAGTATTAAAATAATAAAAATTATTTACATTAATTAGTTGATAATTGCGAGATTTAAATTTGTTTTTATTTTCTAATTTCATTAAATTCATCAAATTCGATATTGAAATTAACGCTTTATAGGAATATGCTAATTGAATCTGGTTGCTAGGGAAATAGTTATTAATTGACATTTTTAAATTGTACTTTGACAATAATTTAAATCCCCGACGATGAATACATAGGTATTGGAAACTTTGGATCATCTTACACTCTTTCCTATTTTTAGCTTTCGTTTTCTAGTTCTGAATTCCTCTCTTGGATCTTCCATCAACTCTGCGTACCATATTTTTCTTGCTACTCCTTGAACAATGTCCATTATTTTTTATGCAGCTTTAAAATCTGGCACCTTCTATTCTTATTGATAATTATCCCTCTTTTTCTCTCCGTTTTACCCCCTAGTATTCTTCTGAGTGTTTTCCTTTTCCATATACCTAGCTCCCCATCTTCCGCTTTGTTGAGAATCCAATTTTACCTCCATAGCTCCCTGTTAATTTTATTATTGTTTTGTACAGATATAGCCTCGCCTTTTTGGCAATCCAGGACTGACAATTGTTTACTACCTTTCGTAATCCTTGCTTTTAGTTTTCCTTCTTCGTCGTCCTTGATAACCACCTCAACAGATATATATATATATATATATATATATATATATATATATATATATATATATATAATGAACATGGAGAGCTGTCTCTGATGAAGAAGGCAGGATCATTTCATTTGTGAACAAGGTTCTGACATATGTTCTTTGGGATGAACTTATTGCTACTTATATATATTTGAATGAAATTGAAGAAGGAATTTTTGTTTCATCATCAAAATTAAATTCCACATTCAAGAATTAAATTATGTAACGCAAATTATATTTTCCAGACTTAGTTTCGTCGAAATGATTTCTTTTTTCGAAAAAAAAAGGCTTAGTATTCAAAGAAAAGGAGAAATTTGAAGATCAAGACAGTATTTAGTTTAACTAAAAAGTGTTTAGAGCCGAAAAGCGATTGTTTTGAAATATTGTTGGCTTGGTATTATTAGGTCAGATACTTCTGGAGGAAGGTTTAATACACTTAGAGTGAGTCAAATTCCATTTATTTATTACAACTGCTCATCAAAAAAATTGAAAATCAAGGTATCAGCAGGAATAGAATGGAATGTTCAACCACTGAAATGTTTGACTCTGCTTTACATCAAGATTCTAATAGAATTTTTCTTTGATTCATAAATAGAATCCTTTCAGTAACAATCTAAATTCCTATGCATAGTCTACAACAATAAGAGAAGTTCTCACATTGCCGGTGTGGTCTGAAACACTGCAGTAAGTAGACCTTCATATACGAAAGCAGGAATTACGCTTTGAAAATTCAATTTTCAAATGCATTTCATGCTAGTAATGAGAGCTCTTATCTTCGAATTATATTGTATAGTTTGAACATTATGAATACCTGGAGGTAATAACTGGATGAAACTTTTTAAATATTCTCTAACAACGGCGGGGAAGTTACAACTTCGGAATATTTCGGGGTACAGAACTAATTTTGTTATGGCAAACTTTTAACTTTATCGCAGTTATCTAATATGCGGTTTCTGTTTTTGATATAAAAATATCAAATTTAAAATCTATAAATATTCGAAAATTGAGTAAAAGTTGACGTGAAGACACGCATGGAAATGAACACTTTACCATACTTTGGTAAACAGGAAACATTTCCACAAGCATCTTCTATATCTTGATTAATGTTTGGTCGAAAAATACGGTCACGTAGAGGTTTGGCTATCAAATAATGAGACTGGTTACGAAGAAAGGTTTTTAATACTCGCTACGCAACTTTCCATACGTTTTTTCCATTGATCGAAGCAGTGTTAGAAGTCTTCTTTGGCCTTTAGGAGCTTTTGCTTTACCGCTACTAAAAAAACTTCCTCCATATCTGGCTTCTGATCCCGTGGAACCGCTGTTAAGCATAACTTCACGGGAGAAGAAACTAGCTGTATAGTCCGTCAATTGCTTCCTCCCTGTCTTCAGCCCCTTGATTGCGAAAGTGTTCGTTGCTGTCTTCTATAATTCCAGGCGTCACTACTACTTCTATGTCGTCTTCCCAGATGTGGGTATACGAAAACTATGTGTTTCGCACTGTCGTTGTTTCTTACACACATTAGACATGTCTGGAAATCCTCATGCTTGAAACCGAACCTGAAGCATCTATATCCAAAGAGCATCTGGATCAAGGAGTAATTCATCTCACCGTGGGAGTGGCCAAATGACTCTCAAAGTAAACAATCTATAGACTAAAGTGAATCTTCTTCCTAGTTTCTACCTCCTCAGTGCATGGGTCGAGATGGCAAATCGATTTATGGCCATCGACGATTGTCTTAGATCCCCTAAGTTCTCTATAAGCCTAGATACGATGTTCCTCATTCTAGATGCCTTTTCACTTAATATCTCTGCTTGTTTTTTTAAATCCAGTTTATCATGAATCATCACTCTTCTTAATATGACCATGCAGACCATACTCCTCTTTGAAAGTTCAGAATGTGGGATGTCTCTGTCAAAGATCTTCGTCTTCTATGTCGTAGTTTTCCAGATGTAAGGCTCTGGAGAGAATGTGGATAGAGGTTTCGTCCTCTGTCTAACAGAATCAGGTCAGTCTCAACCCCTGTATTATTACGATACGTATGTACTTTGATGTTAATGTTCATATGCATTTAGACTAGTCTATACTGTTCTTCATTCAATACTATTTCTGCGATCTTTTTTGCCGTCAATACTTGCGAAGATTAAAAAGAAACTATAGTTTTAATTGAATTAATATTTTATTTGAAAGTATTTGTCGCTAATGATACATTCCTGAACTCAAATTAAAAAGCGTTGGCTTGATTTTCTATTGTCTCTCAATGAGGTTTTCGTATGCGGAAATCAGTTGATTCGCTCGTCTCCAAAACAGACTCTCTTTTGTTTACGCCAACTGAGTAAAAACAACATTGGATCTCTGATTGAACTTAAATACAGCCATCGTTTGATTATCTAATCGCTTTGGGTAAACACACCGTATATAATTATACGGGTATACAGAAGACACCAACGACGGGGTGGGGTAGGGGGTTTCTTACACTGTAAAAACTTTTCCAAAAATTCATTAGATGAGTTTTTTTAGCAGAGCTTAGCACTTGGTGAAAGTATCATCATTATTTTGATATGTAAATATTTTCATACATGTTAAGAACAAGAAAATAATGGATTTACCAAAAAGAAGATAAATGGAAAGCTGTGGAGGAAATCAGAAAAGTATGGAAAAAGTCCCAATTCGTAACCTCAAAAGGCATAGGTATATGCATATATTCAACACTTCACTTCTTACAATTTACAGCTTTCATGTTTGCAATTATTAAATCAAGACAGAATGTCTTGAAAAGAAGTTTATTTACCTTTCCAAACTCTTTGAAGTATCTACTTTTGATTTCCTTTTCCCGTAACAAATTCGTCTTCCTTTAAATCACACGAATTGTTTTTGATACATTTAGTCGAATGTAACGAAAAGTTTTTGTAGTGTAGCGAAGACACTCGCGGCAAGGGGTCGGCTTTGCGGGGGTGGTATCATCGGGGGGTATGTGATGAATGTGTATGTTTAGCTTCGTTAGTTGGCGACAGACTTTAATTATTTCTCCAAGGATCCAACAGTATTAGAAGTTACATCAATATTCTGTGTTTTGGTAAAACCTATGTTTTGCTGTTTTGTGTACTTTATATTTTCTCAGTTTTGTATGGTAATGAATTTAATCTTGATAGAAGTTTTTTTATATAAATACGTTTAAATTTAAAATAGAATTTCATCAGTTTTTCAATGATGCTCATTTATAATATAATTAATATATTGATTAAATTATCAATTAATTAAAATAATTGATTTACGAGGATAGTCCTAGAAATACCTAGCCTGACCTAGAGGTGACGGTAGTTTCTTGGAAAATACCACTATATTAGAGAGTACACAATCTATACTTGAATTGATGACGCCATTTTGTTTAATATTCGTTTGGCAGCCATCAATAATGAACGATTTTAGTGAATTTGTAAAGATAGAAAAAATTGGTCATCGTTGTGTGATATAATACGTTTATTCGAAAGGCATTAGCCAAACCAATATAGAAGTTCTACTTGATTCTACTCTGGGTGAGACAGCTCCTTCGTTGTCAATAGTAAAATATTTGGTAGCAAAGTTTAGACGAGACCGTACGACCTGCGAATACCAGCAATGCAGTGGTCGACCAAATGAGATGAAGACTCCATAAATGTTGAATAAAAACCACAAAATTGATGATTGATGATCATCGACTAGCAGATATAGGCATTCAAAAAAATGCTATAAATCGTATATTAACTGAAAATGTGGACATAGGAAAGCTGCGCGCAAAATGGGTGCCGCGTTTGCTCATAATGGAACAAAAACAGCGTCGTGAAGATGTTTCCATCGAGTATTTATCAATGTTTTACAGATATAAATCCGAATTTTTGCGCCGAAACAAAATAACAATCAATATAATGGACTTAATAGAAAGAACCGACACCAAAGAAGGCAAAGACCGTTCCATCTGCAGGTAAGGTCAAGGCGTCGGTTTTTTGAGATGCGCGTTGGATAAATTTCATTAACTGTCTTGAAAAAGGAATAAATATCAACGGCGAGTATTATGCGCACTTATTGCAACATTTTAGCGAAGAGGAAAGGGTTGTTTCTTAAAGACAAAACACCAGTTCACACACGTTGGTTGAGTTGCTACCCCACGCACCCTATACGTCAGATTTAGCTCCCTCGGATTATTTTTTGTTCCCATACTTGAAAAAATAGCTCGGTGGTCAAAAATATTACAGCATCGCTGGGAAATATTATATGAGGAGAAAAATAAATATATTATTTTCCAAAATTTATTGGGCTAGGCTAATAGTATTTCTTCATTCAATTGTGAATTAAGATGTACCCATATATAACCTTTCAAAGAAAAATGGTTTCAGACCACATACATTTTGAAATAATTGCGAAGAACCCTACTACGATTTGCCAACACATTGGATTGTCCAATCATGGAGTGCCATCCTCTTCTCAGACTAAATTGGAGTGTAACTGCATGACAGCTATAGAAGCGAACGAGTCTACAGATGACCTGGAGGAAGATTCGTGGAGTGTTGCATAGAAGAAAACGTGCTATTTAGAGGAGGTTCATGAATAGTTTGGACTAGCATTTCAATGGAAGGAAAAACCGGGTTCGTTTTTATTCAAACAGAAACTAGAATCAGTTCTTTTTTCATAGTGGTTTCCAAATTCACACTTTTAGTTATAGAAATCTGGGTATTAACAAAAAATACATTGATTTATTTTTTTTAGCTACTTTTAGAGTTACTAACAGAAATTCTTATTTAAAAAATTATTGCAGAGATACAGATTGAATATTTCGAATGTTTTTAGAGCAAGTTTCCTTCTTCAAAATGTAACGAAGCCACTTACAGGCTACACTCATGTAGACTTGAATCTTCCAATATCAATTGCCGATTATAAAAACCCTTACCGACAATTTTGTTTGATCTACCATAGGCGTAGATACCTCATTTTATAAATTTACATAAATATTTAGAAAAAAATCATTATTCTCGTAAATAGACGAGTAAAGTGTACCTGTCTGTAAGGGCGTTTGGTTTAAACAGGGTACCAGACGTGAACTGAGCCCTTTTTGTACCACATTCGTCTATTAGAACTTCGCGAGTCTTTTATTTGACGCAAATAATCTTGTCGCCGTCGGACTATCGTTGACAATTCAGTTATTACCATTCAGTTTTTTGTGTTTAAAACCACATGCTGTCAAAACTTGACGTAATGTTTCTAAACTGGTATAATTGTATTCTGGATAGTCTGCTACTTCTAATTTGGCAACCCTGTTCTTAAATAGACTATAAATTGTCTTACGTATAAAATCTTGACTAGCTTCGTCAACTGATTTCAGTTTTTCGGTTCTGTGAATGATCCACATCAACCCCTTTCGTAACTACTCGATAAATGGAAACTTTATTTACTCTAGTTAATTCAGCAATTATTTTTTGAATATCGAATATATTTAATTTGTTGTGTTTGTATATCTAAATCTTTTGTATTAAACTCATACCTACACTGTGCAATTTCATTGTGTTCATTCGCCATATTTCTATTTATTTAAAGAAATTTATGGATTAAATAAATCTCATCAAGCCACGCCAATGCTTATCGCAGACTGTCTAGTAGGAATATTTCGAAGAAAATGTGTACATACGCCTTCCGGCAGTTTCGGTCAATAGAAATGCATTTATGTTCACAATTCGATGTTTTAATTGGTAAATAGAGTCCACGTGGACTGACCGTCTACAATATTAATTGTTCCTCGCATAATTGTCTTCTGCAATTGATATTGGAAGAAATATACGTACTTCTTTAAACAAATATACATTGAGGACAATCTCTTGAATATTCAATGCAATCGCCTTTCGGTTAGAGGTTTGATTTAAGTTTTTTGTTGTACGATTGTGTACATAAAAACTTCTAGATTGTAATTTTCAAAAACTTTTCAGCAACAACAAAAAACTTTATATTTTATCACTCTCAATAAAACCTGCATTCGAAATAAGGTTTCCATAGACAAGTTACAATTTATCGTCTGACTAGCATGGTAATCATAGAGAATCGGTGGTAATTTTAATTTCATGAAAATTTCATTTTGCAAACATTATCATTACTCTCGTTCTCCAAATGGACAATTTTGCCTTGATGTACAGAATTATGAACGAGACTTTGCAAGAAATTCACAATTTCATCATCAGCCACCATTATTTGCGAAATGCAATTTTGAAAACTAGCGGTACGTTAATAATGAAAAATAATGATGCATCAGACAGGGGCATCTACATCATTAAATTTGATGGAAGCTCGCTTAAACCATATATATATATATATATATATATATATATATATATATATATATATATATATATATATATATGTACGTCCAAAGTTGGAACGAAAAGGGACAGGAAAGTGGAACTTTATAAACCAGACTTTCAAATATCCTACAAATTGTAACAATTTTCAATCAAAAGAATTTAATATTTCTTTCTATTATTTGAAACGTCTAATCGTTTTGTTATCAATTGAAGAAATTATACGACGTCTTCTTAAAACGTTTAATCTTAAAATAAGGGAGAAAATCACACACAAATAAATAATTTAAAAAATGAGATATTTGTACAACTACTTTTAGAAGATAGATATTCCCAAACTTTTTGTTAATCAAATCTTGTTCAAACATTTGATAAGATGTTTAGTTAGTCATCTTGTCTTTTGGGGCTTGATAGAAAAAAAATATAGAACTGGGAGATGGATTCCATGTTCCATCATCGATTTGAAAGCTGCATTCGACTCAATTGATAATAAACTGCTACTGAATAGTATAAAAAAATAGGAATCCCAATAAAATAACAAAGATATCAAAAGGAATATATACAAACGTAATAAGGGAAGGAAAAATTGATATTTAAGAAGTTAAACTTTGAACACTTTTTATATACACCCTGTATAAAATAAGAAAATTTTCAACAGATTCAAATACGTCTGACCTTGCTAAAAGCAACCGAACAGAAACAATTTTCATACCTATAAGGGTGACCTCGTAAAAAAATAATTTATAAGGGTCTGCAATTTTTTACAAAAAAAGTAATAACTCAAAAGCATGCATTTTTCGAAAAAAATTTCTTTAAATTTTACGTAGAGTTCAAAAATGTTTCAATATACAGGGTGTTCTATTTAAAATAACAAAGTTACAGGCTGTCTTTGAAAATATTTTATAAGTATTTTGCCATATATACAGATAGTTTTAACTCGTCGTGAGACACCCTGTATATATCCAATCCGTTGTCTCAATAATTTATTTCATCAGTCCTTTTATTTGGACTGTGTTGTTAATTATATTACAAATCTAATTCTAATTCTTTTGGAGATATACGTAAATTCAAATTGATTAAACTACAAAGTTGACTAAAATTGACTAAAAAAAATTGTTAGTTGTACTTAACATGAAACTCTGAGACAATTAATTGATATATACGCCGTTAATGTTCGCCTTTGGAATGTGTGCCATTCTACGTCCTACAACAATATAACACACACGGATCGGAGATAGCAGATTAGGTCAGGACTCATTAACACCTCATTATCCTCAATTATAGAATAATCAGCTGATGGTATTGATACATCAGTTGTGTGTTTAATCGCGTATTACATATATGTGAGGGAAATTAACACAAATATTTTATTGAGAAACACGAATATATTCTATCTATAACTTTAGATTAATATACGTTCGACGTTATTTATTATCTTTCATATTGCATCCAATGTTTCACAGGTTAGTATGTCAATTGCGTTTCGAATTTCGTATAATTGTTATTAACATCATTGTAGACTCCAAAACCGAAATTACAAAGGGAATCTTTACTCATTATTAGCAATGTTTTATATATAGAGCGATTTGGCCAATGATCAACAGAGGAAAACGAAGAAGATAATAAGACTCACAAAATACTCAATCCTGAAAACCACTGAACAGTGTACTGTTGGCACAATACTTCAAAAATGGGGACAAAATGTTTAACTTAGAAGAAAAGACAAGACATTATCAACAGAAAAAAAAAAGAAATCTTCATTTAGGCCAGGGTACTCACGATAAAAAAGGCTTTTGGTGACAATATTAATAGTAGAAAAAAACAACGCCATCGTTTTCTAGGGGTTGAATTTTTTTAAGCAATAAAAACACCAAAAAATTGGTAGAAATTTTGTGTTTTGCGTTTTTTGCTGAACCTATACACCAACCTTAGGGTACAAATAAAAATATTTTTATAAACAACATACAAAAAAAAGTATTTTAAAATTTTTTGTACGAAACCTATAAATACGTTCAAGTAAAGCAGTAAATACGAAATAATTCCCCATAAAATTAAGTATTTTCACCTAGAATGCAAAGTATTTTATGCCAGTATGAATAACTGTTTATTTAGTTGATAAATAAATCTTAGAGAAGAAGAAGAACTGCAAAATTCATAGAGGGGAAAATTCTGGGAAGATTATTAATTTTAGCAAAAAACTTATGTGGCAACTAATTTTAGCTGAACCAGTTAGCCCAGTTTAAAAAAAAGATCAAAATCGGCCCAATAGTTACTGAGATAATTAATATTTTTTAGCGCTCCGCAGATTTGAAGTCTATCGGAGCATTTTTGAGGGCGCCGTCTTTGCAAAAACAGTGTCGCTTATACTGCTACTTGATGCAAATTTTCAATGATAGATTATTGAAACTTTTATTGTTAAAAATTTCAAGCCGCCCCTACAAAATTACGCAAAAAACAATTCGTAATATTGAAAAACAAAGCCGCAGTGAATTTAAAAAAAAAACTAACTTCACTCCAAATTAAACTGCAGCTTTCCGAATATGACATTGGTATTATGATATCTTTATAAAATGTTTAAAAAACAATAAACTGTTTATATATCTTTTTTACCCCTTTTTTGAACACTTTTATGAGGTGAAAAAAAAATTCAAAAAACTGAGCTGAGGGATTTTTCGTTCAACTCTTCTTCTTTCCAACGCGACTTTCCAAATGATGATAGGACCATCCGGTGAGCAAGAATGGCCCTTTGAAAAAAAGGGCCTCCTATGGTTTAATTGCCATTTTGCAAAAACTATTGGGGCCACAGGGCCCATCTTTAGAGCATTGATACATCGAGATCTCGGTTTTCAGTAAATAAGACACCTTTATATTTAAAGTTTTTATTGTTTAAAAAAATAATGCATAGAGAAGAAATGTTGAATTTTATGCACATAACTTTTATTTAACCCCTAGAACACGATGGTGTTGTTTTTTTTCTACTATTAATTTTGTCATGTAATTTCGTGAATGTCCTGGCCTAATTTTGAACTGGAAGGATTGAAAATAATAAAGTACGTTCTCATTGGTTTACTGATGTATACTCAGCTTTTGAACTTATGATCTAAATAAGAAATACGTTTTTGGGCGTTCGAGAAATCCGAAATGAGAGAAATTTAGAAGCATTAAAAGATATATAACATAACAGAATACAACAAAATAATAAGAATAAACAAATTTATACGCGATTATCTCCTGTTTACATGATAACAAAACTCCAATATCCAGTTCTCTATTATTCTACATTTGTAGTAGTGAATCAGATTCACGGCTGCGGCTTTATATTTTCATACTATGCACGTCCCGACGGTTCTTTTCTGACTTTTCAAAGCCCGTTAATAATGTATTCAATTTTCCTCTATTCTCCAGAACACAGCCAGAATTTCCAAAGTTTTAATTAGGCCCATCAGCGTACTTAACTTGATTTCCATAGGGATTGAAACTTAAAATGAGTCGCTTCTATTTTTATTTTCTAAACTTATTCCAACTACCAATAACTGTTTCCTATATCATGGTTTATTATATATCAAATTTTACGCATCCTCAAGATTCTTAGATCAAAATTTGTAGATTAAGTAAAGAATATGATACTCATAATATTAACCTTGCAATAAAATATTAACAACCCTTGAAGATTGAATCGAATCAATTATATTATAGCATAACTCCCATTTTGATTCTTTATTTCACCTTGACTATACAACTTCTTGGAGTTTCAACATAGTCGTAGGAGTATCACAAGAGCTAATTAGAAAACGTGAAGATAGTCCAGTCTATGAGGATGGTCCTAGAAGTACTTGGTCTGATCTAGAGATGGCGGTAATTGCATGAAAAATACCACAATATATTCACTATAAGTTTCAAGCTGGAAGACGCCATGTTGTTTAATATTTGTTTGGCAGCCATGAATAGTGAACATTTTCAGTGAATTTTTTCAAACATTTTCCAACAAAGAAGAGGTGATGTCGGCAGTTAATAACTATTTTGAAAAGTTTGACGATTCTTATTATAAAAAGAGTATCGAACTTATTAAATATCGCTAGGAAAAGTATATGAGGTAAATAGAGGTAACGTTAAAAAAAAATGTTTTATTAAAAAAATTTTGCGTTTTCTTTCTAGAACCATTCTCATACGTAAACATTTTAGCACGAAAAACCTCGTTTCTAAGAACTACTGAATATTATCAGTCACAAGGAACCTGGACTACAACAAAATATATGCATCAAACAGGAGCTTTGGCGAGAGAAAACGTTTCGGACTGCTAGGAAATAAAAATGACTGTATCATATTGAACCTAGTGAAAAAATAAATCATAAAATGTCCCAATTTGATCAAACCGATGGTGAAAATCATAGAACTGCTCCCTCACCCTCTATATTATCCAGATGTGGATCTCAGCAACTAATGAATGTTTTCAGTCACGAGGAACCTGGGCTACAACAAAACATATCCATCCAACAGGAGCTTTGGCGAGAGAAAACGTTTCGGACGGCTTGAAAATAAAAGTGACTGTTCCATATTGAATCTACTGAAAAAATAAATCATAAAATGTCCCAAATTGATAAAAACGATGGTGCAAATCATAGAGCTGCTCCCTCATCCACTATATCATCCAGATATGGCTCTCAGCAACTACTGAATATTATCAGTCACTAGGAAAAAATATAAATCAAATGAGAAAGTCATCGGTGTGATAAGTGTCTATTTTGAATCCCGAAAAAAACATTTTACACAAAAAAGAAGAAAAGCTTGGAAAACATTGGGCTGAAATTAAATATGTATAAGTATATATAAGATATTTATATAGAAACTAGTCTCGTACAATTACTTTATGGAAATAATATTTCTACAAATAGTTTTCAGTGTAGTAGTTTCCTCCTTTCGAAGAAATATTACACACTAGACATAAAATAACATGTAGAATTCATTTTAACTAAAAACTGTAAATGAGAACGCGAGATATCATAATACAATATGCTTTTACAGCAAATACTTCTCCTGGAATAGTTTTATTCATCATATGCTGCCTCTTGCTATTATTATAGTATTGGGCAAACAAAAAGAAATATCAAAATACGATTCAATTAGCATATGAATATAAGTGAAATATATATATATATATATATATATATATATATATATATATATTTATATATATAATTATTGATAACACCTTATTTTCCTTAGTCATATGAAAAAGTCGTTAGAAAATTAAATTGACATGAAAAACTGAAATAAAGGTCGTAAACAATCGAGAAAAGAAAGCTCGAACAAATTTCCTGACCTAGTACAAGCCGCAAAAACCATAATTCAATTAAAAAATGTACCATCGCAGGTGGCCGAGCTGTCAAAAAAGAAAAAGAGAATCAGGAGAAAAGTGTTTTAAACGTTACAGGTTCATATAGGGTCTGGCAACAGACAAGAGGGAAAAGAGGAACTGATTCAACAAATATTTCCATCATTTTACAGCAACGATTCAATAGTATACAGGGTTTACTTTTACAAAGTTGTGACAAACATTTATTCAAATGAGATTGCAGTTTATGAGCATTAAGAATTCGTCCGACTGACGAACGGTGATACCAATATCGTTATGTTTCTACCCAAAGACAATCTAAAAAAATCATACCATATCAGCTAAAAAGTCTGAGGAACTTCCCGTGATGTCTAGAAACGACATTGAACTGGTCGAATACCACCTTGAGACAAAAGATAGTTTCTTCGAGCAAGCCATAGAGACAGCAGATCTTCTACTCTGCATCAAAAGGTTTAGCTACCTCGCAGGAGCAGTACTAACAATGAGATGCAGAGTCTTGTACAAAATATCTTCTGATGCTTGGAAGCCAAAAGGACTCACCACAAAATCTACAATTAGATTTATTACAAATTATAGACTGTTACTTTCAAAGCTGATTTAACCTAAACTTCTAGATCCAGTAAATGATATAGATTTGTCAATCGGGACAATCACATAAGCAAGACAGTCGCGAGTTCTCTAGGTGCTTTCACTGATGATAATAGCCAAAAAAAGAGGCTTGACGTTCTCGAGACCAAGTTTTAGTCATTTAGGTGGACAAGTATCGACTAACAAACCATTTCATTGAAAATGTCACTAAAAATATTATTTCTTGAGGTAGTACAAACAATCACCTTATGGATGTAAATCCTGAATTATCACCATTTTCTTTCATTAGACGATTCTCAATTTTTAGATATTTCAGGAGCCTGTATAAGTGGAATTATGTGTCTTCGACGGCAAAATATTCGCCGTCGGTCACGTGACCGACTCGTGAACCAATAGTCGTCCTCTTCTAGTTCGCGTATCGACTTTCAGGCTTGTGCGTACATTCAGATTTTATAAAACGGCCGACTAGATGCTTGCTTGGTCTGTTTGCGAAGGACGAGTGCGAACAAGATCAATGGTGGATATATGCTTGCCTCTCGCACACGAGGGGGTTAATTGTAGGACTATGGTTTCTATTCCCTCTCGCTCACTATGTGAATTCCAGAAATAATTAACTCGTATGATGTAATGGAATTACAAAAAAAAGGAGAGAGTGAAAGCGTCGTATATGATTGGGAAAATTTTATAAGATCTTTTAGATAAATAGAAATAAGAGGATAAAACCGTATCAAAAGTGTCTTTAGAAATTATATATAACCAATAATTTATGACCGACAACTGAAAATTAAAGCTGAGAAGACGAAGTGTATTAAACATGGCATGAAGAAAGATAATGAGACAATGAATGCATGACAGAAAGGAAATAAGAAGAAAAGTTATACGTACTATTATAGTACAGTCAATTTGTGCTTGCTTTTTTCCATTTTTTATGATTTTTGGAGTGCTGAATCTGAATCTAAGGTTTGGTAACAAAAGGAGAAAGACCCCAGGCAGTTTTCTGCATAAAAATAAGAAACTATCAACATTTCTATGCAAAATTAAAATACATAAAATTTCCTTCAAATTGCACTATTAAGGTTTTTGTCTGTGACAAACCCTTCTGGCTGAAACTATAGTTGAACCCTGCACCTAACTCGATACTCCAGCAAATTTGTAAATATAAGGAATGCTGCCAACGCAATTATGGATGCAGGAAGATTGGCCTACAATTCTCCTTGATCTCCAAATCGTGCGAAGAGCTGTGTGAAAACGTCGACGTCCTGGAAGACAGTATTGATATTGATTGAGAAGATATCAAGAACAAATCACAAGTTATTGTTTTCTCACCATTCCTTTTATTATAATATATATAAAATGGAATGACAGCGTCTCTACATTCTTTCTATGAATATTTTTCGCCTTCATAATCTCGAGTAATTTGAACCCTTTACTGAAATTAAACGACGAGAAACCCCGAATTCACGTTAACGTCTCTTGTTAGAAATTCCACACCAACTTAATCCCGAAAACGATTTCAAAGGGACGGAATGACGTAGTAATTCTGTAAGGGATACTCTCATACGACGTGTAGAATTTTCTTCGTCTCATCCCTCCTCGTCACCAATAACATCCCTCAAATTCATTCCAGATGATTAAGAATTCATTACGTATATTTGTTTTGTAGGAGAACAAAGAAGAAATTTTTTGCGTCCAGTTGTACATGATCTATAAAATCAATCTACAATAATGATCAAAAGTTTTTACGCACCCTTGTATTCTGCATGAGAAAGAACTAGGGAATTATTAAAACCGCTTTAGACCAGAAACATTAACTATCGACGTAATATCCACACTCTAAACCAAATAATACAAAAGACAGTGGAATATAGAAGAGAAATACTCATAGTTTTTATTGACTTCAGAAATGCTTTCGATTCAATAAAAGACTTTAACTATCGAGAAATAACTTTGGAACAAACAACAAGAGACAGGATGAAGAAAAGGATACAAAAAGGCTATCAAGCTTATGGAAGAAACAAAAACATAACCAAACAAAATAAAATAAAAATATACAAAACCCTAATAAGACCGGTAATCACGTATGCGATGGAAAGAACAGTAATCAACAAAAGGGAAGAAGAAGATCTTAAAAGAACTATAACAGGTTCAAACACAACCCAGGGGGGAGAAAGGAGAAGAAAGAAAAAAGAAGAAATAGAGAAAGATCTGGAGATACATAAAAGCACGAAGACTCAACTGGGCTGGGTATATAACGAGAAGAAAACCAACTGAAATGATCAAATGAATAACGCAATGGACCCTATTATCGGCACGGAGAAGAGGAAGACTTGGAGAAACGAAATAGATAGAGGGTACATAAGAGCATTTAATATAGAGAACTAGAGAGCAAAATGTCGGAACAGAAAGAAATGGAATAATAACAAAAGTAGCCAAGACAAAAAAAGAAAACGAGGAGTGATCCACCTAAAAAAAAAAGGATTTAAAGAGCCAAAAGCGATAGCCATAATCGAACGGATTGAAAGGGTTGATGATGAAGATTATAATGATGGTAGTCTGCATGATACACAAAAAAAGAATACGATCGATTTTGATATTTATATTTAAAAGAATATATAGTAAAGATAAAACTAAAGTCAGTAATTTCAATTTTTGATTCACTCCCTTTCTCTGTAGCAAATTCGACGAATAGCCGTCGTGTATTTGGTTCCATTCGTTTTTCAGAGAATCGGGTTGAGGTGGAGAACCGACCAATTTCAGTTCATATTTCTTTGCTTAGGGTCATTGTCATGCTGAAAGATAAATTTTTGCCGATCAGATGCTGGTCAGAACGTACTACATTCTACTTTAATATTTTGTAAAGCCTTCCTTCAAAACATCCCCAAACCAACATCGAGCCTCTTTCGTGTTTTACAGCCGAGATTTTTCAAGTAATTATCAAATATTGAAATAGGAAATATAAAAAAATTAATTTAATAAATTATGGGGTGGGCAAGAATTTTCGATCAGTAGTGAACATTTTTTTTAACTGAGACCATTTTATTATGATATATTTTGATATCCTGAACCATATTAATAAAATTTATAGATTGAATTTCTGTTATTCTTGTTTGTAGATAATTGTCTCAATCTCAATATGCTTTTCGTTTTTAGAGCAGCTCATATTTTTATCTGATGATTTATTTCCAAATAATCTTACGAGTATTAAACGAAACAACTGTGTAAATGAATAAAACAAGTCAGTAAAGAAACCCAAATACATTTTCTACGTCCACTGTTCAAATTCAAATAATTCGATTTACATAAAAAAAGGTCATCTAACAACCTGCCGAAAATTCCCACAGTGACCGCCTAGATAAATTAAAATTTAAACAACCACTTCCCTATCCCTTACTTCTAGAAATATATTTACCAGCTTCTTACAAAGAGTTACGAAAAGGGATGGAGCTGAATGATGCATCTACCTCAGCTGTGAGATAGAAAAGGACACGTGCAAATTGAAGATGAACCGGTTAGAATAAGGTGTTTTGATATCTTGGGGATCAAGAAATTTTATTTAATGCAACTCAGTATGATCTCGTGATTGAAATCGGTTACTCACGAAAATTGTTTCATATACAATCATGTTTGCGGTTTTTTGAACATTTTTTTGGTTTTAGTTTTAGTATTGCATGTTAATTATTCCAATATAAGATTTGTTCAATAAGTAAGTAATATTTTAGTTAGATTTGCATGTTTATTTTCCTCTGTTCAATTTTTAACACCCGATATTATTGAGGAGGATCTTCTTTATTGTTTGTATTCTTGTTGAACATAAATATTTATTTTTATAAATACTAAAAGTTTATGTTTTGCTAAAAACATAGGAGTTTACGATCGGTCTCCAATAGAAACAGTAGCAGAAAGCATAGACAGACGTTAATTTAATTTCAATTTAATCCTTGCAATTTTGGTCGATATATAATACTATTTGTCGACTTAAATAGATCTATATTTGATTTGTAGAGAAAATACGGTAACGGGATATTTTTTTATACAGAACCATAGTTTTAAAGGAAAAACATAATACAAAAAATATTTTATATCACCATCCAACAATATGCACTTATTTCAAAGTTAAAGATATTTCTAAAACGCTCTGTTTTATAAACTAAATCCATTTAGTTGAAATTATTTATATTTATAAGTAATAGTGATAGGTAATAAGTATACAGGGTGTCCCACGACTTGTTAAAATTATTTGTATATGGCAAAATACTTGTAGTAAAATCATGAAAATTTCTACGTTTGGGTTTTCGGATACGATCTTTTTAACTAAAATATTTTCACTGTAACTTTTTTATTTTAGTATACTTTTGTCTAAAGAACTTTTTTCGAAAACTGCATAGTTTTTGTGTTATTATTTTTTTTTAAATTTGACCGTTGTAGAACCTTATAAATCATATTTTTACGAGGACACCCTTGAAGATATGAAAATAATTTCTATTCGATTGCTTTTAGCAAGGCTAGACGTATTTCAATCTATGTTGAAAAATTTTTTAATTTGTACACGGTGTGTATAAAAGTGTTGAAGTTTAATTTCATAAATATCAAATTTCTTTATTTTTTTAAATAGAACCACCCGGTTTTTTCTATTTTAATGCATCCAGGGGTAAAAATAAATCAAATTCATGTATACTTTCCCATACCTAAGCCTTACTGGTATCCAGATATTAAATGTTTTCTGTATGCGGGTCTAGTCTAAATTTTATTTTGACTCGTTAATACAAGCACTAAGAAATAAAAAATTATTTTTCTTTATCTTGTCAAGATCTGTAAAAAAATCAAATCAAATTGTTTAAAGTTTTAGTAGGCTTTGTAATAAATTAGACTTATTTAACTGTCATTAGTCAATTGTTGATACTTTCGAATATCATTAAAATATCTCGTTCTCAATTTAATAACGAATAAATAAAATTTACAATAAAAATTTACATAAAACATTTAATATCTGGATAACGGTATGGTTTAGGTTTAGAAAAGTATACATGAAGTTGCCTTATTTTTTACCCCTGAATGCATTAAAATAGAAAAAACCGGGAGAGGAACCCTCTTAAGAAAATAAAGAAATTTGATATTTATGAAGTTAAACTTTGAACACTTTTTATACACACCCTGTATAAAATGAGAAATTTTTCAACATAGATTTAAATACGTCTGATTTTGTTAAAAGCAACCCAATAGAAACCATTCTCAAATCTTTAGGGTATCCTCGTAAAAAAATAATTTATAAGGGTCTGCAACGGTCAAATTTTTCACAAAAAATTTAACTCAAAAAGTAGAACCGGAAGCCGGCCATCTTTGAGAAAAAATTAGTTAGAAAGATCGTATCCGAAAACCCAAACATAGAAATTTTCATTACTTAACTATAAGTGTTTTGCCATATAAAGATATTTTTAACTCGTCGTGGGACACCCTGTATAAGTCCAAAGTTAAACCAGTATACCCGGATTTAAATATTATTATTGGATTAGAAGAGTAGAAAGCACTTTCCAGTAAATATGTCCTCAAGTTATTTCAGAATGCGGGAACAGATTACGAGTATATCGATTTGATTTTAATTGGTAATTGATTGTGCATTTTTTTGCATTGTAAACTATTGGGCCTAATTCTGAACGTTGAGTAGGTAGGTAAAGGTCGTGCTCCGCGTTCCTAAGAGAATAGTCGTGCAGCAATCTCTCTGAAATTGGAGAAGCGTGCAAGCTAACGCATGCAAAGATGAATAGAGAAGGAAGAGTCAGTCCCAGCAGTGAGCCCGGTTTAGTCTTTTTTTTGTAGTTAGAAGATTCGCTCACATTGAGTGACACCTCACGTACCACAGAAGGGAAGAGCATATCGGAGATGCGACCCAATAAGGGCATAATAAACTGGATAAGTACAGTTCTTTGGAAACTGATCTCAGTGCAAAGCAGGAGGAACTTAAATTTTTAGATAAGGCGTCAATAACTAATTCCCATTTTAAGGAATTTTCCACAACAAGTTCCAAGAATTTTACAGATTTAACGACGTCAATGGTGGTGTTATTTAATAAAAAAGGCTGCTATGTATTTTGGCTACTTTCACCAAGTAATCATTAAAGTTATTAAGTGAAGATGATATTATGCTCGATGAAGAAGCCTTATTTCTTAAATCATTCACAATGAACCATGTTTCTTTCGCAACATTACGAGAATTGGCTAGTCTTCTATTATAATAAATATCTTCAACAGCTCTTGTTATCTTTCGATAAATTTTTCTGTATATTTCCAAGTAATTTTTAATGAATACACTATCCGAGAATTTCCTTGCGTGAGATAAACAATTAAAGATTCTTTTGGGGTTATTGGATTACTCTAATGGTGTTCAAAGATACTGAATCGATTCCAACAATTTTGAACTTGAAGATCCAGTGTCTCAACCGCAATTGTTGATCGTTTTCTGGAACTCACTGATCGTAGAATACGGAACTCTAGCTAAACTCTAATTTAAGATCAATGCCACCTAAAGGTAACAAATATTAGCTAAGGTTTTTGAACACCAATACTGGCTTCATGAATGGAAGGACACGATCTTCTATTTTATCCTACTATAGGACCTCCGTTCAGTTTAAATGATAATAATGCGTGGATTTGGAAGAATAGTATTTCTTCATCCAGTTAGTCTGATCTGCATCGCATAGAGCGTCCTTTAGATCAGTTTTTGCGAGAAGAAATCATAAAGGAGCTTAGAAATCTTCTTCTACAACTTTGGATGAAAATTGCACAAAATTTATTGGTCAACTAGGTTCGAAGTTTACCAGAATATCAACTGTTGCTTAAGCATTCGATTCTTGTAAACTATTAACTCTGTGTATTCAACAGAATCTTGAAATTCTCGTAATTGTAGTTGAAATAAATTATAATAAATCGAAGCTAATATAATTACAAAATTCTTTTTATTTTCATTCAATCGTTTTTAATTTGACCTCTGGTAAAAATACTAAATAGATAACGAAGAGGGTAAGAGGGAGCGACTAGTGAAATATCTGGCATTGAGTCTGTTTGAACAAGCTGGCGATGTCCGATGCCGCTGGAGAGTGGAGAGAGCAAATATCTGGAATGAGTGTTGTTGATGGCGAAGTCGGACATATTCATTATTGATCAGCAGAGGCTCTGCCTTATCCAACGTCGCGACGGACGTAATATCAAGCCTCCATTTTGTTGAAATAGATAGAACGTTAGTAGATGATAAAGTTGAATTTATTAAAAAAACTATTTTTCTATAACCAGATTTTTCAGTTTCTCAAATTTATTTATTAAAACCAAAAAAAATCAACTCACAAATCAATTAAATATAGATTTTTATATACAAGGTGATTCAAGTATGTCTGACATAGTAAGCACGTTTCAATGAAATAAATATTTTACAAAAATTGAATCTATAATTAAATTATATAATTTTATATAAATAAAAGTATTTCTGAGTACAAAACTTCAAATATAGACATCTCAGATAAAAATTGAGGTTAGTTTTAACGGATTTTGCCGCGAGTTTCAAAAATAATGTTTCATGATGAAATATTTTAAAGTTTTAACTTGATTTATAATGGTAAAGAGAAATTTATTGCAAATATCTGTCAAAATGAGAAGATTTATTATAATATTTCTGAAAATATCCTGCATAACGATGTGATAAGTTTTCTTTGCAGTGATTTTCTTACAAAAAACAGAAAATTCTTCACTTAATGTTACAATAAGTCATTTTTTAATTAGTTAATGCCTCTCAGCAAAACTGAGCAAGAAATTAGGATAATTATTCGCTAGTGACAACCTAATGAGTTATTATAATTTTACAAAATTACCAAATATTGTTGAACTCGTGCTGTAAATACCGCAACCTATAAAAAAATTCAAATTCATGTTTCTATTACTTTGTGGTGCAAATGTAGCGATAAATTAGAGATCTATATACCAAAACTAATCTCGAAATTACTTAACACGTTTGCTCATGCTCAATATATAACATTACCATACAACAAAAACACACCCTCATATTATTTTACTTACGACAGCAACCACGAAAAAAGTGTGTCATATCATCAGCCGTACACCAAGTTCCAACTTCCTTCCATGATATTATCGGGCCGATCGTTCGAAAACTTCACGGCCATATACCCGCAACCCCGGATAAAAACTAGGAGCTGTTATGAAAAGTTCAATTTTGTGCGCCGCCTCTCTGTCCCCGCTACCAGTTTTATCGTTTTTAACGTGAAGCTTCGTTCGAGCATTTTTAGATCGAAGGTAACGATTATCAAAAAAATGAAATTTAACAGGAAATAATACACAGTAAGTTATGTGGTCTAACGAATGTTCAAATTGATGTCACCAAGCGCTTTTCATAATTCCTTCCACAGGAAAGTTGACAAATTTGGAGAAATAAATTGTTTAATATGTTCTCCCTGATATTGGAAATTATTAACAATAGATCTGATCTGTATTTTGTCATATGGAACATGGAAATTAAATTGTTAACACGTTATTTGATTTTCCTTTTATTTAGTAAAAGAGTTACCTTCTATTTGATAAATGACGGAACCAATTCCTTTACGAGCGTCGAATCCATCGCCGGTTTTTTTTTCCGTCGTCGGCTTCTGTACGGCGCGGCGCCGGATAAGTGAGTATGGAGTTTATATTCGAAAAAATGTCAAGGTCACTCCGATTAATAATTTGTGAATGAGAGATGCATAGCTTTGCGCGCTGTTTAGAGTTCAAGGAACTTCCTATTCTATTTTCATTCTCCGTACGGGAGATCTTTTTTATTTGTCTTCCTTTGCTTCGCTTCGAAAGTGAAGTCATGGCGTTGTTTGCTCTCCTTACCACATGTGCACGGCGATTACGAGGATGATTGGAAGCCTCGGAGATGCTTCAATTTGCGCGGTTGCTGTTTCAAGTATGTTTGGTCTCATTTTTTGTTCGGCTTAAACTTATAATGGTTAGGTTTTGAAAATGAATACAATCAATTTTCTCCTCAATTTTACTTGATCGCCAAGTTAACTTACTTTCAAATTATTAACATACGAGAGTTGTCTGAGAATTTTATAACATAATTTTCTTTGAAATCTATACACAGCGGGGCTATGAACTTTTTAACCCTTCCAAATAATAGATGCGGTTTTTATCTTCAAAATAAGCCATAAAGTTTTTGTTTGATACGTTTTTCCATTGATCAAAGCAGTGCTGGAGATCTTCCTTGGTGTGTGCCTTTAGGAGCTCTGCCGTTTTTTGCTTTAGCGCTTCCGTTGACTCAAATCAGGTCCCTTTCAAAGCAGATCTTTTTCTAACCTTTCAAGAAAATCTGAGCAGACCCGTTGACGCAAGAGCTTTTGGTCAATGGTCAGATTTTTTGGCACCAATTTCGCACAGACTTTTGTCAAATGTAATTCCTCGTGTAAAATTTTGCTGACCGTTTCTTTATCAACGTGTACAACCTCAGTAATCATCCGGATGCACATTCGACCATTTGCAACAAGATATCTAGATACCCAACGCTCTACTCTTTTTTACGTTATTTAATAGCCAGACCTTGTAGACAATAAAGTCGTCGTTTGATGAGGATCTTTGTCTTGCAAGTGAAATTTCAAGGTTGAGGTTTTTATCCTCAAAATAGACGATGTCCTCGTTTCATGAGAAATGAAAGTTCAATATTAGGAAACAGCCAAAAGTCACTAAGGGTCGGATCTGATGAATACGGTGTGTAGTTGATCAATATAAAGTGCGTTCCGAGAATTTTAGCTATGGCGACATTGTAGGAAGGTGCGTTGCACTTTTTACAGTTTTTCCCTTTACCCTATAAAGCGAAAATGCTCAATACTTGTTATTTTCTGATGATAGTCGATGAATGATGATCCCAAAAACTTTTCTGACTGATGAAACTTCCATCTTTCATTTCTTGGACGCTGGTTCTCCCTTTAAAATACATTGTTTTGGCAGTTTTTTCATCTCAGATGTGTAGTGGTGGCTACAGTTTTATCTACAGGTATGACAAAAATATCTGACCGCATCAATATGACTTGGAAAGTGTTTATTCCAACGCGCTTTTGGTTCAAAGTGAGCAAATGTAATACACAACTGCGCGTATAGTTCCTCAGTCACTGTATGAAATATACAGTGTGGATATTTTCATCATCATCATCATCATTTAGCAGCCTGTCTCATCTACTACTGGACATAAGCCCTTCTTAACCTAGACCATTTTGCTTGGTCTTTGGCATCTTACATCCATATTCAACATCGCTGGAAGAAGCGTATTATGTGTTATGAATCAACTACCACGGGTATCTGACATTTTGAAGATATATTTCGTTGAAAGTGCGATGTTAGGACTATCTTGTGTACAAATTTATGTTTGAAATCCCGAATATTTCTTATAATTCTCTGACATAAAATAATTTTATTCTGTAAATGGTTTTCACACAGTATATGATTCACATTTGATGAATAATCTCGTGATAATTGCGAATTGTGGTATCTTTTTTTCGAACCTCTTGGATTTGTTCATATTTATAATAGAATGGAATGAATGCCTCTGTGCATCCTACAATTACTCAAAATTAATTCGGGGACATGTTCCTATCATGTAATAATTCTGGTCATTGATATAATGGATTAAACATGGGCAGGAAAACGTGAATATTTCGACGATATGGGATAAATGCAATTGCCAAAAACGACAAACTTGTGTAGAATTTCATTTAGTAAAATGACGTTCGCAGATTTCTCAAAACGTGAAGTTTTTAATATCAAACGTTTTTTTTTCGATTCGTGAAAGAAAATAACCGGCTTTCGAATCAATTCTACTGTTTTAATTTCTTTCGAAAACATTTTTACCAACACGTCTTCTAGCAACACCGTTTTTTTTTTCAACATTGTGTATTCTGTTGAATAAAAGTTTTATGACTTGTTCAAACGCTTCGTGGTGATCTATAATTACCCTGGGGCGTGTTTTATATTTAGTAACAGAACTGCTGTTTTTCCTGAACTATATCTGTTTTACGTGGAACGCACGTACTAAAACGAAATTAATTTAGTTAATTGGCGAATTCTAGAACAAAAACATCTATTTGCCGGGCACATAAACGGGAGTAAAAACTCAAATACTCCTGCATAAACACAAATTTTCAGAATTTGCATACAGTAATAACAGAAAAGCGTCCCTCTGTACTAAAAGAGACCACAGACAAGTTTTCCTGCGAAAAAGAGGAGAGCGACAAGGATGGTGGACGAAAAAACATGTGTCAGACGAGGGAGTATATATGCCATGTTGCCAAAATACCTAATCTAATGTTTATTGGTTCTTACATAAATTTTACATTATAAATTCAGCTAAATATGAAGTTTTTGATAAAAAAAATTGTTAGCATCTCAACTGGAAAGATAATACCAGCATTTTAGAACCTAAATTTGGTATTAAACAAATGATTGTGATCACATTAGTTTGCAATTAATTTTATTATGATTATAATGATTTTCAAAGATTATTAGATATCTTTAATCTCCTAGGAAAACAATATAGAAGCAATTAGATGCAAATTAGAACTAAGAGGTGAAATAAAACAGGAGATAATGAAATTCAAGTACCTCGGAATTGACACAATCAGACGAGGTAAGAGGACAAGTAACTAGTTGCTCTTGGTACTAGTCTTCAGAACGTAGTATAGCGAAACAAACGTTTGAATTTACAAAACGACAATCAGACTTTTTTATCAGAAACAAGACCAAAAACATGAAGAAATTAATAACTTTTGGAGACCACAGAAACGACAATTCTCAGGTGGATCTCAGGATCAATTAGACCGATAAAGAAGCGTAAACATCAGACGAATACGTGACTTTTATAACATTAACGAATGGATATTACAGAAAAAAAACAAGGGAACCAAAATATAAGTCGAATAAGGTGGATTGACAATCTAGAGATTAAGGAAAAGAAGAATAATTATTGATATTTAAAGCTTTTTAGAAATTTGAAAAAATTTCAAAACCACATATCGTGTTAAACCCCCAAATTTCAAATAGATATTGAAGATTGAATGATATCTTACTTCGAAGATCATTTAGTCACCGTCTAACTGGAAGTATTTAGATCCACCCTAATGGAAGTCGCCGCATCAATTTGATTTTCTAAACTAGTTGTCAAAATGTTTATTTTCTTGGGATATTGTATCCGCACTTCATTAAAAAGTAGCGGGTTTTATTCACTTCTGTATCTAACAATAAGAAATATCATGCAAATATTGTACAAAATATTCAGATTATTATTTAGAAGAGCCCTTATTGTTTCACAAATTCCATCCCTTTTTTCATAGGCTAGTGAATTTGCACTTATAAGGGTAGAATTGATTTAACTAAATTGACTTCTTTACTGTCATTATTATTAACAAGTTTAACTAATTTCAAGACAACAAAAGTAAATATTATTTAAATTCTTTTCGTCTAAAAAAAAATCTAGTTTGAGTAAATTAAATTCTTTCTAATCAAGAATTAGTGAGAAACAAACTGTTTCCCTTGATAATAAGTGTCACGTGTCTTTGTATATTTTTGCATAGTTTCTATAGGGTTCTAAATATAGAGGGTGGTTTTATGTTTTACACAATTTTTAAGTTTGCTCGTTTTAATCTCACGTTAAAACAGCTACGAAAATTTTGTGAAGAAAATCGAAAAACTTGGTCAACACGAGATTTTTAGCTTAATTGGCAACATTGTATATATGTTTCATGGAGTCTGAAGTTTCGGGGATGAGTAGGAGAGAGAGAAAGAGAGAGGGGATTAGGTTATTTGCATAAAAAGTCCCGAGGACGGAGAGGGATATTGCAAGTGATGGTAGGGAAGGGAATTCTGCAGAGTACACGTAGAAGAGAGATAGGTTTGCATTAATGACCGGCAAACAAAGAGGGCTTTTCACAGTGGCGCACTTATTTTTACACGTTAATTGTTAACAAAAGCTTAACGAGGTTCAGTACAAAACATTTTCACTTAGCGAGAACTTTTTTGATAAACTGCTTATCTTTACAATTTTTCCATCGACAAAGTAGCCCTCGTTATCTAATCTTCAATATTTCTCATTTTATTTTGCTCGGTTCCTATCCAAATGTTTTCAAATGTCTAAAAGGAGAACCACGCTAATATCAATGTCTAAATCCTTCGAGTCGCCGTAAATTTTATTTTTTTTATTATTAATCAATTGATTTAGTTGATTACATAGAAGAATTTTTAAGAAGAAAATGCTCAAAATTCAAATATTCTACCGTGTGTTTTTCGACCGCAGACTGAGCTTGTTTTAACGCCTTCAAAATTAAGAAAAAATGAACAAGGTTTATTCATGTTGGAAATTTCTCGACGTTTTGGCTTCCACTTTGAAGTACTAGGATGGTTATTCATTTACTGATAAGAAGTGATCCGAATCCGTGATCTGAATCTTCCAACTCCACGTAATGAATCCTTCCTTTTTTGGTTGATTCCAATCTGCCTATTTCCTGGTATTCCAAATCCTTTTTTATTGTTTTCCATTCTAAAAATGTGTTCAAACCATTTACCATTTAATTTCAGACTTGTTTTTTGGTTTCGTTGTCTCAGACTTCATTTCTGCTGCTTCAATTTTGCTTTTGAATGAGTTTGATTGTGCCAATATTTCACACTAAACGAACTTGTCAGAATGTTTTTCATTTTCTTGCTTTCTTACATTTATTTTCTTCCTAGGAAAAGTTTAATTGCTGTGTTGATTCTTGCATTCTTGCATTTTTGTCTTTTTCTTAATGATATTCGCGTTCGTGAATTTCAATGCTTGCTCCTTTGTTAATAAATTAAGCTTTAATTCTTCTTCGTTTATAGCTCATTCAGAATTTCCATTTTCTTAGTCCGATTTATAATTGTTGTCACTTCTGCCAATACATTATAACGATATAACGACGGACTTTGTCCATTTCCCTGTCTTAATCTTTCTTTGTTCGTGGAATTATCGAATTGATTCCTTGCATTTTCCCCTTTGTTGTGAACTATTGCACATTTGATTTTTTCGGATGGTGTCAAATGCTTTTTGATTATCTATGAAACCGAATTATACTTTTCAGTATTTCCTCTAACATTTGTCTCAATGTGAATACATGATCCTACGTACTTCTTCTTTTCCTAAAGCAGCTTTACGTTTTTATAGTTGGTTGTCTATTATTTTCCTCAATCTTTTTTCTAAGATACTTTCGTGGATTTTCAGTACCATACTCATCAATTTTATATCTAAATCTAAATAATTATTGAATGTTTTATTTCACCTTAACTAAAAAGTAGTGAAATGAGCAAATAAATATACACAGGGACCAAAAAAAGCTGTAGTATATATGCCGAGCAAAATTTCATAATCTAAATTTAAATTAAATAAAGAAACTAAACAAAATTCTCATTCTAAAAACCTCAAAAATTCGCTAATATACAGGGTGTTTTGAAAAAAAGTAATCCCGTCTCTGGGGTAAATAGAAAACTTAATAATGTTTGGGGTTTGCTCAGTAAAAAGTTTTAAGAAAAAAGATATATATACACGTTTTTTACGATTTTTCCGCAACTACTGGCAACATTGTATTGAAATTTCATATGACTATATTTTTGAACCTGATACATCCAATGAATTTGTGACTCTCATAGAGGGCGGCGTTAGTTATACGGTTCGTATTGAACGTAACTTTTCCAATATTAGATTTATTAAGCGAAATTTAAAGTGTAGGGTAGCTGTTCAAAGCGTCCTCCGCTTTTTCTAAAGAATCCATTACTCTTCTAAAGATTGGGAAGTCAGTTTCAAGGTAATAAAAGTGACTTTGAATTCTTCCTTTCAGCTCTTGAGGTGAATTTACCTCTGTAGCATAAACTTTCTCCTATAGATACAACCAAACTTTGTAATCCGAGAGATTAAAATCGGAGCTTCTGCACCTCTACCAATTGTTGACAATATGATATCCTTTTGACATGTTGATTCTCATCTATTGGGGGCCTTAGTAAAAACAAACAACAATTTGAAGTCCCAGATCCGCAATACATTGTACTGATTATTTTGAAAACGGTACACAGTATCGAGTTTAAATAACTTTAAATTTTGCTTAATAAATCTAAGATTGGAAAAGTTCAATGCTCAATACTATTTGGTACGAACCGTGTAACTAGCGCCCTCAGAGTCAATCATAAGAACAAATTAATTGGATGTATCAGCTTCCAAAACATATTCCTATAAAATTTCAATTCAACACATTGTAGAGAATATTCATTATTGCTCAATTGCCGATGAAAAATTAAATCATTTACTCCATTGATGGTACGCCATTGGTTTATAGGAAAAACGAGAGAGAATGAGAAAGTAGATAAAGTGAGATGAAAGTAGATAAAAGCGAGATAACACTACAAATTCGCTCTCCCGAAAAGGTTATAGAGCCTGAATGTTCGTATAGCAACAACCTGGTTGAAAAAGTTCAATCGCTTTTTTTGTTCGCAACAGTTCTACTTACGCCGAAGTAAATATTTGTTTTCAACGTTTCTTCGTATCAGCGTCAATACTAATCTGATTAAATCTGTCAATTTCGTTAAAACGTATCTTAACCTAATCTCCAAATCCACGTTCAGCACTTAACACGTGGAGTATGTCATACCTCACAAAAAGTTAGGTTAGTAGATATTGGGGAATCACATAATTTATTGATTAGACAATTATCAACTTTTTACTTAAGATGGCAATGTGACTTTTTCGAATCATTATCGACGTCAAGTTATCTTTTACTTTAGACGAGAGAAAACGGCGATTAATAAAAATTATTATTGTCAGGAAGTATAGTTCGAGTGTATTTCAAAAAATCAAAAAGAGTGTAAATAATTGAATTAAAACAGTTTGTAGGGATTTCCATGCCCACACCCTTAATCGTCATGAATTGTTTCGCCAAATCAATCTTGTTCTTCTTTGACGCTGATTCATCCATTCATTTGATTCCCATTTGGTGTCTAGTGGATTATGATGGATCCATATTGTGGTTGAATAACTACAAATACTTCTAGATTGCTACTTAGTACTCATCTGGTACTTATAAAATCACTAAGAATTATGATTTCTTTAATTTTTTTCTATGTAAAGACATCAACTAAGCGTCCAGAAGCTTCAACACCTTTCTTGTTGGTACAGCGGCTGTACTACAGCCACAACAAAATTAAGTAAATCACGTGTTATCATTAAAAATAATGGTGCTGAGTTTCCATTATCAAGATTTTTGCGAAATATTTGTACCACACAAACTTATACATTCGCCCTAGCGTTCTAAATTGAATTATGGATATACGTATTTAATAAAAATATTCAAGAGCTATAACAAGCTAAATTATTGATATTTCTAAAGCAATTGATAAAGTAAATCTTGACTCACAGCTACATTATCCTTATCGTGGCGGTTACAAATATTTTTTTTCGCAATACTTTGGTGAAATCATTTTAAAACGTTTCTAAATATTTTTAATTTTAGGTCTTTTCTGTTTCAAAATTAGTTTTTTCTTAAATTTTTGATATATAGATAAAATTGACGTTTCGACTTTTCTTTAAGTGTATATCAAAATTTTATAGAGACTTAAAGAAAAGTCGAAACCTTAAATTTTATGTTTTTATTTATTTTATGTTTTATGTATTTAAAAAACTAATTTTAAAACAGAAGAGACCTAAAATCAAAAACATTTAGATGCATTAATATATCAAAAGGTCTACAAATAAAAAATTAAAGAAATTTAACTATATTTTTATATATACGAGGTCTGGCACGAGATTGGTTGTGAAAAAGGGCTTTATTATCAAAATTATTTATACATTCGAATTCTACCCCTCATTTTACTCCCTTCCCCTCACCACACACCTTTCCATACGTTTTTTCCATTGATCGAAGCAATGCTGGAAGTCTTCTTTGGTTAGGACCTTCAGGAGCTCTGCCATTTTCTGCTTTACTACTTCCATCGACTCAAATCGGGTCCCTTTCAAAGCTGATCTTTTTCTAACCTTTCAAGGAAATCTGAACAGATCCGTTGACGCTAGAGCTTTTGGCCGGGAGTAAGATTTTGTAACACATACTTTTGTCATGTGTAATTCCTCGTGTTTTTCTAACCGTCTCTTTATCGGCTTTTACAACCTCGGCAATCATCGAGATTCTCATTCGATAATCTGCACGCACAATTTGGTTGATTTTGGTCACAGGGCGACCTGGGAGCTGGTCATCTTCAGTGCTCTCTAGGCGCTCACTAAAGCGCTTACAACACTCAAAAACAGAGAATTGTCCCCATAGCATAGCATTGTTTAGCACTCAGTCGGAGTTTTTTTCAATTTAACGAGTAATTTGAGATTGAAACGCTGCTCTTGTTTCAAACCGCTACTGCACAAATAGTGACGAAAACGTGTTTTGGGACGTGGATAGACAAAATATCTAGATACCCAAAGCGTCTAGGGCGCCCTCTAGGCGAGCAGTCTCGTTATTTAATAGCCAGACCTCGTATAAACACCCGATGTATATAAATGAAATCTACCAGTACTATGTCACAATTTGACATTCTTTATATTAGACGTGTTCAGTTTTAACGTGTAAGAATTATTTTAATTCGAATATCGTCATTAATGTTTGTATTAGTTTATAAAATGTGCTATATCCACATTTTATATGTTTTTATCGATTTTTCTTGAAGTAATTGATAGTTGTTGTTTCTCGTTGTTTCAGTAAATTTCTTCACGCAAATTAATTATGTGGTATCAAAATAAAGGTGGTTTAAGACCAGTAAAGTCACAGTTGACAATTGTAAATGAATAATGTGGATTCAAACTCATATTTATATAGATGTAAAAAACTAAACTGAATACCCTCATTTTCATAAAAAAAAACAGCATGTCAATAGCGTTCTAAAACTGACTTAATCAAACTATTTTTGATAAAATTTATTTTTCAATGAAACAATTATTAAAAGTTATGAGATGCGATAAAAAAAGGTGAGGTTGTTGTGGAACAAAGAAACCTAGTGAAGCAAAAGGGTATGTTCTAAAAAGGGTCATATTCGATCCTTTAATTAGAAGTTCCTAATCTCGCGTTCATATAAAATTATCGTAGAATAGTTAAATTTACGGGTACGCACATTAATTCACGTCAAAGTACACATATTTTTCAGTGACGCTTGGCTTTGAAAGATAGTTTTTATGCGGGCTCTCTCGCCCCCTCGGTAGAAGTGCACGTACGGACTATTTGAATGGAAAAATGCACACTGACCAAAGGTACGGTTAAACGAATATGTTCCTTGTGAATTTTCAGCAAACCTCGTAATTTTTCAACAGTGCGTGGACTCTAAAAACACACCAATAGGGGTGAGTTTTCATTGGGAAATCGTTCGGTCGGCGGCCTTAGTGAATTTTCTGTACGGTTTTGGATTCTAGAGCCATTTTGCTCGGCGAGAGGATCGATGCAGAATAGGGAGGGTTCGGTCGCCGCGCATGCTTTTATCTATTTTTGTCTTACGCTCTCGCTTCTCTACACCCACATAGAATCAACTTCACGACTCTTACTTCCCGTAGGAAACATTGTCGATCCTTGTTTCTGTTTCTTTCTAGCGCTTCTGAAACCGGTTGCGCTCCGGCGATTGAGTCTTGTGCGGCGCTCGTACACCGTTTGGCAAACGTAAACACTATCGGAATACATTCGATGGGTAGCGCTGCTTGTTTTTTTTTTCTCTTCTTTTCTTTTTTCTTAGTTTTTCATTTTTCAATCCATTCTGTTTGGTTTTTTTTGTAGATTTCACTTTCCAAATGAAAACAACACGCGATTTTAGGTTAACATGTCATTATTTGAGAAACAGTCTATTCTATCGATTATGTTACTATAACAAATGAATTATTTATACATACGAGGTATTTACAAAAAGTATAGGTGTTCATCGAACACATAAACATAATTTCAATCTTAAAAAGTGAAAGAAGTTATTTTTTGCATAAAATACGAATCATGTGTCAGGATTTATGTCAGATGAATAATTTGTATACAGAAATTACATTTTTTAAACAATATGCTCCAATTTAATAGACACATTTACTATTTTTTGACAACTGAAGTATGTACTAACCATTCGGTGCCAGCATGTATTATCACTTCTACATCTCTGGGTAGAAAACTGATATTTCAATGTACAATATTGATAACTCGTGTTTCAAACCCAAGAATACCAAAAAAATTCAATAAACTCCAATTTTCCCAATTAATTCTCTTGAAATAAGATGAACCCAAGATGTGGAGCTCTGACACAAAAACCTTTCAAACAAAGATAAGTTTTTGTGGGTATTCTTTAGTCCTGTAGTTGTACTTTCAGGTTATGAATAGTATTGACATGGCCGAACAGTTCTGCGCAATGAGTAAATTCGAAACCATCCCTTAAATGAGTTGAGGTCAAAACTTCATTCCAACTTGTTTTTTTTCTTATTGAAATGCTGCGCAAAGCTTTTTGACAGTGATATTTTTTCTATTTTTGAATTTCTGATCTTCAAAAATTCATTTTTGATTTGATCCCATGGAAACAAGTCAAATTAGTAGTATACATCTCGTTTGATTACTGTTATTTAGATTGCCCTTTGTAACATATTTAATAATTTAATACGGGAGAAATTGGAAAAACTGTACATCATCCCAATTGCAACGACTGCAAGACACGTTTGTGGTATTTTCCATTAATTAAAATATATAAAAACTTGCCCACAGACGCCATATTTTTGACAAATCGTTGAAATGCTGCATTCAAACAAACGTAACCTGGACTAATCTAACATGTATATACTTCTCGACTGATGGTTGTTATTAAGATGTAATTGTGTCTTATTTATTCATATTATCTATTCATATTAAAGGCATATTAAGTATCAAAAATGTATCTTAGAAATAAAGTTTCCCATAAAATCCAAATTTAGTTGGAACTGTTGAGTGAAACTGTTTAGTACAAAATTCTTTTAAAATCATATCAATATGTTGAAAATAAATCATCCAATCCTCTGTTTATGACCGCAAATTTTGTTTTTATTTGACTTTTAATCTGACCCAACAAGGATCTTTTAATTCGACTCCTGGCAAAGTAACCCTGATTTTTACGCCGCATAATCTTCCTCACGGTTCGTTAGTCCTGCCAGCATCTATCCCTTTAAGCCTTTTTGTGACTGAAAACCTTTTTCATGTGTATCCAACATCAACATATGCTCGATTTTGTTAAAGATTCCAGGTTTATAAAAAAAATGATGTCGGTAATGAGCTTTTAGAGAAAATATTCAGCTTTTCATGGAATTTTGCAACAAGTTGTTTTTGTAAAATATATACTTCAAAATATTTCAATTTCTGGAATTTATACAATACGACAATTCATGCGACAAAATTGTGGTAAAGATAGAAATTTGAAATTCATATGACGGCATAAGTCAGGCAACGCTCTCGAAAAATCGGCATAAGTCCAGCAACTCTCATAAGTTTGACAACGCTGTCGAAAACGATTAAAGCGAAACATGTTCTTGCTTCAGACAGTCGTGTCTGTGTTGTGAACACGTGCTCGTCGAGTCGACGCGTTTCCAAAATGAATAACCGATACAATTTTTTTTTCTTACGACCTAACGAAATCACCGTTATCAAATCCTTCAACAGTGTGGAAGACGTACCAGAAATTTTTAAAAACCTGCCCTGTTGCTGAGGCGTCGCATTCTGGACGACCTGTATCTGTAACAACTAGAGAAAATATGGAAAAAGTGGCATTGGAGTTAGTTAAGCAGCTGAACCGATCTGCAGTGGATAAATTCAAATATCCGATCATCCTTTACGAGTAGTTTACTGTCCACGTCTCCTCCATGCACTTGACGAGGATGATGTCGATCGCAAATTGGGATTTTGCGAGTGGTACCACCGATGCAATTATTAATTCTCACGTCTTCATTGAAGAAGAATTAAACCTTGCCTGGGATCTGTGTTTGGGCAGATATCCACGTGGGTCCGTTCTCTTTTGGAGGCCACGTGACATACCAAAGTTATCTGGAAATGCTCCTGGATTTAAGTGGTCAAATGGACAACAATCCGTCATTTGATGGTGGATGGAGCTTCGCTGCATTATGCGTTATGTGGAGTGGATTCGTTGAGAAGCAGGCACGATCACGTGACCTGACACCCTGTGATTTTTTTCTGTGGGGCACAAGGACAGGGTTTTTGTAGGAGGACCACGCACCCTTCCCGACCTCTGACCAACAATTGAGGAAGATATTCAAGCTCATCGCAGACAGCTTTACTTGCTTCGATAGACCTATCTTTGCCATAAATACATTGATCAAAATGGGCATCAATTTGAACACATAAAACATAAAGCATAATAAATTCAATTACTTCAGAATATGAGAATAAGTTAAATTTGAATCTTACTTACATTAAAATGATCCTGGCAACAAAAATTACAAACATTTCGCAGGAGCCATTAATCAAAGTTTAATTATAACATTTCTTTTAGAATAACTATCGTATTTACTTTGCATCATACAGTGCGGTCGTAAAGTATGGAATAAATTCAATAATTTCTAATCCAAGAGATATTTTCAAAAACCCTCAATTTTATTTTTCGACGAGGATTTTTTTGAAGAAAAAATTAATATACAGGGGGTTCTCAAAAAAGCTGGGCAGGTAGCAACTTTGTTTTTTTAAATAGACCCCCCCATTTTTTTTTTACATTTTCGGATTCCTTGTAAAATTCTAAGCATTTTTTATGTAACACTTCCTATACCTAACTTTAACCGTTTTGAAATTAGAGGAATAAACAATTTACTATTAAATTATAAGTAGGCTATGACTTTTTGACACAAAACAGCACTTTATTTCATTTTGCTTTTAATTCGATATTGCCTAAAGTGTTTTTCGATTTCTAAATATCTATCAAAGTATCTTTTTGCATGGTCGCAATAGTTTTTTCTTTTTGAAAAAACATTTTTATAATTAATTTTATTATCAAGATGCGGCTTACTGAGACGCAAAGGTTAGAAGTTTTAATCATGATTGGCTATGGGAATAGAACCAGAACGCAACAGGAAGTATGCGAGTTATTTAACCAAAAATATCCCGATCGGACTCCAATTTCGCAATCAACAGTAAAAAATTTCGAGAAATTGGTCATGTAAGAGATGCTCCAAAGTCTGGTAGACCATCTGTCTCAGAAGAAACACAATTGGATGTTTTATTAAGTGTCCAAGAACGGCCGCATGTTACAACTAGAGAATTGGCCTCAGAATTAAATGTTAGTAAAACAGCAGTGATCAAAACATTACATAAAAGTAAATACCACCCTTACAAAATGCAAGTCCTTTAAGAACTTTATGAAGACGATTATGACAGACGTCTCGAGTTCTGCGAACGTTTACAAGCTATGTGCCTTGAGAATGAAAACTTTGTGAAAAATATTGTGTTTTCGGACGAGGCTACGTTTAATTTAAATAGAGAAGTAAACACGCAAAACTACCGTTATTGGTCGGACGTAAATCCGCATTGGATGCGCGAAGGCCATACTCACTATAGGGAAAAAATTAACGTATGGGTGGGTATTGTAGGAAACAGTATTGTAGGGCCCTTTTTCATTGAAGAAAGTTTAACTGGTGAAAGATATTTGCAGCTTTTACATAACGATGTTCTACCAGCCCTAGCAACGTTATATCCGGGAGAGGATTTACCTAATGTAAACATTTGGTTCCAACAGGATGGCGCCCCGCCACATTACCATGCACAAGTTCGCGAATATTTAGATCAAATTTTGCCGAATAGGTGGATTGGAAGAAGGGGGGCGATCGAATGGGCTCCAAGGTTCCCGGACTTAACCCCTTTAGACTTTTTTCTGTGGGGTTACATAAAAGGAAAAGTCTTTAAAACAAAACCTGCAGATATGGAAGAATTAAAAAATCGTATTACTCAAGAAATGCGACGTATCACACCACAAGTCATTAATAGTGTCCAGAATGAATTTATTAATCGGTTAGGTTATTGCCAGTTAACAAATGGAAGACATTTTCAACATTTGTTAAAATCAAATTATGTAAACTAGGTATTAGAGTTAAAATGTCGTGTAAAAATTGTAATTTTTAAAAAATGTTACCTGAAAACCCGTGGATTCTATTAATTTCGTATAAATTTTTCTCTTGTTTGCAGCTGCTCATGGCCTACTTTGACTGTAATATCGAGGCGAATTTTTTTTAACACGCTCTAATTTCAAAACGGTTGAAGTTAGGTATAGGGAGTGTTACATGAACAATGCTTAGAATTTTACAAGGAATCCGAAAATGTAAAAAAAATTGGGGGTGTCTATTTGAAAAAACAAAGTTGCTACCTGCCCAGCTTTTTTGAGAACACCCTGTATATTAATTTTTTCTTCAAAAAAATCCTCGTCGAAAAATAAAATTGACGTGTCCGAGGGTTTTTGAAAATATCTCTTGGATTAGAAATTATTGAATTTATTCCATACTTTACCACCGCACTGTATGTTCAGTGTTCATTTTATATCTATAACGTTAAGCAATATGGCGGCTTTACTGAAAGGTTTAAACTATCTACAATTTTTTTGAATATTTCAATATTTCAATAATTGTTTTTCTTATAAATATTGATTAAAGAATTAAAAAAATAGAAACTATAATAAAAGTTGTATATGAACTATTCGAAGCTGTTTTTTCCTCAAACCATGCAAATACCCTATTCATTTTATTCAAGATTTTTTACAAGAAGGGGTGAATTGAACATTTCTAGAAACTCTACAAAATTGTGTACAAGAAACTAAGAAACTATATCCTGAAAATTATACTAAAAATGTCTGTTTCGATATTATATTTGATAATATGCTACCGGGTAGATCAAAAATAATATGATGGATAAGATTTATCGAAAAAATTACAAAATATGAGGAAAAGCTGACATTCAAATAAAAAACGTGTCAGTTTTCACAAAAGTACAAAATTGGAGGTTCCACAATTTTATTTTCCGTTGGATATACATATTCGTTAATCAACCATCCAGAAAAATATCTGTTTTAACATAAACCCGGGCGAGGCATCAAATTACGTACTCTATTGTTAATGTTACTTTGTTATTCGATAACATTATGAACAAAACATGTCGCGAATATGTTTTAAAGTTTAATGAATCAAGTCAAAAGTTATAAATGAACCTAAATTACCGGGTATGTACGTGCATACAGAACGTGTAAGTTTGAAATTTGCGGGCGCAGAGTAAATAGCCAAAGTTTGTAGATTAATATGTTCTCCTTAGTTATAATTAATAATACTAATTTCCCTGTCGAGTATAGAACGGAAATTTCAAATTTATAATTTCGTTAAAATGATATAGAGGAACGCAGTATATAAAAAAAATGAAAACATACTTTCTCCATTGGAGAATTTCATCAAGAAGTACCCATTAATTTCGTTGTAATTAAGATTCTATCTAGTTTGAATATTCCTCAAATATCCATAAAAAAGAACAAATAAAATAGGCGGGGAGCCGGTAACACATTGAACATCGTACGTTTTGGAGTAGATGATAATATAGTTTATGCACTTCAAGATGGTATGCGGGATTTTTCCGGCAGTTGTTTTTTTATAAAAATGAATAAAATAAAAAAAATAGTTTCCGGCATGATGCAGAAATTTTAGCTCTCATCACACACTTCAAATAGGTATGCCAGACCCTTCCGGCAAGAAAAAGTGGTTTGCGTGATTTTTTCTAAAAGCCAATAAAATTTACTGTCGAATACAAAAAAAATTGATATCCACGTAAAACATTTTTCCATTTTTTTAATAATTTCAATAATGCACGCATACTGATCTTAATTTATTCCTTACTTATGTTCTATTTAATTAAAAAAAAAAAATTTTATTCCGCTATGACGGAACTATCAGTGTTACCGGCTCCTGGACTAAAACGATTTTTTTATTAATTATTTGACAATTTTGAAATAACTCTCGCAAAATTTGCTAAAAAATACACTGTATTATCAGAACCGCGTTTTTCGCATTTTTGATGCTTTAATAGAATTTGTTTTTTGGTTTTATATATCAATTTAGTAATTTCACCAACTAGTCCGCATATGATGGCTATATCCAAATGCGATAAGAATAATATATTCGAGATAAACAGTATTTTTTTATGGCTCACTTAAAAACAACTGGAAATCATACATTTCACTAAACTACAATTTCGAATTGATGATTTTAAGTATGAATGAATGAATGAAAATTTTTTGCCCACCCTGTAGTTTGCAATTGTCACATTTTGGAACTTTTAATTCATCTATGTAACCTTAACCCTTGCTTAAGGCAGATGATATGGGCGAACGAATACATGCGAAAGGATAGCAAGGCTGGGATCTCAAGAATATTTGTACCAGACCAATCATGACATACGGAATAGGAACCAGAGAGGAAACCAACAAAACGAAAAGCATGCTTCGGGTAACCAAAATTAAAAGCATGCTTCGGGTACCCAAAATGAAAACGCTCAGGACTATAGCAGATCGAATCAGAAACAGTGACATCAGGGGTCAATGTGGGTTTAAGACATCGTAAGATGGGGGAGACAAAGTCTGCCACGCATCGTACTTGAAAGGAAACCAATAGGGAAAAGAGAACCCTGACGACCACCACCAAAGAGATGGATGGACAGCTGGCAGTCCACCAAGAACTGATACAGAGGAACCTGGAAAACTAACAGATCATGAAATCTTAAAAATGAATAAGGAGAAGAAGAAGAACCCCTTTTTACTTTTATTATTTCGCACAAGTTCCGCATTATCTGTAAAAATTCGACAAATAATCGTCGTCTATTTGGTTCCATTCGTCTTTCAGGATATTCCAAAGATTTGAAGTCCTCTTTGACTTCCCTGTCCAATTTTCCCCGCAACTCAATTGGATTGAGGTCCGGCGCCTGTGACGGTCAAATCATTATTTTCAATTTGCTTTCCAACTCTTTGCACAGCTGCTATCTTTGGGCCCGTGAGTGCTGATCTGTTCACCATTCTTTAGCTATGAATTATTTCTTCAATGTTTATGCTTGTAGTTTAGTCCCAGCTAGCACTCTAAAACGAAAGCACTATTGATTGAAAGTAACCTGACTAATGCCGTTGAATTAAAAACATCTCGACTGGAACATGAAACAATATGGATCCACTGAGAGCTTTGGCGATTAGTAAGTTAAAGATAAGAACTCAGATTAATGAATCCAGTCATCTGACTTTAAGTACTTCCACAATGAAATGGAGATGAAGAAAAGCTGACCTTTCTTGAAGGATGGCAGTGGAGAAGTCAAAATAAAAAGTACATTGGACGCTTGAACAGTGGGAGAGTGTTTTATGGAGTGATGAGTCAAAATTGGAGCTTTTTGTGCGTATTTTAAATAAAGTACGGATGCTAAATCCATGTAAAACACATTAGAGGATCTGTGATGTTTGGGGGTGTTTTACACGAAAGGCGACTGGAGACCTGGTAAAAATTGAAGGGATTTTTAAGAAAGGAAAATTTAGTATGTTCTGGCTGGCACTTGAACTGTACGAAGAGTATTCCAAAGAATTGATCGCCCGCCTCCAATCTGATTGAGTTGGTGTGGGACAAATTGAAAAAGTCGGAATGCAGTGTCCTACTTCCAGTTCACATATTGGGAGTATCCTGAAAAAGGATTTGAACTAAATAGATGACGTCTATTTATAAAAATTGTACCAGACCGGTAGATACTTAATTTTTTGGAATTCCTATTTTCAAAAATGAACATAAAAATAATAACGAATATGAGAAATAGATCAAAATATATTCAATAAAAATATTAATTGCAATGAGGTGCCATGGAAAGGAAATCGGCAGGAGATTTTTTCATAAGGTAGCAAGATTGGGAATCCTAAGGATCAAGGTCAACACAAAACTGAGCACTACAAAGACAGACTCTATTATGAAAGTCATTTCCATTGTGGAACTGGGAGCCATTCAAAGTATTGAATATAAATGAACTTCTTTGAAAATATTTTAGTTATTGTTGTACTCAATAAGGATCAAATTTAAAGGTTTGTTTAAAGATGTTGAAAGTTTCATTTATAAAAATAGTTATCTGTAACGACGGAAGTCAAATTCGTTTTGATTTTAATCAGTGACGTATTGAAATATAAATATAAGGATCTGAAATTATTCTACGGCGTTTAACTAAAACTGAAACGTTTGTTGTTTTTATCGTTTCCCTATAACTAGTTTCGAACTTCATCAGATACTACTCTAACAATAATTACACCAGAACTCGAAACTGATTGTGAAAGTTTTCAAAAACAAAATGTTGGTAGGTAGTGGTCCGGAATGAAACATATGCAGATATTACATTGAGCATAGTTAGGGAGAATTCGGCCAAGCTATTGTCTTTACAATCTACGATGATTATAAAAATTTTCCAAAGTTACGGAAAATTTATGTTTGAAGCGTTGTTCATTCAGACAATATTTTTTGTAACGAGATTTATTTCAATTACAAAAAAATGGAGTTTCCGACCTAACAAAGAAACAAGACATTAATCTCCTCCCCGATTAGACTTTCTGGAATCAGGTCATCATCTTATTATTGCAATCCAGATGATGTCCATGCTAGGAGTGCATCAGAATAACCCCATTTAAAATGAATTGATTTTTGATTATGTCCATACGAGAAGCTTCTCAGGATCACCTCACTGGAGCAAAAATATGAGGTTATCCTATGAAAGTCCACAATAAATGACATTAAGTTGATTCTATTGAAAATAAATCGATTTTATATCAAGTCCATGCAAGATCTCTTTACTGGAAAAATGAATATTTCTTACTAGGTTATCCTGACGAGAACTACACTAGGATTACATCAGGATAACCCTATTTAGAATACATTAATTTTCATTCAGGTTTTTCTGGTTCATACAAGGAACTCTTCAGGATCTTACTGTAAAGAAGATTTTTTCTTGCCAGGTTATCCTAGCGAAGTCCATAGCAGGATCATATCAAGATAACCATATTCAAATTCCTCTCAGAGTCACCTTTCTGGAAAATAATATTTCTTCAAGAACTTTGCCAGATAGGTTGGATAGAGGTCGAATAGATGGCTTCCTATTCTTAAATTCTTAGGTTAACATCCAGTATGAAATTATTAATTTCATTGTTTCACTGATATAGTCGATGATCACAGTCTCATTACTATCTCAAGAAACGTTTATCATTACTTTTCTAGTTGATAAAACCTTCTGAACTTTTCGTCTTTCCTTTTCCAAACTACCATTTTGAAGCTGGTGATCAAAACCTTGTGAAAATATTGCATTGTCAATCACTTTGAAGTGAAATTTGTGAATTTTGGCCATGGAGATCATTCCAAGTGTGAGAAAGATGTTGTCATTATGGAAAATCACTTTCTTTGTCTTGAAATTGGGTCGCTTTTTTGCAATTTCTCCCTTTACCTCACATAGCAATGATCTTTTTGAAGATGTCTATGAAAACACAATCCCATGACTATCCCAAAAAATGATCGACTTCACTTTCCCGTCTTTGCTTTACTCGGAGCAGGTACGATCTTTGCTGTGATGGATCCAGGTTCCATCTACAGCTTAAACCGCGGGAATGAGGCTTGTGAAATGTTCATACGCATGCGCTTTTGGTCTAAAGTGAGAAAAAGCGGCTGACAGTTAACGTATATGGCAAATGCGTTTTTCTGATATGCTGATAGCTGATACCAGTGGTTGATTTTTTTTATGATATCGCAGTTTTTGGCTGCCCAAGCACTCGTCATCAGCCAGAGTGATATGGTCACGTTTAAATGATGTTGCAAAGTCTACTGAATCTCTCTCATGTCAAAAAAAAACCTTCCCAACCTAACCTAACCTAACCACAAACCAAGCATCCAAAACGGCTCAAACTTTAATGTGAGTCTCTGAATGCATTCGGCTTATGGATGAATGCATGACAACTTTCGTGGTCTAAGAAATGCTCTGTGGTGTGTTAGGTACCATAGATTATCCAATGATGAATACACGTTTGTTGTATAACCAAATTTGAAATATTTTTATCATATCATTGTTAATTTTCAATTTCATACAATGCGAGAATCACTATTTATTTATAGAATATTAACAATATCGATATTAACAGATGAAAAATGTCGTTGTTAAAATGTGAAATAAAACGGGCCCTCGGTGTCGATGACCAAATTATACAAAATGTGATAAGTTTTCGATTTAATTCCGTTACGTTCGTGGAAGTGCGCTACTGATTTGGATAAAATCCGTAGTTTCCTCGCAACAGCAGGCTTCTGATCTGTTCCGTGTACATTTTCTGGCTTAGAGCATTCAACAGAAACTACTCACCCTAGCGGCTGATGCTTTTACAACATAATGCCGCAATTCTAATAATGGCTTAACCGAATGCTAGACATATTTTGGATTTTAGATGAACAGTGCGGTTTATTACTAGCCCCTTCTCCGCAACCGCCATTTCAACGTAGCCAAACTTTCTTGAATTTTACTATCCTATACTTATACAGATACAGATACATATCACATGAAGAGGATGAGTGGTAAAATTCTTCAATTATGGCTACCTTATTTTTATATGAAATACAGGGTGTCCTACGACGAGTTAAAACTATCTGTATATGGCAAAATACTTATGGTAAAATCATGAAAATTACTACGTTGAAGTTAGGATACGATTTTTTTAACTAAAATATTTCAAAATATGGCTGACTTCCGGTAGAGCTGTTAGAGAACTCCGGGTTAGTGATTGTTGATGCTGAAATTGAATCCCAATCTAGCGATTGTAATAGTGATGTAGATGATGACAACGATATAGAAACTGACAATGAAGAAGATATAAAGGTTACAGATTATGGTGGAAATAAATGTGAATTATGCTAATTTATCCCCAATGGTAGCAAAAATTAGAAGTGCCATTTAAATTTTCAGAAGATCTCCATCAAAAAATGATCAGTATTCACAAAAATATAATTACAATTTGGAAAAGAATTGAATTTGCAATTGGATGTCATAACACGTTGGTGAGGTTTTACCAATTGCGGTATTGTGTCCAAAAAGCATATTCCTTTCCGAAGAGGAGTTTCTATTAATTTTTGAAATCATTGCGTTGTCACCAATTAAATTAGCAGTCGAATCACTATGCACAAGAAATTCTTGTTGCAGACGCGATGTTTAAATTTATGATTGACACGCTTCTTGCATAAAAAAAATTAAATAAGTTATCAATTGGTGTATAGAATAATGCAAAGACTAACAAACATATCAACAAGTTTTGTTATATTTACAAAATATTGCTTCCTCTTATCAAATGTCTTAGTGAAGATTTTGATCTTGAAGATAAAGTTACATCTCTGTCCGCTATTAATACTGCAACTGTTTCAGCAAAAAACAAATTAGATAATGTGATTAACAAATCAATGACGAATGTTTCAAACCCAAAGAAACGAAAGAAAATATTAGAAATAGAACATAAGTTTGGTTATTAATATTTGTTAACAATACCACCAACAAGTTGTGGAGCTTTTCGCTCTGCTCAATATATAAGCACAAAAATAAGACGATGGTACGTTGGATCATATATATGTACTACCCCTTAATATTGCCCCTCAATAATAATCAAATATTTTCTGGTATGCTTGATGAATTTTCCACAAGAAAAACTCCAAAACACAAACAAAAGTGCGAGAAGCGTGCAAAGATAAACAATTTATTTAGAGCGAAAGCGAAAGAACGAATATATCCATTTAAAAATCTTCCAGGCTGAAAACTCAGAGTTCTCTCTCTAAACTTCGAAACAAACGAGCGTTATCCAACTTCCCTTCCCCTTATTCTTTACCAAGGAACTCGACGACTTTTTCGTTGTTCGCGAGAAAAGAATCTCATTCACGGGCTACGCCGATAGCAGGACAAAGAAGTGGCGCGTATGTTTAGAGCGGATAGAGTCGAAAGTGGGAAATTTCCTTGAAGGAACGGACCCGGACGAGCTAAGCTTTAGTTCTTGCAGGAGCCAGCTAGCTGTATCGATCGAGAGGGTAGTGGAAACTCTAAGGACAAGGGTGGGTTGTGGTCTTAGTCCCTTCTCGTCGCCTCCGATCACTCCGACACCCTCTTCTCCTCCTCCGCTTTATCGCGTCCGAAATGACTTGACCCTTACGAAAAGCCGGGGAATGGAGGAGGACAAGAAAGATGCGGCTTCGTGGAAAGGGAGAAAGTTCAACCGGAAACTGGGGGAGTTTTTTCTTAAGAATTTTTTTCGACAAAAAGGATCATTAATATTATTTCGCAAAGGGTTTCTCGTCTTTAAATATAATAGTTGATTCGTTTAATTAATTTAGAATAGAATTGGTTTTTGAATGAAATTTTTCATCATAGAGAAACTTAAGTCATTCATTCATTGTAATATAAAATGCATAGAAATCGACCCTTTGTAAACTTTTAACTGTATTTGTTTTAAATTATTCGTCAGATCAGAAAAAGAAATATGCTGTTTTATGAAAATTAATTTCAATTACTCTTGGTAATGTAATTAATGCACTAGGTAAATTAAGCTTTTTTATTATTAACATAACCCCCTCTTCTCCTAATTTCATCTCTCATACTATTAGGCATAGTTCTAATCAAGTTAGCTATTATTTCTTGTAGGATGTTCAACTACTCTTCTTCGACTGCAACAATAAGTTCTGTGATCGAGCTTGGGGTTGAGTTGCTAAAAACTCCCGGTATATCTATAAGCCGTTAAACCTCTTCTTCCGTAAAATTGCACCCCAGATCATGCAGGAACCACCTCGCTACTATGGAAGCATATTCTGGTCGCATCTGGGAACAGAACATATCCTCATTGTTCCAAAGTCAAATTCAGATGATCCTGGGCAAAACGCAGACGTGCTTGCCGATGAGCTGAAGTAAATTTTGGACCAATCGCAGGTGGTTTAGTAGTCAAGTCACTTTCCTACAATCTTCTTCTAGCTGTCCACTGACTTATAGTCATTCCTCGCACCTCACAGAGCTGTCATTGAACGATATGAAGGTGAAAATTTCTTAACGTTGTTGACACAGTAAATCGGTCATCACCTTCTACATGTTCCAGGTCGCCTATGAAAGGATCCAGTGATCCGATGGTGGTTTAGTGGCCAGGTCACTTTCCTACAGTCTTAATGCTGTTGATACAGTTAAGCGGGTATCACGAGTGGTTGTAAATCGCCTTCTGCCTGTTCCAGGTCGCCTATGAAAGGATCCAGTGATCTGATGATGGTTTAGTGGTCAGTTGACTGACCTACTGTCTTAATGTTGTTGACACAGTAAAGCGGTCATCACGAGCGGTTGTAAATCGCTGTAAATCCTCATAACGCTGGCACGCTCTTCGAACCGCTGCGCGAGTCATATACAATTGTCTAGCAACAGCTCGCTGACCAAGTCCATTTTCGATAACTTGGGCGGCTTTTTGAGGTGTTGTATGCATTAAAATTATGTAAATTTCTATTGCAAATGCAATAATTTCGATATTTGACAATCACCACATAAACAGCATATTTCTTTTTTTGATCCGATGAATAATAATTTAAAACAAATATAGTTAAAGTCAAAATTTTACAGTGGGTCAATTTCTATGCAGGTAAGTATACTTTTTAGACATCGAGACTTGGAATTAAGTCAGATGCTTAATTTTCTCAATATTTTTGTCGCTCAATCGTCTGAATATATTCAAAATGTCGATTCACCGAAGGATGATGAGAGCTGGGTATTAAATCAGGTTGTTATAAGACGAATAGTTAGGAAGAAAATCGTAGAAGCTTTTGATTATAGCATTAAAGAAAAACTCTACTCATGAAAAATACCAGAAGATAGAAATTTTTATACTTTCTACTTCATTTCAGTCCCTTAAACGCTTTTATTTTAACTCTCATTTTCATATGTATTCGGTTATTACTATTAAAAAAATTTTTCGTTGTTGGCCGTACTATAAAAATCGCCTTTTTAATATGGCAATATCAACAGTTTACTGGAAAACATTATCTTTTTCTAATCTACCAATATGCGGCTTGGTAAATACTTCGGGGAAAATTAAAACGTAACCGAAAAAGAAAAGAAAAAACAAGCGTGAACACTTTTATCCCACAGAACTACGAGCGGTTGAGAATTTTTAATCTCCCACTGGAAAATTTATTGAAAGAGCTATTAGATTCTACCAAAATAGAGTTATCAATATATCTGTACAACATTTCACTTTTCACTAAACGTTTAAGATTGAAAGAAAAAACTTTTATTGAACTAGTTTATTTAAATTTATTTAATTTCTTATTTCTTAGACTTTTTGATTTGTTCATGCTTCTAAGTTTTCTTGATTTTAGGTCTTTTTGGATTTTTTTTAAAATAATTTTTTAAAGACATTTCGACTAATTTAAGATATTTTCTATCGTTTATAGCTTTGCATCTTTATAATTTGTGTTTTTTTTGATATTTCATGGTTTATTAATGCATTTCTATTTTTTCTATCGTATTGATGACTTCTTAGACAATTTTCTAAATACTGAGATGTTTGCCCTATGTAGACAGCGTCACAATTAGTACAAGGCACTTGATATATAATATTATTTCTTCTGTTTTTTGGTGTTTTAGATTTTAATTTATTGAAATATTTGGATAATATATTATGTCCTTTATGACTTAACTAATTGTTAGGAAAGTCCTTGTACATATGGTAAGGAAAAATGTTTTATGTTTTAATGTTTCGTTCCTGTTTTGTTTTTTAATTGATTGTAGTATCTGTATATCATTGAAAGAAAATAATTATCCGGAAAGAATGATAAACAACATTAATTAATTTCCATTTTGATTTTATTCTTATTTTGATATTCATAATGAAGGTGATGTATAGATCAATATAAATACGCAAATTGTCAGTGTCAATATCATATTTTGATAAAGACTTTTATCTGTTTTTCAAAAAATTATTAAAAAAAAAACGAATTTTAAAACAAAAGACATTGAGTAATTGTATTACCTTTTGGTTATTGAAATGAGTTTCTAATTTGCTTCTATCAACAACACTCAAATTCAAAAGTTAATAGATAATTACAGACGTAACACGATTTGAATTCTAATTATGTTCCACCAACTTTTTAATACGAAAATGGTCCCAGTACCTAGCATTACTTAGAGATGGCGGTAGTTGCTTGAAAAATACCACAATATATACATCATATGTTTCAAGTTTGAAGACGCTACGTTGTTTTGTATTTGGTTGGCATCATCAATAGTGATCATCGTTATGTGATAAAATACTTTTATTTGAGAAGCGTAGGCCAACCATTATAAAAGATAAACTAGATACTACTCTTGATGAGATGGCTTCTTCGTTATCAACATTAAAATATTGCGTAGCAGAGTTTAGACAAAACCGTACGACCAGCATCGCAGTGGTCGACCAAATGAGGTGAAGACTCCAGAAATGTTGAAGTAAAACCACTGGATGATCGTCAACTGAAAGTGCACGAGCTAGCAGATATAGGAGGTATTCCAAAAAGTGCCATGCATCGCATATTAACTGAAACTGTGTACATGAGAAAGTTGTGCACAAGATGGGTGCCGTGTTTGCTCAGAATGCAACAAAAACTGTGTCGTGAAGATGTTTCCATCGAGTGTTTAGTAAAGTGGAGCCATCACTTGACACCTGAAGCAAAAGAACAATCAAAACAATGTACTGAAAAAGAAAGAATAGGCTCCAAAGAAGGTAAAGACCGATCAATCTGCAAGTAAGGTCATGGCATCGATTTCTTGGGATGCGCGTGGGATAATTTTCATTGACTACCTTGTTAAAGGAAAAACTATCAACGGTCACTATTATGAGAACTTATTGCAACGTTTAAGCGAAGAAATCGAGCAGAAACAGTCCCAAATGTGGCTTTTTTGTACCACTTCACACATCCGTTACTGCAATGACCAAAATTAATGAATTAATGTTATAGCACCCTATTCACCAGATTTAGCTCCTTGGGATTATTTTTTCCCCAGGCTTGAAAAATTGGCTAGGTGGTCAAAGATTTTCCAACAATGGAGAGATGATATCGACAGTTAATGAGGAGCTTAACGATTCTTATTATAAAAAGAGTATCGAACTTATTGAACATCCCAAAAATTTTGTGTTTTCTTTGTTGGGTGAGGTACTTCTGGGACAATCCTGGGATGTTTCGGACTGTCATTAATCCTGAACCAGCATTGCCTCTGTATTATTTCATGAGCTTTAGCACCAAGTATTTTTTGTCTTATTCTTGAAGTATTCTTTCATGGTTTACGTACTAGAAACAATTTGACTCTCCTAGTACTCAAATAATTTCAACTTTAACCGACTAAAATTATCGAAAAATTCTACCTTCCATTGAACGAAATCCGGGAATAAACATCAATACGCTATGAATCCGGTTGGTTCAGTGTTTTGTGAAAGAATGTGTTAAGAGATATTAACCATTGAGGAAACCTATTTTAAGCTTTAGAAATTCAAGCTATAGAAAATGAGAAAATGAATGAACTAATCGATTTTATTCTTCAAAATACAAATAGTTATTATTACGATATAATGAAGTAAGTAAAGAATAGGTATTAGAAGAGACGGAAATGATGTTTTAACGGAAAAGAAGAAGAATGAAGATGAAATAAATTGTAGGTTCTAATTTAAGTAATAATTAATGGAAACTAAAATAAAATGAATATCAAATAATCACTCAAAAATCGTATAGGTCAAACCAATAAATAAATTGTTTGAGTATAATGAAGATACGAGGGTTGATAAAAAAATACAGCTGGAGAATTTTTATAGCAGCAACGCTGAAACTATTTTGATTTATATGTTAAGATCGAGAAATAACAAGTTGAAACCAGTTTAAGTTTGGTTATTTTACTACTGTTGCTGCTTAGTGAGATCGAATTTTTTTATAAAAATGTGTCTATTGTGATATTATATTAACTTTGAACAAGGGATTGAAGTGAGTTATAAGAAAAAATGTGTCGGTTAAAGGTGAGGAGAGGATGTTTTCCGACAAAAAAACAGATGAAAATATGTGAGAGAAATCAATTAGTTCATTCGTGGATGGCATTCTAACATTCATACAATTTATTTGCTAATAAAAAGTTTCTAAGATGAACGAAAAACGCTTAACCTCTATTCCTGACATTAAGAAGGCCAATAAAAAGCAGAAAATACCTTACAGAAATGCTTTCCATCATGTAAAACTGATTTAAGTGCTTGTAACATGCCATTCGGCTTGTTACGTTTTTCTTCAAACATTTTGAATAGTCCTTTGTTCACTTATTGTGTCATATTAGTCATTTCGGATTTAATTATTCTAACATTCGAGTTTTTGAAGAAATTAATTCGAGAACTTTAATTAATTCAGACCACACCTGCATCTCTAAAAATTTACAGAAAACATTCAATATCTGAATAACGGGAAGGCTTAAGTACAGGAAAATATACATGAATTTGCCTTATTTTCCACTCCTGGATGTATTAAAATAGAAAAAAACCGGATAGTTCTATTTAAAGAAATGAAAAAATTTGTTATTTATGAAGTTGAACTTTGAACACTTTTTATACACACCCTGTATGAAATGAAAAATTTTGCAACATAGATTCAAATACGTCTGACCTTGCTAAAAATAACCGAGCAGAAACCATTTTCATATCTTTAAGGATGTCCTCGTAAGAAATAATTTATAAGGGTCTGCAACGGTCAAATTTTTTATAAAAAAATTAATAACTCAAAACCTATGCATTTTTCGAGAACAGTTCTTAGACAAAAATATACTGAAATTTTACGTAGATTTGAAAAATTTATTAATAAACAGGGTGTTCTATTCAAAATAACAAAGTTATAGTCGACTCTCGATAGAAAGCCCACATAGAAATTTTCATGATTTTACTATAAGCATTTTGCCAAATACAGATAGTTTTAACTCATCTTGGGACACCCTGTATTAAATATAAAACAAATTTTCTTACCGTAATAATTGTGAGTACAAAAAACTTTTTCTTACAAAATAAGCAAGGCGTTTATGGTATTATCGAAACATAATATCAAAGACAAACAATACATTTTTTTAAAGTTGGTGGTTGAAGTTTGAGAGTTTCAGTACTTCAAAATTGTATAGCTGATTCACTAACGACATACAATGAAACATCGAAGAAAAGTGAAGAAAAGAATGTAATTCGATGTTACATTACAACATCAATAATAATGAACAAATACTTGACACAAAACAGGTTTTCTAAACGTTAAACAAATACATCAATTTATTTTCATCATGTCCTAAGTATACATATTTTATCACATTGGAATTACATTATTTGAATAAACGTACCCGAGCACCTCTGTAATTATTAATAACTCCAATAAGGTTCATAATATGAAATAAAACAACACAGAAACGTTTCAAATAAATAGCAATTAATGTATGAATTTTTTATTTAACGAAGTCATTAAAACAATGCGTTGTTGCATTAATATTATGGAGGATTATGTATATAACATAAACAAAGTAGATACGTATACAAAATAGACATTCTAAATATTCATATAAATTTATTCAATCTTTCTTTATAATTATTATATAGTAAATCGAAGATTCACTGTTATATCATGTTACTTTTCGAGATATCTCTAAATATCCCAAGATAGTTTTATCTCATTAAATAGTGAATTGTATATAAAGTGAATTGAAAAGTTCGTAACTAACTAACTCCTAGATGGCGCTACTAATACCATATCAATTTCAATTTTCAGTTAGCCTCAACCTTCAAAATACACGTGTATAAATTTGACAGTTGTACAATTATTAGTTTCTCAGTATAACAACATTTTGAATGAAGCAAAAAAATGAAATGAGACAAGAACATCAGAAAAGTCGACAAAATAATTTCGGATAACCAACAGTAAAGTGAAGCTGATTGAGATTGCTGAGACCCTTAAGATATCAAAATGAATATTCGGGTATGCGAAAACTCTGTGCAAACGACGAATTGATGGTTCCCAGTAGTGTTTGATGATGTGTATGGTAATGAACCCAAATTTTTACATCAATATAAGACAATGGTTGAAACCATTTCACACTGGAGTCCAATGGATAGTCAGTCGAAGGATCTGCACGTGATGAACCGATTCCAAAGTGTGCAAATACGCAAAAGTCGGCTGACAAGGTTATGTTATAATATCTTAAAAATAGGGAAGCCATAAACAGTTACTACTACATAGCGGAACAAATTGCAGATTTGAAGAAGAAGAAAGTGCTGTTTCATCAAGACAAATAGATGTCAAATAGATGAAAACGATGCATGAATTGGGCTTCAAATTGCAACCGCTTCCAAAGTACTCTCTAGATCTGTTCTTAGACTTCAATAGGATTCATGAAAGACAAATTTTTGCGCCTATAAAGCGATAATTGCCTAAATTGAAGCATATACGAGGTCTGGCTACTAAATAACGAGACTGGTTACGAAAAAGGATTTTATTATAAAAATTATTCTACATTCGTATGCTTCCCTTCAATATACTCCCTTCCCCTCGCCACAGACCTTTCCATACGTTATTTTCCATTGATCGAAGCAGTGCTGGAAGTCTTCATTGTTGAGGGACTTTAGGAGCTCTGTCGTTTTTTGCTTTACCGTTTTTATCGACTCAAATCGGGTCCCTTTCAAAGCAGATCTTTTTCTAAACTTTCTTACCTTTCAAGGAAATCTGAGTTCGCCCGTTGACGCAAGGGCTTTTGGTGAGGAATCAGATTTTTTGGCACCAACTTCGCCCAGACTTTTGTCATGTGTAATTCCTCGCTTAAAATTTGTCTAACAGTCACTGAGCGACCTGGGCGCTGGTCATCTTCGGTGCTCTCTAGGCTCTCACTAAAACGCTAACACCACTCAAAAACACGCGCACGAGATAGAGAATTGTCCCCATACGCCTCTTGCAACAATTTAGAGCACTCAGTCGGAGTTTTCTTCAATTTAACAAGTAATTTAAGATTGATACGTTGATCTTGTCGGATACTAAAGCATTTGGCAGTCTATTTTACGCCTAAGCAACATCGTGCTTAGATAATTGTCCAAGTTTTGTGCAATTTTTTGAAAGTTTTTGGTCTACTTACTTGATTGATCGAGGAGATAGAAACCATAAAATATGGCTGATCAAGTTACTTCAGCATCAGCTCATGTAGTTCTAGGCTATGCACGTAGACAACGGAAGAAGAAACGTTCTTGATAAAAAAAAACATAATTTCAGATCGGCCCACATTCGAGGATCGTTTTTTTCCTACCTCCGATCGTTCCGTGCAGACGCTACGCGGGCATGTGTTTTAGGCGAATGCGAAGCTCTCGTACTACAATTCCGCCATTGTTGACATTCAGGTATCAGTCGGCGTTGTGCTACAGCCACGTAAACATGTCCGCCATTATTGATGCTCCCGCCAAGTGTGATTCGTTTTCTACAGGCTGAACGCCATCGGAGAATGAGTCTAATGTTTGTTTCAGATGACCTGGTTCAATTATAACCAATCTTTTGGTGATAAAGTGATTGTTTTATATGAATTTGTCGTTATAGTCTATCGGAGGTTGAAAAAAAACGGCCCACATAACAGTTTACCAACAAATTTGGGAGCAGATGATATCAAATCAGGACTATATTCCTACTATAATTAATTACACTATATATTCAAAGGGAGGACTAACTACCAAGATAGGTTCAGTCAGATCGAGTATAAGCTGTAACGATTCATAGGCAAACAATTTTTTACTATTTTTGGTAGATCTAAAATGCAGTTTTAGTGGAGAGACGATTTTATTTCCTGTGGAATCCGATTCTAAGGTTCTTTATTTCCTTTTGCTTGAACACATGCTCCGAGTGGCTTACTGCAATACCGCTTAGTCTTGCCCACGTGTAAAAGGGCCCTTACTCGCTCATTTTGTTAGTTAAACTGGGTCTCTTGTATTCTTCTTTTTTTAACACATTAATTCATTATCAAGTTTTTTCATGATTAATCATTGAAAATATTGTGTTCAATTACTAATTTTCGTGATAGTGTGAAAATATTTTATATCATTCGCTAGATTTCACACAATCGAGAGCCTCATCAAGACACTCATCTATTATTATTATCTTGACTGTGCTTATATAAGCAACAATAACAAAATTGAAATAATACGAGGGCGTCGAATGAGGGCAAACATCAACTACGAACATAAAGGAAACAAAACATTCAATGGAAAAAGAGTCGATGTTTCGGCATCCGCAAAAAATCCTATCTGTATCAGTGGCATGGTATAGTGGATGGAGGAAACCGCCAAATGGGAGAAGCTTCAAAATCGGTCCACTGCAGTGGAGTTTTCCATTTTTCACAAGCTCGATTATATATATTATATTTTATAAATTTACTATGAGGGTGTCTCATATATAATTTGTAGGGTTCAAGTTTTTCATTCTTATTTCGAGTAACGTTCACAGTATGTGGTTTAGCATTGTCTTGGTGTAAGTCTGATAAAACCTCATACATCGCATCAACTGTTCACTATATACATCAGTATTGATGGTTCGACCATCTGGAATGATTTCGAAGTACGCTGAACTTTCATAATTCAACCAGATACAATACTCTCCACTCGAATCGATTTCTCTTTTGGTAATTGTCCTTTGTTCAGATTGTTTAGATCTTTCGGTAGTTAATTTGGAATTGGTGGTGATATTCATACTGGAAACGCTGTTTACACCGTCATTCGCGATTACACTGTCTAACACGCGTTTCGATAACCAAGTTATCGTCTTCAGAGACTGAAGATAAGCTTTACCTTCCAGTATCTTCCAAAATCGAAATGTTATGAATTGAGCTTCAAGTAGATGGATATTTTCTTAGAATAACTATTTTGGGCTTTTCACCAGAGCCATTTAGAAATTTAAATGAAAATTGATATAAGTATAGAAATCGTGATTTAAAAAAGTTTCGTACGCCGTTGGTCTTTTCATACATTTCGTTTTTATGGCGCTCGATTAGATGATCATTTATCTTTTATTTTCCGTTGTAGCCATATCGACGAGCAATTGTCGTTTAACGTAGGTGCTAACGTGAGCTTTGCTCTCTGTCTAATGAGCTTTTGATAAACTTTTATGTGTGCAAATATGGGTTTTGAACCGACATTCAACAGTGCTTCAATAGCTTTAAAACCAATGACAAAGTTTTCGCTTTGCACTTGATCAAAAAATCTATAAAGTATGTTTAATAAATAAAAAATTCATTCAGATACTTCATACGAGGGTTGCTACTTAATGTTTGAGATATGACAACACTGATGTGAATATGTCGAATCTGACATTGAAATTTGACATTTTTAATGGCGTACGTACTCAGACCGTATTGTCATACGAGTGGTGAAAAAATGGAATTAAATACCGATGATTTTCTATGACTTTCGACGTGGATTAAACCAACACCAATGTGCCGATGACCACGCTTCGATTTGTTCGAGTAGGATACCGCATAATTTGACAATCGTCAAAAAAGCTCATGCCTATTGGTGCAAAGAAGTGCTGGAAAAATTCGCGCTGCTTCAAAACAAGTCTATAAGATCGTGGATCTATACGTAATAATCTGAAACCAAACAATAATCGACTGTATGGGTCTTTCAAGTCATCCAACAAAAGTTGTTTGCGCACTAAACCCTTTGAAAGCAAATTTTCTAGGAATAACTGGACACTGCTGTTCTATTAGAGCAACATAAAATGGTCAATTCTGAATGGTACACCACCATTTGTTTGACAGAAGGGTTCGAAAATACTTATTAATATAAAGAAATTAAAGAACTTGGAAAGAAAATGATTAAAAAAATAGTTTGTCCTGAGGAAGGGAGAAGTTAATTGAATATTCTTGTGAAAACAAAGTTAACGTTAACGAGTTAACGAAGTTGGCACCAGAATGCTGAACACACCAAGTTATAGTCTTCAAGTCTTCAGAGTTTGAAGATAAACTATTTAACCGAAGACAACTATTTGGTTATTGAAACGCGCTTCAGATAGTGTACCTAATTTTGAATTTTGGTGTAGTGATGTTAACTATGAATGTCATCAATGGTTCTAGTTTAAAGTTCTCAGGATACACGCAAGGATCTTTTGATATTGGTCTAACAATTAAATAAGAGAAATTTAGAAACTATATTTGAAATAAACACATGTGTTGCTCTAAAAAACTGTTCTATATTACATAACTTAATGTCACCTAAAAAACAAAGAAACGAAATTTAATGTTTATTTCTTCAACTCTTTCATAAATAAGCAATATTTCTTGACCTATATTAATTAACCTCTAGTATCTTATTCTAATCAATCAAAATTGACACTTGTGACAGAGACATTTGTGACATTCATGACATATCTATCATAGACATCATAACCCGCAGATTAATAATAAATAACGGCGTTTTGAACTTGGTAGGAATTTGCTTGTAATCATGGAGAATACACCCTAACAATAATTTATTTTCCAGAAATTACATCTAAAATCATCAATTTCGACTCTTCTGTTCTTAAAACTTTTCTCAATTGGAAAAGAAACAGACAGGTGAACCATGGAATAGTTTATGTTCTGTTCTTTGCACCTGTACTTTTACTGCATTTAATTTATTAGTTTCTTTTACTGCGAGAATCAGTTTTATACAGAAGGCACGGAAAGGAAGCTACATGATGTCCCGCATTTATATAATAAAAAAGTGAAAAACTGAAAGATTCAATTCCATTCTTTTTTCGTATAAGAAAAACAATTATTCCAAATAAAAAACTTCACTCACAATGACAGTTAGTTTCAAAAACGGCAGTTAATAAATTAAAGAATCCATTTTCTGGTGCGAGCAATTAGACAGCATCGAGTTTTATAAGAGCTGTCAATAAAGAAAAAGATGTGTTGAACGAGATTTTGCGGGAAGGCATGTCACCTACAATATTAATGTGATTCGTCTGCAAAATCTATTAAATAATTAGGCTTCTCAATTATGTAGTCAAAATGACTGCAGACTTGCACATTGGAACCCATCCGGATTTTATGTTATTCAACTTTCGAATAGAGACGGAAAAAATCCCACCCCACGGAACTGTTATGTGAATTTAATTTTCATGGGAATAAATAATATCTGTATAGGTAGCCACGATTATAATGAAGAACAGAGAGATCTTAGAACAATATTGAAGACGAGAATATGCATAATGAATAAGAGCAAAGCAACCAAATGTAGAACTGATAGATAACTGAATTTATTCTATGTAAAAGTAGCCACAAGAGGATAAACCTTATTAAACTCGAGTAGTACCTACCATATGGAGATGCCTGTAGATATTGAACTTTTGTAGGTTGTAGTGCTCAGGAAATAAGTTCTTTGGTAGCTGATTCCACAGACTTTCATTCCTCCAAAGAAAGAAAGCTGGATTGGCGCTCTGCGCATCTGCAGATGAACATGAACCACCTCTGTCTATCGAGAGATACTGCTCTTGGTGGGATTACGTTGGAAATCTTAGGAATGCATTGTCCGTGGTAGTATCGGTAAAAGAGAGTCAGGTCAGTGACCTTTTTCCTATGCACTAAACTGTTCAAGTTTCTGGTCAACTAAGAGTCGCCTTCTTTATTGAGTCAAGCATCCTCGGGGTATGCTGCCTAGCCCCAAATGTGTGAGCAAAGATGAACGAATTTGGACCTTTTAGATAATTAGAATCTGTGGCGGAATATTTAGCTTTTTGGTCATGAAGAGGACAAATTTTTGTTAAGCTGCCTTGGCTATTTCAGCAACGTGACTGTACCAGGACATATTGCACCCTACCCCAGCACCCAGCAGGTAAATTAGCGTTGATAGTGACATTTTATGTCCAAAACAAGACCAAATCTTGAACGCAGTGCCAGTAAAAACAGCAGCCAGGATTTTTGCTCGGTATGATGGCCGTACAGACCTTGTTTGGCACCCATTTATTTCTTCTTATTTCCGTAGATCAAAAATAAACTGCGAGAATTTTTTTACACCTGAAGAAGCGGTTGATGCCTTCAAATCGGAATGGAGAAGATGCTTCGAAAATTGGTTAAACCGCATTTTGAAAAACAATTATATTCAAGTATAAATATTTGTTTTTATTGGATATTCAAAACTTAACTATCAGCTCTCGTAGTATGGAATTAGAGAATGTGGTTTCATCAGTCATCTTCCGAAATGCTAAATGACTTCGAAATGGTACTTTTTATATGAGATTGGTTTGCAGGTATATTTTGAACTGAAAACCTACATAGATCTAACGTATTCTCAATAAGATCATAAATATATCATTATAAAAAAATCACTCTGATGCTCGAAAGGACATAAAGAGTTTCAGAAAATGAAATGATGAAAAATCGAAGAACAATTTTACTGGGAACTGTAGCAGTAGATGGACACCCTGTATAGCTGGTATATGTGTAAGTTTGTTGCTAAAGCTTCGTTGAATTGAAGCTCATTGTGCTTAAAAAGCTTCCTGTACAGAAACGAAGTATTGGAGATGATACAACGTCATATCCGATTTTTTTTTTCTGTTCTTTGTAGTTTTTTTATTGGAAACGTTTCCCACCTCTAATATCCGTGGCAATGCGTGTTTGCAACATTGCATGGCCGGGCAAAAACTGTTACTCTCCGAATTTATATTTGTGTGTATTTTCGACGTCACAAAATTCAGATTCTGAAACCGTGTGCTGTGCCATGTTAATATTAACGAAGTCTATTTTATATTGAAAAATTAAATGAATGCCACACAAACCAAAACTAAGCTGACAGTTTGCTTTGAGGTACGTGTTTCGCTAATTATTCCCGACCACGTAATCATTTTCGAAAAATAATAATAAAATCTCAATACCTCTAAGATATCTCTGGGCATATCGTCTACGAGGGAAAACACCGCCTTCGTCGCATTCTAAAACACCGTCTTCGTCGCATTCTTTCAAAAATATTGCACCTCATTCATTTTATGAGGTTATACTTCAATCACATTGTTTTGAAGTTTTTAGAAGTTTTTTCCTGGACCATACATTAGAATAGATTAGATTATAAAATATCGACTATTTTCAGCAAAACTTCTTCAACTTCACATGCGGAAGATATCCAGGAACTAAAAAGTGCCCTCACATCTTGCTGTCACTATTTCTACGAGGGATGCCACATAAGTTTTGAAATATAACAACCCTGATGTGGACATGTCAAATCTGACCATTGTTATCATAAAGTTTGACATTTGGTGTACGCACGTCATACGAATGCTATTTGAGTTGTTTAAAGGTACTCAAAACATGAATCTCAGTCATAAATTTGCGATAATTTGCTGTGACTTTCGACGTGGGTTAATCCAACAGCGATGTGCTTTTTAACTCACTTCGACATTTGGTGATGATATGCATATGAACCCCAAACTAAACAACAATTGACTGTATGAGTCTTTCGCAACGAACTGACTTACAATTATAACAAAGCGCACGCAATCACACACAGAAACAAGACCACTTAGACTAAAATACAGAGCGCAAACATCACTTTTGAAAACGATATCAAACACTTTGGACTGACAATTGACACGTGACAGCGATAGTTAGAACACGTCAAATTTAATTGCAAAGAAGCGAGTGCAATCGATCACAAACGGTTCATCATAGCTGGCCGAGACTGGGGACGATAAAGCCGATGCTTCTATATGGAGCGGAGATTCGGGGCAGAATCGCCAAACAGCTTGCAGCTGCCGAAAGAATTTTTGCTAGCCATACACCGCTAGACGTTGACGCTTCGACAATATATGAAATATACAACGAAAACAAACTTTACAAGACCTGAAAATCCGAACAACTGACTTACCCCAACCAACCCATAGGACCATGAGGCTAGCTGACGATAACAAAAATCCGGACGTACAGACATACTAAGACGCAAGCGACAAAGAAAAAGACAAAGCAATTGGTATATATATAGACAAAAAAGTAGAGAAAGAGACATATAAATATAAAATAAACACTACACTCGACATAAATAAACTTTGCTATCAATAGCACATTATCGATATAAAAATGAATTTATCTTTACTGATTGCTTTCAGATTTTTCCAATCAATTATAGTGTTTAACTTTTCAATTTTATCTTTTATTCGTTTCGTTATCTTACATATAAAGCAAAAATAGCTCAGAAAGATTTGTAGACTGAATAAAGATAGAATTCTCTACTGATGATTTAAAAAACGGATAAAACCTATTAATTATACCAAAAAAATATAATTTTCAATATAAGAATCAAATAACTGACGAGAAAATTAATGTCATTGTGAGGTGCTTTGTACAAAATTTTTTAATAATTAAGAATAAAACTAGTAAGAAATTATTACTATTAATATTGAACATTCCACGCTTTTAAAACAGCGGTACTAATTTTCATCAAACTTTATTCATTTCTGCACATTCAAGAAATAAGATGTTAACTTGAAAATTGAAAATTGAAAACGGTCAAGAAATAAATATGTCACAAATGACAAGATTGCTTAAACAATTGCTCCATATTGTATACACACATAAACGTTTCCTTCGAATTCCCAATTTGTAATTTTGTCACAAGCTGGTAGTGATCTATCTTATCGGTTAAATAAGGACTATATTCGTACACCCTTTGGATCATTAGTAGCCATTACTCCCCTCCTTTTGCTTAGTTTGCATTTACAAGTTTCAGAGGCATCCCTTCGTCTCCCCTGACGCCCCTAACCCCGATGCTGACCTCTCCCTTAGGGGATCGTCGGTCCCTGCAGAAAGGTTCATATACATAGAGGTGTACACTCTGCTTCGTATATATTTGAAGTTATTACTTCGCCACTTCTATTCATGTTAAATGCAATTTGGTTCATAATTTTAGAACAAGTAGATTTGAATAATGCTGAAAATATTTTTATTTCAAATTAGTTTTCTCACTAGAGTACCCAAAACTCTTTATCATAACAATTATTAGATAATGATCACAGACAAATCCATTATCTCTTCCTTATTCTAACGAAATATATATTTACTTAACTCAGTTTTTTCTAGTAATGACTAACGTCTATTACCTCCAGTTATTTTGTTAATAATGCTACAAATAAATAATTTTAAATTTCGTTTTGAGAGTCACTCGATTTCCATTGAAGTTATGGTGCAAACAGCAAACTATGCCCAAAGTTTCTTTGCTTGGCAGTGGTACAGTCTGTGTGGCAAAGATAAGACAGAAAATGAAGGTGGGTCTAATTTAGTAAATGGTGTTGTTCATCGGGGATAGTCCTACACACACAGAGACGAGATAGAATAATTTCCCGAAGGGTTTAAAAGAAAATTAATTTTCAATTATAAATAAGACTTGTTGTTTGGATTACGAGGTATAGCACATAATTATTTGACATGCAATTGAATATTTGTAATATTTTGTTTTCACTTTAGCATGTTTAAGTTAGTTTGTCTTTCTGGGATAATATTTTCTGATAATTACCTATACGTTACATTATAAAAATTGAAATTAGTAGATAAAATAAATTGGTACGTCTATGGTGATCTTGGTTATCATAAAAATCGTAAAAATAAACCCTTCTGGAAGATGAAATATACGTCTAATTAAAAATGTAGGATATGAAGAAAGCACGGCGTCATTAGGGGGTGAGTAAAAACGAGAGAATTCGTAACTGGTGCAATATAATGTCTCGAGAGCATTCAGCGTCATTTTAAACTAATTATTTTTCTCACGATGAGAACTGTCACACTTTTTTATATTCTTTCTATCCGAATACTTGAAAACAAAATCAAATTTGGAAATTGAAATTAGATGAAACAATTCAGATTTAACAAATTTTCTATAGAATACCAAATGAGGAACCAGAAAACTACTAGGAGTTGTTTATAGAGTTTACAATTTTTAGTTGGCAACTCTGCTTTATTTAACTACGCATTTTGCAGCTACTAGTTACTTTTTGTTTAGTTTGATTGGACATCTCATCACGAATACACTTACATGAAAGCAAAGCTTACAAATTGTTGAAACTTTTTATCAAACTCATCGTCTTCTAGTAAGTCTTCACGTTTTCAAACCCGTAAGATTGCGGGCAGTGCGTACTGAAGAAGTTGTAGCCTCCCTTTGCACGGGAGCATGGAAGAAGATCCAAAACAATCAAGTTGTCGTTAATCTCAGCAATTCGAACTTGAATTATAAACTTTTAAAATTCTAATGTTGAGAATATGCCAATAGAAAAATTTATATTGAATAGCAAATATTTGGTTGAATGGACGTATATAAGCAGAGTATAAGCAGTATCTCAATTGGAGTGGAGATAATCCATAAACTTACTTTTTGGCGCGCTCTATAAGTTGATGGAGTCGTATGTCTTCAAAACTGATAATGGACAAAATGTTACTGGTAATAGTGAAGGGTATGGGGATTTTTCTCATCTTAATAATCTGGTATTAATCTTGATGATATGTGGTGGCAACAGGATTGATCTATATGACACACAGCTTTATAATTTATTTAATTGATGACAAATAATTTCACATAACTAATTGGTCATCAAGATCGTGCGATTTTGTATTGTGAAAAATCATTAAGAAAAATGAAATTATAACAAATTTTTTCAATCGAAAGATTAATATATAGCATTAATGTTTGAAGATGATTAAGGAATATGGCAACTGCGGTGGCTCTGGTATTCTTGAGGACCAATTTTGAAGCATTTTTCCTTCTAATTTTATCAGCATAAAACAGTTGCTTAAGCTACTCCAAATGCATGCGTTTGAATCAAGTGTCGACGCATTCTTTCGATTCAGATTGAGGTACCTCCAAAACGCATCAACCGCTTCTTTAAGTATAGAAAAACGTTGACTTCGTAATTTATTTTGATCCACGTGAATAAGAAGAAATCATTGGGTACCAAACGGCGGATAAACTATCAATTCGATGCTTTTTTGTTCAAAAACTGATGAACAGCTCGCTTGAAAGACCCATACAGTCGATTGTTGTTTTCGCTTGTCTCGATACTATAGACTTCTTTTGATGCATCGTGATTCAATTTTCTCATCATTTCTTTGTACCAATCGATACGAGCGTTCTTTTGACGATTGTCAAATTATGTATGTCATTGGAACTAATGGCTAAGCATGCCTCAATCTCACAGTATGTCACATGATAATCTTGCAATATCATTTTACGTACGACATCGATGTTTTCTGGCACAACAACCGATTTTGGAACGACCTTCGCGAAATTCATTCTATTGCGAAGTGCTAACACGATTTATTTCACGTCGAAAGTCTTAGACAATCAACGCAGGAAAAGTTTTGCGATTCAAATCAATATTTTGGTCAAGAGGAATGTTTCAAGTATCTGTGAACAACTCGTATGAGTACGTTCGCAATTAAAAATGATGGCAATGTCATATTTGACATATTCACATCAGTGTTGCCATATTTTAAAACTTATCATTTTGTTGGTAACGAATTTTATTTCGATAACTAAAACTGAAATCGCTTTGAGTATTGTTCATTATGTGAACCCTTTTTTGAATAAACGCACGAGAGTTCATTGCTCCGTCATAGTGTATAATAACCTACAACCCCCCACTTAAGCACCCCCATGTACTGATTTAATGTCTTAACATCCACCCCCATCGTAGTTTTCTTGATACGTTAAGGACCCCAAAAAGGAGAATTTATTGTAGGACTGTACGCTGCGACAATGTGCATTTTTCTTAAAAGTGTTGCGCAATGGAAAGGCTCTTTTATGCGCGGATCGTTAGAGAAATTGTAGGGAACATGCGCAATTGATAAAAATGATAGGGAAAGATCGCGGCTCACTCATAGCGATTCGGTAGGTCTAAGACGAATTTTCTGAAAAAAAAAATTTTCCTTAGAAAAAAATATGAAAAAATTTTTATTTTTCTAAGAAAGCTTTAGTTCTAAATATCCATTTTAAAATTGGTAATTAACTTAAAGCATGTTTTAGTTTCCTAACCTAAAAAATGGACTGATGAAAACTTTTTGTACGGTATAGTTTCAAAACTGAAACTCTTTTTAGTAGTTCCTGAATTAATTGTTAACTAATTTACCATTAAATCCAATATAGGTAGTTTGTAATACCTTTTAATGTAACGTTTTACTTAATAATTATTAGTAGAAAGATTTCAATATAATATTTATTCAAATAATCCCTAGAGAGTAGTTAGAATGTAGTTGAATTGATAGATTTAGATCGCACAAGAATTAGTAATTGCTGTGGCTTTTTAACGCAAATAAATCTTATTTAAAAGCTTCTGTTGTTTTGCTTTTTTTCATTTCCCTTGCTTATTTTAATCCCGCTTCCTGATAAACCCATGCTTAGTATTCTGAAGCAACTTTTAGATTGTTAGGATTTGCTTGAATTTGAAATTTTTGTTCAACAATGTGCTTTCACCTTTGAAAACATATAAATACGAAAGCAATATCTATAGAATATGCACGCTCGATTCTGTTCCCGGAAAATTAACATAACCTCAAAAAATTCAAATATTCACTTAATCGATTGGTTTTATTTTAAAAAAGGACAGACTTTTCTTTATTTATAACATATCATCTCTCTCTTTCGATTGCAAGAAGATTTTTGAATGCGCCGCAACTAACATGACTGCGTTTTTTTATACATGAGCCAAAAAATAAAAAAAATTATCCTATTTTGAACAGAGAAGGAATTTTGAATATCAGGAGATATATGGTGAGTAAAATTTTTAGTTAAAATATTCAGAAACAGAAAAATTTATTTTACAAATCATTTTTAATTTTACATGAACAACTATGAGTATACATACGGGGGTGGTTCGAATATAAAAAATTGTATTATAAAGTTACGAGCTGAACAGTTTTTGTAGATAGTCTCCGGAAGCTTTTGGATGGCTTCATTGTAAAAATCTCTCAGCGTGTCATGTATCATTTGCGCAAAGATTCTACATTGCTTTCGAATCGCACTCCGCCAATGCCTCTTTCAATGAACTAAATAAAAAAAATCGTATCATGACCCATCGGGACTATAAGGAGGGTGTTTTAATGGTTCCCAACACAAAAGCACAATCCCTACCCCAAAAACTCTCTACTATCACTTTAGAAGTGATCATTCGAGTGCGCTTTGTGTCCAGCGCGGTACCGAGCGCGCAGATGGCTTGCGCATGCACAAATCTTCAGTCATGATAAGGGAAATGCGTTCTTTTGATATTTCGATAGCTTCTTAAATTCTAAATTAGAATTAAGACATCATTATCTCCCATAGCTGTTGCTGTAGAGTTTAACCCACATCATCTCCCATGGAAAAGCCTTATTGTTAAGCTTCATTATGAATGCGACTCACTATATATTTCTTATATTTGTCAAAATCTTATTTTTTGTTTTATGTTTGATTAAATGTCATTCACAGTGAGACACATTTTCCACCAACGTCTCAATCATGTTTCGATTTATGAAACGATTTAATATTTTCAAGTTTTTCCTAATTTTAACGCCCAGTACGAAATCTGTGGTCCAAAATCTGCCACATCGGTGAATAAATCTCAATAAACAGCCATAATAGTTCATTAAAAAAAAACAAAAAAAACAACTCTACCTTATCATTGTGCAACAATTTCCTATCCTGTAAGCTCCCTTTCCCGGTAATATCCTGAAAGTGCTGTTGTATTCATATATTGTTCGAAGCGCCGAAATCGCCGGTTGGGTTATACGGCCTTTTGGTATAGTAGCGCCATCCCGGTGAAAGCAGCTGAACACAATTTGTTGTTATTTCTACCAGCAGAGGGTCGCCAAGAACTAATAGCTAGAAGATTCTTCATTTGAATAAAGTCGTATTTTTTTAATAGCAGGGTTGCGCTTTTCAAAGTTTGCATTGAAAGAGAACGTTGGGCGCTTTGCGATATTTTTTTCATATTAAAAAAATGAAACTGCACATTTTTGCTTGGTCCAGACACTTGTCAATATTCTGTAGCCCAAATACGAATTAACAAACAATGTAATGATATATAGAGTCATTTATATTGAATACTACAAAAAATTAAGGTTTAGTTCTGTTGAAGAGCAAGAAATTGATCAATTCTCATGTACACGCTAAGAATGATCAAATTACATAAGTTACGTTTAATAAACAATAGGAATTTATAGTTGAAAGAAATGGAGTTTGATAATCATCAAGAGATTAATGCGTTATTTCATATCTAGATATAAACAACCAGCCCTATTTGGTTTTGAGTTCAATTTTTCAACACCAAAGAATGTTGCAAGAGTCCGCAGATGCTTATTTATGAATAAATCATATAAAGTCTCCACTCTTTTTGTCTATTTTGCCGACGACATTACACTTGTGTGGTTGTTCAGATCAGCCGTTCCAATAACTCGACCAACACCCAAATCCGTAGGCAAGAACAGGTTATAACCATCAATACCTATCTTTAATACCCTCTGGAGTGAGGCGGAAGCGATCTGATCAAATTTAATGCAATAAAAACACTGGCTAGCACAACAACTCAGAATTTGGTTCTGTCTAGACATAAAATATCACCATCGCCGCCAATTTTGTTGTTGAGGTTGCGGCAATAAGTCCTGGCATAGTTACGTGGCCAAATTAGCTAAAGCAGCTACATGGAAGCTTAGAATCCCTTTTAAGACCAAAAGCTATATACTCCGTAACAGCTTCTAAACCTCTACAAGGTCCAAATTCGTTTATCTTTGGAATATCGTCCACACATTTGAAGTATGTCCTGAGGATTATCGACTCAATACAAAAGAGAGCAATTCGACTTATAGGCGATCGAAAGTTGACCAGAATCTTGGACAGCTTAAATCATAGAAGAAAGCTTTCTGATCTGATTCTGTTTTACCGATACTACCACGGCAAATGCTTTCCCAAGCTGTCCAACATAACCCCACCTAGAGTAGTTTTTGTTAATCCGACAGGCAGACTTGGCTCATGAACTCCGAGTTCCAAGAACTTCAATTCATCGAGACTCCTTTCTGTTGATAAAGGCAGCAACCAAGGCACGTCTTTCTCAAAAACTACAGCCTACAGACGTTCAAGATCAATATCCATAGGCATCTCTACATGGCAGACACCCTATTGTGCTTTTTTTTCGAATAAAAACATTTATTGATTGTTTGGGTACTTATTCTGGCAGGATTGACATCTAAAGTTGTGGTGTGAAAAGGTCCACATGTTTTATGATCTCGCACGATGTTTCACGAGCCAGTGATTTAGTAAAACTCGCGAGAATAAGGTCATACAAGAGGTTTTCATCGTTTCATTATATATATATATATATATATATATATATATATATATATATATATATATATATATATATATTATATATATATATATATTATATATATATATATATATATATTATATATATATATATATATATATATATATATATAACAAAATATTTCAGCTAACTAAAATCTAACTAAATAGATGAAGCTTATTTATTACCCAAAAACCATCCTTACTTTTGCAAGCGAAAATGAAAACCAGAATTATGGTTACGAATTAGAATTATTATTGCTTGGGTAGTTCCAGGTCCTGTAATTTGGTCTTGTGGATGTTCTATGGTTCTATGATTGGAGCAAGTACATAACAACTATTCCAAACAACATCTATACTATCGTTAATTTTAATGATTAATAAATTGCGTCTCCATCGTGCAAGGATTGTCAATTAAAATTTAGAAGGTTTGTCCATATAATTTAGCCGACTTCGTGTCCCGAATACTGTGAAGTTGGGGAACGACCTGGAGCAATTCAATGTTTGGAAGTTAATCACCACAAAGCGGAAATGTATTTAAGGTCCAAGGAAGGTCCAGGGAAGGTCCCAGGTACCCAAGTACCTGGCTGTACCTAGAGATACCGGTAGTTTCAATGAATTTGTTCAAATGGAAAAAATTTATGAGGAGCGTAGGCTAACCAATATAAAAGATAAACTAGATTTTACTCTGGGTTATCAACAGTAAAATATTGGGTAGCAGAGTGTAAGCGAGGCCATTTGACCTACGAAGACCAGCATGTGGTCGATCAATTGAGGTGACGACTCCAGAAATGTTGAAAAAAGGATTATCGTCGACTGAAAGTGCGCGAGCTAGCAGATATAATAGGCGTTTCAAAAAATGCTGTACATCGCATATTAACTGAAACTGTGGACATAAGAAAGCTGTGAGCAAAATGGGTGCCGCGTTTGCTTACTATGGAAAACAGCGTTGTGACAATGTTTCCATCGAGTGTTTGGTAATATTTCAGAAATAAAGCTGTTTTAGAACCATGGATGAAACGTGGGTCCAACACTTCACACCCGAAGGAAAAGAACAATCAAAATAATGGACTGTAAAGGGAAAACTGGCTCCAAAGAAGGCAAAGAAAGTTTCAACTGCAGGCAAGGTCATGGCGTCAGTTTTTTGGGATGCGCGTGCGGTAAGTTTCATTGATTTCATTGAAAAACTATCAACAGCTAGTATTATGCGAACTTATTGTAACGTTTGAGCAAGGAAATCAAGCGAAAACGGCCGCATTTGGATAAGAAGTGTTTCATTATCACCAGTTCGCACATCCGTTATTGCAGTTTATAAAATTTATTTATAAACTAAAGTTTGAATTGTTACTTCATGCACCCTATTCGACAGATTTGGCCCCCTGGGATTATTTTCTGTTCCCATACTTGAAAAAATAGCTCGGTGGTCAAATATTTTCCAACAATGCTGGCGGCTAATAGCTAAAAGGAGATTACATTGAAAAATAAGATTTTTTCCAAAATTTGTTTGTTTCCTTTGTTGGGCCAGAAACTTCTGGATTAATCATTTTACTTATCATTAGTAACAAACATCATTTTATGGTTTTTCTAAAGATGTCCTTCCATATTTTCAAATAAGCCGATATGTTTGTACAGAAACTAAAACTCATTTTCGTTAAAATTTTCGAATGGAGTTACCTTCAAGAGAATTATAGAATTATCCTAGATTACGAACCCGGAGCAATCAGCAATTGGTATGCTAATGAAATGATTCAATTGGAACTGTGGATATTTTCTACCAGATATCAATTAGCAAAAAATGATACAGTAAATAAAATAATTTAATGGTCTGTATTGATTTATTGGTTCTTCATTTCATTGCGGGAAGGGGTGTTGACTTTCTACTTAACGCAGGACGTTTACAATTTTATTTCGATATACAGATGTATCGGAAAAGTTCTGGGAATATTGCAGTGTACCTATGTACCAAATGGGTTGAACTATAAAGCAAAAAACTACCACGAATTAAATGTTAAATTCTTTTCTATCAATAAGTCAGTTAAATCAATTTAATTTGCCTGCTGCGTTTTATTAAATAGAATAGTGACTGATTGTGTCCATAATTTTTAGTAATTAGTCTAAGTTATTTCGCTGGGGGCAAGAATCATTTGAAGTTAACCCAAAACATTGAATTAGCGAAAGAATATGACTGACACCTGAGAACAAAAGAAATTGCAGCAGAGGCCAGCATTTCCAAAACAAATGTTCTAAGGGTCCTACATTGGGGCTGTAAACCAAAAAACCTACGGTGGATGTATATGGTAATTGTGAGACCAATCATCACATATGGGGCAGTGGTTTGGGGTACTAGAACTAGTCTGAACACCACGAGGAACAATCTCTCAAAGGTACAAAGTCTGGGCTGCTTATGTGCAGTTAGGGCCATGAAATCTTGCCCAACAGCTGCACGAGAAGTGATTCTAAATCTTCAATCTCTCCACAGACGGAATCATCAAAGAAAGCCCGTTCCTAAATAATGAACAGGACATGCCTCATGGCGTTGCATCGAACAAGTTCAGCTTTGAGAAACACTTGACATCAATAATAAACTGTAAAAGCAAGTGGAACCAAAACATAAGCTCGTTAAAGAGGAAGGAGACAAGCCCTTTATGGGACCTGAGCTCTTCTGCGTTACCAGCTACAGAACAATGGAAAAAGCACAGGAAAGAAGGTAGATAGTAGCAACCTCAGGGGCTGAGACAGGAAAAAACTCTTCTGGTAAACTATAACCAGAGTAGATCTGCTGAATGTATCAACCCTAAGAAGAACAATCTTCGAGTACTAACAAGAGTTCTATCGGGGCACTGTCGCCTCGAAAAACACCTGAAGACGCTAGATCCAGCAGATAATGCGGCGAGCAGATTCTGTGTGAAAGTGTGAAACACTAAGGAACTCTAGAGCACTACACCTTGGTGGGTATAAAATAGAAGACGAAGATCTTTAGCAATTGCCATCTCACATTCTAAACTTTTTAAAAGGAGTGGGATTTATGGATCAACTGAAATTACTGGGTTTTCCAGTATCGCAGCAAGACACAATAGACCCCAAATCTATACATACATATAAACGAGGGTCCTAACATTTGAATATGACAAAAAGAAGGAAAACCATCGATAAATTAACACACCTAATTAAGGCTGCTTTTATGTTTTGTTTGGGAAACTTTTACTGAAAATATCAAAACCTAACCATCAATTTTGAATCAGAAATAAACATTCTATAATGAACCCGCAGAAATGGTGCATCGAAAAAATGTTCGAAGATTTGAATTGAAAATTGAATTTTTGACATATTATTAAGCGGTTTTTTTGTTTTTAAAAAGAGAGTTTGCAAGAAAAACAAAGCTGAACTATCCCCGAAAAAAGTTTTCGAAGATTAATTCAAACTTGTGGAAGGTACGGTAGGTACGAAAATTTTATATTAAAAATTGTAAATAAAAAATAGAATTTTTGACATTTTAAAAAGTGTTTTAATGGTACTTTTTGAAAAAGAGAATTTGCAAGGAATAAATGCTGAGGAATCCTTGAAAAAATTTTCGAAGATTAATTCAAATTCGTGGGAAATTCGATACGAAAATTTTATATTGAAAATTGTAAATAAAAAATAGAACTTTTGACATATTAAAAAGCCTTCTTTTGTTTTGATGTTACGTTTTAAAAAAGAGAGTTTGCAAGAAATGAAAGTTGAAGTATCCCCGAAAAAAGTTTTCGAATATTAATTCAAACTCGTGGGAGATTCGGTAAGAAAATTTTATATCAAAAATTGTGAATAAAAAATAAAATTTTTGACATATTAAAAAGCGTTATTTTTGTTTTGATGTTGCGTTTTTTAAAAGAGAGTTTGCAAGTTGAAGTAACTTTAATAAACGAGAAATCATACAATCAGTGTTCCTTTTTCATATAATTTGTGCATATACAAATTTCTCGCAAAATTTTGAATATTTACCACTTATGATGAACCTCAATCGTGAACAAGAAGATTTATTCAAAGACATGATTAATATTTCTCGTATAGACATTTATTTAGTCAATAAATTTCAAAAGAACCATTTGTGATTGGTTGGCTGTACTTAAACGTGGTCGTACAGACACCGATGATGATGAACGTTGTGGTCGTCCAATAGAGGTGGTTAGTCCAGAAAACATAAAAAGTCCATGAATTGGTTATATCTAATTGCTTGAGATATCTGAGGTCATAAAGATATCAGAAGGCAGTGTATGCATAAAGATTTGATCACGAGAAAGCTGTTTTCAAAGTGGGTACCGCGTTTACTCACAGTCGATCAAAAACAACAACGTATTGATGATTCAGAGCAGTATTTGGCAATGTTTACACGTAACAAATCAGGTTTTTTGCGCCAATATCTGACAATGGATGAAATATGGATCCATCACTTTCCTCCAGAATTAAAACGATCATCATCTGAGTGAACTGCAGCCGGTAAACAACGTCCAAAGGCACAACAGTCAGCTGAGAAGGTTATAGCTTCTTTATTTTGGGATTCGCAGCATGGGATATTGTTCTCCAAAAGGGAGAGACAATCAATAGGGATTGCTACATAGAGTTGTTGGATCGTTTGAATGCAAAAACAAGAGAAAACGGCCGTATATGTCAAAGGAAAAACCACTCTTTCACCAAGACTATGCACCGATTCATAAGTCGATGGCAATGATGGTTAAATTGAAAAAGTTGCTTCCTCATCCACCATATAGTCCAAATCTAGCATCCAGTGACTACTGGCTATTCGCTGATCTCAAAAAAATGCTGGCTTGTAAGAAATTCATCTCAAATGAAGGAGCAATTGCTGAAACTGAAGCATATTTTGAAGCAAAAGATAGATCCTTCTACAAGCAAAGCATCGAGAAGCATTTGACTGATTGTATTGCTTTTGAAGGACATTACAGTGATGAATAAAATTGACTTATTGAGTGATGTTATTTATAATTTACTCATTCTTCATCATATCATCGATATTTCAATCGCTTATTTTTCTTTTTTTTTTTGTAGAAAAGAATTTCGATCGTCTCTGTCAATTTTAAATTAACAGTTTTTGGTTCTGAAGAAACCCTCCTTTTGACACTAAATGAGTAATGTCGTCCTTTAAGAACTGCAACAGAAAAATCCATTATCCTTTGTTAAAAAAACCCTGGGTTATATGAGTGATGATATTTCTGATCTTTGTAAGCTTATGACATTATTAGGAATGGTTTTAAAAAATGGGAGGTATATATTTTCAAAAAATAAATCATATATATTCGAAGCTCAACTCAAACGCATTTTGGAAGCTAAATATGTTCGTTAGAGGATTGTCAACAACGTTTTGTCGACGACGTGTATAACTTTTCTCAAATTAAGAAAAACACGCATTAACAACAAGCAGGCGGCGCTAAAAAACCACCCTTTGTAAATATATGTATACATTTTATTTTTTCCACGTAGTCCGTATTATTGTACGTGGCATTTCAGTTAGCGACTTATATATAAATTCGGTCCAATATATTGCAACCAACAGAATTGCATTTCGCCTCTGGTAGGGCACCGGACATATTTTTTGCATTGTTCGGCTCGAGGCAATAAATAATGTAACTCTTTAACAAAGTGCGCCTGCTGGCCCCACAAAATAGCACGGGAAAATTTTAACGAGCAAAACTAGACTTTTTTCGAAATAAAAGCGCACTGACAAAGGTAATTGTTGTCTTTCATATTCCTTTCGGTTCATTTTCCGATACAACCATCAAACCTTTTTTTTTCTTTCATACTCAATTACCACATTGAATCTCTACAATATATTCCTCATACACTGAGCATGAAATTATATTTTTCTTCGTCTAACATTAACAACAAACGATAATTCTTTCACTTTCTTTACTTCACTTTTGAGGCAAGACCAGAGTCAGCGATAAGTGCCAGTACACTGAACATCAGTGAGTCTGCTGTTTCCAGAGTTTACCGTCCTCGCCAAAAGACTGGTAACTTTCATAGAAAACGCGGTTCCGTAAGGAAAAGGTACACATCCGGGTAAGAAATCAGGCCCTCACTGGTATTCCAAGGTCAACAAGCAATTGGTTAGAATACTTGTTTTTAACTAATTCAGACATGATGCAGCTTTTCAAGTCAATTATTTAATTGAGGTTGAATTCAGAGAAGTCAACCTAGGGATTCATTATCTGTACTTTTGAATATTCATATACCACATGAAGAGTTATTTTTCACGAAAATATATCTGGAAACATCAATTTCAGATTAAAATTTGATCGTACTATGTCCTGATGATGTGCAAAAACTTCGCTGTGAGGAATTAGGATTGTAACCCAAAGATCCTACTGTGGATATACTCGACAATTTTGAGACCAATCATTACAAATGGGGTAGTGGTTTGGGGTACTAAAACTGGTCTAAATACCACGGTGAACAATCTCTCGAAGGTACAAAGGCCAAAGCCCATGAAATCATTCCGAACAGCTGCACTAGAAATGATTCTAAATCTCCCATCTCTCCGTATAGATATATACCTCAAGATGAAGTACCATAAATTATTAGAAAAAAAAAATACCTCAATACTAAGCTGTAGAAGTAAGTGGGATCCAAACACCAATGGGCAAGAAAAATAAAGTCACCCTGCAATGGATTTTGGTACGCATTGGAGTTGAGGGAAACGCTGACATACTCGCTAAAGCAGAGATTGACAAACCCTTCATAGAACCTGAATCTATCTGGGGGTATCAGCTTTGAAACAATAGAAAAATCATTGGAAACGAAGAAAGTTGAGACAAGGAAATAATCCCCTGGGAAACTATGACCAGAGAAGATTTGCAGCTTCTATCCACATTCTTTCGAAAGTTGAGACACTATGGAGCTCCAGAGCACTATACCTTGAAGCGCTTGAAATAGAAGACGAAGATCTCTGGCAGCTACATTCTGGGGGGAATAGGTTTAACAGATCAGCTGTCAACACTGGGTTAATTACAATTTTGGCAATGAACTCGTGATTTGTACGAAAATAATCTTTCAATCTCATTCGAGTTACAAGACGATTTTCTTGTAGATTATCGGTCAAAATTGAAATGATTTGCGCGAACCTATTAATCCGATTTCAATGGTTTTAAGGAACCTTAAAGGATTTATATGCTTCCTGGTATCATAGATTAACAATTTACAGAACGACATAATGTGTGTATAGTTTCTCAATTTCCACACTAAAATATTCGATTTGTGGTTTTTTTGTAAAACCAGCCACTCCAGTATTTGTAAAATATTTTTCTAAAAACATTCGATTTAAGCTGTTAAATTTACCTAGGCTACAAGTGCGATACCCGGCCCCAAAAAGGGATGGGATAATTTCAGTTGCTTCTCTCTGTTACTCTTGCAGATGCGCCTTTCTGAGTGCGGAAAATTGTTCGTTCGTTGTTTAAAATAATTTCGGAGCTGAATATGCATATTTTGCGGTTGTACTCCATTTCTGTTCAAGATTATATTTCGCAATTTGACGTAGTTGCAGAAAATCAGCACATAGAAGTGCGACAAGCGAAATTACGTCAATGTCCTTTACAGTTGGGGGGTTTAATTCCTATTTTCGATTTTGTAGCAAATTTTTATAATCCCATTGAAATTGAATTAAGTTAACAGTTAATGGAGAAAGATATTCAGATTTTTTAAGGAAAGAATTGCCATTATTTTATCCCATCCTCACCCTGCTGTCACCACATCCTATAGCATACACCACGTTTTATCATACGGGTTGTCTTTAATGTTTCGTTTAAAATCCGGAGCTTAACCTAACCAATTTGATAGAAATTGGACTCCCTGTAGCTTTCAGATGCAGAATTATGACAATGGCAAAAGATAACCATGTCTTCGAGTTATCGCAGCTTCTCTCGTACCTAAAAAGTTCAAGAAGAGGTGAGAAGCAGATAGATGAATGTTGTGCCCAATATGTTGATGTTTTGTTTGGTATTTTTGAAGATTTAACTCAAACAAAACTGAACTAAATCGCGCGAGTTGAATCTCTAGGAGCAGCGTAGCTTCGATAAGAACTAGGCGTACTCGCTTCGCAGTTTCAAGACAAGAGTGAACTTCTTTTTTATCCAAAAGTTTCTCCTGGGTTCGTTTGAATAAGGAATAGGGAAAAGGTAGAAGGATGTAGTTATATTGATTTTTCCTAAAACGCGTACCAGGATTAAGTTAATTGCATGTTATTAAAACCTTAATAAAGTTATAAATGAAAGGTGACATGAAATTTCCGAAAGAAGACAACTTGGAATTCCCTGTGTCTGGTATTGGTCAGTGAGAAGTCAAAGGGTTATTGTTGTATTGAGAAAGCTGTTAAGCTATGTTAGGATTGGAAATATAGCGGAAATACTCAATCTTCGCATTTTTATGTTTCCTTTTTGTATTTAACAAATAGGAAATTGATCAATATAATTCAACTCAAAGGTATTCACTTCCGTCTATTTATACGTACAAATATTTGTTTAAAGCATTCTAACTGAGTATGATCTGGTATCACATATTATTAATTAGATAAATTAGTGTTAAACGTGATTCAATATTAACATTAATTAACTGATTACAAGGTATATCTCATGGAATGATTTTATTAACATTATTACATCACCTTCGTAATTTAAACTATGTTATTCTCGCACACTAAATTTGTATATTTCCCAGATACCCTATAATAATTGTTAATATACCTACTAGATTTATTACGAGGGGTTTACTATATGTATATGTGCTTTTTCATTGATGATTATCCATGAACAGATAAACAGAAACAAGAGATATCAAAATAAAGAAAGGCGCAACTTGTGGCGAATTCCGTGCGTTCCTGATAATGGAAAATGTGCTAAAAAGGAAATGTTTTGACACCATTAGAACCACGACAAAACAGATGGAAGCTTTTCAGAAATGTTTTAGTTTATATGTATAATCTAACAACGATCATCATGAAACTCTATACATAGACTATTAAGATTACGAGAAATCGATTTATCATATCTATTTTATGCGGAAACATTACTTCTGGAGATACAAAAAGTGGCCATTATCTCAGGAAGGCTAACAGACATCTAACCATGGATAAATTTGTTCGATAGATATCATCAAGATCTATCTGTGTGTGTAAAGTCATGATGATTGACCCATGTGCAGAATAGTTTCAGTGGAAAAAGTATGCAAATGCATTATTTTTATCAAAAAACCTAACCTAACCTATCCTAACCTAACCTAACTTAACCTAACCTAGTCTAACCTAATCTTATAAAAATTACAAATTTTTTCATTTTATTTAGTGATTTTTCGTGAAAATAATGCATTTGCATACTTTTTCTAGAGAAACTCTTCTGCGCATGCGTCAATCATCATGACTTTTCACACACAGATAGATCTTGATGAGATCTATTGAACAAAGTTATCCATGGTTCGATATCTGTTAGCCTTCCTGAGATAATGACCACTTCCGGTATATCCGGAAGTAAATAGATATGATAAATCGATTTCTAGTAATATCAATCGTCTACGTATAGAGTTTCATTATGATTGTCGTGGGGTGACTTATTATACTTGTGCGGTCAAATCAAACAAATACTCATAATTGGGTTAATAGCTCTTCAGGTCTAGAAAAATCATTGGGTGTCAAACAAGGACTGTACGGAGGATGACACATCAATTGATGGGTGAGAGGTCGCATTGTAGTGGTGGAAAATGATTCGTATTCTGCACCTGATTTTTTCCAACACTTCTGGCATTCAGAATTGACAGTTGTACGTTGCTCTATGCCTCAATCTTACGGTATATTACATGACGATCTTGCAATATCATTTTACGCATAGCATCGATGTTTTTTGGCACATCAACCGATTTTGGAGGTGTAACCACGATTGAATTCAGAAAACACGCAAAGCCTGGTAGCTCGGAATGGTGCCAAAAGTCTAAGCGATCTAAGTATTTGTAAAAATCTCAAATAGCACTCGTACACGACAATACATTCTGAGTACGTTCACTATTAAAAATGTCAAACTTTATAATGTAAATTTGTAAATGTAAAAATATTCCGATCAATAATTCTAATTAATAAACAGTTGCTGAAAATGTTTACTTGTGGCATACGAATTTAAATCAAACTTAGATGCCCAAAAATAATTATTCCATGATCAAATCTTCCTACTGTTGTAAATAATACAGTATATTTTAAATAAAATCAAATTTTCTTGTGAACTTGTGTTCTGAGTCGAAAAGCTACCCTAGATGGGTAATAATTATTTCACAACCAGTGAAGTCGCGATCTTTTCCCAGCTGGGGCTTCTTTCCATATAATTATTGATGTTCTATCTTCAGTGAGTCTTATGACCTCACTTTTAGACTCATTATTGATATCTTTAATATAAAAGCATTCACCACTAGGCTTCTATGTGTAGTCTTAGCCAGTAGGGCCCCAGCCTAGCTATAGCTAACGAAACACTACTAGTCTTAGCTAGTAGGGCATCAGCCTATCACTGAAGTTAGTGGCTTTTCTATCGAGAATCTTTTCTATTCTGAGTTTTTTTTAGTTCTATACTTTGGAACATTGTTAATATTGTCTGTTTAATATTTAGGAAAATTTGCTGTACTCTTTCACGTTTTTTAGGAATTAATTAAGGATAAGGGGATCTACATAACGAGCAGATCTAATGTTTAAGTTCAATTAAAAATTTACTGAACCATACAACGCGACAAAGCTGTAAATAAGAACGGACAAAGAGTTGAAAATCCTCTAGAAAACATCCAAATCTACACTTTAAACAGAAGCGACCGCAAAAACCCGGCACCGCCATCAATCCTGCTTTCCGCCAAAACCTGGTCACAGGCTAAAAATCCGCCCAAAACTGCATTTAGACCCGCCATTGGAACACCCCATATATTTTTAAAGCTGGATCAAGTGAGAGGTTTTTAAGCCGGCTCCCCACTCGAAAAAACGCCGGCTTCAAGCGCCGCCTATTCGCAATCCTACCGACCGCGCCATTGGTTGGAAAAAGTTTACTGCTCCGCATCTCATTAAGACTTCGGAATTTTACCGCGCGCTCGAATTTCAGCCCTATAAATCAAGAGCACTGGGATGGGGTGGCCGGGGTCGCCGCTAGGGGCTAGATTTGCTTGCCGGCGGTATCATTAATACTAAAGCGATGGTCCTCAGATAGCTCAGGAAGTCTTGAAAACTGAGAAAAATTGCCGGTACTTATTCCTCAAAATTTATTGCCAATTAAAGGTCGTGTATCATTTTTTAGAATTTTTACGGGTAAGATAGAGTGCCTTTGACAATTTATTCACTCGTTTCTCTTTTTAATGCCCTCTTGAACTTACGGCCCTATTGTAGATGATCGATACCTTCCGTTTAATTTATCGTTTATGTGTGTGTTAGAGATTTGATAACAAAACTACCAGTTGACAGTTTTATTTAGACACGAACTACGATTTGACCTACCGGGAAAATTACTTTCTTGAATAATATACAAACCAATAATGGTTTACTATAGGTTATGAATAAAAAAAATCGACTCATGCGACAAATCTGCACATGACATTGTATTTTTTCCATTAAAATATAAACTAATGGAATATTGTGATGTTTGTTGCTCTCACAGTCCAACAACATGTTATGCTCGGTACCCACAATTTTTTAGCTTGTTTACAATCTTAATCAGGGGTAATTGTCTTTTATAGAAGGTTATCTACCTGACCCACCACTATCAGTTAGTCATCAAACGTCAACTAACTGAAAAAGGACACAAGTAATAAAGCTACTCAAGTGGCGACAAGGCCAGAAGGTCTGCTGCTTCCAGAAGCGACCGCAGAAACCCAGCAGCGCCATCAATCCTGCTTTTCGCCAAAATCTGGTCACAGGCTAAATAAAACGTGGCTTCGGAAGAATCACTACACCAAACCTTGAGCTTCTGAAGATGATAACTTGGTTATCGAAACTCGCACCTTCAAAGAATGTGTTGGATTGGTAGACGTTGGAATGAGAAATTTCCAACGTATCAATAGTTGTCAAGCCATATTAGAACTCAAAGAAATTGAGCATTTTCCTTAGCTTTCCTTCAATGTTAATGAGTATAAGTGAAAAAAAACCAGAAATTCCGTTTCAAATCAAGAGAAGGAAATAAACAAAATGAAAACTGCTGTGGTTTGGTTCATTCTGACCAAGTTTAGAGTGAGTGTTCTAAGATTGCTAATAGGTTAGTGTTTGGTTGGTTAAAGTCCATAGTTATCTAGGAATATGTTAAAGTTTGTTATAACGATAAATCATAAACAAATACGGTAGTAAAAGAAATTCTATTCCCGCCTTATCTAAAAAATTAAGTTCCTCCTGTTTTGCGCTGAGATCAGTTTCCAAAGAATGAACTTATCCATCTCCTCAACAGTCTATTATGCCCTTATTGAGTCGCATCTCCCTTCCCTTCTGGGGTACGTGTGGTGCGATTCAATTTGAGCGAATCTTCAAACTACATTTAGATAGTTTTTTTATTTTTTTTCTCCAAATTACCATACAAAGATAACACATGCTCGGCTCAAAATAGATGTGAATAATTTTTGCCCTAGTCATTAAATTTAGATATTAATTAGTTTTGATGATTGCCTTTGTTATATATAACAGAATTTTTGTTTAAATAATGGTAAAACAAGCCCTATGACCATTCAATCATATCAGTAAAATGAGAGCAATAAATTAAGACAACAACGCATCTTAACTCAAAATAATTTTATTAAAAATAATATAATAATATACAAAATAATATAGTAAATATCAATAAACAATTTAGTTATAAAAAGGCGTATTAATTTTGTTTGAAAAAAGTTATTTTAACTTTTACCGTAAACGGGTAAAGTACAACGTTCACAAAATACATTTTCTAAAACAGAAATTCAGTTATCACGATTTTTCCTTTCCATAATTGCATTCAATACAGCATTCCAAAAAACACTAAATTGTTAGTACAATAACAATAACTTACATTTCTAGGATGAGACGCCATTTCACTAATGAGATGTGAGCTATTGAAAGTTTTTGTTGATAAACATTATTATTGTTAGGTTTAAATGTGCGTTGTATAGAGTGTGTTAAATAAAATTATTTATTGGAACAAAATGACTACAATAATTCTTTATAATAATAACTAAAAACTTAATTCACTCTGTCGACCATGCTTTCGACACCACCTTCAGTCTATCTACTCAGCTTCCCGCTCTCTTCTTCTTTTTTGTATATGAAACACATTTTTCAGGTTCGACCACAGAACTATATTGTTTGTCAATATTAACACCCTCCCTCAAACCTATAAAATGTGAGAAATGAATTTAAAGCATATAACACTTCTTCATCACGACAAATTTAACATTTTTACAAATTTAGTAAACTTTTCATTTGTTAAGGCTTGACAAAATTTTCATTTATTAAATCTAATACAAAATGTAACTTAACATCTATGTGCTTACATCTCTTGTTGTTTTCAAAATTTTGCAGTAGTTTAATGGCACTTTGGTTATCTTCAAATAAACAAACTGGTAAATCTAAAGTAAGATTTAAATCTTCTAACAAGTTTTTAATGTAAAGTAGTTGACATGATGCAACACATACTGCCACAAATTCAGACTCTGTACTTGACAATGTTACAAATGGTTGCTTCTTAGAGCACCAAGAAATAATATTATTGAATAGTTTAAAACAATAACCACTTATAGATTTTCTATCTAAAATATCATTGGCCCAGTCTGCATCACAGTATCCAACTAATTTACTGTCACCTTTGTAAAAATGCAATTTACAATTAACGCTAAACTTTAAATATTTGAGCACTCTTAGAAGATGTTTGAAATGTTCGTCACTAGCGCAATCTTGAAACTGCCCAAAGAAACTAATACTGAAACAAATATCAGGCCTTGTGCCCATCATTATATACATCAAACTCCCCAAAAGTTCTTTATAAGGTAATTTTGTTTTTTGACTTTCTTCACATCTTTTTAAATTCAAATTTTTTTCGATAGGAGTTTTGACCTTCTTACAATTTTCTACATTGAATTTTTTTACTAAGATGTTGATAGCAGAAATCTGATCTAAAGTCATGACTCCACTTTTCTGATTCCTCTGTATTTTAATACCTAAGAAATCAAATTCATCATTAATACTTTTTTTTATTTTGAACGTTTGACATAGCTTTAACTTAAGTTGATTGAGAAAAGTAGAATCATTGCACGCAATCAAAATGTCATCAACATACAGAAGTAAGTAGCATCTTATGCTTTGATCAAGGAAACTATATAAGCAGTAGTCAGATTTTGATCTTTTAAAATTCAAGTTTATCATTGAAGGTTTCATTCCAAGCTTTGGGTGCTTGTTTTAGTCCATATATTGCCCGATTTAGCATACAAACCTTATTTTTATCAGCAACTGTTACTTTAAGACCTTCAGGTAATTCCATGAATATTTTCTCTTTAATTTTACTATGTAAGAAAGCGTTTTTTACATCCAATTGTTCCAAAAGTAAATCATAGTTATTGCAAATACAAATTAGGATTCTTAAAGTGGAAAGCCTTGCTACTGGCGCATGTATCTGTCCAAACTCATTGAAATTATTTTATTCAAATCCTCTTGCTACTAATCTCGCTTTATAACTAAAATTACCTGCACCGTCATCCTTAATTGTGAACACCCATCTGTTGCTTATTATATCCTCATTTTCTGGTCTTTCAACCAACTTCCATGTGTCATTATAGTTTAATGCATTTAGTTCATCTTCAATAGCTTTCTCCCAGCTTGGCTAATTTGAAGTTTTCTTCGCTTCTGTGTATGATTTCGGGACATCTGATATTTCGGAAATTAATTCTAAACAACTTACATCTAATTCAAAGTCATTGAATCTTAATAGTAACTTCACTTGTCTTTTAGGCCTTTCTTCTTCTGTACTATTTTCAACATTTTCAAGAATATTTTCTCTTGATTCTTGAATTCTCTCATTTAAACTAAGATTTTTTACTTCTTTTTCTTTACTATATTCATCTTCAAACTCTTCATTTTCAGCTTGAATATTACAATTTTTGTTTTCTTCTAAAGAGAAACAGCTTTCATTGAACAAAACATTTCTGGAATGTATTACTCTATTTTCTTCTTTATTCCAAAGTTTGTATCCATTTTCTGTGTATCCTATGAATCTGCATTTTTGACCTTTTTCATCCAGCTTATTTCTTAATGAATCAGGAATTCTTGTATATGCAATACAACCAAACACCTTCATATTAGCGACATTGGGTTTTTTATTGTAAAATAATTCAAACGGTGTTTTATTTTTAACTAAGCATGATTGAGTTCTATTTGTAATATAGGCGGCTGCAAGGATAGCATCTTCCCAAAATATTTTGTCCATGTTTGCTTGGATTATCATAGATCTCGCCTTGTGCATCAGGGTCTTATTCATTCTTTCAGCAACTCCATTAAGCTGAGGAGTATACGGAGGAGTGTAAGATATTTGTATTCCCTTTTCAGAACAAAAATTTTGAATATTTTTAGAACGATATTCTCCACCATTATCACATCTAATTTTAGATATCCTTCTTGTGCAAAACAAAGATGCTACTTTTGCTTCATAATCTTTTAGACATCTAAATACCTCATCTTTATTTTTGATAATATAAACCATTACAAACCTGGAATAGTCATCAACAAAAGTTACAAAATATAAATTATCATTTCGAGAAACTGGTTTAATTGGACCACAAACATCCGTGTGTACAAGCTGTAATACTCTACTTAATCTAGATATCTTTGAGTAGTACGGAAAGCATTTTTGTTTACATCTTACACACACATCGCATATGGTCTCCACTTCTGAATTTTCAAACTGCATCCCATCCACTAAATTCAAGTTTTTAATTTTTAAAAGTGAATTGTAATTTAAATGACCATACCTGAAATGCCAAAGTTGCTTATCTTTATTGTTGGCTGCCAAGTTCGCAAATTCATTATTGTTATGCATAAAAATTATTTTATATAAATTGTTACATCTTGCGCCTTTAACAAACACAGTTTTTCCTTTCTTTATAATGATTTTACCATCGACACAAACAATTTCAAAACCGGCTTTTTCTATTGAAGAGATTGATAATAAATTCACTCTTAAATTTGGCACACATAGTACATTTTTTATTGTTATCGGCACATTTTTATTTTCTACTTTACTTACTGCTTCAATGTCTCCGATACAAGTAGCTTCCATGAACTTACCTTCTTCAGCCAGCTGTATTATTTTAGGTTCTGTGAATCTATGAATATTCACCAACAGATCTTCTCTATTAACATAATGGTGTGTTGCTCCTGAATCTGCATACCATTCTGTCTTGCTTGTCTGAAAATCTGAGATTGCACAAAAAGCTATAGAATCATCTTCAAGTTCATTGTCGACCTCTGTTTTGGAATAACTAGCTCTATTGATGTCTTGTTTATTATTCTTATTTCTAAAACACTGCTTCGCCTTATGTCCCATTTTACCACACACATGACATTTTATACCACAAATACTTGCAGAGTGCCCCATTTTACCACATTTCAGTACCTTTTGCGCTGCATTAAATGAAGAGGGCACCTCGCCAACATTTTTAAGACTTTTATCAAACTTTTTATTTACTGAAAACTCTAGAAGCCTTTGTTTGACAAATTCTAGTTTGAGATCATCATCATCCGACATGGTTCGTAATACTGTAACTACATTTTCAAATTCTTGTGGCATTGACAATAATAAGAAACATGACATATCAGATTCTTCAAAAGAGCTTCCTAAATTTTTGAGTTCTCTAAAAACTCTGTCACATTTTGAGAAATGATCTTGCATATTCTTCCCATACTCATATTTCAGGCCAATTAGTTCCTTTAGTAAATAAAATTTGGAACATGTACCTTATTTACTAAAAATTGACTCTAATTTTTGTATCATCTCATATGCTATCTCTGTTTCTTTCACATATTCTAGGTGAGTATCTGCTACACTTTGTATAATCACCATACAGGCTTTGTTATTTTTCTTTTGCCAATCATCATTCCTATTGCTTTGTGGTACTTCTTTTAGGATATCACTTAAATCCATTGCTTTTAATACGGAGTTTAACCGAAATTTCCAATTATCAAAGTTATCTCCATTAAATGGAATGATTCCATGTTTGTTTTCCATACTCGCCATTTTTTTCTTTTTGTTATAGTAACCTTCTTTTAATTTTCCACTTTTAACACACTCCCTCTGGGCCCATAACCAATGTTAGGTTTAAATGTGCGTTGTATAGAGTGTGTTAAATAAAATTATTTATTGGAACAAAATGACTACAATAATTCTTTATAATAATAACTAAAAACTTAATTCACTCTGTCGACCATGCTTTCGACACCACATTCAGTCTATCTACTCAGCTTCCCGCTCTCTTCTTCTTTTTTGTATATCAAACACATTTTTCAGGTTTGACCACAGAACTATATTGTTTGTCAATATTAACAATTATAATTTTCGTTGGACGTACAACAGTGTGACCAACACATTCACAATGAAATTTCCTTGCACTGAGAGAAAGAACCAGGTCCAAAGATTCACCGCCTATTTTAAAAAAATTATTCAACAGATGGTATCATATGTGATACTATGCAAGTTTAAGTGTTAAAAGATCAAAAATTCTGCATCTTCCTTCTTTATTCATCTTCGAATCCGTTTGTCTAATTCGTAAGAATGCTTCTCCAATTTCAGATATCTACTCCACGTTCAGAATTAGTTGACGGCTCAATATTTTACAATGCAAAAAAATGCCCAATCACTTGCCAACTGAAATGAAATCGATATAATCTTTTCCCGCATTTCGCGATAATTTAAGGGCATTAATTGTAGGTTTTGTATCTTTATTTAGTTATTTGTATGTTTTATAAGCTTTTGTCTACAAATTGTAACAATTTTTGGACAATAAAGCAATTCTCTCTCTCTGTCTAAATAAGACAATGTCTATTTGTGTCATAAAATAATTTCAAACTTAAACGGTCAAAATTTTGCCTCAAAGACACCATTTTGTTGTGCACATTGCATTTAAGGAGTTTTATTTCCCAGAAATAGAATTTGAATGAGTTTTTGGTCAGCGTACAAACGGCAAAGAATTCAGCTTTACAACCACAAAAAAATGTTTCAATTTCATCCCCATTTCAGTTTACAAATTCTCTTTTGATTTTTGCGTTTACACGAACGAGAGTTTTATGCTATGATCTAACTTTTTCAAAAGCACCGGCTACGATTAAAGTTTGAAATATAGCTGAATATCAAATATTTAAATATGACTGAAAAGTATACAATGGTAATCAGGTTTTTTGGAAAATATAATCATATTGACTCAAAATATTCGATTGACATTTGGATGGAAGGGTTTTTGAGGAATATCCAATTTTTAAATGTTTTCGTAATGGAGAGATTTTTTAAGACCAATTTTCATATCTAAGATTGAACTCTCTTGATATTAATGCTGCTCACTTTAGTATAGATATCCACAATTTTCCTGTAACTCTAATATCTCGTATTATCGAGGAAACATAACTTATATATTAGTAATAATTCTTTTCTTATTCAAAGTTATTTTCAGACCACCTAATTTTAAATTTCTCGTTTCATGTTTCTATCATTATTATTATATGATTAGATTATGAAATATTCAAAAATGTTGTCAACTCATTCTACACGTAGATTCACACAATTCTGTATAATAGAGGATTTTATAATATTTAGTGAAGTTGTTAAAAGATAATAAACACTCTAAGAGACTAGAAATAACTTTTAACAACATTAAATGCTTACAGAATCCTCCCATTTTATGTTTAAATAAAAAAAAGTAAAAAAAGTCTGGAGTGAAGCTTAAAACGTGCATAAGCAACATTTCCGTTTTATTCCGCCTTCCTAGGGATTAACCAAAGTAATTTAAATTCAGCTAAGGCGAAGAGACGTGTTATTTTTCACATTTTGCAGAGATTAAAGCAATATTTTACAGGGTTCACGGGCAAAATTAAAGTTTTTCCGAGTTTTTCATCCCTCGACGAACGCGCAGAAAGTGGCCTTATCTAAAAACGGGAATTTATGCAGCGTATTTTGTCGCTATTTAAAAAGTTTTATTTGTTATTTATGGTCTGCGATGCAACGTTAACAACGTTTTGCTACAAGTATTTCGCTTGCAGGTATTTCCTTTCTAAATATATGCATTTTTAGTTTGGATATGCGTAATATACAATTGATACTTTCATTTTTACTATTAACATTATACAAGGTATTTCACAAAAGGTCATACCGTCTCTAGGATAGATAAAAAACTGAAAAATATTTGGAATTTACTCGGTAAGAAATTTGCGACTATTGGCAACATTGTATTGAAATTTTATACGACTATGTTTTGGAAGCTGATACTTCCAATGAATTTGTTTTTATGTCATTTATGATTCTCATAGAGGGCGTTAGTTACACGGTTCGCACCAAGTAATATTGAACAAAACTTTCGGTTATTACTTCATAATTTTCAAATCAAAATATTCCAAAAACGGTAAATTATATTCAAGTCCACTAAAAATTCTGCTTATTAAATCTAATATTGAAAAAATTATGTTCAATACTATTTGATACGAATCAACTAGCGTCCTCTATGAGAATCAGACATAAAAACAAATACATTGGATGCAATAGCCTCCAAAACATATTTGTATGAAATTGCGATACAACGTTGCCAGCAGTTGAGGCAAAATCGTGAAAAATGTACATCCTAGAGACGGATTTACCTTTTTTAAAACACCCTGTATAAACATATTATTAGGATATTCTATCAACAACAATCGCAGATGCTTCAAATTATGACAGAATTCATGCAGATTAATTAAACAACTTTTGATGTAAATTAACTAAAACTAGATCAATTATTTTATGATAGTGAAAATTTTTTATCGTAAGGATTCTACGTAAACGACTTTAACTAGATGATACTAGATTTTTCTAGTATCGGCACACATTTCGGAATAGATGGTATAATAAATTTAGAGCGACTTGTTCTCCATTAAGCCCATTCCATGGTTGGATTTAACATCAGAACTCTCTGTCTGTCCATAGTACACTTTAATCCAGGTGAATCTGGACCAAAGGATTACGATTTGTTTTGCAAAACGCCTACAAATGAATCGAACCGTTCAAAAATTGATACTGGAAACCGTTTCAAAGTTATTTAAAAATAATTTTGTCGATAAATCGCATCAAATAGATCAGGTAGAGGATTCTACAGCATCCAGAGATTTTCAAAGGATTATGTCGGAAGTTTTTTCTTAAACAAAACGTGCTATATATTCAATTCCAATTGTTTTATTTTCCAGTAAAGTAAATATCTAGTAGGGTAATGAAGGGTTGTTTTTTTTTGGTTATTCACAAAATATGGCGCTTTTGAGGTACAGACTATAAATAGAATTTAATTTTTGGAAAACAACAAAAATGTAAAAGTAATTGGACGTTATGGATGCTTGTTTTATGTAGTTTTCGTTGTTTCTTTCTGGTAGACCACAAAGCCACGGAATAGAGGGAGGATTTTTATTAAACTTAAATCAGTTACAAGGTGCTTCTCACCGTTTTCAGCCTCTATTCTTCTATTTCTATATTGGCTCTTGTTTGAGTACCAGAATTTTCATTTTTGTAAGAAGGAAGCAAAAAATGGTAACCCATATTACACTTGAGAAGTTCGAGTGGTGCCTGCCTGTGGGTTTTAATGTTCGGAAGAGACGTATCTTGGTAGCTGGTTCCACAGACTTTCAATCTTCAAAACAAAGGAACTCCGAAAAATTGACGTTCTACTCATCTGCAGATGAACTCGGTGTACATGAGCCACGTCTGCCTGTCGAGTAGGTTTGCTCTAAGTGCCATTATGTTGGACAGATCAGAAGAGCATCTACCGTGGAGTATCCGTAAAACAGAATCAGATCAGCCACTTTTTTTTATGCTCTAAGTTGTCCAAATTTCTAGTGAAGTCTGGAACCCACCTCGGATTTAAACCTGAGCGATCTGGTACTATTATTGCCTACCACTCATAATTCAGTGAGTTATATGGCTTAACCTGGGTTTCTCCCAAGTTCGGACGGACTGGCGCAGAAACCCTTTTCGGATTCTTACTCTACTTCTGGTCTTGTATTCGCTGTAGACTGTAGTGTGGACGAGCTGCTGGTTCTTCGAGAACTGCCTTTTCTCTTCCAAATATTAAAGCTGGTACCGGTCTTTCCTTTCTACCAATCCTCTGCTTGGTACTTACAACGGTATTCCTTGGTTCACTTCTTGCTTCGATTAGGACGGCGGAACGCGTTTATTGAACGAGTCGGTACCATCTGTTTCCTTTTCTCTAGGTGTGCAAAAGGTGGAGTCGCCTTGGCTACGGCTCCTTAAGTTTCGGAGCGCTTGGAGGAGAATACAACCCTTGTAAATAGTAATTTCGAGGGAAAACTATATTTTATATTAAAATCGAGCTATTTTTCTGGTTATACTCGAACTAAAATTAGATTTTTACGTTGCAAAAAATAACGGTTAAGCTGCCACGTGACTATGCCAGGATATATTGCTCTCAGACTCATCACCCAATAAGCGAGTTTGCAGTGAAGGTGTTAGTGCCAGTTTTCTTTGTATAAACAGCAACCTGGGTCTTCCATCCCACTCCAGAATGTTTTCAAGATCGGTGATGATGGTGATCTGTTGCTGATTACGGATTTGCAAAGTTCATTGGGAAGACATCAGTGTGATATCGTCGGCGAAGCTATAGATCATGCTTGCAGTTTGGTTGAGTAGATCGTTGATGTTGAGGAAAAAGATGCATCCTTGGGGAACACCATACCAAACTGCTTTAGTGTATTATTCCAGTTGTCAAAATCGTTTTGTAGATTTTACATGTTTCTTGCAATAAAACATACGCTTGCAGGTTCTTATATCCACATGATACTTTTTCGAGTTGGTTAATCAAATATTTATTATATCATTTATAAAAATATGGCGGAAAGCATAGGATTCATGCCACCATCTTGTCTAACTTACAAAAATGAACGTTGTAAGTTGTACATTACATTTATTAGAAAACTAATTTGGTTAATTGCTATTTAATATAAATGAATTATGGTTTTATTTTGGTGAAACTGATTTTTTTATCGACTTTTGTCCTTTTATGAATTGAAAATTCGAATGTTATCAAAAACCTGATGAATTCTGTATAAAAATGATTGTGAAGTTTTTGTTTTAACCTAATAATTTTAATTAAGACGTGAAGTTAGGTAGACGAAGCCAGCCAACAAAAATCAAACCAATTAAGTAAATTGAGTTTAATTAGTATAATAAGCGGTAGTGTCTGGAGTATTGTTCGAATATTAGCGGACGAGGAAATGGCGAGGAAGGCGAGCCACGGCGATGGCGTCCACCCTCTCCCCGGACCAATTCTGCGAAGCTATTAACTCACTTCTATAGACATTGTTAATGTAAATGTATCTTTGGGGCATTGACAGTGACCAATTGCCTCATTCTGGATAAAAATTCATTATCCCCGGACGAAATTGGAAACTTCTAACTACTTCGGCGTTAGCTTTCGAATAAATTGTTCCATTGTAGTCTTTAATTAATACTCCGGCGAATACCGGCTCGAGGACGCCGTATTATTCGGCGATTTAATTAATTATAATAATTAGAAGTTTGAATCGCTAATGGCTTCGGCGCTCAAGAGTTTTTTGCTTTCGTATTCAATTTCCTATGTTTAATTGAAAATGTCGTTTCAGAAAACAGATTCACAATATCATGACCACCCCTATAATGAGTTCCAGTTAACAACACCTCGTTTTTTTGTTAATAAATGTTTAATTAAATTGGTCAACGTGATACGAAAATTGGCGATACGAAAAAATGTTCAAATAATCATTTGTATTGAATTTTGTTTAAAATAAAAGAAATTAAGTACTAAATCATTCTCAAAGTAGTCATATATACATAAAACATAGCTGTTTTAAGATATTCAGTTACAATATTGATGTAGAGGTAAGGAGATCGAGAAATTATTGTTGGAAGACTCATCAAAATATATCTAATGTAGCAAGTGGAAACAATATCAATTTAACAGTTATAAATAAAGCGATAGATCCAGAACTGAAAATAAATATGGTTACAAAATGCGTCAACGGTGAAAATATACTAAAAGAGTGGAAAATTATCTCTATAACATCAAAATACAAGATAACAAATTCGACTATAAGAACTATAGAGACTTATCTGTAACTAATACCAACAGTAAAGTCTAAAACGAGTTATAGAGAAAAAACTAGAAAGAAATAGGGCAACACATTTATTGCTCATTGACTTCCAGTAAAGTACTACAAGAAACAACCATAAATCATAACCTTTAAAAACGAATTAGAATATATATATTCGGATATGAGATATTGTGTAAAAATAGGTAATAAAATATCAGAACCATTTAGAATTGACAAAGGTCTACTACAAGGATGCTGATATCTCTCTTACGCTTTCTAAGATATTACGTCACTCAATAAATCGTGTGATTGACACACAGATGGCGCTGTCATTGCTAAATCCATATGACGTTTATGAAGTACCAACTTTCAAAATCCAAAGTCAAAAGACATTTAAGTGAAACTACTGATGTTTGTTCTAAACAATGGATAAAAATCAATTTCGTGTGTTAATTTATTATTCCTTCTTGATTAGACAAAAATACTGTGCAAGCTCAGCAATGTCTTCCAAATTGTTATCTGGACTTTGCTCCATCGAAAAGAACCACTTACTGAATTTAATGTGGTCGTGCAGCCACCGATGATGATGAATGTTCTGGTCGTCCAATTGAGGTGGTTACTCCAGAAAATATTAATATCAAATTGCGTGAGATATCAGAAGGCAGTATATTTACAATTAATGCGTGATCATATGACCTTAATAAAGCTTTTTTCAAAGTGGGTACCGCGTTTTCTCAGAGTCGATCAAAAACAACAACGTGTTAATGATTAAGAGCAGTGTTTGGCATGTTTACACGTATTAAATCAGATTTTTTACATCGATATGTGACAATGGATGAAATATGGATTCATCACTTCACTCCGGAATCAAAACGATCATCATCCGAGTGGACTACAGCCGATAAACCACGTCCGCGAGTTCAAAGGCACAAAAGTCAACTGTGAAGGTTACGGGTTCAGTATTTTGGGATGCGCATGGAATATCATTCATCGATTATCTCCAAAAGGAAGAAACAAGCATTAGTGAGTACTACATAGAGTTGAGGGATCGTTTGAATTTAAAAATCAAAGAAAACGACCTCATATATCGAAGTTTAACCAAAGACAATTCACAAGTCGATGGCAACAATTGTAAAATACACTTCGAATTGTTTCTTCATCCACCGCTCGCTGGTAAGAACTCAGCTCAAATAATGAACCAATCACTGAAACTGAAGCCTATTTTGAGGCAAAGACAATTCCTTCTACAAGCACGGCATCGAGAAGCTAGAGAAACGTTGAAATGATTGTATTACCCTTGAAAGAGATTACATTGATGAATACAATCGATTGTTAGCAAAAAAATTTGTTTTTCTTAGTTAGTCACACGACTTATTGAGTGATGATTATATGTGGAAAAGTGTAAAAGAAAACGCAGGGGAATGGACATGGAGATTAACCACGAAACGTGCTATGATACTCTACAAGTCGCTGAAAATCAGGTTATATGTGCAACGAGAAAAAGGATCTGGAATGACGAAAAAACTTGGAAGTAGAGTAAAAGAAATGGGCTATTTGAATCAATATTAAAGAGACCACGGATCATGTTCTGGAAAATAATGAAACAATAAAAGAATTCGATAGCTACAGACATTTAGGAGTAAATGTAATAAAGGAGGAAAGGATGGCTCTGAAATAAAATCGAGAATAAACAAGACAAAACAAATAATAAAAACACTAGATGGAATTCTATGCAGTAGAGATAGACAAAGAAAGAAATATATGACTAAAATAACAAATGAAATGGAAAATAGAAGCTACAGAAATAGACACAATGAGAAGAGCATCCAGGACATCAAGATTGAAAGTAGTGACTAATGAGAGAATTAAGGAACAAATGGATGTAGAAGAGACAGTTAGCAATTAGCAAAAAGGGTTATTGAAGAAGAGGAGGGAGGTTCAAGAAGAAGGGGAAGACCGAAGAAAAACTGATGCAGATTGAAGGATATTGGAGAGGTAGAACCGAATTGGTGCGCAAAAGTACAGAATCGGAGAAGAGTTGTGAAATCAGTTGAACAATTAACATCAAGCACCCTACAAAACAGTGATATCGATTTTCTCGTAAGTCATTTCATTCTTAAAATTGATTTTATACTTTTTTGTTTTATATTTAATAATTTATTATTCGGACTCGCTCCGTATATAATTAATTGGATCTTAAAAACGAACAGACTTCTTATTTTTATTGTTTCATTCAAATTATTGAATGAATCTGAAGAAGCATAATACTTCTTCATCAAATAGAAAAATGATTATATTATATGATGAAAATAGAAATAAATCGATAATCAGTTTTAAAATAATCTTAGCTACATAAAACAGTAATAAATTATTGACCCTTTTCCAATATAATGAATACGTATCCTCCATACATTATTAATCATTGCTCCATACTTGGCAGAGAACTTTTTAATGTATTCCGCTTGTCTCACATTCGCCGTCCCCCCTGTATCTCCATCTCCTGAAACACGGCAGAAGGATGAGAAGTGGGAGGGTGGGAGGCTGTTTCTCCCCTTGCTTGGGGGTGGCAACAACCCTGGACGGTCTTTGAGAGTGTGAGAGGCTTTCGGAGGGGGCCTTGATGGATGACCTCGGGGCTCGGGAGTTGCCAGCAAACTCAAACTAAGCACGTCCTATCGCGAAAATTCATTAAAAACTTTGCTTACGTTGTGTACCTAAGGTATAGCTCCTTTGAGATGTCTATCTGGGGTTGTATAATGCGGTTGGCTGACGATGGAAAGTTTAATGGTTTTTGCTAAAATTTTATAACTAGATACGAGCTAGCGCCTGGAACTTTGGTTATCACAATATTTCAAACACTACACAAGCGTATTTCCAAAATGATTTAAACATTATACAAAATAATAATTATAATATATTTAGAAAGTTTTTGGAGAATGGTTGACTGCAATATTAATATTGATCATTCGAAGCACCAATATTTGTTATAATACTCACTAAAATAGAATTTTGGTACATTTTCAATACAATATTTTTCTGTCTCAAAACTGCCTTCAGGATATGAATCAAGAAATAGTCGAAAGAACGATCATTTTACAATCCTTAGCAATTACATCTATAACAATGCTGATATACACTACCGGTCAAAAGTGTTTTCCCACCCCATAAATACATTCACTGAATTTCAAAATAATACACTTTAACACTTTATTGTCCCAGTTAGCCCAAATTTTTAGGACCAAGACATATTTTTATAAAACTCGTATACGAATTAAAAAATATTAAAGGAAAATGTAGTACGCTCTGGCCAGCACCTGATCGACAGAGCATGACAAGCGGTTCCAAGCATTCCTCGAAGCTGTACGAAGAGTATTTGGAAGAAATGGAAAGGAAAAATGTACTGAAAGTAATTTTTTGATCGACTTCGAAACTATTGAGTTGCTGTGGGACAAATTGAAGAGGAAAATCAGGATGCAGAAAGTCAGATAGTTCTTTTAAACTGAAATGACATATAGTGGTAATCAAAATTATGACGCGCTTAATAGAAAATAAAGCAAACCAGAAGGAAACTGTATTGGAGAGAATGGAGAATAATTATTATCTCTACACCAAGAATTTGATACGAATATCAGCAATTACTTCTTCCTGGTAATCTTTAGGAACAAATCACTATGTATAAAATTTTTTTATACCCCCAATATGAATTATACTAGTTTACACTATATCTGTTACCGAAGAAAGCTGTTGCTGGCTACATATGATTCGCTTTTTTAAAAATATAATTAAAAGAATTTGTTAAAAAGTTGATTTCAATAAATTTCATTTTATTGAAATTCTCCGATCTATAGACTTTGGAAAATGACTTAGTAACAATAGTCAGACATCGTATTCGTATCCCAGAAGCCCTGGTAGGACGTGTAAGTCCAGATTCATTCGCTCTTCCTACTATTTGCTCATATCTTAACTTTCTGGGAACATATCCAGGCGACTGTGGAGAAAGTGGAGTTTTGTGCTCATATTGCACTCCGTATTTTTTAATGGTAGCAAAAGATCTTCTACAGAATATTCAGCATCACGAAGATTAAAACTTTCCAAGCCTTCAGCACTAGATCAGCTATAGATTTTCTAAACTCTAAAGTAGATTCCAACAAAGAAAAATCTTCAACTAATTTTCTATATAGTTTCCGAAATTTCGTAATCACTCAGTTTTCTTATGCCTTCCATGTTATTTATTGTAAGTCCGAGTTCATCATCATTGTTGAAGTTTTGTCTACCAAGGAAAGATTTTTTAGACATAAAAAGATATGAAAGTCGATAAAAGCGATGTTCTAGATGAAACACGTTCCATCTAAATTCCTGTAAGAGTTTTTCGTCACGAAGTTGGGCATTATAGTAAAATAAACAAAATTATTTGACACGAATCCTTAACGCTTGTTCGCAGCTCAATTTCTAAATGTTCCCGCAGCATGTGCATTGATTGGTCTCATGGTAAGGAATTAATCAGTAATATGGTACCCAAGGTAGTGTCAAAAACTAAAGTGCAGTGCCCATCCGTAGGGTTTTCTATTGTTCAGTGAGGATTTTGGATACCCAACATGAGCAAAGTTCTCGAAATTTCAGTTTTTCATTGTTAACTTACGGTTTTGTTTAAGCTTGGTTCAACTTTCTCTGCACTATAAAAAGGAATCACAGTTTTTTCTGCTTGAAACAGAATAATTGCAGCGCATGCGTGGAACAGCGATCGCAGCGCTGCTGTTGGTAGAAATATACAGACCACAAAAATTATCGCGTCACTGGTATTTTAGTATATTTTTAATACTTAATTTTAGTTTTTTGGGAAAATCTGTATATGTACCAACTATCAATACATATTTCTGGCTTCTTATCATGGATAAAAAAATATCAAAATTTCTTACAAATTTTTTTGGAAGCAGAAATGCTCGATTAAATCATTTCTGTCTTGGAAAATGCATTGAGATTGAAAACTTTTTAAGCAAATTGTGTTATTGTATAGTGAAAATTTAAATTTATTTTGTTAATAATGGATGTGCCTCAACGTTTAACAAGACATGTGACGAATGATATGTCGGTAATATGAGTTCAACAAAGCACCATATCCAGAGTTGTTATTCGCTAACAAGAAACAGGGCAGCCAACCAGAAGACCCGGACAAGGCCGCGGAAGGGTAACTTCAGTAGTAGATGATCGTTATTTAAGGTTAAAGGCGTTAAGAATTAGACATATCACCGCTCTAAGGCTGCAAACAGATCTATTGGCTGCTCATAATGTCCGAATAAGCCTACAAACAGTTCGAAATAGGCTGAGAGAAGCAGGTATACGAGCCAGAGCGCCAGCTAGAGGTCCACGTCTTTCACCAGAGAACATCGAGTAGCAAGATTGGAATATGCTCGAGAACACGCAAATTGGAATGGAATCAGGTTAATTTTTGTCAAACTGAAAGCTTTGGTGGTGGCTCTATCATGGTTTGGGGAGGAATTTCTTTCGAGGGTTCCACGGAGTTAGTACCAGTGAATGATGGAAGACTAAATGCTGACAGGTAAATAACCGATATCCTAGAACCCCATATAGTGTCCTATATGCCTCATATCGGTAACAACTCTGTGCTAATGCACGATAATGCTCATCCACACGCTGCTAGAGTGGTTCGACAGTACTTAGAAGGGGTGGAGATACCTACCCTGACATTAACCCAATAAAGCATGTCTGGGACCATCTAGGATGGCAAATTCAGTAGCATCCGGCACCAATAAGAACATTAGATGATCTTCAAAATGTTTTTTTCAACTTCTGGGAAAACATGCCGCAAAGATACTTCCTACGCTATTAAAAATTCATTGGCTGGTTTTAGTTTAAGCACCGTTCATTTTTTTGTATAATTTTTTTAATATTTTCTATGTTTTGGTAAATCAAATTTTGGCCTCTGTAGACTAAACTGATATAAAATAAATGTTGCAAAAGGCGTATCTATTGGTGTTTTAATTCGTAATATTAATAAAATTCGAAAAACATACAAAATATTTGAAAAATAATGAGTGATGCGATAATTTTTGTGGGGTGTATAGATACCTCGTACTTCATAGAAGATCATGTTGTATATAATTTTAGTTCAATATTCAAGATTCCTTTGAATCATTTTGTTCACAGTTATAAAAAATAAGGGACGTTTTTGTTTTCATAGTTTAATCAATATTAAAAATAAAAAGAAGAGACCAAAAATATGCAACCACTATCCGAAATTCATAATGTGAACTTACCGGAAAGATAAAAATGACAAATAGCTTTAGAGAATGTTGGCATGTGCATAGAATGCTGATCACATGCCTAATAAAATAATGAAAACCGTCGGAAAAATGAAAACACACGCGTCCGACGGCATAAAAGTCGAGGCTGTATAAAAAGCTTCACGATAAATCGATAGTGAAAAAATCCACCACCCGAACAAAAACATATCTGAATTTATAATAAAAACAACCTACATTTATCGCGTCACAGCTACAATCGTAAATAAATAAAAAGCTTTTTTGTTTTTATTTTTTTATTTTTTATTAATTTTCGGGAGTGAAAGTGTGTCGCCGAATAGAATAAAACAGAAAAAAAGTAGATTCATTCAAACGTTATTCCACAGATCGATGCCGTTTATATAAAATGATAAAAAGTGGATTTTATGCACATTATTAATTCTAAATATAATAAATGAAAGTTTCCATCGATTTTACAACTTTTTAAATACGCGTATATATATATATATATATATATATATATATATATATATATATATATATATATATATATATATATCTATTAAATACATAGAAATAATTTCTATCGTAATTTATTCATTTTTATTATATATACGATTTTTTTTTAATGAAAAAGTTATTGTTGACGTATCACCTGTTGCTAATCGATATCTGTTACGTCAATTTCATTCGATACAGTGCCAGTGGAAAAATATTTACGGGATGGTCCCTGTTTCAGGGTCTACAAAGAGCTCTTGATTGCTGAACATTTTCGTTCCTACTTACCTGCGCACGAAATGACCGCGATTTTCGACCTTGCGAGGTCGCGGAAATTTCAAAAATATCGACGTCACCTGTAAAATTTCATTGGCGTTTTTTGGAAGTTCAGCCGTTTTTTTAAATAGGACACTCTGTATATTTGTTTACTATCGAATTCAGCGCGAAATTCTGCATCTAGCCCTGTCTTTTCTTTTCCTATAAATTGTGACGTTGCCAAGTTGGAGCGAAAAATATGAAGATTTGACGAAAATTGGTGCACTATAAATGCTGCCTAGTCTGAAATGTCTGAACAGAGTAGAGGAATCGTTTGGGGTTCGGAGTGTTTTTTAGATAAGCATTAAATCAGGAGATTTTCATTAGCAAAAACTTCATTGTTTTAAATGGAACATCCAGTATATTATTTCACCATCTTATAAAACTATTTTATCCCTAGCTATCTAGTTTTATGGAGATAATGAAGAAAAGGTTATATTCAAGTCAACTTCTGTTAAGATTAGATATTTTATACTGACGAAGCTGAGAAAGACCTGAATTTGGAAACATGGAAAAAATTGGTAATCCTTATGTGATACAAGTAGCCGTAGCCCTACCAATATAAAAACTGAACTACTCTGAATAAGTCTGACCGTGGCCATACCAAGACCAGCATCGTACTAGCCGACCAAATGGAGTAACGACTCCATAAATGTTGAAGAAAATCCACAAAGTGGATAATTGTCCACCTAGAGTGCGCGAGCAAGTAGGTAAACATAGTAGACATTCAAAAAAGTTTATCACTTCACATTCCAAACAAAAGCACAACCAAAAAAATTAACTGAAAACGGAGAATCGTCTTCCAAGAAGATAAGACCGTTCCATCTGCAGGCAAGGTCGTGGCGTCGGTTTTTTTTAATACGCGTGGGATAATTTTCATTGACTATAATGAAAAAAGGAAAACTATCAACGGTGAGTATGATGCGAAGTTGCGAAGGGCAACGTTTGAGCGAAGAAATCAAACATTTGGCTAAGAAGAAAGTGTTGACAATGCACCAGGTCACACATCCGTTAATACAATGACCAAAATTAATGAATTAAAGTTTGAATTGCTCCCTATCCGCCAGATTTAGCCCACTGGGATTATTTTGGCTATTTTGAGGAGCTTCACGTTTCTTATTATACAAAAAGTATCGAACTTATTGATCCTCGCTGGGAAAGGGTATGGATCTAAAAGGAGATAGATTTTCCAAAAGTTTTGTAATATCTTTGTTGGTCCCGGTACTTCTGGTACTATACATATTACGTAGAGGCAAAACGGTGACGATACTTCGTATATCTCAAATAAAGAATATAAAAAATTAAACTAAAAAGAAGAAATATCTGGCATTATTATAGATTTGACATAAGGTTTTGACAGAATCAAGTAAAGACATTGTATATTCCGACATATTAACAATATTTATAATATATTTATAATAAGAAGGTAATTTTTAGAGTAGAAACCAATTGCTCATCATTTAACATCAGTTCAGTTTAGTTCAGTTGGCCAATTTGCCACACCGTCAAAATTCTTCGTTTCACGTTTCTACTGGTGTTGGTTGTATGGTTCAAATGTTTCCATCATCAACATGCCAATCAGTGATGCGAAAAATTTCCTCCTGTTTGAATTCACTAGCAGTTTATGGTCACGGTGAAATGAATAAAGGAAATGAACGTCAATAGTGTAAGCTGTTTAATGAGAGAGTAAGCGTCAATTTATCATTCAAAATTCTTATACAACCGCAAAAAATCAAACTAGAAACTTAAAATACTATGTCCACGGTTTTTGGAACCAAAAAGAAGATTAAAACTGCTCTATAGCGGCGTCACTTTACTCAACAAAACACAAAGCACAACAACAACTTACATTGGTACGTATCTTATCAGCATACAGGGTTTATTAAGGTCTTTTATTCGTTTTCAAAACTTTAGAAATATCTTAGTGAAAGCGCTTGGAAAATTATAATAATAAAATTGTTTCCCACTGGTTTAAAAAACTAGAGGAAAAAAGATGAGATCCAGAAGTTGTTAATAGGAATAGTAAATGAAAAAATGTGAAAAGCTTATTTTGAACTCCGAGAACATAGAGAGAGTACCAAAAGAAAGTGTATGATACCTGTGGAAAAAATTCATGAAGCAACTGTACTTGTAAATATTTTCTGTACGTTAGTACGAAAAAATCCCATTATTTCGTTTTTAGAAAAACCGCAGGACATCGTTCTTCTTGGTTTTAATCCGGCTCGAGTTAATGAGAGACGATTTTTCTACATAGACTTCACCCTCATCCAACATTTTTTTACAGTGTTGACGAAACGTTTAAAAAAATACGGCGAAAGAGACAGAGGTAAAACGCACCGGCGATAAACTGGGCGTGTCGGAAAACTTTTCATTGGCCGAATAGTCTGAAAAAAATGCTTGCTACTCCCTCTGCAGGAGAAAAGAGAAGCGAGAACAAACATTATTTTTCGGGTGCCACAAATTTGCGGACTAGAATAAATATTTTCGGAAGAGTAAAATGTTAAGGACTTTTCATTATACTGCAGAATATAAACTTTTAAGGCTATTATGTTTCGACCGATTAGCATAAAGGAATATTTTAGTTAATTGGTCTTGACTTTCAGCACACCCGGCCTGAAAATTTCAGGAAATTTCGTAGAATTATGGCGGTTTTATGCAAAATACTAGCCATTTTTGTTGGAAATTACTTGGACGCGTCCTTTGTCCGTTTCAAAGGATAAATTGTACTAGGCCGGGTCTTTGAAAATTAGAATTTCAATGGTTTTATTTTCATACATTTGTTAATTAAAGAAGCAATTCACATGACAAATGTATGTCTACGTGTATAGTATAATTCAACTAATTATTCTCCAGCTCATAACAAACGCAAAGAAGAAGCTTTAATTTATTGAAAGCTTCCAACTTAATTTTCATACATAATAATTCTCAGCCTAAAATATAAAAAAAGTAGATTATACTTCGATATATTCTCCCTTCATTTCCACACACTTTTTAGAACGTCAGACTGAACCTTCAATGTCACTCCTCAACGCACTGTCTACACTACCACTACACCACAATTACACTATCTAACACACGTTTCGACGAGATTGAAGACTGTTTATATCAACACTCACAATTACACTATCTGACGCGCGTTTCGATTACCAAGTTATAATTTGATTATCGAAATGAGCGTGAGACAGTGTAATTGTGAAGTGTGTGGGTGTAGTGGTAGTGTAAACAGTATGAATGTCACCAACGGTTCCAGAAATTCCAACTTAGTTCTATGCCACTATAACAATGTGACGCACCCTTAGAGTTAAAATATTCGTTTAATTTTATCGTCACTGTTGAATATTTTACTTCTGACCTCGGACAATAGTAGATCAGGGCTATATGGTGGATGTGTCAATCTATGTGAGGCCAAATTCGTGTACAGTAGCCTTGGACAGCGATAATATGTGGAATGGAGCATTGCCATGAAGCAGACGCTGGTATTGTTTCAAATTTTTGGTAAGCCACAACAATATGCCGCTTTTACGATCAATCGAAAGGATACCCTCGCAGTTGGTGGTTTTCGTGACCTTTGAGGATCATAATGAAAGACCATCTTTCATCACCCATTACATATAATCGGATTACATGTTCTTGGTCCTCGTGTCACAATATTCTACTCGATGCTGCTTTTGCACCCACCCTTTTTAAAAACTTCAATCTACACTATTATATATTCGTTCACAAATAAAACTAAATAGAATTCTCTATAATTGATTGTATCTAACTGTAATTAACTGACTGATTGAATACAAAATGCTGATAAGGTCCTCGCACCACGACGCCGTGGAAACAGCAACTCAGCGGTTTTTGTGGGAACGGTAAAGATAATTCCAGCAAAAAGATTTTCGAGAACGCACTCTATTTACTATATGAGGCCAAGAACTCATGGATTACACTACGTATATGTCTTGTTTGAATTGTTGCAGGAGTATGGATGTAGTAATCAAGGATAACACCAAAAACTGAGCATGGAGAACTAGAGACACAGGACGAGTGAGCAGGACAACAAAGATTATAGACTCTACGAAATCATTTCGTATCGACAAGGGCAATGGGAACTTATTAGTCCTTAGACTGCAAAGTTTTTATAGACGGATGGACTTGTATCAAGACGGCATCTTCAATCACTGTATTTAGCTTGATGAAATAAAAATAAAACAAGAAAAATTATAAAAGAGTTAACAACAGAGTTAATACTTTCTCATTAATGCGATTATAGTCGTGGTCTCCTAACCTAACCTAACCATTCTTAAATTAAAAAGTTTTTTTGTGAAAAATTTTGCTCAAAATACAGTTGGTGTGCGCTAGATGTAGTAAATGTCTTCTAAATGTGCCTGTGCGCTCGATGCATCTGCGCTCCTCGCACCCCCAAGAAGATATTAATCTCCTGATTATGAATACGAGTATGACTTGTTAATATAATGTTACCTAAAATTGTGCAGTTGACGTTGTTTACAACACAAAAATTCAAGTGTCACATTTAGTTCTATCCTGAACAATATTTGGGGTTAAAATATGAATAATTATAATTTATAGTATACGATATATATATATATATATATATATATATATATATATATATATATATATATATATATATATATATATATATATATCGTACACTATATATATATATATATATATATATATATATATTTTCGAAAAAATATGTCAAATATACTAACCTCAACTTATTAAGGGTAAGTTTCAAGTAAATTGCATAAAATAATGAAAACTTCGAACTAATACTACAATTCAGTAATTTTCCCGGGATTTGAATTGGAACGTACGAATTAATGAGCAATTTCTAAATAACTGACCTATGAAGAAGCTTTTGTTTATTATTGCGCTATCACAAAAACTGAACACTGAACCATTTTTGAGTTTAAATCTGAACGTTGAATGTCTGTTTTCAAGATGTGATATATCTACGAACATTTGATTAAGACTAATACGCTTTGTTACATCGTACCATAAGTTAACCATACTTCAGGCTTATCTCTACGGTTAGCGATGAAAAACGTTGAGATTAATGAAAAAAAAATCATATTATTGAATTATTTTCAAATAACCTCAAATATGTTTTACCATATTTGTGCTAATGATAAATTTTACGAAGTTCCTACACTGACATTCTCCAGATCGGAAGTATTACTGTCGTTACATGTATAATCGCGTTCTCTTATCTTTTGATCAAAGAGGATTACCGCTAAAACGAGAGTTTTAACTCAAAGCTTTTATTTAAAGCTCGAAAGCTCAATCACCGTCGTGGAAGGATTTCGACTGTAGGAATCTTTTAACTGGATTGAAGCTTTTTAATACCCGGCATAAACCTTATCGATGGCTAATTTTCTACAAAAGATTCCATTAAGCGGTTTTTACTTTGAGATTTCCTTTTTTCAAATAAAATTTTAAAAAGTAGTTTTAGAAAAATATATTATTAATGCATTTTGGTGGAAAGTTTCTTAATGTTTTTATTAAAAACATTGGAATCTCTTTGGAATCACTTCGTTGACATATTTCGACTCAAAAATCACAGTCACTATAATTTGGTTGTGAAGTTTGAAATTGCGCGTTTTATCCCATCCATTTCCATCCAACTCTTCGTGGTATTTTTTTACAGAAATTTCAACTCAAGGTCCTAATCAACAAAACTTGAAGCTACATTAAATTAAAACAGATGCAGCTAATAATATATGAATAACAACGAAAGAATTTTGTAGGAATGAAAAAATGAGAGAAAAAACTAGTATTTTCTTCGATTGCAATTATAAGGTTCAAACTAAGTACTTTCGTTTTTTACTGATATGCTGCTTTATTTTTTGAATATCTTATGTTAGTGCTGTACTTTGTTTGTTACGTGATATTGACTTTAAACTTTAAACTTTAAAAGCAAGTGCGTGATTATTATTTATGCTATTAGTTGTTGGTGGAGTGCAGAAACGAACATTTTCGGCTTATTCTACGAATCTCACGAATTGGAAGAATCAACATTTGCGATATGTACCTTAAAGGAAATGAAACTGACCCAATCTTGAAAAGAATCATCACTGGTGATGAGAAATGAGTCCTGTACAGTAACAAAGTTCGAAAATGATCACGGAGCAAACACGATGAACGAGCAATAACCAAATAGAAAGCCAAAAAACAACAAAGGCTCATGCTGTCAGTTTGGTAAAATTTTGTGTTTTTCGAGTTGCTTCCAAGGAACCAAACGATCAATTCTGATATTAACTGTCAACAATTAACGAAAGAAATCAAAGAAAAACAACCAGAATTGTCTAATCGAAAAGATTAATAATGTAAGACATCACACATATTTGGCAACTCGTGGGGAACTTTTGGAGCTTGGATGAGAAGTGATGCCACATCCCCCATACAGCCCTGATCTGGCACCATCTGATTACCATTTATTTTGAAGTTTGCAGAATTCTTTGAATGGTTAAACTTTTACGATGACGATAACCTTCAATTGCACATTGGTTCAGTTTATTGCTGATAAAGACCAGAAATTTAATGAGCGCGGAATCATGAAGCTGAAAGAAAGATGACAAAAGGTCAATGAGCAAAATGGAAGATATATAATTGATTAATTATTCTTTGTTAAATGTTTATTTCACCAAGTGATTTTATTGCTTACACGAGTTTTTACAATCAAACAATAGGTGGCGTTGATGAGTTGTGGCACCACTGTATGCGAATATTGACGTTCCGTACAACTTTTGGTAATGGAGCACCATCACAGAAGACTTAGTCTGCCTGACTATCGAAAAGGTCGGACAAAATCGGTTGAAATTGCGAGAAACATCGATTCTGTTCTTAATATGATCGGTATGTCACTTACAGACAGATAGAGGCATATTTTGGAATATACCTTCGTACAAATATATATATATATATATATATATATATATATATATATATATATATATAAGGAAAAACTATTTATTCTTAAATTCATGATATTTTTTTGTAGACAAATATGTTGAAAAAGTCATGTATTGTTGATAAATTGAAGCAAGTGGACTGATTTTATTTTTGTTTATTGTATTTCTTACAAAGAAAACAATTCAATATCATTCGTTTATTTTCCGACCAATAAAGCCAATTAATTAACCCAATGAGACCCCAAAACCTCGCAACAAAATCATATGCTACAAAAACATTCGACCCGAATCCCGTACGACGAAACACATCAAATGGCGCAACGTCAAAAGTTTCCAACAAAACGAAAAAGTACAAAAAAAACGAAAAGAAAGAAAAAAACAACATTGATACGTCACTAGTCTACACATGGAAAAGCTGAATATATATGTATGTTTGTTCAGAGTTTAAAAAAGGCGCATTGCAAAAACAATAATACTCAATCAATGCGATAGCAATGAGCCAATAACCAAATGGACGGGGACGTTACATTTAAGGGTAGGGGTTAACGTGACAACCCTGTTTACAAATGTAACGATTGATTCTTCAATGTTGTTTGAACCACACTGATATGTCCACGCTCGTTTTAGTGTCCTATGGGAGTGTTAAGTGACAGTTCTTTAATGGAAATCGGACATGGCTACCATCTTAAATAACGAGGTTAGTTCTTCTTTCTTTAGCACGTTTTTATCGATTTTCTTTTCCATTTGACAGCCACCACTTATCAGTTCCACCCATCACTATCATGAATTACTATTATCGTTATAATTAAGTAGATTTTGAGATTATATTATCATGTTAATATGGTATAAAAACATTTTTAAACGCGAATATAGTCTGTAAATTCGTATTTAGCGCCATATTTTAAAAAGTGGTTTTAAAAGGATGCGTAGAGCCATTCACGCGGTTACCGCGATCGATAAGAAGGCATGTTCAGAAAAGTATGCGATAGGCTTTTAAAATACGCAGCTTCCATCATGGAAAACTTCGTTACGAGATAAAATGGCACAAATTCGATGGACGATGGATCCAATATTGCATTACTGGGTCCAATAAATCCATATATTAACGTTGAAATATTAAGTTTTGACATCCATATATTGTTTAAATTTTTATGATAATAGTTGTATCAGAAAAGCTAGTTGTTTGTTTATAGAAAAAAGTTTATACAGGGTGTTTAAAAAAAAGGGTAGATAGGAAACTGGAAAATATTTGGGGTTTGCTTAGTCAAAAATTTCGTTCTCGCAAATTCAGATTTTACAATGGGTAAAACCAAAGAACTATCAGTTGCATTAATTGCAAGTCTCCATAATCCAGGCAAAAGTAAGCATACCATTGCCGACGAAATAAAAATACCTACCGTGGACTACAACGTGAAGAAATATGCACCCACCAGAAGCTTTGGCTGTAGAAAACGGCCTCGAGAAACCACCACCGCTGAAGATAAACCTGATTGAGGATTCACGGGTCCAGAGATAGCAGTTCAGATCAATGAATCAAGTGATCTACCTTTAAGTACTTCTACAGTGAAAAGGTGATTAAGAACAATTGATCTTTTTGGGAGGGTGGCAATGAAGAAACCTCTAAGACGTCAAAATAGGTTGTAGTAGGCTACGCAACATAAAAATTGAAGATTTGGAGAGAGCTTTATGGAGTGATGACTCAAAGTTTGAAATATTTGGATCTAAGAGAAGAATATTTGTGCGCAGGTCAAAGAAAGAACGGATGTTGGTTCCATTTGTAATCCTGACCGTAAAACAAGGCGGAGACTCGTTGATGGTTTGGGTTTGTCTTGGAGGAAGTGCGACTGTAGATCTCAGACTAAATCTGTTAGCCACAGACATTTTTCTATTCTCATGAATATGCATGATATATAAAACTATTCTTGCTTCATCAAAATAGATTTATTTGTGCATGCCAGGAAAAAAACTGATATTTAGTGAGAAAGGAAAGTTTTTATGTGATAATTACATTCTTATATATATAAACATCCAATGAATTTGTCTGACTCTCATAGAGGGCGCTAGGTACACGGTTCGTACCAAGTAGTATTCAACATAACTTTTTGAGTATTAGATTTACTTAGCAAACCGTCAAGTGAACTCAAACATCATTTAATTAAACACCAAAAAAGTACTCTTAATAAAACTCGATACCGTGTACCGGTTTAAAAATATCCAGTCTAATCAGTACAGGATCTTGTATTTTGAAGTTGAATAAGTATAGGAACTGAGCTATTGGAGGCTTTAGTGTGAAACAAACAACAATTTCATGATCATGTACTCTGGGACTCAAACTGTTGTTTGTAGCATTCTAAGGACCCCAATAGCTGAGTACCCATAATTATTTAACTAAGGAATGTGACAAGACAAAACAAATACACCTTCTTCAAGAACTTGGAGGATACTTAAAGAGCAACAGCTACAACATTATCATTACGTACAGGGTGTCATAATTGATTGAGTAACCATTTTCCGAATCGATGGATTGGTAGAGGTGCAGACGCTCCTCGGGGACTACCGTTTCTTCTGCATTGCGAGTTGCAATTTTCTAATGGTCTCATAGTAAACATGTGCTTTGATTGTTTCATTGTGGTATGAATAGATCAGCAAAATACCCTTTCTGTCTAATTAACCCCATTAACCTCAGGTCACTAAGCAGCACGTTACGATTTGCCAAACTGGCGGTGGATCGAACCGATACAAAGAAGAAATTTGAGGGAATTACGTCGTGCCCTACCCTAGTTTCATAGGCGAAAACTTCCTCTTAATGCATGACAATACCTGCACATATACTGCAGGTTTCCTGCAGGAATTATTTACATGACATTAGAATTGTCGATATGTTTTGGCCAGCGCGTAGCCCGTACTTAAATCCTATCTTCCATTTTTGGAATCAACTCAAGAGACCAGGCCTGTACCAGCCACGAAATTGGACCTCAAAACGGCGCTTGCTAAAGAATGGGATAGCATCGAACAAAATCGAGTAAAGTGATTGGAAACTAGGAAGTGAAATATGACACGTCGTCGATAATAATTTTCAAAACTTCTAAGCTTTCAACTTGGTTAAATTTATTGCTTCTTAGAATATTTGGGTGCGATATTCTTGATTCTTAAACTACATTCTGTTCCTTCAGAATGTTGCTCAGATATTTCTTATCAATATTGAATTTTTTATCCAATTTTCGCAAATTTCCCGCAGTTTTCCGTGAGTCGTTTTATTCATAGCTTCTCTCTTCTTTTTTTGCATTTTTTTGCTTTCCTGTCTGATCCTGACTCACTTTCAATCGAAATACCTTCCGACAGATATCGTTAATCGTTTGACTATTCCAATTCTTACAAAGTGATTAATCGTTTTCTTTTAGAATTAGTATAACTAACCTCAAGTAAAGAAACTCATATTCAATCCAAGAAAAAGCGATTGGAAACTATTATTAGTGCCAGGGGAGGTAAATTTAAGCTTATATATCTATGACTAATGGCTTGAGCATGCTAAAATCAAAAATGGAATGGAAGCTACAGATTTTTTGTTATATTAGACTTTTGACTGTGAGTGTGCAACTTGAGTCGAATCCAATAGTCTATGAATGTTTTATAACAAAAAACGTATCTCATAAACAGAATTATCTTGAAATCACTCTAAAAAAAAATAATTATCTTGAAATGTGGCATGAAGGAACCTGATTTTCAGTGAATCACATTGAATGTTGGGAATCGGTCTAAACGAAAATTAAGCTTTCAGTGAATTTGTAAAATTTTATTTTGTTTTAATCCATTGGACTATTGTTCGATCTTCATACGAAATCGTCCGAAAAATAATTCCATCAAACGGATGATTTATTCCGCATTATTTTTCTGACGTAATAGTCCAGCCTACACAAAAACCCTACTATTGTACGTGTATTTTGCAATAACCAACGAACTAGATTGAATGTAGAGCTGACAGAAGCGTTAAAAAGAGTATGAAGTCTGGTCTATGCGAGGTCATAAATAACCAGCTTTGAATAATAAATGATAGGGTCATTATGAAACCTGTTATCAGTTGACTGTGGGCTTTTGCGAAGAATTGCAAGTTTGGGAAGGGCAGTAAAAAATCAATTCGCTGCCAAAAACGCAACGGGCATGCTCTGTTCCCATTAAATAAATATATTCTCGTCCGGTCTTTAGCGATGTACTATCGAGATTTTGTTCGTTGGTCTGCGGACAAAAAACATTGTAACGATAGGAAATATCCTAGCTAATTCAACTTTATTGCTAGAGTTATGATGAAAGTATTTTTTGCATCGTTTCATGCTGACTGGAAGTTAACTTAAACAAAATTTATTGTATAAAGCCGCGTCCCCACCGGACAAACAATGGACAAACATTGTTTGCCGAACATTTGTTGAAAATTTCGACTAACTTTTTTGTTTTAAAAACAATGTTCGCCGGTGATTTTGGTGTGGACGCTATCCCAACAAACATTTCATGTATGGAAGGAAAAAGGGCCGCCATTTTTGTTTGTCTAGAATGTTCCAGTCCTAGATCGAACATTGTTTATCAGTGACTTTCCCCACCACCTGTTTGGCTTGTTTTAGTATATTTTGAAGGGGTTTTCCGGCATGATTTTTGGATATAAACATTATTATTTGTATTTTTTTATTGAAAATATTCAGTGGAAAAGTGTGTGCGTGTGTGTGGTTTTTCCCCAAAATGAGTAAAGAGTTTTGGAGCCAGGAGAATTTGATAAGGTTAATTAACGTTTACGAAGGTAAACTGCAAACCTCCTGAACAATTTTTGAAATGCTTTGTTTGGATACCTCAAATAAATTCATCAACGAATGATATGAATCACCAGAAGCCAAAAACCTGAGTGTTATAGCCAGACGATCTTGAACGCTGATTGCTTGGCTTGGCTTGGATTAGTATTTTGTTTACTTATCACTGTTCCTATCACCGATATTAACACTTCAAAATCCCCATTTGACATTCTCGTAAAATTTGTAAGCAAACACCTGGCTGTCAAATCATTTCGGAAATCATCACCACTATATTCATAACGCCGTAAAAACAATTGTCTCTGCCACCATCGACGAGAACGAGGTTCTTCAATTAAAATATAAGCTGCTGCAATGCAGGCCAGATAACGGCGGCGGTTCAAATCACCCATTATTCGACAAAACCTAACTGATTAATGTTTCATGCCGAATCGCAATTGTTTGGAGAAAATGTTTGTCAAACAATTGTTTGTTGAAATAAGAAAAGTTTGTTAAAACTGCACTTTAATCAACGTGTTTGACAAACTTGTTTCCCCATTGTTTGTTCAATGGAGACGCACCTTAACGTAAATCAGGTTGAAAATAATGAAAGGACTATTTCAAAATTGATTGGAATAGCTACGTCTACTGTGTATTTGAGTATCTAACTATCAAACTACCCTTTCCTCGCTTTTCTTTAATATCCATATAGTTTTGAAGGTTGTTAAATTTATATTGTACATCAATGAGAATATAAGAAGTGGTAATTGATATTGGAGTACTAGTAAATACATGAAGTTGTCGAATGAAATGTTAATGAGTTGGAATTTCTGGAACCGTTGGTGATATTCATGCTGAACACACTGTTTGCACTACACCAGCACTCACAATTACACTGTAGCTATAACCGACTTAGTTATAAAATAAATAAAAAAAGAAATAAGAGATGCACAATAATTATATTTTGAAGCTAAGAAAAAATTCAACAAAGCCCAAGTTAACAGCTCTACCTGTACGAAAAAAACGAAGACGAACCGTGGTATGGAAGCGGCAAAAATCCAATAAACACAAGTATGATGATGAATAAATGACTCCAAAAAATGAAATAAAATTACTAAACCCGGAAAAAGCGCAGAGCGCCAATCTAATAACTGCCCATTTGCTGAAAGAATTACCACAAAAAGGGTACATTTACAACGCAATCCCAAGACTCCGATCCTGGTCAGTACCAGGCAAAGACCCTACCAATGTTTCCAATAATCCCCCTACCAACCAATGTCCAATCTTTTCGAAAAATCCAAAAAATCCTACGTCGGATAACTGAAGATCTACCTTTGGATTCCGACACAACCATTAGATAGGGAAACAAATCCACTGAATACTGCTCTGCTGTTTTCCTTGATATCGGACAGGCTTTTAACAGAGTGTGTCATCAAGAACTACTATACAAATTTGAAAGTACTCTTCCTCCAAACCACTACCTACGTCTGAAATCTTATTCAACCAACAGAACGATCCAAACGAAAGTTAACTAGGAAAAGTCCGAACTTTTTTTATTGTAAAAGGGGGCCAAAAGGTGGCGTACTAGATCCTCTCATTTACATATATCGACGACACAGTCATCTTCTCTACAAATCAAGGACCACAAAAAATGTTGAGACCTAAATCTTAACTGGCAACATGACATCACAAAAAAAGAAAACAACTTTATATAAAAACAAACATTGGTTGATGGGAGAAACTCCAAAGTCTCAGTAGAAAACAAAGTCCTTATCTACAAGTCTGTCATCAAGCCTATATGGATATATAAAATTGATCTGTGGGGTTGTAAATATCATTCAGAGATTCCAATCGTCAACTAGTGGATATTCCATGGTATGTATCAAATCACACCATTTACGTGGAACTGGGAATACCCATTGAACAAGAAGTTATCCAAGAGAGGGTTACCAAACATCATAAAATCATATAAACTCACCACATCCACTACTAGAGGAATTACATAACTGAATCAGCACCCAGTAAGCTCGATTGTGAATTTGGCGTTTGCCAGAGCTTTTTCAAGTGTAGTTGCTTCTATACCTTCACCAAAAATGTTCAATTGGCATCATTCTAGGCACTTTAGGAATATTCCTAGACTTCAATTAACGGACTATTCAACTCTATAAAAGCTTCCACAACATCCTTCTCATAATGGCCAAAATTTCCTTCAAGATGCTTTTCCTTTATGAACCGCATCAATCTAGTTCTCACCCACTGTTTGCTGAAGAACGACCACGAGAAAATATCGCCAACCATACCAACACTTTCGAGCTAAATTCTCTTTAGATCTTGATTTTGTTCAAAGAATTTTCGTTTCAAATTTTTCATACGTGAAACTAAACTTCTAACAGAGACGTATTGTTTATAGTTAGGACATTTGACAATTGCCAAATTACGATTAACTTGAGGAAGTACACATCTTCCATTGTTCTATCATCATAATTTTTTACAAACCACTTGGAACCCATTATCCTATTTTATTTTGAGTCCAAAGGTCATTTGATTTACATCGGAAATGCCTTCGTTCTTCTTCGCAAGTATAACAGCTGCTTGTGAGCCTTGTCCTGTGGAAGGATACTACTCCAACGTTCCCTATCTCAATCTACTTTATCCAATTCCTCATTCCGAAAGTTCCCAGGACTTGTGTCGACCAATACATCGGCTGACTCCAAAAAAGGACCAGGTTAACCGCCACCTTCCCTTTTGTATTTTCAACACGATATTAATTCATTCAACAAAAAGTTCTGTTATCAGATCAAAATTATATCGAATCACCTTCACGCTTTACGTCAAGATGCGTTCGAAGGTTAACATTAGGTTTATAATCAGGACTCGTACTCATACACGCCCCGATATTGGGAAATAACAGTTAGAAATTTTGAGAAACCCAATTATATGGAATAGCAATTTTGAGCAATGTGCTTGAATCGAATTCATAAAAAAAAATATTTCATGTTATAAAAGTTTAGAAACGACGCTACGCTTCACTTAATTAAGTTGACTATTTGGTTAATATTCGGAGTCGGTTGATCTCTTACCAACATAACCGCCAAAAAGTGTAAAAAAATCCTATAAAATCCCAATAAATCTTCGTCTTTCCGACGAATCGTTTCAGAAAATGTGGTGGCAAAATTAAAACTTACATAATCTATACGCACGAAGGCGCTTTTGACTATATTTTCCCTGAAAAAAGCATCGTTTGCAGAGAAAAGATAAGTTTCAAAATGGTATAAAAGCCGGTTAATTATACGAGAGAAATGCCTGCGAACGTAAAGGAAAAGTCTCCCTAAGTTGAGAGAGATAAAGGTCGCTTTTGAGCGAGGGTGAGTTCCCCTTTTTATAGGGGCAAAAGTTTTTAGAGCTGCCGCACAACTTTTGTGGCTTAGGCCCTCCGGGTAACTCCACCCACTGTTTTTAACTACGGACGGCCATTTTCACTTTGCATAAGTTATTTTTCGGACCACACCCAACGTCTAAATAAAACAAATTTCATAAAGTTTGTACGAATATACATTTACATAATTTAAATAATAATAATAGTTTCTAAACGATTCCACAGTTTGTTTTATTCTATTTATAAACTAAGTTTTGATTTATGCTATACCATTAATGACACAGATATAAACAGAGAAGGCAAACATAATCATAACATTTCGTTTTATGTAAAAAGCAACCACAAGAGGGCAAACCCTATTAGGTTAGGTTACATTCTGTAGGTTATAGTGACGTGCCTGGGTAGCTGACTCCAAAGGTTGCACTTCTCCAAAGGAAGGAGTCGAGTACGTCTTGCAAATACTGCATTAGGGGCGATTATGTTGGACAGATCTAAAGAGAATTTGCAAGTGATAGTATCGATGAAACACCTCGGCGACCCTAATCCTATGCTCAAAGTTTCTTTAGATCGCCTATAAGTCGAAATAAACAGAAATAATAAAGAAACAGTAACTGCAAAAAATTCTTATTTTTAATAATTTCAATAGCATCCTCCGAATATTCTACCAAAATTCAAGAATAAGCGATAAGCCCCTCCACATATTCCACTAAAATAATGAATTGTTGATTCCTCCTCCAAATATTCCACCAAAGTGAAGAATTGTCGGTTCATAGTTCATAGTTTGAGGGCGTCGAGGGGTCATTAAGCATACAAGCCTTCAGATATGTCTCACTTGACGTTAACCAATGCTGATGTCCTTAGATAATCCGATCAAACGCATTGGCTGGACTATTGGGCACTTGCAGATGACGTGGTCTGGATGCACAAGGTTTGCAGTTGTCGTCTTAGGTGTCAGTGTCCGATTAAAAGTCCTGTCACTGGTCGTATTTCGCATTGCAACAACAGTTGTTTGGTATGAGACGCACAAGGTCCATCTATGTTTATCTTTGCTTATTTCATAGCAGGTGTCTCTATCCACCTCTGCAGAGTCCGCTTTGCGAGTAGATCGTTAAGAGACGCGATACTAACTCTTTTAGCTACACCAAGGATGAGTTTTTGGCCCATCGATGAGTTTACCGATCCCCGTCTTGTAAGTCCACTTCGTTGTTGCCTAACCAAACAAGGTGGATCTTGCAGCCATCACTCACCAAATTTTGAAGGACTCTCTAGCACTCCGGCTCTGCTGTCTGAGCAAATCGAAATTACTGTTTTCCTGTGGCGTTGATTGAGTATTGCGGGTCTGCATTCCATCACAGCGAATACCTCGACTTGGAAGAAGGTAACATGTTCACCAAGCGAAAAAGATTCGTTTATTTTGGGGTCGTTCTCCTAGATCCGTCTATGTACGAGGTGGCTCCATTATTCAGTATAGCAGGCTTGGAGTCACTGCTTAGTGATGTGCACCTCCAAACCCTTATTGTTAACGGTTGTAGGCGTCATTTTGTCGCTGCTCATCGAAATGATTGGGCATTCACCTTTGGTAGATGATCAGCCTGTATGCTGTCCTCATGGCTTCGAATTATATCGCTAGGTCTAAGGGAGAGAGGACCAGTAGGACTTCAAGGGCCCTAGATAGGTAGAAATTCAGTGGAGGATATTAGATGAAAAACCCTATGTATAACCGAAGGCCCTTTTGCATGCAGGTGGCAAAAGTTGTCCTGCGAATATTCCACCAGAATTCAAGATTAATCGATATGCCCGTCCAGATATTCCACTAAAGTGAATAATTGTTGATTCCTCCTCTAAATGTGCCCTGAAAATCAAAACGTATCGATTCGATTGGTAGTTCTTCCCAAATTCGATAATTTCCAAAAATTTTTAAATCTTGGATAGTCGATCAAAATTCAATATAAATCGGAATATTCTCCCTTCGAATATTTAATCAAAATGAAAAATAGTGGATTGAAAGATGAATGAATGAAACAATTATGAAAAAATAAATTTAATCAATAAAAAAACACACAAGAACAATGAAAATATTTTTTTCTACCGGCATCGGAAAGAATATGATTTTATCCAGGATAGGAGCAAAAAAAACATCTCAAATGGTAAAATTAAATAATTTCCTCATAATGTGAGAATCAACTTCAACAGTCGATAATGTAGATTCCTTAGTCCTCTTCAATACTTTTGTATTTACTTGCTAGATCCTCCTAAAACGTCGTAAGCTACCTTGGTGGTAGATGCTTTGTGCTTATCGGCCGTTAGATTCCGATTCAATAAAGAATACTAAAAATCATACAGAAAGAAATTATCTAGAAAAAGATAGAACATTATTCTGAATTTATAATTGAACGAAAATATTTGAATTTCTCACGTTTTTATTTGATGAAGCATTGGTAGATTTGCTCGATGAAACGGTTGTTGGAGCTTCAAATTTCGTCTTTAAAAATGCTTCGACATTATTTTTTAGAGGCAGGTATGGCAAATCTGAAACTACCAAATCCTCCAGGTTTTTATTCTTTAAAAATAATGAAAAATAAATAATTAGTTTAATAATTAACTAATTCTGTAAACTCAAAAATAAAGAAATATCAAAAAATTTGAAAATTTCTACCCGATTTTTCTAGTTAAATTATTTATTATTCTGATTAAAACATATTATATTACTGAGAAATTGCCTTTTGTTTCTTTAAGTAAGTCTTTGCCATTTAGATTATGATAGTTTTCTAGTGGGATTGTGGCAAACACCAAAGTTCAGAGCTTCCAAATGCTTATGTATTCAACGTCTGGGAAATTATTGGTTACAAATTACGACGTTTTAAATTTCGTTATTTCTTCTAAAAAACATTGAATTCATCGATTGACTATAGAATTTCTATCAAGCGTCAATTTGAGTTATTGATTCCTGAAATTGATGAAAATATGTTTAAAAAAAACGTCTCAACACTTAATTAATTAATTCCCAGACGATTATAACATAAGTATTTCGGAACTATATTAGAGTTAGTACATTTTGGTGTTTTAATTTGATTTTGCCACAATCTCACTATATTTATTATATACACTTATATAAATTGAGCTTGTAGATTGATTTTTATTTGGATTTTATTTTTATCTATTAATGGTTCGCTTGTCTCTAAGATTTTATTGATTTTATACTTGCCACTGAAGATGGTGAATCATTAGAATTTTTTTTATCTTGTAGTAAGTCCACTGGTTTCATAGCGCTCTTGGTGCACTTCTTCTCAGATGCTTTTATTCTCTGTTTCAACATAACTTTTTCCTTTTCGGTTTTAATTTTGATCTGTTGCATTTCTCTCCTATGGACTTTATGTTCATTTTTAAAATTAACACAAAAATAATTTCGATTACCTCATATACGCATTCTGAGACTCCAACAAAGAATTCTTTTGTTTTAGTTTGGTTATTTCATTCTTGTATCTCTTTAAGGTGTAATCTAAATGTTTGGCTTGCCTTTCAGAATCAACTAAGGCCCTAGAATAAAATCAAAGAAATTTCTTCCAGTAGAACCAGAAAAAAACCAAATAAACAAATCTTTCCGTTTTGTAATAGTTTTATTAGAAGAAGCTACAACACTTACTTCTTCAAAGTAATAGTTAACAAAGCCAAGAACTCAATATTATGTCCTTCTTTCAAAATATCATCTACTTGTTTTCGAGATCCGTTTAGAACTATTTCTATATTTTCCATGTCTTTTATTTTATTTTCTAATTTCAAAATTTCAACTTCCTTTTCCTTAGATTTATTTTCAAAATGAATTGCACGCTCTATATAACCACTTAAAACGTTCTGTAAACATATTTTCTCGGTATCTCTCATTGCAATATATCTTTCTAAGGTTCCGTTCATTTCTTCCAATTTTTTTTTGGCTTCCTTGACGTTTTTCAATTCTTTTTCTTTCAACGACAAATTTAAATTCACGTTATCTAATTTGTACGTTAAACTGGTGGCATCTAGATCGGAATTTTCGTTGCAAAAACTGAAAAAAACTTGATGTATACTTTTTTCTGATAGTGCGCATCTACATTGAGGACAACTTCTTGATCTGGAATAAAAAATTTATTTATAATTGAAATTAAATTGTAACAAAATTATAACCTTTCCATCCAATTCATTAAACAGTTATAATGGAAAACGTGTCCGCATTGTGTAAAATAGATTTTTTCGTTAGGAATAAATAATTCAGCACAAATAACACAAGTGAAATTCATATTGGAAAAAATTAACAATATCAAACATTCAATGTTCCATGTGGAGTACGATTGTGGGGATCAACGAGTGAATACTTATCTTTTGTTTAACTCGTTTTTTGTTCACAAAATCATTAAATACGCGTTAGTAGATGTTTATTGTATCTTTTTTGTCAAGTCTCATCATTTTACTTATATTTGGTGAGTCGAGGTATTTTGACTACTAAAATATAGGCCAGTACTTCTGGCAAAAATATTATAACCAGATAATATCAAACATCAACCAATCATAGTCAGCCGGAGCAAAATTTTGATTACATCAAGACAATCCTGGAAATCATAACTTCTACAGGAATATGCATTTACATATCTTCAGTATCAGCAATTTATAACCTTACGAAAAATCATAGGTCTATTACAATCAAAGAACAAACAATTCCAAATCGCAGACCCATCACACCTGCAAAGATATTACTCTCCAAAGTTTGTCCCTCTATCCCTAATTATACTATATAAACTATACTCAAGAATAAATTTGAACTACAACTGGCTTCTCTAATGTTCTTTATCCGATATGGGTCTCCAGAGGATGAATATATCTTTAGTTTTCGATGATCAATCTTCGTAATAACCGATAAGGAACTCGTTGACATACAAACTTCGTACATGAAAACACGAGCTTTCGAATATTCATTACTTTAGACAAACTTGAATAGTACCCGTGTAAGCAAACTAGACACACTGTAGATTCTAAGCAATAGTTATGAAACAGAAGGATCTCCTTATAATGTTTCTCCTCTACACCTACCTCAAATCGATGAACGCGCTACTGATAATGTGCCTCCAGTTATGACGATAACGATCTATCCAGCAATCTTCTGAATCTAAGAATAACTTCTGCCATCGAATTTTTATATACTATTCAGCATCCAACTTCAGCTGACGGACCAAATTTGTTGTCCTCAGTAGGCTAACTTTACAACAACTAATCCCCCGCAATATAAATCCTAAATCATTATATTCAGACAAAGTGCTCAAGATCTAATGGCGGTGCTTCAATATGCTACAGAACTCGGAGCTGTTGCTATAATAACAGATTGTCCAGATAAACTGACCAAATGCTCTACATATATTCCTCCGAATCATCCTCTAAAAGAAGAAGAGCTTCTTGATTTGATATGCTAGCTACTTCAGCCATTTTGCAATGTGGGACTCACAATAAGCATACGAAACTAGTCTAAACTGAACTTACTCTTGCCTTCTTAATATTTCAATGCTTTGGTAATCCAAGTCTACACCTTTCATTTTTTGACTGACCTTCTATGATCTCCACAATAACAACCACTATCCAATAATAATAATAACTAAACACAATAATGACACAGCTACAACCAAAAGCTATTAGTGCCTTAGTAAAGCCAACTGGGCTGAGTATGTATCATCTGCCCTCTCTTGAAGCATCCCTGATCTCATGGCACTTAATAGGACCATGCCCAGTTACCTAATCACCATTAAATCATGGTACGATTCTAATCGAATCTGTAAAATTCTTAGAGCTTGTTGTGGACGATTCCTTGAGCTGGGGGTTACATACTGTCACCTAATCTAAAAAATTAAGTACTACCTGTTTTGCGCTGAGTTTCCAAATAACTGAACTTATCCACCTTCTTAACAGTTCATTATGTCCTTATTGAGTCGGATCTTCCCTTTTTGGGTACGTGTGGTGCGACTCAATTTGAGCGAAGCTTCAAACTACCAAAGAGAGACTAAACAACAGGTCTCACTACAGGGATTAAAAATTCTGACTCTTCCTTCTTTATTCATCTTTCAATGCGTTTGTCTGATTCGTAAGCACGCTTCTCCAATTTCAGAAAGATCGTTGCACGGTTATCCAATTAGGAACGCGAACCACGACCTTTACCTACCTACTCACGTTCAGAATTAGTTGAGGGCTCGATATTTTACAATGCAAAAAAGTGCACAATCACTTGCCAAATGAAATAAAATCGATATAATCTTTTCCCGCATTTCGCAATAATTTGAATCTATTAGACTTATTACTGAAGAGCTGATTTTTTGCAGGATGACTTATGTATGTAGTGGCATGATATTTAGTCCACCAATAATATTTATATCTCAGACGCCTCCTTTCCGATGGTGTACTTAAAGTCCCATCTTTCCAGTTAACAGTTAAATCCATCAGTTTTTTCGAAATAATATTTGTTATTTCGAAAATATTGTCAAACATCTAAATACGTGTAAATGTGATTTTCAGCATTTATAGTATTAAACTCACTTTTTGTAAAATGAAAATAACCAACTAGAATATGCATATTCATAACTGCAACCGAATTCCAACGGCTTATAATGAGAATTATTTGAAGCGTGCAACACACGTGAAATTCCCTTCAAACGTTACATGTAAAAAAAAGACGCAGCTCTGGTTTTGCAAGTTTTTGCAATCAACAGTATATTGTTGCAGTTAACCCTTTCAATTTTAACCCTATACCTTTCCGAATCTTCAAATAACACACTGGAAGGGGTTCTATAACAATTTTGCATACAGCTGAGCCTTGCAGACTTAACCAAAACATCGTGTGCCAATTGTATGAATATTAAATAGATTCACTTTTTTAGTACTCTAGAAACAGATACGAAAGGGGCATTGTCTGATAATGGGGAAGATTTTTTTAGATAAATAACCGTTAAATATTCACTTTAACTTATTGAACGTTATTTAATCAAGAATTACATTCAATATATTAATTAATAAATTACATGAAACAAATTGTTTTTATCCTAAAATTCATTTTGTGATTTGTCCATTCACTATAATTTAAACTTAGCTTAAAAAGATTTCTTTTATAATAGTTGAACCCTTTTTCTTAGTTATATATAAAAAAGAATTCAATAATCGTGATGTTTTCAAAAATACCGCGAATAAATTAAGATGGCGTCACTATCACTCAGGTTCAACTGATGTTATTTAAGTGATAAACAACAATTAACTGTTTTTCTGAAGACTCAAAGAAGTGGAAATGTCGTCTAGAAAGTGTAAATATGATGCTCATGCATTTGATGTACACGTATTAAAGTATGAGATATAAAATTTTATTTAAATGCGTGTAAAAGACTTCGTTAAATCTACGACACTTATTTTAAATACCCTGTTCGTAATTTAGATAAACCGTGAGCTCCACATGTTGCTTGGAGTAATTGCAAAATATATTTAGAAGATAGGCAAACAAATTTTCAGAGAAAAAAACATTTCTTTCATATAATCTTTTATTGTTATCTCGGAATCCTTGAATATATGATAAAAAGTATTAAAAACTAGTATTTATGACAGAATTTACAACGTAGAAGGTACTTTCGCACAATTCGGGAAGATATAGATTTTTTCTCAATTGGCCAATGATTGTTCATTTTTTTCCTATTGTACAATATTGAGCCCTTAACTAATTCTGATCGAAGGGAAGAGCATGTTGGAGGTGCAGTTCAAAAAGGGCATAATTTTAGTTCCTTGGGAACTGATCTTAGCCCAAAACAGGCAGAACTCAATTTTAAGGATAAAGCGACGATATGGCCTAATAATTTTACAGATTTAGTACAAGAGGCTGGAAAGTAATTTTGTATGTTGAAACTTTGGTCTTAGAAACGTTGAGACGCAGAAGATTAGAATAACACCATGATTTAAGGGTTATTAGGTCATTAGATATGGTCCTATGGAGTGCCACGAGATCAGGGTTGTTCCAAGAGAAACTAGAATCGTTTGCAAATAGACTTGACACTGATATCTAGATAGGCGATGTCGTTTATAAAAAAAAGGAACAAAATAGGGCCTAGTACTGAGCCTTGGGGCACTCCACATTCTATTGTCTTGCAAGATGACATCGTTGTATCAACCCATACAAGCTGACTTCTGTTGGTAAGGCATAAATTAAACCATGCGAGAGGTGAAGCCTGAAACTATGGTATCGCAATTTGTTTTTTGGAATACATATTACGATTTATACAATCGAAAGCCTTGGAAAAATCACAGAAAGTTGTTGCAGTGGAGTGATAATTGTTTGGAGTAAACATTAGTAAATCCAAATTGATAGGTGTGCAATTGTAGTTAATTTATTGGCGTCTTAAAGAAATTTATATAACGCTGGAAAAATCTGAGAATTCATCTGCTTTATGATCAATATTTGCATAATAGTTTAATGACTTTCTTATAAAAATTAAAACAAGAAGGTTTTCAGAGTAAAATTAATTCTATTGATTATTCTGGCTCTGCAGATTCAAACACAAACAAATAAACAACGTTGTAAAGTGAAGAAGAGAATGTAAAACCTACTGCCGATGAAACATACGATACGTCTGAAAATATCGTTCAATAAAATGTTCTATACGATTATAATGTCGAGGCATCATTATCATTAAAATGAATTGCTTCTCATTTCGTTCGAATAACATCCCATCGATCATGCCATTGGTAAATTACTTCATAAAATTCCTGAAGTAACAAAGCATTTTAATGAATTATTCAAGAAAATTGAAGCTCCACGATTGGTAGCTTTCTAAAAAAATATAAACAATGCCTTCGGAAAACACATATACAATATATATTCATGAATTTATCCCAGATGATGTCAATATCTCAAAGTTCATCACACTTCATTAACAACGCACTCGAGCGGACGCTTCATAATCTAGAAAAAATATGTAAAGACCCTAAATTCGAAAGTATATAAAGCTCAAATTATATTGGTAACAAATCATAGATTATAAATTTCGATTTTTAACAATTTTAAACATAAAAACTCATAGATTTGACTATACGAGGTAAAATAAAGGAACTGAAAAACGATTAAGAAAATACTAAATGAAAAACCAACATGATACAATATCAAAAGAATGATGAAGTTCTTAAGATATATGAATAGCAATGTAATACGAGGGATGTCCATAAAATATGGTTCCCCAGGAGCTACAGACGCTAAGAACGCTGTTGACGTGATTTAGCGAAACTGGTATATATCATGACTCCCTTCCTCTGAGTTCTCACCCCGTTGAGCTATCTTGGTAACCGTGCAAAATGAAGCTTCCATTCGATTATCGCGCCAGGTATGAATTACTTTCTGTGATTGGTTTTTTTGTGTGAAAAAAACATTCCTCTGGTGGACACCAACTGTGTGGGAAAAAGTTTTCATCATATGCAGTGAATTTAAAGACAAACTTATATGTTTGGGTGGAATACTACGTCACACCTTCCTACAGCAGAGACTTGGTCCCCAGTGATTAACATCGCTTGCCTGAATTAAACAAACACTTGAGGGGACGTATTCCTTAACACCGTATACAAATATCTATCGATCTAAACTGCAATGAGTTGAAAACATGTTTTCATTGTGAAAATTGGGCACCTTATTATATGAACAAACCTCGTAGTATATAAAATGCACCTGATTTGCTCAAACTTTTGATGCTACAAGTCTTACCAGTAATCTTATTCTTTTGTTACAGATTTCGAGCAATATGAAATGAAGATAACGGATCAACCGGCCTTCACACTTGTGTTTAGGAATTAATTATTTTTATATATTTTTGTAAATTTTTATATATAGTAAACAATAAAATTTTTACGCAAGTATTTTTTTATTTATTTATAACTTTTTATACTCTTTTCTATGCCTGGTTGTTGTATATCTACTTGTTTCTTTCTTCAAAAGTATAACCATGTGAAACTTGTGGGTCTCTGAATATTCCAAGAGAAATAAATCAGCGTTGAGTTAGCGAGGACGCTACTGATCTCTTCAATTCCCGTACCTAATGGTTTCAACGAAAGTCCAGTGGACAAAAGAACTAGAGAGAGCTTATTGAATAGATGGCTGAAAACCACCACTAGGTCGTCATAGTACGTAAACCATGAATTGTTCTTTATCGGAATCAGGCGCAATGGCTAAATAGCTGAGGTCAGTCGTTCACATTAATTACTAATGTATTTTTTCGTTAGCTCTGCAGGTGCTACGTCAATACTGAAAAGGATGAATTTCGTGAAGGTCACTCAAAATCGGCTGTTGTGCCAGAAATATTGAGTCAAATATTTGGTTGTCAAAAAGATTTGCTCTCGTTGGATACCGTATAATTTGCCAATCGCTCAAAAAAACTCATGTCGATTGTTTGAAACTAAACAACAATCGACTGTATGGGTCTTTCAAGGCGAGCCAAATCAAATATGAAAATGGAACACCAGCATAACAGTTTAAACAGAAACGTTTTTGAACAGTCAAAACATCGAATTGACATGTTATCCGCCGTACATTACTTGTTTGATTTCTTCTTATTTCCGCAGATTAAAAATAAATTGCAAGATCAACGTTTTTCTACACTTGAAGAAGCGCTCAAGTTACATTTGGTTGAAATACAAAAGTATTTGATCTCAGAGGAGAATACTTTGAAAAACAATAAAGCCACATCCAATTATAAATATTTGTTATTATTTATCTCAAAACAAGTGAGCAACCCTCGTATTCCACTTCTGCTATTGTTAACGTCAATTGTGGACTACACGAGTAACTTTAGTAAATTTATACCATGGTGTTAGGTCTTTTTTGGTTTAGTCCTTTGTTCCTTCCTGTTTCCTTATTTTCCACTTTGGCACAGTTGAGGCCTGAGAATGTAATGCAGTGGCAAATAGTGAATTTTAAAGAGTGGCAATTGATGACAGAAGCATGAAAATTGGGATTTTAGGCAATGATGTCAAAAGAAAATTTTAGAGATCGAGAGCCCCTCAAAATTCGCCATAGGAGGGGCAGGGGGTCGATTATGAGGTACCATCCCCCCGTGAAAAGATGGAGTGAATAATTTTGACGTTCTAAGGTCGATTTTACATATTTTGACCCTTCTGAATATGAATATGTCATTACTTTCAAGATCCGACCTCGAGAAGTGCCTCATTTTCAAATTGAAAATTTCACCATTTTCCGATTTTTGTGAAAAATACGTCAAAATTGCGGTTTTTCTTCAATAGACCGAATACATTTTTCAGGATCGAATTTTCCATATGATATTCAAATAGTAGACGTATATATGAGCTCAATATGTTGAAGTGGGGGAAGTTGCCTAGTTTCGAGGATTTTTCATGTTTTTCGAATATTTTCTTCTCTGTACAAAATGTAAGGAATTTTGAAGCATTACAAATAGTAGATATGGTGACTAGACACCTCGAGCGATGAGCCTATTCGTTATTGAGCCTTTTACTACATTTGTTTACCATTTAAGGAGCCACAATTTTCGTATTATTTTCAGAGCATATTCGACGAATCTTCAGTATTGTGATCGATTTCAAAATTTTCATCATAATAACCTGTTCTTAAAACAATAATTCAGAAAATTGACCCCTGCGTCCATCCCCAAGTTTTAAAACTTCACACTTACATGCTTGAGACATTGCATTAGAATGAAATAAATTTCCTGAATATAAATAAGATATATGTAGGTAATATTTTTCTTGAAGAAGGATTGATGGGAGAAGAGGGGGCAGCTCCTAAACCTCATGATAAGCCTTATTTCTTCGGTATTTACACGAAAAATATTACTCGTACATTTGGAGCTGGGCTGCCAAGCATACCCTGAAGATGCTCGACTCAATACAGAAGATAGGAATGCGATTTATAGACAATCCAGAGTTGACCAGAAACTTGTGAAGACGGCTGGCACTGCAGAACAGGATTTGGTCATGTCTGGATATAAAATATCACCATAATTTGCTTGTTGGGTGTTGAGGTAGGAAGCAATATGTACTGGCATAGTCACGTGGCCGAATTATCTAAGGGAGCTTCGCAAAAGCTATTTGAAACTATTGTTGCTATTAGTTGTCAAATAATCGATTTTTTGTTCAATCTGGTTCCAAAATGTTATTAATAATCTTTATTTGATATTATGTGGCAGTAACAATGGTTAAATATAAAATAATCCCAGCAAATTGGAAACTTGCTCAAATTAAACTCATACCAGAAAAATAAAAAAAGATAGTTCACAACAACTACCGTCCAATTGCTTCAGTCCCAGCCATTGTCGAGGTCATGGAAAACTCATGGAAAAAGTCGTTAACCAGCAAATCTTGAGATACCTAGAGTCTGCTAACATCATCAGCGACCATTTTGTAAACCTACATCAACCAGGGATCTCCTGGCCTATGTTACCAACGTATGGATTGAAGGGATTGAAGCTGAAGAAATATGCAGAATCCAGAGCCAGACTTGATATATTGAAGGCATTTGACAGGATAAGGCATGCCAACCTTCGAAACAAGTTAGGATGGAACGGTTTGTCGTCCTTACTCATCGACTGCCTTAGTAACTTTCTCAAAAACCGATCCACCCAAGTCGCTATCGATAGAAATATCCTCAGATAACACCCAAATCCGTAGGTGGCAACAGATCAACACCATCAATATCGATCTTCAAAAAATTTTGGAATGGAATGGAAGCGATTTGATTGAGTTTAATGCAGCAAGACCCAGGCTGATGATTTTACAGAAAAGACTGGCGCTGCGGCTCAGGATTTGGTTTTGTTTGGATATGAAATATCACCATTACCGCTTGTTGGGTATTGATGTTGAGAGCAAGATGTTCTGGCATAGTCTCGTGGCCGAATTTGCTGAGGCAGCTTCACAAAAACTTGGAGCCAATTTAAAACTAAAAACTTATATTTCTCGCAACTTTTACAAGACCTAGATTCGTCAAAATTCGTACATCTGAAGCTAGACTCCCAAGCATACCCTGAAGATGCTCGACTCGATACAGAAGACACGTTTTTCCCGTACACCCCTACAAAAGTTCAAGATCATCAACATCGACGGGCATCTTCACATTCTACTTGGGGTTTACCCGATTGTTTTTTACGTAAAAAAAACATCTGGGGCTGCATTTAATATTTTGACCACCCTGTATGTATTCCATTTTGTGATACCGTTAAACTCGTTTTTGCATCTCTATTAGTTGCAAATTTAACCGAAAGGTGAAGATGAAGTTGACAAATAGTATATAAACTGAGCAATGAATTTTTCGAAAAAATTAAATAATATCTAATAGTAAAATTTTTATCTAATTAGCAACTACATTTGTTCATAATCGAATTAAGCTGAAACACACTGTTTATGACACGTAATCTAATAAATGTTGTGCAGAAATAAAAATAACCACTCAAATTCTTTCACTTTCTACAACCGATATATTCGGCCGAATATCAAAGTTTACCAATGTGTAACGTGAAAGTAACCTTGATAGTACGAAATAAAAAATACAAGAAACCATTTGTTTATTTACAATTTCAGTTTTTAAAAATAAAATTGGTCTTTTTGCCCAATCACGTTTTTTCCATCTCTTTCAAAAAGTCCACCACTCGTTATAAATTTTTAAAAGTGGGAGATTTTTCCCCTCTTAATCGACTTTGATTAACGTTACCGCTACAGTTTTCTACAATAACAAAACTAGTAGGAAACTGTAATTCTATTTACAGCACGGCGAGTAGTACCTATTCCACCGACAAATAGATGGCGTTAGAGTTAAAATAATAAATATAAATTAAGAATACAGTTTATTTTGAAAGAAATTATATATATATATATAATTTTAGTATTGAAATAATGTAATATAAAATGACTTTACTGTACTGTAAGTTTTTTCAAGAGTTTAAATATTGTAACTATATTTCGTGTTGATTTAACACTCGGGAAGTAGTTTATTGAAATGATATATTATACCTTGGTTCGCTCATCCATTAAATCAATGTAAATTTGAAGCGACCACATAACGAGCGTTCAATTTAAGAAAATTACAACCAGTTTCGCAATCCAAACGCAAACGCTATGCGGACCTTTCCAACTATTAGAGAGAAACTCATCCGCGAGAATAGCGAAATGTAGTCTCGTAATGCCAAAGGGCCAAGAGTAGATTACGCAGATAAAGAACACAACGGTTGAGTGCATCTCACAACCATTCCGGGTTATATTCTTGTTCAGTAACGACATTGTTGAGGTTTTCAGTTGTGGAACATTGTTCACCATATACCCAAATATTACCAACGTATTTTTGCTTATATTAAATTTCTGGCTATGTTGAAGATATCCAATAAAATATACACATTAGAGCGGTCGATTTGCATTTGCAATTATAAGTCAAAAATATATTTAGTGGAATATTTCAGTTTGGAAAAACGAACAAATACCAGACGGATGGAATAGTGAAGCCATATGGCCCATATTCAAAAAAGGAAATCCAAAAATGTGTGCTTATTTCAGACCTGTTAACTAAAAACTAAAAACGGTCTACAAGATTTTTACTTCTATCGATAATATAAGATTAAAAAAAAGTATACGGAATCGCATCTTGGAAAATGTCATTATAGATGTGGGCTCGGGAGATTAACAATGTTCATATTTCAAATCAAATTATACAAAAATTTCACTAACAAGATATGAATTCTATTTATAGCCTGAAAAAAGACGTACTACTAAAAGATATGTCAAAATTACACGTTCTAAAAACATTATTAAAGCTCACAATGATGCCTGAATGTAAATCACATGTAATCACGAGAGATGAAAAAACTCAAAAATTTGATATAAATCGAGGAGTCAAACAGGTGGACGGACTATCAATGCACATATCACAATTACGGACATATTAGTACAATTTTTACTTAAAACGTCTAAATATCGGCATAAGCAGATGATTTGGCGATAACAACAAGTGTAAAGAGCCCAAAGGAAGATCGAAAGAGAGGCAGTAAAAGGAAGGAATGTATTGATATCTAGTTAGCCTAGACCAGTTCCATGCATAAACAAAATATTGCGTTACCATAGCAACGGACAATAACTTATTAAAAGTGTTGGTATAAAGTTTAACGTCAAAAAAATTAACCAGAGTTACGCAATAAATTAAAAGAAAAAAGATATCAACCACCTGTTTTTAAGAGAATTAAGAGGTAAGCAGATTTACGAAGATATGCGACCGTGAAAAATTGGACTGCAACCTTCAAAAGAGGTAAATTTTCCAATGAAGATGATGACCGATCGGGAAGGCCAGTTTCTGTGTCAGTCTCCGAAAATATCGATGCAGTTCATGACATGATTTTATCATTTTATGATTTTTAAATGTTTGAATGTTGACCAAAAGCGTGCAATGGTAGAAGCATCGCGTTCGATCTGTGCTCGATTTGAAAACGATGTAGACTTCTTAAACCGAATTGTTACTATGGATGAGACTTGGGTACATTTCTACGATCCAGACACAAAGCAACAATCGATGGAATGGCTACACTCTGGTTCTCTGAGAAGGTTGCCATGGAGTAATCATTATTTTATTTTGTAGATAAGGGTAGAACAATAACTGGAGATTACTATTCGACATTACTGACCACTCTACGGGAAAAAATTAAGAAAAAAAGACGCGGGAAACTATCCAAAGGTGGTTTGTTTTTGCAGGACAACGTCCCTGCACACAAATCTCATGTTGCCAATCAAAAAATTTGTGACTTAGGTTTTGAATTACTAGAACACCCCCCTTATTCACCAGATTTGGCTACGTTCGACTATCATCTCTTTCCTTAACTGGAAAAAAGTTTAAAAGGTCGTAAATTTTCCTCCTCCAACGAGGAGGTAATAAATGCTGTGGAGGTCTGGTTTGGAGAGCAAGAAAAAACATTTTTTTGACAGGTCTAGAGACGTTGCAGATTCGCTGTAATAAATGTTTCCAATGAAGAGAAGAATATGTCGAGTAATAAAATATTTTGACATCGAATTTTTCAATAAATTTTCGTATATTAATTAGCCAAAGCAGTTCGACAAAAGTTTGAATCCCTCTTTCAGATCGACACGCTACCATCTACAAGGCCTAGATTCGTCCATCTTTGTAGTTTCGCTCACACATTAGGAACTCGGCCTCCAAGTATACCCCGAGGATGCTCGACTCAACACAGAAGAGAGGAATGCGATGTATAGACGATCCAGAGTTGACCAGTAACTTGGACAGCTTAGATCATAGAAGAAAAGTCGCTGATCTGATTCTGTTTTACCTATACTACCACAGCAGATGCTCTTCCGAGCTATCCAGCATGATCCCCCCTCTAGGAGCAGTATTTGCAAGATTTACTCGAGAGACAAGCGCCCAGAACGTCACGCCTTTCTTTGGAGAAGTGCAAGCCTGTGGAACCTATAGAAGTTCAAGATCAATATCTTCATAAAAAGGCACCACTCGAACTAATCGAATGTTATTGGTGTTAGGTTTTTGTGAAGAAAACTGTAGAAAAACTGTAGAGAAAACTTTTTGTTGAAATTTGCGAAATGGAACCATTTAGAATCATATTAGCACTAGAACACTAAAAATCATCTGTATACCGAATTATTAGACGTAATTCACTCCATTCATATCATGTTCAAAAAGTGCAAGATTCAAGAGCAAGAGATTTATTTTACGTCGAGATGAACACTTTCGAAAGGAAAATCTTTTTACTAATGGAAGGCTTGGAGTTTCTTAAAAAAATTCTTACGGATGGTACACTACCTAATTTTAGTGTTAGTGACTTCTTAAACTGCTAGAAATTTTCCACTCATTAACAAAAAATATAATCATTTAATTAATAGAACTGATTTGCAAATTAACAAATTTTATATATAAATTCGTACCAAAGTTTTGACTTTTTTGTAACTTTGTACCAGATAGTCTTTAATGGACTCACAAATGGTACAAAATTTTGAATAGAAGTTGAAGTGCTGCCAACTGCACGAAGAAAAAGCAATGAGATTAAAACAAGTTCAAAGTTATGTATATCTTGGGGTGGTTATCAATGACGATGGTGTTGAGGGAGAAGATCTGGGAGCGAGGATGAAGAGGTGAAGTAAACAGTTGGGAGCGCTGTAAAAAATAATAAGATTCCAAAAATCCCCTAAAAGGCGAAGCTATATATGTACAAAACAATAATAAAACCAACAGTGAGCTACGGAGACGAAACGTGAATTCTCATCAAACCAGGAGAGGATGAGGAGTTAGATATATGGGAAAAGAAAAGTAGAGAAGTAGTACTAAGCAAAATAATAAGATCCAAAAGAATAGAAAGGCTGGGTTATATAAAGATAATGCCAGATTTTAGAGCAACAAAAAAAACGATAAGGAGGAACAAGAAAAAAAGGAAGACCAAGGAAAAGATGGTACGTAGAGGTGATGGAAGATCTAAGAAAAAGAGGAATTTAGGACTGGAAAACGAAAACAAAAAAAGGAAAGAGTGGAAGGGGAATCACTTCCGTGTTATAGGCCTGCGTGTTAAATGGTTCCCAATCGTTAGGCATATCAAAGATAACAGCTAGGACTTATCTACGAAAAATGGGGATGCTTGTAGTCCTTAATTGATTTCCAGGTTGTTGATGTTTGTAATGTATTGATGGAGTGGGTCGTTGATTGGCTCTAAACTCCAGCGTGACAGCTGTGGAAAAACGAATATAAGGAATAGTGTCAACATAAATTTACCAAATCTAAACCAGATCTAAACCAAATTTATTTCTTTTGTAGCATCTAGATACTCAGCTTTTTCCATTCTCACTTATAAGATTATCTCAAACTAAGTGTCAAAAATGATCAAAATTTAAGTGAGAATCTGTCAATATATTTCCTAACTTATAAGGACTGATATGTTCAGATTAGGGTCGGAAACTTTTCCAACAACCCTAGTATACAACGTAATTAATAACTGCTATAAAAATCATTCATTTTTTATTTCACTTCGTATAATATTCTCAATTATAAGTAGAAAATAGCTTCAATACACCATATTTTGATCTTTTTCACTCGCTTCCTAAATTTTGTCATCAAGTACATCGAATATCGAATATAAAAAAATCGTTTTATTGCGCGAAATCCAAAATAAATATTTGTAATTCCCCCTCAAACATAACTTTGAAAAAATTGAGAATTTACGTACCGAAAATTCAATTCTATTCCGACAATTTTTCAATATCAATGCATCGTCTCTACGGTCCCGTTGATTTCCCACGGGACGCCTCGCATCCCGGTCTGGAGCAACTGACCGAACCTGTCACCTATAACCCGGCCCGCGTTTGTTGTAAAATGACCTTTGACTATCGGCCGTTCTTTTCTCGAAGATATTACAATAACATAAGGGATATTTGCTTTTGAGAGTTTTTAGAACCAGATCGGGTTACGGGATATACAGGTGAGTAGATTCTTCAGAGATGATCGTCAAGATTTTAGTTTTTATCTTACGACCGGCACGGAATGTCTCTAAACATACGTAAATCCAATCTTACTGTTTTTTTGTGAAGTGCAACGAATATTTCGTTCTGTTATTTGGTTTGAGTGTAACTTCAGAAACAAAAACTTATAGTACGTCGAGTTTACTGAAAAAATCGTGTGGGAAACTATACAGACAAGAAATAGAACATTTATTGATGATGGACGTAGAATAGCTACAAGTTCTTTTAGCTCACAAAATGAGTAACGCATCATAACATTCCGCATGGCATATTCTGTGATTCTACTCTCCACGTTTTGAGATACTTCCAGTCATCACCAGTTTGTAAGTGCTTTAAACAACCATCTCATCTAACTGTATATATATGATAACAAACCTTCATAGCCTAAGCTATATATATATATATATATATATATATATATATATATATATATATATATATTCAGGATTCAAATAAATGTTGAATCAAGGTTTTGTCTTATGTCTTCTGACTAAATCTGACTTATAACTTGTTTTAAGATTTGTTATTTGACTATACCAAAATCTATATATATACCGTGGTAGTATCGTTGGAACAGAGTAAGTTCATCGACCTTTCTTCTATGTTTTACGCTGTCGAAGTTTCTGGTCAACAATGATACAATAGTTCGAATTTATCTTATAACGACCCTATTTTTGTTATGGAACTGAACGATACCTAAATTTTAGTTGACATTTTTAATGCTAAGTAGAATATTGAACATTTATTGAAGTTGAATTTCTTCCAACTAATAATGTTTCATAAAAATGAACTTTTTCAAATCTGTGCTATTGTCGATAAACCGAAAATATTAAACATCGTTAAGCGGTTGATTTTTTGCTAAAACATTTCTGAACTGGGTGATCATTAAATTAGTTTTATTATCGAATGATATCTCGGTTGATGGGATTCAGTTAGATATTCACATGAAAGTCGTAAGAACATGTCGTTTCAGTAAAGCTTATCGCTCTCTCTAATACTCATTGTATATACATTTGAGTCGTAAAAGTGAATGCTACATCGTCGAAATAACTCAAATTTACTCAGATGTTTTGTCGCTTTTGTTTGGGATTATTCGATTCGGACTTACATTGTAATTGACCTAAAAACATTACTGAATTAGTATGAAAAGAATAATCAATCAAAAAATCATAAAAATATTTTTCTATAACTCAAATTAACACTTGAACCATTGGTTACCGAAATTTTTTGTTTCATAAACAACTTACTACCAATTTCCAAATCTATTCATGGAAACTTACGTTGTGGCTGAGTTTCAATTTTAGAAAAAAATGGCAGAATTGATTGCTTACTAGGGTTAATTAATTCATAAAATCAACTAAACAAATTTTCAATTAAATTTTAATTGATTAAGCTGAAATTACACTCTTTGTTTTTATTAAATTGTGGCTACCCTCTTGCAATTGTAATTTGATTAAATTTGTCAAATACGCAATGCCTACTATAAAATTGATCTTTACTTTCCAGAAACTCTAAAACTGAGTCAAAAAGTAAAAAAAATCTTAATGTTTCTTAAATTGTTAACTGCATTAATTATTGAATATACTGTTGAAACTACCACTACACCAATACTCACAATTACACTGTCTAACGCGATTTCGATATCCAAGTCATCGTCTTCAGAGACTGAAGGTAAACAGTGAAAAATATCCAGAAATTCCAGCTTAACCCGCATTAATCACAAATTGAAGCGATTGGTGCAATCTATCTCTCAAATTTTTGATGTTGTCTGTGGATAACACTTCAAGTCGTATTAATTTGCACGTCTGGATAAGCGTTGGGGACGGGATGGCAATGGCAAGAAGTCAATCCAACCAATTTTAGCTCTTCACTACTCCAAATTTTTCTTACTTTAACGTAGACCCCCATCGAGTCTCCCGTGGACCCTTTGACCACTTTGATGAACCAAAAAATCAATTGTGTCCTTGTTCTTTACTGTGACAAAGAAGATGCTCAGATACCTACCTATTAATCAAATGATAGGGGTGCAGAAGCTCCGAATCATTAGCTTCCTCGGTCATGCGATTGTAATCCTTTGGATTGAACATAAATAGAGGTAAATTCACGTCAAGAATTGGTAAAAAGAACTCAACATCACCTTAATGACCTCATAGATGATTCCCAAATGTTTAGAAAATTAATGGATTCCTTAATAGACTTGTGTATTCCAAAAAATTCACTCAAATCGAAATGTATTCAATATTTTCGGCTTTTATTTTGATTTTCCTGTTGTGATTTTTAGTTACATACACTAGCATCGGTTCCAAAACATTTTAGTATAAAATATAATTACAGTGCTCCCAGTAGTTTCGGAAAAACTATAAATTTGTATAGATTTTTTTGCTTAAATGTCCTCTATCTTAATTACGAAAAGTGAACCTCAATTATTTTTCAATTCTCTACCTACCACCCTTCTTTTAAATACCATTCATAATAATGAATTTTATTTTATAATGTCTCGTATATTATTTTTACTTAAATAATTTGATAGTTGTGTTTGTGTCTCAACAGTCGATGATATAATTTGTAGAATCGTAGATTAGGTCTAAGCCGTTGTTTCATATAAAGAGGGTAAATATCTGAAGGATTTGAATTAAGTAAATTGGAATAGTGTAAAACTAAGCTGTGAATATATATACCTCCAGTTGTCCTAAGTAAATAGGACCATAGTTTCGAATTTCTCTAGAGAATATTTCCAATTCGGTTAGAAAATACTCCCCGGGGGGAGGACGAAGGTTTCAGTAAAAAATTATTTTGTAGAATCCATAATTCTGAATTTTTTTTCAATAGACTTTGTAATCGTTATGTCGATTGGAAATGGGAGATATTCAGGTTTTCATGTAGCTCACACTCTATATTTTTTCGTTTTTGATGGGCTCTATGCAAAAATATTTAATTTAGTAAAAATAACGATATTTAGTAGCTCTCACAATTAGATTCTCTTCCATCCCTTCATCTAATCCTAGCATAACAGCATTCATTTGTAAATGGAAATACTCGCCTCCTCCCCTCTCACACCACCCTACCTTCCATTAAACTTTTTGCGATTGCTCCTATTTAATGTCTTGCCATTGTAGGGGCATAATCACCGACGCCTTAAAGTTCATCAGACCCTTACTTCAGTAAGCAAAACAAAGAGATCGTATAGAATGTAGTCCAGTGACCACGCGTTTAGGTCAAACGAAAGGAGCGTTAAACTACATTCTCCAAAATTATTAATATTTTTCAATATGTCCTTGTGAAACAAATTCTGAAAATAGTTCGGAAATACTTCATTTCACGTTTCAATAAATTATTATTATTATTATTAGTTTATTGAGGATATGGTCATAGACGTAGAAGTCAACAAGAAACGTGTAATATCTTTAATAATGTATATCCTAACCGAAATCCCATAACAAGATCTACTGTCAGTAAAGGGCGCAGGAAAACTGCATCAACTGAAAACAAATTTTTAGATGTTTGTGTCCTGTTAGAAGACGATCCACACTCAAGTACTAGACATTTATCCAGGGAACTTGATATTTCGCAAACATCAGTAATGAAAATTTTAGTGATCCATACAAAGTAACGTTGATTCAAGAGTTTTCAGATAACGATTTTGATAGACGTGAAGAGTTTGCAGAACAAATGATTGAAAAATGTTACAATCAAAACAATCCAATTTTTTAAGTAATGTTTTGCGACGATGCCATTTTTTGTATTAGTGGAAACCTAAATCGGCATAATTGTAGATGCTGGTCACGTCAGTTGACTCGGATATTTCCAAATCCAAGCAAGTATTTTGTATTACATTTAAAAAAAACTTCATTATTACAAATTTTCAGACAAAAAAATATCTCAAATATCAATATTTGGCTACAACAAAATGGTGCCCCCCTCCCTGTGCGTGCGTATGTGTTTTCTAGAAGATGGTTTTACCGAATGGCCCCCGCGATCACCCAACTTGAATTCTTTACACTATTTCCTGTGGGGTCACTTAAAAAACATCGTTTATAAATCAAAGCCTGTCAATATTTAGGAATTAAAAGATTGGATTACCACAGAGATAATTTTGGAACCCTTGGTGATAATCATACTGAACACTACACTCACAATTACACCGTCTGACGCGCGTTTCGATAACCAAGCTTATCGTCTTAAGAGACTGAAAATAAACTCAGTTAAACCTCGTGTGCTTTCTAAAGATGTGGATCCAATTTTTGGTGTTAAATCAATTAAAATTATAACTTCTAGGACCACTAACTGTGGCATGTCTTCCGTAGAACCTGCATGCCCTGTACAATATTAAATTTTGTTTAATTTATGGATCTAGTCTTAGGGTTAAAGCTGACGAAGAGATACCACGATAATCAAACTTTATATATTTATAAGCGTTTTCGTAGTGGGATTGTAGCAAGTGTACTGACTCTAATATATTTACGGGCTTCCGAATAATCACGTATTAATCGTCTGGGATTAAATATATTTGAAGTATTCGAATTTTCCATCTAATCCACCTGCTTCTATTTTTAATAAAACGATACTGAAATTTTTCGAATATCTATGAACCCTTACACTTGGAGAGTATCTCCCCACCTATGAAAAATAAAGACGTGGCGAAGGTTACCTCTGCGGTAGAGCACGATGTACAATTTAAGCAAACGACCCCTGATAAGGGAAACGTGTGTAAACTATAGCTAATCTAACTCAATAAACTTTATAGTGGCAGGAATGGCGACCGAGATAACGGCGAGGTCGGTAATCCAGGTTACTAACTTGCCTCTAACGGCATCTATGACTAGTATGATTACTCAGGCACAGTCTAAAATAACGACTGTTGGCGACAATGGCCGGAGGACGTTTTCTCGTATCGTAAAATCCTTTTCATAACAAAATTTCAGTATACACGAAAAATATAAACTTAACAGACAATTTTTCGAACATCTTCCTTTGAGCTCAAGCTGCTGGTTTCCAGAGTACTTTTCTGTCAATTGTCATTTCATGTCACTTTCATCCATGTCAATCGAACATCAGCTTTTATAATACTTATAAGTCTTTCTCAAAAAATCTCTTCGATCTTTTTTTCCTTGTTGTTTTTAATGGAATCCCTTGGTGGAAAAACATTTTCGACAACTGACAGTTAAATAAAAGTTTTAGTATTATGTACGATATATCCCTAAAATTATTTGTTTGGTCCAATTTAAGAAATAAAACAATTTACGTAATAATCATCCTTAGTAACAAGTTTTTATAAATCTTTTTGATATAATATCAGCATTGCGAATCGAGGTATAATTCGAGATAATAGTAGCTGTATCTGAGGGGGTACTGGGCGTTTAATTGTTCCTGAGTAAAGGGGTGAAAGCAAGGGTGGGAAATAATCCACGAATACATTTGCATACATTTAATTACTTCTGTAATGGACACGATTTCTCCCTCGTGCTCGAACTATAAGATCTCTTATTTTCGCACTATGTCGGCCATCTTAGAATTCAATCGATATTATAGTGGTTGGTTTTAGGAGAGGGGTGATATTGTAAACTATACAGAATTATATTTCGAAATCGTCTTGATTCAAAAACTGTAATACTATACATCAAATGCCTTGTTCTGGTTGGGACGCTCTCTAAATAGGGCATACATCTCAGTATTCAGAAAATATACTGAAATATCATCGATACGTTAGAAAAAAAAATTGAATTCACAAACGACGCATCAAAAAAAACATAAATTCAATTATAGATATTCAAAACGAAAAAGAGAATTTCTAAAATGGTTCACATTCATGAGAAAAAAAAGGTATATATGATAAAAAGATCTAAATAATTTAAGTAAAATTTATAGCTCTATTTTGTAAATTCTAATAACACTATAAATAATTTAATTGGTTACTGATATGTATTTGAGATGAAAGACTAAGGAAAAATAATTTTTTCTTATCAAAACAGATTTCGATTTTGATATTCAAGATGAAGATATTGATTAATATAAATAAGTGAATTGGTCAGTGTCAAATCATATTTTCATAAAGACTGAAAGTAGTCGAAAAGTCAAAGTTTGTTCTGTCTAATTTTATAACAGAAGAGACCTGAAATCAAGACGATTTAGAAATATAATCATATATAAAAGGTCTAAGAAATAAGAAATTGAAGAAATCGGTTAAGGTCTCATCTGATTTAAAATTTGCCTGTTGCGGTATGTGTAATGTATAATTTTGAAATGTGGCGGGCAAATTTGTTTGTCTGGTAGTGTATATACTGGAACGAAATCTTTACCAACTAGTTTATAAACGTTATTATTGTGGGACTGTGGCAATCAAACATCAAAATGTACTCTTTCTTAACATGTATGAGCTTTCGAATACCTACGTATTCATCATCAGGAATTGAAATTATAGTCCAAATATAACATTTTTTTCTTCGTACGAGGATATTAGAAATTTAAATATTACTTACAATAAATAATCGAGAATTGCGGTGCAATACATTTTTCATAAAAACAATTTTTTCAAAATGATTATGAGACATTTATATGAAACTTATTGATTTTAGTTGTTTTTTTTTTCCAAAATTTTAATCTATCCAAATGTTAGTTAAGATTGTGACGAATGATGTTGAATTTTGAAAAGTTATTTCGTTACGAATGTCGTTGAACATTTATGTAATTTGTTGTTTCATTGGACGCAATGTTAGTTTCGATGGCTTCTATAAAATTGTATCGGAGAAAATCGGAGTAACGAGAAAATTACGCTGCATAAGATCTAAGAACTTGGTTGTATTGAGCTCCTGCTACATACATCATTTAGTCCAGACCTTGCACCGTTAGATCCATAGTGGAATTCTTGAATGAGAAAAAATCTGAATCCAAAGGAGCAAAGAATGGTTTTACCACGGTTTCAAAGAGTTTCTGAACGTCTGGTATTAAAGTTTTCTCTTAGTATGATTATTTAATAAAAAAAAAATGAACATTGGACATGAATATTTGCGAAAAAAACTACCGTGTGTTCACTTTTTGTATAATTTCATCCTCCTAATTATATCTTTAATCTATTTAAAACATCTTATCATCAAAATTCCATTAATTAAATTTTCTCACTTTAGAAATTCAATCTCGACAAACCAACACTGATGCAACAAGCAGAACGATAAACAGACAAAAATAACGAAAAAACAAACTGGTCGTACGAAGCGAAGAATTATAGCAGAAAGAGGAAGAGATAGGAGTGAACTGGTGATTGAATTAAAAGTTTGGTGTACGACTTTGAATGCTCAAATCAACAGTAAATTAAGGGGCGTTTCATAATTTGATAACACCGATGAAAAGTTGTTGCCTAATATTGTAAATTGAAACAGCGATTTCATTAGTTCCGCATGTGGAAAAGTAATTTAATATAAATTTAATAATCAGCAAGGAATTGAAGTTACTTTTATCGTTTTTCCTTCGTTTTATATCGTTGCTTTTTATAATAATTCACTCGAAATTCCAATAAAAACAGATCATATTCTCTCTTGTTTTTTTCTCTGTTCCTGACTCGATATAAAACAATCAAAATCCATTTCTGAATTCACGGTATCGTCCCGTCAAATACTAAACAAAATTTCAAATATGATATAAGATTGCTTATCATATGTAATGGTAATATAAAGAGGGTTTTTTGAGAAGTTTCTAACCGCAAACTGAATATGAATTGGGTATACATTTACACAAAAATTTCAGCCATTTTGGACGCTTAGTTTCTGTTTTACAATCTTATAAGTGAGTCGTTTTAAAAAGGAAAAGAATTGAGTATTGGAAATTGATTTTTGAAAAGCAGTAAGTCTACGCAAATGAAAGAGGAATTAAGACAGTTAAATTCAAGCCGTATCAGTTTGACCAACGCTAGAGATAGGCAAAAAATTTCACTAACAAGTACTGAACGATAGTAGGATTAAGGCTAGAAAAAACTGAAGAATCATCCACGCCTTGGTTGCCGTATTTTCTCAATTTTGACTAAAAGCCCGTTCGAACTTACATTTCCAGAGTCTCATTGACGCAATTCAATCAAAATTAATCTGTTTTTTAATTTAATTTTGGCAATAACGGTGTCATCGGCCCGAAAAGTGATAGCAACCGTTTTTGAGGATAGTCATGGGATTATGCTCATCGACTTTCTAACAAGAAAGTATTAAGCAAAAGTAACCGCATTTTGAAAAAAAGTAAGACAACAACCAACTATATTCACCAGATTTTCCCCCCGCGCCATCTCTTAACTTAAATTTCCACTTGAAGAAGAAGAATTTTCCTTATTGTATACGTAAACGCCTACTTTAAGAAGAAAGCTTACTCGGAAGGTTTAAACAATAGAAGTTGTAATGGAAAATATGTCTTGTTTCTGTTAAAACTATTGCGCAAAAGGATATTAAACAAATCGGTTCATTTGTCTCCTCGGAGAAGGCTGCGTTGGTTATCTTAGCTTTGGCAGTTAGTTATATGTTATGTTATAATTGATAAAAAGATTGGTTTTTATAAAAGATTTGATTATTCTTGTGTCGAATTCTAGAAGTTTTTATTATAATCAGACAACCAGAATTCTCATCTCACCATTCATTGAACGAAAAAGAAGCGCTGTAGACTTGGAATCCAGTGATGATGAGGAGATGTTGGCTTGCCGTGGGAAAAGTGTAGAAAATATAATCGGTAGGCTAATGAAACATACGTAAGATTCATATTTTTTCACCAAATATGTGGCTTTGAAGTTGATTAAGTTGAAATTTCCAAAACTGTAGGTGATATCGTACAAAACACTCTATTAGATTGTTTGACTGGCGCTTCGATTATCTCCAGAGACCGTTGATGTAGTGGTGATTTACCCAAAACCCTAAGAGGGGCTTGTTGTTAAAGTTGACCACTTTAGCTTCAAAATAATTTCTTAATGAGAAATTTTGTTTCTAAATTGAACTATGTTTTAAGCAAATGTATAAAATACTATATTAAAACACAAATATCAGAGGATTTTTCATTCCAACAAGAGTTCCACAACGATTACTGGAACAGCCTTTCTTACGAATGTTTCATACATTAACAACATTACGTAGATGGTTGGTTGGCAGTACTGTTTTATGTTTGATAGTTGACTTTGGAAATATTATTTGAATTCAAAAAATTGCTTAAGTTATGAAATAAAACTAATCCTGTAAGCAGAATTTCGTGTGAATAACTCCAATTTACATCACCAGAACTGTATTACAATGCTTCTTTAGAAAATGACACATGATAATTTCAATATATCAAACTATGCATTCATTTTAAGCTTAGGTCCTTCTATAACTTTGTAAAACTCTTAAAATTGAGATAACCTCACACATTACCAAACGATGCATTGTCCAGTCAGCTGTCAAAATGGAGCTGTTATTCAGGGACCCACTAAAGAAAATTACCAAAAACTGTTTTTCTAATACCTAAACAATAAAATTATATTTTCTTAATTTGTTCCACCAGCTTAAAAAGTATTGTTGTAGATCATTTGTGATCTATACTAGCTTATACAACACTATATTCTGGTTTTACTAATTTCCATAAAGTACGTTATAGAAAACCCGTTACAGAGTGATTTTTTTCTGTCGATCAAACTATAAACTAGTTGCATGAGAAAATCTCAAGATGCAGCATCCAAATCGAAAACATCACACACTGACTGGACAGGTTCTTCTCTACACGGGTCAAACGAAAGGTCAGTGTTTGGTCATTTCTTATTTATTCATTTCAAAGTTTCTTAACGCTCCGCAAGGGAAAGGGTGCATATTAATTAGACGTGCACGTCTCTGTGGGACTTGCATGTGAATTGCACTCTGGGGAAACTTGAATATTTTGGTTAAAGTTTTGAATGGTCTGAATTAAAATTTGTGTATTATATTAGAATCGAATTTATTCATGTTTAGTGGTATTCCTAACTAACTTAATTATAAAGATGACACTAGGCAAAATATTTTTTCGAAAATTCTAAATCTAAAATCGTATTTTCGTGGAAATTGTCGGCAATAGATACTTGAAATTAGAGTAAAAAAATTTTTCATCTTTTATTGGCACATTGGTACTTATATAACAAAATCTTATGGTACAGCTATGTAATCTTTAATAGAAAGGGCTTTTGACCAGTTCAAACTTTTTTATATTTTTCTTATGTTCATAAAATATCAATAAAAGACCGAAAACTTGCATAGCTCAGGTAGATTTCTAACGTAAGCTGGGTAATTAGGAAATATGACACTAATAATCAGAATACACTGAGTTTCTGTAATGGAAAAAATATATTTTCATTATTAAAAAGTCTTAATAGTATATATTATTTACAAACCGTCACCTGCAATAGAAGAAACGACACTTAATGTTCATTGACATCTACGTTGATTTAGTGTCATATCATCATTCTGTTCCATCCATAGAACTCAAAATTGAGTTCCGTTGTTTGACTATGCATGTATTGTCTACTCTGCAAAGTGCGGTAATTATTAAAGAAAATATATTTTCTTTATATCAATACAAAATGATTACTAATTACATTACTTGTTATTATTTTCTAAGTCTTCAGTTGTTAATGATGTGAATGAGATTCGATTCTGACTTTTTGTGTCCCATGTTTTTTTTCGTGGATTTTACATCTAGTATTTGATTCATTTCTCCTTTCAGACCGTTGGAGAAATTTGGATAGAACCTTATTAACTTTTTCAGTCTGTTTAATAAGATCGGCTGCTTTTTGTGTTTTTGACATTAGAATCCATGCATGCCTTGTCAAATGGTCTATTAGCAAATGAAGATATTTTTTTCCTAGATCGTGAACCACAAAAACCTCCCACAGTGTCTATTGATATGATATCAAAAAGTATTATGTCTTAGTCCAAATGGGACATTAAACCATATTTTTACTGTCCTCTTGTTTTATTTTTTATGCAAGTTGTAAAATGTCTACATATTTTCTCTAAATTCTTCATTAAGTTCTTTGCAGTATACGAAGATGGTCCCAGAAGTATCTGGCCTAACCTAGAGATGGAGGTAGTCACTAGTAAAATACCACTATATCAGAAAGTATATAATCTATACAGCATATGTTTTAAGTTTGAAGACACCACGTTGTTTAGTATTTAAAAAGCTTTAGCACTACCAACATAAAAGTTGAACTAGATTCTGCTCTGGGAGACACTGCTCAGTAAAATATTGGGTAGCAGAGTTTAAACGAGGACGTACGACCTACGAAGACTAGCACCGCAGTGGTCGACCAAATGAGCTGAAGACTTCAGAAATATTGAAGAAGCTTCAGAAAGTGGTAATGAATGATCGTTTGCTGAAAGTGCAAAAACAACATGGTGAAGATGTTTCCATCGGGTGTTTGTCAATGTTTCACATAAATTAAGAAAGCCGAATTTTCACGAAGTTTTATGACTATTGATGGAACGTGGGTCACATTCGAAACAAAATAATGGCCTGAAAAGGAGGAAACGGCTCCAAAGAAGGTAAAAACCGTTCCATCTGCAGGCAAAGTTATAGCATCAGGTTTTAGGGACACACGTGGAATAATATTCCTTGAATATTTTGAAAAAAGGAAAAACTATCAACGGCGAGTATTAGACATCGTTTGAGCGAAGAATCAAGCATTTGGCTAAGAAGAAAATGTTGTTTCATCAAGACAATGTACGAGCTCACACGTCCGTTAAGCCAAAATTGAAGAATTAAAGTATAAATTGCTACCTCATGCACCTTATTCGCCAGATTTTGCCCCCTCGGATTATTTCCTGTTGCCAGACTTGAAAAAATGCTTCAGTGGTAAAAGATTTTCTAACAATTTAGAGGTGATGTCTCCATTTATTGAAAGGAAAAGTGTTTGAAGCTAAAAGGAGATTACGTTGAAAAATAAATGAATTTTCCAAAATTTCTGTGTTTTCTTTGTTGGGCCTATCCTCGTACTATGGGTGCGTCCGCTGAATAGCCTATATGGCAAAGGTTTTCATCATGGATATCTTTCAAAAATTTGATGCTAAATTCTTCCGATAGTATTATTTTTTCTATTTTGTTCTTTTTTTTTATAAAAAATATGTTTTTTTGGTCATTCGTTTGTATTTTTTCTAAACTCAATCTTTTCTTCACCTTCTAGATTATCTTCCAATTATGTTATAATATTTAGTTCATAGACTGAAGGTAAACCTTTACCTTCTGTCTCTGAAGACGATAACTTGGTTATCGAAACGCGCGTCAAATAGTGTAATTGTGAGTGTTGGTGTTAACACTGCGCTCAGTATTCATTCTTTCGATGTTGCTAACCATAAAAATATATTTTAAATATGTGCAATTCTTGAAAAAGCATATTTTCCCCCATCTGTTGGTTTCCATATTCGTGAGAAAACTTTCGTCGCTAGTTACACAATATACTAATCAAATAACTCATTTTGGTATAGCCTACCAACTAATTAAATAATCGAAATAAATATCGGTAGCACCTGGAGATTTGTTAGTTCTAATCCCTATTAACATCGTAACCCGATCATACTTCATCAAGAGGCTCTCGAATGAGTAAATAGTTGACTAAAATATCTTATTACACTTGAGAAACTCCCGTTTTCTGTTACATCCAATTGAAGTATTTTTAGAAAATATTATTTTGATAGTGGTGAGAATTTTATTTACAATACTATGTTAGTTTATCAGTTAAAACATTCATAGTATTTTAATAAAGGTGTGTGGACAAAAAATCCGAACATTTTTAGATAGCTTAACAAGTAAAGTAGGCGTTGACTGAGAATGTCAGTTGTCAAAAATCCCGAGTATAAGCGAACAACGTCAAGAATCGTTTACGGTGAATCACTTTGAAAGAACGGCGTCATCCACAGAAACATCTGAAATATCTGTTAGAATCAGGCAGAATAGAAAATAAATGCTAAAAAAGAAGAAGAGAGTAGCTTTGGTTGACGCAGTACATGAAAAACTGGGAGTCCATTTGCGAAAAATGGGCAGAAAATTGAAAATCGATACGGAATGTAGTTCAAAAATTAAGAAAATCGGCACCCTTTCTGAGAAGCAGCAAATGGAAGAAAAATCAAAAATGAGAAGTCTCGGCGATAACGAGTCTTTTCCTACTAAAGATTTGGAAATCATAATCGACAACGAGTCGTATTTTACTTTCGATGGGAGTGAAACGACTTATTGTCAGAAATCTAGGAAGTAAATTCAGAAGTTTATTTCGAAAGACACAAAAATTTCAACTCGGAATTGTTGATATGATTGACAATATCTTTTTCGTCGTTTTTCACCTTACATTTGTCCTCTTGAAAATTCTGTAACCTCCAAAATATATGAAAAAGAGTTGTTAGATCTACATTAATGCAGTTCACAAAGAAAGAGCAATTTTGATGCAGCTTCTCATTATGGAAAGCACATTTGCATATAAATAATTAAATTCCCCAAAATGTTCTTGATTTTAGGTCTATTCTGTTCCAAAATTATTTTTTTTTAATAATTTTTGAAAGATTAATAAAACATTGACGTTTCGACTTCAATCAAAAAACCGTTAAATTTTATGTTTCTTTGAAAATTATTGAAAAAAACTAATTTAAAAACAGAAGAGACCTAAAATCAAAAACATTTAGAAACATAAACGTATTAAAAGGTCCAAAACACACTTAATTCTGATGCCTTTTTATGTGTAAGGTTTGTTACAGTAGGATCAATACAGAGTTTCCTTTTTCATAGCTCCTCGTCCTTTCCTACCCTGTATCTTTTATCCCCTGGCATCTTATTTCTTCATTTTTTCCCTAGTATCTGTATTATTCCGTCTATCCAAGTCCTCCTCGGTCGTTTTATCTTTTTTTGAAAGTTCGAGCTTCATAAATCTTTTGTGTTTATCGTTCTTCTCCTATTCTTATAACATGGCCAAACGATCTAATTATAAAGTTATTTCATCTTATTTTCATTTATTATTTATTTTCCTTAGAAATCTCAGTTCTGTACCTTGAATTTTGCTTTATTTTTTCTATGTAAATGACCATAAAAGAGAAAAAAGTATGTAATTTCTAATCAATAAATTTATTAAAGTAAGTGGAGATCGAATTGGAAATTTTCATACAACTAGATACGTCAAACTAACAGAAGAAGTTGGTAATAATAGGTTTGTTCCAGCAGTATGCTCTGATCATATTTCGAGCTATGGTGCACTCCACATGTCTTGATTAATCTATTACGCACACGTCCCGACAATTTCTGCTGGAACACTACTTTTGAAACGATTAAGGAAAAGAAGAAAATGATTATTTTATATTAGTTGACAAGCGCGGAACCATATATGTCAAAATGTATTCAAACCATTTTTGCTCGTCTCTAACTAGTACTAAATAAGTTCAATCTATTGCTGGAACGTTAATTTTTGTTTATTACTTGGACTTCATATCGTTGGAACGCAATTTCCATTATCTTCAGTTACAAAAGTATGTTGGAACAAACCTAATGTAATTTCTCGATAATCCTATCTAATTTGGAAGATTTTCGTCCTCGTAACTCTCTGTTGTACCTAATCCTTTTTACAACCCTTTTAAACGTACAAATCACTGCTACTTAAGTTTTGAAATATGACAACACTGACGTGAATATGTCAAATCTGACATCGCCATCTTAACAAGTTTGACATTTTTAATGGTGAACGTATTTAGAACGTGTTCGTGGTCGTACGAGTGGTTTATGAGTTCAAAGATATTTGAAACATTCATCTTGGTCAAAAATGGAATTGAATCGCGAAAATTTTCTTAACTTTTGACGTGGATTAAACCAACAGCAGTATGCTGATCAACTGGCTTCGACTTTTGCTGATAAAGTGCCATCATTTCGCTGGTTTTTCCGAACTCAATAAGGGTCACACTTCACTACAAAATGAATTTCGTGGAGGTCGTCCAAAATCAGCTGTTGTTCCAGAAAACATCGATGCTGTACGTAAAATGATATTGCAAGATCGACATGTGACATACCGTGAGATTGAGGCACTTCAATATTTCATGAACATTTGTTTGTCAAAAAGATTTGTTCGCGTTGGGTACCGCATAATTTGACAATCGCTCAAAATAAGCTCGTATGGATTGGTGCAAAGAAATGATGAAAAAATTCATTCGCGGTGCTCCAAAAAATGTATATGAGATCATGACAAGCGACGAATCATCGACTTACATTCGACTGTATGAGTTTTTCAAGAGGAACCAATTCTAACGAAATTTGTTCGCTCACGAAGCACTTCGAATCAAATGGCCGCCTGTTCTTTTCGGAATAACTGCATATATCTCCACTGAGAACATTTCTGAAAAGTATCTCAGCATTTGTTTATCAGAAGTTTTCAAAAAAATCAGGAAAATTAATCGTAGAAGACGAATAATTCTCAACAACAACAATGCGAGCTTTCACATATCTGTTTAAACGAAAACAGTCAAAACATCGAATTCTTGTTTGGCGCCCATTGACTTCTTATTCCCGCAGATCAGAAATTGCGAGTTCGACGTTTTTCTACACCTGAAGAAGCGGTTGATGCTTCAAATTACATGTCTTGGAAGTACCTAAATCGAAATTTCAATGGAGAGTGTTTTGTAAATATTTATCTATCTCAAGACTTGTGTAGCAGCCCTCGTAATACGCGATGATACTGATATACTTTCTCTATGTTCTCTAATAAATTCCAACAAATCGCAAGCAGTTGCGTCGCTGCTGCTTGAACTCGAATGCTATTGAATATTGATAAACTAGCTGATTAATTTCATATTCAATTTGTTAAACCATAGATAAACTCAATATTAACGCATTATTTTTTAAATAAAGAAATAATTTATCGAAATCAACAAGCTCTAAATGACTCATTCTCTCTTCTCCATCGATCGTGCAATTTCTCATGCAGTGCCGAAGTGAAATCGGTATACATTCATAAGATGGGATCCTCCGCAGGAGCATCATCAGAGGGGTGGCAGAAGGCTGCAGGGAAATAAGAGAGAGGGATGGCCGGCTGACATGGGTAAGGGCGTCTCCTGATCTGTATTGATCCCAGCCCCAGGATGTAAGAAGCATCCCTTACATCCTCCCCGTCTTGCCCCTCTACCCACACACATACACTAGGGGTAAGGAAACCCTCTAGGGATTATTCTCACTAATTTAACTCGGTTTTGCCTATACTTGCAACTTCGGGGCTCGTCTTCTTCGTATACGGCAAAGTTTTGATTAGTTTGATGGGGTTATTTCGTAGAACAAAGGATATTTGTAATTAAATTCACAGAAAAATATTTCACACTCGGTAATTTTATTACGGAGATTCTCTCCTCTTAATAAATTACTAATTGATATTGTTTAAACTGAATTGAATCGTTCTATAAATTCAAAAAGACACAATTATTTTAATTGCTTCAAAATCAATCATTGAATTGTTAAAATACAGTGTTGTCAACTTTGAGAAAATCCAAAAATACGAACAGCTTTTCATTGTGATTTAAATAAAATTGATTTTCAAGAAAATTCGCGAAAAATCCCACCGAAAACCGGGTTATATTTACGGATAACTTGATAAATAGTAACAAAGACAAAGTAGTTTAATTTCTACCAGAGTTATGAGTTGTTGTTTAAATTGAATCAGGAAATGAATTCTCTTGGACAAATGCGGCTTCGTTTCTACTTAAACTTCCTCTCCTTTCACGCTGTTATTTATCGGCCACTTTCCGCACCCTCTTCCTTTATTTTACATCGCTCGCTAACCAGAGCCGTCATCCTCACCACATCACAGACATTCAATATTATTAAGATAATATTTTCGAACACAGAATAATCTATGAAAGTTGATAGAAGTTCTAATAACTAATTTTATTTGCTCAATAGTAAGATAACAAAATCTAATAATACCTATCAATATATACCAGTATCAAAATCTAGACATCTTTAGCAATAAATATCTATCTAGCGATATCTAATAAAACTATTTTTATACAGATATATCAATCTATTAATAGTAGCTGTAGTAATATCTAGCGATAATCATTAATTAGTTGTGAAAATTCATTCAAATTTTACGATATTCAAGAATAACAAGAAATGTTGATCAATTTTTAAGAATATCTTGTGATCTCTATCAATGTTTATCAGTATGTATTGATGCCTTGCAATATTTATTAATATTTAGCGATTAACATCAATACTATCTAGCAATCACCATCAAAATTAATTTAAATCTCAAAAATAACTAGTAATACTGATCAATATCTAGGAATATCTTATGATCTCTATCAATATTTAGCGGTATCTATTGATATCTTGCAATATTTATTAATAATGAGCGATAAATATCAACAGCTATCAAAACTAGGCCCAATGAAGAGAAATGTGGAAATATCAAACAGTACTTATCAATATTAATATGTATACACGTATTTTATGATATCTATTAATGTATAGCGATGTATATTGTTGCCTTGCAATATTTATTGATATTTAGCAATTAACATCAATACTATTTAGTAAAAACCATCAAAATTAAACTTAATATCAAAAATAACAAGTAATATTGATCAACATCGGGGAATATCTTGTGATCTCTATCAATTTTTAGCGATATCTATTGATGTTCACAGCATTATCAATATTTAGCGATAAACATCGAGAATACATACTTAGCAACAACTTTCAAAACGCAGCTAAATTAAGAGAAATGTGAAAATATATAGCAATACTTGTCAATATATAGACATAACTTGGGATGTCTATTGGTGTCAAGATATATCTATCGGTATTTTGCAGTATTAACAATATATCCAAATTCATCTAAATCTAAGAAAATTTAAGAAAAACAAGGAATACTTATCAATATCAAGTCATATCTTGCAATAGGTATACAATATAGCATGAAAAGCTTATTTGATCTTTTAATTTACGAGAATGGTCTCAGAAGTACCTATCCCATCAAAGAAAACACAAAAATTTTGGGAAAAAATATATTAATTTTCCAACGCTATCTCCTTTTAGCTCCATACCCTTTTCTCAGCTATGTTCAATAAGTTCGATACCATTTTATAATAAGAATCGTCAGGCTCCTCAAAACTACTGACATCATCTCTTCATTGTTAGAAAATCTTTGACCTCCGAGCTATTTTCTCCAGTCTGGGAAAAGAAAATAACCCGAGGGGGCTAAAATCTAGCAAATAGGGTAGCAATTCAAACTTTAATTCATTAATTTTGGCCATTGCAATAACGAATGTGTGAGATAGTGCGTTGTCTTGATAAAATATTTTCTTCTTAACCAAATGCGGTGGTTTTTGCTTGATTTCTTCGCTCAAACGTTGCATAATACTCGCTGTTGATGGTTTTACCTTTTTCAAGGTATTCAATGAAAATTATTCCACGCGCATCCCAAAAAACCGACGCCATGACCTTGCCTGCAGATGGAACTTTTCAGTCCATTGTTTTGATTCTTCTTTTGTTTCGAGTGTGAAGTGATGGACCCATGTTTTCATGGTTAGGAGCAAACGTGGCACCCATCTTGCGCTCATCTTTCTCGTGTCCAAATTTTCAGTTAATATGCGATGTGCCGCACTTTGAAATGCCTACTATACCAACTAGCTCGCGCAGCTTCATTCAATGATCATCCAGTACCGCTTGTGGATTTGCTTCAACATTTCTGAAGTCGTCACCTCATTTGGTCGACCAATGTCGAATAAATGACCGTTGACTATTGAAGGCTACCAAACAAAGACTAAACAACGTGATGTCTTCAAACTGTATAGATTAAGTACTTTCTAATACAGCAGTATGTTTCAAGCAACTACCGCCATCTCTAAGTCAGACGAGGTACTTCTCGTATGCTTTTGTTTCTAGATCAAGATGTAGTACAAGATGTGCGTTCATTTAATTCTAGATTGTTAATCAGCCAGTTTCTTTTCTATTCACGAACGGTGAATTACGTTCTGTCTCTGGTTTTAAAATTTTCTTGATTACTGTAATTATTGCTGTTGTAAATAAGAAATATGTGTCGTTATTTTTATATACTAATTGTGCTAGTGACGGCTCTGGAACGCCCTCTGGTATAGCGTAATTCTCGTCAACCATTATTCGTCCCGTTGGAAAGGACAAGTTACGTTGACGTTTCTTCAGATTTATCCTTTAACGAATTTCCTTAACACTTTGTTACTTTCTGTAAATATTAAATTTAGTTGGGAAATTGCGACATCAAAATATAGAGAATTAAATGATTATATGACTATTCCTAACGAGCATTAAAGATAGTATTTAGCATGCTAATTTTAATATAAAATCATATATTTTTGAAACTATATACAGGATGTATAAAAAGCGCTTAGAAAGATTGTTTCAATCACACGTCTTCTAGATTCTTTTTTCGATGGTATCAACCTCGTACCTTAGACTCTTTTTGATAGTGAAATTCTCGATTCCTAGGTAGCATTTTGACTTCATTTGAATTAAAATATAGGTTGCAGCATTATATTAATAAAAATAGTAATCAGTATAACACGAAATTGAGATAAAATCCCCTATAATGCCTTTAATACCTCCGATATTAAAACTACAGTTAGAGGTATAACCGACGTACAAACGTGATTCAAATATTCCTCATAACAATTAGTATAATTGCAATTTATGAGGAGTATAAGAAATTAATATCAGTACAACGGAGGAAATAAATCATGAAGTCGGTATTACGGAATTACAATATCAAAGGCGGTTCATCTAGGAATCCACGTTGTAAGGGCCCAAAGCAAATATATTCAGACGAAATGTTCGTTCATTTGGGAATTTGAATACATATATTCGAAGCGATCTCGTTTCGAAAGGGACCCGTAAAAGGAAACGTAGTTTCGCTCTATTGATTCACTATTATCGTTTGTGAAATATTGATAAATATTATAGGGAAGCATGAAAACGATAACGAAAATGGTTTTACTTCAAGTGTTGCTTCTTGTTGATGAGGTCCGCAGACTATAAATAAGCTGAAAATTCGACGTAGTGCAATCAATATGTATCATCAAGTCTGTCATTTTTTCACAGCTTCAACACACCCAATTTCTTTTAATGCAGTTTAAATTTCGTCATATTTTTCTTGTTGTTCAAATTTGACGATTTTAGGCACCAGTTTTTGCACACACATTTATCTCATGTTGAAATTTTTCACGTAAAATTTCCCGCGCACATTCTTTGAAAATTCTTTTAGATTCAGTAATCGCACAGATTATCGACTTTTTAGATAATATTTTCACCCAAACGACCTGAACGTAAATCATCTCCAGCATCTTTTCGCCCATCTTGAAAACGCTGAAACTATACACTTCTTTCAGATTACGACTTTGTTGAAGTTTTTTCATCATCACCAGACCTACTACAGAATTCCAATGACACTTTCTCTCGTCCACCCTTCAAAATATTATTTGCGTTAGCTTCTGCTGGGAATGTTTTCTGTAACTAATTTGGCTTCTCGTCCCCACAGAACCTGCATACGATAGTTACAGCTAGACTTAGTTTGATTAGATGCGTCTTGATGCGAACTTTTCTTCGACTGGCTCTGCTAGTGCTTGTTATCCGATGTTGGAAGCACCACCACTATTTTAGAGGAGCTGTAATTTCTTTTCATTCTTGTGGTGTTGTACAGAAGGAAGTTACTGAGCCTTCCCACAAATTGGGAAGTCCTGCAGTTACCAGGGATGTGTACTATTTTTAGTTTTCAAAAAAGTCTAGACAGTATCACATATAACTTTGAGTCAATTATGAAAGTATGGACGTTTCTGCTTTTGTCGATATTTGATTGTCATTTGTCAGGTAATTGTGTACTTTGATGTACTACCAAAGACATTTTAAGGTTATGTTCACTTCTAAATAACCGATTTGTTTTTGAGTTTCGCAAAATTGTCGCATCTCCTTTGGATTCAAATTTTTCTTATGGAATAATTCTGCTGTGTATTTGAATAAATAGTAATCTGACCATTTCTTGGTGCTTATCTCCAGTTTAATAAAGTAAGTTGTCAATAATACATTTTTTTAATATGTTCTTAGCTACTTGAACTGCTTTTTCGACGAGCCTGTTGCCTTGATGGTGCGTGGACTGGATGTTACATGGTTGAATTTCCACTCTCTTTGAAAAATCTTGATTTCTCTAGACATATGTTGTGTTCCATTGTTAATTTGTAGCTCTTCTGGTATTTCATTTACAGCAAACCATCTGTTCAGATGTTCTATAACTTTATATGAAGACTGAACTTTTAGCTGCTGAAAATCTAAATATTCAGAGTAGCTGTCGCAGATTACAAGGTAAGTTTTCCCTTTTAATTAAAATAAATCAGATGCAACTATTTGCAATGGAAGTGTATGAATCCTTTGAACTACCACTACATCGTAATATTACGAGTATTTTTTTGTGGTTGTTCACAGACAGCAAGTTTTTTTAACATTTTAGCAGTCTGTGATTTTGGTACTACTATTTTATTTCCTTTGAGAATTATTCCCTTTAGATAGTTAGTTATATATTGTTGTAATTCTGTGGGAAGTTCACTGACTTTTTCTGGAAATCCTTGTATTATTGGATCTTCCTTTGTAGTTGTGTTGTGAGATGCAGCGCAGTCTCGACTAAGAAAATCCGCTGAAGGTATTTCTGTGCTTTTTCTAAATACAACTTTTGGTGCGTATGGTGCAAGATTAAATATTATGCGTTGTGATCTCGCTAGTTCAGATTGTATGTTTCTCTTGAAGATCTGAAGATCTTGAAGTTATGATCCGATTCCACTGTCAGCTGTTTACCATAAACATATTCGTGAAATTTAAATCGAATCTGTATAGCGAGCACTTTTTTTCTATCTGTGCATAATTCTCTTCAGACTTGGTTAACGCTCTTGTTCCATAGGCTTCTGGTTGCTCTTCTTGAGGAAGAGCAGCGCTAAGATTTTTTGAACTTGCGTCTACGCTTAATGCGACAGGTTTGTTTACATCATATAGTTTGAATACTGGAGGAGCTTCTTCGTGATGAATTTCCCATATAAACCTTGTATTTTTTTGTAACAAATCTTTCAAATGATTTTCGGGATAAATTTATCATATGTGATCATTCCTAGTAGATTCTGTAGCTCTTTTTTGTTTATTGGTGCCTTCATTGCCTGTGTCGCTTCTACTTTCTCGAGGTCTGCTTTTAGTCCTTCTGCTGAAACAATTTAATCCAGAAATTTTATTATTTCCGATTCAAAAATGCAATTTTTTTTGTTTGAAGCTTCATTTCTTGAGTGTTTCTATGACTCCACTAATGGTTTTTTGTAGTGTTTCTCTACATTTTGCATATATAAAAATTTCTTGGAATATTTCAGGTTCTGATGATACTCCAAACTGAAGTGTTTCTGAAGAATATCTTCCCCATCGGGTAGCAAAAGTTTTTAAAACTTTGATTTACCAGAATCCTCGTACTTTCTTTCCAATGTATTCAATAGTACCTACTTATTATAAAACAAAATATTCTATATAAACACGGTTATTAAAACAAAAACTTGATATTAATTGCTCAACTTGGACGAAACAAACAACAAGATAATATGCAAAATGCACTCATTTATCTAAACAAACAGCCGTGATTGTAAAGTTTCTGCCTCACACACAATTCACATGATTTTCCCCGAAACAAATTAATCATTTATGAGAATGAGACTATGCTAAATTTGGTGGTCGCGGCAAAACATACAATGTTTGATTAAATTTATAATACTTCCTATCTAGTTGAGAAAATCGTCTCCAATACAAACTCATAACTTTGATAATACCAAGCAGTTGTGGTTAATGATTTAACCGTGTTGCGAAAATAGTTTTCACGTGATTTTTAAGGTTAGAATTTAATATCAGCTTCAACTAAGTAGACTAAAACTTTTTTCATTTATTAAAATCCAGTTTAATTAGACTGAATTATCGGAGGTACCTATCTCAAGATTGGTTATTCATCATAAATGTCATCGATCTAGTACATGAAAAACATTTACTCGGTGTTTGTAGCATCACGGGTTTCAGTAAATAGGCCAATCAAATTAATATACTTTGATGAATTAATTGTCAGCAAGGTGAAAATCATTTCAATTATTTGTTCCTAAATGTGTTTAAACTGAACTTGCACAATTCTAGGTAGGGAGCTTAACTTTTGGTAGCCAAAAAAACGCCAAATTATTTTAACTGGAAAAAGGTACGTCGGATGGAAAAAGAATTCTATTCAAAAATACACAGGACTAAATTCTGCCTCGATTGACATATAAAACAAATTCGGTATAGTTGAAACCGAATGTTAAAAATGAAGAAAAAATCATATTATTGTGAAAAATTACGTAGGTACGTGGAATCTACCATTTAAGTGATGAAACCTGGAAAGGAAAGTTGTTGCTCTTATCTTAACAATTGTCAACAGCTTTCTTTTGCGACCAATGCATCTCAGTACTTCGTCGTTGAAAATTCTGTCAGTCCAGGGTATCTTCAGGATCCGTCTATAGAGCCAAATCTCAAATTTTTCGATCATTTGAGCTTTCGAGGTCCATCCAGCAGTACTGACCACTCATAACATTCCATGAATCCTATTCTGACGTGGAGGTTTAGATATCTGTTTGCAAACATTGAGGAGTACTTGAAAAATGCCTTTCAATATATTTTATATATATTTATAATAACTACATTGTTGATTCATCTATAGATTTTCCAAAGATGTGACTACAAGTTAATCGGATTGAGATACGGCCATATCATCATTTTCAGTACATTCTTCCTTTCCAATTCTTTCAACTACCCTTTGCACAGTTTCGAGGAATTATTGTGACCGTTGTTATACTGGAAGATACATTTCCTGCCGATCAGGCGCCAGCTACAATATTGATGACTTCTCAATCTATTTTCTAAATATTGAAATGTCTGTCTTATGTAAACAGCTTCACAATTAATTAGTTTTTTTTTAGATTGAGATTTAGAAGTCAAAATCCCGATTCATCACGATCAATTAAAATATGAAGAATCGTACATATCCCCATGTAATAAATGTACGATTTTCCACCCTTATAATTATAGACATTCCAGTCTGGCCGCATCTAGCCGGTATATACGAAAACTCAAGCAGTTGGTCATAACTTGAGACCCTACAGCATAGAGTATTGATTAATATGCGGGGTATAACAGTGAGAAATTAATTAAAGGAGTTTGTAACCTTCATTAATAACCAGAAAGGAGTTACTCTTGTTGAACAGTACAGAGCTGCCACCAGGGTAACCAGCGCAGCGACTGCAAACTGGCAACCTCACGCCACTTTCAACATTAATAACGTATAATATGACCTATGCACGTTGAAACTTTTACATTAGTTAAGAAACTTTCGGCTTTATCAATTTTCGGATGTGGCGTCGTGTGAGCAATTGCCGTCGGTCTAGGAGCATGTTAAAATTACCGAAGTTTGATCGACGAAACTCTAATATCTATACAGGGCCCAACTCACTAAAGAGTTCAAATTCCTTTTTTATTAAATCAGATCGAATGTTATCTAAAAGATAGAATAAATATTTACAAAAGATAATTTTAGTGAAAACATACTAGAAAAACTTTGAAAACCAAATAAAAATATATTTGGAAGATGTAATTAAAGTAAGATTTAAAAAGAAGTACAAGAAATGATTTTCAATAATAAGCAAATGAAGAAGTAGAGAAAAAACGTGGTAGAAGCAGCAAAAATACCAAGGAAAAGACAGACACGCCAAGAAACGTTGTTGGTAACATATTAATCGTACGTCTACAAAGGCATTACTCCAGTAAAGCCTAGAAGAGTTGTTGGAATAGATAAATAGTGGGTCAAAGAGGGTAAATCGTATCACACCGGAGTAGTTCCAGTGGTGCCGCCATGTGGAGATGAGGATATTGATCTTGAACTTCTGTAGGGAAAAGACGTGCCTTGGTAGCTGACTCTACAGGCTTGCACTTCTCCAAAGACGTTCTGAGCACCTGCAGGCGAACTCGGTGTTGATTAGCCACGTCTACCTGTCGAGTAGATCTTGCAAATATTGTGCAAACTTACGCTTTGGGGATTTCCAAGACCACATATCTCGAAAACAGGTACTCCTATACGTGGAATCTACCATTTAAGTTATGAAACCTGGAAAGAGAAGTTGAGGTTTGTCAAGCTTCTTGACAAAAACACGACACTACAAGAGACTGTCAAGATTTTTCAACACACCTCACGACCTAGGTCAAAGAGGATGAAGCGTATCACACCGGAGTAGTTCCAGTGGTGCCTCATGTGGAGATGAGGAAATTGATCTGGATTTCTGCAGTATTTGATAAAGACGTACGTTGGTAGCTGATTCCACAAGCTTGCACTTCTCCAAAGACGTTTTAAGCGCCTGAAGGCGAACTCGGTGTTCATTATTCATTAGCCACGTTTTCCCGTTTCAAGGCTTTGAACTTTTCAACTTTCTGGTCAACTCTGGATCACAAACAAATCAAATGGCTCTCTTCTGTATTAAGTAGAGCATCCTCAGGGTATACTTTGCAAATGTATTAGCATTACTTCTAATATAGATGAATTTTGCTCTTGCAAAGATTTAGAAGTTATTGCCGGATATATAGTTTTTTGATCTTAAACAGGGGCTTGAAGTTTTTGTGAAGCTGCCTGAAGCTAATTCGGCCACGTGACTATGCCAGGTCATAGTCTTGCTGCATTAAACTGTCCCTACTCCAGAATGTTGTCGAAATCTGTATTGATGGTGGGGATCTGATGCTACTTACGGATTTAGGTTTTAACCGAGTTTATTGGGCCGTATTTCAACGAAAATACGTTTGTTATCATCGGTAAAACTATAGATCGTGTTTGCAGTTTTGTGAAGTAAGACGCATCTCTTGGGAATACCAGCGTTGACTTCATACATTTCTAAGGTGTATCTATCGACAGCGACTTGGATGGATACTAGAGTCGTTTTATTTATCCAGGAACACTCTGTATTTATCTTCAAATTACTATTAAATATATTCAAATGCAAACGGAGAATTTTCCTAAACTGAAGAATTTATATTAAGAGTAATTTCTATATTTTCTTTCAAAAACCTATCTAAATACCATTTGTATAAGGCTGAAACTCCATGCTGAATTTCTAATGAAAGGTCATATCAGATTCTTTGAACGAATTCTTAGTAGAGGTGGACGTGGCTATTCTAGAATATTGCAAAGTCACAAACACACAACCATAATTCGTCATTTTTTCAATACAACTCTAAAATATTCACAAAAATAGATACTTTTTTCATATTTTTACTTCTTTGGGCTAATTTTTGCTTTTATACTTCCGATCAGTTGAACTACCGGATGCCGCATACATTTTAATGAGAACTAGCTTTTACCCGCGGCTTCGCTCGCATCGAATCCATTAAATAAGTATCAGAAATCATTATAATAGAAAAGAACGAACTCTGTAGCTATATTAGAACCTAAAATATAGATCTTTGAATGTAGAAAAATTGCCAAAAACCTACAAAAATCCATAACTCCACATTGAATGTCCGCGCCTAGCTCCTCTCCAACTCAACCGATTTAAGTGTTCAAAAACTCAAAAGAAAGAGGGTGTTACAGCGAGTGTTCTTAAACCAAAACGAAGTCTCTATCTTGAATAGAATCTGAGATATTGAGGATAGAACGTGTATATGTGAAAAACTCCCATAAGTAATGTACAGGGGGAAATCGCATTTGAGTATAACTTGAGAATGGTGAAAATTAGATGAAATCCGATGGTTGATGGCTGATCTGTGCATCAATACCTTTCATTGAAAAAAAAATTTAGCAAATCGGTTGAGTAGAACAGCTGAACGGATTCAGAATGGAAATCATCAATTTTTTTAATATATAAGATAACATTGCATCCGTTCAAGATACAATGCGAGAATTCAAAGAAAATGATTTAATTTTTCAAAAAAATCTTCATCAGTACGGTGTTCCAGCATTTTCATTTTCGAAGACCACGTATACTGAAAATACATTTAAATTAAAAAAAATTTTGAATTTTGGGGTAGAAAAAATCCCAAATTAAAATACCTTTACATTCTCCAAAAGAGACAGTTTTGACGACAACATCTTCAAAAGTTATAATTGGCCTGAGCTATCATAGAAAAAGATTTTTTCGACGACAATTATATCATTTTGAAAGCCAGAACAAGAAAACACAAAAGCAGTAAAATGGTGAAGACGTGGTTAAAAAAATCACCAGTTGATTACTTTTCATGGTGATGTCTTTGACGTCTAGTTCCACCTGAATTAACAATGAACAATAATTCTATTAAATGGGTAACATTTGTTGACGATGGTAGACATTTTGACAACTTGACGACTGACGTGCATTATGTTAAGAATAATGTCTATTTCTGTAATCTGTAATATTGAAGACTCATGGCAATAACAACTAACGACGTTTAAGTGAACATTTTGAAATAAAAAAATAATAACAGTTCCAAAATGTACCATCTCTAAAGCAAATTCTTCAGGCAGATTCTTATAGCGAGCCTCTGCAGAATATCGACTCAAGAGCAAGGAAGGGGCAGACTGGAAAAGGATAGAGACAAGGACGAAGAGATACGTAAGCTTCGGGGTATGACTAACCAAGATGGCGTCCGTCCGGGCAGAGAGTCCCTTGGTATCAGCTTACGGTTCGCAATAAGATTTGGTGGTACAGTTCTGGTCATTAATAAAGCACCTTATTGGACGCCGGTGTAGGTAAATATAAGGGACAAAACTTCTAGTTATCGATAATAACGATATAAATTCAAATAATTTATGGGGAAAAATATATTTGATGACTATTAATTCGATTGTATTTATTACATAGAATTTCCCATTGGGAAGCAAGGTCTAATAAATGATATTTAAACCAATAGTTAGCCGCAACTGAATGACACGACCGACCCCTTAAATTCCTATCCGACACCTTAAACCCTTCGAATTAATATCACAAATTTACTCGTCGCCCACATTATTTTGATCGTTTGTTAAATTTTGTTAAGAATTTGGTATTTCATTACGTAATTAGATAAATAATTAAATATAGAACCTGAACCTCAAGAGATATGAAAAAGAAGCTGAAAGTTATGTGAAGAAAAATCCAAAACATTCTAAAAAGTGAAATGCTTAAAGATTAAATTACGTGAACAACTGTAAACATCAACATAATTAATCTTGTTATTTCAATAGTGAAATTAAGTTCATTCGCTTGAAAAATTTTAAATTGTGTTTTTGTAATAATAAAGTTTTAAAAAATAGATTTTCAAAAGTAAAATCTTTAACTGGCGCAGTCACAGTAGGATTCGAATTACGTAAACAACTGTCAGCATTTTATTAGTATAAATATGAATATTGTAAACATTGTAAACAATAATAAATTTAGTTCAATCAATGAATCTTGTTAATTCAATCGTGAAATTAATAAAGTTCGGTCGCTTGAAAAATTGTAAAATTATGTTTTTTGTGATAATAAAGTTTTTAAAAAAAGATCTTCAAAAGTAAAGTCTTCAACTTGAAAATTGTTCTTTCATATTATTTCATATCAATAATATACCCAATAGCGCTGCATCCAGATGAAGAATTCTGGTAATTTTTGGTAATATTGTGACCAAATTTCGAACTCGAAAGAAAACGGATGTCGAATAGTGAATATGAGGGCTGTTACTTAAGATTTTAGGTAGACAAATGGAAACAAATATTATAATTGGATAGCTTTGTTGTTTTTCAAAATAATTTCAATTGAGATCAATACCAGTTTTCATGAGTTTGAACCAACTCCGATTAAGGTACCTCCAAAACAAGTGACTTGAACGCATCAACCGCTTCTTCAGTGTAGAAAAACGTTGATCTCGTAATTTATTTTTGATCTACGGAAATAATAAGAAATCATTGGGTGCCGAGCAAGGACTGTACGTCGAATGACCCATCAATTCGATATTATGACTTGTCCAAAGCGCTTTGGTTTGAATTTATATGTGAGAGCTCGCATTTTCGTGGTGCGGAATGATTCGTATTCTGCAATTAGTTTCACCTGATTTTTTCGAACACTTCTTGCAAACAAATGCTGGTATGCCATTCAGAATTGACCGCTCTACGTTGATCTAATGGTTTATCCGAAAAAACCATTAACTTCGAAGTTTCTCGTTTGAGAATAACTTTTTATAAATTTAGCTCGTCTTGAAAGACCCATACAGTCGATTATTGTTTAGTTTGGGATTCATATCACGATCTTATAGGCGTCTTTTGAAGATCCACGATTGATTTTTTTTTTCACTATTTCAGCCGTTTTCGGACGACCTTCACACAATTCATCCTGTAGCGAAGTGCGACCACGACTGAATTCGGAAAAACAGCGAAACACCATGGGCTGAGTTGATGCTTTTTGACCAAAAGTCGAAGCGAGTTGTTCGGCACCTTGCTGTTGGTTTAGTCGACGTCGAAAGTCATAGAAAATCATCGGGATTTAATTTTAATTTAATATAAATTTAATTTTTCTCGTATGATAACATGTACTGAGTACGTTCACCATTAAAAATGTCAATCTTTTGATGGTAGTGTCAAACATATTCACATCAATGTTGTCATATCTCAAAATTCAAGTAGCAGCCCTCGTAAATTGTTAGTTGGTACAAGGGTGTCTATTTGTGTTAAACAACAAAACTATTACAATGACAGCGATTCTGATCATTTCGAAATGTATATGGCATTGACAGTTATACGCAACGTTGCCACCTTGTGACATTTATAACAATTGTATTGTTATTGGTATTTGGTATTCGATTACGTGCTGTATTTATTTCATGTTATGATCCTTAATTACTTGAGAATCGCATGATGATGTTTTCATGAATAAGTAAAAATATTTATTTTACAAGAATCTACAACTATTAAACTAATTTTTTAAATAGCTTCCGAAATTTTGTAATCACTTCTCAGTTTTTGTATGCCTTCTTCATATAAGGATGTCGCCTGAATTTTCGACCATGTCATCATTGATGAACTTTTGACGAACGCGTTTGTGAAAATTCCACAGCAAGAGCACTAATTGTGAACTTACGGTTTTGTTTAAATTTATCTCCAATTGCGTGAACCAGTCAACAGTAACCAAACGACGCGACGTTTGAGCTGATGCATAGAATGGGAAGTCGAACGATGAATCAACAAATCGTGATTCCTATGGTTATATTGTGATGTTCTCCAAACAACTTTACTCCCTTATCTAAACCAAGTCATTTTCCAGCAAAACCACATACTCCAGCGTTATTTTCGTTATATAGTATACTTGGTTATGAGATATAAGCCCCAAGGGTATTATGTTGAATAAGATAGGGAAAAGACAATTTGCAGCAACCTTCACAGATTTCCTACCATCTCTCATGGTCTCCTTTCTCTACAACAAGTATATTCACCTACGGATTCGCCAATAAAATTATTTGCAAATAAATACATTAAAAGATATAAAATTAAGATTTTTGAATGAATACGCTAAAATTTAGTAGCTCAAAAGTGGCTACACTGGATGTTAAACTGGCCTGTGACGAAGCTCAAAATTGGTGATATTAACAACGTCAACGCTGTAGTAAAACTCATTCTGGAGCGACGCAGTACTATACGCGATATGAATGAAGAATTGGACATCATAATTAGTAGTATTGAGCAAATAATTTCAGCCATTTGGGTGCCAAGACATGAAAGATAAAATTTATTGTGGAATATTCATCACAGACGAGACTTGGGTACACCACCAGGGAGTAAACGCGCCTCTATGGAGTGGAGGAAGAAAACAAAAAGCGCGCTAGTTAAAACGAAGATTATACTGTCGGTGGAAAAGTGTTGTGTACTGTATTTTGGGATATGAGAGGACTAATTGAGGTTGATCTTCTCACCGAACAACTGTCAACGCGCAGTATTATAATAACCTCATAAAAAACATTGTGAAAGCTGACAAGCCGAGACATTTTTAGGAAAAGTAAATGTCCCGTAATTCGAAAGAACGCACTCGAAAAGATTAAATTATGAGCTTAAGGCCGATTCATAAACTTCCTAACCTAATCAATACGTCAAAATCACGGGACAAACGCAAACGGATGTGATTGGCTCTTTTCTATTGCTAAGAAAGTTATTATGAACGAAATATAAAATTCATTGACGTTGAAAGTCACCAACGGCAAACGGAAAGTTAAGTTTATGAATCGACTGTTTAGTTTCAATATTTGGTTTGATGTAGTGTGAAAACAAATGCCTAGAGAACTTAGAAAACTTGATTGTATCAAAAATCCACTTTAGTTATGTACGTAATGAAACTACGGCAGTTAAGTTGATAATTATAAATCTAAACTGACTTGTATAAATATAAGGATTTCGTCGTATATCAGGCAAATGAACCGCTGCTGTTATCCAACTGAGAACAATAACACCGAAAGTCATTTATAGTTTAAGTTAAATATCTGTTCGGTTCCCTAGAGGTCTGAAGAAGTTCCAACATAGAGGTGAACAAGCCGAAATAGTGGATGGGAATAGTTTGAGATGAGTAATGGATATATTGGAATATAAAGGCTTAATTCCACAAGGGGGTTATTGTCTAATAATGCATTGTTCTCGCGAGATACCGGTTACACTTCTCTGATCTGTCGGGGTTGTTTCTTATGCTATTTCGCCTCAGAACTTCCCTTTTATCATATAACTTTATCAGGATCAAGTTAACATGTTTAGAAAGTTATTCATGAATTTTTAACATACAAAAGTAGTTCATGTACCACAATTTTTGTTGGTTGTCTAAAAATTTCTCAGATTTTTTATTTATTCCGCGTTCATTTTCTTAAATGAACGAAGCAAATGGAAATCCATACAAAATGTGATATTAGAAAATGAAAAAGATAATCATACATTATAGCAAGACATAAAGGAACTGAAGAAGCTTAATATTGAAGAAAGTAAACAAAAAACAAAAACCATGATTGTAGGAGAGAAACAACACGACCATACAATGAGTAAAGAAGAAGAAGAGCACATGAAACGAAATCAAAAGTTCAAATATTAGAGCTCAATTATATCAGAAGCTTAAAGATTACTTAGAAAAGGAAACAAGAAACGACAAAAGCATACAATAAATAGAAAAGAAAAAGAGAAAAACATAAAATGAAATGGAAAGCTCAAATATTAGAGCTCAATTATATCAGAAGTTCAATGATTACCTAGAGAACGAAATACATTAAACAAGAAACGATAAAAGCATATAATGAGTAAAGAAGACGAGAAAACATGAAACGAAATCGAAAGCTCAAATATTAGAGCTCAATTATATCAGAAGTTCAATAATTACTTAGATAACGAAAAACGGTAAAAATATTGCTTAAGATAAGCAAAAACTAGATAATACAGATATAATATTTTCAAAAAATTTGAACACAGTAGAAGAAGCTCATTGTGATTGGTTTTTGGGGGGGATATGGCACATTTTTATCTTAGTACTTTTACTCTATAGGGCTGGGAATGGGGTAATTTTTAGGTGATGGTATGAATACTTCTAATATGCGCTAGCTCATCGTGCGTGTGTCGGCTGTCTATCGCATATAGAATTAAATTTAGATATTGAAATGACAATAATAAATAATAAAACAAAAAATTATTTTTATAAGAATCGTCAAGTTCCTCACAATCCGAGAGGGCTAAATCTAACGAATAGGGTGCATGAAGTAGCAATTCAAACTTTAGTTCAGTAATTTTGGCCATTGCAATAATGGATGTATGAGCTGGTGCATTGTCTTCATTAAGCAACACTTTCTTCTTAGCCTAATGCGGTCATTTTGCTTCATTTTTCGCTCAAACTTTGCAATAAGGTCGTATATTTCTCGCCGTTGATAGTTTTTCCTTTTTCAAGATAACCAGATTCCAAAAAACTGACCTTGCCTGCAGATGGAACGGTCTTTGCCTTCTTTGAAGCCGGTTCCCCTTTTTGGTCCATTGTTTCGAATATGAAATAATGAACCCACGTATTATCCATCATTATGGAACTGCGCAAAAATTCATTTGGTCGACCACTGCGCTGCTGATCTTTGCAGGTCCTAGCACCTCATTGAAACTCTGCTACTCTGCTATTTTACTGTTGATAATGAAGAATCAGTCTCACCCAGAGTAGAATCTAGTTTAGCTTTTATATTGTTTGGACTACAACCTCTGAAATGAAATTGTATCACATAACGATGACCAATTTTTTCCATGTTTACTTATTCACTGAAAACGTTCACTATTAATGGCTGTCAAACAAATACTAAACAACATGGTGTCTTCAAACATTTTTCAAGGAACTACTGCCATCTCTAGGTCGAGCCAGGTACTTCTGGGACTATCCTCGTATTCAAGTTGCTCAGTGAGTTGTTGTAGTAGTTGTTCATATTTTTGTAAATGTGATGTATATAAATTTCTATAAAAACAATTTTCCGGCGTTAAAAAATGGAATTTGCATACTTTTTTTAAACCTTTTTGTGTTAAATACTGATGTTCAAACAAATTAATTAGTTAAAACTTGTTGATGTAAGGCAATTTGCATTTTTAGGTACGGATTTTGTATGAAACTGAATTGAGCAATCTTGTCATAAAAGCAATTTATATAATGATCGATATTTCCATTTCCGGAACAAATTTCTTGTTCAATTTTAGACCGCAATTGATTTGTTTCTTAGAGGTGGTTTTCCCTTTTCTAATCACCGAAGTATTTGTGGTACTTTTGCGAATGGCGCGTTCGATAAAGTTAGCAGAGTTAATGGATTCGTAATTATAGGTTCGAAAGCTATAAAGTCACTAATTGCATTCGTCTTGTTGATGACGATAATCAAAATGCAGAAGTATACTTTGACTAAGGCATATCTCCTCTAGAGGAACAGCTGATAATAATTTTTTTATCACAAAAATTACATAAAACGATGAATTAATGTTATAATTTTAATTTTTTAGTTTGGTTAGGTTGGTTACTTTAAAAATACCACAATCTACACAGCATTTGTTTAGTTGCTTAGTATTTGTTTGGTAACCATCAATACTGAACGTTTTTAGTGAATTTGTAAACATTGGTCATCATTGTGTGATACAATACTTTTAATGAGGAGCGTAGGCCAACCAATATAAAAGCTGAACTAGATTCTACTTTGGGTGAGACTGCTCCAACTGTAAAATATTGGGAGGAAGAGTTTAAAAGAGTTTAAAAATTCCCAAAAGCCATATTTATAATTATTATAACTGCCCGCTTTACAAGTAGACCGTTGAGAGACACTTTCGGCTACACCAAGAATGGGTTCTGGGTCCATTGATCAGTTTGCCGGTCTATCGATAGTATCAATAGTTTAGTAACTTGAAGTTTAACTTCTCAAGCGTCGATTGTTAGACACCAAACCAATATGAAATGGGAAAATTAAAAAATACCATTATGAACTTGAATAATAATATTTATTTTGAGAAACATAATAAAAGAAATACAATTTAAAATCAAGTTACAGACATTTTTTTAAATCAAAGAAAACTTTACAAAGCAACCAAAATTGATTACTAATAAAATATCATTTATCTAGCTCATACATATTTACATACAACGAAAAACGCTGATAAAAGGAAAAAATAAACAAAAAAATTATTATTCTAACACCTTCAAATTTGATTTTATAAAAATTTGCGTATTTGCTTTGAGCGGAGACAGCCTACTCCTACGCTCGCATACAGTTTCGCCGGCCTGCGAAAAAACTCTTTCTGAAGGTACTGATGAGCCATGTACGCAAAGGTACTTTTTGGCAATTAAGTTGAGTGGTTCCAAATTCGGGAAACAGTTTTCCCAGTAAGCAAGCACGTCAGCATGCTTCGGGAGCGAATATTCTTCAAAATATGATTTTGTTAGCAGTATTGTGTCTACTGTGGCATTTCTACGAGATCGAGCCCCATCTTTCTTTTTTTCTAAGCTTCTAAGAGTCCCTAAGCTTGCACTATTGACTGAATATTTTCTGTGGAATCTTGTGATACTGTAGTCTTTTTCTGGTTGATTATGACGTGGCCGATAGCATTTTGTAATTTTGTCTGGGCTTGATCGATATTGGAAGAGTTTCTGAAAGGCGTTTTTTTTTCATCGTGGATCAAATATTGTAGAGAGTTTCTTAGCCATGCTTTCTTTTCTCTTTTGATGTTAATTCATTTCTCCTTGCTTCCAGTTCATCAAATAAACAATACACAATTGGAATCACGATAGACCCTGTAAAATTATTCTCCCCCGAAATTTCTAGAGTTGCATAATTGAAAAGATTTAATAAAGTAACCATACCTTGTAAAATTTTAATTTCAGTCGAACTGAAAAACGTTTTGTCGCACTTGGTCGATACCACGAGAAGGGGGTCTCCAATTTCCAGTATTCTTGCAATCATTAAGCACGTGCTATTCCCGCGCGTGGGAACATCTGGAATTAAACGGCTCCTTCGACGCTTTCTTTTGCTCTTCTTTCAAAACTTCATGCTCGAAATTACTGCTTCGAAATGTGTGAACTAAATACCGAGCTTTAGTCAGCACATTTTTAGTTTCGGAAGCTCTAAGAGCGTCGTTCACCACTAGTTGGAGGGTGTGGGCAAAACAGTTTAGATGCTTTAATTTGCTTATTTCTGCTGCCTTGATCATATTAGCGGCATTGTCATTTGACATTTTTTTTTTTCGATTCCGTATTCCTTGAAACATTGGAGTAGAGTGACAGAAATATTTTCCGAAGAATCCCGCTCTTTCATAGCGGATGTGGTGAGGACACAACTACGTAGATCCCAACTACTATCTATAAAATGTGCCGTAATTGTTATATAGGAATCATGGGCAATTGATGTCCATATGTCCGATGTGACGGACAAATGATCCACATTTTTAAGAAATTCTATCAGTTTATTCCGAATGGAGTGGTACATTTCCGGTAGCATATTGTTTGAAAGCCGATTGCGATTGTTGACAATATGAAATGATTCTAAATCAAGAGCAATCATCTTCATTATAGCCGCATCAATTAATTTCCTCCGTTCACTATGTAATGGATATGTTTTTTCCACACTCTTATCCTCCAAAAATGTTGATAATTTACTCTGCTTAGACTTACTTGAATTAGAGGCAATTGAATTGCGCTTCGTCCCGGACATGTTTTCGGAGGTAAACATTGAAATATTCCCATACGTCTGATTTTGGCGGCATATTGGAAATCGGAATGTAAACTGCACAAAAACCGTCAGAGAAAAATTTAGATGCTTCGAACGAAACTGAACAAACACAACTAGAACGGAAAGTGAAAACAGAGTCAAAACTTAAGAGTTAAACTTCATAGAAAAATACCCCTCCCCATTCAAAGTTAATGATAATGTTATTAATTAATTCTTAATTTGGCAATTGTAACTATAAACATTTGTTAGAAATTTAGTTTCAAGTATGAAAAATTTGAAAGAAAACAAACGACGTAACAAAGAAATCGTTTATGGTAAATCATTTTGTAACAATGACAATTGCCAGATATCTGTTGACTTATTTAGGTATTTCGATTGAAAGAATTTCTATAACCGCCAAAATATATGAAAAAAAGTGTCTTAGATCTAGATTGATGCAGTTTATAAAGAAAAATCATCCTGAAATAAATTTTTTATGTTTTGGCGAGATATGGCAACTGTTCATAAAGCAAAAAACGTTGTGGGAGCTATTTCAGTGTTCCTGAAGTGCCTCAACTGAAGCCAATTGAGTTTTTGGCGAAATGCGAAACGAAGCGTATATTCTGAAGATCGGAAAGCAACTACACATGAAGAATTAAAAAAGAACAAACACCAGATTCAGTGTTTTATAATTTAATGTAAAAGCAAACAAAAAGACTTTTAATTTGATAGCTACACCTAGTATCATTTAGGATCTAACCAAAAACCTTTTTTCCAAATTGCTGTTAAAAATTATCTAAAAGGAATTAGAGCACGCACTGACGTAACGAACTTAACCTAAAAATGAAAAATTCTCGTCATTGTTAAGTTGGGAAATGTTAGAATTGTTCAGGATATATTTGAAAATTGAAACGAATTTTTGCAAATAAAAGTAAAGTAGTAAATTATAGTAAAAACCTAATAAAAGACGTAGTGTTAGTTGATTCATATTTAACTTAAATCAAACAAAATTTGAAAAAAACTTGTTTTGTTTTCAACTTATTTTATCTACATTAAATTACTTTTAGTTGAGAAACGTTTTGTTTTAGTGTGTTGGAAGAAAAGTTAAATAATTTCTTTCGTCACTTGCTAATATTTTGCTATTAACGCTTGTCGGAGATGCTCGAAGCAAGTTACGTCCAAAGAGAAGTTTTCGATGTCTGAACACGAACAAAATCAATATTTAGTTACCATGGTCCAATAGGTGGTAATTATTTACGCTGAATCTGAAGCTGTTTTTGACAGTTTATCGAAATTTCTATACAAACTTCGAAAATTTACATACCGAAATGGAAATTGCTTTTCATAAATCAATCAATCTTTATTAGAATCGTATTTGATTCTTCAATTTTTTATAGAATGACTAGTTTATTATTAATTTTATATACAGGGGCCTTATTGGAAATATGAAACGTTTTTAATGTCATAACATTTAGCGATAAATCAGAAACAGAGAATCTTCATGGTAAAAATTATGACGTTATGACGTAACAGAAACCGTTTGTACAGCATTATGAACGGTCTTAGTATTCCAAAAAAGTCTGACGAAAATACTACTCGAACAGACAAATCGAAGTTAAAGGCAAATCAAAGAATATCAAAATGTTTCTATACCAACACAGGACTAAAACAGAGAGATCCTTTATCCCGACCACCAAGACAACCACCTGCAAGATGGTATGAAAGCTGGTCTTCATCATCCCAGCTGCAGCTAGGCAACCATTGATACAAAGACAGGACTAATTCCTAACGTACGATGAAGAAGAAGGTACATAGATAAGAATTGGAGATTTTGATGTGTTGAATTTTTTTTCTTGTGATAAAATTACGAAATTCAAAAGTTTCAAAAAACAATATTCAAATTGATACGGGGTAAGGTCAATTGGTTGTCGATGGAGAATTTCTTTTATAGAATTTCTTTCCTCAAGGCGTAATATATGCATAGAATACACTAAGGTTATTCAAATCAGTTTTTGTTCTAAAACAATTATCATTGTGAGTAATATGTGTTGTTTCTAAAAATAGACGTTTTTGAAGTTGTTCTCAATTGTTAAAACTTTGGTAGACACATAGAAAACGTGTGATGTCAACGAGCATCTATTACGATATAATTTGAAGACTTCAATAATTTCGTTTCTCATATACAATTCACTATAGAAATATATATTGACGTTCCGGGCTTGAGGATACAGAATTGTAGGACTTGCACCGTTAACTGAAATTTTAAATATACTACGACGGTTTTCTGAAAAGTTTCCTCAGAATGTGTGAGCTGGTGTGTCGTCTTGATAAAACTTCCTTCTTAGCCAAACGTAGTAGTTTTTGCTTGATTTCTTCGCATAATACTCGCCGTTGTTAGTTTTAGAAGATATACAATGAAAATCATCCCACACGCATCTTAAAAACTGACGCCATTACCTCGCCTGCAGACGGAACGGCCTTTGCCTTCTCTAAAGCCGGTTCTTAATCCATTATTTTGATTTTTTGTTTGTTTCGGGTGTGGAGTGATGTACCCACGTTTCATGGTTATGGAACGACACAAAAATTCAGTTCTATTTCTATGGAACATTTCCAAACACTCGATGGAAACATCTTCACGATGCTGTTTTTATTCCATTGTAAGCAAATGCGGCTCCCATCTTGCGCACAGCTTTCTCATGTCCAAATTTCCAGTTAATATGCGATGTACCGCACTTTTTGAAATGTTAACTATGTCTGGTAGCTCGCGTATTTTCAATCGACGGTCATCTAGTTCCTTCAACCTTTATGGAAGGCATAGATCGTTCCATCGGCAGGTAAGGTCATGGCGTCGGTTTTTTGGGATTCTAGTGGGATAATTTGATAATTTTCATTGACCAACTTGAAAAAAGAAAAACTATCAACGACGAGTACTATGCGAACTTAATGCAAGCAACTACCGTCATCTCTGGGTTAGGCTAGGTACTTTTGGGCCCATCCTCGTAATTATCTGTCTACGGTTTCCATGTTTTTCACTTATACTTGTAAATTATACTTCAATAAAAAAAGTTATTTTGAAATAAACATATTGGAGCAAAATTAGTGAATCAAATCTAATCAAAGAAGTACTAGAGCAGCAACAAGTTTAAATCCGTCAATGCATTCAGTACCATTTGGTAATTTTTGTGTGTCGTAAATTATGATGCAGAATTTTCGTTCACATTTGCGTGACCGTATTATCTTCTAAAAACAAATATTTAATGACAGCTCGATACTCAGGTTTCTACAGTTGTCAAACACAAATTAAGCATTCAAAATGACCTCAATTTTAGCGAGAATCTCTCACTAAAATATATTTCGTAGTTTATATTGATAAGTGCTAACATCTTCAAGCTGAAGTAGGAAACTTTTCAGACAGCCCACGTATATAAAGATAAGATAATAATAAATATCAAGTTACTTTAATTGTAGTCTTCAAATTTGTGCAATTCTGGAAAAAGTATAATATGTGTTTTTGGTTCTACATTCGTGAGAAAATAACATTTGCCAATAAACTATTTCGATACAACCAATAGAATGAAAAAGTTTCCAGTGGGCAATTAAATCCATTAGTAATTTACTTTTTACTTAAAACCCTTGTGACGACAAGCAACAAAAGGGAAAAATCGACGGAAATCGTGAGAACTAGAGCGCGTACTTTCGTCTAGACTACGACCTACTTTTTCTCTTTCTTTTCAGCGTTTCCCCCCTTCTTATTTTGAATGAAACTTTAAAATATGCGCAATCGTAATAAATTCTATAAAAGCACGTGCTCCCTTACGTCGGAAAAATACGAAAAAGATGGTTTCTGAATGAAATATACCGTACAACTTCTAAATTTCCTTGGATCGAATAGAGGGGACGAGCTCCGCCTTTAGACCAATGAAACCTCTCTCGAGTCGATCGATGCAAGAAATTGTTCTCAGGATGTAAAAAGACGTTTTCGTTCAAACTTTATCGTAGTGGCGAGAGCGGTGGGGGGGTTAAGACGCAACAGCGAGATCATTATTCACTCTGAACAGCTCGGATATTAGTTGCCGTGTGTACCCTAACCTCAATGTAGCAAAAATTTCCGTCTTGCTCGTAAATTATCCTGACAAGGGGTCGGATCTGAGCGGGATGCTACTATGTTGGGGCATTTGCCCATTTTAGGATACATAACTAGTTTAGCTCAGTTCAATCAATAATGATGCTAGAAATGTTCATTTTCTAGAAACTAGTAAATACACTTTGTAAACTTATGTAGGAATTATATACGTCCCTTCTAGTTTTATTCACGCTACAGATACGGTATAGGTAGCTACAAAATTAGAATATCAACTAGTTGTTCTTCCAATCCTATAGACAGCGCAAAATTTTTTTAACATCTAATAAGTTATAATAACATTTTTAATATGACAATAAAATTGTGGATAATCAGCTAACAAAAACTTTTGGATTTTTTTAATGACAAACACATAAATAGTAGCTCAAGCTTAGAACATGATTTAATGATCTAAAGCATCTTATAACTTCTTTCTTTTGAGTTTTAGAGCAAAAATTATTACTTTGTTCCACTAAAAAAATATCCTGATATAATCATTCTTCGGTTCGTTTAATTAAAGTAATGTAAAAAATTAGATTTAAACATAGTTACACTCTTAAATACCCTTGAAGGATCTCACTCTTAACGCCCTAAATTATATATCTATCTATACAGGGTGTCCCACGACGAGTTAAAACTATCTTTATATGGCAAAATACTTGTAGTAAAATCATGAAAATTTCTGCGTTTGGGTTTTCGGATACGATATTTTTAACTAATTTTGTTATTTTGAACGGAACATCCTGTATATTAATACACTTTTGACATCTACGTAACATTTTAGTATTCTTTTGTCAAAAAACTTTTTTCGAAAAATGCATGCTTTTTTAATTATTATTTTTTTTTAATAAATTATTTTTTTACGAGAATACCCTTGAAGATATGAAAATGGTTCCTATTCGGTTGCTTTTATCAAAGTCAGACGTATTTGAATTTATGTTAAAAAATTTTTCATTTCATACAGGGTTTATATAAAAAGTGTTCAAAGTTTAACTTCATAAATATCAAATTTCTTTATTTTTTGTTTTTTCTTTTTCTATACCTAAACTTTACCGTTATCCAGATATTAAATGGTTTTTGTAAATTTTTAGAGATGCAGGTGTGGTCTAAATTTTATTTTGAATCGTTGATACAAGCACTAAGGAATAAAAAAGTTTTTTTTATCTCGTCAAGGTCTGTAAAAAAATCAAATCAAATTGTATTTACTAATCCTATTCCAACTTTCAGTCGATTCCGAGATATTTGAGGTTTTAAATTATTATTTTATTTTTAAACAAGTATCAAAATTTTATGTATAGTTTTAGTAGGCTTTGTAATGAATGACACTTATTTAACTGTCATTAGTCAATTGTTCACACTTTCGAAAATCGTTAAAACGGATCGTTCTCAATTTAATAACGAATAAATAAAATTTACAATAAAAATTTACAGAAAACATTTAATATCTGGATAACGGTATGGTTTAGGTTTAGAAAAGTATACATGAAGTTGCCTTATTTTTTACCCCTGAATGCATTAGAACAGAAAAATCCGGGAGAGGAACCCTCTTAAGAAAATGAAGAAATTTGATATTTATGAAGATAAACGTTGAACACTTTTTATACACACCCTGTATAAAATAAAAAAATTTTCAACATAGATTCAAATTCGTCTGACCTTGCTAAAATCAGCCGAATAGAAACCATTTTCATATCTTTAAGGGTATCTTCGTGAAAAATAATTAATAAGGGTCTGCAACAGTCAAATTTTTTTCCAAAAAAATCAATAACTCAAAAAGTACGCATTTTTCGAGAAAAGTTTTTAGACCAAATTATACTAAAATTTCACGCAGGTTTAAAAAATGTATAAATGTATTAATATTCTATTTAAAATAATAGTATTTTGCCATATATATACAGATAGTTTTAACTCGTCGTAGGACACCCTGTATATCTAAAAATATATATTCTTCGAATATTCTTTCCTATATGTTGAATCCTTAGGAAGCATCGTGTCCTTAGAGAGAAGCGCTGTTAAAGCAGAGAAAATCCTTAAGGCGGCTGCTCCTGTCTAAGTATTGATCGGCTACTTGTTCCTTACTCCCCGCTCTCTTTCGTTCCTTTCCTCCCCTTTCCTAAGCCCGACAGTCGGTTGCTTAATTCCAACCCCTTCGCCTCATTTATACTCTTAGAGGCTCTATCCAGAGTCGGCGGGAATAACTCCAATATATTATTGCTGACATTTACCCAGAATTCGTTTTCTTATAAAGAAATTCGTTTCAAATTATTTCATTTCTTCACTTTTTTATTCGAACAATGTAAAACAACATATTTCTTTCCCAGTATAAGCCTTAATTCATTAATTCCCAACCCAATATCAATGCCTAAGCTGTCCAAGATCGCCTATAAGTCGAATTGCTCTTAAGCAATACTCCCCAAGTTTTTGTGAACTTGTCTTAGCTAGTTCGGTCACGTAACTAAACCAGGACATATTACTCCCAATATTTTGCGGGGATGATGACCAAACCCTGAGCTGCAGTGCATGCCTTCTTTGTAAAAACAGCACCCAGGGACTTTGCTGCATTGAGGTCAATTAGATTGTTTCAACCCCACTCCAGAATGTTTTAAAGATCGGTATTGATGGTTATGATCTGTTCTTGATTATGGATTTTGCTGTCAGCGGCTGATTAGAACGAAGATACCAGTGTCCTATCGTCGGCGATGCTATAGATCGAGTTGCATCCCTGGGGGACACTAGCGTTGATCTCAAGCCTTTCTGAGTGATCTGGATAGATCGGTCTTTGAGAATTAAAGCCAATCAATGAGTAAGGACGATAAACCGTACGATCTTAATTTATTTGGAAGGTTGGCATGTCAAAAGCCTTCAATATATCCAGTCTGGCTCTGGATTCCCCATATTTCTCTATAGCGTCAATCCATACGTTGATGATATAGACCAGGAGATCCCTGGTTGATCTATGTTTACAAAATGGTCACTGATGATATTAGTAGACTCAAGATATCTCAAGATTTGTTGGGTACCGCCTTTTTTATTTTTGGTATGGTTTGAACGCAGACAAGTTTCCAATCTGTATGGAGAACCTAGCCTGCGAGACAAAGATGGCGTCGAACGGATATCGGAAGGGAGAAGGTTGCATATCGGAAAGAGCCAAAAAGCCGCAGACTACCAGGACGACTACGTATAAGATGGCAGGACGACTTAGAAGAGGATCTAAAATAACTGGTGGAGGTCAGATGTCGAGGAGGACAAGGTTCTCTAACAGCTGTAGCGCCAAAATTTCCTAGATATTCTAACTAAAAATTTACTCTCGAGAGACTAGGTCCATCGTAGTGATTGTCTTTAGCCTACCTAGTTGCATAATACACAGCAATTTTGATCAGTATAGTTGATAACGCGTCCGCTGCTTGGAAGAAATTCTGTTTTGTTAATTCTTGAAAAAAGTTAATGTGCAAACAAATCCTGAAATAAGAATAGAAAGATTGAGATATCCAGTTTTGGGGCTGTACCAGTCGGAGCAATCTGATCAGGATTCAGATATTTGGAAACAAAGTATTTAGACATATAACATTTTTCTGTACTGTATAAAATTGCGATTTGAGACATGGAAATGAAGATTCAGATATTCGGAAACCGGAGTACCGAAGGCCATTTAGCACCTGAATAGTCACGATCTAGTAAGAAAATGCAAGATGAAGTATTTATTTAAATAGGGAAAGTTAACCTAACCTAACAACCAAAATATGAATGATTTATTTAAACAGGGAAAGTGACAGACAATTATCATCACCTTTGAGGTGAACTCGCTAAGGCGTTTATCCGAAATGTGGATCTTTCGGAGAATGCTGAGAATTCCCTGGAATTATAAAATTAATAAAAACTCGAGACATATATAGAAATAACAAATACAAATTTTTGCAACTACTAATCGAAGGAAGAATCGAGGGAAAACTGGTCCTGGTAGACGACAGGCTTCGTGGCCGAAGAATATTTGCGATTGGACCGGTTCAGACTCTCAGACGCTGATAACAATAGACAGAAGAGACAGAAATGACTTTGCTGGGGTTATCGCCAATATTCGTAAGAAGTTTTTATTAGAATATAGCTCTAGCCATTTACTGAAATGTTTGATAAATCTGAAGAGAAACGTCTCTGCTTCGGTGCAAGCGATTTCCTTCCTTACTGTATCTGATAATGATCCCGAACGGCACGTTCGTACATTTTGTGCTTTGGTCCTTTTATGGGTCATCATGTAGTTGAATGTAGTGCCGTTTACGACTCAGCCGTCTCTGCTTGGCGACGTTTCATGTATAATTGAATTCCTAAGAAAATTCCTTTTCAAAATGCTTATGCAGATTACGACGTTTACAAAATTAAATAAAACAATTATTGAAAACTTATTTAGCAGCTTTCGAATATTCTAACCTACAAATAAAGAATATAGCATTAAATTTCGGACGAAATTCAAATGTTTGGTTAATATCCAGTTAACATTCTAGCAACTATCACGTTTCTCAACGAATACGAGGGTAAGGGGTGAACTATACTTACCTATTGATTTGTACAATGTATTTGCTTATCAAGTTCGAAAGTTTGTGTAAATTTTGATGTAGACAAATAAATATCATTTAGTCGATAAATGGGTGGTAATCAACTGAACTTTATAGCTTTATAGGAAGGATAGATGTTTCTAAATTGAGAGAAATTACACTAATATTCCAAAGAGTTTGAAAAGAATTGATATTACAATCAATGACCATAATTGTGTTGTGAGGACAAACAAAAATAGGATAACAAAATCAATAACATACCTTTGCTCTTTCTATCTTAGGCCCATTTCGCACCAAACCCGTCCAGTCCATTCACGTCTAGTCAAGTTTTGTTCAGTCAAGTCACGTCAAAATTTGCTTTCGCACTGAATATGTCGCTTGTTGAGTCTGAGTCAATCAGTGTTGTGAAAAAATTGTGGCAAGATGGATCCTCTTCTGCAAACCATAATTTTACTCCCATTATACAGAAAAAGGAGGATGAAGAAAAGACGGAATTTCTGTTTGGTTCATCACATACATTTAAGAAGGTCAGTCTTGAAATAGCATACAAAAACTTTTTTTCTTGTAGAATTTCATTTTATTGCTCAATATAATGACCTTCAAAGACGACAGCGGGTGAAAAAATTTTTTATACCATTTTTATAGTACGATTCGTCTTTAGCGTCAATAAAGACTTGTCAGTGTCAGAGATAATCTAGCAAAATTTCTGTCCAGCGAAGATCTTCTTGATTTTTGGAATCACAATAAAGTCGCTGCCTCGCAGGTCAGGAAAATTCAGGGGAATCATAGTGCCATCGTTTTCATTAATTTGTGACATTGGCTTGACGAAACAGCTTCAAATGGGGCCAGTCTTTCAGCAATTTCGTCGTTAAAACACTCTAATAATGCTACGTAATAGTCGCTGTTTACGGTATGAACAAAATGAAAAAATAACTGGATATCAGTGAAGCATTGTTGGTAACAATGAGGGAAAAAAAAGAAAAAAGATAAAATGACTCGACGAACCAAAAAAGCTCTTGGAGTTTATTGAGTACCTTCATTTGATATATGTTGCTGTATGGATAATTGAAGAAGTCGGTTCATTACGTGCAGTTCACTCAACTGACTATCCATTAGACTCCAGTGTGAAATTTTGGAGCCATGGTTCATCCATCTCCATACCTCGATACCAAAATTTGGGTTCATTGCAAAAGAACAGCACCAAACACATCAATGTTTAGTTGTCGCGCGGTACTCACTCTGACAGAGTGTGGATTCTTCGTCAGTGATAGTCTCTTCGAGCATGCATAATCTTCAGAGCTCATTTCGCATCTTTAAACTCAGAAAATCATTTCTCAACGGTTGATTCTCCTGTGGAAAGAACTGAATAATGTTTATCAAGCCAAGCATTGGTTCGAATAGTGTTTTTTCCAAAAATGAATGCTTTATTATCGCAAGAAATTCCTTTTCATTCATTTTTTCAAATGTCAAATCTATAAACTCAAACGTGTCTCCGCTCTAGAGCCGGTCCTGTCTAGATATATTGAAATTATAAAATTCGACGAAGGCGCCTTTGACTTACTTTTTATAAACCGCGAAATTTGTTTTTTATATCCGTTTTTATAGCAAGCGGCTATTTACATTGTTTCTATTGGATAATTTCTAGAAATGTCTATTTGTTTTGTTTCTTCATTTTTCTAGAATATTTAAGAGCTTCATTTGAATATATAAGCGCTGTTTAGTTAAGTTTACAATAAATAATCGTAGTGAACAGAACGAAATACAAAAGTAATTGAAGAATCTAAATAAATTAGTTAAGTGATAGTGTTAAGTGAATTATTATAGGTTAGTTTAGTTATCGCTGATACTTCTACACCCTGTAGATTTTATATAGAGAAATGACATCAGAACTTCATCTCCAATGAAAAAATATTATATGGAGACTGTAAGTTACGTAATAATGTATGAGGGCTATAAAACAAGCGTCGGTTTAACCATTAGCAACACGTTCATTGTCCGTTGATGGACTAAAAAGAGTATATAGAAGCCGAGCAATCGAATCGGAGGTTGCACAGTTAGTGGGCTATGGAACAAACGGAGTGTATAAGAATGCTCATCATCAGTTCCAAACTGACGCGTACCTAATGAGCCGAAAGCGACACAAAAGGCGTCCGACGCCGTTTGTCCAACGCCCTCTCGCTGACCGTTCGCCTCTTTGTACTTAAACTCATCACCCGAAGAACTTTGACGAGCTTTCGAATTTAGAATCTCTGCTTTTCTCTCTTCAACTAGATTCAGATGCATTTTTGCTTTTACATACACTACTAACCAGTTGTGTTTTTTTCTTCCACCCCTCCAACTATTACAATGAATTACGCACGATAATTATACAAAGCGTTCAGTTCTAGGAAACGATTTTTAAGAAAATATCAAAACATATCTTGTTATATTCATAGTAAATTTATTCAGAGTGCGAGGCAATAAAAATAAAAATAAAAAAGTAAAAGGACAATTATTTGATTAATTAGGAACCGTTAGGAAGAGAGTAGTAACTGAAGCAATAAAAATTTTTTTGCGAGCAAAGTGAATTGTTTTCGTTCTCGCAAACGCGTCCATTAGCTGCAAGTCTTCAGGATTCAGGCAAAATTAACCGAACTATTGTCGCAGAATTGGAAATACCTCGACGTACCGTAAACTATAACATGAAGAAATATGCATCCACCAGAAGCTTTAGCTGTAAAAAACGGCCTCGAGAAACCACCATCGCTGAAGATAAATCTGATTGAGGATTCACGGGATCAGAGATAGCAGTTCAGATCAATGAATCTAGTGATCTGCCTTTAAGTACTTCTTCAGTAAAAAGATGAATAAGAAAAATTGGTCTTTGTGGGAGGGTGGCAATGAAGAAACCTCTAAGACGTCAAAAAAGGTTGCATGGAACATAAAAATTGGAAGCATGAAGATTGGGAGAGAACTTTACGGAGTGATGACTCAAAGCTTGAGGTATTTGGATCTAAGAGAAGAGTATTTGTGCGCAGTTCAAAGAAAGAACGAATGTTAGTTCCATTTGTAATCCCGACTGTAAAACATGGCGCAGACTCGGTGATGGTTTGGGGATGTCTTGGACGTCGTAAAAATTGAGACTAAAGCTGTTGGCCACAGAAATTTCTTTTACATTGTTCCTAATGAATATGCACGATTTTTGCTTCTTTAATGAAGTTTATTATAATATCTAGAATAGATTGTTGTGTTTGCTAGGAGGAAGCTAATATTTAGTGATAATTACATTCTTATCTATATAAATATCAAAATCGAACGTATTGTTTTCAATCGTTGTGTATCACGCAAACTATAGGGTGAGCAGAAACTTTCAACTGGTAGTTTTGAAAAAAAGGTGATCCCGTCTCTAGGATAGATAGAAAGTGAGAAATATTTGGGGTTTGCTCAGTAAAAAAATTTTCGTAACGCCTAAATGATACACATTGTTTTCGATTTTGCTGCAACTACTGGCAACATTGTATTGAAATTTTATAGGAATATGTTTTGGAAGCTGATACATCCAATGAATTTGTTTTTATGTCTGACTCTCATAGAGGGCGCTAGTTACACGGTTAGTATCAAGTACTATTGAACATAACTTTTTCAATATTTGATTTATTAAGCAAAATTTAAAGTGAACTAAAACATCATTTAATTTTACACCAAAAAAGTACTCTTCATAAAATTATTATTATTAATAGTAAGCATTATGTGAATTTTTTGTAAATGAGATCCTATCGATAAAACGGATGCATTTACATAAATTGGGACTGAGGGCTTTCGTTTCTTGTCACGCTTCACAAAAATCCAGTCTAATCAGTACAGGACCTTGTTTTTTAAAGTTAAATAAGTATGGGCTATAGGAGGTCTCAGTATGGAGCTAAATTGGGACTGAGGGCTTTAATTTCTTGTCATGTTTCATAAAAATCCAGTCTACTCAGTACAGGATCTAGTTTTTTAAATTTAAATAAGTATGGAGACTAAGCTATTGGAGGTTTTAGTATGAAACAAACAATAATTTGATGTCATGTATTGCGATTCTTGGACTCAAACTGTTGTTTGTTTCAGTAATTCACTTATTCGAGATATTAAAAGATATAAAGCTAAACGAGCGAAGGAACGATGGAACTTCACCGTACTTTGATAGGTGTCGTAATTTGTTAATTAACCATTTTCCTAATCGATGGATTGGTAGAGGTGCAGAAGCTCCGATTCATTAGCCTCCTCGGTCATCCGATTTTACTCCCTTGGATTACACGGTTTGGTCTTAGTTTTTATCATTACTTTATACCAGAATCAGTTATTATTTCATGAGTTTCAAATCATGATGGGGTAAAATCAAATGATCTTCAAGTTTTCTTATGTAACTAACGCCCTCTATGAGACATAAAAACAAATTCATTGGATGTATCAGCTTCCAAAACAGATTCATAAATTTAAAATTTTTTACTGAGCAAACCCCAAATGTTTTTCAGTTTTCTATCTATCCTAGAGACGGTATCGCCTGTTTTTGGAACACAGTAGAGAATTACCAATACCTTCAGTAACTAATACACATAATTCTGCACCACCTTGTATAACAGAAATTTTGAAAATCTCTGTCGAAATGATTCTGATAGTTGTACATAGCAAAGATCAATGATGAACTATAATTAATATGCGGTGTGGGTATCCACATCCATAAAACAACATTATAGAGTGGAAAGCGGATTCGGTGGCGAATTTATGTATTGAAAACAATGAGAGCAACGGCAATAGTGATACTATTAGATCTGGCTGTGTGCCGATTAGCAGCTCTACGGTCGGTCCGGCTATGTCCGACGCCATTCAAGAGATTTTCAGCTATATGTTCGTTATTACTTTATCCAACGATACTGTCAATATCAAACTTTCCAAAATTTATAATTGTGTCCGACAAACTGTAATGCATACTGCTGTACGAGGATTGTCTGAAATGTTTCCGACCTCGACCCAAAGTTCCCAGCAACTATCTTTATCAAAATATTTGGACATCCGTTCAGAGATTCCAACTGAAATTTCAGTTATTTTGATTGCTCAGCTTCTCTTTGAAAATTGTATAAATGAATCATAGTAAAGATTAAAAAAATTGAGGCAATCTTCTTATAATGCAATCTACCGATTCATCTCCGACCTTTGATCTCTTAATTAACAGTTGCAGGAATGGATATTTCGTATTTTGAATTATGTGCCTACACCAATGAAGAGATTCTCCAGCGTCATTTAGGACCGTAAATTTTTCGGTAGCTGGATTCAAACGTGATCGTATCTGATTGAATTTTTCCAAAAAATTTTCTCAGCATTTTCTTTTTTACAATTTGAAACCAAAACTTAATTATATATGTAAAGAAATAGTATTTCTTTAGTTTCAATATGGTTTACTTTATTAATCTGCGGGTTATGATGTCTATGATAGATTTGCCATGGATGTCACAAATGTCTCTGTCACAAGTGTCAATTTTGATTAATTAGAATAAGATAATAGAGGTTAATTGATGTAGGTCAAGAAATATTGCTTATTTAAGAAAGAGTTGAAGAAATAAACATTAAATGTCGTTTCTTTGTTTTTTAGGTGAGATTTAGCTATGTAATATAAAACAGTTTATTAATATCACTTTGTGTATTTGTCATGAAAATAAAATCTTTGTTTTCTAAAGCAACACATATGTTTATTTCAATTAATTTGAAAATCATCTTATGAAACGACATTCAATGTTTATTTCTTCAACTCTTTCTTAAATAAGCAATATTTCTTGACCTACATCAATTAACCTCTATTATCTCATTCTAATCAATGAAAATTGACACTTGTGACAGTGACAGTGGCAATGACATTTGTGACATTTATGACAGATCTATAATAGACATCATAACCCACAGATTAATAAAGTGAACCATATTAAAACTACAGAAATACTATTTCTTTACATATATATACAGTGCTTTTCAGATAAAAGTATCCACCTTTAATAACTTTTGTAATACTGGTATTTAGAAAAAATCCAAAAACACGTCAATTTATGTTGGAAGGGGCAAGCATTATGGTTTATTTAAACTTACTGGAAAAGCCACCCCTCACCCCTAGCAGCATCCCCTTTATTTTTTTAAATTACTTTTCATATTTTTTATGTTAAATTTGGATACTCCTCTTTGAGCTGATTTCAAAAATGTATAATACTTGTAGGTTAAAGTGGTTAGTTTATGAGATAAACAATTTTTCTTTTAAGAGCACAAATTTTACTTATTATTTACTTTCACCTTATTTGCCTGTACTAAAATGGGTTGTACAACAGTTCAAACTCTTTAATCTTTTTAACTGTGCTATTTATTCTACTTAAAAAATCCAAACAACAAAAAACTCTACTTTTTATTAAAGTTTGTCAACTAGAATTTGTAGTCACTATTGATAGTGTAATTTGATACATTATTTATTTTGTTTCTCTGAAATGGTTTATTCTTTGCAAGAAAGAATTGAAATTGTAGGTTTATACTACCAAAATAATAATTGTGCAAGAGCTGCTGCTAGAATATTTAACGAATTACATGACGGAAGACATGCAACTCATAAGTATGTAATTCAACTGATGGAGAAATTTACCACAACAGGGTCTGTTTGCAATAAAGTGCATAAGCGAGAGGGTCTCGTAAATAACGAAGCAATCCAAGTGGCAATTTTAGGGCAAGTCAGCTTAGAGGCTCAACAACCCCAATCGTTGTCAACAATAAGTAGAGCGATCGGTGTTTCATCTTCTACTGTTTTCCGAGTTCTACATAAATTCAAGTACCACCCATACAAAGTTAAGTTGGTGCACGAGTTGAATGAAGATGATTTTGATCGTCGTCTAGAGTTTTGCGAATCAATGACGCAAATTATCAATAACAATCCACAATTGTTAAACAATATTTGCTTTTCTGATGAATGCTCATGGTCATTAAATGGCTTAGTAAGTAGGCATAATTGTAGATATTGGCCTGAAAGTGATCCACATATTATGCGTGAATTCCATACACAACATCCCCAAAAGTTAAACGTTTGGTGTGGTATCCTAGGTGACCACATTGTCGGACCTTTCTTCATCAACGGAAATTTAAATGGTGAATCATATCTTGAGTTACTCAGGGAAGGGGTTGACCCACGTATTACAACAATAATAGAAAATGATGATAACCTTTCCGAAGATTTACTGGTATTTCAACAAGACGGAGCTCCCCCACACTATGCTATGCCTGTCCGACAATTTTTTTAAACGAAACATTCCCCGCTCGTTGGATAGGTAGAAGGGGGCAGATGATGGAGTGGCCACCTAGGTCACCGGATTTAACACCCCTAGACTTCTTTTTATGGGGGTATTTAAAAACAAAAGTTTATGCTACCCAACCAGAATCTCTGGATGATTTACGAGAGAGGATAGAAAATGAATGTCGACAATTAAATCCAGCCGTATTAAGCAATGTCAGAGAGGCATTTCAAAATAGATTATACCATTGTATGGAAGTGAATGGTACTCATTTTGAACACTTATTGTAACTTCATAATAAATAGCACAGTTAAAAAGATTAAAGAGTTTGAACTGTTGTACAACCCATTTTAGTACAGGCAAATAAGGTGAAAGTAAATAATAAGTAAAATTTGTGCTCTTAAAAGAAAAATTGTTTATCTCATAAACTAACCACTTTAACCTACAAGTATTATACATTTTTGAAATCAGCTCAAAGAGGAGTATCCAAATTTAACATAAAAAATATGAAAAGTAATTTAAAAAAATAAAGGGGATGCTGCTAGGGGTGAGGGGGTGGCTTTTCCAGTAAGTTTAAATAAGCCATAATGCTTGCCCCTTCCAACATAAATTGACGTGTTTTTGGATTTTTTCTAAATACCAGTATTACAAAAGTTATTAAAGGTGGATACTTTTATCTGAAAAGCACTGTATATATATATATATATATATATATATATATATATATATATATATATATATATATATATATGTAGTATATAACCTTTTTTAGAACATCCATAGTTCGAGACAGTAGAGCACTGTTGTACGAATACTTGTTTTATAAACTAGTTTTGTCGACATTGGTAATATTTTGCAATTTAACACTGCTTCTATGGTTCCTTGTCCAATTCTTCTTTCTACCTCTTCAGTTACTCTTAGCACGTTCACTATCGCCGGCCACTATAGTGGCGTTTTGATTTTTCCACTGTGAACCGCAGCCACTATACTTGCCGTGAATTCAAACTCATTTTCAAGCGCTACAGATGACGTCTGGGCTGCCAGTGGTGGCGCGTATGGTTTCTTCGGTTTATCGCGAAGTTGGAGGCGCACGCACGACCACTTAATTGGCCTTTGGTATGCTGAGTGTTGCTGTGTTTACTGGCGAACACGTGCATTTGATATTGCGTTTTTTTATTACAAAATAAGTGTTTTCTGAGCCTTTTGCGTGCAGAAGTTTTTTTACAACCATTAGTGTTGATTTCACAGAGAAAGCAAGGTAATTTTTTTTTAAATATTTGTTTATGAGTTTTTAAGGTTATGTATTGCTCAGTGTGTCGAAAAAAAAAAAGAAATCGAAGTCTTCGTTGACTCAAGCTTAATTGGAAGAGTTAGCAAATATGTCAAACTTGTCCGATTTGTTCGTAGATGCGTTTTCAAGAGATAATTTTGTCGATGACAGGAACTTTGACCACATGATTCATCAAGTTCAGATTCCGAGATCAGCGACCAAGGATCACAGAGCGATGCAGATGACAATCTGGTTAGCATTCCAAGCTCTTCGCAAACAAAATTATCCAAGACCTCACATAATTCCGATAACGAGTGAACTGACACAGAAGAAGATCCCACAATATTTCCTTTGGCTCCAGACGAGTCTATTAACATAGACATTCCGGAAACTGATTCAGCCTTTTTTTTATGATTCCATCATTGACATAATTGTCCGTGAAACGAACAGACGAGCCAGAGAATTTTTTGATAGACAGCCACCATCTACCCGGAAGAAAAAGAAACTACAATAGCAGGATACATCTGTTGAAGAAATAAAAAGGTTCCTAGGCTTATGCTACCTTAGTGGTAATATCCGCTTTCCTACATTGGGAAAATAACGAGTAAGGATCCGCTGTATTTTCATCCTTTTTTCGGGTAAACGATGTCTCGGAATGGATTTTCAGATATCCTAAGAATGTCGAGGTTTGTTGATCATTCTACTGTTAACACCGAAGATCATCTCTTCAAAATTTACTTACTACGAGCATTCTGGACGTCCAAAAACTGCAAAAAGTTGACGGATTAAGGTTAGAGAGATTGAAGAAGCTATCGGCATATGTTGGTTACTGGGTTTGCTCACTTTGCACCAAAAGCGCATTTGAATGAGGCCTTATTGATGCGGTTACAACAAAATCTGCGTTGATTCAGACATGGGATTCTGTTCAAAAACTATTTTTTTTATTTTTTATCAACATTCAGAATATTTTTTACATTATATGGGTTAATTTGCTCGCGAGTGTTAGATAATTTAACATCTATAATGTCTTGCTGAGACTTACATCCAGTGATGTAGCCTCTTATACCTCATATTAGGTCTGTTGGCCAACTTTTTTCAAGTCTTTTTCCTCTCTTGGATAACTTCTTGTACTGTGGGCACTCCCAGGTCCACGTGAATGGTGTGATTTGTTACAAACCATCGAGCATCTACTAGTTGACGGAGTTTTGATGACAGATTTGTTGATAAGGATTTTATTTTCATGTGGAACTCCCTATCAACCAATGTAGTTTGCTTTTATATCAAGTTGTTTCCTTGTTTCTTCTAGGTGGATTCCTAAGTTTTTGACACTATCTGCTTGTGGTATCTCCTTATTGTTTAACTTAACTGGCAGGCATGTACCCTTAAGTAACGTATATGTTACATTTATTGATTTGGTCTCATTAACTTTAATCCTCCATTTTTGTGGCCACTTCTGTAATTGGTCAAGATGATCCTGGACATTTTTTGCCGCTATTTGTGGTTCCTGTTGCTGTATACTGTATCTCTGGTATAGCTTTGAAAAATAGCGGGCCAAGTACGCTACCTTGTGGCACCCCTGCTGCTATAGTAAAATTTTCGGACTTCTCATTAACTTTCGTTTGGAAGGTTCTGTTGGTTAAGTAAGATTTCAGAAATGGGTAGTAGTTTCGGGGGCAAGAGTTCTTTTAATTTTGTATAGCAGCCCTCGATGCCACACTCTGTCGAAAGCCTGGGCGATATCAAGGAAAACAGCAGAGCAGTATTCTTTGTTTTCCAGGGACTTATTTATTTTCTGCATGAGGCGGTGAACTTTTTGCACTGTCAAATGTTTTTGTGTGAGTCCGAATTGATGGCAGGGGATCCAATCCTGTGTAGGTGAGTCTTCAGTTATCCTACGTAGGAGTAATTTTTTAAGAAGTTTGGATATTGTTGGTAGCAGGCTTATTGGACACGTTGGTCGAGACTTTGACTGGTTCACCAATCATTATGATTTGTGCAGCTTTATATGATTTTGGCCAGTATCCGAGTCTCAGAATTGCATTGTAAATGTATGTTAACAAGACTACCCCTTTTTGTGGCAATTCTTTCAACATTTTGGCGATTATTCCATTTATTAATATTTAGTAATTTTATTTCATTGTATACATCTTTTGGAGTCAAAGTTTTGCTCTACTTCTTGGTTTGTTTCATAACTTAGTCGCTGAAAGACTGTAGTGAGATGATTTGCAAGATGAAATATTAAAGACTTCAAAATTTTAAAAAAGCGATCGAATTTGAAGAAAAAGAAAGGGATTTTCCATTAGGACAACATACCTTCACACACTTTGGGTGATCACCAAGGCCAAAATTCACAAATTGATTACTCACACACCATTTTCTCCAGATCTGATACCCAGCGACTGTTTCCTAACCTCAAAGTTTCACTACCAGGAAAAATATTTTCTTTATCGCTTTATCGCTCTAAAGAGAAATACGACAACCACCATTTAGAACGGTTAAATATGTGGGAACATCATTAGACTAAGTGTATAGACTCAAAATAGAATGTTTTGGAAAATAGAAATGATTGTGGAATGAAAATCTCTTGTTTCTTTATTAGATTCAGACAAACCTCGTATTAATAATACGTTTACATGTCTTGAACTTGAATCCCAAAATCGTTTGTTACGTATGGATACTTTTATAGTCGACTAAAAAGAAATATTTTTAAAAAAATATTTTTAATCTCCTATTTTTATACTCTATTCGCCATCTATTTAACGGTAGCAAAACTAAAATTTTTTAGCTGGCTTTTATTCGTTTTTTCTCCGAGTGGGTCGCCAGCTACTACAAGAGCTAGAAAAAGGAAAGTAGGGGAAGTTATTTCGGGGCTGGTCTCGTTCGATACTCCGCCCATAAAATGGCCTTCGTCAAGGATAATAATCGCAAGGGATCCCGTACCCTGCCTGTGCTGCGTTCTCTTTAGAGAAAGAGGATGAAGTCAACCGGCTTCGAACGAGCTGGTGGCTAGAGGCAATATTTCTAGTCCCGGATCATGTAAAACAGCGGCGCGCTATCTAATAAATAAATTTCATCAAATATATAAGGTGTCTCATATATAATGACAGTTAACAATGTTTTTCTTTTGTTTATTAAACAATCAAACAAAAATAAAGCCCATCGTATTCTATGGTTCCACTAAGCTCTTTGGAATCTTGGTGAAACCATTCTTTAGGCATAGATACCAAAAATTATCCCTCTGCGTTTTCAATATATCTTCTAAATTCAAATTTTTTACCACCAAGTTCTTATATCTCATTCCACGTAACTTCCGTAGTAGGTATGTGATTTATTGTCTTCTTGTAAAATATTCCGCTTTCAGTTAACTAAACCTAGACGACTAAATACATCGACTATCTGGAATGCTTTTGAAGTATCTTCCACCAGACATTCAACAAGACTTTCGTCTCGTATCAACCTCTTTTTGCGATGGGTTCTGGTAATTGTCCTTCATCAAACGACTGATTTTGCATGTTCGGGTTGTTTAGATAAATATATTTTCAATTGCAAGTAACAATGCGTCTAATAAAACAGTCATCTCTCTACGAGAAAAAAAAACATAAATTTAAAACCATTGTCTATGAATTATTCCATAAATTCACAGGATTCTCTTTGTAAGGATCTCCAGGAAGTGTCTGGTTACTACATTCAGAATATCTTAACACCCAACACATCGAAAATCTCTGACAGTTAATTGTATTAACACGAATTGATATACAACTTGATGAGAACTGCTGTGATAGCTCTTCAATTCGTTTATCGTAAAAGTAAAACCGCGAACATCGAAAATAAGTAACGGTGTCAATTGCGCAGGTGCGGTAGTTCGACAACCATCAAATAACCTCGTCATGTAACGACTACCGGTTTCACACAATATAACGAATGAAGTAGAAAAATTCACTCAATTGATCGTTCCAAAGTGGACTATCTAATTCATTAATTAATTCATCGCTGCAATTTTTGTATTTGCGCGACTTACATCTCTCCATGACAACGAGAAAAAATCCCCAAGACGTGCATCGATAGCGAGCAAATTTTTCCTCCAGCGTGCCGGCCGGCAATGCAGGTCTTGATGATTTAAGGCTCTTTTCTCGTAGTCATAGAGGCTACATAATCTGCGAATTCTGCCACTTTTAGGCACTAACCACCTGCACACTATGGCGTATCTTCCACAATCCAACGGGATGGTCAAACGTTTCTACAGGTGGTTCAAAGGTACCATCAAAACGACCAGTGGACAAATATCGTGCCATCGGTTGTCATATGAGACTCCACGCAACTGAATGCGAGGACATAGGCGTTAACCCTGAGAATTATCCAAGCCGTCGAGTCCAGATAGCGAACCAGCGGAGTTTATAAAAAAGCTACGCAGGAATTTCGACCTCCCACGACCAACTCTTATGAATCAACCAACAGTGTACGTTGGTGTTCCAAGATCTGGCCATAACAAAACACGTTTTCTTACGCCACCAAAAAAACTTGTTGCGCATGTCTTACGACGCACCTTACTATGTGATTGAACGTGGTTAAAAAACTTTTCGGCGTTCAGTGGGATGAGTTCGATTCGAACGTTTGCAATCCATAGAGAAACACATATCAACTCAGAATATACAGGAATCATACTTGACCCTCACCTTCAGGAAAAACTACAATGGGTAAGCATATAGAGCGCGAAGCTGGTCACTCCAAGCCAACGCTGAAGGAAACGACAAGACGACAGGAAACATCTTAGGTACGAACAACATCTAGCGCTCTGAAAAAGCTTCCTATGTTCTATTGGACCTATCGTTGTTGCACCAAAGGCTCTAAACCCTCATTCCCTTGAAAACGGGAACTTCTTTATGTGAAATTACAACAATCAAGTGAGGGTTCATCGTCGTAAGTGTGTGACCGTCCAAAAACTTTTGCTCATATATTGGCGTACCCAAAATCACCTGCACATAACACAGCATCAGCAGCAGCAGCATAACACGTAGATCTATGGCTAGGAAACGATTGAAGCTGCTCAATATTGGACACGCCAAATTATTAACGAAAACACTCATTTATAGTTGTAGAATCAAAAAATTGATTCTAGCTTGTTATACTTGTTTAAAAAATCAATCAATATCTCATTTACGCAATATAGATGACGGAATTTGTAATATATAGAGAAACTGTGTAATACCGTTTAGCTAACGAGAGTATTTATGTAATAGAATCGCTTTGTCCAAGTGTAAAGGTTTCTCCTAAATAATTTGTCGGGTACGGCCGTCGACTAAATCCCTCTCGTCGAACAGTAGCTAAACCGACAGCAAACTCCAGTTCTGCATGATCTGCTTTTCCGCTAATTTTCTCGTGCTAAATGGATTATTTGTAGCATGGTATAGCTACCGTGATAACTGGTATACAATTCTCATATAATATTCATAAATATCGACGTATAAGGTTTTCCCGAGAAAATTTGAAATAATTGGAGAACAAATTTATATCTACTATGGTTACGATATTTTCGTGAATTTAAGAATAAATAAAACAAAGTTTGGAAAAAAATATTCTACCAACAAGCCATATTTTCAAGTCTAGAAACAGAAAATAATCCAAGGGCGCTAAATCTAGCGATATGGTAGCAATTCAACTTCAATTCATTAATTTTGGCCATTGCATTAACGGATGTGTGTGGTAGTGCATTGTCTTGATGATACAACACTTTTTTCTTAGCCAAATGCGGCCATTTTTGCTTGATTTCTTCGCTCAAACGTTGCAATAAGTTCGCATAATATTCGCTGTTGATAGTTTTCCCTTTTTCAAGATAGTCAATGAAAATTTTCCCACGCGCATCCCAAAGAACCAACGCCGTGGCCTGCCTGCAGATGGAAAGTTTATAGCCTTCTTTGGAACCGGTTCTCCCTTTTAATTCATTGTTTTGATTGTTTTTTTTTTGCTTCGGGTGAGAAGTGATGGACCCGCGCTCTAGCCATGGTTATGAAACAGCGCAAAAACTCATCTTTATTTCTGTGAAACATCTTCACAATGCTGTTTTTGATCATTTGTGAGCAAACGCAGAACCCATCTTGCGCACAGCTTTCTCATGTCCAAATTTTCAGTTAATATACGATGTCCTGTATTTTCAGTAGACGGTCAACCAGTTCCCTCAACTTTTCTGGAAGGCATAGATCGTTCCATCTGCAGACAAGGTCATGGCGTCTATTTTTTTGGGATGCTCGTGGAATAATTTACATTGACTAACTTGAAAAAAGAAAAATCTATGAACGGCGAATATTATGCAACGTTTGAGTGAAGGAATAAAGCAAAAACTGCCGGTTTTGGCTAAGAAGAAAATGTTGTTTTAATTGTTTCAATACACTAGTTCACACATCCGTTATTGCAATTTATAAAATAAAAATTAAAGTTTGAATTACTACCTCATGCCCTCTCGGATTATTTCCTCTCATTAGACTTGAATTAATGGCTCGGTGGTCAAATATTTTCCAGCAATGAAGAGGTGATGTCTGCAGTTAAGGACTATTCTGAGGAACTTGACGATTCTTATTATAAAAAGGGTATCGAACTTATTAAACATCGCCGGGACAAGTGTATGGAGCTAAATTGAGATTATGTATGCAATGTGGAATGAAAGCAGATACGTCTTTATCAGGATATTCTACACTTTATATGTATATAGAGCAGGTAAATTCGAAATATGAAGAATATCGTAGACAAACTTTTTGAGAACGAGGTCCAACCAACCTGATGTTGCTGTTTTTTTAAAAGAACGCGGCTTAGGGTTAGTTTCTTATTGTTTAGAAATTTATTATCGTGTTCGATGTGATTTCTTTCTGCCAACTGTACATAGGCTTCCATAGCAAGGCAATAACGAACCAGCTCTTGTTCAAGATCATTACCCAAAACTGTAGGTCTGCCTCGTTTTGTTTTTGCTGCCTCTTTAGGTGTACCGTACTTCATGTTGGACAACCTCATGAGCGTTGTTTCCGGAACATTAAAATTTTTACTGGCCTTCTTCTTTGTCGGAACTGCTTCAATTGCTTTCTTCATTTTAGAAGGACTTCACATTCTTTGATCAGTTTTTCCTTTTCCCTATGATCCTATCGAAATCTGAAACGAAGTTTCAAAAGAATAAACGAAACAGATTCAGGAGACTTTGAACATAAATAATCAAAGGATTCGGTTTAGGCAACAAGAGGGGGTCCGGTTTAAGCGACTAAAGCCATCAGTTTGTTAACCCGATCAATTTTGAAGCAAATATCTAATTGACACTTTTTGATGATAAATAATAAAAAATTTTTTTACCCTCAAAACACGTAATGGTGAACTGATAAGCAACAGGTGAAGTGGGCGATGTATGCGCTCCACTACATAGTGGTAGATGTCTAAACTTCTGTTTACAATTGAATAGGACAAAGTTCAGGAAAATGCAGTATCAGAAGACCACGGTTCCACTTTAGGAGCAGGGGTCCGGTCCAGTTTAGGGTACTTTTCTCTACGTGTGAATTTGCTTACTATTTTCGATCTAGTATTGACTTTTTGAAATAATATGATTCCAATTCTGTTCAAAATTTGAATCTTGAAGCTCTAGAAACCTATATAACCTATAGAAAGATCCGGCTCCCCATCCACCACCATATACCCAATTATAAGATACAAGGCATTTTTTGAAGATTTTTTGACATATAATATCCTAAAACTGATCAAAATAAAATGAAATATGGAGTTTGAAATTTTTTTCGATAATCAAATCATCTCTTGACTTCATTATCTTTTGCTGGTGGTTAAAATTGCTAAAAATTAGTTATTCTAATGATTGTAACTAGTATGTAAGCTAATGAAGTAGAACTATTGCCAAAAGAATCACAGATACTTAATACAAAGTCCTGTATGAAATATAAAAAGCGTACGATTAAAAAAATATATTAAGAACGTCATAAATTGTATCAGTAGTTTATTTGAAAGAACTAGGGCTTAACTTCGATATAATTCCAGCTTAACATTAGATCAAATATCAATATCTAATTATTTAGAACTTTTTAAGACCTAACCTATCCAAAACAAAAAGCTATATTTTCGAAAATTGATTTTGGAAGCTTCAAATAAATTCTGTTCAAATTTTTCTATTTTGGTTGATAATGAATCACTTTTATAACTCAACAAAAATGAAATAAAACTGTATGATAATAGAAGGAAAATGAGATAATTCATCATAAACTTCGCCCAGAGTATTTTCTAATGGAACATATTATTGTTGAAACTTCAAATCCATGTATTCACGCCAAATTCACTTCGTAATGATTGAATAAAAAAATCCGTTACCACAAACCAGTTTCTCAGGTGGCCTACTAGACGCTCTCTCCTGATTATCGTCTATAACAGATGGTCCAGGAGTTCTGCATCCGTACCCGCTGGACCAGTTTAACAACTACTGACCACTGTCCATTCTTTTGTTCCAAAGCGGGATGATTCTTATTTATCTGCTTTAAAAAAAAACAAGTTTGCTCTAACGGTTGCGTTCAATTTTTAAACCGTTTAGTTTATTTTTGTGCAGTGACTTAATAAGTTGTAACATTGAGGGTTAATGAGAATTTTGTGCTTTAGGTGCGTGTAAAGTTTTTATCTAATTTCCCGAGAGGTTTATATTTGTTCCATAGTTTTCATTTAAAATAATTACGTGACTATAGCAAAAAAGAATAATACGTAAGTAACTGAATTTATTAATTGAAAATATAATGAATAGTTTGGTTTAGTATGTTAGATTTTTTCATAAAAACTAAAACGTGAAAATGTGTCAAAAGGTATTTTCATATTTGTAATGTTTTAAAAAATATATATTTTCAGTTGTGTCGCTATTCCTCGTAAGACATGCACTACCGGTCAAAATGTTTGGCCCACCTTATAGTTTGCAAATAAGAATGTAATTATAATAAAAGTACAGTCTGTAATTAAATTTTTGATTTTGAATTTTGATCTAACCCCTTTTCCTCTATAATATTTCGACAAATAATCGTCGTCTATTTGGTTCTATTGGTTTTTAAGATTATTCCAAAGATCTGAAAATGAAATACGACGTTGACTTTTGATTTCCCTGTCCAATTTGACCCAAACATTCTTCCTTTCGAAGTCGTTATCATATGCACAACATTTTCCCGTAGTATTTACATCCATTACATCCCTAATTCATCATTGAGCCTCTGCCATGAACTGCGCTCAAACACTAACTCTTCTCAATACGTTTATTTTCAGGAGTTATGGTTTTTTGAACGTTTTCTATTCCCAAAGCTCTTGGTGGATGCATATTTCTTCAAGTTGTAGTACATCGAGGTATTTCTAATTCGACTACAATGGTACGTTTACTTCTAGTCAATGAAGACTGTCGTTTAATGCAAAAATTTCAACTGATAGTTGTTTGATTTTACCAATTTCAAAACTTTCTAAAAAGTATAAATTACAGCACGTTCTTGTGGCTAATTAGGACTAAACTACAATCATAAACACCTAAGAAATAAGTCACAGTTAAAGAATGATAAACAAATCAATTTGTAGCTGCAAGTTTAAACTTGTCGCACTTACCTTGACAATATGAAAAATAAATTTGTTAAGGTGTATAAATTTGAAATTTAATGAATGGATTATGCGGTGGGCAAAAACTTTTGACCGGTAGTGTATATGGAGAGAACTTCGAGCTACTAATATATAGTGTATTCTAATAAAAATAACAATGTTTTTGTGGATAAATCATCTTAATTTTGGATCTGTTTTAATTGAAAATTGGTTTTGAAACAATAAACATCTTGACGACTATTTCGGTATAAGAAGTAAGAACCTGAATCAGTCCTATAGGTCTATCTGGCCCTCGATTTCGAGATCTTTCTTCTTATTTTTTCTGTTTTTTGCTTCATTCTGCCGGTTTCTCGTCCCCACTGTTCTCAGATCTCTTCTAACCTCCTCCAACCATTTTTTTCTTAGTCTTCCTTTTCTGTTTTTACATCTTCTCAACCTATCTTCTGTCATTCTACCTGTATATCCCAATCATCTTGCTTTGGGATACTTTACGTTCACATATCTCTAGTTGAATTTGCTCATTTTCCAGGTTTCTCACGCAGACTGACGGTCTTATTATTGCTTGAGATGTTTTTATTTTAACCGTTTGTTTTTTGATACCCTCCCTACTATTTTACTCCCAAATATGCTATTATTCTCATTACAATTTATAAATATATCATTTTTCTCGTTTTTTTTTCATTACTAAACCAAATTTTTTTGCTTTTTCTTCCAGTAGCTGCAAACTCTTTCCTGGATTTTGTCCCTATATGCATGCGTATAGTCCTTCCAATATCAATTGCAAAAACCAGTTATGCGAGGATCAGTCAATGTTTTATAAATTTAACTAACATGTAACAAACAGTCAGTCCACGTGGACTCATCATCTCTGTTTACCAATGAAAACATCGAATCGTAAACATAAATGCATTTCTATTGGCCGAAGCCGTATGTACACAATTTCTTCGTAATATTCCTACTAGATAGTCTGCGATAAGCAGTGGCGTGGCTTGGTGAGACAAGCTGTGCAAAGAACAGGGTCATATTCTCCTCAGACTACCTCCTTACTATTGCATATTCCACCCTATGGGGGCAAATGTAAAATCAGAATTACTAAAATGTAATCAGTCTCCAGAACTGAGTAAAGAGGTTGTGGAACTCGCAAAGAAAGTTCTAGTAGCCAAAATCTCTAGAAAAACTGTGTTGAACATGTTATGAAAGAAGAAGATAAGTATGTGGTATCACCCTCTTTACAACCCTTAATAATTCAATAAAAGAACGACTCTAGATCAGACGATTCTGACTACCATTATTTGGTATTGAAATTTTTTTTCTTCCGATTTATATGAAAAGAATTTATTTTTCTTTATGGTTTTTGGTAGGACTACAATTAAGTGGCAAGGGTTTTTATAATCTGCAATTGATATTGGAAGACCTATAACATATCTAGTGTATTAAGCAAATAAAATTGTGGAAATGTAAATAACTGAACCAGGTTCAACCAGAACATGTTTATTTTTTTCTAAGCCCTCCAATGTTAAAATCTAAATCTTTATCATAACAACACAGGCGATCTGTGTGTCGATAATTTTTCGTAATAATATGAAATATTACTCTAAAGTACAGAAGAATAGAATATCGTGGAGAAATGTTTTTATTTTGCTATTTATAGTGGTTTATCCAAATCAGTTCCAACAGATCCAATACATCTGCATACCTTCAAAGTTTCCACGTCAAAAAACAACTCTAAAATCTGCACACCTAAATATTTTTCAGGTAAAATCTTCTAAGAGCTAATATAATATACGGTGTTAACTAATACCCTCCAAAAAAATCAGCAGAGTACGTCTCTGTATTTGTTTATATATCCCTTTCTATCCCTAAAAAATATATACTACGCCAAATATTGCTTCCATTCGAAAACAAAGTAATAATTCAATTCTGCTCCCTGAACTTTTTTTATATTCTTCAAGGATATCCTCAAAATAAGAGAATCATCTTCGCATCTCGATAAATATCTTTTTGCTTAAATGTTAGCAAAGCCTTCAGTTGAAAATTTATGAGTGACAAAAAAATACAAAAAGCGTCGTCTAAACCCTTATATAAATCAACTTTCAAGTCATTTCCGACTATATATGTATATGTAGGGAAGAAGAGTTGAAGCATCGCCCCATGAGCGTAACCACAGTCATTTGAGGTTAGAAACGTGTTCAAAACACCAAATTATAAATAACTAAATATTGCTAGCTACTAATACATCAATTAATAAGTCGTGTGATTAATTCAGAAAAGCCATTTTTTGCCAAAAATCGATTTTATTCATCAATGTAATCTCCTCCAAGAACTTTTCTAACTTCTCGATGCCGTGCTTGGCTTTTTGCCTCAGCATAGGCTTCATTTGAGAAAAATTTCTTACTAGCAACCATTTTTCTGAGATCAACGAATAGCTAGTCACTGGGGGCCCGATCTAGATTATACGGTGGATGAGGGAGCAATTTGTTCAATTTAACTATCGTCGCCCTCGACGTGGAACAGTTAATTTTTCTTCGACATATGAGGTCGGTTTTCCTTGATTTTTGTATTTAATATATATTATCTATTATATCTATTATATAGTATTCGTTATTGATTGACTCTCCCTTTTGGAGAACAATATTCCATGCGAATCCCAAAATACTGAGCTCAGCTCACTGTTATGCCTTTGGACGTGATTCACCGGCTGCAGTCCACTCGGATGATGATTGTTTTGATTCCAGAGTGACGTGATGGATCCATGTTTCATCCATTGTTACATAACGATGCAAAAAATCTGATTTATCACGTGTAAACACTGATAAATTAACACACGAAAATGTTTTGAAAATAACAAAAGTACCTTCACTGAAATGGCTGCCACTTTTTTCTGACTAATCAAAACATCATGAAATTCTAGACATATATTTCGAAAGCTGGTACTTCATAATCGTCGTATGTATTTGACAATGGCAGCGCCATCTGTATATCAGTCATACAACTTATTGAGTGATGTATTATAATACCCCATTTAAGAGGTTGATACTTGCTTAGAACCCTTGACGAAAACACAGCCATAGACAAGCTTCACTCCATCCTCCAACCAATCCATGAAGAATAGTAAGTCGTTTTATAAGGCCCAAAACATCCTCATTTGATCATATTTTTTAATCTGTAGAGGCAGTAATGTACAACATATCAATTGGATTTCACAGACTAGCTTCTATTGTCCAAATTCCCGAAAAAAAAGTTTCCTGAGCTGGTCGGTTTTAGTATGAATCATTCGAATAAATTTGAATTGTTTTCTGGACGCCTCTGTTGTTTCAAATCAACTGTTTTGTATTCTTCCAACGCCGCGACGACGCCGAAATTCGACGCTTCTGTACGGGCGTCTCCATCTAGAAGCCAAGAACTAAAGTTGACTCACTTCATCGGCCGTTTTCTACATAATTAGAGACGTTAAAATTACCCATTCTAAATCATTCTAATTGTTATCTGTCTCTTTTACGAGCTATGGATTAGTCAAAATTTGATATTTTGCCAAAACTTTTCATAATCAACCATAATGAAAAATCATAGAAAAAGATATTTAAAAAGATAAAATCTTAATATTCCGATGATAAATGTAAATATAAAGTATATCAAAATAAATTATTTCTGCGAAATAAAGTCGAAATTTAATATTTCGACAATCTATTCTGCCTTTCTTCAAAGGAGAAAACAACTGATTTCCTGGCTAATGTCTCGACGAATACTGAATTACATTTCCTTTGAAGAGTCGATTTTTTTGTCGATACTAACAACCCCAATGGCTCGCAATTGCAAGGGGAGGTTTGTAACCACTGACTAGTCTAGGGCAAGAAGCTGTTCATACACCTCTACTCGACTTTTCGCTAAATTCGCTCAATTTAACTACTAGGGCTGCTTCAAACTCTTGTTTCCAATATTTTCTCAACAATATACGAATTTTGTATTTATCGCACTTCATTCTATTTATTGTGTGGACAGTTCTCTAAATTACAAATAACGCGGATCCTACTGACAGCGCCACTTTTATATTTGTCATAAAAAATAACTTTTTATAAAAACAAATTAATTCGATTTATTAAGTAAAACCACAACGGTTGTCAAGTCAAGCAAAAGAATTTATAGTACAGAGATAATAAAAATTTGCAGGTGTCTCTTCATAAAATCCTAGACATAACTTGGGACATCAATAAACAAAGAGAGATTGATTATTAGAAAGCGGTTTAAACAAATTACGACATGTTGCACCCATTATTACAAAATAAAATAAACAAATATCAAAAATACTGATACACGTTGATTGATCTCAATTTCAATGGTGATAAAGTAGATCAAATGAGGCTTAAACATCCGAAGCAATTGAAACAAACCACGATAAAATGTTGGCCAATCGAAGATAGAAAATCTGAGAAGTTATATGATTCAGAGGTTTTTATTTTGAATGATCGCTTGAGTACGGAAAAGCTTTCCTCAAAATGGCTGTCGAATTGACTCACAATTGACTGTAATCGTAATTCCACCAGAAACCATAGAGCGGTATGAATATTGGATGTCTTTGGGTATTTAGATTTATTGGAAAATAGTATTATACCTAAGTTGGCTCGGATATTTCCAAATCCAAGCAAGTATTTTCAATTACATTTGAAAAAACTTCGTGTCCCACTTCACTATGCGTGTGTGGTGAAGCAAAATCTTAATAATGTGTTTCCCAGATCCAGAAGATGATTGGAAGGCGTGGTTTTATCGAATGGCCCCCGCGATCACCCGACATGAATCCTTTAGACTATTACCTGTGGGGTCACTTAAAAAACATCGTTTATAAATCAAAGCCTGCCAATATTCAGGAACTAAAAGATAGGATTACCACAGAAATAAGAAGAATTCAGCAGTCATGAATGTTGCAAAATGTATTGCAAAGTTTTAAAAATCGCATGGTTCGTTGTATTGAAGTGAATGGACAACACTTTGAGTATTTGCTATAACCGCCTTCACTGCATGTTGTCTAAAATTTTGTAATGTAATTTTTCTACTTCACAAATGTGGATCTACTTCTAACATGACACAAACATTTAAAGATTTGTCTTCAGTTTCCACGCCATGATTTGGATAAATCTTTTACTGCACCAGTATCTTGTTCATTATTCCTGCCTATTTGCTTCCTCTAGTTATCCTTGCTTTTATGTTTTCTTCCTCATCGTCGTTGTCTTGGTTGAGTGTTGAAAGATATAATTATCTGTTGACTTGCTATTATTCAATATCTGTATGTAATTCTACGACTTCTGGTAAACAAATGCTGTTGTACCATTCAAAATTGACCGTTCTACGTTGCTCTAATGGAATGGTGGCTGAAAAAACAGGTTACATCATTTGCTTAGAAGTGCTTCGTGCACGAACAACTTTTATTGGATTTGGCTCATCTTGGAAAATCCATATATGTAGTTTCTTTGTACCAGAGCTTCTTTGCTCAAATTATGCTGTATCCAACGCGAGCAATTCTTTTTGACAGCCAAATGTTCATTCAATATGAAATCCCTCAATCTCATGATATGTCACATTTGGATCTTGAAATATCAGTTTACGCACAGCATCGATGTTTTCTGGCACTACAACCGATTTTTTATGACCTTCACGAAATTCATCTTGTAGCGTAGTACGAACAAGATTAAACTAACGAAACACGGTGGTTCGAGTTGGTGCTTTATCACCAAAAGTTTTTTTATACAAAATTCACATTCACCGTATACTGTTTTATCTATGGATATTTGTTAAATTAAATTCATGATCGAGATCCGTCTGAGATAATTTTTGAGGTTAGTAATATTGTATTTAGGTCCAATAATTTCACGTACAGTTTCGAGTGGTAGATTTGACGATGATCTTTATGCGTTATGTGTTTAATAGTCAATTTGCAATTGCAGTTGTCACATTTAAGTTCAGGTTTAGCATCAAATAAGTAGCTATGGGTCAGTAGCGAATGGCCTAGACGTAGACTCGTTAGAAGAACTTCCTCTCTACGATTTTTCACGGTTTCACTTCACGAAGCTTGTATATGAACGATGACAATTTCTTTTTCCATTCATTGAGTAATCATTTAATATCGACACTAGTTAAAAAGTTCACGCACTGTCACTATTTACTTAATTGCTGTTGGTTTAATCCACATCGAAAATATTTACGATTCAATTCCATTTTTTGAGCAAGATGAATGTTTCCAGTAACTCAAATCAACATTCGTATGACATCACGTCTGACTAATATAAAATTTTGACAAGCGGAATCAAAACATGGCGGAAACTAACAATATAATAACCATAGCAAAATGTTTGAATCCTCGTAAGAGTACTAGGAAAAGATTTACGTGGGTTACTATTAGAAATAGTTCAAATTTTATCAATAATGGTCAACTCTAATGGTTCCGACTACAACATCTCACGTTTCCTTTGTTCTTAGTCCCTCGGGTATAATAAGTTTCTCAAGTATTTATGGACGAACGGCGAAGTTCTGGATATCGGAAGCTCGAGATGGAATTCGGATCTTATGTTAATTATTGCCTGCGGCTGTCTCAATATTCATAACATTTTAGGTGCCCTCACCCTATTACAGATAGTTGCTATGAACTATCAAGTTATTAACAGGATCGTCTTCTTAAATCTAAATTTCATTTAGTTAATCGACTGTAAATATTATTGATTTGAACAGTAAATCAATAAATATAATAATATATCATCTACCCCGTGGATATCATTTCTTTGAATTAGGTAAGGATTTTCTGTACTGAAAGAAGTTGCAATAATCAATTAATCTATTAAAAAATAAATTATAACAAATATAGTCTCGAGAAACACGTGGAAATCATTATCATAATTTTAGGTTCACCACTATAATCAAAAACTTCAACAAATTTTGCGTATTTTCGATTCAACAAGTTTTAGTTTATCTCTTCAAATAAAAGATAGGGGAGAATGGGAATCTTGTTATGAAAACATACCTGTAAGTCCCGTTCTGCTTAGTCGATTTTTATAAACTTTATGTCATACAGCAATACAAAATATATAAATACTAAGAAATTCAATTAATAAAGTGAGTGCTAGAGGGCGTTGTTTCAGATATTTTAGATATTGTGATTTCTATTGGCAGAAACATAAAACATAAAATATAAAAGTTTGAGTAGATCTTTTAGAGTTACACTAAATTAAGATTAAAATAGCAAGAACCGCATGTCGATATATTTTTTCTGTCCCGAGATATATTAAGAAATGTATAAACGGCAAGAAAATTTCTTTATACTTGTTATATGAAAAATGCTCAAAATTTATTGAAAATTTCGATTATCGTTTATGAAAGGAAAATAATTTCCACGTATTTCTCGGGACAGCTTTTATGATAATTTTTCTTCTCCTGAAGCTGTAATTTAATCCGTTGGCCATGATAACCGTTCTTAGTTGCCCACCCGGTACATTACTGAATTTCAAAAGTTTCATTAGAGATTTAAACATAGATTTGAATCCTTTCCTCGTATATCATTCATAGTTTTTTTTACAGTAAAGAGTGATATTTTTTATTAAATTATGATCCAGGATCACAAATCAATTGAAAAATAATAACGTGGCGCCTTCAAACTTAAAACATGTATAGATTGGGGTATTTTTCAAGCAACTATCGCCAGGCCAGGTACTTCTGGGACCATCCTCGTACGTCTTTACTTAAGTGAATCCCACATTCTTCTCTGTTCGCAACTTTTGTCATTAAAATTGTCAGTTCATTTAGAAACTTTTTTGAATAACATGAGTTGTTAAAATACCATTCGGCTTCTGATGTTATATTATCTAATAATTTGCTTGTCTCTTTCTAACTAGATGGTTGTTTATTACAAATTTTGAAAAGCGTTAAAAATCCTGTAATCATTTCTTGCATAAATTACATTTCAGTTACAAATCAGAGAAATTTTCCTCGAGAAAATTGCTGCAATATTTTTCCAAATCGAAAAGTGATGCAACTACTAGTTGCTCTTTAAAAATTAAGCGATCTTTTGTACAATTTAATATAACACCACACACCTCTAAACTACTGAAATAATACACGTGTATTTTGTATTAGTAAAGACTATTTTCATTTAAATTATATTATTATCATTTTTTTAATTCTTAATTTTTTCAAGTACTAGCCGCCCCTGCTCAAAAATATGTGTCTTGGAAATAATTTCACTAGAAAATTAAGTCTATTATGACAAAGTTTTTAGGGAAATTCTATATTATATAATCCATTAATTTCCATTCCTTTCAATTTTTGATAATCAACTGTCAGCTTTACGCTGTTGTCAAAATATCAATGATTATGACGCTATAACTGTCATTAATTAATTAAAAGTTGTTGAACTAAATTGATAAGAATCCGAGAAGGATTTCTGAGGGAATCGTAAAAAATCTCACTACATTTTAAATTCAATAACACTATCACATGGAAATCAAATCGTTCTCGACTAGTAAATTTTACTTATATCCCTTATAAGTAGTATAAATAACTATTACCTACTACAATTAAAAATATAATACAATTATCATTTTACGCAGTTAGATGACCTTGTAGTTAAAGCAGAAGCTCCGGCCCTTTAATACATTCAAACTAAGATCCCTACTAACTGAGAAACCACCCTTCGTCTAAGAGAAGCGACGCCATATTCTGCAGTACACCATTTTTATACAAAAGCCTCCCCTAAATTGCTTTCAATATCGATAGAAAGCAACTCTCTTCACTACATGAATTTATATTGAATACACAACTAATATTGAGATATTTTTCCATTTTTCTTAGGCCATATCATAAGATTGTGAAATGGATCTAAACGTATTTTTCTTTGCTTGATTCATATAGGTTTTAATAATTATTTTTCAATTTAGAAATATAGAAAATGATATTATTGATTCTTATTACTTTTCCATTCTGAAATCACACATGACTCAATAATTCGTGTGATTTTTTTGCCAAAAATCAATGTAATCTCCTTCAAAAGCAATACAATCAGAAGGATTTGTCTTTTTCCTTAAAATAGTCTTTAGTTTCAGCAATTACTTCTTCATTGAGCTGAATTTCTTACCGGCGAACACATTTCTGAGATCAGTGAATAGCCAGTAGTCACTTGGGGCCAGATCTAGACTATACGATGGATGAGGAAGCAATTAGAAATGTAATTCGTACAATTTAACCATCGTTGCTATCGACTTGTGAATCGGTGCATTGTCTTGGTGAAACAGTAGTTCTTTCTTCAGTATTTGAGACCGTTTTTACTTGATTTTTACATTCAAACGATCCAAAAACTCGATGTAGTATTCACTATTGATTGTCTGTTATTGACTGACTGTTATGCTTGTAGACGCTTCGGACATGGTTCACCGACTGCAGATGATGATCATTTTGATTCTGGAGTGAAATGATGGATCCATATTTCATCCATTGTCACATATCGACGATTTATTATGTGTAAACATGACCAAGCACTGCTCTGAATCATCAACACATTTCTGTTTTTGATCGACTGTGAGTAAATGAGTAAACGCGGCTTCCACTTTGAAAATCAAATGATCAAATGTTTTCTCAGTTTATTTGTATTCATGACAGTGTTGTAGGGAATCTGGTATCCAGAAATAAAAGACAAAAAGCTCAAAGAAAAAGCTCAGCTAGAAATGTACTGAATATAAATATTCACAGAAATATTCCCTTGGTACAAATTCTATCAAAACTTTCCTTTTGATCTAAACGTTGATATGAGCACTATATCAAACCAACAAAAACTAACGACTATGAAGTGCGACCTATGAGGCATAACATAAAAAGAAAGGTCATCAAAATCAGGGCTATATGGTGGGTGTTTCAATCTATGTGAGGCCACATTCGGGTACAGTTGCCTTGGAAAACGATGCAGTGTGGACTGAAACATTTGGCGCAACCCCCTTAGTAAGTAAAAGTAATATGCCTCATTTAAAAATGTATTCAGTTCTTAAAGTCTATACCTTCGCAGACCCAAAATATTATAGTCATCACTCTTTTGGTGCTTTTCGTGACCTTTGCACGGGTTCTTCTTTCCGATCCCATTATATGTAATCTTTTTTGGATGTGGGTACAACATCATAATTTTGGAAATGCCCGTATATACTGCAGTGAAACATCGTAAAAAGCCTCTGTTTTGTTTTTAATTTCTGTTGGTGTTAATCCTTCTTTATACTTGGAACCTGGCCTGGTTCTGGCTGACTCGGCAAACTAAACAAAATTTTTCTTGATATCTTATGCAAGTATTCGCAGAAGCAACTTTGCTAAAAAAGGAAAAAGACTTTTCGGAATTTATGGATCAGATAGATTACGAGTCAGCTGATTGCAATTCTGAACGTTCAATATTTGCTATAAATTTCAAATTTAAAACAATTTATAAAAACCTTGTATTACTTTGATTTAGTGAGTAATTTTCTTTTGTATAAACCTTCAATCATTTGTATAATACATTCTAGGTGTTCAATAATTGTAAATGTCATTCATACACGTACACAGATTTTACACATTTTTTGTTGAAAGAAACAAACGGTTAGGTTAGCATTCATCCACTTGTATACTAGGGTAGAAAGTAAATATCATTCTGATTACTTCTCGAACATTCAGATCATGATCTTAGTTTCTGAAATCATATCATGAGAAGCTGCTCTAATTTATCTCTTCAACTGGTGTTTAGAAAAAAACAGACGCTTCATTATTTACGCTGACACCAACGTAAACCACCAGATCTAACAAGGCAATACAAATATTAATGGAAAGGTTTGACTCTTTATGTATATTACAACTCCAAATTGTATTTGTCATTTTTGGCAACAAACCTACTTTTCTAAACGCGCTGAGGAAAGAGATTATTGACAGAACTTCATCAGATGCTTTCACATGTACACATTAGCAAACAGGCAAGCTTCAGATGAACCCTCCATGTTTGCCCATTTAACCTGGAGGCAATTACAACTCACCTAGAGGAAAGGAGAATTCGAAAACTAATTAAATAGAATTCGTACAACGAAAGCTTCCAACTAAGTCTGGACGAATCTCCTTATAATATATAGACGGTAGATGAACTAGAAGAAGCCTCTGACCACTTTTCCTTCTGAATCAAATTGATGGAACAGATAACTAAGGAAGATGTGTGTCAGCAAACAGGTGTGCTTCAGATGAACCTTTCCTGCCCATTTAACCTGGAGGCAATTCCAACTCACCTAGAGGAAAGGAGAGCTCCAAAACTCACTAAATAGGAATCGTACAACGTACAACTTGTCAATTTCTTATGATCATAATAAACTTTAGAGAGTAAAAATTTTATGGAAATTGAATTCCCTTAGCCACTCCAAAGTTTTTTTCGAAACTATACAAACATAATCAGCAGAGATAAAATTCGAACCATAAGCTCCCTATTCCTTTTTAATATAGCTCATAAAACTCGACATAACATTATCCGTTTTCTCCAAGTTAGAACCGGGCAATTATAGCGATAACGACCGCGTCGTAAGACGCGGCCGGAAAGTGTTCCCCAAGGACCCAGTAAGGACCCCACTAATCCGCGAGACTCCCATCTCCAGGCGGGAGGAGGTAATTTATTCATGGTCCCGCTCGACATGACTGTTTGAATCGGTTTGCGAGAGATTTCAACTTGGATTAGCTCCAGTCATAATCACGCGAGTTCTCAACCTCTCTAGTTCTCTTCGCGTCCTGAATTCACCCTATACAGGTATTATTTCCTCTCTTCTCGCAGACGAAGGAAGTTTTATTACTACAGGATGCCGAATCGCTATCTTGACGACTACTATCTGATTATACTGCTCTCCAGAGAATCCCGTTTATGTTTCTGTGTAAGGATAGAATCTTGTTTTCCATGGAAACACTTTGTAACAATATACCGAGTTCGGGTGGATTATTTCAATACAGGATAGACGGAAAAAGAATCATTTCAATGCTTAAAAAAAGAATCATATCACAACTAAAGAAATCTCAGCTCCTTACAGTTAAAACTGCATGTTCTGAATATTGAAAACATTCCGATTTCAGAAGGATGGATATTCATGTCAGTAACTGGTCGTTGATTGATGAAAACCGCTTCTTTGAAAAGTGCCTAATTTGACATGGAATCGATCACCTGTTATTAGATTACGACATTTGAGGACATCTTGAACGTGCCTTGCAACTGAAGCAAAAATTGTTGCAAAGTTGAATTAACTACAAAAGAGTTTCCTTAACACGTTATATGAGAAATATCAATTTGAAAATTTGAGAGATTATAGCCATTATTAATCTTCATATTTTAAAATTATTCACAATTTTACAGGGTGATTCAGAAATAATATAAATATAGTTTATTGCATATTTGGAATCAGCTTGAATTCCCCATTAGAATAATATAGGGTTGTGATGTGTTTTACGGGGTATTTAAAAAATTATAACCAATTTTCCATAAATATTGTTCAATTCTACTGTAGAATGTTGAAAAATATCAAAAATCAAGATCTTTTGTGACCGAAGCATTTGAATAATAGGAAAAATTCTGGAAAATTATTTATTTCGTAAATAAAGAGTGAATCAAAATACTAATACATTATTTTCTCATTTTTTTAAGAGAATCACTCTGTATATCATGTGAGTATCGAAAGGTACTACTAACGTACTCTTTTTTATCAATTAACCCATCCATTGACGGTACTCCGAGAGTATTTATTGTGGAAGATCTGATCATATCCTCTTGAATCTTCCTCTTCAATCTTCCTCTTCAATCTTACTCTTCAATCTTCTTCTTCAATCTTCCTCTATATATCGCTTTGAATTGTTTAGTTAGTAACGTTCCAATGGAATGTTTGAAGTATTTTCGTATTTGAAGGTTCTACTCCATACGACCAGATTGCTATGAATGTAGTTGAGCTTCAGTTGAGATCTTTTGTTGAGCGGCCAGTTTCAAATCTAACTGTTTTCTTTTGTTTTTTATATGTGTTTTCCATCTAAATGCAACCTTAAGTACTTGAGAACTGTTGCTATGAAGGTATCGTCTGTGCCTGAAACGACTTCTGTGAATATCAAATACAGAAATGGGCCTAGAACGTTACCCTGAGGTAGTCCAGATTCCTTATTATGGTAATTTGAGTAGGTATTTTCAAGTTTGACTTGAAAGTAGCGGTCGATGATATAAAATTAGCTGTTCCGTTGAATATAATTTCAGTTTGTTGAGGAGACTATCATGCCAGACTCTGTCGAACGCCTATTGCATGTCGAGAAATACTCCAACTTCTAGGGTTGTTTCAATTATGTTAACTATACTGTGGCATCGTTGAATTGTGGAGTGTTCGCATCTGAAACCGAATCGGTGCTGTAGTATGAGCTCATTTATGGAAATAATTGTTTGGATTTTAGATAGTCTTTCTAGTATTTTTGACATTATTGCTAGTAGGCTTATAAGGTGATATGAACTACCTTCTGTTGCGGGTTTGCCGGGTTTTCCATTGTATTGGATAGTATCGTAGTCCTAATAACTATATAACAAATAAATTACTACTTGATATCACAATAGATGTTCGAAATGACCTCCAAAAACATTTATGCATGCTTGAAAGCGATAATTGAAAAAGTTATTCACATTATGAAGCATTTCTATAGAAATATTCATTCCGTATACTCTCCATCATATCAACCTTGATGTTGGAGGTATTTTGTACACTTCATTCTCAATGTGGTGTCCATTAATTGAAATCTAGTGACCTTGGTGGCCACTGTACTGTACTGGACCATTCTGATCCATCTTCCAGGAACTAGTTCATTCAGTTCACAATTAATTGTGGGACTTCCAATAAAAGAGGTGATTAGTATACTACAAAATTCAAAACCTCGCTCAAATAATTTCTGTACGTGGAAAATGCAGTGGAACTCCGTCTTGTTGGTAGTAAATACATCAATCTATCTCATCAAAAAATCTAGATAATAGATCGTAACTAGCTCGTATAGTGATATTAAACTTTCCTTAATATAAAAAAACAAAAAATTGTGACACTTTAATTAATTCACTTTAGACGAGACTTTATTGGTGTATGTATAGGTACACAGAAAACGGAGGCGGTAAAGTCTTAACAAGAAGAAAGTTATTAGAGCAGTAGCCGTAGGAAACTTTGTAGGCCCTACGGCTGCAGATAATAAGTTTAATTAGTTCGACAAGTGTTTATACCCCATAAAGCGAACAAGCTGCCCAGTCAAGCTTCTCCTATACTTTATAGTCACACACTTCCTGTAACTTTCCCAACTCTAAAGCTCCCGTGTAAGCTGCCCGGTTTTATTACTAATTTCTACATAAAGCAAACAAAGCTCGGTCTTGTCGTCTTACATTGTATAAACTCAAGGATCCGTCTTAAGTTAGTTTTTTTTTCCATTGCGTAAAGGGTAAACTAAAGGGGATGCTTATAATTATATCGTTTGTGCCCACATGGTAACAGTTAAATATTTGGCAACACTGTTATTTTACATCATAACAAATAGCGCAACGTTTGTGAATATATAAGAAAAACATAAAATTATCACAATTAGCTGAATGATATTCGTGATATTACGGTATTGCCAGTTAAAGGATTAATTATTCAAAAACTCGCGAGATGGCTGTTTGTTTATTTTCAGTTGCTTGAAAAAAGCAGCTCTCTACATTGTTAAAGGCTGAAATTGAGAATTTAATCATTATTTATCACAAGCAGCTATGCATCTAAACTTTGATCTTATACTTTACTGGCAAGAACAAAAAAATTTCCGTGATATAAATCGTGGGATCATCATATTTTTTTCAATTAACGCCAACGTCGCAAGGGATGGGCGTAACCGCTCGGATAACAGTAGATTTAAGGGACTGTTGTTATTGAAAAGCTCAGATATTAAGCATATATTTTTTCTTAACTTTCTAACGTAATCAATAGATTAAGAAAACAAATCTCTTCATTTTTACTTGATCCAATACTTCTATATAGTAATAAAAATAATCGTTATAATTGAATTCCCTGGACTATAACATTCCTGATTTTACTGATAAGAGATCTCAGAGATTGTTTATTATGGTATCTTGTTTTTCATATATTGGATTCATATTTACATTGTAAAAACAAACTTGGAAAAAGATCAATTTATCAATTCATTAGGTTGCGATTCAAATCGATTTAAAAATCGATCGTTTTTGGAAAGAATCGCCAACCCTAGTAGAAGACCAAGTGATATTTTTGAGTGTTTTGGAAGATCTAACTAAAGGACATCCGAATTAGGGTCGATTCCAAAACGTCCTCAATATGTAATGAAACGTATTTAATTGAAGTTTACATTTTTTTAGTAGTTCTTAGGTTGCCGATAATCATCGATACAATATTGTCAAGTTGATTGGACGGTTGCAGAACACCCCCAATAGTAATCTATTACAATTTAGTTAGACTTCATTTTTTGGTATGTTAGAGCATAAAAAAATGGTACTTCTAACAGAATGACTTGAATACTTCGTATTTCCGCCCTTATTTCATGACCTTTATCACACAATAATTTACATAATGATTTAAACAGCGTTACGAACAAGTTCGCGAAATGGGCCCTTAAGCCCGCCCTGTCCAGCTACAATGTGATTTCAAAATTCGGCGAATTCGCGTCGTACCTTTAATCTGCTTTGTTAGAATACAAGTCGTTTACAGCTCTGAAGGCACTTTCCAGTAAATTTTTCTTCAAACTCTTGCGAAATTAGGGAAAAGATGTTATAAATTTGTATTCATTTGGTGAATGATTGTACATTTTTTTGCATTGTACAGTATCGAGCCCTCAACTAATTCTGAACGTGGAGTAGGAAGATAAAGATCGCGCTCCGCCTTCCTGAGTTAATAGCCTTACAATGAACTTCCTAAAATAACAGAAGCGTATTTACGGATTCAAAGATGAATAAGGAAGAAAGAATCAATATTTTCAAATCATATAATGGAGTTTTATTAAATTTTCTACAAAAATAAGTTGTTGCCTTTTTTGCGTACAATTAGTCGTTTACACACAAAACGCGATTGGAAGTCACTGCTGCTGTACGAGAAATCAAGCTTTCATAACTTTGTTGGAAATCGCCGTAGAAGCAAGCATCAAAATTTTTCGGAAACGTCACTGTAAAAATGGTTTTCTATTAAACCTTTCCTTAGGTTTCTCTCTCTCATTCTCCAGAAAGTTTTTGACAAATTAAACCTTAGTAAGCGGTTTTTACTTGCCAAAAATTTTACGAATACTTATTTTCTTGATAACTCAAACATAATTTCGGAAGATGGACCAACAAAAGAAGTTCGCTTGTATTTTAAATTTATTTTCTTAAGTACTTAAAACTCTGCAAAACCATAATTTGTGTCGGTCTGAGTTTTATTAGGTTAGAACATGAAAATCACATCAACAAATTCTGAGAAAATATTTACAGTGGAACCCTTTCTAACGTATGGATGCAAGTGCTGGCAAGTGATGGATAGTCAGGGGAAAATAATAGAATCTGTGGAAATGGAATACTTGAGAAGATCGTTCAGGATATCCACCACAGGTCGAGTATACACGACTTCAGAGAGAATCCAGATTGAACAACTGCTCTGGTACGGACATGTGATGAGGATGGAACAGAACAGAAGAAAGCATTGATGTATTAACCGCAGAATAGAAGAAGACGAGAAAGATCCTCAAGGACTCGAAACAAAGGGATTGAACAGACCATGAAAGACAGAGCTATCCAGGAAAACGAGAGTTGCCAATTTCTTCATCATTTTCCAGAATATAGTGGAGACTATTTGAAACATTTGATAATAGTATTATTTCGTAATTTGAAATAAAAACTTAATTATTATAATTCCTTTTTGGTCCTTTACTAGAAGTTTAATGCTACACCCTATATATTAAGTTATGAATTTACTATAAAAACTATTATGCAATAGTTTAATTTAAATGGCATATTATTTTTTAAAGTAATTTTCCATGAATATAGCCGTTATATTTTTCTTTGTAACCCTTTGTCATTTTCCCGACAAGTCCACCAGATATTTTGGAAGTTTCTGAAAACAACAAGCAAGTGGTTTTGATTTTCCTTCGAGAACACACCGAAGACGTCAGCGGGAACCGTCTGTGTCAAAGGAAACGTCTGCAGTTGACGTGTGCAATGAAGAGAACACGTCATCTAGAGGCCGCCTTCGTCGTAGCAGTCGGATCAAATTGAATTAACGTCAACACAGATACGATAATTTTATTACGGGGAAGTTGCCGTACCCCCGTACCAAGAAAGGAGACTCTCAATAGAGAAGTAACGGGTCTTAGCTTTGATCTTCCTTGTTTTGAATCTAATTGCTAATGGAAGTAACTTAACGTCATCTTATACCATATACCAAAAGAAAGTATACGGCGGTTTTTGAAAAATAGAAAATAAAAGTAATTTTTAGAAGTACTCCTAAAGAATTAATAATATTAATTATAATAATTTTACTTAAGCAACTTATAATTTATTCTTATTATTAATCATATTTTAAATACAAAGCTATATTTGACATTTGATATCACTATCGTTGCCTTATTATGCCTCATCGGTTTAAACATGAATAACTTTTTCACTTTATATCGAAAATTTACTCGTGTCTTTTCTCAATAGTGAATTTTGTTTGCGAAATTATCCATGTATATATTTTCTGCGTTTATATGCTTTGATTTTTAATCAATATTACGTCTCTAGTATCTAACAATAATTTATAAAAATTACTAGTTCTACGAGGGCCGTTATTCAAGTTTTGTGATAGAAAACTTAAAAACAAATAGTCATAATTAGATATGGATTCATTGTTTTTCCAATTTTCCGTTAAGACCAATACACTTTTATATGTGTTTGAATCAATTTTTCCATTCCGATCGTGGTACCTCCAAAATATATGATTTTAACGCACCATCAGCTTCTTCAGATGTAGAAAAACGTCGACCTCGCAATTTGTTTTTGATCTGCGGGAATTTAGAAGAATTCATTGGGTGCCAAAAAATGACTATACGCCGAATGACCCATCAATTCGATATTATGACTTGTCCAAAACGTTTTTGTTTGAAGTGGTGTTTGAGAGCACGTATTGTCACGAATAATTCGTCTTCTGCGATTGGTTTTCCTGAACCATTCTAGCAAAACAATACTGTGGTAACATTCAAAATGGTTGCTCTAATGAAACGGTGGTAGCATGCCCAGTTATTTCGATAAAACAACTCGTAAGACAACACGTTCTGAATACGTTCACGATCAAAAATATTCATCTTAACATATTCACATCAATGTTACCATATCTTGAAACTTATCAGAATACACAGTCTTCTTTGCGTAAAGTTTGTGATTGAAAGATGCGCAAACAAAGAACAAATTACAAGTAAATGCGTATATATACTCCAAGGAGTATAGTAAAAAAACTAGTTAGATGTTCCCTACCAAAGTAATACCATTCTAGAAGTTTCTTGGAAAACTTTATATGTCAATAAACTAATACCTAATGCCGTCCATGAGGTCTTTGCCTAAAATAGAAAGAAAGATCGGGCAAAAAATGTGATTATTTTTCAATATATTCACCGTTTATTTTCAAATACTTTTCAGAACGTCCGACTAAAGCTTCTATACCACAATAAAAATGTGATACATCTTTATAGTCAAAACTTTCAATTTCATCTTCGTTTTAAATCTTCTAATCCTTAACCGGACCTTCAGCTTTACGAAAAAAAAATAGTCAGACGAAGCCAGATCACTGCTATATACTAGCTTTTGCCATGTTTAAAAACTTTTGTAGGATCCTTAGAACATTTGTTTTGGAAATGCCAGTCACTCAAGTCCTCGACTAATTTATTGTTTTGTGGAGTAGGACCTTCCGCACATGGGTTATCTTCTAATAACTCTCGTCCCCAGCGAAACAACTACGACCAATTTTTAAATTAAATTGAAAAGATAATGATACAAATCACCGCGAAACTAAATTCGAAAAATTTTTCAAAACAACTTGTTGACTGCGTTGACTACTATAAAAAAAAAAGATGGAAGTAGCAAGTTGAAATTTTTTTTGAGACTCCTCCCCAAATCGTGCATAAAGATTTTCACGAACGCACTCTATCTACCATATGACGTCAAAAACATATAGCACACACTACTTACATTAAGGCTATATGAGCAACAACGTATTATGCAGACTCACCATGGACTCCTTCATCAATATCTACTTTTTGACGGTTTACATTTGATTATATTTGATATGGAGTTATGCAATGTCAGTATTGCCTTCACTATATAATATTTTTCACTGTATTCTGGCCAATACCAACTTCTTGTGCAAGCCTGTCCCTTATTTTTAAAATATTGTGCTTCCAACGACAGAAATTTAGCGTACATTTGGTACCATATCACCACATAGTGCTTGTAAAATCTTATGCTTAAGAAGCGAGTTAACTCTCATAGTAAAACAGAATGTACCACTGCAACAATTATCTGCACTCATGATGAACGCATGTTCAAAGAGACAAAATAAATTTAGACACAGTGTCTGCTGAATAAAGTCTCGAATACATAGATTGTTTCTATTTCATAGTCAGTCTTCTTCTTACCGTGTATGGTTCTGATAAAGACTTAACCTATAACTCTTATTAGTCAATACCAAGGGCTCAGAGCCTTTTCAGAATTTTGATAACCTGTAATTTCGTTAAATAGGCTTCCCTATATAAATTTCTTTGTAGTTATCCGACATATATCTCTCTTAATTTTGGTTCGCAGATTACTAAATTCAATCATATAGTCTGGAGTCTATAAGACCTTCAAATCAAACATGATCATTGTGACAGACCCTTGGAAATAAAATTAAAACAATTAACTGAAGTTGAGTCTGATAGATTACAGTCACTAATTTCGTAATCACCAGCGCGTTTGGGATATTTTAACGATAACAATAAACCATCTTCTTGCATAACCTTCTTGTATGAGTTAACATCCAGAGATAACTTTGCTTGAAAGATTTTTTTTTTCAGAGGACAGATAATTATTTTTATTATTTGAATGCTGTACCGATACGAATTTATGATTGCTACAAAGTACACCAAATAGATACATCGTCAACAATTTTCTACAACGGTAGATAAAAGAATACATATACACTAGTACCCATAGCAAGAAATGACAAAAAGTCACATAACCATAAAATATACATGAAAGAAGCCAGAAAAGTTTGTTATAGGATGATGACATTGTAGACCCAACCAAGTATGTTTTTAAGTGCCAGTTATAAAAGTTTCGAAACATGTAATAATTTCCGAAACTTCGGTCATTCCGATATCAATCTCTGACTAAAAGAGTCCTTAATATTCTTTGCCAGAAAATCCAACCCCATTTTATTATAATTTTCTTCTGACGAGCAGATCCGGACCACATATAATTTCACGTCAATCAATAATTTTAAATAAACTTGAGAAGGATTCAGTACTATAATGAAATCATCTAAACACTTTGGATTATTCTAATAAGAACTAAATCTATATATTCTATAGAAAAGGAGAATACTGAAAAATCGTTATCTTTTATTGATACTAAATTTATAAGAAACGAAGATAATTAAATTTGAATTGACTGGTATAGAACACCAATAAGTACTGGAAGATATATCAATTATCATTTAATAATTTAATCAAGCAGATGAAAAATAGAGTCCTAAAAATTTCTGATCCAATTTGTCATAAAAAAAAACATTAAAATACTTTACAAACTTTTTTACGAAAACTCTTATCCTCCCTATCTTTTAAAACGAATTTTTGTATAATACATCTGACATTGACATAAACATTGAATAATCATTTTAAAACGTCATTTCCAATATTTCTGCTCCATATATTTATACACCTTTACCATACATAAAATCAGTTACTCCCAAACTTTCTGGAATCATTAAACAACAAAATATTAAAATAACATACAGTCAAACACTTAATATTTATACTAAAGTAAAAGATAAAACACCAATCAATAAAATGTTTATATATGTTTGTATATGAAATACCTTGTTTAAATTGTGACAAAAAGTACATTGGTCTGTAGAAAAGTTCACTGATCAGTCGGATAACTTCTCACGAGATTGATAGCAGATTATATCCTGATAGATGTTCATTAGCGATTCATGTCTATCATGAAGGATACAATATGAATTATGAATCTGCCAAAGTTTTGACAACCGAAAAAAGACTTATAGAAGAAACAACATATATTGACCAAAATGATCAATGCATCAATAAGAAAACTGATTTAAATAACCTTAGTGTAATTTATGCATATCTTTTAGATTTTTAAAAAACAAATTCTATAATAATTCAACATCACTAACAACCAACTAAAGTCACTTAACATACAAATTTCAACTACATTCATAACGACCTAGCCAATTGAAATTTAATGTTATCCATAAAAAATTTTTACAAGAATACGATTGAAACCCACCGAAAATCTTAATTAATTATTGTAAGTAGAAATTTCAATATTTTTACATATTTTACATATTTTACATATTTTACATATTTTACATATTTTACATATTTTACATATTTTACATATTTTACATATTTTACATATTTTACATATTTTACATATTTTACATATTTTACATATTTTACATATTTTACATATTTTACATATTTTACATATTTTACATATTTTACATATTTTACATATTTTACATATTTTACATATTTTACATATTTTACATATTTTACATATTTTACATATTTTACATATTTTACATATTTTACATATTTTACATATTTTACATATTTTACATATTTTACATATTTTACATATTTTACATATTTTACATATTTTACATATTTTACATATTTTACATATTTTACATATTTTACATATTTTACATATTTTACATATTTTACATATTTTACATATTTTACATATTTTACATATTTTACATATTTTACATATTTTACATATTTTACATATTTTACATATTTTACATATTTTACATATTTTACATATTTTACATATTTTACATATTTTACATATTTTACATATTTTACATATTTTACATATTTTACATATTTTACATATTTTACATATTTTACATATTTTACATATTTTACATATTTTACATATTTTACATATTTTACATATTTTACATATTTTACATATTTTACATATTTTACATATTTTACATATTTTACATATTTTACATATTTTACATATTTTACATATTTTACATATTTTACATATTTTACATATTTTACATATTTTACATATTTTACACATTTTACACATTTTACACATTTTACACATTTTACACATTTTACACATTTTACACATTTTACACATTTTACACATTTTACACATTTTACACATTTTACACATTTTACACATTTTACACATTTTACACATTTTACACATTTTACACATTTTACACATTTTACACATTTTACACATTTTACACATTTTACACATTTTACACATTTTACACATTTTACACATTTTACACATTTTACACATTTTACACATTTTACACATTTTACACATTTTACACATTTTACACATTTTACACATTTTACACATTTTACACATTTTACACATTTTACACATTTTACACATTTTACACATTTTACACATTTTACATATTTTACATATGACTTATATTGTATTTGACCATAATTTCAGTTCCAGACGATGAATACATTCGAATATATTCGATAGCTCGGAAACTATATTAAAGTTAGTTCACTTGGTGTCCCAATAAGAAACAATTAAGCACACCTCAGAGATCCACAACTATATAATTTTTGACGCAAAAAAGAAGTATACACATGAAAACTACAATTACTGCGTTCGCTTTGGACCAATGAACGTTGTATGTGGCACATTGAAGTTTTTCGGAGAAACTTCAGGATTGTGCCAGGCTTAGTATGCACACTCAAAAATACCATCGTTGTTTTTAGATGACTTAATTTGGGGCACACATTATTCAAGAACTAGGATTCAATCCGACATTCAAGGTACTCATTTATTTGGATGTGCCTGACTTACCAGAGCTGTTTTTGTTACATTGTGAGCAAACGCGGCACCCACTTTGCGCACGGTTCTTTCATAATCACGTTCTTTCAACGTTCACTTTTGATAGCTGCCATCAAGTTTGATTTATTTGATAAGTTAGATCAGATAGATCATTTTGCCAGATATCAATGTCATTTCTAGTCCACAATGTCGTAATTTTTGGAATCTCTCGTTTCTTGTTTAGAGTTTTAATGCGTGTTTTAACGAGAATAATTTTAACTATTTTAACTATTTCTTAAATAAACTTTCTGACTATCTTCTGAACTGACTGGTAAAAAATCAGATTTTTTAGGCTAGTCAGATACTGGAAAAACTTCGCCTCACTAATCCCCATCCGACAAACTGCGAAATAGGAAAAAGATAGAGACGCGGAGACTTATAGAAACACTGCACCCCTTCAAGGGTGTTTGTCCCTTTGCCCTTGCAGGATGTCTAGTATTATCTTCCCCCTTATTCGAGGGTTTTGTAATAATAATTCATATAGAATACAGAATACAGAATAAAAAAGATAAAATATTCCAATAATTATTTTCACTGTTATTTGCAACAAATTTCAGTACCTACTTCATGTGTTATATCTAATGAAAACACTACGGCACTTCAGCCCTAAAGGGGCCTCTCTAAAACACAAATCGTTTTGTTTGTTTAGACGACTGCAAGATCTTTAACGAAAAGTATCTTGTATCTATTAGTCCATACCAAGTTTTATTGTTATTATTATCAGTATTTTATGAAAACTACTCATTTCTACATTCAAAATTGTTTATATACACATTCCATATTACTGCGATTCATCTTATCTAATTCCCATTGAGAATTAAATCTGCGTCCCTAAAACTGAAAAGCAAAGGGTTCCCTTCATCTTGTACGCCGCCTTATTATGGCCCTTAACCATCCCTTCAAGTGAAATCAGGGGTGTAACTACAATAGTTAAGAAGGAAAATTTGGACTCCTGTACATTATGTATAATGTATAACATTAGAATGAAATATCGAATTGAAATATTTTTAATTAGGATAATTAATAAATAAATAAATCAAGTATTTCAATGATTCTTGTTTGTCCAGGTACTTTGGTCCATAGTTCACATTATTCAGTGCAATCCATGCATATCCAAATAAATAAGTACCTTGAATGTCGGATTAAACACTCGTTTCACCCCAAATTAGAACATTTAGGAACAGCACTTCATAAATTTCTTCTTGTACATCGAAAATTATCTAATTGTTGATCTATGAGATTTGGCGAACAGTTTCGCAGGCTGCCCCATTTTGTTCTTGTAATTAAGAAGCATGAAGTCGAGTCATACCAACGCGACGCAATTACTTCTTCTTCTTCTTCTTCAATCCTCTCATTCGCAATGTTTCAAATCCTAGTTGCATAACGGCTTTATTTAGAAAATATTTACAAAATATATGGTGGTATTTTTAGATCCCCATTGACAGATGGTTGCTACATTTTGGTAGGTTTTAGAACAGGATGTGTATATTTTTACTGGGTTTTTATAATATAATAATATATATTTCATTTTGTTGGTTTTTGAAATAATATGGTTGTGGAAAAAGAAAGTTTGGAATATATAAAGCAAATTAAAATTCGAGACTACTTATTTGAATTAAATTAGAAACAGTTTTCGGTTGGATGTTTTGGTTCAATGTAATGGACTTGAATCAACAGTTTTCTCCTTTTTTTCATATCTATATATAAAAAAATGAATTGGTGTTCGTTGGACTCGTTAAAACTCGAGAACGGCTGGACGATTTGTCCAGAGAAGGTTTAAAAGGTGAATAAATATGAAATTGCTCGGAATCAAATGAAAACAACAATTTTGTTTTGTCACAAATATTTCTGAACGCATCCATAATATTTCAAGTTATGTCCTCTTTTTTTATTGATTTTTTTGTGATAGTGACACTTCACTGCTAACATGCAAGTTTTTTTGCAAGAAGATGAAACTGCAAATATGTTTGCGAAGCAGTTGTTAGACATTGGAAGTCGCAGTGGACACCTGGACCTGATTCATCACATTACCCACAGATTTCTGTCACATCACAGACTCAAAAGAAGAGCTTATTCAGTGTGTTTTCCCAGATATAGCGCACAACCATAATTGCCTGGGTAAACGAGCGAAAAATAAAGATATCGAGGGTCTCAATGCGACCATTCAGATTTTTCTTCAGGGACAGTTGGTTTCCTTTCAATAAGTCGTCATCTTTATGAACCAGGATGACCTAGTCAACTACCAGTTTTTAAATTTACTGGAATTGTCTGGATTACCACCTAACAATTTGCTGTTAAAAGTAGGATCAGTTATCATCATGCTGCGTAACATTGATCAGCCTCGACTGGCGGTGAAAAAGGTGGTGAATAACGTCATTGAACCAACAATCAAGGGAAAATACAAATGAGATGATGTCTTGATCCCGCGTATACCGATGATTCCAACGGATTCACAATTCGATTTTAAACGTTTACAGTTTCCGGTAGGCCTTTGCGATGACCATAAATAAATCGCTAGGCGAGTCGTTCGAAGTTTGCGGAATCAACTTGGAGTTTCCCTGTTTCGCGCATGGACAATTATACTTCATCAGAAAGCTTGATTAACAGACTGTATCACAACTGTGTGTGTCTGTCAATATCAAATTGGAACCTTCTAAATTTCAGGAAAACTCTGTTTTGTAAGTAATGTGTAATTGGCGAAACTAAAAATAAAACTTCATACCGAGCATTTTTTTATTTGTTTTAATAAAAAAAGGATTCCTTTTATTTGTTTCAACTGCCGGGTCAGTTCATCATAAATATACCTTCGTATAATTTGGCTTTAAACAAAAGTTGTTCGATTTGCTTCAGAATTTCTACGTGAATTTTGTAGTTGGGATAATATTCAATTAGTTATCTCGACAAGTTTTCCAGTTACTTTTAAATTTTTGAAATATATTTCAATTATTTTGATCTATACAGCAAGATTCAGTTGAATTTCTATATGAATTTAAAAGTTTTTGCATGTTCATTTAGTTTCCTTACAAATTCTTCCAAGTTGCTCGTAAACTTTGACTTCAATCCGCCTTTTCACAAATTGTCTATTTTTGTTATTTTTAATAAATCATGAACCATACTCCTCTTATAAATATTTGGAATAACTGAAATGTTTAGTTTCGACAACAAAATTTAATTGATTCACTTCACTTCAACAACTTGTACGTTAATTTTCTAATCTGTTGCAAGTCCTCAAAGTTATATCTATATATTTATGTCCCAATTTCGACTTAGTATATGTTATATTGGTACTCATGCATTAAATGTTTTCTTTCAATAAAAATTTTATTTCCAATCATCTTTTTTATCAAATACAAAGTGGGAAAGTGACGGGTATTTATTTTGACGTTTAAACTGTTTCTCTTGTGTACTTTTCTATGTCAGGAATGGTGTTTCGTTTTCTTTTTAGCACATTGTTTATTTTCGGGAACATTCCAAAGTCGCAAGGTGCTAAATCTAGTTAACGGGATAGACAGGAGACTTGTTGCGATGTCACTATGACACACAAAACTTTAGACCCATTTTTCAGATCTTCTTTTTCGCACATTAGTTTGAAAAAATTCCAGTACCATCTTGGAACGAGCTCCGATAGTACTATGTCCTCACAACCTAAGAAACTTACGATCACGACTTTAATTGACAGGTGATTTTAGATTTCCGACTTTTCGCTCAGGGTCGTAGGCAATGATTTGCGAAAAGGCATGAGGAGGATATTCCAATTTCATGCAAATTGTAACTTATTTATGATCGAAAAGTCTCGAAACTAGTTCGAAACTCACTCATTTGCAAATAATGTGTTCTTCACATAAGAATGTAAGGCCCGCACTAAGTTTTCGAAATAAATCAAAAGAGTCTCCAAAATTACTACATTATCCCCGTAGACACATTGTATCCTTTTCTGAGCTTCTTTGGTAATTTTTTCAGATCGAAACAAAAATTGATGTCTCATGACAGCCACTGCTATCACGAGGTCAATAAAGTAGCTTTAATAATAAATTGATTTGCCTTTGTTACAGGTTATCTCAGCACGTAAGTACTGGTTGAAATAAATTCGAACGTTAATAATAGCTACTATAAAATTTTGTATCGTATATTGTTATAATATCACAAGAAATGATTCTAACAAATGTATTTCAGCTCTTGATTCAAAAATTGCTTCAACTACTTGAGCCCAAAAACCACACCTCGTGTATTTTATCAATTTTCTTTTTTCCAAATTTTTTTCTGAATTCTCGTAAGAAATTTAATCCCAATAAAATAAATCCAAAATTCATATAGTACAATTTTTTGTACCCTCTAAGACCATTTATGCTGTTATTTATATCAATGATTCATCCCTTAATAATCTGGTTTTGTATTCCCAACATTGCGTCCACTTCAGAGATTCTCAAAGAAACAGCAAAAGACGCAATCGTTACCATTATGAAGGAACGAGATAGAAAATCGGCAGTTTACAGTCATGAATTTATGAACTTATGAGATTCGAATTAAATTACCAAATAAAAGGGGTAAAATAGGGGAGGATTAGGGAAAATGTATTAGTCTCTTCAATCCAGAAGGAAAAATTTCTTTGGATCAATCATGACAATACTTTGAACTATTTTGTGGACACTTTATGACAACTATTATAGCAAAAACCATTATTATTATTTTTATAAGTCAATAAAAAAGGAATGTATATTTATACGTAATCCTTTCACGAAGCTAAGAAAAATCTAGCAACCCATAGAGACCTAAATATTGATTGAAAAACCAATTAAGTGAAAACAAGAATATCCAGAAGTGACTTTGAAAGCACTTTCTTTTCACCTTAACCTGTCACATTTCATTGGATACCCCCCTAGTTCGTGTTAAAATATTCTAGGTGTCAAACTTTTAGCGGCTTCCGTGTTGAAATGATGGATTAATGGGATGGTTGCAGCTCAAGAAAAATATGAATCATCAAACACTACTTTACGTATTTGCCGATGTCTTTAGTTTTGAGTTTTGAGATAGACATGTGATTTGAACATATCAACCGCTTCTTCAGGTGTAGAAAAACGTTGACCTCGCAATTTATTTTTGATCTACGGAAGTTAGAAGAAACTATCAATTGCCAAACAAGGACTGTATGGCGGATTATCCATAAACTGAATTTTAAAAAACGTTTTTTTTTTGCACTGATATGTGTCAGGTCGTATTGTCGTAGTGGAGAATGATTCGTCTTCTGTGACTGGTTTCCCTGATTTTTTCAAACACTTCTGGAAAACAAAAGCTTGTGTACCATTCAAAATTGACCGTTCTATATTGCTCTAATGGAACATTGGCTGCATCTTCGGTTATTTCGAAAAAACATGCGACCATTTGCTTAGAAGTGCAATTTTTGTTAGATTTAGCTCGTCTTGAATGACCCATACAGTAGATTGTTGTTTAGCTTCGGATTCATAGTCAGATTCATCATGTATTTACAGCAATCGACAAACTTTTTTTGAGCGAATGTCAAATTATGCGGTATCCAATTCAATATTAATTTTATGCGAGTGGAACTAATGCCCAAGTATGCCTCAATATCATGGTACATCACATGAAGATCTTGCAATATCAGTTTACATACAACATCGATGGTTTCTGGCACAATTTTGGACGACCTTCACACAATTCATCCTGTATCGAAGTGCAACCAATATTGAATTCGGAAAACTGTTGTTGGTTCATCACCAAAAGTCGAGGCAAGTTGATTGGTACACTGTTTTTGGTTTAATCCACGTAGAAATTCATAGAAACTCAACGCACGAAAAATTCCATTTTTTCACAAAGACGAATGTTTCAAATATCTGTAAACAACTCACATAGCACTCGTAGGACAGCACGTAGTGTCTTTAAAGAAAATTCACAATGATCGATTGTTATTTATGAAGTTTTGAAGGCGACTGCGAGGACAAATGATAAAAAATATTGTATTATTCTAACTTAAATTGTGTAATTATCATTTTTTAGTCCTGAATTTTTGTGATAGCACTGCAGCACTACAATGCCCATGCACTAGCCGGTCCTGTCCTGGTTAGTTACTTAAAGTAACAAAAAAAATACGTCTTACAATACAGAAACGAGAAAAACTTGTTAAAAACATTTTTTTCCAATCACTATACAATTATTTTCACCTAATATTACCTTTTATTACTTTTTATGTTCAATATATGAAATACAGATTATATTTATCAGATATTTGCCATCGACGAATAAAAAAAGGCATTCCAAGAAGAGAGGGTAGTATTCTGCCAAATATAACACAACATCTTGATTAATGTCCTTCTAGTCGTGTTCACCCGATCCAAAATCTACAATATTAATCTTCCAAATTGCTTTTTAGTCGTTGACTAACCAATATTTCTCTTCATTACTACATATTTGATTTATTAAACATTGTCTCGACGCTGCTATGCGGATTTTATATTAATATTAATGAAAATTCCTGTCTTTCAGTTGTACGAGTCTAATTCTAGTTGAAAGGTTCTTATGTAGATAATTCAAGTTTATTCACATAATATTTTTAAAACAGATAATTCGAACACTGTACATGCATATCATATTTTATTTTTGTAACTAATTAACATTGTTTTTTGGTATTTGTAACTTTTTTGCTTCATATTGATCATATTGTTTGTATTATCCATTTATATTTTTTACTTTATGATCTTATTTATTTCAATTTAATTACTTTTCATCTATTTCAATTAATTACATGTGCAAATTTAATATCAGTGATATAATTAACAACTATAATCACATTAAGAAAACCCGCCAAAAGAATAATAGTGACGAGCAGAAGAACTATAATAACAGTGATGAATAAAGCACCTAAAGTCACAACATCTGTTATTAGAAAGACGTAATGCCCAAACTAGAAATTACCTGTTTATTGTTTGTTTTTGAAATTCATACAATAACAAAGAAACATACAAAAATAAGATTTTCAAAATCTATGTTCTAATTAAATATATAAAAGTCAAATTCGTTTGAAGTTACAATTTTGTATACTTCGGGTAATTCTTCGATTTCTTTCATTTTCATTCGTAATAGTTTTTATATACACTGTATGTGTTTATGTTCACCAAAAAATGCCTCGTAGCTAACTTCGCGATAATCGACTGTCTTATGTCAAATATCGCTTAAACCAAAATAAATAATGCTATCGGTGCAAAAATGAGTATAAATCCAATTCTTTTACAAAAATCCATTCGAGATAATGCGGCCGACCTTCAAGATTTTGCAAAAGATTTAAAAAGTTGGGGCGAGGAAATGAAACGAAAGGAAGAAACTTTGAAAAGTGAAAATAAAGTATACAACTCGGACAAAACATTAGTTCAAATATTTATAAACAATGTTTTAGGCGGAAAAAGCTATAAAAGATTCCAAGCAGATTAGAAAACTGAAACGTAATGATAAAACTAAAAAACCAGTGACAAAAATTGGTGCTACTGACTATGCAGCTTGGGATAAATTTGATGTTGATGCAGAGCTAGACAAACTAGAGGAAGACATTAATGATGATTCTGATCTAACTGATGAATGTAATGAAAGCATGTATGACAGTGCCATAGTGGAGAAAGAAAAGGTAGGACTTATTAATTTGAGACTAAATTGTTTTATATTAAAAAGTGTTTTAGGGTAATAAATTTGTAAAGGCACAAAAATGGAATGAAGCTATAGATTGTTATACAAAAGCTATTCAGTGCTACTCATATGACCCGATATTTTTTGCTAACAGAGCTTTATGTTTTTTGAAACTTAGTAAGTAAGTAACTTTTAGATAAATATTGTTTCTTAGATAATTAAAAAACATATTTTAGATTTGCTAAATGTGAAGAAGACTGTAATATTTCTGTAAAATTGGATGATACATATGTTAAAGCTTATCAAAGGAGAGCTGCTGCTAGAATTCATCTAAAAAAATTTGAACATGCAGAAATTGATCTTAAAAAGGTACTCGTAATAGAACCTAACAATAAAGAAGCTAAAATCGAGCTAGATAAATTGGAAAAGTTATTAAAAAGAAATAAACCAGAGGTTAGTATAAATGTATTTATTATATAAATATTTTGAATTGAAATTTTATTTTTAAACAGGTTTATGATCAAAGACCAGTTTCGAAGTTTACAGCTTCTCGAAATAAGACAACTTTTAAAACGGCTTATCAACCACCAGAGAAAAAAATACTTGATGACAGTACACCTCTTCCACTTTGGACAGATAATACAGAAATCATAGAAGTTAAACCCATTAACAAACCACCACATTTACAATCGAAACAACCCCTAAAAAGGATACAAATAACTGAAACTGATGAAGTCACACCAATAAGAGAACAAATCAAAACAACAGATGAAGGACCAGTTAAAAATTATGTTGTAGAAAAAACTCAATCAAACAATATCCAATCAACCTTTATTCATAAAAATGGAATTGAATCTCTAGAAGAAAAGAAAATATCGTTGGCTTCTATTCCTTCGGAACACCTAGAATCAGTATCACTGTTCAAAAAACAAAAATCATTGGAAAAAGGAGGAAACCCTGAGAAAAAATTGACCAATGTAAATATAATTAATAATGAAACACAGGTAACTCTGAAAGATGCGAAAAACAATGTTAATGACACCAAAAAACTGACAGGAAATAATGAAATAAATTTCGTTTATCCCAAAACATCTGTTCAATTTTGCTCTGCTTGGAAAAACTTCAAATCTACAGAAGATAAATACAGGTACTTGAAATTTATAGATCCCAAAGATGTTCCAAAAATATTCTTGGAATCCTTAGACAGTGTACTATTCAGTAACATTCTAGAAGTAATGGCAAAACATTTCATAGAACACAATGACAAAACATTCGACATCTTGAATTGTTTATCTCAAGTGAAGAGGTTCAGTGCTATTGTTTTGTTTATGAACGGAGAGGATAAAAACAGTGAGTATTTTCTTCATAATGCAGGTTTATGTGTTCACATATCCAAATCTAAAATTATATATACCTAGGGGGTCCTATAGCTTCCTTTGTCACATTTCTTACGCCACACTTTTGTATCTATCCACTCGTTTTCCTGGATGGATATGTCTTTCATTCAATCTTCAATTCCTTCCTTCCAGGTCCTTGAGGGTGTTCCTTGTCTTCTATTCTGCAGTTGATACATCAATTCTAATCCCATGTCCGTACCAGAGCAGTTGTTCAGTCTGTATTCTCTCTAAAGTTGTGTATACTCGACCTGTGCTGGATATCCTGAATGATCTTCTCAAGTATTCCATGTCCAAAGCTTCTATTAGTTCCAGTTCACAGTTCCAGAAATTCCATTTTATCGTCATTTTTGTTTTACATTTATATTTACATCTACCATTATTTTATATATTTCTATTATCTCAAACAGTGACAAAGAGCCCTCTGTTAGTTTTTGTTAATATAATACGAAATTGTGTCAAATTAATTGACTATAAAATAGGACGAAACGAAACGAAATAGCTGATAAGCCCTGCCGACAAGCCTTTCATAGGACCTGAACCCTTCTGTGATATCAGCCACAGATCAATAGAAATGGGAAAGAAGGTGGATAGGCGTAAATCAAACTACTGAAACAACCTACAAGGGTTGAGACAAGCAAAAACTCTTCTGGAAAACTATAATTAGTGTAGATCTGCTACTAACAGGAGTTCTATAGGGGCACTGTCGCCTCAATGGACATATGAAGATGGTAGACTCAGCAGATAATACAGAGGACAAAACCTCTATCCACATTCTTTCATTCAAAATGTGAAACACTACTCCAGAGCACTACACCTGGAAGTTCATGAAATAGAAGACGAAGATATCTGCGACTTCCAGCTATCCCATTTTTTAAAAGGAATAGGATTAACAGATCAGCTGTAAAAACTGGGTGCCCCAGTATGGTGCAAGAAAGGGGGGCACAATAGATCCTTTGAGTTGCAGTGTATAAATACGTAGATACATTGACCTATGTTATAAATGAACCCTACCGTTTAACAAAATCATATAATCTTACTTTCGAGAATTGCACTGCATCGATTCGATAAGGCTGCTCATAAGTACAAGTGGAGAAAAGATATGAAGCTGTATGATCGTCGATTTTTAGAGCATTAGGAAGATTAAAACATACCAAGACTAGGTCAGGACCTTTGGCATGTAACTGAAGCATATCAGGACTACAAACACTACGACATCTACTTTACCTTGATAATATTTCATGTGAAATTGTCAATAAGAATTAAACCATTAAAGCATAAGGACATCACTTAGATCACTAGAAAGTTCATTTTGAGACCTGCAACTGCATTTCCTTTAACTACAGCACTATGGAAGTTCACTGGGAATTATTTGGACTGTCGAGATATCAAAATCAGTACCTTAGGAATGTAAATTAAGCAAATCAGGAATGATTTTTGCAACTACTTCACCTCGACAATATTTCGTGTGAAGTTGTTAATAAGAAATAAACCATCATACCATAAGGACATCACTAGAAAGTTCAATTTGAGACTTTTAACTGGACCTTCATCAACCCCAACACGACTACAGATAATTGGGGATCAATTGGACTGATAAGTTCATCAGTAATTGTTTGATGAGTCTAGAATTAGCCTATTTGGCGTGTTCCAGTATACAAGAGAGCGAATGAAAGGATTTTTGCTAATGCTGCATATAACCAAGGTGTATGTATAGGGTAGCATTAAAATTTGATCACAGGTACATTGTCATGTATGACAATTCTCAACCATATCAATCGTCCAGGACATTGATATAAAAGAAATATGGCGTGACCTCAATCCAATAGAGTTTATTGTAAATCTGCCTTGAAATTCATGAAGTAAACAATGAAAAAATCTAAATTTTGTTGGGGTGTTTATTTTATTTACATTTTTCCTGTGTTAGTTGATGCGATTTATCTTTGTAGATCTTTGGAAACTATTTGATCATATGAAAGTAAATGAAGAAAAAGAAGACATTGATAGATTGATAATAAAATATGAGCTGTAATTTTTCTGAAGAGCTGCACTTTTTCCTGCAATGGTGTTTGTGATTTCAGCACTTGTGATTTTTGTTAAAAGTTTCACGTGTTCAATAAAATAATTTAAAAAAACTACAATGCTCTTCAGATCGATTTTCCTTTAGTTCAATTGGTTTAATTTTGACATCGAAACGGTTGCTGGTAATATCAAATATTTTTTTTTCTGAGAGGTGAGTAAAAAAAATCGCACGCTTACGGCCAAAAGTCTCTAGCAAAAAATCTGTAGCTTCCATTCTTCTTCTGATTTTAACACCTCAAAACAATTAGCTCTATCTTCATAATGAGTAAAAAGAATATTAAAGAATAAAAAAGGGTTATAATTAACGCTAAAAAAAATACAAGCACAAATTTTTCAAAAAAAAAATAATTTATTTGAAGTAAACCTTTCCATATTTGGTGTTCACTTTCCTAGCCGTAATAACGGCTTCCAATCGCTTTCGATTTAGAAGCTGGTGCAGGATTTTTAGCACGAACTTTTCTCTTAAGTTCATCCCATAACTTCTCGATAAGATTTAAGTCCGGGCTATGGATGGATCCAAATCGGCAGTATGTGGACAGGCATTGTCTTCCATTAAGATGAAGTTTTCGCCGATTAATCTGGCGTAGAGAAGACTTGATCCACTAAAATTTCTCCTGTGTATCGGTAAGTCGTTAATCCCCTCGCTTCTCCGCCAGTTTTAATAAAAACCAACTGGATTTTTGTTTCCATTTAAATGTCTACTCAAACCATTCAGAAACCTCATCCGAAAGCCACGTTTTATTTTATGCAACTCTGTAGACTCGTTCTCTTCTATCGCTACCATACAGGTACTTGCGTCTGATTAGAGAACGGAGCCCCATTGTTCGTCAATCTAATTAACATGTTATCTGGCAAATCGTAAATGGGCTGGGCTTAATTTGGGACCAGTAACTGGACTTTTGGCTCAGCTACCTAAAGTCTTCTTCTAAAGATCCATCTACTAACAATTAATCGGTCATGTCGGTTAACTCTGGAAACAGCAGACTGACTCATGTTCAATGCACTGGGCAATCGCTGACTTTAGGAACTTTATCACTTGTTGTGTCCATTTTCAGGTAAAATTCTCGTTTTTTGTTAAAGAAGATGTATATCAGTTGACGTTCGATGGCTAACTGATAGTGGTAGGTCAGATAACCTTTTATAAGGGTTAGTTACCCCTGATTAGCACTATTATAAACAAGCAAAAAAGGGTGGTTACGATTACCATTAAATATTGTTGAATTGTGAGAGCAAATAATATTACAACATTTTATATAAATTTGAAGTTACTGCTATTAACTTTGAGATTTTACTAAGAAAAATACAATTCCGTGATAAGTTTTTTTTGTCAGTGATTTGCAATTGAAGATGTGTCGATTTTTTTTTTGCTCACGGGTATATTATCGACTAAATTATCTTGCTTAACAGTATTAATACTCTATGGAATTTCTTAAAATGTGTTTAATGAAATTTTGTTCATATCTATTTGAAAATTTAATCCTAATGCCAACCCTGTCTACTTATTTTTCTTTGTTTACATTCATTTAATTGCCGAAATTTTTATTTTATTTTAAAATAGAATTCACAACTAATAAAATTCATTCCATTATGATCCTCAATGATAAAAAATATGAAATGAGGTTATTTCATAGTTAGCAAACTATGTAAAGGTTAATAATAATCGACACCTGGTATGAATTTATATAAAAAAAGGAAACGAAAATAGAATTAGGAGTGAAATACCAAAAGAACAATTGATGAAGCAACAAATTGCGTAAATACGTCACGTTAACGCCCAAGTGTGTACCATATCATGTCACGTGTGTTACGCGTGACGGCATAGTATTTATCTCTGAAATTACATATTTTTATGAGATCACGTTTCAATAGTTAACGTTAATTTAGTTCAAATTTCAATGAAGAAATGAAAAAACATTAGATTTCAAAGTTAGGTAATATTAGTATTTGTACAACCTGCGATCTCAAAGTTATTTTCAATAAGCTGATGTAAATAATGAAATTCTACCATGCTCATTCGAAAATACATAAATACAGTAAAAGTCCCAATTTTTCTCTTCGATGAGAATATTCAAAATTTTAAACAACTAAAAGTAACTACCAATTATATTAACTTCTTTTCAAACAATGTTACGTAAACACGATGTGTTTCTATTCATAATTTTACGATGAAAACATGAGTTCATGACCTCACGTGACGTGAGGGCGATGTGCTTTGCTTTAACAAATACACGCATCGCGTTGGGGCAAAATATCTCATTTCTGGCGTTTATTTAGTTTATAGTGGTGTATAATTAGAGAGTTTGAACAAATCTGAAATCGATTTTTTTTTATTTGTGGTGATAAATATCATAAGCCGAAAATAAACCCCAAAAAATGCTTATCTGGGGTTTATATACACATATGGGACCAATCTATTATTTTTAAAATATCGAAATCATTGCCAAACATACATAAATCAATGAAAAAAATTGAGACCGAGACAATCCTATTCTAAGTTTGCATCTTTATATCTATCGTTTTTTCACTGCGCATTTTTTTCGTTTTCAAGACAACATTCTAGAAGCACTCGTTTAAACTGTAAATTACGTCATTCAATGTTTTTTTTTTTAAATATCACTTTAAATAACTCCGAAAATAACAAAACTAAAACGTATGTTATTAGGTATCAAACAAACACTAAAATGAAAATTATTTAGTAATATATTGTTATTAAAACTCGTTAAGTATAATCAGACAACGATGTTTTTGGAGATGAAATTTTCGTCTAGATTCGCCTCTGTAAACATAATTCTTATAATACATACAAATCTAATAATACAAAAAAATCTAAAATTTCAATATTGATACTAAAAAAATTAATCCAATATGGTGGCCCATTGTGTGATAAATTTTTCTGAAGTCAATTTATAAACAAAGCTTTGCTGTATTCAATTAACAAACTGTAAAATATTCTCTACTAAAAAATATATATCCATTTACAATGATTTCAGTATTACCAAATCATTCTTTTTGTAAGAAAGTTTTGATTTTTATCGTATTACCCTGTATATGAGTAAAATTAATCATATATATTTTTTTTGGTTGCTAAAGACTTTATTAACCAAGAAATCAACAATAAATAAAACCATTTAAAGAGGCACAAACGAATACGTGAAGTTTAGTGCGTGGTCCCTTCCAATCGAAAAATGAAAACCGCATGATGTGGTGTGACTTTTGGATGTGTGGCTATCTATCATCGTACGACTTTTCGTCATACCTCGCCAACCGATTCGAATGTAAACGGCACGTGTACATCTACTTTCTCGTTTGGCGCGAGTTCAAATAGAATTATTATAAGGTGTTTAATCTCAAACAAAAACAAGTACCTGAGTAACGTTTTGTTTTGATAATAATTCCCAGAGATATTAGTGCGAATATAAGGAAGCGTAGTACGCTATTTATTCATTGGTATAAATTGTTGTCCGAGTTCAATTGCGTTCAGTTTAAAAAAAAAGTTTTGAAGCGAACTTTAAAATGTGCATGTTTATGTCATGTCTTTAACGAAGAATATATCACATTGTGGAAAAACTTTAATAAATAGAGTGTCCCATAAACACGATAGAGTTTATCAACATAAAAGGTAAATATTTGTATTTTAATATATTTTAGCCAATGACTTGAAATTATATCAATAGAAAATTATAGCCATGAATTTCTTAAAAGTAGGATGTAATCGCGATTTTCTTGGGTTGCCATGTATGAAAGTAAATATCCTTGAAAATCCATGTAAATAATTGTTATACACCATTTTTATCTATTTATTTCACGTTAGGAATTTTCTACTTTAATTTTAAGGTTTTACTAAACTGATTCAATGAGATAATAATAAAAAAAATTTGGAATGACTTTGTTTACAAACATTGCTGATAACGCAATTTATTTGGAATTATTGTCTTTAAAACTAATCAATATTTTTTTAAGAATAGTTAATTTCATACTATATAAATTTCTATTTTTTTGTAACACATTTCGAAAACAAATTAGTATATATGTGATAAATCAAGGATATTCGACTGATTTTAACAATACTACATAAACCAATATTAATTTTTAAAATTTTATTATAATGAAAAATGTTTTAAGCAGTTGTCACAGTAAATTCTCGATACTTTTAGTATTTGTAAGATTATTTTATATATTTGGCTAACTAAGTTTAACGGATTCGAAACTCGGTCAAGGCCGTCAGATTATTTATAATTTCCAGCTGTACAATCGTTAGTTGTTTTTCTTATATTCTAAGCTTTGTTGAAAATGGACCAATAATAATGTTCAGCAAATCGTTGTCTAACTATTCTGAAACCACCTTAAGATTCAAAATAAACGTCATCCTTGCGTCAAAATCATCTGTAATTTGTTATTACAACTCATTTCTATTTTTCGATTATTATAAAGATTACACTTCTAACGATACACGATTCGCATAATCATTATAGGAAGATTACCTCGGGATCATCAGATGTGGAAGATTCTGTTAAAATGCAAGCGAAAAATATCGTTTTGAACCAGTGGAAACTCATAAACGAATTAAAAAAGTATTTTTCAAAATTTACCAGCGATAATACTTTCGAAACAGCATTGAACAAAGAATTTGCCCAGTTTCTTCAAAAAATCGACTCGAAAACTTACGGAAGGGAAATAATCAAATATTTTACTTCGACTACTGAAAACGTAAATAACACATCGATTTCGGATACCAAAGAAGTTAAACAAGGACAAGCTAGCGCTAGCAGACTATCTTTACCTATACAAAATGTATTAAGTGGACTAAATATTAATATTCGTAGTAAAGAGGAAGTGAAAAAGGAAGTATTACCCAGATGGAAAACCATTCCGAAACCAATAGTGTCCCAAGTGAGTAACATCAAATCACTTAATTGTATTATTGTAATTTCCGTATTTTTAGCAAGCGATATGGGCAAGAACTAGCCAAGTTTTAAGTTCAATAACCGTAGCAGATAGTGAAACTAATCAAATTAGAAGAATAGAAGATTTAATATGTCATCTAGAACAATACCCCGAAGCTAAGCATAATGCTGTTAAGGTGAATATCTTTAATTAAATTCAATAACCAGTGTTTTAAATCAAATTTATATTTCAGGAAGGTGCTATCAAATCATTGTTATGTATTAGAGAAAATACAAAAAATCCTTATCTCTTAAGCACCTTGAATGTAGCTACTGCTCTGTTAGGTTATACAGATCCAGTACCTGAAGCTGGTATCAGAATTTTGTCTATCGACGGTGGAGGAGTTCGAGGCATACTAGTCATAGAAATGTTGAAAAAACTAGAAGAACTATCAGGAAAACCGATCTACGAAATGTTTGATTTCATTTGCGGTGTTAGCACTGGTGCCATCATAGCTACATTGTTGTGTTTGAAACAGAAGAGTCTAGACGAAATTTCGGAAATCTATAAAAGTATCAGCACTCAAATTTTCACCCAGTCTGCGTTTATTGGTACTAGTAATTTAGTTTGGAGCCACTCCTATTACGATACTCCTTTATGGGAGAAATTATTGAGGGAACAGTGGGAGGATATGTTGTTGATTGAAACTAGGAGAAATTTGAAAGTTCCTAAGGTGAGTTGTCAAATTTTATCAATAAAACATAATTTACAAAATTCTTATCTCTTGATAAGGAATTATATGTTGATTTGATAAACAACATTATTGAAAAATATGATTAATACTCTTAATTCCAGTTTTCCCTTGCAAACTGGGGTATGTTTCTATAATATTTCATTCGAAATTCATTAATTATTGTTTGTAAATGTTGAGGATAAGTTCTAACAATTTTTTTTTCAAAAATAATTATTAAAATTTCAGATTTCAATGGAGCGTTTTCTTAGTAGCGAAATTGAGGACCAAAGTGTACTATTTCTAATATATTTCCTAACTTTTAAATATTTATGTATTCATCGGGGAATTAATTAGTTTAGATTTGAGGTGTCTTAAATTTTATTTCTATTAAAAAAGTTATTAAATTCATCATATTCAAATTAACGCTTGAAACTAAAGCTGACTTTATAATAAAAGATGCTTTAAATGCAATAAAATCTGTTTTTCTCAAGAAGTTACCCTTCAATGGATACTGGGACTAACCGGGAAACGAAATAACTGACAGACCCTTCATAGGATCTGAACCCTTCTGAGATATAAACTTCAGAACAATAGAAGAAGTTTCGACTGGTGTTATGGATTGTGGACTCAAAATAAGACTTTTAAGAATTTTTTTAAAATACATACGTTTTGATCCTTTATTTGATCTTGATAAAGGCTTCAATATTCAAATTACCTATGTGCCATTTGTGTTGTCGATAGATTTGAAGAACCCACAACACCATTCAAAATTTAATACTAGGAAGGACATTAATATCAAGAATGACATCTTCACCTGGGGTTTTCCCATTATTTGTTGCGGTGTGGGGTATTATAAGTACTTTTGACGGACCACCAAATATTTTACTGTCGCTGTAGAAAATATTTTGATTTTACTTAAATTTTTAGCACTCCACTAAAAATTCAATTACTTACAATTTATAACATAACCTCTTGAAGCTTTCACTTGCATTTCCTTTTAACCAGCATATTCTCTATCTTTTCTGCTACATTATTGGATCTTATTGTGGAATCCTTTTTATGAGACATCTTGAACTCTTTTGATCAATAATAATCTCGATATCAGTAGATTTGCCGATTTCTGATCTTTCACTGAATTTGAGGACATAAACTGGTTTCAGTTTAGGTAAATATGCTCCTAATTCTCAAACCATAAGATTCTGTATTATCTTGCATTCAACATCTCATATTATCAGTTCCATGCATTCACTACAGCAATAAACAAAAGTAAATAAGACACTTTACCAATTTATAAGCTATTGTAGTAGCTTTATCGCCCAGAAACATTCAAACCTTTTGTATTCCTTATAATGATCGTTCTTTGAACTATATCAGAAACAATTAGAACTTTGAAATGTTCTCTTTAGCACCTTTCATTATCCTATACACCTTATATATTCAAAATATTTGTTATTTATTTGCAGTTTTGTGCAGTGTCAGCTATAGTAAATCAATCCAGAATATCTGCGTACATATTCCGAAACTATGCATTGCCTTGCAAAGTTCAGTCACAATATAAGGGTGGATATAACCATAAGGTTTGGGAAGCAGTAAGGGCGTCAGCCGCCGCCCCCACTTATTTTGAGGAATTCAAATTGGGTAATATGCTCCACCAAGTAAGACTTAAATAAAGTCGTCAAATTCGGGGTGTATTAATATAATAACTTTTTTAGGATGGTGGTATTTTGGTAAACAACCCCACAGCAGTGGCAATTCATGAAGCTAAGTTATTGTGGCCTACTACGCCGATACAATGCGTTATATCTTTCGGTACCGGTAGGACGGCTCCCAATCCTGTTTCAAGTAGTGCTGGTGATAAGGAAGAGATAATTACCAATTCGTCGTGGAAAAAGAAATTTTTCGCCATTATAGATAGCGCGACTGATACCGAAGGTAAAAAATATCCTATTAACTGCGCCAGTTTTTAAATATTTTTTTTTCGTCGCAGGTGTTCATACAATGTTGTCGGATCTCCTTCCGGCCAATGTATACTACAGGTTAAATCCTTATTTAACGGAAATGCTGGATATAGCTGAAATTGATCCGAACAAATTGGAACAGCTGAAGAGGGACGCTCTTATGTATTTGAGGCGAAACGAAGATAAATTTCACGACGCTGTTAAAGCTACTAACCACAAGAAAGGTTATGTTCAAAAAACTTTGGATTGGTTTAATCTGAAGAAGGAAATGTACAGTCTTACTTCGATTTGATTTGTATTTTTTTAAATATAATGAGACCATTATCATAATTTTTAACTGTGATTTTATATGCAGATGTTTTATTTAATAGTTGTTTTTGTATAGATCAAAATACATCATCTTACAAAAATGACAGATTATTATTACCCAGAGTCCTTAAAAATTTTCTTTCAATTGCTGTAATCGTACTTTTGGAAACTTTGCCAAGCAGACTTTTCCTTCACATCCTCATCTGTTTTTGAGTAATTAAAACAAAATTTATAAAAAAATATTTATTGAAACGCAAAATTTTAGTCTAATTGTGATTAATCCCTGTTTCTGACTATTCTTATCATCGATTTTCCCATCACAACTATCATACCGTCATCCTGGAGATCCTTAAGGGCGTCTTCAAATTGTTCTCTCGTGATCATCTAAAAGTATAAAAACATATGAGACTGTTTCCAAATTATCCGTGATAGATATACAAGAAAATGGTGGAAACTCATACTTAATATAGTTGGAGATGATATGCTTGTATCGAGCCGTAACGGTGTAGTTGGTAAGGTTGTCAAAGTGCTTAATTTCTAACATAGAGATCGTAGGTTCGAATTCTCTGTCGAACAGAGGAGTAACAAACAAACCAACATACAGGTGCAGCTAATATAAGCGTAATAATGAACTTACTATGGCGGAATTTTCCTTCAATTCGGTAAACAATTTGGGGTAACTGATAGTTGGTGCTTGACTCTTATCTTCAATCAGCTTCTTCACTGCTTGAGCTAGTTCTAACCTTCGTTTTCTGGCTGCGCTACTTAGACCGGTAGTTAGGATAGATACGTCAATTTTACCAGACAAAGGATCCGTAGCTGACTGTTTCAAAGCTTCTCGGTGTAATCTAAAAATAATTATTATCCATAATTGAAGATTATATCAATAGAACATTTAGAACTCATAAAACGAAACTCATTCAAGGAATGAGCTAATAAATGGGATTGTAGCAAATTGCAATCCAGAAAATGGTAACCAATAACATACTTCAATCATCTATTCGACAAAGTATGTAGGCAGGAAGGAAATGGACAAATATAAGCAGATAAAAAAGAGCTTGGTACAAATTACTCCTCGAATTCCCAAAAATAGTTCAAATACAGCAGTATAACTTATTCCGGGTTCATAGTGAGCTGTTATTCTAGTGTTATTAGCTTTTACACCAAAAGTAGTTTAAGAACTTGAATGCTAGCAAATCTGAACATACAGATTATATACTAAGAAGAAAGCACGTGTCTACCAATGAAGTACCACGCCTAATTACAAGCACTATTTGAATCAAAGGATACTAGAAGACTACAAAATAAGTAGCCACCTGACTTAATAAAAGGGTAGACGACTATCATTGGAAATAACCAACTTGCAAGAAGTAGAAGAATCCATTAACAGATGGAATCTTATCACCCTAAGAGCCCTAAAGACATCGGTAAGTTTGATTGTATTAAATTAATCACTGACAGCGACGTTTATTGTATGTTATGTGGCGACCACGTCATGCGCCCTCGTATTTGTAAATACAGGTACATATTTCCCAAACTGCTTTCTCAATAAAAAAATAATCCTTCGACCCCGGAAATTCCAAGTCACATTTCTTTTATAACCTTTTCAATGTTCTAAAAATATAAAACTAACAATCTCCGATATACCTGGTACACGTTTTAGGAAAAAACAATATACTCACATTTCCCTACGGTCTATATTGTTTTGTGTATTGTTTTGTGTATTGTTTTGTTGGTATTTATGTATATATAGTAAGTTTCCGCAATCCTCGACCCTAAGACTAACGCCCATAATTGGAAGATGTGAAGCTCAACCAATTTGTTGGAAAATTCGCCTGCAGTTGGAGATTTCAGAACTAATTAAGATCCACAAGTAGAGGGAGCAACCAACATACCCACATCTCCTTACCGTCTGTATTGTTTTATGGCACACGAATCGAACACCTAGATCTCAGCGGAGCAACGCTGCTCCTAGAGATTCGGTACGTGCGACTTTCTATGACTTCCTTGGTCTTAAGTGAATTGGGCTAATGATTTTCTTTTACTTTATATTTTAAAAATATGTATGTGCGATATTTGGCATCAGCTCTTTTAAAATAACACAATATGTTTTCACCTAGTCATGGTATCAACGGCTTTTTCCAATCTGCTTATGTAAAAGCTTTTTGATTAAATATGTCTTATGTTAGACAGAAAACCTGTAATTAATAGAAATGGTTTTTTATCTTACCTGTAAGCTTCTTCGACATCTTCCACTTCTACGGTTTGAGAGAATCTAACTTTAGCGTGAGCTTCAGACAGACGTATCAACGATTCCAATTGTCTTGGATATGCAGATATTTGACCTCTTCCGGAACCTATTTTACGCATATCAACATAGGACTGTATCAATTTTTGTGATGCTTCGTCACTCAGTTTCGGATGTATGTGTTCTTTAGCGTAAGAAATGTAATCTCTCAAAATAGACATGTCCTGAAAAGTTTACCTATCGTTAGACAAAAATAATTCAAGTAACAAATTTGTTACAATACCAAAATTTCGTCTTCTTCTTGATCTCTCGTTTTGTAATAAAGAGAAACTAGATGATTTGCTAATCTCCTGTCGAATATTTCATTTTGAGGGTCCAGGATTAAAAATATCAAGTCAAACCTACAAAATTGTACAGTTCGGATAAAGTTAAGAACCATTTTATAGTTCATTTGTTCCAGCAACTTTGGGTTAAATTTATAAAATAACCCAAAGCGATTAAACAAACTTATAAGTGTTATAACAATCAAAAACAATATTGCTGAAACCATCTTCAATCGTAACAAAATACTTTGCACCAAAGAGACATATTTTCTATTGGACCACACACGTGGTTGTGGATAATCTCCAATAATTCTTTACCGTGCGTATCACTAGCCTTGAAAGATAATCTGGGCTATTTACTTTCACAACAGTTTGTCTGAGTAACATGTACTGCTCCTGGGTAGCTAATTCCTTTTACCAAGCTTTTTGATAGATTCGTACTGAACACACTGTTATGGGTATGGAGGAAGTAAAAATATCCAGCAGATCACCAGAGATTATAGGAATTTAGAAAAGTGTCATTATTCAATTGGTTAGATATGGAAATATTTCTGTAAATTGTGATTATTTCACAAATTTTTGAAGAAATGTTGTCGAATCAAGTTAAAACATTAAAGTTTATACGAGTTATAATAATAAAACATACCTTGACAATAGCGTATGAGGTAGTTGTACATTTTCTATTATAGTTTTATTTTTATTCCACTGAGATTCACTTGGATTCGCGCCTGCCAATACTGAAGTACGCGCATTTAGCTGACAAATTATCCCAGCTTTTGCAATACTGAGCGTTTGCTGTTCCATTACCTTGAAACAAAACATATTTTTTATAACATTTTTATAACAATCACATATTAAAAAAATCATTTAACGAAGTTTCCTTTCTTTCTTGGTGGAAGAATAATACTTATAAAAGTGGATGACAAGTCCTGCTGGGCTCCCCACCATTTTCTTTGCTCTAAAATATGTATTATTAAGATGTCTTCAGCGGTCAGCAGCAAACCATTTACGATTGCAAAATGATTGTTTTCATAAAGTCCCCAAAAAATAGTGGATAATGAAAACTAATCTCAATACTTAATCTTTATTCTTACAGAAACACATAATATAGAACCACAGGAGGTTCGATAAGAAAATTCAGTAAATCATGAAATTTAAATCCTTCTCCTTCTAAGTACTATGAGAAATGCCTTAATTCATAATTGGAATGCATCTTAATGTCAGGTTTCCCTTTTAGTAGATTTTGCATTTTTGGATAGACCCAGAAGTACAACGGTGATAAATCTGGTGAGCAAAGCGGATTTGTACAAAGAGAAAAATTTTTAGCGGCGAATTAAAAGCCACATGCATTGTAATATTGAAAAAAAAAACGTTGGGTCTTTTTTCAAATATCTTCCAGCGTTTTGTGTGCTTATACTATCAAAACGAAAATCAGTAAACTACTTTTATACCATGAAAATTGATACTGTAGTTCCCATATTATTTATGAAGCTTAACTTTGGTTTGTGTTTTGGTTTCTTGCTACAAAAAGTAGATGACTACACGAATTTTTGTTTTTATTTCCTTCTAAAATGGCTGTCGAATGGAAATTTCATTGCTCGTTGACTGGAAAAGTGTTGCACTTTGAGTTAAACAGGCAGAAAATTAAAATTTATTGACTAATCCACGTATATTCTAAAAATTTCATTTATTCTTGTTGGAAATTAATATTGAAGTAAAATATTTTTCCATAAGTTGGATGATTTGATATATTTTACCGAATCAACGATTACATTAAAAATAATAGAACATCCTTTTTTGAATCCCTTTCAATATGCCTATTTAATAAATTTTTTTAAAAAGTAAGAGAATTGACTTATAGCAAACAGATTTTGATTGAAATTAATCTAAAATGGATTATATGAATCGGCCTAACAGAAGCAAATTTTTGAAAGATTTACGATAATTTAAGGAAGACTTACTTCATGTAAGACACTACGAGCTGATTCATTCATTTTATCAAATTCATCTATACAACAAATACCATTGTCAGCCAGAACTAGAGCTCCTGTTTGTAATACCAACTGCCTAGTTTCAGTATCCTTTGTAACATAAGCAGTTAGACCAACGGCTGATGAACCTTTTCCGGAAGTATATTGACTTCTTGGAAGCAAATTGTAAACGTATTGAAGAAGTTGAGATTTTGATGTACCTGGATCACCACACAACAAAATATTTATTTCAGCCCTGAAATTTGATCTGCCGGATGTTACGAATGTCTTCTTAGTACCTCCAAACAACTGTAACAGGATCCCTTTTTTAACATCTTGATTTTCGTATATTGAAGGAGCTATTGCTCTTGCGAGTCTATCATAAATATCTGGTTTTTGTGATAAAATGTTCAAAAGTTCAACCCTTTCAGGAGGAAAACGATGATCTTTCCTAAAAACATTCACAAAAACAAATTAACAATAATTTTCATAAAATAATCGACTTATTACCCGTTTTCTTCTTCATACAATCTTCTATGATCAATTTTACGGAAATGTAATACATCAATATGAGTTTTATAAACTGAAAGAATGTTCCTCTGTCTCGGATTAGCTTGTAAAGGTTGCGCCCTATAAATTCCAGTCACAGTAACTCGATCTCCTGGTTGTACCGAATCTACCAGATCATTATGAGCAAACAGAACGACAGTATGAGGAGTCTGACCGGCAGGCATATCATCTAAATCAAGTTAAAAATTTGATTATTCAATTACCTTTCAAAAATTGAAATACAAAAGAAAAAAGATAATAACGAATGTGTCAAGACAAAAATAGAGGAAATTCACAATCATATTATATATTCAATTGATAATATAGTGTGTAATATAAGGACATAACAAATTAGTTTACAGAATGCCAAAAAATGGTGGTGTCTAAAATCCTTACATTTGAACATCCCAGTGTTAGACCACTCACCTTATTCGCCGGATCGAAGGTTACAATAAATAAATGAACATAATATCAAAATAAAATGTTTTACATAGTCACACCTCGTATATTCTAGTTGTTATTGTTAATAGAATATCATAATGTTATGGGGAAATAAAGAAAATCAATATTTTAGTATTTCTGTTTATCTACCATTCATAATCAGTTCATAGAATTACAGATTATATTTTTAGATTCATTTTAAGAGTTACAAATTGTATACAGGAAAAATTCATCATAAAAGAAGAGAAAATGAAAAATTGAAAAAAAAACAACTAATTACAGTATCTTTAGAGTCAAAGGAAAAATTGTTATCAATACAGATAAAATATTATTGGTAAAAGAAAAACTTTATTAAAATGAAAAATACTACGGAAGAATCACTAAATATAGTATTTCTAGAGTCAATCGGCAACTTACACCAGGGCAGACGTACAAGATTCTTCTTAAAAGTGGAAAAATTGGACCAAAATGACAAATAATGAAGAAATGATGAAATATTCATCATAAAAGAGGATAAATTCCAACTTAGTACAGACACAGTAGAAATCATATTCAAAATAGTAGGCTGAACAGTTACTTAATAGCCATACCTCGTATGTATGGAATAAAACACGTTGAGATCAAAGTACTTTGACTATTACAATATTTTAGAGATAATAATTTGAAACCAACTACATTTTAGTTAAAAAACCATACAATTTTGGAAATAGTCTACAGACCCCGATATTTTTTCATTAGGTACCACAGAAATAAAATTTGAAATAATTAACTTGACTCACCGGGTGATTCTTGTAATTTAATCATCTGTTTATCGGTAAACTGTGATCTATTATGAACAAGAGTGAATGTATGATTGGTATTACAGCTGGTACATAAAGTTGGTTCGTTAATACGACCCCTGTCGATCTCAACCGTGGTACAAAACTGACAAACAATACATTTGAAGAACGCTTCTCTCATTTCAGGCATTATATTGGAAGTACGGATCACCATACCACTTATTGTTATTAACTGATCAATATCTGAAAGTTCAAAATTAACAAAACTACCTAACACTTCGATTATCTCACATACCTTCAGGATTTAATGATCTCATATTCTTAGTTCGCTCGGCGTTGAATGGTCTAACTTGGATCTGGTGCTCTAGGACGGCTGCGGGATATTTTTCATAAAACATCTCATTGACGCACATATCAAAAGTCGGTATCACTTCTTGAGGATAACAAACTAACTGCTTGTACAAATTAGCATCGAATGTTTCGATATGAGCGCAATTCACATTCAAAAACGGTTCATCTAAAGTGTGAATCTACAATTAAAAAGATAATAAAAATCGAATATACATTGCGAAATTTCAATTTCTACCCACTTCTTCTAATTTTTGTATGTAAAGTGGTTCGTTGAGGTTCATATCATTAGTCATTTCATCTTCATCAGCATTAGGATCTATGAAACGTAGTAAGAATTGTTTAAATTTTCCCTTGCATTCAGAAACTGATACGTTAGTGCCCCAAATAACCAAATGTGGTGTTGTTGAATCTGTTTCTTGACTTTCCAGAATGGCTTCTAACTAAAATTAATAGTTTGAGTTAAAAGTTAATTAAACATTACATTGAATAGTTTTCACTATTAATTAGTTAATTTAAAGAATAATATATCTGCATATCAACTGAATCACATTTTTTTAAAAATTAGTACATTTTGATTCCATAGTATATGTATTGGTTCTGTGAAGTAAATTCTTAAAACAATAAATTCTTAAACAAAAAAAGAAAAAGTATGATCTGAAATGTAGAGTTTTCTTTACCCTGCTATCGTGTATATTGAAAACTTTAGAGCGAAATATTAAACAAAGATTGGAATTTAGGCCAGGTACCAGCCGATTTCCCGTGTAATTTTGGTAATCGAGGGCGATTTTCTTGAAAATTAGTATGAAGGAAGTAACCTTAATAAAATCTACCCTGTACCGAAGGGTGCTTTTGCCTTAGAGATGAAAATTTATTTCATCAAAATAATCTCGTAGGTCATTTTTTATTAAAAAAAAGCATATTTTTTAACGTTTTTCATGAATTCTACTTACCCTCTTCTACAAGAGGGTAAGTAGAGCTTAAATCCAAATTTTCATAAAAATCAACGTTTGTTAACGAAATTCCAGTTTTTTACCGCTAGTTCCTGGCCTAATTGTGAATCGAAAATTCCTTCTGGTCAATGTGGTTTCAGAAGAGGATACAGCACTAATGACTATACTAAGACTGGTGACAGACACACAAATATGCTTCTCAAAAAATCATTACTTGGGAGCAGCATTTCTCGGTATTAAAGGAACGTACAATTCAGTTGACTTTATATTATAACCAAGTAACTTGGTCAATATTGAAATAACAAAAAGAATTTGTAATGCAGTATGTAACCTATTTCCTTATAGAAAAGTTTATGTCAGATCTATGGAGAAACTCACTTACAAACCCTCCATACGATTACCTCAAGGAGTTATACTTCTACACGAAGAAATTACAGACTTATCCAATAACTTATCCAATAACAAATCTAAAGCAACCGGTTATTTCTATTACAAAGAAATCAGAAACATTAGGAATTCATGTTACTCCAAAAAAATCGAATATTATGTTTTTTACATGACATAATTCACCACTCATAGACAAAGTTACAATAAACGAGATTCAATATCCAGCCCCAACATCAGTTAGTTATCTTGGTATTACCCTAGATAAAAAACTTTCTTAGAAAAACCATATAGAAAATATTATTACAAAATGCAACAAGGGTTTAAACTTGCCAAAATTAATACAAAGTACATGGTGGGGATGCGACCCTCATACTTGCATTACTTTCTATAAAACATTTTTTATGGTACCGCAATGCCAAATTTATTGAAAAAAATAGAATTTGTACAGGGCAGTGCGCTACGTCTTGGTATCGAAACAATGAAATCTACACCAGTAGAACCACTTTGAGTAGAAGCATTAGAGCTGCCTAGAAATTTACTAACAGAAAAAATGATCATCAAATCCTACTACAGACAATCAACAATAACTAAAAACATTTCAGAATTAAATACATATGACCTCACAAAAAAAACTTCGCCCATCACATGCCTCTCATTCAGGGAGAATTACAAGTTATGGGAGAATTTAGATATTACAAAGCCATATCAAAGTTTTTGATGTTTTATAGCCCTAAAGACTGTACATATTCAAATTCCAAACTACGAACAAAATATAATAATCAGTAGAAATGTACTGGCATCTTTTTATCAAAATACAATTATATCGATGTACATTCAGATGCTTCTAAGTAATCGTATGGTGTTGGTATCACAATTTATTTACCATTTACCAAATGCTATTTAAACTTAATTATTTGAAGAAGCTCTGAAATTCATTGAATGACTTGCTTATAAAAAATCTATCATAATATTGGACTCCTTATCAGTTCTCACAAGCATTAGTCAACCTTTTGATAATGAAACTATTCTAGAAATTAAACAGAAAGCTAATGAACTACTCTTAAAAGAATATGATATAAAATTTTTATAGATAAAAGTACATATCATAACGAGCATGTAGACAATTTAGCAAAAAAAGCCATCAAACACGGACTACCAATAAATAACAAAATAACTGTGGAAGGGGGTATTAATTAAACAAATATTAAGTTGACAGAAAGTTGGAAGCACTTTTGATACGAATATTGTATCAAGAAACCAACCATAAGAAGTATCATTTACCTTGAAGTAGACTCAAGACATTTTTTTGAATGCAGCATAGAGAATCTAATAAAAATCTATTTTTTACCTCCCTTTAACTTAATGAACTTACTGGCATTAAATAAGGTGACTGTCTTTAGCATTATATTAAAATTCATTAGAGAATGCAAATTAAAACTATAATCTAACTAGTTTCATCTCCTTTATTACTCAGCTTAAGAGACCAGTTCCCTCTCTGTACGGTGGTCTACCTTGCCTTGGAGTTAGTCACGCTTAACAACCCCTGTATGTGAAACATATACCGTTAACCCATTTAATTTAATGCTGACAACATGCATTAAATATCTAGGCATAGAAATATCAGGATGCGGTGATATCTCCAAACAAATATATTGGAATTGAGACCAAATCTCGAATCTACAAGGCTGTCATCTGGCCTATATTATCATACACAGCGGAAACCAGACTAGACACATCGAATACAAAGAGAATATTAGAAACCACCGAAATGAAAATAGTGCGCAGGATCGCTGTAAAAACACTTTTTGACAGGGAGAGAAGCGAGGACATTGGAGCGACAATCTCTAATAATTAAATGGCAGAGGATACGAGGAAAAACAAGCATTTTGCTTACCTTAAAGAATTAGGATTAGATTCGGATGTCCTAATTAGTTTACGATAAAATAAATAAAAACCTTTTCCAACTACACACTTTCATGTTGCAAATTGAACAAAAATTCTCTATAGTACACTAGAAAAGAAGATGGTCTCTGTTGAAAAAATGTATATCTATTATTCTATGTGAATTACACGCATTTAAATTAAAAATTGAAGATCGGTTGTTGGTTTACTTGAAAATAAATTTTACAGGGTTTTCAGATTAATACAAATAAATTATCTTGTAATTTTTGGGAAACTTCTGCCTTCCTATTGGTTGTTGATCTTTGTAAATAAAAAAGAAAACTATAAATAAAATTCGCCGAATCTGTCATTATTTTTATGAAAGTAAATGTGTCAAATATTTACTTTTGTCATTTTATTTCTTATACAAAAAAATTTATATTTATTTTTTACAATGTCTGATTTGGTAGTGAGAACAGATAATATTCAAGTGACCCTTTCCGCTTCTCGCATTATATTTATTATATTTGTAACAATATTGTTCATGATAACATCCAGGCTTTGGAAATTCACAAAAAAGAGAATCAGGAGATTGATGAGAAAAATGAAAGGTAAATATCAATAGAAAATAATTATAATTAAAATATAATCAACATTTCTACGTTTTAGATTCAGCTATTTACAATATGGAATGCCCAATTTGTTTGAATCCTCTACAAACACCTGTTAAATCAGATTGCGGACATGCTTTCTGTATAGAATGTCTATACACATTTTGGGAAGAGCCTTCTTGGAAAAGCATATGTTCTATTTGTCGGGCTCCATTGGAAAATCTTCGTCTAGTTGATGTAAGTAATGATTTTCAATAATTGTACACTGTAATTACAAATGATAATTTTTCAGGATATTGACTATACTGATCAAGAAAGAAGAGAACTGGAAAATAAAATCTACATAATATCAAGTGATTCCTTCCATCATAATAATTGGTCTCCAATCCCAGCCTTTGCTGCTAGAGTCTTTATAATTCTATTATGGATTTCAGTCTGTGTACATGTCGATTATCTACTAAAATATTCAGATGAGGTATACAATTCATTTTATGTATTCCCAAAACAAATGGTGAATAAAACAGATATTATTGTTTGAAAAATAGAAGTACTCACTGCTGCCTCGCCTCCGACATTAACTTGTCTAATTCTTTTATCAGATCTAATATCTGGCCTCATACGAATAGGGGTTCCTCTAATACCAGATCTAGGCGTTCTAATTGAACCCAAAGAACTAGGTGTACCATAATTAAGTGGAGAGCTCAAATCAATTTCACTGAATGCTAAACCTATTAAAAATAAATATTTTAGTCAAAATAATATTTCCTATTAAAAGTATTATATAACTACCTGTACCAGGACTTGTGGGAGCAATACTATGAGCTGGTGATGAAGGGATTTCAGCTTGGCCATCAATATCATTTCTAGGAACTCCAAATCGCATAGGGGTATCTACGGTGGAAACGCTTTTAGCTGGAGTGTTCCGACCTTTTCTTGGAGATCTGTTTGATGAGGTCGTACTTTTTGCTGGGGACGGCTCTTCTCTTCTTGGTGTCGCATTCCCTCTACGTGATGGTGTTTGAGCAATTTCCCTTCTTGGCGTCCGGGAACCTTCAACATTTCTTCCCGAACGTCTTGGAGTCCTTGAACCGTCTTCAGAAGGTGCCGGAGACGGCATTTTATATACCAAAATATTATAAAAAATAAATCAAAGACAAAAGGACAATTCCCACTTGTTGCTACTTTGCGGACCGTTGTTCTGTAATAAAAACTAAAAACGCGGGAAAATAGATACGATAACTTTAAATTAAGGTTACTTTTCTTCGTTTACATAAAAAGTTTTCGACTCTTTTTAATTATACATGAGTTTTTATAACAGTATCAATATTTACGGTTCTATGTCCTTCTACTTATGTAAATATGGATCATTACGTAGCACCTGTTTAATTATTTTGTTTAAGATCTCATTTAAAAAAAATGCATTTAATTTCGTTCAAATCGTCATTTTTATTAAAACAGATATATAAATTGTAACTAGTTAGCTGAACTGAAGAGTATACATTTATTGAAAGGGAGGGACAGAAGAATATTTTGATAGTTATTTGACAGTAGACATCAACAAGTAAATTTTTGACACGAACGCTAGACCTGGATCCAATATTTCAATGTTTGTAGTCAGTTTTTTATAATTAGATTATATTTATTATAATTGCCAATTAAAAATTTTTACTGTTTATTGTCAAACGTATTTACGTAACATGGCAGCTCAAGTAGAGAACCAGGAATTGGATTTATTAGATATGGAAAAATACTACGAAAATTACATTCTTATTGATATTGGTGCTAATCTCACAAATAAAAAGTATAGTAGGGATTTAGATTCAGTTATACAAAGAGCTAAAGATTCAGGTAAGTATAATTCCTACACTAGATCATCCTAAAATAATTAATGTTTAATAGAAAAAATTTATAATCAACGAAAATTGCGAAAAAGAATTATTTGTTCATATAGTTATTTCAATATTTAGGTGTTAGAAAAATTATGGTAACTGGAACTTCCGTAAAAGCAAGCAAAGAGGCTCTTAGGTTAACCAGAATATATCCAGATACCTTATACTCTACAGCAGGTAATTAAATCTAATTGTATTCGTAACAATATCACTTTATTGTCCAATTTTAAAGGTATACACCCTCATGATGCAAAATCTTATACAGAAGAATCATGGGATGAGTTAAGGCATATAGCAAACAATACAGAGTGTGTAGCAATTGGAGAATGTGGATTAGACTATAACAGAAATTTTTCGGATCCAGAAGATCAAAAACTAGTGTTCAGAAAGCATGTAAGTAATATAAATTATACTTGGTAGAAAATAAAAAGTTTATAAATCAATTATTTGCATGCTTTAGTTTTAAAGCATTTTGCTCTTATTCATTATATCATTTTGTTTGTGTTTGCTGGTGAGTCATAGTAATTAATTTCATCATTATGCCAATAGTCATATAATTAGTTAAATTATCTATAAAGTTTCCATTCAAATTGTTATTTTAAAATTAATGATATATAAAAGTTCCTAAAATTACAGAAACAGAATCTTATTTTGATTTGACTTTGATAATTCTATTTAAAAAAATGCAAAATCGTCTGTTTTCCATCATCCGACTCTATTTACAACATTTTTTAGGTCGAATTAGCCATTGAAACGAACAAACCAATATTTGTACACGAACGAGACGCCCATGAAGATCTACTGAAGGTTCTAGACGAATACAGTGCTAAGTTACCCCCTGTTGTGATACATTGTTTTACAGGTACTCAAGAACAAGCTCTAGCATATCTTGATAAAGGGTTTTACATAGGACTAACAGGTATAATTAAAATTTGCTTCTATTTATTTATTTTCATTATTAATTTCTATTAAAGGATACTTATGTAAAGATAAATCAGACGTTGGAGTGCGGAAGCTTCTGGAATCAGGATCTTTACCTCTAGATAGGTTGGTTGTTGAAACAGACTCCCCATTTATGTATCCCAATACTCGTGCCTCAAAATTACCAGATCAAGTTAAGGATAGTTTAACAGAAAGGCAAGTAAGATTATTTGAGTGAAAAAATGTTATATTTTTTATTAATATATTCTTCAACTTCAAGTTATGTATTAAAAAAATTCATACTATAAATGAGAGGGGAGTTCTTAAAATAGAATTAGTGTTTTTGAAAGTGTAACAGGAATTCGTCATATTCTGGTAATTAAATTTATTCATAGCTATTTTTAGCATTTGCATCTGCTCTATATATGATTGTGACCTTCAAATACAAATGTTTGTTTTTCCCAGTTATTTTTATAACCTGTTTGTATTATTTTGAATGGTAAAGAACCTTTACAAAACAAAAACATTTCCTAGGAAATGATTTTTTGTTGAATTTAATTAAACGAACCGAAAGTGAACCAGAGGTCTATGAAAGGCTTGAAGGAGGTTAAGATACTTTTTTTTACTGTGATTGTATTATTTGTAGACTCAAAAATACTGATTACACTGTTCACTAGCCCACCACATAAACATCCACAATTACACACTTAGGTGGTTTGTTTTGAGAACCAAATTATTGTCTTCAAAAATTTTAGTGTACTTAGCCGTTACCAAGAAGCCAAGAAATCGCGAGAAGACACAGTTAACAATTACTTTATATCAGGGACAACAAGGAAACCCTTAATACTTAGCAGATTCACAAAAAAGTTATTAGATAAGCTCAATACTTCAAGTAATGCTGAATGAAGAAGATATATGGAAGAAAATAGAAGATGTGATTCTCATGGAAGAACCAGCAGAAATCTTAAACAGAAGAATTTCGAAACACCATGAAAGTGTAGGATACTATGGAATTTCGGCAAAAATGATTAGTATAATGGAATAATCAGTAAGGGAGATATAAGTAGGTGTGAAAATTATAGAGATATCACTTTTGAATATGGTGAACAAAGTTTTAGCTAGAGAGAAATAGACTCAATGAGTACCAAGAAAGGATAGTTGGAGAAAACCAAGGAGGTTTAAAGAAAGGAAGAGGAACAAATAATTAGATATTTACCTTTAAGAATGGATAATAGAAATAAAAGTTATATTGCCTTTAATCTACTAGAAATCCAAAAAATGTGAAATTTGTTGATATGACATCAGACAACTCCCACAGTAGAGAATTATAATTCCCCAACAGGAAACTCTTTCTCAGGAAGTAGTATTCGGCCTCAGAAAGGTGGAAAAGCTGAAAACTTTGAATTAAATCAAATTAATAAAAGCTAAAACTATCCTCGTAAACGATTATTCAAATTGCTAGAACAACAAGTTACAGCAACAAGTAATTTATCCAAAAGAGCAAAAAGAGTAAAAAATAATTATAAATTAGAAATAGCTCAGATTAAAGATAAGTCGGGGACTTATCTATGGAAATTCGAGATGGTTGAAGCCCTCAACTGAGTTCCCAGTTGCAGGAGTTAAGTTGAATTTGTTTGTTTGTGGTGTACCGGTTGAGTCCTTTGGGTGTGGTTGAAACTCCAACCTGGCAGCTGTAGTACTGTGAAAAAAAAATTAAATAAGAAAGGAAATGGGAACACAGATGGAAATTACTAAGAAGGATCGAGTAGGTAGAATAGATTTGAATGAAAAGGAACTATGCTCTATTCTGTTCTATTCTATTCTAATCGTTGTGCTCACCAAATAAATAAAAAATAAGAATTTATATGAAAACTCGTACAAAATTTGCTTAAAATAAAAAGAAATCCATAAGCACAATAAAAAAAGTAAACAAAAACTCACCAGCGAATATAAAGAATAAAATCACCACAAATTCGCTAAAATTTACTTTGATTTAAAGTGTAGGTATATAGAGGACGATTTAGCATACATTCAGAGGTTTTATTGAATTCTCGAATGTAGTGGTAGGTCGATAACAAATTAATTCCTTCATAAACTTGAATGTTAGAATAAATAATTCCGAAGTGACTACTATGCCACAATACGTGAACAAAGGATTATTCAAAATGTTTGAAGAAAACGTAACAAGCCGAATGGCATGTTACAATTTGGCTGTCAAAAATATTTGTTCGCGTCGGATACCGTATAACTTCATTTTCTCCCTTTTTTTCTAATGTCTCTTTAAGACTCTTTCGGTCCCTTGCTTATCATCAGCATATGCAGATAAACCTCCTTGAATATTTTGAATTGTTTTGGAATAAAACTTTTTTTGAATATATAAAAGAACAAATCATATTTTATGCCACCCAGCAAAATGCAAACCTAACCTTACAAAAATTACTAAATATTCAATTTATCTATTGATTTTTCGTATTAAATTTTATTTTTTCTATATAATACAATGAATTTTTAAATCTATAGAAAAATTATAATAATTTCACAAAAGTCACTTTCTTAGGTCAATCAGCTTATGTGGCCTCTCTTATTGCTACCTAATTTAAATGTGGCCTCTAATGTTAAAAAGGTTCCCCACCTCTGATATAGAATTTCATTATGATCGTTTTTGGATACTTTGTATCATATGTACAGTGTTTATTTTATACCTATGACGTCACGCAATATGGTGGCTTTACTGAAATGTTTAAACTACCTTCTAAATGTTTTATTTTTCAATAATAGTTATTTCTATATATCTTATTTTATTTATTTATTAGATCGATGATGTTTCTGCACCGTTATTGTACGTTTCAACGAAACGAACCTTGCTCATTACCCGCCATTGTCGAAATGATAGCAGCTTTTATGAAAAAGAAACCGGAAGAGATAGCGTTAGCGACATCTTTTAATTCTATGAAATTGTTCGGTTTATCGTAATTGTTGACAAAGGCAGATATAAAAAGTTGATATAATGTCCGAAAGGACAATATAGATCGAGGTTTATATCGTGCTGATGATTTTTTATATTCAGCCCTATTTCAAAACATATTTTTTTTTGTGTGTGTACTTTCGTTGGCATTGTTAATAATAAAAATAATCTGTCAACAAAAATACGTCACTTTTAAAAAATATTATCACAATACTCGTCTGAGATAAGGCTGATAGTTGTTAAATTTTTGGAATTTAAAGTTGCCATTTATATATTTTTTGCTATTTTGAAGTTATATTTATACAGATATACACACACACACACACACACACACACACACATATATATATATATATATATATATATATATATATATATATATATATATATTATATTTTTATTACTTATTTATAATTAGGGCTTCCAAAATTACGGAAATGCCAATTATGTAACTAATTACGCAGCTTTTTCCTCCAAATATGTAATTACGTAATTTTTCCTATTTTTCTTTATATCGCCTATGAATTCTGTAGATAGAGTATCTACAATCTTTACAATTATCTTTTATTATCTCAAATTTAAGGAATTATCAAGATGAACACAATATTTGACCAAAAAAATATTTATTTAAGAACTTATCATCGTACATCAGTTAAGTTAAACCATTTTGTTTTGTCACCCAGGGAACTTCTTACTTCAGTTCAAAAATATCGGGCGGATGTAAAGGCTCTCTCAGTTTCAATACTGCAGTCAAAAAAACGACCACCGCCAAATGACAAAAAAAAAATACTAACAAACAATCATTAGTCTAAAAAACATTGAGGTTGAAAGACATAAAGTAGACAAATTTTAAAAGAAAAGAAGAGATCACAAGAAAAATGAAAACAATCAGTATCTTAAAGAAAATTGATGTTGAGAGACACAAAGTATTTCAAGGATTCAAAGCGAATATATCACAAAAATTGAAGTTGGGAGACACAAAGTAGAAAAATTTTGACATAAAATTGTAGATATTTCATGTATTTGAAGCAATAGGAGGAATTTTTGAAGAAAAATCGGCAATTTAAAGCGAACGGTTCCTCCGTTTAATGTTAAACTGAAGTTTAAACTACCCCCAAACCGTCGTTAACGTTTAAACCGTAGGTTGTCGGTAAACGCCATATATAATCGATATCTGTAGTTTAATCTGACGTTTTAGGTTTAAACTTCAATTATAATAGAACTTCTTTTGCAAGATTTAACTAACGATAAAATAAACTGCGGGGAATCCCCTGGTTTGTATAGTGTTGCCACATTAGGTATAACTGGTACATATAATGCTTTTTTATTGGTTGACTATTCTGATTGATTCAATACTTAACCAACAATTACATAAGTACAGAATTGACATCTCCAGTTACGGTATTTAAAATGAGTTCGTAATTACGTAATGGAAGCCCTATTTATTACACTCTATGTACTCTTAGTACATCTATAAACTGATGGTTCCTTTAGTAAACGTTGAACTTGCCTTAGATATATTTACAAAAAAAACTGAATCAAATTCAGTTGTCTTTTTAATAGTTTGTAGCAAATTGTATCAAATATATTTTAGTTTTCAATAAAAACAATTGTAGAGTTTATAGAGCAAGAACCAGAGGTAAAAAACGTTAAAACTGTGGAATTTTGTTAATCTACTTCGATTTTTATGAAAATTTGTATTTAAGCTCTGCTTACCTACAAAATCTACCCTGTGCCGAACGGTGCTTTTTATTTTTAAAAGGTGAAAACTATCCCTTATCGTAAAAAATTTTAAAATGTTCAATTTTAGCATGTATTTGAGTAAAATACAGTTTCTCAGATTTTATGCATGTTTCGGGTAAAATGAAGTTTAAATGTATTATTCGTAAATCTGTTGGCATTCTCAAACACGTTTATGATCAATCAGGTTCATGCAACCCCTCCAAATCATCCCCTTATCATATGAAAAGTTAAAAAATAATTTCAACTTTTTTTTAAAATAAAAAATTATGCAAAAATGTATTTATATTGAATTGAGAATATTACGTCAGTATTTTTGAGAAGCAAAAGCACCCTTCGGCACAGGGTAGATTTTATTAATGTTATAAATACTACCTTCAAACCAATTTTCAAGAAAATCGACTTCGATTATCAAAATTACACGGGAAATTGACTGGTACCTGCCCTATTAGATTTTGAGAACAGTAAATTATTACTGGGATATCGAAACACGAGGCTGGAACTTCATTTAATGTAGATCCCTAGTCCCAAACAAATTTCAGAAGCATATAAACGATGTTTTTCCCATTTTACACGTTTTTCATTATATTTTGGATTGTAATTTAGATTATATGTACAGGGTGTCAAACATAACCTAACCTAACTTAAGTTTTGTGTTTGAAAATTCATTTTGCAAATTTTGAAAATTAGCCTCATTTTTATTTTGCGGAATTTTCCAAATGTAATGATTTTTGAATAAAAATATTTCCCAAACCGTACAGAAATCAAATAGGTTGGTTTCATGAAAATTACGTTAGTTTTTACCACTAAATCAAAAAAATGCAGTAAAATTTGGAGTGTTCCATATAAAATTCCGATACTGAAGTATTGGGATTCATTCAAAAATTCCTTTAAATACAAAATTGTAATTAAAGTTTTTTGATAACTCTTACAGGTTTTGAAGAAACTATTTGGGTTACCTTATGTTTGACACTTTGTACATAGTATTTACATTGTTGTCATTTTTATGGTAATACTACAAATGTTATTGTTTAAAATTGATCATTGTGTATATTTATTCAATTTTAAAAATTTTGAAATAACACTCGTTTTCGAAATTGCTCAGCAGGTGCTACAAGTTTCATATTTATCAATATATTGTATGCATATCATATAAATTTGAAAAATAAAATTCTATTTTTGAATTACTTTATTTCAAAATGACCTTCGTAGATACAATTGTTGAAAAACAAGGTCTTAACTTAGTGTATTTCCTTATGAAAATCATAAAAGGGTACGGGAACAAAAAATCCGCTGTTTCAATTTATATGAAATATCTAGGTCTCCAAATATCTCCATCTGGACCAACGACTTATAAACAACACACACTACAAGTCAAAAGCAAAACAAAAATATGTATTGGTTAATAAATAAATCGAAGATAACAATAGAAAACAAAATTTTAATACACAAAATCATATATGTATTCAAAAGTCCAAAAAATAAGAAAACTTCTCGTAAGTTTGATTTACTTGAGCTTTTTATATTTGTAACTTCCATAGGATAAATTTCTTTTTAATTCGAACTTTCCTTTCATAATTTCTAATATTGACTTTCGCATTCGCACAATTGTTATTATATAGTATAATGAAATACCAGAAGACGCAAATTTTATCGGGAAAATCGAAAACACCGATATAAAATTAACGTTTTGAAATAGATAAAAATGAGACGCGAAGGTTTTTATGAAACTTTCATAATTTGTTTTAGATCCTCCGTCGTTCGGAATCTGAACGAAGTAATCGAGTCATAACTAAATAATCACATCATTCCTACCCTAGTATTAGAGGGTAAATTGAATCAACTGACGAGTTTTTTCATCTTTTGTATTTTAAAATATTCAATATTTCAATCCAGACATCCGCTAAAATATGCCTAGTGATTTATACATATATGGATTGACATTATTGACACAGTGTGATGTAACCTCACACTATTGTTTTGAAATTGTATTTACTTAAAAAGTTTTGTATATTTGTAATGTTATTAAATTTTCAATCATGACTTTGAGTAATATGACATTAGTTAAAATCGGAGCCGTTGGAGGTGTCGCAACAGTTACAATGGGACTTTTGTATAAAAATCAAATAAATTATAATGTTAAACATACTGACTTTTACAAAGATGCTTTAAAGACACTTAGAACACACAGAGGAGCTGTTTATTTATTAGGTGAACCTATTAAAGATAGAATGATTAACATGGGAGATGTAAAAACGAATTTTGTTCAGGATTATACAGCTCAATACAAAGTGCCAGTGAAAGGTAGCAAACAAAGCGGTTATTTATATTTTTGGGCTGAAAAGGACGATTCTAATAAGTGGGATGTCGTTAGAATGGAACTAGAACTAGACAAAGAACCTAATAAAAGGTTACTTATCAAATCTTCATTTCCTCACAATTATTGAGTTGTCTAGTTTATTAATGTTAATTAGAATATTAAATTTATATCTTTTATATTTTCTATCTATAATTAGTATGAGCAGCTTATAAATTATTTAATAAATATATTAAGATACCTTAATATTTGTGTATTTTGTGGGATTTCCTTTTTCACATTATTTTTTGTCAATGAAAGTAGTATAGGTGTTCAAATTGAAAAAAACTGGTATGAATAAATATTATGTCTAATTTTATCCAAAATAAAAATGTATTGAATGAATCACTGATAATTTTAAAAAACGCAAATAAAATCTATTACCATACAATTTCATCCTAAATATTTAAAAATTTACACAATGAACAATATAATACGCGGCACTAGTGTGACGTCACAAACATTCTTTGTATCTAAACAATGGTAGCCATACTATTTTCCATTTGTGTCTAGATTTTTGATTACTTAAGCGTTTTATAGGAGTTATTAAAGGAAAAAAATTGTTAAAAAGTAAGTAATCGTATTCACTTGATAAAATAAAAATAGTTATAATAATTTAAATTGACAAAAAAATACAGTATTTTCTCATTTTAAAAGCTATATTTTAGGTTATGCTCACTGGATTAATGTATACTATTGGAATAATATTGAAATATATCAAATTAAATAATACTGATTATTTGTTCTAGTGTCATCAACGCATGTTTTAACATTATCTGCAATAGCAACCTTTTTTAAGGAAAATATCGCCCAACTATCAAGAGGTGAAATTCTTATAGCAGTGGCAATGTGAAAAAAATGATTTTCGATCCTGCTGTTTCCCCTGCCCTACTTCGAGGTGAAGTTACAGCCAGTATGAAGAATAGAACTTATAATGTTGAGGTGAGTTTTGAAGTCATATCAAAAAGATCATTTTTATTTTGCATAATCATGTTATTTTTCAGGTTTCCATTGATTACGAGGATGGTATATTGGATGCCACCTGCTCCTGCCCCAAGGGACAAGCAGTATGCCATCACATGGCAGCTGTATGTTTTCATGCACACAACAACGTCAGTGTTACTGACAAAACCTGTGTGTGGAATCAGCGCAAACCTACTGGCGATGGAGAAAAAATTGTGAGGATTAGTGATCTCTACAAACCAAAATTTTCTAAATAAAGGTCAAAATAATGTTATGTCGAGGTCGACGGCGTGTTTGATTCATAACAGAAAAATACTGAAAAAAAAAGTGGAAAAATATATGCTAAAGAATAGGAATTCTATAAGTGAAGTTGTGTCTTTCTATAATAATTGAAAGCACTGTGGAAATCTGCATATTTGATGGTAACTTTTAATTTTCATGAAAGATAACCTCAAAAATGAAATGCGAAATTTGTAAACAAATCAAAGTTAAAAATAAGGACCTTTTTGATTGTGATGGATGTAGAGATGCAATATGCAAAGATTGTGGAGGGCTTACAGCATCAGAAGTAAAAGTTTTACAGCTTTCTTCCCGAGTAATGAAATTATACTGTCAAAAATGTAATAATGGAAAATCCTTGGAGTTATTCAATAAGTTATTATTGAGTAAGGAAACAATAATAGATGATAAAACAACAATAATTAACCTTCTACAAGAAGAAATTAATGAATTAAAAAAGAAGTTAGCTAATGGACAAGGTGGCAGTGGCAGTGAAAAAACAGAAGGAAGAAGTCATAATAGTAAAACCAAAGGATAGTGCCCAAACAAGTGAATCTACAAAAAAGACAATAGAAAAAAAAATTAATCCCAGTGAACTTGGAATTGGTGTATCAAAAATTAAGTACATACGAGATGGAGGAGTGGCTATAAAGTGTAATGAGAATGGAAAAGAAAAGGTACAGAATGTGTGCAAAAGCATTAAAACTTCTTTGGGTCATTCATATAAAGTAAATATACCCGAAAAGAAAAATCCTAGGATAATAGTATTTAATGTAGATCCAAAAGAGTTAGAAGATGAGGACAGTCTCATAGAGAAAATTATTTTACAGAATTTGATAAATACTGAGCTAGAGGAGAGAGAATTAAAGATAGTGCATAAAATTAAAACATACAGAGGAAACATGAATATCATTCTGCAATTGGATGTACATACATACGAATGCATTGAGAATAGGAAAAAAATACATATAGGATGGAAAAGTTGTTTTTTCAATGACAGTCTAAATGTAAAGCAGTGCTATAACTGCTGGAAGTTTGGACATCTCGTGAAAGAATGCAAAAAGGAAACACCTACATGTCAAATATGTGCAGGAGAACATAAAGCAACTGAGTGTAACTCAAGAGATATATGTTGCGCAAATTGTAAATATGCAGCAGAAATATTAAAAATACCACATATTGATAGTAAACATAAGGCATATGAAAAATCCTGCGAAGCGTATAAAAGAGTAGTAGAACAGTTACAAGAAAAAATAAAATATCCTGAAATACATAGAAGAAACAACGTAATATAGCAACCAGGACCAAGTATCTTATATTTAAATATACAGGGATTAAGTACACACAAAACAGAGCTAACGTGGATTGCAAATCAAAATAAACCAAATATTATATGTCTCTCAGAAACTCACGTTACTCAAGATTTTACCTCAAATGAAATAGAGATTATAGGATATAACTCGGTAATTAGTTTTTCTACAAGTGCTCATACAGGAGGAACAATAATATACATAAAAAAAGGATATAGGTATAAAGAAATTCTTAATATAAGTGATAATAGAAATGTATGGATAACAGGAATTGAAATTGCCTTGGAAAAACAAAAATATTATCTATATTCTTTATATCACTCACCGAGCACAAGTGATGCAGAGTTCTTAAATAAACTTGATAACTTCATGGAAAACCTGAACCAGGATGCAATTATTATAATTTTGGGTGATTTCAATATAGATCTGGCAAGTAATCACTTTTATAGTATTAAACTTAATGATCTAATCGCAAAGCATGGTATCTACCAGCTGATTGATAAGTATACTCGAGTAACAAGGATATCATCCACAAAAATTGATCTTCTTCTCACAAACCAAAAGAATATTAACTACGAAGTACTAACAACCCCTAAAATTACCGATCATTCAATTATTACAGTAAATATATTGAAAAACGTAAAGAAAAAAATTATAGAAACTACAAATCTATGGATGTAATAGGATTCCAACTTAAACTTATGGACATGGCATGGCCTCAGTCACAAGACACAAACAAATTAGCTGAATGTTTAATCGATAATCTACTATGTGCACTAAATCAGTTTGCTCCAGAAAGAACAGTGGTATATACGGAAAAATTTGGAGATAAGAAGTGGTGGAATGAAGAGATAAGTAATGAAATTAAACTAAGAGATCATCTATATCAAAGAGCCATAGTAACAAAAGCTGATGAGGACTGGAACAATTATAGACAACAAAGAAACAAAGTTGTATCAATGATCAGAAATACGAAAACTAATTATTTCAATGATAAGATGGACTTGTTAAAGGACGACCCCACAGAAATGTGGAAAACAATAAAAAAACTTATAAATTCCAAAACAAATGAGGGACCTAAACCCGAAATAATATTTGATAATAAACGAATCACAGGTAAAGAAATAAGTGAACAATTTAACATATTTTTCCTAGACAGTATTAAAGAAATAGTGAAAAATAATAATCAAAATGAAATTGTAAGTAATATAGAAGTTAAATGCGTAATGGAAAAATTTAAAATTTTAGAAATGACATATCTACGAAAAATAGTAAAAAAGATGAAAAATAAAGAAAGTAATACTGATGGTATCACGGTACAAATATTAAAATACGGGTTTGAAGCAATAGGAGACAAATTTCTTAAAATAATTAACAGTAGCCTAGAGAAGGGAATTTTTCCAAACTCTTGGAAGAAAAGTATGGTCATCCCAGTTGAAAAAGTTAAGGATACTATTAAATGTGAGGAGTTCAGGCCTAGCAATATGGTACCACCATATGAAAAACTCCTTGAAATATGTGTAAATGATCAAATAGTGAAATATATTGAAGAAAATAAAATCTTTACTGACTATCAGACAGGTTTTAGGCATAAAAATTCGTGTGAAAGCGCTTTACAAACTGTGATATTTAATTGGAAAAAGGCATTGGAAGAGGGTCATCTTGTCGGTGTAGTTTTCTTAGATTTTGAGCGTGCCTTTGAGACAATCTCCAGGCAGCTACTATTACACAAAATTGAAAAATATGGGTTTGGATCATCCATTCTCAAGTGGTTTCAAGATTACTTAACTGATCGGACTCAAGTAACTAAGTACAATAATATTTCAGCAGCTGCTCAAACCACTTATGGTGTACCACAGGGAACGGTGTTGGGACCCACTCTATTTATTCTATATATAAATGACATTGTTAAGGCTATAAAAAAGTGTAGAATCCAGCTGTTTGCTGATGACACTATGATATATACTGTGGGTGATAATGTTGATGAAATAATACAAACACTAAATGAAGAACTCAGTAATTTATTTGAATGGTTGAATATCAACTCTCTCAGACTTAATATAAATAAAACTAAATTGATGATTCTGAAAAATAAAAATAAGGTATTGACTCTCAATGCAAACAGTGTAGTTAAAATAGACAATGAAATGGTTGAAAGGGTAGTACAGTATAAGTACCTAGGTTGTATAATAGACGAAAATTTATCGTTTTCTGAGCATTATAAATTTATAACAAATAAAATTGCTAAAAAAAGTAATGTATTAGGACGTACGTCACAAAACTTGAGTTGCTGGTCTAAGTTAACTATTTATAAAACTGTCATTGCTCCACATTTTTATTTTTGTTCCACATTGTTATTTTTGATGAATAATACCCAGATAGATATTTTACAGAAAAAACAAAATAAGGCATTACGTATGATTTTGAACTGTGACAGATATGCTAGAATAACTGATATGCTAAAAATAACAAATCTTTTAAGTGTAAGGCAAATTATAACTTATAATACTATGATATTTATTTACAAGATGTTGAATGACTTAGTACCTAAACACCTACTCCAAAACTGTAAATTTGTAAGAGATATACATAAATATGATACACGGTCACAAAATAATTTTTATATAAATAAGGTATCTACTAATTTCAGCCAGAATAGCTTATTTTACAAAGGTTTAAAGCAATACAATAAACTGCCTGAAAGCGTCAGGCATTCGGGTAGTCTATCGCAGTTCAAGAATTTGTGCAAAACATTTATAAGAGAGAATATTGTTATATAAGTGGTAGCTATTTATCTGGAAGTACTGTATTTGATTTATTTATCTTCTTTCTGTGTGAATATGGAATTTTGTATATGTATATGTTCTAGCCAAGTGCTATTAATAAAGATTATTATTATTATCAGGCTTTTTCGAGACCAGCATCAACCCAAGAAATGGCAGATTTTAGGAATGAATTAGGATACTCTAATCCAGTTGGATTTACATGGCTGTTTATTCCTGAGCAATCACAATTGACAAGCATAATAAAGAATATTGAAGATATTTTATATTCACTAGAGTATACACAGGCTACTGACAAAGAGACATTTTTAAAATCAAAATGCTCAGTAGATATCGATACTATAAATAAAGTTGAACAAATAACTAGAGGACAGTCAATTAATGAAAATTGGCTAGTTGCTAGAAAGTACAGAATAACTAGTAGTAAATTTGGCTCTATACTGTCAGCCTGCAGGAGGAACAAATTCTCAAAATCTTTATTTTCAAGCCTACTAGAAGGGTACGAGCTGGATGGTATACAAGCGATAAAGTGGGGAAAAGAACATGAAGTGACAGCAATTGCTGTATTTCAAAAAATTACCGAATTATCAGTGGATCCAGCCGGATTTTGCATGGACTATTGTGGATTTTTGGGTGCTAGTCCTGATGGGTTTGTTAGCGAAAGATGCTTAATTGAAGTAAAGTGTCCCTTCAAACACAGAAATGCTGGAAAATTGAGACCAGTGTTAAAAGACAAAAACTACATAGTTTACTTTGAAGAAAACTTGATGATAATTAACGAGAATCATCACTATTATCACCAAATACAAGGTGCGTTACATATTGCTGAAAAGGATATGTGCTATTTAGTAATATGGGTACCAAGTGACTGTATCATTGTACGAATTGGTAGGAGTGAACAATGGACAAAAAATTTAAATATTTTAAAAACATTTTATATTTCAAAATTCATACCATTTATTTTATCGTAATAAAATATTAACAGAATTCTGAATTTTTATTCATTTCCTGCAAAGGGAATTAAATTGAGAGAAAGTTTTGAATTTAAATGATTAACAATAAGCTGTTTAGAGTGGGAAAACTTCAAACACTACGTCACTTTTCAGAGTTTCTATCCATGGCTCTCAAATTTTAATTGCCCTTAAGGCATTTTGTTTACAAAAGTGTGACTACATATATTCTTCTCAATTAATATGAAAACACATATAAACTGTCTTAATTATGTAATCGTAAGCCAATGATTTACATTTGATAAAAAGGGGAAAATTAAGGTTCAGTAAAAAGAACTGTTTAATAAAACTAGCTATAATAACTTTATTCGTAAGTAAAACAACAGATTTAAAATAACAAAGTATATATTACAGACAAGTTGATACAATGCAAAGATAAACATGTTTTACAAGTTAAATAGGTTCATAAGACTTAAAAACTATTTATACAAAATCTAAGATATGATCAATCTTTTGAATCCCTTCGTAATAAAGTTGTCCAACTTCTTTAATTAAAGGATACTGCAAGTTTGTTAAAGCCCCTACTACCTGAAACACAGCATCAGCATGTGGTAACAAAGAATGTGGAATTAAATTTAATATATTGAACACCTTCATTCTCCTTATAGCACGCTCCACATGAATCCTTGCTCGAGCAATGCATTCAGTTTGATGAACTTGTTCTGTAGTGAATTGAGGAGTTGTAAGAAATGGGAGAATGTTAATATGAACTCCGGGAGGCATTAAATCTTTAATTAGGAATCCTTTATCTGCCAATACCAAGTCTCCAGGTTTAAGTTGATTTAAGATTCCACAATCTTTGACAATTTTTTTGTCTGATGTTGAACCTGGATATAAACATGATAAAAATGTAGCTACACCATTTGGTGCAACACCTACTAATCCTTTGCATGTATTTCTATGCTTATATGAGCTGTACGTCAACTTCTGGGAAGACATACTTTGGCGATTTATACAAGTATAAACTTCCGTACAATCTATTATAATTCTACAATTTGTGAAACTACTAAAACAGTTTGGTAAGCACAACTGATTTTTACTTCTATCTGGTATTTCAGACATGAATTGTTTGAATAAAATTTCATGCAAGGCATGCACCCATGTTGTTACAACATTTGAGACTGTGTCTTATGAAACATTAAACCTTACTGCTAAATCTTGATGTGGAAAATTTTGTTTCAATTTCATCAAAGTCATGAGCAGCTGATCAATTTTTCTCATTTTTTCTACCTTCCATTTAAAATAATCTTATTTCATTTTTTTCCAACAAATGATACAGAGCCATGAATACATCTGTTGTAGGCAAACCAGTATATAAAATGACCAAGTTATTATCACTCCTAATATGATCAAAGGAGAATGTTTCTGATAAGTGAGAGAGACTACCTGTAGCTTTTTCTAGACTTTGTCGTAAGAAATAGTTTTCTGCTTCTGTCATAACATGGTTGCTTTGAGAGAAGTTGTCTGTTTCTTTTCACGTAGATGCTTGTGGTTCAATTTACAATCTGCAAATGGATAAAACAATAAATAGACATGAAAAAATCACTAAAGGTATCTACTTACTCCAACCCATCTTGAAGTGGTCTTTTCTTTTTCTGGGGATATTGGTCGTGAAACATTTTTCCTTCATTGTGTAAAAAAATGGTTGGCCCATTTTCTTTTTTTCCATCTACAAAATTACAATTACACAAAAAAACTCCAGGACCTGGTTCTGTTGTTCTTCTACAAATATCGTGAAAAAATAAAATTTTAAACAGTTATAAAATTCATCATTATATACCTTGTTAGCTTTATCCATTTGCTTCTTACTTTTGGATTCTTTGGAAATCTATAAAACTTACAACGCTCTCTGACATTGTAATGCTTACAGCCAGGTGCCCAACACTGCACCATTATTATTTAGATGAAAAACGCTAAAATTAGATATAAAACATGAGAAAAGAATTAGAACAATTGTTATTTTTGTAAACGAAACTAACTGTTTCTGAATAATTCCACTTATAAATAGAAATTCATGAAAACTCATCAGATATTTTAGTAGGTATAACAAATCACATTTTTCAGAAATTTTATAATTTTCTTAAGTATACCGTGAAATTATTTAGGAAGGTTGATTTCATTCACAACGACTTGATTTCGCAAAATAAAAGTTCAAACTGTACATTTTATCTAAAACAATTATATTTAACAAGATTACAATAGTGAGGTTAGGTTAGTATTATCTTTTTATTCAAATTATATGGTAAAACGTACCTGTTTTGATTGGAGTCGAATATATACTTTAGTAAACGTCCTAGTGAATGTATACAAGTTAAAATAATTTATTTTTTTTTCGAGTATAAGGAAATAATAACTGATCTAAAATCACAGCTATTGTATCTAAATGGACGATATGTTTGTTTAGATACAGTTACAAATTGTGACGTCACCACTAATACTGCGTATTGTTCTAAATATTAAGCGTATTACGAACTTTCTGGAACATGTATAAATTCTAGAATACAATTGGTAGGAATTTGTGTGACGTCAAAATCTACGTCATCCAAAGTATAAAAGCTGTTAACTTCGTCGGCCATTTCATATTTGGTTATAAGCAAATAAGTGATACGTGATTTTTGGAAAATCTTTTCGTGTTGTGATACTTGTGAAAAATAATGTAAGTAAATTCAAATTTCATATTTTTTGTAATTAATTAACTACACCAGATTCATAACCGCTTTTTTGATTAGAAATATTAAATGGATCAATACCATATTTTCCACAGACAATTTGACGTTAGTCTGTGGACTATAATTTACAGAAATAATGTTTCATTTTTATATTCTTTTATCATCAAAGATTTTTATTTATGTTCGTTAATATTAATTGAATGTGTTTTTTACGTATTTATTTATCATTTATAATCATGATAAAGTAATGGTTTTATTCTGGCATACATAGTTATTTTTTTTTACAGAATGCAGATCTTCGTTAAAACCTTGACTGGAAAGACGATTACTTTGGAAGTCGAACCTTCTGATACCATTGAAAACGTGAAGGCTAAAATCCAAGACAAAGAAGGCATTCCCCCAGACCAACAGAGATTGATATTCGCCGGCAAACAACTAGAAGATGGTCGTACTTTATCAGACTACAACATCCAGAAAGAATCAACACTTCACTTGGTACTTCGTCTCAGAGGAGGGATGCAGATCTTCGTCAAAACCTTGACCGGAAAGACGATTACTTTGGAAGTGGAACCTTCTGATACCATTGAAAACGTGAAGGCTAAAATCCAAGACAAAGAAGGCATTCCCCCAGACCAACAGAGATTGATATTCGCCGGCAAACAACTAGAAGACGGCCGTACTTTGTCAGACTACAACATCCAGAAAGAATCAACACTTCACTTGGTACTTCGTCTCAGAGGAGGGATGCAGATCTTCGTCAAAACCTTGACCGGAAAGACGATTACTTTGGAAGTGGAACCTTCTGATACCATTGAAAACGTGAAGGCTAAAATCCAAGACAAAGAAGGCATTCCCCCAGACCAACAGAGATTGATATTCGCTGGCAAACAACTAGAAGACGGCCGTACTTTGTCAGACTACAACATCCAGAAAGAATCAACACTTCACTTGGTACTTCGTCTCAGAGGAGGGATGCAGATCTTCGTCAAAACCTTGACCGGAAAGACGATTACTTTGGAAGTGGAACCTTCTGATACCATTGAAAACGTAAAAGCAAAGATTCAAGACAAAGAAGGCATTCCCCCAGACCAACAGAGATTGATATTCGCCGGCAAACAACTAGAAGATGGTCGTACTTTATCAGACTACAACATTCAGAAAGAATCAACACTTCACTTGGTACTTCGTCTCAGAGGAGGGATGCAGATCTTCGTCAAAACCTTGACCGGAAAGACGATTACTTTGGAAGTGGAACCTTCTGATACCATTGAAAACGTGAAGGCTAAAATCCAAGACAAAGAAGGCATTCCCCCAGACCAACAGAGATTGATATTCGCCGGCAAACAACTAGAAGACGGCCGTACTTTGTCAGACTACAACATCCAGAAAGAATCAACACTTCACTTGGTACTTCGTCTCAGAGGAGGGATGCAGATCTTCGTCAAAACCTTGACCGGAAAGACGATTACTTTGGAAGTGGAACCTTCTGATACCATTGAAAACGTAAAAGCAAAGATTCAAGACAAAGAAGGCATTCCCCCAGACCAACAGAGATTGATATTCGCCGGCAAACAACTAGAAGATGGTCGTACTTTATCAGACTACAACATTCAGAAAGAATCAACACTTCACTTGGTACTTCGTCTCAGAGGAGGGATGCAGATCTTCGTCAAAACCTTGACCGGAAAGACGATTACTTTGGAAGTGGAACCTTCTGATACCATTGAAAACGTGAAGGCTAAAATCCAAGACAAAGAAGGCATTCCCCCAGACCAACAGAGATTGATATTCGCCGGCAAACAACTAGAAGACGGCCGTACTTTGTCAGACTACAACATCCAGAAAGAATCAACACTTCACTTGGTACTTCGTCTCAGAGGAGGGATGCAGATCTTCGTCAAAACCTTGACCGGAAAGACGATTACTTTGGAAGTGGAACCTTCTGATACCATTGAAAACGTAAAAGCAAAGATTCAAGACAAAGAAGGCATTCCACCAGACCAACAGAGATTGATATTCGCCGGCAAACAACTAGAAGATGGTCGTACTTTATCAGACTACAACATCCAGAAAGAATCAACCCTTCACTTGGTACTTCGTCTTAGAGGAGGAAACTGATATTAATAGTTATATAATGATTTGATATTAAGTATTATGTATAATAAAAAACTTTGAAATATATAATTCTTCAATTTTTTAGTGTTTTGAATTTAAACTAAACTATTAAAATTTTAATAATTAATTTTGCAAAAGGAGGAAAATAAATAGATGGATAATTAAAAATAGCTGGTTTGTACATAAAATAAGAATGATAACATAGTAAATAAAGTAAAAGAAAAAAGGTATAAAGTGGGATGGAGATCATGGAAACAGAAAATGCATATATGGAGACCAATATAAACGATAGGAGAAATAGATCAACCATATTACTAACGATTTCCATGAAATGATGGTCAAAACTAGATATTGCTTCTCGAATATAAATAATTGTTTTTCGAATTATATGAATCACATTTTTTTTCCAGTCCAATATGAATCAGCGACTTATTGAAAACCAAGTACAGGAAAGTAGTAAACTATAAAATAATTATTTATTCTCAAAAATACAATATATTCACAAATTTCATCAATCACTGTTACAAAATAAATGAATTATTTATTTAGAGACTGTAGAGTTTCTTTTTGGTACCTTTGAGCTCTAAGTTGCTTAAATGTTCGTTTTTTATTAATAATTCTAGGTTTTTTCATACCACTTATTTGTTCTTGCATTATTTGGTTTGGTGATAATTCTTCTGGAACATGGACATACCTAATGTTACGGTGACGAACGAAGAATTGATTAAAAAAATGTGGTATACCTAAAACTATATATTATAAGAATGTTCAAAATTGTTTTTAAAAAATGTACCTGTAGAATCGATATATACTACATCTTCCATTTCAACGTTCATAAAACCGTCTACTTTGGTAACAAGTCCTGAAACACTACTTTCATTTCTTAAATCTATCGTAGTGTAATAACCTTCTAATGCTTTGACTAGACTAGATAAAGTATTATAAATTAAAAACTGTTCTTTTTTACTTCCAAGTACCTGAAGCAAGTTATCACACATTATTTAAAGATTGATCTTTTGAATTGTTAGTTTTCTTATGCAGTAGAATATTTATTTTTTATATGAAGTATGTATATAAACAATTTAAAACATAACCTATATTTATCTTCTTTTTTACAACATGAAAATTGTATAATGTCTTATGATAATGATTTTATTATCAAGTTTACTGTTTATCACTCTCTTATGTATAATTCCTATTTTGTATTGTAATTTAAACGAATAAATTTTTTAAATTAATTTTCTAATTTTATATTTGTTGACAGCTATATAAGCATTAATTTTTACGGTGGTATCCCTGTTATTTATTTATTTACAATATATTTAAATGTCATTGCATCTATAAACTATAATTTTAGTTTAATTTTTTTAAATGTCCGTCAAAACAAATAAATTGGAGAAAGGAATAGAAAATGTTAATTCAAGGAAAATAAATTTACGAAACGGTACTGGAAATACTTTGTTCTGTAATATTTATTAAGATTACAAGCTTCTTTTTCGAGGATTATAGTTTCAACTTTTATATTTGACTGAGTCGTTTTATAGGGTATATTGGTAATTACACTTATTTTCGGAATCGATAAATTTATTTGTCAACCTCTGAGCATGCTCCAGAGTTTGCAAAATTAACATCCCCATGCTACACCCCTGAATGTGGGTAGATCAATGGATTGTTCTAATCAATATGAAGATCGTGCAATTTACAACTATCCTAAATTTACTACAATGAATATCCAATAGTGAACTTCATTTTTTGTTGCAATAAAACCAGTTTTAAGAGAGTTAACAGTATGGAAAGTCAATTAAATGTGATAAATTGTGATTTGTGGATACCAACTGGTCAAATAAGTCTTATTATAGTTTATTGTATGTAGGTCTGTTTTAATAAAATGCAAACTTTACGAAAGAAAACAAGCCCTTTAAAATGTGAGTAAAATCTATGCCTTACAAAGTGTCAAGGCACCATTTGCATGTTATAGAGAATTATTTATTTCTGATGTAATTGTATGCTTTTAGTATATTAAATAATAAAGACGAATGTAATGCTTGCAGCAAACAATAATATTTGAAAGTGTGATACGTGATACAGCAACTTCAAATAAATTTAACTAAACCCTAAATATTTTTTAGATAAAAATGAAACGACTAGGTTTTTGGGAGATGGGGTGAGCTTCAAAGCAAAGTTAATAGGTATTTTAGAAGTATCAGAAGCTAGAGGAGATAGAATGTGTCAAGAAGCTTTGTCTGATTTAAAAATAGCCATAAGGGCAGCTGGTGAACATAAGCAAAGGATTACTATTAATATTGCAATTGACGGATTGAGATTGAGGGATGAGAAAACTGGTGTAAGTTTTTGATCAAAAATTTATTTTAAAAATACATATTTTAGCAGAATTATGATATGTCTGGTACTGTATTTCTTTATATTAGGCTTGAAGGACCAGAAAATATAATAATTGTGTGTGTAGTATGAATATCAATAACGATTTTAGAAATTTCAGCTTAATTTTTAATAAAAGTAGTAAAACTATTAAAAAATGAGATTTTCAATATCAAATTCGTCATTTTGGTTCGTAGGACTCACTGTATCACCATCCAGTACACAAAATATCATTTATAGCCCAAGATATGAGTGATTCTCGAGCATTTGGTTATATTTTCGGTTCGCCTGACACAGGACATCGTTTTTTTGGTATCAAGACTGATAAGGCTGCAAGTCAAGTTGTTATAGCTATGAGAGACCTGTTTCAAGTCGTTTTTGCTCTAAAGAAAAAAGAAATTGAATTAGCAAAGCAACATTTAGATAAATCTTATTATCCAACATCTCCTTTGTTTTCTGATAGCTCCAGTTCAAAAGTAAGTCATTTTATATTTTTAAATACTTGTTATAAAACATTTGGATTCAAATCAGTTGCAGAGTGTTCCTAATGTGAGTATAAAATCGTCAACAGAAGCGAAGGTGAATAGTAATACAAGTGAATCAAAATCCACTGGAACAGCTGTAGCAGATTTAGTTGATTTAGAATTAGAATTAAATAGTTTACAACAGGGTTTGAATCAAATGGAAAAAATCACCCCGTCAGATCCGTTTGGATCCAAGGATGATCCATTCGGTGATAGTTTCATAAGTTATCCTCCTGTAAGTATAAAATTTTTATCTTATAATTTCGTATTATTAGTTTTCTACTTTGTTTTACTACTACTTTTAATCTTATTTAATATATTTTAGGTTTTAAGTGAATTTTTAATAGCATTAAAAATTTTTTTCAGAAACCTATGTTACCCCCTCCGCCGTCTACAGGTCGAGAACGTACTAGTCGCGTTTCGGAAACCAGTAGCATCTTCAGTCCTAAAACTCCACATACTGGTACAACCATAGATTCAGATAAAAAAAAAGATTTCTCATTCACTCAAGATCTTAGCAGTTCTCACGATGAACCGAGTAGCGGTGATTGGTTCACCCCTTCAGCTGGAAATAGTATTTTTGAAGATTCCACTTCTATTCAGGAGCCTTCCAAAGACGAAAAACACGAGCAAACTAAACAGGAAATTTTGTCGCAATTTGATGTGTTTACAGAACTGGATCCATTAGGTAAGTCTTCCTTTCAAACATATTTTTTTTATTTTAAGTTAAATATTTTTCTGCATCTTCAAACTTAATTTATAGGAATCTAGTATTTCTATTTATTATTAAAACATATACACTGTCCACTACTCATTCTAATCTACCAATAAAATATTATATATACAGAGTGATCCAGTATTTTGTACATTGTTTTCAAGAGTTCATAGTAGTCAAAAAAAATTTTGTGAATTGAGATAAATCTCATTTTTCGAAATAAAAACAGTTTTAATCACGGAGTACATATTTTGGTAGTAAGGTGTAACACATACTAGAGTTGATTAATTACATGGGTTCACTTTTCCACAGAAGTTTCCATTCTTTCTTATCCTGTGTCGTTGTATTTTCTGCCATCTTAACTCCTTCTGTCCAACTCCTTTTCATAGCCAAACCATCTTCGACAATACATATTCACGGTACTACAGGATTCTGTACTTTTGCATCCCAAATCATTTCTTTCTACTTATTTACTCACACTATTTCAGGTGTGAGGCATGTTAGAGTTGAGTTATTACGTGTTTTGTTTCCATTCTTTCCTATCCCATATGCCTTTTGTTTAATTTCCTGCCATCTTAATTTCTTCTGTCCTGCTCCTCCTCTGTCTTCCATCTTAATTGTCATTCATCTATTGTGTTGTATCTTGATTTATTCTCTATTTTTCTTAGAAATCTCACTTCCCTACTTTGTATTTTGCTTTTCTGTTTCCATGTGTCTCATCCACATGTCAATATGGGTGTGGGTACTTTTGCGTTGAATAATCTTCCATCTTGTATTAGTGTCATGCCAAGGTTTTTGAAGCTTTTGATTTACTCTATATATGATTCTTCTAATTTTACCTTATATGTCTTTTGCTTTCATAGCATAAGATGAATCAAATCCTCACCATGGTATAAATACACTATCTGGTCCTTCGAGCCGGATATGAGGATATATTTATTAATAACCAAATGTATGGAAACTAAAAAAAATCTTTGATTTCAGTTATTTTGATTTATTGTAGCTCTTCAATTGACAGTTCCTTAAATTCCATCTTGGTAATCAGTCTATTCGTCATATGAGTTGTTAATTTCAATGATGTATCACATCTTGAGACTACTCAATCATATTAATTAATAAGTATATCATTTTTAGCTCTTCAATTGCTTTCGGAAATACTGATTATTAAATTATAGTAGTGTTTATCATGTTGTATTACATTATCTGGTCCTTCGAGCCTACAAAACCGGCTTGAAGGACCAGCAAGTTCAATATTTGGTGTAGTAGTAGAAAACAATACTTAGAATTCCCGATTATGAATGTACTTAAAATTTTATCTAATTTTGTTTTTATTAATATTTTATTTCACTTTATTTTCCTATTTATTTTATCTGTGGTAAAATAAAATATTAAATTTTTTTTTCAATATTTTAAATTTTTTAGTTTCGCTATTGTTTTTGTTGAGCTCAATTTCGGATTGAAAGAAGAAAAGCTATTTTATTTTACCGTAGGTACGGGTAGAAGTAAGCCATATATTGACAGAAAACATTTCTTTCAAGAACTCAAAAATCCACCAAAAAAAGTGCTAAATGAGATGGTTAGTTCTTCACAAGATCAGAGTTTGTTTACGACAACGCTAAATCAAACTACTGCTAAATCATCAGTCACCATCACGACTTCAGTTCCGCCTACACATAACGTTTATTCGTTAGATCCTTTCGGTGAAGATCCCTTTGTTAAGGAAGACCCTTTTGCCGATTCAGACTTTTCGAAACAGGATCCGTTCGAAACGGAATTCAGCAACTTTAAAAAGGAAACCGTATTTCAAAGTAATTTATCTAAATCGCCGAGGAGTTGTGCTTTATCATTATTGAGTAACTCTCCTAACACGAAGAGTCTTTCAAAGCAAAATACTATTGATGTCGATAAGTTGACACAGTTTCACGACAACGCTAGCCTGGAAATGTCTTCAGAAAGCGAGAGCGCCCCCGAGCCTCCACCAAGACCAACGAATCAACTACTATCGATAAAACCACCTCCTCTACCTCCCAAGAAACAAGTGGATCTCACTACTAAGCCTCCACCTCGACCTCCATACCACACAGATGAATCACCCTATGATTTTATAGATAAGTATGAGACTGCTCCAAATAGCATTCTAGGTAAGTACTTATTTGCAGGACATTAAAAGTTGTGTCAAAATAAACAGAAGCTTATTTTTTTCACCTTATACACAGGGTTTCAGAAATAATTTTTTCGATTGTTTCAAATATAGGCATTGAAAAAAGTCCCCCACTTCCTGTACCTGCTCGTAAAACGAAATTTGAAATGGATGCTCCGGAAAGACCGAGAAAACAGTTTCTGTCATCTAGTGCCGAAGATTATTTAACACCGATCACAGTATTGGAAAAATCATCAGGAATATTATTACCACCGCCTCAGAAAAGTACAAAAACAAATGCTCAGGTTAGTATTAAACATTTTCTGTATAAATTCAAATTCAAATTGACCTCACCTGTTCTCACTTTGATATGGTAGGCCGAATTGATTGAAAAACTGAGACATTCATTCATCTCATTGTACTCTAACCTAAAAATTTTTGTTTACACAAAATAAATTCGCAAATCTTAACCACTAGGCACTAATAAAAAAACAAGTGAATCTAACCTTAAACTTTTCAGTCATCTGTCAAATAAGCTGAACTGAGTTATTTACATAAAACAAAGGTGCTAAATTGGTAAGGCGGGAGGTAAATATCTTAATTCATCTCATTTGAGTAAAATTAAATGGGACGCACATTAGACATGGATTCAGCTGTCAAATGTCAAATTTTAACCACTTTGTTCATTTGAAATTTTCTAATCAATCTATCATCAAAATTCTCATACTTTCTCGCTTTTTATGACATAAATGCAATAAAAAAATGTTGAAACATTTGATATCACATGAATTAAGACTTTGATATCATCAAAATATATGTGATATTTATTTAAAAGTATGAAAAAAATCTATTATAGAATTGGCTTGATTCGAATGTTTATTGATTATTATTAATAAGATTAACTATTCCATATATGTTTAGCGATTAATAACAAAAATGCGTTGACGGTCGCGTGGTTAGGTCGACGCCTTGCAGTCAATTGGTCGTCGGTCCAATTCTTATCGGCAGAGATATGATGACTTTTAAATTTTAGATTAAGTTAGATGATTTTCTCAAAGTTTAGAGGCATTATGGGTTTTTTGGGGAAACTAGTTATTTTTAAAAAATTTTGATGGGCTTAGATATTTTTATGGAACCTAAAAGAGTATATTCATGGAAAATTATATCAATTCCTGAAAAGTTGACTAACCTTTTGAATTTTTAGGGATAATTTTTGTGGTTTCTCAAACATTTGGTAACTTACTGGTTTTTTTAGAAAATTAAAACATTTTTCTCAAAGTTTGAGCAGGTTTAAATATTTTTAAGAAATATCTTCAAAAGCTTACTATTATTTTTAAGAGCTTTATTGATGTCCAATCCTTTGAATAATTTGGTATTTTTTCTTTTAGTTTATTACCAGAAATATGAGTCCGGATTTTTTTTTTGGAAAATTCGAGTGATTTCTAAAAAACCAAGCAATGTTGTAGATTTTTTGTAGTAAATTTAAACAATTTGTGACAAGTTTTATACCCTTTCATTTTTTATTTTCAAAATTTGTATGAATTGATTTTGTTTCTGTGTGTTACAGTTGAATATTTCGTCATTTCTGGACACAAAAAAAGAAAATCCATCTCTGGAAGGATTAGATATCACACTGAGCCAACTGACATTGAGCGGTCTGAACGAATTAGCACAGAAACTGAAAATACCAGCTGCCCAACTTAGCAATATGACCTTGGTGCAATTAACAAATTTTTTATCAAATTTTATCAAATCTAACAACAGCGTAGTGCCTCCAACCACAAAAGCGGAAAGCGACGTTGGCTATTCGAATAATTTTGCTGATTTTTCCAATTTCAAACCGGATTTTGCAACGAATTTTTCCTATTCGAATTCCACCGATACCACATACGATCGATACGCCGTATTCAGAGAATTGATGCAAGAAGAAATCAAACAAACAAAAATAGATTCGGAACCAGAAGAAATATTAGAAGAAAAAGAGAAGCTGGAGAATTCCATAAATAGTAACGTGAACTTGGATTTGAAACCATTGAACGAAGAACCTTCCAAAAGCGCCGATCGGTACGCCGCTTTAAGAGAAATAGTGGACAGCGAATTAAAAGAGACAGAACATAAAGAAGAAATAAACAAAAATGAAGATGTAGAAATAACCGAAGAAGAAAATATATTGAATAACGAAAATATAAATAATACTGAAACCCTGAATATTATTAATGAAGAAAATAAATTACAAAAAGAAATAAATGATAAAGAAGAAAATTCGACGGTTAAATCTAATATTATTGAATATATAACACCCCTTGAAGTAAAAAACGATGAAGCTATTATATCACCTGTTAAACAGTCTTTAAAGTCACCGGTTAAATCCAGTATAATGAAAAGTCCTGTTCCGAATGCTATAACAGAAATCGTACAGAGTAATACCCGCTTAACGTCCGGTTCTTTATCGGATGTTGTCAGTGGCAGTTCTCCTGAAATCGATAACACTGCCAGTAACTCTGATATCGGTAAAAAGATGACGGACGCTACAGGTGAGTCGATATTTGGGTAATTATAAACAGCTGTATGAAATTGGCAGTGCAGAATGGTCAAAATTTGTAGCTAATTAGTTGCTAAAAAATCGATTGTGTTCCTCAATCCAGCCTTCAAAAATCGTGAACATTATGACATTAAATCAATGGCCGAAATTTGTTGCTAATTAGTTGTTAAAAAAATCAATTATGTTGCTTAATCCGGTCGTAGAAAATCGATAACAATATGACGTTGAACTGGTAGTAACAATAGCTAAATATCAGAGAAATAGGCAAAATTAAAAACAAAAATAATCGAAATTTGTTGCTAATTATTTGATGCAAAATAATTTTGTTGCTAATTAGTCGACATATAATAATGTAATTTGACGTTAAATTGGCAATTAAATATTGAAGAAATAGGCGAAATTGAAAAAAATAATCGAAATTTTTTGCTACGTTGTTGGCGCAAAATAGTTTTGTTGCTAATTAGTCGACGTTAGATAGTTTTGTTGCTTAATATGGTGTCAAAAAATTTACAATGATGTAATTTGCAATAAAATATCTGAGAAATAGGCGAAGTTTAAAAAAATAATCTAAATTTGATGCTAATTAGTCGAGTTAAACTAGTTTTGTTGCTAATTAGTCGGCACAAAGTAGTTTTGTTGCTTAATCTTGTGTCAAAAAATTGATAACAATGTAATTTGCAATTAAATATCAGAAAAATAAGCTAAAATAAAAAAAAATAATCGCTAATTAGCTGAGGCAAAATAGTTTTCTGGCTTAATCTGATATCAAAATATTGACACTAATGTAATTTACCGTTAAACTGGCAATTAAATATCGGAGAAATAGACAAAATTTCGAAAAATTATCGAAATTTGTTGCTAATTAGTTATCAGATAATCGAATTTTTGGGCTCTGTGTGATCTCAAAAAATCTAAAATAATATAAAGTAATACTTACACTAAATATCAGAGAAAAAGGCAAAATTAAAAAGCCTAATCGAAATTTGGTGTCAAAATATTGACAATAATGTAATTTGACGTTAAATAGGCAATTATATATCAAAGAAATAGCCAAAATTTAGAAAAGTAATAAAAAGTTGTTACTAATTATTTTTCAGATAATCGAATTATTGGCATTCTCCGATCCCAAAAAATCGATAATTATATAAAATAATACTGGCACTAATAATAGTTGAATATCAGAGAAAAAGCCAAAATTAAGAATAATAATCGAAATTTAAATTAAATTAAATTAAAAAATTTAAAAAAAAATAATTCAAATTTGTTGCTAATTAGTTGACGCAAAATACTTTTGTTGCTTAATCTGATGTCAAAAAAATTGACAATAATGTAATTTGACGTTAAATTGGCAATAACATTAACTAAATATCAGCAATAGGCCAAAATAGACAACTTTCTTGCTAATCAGTTGCTAAAATATCAATTTAGGTGCTTCACTCAAAAAATCGAAACTTTAGCAACAGTTTTTTCACTATTTTCTTAAATTCAGCCTATTTTGCATTACCAATCTCATGTAGCTTATCTTGGAGTAACTTTACAGAAGTCATACTGGAGATTTTTCCACTAAATTTGAGAAAAATTGATTTTATGGTTTGAAATTAATTCAAAATAAGTTTGTAGTATTTATTGTTTTTGCCCACTGTGTATTTCCTATTCTCAATATTTTCGACTGTTTTTAAAAACGTATAATTGTATTTCAAAGTTAGGGTATTTCAGCGTGAATCTGGGCGATTTCAAAATAGACCTAGAGGATAATATTTTCAACCGATTGGCACCACTGCTTTGCAGTGCCGTAGCTATTGGCTTAAGAAAGCCTTGTAAGCCACTTTTAAATGCTATGCCCCCACGTTATTGAGCATGACAAGAAAATTATGGCTCTTGTTCTTGAATCCTCATCTCAAAACTGAATGAATATGTTCATTCCAAAATAATCAAAAAAAATATTTTACTGTGCATGGTATTAACTCTCTAACTGTTGGTTTTAAAATGTTTAGCTGAATCATGGGCGATATTCGACCAAGAATCAAATCAGTTGGAATCAGTAAAAGAAAAGCAAGCAGTACAAAGCGAAGAAGGAGTATCTCCTTGGTCCAGTGATTCCAAAGAATTTGGAGGAGCTTCGCCACCAGGATGGATAAATAAAGATTCTGGTAGTGGAACCGAACAGTTTCCTCGAAAGAGAAGGGACCAAGATGGGTGGTGGGATACAGCTGCAGAATCAGAAGGTAACAAAAATTATAGTTATAATAATATTTCCACATCTTGATCTAATGCATTTCCAGCTCGATATTATCCTGCGAATCGACGTTCTACTGACAGCTTCGACGAAGAATATTACGAGTGCTACGACCGACCGAGAAGACGTCGTCAGCAAAGTAACTGGCAACACGGTAATCAAGCAGCTGGTGGGCACTCTTCCAGTTCAAGAGACGTCAGTCCGTGGGAGGAAGAACCGCAAAGACGTGATATTCGAGAGATGAGGGATCCTCGAACTGTCTACAGGCATCCTAGAACTCATTCTTTCGAAAGAAGAAGAGACAGGAGAGTTACTGACAGTTGGGACGAAGACGACGATTACGAGTGAGTAATCCTACTCCAAACTTATTCTTCACCATCTGATTATATGTTTTTTTTTATTTAGATACGAAGATGATCATTCTTCTAGACATTGGGAGAGACACGGATCCAGAGAAACCGATAGAGATAGTAGACATAGCGTCGGCAACAGAGAACATGATAGCGATAGATGGTGTGACGAGAGGAGTGAAGATAGAAGACATAGAAGAAGAAGAGATCCCAGAGATCGGTGGTGTTGTCCCGATTGGGATCAAACAGGTCAAGGTAGGATATTTAATAACTAATTAACTCTGACTTTACATTATCTTTTGATATAGAAAAGCCCCGATATGGTAGATGGCGTGATCATAAGACTGACGAGAGGTACTATAGTAGAGAATCTCAAGAATCTCCATGGGAAGATGAATATTCGAATTATCCCGAAGATTCGCCTCATTTTGTTACTAGTTCCAAAAGAAATTGGAAACAACGACCTAGTAGTGCTTCGGAAATTGACAGAAAAACGGGAGAGATAAAATCCAGACACTACCTTGCTACAGGTAAACCTGACAACAAAACTCCTTTTTATTTATATATTCCTCCAATCCTTTTTATCCCTCTACATTTGTTAACACTTTCCACACATTCACAAAGCATTATATTACCTCTACATTCCTTTTTCTATATTCCTCGAAGCGTTTTTATTCCACTATATATTTTAACACTTTCCATCCCTCCCCACTCATTCACAAAGCATTTTATTACCTCTACATTCCTTTTAGACTCTTCTTATCATTTCCCCATATCTCTCTAATCTTTTAAATTTCTCTATATTTCTTATCATCCTCTTCCTTTGCTTTTCCTAACTTTCTAGTGTCGATTCTTTCTTTCCCTATTCCCTCAATCTCCTACCGTTTCATATTTTTTACATATCTCCTCGAATCTCTCTATCATTACATTATATCCCTCCAATCGGTTGGATTCCTCTACATTCTTTTCAATTCTTTCAATTATTTCCTGCCTCCATCTCTAATCGTTTTGATTGCCCGAAATTTATTTTAGACCCTCTTCGTGCTTTCCCAATTTTTTCGATCCCTCTAAATTTCTTTTTAACCCTCTGCCATTCGTGCTACAACCATTTTCGTCATTTCTCATCTCTCTCCCTTCCTTTCTCAAACTCCCACCGTTTCGACCCCACTAAATTTTCAACACTTTCCATCTTTTCTTCAACCGTTTCTTCTCAATCCAGTAATTTTTCATTTTTCTCCCTCCTTCCTTGGTTATTTTTTAACCATTTCAATTGCTAAATTTATCTTTGCAACCATTTCCTGTTGGTTTCTTTTCTACCATCATTCCCAATCTCTCTCCATCCATTACTATCTGTTTTAATTGCTTTTATACAACATTTTGCTATTTATAATGGAAATTTGGCGTTCTGTAATTTTGATTCGAACGTTCTAGATCAGCGTTGTCCAACTGGTGGATGCCATTCGTTGTGGCGAAATGTTTTACGGAGAGGATTATATTTTCTTTATCCTTACATACCTTACAACATGAAAATGCCGTGTCGCTTGAACTAGCAAAGGTAAAAAAACCTTTTACTGATGGCAATTTAATTAAAAAGTGTGCCGTTGAAATGGCCAAAGCTTTTGAAGATTCTAAAGTGGCAGAGAAATTTCAATCAGTGCCACTTTCACATCAAACCATACAAAGATGGATAGTTGCTATGGGTGAACAAGTAGAAAAGTCTATGCTTAGCCTAGTTAAAAAAAGTTCATATTTCTCACTTTGTCTGGATGAAAGCACTGATCAATCAGATTTTAGACAGCTCCTAATATTTTGACGATTTTACAAGTAAAGAGGAGTTATTTGATATATGCTCTTTTTATGGAACGACTTAAGGAAAAGACATCTATGAGGCTGTGAAGAAAGCAGTTGATAGAATTGGAGGTTTTGATAAATGTTCAGCCATAGCAACAGACGGGGCCCCATCAATGACAGGTAAAAAAACTGGATTAGTGAGTCGGCTTCGAGAGAATGGTGTTACTTGTCCTGCAATCCATTGTATTATACAACAGGGAGCTTTATGTGGAAAATCAGTCAAGCAAAATCAAGTTTTTCAAACCGTGAGTAAGTGCATGGAACGGTTTTTTGCCATAAGGAAGGAAATCCCTGCATTCCTCAATGAATACGTTTCATCTGACACAACTAAACTGGAAAGAAAGCTTAAGGATCCAGAATTCTTAAGACAGTTAGCTTTTTTAACAGATTCCTCTAATCATCTTAACAGTTTATACTTGAGTCTTCAAGGAAGAAACCAGACAGTTTCAGATTTAATCGGAAAAATAAATGGATTACGGAATAAGCTGAGCGTGTTTAAACATGATTTGGAAAAGAACGACCTGACATACTTCCCTAGCTGTCTGCAACTAGCACAAGAATTCAATAGTGAGGAAAATATTGAGTTTTCATGCTGCAATTCACAAATTCAACAAGTTATTGATGAATTCAATACAAGATTTGAAGAAATCGAAAGTCTGCTTTATAATAATCCTTTTGGAGCAATAATTGAAGATCAACCACCCGACTTACAAATTGAGTTATATGACCTTCAAGCTGACATGTTCCTAATCACCAGACAAGAAAAGGGACCTGAATTTTTCAAATTACTGTCTAAAGAGAAATTTCCAAATCTACGAGATTTTGGACTGAAGATTACATCAATGTTCGGAAGCATATATACACGTGAAAGTGCCATTTCTTCCATGAAGTACATTAAAAACCACAACAGAAGCAACCTCACCGATTCTTCCTTACGTCATCTCATGAGACTGTCTACAACTGAACTGGAGAGGGACATTTACTCATTGGTGGATGATACCGATGGACCACAGTCTTCACATTAGATATAACTTTTTATTATTATTGCAATGTTTCTCTTAGCTCTTAAAAAAAATATGCATAAATTTTCCATTCATTTACAAAAACGTACTCGATGAGCAATAAAAGATATAATACTCTTTTTTTTGTTTTAATTATTTTTATACTTTACATTATTTTGTTATTACTTTAACAAAATTATTATATGGCCCGCAACCACATCAAAGGTTTTAGTTTTGGCCCTTGGTGCCTTGCAAGTTGGACACCCCTGTTCTAGATGCTTCCAGAGGTTTTTAGACCAATTATTTCTTTAAAATGTCTCTACAGTAAATCTTCTTATTTCTGTTTAGTGATAATTATTATATTAACTGTAGGAGGTAGCGATGGAGAACGAGATAGAAGATACAAACCCAGTAGACGATCTCGTAGCAGAGATTCTCAATATTCTGAACCACCACATAGACATAAACCCGATGTGGGACCATCGATCAAAACTACACACCGACATAAATTTCCCGAAGACCCAGTTATCTTGAAGAAGATTCAGTCTGAATTTAAATTAGATTCTAGCAAAAAACCTTCAACGCTTTCCCGAAAAAAAATAAAAGAAAGTCTCAAAACGGAAGAAAGTTTGCCCGGTACTTTTCCGAGGAAATCCAGCAGCCGCGGAAAGCTAGTTTTCGAAAACGATTTCGTTTCGCCGGAACCCAGTCCAATTTTAACGACCAAGTTGACATCGAAAATCGATTTCGAAAATGATTTTGAAAAATCTCTACCATTAGAAAGGTAATTGTTATTTTTTCCTGTATATTTTTTTGTAATTAAGTTATTTTAGCGTTCGCGATAGACCTAGACCTGCGACGAAACTATCTCCACGTTATCAAAAATCAAAATCTCATTTCGAAGATGATTTCTCGCCGACAGAAAAAGTCGAACTGGACGACAACATATCCAGTATCAAAGAAGAAGCGGATCGCGAAGACGAGGACGAATTCAGCACCAGTAATTTCGAAAACGCTTCGAACGGTCGTAAGAAGATACTATCCAAAAGCAGATTCGCTTCTGGTTTAAGAACGGACGTTAATCTGAAGAAATCCGAATCAGTGAACATCTTCGCCAGAGAGGACGATCCCTTCGATGACGATTTCTTTTGCGGCGAAGACACCGAAAGGGAACTGAAAACTTCGCCGAGAACCACTGAATTACGATGGACTGACAATTTTGAAAACTAGATATTTTTTTTAAATTGATTTCAGGTCACTATGCTACTTAATTCTTCTATTGAATTCATATTTTCCAAAGGTTATAACTGTAGTGATCTGATCTCTGAAATTTTTAATTGGAAAGAATCAAATTCTTAAAAAGTTTGAAGAAAACAAAATAGATAATTAAGTGATAAACGAGTTGATATTATTTTATATTTTAGATAAATTTTCACCTTTCCTTGAATTTTAACATTGTTATATGTTAGAGCCATGACAAAAAACGTACTCACTCATTTATAGTTTAATAATTTATATGATGTAGTTAAGTGTGACTATATTTTAAAAAAATATAATGGAACTTTTTTTGTATGTTAATTCTATTTTATTTATTGATATTTGTACCTAATACCTCCCCAATTCTTTTTTTTTTTTCAATATAATTTTTATTTTGCTGTTTCTCTGTGTTTAATTCACCTTGGAACTACATCGGGGTCAAAATATGATCTAATAGCAGAAAGATGAACTGTGTCCGTCTTTGGGTCATCCCCACTACAGGCAGTTATCCTCAAACCTTGCCGATTAAATCGTTTATCTGCAATCAAACGATCTTAACTCAGATATTGTTAACGCTAGTGACTTTATGTTCATCTCGTCAGCTGGTCGAATTTTTTCAACAAAACTAACTACCAGAGTCCCCGATTGAGATAGTAGTAACCAGATTCGTACTAAGAATGGTCGATCTACATGTTTTCGAAGTCGCTGAATCCGATTATTAAATTTGGGGAAAATTTGTCAAAATATGGATATATTTTCGATAATTATTTGATCAAATTTGAAACTTCAATTCTATCAACCCTATCGACATCCCAATTCTATTCTACATACAATTGAGCTTCGTAAACACTCCCCAGAAATTTCAGCACAATGCTCCAATTATTTTTATTTTGAAGATTTTTCATCTAAAAAATTTCTTTAAATTATTATAAATACTCTAATTATTTAAATCGTTATAAAATACCACATGAATAAAATATCAAGTAATAAGTAGTTCAAATGGATATTGATCTCGAACTTCTATAGGGAAAAGACGTGTCTTGGTGGCTGATTTGACAGGCTTGCACTTCTCTAAAGAAATAAGTCCTGATAAATTGACGTTCTTGCAAATACTGCTCTAGGTGGGATTGTGTTGGACATCTAAGCATCTGCCGTGGTGGTATCGGTAAAACCGAATCAAGTCTGCGACCTTTCTACTATGCTCTAAGCTGCATAAGTTTCTGATCAACTCTGGATCACCTCGTCGAGCATCCTCAGAGTATTCTTGGGAGTCGAACTCCAAATGTCTGAACAAAAATGGTTGAACCTGGGGCTTGTACAGAATTGAAAGCTGTTGCATAATATAAAGGTTTTTATGGTATTAAAAAGGGCTTGAAGTTTTTGTGACGCTGCCTTAGCTAGTTCAACCACGTAACTTTGCCCGATGTGTTACAAATACTGCTCTAGGTGGGATTCTGTTGGACAGCTCGGAAGGGCAATTGAATCAGGTCTACGACCTTTCTACCGTCCAAGTTTCTAGACAAATCTGGATCGTCTATGAATCTAATTGAGTCGAGCATCTTCGGAGTCAAACTCCAAATGATCAAACTATACTTCAAAGATAGTTGAATCTGAACCTTGTACAGAATTGGAATCTGCTGCATAGTATGAAGGTTTTTTGGTATAACAAGACACAAGATTATAAATATCTCAAAGGATACAAGAGGTACTGAACTTTATCAAAATAACCAAACACCATGTATATTCTATAAAAAATCATTATGTGTACCTATATTCCTTTTTTTATAGAACTTTCTCTATAATTGTAAGTTTTAATTAGAAACCCCTCAAATTCAGTTTTTTCTTTTGTCTTATTCTAAACAAAACAAATTTTTCAGATTGTAAAAAAAAATTTATTAAAACACATTATTAACAATACCCAAAATTATAATGAACGAACTTTCTAAAATTGCCTCAATTCATGAACATTTTCAACAATCAAATATAATCAATCAATTTTCATGATTGAAATATAAATAGAAATTTTTTTTAACGTGAAATTTTTTGAGCACGAATAAAATCCAAAACATTTGTCAAAACCATTACATGATTGACAGTGAGAATGTTATATAGAATAATTTCCCCTTTCGGATTGAAAAGTATCACCGCCCTGGAACAAGAAATAATTATTTATTCGTCTATTTTATAGTTTAAACATTTCAGGCCGCCATATTGCGTAAAGTCATAGTTATAAAATAAACATTGAAAATATGATACAAAGTAAATACGACAATATTTCTCTAAGTTATTCTAAGATAAAAGTTGATTGTAGGCCACGATAAATCAAAAACGTGTAATTCGAATCAATTAACAAACACGTATCGTTATAAACAATATAACAAACCTTCCATCTTTAATATTCACCTTGTAGATATGATTTTATCAAGCTCCTTCTGATTGAGACCCCTCAACTTCAATCAATACCCTAAATCGAAAATTTGAGTTACTTACCTGTAAGAATGTTGTAAGTTACGATGTATCACATTGAACAATTGGCAAATCTTCAGGTCAGAATCTCCAATTAGGGGAAATGATAATTTATCTAGATTTATTTTTTTTCAATACCTCGTTGATATAAAGCTTATGAGCATAAACAGAATCGACGGAACAGCCTACAACATTAGTATTGCATCATTGAAGCTTTTAAAAATGTTTATGGAAAAATTCTATTTCCAAGGAGGGTGCAACATGCAGCAGTTCGCCACTAAAAGTATCAAAAAATTAATGAATCGAAAAATAATTTATTATATTATAAATAATTTATATACAAGATTCTTACCAATCAAATGGATAAAAGAATATCAGAAAATAATTTCCAATGAAATCATTGGAATTGATAGCATAAATTTTTCATTAAAATATTCAACAGCTGACCATAGAGGAACTATAATAAAAAAAACTTATATTAATATACAGAGTTCAATCCTAATACACTTTATTATGAACAAAGTCCTAAAACCCCCCACCCTTGTCAAAACTACACCTGAAGTATCCGAAGGTTCCCTGGGAGGAAGGAAATTGGTTTTGACCAATTGTTCTATCAAAAATAATTCATGTTCTTTGCAGATATATGTAAACCTTCAGTGAAAAAGGGTTTATTTTGCTTAATTCTAATATGCCTGAGGAGAAAAAGTACCTCTATTTATGAAGCATTCTTTTTCAGGTTCTTCTGTTAAGTCAGTTTCCGTGTATCGTTTGTACAATGAAAGTAAAAATTTTTAGTTACCCAAAGTACCTAATATCACAGAGTGAGCGATACATTTTTGCAATTTTAAAGTTGTTATAAAAAAAAAGAAAACACTATGTAAATATTGCTTAATTTAGTGTCCTTCTCAAAAATCTTCAATTCTGTTTATTGACTTGACTATTTAAGTGAAAGTGAGCTTCCTTCGAGAAGAAAATGTTATTATTTTCTTCAAATTCTTGCTTTAACTGTATCTTAAAGGATGTAGTTTTAAAGTCCAACTTCAATATTCGACACAAATTTGTTGGGGGTATTGCCAACATCTATATATTCATAGATTTCTTTAAATTCTTATTTTGATATATTTATTCTTCTATCCGTTTTTGATTTTAGGTCTCTTCTGTTTTAAAATTAGTTTTATGTAATAATTTTTGAAAGACAGATAAACATTGACATTTCGACTTATTTCAGTCTTTGATTATGGTGTAATCTTCTTTAATATAAATATTTAACACTCTCATGTTGAAGACATTCCAAGATATAATTGACGTAACGTTTTAAAAATTGAATTTGACGAGAGCTTTGTTTTTAGTGAATTATTGGATCGAACGTTCTTTTAAGAACTAATTTGCCTTTTTATTTAATTTTTTATCGATAAGTGGGAATAGAATATAGTACATCACCAACTTTTTGACATTTCATAATACCTAAAATGCCGTAAGACGGGAGGAGTCCAATGCTAATATTATTAATTATTTTTGTAAGCTCTGTTTTTGTCACATGAATTTTGTGATGGTCTTTATTTGTTTTAATGTACCATTATCCAAAAAAATATATTATTCTATTCCAGTCGCATTCAGTTTTTTTTGTGACACCTATAAATTCTTTTCTGACCTTTTTTGTTCGAATAATTTTGGATAGTTCATATACAAGAAAAAACATATTTTACTAAAAGCTGATCTGTGTATGAGGTTAGGTATAACGGGGAAATAATGTATAGGTAATATTAGATTGTTCCATTCTAGAAACTATGACGCAATGCAAGCTTTAAAAAAATTGTTTGTTTTTCATTATTTATCAAATCAACTGTATGGTGGATAGATGCACAGCGTCTCATTTTGTTAATAAATTTTTCTTAAAGAGTACTAGTTCATTTTTGAGGAAAGTTTGATTTAGTCGTTTCAATATCAAATAATATAAAGCAAAGCTTTCATAGAGTACAATATAGAACACCTTAATATGATTATTAATACACTTTAGAGTGAAATTTTTTTCAAGTTTTTTTATATTAACTTTTAATTCATGTGGATACAAAATTCACTGGTAACTAGCTGCTCTTATAAAATTAGACTAGAGGTTATGGTTTTCTAAATATAACCTCCTGTAAATATTATTCCTTATATGTAATATTCTATGACATAACCCAACTTTTTGTATCGTTGTCACAATTTGTACACATGATAGAAATAAAATGAAATTGGAATCAAATAGAATATTTATTAGTGACTTGCCAGAAACGGCGACAAAAGAGCAAATAGAATCAGCGTTTGGAAACTATGGCGAAATTACCTCTGTTGAAATTAAGGAACGTAAAGAATTGGGACAGAAAAATATTTCGCTATTTTTTGCTTATGTTACAATTCAAATAGATGCTAAAAGTTTAAACCAGTGTAAGTTGTGAAGTATGTATTATTATGTAGTTATAAATTATTTTATTGTTTATATTACAGGTTTTAATGATTTTTCAAAAGGAAAATGGCTAGGTCAACGTATAATCCTTCAGATTGCTAGAGAAAGCTTTTTAGATAGACTAAAACGTGAGAGAGAAAGTATTCCAAAAACTGAAAACATAATGGTCAAAAAATATGATGAACCAGAGAAAAAAATTAACGGATTGAAGGCAGCTACTGCTATAAAAACATTTTCATCAGATTTAGATAGTACGCCTGAAAACGAAAAAGATGGAGAGAAACATATTGTTTCAAATAATAATATTAAAAACAACTCTTCATCCTCTCATATTTCTGATTTAGTTATTAAAAACAACAAAGATAAATCTCAAATTTCCAAATCACTGAAAATAGAATCTGTTGGAAAAGCGCCTATCATCAAAATAGAATTGCAAAAGAAAAAGACATCAGTCAACATATCAACAGCCAATCTTAAACGATTAGAGTCCTTAAAACTTTTAAAACAGGGATACCGAAACCAAAAAAATCTTATTAAATCTGCATTATCAAATGTTGACTCTGCATCTAATAATAAGATAGTGTTTGATGATAATTCATTCAATCCAAATGTTAACAATATCAAACAAACATCTGTAGATAAAGAGAAATCTGATGGTAGAAAAAACAAAAACATTTTGTTTGTTGAGAGTGATTCTGAAGAAGACTTTGAGGCGAACTTTACTGTTAAAAAACATTTTCAAGGGAAGGAAGGTCAAAAGGTATTGAACAACTCTTTATATTCAAACTTTCTAGTTTTTCTATTTATACCAGTTAAAAGGAAAGTTCTAATTTTATTTTAAATCAGCTGAATAGATTTTTTCGAGTTATGTTTATGTGATTCCTGCATTCTTTAGGTTTTGTTTTACTCATACAATTAGTTATATATCACGCTCATTCAATGTCAACAAATCAATTGTATGATTGATTAAAAAATCCGTCTGTAGCTTTAATTTCACTGTCACTGCAAAAATTATTCATTATCCAGCAAACATTGAAGTAGCTTTGTCATTATGGATCAAAGACCACAATCAAAAAAGGTGCCCCTGAGTGGTCCAATGGTCCAAGAGAAGACTCATTTTAAAGAACCTGATAGTAGTTGTAGTGGTGAATGTATAGATGGAGGATTTCAAGCATCAGAAAGATGGCTCAATAAATTTAAAGTAAGACAATCATTGCATAACATTAAAATCGTTGGAGAAGCAGCATCTGCAGTCACTGCCGCAGCAGAACGATATCCAGAAGAATTTGCAAAAATAGTAGTTGATGGAGGATACAAACTTGAGCAAGCATTTAATGCCAAACAAAACATTTATTTCTAAAAACGAAAAGTCTGCTCCTAGATTTAAAGTAGCAAAGGATAGAGTAACTTTGTCATTAAGCCACTGATGCTTTAAACAAGGACAACCTGCCAGTATTTTGGTGTGCTAATAAGAAAGCGTGGGTTACAAACACTATTTTTTGTGACCTGTTCAGGCATTGTTTTGATTCTGAAGTTGAAACTTATTAAAAAAAACAGAATTAGGAATTATTTGAAGAACTGGTCACGCTGGAAGAAACTGTGGCCTGCACTGACTGTGGAAAATGACAAAGAATCTGTATAAGTTTAAACTTTGACTGCAACTATAGGCGAAATCACGAATGGAATAGGACATGATAGGTTCAAACAAATCAAGTTGAATCGCAAGATGAAGATTTGACTGAAACCGACTTGGAGCAAATGTTAAATCCACAGCACATTGGAGAAGAGGCTTCAACAAGCACTGGAAACGTGACATTTAATTTGAAAAGTTTTAGTGAAGGTTTAAGAATAGAAAATGAGCTTTGCAATTTCTTTATGAACATTGATCCGTCTATGGAACGAAGTCTTATTTTTAAGAGGCAAATTGCTAGTGCGATTGCTGCGTATCAGTCTGAATTGTAGGAGATTTAAAAACTTTCAAGCAAGAGAAAATTACAAAATTCTTCAAACCATTGTCTAAGCCTTAATACAAATAATCAGAATGTTCAAAAACTGACTTAGGAACTTATCCCCTATAATATAAATATATAAATTACCTTCCCGTATTCAGAACTTATCGATGCATGAACGAGTTACATATGTATTGCTAATTAGTTTTGTGCATTAAGACTATTTAATACTAAACACACTTTTTACACTACCACTACACAAACACTCATAATTACACTGCCTGGTGTTTTGAGCTTACTACAGGTTTAATTTGAAGGTTACGTTTTTAACTATAATCTTTTGGATTCAACAATTTCAATATATTTTTTATTTTAGCTGTTAGAACTCCAATCAAAATATAAAAATGACAAAAGATTTACTCTAGACCAGAGGTTTTTGGATAACGAACAAGAAGAGGAAGATGCAGAACCCCATAACATAGACAATGAAGATATTTCCTTAGAAGCAGAAAAGAAGAAAGAATATGAGATTCTTGAAGAAGTTCTGGGGAAAAAAATAACCAGAAAAGCAGAAATTCAATCAACTAGTAATAAATCTATGCTACGCTTTGATCCTTCACAACCTGAGCATTCAAAATTTGTAATTCCTAAACCACCCCCTGAGAAGAAAGAGAAGAAAAGGAAAAGAAAAAATTCTGATACTGAAATAACAGAAGAAAAGAAAGCTGAGGAAAAAGCACCACCAGAAGTATCTAAAGAAATATTTTACAAAGTTGTGGATAATTTGAAACAAACTTTTGAAGAAAAGAAAGAATTTAGTTTACTCAGTATGTTTGGACATCATAACAAAGCAGAACATGAAGGTATGGAGACTGAAACACAAGTTCCAACAAATGTGAATAATAAATTTGAGCAAGAAAAGAATCCGTTCAAGTACGATTCTTCAGATGATGAAGACCAAACTGAGGATATCCCTTCGAAAACTACTGAAATTAATAGTGATACGAAGAAAATTAGCAATGAACAAAAAACTAGGAGTGCTCCTTCCTGGACTGATCCTTTCTTTTTTAAATTAGACGATTACAGATTACAAGATGGTTTTGATTTTGTTGAAAAGATGGAATTAGAAAATAACACAGAGTTTACAAAATTAAGAAGAGATTTAAAAGGAATTGTTAAAGCTAAAGTGAGAAATAACTTAAGGAAAAATAAGCCATTCAAGAAAAAATTAGGTGGCAGTAGAAAGAAGAAAGTACTTAGGATGAAGAAAGCGATGAAACGATGAAAATTTATGATAATTTTGGATGATGTAGTCAGTAATTAACTGGATATTTGTATCTATAATTTTTTTGACATAATTACAAAGTTTTATACTCTATTGGCCTCCATAGTTTTATTAGGACATTCTATTGAAAAAAATCTTTTTTTTTGACGTTTGGCTAAGTCTGAACCTCATGAAGGGCTCTGTGCTATTTTATTGGATGTTGTATTCTAATAAAATTTTCAAATATTTCAGATTTGATTAATTTTACTTTAAAGAAGTTTTTACTTCAAAATTTACAAAAAACTATTTTTCTCAGACTTCTTTCGAATTCATTTTTCAACAGAACTTTACCAAGCAAATATTTTTTTATTTTAAATGTACAACTTTTAGTAAAAGAAGTCAATTACTAATTAAATCAAATTATTTATATTTTTGTTATGTAAATATAAATATTTTTATCAAAACTTGATTTATTTTCATCCTATTTCTTTTGATTGTTTTTAATAGAGACAAGGACATTTTTATCAAGGATCTGGTTAATTTCAGAAATGGCCCTGAAAAATTTTCCTCACAAGGATGGGATTGTGATTTTTAAAGACAAAGACATTTTTATTTTGTCTCAATAAACCTGCAACCAACGGCATTAAAATTTTTTAGTATATCTCCGCACTGTACAATCATTTGTGAGAGACTTAATAACAGATTGGACATTTTAAATTAATAAAACGCACTGTATGATCATTTGTGGTGGTTTAATTAACAAATTGGACATTTTTAACTAATAAAACGCACATTTTTGATCATTTGTGAGGATCTAATAAACAGATTGAACATTTCGAATTAATAAAACTACAATCATTTGTGAGGGGTCTAATTCAAAGATTGGACATTTTGAATTAATAAAACGCACTTTATGATCATTTGTGATGGTTTAATCAACAAATTAGACATTTTTAACTAATAAAACGTACTGTGTGATTATTAGTGGTAGTCTAACTAACAGTTTGGACATTTCCAATTAATAAAATGCACTCTATGATCATTTGAGAGGGTTTAATTAACAGATTGGACATTTTGAAGTAATAAAACGCATTATATAATCATTTGTGTGGATTTAATCAATAGATTGGGCATTTCTAACAAATAAAACACCCTGTATGGGCACATATCGAAGTTTAGTTTGGAGATTGAATATTTTTCATCATGTATGAATGTTTCATTAAAAAATTGGACATTTTCAGCAAATAAAACACCTCATGCGATCATGTACGACTATCTAATTTGAATATTAGACATTTTTAACAAATAAAATACCCCGTATGATCATATATGGATATCATGTTCACAGAAATTGAATAATTTTCATGACATATGAAGGACGAATTTGACTAATAAATTGAACTGTATTGTTGTTGCAGTTGCATCAGTTTGGATTATTCCATTATTGAAATAAAACTCATCAGTACTCATTAAGTAATTATATTGGAAAATTATTATACAAAATACCATCGAACATTCTTTCTATGTTTTACTAAAAAATAAGTTTAAATGTCGAATGGAACCGAAAAACTTTTTCACAAACTTTAAAATCCTTAAAATTAAATGAGAAATTTGCGCGCCTTATTCAAGGACCGCGCGTTAAAAAATCAAATAAATCATATTTCCGACCGGAACATAGGCTGTGGTCCTATTAATGAAAATAAAATGCACGAAATATTTTAATAGATCTACTAAGCTGTTGGGGGAATCATTATACTGCTAAAAGTTGAAAAATACTTGATATTATTAGTGAATAATGTGTGTATTTTAACGTTATTATTCTTTAGCTGGTACTTCAATAACTCGAGGTTTATCGATAATGCGAGCCGTTCTGTTGCCTTTTTCGACAATTCCGATTATCCACGCTTGATAGCCTTCTTGTTTTTCGATGTCTTTGCAATATGCGGCAGCTTGTTCACGGGGCAAACAAATCAATAGTCCTCCCGACGTTTCGGCCGAATGTCCTTGCAACAATTGGAACATATTGCCACAAGCTTTAGCTACTGCTGCCATTTTCGCTATAACAGGTAAATTATGAATAACAAACGAAACTTCGTTCTTTTGATGAGATGCCAATGTTTGAGCATGTCCGAGTAAACCGAATCCTGTAATATCAGTAGCTCCGTGGGCGTTGTATTTATGCATCAATCTACTGGCAATACGATTTAGACGAGCCATTGAATCCATTGCACGGTGATAAGCTTTTCTTACATCCTCTTCACTTACAACCAACTTTATTCTATTCCAACGTTCAGGTTGATCAAGCCATTGATGTGCATTAACTGCCACCTGCAATAATTTCAACATTATAATTTCCAGTTTTTAAATTCGACATTAATTTTATCTTTACCTGCGTTCCTAAAGGTTTTGTCAATACCAGAACGTCTCCTACAACTGCATTATCAGGAACAATGTATTCATTCGGTTGACAAACTGTTGTAGCAACTCCACCAATCGTACACCAAGGATTGACTACTGTTTGACCACCAGTTACAGTTGTACCAGCTTCCAAAGCAGAATCTTTAAAACCTCTCATTATCAATGGAATTACGACATCTCTTTCTTTTTCTGTCATCTTTGTGCTGACTCCTAGTAACATCAACATATTATCACATTCTGTGACTCCCATAGCATAAAGATCACTCAAGACATTAGCACAAGCAATTTTTCCCATCATATACGGATCGTCAACTAATGGATAGAAAAAATCTGTCGTTTGTACAAGGCAGAGTCCACCATGACGCAGAGGAGTAACCTGAAATTCAAACCAAAATTATCTCCTAGCAAATTCATCTTTTTATAAATCTTTTGGTTTCACAAATTATCCCACCCATTTTTCTTTTCCACTGTATATTAAATTTTTAAATGTATGAGCACATTATAATAGGCCTATCAACTGAATGTCTTGAGTCAAGTTCTTGATTCTGGACGCAATTAGTAATCTGATCCTCTGCTATTCATTGTTATTACAAATCTGATGATATTTAGTATAATGCTGGTTATCAAATTGCGGAAATCTTTACAAAAAGTGGTACTTCGAACTTGATAGTAAATAACATGTCTAGGTCCGCATTACAATCAGTAGAATCATTTGAAAGTATAGATAAACAACAGCATTACACACAAAAATTGATCCCTTGGTAGGAAATCTATTTATCGAAGAAAAATAGTAAACCAAAACAATGATCAGTGCGTGATCAGCACGTGAATATCCCGAGCGAAACACGTTGCGGCATCGTTGTTAGTCTTGCGCTCGCCGTATCGATGCAGAAGCCGCTAGATCAGGTGTAGAACAGGGACGGCAGAGACTGATAATGAAGTTGTTGACAGCTATACTCGGCTTAAGAAGAGAGCTAATAAGCTTCATTTATGATTGTGAATATTTATAAAAATAAAATGCAAGAAAATGATGACAAGATTGTCTGATGATGTTATTTCCAGAACGGCCAATATTTCGAGAGTACTTCTTAAGTGTCTACGGAATCGTTCGAGAGTATAGAACTTATCATTCAGAGGCCGAAGCAAAAAAGTATCTACCAATAAAAAAAATTAACAATTCAATTGATGATTTCGACAGAAGCGCCATCAGAAGAATTGTGCAAAATTTTTTTAAAATGAGTTACCTACAGATAAAGTTCTGAGATTAGTTAACGAAAATAAAGGATTTTAAAAAATTAAAATTTTATAATTTCTTAAAAGAAATGTGATTTCAATACCAAACACGAGAAATGAATAGTTTGTTATTAGAAAAATCAGAAATAATTGTATGGAAGCGAGAATGCGTTAGAAAAATTTTCTAGCCGGATTAAACATACTAAGGATAAAGTTTGGGTGGACTCTTCCGTCCAAACAACCCCCAAGACGAGCATTCTTGGTGTTAGAATTAAGATGCTATATACAATCATTGAAAAAAGTGAGAATTCGAATGTGTTCCATATTTTATCCATTCACTTTGTTTCTATTCCAAACTTTACCCACTAAATCTTGAAACTCCTGTCCTAGCAGTTTTTTGAATAAACCTATCCGACTTATGCTGTTTTTTTCCAAAAAATAATAACTTTGGGATTGTAGAGAATTTGTGAGTAATACTCTGAAAATAATTTCCTCGCTACGTCCCAATATCCAGATTATAACATTGTCTAAAGTTTGTATCAAGAAGTTTTAAAAAAAACTGTTTGGAACTATGATTTGTCTAAAAACTTTCAAAATTTCTATGAATTTAAGCTCATGAATTATCAAATACTTGTCCAATGAAAAATAATAATTTCCTCACAGTATTACCAACAGTCGATAAGTAGGAATATTTTTGAGGAAAAATTAGTTTTTGACACTTGGTAATACTGTTACTTGTTCGGAACGGCGAATTGACTTCAAGTTCAAGTAATCATTGGAAGAAGATTTCATTGTAAATTTTTGAAGATTACATTTCATTAAATCATTCCCTCACAGTGAAGAATAAAAAAAGTAATTATAATATTTCAATTTAGATGACGTGCTTAAGTTTCTAGAGGTGGAAAGCGTAGCGAAATGCTAGTTGCTAATGAAAGGTTATGTTACAGGATTTTTTTAGGTTATGATTTGTTTTGTAATTTTTTCATTTTGAATAAAAGTTAAATTTGTGAGTATTTCAGGTTAGAATCTATGAGAAGACATTTAATGTAAAACTGATACTTGAGAGCTATTGTATACTATAGGTTATAATTTTCTGAACTTTGCTCAACAATCTCACCGATTTTAATAATTTTTAATTGAACCTTGATTAGTTCTAAGGTAAGATATAGATATTCTTTCAGTTATGTTCAATCTGCAATATTAGTTTCACTTGATAATTTGTAAGTTAGTATAGCCTAGTCGAATTTTAAATATATTTCAAAATTAAATAATACGATTTCATAAAAAATAAATATAATCATCATTTCCTCTCATTCAAATCGCCAAAACTCATTTATTTTAGATGCCACGATATTTTTTTACTTATACTTAATACAAATTTCAGAACAAATAAAGAGATTATTTAATTTCAATATTTTTCATAAATTTATTGATAGGTAATTTCGAGATTTCATGAGAATTACCATAATATTATTGTAATAAGAATTATTTATATTATTAATCTGTTGTATGAAACTGTAAATTATTTCTTCGTCGTTTTATTACATGCTCGGCTGTAGCGTTTTCAACTCGTGTACGTGCGTGAATATGTTTTGATTTACTATTTTTCTTCAATAGACTTTAAATCAAATAATACTGAGAAAATAATGACCAGGAATAGGGTATTATACATAAGTATTGTATCTATAATATGACAACAAAAACAAGAAAAAAAAACAAAAAATATTCTTACAACTTTTTTTAGCTCTATGAATATTTTCATTGAAAAATGCTCTATAACGTTTACTTTATTTTTTTCAAATTTACATAAAACATTAAAGCAACAAATGCATCTATGTATTTAATTTTACTGAAATTATCTTCGTTTGTAGTACAGCTTTACAATTCTTAAGAGAGAGACAGAGAGAGAGAGAGAAATGCTTTATTGTCAAAAAATTGTTAACAATTTGTAGACAAAAGCTAAAAAACAAATATAAAAAAATAACTAAATAATGATACAAATACAATAAAATTTCAATATACAGAATAACAAAATTATAGGTAATAATTAGTATATAAGTCCATATCAAAATTAAACCGGTATGCAGCAAGTCCGGAATTAAATATTATTAATATTAGAATATCCAATTATTGCAAATATCGATTTGATTTCAATTGGCAATTAATAATTGGTTCCTTATCTACTTTTGTAAGCATATTATGGTTTTACAAAGTGAGAAAAACATCTGCGATAAAATTTTCACTATTTTATGACTAGCATCATACTTCTAATTCCCTTGATGTGTCCATGTTTCATATTAAGTTGTAAAGTTCCGTCTCCTTTATTATTATTTGTAATATTTTCATATCACTCTCCATATAATGTACCCCGATATTTAAACCCCTTTCTACTGGTCTACTAGATTCAATATGCTTTTAATGTTTCATATTTTGATGCTCAAATAATTAGAGTTCCTAGATTGCTGTATAATACACTCTTTTTCCGATATTGTTAGAATTCTATAGTTTTCCAATTTTATAATGTATCTTGTCCATCATAACCCCTATGCATCAACTGTCATACCAAAATAGCATTATGATTTGAAATTTATTAAAAACAATATATTATCAAAGCTTCCTGTTTGATTTTGTTTTACATATATTAGATTATTTTTATAACATATTTTGTAATATCACTATTTTTGTGTTTTTACTGAATACAATTATAATAACTAATCATAATATATGACTAAAAATAAGGCAACGATTATGAAAATGCATAATTACACACTTGTGGAAGTGGAAATACATTCTGAATTTTTGTTTTCAATTTGACTTTAATAAAATAAAAAATAAAAATAGTAATTATCTTCAAGGTTCTTTATTTAATGGTATATAAAAATGCATTTAAAACTATCGCATATAATAAAAATTCTCAGGAACCAATGAAAACAATTATGCGTTTCTTATCAATAGAAAGATATCACGCGTTATCAATGACTATTAGTAATAAAAATTGCTATTTGAAATACGTTATTAAAACATTGAAAAGCATTGGTTTAAAAGCAACAATTTGGTAACGTAAATATTACATTAATGTAATGACAATGAATTCTTACCGAACAATCAAGGCCGATTCCAATCCGAGGAATTGCCATATGCATAAAATGAGCATGTTCATGTTCCGCCGAATTGTAATCCTGTTGGAGTCCTTCTACAAGTTTATTGAGAACTTCTTGGGGCACCTTACATCCTCGACCCTTTAAATCAGCAAAACGCGTCAATCTGAAACTTGCCTCCAAGTCGTGGGCCAAAGGGTCAAACGGCCGGCGTAATGCTAGAGCATTTGGGTTTCCTCCTAACTCCAGTTGTACGGCCCCAAGACCATCTTGTTGAACTTGTGCTACTTGATAATCACCCATACCGGCTTTTCGATTTTAAACGAAAATACACCCGTACTACCGTGTTAAAAACACTGGCTCAACGAGAGCGTTTCTCAAACAATCCCTAGACGCTTGCAAAATGGCGATCTTTAAAGCTGCAGTACTAAATTTACTGCGCATGACCGTACACGGCCTATTTTATTATTGGTCTAAATTCATTGTATTATTATGCAGGAGGTTGTCAAAATTTTTAGAATACAATCCGAAAATTAGTCTTATTTATAAAAATACAATAAACCAGCTCATAAAACTGATTTCATGATATCTACAAACCTATAGTACACTCCTAAAATTAATCTTATCATCAAATGTTGTGAAAAATAATATTTAATAAATTATTGATTTTTGAAGATTTTGAATTGGTATTCAAAAGGAGGGAAATGTTACGACTAAATGAATAGTAGTTACAGCGTTGCCAACGAAAATTTATATTACTTTCCTCCTCAAACATTATGCTGAATAGGCTATATTCAGTATAATTAATGTCCTGAAAATTGCTCAACTATTCGTTTGAGTCCCCATATAATACGCGTTTGTAATTAAAAGTAGGATTTGAATTGATAATTCCAAAAGCTTAGTGAAACTGACCATATGACAACGGTGTATCTAGTTATTTTTGGTTTACAGAGTTGATCATTGGTACTTCTGATAAAGTATATTACTTTATTTAATGTTTGCAGTTGATATGTGAAGATTTTTGTCAATTGCGGTACATTAGATTGGGTGAAATATTATAAAGTGGTATACATTTAATAACATTTATATTATTATTTATAAAGCTTGGATTTTAAAGTTATATGTAATTTATACATCAAATTTCTATGATCTACACATCTTAATTTCTTCCAAGTGTTTGTGTATAATCTATATTATTGTTTTAGGTTAACTTTGGAATACCAAAACTGTTATCATGACCGACCACATAGATGATACAATTTTGAATATGGTTAAAGACTTCAAATCCACAGGACCTGGTCCTGATATTTTCTTTTCACACAAACGTTCGTCAAGTTCCAATTCGAACGAAAGCAGTTATGAGGATCGAACACCAGCTAAAAAGCCGAAACTGGACGTTAATCTAGATATGTCTTATGTTGGTTCGCCCAGAGAAGTGAGGAGAATGAGGGCCGATTTATTAGAAGCCAGAAATATCATCAAAGGCTTAGAAAGTAGAATAAGCCATATGCATTCTGTAAGAAAACAAATGCAGTTGATGTTTGAAGAAGAAAATAAGACTCTCAAACGACAAAATGAGTATGATAAAAAGTCCATAGAGGAATTGGAAAGTCAACTTCAAACCATTAGAAAAAGAGAAATTGAATTGAAGCATGAATTAGCAAAGGTAAGTGTCAGTAGTTGTCAATATATATTTTAAAGAACTTCTTATGTATTAGTATATATTTCAATAAAGTATTTCAATGTTGTGTACAATTATTTTATGGCACAGTCAACATTGAACTAAATAAGTGAAGAAATTATACTTTATAATAAAATTGACCGTTTTGACCTAAGTGCATCCTAAGTCTTAAAATGACCCAAATTAGCCATGCCAAACTCACGAATATGTTTACCTGCTATAATTGTCCAGAAAGTCAATTGATTATTCGCGAAAAATTAGTTCTATGCCATCTGTCACCATGGACTCTACACAAATCTGATAATTTCGTGTTTTTGGCGTTATCTTTTATTTTCGATCTGCAAGCAGTTCTTACAACACCGTAAGTCCCAGCAGGTCAAATCTTTTATTTAAGAAAATTAGCCATCTACAATTTCACAGTTTACAACTTAGGCAACTAACAATCTTTCATGCATTCATGATTACATTCTATCACATCAAAATATTAAAGAGGTTCAAATGATGTCCGATGGGTGTGGTGGCTAATAAAAAAACTCTATTTTTGCTGCCATGTGCCTTCAAATTCTCTCAAGTCATCCTACGATAAATCTAATAGATCATAGAATTTTGAAACTGGTCACACGGAAATGGAGTGTGACTCAATATATTCGAAAATAGAAAGAAAAGCGAAATACGTTCCAGTGTATTCTGCAGAAGGTTGGACACAAATTATTCACAGTGCAAGAACAAGGCCACGACCTTTTGTAGTCAAAAACCTAACACACCAAGACTTTCTCAATTTTAAGGCATTTGGAACACAGTCTTTCAACAATTAGAATCAAATTCCATGGCGCAAAGTTTGCTGGCTTCGTTATATAAAGGATGAGCCAACATAATTTTTCTTTAAAACAAGTTATACAGATGAAGATTTTAAAGAGATAAATTGTTTCAAAAAAGGACGGCCAAGAAAAGTTGCATTAAACAAGCCTTATAACGATGAGTTGCCTATTTCCAATGCAAAGTTTCAAGATTTGAAAAAAATGATCTTACAATACCTAAAATTTATCACAACTACTACAGATCTTTGAAATGTAGCGTAAAAATCTGGGATTGTTTACCAGAATGCGTCGGAAAATGACTCAAAAGAAAGTGATTAGTTTTTTTTTACAACTGAATGTATTCTTGTAACTATTAATTAGCAGAGTATTATGTTTTATTTTCTTGTTTCTTTTATTTCAAACGAGTTTTTTCTTATTTCTTTTATTAAACAAGTTTGCAAAAACTTAATGGCTTTCATTTTTCTGTTCAATGAAACTAAATTTGTTTCAAATGCAAAAACACGAATGTGTGTTTTTCAAAAAAAAAAAAAACTGAATATATCCAAAATTTTGTTAGACAACTTAAATTGGTCAATACGACTTCTACTTATTGCAGGGAATATTTAAAGTCACACAAAATCCCTATTTTCCCAATCGTTACAAACTTTAAATGCAATTATCTCAAAACTGTAATTTTGCACATTCATGGTTTTGGCATGGGACCGACGATATTTTACATCCAAAATTTTTTGAAATTTAAAAAAATTCATGTGTAAATAAAAATATCAACAAGAAAATGTTGAAGCAAATGGATAAAAAGTATTTGTGAAAAAAGTTGATAAAGTAAATTTTAGTTAAATATGGGGGTGACAAATGTATTGTAATTCAATATTCTTGAAACATCGTGTGTACGTATTAAACAGTTCAGTTTAAAACATAAGACAAAAAATGTCTTATGATTTACACGTGGGCTTGTAGATATTCACCGATAATAAACTTGGAAGAATTACCAGTATTATTTTGATTAGGAAGTTTTAAAAACAAAGCTACCAGGTGTGTAATTCAGAAAATTGATTTGCTAAAGGAATATACAAAACATATGGACATTATCATAGATTTCTTCAGAATCTTATTTCTTGGACCCTTTTATATCTTTTTGTTGCCAAATTGTTTTGATTTTGAGTCTCTTCTGAATGTTTTAAAATCTAATTTTCAATCAAGGCAATTTCTCAACAAAAACACTATATATATACAAAGAAAAGAGAAAAAATCAATTCAAATCTCTATCTTCTTGTTAAAATGTTAGACCCAATACATTTTCCTGGCAAGAAAAAGTGTTGAATCTTTTTGGTTCTTGCTAGGCAAAAACATTTTTTCCTAATTGTTTAGTAATAAAATTTACAGTAAATTGAGTTTTGCATGCCTGCTAATTTTAATTTTCCATAGTAGCATTGCCACGGGCCCTTCAGCACCTTATACCCCTTCCGTAGTGCCCCACTTGAGGTTACCAGAGCCCGATGTCCTTTGAGGTGCTTTGGCTTAAACCTTTTGATGTCATTAGGCTGTGAGCCTTGCTCAAGTGTTTAAACCACGGTCTGTTATTCAAACCATGCACTAGCGGCACTCCCGATTGTCCATAATGCCCATGGTGTGGAGATGGCGTCTTAGATGACCTTTTCCTGTTAAAAGTCCGGTCATTAGTCGTTTTTCAAGCCTATTTAGTTGGAGCATTTGTTTGGTGTGAGATGCAGAAGGTACATCTATATGTGCATTTGCTTGTCTCATGCCAGGTGTCTCTATCCATATCTGCCGAGCCCGTATTGCGAGTAGACCGTTGTGACACTTTTAGGCTACACCTAGGACAGGTTCTGAACCCTACTGATCTCAGTCTGGCACTCAAACGAGCTGGATCTTGCAGCTGTTACATATCAGATTTTGTAGGACTTTCTTGCACTCCAGCACTAGCTTAGAGCACACCTTTTCGGCCGTTATGACTTGTATGGTAGCTCTGCTATCTGAGCAGATTGAGCTTATTGTGTTCCTGTGACATGGCGTCTATTAATGGAAATAAAATTATCGCTAGTTGCATTGACTTTAGAAATACTAAAATTTTATTTTAAATTGATTAGACAATTTTATTTATATTCCATTGTGGTGATACCAATTCGAACTCTTCTCACTGTAGGTAAATAATAAGTATGAATTATTAAAAATCAATACAAATCACAGTACAGACATGCTCGAAAAAAGTTTAATTGAAATGAAAGAAGCAAACAAAAGCATGGAATGTGTGGAGAAGGGAGTTATTCCTGGTTTGGAAAGAAGGATTCAAGAGTTGGAAACTATGTTGGAAGCAGCAGAAGAGGATGCTGAAGCCCAGAAAAAATTAGTAGAAGAATTGGGTATTTTTTTTTTCATTAAATAGTCAATATTTTTTATAAAAGTAGAAAATTTTTAGGTAAAAGAATAAGTGAGGATAATGCCATACAAAGAGATCTGGAACTAAAAGAACAAGAATTGTTAAAAGCAAGGTTGTATATAAAAGAATTGGAATATGCTAAAGAGAGTTATCGAGAATTTCAAGAACAGGGAAAGGTATATACAAATAAAATTATCATTTTTAAATTAATTTTTTTTATATTTTTTAGACTCAATCTCAAAAATTACAAAGATATGCAGAACTCGAGAAGGAGAATGCGCAACTGAGAGAAGATACAAATAAATTGAAAGAACAAGTTAAAAATAAGTTGATACTCGAAGAGGAGGTTTTCGATTTGAAAAACAGACTGGCTAAATGCAAGGGTTATGAAAAGAAGTACGCAGATTTACAGGTGAATTAACAATATAAATATTCAGCTTATTTTTCATAATTTTTTTTTAGCTTCAAGAAACAAAGAAATCTATGGAATTGAACGAATGGAGAGCAGTTGCGAGAGGTATATGTGAGTCAACGCAACCAGATTCGACATTACCCCATCTCCTTAGAAAAATTGTCGAAAGACTACAACAACAGGAACTAACTTTGACCGCCGAAAAAGTTGAATTAGAATCCCAGGTGAAAGCTATCACTTATGTGAGTACAAATATTTATTTACTTACCTTAAATAATAAATATATTATAAATAATATTATTATCAATTTCTTTATGGAATTGATTCCATTATATTATAGACCAATATCCTTCTGCCTATTCCTGGCACTACAACAAAATAAAACAATATTTTTGATTTAAACTAGTTTAATTATTTTTTATATTATTTTCCATTAAATTTCAATCCATGACCACCAAACGTTATTCAATACACATCTTCTCCATGCTTGAAACGCATCTTTCTGGTATACAGATTGTTTGAAGCTAGCTTAAGGAGCTGGAGTTTTTATGCACCAAAATGCAAGGCTCTTAATACAACTAGAAATATCACTCACCATTTTTCATGGAGACTGAGTAGCAATAAACATGTAGGCTCAGGAAGAAGCATATTTATGTTCTCTCCTATAGTCAAGCGGCCTTAAAGCCCTGAACGCTATTAAGTGCATGGGAGTGTGAACAAACACTATAAAAGTAACCCTAATGTGACTTTCAAGCCACCAGGGTACAGGGTACAGGGCAACGCGGAAGCAGACAGTCATTCCAAAAAGGAATAATTACTTCATTATTATTATTGTTTGACAATAGTGGGCGGTTAAAAAAACTGATGAAGCTACAGTTTTTCAGAATACTGCTCACACTTTTTAGTCTACTAAATTTGTTCTTGAAAATATTTGTATTTGCAGCAGTTACTGTCTCTTCTTCTAATGCATTCCACATATATACTATACGATTTGTCAAAAAGTTCTTCCAGAATAGAGTCCTATTCTGACCTCATGAGATAGAGTCTAACTGGAGAAACACTTCAGGCCTATAGTAATCCAAAAGAATCATAACCATATCATCTAAGAAGTCTGAAGAGCTTCTAGAGATGTCAATAAACGACATGAATCTGGTGGTCGGTCTTCTGATAGGTCACTGACACATCAAATACATCAACCTTCTAGTGGAGAAGAATAAAAACCTCGAAATCAAATGTAGAAGGGTTTGATTTGGCTATTCACGTTTTTAAATATTCTAAACAAAAATATTTAGGGTGGTATGTTTTCAAATTGACACCCTTTAAAGAAGACTAAGATTAAATATCAAATTTTATTTGAAAAATTTTTAATATTTTTATAAATTGGAGCTTAATCGGATGGATATTATTTTCTTAGTCATTCATTTGAAGGTTCTTTTCCAGGAGGCTTATGTTTTGGATTATCATCTTATTTCCAGAGTTTTAATTTTTGCAATCATAGAAAAGTTGTAGAACAAATCAACTCTTCTGTTTCCTATGTTCATTTAATTGTTTTATTCTGATTGTAATTTTTTTTTCATAGATAATGTGGTAGTTCAATTTGCTCTTTTCTCCATTTTAATCCCCAGGTACTTAACATATTGGGTGAATTTTCCTAGATTCCCTGGATTATTTTTAATCCCCATTTATGTTCAATATATATATAGTTATGTCACCTCAAAATTTTAATAAGTTGAATGGAGAATTTTTCCATTAATACTGCCTATTGTAACAACCAAACCAGTATCATCATTTTCTCAATGTTGCAACATGTAATATTGATAATTTGGTTCAATCGTAATAAAATAGATGTTCTAGCACTATCAGTTATTTATTTTCAGGAAGCGAGAGTGGCAGGATCTGAAATAGAAAAGAACTCACAACTATTGGTTGATTTGAAACAGACAGCAGCTCAAAGACAAAAACTCATCCACCGTTTGGAGAAGAGACTAATGTTAGTGACCAGAGAAAGAGATAGCTATAGATTACAGTTGGATTCCTACGAAAAAGATCTGACTATGAACCCTCTATCAGTTGGTACCAGCAATGCAATAAACCAGATACAGTCACAAAAGAAACGCATTGAAACTCTTGAGAAGAATGTGATGGAGTATAGGGATTTGGTTACTAAATTGGAGTTAGATTTGGAATCAGCTCAACCTCATGGAGGTAAGTTGTAATATTACATCTTTTTCTAGGAAAACATCCCTAAAAAAAGGATATACTGTAGAAACGTCTCCACATATAATTTGTATCTGGAACGTAACTTTTTGTAACATAAATTTTCTTGATTTCAGATCGTGTAGAACAATTATCGAAATTGAAAGATGAAGTCCAACATTTGAGATTAGAAAACGACAAATTACGCATGAGGAGAGATGAACTGGAGATCCAATTGGAATCCACATCGAGACACGAAAATGCAACACAAAAAAATAAAGTCATCCATCAAGTCAACAACCCTCTCGCCGAATCCCTTTCTCAGAGAGAAAAGTACATTGAAAAATTACAAAGTGAAATAGAAAAACTGAAAAGGAAAATTAAAAATATGGAGGCAGGAATTGAACAGAGTAAACTCGGAGATATAACTCTAAGTGGAAAAGAAATAACCGAATTAAAAGAACAGGTGAAATCTCTGGAGAATAAGAGTCAGCTATTGAAGGATTATTTCAAGTCTCAGATGCAAGAGTTCAGAAATGTTATTTATATGCTTCTCGGTTACAAAATCGACAGGACTCAAAATTCCTTGTACAAATTGAGGAGCATGTATGCAGAACGTCCAGACGATTTATTGTGCTTCCAAGTAGATAAAAATGGTGATTTGAATCTGCTTGAAAACGAGTTCAGTGCAAATTTAGAGAGTATGATCAATCTCCATTTGCGCCATCAGAAATCCATTCCAGTATTTCTTAGTGCAATCACTATGGATCTATTCAATAACAAAACTATGACTACCAAAACTATAGAGCAAGACGACTAAATTTATAAGTATCGTTAAATGTTTATACTAGAAGGTTCCCCTTTATTTCATAAATGTATCTGAATTTTGAGTTTTTTATAAAATTTTTTGTTCTATATCATTTTAAGGTTTATTTCCAAACATAATTAATTGGATTTCCAAGGAGAAGCCTACACTCTTTATTGTAAATATTTTCTATGGCTTTGTCCTTAGGAATTATGTATTTCCGTGGTTTTTGGCTGCCAAAACGAGCACGCATTCTCTAATGGTACACTAGATGGGAAAAAATCAAACTTTGTGTTTTAGACACGGTTGTGATCCTCCAAATAAATTTTATTTACCGGTTTTATGGTGAATAAATGAAAGAAGTACACTTCTAGCAAAAGACTAAACGAATCTTACAAAAAGGAAAAAATATAAAAAGAAATGTTTTAGAAGAAATTGGGAAATGCTCTTTGGAAGATTTAATCCTAATAATGGACATCGAATCAATAGCCTTACAGCTAGATATAAGCGAGTATGCTCCTAAAATAGAAAAAATGGAATGTAACGAAGGGACTCAACTGAATTTGTTGTAAACGTCCTGGTTAAAAAAATATCAAAGGCACCGAAGTTTATTTTTTGTCATCATAGCTAGGAGGGGAAGCGTTGGTGATATTCATACTGAACACACTGTTTATAACCATGAAACCAACACTCACAATTAAACTATGTGGTATTTCGAGTCGTATATGAATATGTTGAAGTTTTAAAAGTGTAATTGTTAGTGTTGGTGTGGTGGCAGTAAAAGTCTTCAGTTTTTCACTTTTTAGTTTGTAATTTTTTTCAAATATTGAGATTTCTCCTATATTCATGTATCTAAATTTATTTATATCAAATATAAATGCATTTGTAGTTAAAAAAATGATTTTATTTACAAATTTATTCAAATATTTAAATCGAATACCAACCGACTCGAAAGTAGCAGAGAGTGTAATTGTGAGTATAACCTCACTTCCCCAGCTGATGATTCTCCCTCAGGAAGTGGTAAATTAATAAAAACTAAACAAACTATTCCCGATTAAGATTCTCCAAAATAATATTTAATGCTGTGAAAAATAAAAAAAGTTTCAGCAATAAATAAATTTATAAAAAAAATCGACTGCGTATCCAAAAGAGCACAATGAGTAAAAAGTAATAAATTAGAAACAACTCAAATTTCTTTATATTAAATATCAGACTGGGACTCATCTATAGTTACAGTCCTCAAACGAATTCCTAGTTGTTTTCATATTGGTGCACAAGTTGAGTCATTTTGGGGTGGTTATACTCCAACTTGACAGCTGTATAAAAGCGAATATGAAGGATAATATCACCACCAATTTCACTAAATTTACTCATGTAGAAAGTAGTTAGATAGAGGACGTTTAAGCAACGAAACTGGAGTTTTAATGAATTCATAAGATGAAGTGGCAGGTCGATAACGAAAACTCTAGATCGAGTAACACTGTCTACGTTTTCGACAGTTCTAGAAGACTAGATTTTGGTTTATTCAGTGTTGATGTTCAAACTTTTCGGCCCATTTTCCAATCAGTCGAACATCTGGCGCATCCTTTAAGTGACCAACATTGCGAGTACGCGTTACATTCACCGAATTACCGTTTATGTAAAACTTACGCACGCACAACGCACGGTCCACTCCATAGTCACTAAATTTCTTAGAGCCAGGCTACCGATTGACATACCTACCCCCGCGCTCCTCCGAAAAACTGCGTTCATTCAATAAGCAATACAAAGGTGGACGTTCTGTCGAGGTACCTTGTATTTTAAACTTTCTTGAGCATATTGCCGTACCATGTTTAATAAATAGTTTTTTACAAGTTGAGAATTGAGTTTAACTGGCACAGTCAGATTGCGGCCTTGCAAAAATCTGGACCTCAGGTGGGCAGCAACCAAAGGATACGGAGGCAGACATCCCTGAGCGGGAGCAGTAGAATGGAGACTCCAAGCCCGCTATACTATATAATAGAGTCATCTGATATACATGTGGCTCCAAGATGAATGGTTTGCCCAAAGGCTTCTGCGATTTTTTTTACCTATCTTGCAAGTCGAGGTATTCGCTGTTGTGGAATGTAGACGGGTGATGCTCAATCTGCTCAGATAGCAAAGCTGCCATACAAACCATAACGGCCGAAAAGGGGCTAGCACTGAAGTGCGAGAAAGTCCTACAAGATTTGGTGAGTGATGGTTTCAAGATCCAGTAGCTTGGTCGAATCAGTTTTACTGATTTTCACCCTTTATTAACTGAATTAGTTCCATAATATCAAAACAAGACACGAACTATCGCAACTATCCCTGCATCAGTGAGATTAATGATAACTGGTTTTTGGGTAGTGACGATTCATATAGTTCATTAATGTACCTGTTCAAGGTATCTGATTCTACTATATCTATAATTATATCAAAACTTTGTGCAACTTTAGTGCCAGAATTAAACAATGTAATAGAGGTAAGTCTCGTTATAAAGAAGTAGCTACAGAAGGAACATGAGTTTCCGTTGATAGTTTTTATCCTGGTGATGGGGTATTACTCTTAGTCACTTTTTCGTTTGGGAATCACGATACCCCCTTTCAAGCCGAGGTATGCGTTGTTGGTGAGTGATGGTTGCAAGATCCAGCTCGTTTGAGCGCCCGGTCACTCCGGCAACAAAGAGGCGGACTCACTCGCCAAACTGTGATCGGTGAACTCATCGATGGACCCAGAACTCATCCTTAGTGTAGCTATCATGTCTCAACGATCTACTCGCAAGGCGGGCTCGGCAGAGATGGATAGAGACACCTGCAAAGGCAAACATAGATGGACCTTGAGGGTCTCATACCAAATTTTTTCAAATATTGAAATTCTCCGATATTCATGTATCCCAATTTATATGAATTGAAAATAAATGTATTTTTAGTTAAAAAAATTCCAAAATTCGATAAAATATTTGAAAATAGTTTCAAATCATAGACCTAATGAGGCTTGTATGACCAGACAGTGTAATTGTGAGCGTTGATGTAGTGCATCGATTACCATAAGCGGTACAGGCGAATTCCCAGAAGTCTAAACAAATCTGATCACATTTTTTGACAAATTTTGGGGTTCCACTCTATGAGGAAAAAATTTAGGAACAACTGGCTTTGTGATATCAAACAATTTATCAGATTTCCTTTTTTTCCATCATAGCAAAAATTGTGATGAAGTGAATAATGCGCGGAGGGGCATTATTCAGTTTTAAGGTTTTGACTATTGAAATTGAAACTCCAATTTTATTTCATTATAGTTTATAAACGATTTAGGATGAAAAGTTTTTGGAAAAAAAAACCATGTCAAAATGAAAAAAAAATCTAAGTAGTATTTCATTTTAGCTTTCGAACTTTGGTTTTTTTTGATTTCCTGCAGATATCTTGGGTATCCTGTCAATCCCTCATGAGATTCCAGTAGTAGTCAAACATCATATTTTTATTCCACCTACCTTGGTACCGCTTTTCCATTTCTTTTGTCTTGGTGGAACCCTTCACCTTGCTCTTGACTGTAATCGCCTAGGTTATCAGGGAAATAGTCAAAATAGGAATGTAGCAAGTGTACCTACAGGCTGCATCCAAGATTTTTATAATGGCGTAACATTGTATTCTGGATCTTTATTGTTGCCCCGAATAACTTCTTTAAAGCTCATACAAGCTAGTTTCATACTTTGTCTTTAAAATTTTTCTGAAAGATACTTGAAGCAGGCACCTTGTTTTGATAAAGGGGTCACAAATTGCTCTATGTCCAGCAGTGGTAGCAAAATCTTTTCAGGGTCAATCAACAGTTCATGTAGGATGTTTTTCGTACCAAGTACAAAATTTTGACGTTTAGGCCACAATTTGTGTGTGTGTCTGATTATTAAGTGGCCAGGAATCAATCCTCACATTAGAAATGATCGATTTATGAGTTAACCAAAAAAAAAAAAACAAAATGCATTTTTGAAATCAATGTGAAAAATTGTTTAAAGAAAAACTATTTTCATTTCTGCATAGATTTTAATTATAATCACAAATAAAATAGTGAAAATTTCTTTGGTATTCAAATTTATTTATATTGATGTAGTTTAAATTCAAAACAAATAATTTAATATACAAATCTAATCAAAAATATGGAAACAAATTAACAAACACTAATTCTTTGATAATTTAACAGCATTTAGGGCAAATAAAAATGTCGTATCTGAACACCAGTGCCAACAGTTTCCCACAGGATTGTACAATAAACCATGAATCATTTCAGTTCTACAATTATCTGAAACAAATATATTTAGTTGTCACTAGAAGTATCTGAAATTAAACTTTAGAATACTCACTATCTTCCAATAATCTCTGCAAGGCGGTAGGAGATATAAATTTTTCATACTGATGGGTGCCTTGTGGCATTACTCCTAAAATGTCTTCAGCTACAATGATCCCAAATACATTCGATTGCCATGTTTTACTAGGGGTTGTTATGAAAATTTTTCCATTTGGTTTTAAACATTTCAAACATGCTTCAATAAATGAAGATTTATTTGTAATGTGTTCAATAACTTCTGAAGTCACGACTGCGTCATATTTTTCGCAAGCTTCTTCAGCATGTTGCTCAATAGTTGATACAATGTAATTTACTTTTGTATTGAAGAGCTGAGCGTGAGATTTGGCGGAATTGATGAGGTCTACATTGGCGTCTAATCCTGTTACCTCTGCACCGATTTTCGCTAATGGTTCAGATAAAATTCCACCTGAAATTTTCAGAGTTTTCAATATGTTTAATAAAGCAATTTCTATTCCCATACCTCCACAACCAACATCCAAAATAGTGCATCCTGCTAGAGGTAATGCAGGATTCTTAATTTCCTTGCTAATCACGAGAGATTCTCTGATCCATGGTACTCTGATTTTGTTCATAGCATGCAGAGGTTTCATAGCACCGAATTCATCCCACCACATGTTAACGTATTTTTTGAAATGCTGCATTTCTTGTTTATCAACTGTTGTGGAATATAAGCTACGAAAAAAATTTATAATATGTGGATAATACTATAAATGTTACTTACCGTGGAGGAATAGCATATTTCATAATATGTTTCAGCATGCTCTATCTACACTGTAAAGCTAAAAGCATACTAATGTTAATAGATGAAATAGTATTTCCATTTATTTAACAATAAATACAAAGAAGTAACAACAAATTGAACAAAAATCAATTATTTAGGTAATCTTGAATTTAACTTTGTACAAAAACGTATTTGAGAGCTCAAATGGATGAGAAATTTGAAGCTTATAGAAATTTTTGTTTTAATTACCAATCCATGAAACTTAATAACTTAAAATTAATACCAATTAATATTATTAATTATCAAAATTAAATACGAATATATACTTATTTTTCTAACAGCTTCTTCTAAACAGTTAAAAATAGAAAAACAATCAACATATACATAACCTCGTTAACCTTCATAATGTCAAAGTCATTTGTTAGCAATTATTTATAGGCATTTTTTGGCAATATATTTATTTTCTAAAAGTATATTATACATTATGATTATAAACTATTGATATTTTAACATTTTAATAAAGTGATCCTTTATCTTCAGCGTATAGGAAATAAATTTCTACGTCTCCTCTACTGGTTTTAACGATTTCTGAATGTTTTATTAGTATAGTTGCTGCAACTCCATATGCAAGACAAGGCAGTCCTATAACGAATGATTATTAAATATAAAACTACTGTATTGAATTGTTATTACCCAAATTAATGACTTTTATTACTCTGAAAAATATATCTTCTACATTCAAATTCTGATAAGCTCTTTTTGTACAATGATATTTTATGTATGGGAAACATCCAGTTCGTAATATGTGGTAATTCGATTTTCCCACTCTCCAATTAAAGTGTGATTTTCCCCACTGATCATCAATTACACTCGAATACTAGAAATTTCATAAGTAATTTCCATTTTCTTTTTATAATAAACTTACTTTTATAAAATACGAAGTCCAAGGTGGTTCATCAGATTGTTTAATGTACTTAGTAAGTACCTCGGAAGACGTAGGCTTGAGTCCACTTTGAAAATTGTAAAAAATATTTCTAGTGGGAATTTTTATCATCATAATTCTAAAATAAAATTTGTATGACGTCATGGTACTACTATGATTTTAGAAAAAGAAAATTAAATTGGCAACGCTGCAGTACTAAAAAATGGAGCTCATCAAGAAATAGCTTTTTAATTTATAAATAAAAGTAACAAGTGTCAAAACACGGGCGCTCCCAAAAGACCCAATATCCAAAAGAAGTAGAATAATTAATTTTAATTACTAACAAGTATAATATTCTGTGATAAATAATTTGGATTATGATCTAATTAAATTTGTTAAAAGTAGCAAGTGAAAGGTGATAGAAGTTTTTGACAGTGTATTGTATTGTAAACTCAGTTATTGTACACAATATTATATTGAGTGTAAATATGTACTTATTATAAACTTATTTAAAACATACGGTTTGTCAAATTTAAATTAAGTGGGATGAAATGGAATATTGCTGCTAGAACATGGAAAAACATTTAGAACAAGATCCGTTAATTCCAGTGTCTTCAGGTAAATCAAACATTTTCATAGTACTTTTACGTGTAAGTTATATCTTATGCTTAATATAAATTTTCTCTTAATCTTACCTTGATCTATAAATCACTTAAACATTACACTCTACGCTACCTATATGCCAACTATAGAGTGTTGAGGTTAGAATCTTGTCAAGAACCTTCAAATTTAAACAAATAGAACATTGTTTATTTTTATTGTGATGTACTTAAAATTGCTATAAAATATTAAATTTGTTAATTAAACTAGTAGGAATGTTAATATAATTAATACTGATGATTTTTTATATTATTGTATAAGCCTATTTTCAATTTCATAGACAATTTGTTAGACATATATTCATAAAAAATTTTTACGATAATTTCAGAGTTTTAACAAATAGTATCTTCTTGATTTATGATTTTATTTAACAGATTTGAATAAAAATATATAATAACTATCATAATATTGCAATTGTAAATGTGAAATTTGTAAGGAAATTTGAAAATATAATTTTTATTTTTGGTTAGAACTTCATGACCCTGACCTGTCTTGTGAGCAAGTTATTGCTAATACAAGTATGCGTAAAGCTTGGTTTATGCAGCCAAAATTAAAACTAAATTAAAATTAACATTAAACTAAACATTCTTGATAGTAGTTTATTGGTTTATGTAGTAAATTAATGATGATTAAAATTACTAGTAAACCAATGGAAATTGCCTTATGGGTCCTTTTTGTTATAAAAATGTGGAAAGCTCCTGACATTGTATACCAGTGTTCCATTGTCTAAAGGACATTGCTGACTTTCAGACTTTGATTTTTCCTATTTTTTTAAATAAAACACCATGGGGGAAATCGGCACAATATCGCGGATAATATTTCCAAAACAAGTACAAGGATGTTGTAAACAAAACAATACAACCAATACAGACTGACCTAACATATTCTGTCTTCATAACCTCACAAAATTGAGGAATTAAACTAATTAGTTGAAAGTTTGCGAATTCTTAGTTTAATTTTAATCTAAATTTACTGCATGAACTAAAAGTATCATTTCAGTGTCTTTCAACTAGATTAATTTTTATTTGTTAGTTTAATGTTTAATTTTCAATTTTGGCTGTATAAACCAAAAACATAAGATAAGTAAATTAAATTTCTTCCAAATATAACATAACAATAAAAGTTTTCACTTCAAATGTTGGTTTTTCATAAAAAACGCTGTTGTACTATTTGAAACTTTTGAATTGAAAATTACCAATAATTTATCGATATTTTCAAAACTTTTTAAATAATTATCACTACAAGAACTTCATTATTTCAAGTTTTATTTTTATATCAGATAAATAAATATTATTTTACTACGATTCTGTATATGGTGCTAACAAAACAGTTCTACATGTCACAAAAGAGGTCTATTTGAACCCTCATGTGACAAGACAATATGGTTCTTGAACTATGCAGAAGTTTTGTTTCAAGTTAACAAAAGTGCTAAAGAATCTAACAAAACAGAAAAATCTATCTATAGTAATAGTGTAGTAACTTTGAAGACTGTTTGCTTTCGATTTACAAATTTTGTGGTGACTAAAAATCTTCTTCTCCGTCGTACTCACCAGATTTAGTACCAGGCGATTTCCGAATAAAAAATGTGTTAAATGAGAAGAGTTTTGACACTGAGAAAGTCACGTTTTTCTGAAATTCCTCTAGAATAAGTACATTTTGAGCCAAGGAGATTAATTCAGATTTTTTGTTACTTTTCTATTGTATTTTTTGTCACATCTCGTATATGCACACTAGTTTCATTAATTTTAAGCAAATCACTTAAATATTTTAACAATTAAGTTAACTCACAAAAATAATTTGAACTAATAATTATTTATGAAGTAGGATAAAATTAGTAGACAAGGTTTTTATGTCTCAAATGTGGACGTAATTTTTTATCTCTGAATATTGGACTACTAATTTAGGTCTAATTCCTTTCAACATACTGTATTACATATATAATTTAAGAGATAGATAAAAACAGTCAAACTTACAAATAAAAAAAAGGAAATTTCTCTAGAACCGGAGTGGTATTCGCTCTTCTATCTCCCGGAATCGACGGAAGCCGACATCCCTCTGGAGCAAAATATTTTTGCGCAAGCGCCGACAATCGATTTGGCGTCGCGACGTCCTTCCCGGCCGGGTATCTTCAGTTGTTCTGGAGTGTCCGAAATGCGCTCTACGTCGATGTCTCTCTGCTAGTAATATAGTACAACAGGTATTTTGTGTTTCTTGCTTAAGCACTTTCGTAGTTCTCAAGATTTCCATCGTTTTATCGCTTTTTTTTTGTAAGTTTCCTTTCTTTTTTAGTTGTTGTGAAATTGTTTTTAATCTGTTGTTTATTCTATTTCCTAGTTGTTGTTTTTCTTTGGGAAATCAATACAGGTAGCTGTTGAATGTATTCTATTTCAATTTTTAATTTAATTTTTGCCACTGTTTAATATACAACGCAAAGCGAATTTTTTTGTGTATGAAAAATTGTAAAAGTACCTCGCTAAAATCAAAAATATCATATTTAATCAATTGAAAAATGAAGAAAAATCGTAAGAATTCATTATTATAAACAATTATTATATATACAGCGTGTTTAATTGATAAAATTTTAGAAATTGGGGTATTGTTGTAGTTTAAAGTTGGCAAAATGAAATTTAAATTTCCAAAATGGTGGATTAAAAATCAAATTTTTTGAAACTCCCATTCAATTTTGAGAGATAATAAAGTTTTTCTTTATACTTTTGAGGTTATTCTGAATAATATAAAAGTTGTTATAGTTTAATTACTTTTTCGATAGAAAGTCGTAAAAAACTTATAATATTTTTTCAAATAATGCTGATTTAATTGTTCCTGTACATATTTCGAATCAAATTATTTCTCCCTTAATAAACTTCACTGTCGATTAAATCTGTACCGTTCAGACAAAAATTTGCCTGAATTATAGACCAATTTTGGCGTTTTCAAACTCCGTCAGTATGACGTATATTTTCAGAAACTGAATTGAATATATACTCGCGAGCAACTTTATAATGAAACAAAAAGGAATCTCAAATTCGTCTAAATAATGATTTTCTTCAGTGAGCGCCGTTTTAATTCGATAGGATTCAAGTCTTGATTAGACGGGCATGTCGCCGATGATAGTGGGGAACGACGTGGTACCCTAAAATTTCGTCTTTGTATCTTTTCGCCTTTCAACCGCCAGTTTCAATAAAAATCTCGTCCTCTTCTATCGTTACCATGCAGACACACGGAGCCCTATTGTTCATTAATGCAATTAACGTATTCCCAGGCAAATCGGTGAGCTGGAGTTAATTTGGGGTCTCTAGCTGGCGTTTTTGGCTCAAGATTAGCTGACTGAAATCTTCTTCTGGTTGTCCAGCCATTCATAGCTACTCCCCGCGTTTCTCTGAGCTCTTATTGGACTTAAACACCAGTGAGGGCACCATGTGCTGACAATTAATCGGTCATGTCTCTCGGATGGGCATCTTTTTCATCCGGAATCGTGTCTTCGATGAAAGTTACCATCTTCTTGGTTTGTAACGACTGTTAACTCTAGATACAGCAGACTGACTTTGGCCTTGTCGCTAAAGTGAGTTGTTCCTTTGAAGGGCTGGAGTGATTGGTCTGTAATTGCATTGCTTTAGGTTGAAAACATGAAAAAAATAACGACCAAATGGGAATTTGAAAAAAGAAGAAAGCACCAGTCTGAAAAAAAAAACAGTTTTTTCCTGGTTTGGTGATATATTTGAGTTATTCTTTTGTTTTTTATAATTTTTTTTAATAGGTTGGTGGGTTGATAGGGGGTGGGCGGTCGCAGCTGCAGATGCATTATCCCTTATCGTCGGTCATTTGGCTGGTGAATCGGTCCACCAGGTTACAGAAAAACCTCAGAAAACGTGCAACACCGACGACTAGTGCCGGGGGTCAGATGATAACCTTGTATAAGAGTCACTTACCCTTAATTAGTACAAGCTTAAAAAGGGTGGTAACCAATCAAAACATATTGTTGGACTGTGATAGCAAGATATATATATATATATATATATATATATATATATATATATATATATATATATATATATATATTAGCCTATATAAAGCTAGGTTTTTCTGGGGAAATGTTTTATAGTTATTTATTTTCGAAACTCGTGGAAGGTGAGGTGAAAATCCCACCTCGATACACATTGTTATCTAAATTTCCCGTTTCAAGGTGAAGCAAGTACCTTTTCGGTTGGGACAATCTATTCAATGTTACGTTTGCATGCGAATAGGTACAATAGCTTCGAATATTATCAGTCGGTTTTTGTTGATAAGTGTGTTTGGAATTTATTTTGTGTCATTCACTCGTTTTTCATTTTCACTTAATAATTTCATTGGACGTTTAATTTCGTGATCGAATTTTCAACGAGGACGATAGTTTTTTGTAAGTATTTGAATCAACTTCATGTTATTTAGATCAGGGCCGTAGACCGAACACCTTATTCAAATAATGGGGTACCTACCAACTTTCCGATTCTCTATTTCTATACACACGAGGCGTGATAAAAAATATGGGGATCGAATTTATATACCAGCAAATATTTATTACGTATTTAAATCAACTAGGTGTTGGAACAAAGAATTAACGAGTGAGTTGTTGTTAGGGATTGAATCAAGAAGAGCTGGACGTCAACTCACGTCCACAGGATCAAATATTTTGCAAAGCATCATAAGCTAATCACAACCTGAATTATCGTCAAATTTTGGGTTTATTTAATACTTCTCACTTCATGGTTTGATGCAAAGACCAGGAGTCTTGAATGGAATATCATCTTTTTTTGTAATGAATCGAAATTATTTTTGTGGATAAATGATAGTTGTGAGAGGGTGAGATTCTTTGTACCGCACTATCGAGGCGATTAAAAATGTTTCGATCTGAAAATTCAACGTTAATTATTTTTCCCCGTATTTGTCTCAAGTTTTGATAAAATACTCACCTAACCCTAATACATATATTTTCAAAAAAAGGAAACGTCAATTTTATTTATCTTTCAAAAATTATTTGAAAAAACTAATTTTGAAACAGAAGAGACCTAAAATCAAATGATTTAGAAACGTAAATACTTTTATATTGATAATGTATGAGAATTGTCCAAGAAGTATCTGGTCCAACAAAAAAAAACACAAAAATTTTGGAAAAAATACAGTTTTCCCAGCGATGTTCAATAAGTTCGATAACTTTTTTATAATAAGAATCGTCAAGTTCTTCAAAATAACAATTAACTGTCGATATGACCTTTTCATTGTTGGAAAATCTTTGACCAAGCAGCCAGAAAATAATCCGAGGGGGATAAATCTGGCGAATAGGGTGCATGAGGTAGCAATTCAAAGTTTAATTCATTAAATTTGTCCATTGCAATAACGGATGTTTCAGCTGGTGCATTGTCTTGATGAAACAACACTTCTTAGACAAATGCTTGATCCCTTCGCTTAAAAAACCCTGATGGTTTTACCTTTCCCAAGGTAGTCAATGAAAATTATCGCACGCGCATCACATGCATCGCGTGAGTTATATTCGAAGCTATTTTTTTAGGTATTTGGAACCATTCAGATAGATTTTACAGCCCTCTCCAACCTGATATCTTGCCTTTCACGATAAGCTCTAGCAAACCGTATTTTTCATTCCGAAATATATAGGAAGGACGCTTTTTTTTCTTAATAGTTACAACCAATTCTAGATCTTCTCAGATTCTTCTCTGCACCTCCTTATTGGTTACTCTATCAATCCAAGGAATTATTAAAATGCGTCATTACAGCCACATTCCAAAAGCTTCTAATTTTTGTATTGTTGCTATTTTTAGTGTCCACTCTTCCACACCGCCATCGGGTATCAATGCTCAGTGTTATTTTCAGTGGGCTTGGGTTCTTTGTTGAGAAAGGATGAGGTCCAAAGTTGACAAATTTTAAGTTTATTGAACAGAGTTTTCAAAAGGTACCTTTTGAATCGTTTGACAATACTTGTTTTGATTAACAAAACTCTTACTAAACAGTCGTCGGATTGTTGCTCAATACTCAAACAATTTTTGAGATTACTAATTTGAGCACGTTTTCCTGTCACCATTTCATTTCACTTTTTCACTGTCACTTGAACATATCAAAAAGTGCTAATCGCCTGCCAACTTAACTAAATTAATATTAACATGAAAATGGTTACCAACTTTGACTCTATATAAAACAAAATAGTGTGAGGTAAGGATAGGGTCAAGGCTGGGATAGGTCGGTTCAATTCTCAACATTGCGGTTGCTCAAGAGCTCTCTCATCTCCAAATTGTATATTGTATTTGAAGAGGTGTACTCTCTCAATGGGATCAGTTTCTATATGCAGATCTACATTTTGTATTTTTCTCTTACTAATCACCATAAATTTGGTTTTCTTTCTGTTGATCTTAAGACCAACTTCGACGTTATCTGCCAATAAGACAAAGCGGAGATTGTTGATTGGTACGCCGTTAATTTTGATGCCCTTCCAGTGCCTCTACAGATATTTGCTTTGAGTATAAGTTGAACAGCAACGGCAATAGAATGCAACCCTGCCTAACTCCCCTAGAAATGTCTATGTCTTGACTTTTCATGTCTCCATACTGGATATTTGCTTTTTGATTCCAATACAGATTTTTTATAATCTGAATAACCTTGGTTTTTTGGGATTGCCATGGAGTAATCACGATTGATTTTTTAGATAAGGGTAGAACAATAACTGGAGACTACTATTCGACATTACTGACCACTCTACGGGAAAAAATTTCAAAGGTGTTTTGTTTTTGCAGGACAACGCCCCTGCACACAAATCTCATGTTGCCAATCAAAAAATTTGTGATTTAGGTTTTGAATTACTAGAACACCCCCCTTATTCACCAGATTTGGCTACGTTCGACTATCATATCTTTCCTAAACTGAAAAAAAGTTCAAAAGGTCGTAAATTTTCCTCCTCCAACGAGGAGGTAATAAAAGCTGTGTTCGTTCCATCTATCTATCTATCTCTCCATACTTTTTTCCATGTTTACAAATTCACTGAAAACGTTCATGATGGCTGCCAAACGAATATTAAACAAAATGGCGTCATCAATTTAAGTATAGATCGTGTACTTTCTAATTCGGTGTTATTTTTCAAGCAATTACCGCCATCTCTAGATCAGGTCAGGTACTTCTGGAACCATCCTCGTAGTGACCTAATTTTTCATAGATTCTCGTATATTTTTCTTCCAGCAAGCGTTTATATAAAAAAATTGAAACAAAACTGTATTTTAGATATGCTTTGAAATTAAATGTCTATCAAAAATATTACAGTCTCAAACTACTTCATCAACAGCCAGATCTAATTCGGTGCGTTTGGAAATTTTCCATAGATTTAGTAATTTGTTCAAAAACTAAAAACCTTACATTATTCAACATCTTTATCTAAAATAAATGCAAGTAATATCAACCTAAACTGTTTATAAAACATAGAAATATATTTAGTTCGGTAATCCACAAAGACAGAAGTTATTATTAGAAAAAAATCCATTGTGAATTAATGACGCAGTGGCGGGCTGCTGTATCATTCAGATGAACTCAAAAACAAATCAAACCTCAAAGAAGAATGAAATTATAGTATTTTTTGCAATATAAGGAAGCGCCTCTACCACCGAAACCCATATAAAATTCGATAAGACCTAAAAGTCGTAAAATTATGGCTATACCTCGACTATTTAAAACTATCTGTATACGGCAAAATACTTATAGTAGAATCATGAAAATTTTTACGTTTGGGTTTTCGGATACGATCTTTTTGATTAAAATATTTTTAAAAATAACCGACTTCCGGTAGAACCGGAAGTCGACGGTAACTTTGTATGTTAATACATTTTTGAAATCTACGTAACATTTTTTTCGAAAAATGCATACTTCAAAATATTTTCAAAGATGGCTTCCGGTTCTACCGGAAATCGACTGTAACTTTGTTATTTTACATAGACCACCCTGTATATTAATACACTTTTGAAATGTATGTAATATTTCAGTATACTCTTGTCTAAACACTTTTTTCGAAAAATGCATAATTTTTGAGTTATTTTTTTTGTAAAAAATTTGACCGTTGCAGACCCTTATAAATTATTTTTTTACGAGGATTCCCTTAAAGATATGCAAACTGTTTCTACCCGGTTGCTTTTAGCAATTAGCAATTTTATACAGGGTGTGTATAAAAAGTGTACAAAGTTTAACTTCATAAATATCAAATTTCTTTATTTTTTTAAAAAGAACCAACCAGATTTTTCTTTTTTAATGCATTCAGGGGTAGAAAATAAGGTAAATTCATGTATACTTTCCTATACCTAGACGTTACCGTTATCCAGATATTAAATGTTTTATGTAAATTTTAGGAGATGCAGGTGTGGTCTAAATTTTATTTTGACGCGTTGATACAAGCACTAAGAAATAAAAAATCATTTTTCCTTGTCTTGTCAAGGTCTGTGAAAAAAATCAAATCAAATTGTATTTACTAATCCTATTCCAACTTTCAGTCGATTCCGAGATATTTGAGGTTTTAAATCTGCATCTCTAAAAATTTACAGAAAACATTTAATACCTGGATAACGGTAACGTCTAGGTATAGGAAAGTATACATGAATTTGCCTTATTTTTTACCCATGAATGCATTAAAATAGAAACAAACCGGGTGGTTCTATTTAAAAAAATAAAGAAATTTGATATTTATGAAGTTAAACTTTGAACGCTTTTTATACACACCCTGTATAAAATAAAAAAATTTTCAACATAGATTCAAATACGTCTGACCTTGCTAAAAGCAACCGAAGAGAAATCATTTTCATATATTTAAAGGTATCCTGGTAAAAAATAATTTATATGGGTCTGCAACGGTCAAATTTTTTACAAAAAATTTAATACCTCAAAAAGCAAGCATTTTTCGAAAAAAGTTTTTAGACAAAAGTATTCTATAATTTCACGTAGATATCAAAAATGTATTAATATACAGGGTGTTCTATTTAAAATAACAAAGTTACAGTCGACTTCCGGTTTTACCGGAAGTCGGTCATATACAGATAGTTTTAACTCGTCGTGGGAGACCCTGTATAGAATGCATATTAGTATTTCATTTATTTGAATAAAAAAGAAGTAGAAAACACCATATTTAAATTATATCACATTTTTGAGGGAAGTTTTGGAAGTTCTGTGAATGAGCACGTGTGTGAAAGTGAATTTTCTCCAAAAATTTATATTAAATTCTGAATTTTCGTATAATTATGTTCTTAGTGGTGCAACTCTAATCTTCTAGAACACGCAGTAAGTTTAAAGCTCAAAGTTCGCTGTTTCGCTTAATTCCTTTATTATTTTCCTTAGTATAACCTAACCTCCTCACCCTAATTTTAAGCACTCATGTCATTGGATTCGGGGGGCCCTGGGCCTCCCCATCCCAAACCACTTAACAATCACATATCACAATCCAACACAACCAAGATCTCAATAAAAAGTTATGAACCATATGATAAAGCCCCTTACATCGTAGTAGTTGAAACTAAAATTAAAAACATGGTAATATACATCCAGTCGCGGTAGGGGAAATGTTAAAACAAGGCAATATTAAAGGTATTAAAAAAATTACTAGGAAAGGAAGAAACAGAATTGGAATTGAATTCATCACCTCACACTATGCCAATACCTTTCTCACTAATAAAATAATATCAGAAAAAGACTGGGATGCATTTATCCCTTCTTCACTAGTTTCAGGAAAAATCATGAAGGAAAGGAAGCAGGAGAGGTTTAAATCCTTTACGGAATCATTAAGCAGAGACTATCCTATTGGATAGGTTTGGAAGGTTGTGAGAACATATACAAAAGAAGGTAAAGAAAGTGGGACCCACTGTACAGAGCCGGAACAATGGTTAGAAACAATGTTGGGCGCGATGACCCCGACGATCATTCAGAGGGACGAAGTTATTATATTTAGAAATTCAGCTCCTTCAGAGGGATACAGGACCAGGAAAAGATAATATAACTTACTCAATGTTGGCGAACTTACCAGAGATCATGATCAAAAATTTGCTCGCAACAAAACATTCCATGGGGGAGCAGGTAAAGGAATCAACGTGAGAGCTCTCACCATAACCTATTGGGGAGCCAAACTTTCAGTTCTCCTCAATATCTACAGGGGAATTGTAAGACCACATCTTGAGTACGGTATGGGAATAATCTGCAAGGCTTCAAAGGAGATATGGAAAAAACTAGATAGGGTACAATATCAGGCGATTAGAACAGCCTTGGGATTTCTGAAATCAACCCCAACCAACGTTTTACTTGCGGAGGGATCAGAAATTAGCCTATTTTTTAGAAGAGTGTGGTCGAATGCGAAATACTGTTTTAAATTATTATCATTGAAAAATGATGAGGTAGGAAGATCACTGATCCCGTTTTATCAATTATATAATGAGGGGCCGACGTTTTGAAGAAAAGGACCTCCATCAAACTTACTGGAGGGTTTAGACTTAGCCTTACAATATATAGATAAACTGGAAATCACAGAGGGATATCCATGCTACAACTACTAATACAGGTCGCAAATACGGAAACTGGAGTGGTTAAATTCCAACATTTTTAAGGGCACAATAGGCTGCAATGAAAAATTTTTTAGAAATACTGAAGGAATACAATGAATATTCTATAATGTTCACGGATGCTTCTCTAGACAAAAGATCGGGAGCATGCGCAATTGGAATCACTCAAAGGGACCAAAAAATGAACATTGCCCGAAGAATCGGAAACCTGATTCCAAATTGTACAGCAGATATGATTGCAATTAAAGAAGCTTTAGAAGAAAGTAGCGAAAAGCAGGATAACATTATAATCGTTTCGGATTCGATGAGTGCCTTACAAACATTTTCTGCTTCTCATTTAATGGCCAAAAAAATAATATCACTCTGTATACCAGATAACTAATCATGTCTACAGGGCCGGATTAAGATTTATAAGGCCCGGGGCTAAAATAATGACGGGGCCCCCTTAAGGAATTCGAAAACCCGGAAAAATTCACAAAATAATATCAATACGTTAGATTTGTGGTATCAACACATCAAAAAATACAGAATGATTTCCAAATGATGGGGCCCTCTTGGACCTGAGACAGTAGGCGCTTATAACCAATTATGTAATGCATGGCTTAGCTTATAATAATTGTAGAATCATAGATATTCCTTTTATCTACATAAGAGCTACTTTCTAGAGTTATTTCTTTATCCTATTCTCCCGGTGCAACCCTCTGTGAAATGTCCTGAATACACCACAGGACGAGAAGAGTCTCTATCTACCACCCTCTGTAATAACCTAATCCTATTTTGAAGGCCATGAAGCAGGTCTTCATACGTGGTATATGTGGTACACTTTTCAAATAAACTGGTAACCAGCAAAACACAGATCCTGGCTGTATGTCGTCAGACAAAAGGCGAATAGAGAGAGAAGAAGAAGAAGAATATCACATTTTTATTTAAACGTTGGTTAACCTGCGAAACTTGGTCCTAGAAGTTTGGAAATATATTTGCGCGTGCGTTGAGAGGTTATTATCAATAATATTTCTGCCATTTTGACACCCTGTATATTGGGAAGGCATTGTGTAGAGCCGCATTATTATATTGTTGCTTCATTAACTATAGAATGAGAATTTTGTTGTGGTGCCCCAGGTATCAGTTTTAGGACCATTTAATTTGCTGTTTATAGCTTCAATATTTCTAATATTGTTTTCAAAACAAAGTAACCGAACGACATTAGTTCAATGTCGGTCCTTTTCCGTGGCGCCGCTGTTCTGTACAATAAATAGGTCAAGACCGTCTCCGGGATGTTTGCAATCCTTGAAATCCAGACCTACTTTAGAAACGATAGAAACGCGACTCTAAGCTAGCCTACAAATGTTTTCAGAAGGGCTCTACCACGAGAAATATTAGAGATTACGGTAGTTGAATCAAATGTATTGAAAAAGAAATATGAAACTAGTTTTGGTGAGATTTTTATACGGTATTTCAGATATTTTTTCCAAATATCAATATAAAATCATTAATTTTAAACTCTATCCATATTAGAATTCAAATCAATCAGTATTAAAATATTCGGTAATTATGCAGTTTCACCCCCTCACCTCCGATCACTTTGAAATTTAAATAAAATAAAGACATTGAGTTACTTTTAAGGTAAATAACCTAACCTAATCTTACCTAACCTAACCTAACCTAACCTAACCTAACTTAACCTCACCTAACCTAACCTTACCTAACCTTACCTTAAAATTAACTCAATGTCTTTATTTTAGTTTCCTATGCAAGAAATGCGGAAAGTCACCTGTTCTTAAAACTATACGAAATTCAAAACTTCCATCAGGTTTATTTCTGAGTATTTGATCTATAATGATCAATTTTTAACCTGGAGCTTTCTTAGCATTGGTACGTCTTGCAGCTTATTGGACTAAGAAATTATTTTTTGTTGGTCAGGAAGTCACCTGTTCTTAAAACTGTACGAAATTCAAAACTTCCATCAGGTTTATTCCTGAGTATTTGATCTATAATGATCAATTTTTATCCTGCAACTTTCTTAGCATTTTTCATACTTGAAACTAAATTTCTAACAAAAACGTAATGTTTATAGTTAGTGAAGGTAAGGTCATGCTCAGATCTTAAAGTTTATAGGGATTGTGGAACTGGAGTAATTGGTCTTTAGCTTTAATAGGGGTATAACCAGAGAGTATGAAATTGTCCCTATTTAATATAATCAGGGTGTTGATATTTACGGATTTTTGTATTCAAAAAAATTAACGTATAAATGGTAACGTAAGTCCCATTTTTGAATTCTGTTCAAGCAGTATTGGCAGACAGTAGTTTTATTAAAGTTTAAGGAAACTTTGCCTATTCCAAGCAGTGTGAAATGCTCAAAAATTCTCGTATCTCCATTGTTTTGAATTCCAGAAATGTTTTATTTTGTTGAAATTTATTAAAACCAGAAAAGAAAACAATCGCGAGTTTATTTATAGTAGGTACTAATACCCAATGTTGTCTGTTTATTGTGTAGTTTTGAATGATTTAGAAAAATATATTTGATGAGTAAAAATTCCAATAAGCGCCCCTACAACGCGTTTTTTTTTCTTATTTAAAATTTTTCTTATATAAAATTGTAGTATTTACTTTTTAGACTAATATCTCAATTAAAGCAATTGTAGATTGACTGCTTTAGAATTTTTGTGTGTTCCAGCTGTGTCATATCAAAGTTACAGTTTTTCATATGAAACACCCTATATTTTATTGCATATTTGGAATCACACAGACTTCTCCGTTACAATAATAAAGGGTTGTGATTTGTTTTACGAGGTATTTAAAAAGTTACAACCAATTTTCCATAAAAATCGTAACAAGTTCCAAATCTTGTACAATGTAGTAAAAAATTCTGAAAAATTATTTATTTTGTTAATATTCGTTGAATTTGATACAGGGTGAATCAAAATACCATTACATTATTTTCTCTGTTTTTTCGAAAAGTACTACCAACATATTGTTTTTGGATTTAGCCGCTTGGAACGTTTTTTGGTATTTTAAAGAATTTGAACTATGGCAACACCTTGTAGATTGTAAATAATTCTAAAATTTGAAAACTAATGATAAATAAAATCCCTTCAATTTTCAAAATTATATCTCAGAGAACGAAATAGGCACTGAACTTTATCTCATTAATCAATCAACCTGTATATTACCCTGCAGCTTCTAATTATCTACAAAACCCTCATTCGTATTTACTCTGTGATAGCAACGACTCAATTGTAGTCACAGCTTACTACTTAAGGATATTCGTATTTAAAAGTGCAATGTTGCCGGTTCTAACTCTTCTAATTTTGTAGCTTTAAGAGTTGACTTTGTATAATCCTGTGAAATTTAAACCGATTTTATTTCTAAATGACCTATTTATCGACAATAAACAAATGTAGGTCGAAGGTCATTACAAAAAGTGATTAATTAGATTTGGTAGAACCTGGCGAGATAAAAGGATAACGAGTTATCTTCGTATTTATTTCGAAAATTTATCGCTTCATTTAATGATAGTACAAAGAAAATTATTTGATCATCTAAAAAAAAAACAGAAACTCGTAATAATCTGATAATATTTTGGAACCTCCATTGTCATTACAGGTTTTTTCTTGTCAATTTATTCTATGGTCAAAGTACAATGTTAAAATATCTATAAAAGTAAATTACGTCGATTAATTAATTGAGAATTCTGCGTACTATTCAAGTTGATGTGAGTTTTTATTTTAATTAATTATTACCTCATTAATAAATAATACCTAATCTAACCTAAACCTGTTTTTTTATTAATATAATGATCATTTTGAGCAACATATTTTCCCTTGTGGTGTCCACTTCAGGATATATTTTGATATTCTGTTGTCTGACATCTTCCTTATCCTGTGTCATCTGGATTTACCTTCCATTCTTCCCCAGAACTCCATTAACCATAATCACTGAAAAATCTAATTTCCATAATATGCGGTTGTTTTCTTTCGATTGTGATTTATAGCTAATGCTAATAGTTAGAGAGTTTCTTCAGTCCAACTCGAGTAGGAGACGAATGACTTTCCCTTTTGGTTCCATTTTTTGACTGCTATCGCTTGGTTAGGTTAGGGGAATCGTCGAACGGTTCTGGTTCAATGAATGGAGTTACCTGTTACCCCTTCCTCTTTTGCCTACTGCTATGCAGGAAATGTATCTATGGCCACAAAGACAAATAAATAGAGAACGATAAAACATAATTTCTAAACGACAGTGCTTGTGTTTGTTTTTCGAATTATTATTATATATCTGACTAATTTCATATTTTTGTTGTTATACCTTAGTTTATTTGGGTTAAATAGATGACGACATCGAAGGTATTCAATTGCTATAAGTTTATGTGAGTATATTGTAATCAAATTAGTGATATATAGGTACACAGGATGTTTATGTTATTAATGTTAGATATGCGAAATTACGTAACTATCAGTCGAGAGCTAAATATCTACCACTGAATATTTTCGCATTGAATCACTGATAACACATTTCCTTCTTATTACAAAATGAATATTTCTAATATTTATCAACGCATTATCATCCCATAAAATGTTAATTAACATTATACAGTAGGATATAGAAACGATTACGAATTGCATATTTCTAATTATTTTATAATTACATAATTAGGAATTCATTAATTACAAATGTAAACATAACAAACATTCTCTAGGAGTTTTTAGATTAATTTTTATGCGGTGAATATCTACGAGGATGGTCCCGGAAGTACCTGAAGGTGGTTGTTTGAAAAATACCACTGTATAAGAAAGTAGACAATCAATATGTTTCAAGTTTGAAGACGCTACGTCGTTTGATAGGAGACTGCTCCTTGGGTAGCAAAGTTTAGACGAGACCGTACGAAATAGGAAGATCAGCAATGCAGATATGTTGAAGAAAATCCACTGGATGATCGTCTATTGAGAATGTCAAGCTAGAAGACACAATAGGTCTTTCAAAAAGTTCAGTACATCGATATAAACTGGAAATTTTGACATGAGAAAACTGTTTGCAAGATGGGTGCCGCGTTTGTTCACAATGGAAAAAAACATCGTCGTGAAGATGTTTTCATTGAGTGTTTGACAATGTTTTACAGACATAACCGTGTATGAAACGTGGATCCATCATTTCACATCCAAAGCAAAAGAACAATTAAAAACAATGGACTGAAAAAGGAAAATTGGATTCAAAGATAGTTCTATCTACAGGCAAGGTAATGGCGTCGGTTTTTTTGGATGCGCGTGGAATAATTTCCGTTGACTATTTTGAAAAAGGAAAAACTGTAGTATTATGCGAACTTATTGCAACGCAATCAAGTAAAAACTGGCGCATTTGGCTAAGTAGAAAGTGTTGTTTAATCAATACATTGCACCAGCTCACACATATGTTAAGGAAATAACCAAAATTAATTAATTGAAGTTTGAATTGCTACCTCATGCCCCCTTATCGCCAAATTTAGCCCTCTCGGATTATTTTCTGTTCCGAAACTTGTAAAAATGTTTCGGTGGTCAAAGATCTTCCAAAAATGAAGAGGAGTTTCCCAGTAGTTAATGGTCATTTGAGGAGGTTGTCGTCTTCTTCTAATCATTCGTCGCGTTTCTCTGAGGTCTTGTTTGACTTGAACACCAGTGAGGACCCGATTTCTCAGAGATGTGCTGACAATGAATCGATCATCTCTCTCGGATTTGCACTTTTTTCTTTCGGAACCGCGTCTTCACTGAAAGTTACCAGTCTCTTGGAAACAGTTAACTAATCCATGTTCAGCGCACTGGCTACTTCTCACTAACTCTAGCCTTGTTGCATAAGGGTGATCGCTTAAGTGACTTTATCACTTGTTGTGTCCATTTTCAGGTAGAATTCTTGTTTTTTGTTAAAGAACTTGTGTATCGGTTAACGTTCAATGACTAACTTATAATGGTGGGTCAGGTAGAAAACCTTTTCGTGAGAGGAACTAATTAGTACCATTGCAAAAAAAACATGAAAAGGGTAGTTACCGATCATAACGTGAGACTATGAGATCAAGCTAATTCCATTGACTAGATTTTACTGTAATTATTTAGTTTATGTTGCATACGCCCGATTTATTTGAAATTTTTTAGTATGTTGTGGAGAAAATTATGCTGAAAAAGAGTATATATATATATATATATATATATATATATATATATATATATATATATGTTGGGCGCGAAAAACATTCCTTCACATAGTTTTTAAGGATTGAACATTGGAAAATCTTGAATAGTTGATATTTTGCAAATATTCGATGTTGGTGAGGATTAGGGGCAGGAGGGGGTAAGTCATGTTAAAAATTGAGACACAAATCAATTTCTAACAATAATCATTTATTTACACGTACAAATATTCATCAATTTCTATTGGATACATTCGTGACATTTCTTCAATAAATGTTTCAATTCTATTTGAATATGAATATCTTTAAAATAGAAATTTCCCAAAATATTGACGATAATGAGATCTAGCTCTTCAATAACGAGGTATGTTATCACGAATATCTCGCCAAAGTCGCTCAATATTTTGAGTATGAGCCTAATCTAATTTTATCTAACCTAACCTAACCTATCTAAATTTCCCAACCTCGAAAAAGTATGTGAAGGAATAATTTCAGCTCCCTGTATATATATTAAATTAATCAGTATAATTTTCTCCACAACATACTAAAATTTCAAGGAAATTGGGCGTATGCAACCTAAACTAAATAATTACCGATTTTACTAAGAAAAATGCAATTTCGTGTTCAGTTTTTTTGCCAGTGACTTGCAATTGCCGAGTCTATTTTTATGCTAACAGGTGTACTATAAAAAAATCATAAAAATCGCCGAGACAACGCTGTTTCAACCCTTTTTTTCGTTTCAATTAATAGAAGTGGAGCTTACAACATAATAGCTGTAAGACAAGACATCCCGAAAAGACACAAATGTCAAAAGTCCCATCGATCAAGCTCGTATAATTTTTTTTATCGAAGTTAATTCCCTACAAAAAAAAGGTATCAATACTTTTTGACTAGGAAGCAGCATTCTCGAGTTAGAGCGTTTTGAAACAACCAAAAGTTTTTATCGAATATATTTTTTTCTCCGGATCGCACTGCCGTAAACTAACAATAAATTCAAAAACGTCATTGTTTGATTGTAGTTTTATATTTAAATATCTGAATAACTTAAGTTATTTCTGTGCATTTGTTTATAGACCAGGAGCTTTATATTATTGAGGACGTGTGTATACATTGCGTTAGTCATCATTATTTAATTGAAAATAATCAACGGATTTAGGCTGAATAATCATGATAGATGAGGATTGTTAAAAATTTGGAATTTTGTGAGTGAAACTCAATAGAATTCTCAGTAGGCTCCGTCATTTTGCGACGCTGTTGCAGCTTGATATATGATAATTATGGTGTACTCCAAGGTAACCTATCCTAACATAGGTAAGTACCTAGTAAACTACGTTAGGTTAAGGTAGGTTCCTTGGAGCACACCATGATTATCATATATCAAGCTGCAACAGCGTCGCAAAATGATCTAATGATCGTATTGTATTGCAAAATGATTGCAATCAAAATTTTTGAAATCTGTCTGGTCGTGGTCTAACGTAAAGGAGTGAAGGAGATGTGCTGATCATAAAATAAACTACCTCCATGCTCTAGAATAATGAACTGAATACCTAACTGAACATATAACCATTAAACTATTAATTAATTGGTAATTTAATGAATAGCATCACAAACATCTTTATGTAAAAACTGTATAAGGAGCTTTGCGTCAAGATTTTCCTCCAAAAATAGTCAACTAATAACTGAAATTGATAATTTTGCGATGATACGATGTATTTGTGAGGAATGTGCTTAGTAGCAATAATCTGAATGTTTTGAATGATCGCATTCTTACAATAATCACTCCAGCACAACTGGTGGTCCTGTACGGAGAAAGCAAAAACAAGCCTCGCGTTTCTCAGTATCACAGGGTCCAAGCGTACCACCTCTTGAAGTCCTACTGGGTCTTCCATCCTTGGATCTAGCGATACAATTTGAAGTCATGAAGACATCATAGAAGCTGAACATTCACAAAATACTGCAGGCAAAAATCTGGACGCAAACGGCGGGTGAATGTCCGATCATTTTGATGGGCGCCTGCGGAGGTTAATAGTAGGACTCCAAGCCTGTTATACTAAATAATGGAGCTAAGAATCTTACTATTGCGTCTAATTGCAAGGCGGGCTCGACAGATTTAGATAGAGACACCGGGCATGAAACAAGCGAAGTCTCACATATATGGACTTTCTGCCTCTCCAGTATGGGAATCACGTACGATCCGGGGTGCCGCTGGGGCATGGTGGAGGGTGAAACTGCAGATCACGTTATCTGTGAGTGCCGAGCATTCACACAAGCGTGATTCAAACACTTGGGCAAATCGCCTGATCGGCTCAAAGGCTATGCGTAATGTCAAGTAAAGCACGACGGGCCTATCAGAAGACCTAAGTGCTTATCCGCCCAATACGCTACTGTGAATTATTCGAAAAAAATCAACAGTGAACATGTTGAACGCATTCCCGGAGCTTCCCCAGGCACAATTGAAAAAACAGAAGGGGTGGGTTATTGCAAGGCGAGTATTCGTTGGTCATCTACTCCTGACTACTCATGATCGGTTTCATGCAACCTGGGACGGTAATAAACTGGTATATATCATGAAGCATTGACCAAACTGATTGACAGAGGGGGTAATGCTTCACGACAACGCTCTACAAACATAACAGCTGTTCGAGAAATTTTGGTGGACTGTTATGTCCGGACATCACCTCGTTATTAAGCTAAAGGGAGACTTAAGTGTCTTAAAGGCAACGATGAAGTTCTAGTAGAGGTCACAATCTTCCATAACGGCTTGACGGAAGATTTCTTCGGTTTAGGAATGAATAAGCTGGTGCACCATCTTCAAAGGTGTTTTATTAGCTGATAAACAACTAGAATTTATACCAAAATGAATTTCTCAAATAATTCTAGAAAGTAAAGAAAAAAATAAATAAATATTAAGAAATTGGTTTTAAAAAATAATATATCGCCGCTGCGGTAAAAACCCCATTCGCCAAACTTTAGACTTTTTCCATTATAAACGAACAGGACCAGCTCCACGATCCATGCCGTGGACGGGTTTGTAACACTAGGTTGAGTTGGAATATAGAGTTTATCAACGATGTATAAATCAATAACAATAAATGATAATGTGGGAACTTTACTTTTGGTATAACCCTCGTATTGTTATCACGAATGCACATGTAGCTCGCGCATAAAGTGAAATCGGTCATATTCGCATTGTTAAAATTCTTTTGTATTGTTTCTTTTCGAGAAACTTTTCCAAACAGAGCCATTCTACCGATAAGAAATCTGTTTTTGTTGCGGGAGTAACGGTTTATACCGATCTTTAATCAAACTCCGTGATATACAGGGTTATTCTAAACGATGGACCAATTTATTAAAATTCGTATTTATTTAAATTGAAACGTCCTCTTTTCAATGGCATAAAAATTATTCATGTAGCATTTTGTACTTTAATAAAAACGAATTTTTAAAATAATTTAGAATAACCCTGTATATTCCTCTCGCCACCACGGTCTAGGTCGTGCCTATATCGACCTTCAATTCAGGACGAGAAGTAGCGTGCTTCCGAAGTGGTTCATTCATCTCAATCTTTTTTTTTTTAATGAAATAACGTCACTAAAATATTTCTCCACATTTAATATTCTGTTTTCGGGTACGCAATAAAATATTTTATGTAAAAAAATTGTTGCATTACTAAAAACCAGGTGATCAAACATGTTTACTTTACATATTGCGTAGACTCCGTTCTAGTTTTTTATTTTGTTACGAAGAGAATTTAAAATCTTGACCTTTAACCCCTTGAAGCATGGCGTGGTGGCCTCTCATAATCTCTTAAAATAAGGATTCAAATTCCCGTAAAAAAGCAATTAGGCTTAAGTAAGTAGTAATAAACCAAGTGCACCAAGTTTATTGTGATAAAAATTTTTGTTCATTTTTATAAATGAGAGTAATAAAATTAAAAAGTATTTATGATCCATAGGCCTTCTTTTAGTAGACAGTTGAAATATTTTTTCAAGTCATATCTCGAGTATATTCGTATGAAATAACATTTATAAAAATATTTATAATAATATACTGGATGTACACTTATATCTTTTACCTAATTCATCTGATTTAATTTCAAAATAGTAGAAAAGTGCAATTTTTTCTAAAATGTTTTATTTGTCCACAAGGTATGAAGAAAATTGAATCATATTGGTTATTATTGTTTTTTTGAAACACCCTGTATAATATATAAATAAATCAAGTTAAAAGACTTATTGGTGAACAACAGTGACAGTGAACACGTTTCTGTTTTGATTTAAAATTATTTACAAAAAATGTTAAGTACAACATGTACAGGTACGATAATGACCGTTGTTTGGCGGCAGCTAACAGCACGTGTTTATTTACTTGAGAGTAAAAACTGTCTTTTCAGTTATTGACAAATAATTAATGCACTGGAAATTAAAGATAAATTCACGAAGAAAGTAAAATTAACATGAAAGTTGCACAAAAATTTTTTTTACTGAGCACACCCACAATATTTTTCAGTTTTCTATCTATCCTAGAGACGGGATCACCTTCACTATTAATTATGCGAGAACATGCCACATATACTTGTTCAATAACCACTTTGGAATGAGCTTAATATTCAGAATCATGCTCATATTGGAATAAAACTGATATAAATGCTCGAAGAATTTGCTCTTCAATTATTTGCAAAAAATGTTAAGTACAACATGTACAGGTACGATAATGACCGTTGTTTGGTGGCAGTTAACAACACGATTTTATTTAATTAAGAGTAGAAACTTTTCAGTAATTAATAAATTGTCAATAAATAATTATTGCACTGGAAATTAATGATAAATTCACGATGAAAGTTGCACAGAAATTATCAAAATGACACGTATAACAAACAAAAAAAATATACAGTGAGGAAGACTCATCCCTACTCCGTCATGTTTGCTGGATGAGAGGTGAGGACGGTAGATACCTGGCGGGGATAATTGGTCAATTGATATTTGATCAGTTATCGACCGGTGAGGGTGAAATATCATATCAATAAAAAATATAATTAAAGGAATTTGACATTATAAATTCTGAATAAGCAGTGCTGGAAGTCTTCTTTGGTGAGGGCCTTTAGGAGCTTTGCCGTTTTTTGCTTCACCGCTTCCATCGACTCAAATCGGGTCCCTTTCAAAGTAGATCTTTTTCTAAGCTTTCAAGGAAATCTGAGCAGACCCGTTGATGCAATAGCTTTTGGTTAAGAATCAGATTTTTTCGCACAGACATTTGTTATGTGTAATTCCTCGTGTAAAATTTTTAATCTGCGTTTACAGCCTCGGTAATCATCCGGATGCTCATTCGACGATCTGCACGCACAATGTGGTTGATTTTGGTCATTGTTTCCAGAGTTGAAATAGTCACAAGGCGACCTGGGCGCTGGTCATCTTCAGTGCTCTCACTAAAGTTCTTACACCACTCAAAAACACGCCTACGAGATAGATAGTTGTCCCTATAGGTCTCTTGCAACAATTTATAGCACTCAGTCGGAGTTTTTTTCGATTAACCAGAAATTTGAGATTGATATGTTGCTCCTCGATATATCTAGATACCCAACGCACTATTCGTCTTTTACCTTACCCGCCTAGTGCGCCCTCTAGGCGCGCAGTCTCGTTATTTATTAGCCAGACCTCGTATTCCATTCTCATCTTGCAACCCTATTGCGGACCTGTGGCTAAAATAAAAAATTGCTATGGAAAAAGTTGATCGTAGAAGGGTGAAAAATTCATGACAAAATAAAAATTATACTAAAATTTCTTTTATCATTATTTTAATCTTATTTATTATTTTCAATTTAATGTGCTTTAAAAGCGTTTTTTCAGTTTTTTGCAACTACATTAATTTTGGTGTGACTTTCATGTTTGCTTATATTATAAGCGTTTTGAATAAACAACGGCTTTATTTGAAATTAGTTAATAAACAGTAAAAAAATCCTTACAAATACTACGCATAACGAGATGTGTTTTGTCAACATTCCCAGAATCTTCTCGCGTGATTTCATTCAACTTCCAACGCCTCCGTTTCATTTTTTCCCGTTTGTTTTTTAGTCGGACTCACCACGACACACCTAAAAACATCCTGCTTTTCTTGACGCACCATAAATTGACCAGGTTTTTCTAAAACAGTGAAACATAAAATCTATTTTTAAAATTCTAACATCTCGGTGAAACGAGGGTGGGCCAGAAAGTTTTGCTAATTTAAAAAAATAATAATAAAAAACTAAATATAATCCACATACAATTTTTTATTTTATTTGAAATGTACATCTGGGAAATTCATTCATATTTCCACGTTTCTCCTTTTCCAATGCTACAAAATTCGTGCACGGAAATTTTGAAAATAAAGCAGTTTTCCGACAATAAATAGCTCAATTTTCAAGCTAGAAACTTTTTTAAAAAAGCATTTTGTAGGGGATTTCAAGTACTTCAAGGTTATATCAGTTAAAATATTTTTCAATCCCCGGTTTCGAAAAGGGTGTAGCTCAAAGTGGTTTGAACTTTGAATTAATGTATCCTTTTTTTTTTCAATAAAAAATGAGCAGTTTCAATCGTTAATAACTCTAAATCTACGAGATTATTTTGATGAAATAAATTTTCATCTCCGAAGCAAAAGCACCCTTCAGGGTAGATTTTGAATAAGGTTATAAATACTATCTTCTTACGAATTTTCAAGAAAATCGACCTTGATTATCAAAATTCCACGGGAAATCGGCTGGTACCTAGCCATAAGTTTCGTTTACCATCAGGATACCACGACTGAACTTTCTGGAAATTAATCCCCTTTAATTGTTGTAAATTCTTTTATATGCTATTAGGCACAGTAACCTATTATTATTCTGCGTGAAGAGCGAATAATGGACTTAATTAGGACACGACCGATATTTTGATAAGGTAAACAGCTAGATAATTTAGGTCTTTTGTTGTCAAAAGCAATTAAATCCGAGCTTTAATAATGGTCGTGGTCGGCTTTGATTTTGGAGGTTTCGTTTATGGATTACACCTAATTTGAATTTTGTAGGTTAGAATATAATCCAAAGTGGAATCTTGTATTCGATAACCTAATGTTCTATTTTTAAATCAAGTATAATATGTACAAAGTGTGCTCTAATAACTTCTAATTCAAATCCAAAGAGATGTGGTGCTGGACATTAAACGTGCGTTACGTAGTCTAATCTGCTAACAGAAACAAAGGACGTATTTCACTTCCTTTGACCGCCTAGGAATGGATATCATATACAGGGTGTCCCACGACGAGTTAAAACTATCTGTATAAGGTAAAATACTTATAGTAAAATGTTGAAAATTTCTACGTGGGTTTTCTATCGGGAATAGAACACTCTATATATTAATACATTTTTGAAATCTACGTAAAATTTTAGTATACTTTTGTTTAAAAACTTTTTTCGAAAAATGCATAGTTTTTGAGTTATTATTTTCCTTGTAAAAAATTTGACCGTTGCAGACCCTTATTAATTATTTTTTTACGAGGATACCCTAAAGATTTGAGAATGGTTTCTATTGGGTTGCTTTTAACAAAGTCAGACGTATTTAAATCTATGTTGAAACATTTTTCATTTTATATAGGGTGTGTATAGAAAGTGTTCAAATTTTAACTTCATAAATATTAAATTTCTTCATTTTTTTAAATAGAACCACCCGGTCTTTTCCAGTTTAATGCATCCAGGGGTGAAAAATAAGGCAAATTCAAGTATACTTTCCTATACCTAAATCTTTTCCATATATTAAATGTTTTCTGTAAATTTTTAGAGATGCAGCTGTGGTCTAAATTATTGTTGTATGTTTTAACAAGTTTTAATTTTTCATGTATACTTTCAGTAGGCTTTATAATAAATGACACTTATTAAACTATGATTAGTCAATTGTTGATAATTTCGAAAATATAGACCACACCTGCACTCTAAAAATTTACAGAAAACATTTAATACCTGGATAACGGTGACGTTTGATATAGGAAAGTGTGGTTCTATTTAAAAAAAAAATAAAGAAATTTAATATTTATGAAGTTAAACTTTGAACACTTTTTTCACACACCCTGTATGAAATGAAAAATTTATCAACATAGATTTAAATTCGTCTGACTTTGCTAAAAGCAACCCAATAGAAACCATTTTCATATCTTCAAGGGTATTCTCGTAAAAAAATAATTTATAAGGGACAAATTTTTTTACAAAAAAATTAATAACTCAAAAAGTATGCATTTTTCGAAAAAAAAGTTAAGACAAAACTATACTGTAATTTTACGAAGATTTCAAAAATGTATTAACATACAAGGTGTTCTATTTAAAATAACAGTTAACTCGACGTGGGACACCCTGTATATTGGGAAGGCATTGTGCAGGGCCGCATTATTATATTGTAATACCTGACATTTTCCTTATAATTTGAATGTCTTACAAACCGTACCGGCTCATTTTTTCATTATTCATTAACTGTGATATATTTTTTGTTTATTTTGTGTTTTGTTTATGATTGTAGTTTAGTCCTAGTTAGCCCTACGAGACGTGATAACGTTGTGTGATTTATACTTTTTATATTTAGACATCTTTTTGTGAAGTTCGTATACGAATTGTCTTCGTTAAAAATAGAATTAAGAGGTGGCTATGGGGTAAAAAACATAAAAATTGGACGCATTAAGAGTGGGGGAGAAAGTTTTACGGAATGATAAATTTGAGATTTTTAGGTCTAAGAGAAAATCATTTGTGCACAGGTCAAAGGAAGAACGGATATTAGATCCATATGTAATCCTGACAGTAAAACACGTCGGGGTTTCCGGTGATGGTTTGGGAATATTTCGGAGGAAGGTCGACTTCTGATAAAAATTGAAGTGATTTTAAAGAAAAATATTCACAACAACAGAAAGTAAGCATCCAAAATGGCTGAAATTTCAGTTTCAGATTGGGAACGGAAACTTTCAAACAACCGTCGTGTACTATCTTTATATATAACTCGAGATATTCGGTATTGATTTCATCTACTCTATTAAGACCTTCTTAAAGCCATAAATCGCATGGTACTAAATCTGGGAGTAAAACAAAGCTTTCAAAAACTTATGTCTTGGCGCGTTGTCGTTTCGAAAATATTTCGCCTTCTCAAAATTTGTTCATCTAACGGATGAGGTAACGACATTCCTCGTCCTTACCACATGAAAACAATAAAAGTTATTGCCTTGTCACCATAAACGAAAATACGATCTTACTAGCCTAGGTTTTAATAGCAAATTGCCAGGCCAGAACGGGTTCAAACTTGTCATTGCTTATCTCTAAACAAGAGGGTAAGTACTGCTGCTATAAAAAATATTATCTCGACATGTTTCAATATTCAAATAAGCAATTTGATTTTTATAGGCAACATAATATTTTACGTCAACTTTCCCATAAAAAAAGCTTATAAATATTGATTTAAATGAAATTTGATATCTCGTTTAAGGTTTCCGTTTTGTGTATTAGTGATTACACCATTGTCGATTCCTCTTCTTTTCCTATTCTCTAACAAATACAAGGTGTCTCAAAAGAAAGTTCAAATATGAACCCTCCGGTATCCGCTTGAAAATCTGGGAACGGTTACTCGTTTCGGTCTCATAGACCGTTTTGTTTCAACGAATAATATAATAGCTTTTTCTTTTTATTTTATATAGAGGTATTAAAACAAAATAATATTATACTAAAATATGTTTGTTCTTTATTAAATAAAAACACAGATACAGATAGGAGAGGTAAAGAATAAACTGAAAACTTATTCTAAATAAATGTAAACTGAATCACAATGTGCAAAATATATGATCAAAAACTTCTCGAAACATGTTTCACATACGATGGTAACATGTTCGAGGCACATGAATTTTTTACATTTTACACAATGAAAGCGGGTTTTTCTATTTCTTTTACTATCGCAAAAGTGGCACCTTCCTTTTTCAGGTAGTGGTTCTGCACTCGTTCCTTCTTGGCTATCTTCAATACCACAAATTTTTCAGATGCGAAACTTTAGTGGCCGAGAAACTTGCTGCACCGTCGATCGGATAAATAAATGTGGATGAACCATCTCCATAGATAGACTTCTTAGAAAAATAACACAAAAGCTATTATAAAGTACCAAATAGTGTCAGAATTTACCAAATAAAATACATACATTTCAGAAATTTTACAAGCGAATGCCCGAAAAAATCCAACTCCGATACCCGTTTCAGTCTCGCAGACCGAAATCGCCTCTATATGCCAAACGACTATTCAGATCTAGCTATCCCATTGAACTAACGTCGAAGGGGTCGAGCTAGGAAGGTACCCGGATGGGAGGCCGAAACCGGCATTGGATTGCTTAAAGCAAATGCCCATAATGCCACGACGGGACTGGAGGGTTAAAATACATTTCTTGGGAATTAATTTCTTTAAAATAACATCGTCCACCCTCCCGGAATTCATTTAATCGAGCACCAAAATTGTCCATAACGGCAGAGATATTTTCTTTTAATTATGCCAGGGAAGTCGGTTGGTTAGCGTTCATGGAAATTATTTAGAATTGGGGCTCCACCCCAAACACACTCCAAAATTTTTTTCGCGCATATAGGGTTGTTTTTTAGTGGTCTGAAAGTACTTTAAGGGTGGGGAAGACACATATAAGTTAGGTTAGGTTAGGTTAGGTCAATCGCAGGAAGCTCATCGTGAAATATTTATGTCTTTCTTCCATTCAATATTATAGGTATCAAGGACGTGACAGTTAATCACCTTATAATTTCGTGAATCGTATTAAATGTAATTGTTAATTATTTTGTAATTATTGATAATTCATATAATAAATGAAATAACTTTATTGAAGTATAAACAAATCATGAAACAGTGAAAACTGAAATTATGCTGAAAATGTTAAAAAATTACTACCCCCACCTTAACATAACTTAATCCCTAAAAGGATCTGAAGTGCAGCAAAACATTTTTAGAGTAAGTTTGGGGTGGAGCCCCACTTCTAAATATTTACCGCGTTCATATTTGACATAACAGGAAAAAGTCCATAAGTACTAAATCGGGATTGCGTAGAGGCCAACGTCACTTTTCTTGGAGATCAATTTGCCAGGAAAATCTCGTGATAGAGGATATTGGACGTGTTGGAAGTTGCTCTGTCTTACTGATACTATGTTTTTGGTTATAACCAATAAAGTTTTGTCATTCAGGAATTAAAAAGTCATCTAACATCTGCACGTAACGCTTTGGATACACTTTAACTGTGTTTCCACTTTCATCACAACCCACTTCGGACCAATGTAGGAGTTTCTGATGTTTGTGTTATGAATTGGTTGCGGTTATTTCGACGTGTTCATTGAGATAAAAATGAGCTTCATCCAAACACAAGATGTTGGTAAACGTTTGAAAGCTCTTAATCATCTGGTTTACGAAGTCAAGCCTCTTACCAACTGAATTTTGTGAGGATGCAGTTTCAAATTTTTGTGTAAAATCCGAAATAATTATGATCTGTGCACGTTTCCGAATAGACAAGGCGGGCTCGTCACGAACAAACGAACAAGTCTTCGTTTTTGACCGTTCTAGAAGACCTTGAGCGCCCATATTTCGTTTATCCAGTGATGTTGTTACGAACTCAGTTTCCACTGCGCCTGAAGCATCGTTTGAATGCGAATTTTGCAGAATTTTCTAGTCGCTAGAGTTGCCGAATTACCGTTTTTGTAAAGCTCACGCACGCACAACGCACGATTCGCTGCGACTAAAGTCCCAAGAACCAGACATCCCTCCAGTGCTTCTTCGAGTAGCTGCGTTCATGCGAAAAGGTGAACTTTTTTTTGAGCCACCTTGAAAGAAGAAAATTCAAGAGTTCACCTAATTCCCGCTTTTGTTTTTGGATATTAGATCAAGATATCGACCAACTAATCAGAAGAAAGTCTCTTATTATAATTATGAAAATATATAAACAATGGAATTTTTTTTCTCTTTGACACGTGTGAAACGGTGTGAATCCAAGTATGGCACGGTGTAGATGTTGGTCTCTCAATTGTTGTAGCGAGAACAGTTGTTTTTTGACGGGTGTCTGGGTCGATTCGGGAATGTTTAATCGGAAAATGTGATATGGTGATATAGTGTGACCATTCAGTTGATAGTTCGAAGTATTGGATTTTGTGTTCAGATATTTATCAAAACGGTTAAAATTGAACGAAAAGCGTTAAAATTTCAAGTTGGTTTAAGTGATTCGCATAAAAAAACTTAAATTTCATCTTATCTTATCAAAATTCGAAACTACATATCTAAAATTTGTGTACTGTTTCACAATAGGGCGGGAAGAGATACGAGGGTGGTTTGTTCATTTCCTTCATGTTTTTTTTTATTGTTTTGTATGAAAATTGTACGCAAATCTGACAATCCAACTTTTTAAATTTAATATTTTAGTTGTTGAGTAGATATAGAGATTTATTACGTGAAATAAACCTAAGAAAAATTATGTAAATATAATCCCGAAAATGCTACGTATCTTGGAATAATTTGTAAGTGGTTATTTGCTTTTATAGTATATTTTTATGAATAAGAGAGTATTAAAATATTAAAGCATTCGTGATCCATAGGCATATCACTTCTTTAAGCTGACAGTAAAAATATTTTATCAAGTTAAACCACGAGTTTGGGGTACTAGAACTAGTCTGAATTCTACGAGAAACAATGTTTCAAAGGTATAAAGACTTATGCGCAGCTGAGGCCATAAAATCTTACCCCACTGCTGCACTAGAAGTGATTCCAAATCTCCTACATCCTCCCCACAAAGTACTGGAAAGCGTGGTAGAAAAAACATCACTTAGAATGTTCAGAGACGGAATCATCAAAGAAAACCCGTTCCTGAATAATGACTAACAATGGGACTCAAGACTACCATTAAATGGTATACGGATGGATCAATAACAGCGGACGGAACTGGAATAGGAATGTACGGGCCAAGAACCAAATACTCAGAAAGTCTGGGCAGCGCACCAAGCAGAAATGTTTGCAATTAAAAAATGTGTTCGTTCAGTTCAATCTAGAGAGGAGCTAGCGCAAACAGGAGATCATCATCCTGTCCGATAGTCAAGCAGCCATAAGAGCTCTAAGCTCCAATATCATAAAATCCAAACTCGTTTGAGATTGCCTAAAAAAACCTTCTGTTGTATCAGTTACAGAACAATGGAAAATAAGGTAGATAGGAGCAAAACCAATTATTGGGACAACCTACAGGTTCTGAGATAGACAAAGACTCTTCCGGGAAACTATAACCAGAGTAGATCTGCTGAATGTATCAATCTAAGTAAAAATAATCCACGGATACTACCAGGGGCTCCATCGGGGCACTGTCGCCTAAAAAAAACCTGAAGACGCTAGATCTAGCAGATAACGCGGCGTGCAGGTTTTGTTGCACCTCTATCCACATTCTCTAGAATTGTGAAACACTAAGGAGCTCCAAAACACTACACCATTAAAATCACTTTTGCATGCGTTTGAACTAATTGTCAACACATTTTTTCCATTGCGATTGAAGTATCTCCAAAACATGCGACCTTACAATTTATTTTTAATCTGTGGCAATAAGAAAAAAATCATTGGGTGCTAAAAAACACTGTACATCAGATCACCTATCAATTCGATGTTTTGACTGTTCAAAAACGTTTTTGTTTGAACTGATGTGTGTGAACACGCATTGTCGTGGTGGAGAATGATTCGTCTTCTGCGATTGGTTTCCCTGAACCATTCTGGTAAAAAAAATGCTGCTTCAAAGCAGAGTTCAAAAAATGCCAGTAATGCTGACTCCAGTCCTGCAGACAATCCAGCGCTGGCCTGGCCCTTGTTGCTCAAATGAGGCTGTTCATTTATGGACTTTTCTTCGGGTGTGCACACGTTGTAAGTTAAGAAATAACGAATTTTCGACAAAAAGAAATATTTAAAGATTATGTTTGCGATATTAAGAGAAGAGTTAATTGATATATTAGAAAAACGAAACGATATTAGATAAGAATATGGTTAAGCGATAGATCCATAACTGGAGCTTCTACTTTGTTGCTGAAACAACTTAGATTAGAAGATCATTCTTGGTATAGGTTGTTGTTTTGGGTTACTGTTGAAAACTTTGATGAGTTACTTTCACTTATACAGAGCTCGATTCATCGTCAAGACACTGTGCTGAGAGTCTGGGGTCTGGAATCAATGGCTTGAAAAATAGACGGGTGCTCTATTCTCGCCAGTGATAGACTCTTGTAAACTAGGCTTAATGGAACAGTGGCGACATGTCCAGTTGTTCCGAACAAACAGACAACCATTTGCATTGAAGTGCTTCCTGCGGGAACAACTTACTAGATTGAAGTATTGCAATGAATTTTCTCAGCGTTTTTTATGCACAAATCGACTCGAGGTTTCTTTGATGATATATCCCACGTGATACAGCCTAATACAATGCCTACGCAACTGGAATTAATTGCCAAGTATGCCTCAATCTGGGAAGGAATGTCACATGATGGTCTTGCAATATCAGTTTCCGTCGTTCAGCATCGATGCTTTTTGACACAACAGCCAATTTTGGACGATCTCTACAAAGTTCATCCTGTGCGACCACGATTGAATTTGGAAAAAGTCAAACTTTGCCATATGTTAAAACTTAGTTAAAAATCTTTAAATCATTTAATTTAATTATTTTTTCTTGGAACTTCTGTCTTTATCTGTGCTCATACAAGTTCAATCGGGTTTAATACGCAATGGTTATTACATTATTTTCTGCAATTTATTATTTTTTCGTACAAAGTTTTGCATTCGAATTTAGGTATTATTACTCTCTCATAATAAAAATAGACTATAAAACTGGATATAGATAACGGATATTTCTAAACTTCCGAAACTGTCATCAATAGTCTGGCGTGGTCCTCTTGCAAAAACGTGGTTCTTGAGAAGGCCCTATAGGAAGAAATTACAGGGTGTCAGGTCACATGTCCGTGCGGGCCACTCGTCTTCCTATCCGTTCTCCAAAATGAACATAAGGTACTCCCGCACACGTAGTGCCTGCATGAAATGACGGATGTTCGCGAGTGTTGGATCGTTGTCCATTTGCCCACATAAATCACGTGACCTCGTGTATGGATACCTGCCGATTTTTTGAAAGCGTTGCTGACTTATACCGACCTCTGTATGTCAATTGGTTTTTTCGCATTACTTTTTTAGTCTTGTTTAATAAACTTGTAATCAATTATCAAGTTTTTTTCAATTGGTCCTTCTTCGACAGTATCTATCACTGTAGTGCTAGAAAGATTGAGTTTTTTTAGGTTATATATCTCCTAGCTCTTTTCAAAGTACATTCGTTCATTGTTGAAGTTCCATCCATCTTTTTTGTAATTGTGTTTTTGATGCCTTAGAATCCATCAAGAAAACTGTCGGTTATGACAGCTGCTGTATGTCTAATCTTTTTTAGCTTTATTTTTCGTGTTTTTTTCTATGAAACACCATGAAACATGTCTTCCCCACATTTAATTATCTAATTCTTCTTTTTTTGAGAGACTTAATCTAAAAATCGTGTATTTTTTCTATGAAACCCCATGAAACATGTCTACCACGCCTTAAATTATTTAATTCTAGCTAACAAAATAGTTTCTAAGAATCCATTGAGGAAACTGTTGGTTTTGACAGCTGCTGTATGTCTAATCTTTTTTAGCTTTATTTTTCGTGTTTTTTTCTATGAAACACCATGAAACATATCTCCCCCACCTTTAATTATAAAATTGTACATAATAAAATAGTTTCAAGGTGGGAAGATCTTTTTAACTTAACTTTAAAATCGTGTTTTTTTTTTCGATGAAACCATATGAAACATATCTCCTTCACCTTTAATTGTAAATAATTTCCTTACTTTTCAACATTCGTCATATATTTGGAGCGACCTACCGTGTTTTTTTTTAATAATTATCAAAAATAAATATGATTATACTATTTCTTTGTTACGTTATACTTTTCAACATCTCAGCCCTTTTTCCTACCGACTTTAGAACTTGATTTAATAAAATTTTCATTGTATAATAAAATGATCTTATTTTTTGGAAAAATATTTGTAATTAATTTTGTCACATCCTATATAACGGTTATTTCAATTGATTTGGAATTGCATCGATTCAGTTTTTAATTTCTTTAAAATAAAAGATGTAATTAACTTAGTGCTCCGAGTCACAAATCCAATGAAAAGTTCACTCGACTGTGTAATTATTGTTTTGTGTTCTAAATAAATAATTGAAAAAAACCTACGATTCCAAAGAAATGTTAATGTCGTTCAATTTTAACAGTTATTTACATGCTTTGTCCAGTTCCCATTGATTACTAATAATATTCACTAGAAAATTTTAGTTAATATAATCTTTTGATGTCTTCAATGAAATTCTAAAAAATCAGAAATTATTTTAATTAAAAAACGTGTCGGAAACTTCACTTTTAATGTTACTAGTTTTTGCTTGTTCATATAAAATGATTCTCATTCAACACATTCGACTATATTTTTTGTTTATGTCACATATAATATATTTGGGTAGATATATCGAGGGTGTCTCATACATAAGTCGGTTTTTAATTTTCATTGGGCTCAACCCATACCAAAGACGGTTATCAACAACTATTGTCTGATTGCTTTAGTCCCAGATATTACCAAGATCATTGAGAAAGTCATTAACCAGCATATATTGAATCTGCTAACATCATTAGCGACCATCAATACGGCTTTCGTAAAAATCAACCGGTAATATCCCGTTCTATGTCATCAATGTAGCTATGGAAATCGCACTGGGCATATCGAAGGCTTTTGAGAGGGTTTGGCATGACAACTTTCTAAATAAATTAAGATCGTACGGCTTGTCGTCTTCACTTATCGACTGGCTTATAGCTTTCTCAAAGACCGATCCATCCAGATCGTTATTGATAGACACACCTCAGAAAGGTTTGAGGTTAACGCTGGTGTTCCCCAGGGATGCATCCTGTCACCTACTCTCTTTCTCCTGAACATCAATGGTCTACTTGATAAAATTGCAAACTCGAGTTTCAGCTTCGAAGACTGGTACTGCAGATCAGGATTTGGTTCTGTCATGGCATAAAATATCACCATCACCAGCAATATGTCCTGGTATAGTCACGTGATCGAACTGGCTAAGACAGCTCCACAATAATTTGGAGCTTTCTTTGAGACCAAAAAGCTATAAACTTTGAGCATAGAAGAAATGTCGCTGACCTGACTTTGTTTCCTATCCAACATATAACCAAGAGCAATATTCGCAAGACCTACTCGACTCATGAATACCGAGAATGTGTGTCATTCATTTCTAATTTGTCATTGTGATAACGTACATTCGAATTAGAATTAAGTTTAAAATTTTTGTTGCGGTCTATGGAAATTACTGATTTTTATAAAAATATGAAACACGCGTGATAGTACACATCACTCAAAAGTCGTGTGACTAAGAAAAACACTTTTTTTGCTAAAAATCGATTTTATTCATCAATTTAATTTCCTTCAAGAGCAATGCAATCGTTCGAACTCCCAATTAGAAGCCAAATCCCACGAAAATTAGTTATGTCGTTGATTTTATGGTTTTACGTATTTCTGAGGGTGCTCTATCGATACAGTAAAAGTTAACATCAAAATTTTTGGCCGCTAAGCGATATATTTTTGTTTAAATTTTCAAAATTTCGAATTTTGCAAATAACTCGGAATCTATGCTGAATTTCGAAAAAAGTGAAGGGATCAAAAGATTATTCTTACAAAAAGCAAATTTCGTGTTACTGGATTTTTTCAACAGTGCATTTTTTGAGGATAACTAAAAAACAATTTGAAATTTATAGGTAAATTTCTGAAAAAAAATGCCGAGCAGGTAATTACCTTCGAAGAAGTTGAAATATGATTTTTCCTAACTTACAAAAAATACCAGAAATCCTCTTTTAAAATCTTGATTGTTGTAAGTTCTCTAAACTCAAGTGTGGGACAGGGATAATTCTTAAAAACGCTATTCTTTATTTAAACATTTATCAAAAATAGAGAAAATATTAAAAATCGAATATAAGAAATCAATTGCAATCTAGTCGATTTCATACGAGAGCTCCGGAAACCGAATTCAAATATGCTAAAAATAAAAAGACTCTTCACGGTCAAAATTGATCTAATTATCAAGAGAAAGCTTCCAATTTTAGGGATGGCCATTTAATTTAAAAGTTTGAAAATCAAAATAACACATTGAAAAGTTGGTACAATGAAAATACTTGATGCAGATGCAGTTGAAAAGTAAAAACCCTAACAAGTAAAATACACTTTCTTTCATCTCGAAATGTTGAGTTTTTGAGGAGATACAGCAGTTTCTTCTTCAGCCGGCAGTTTCTTCTTCAGCCGGGGACGTAATTTCCTTCAGACTTTACGTTGCGCGAAAACTTTTTAGTAAGATGCGACTCCAAAGTTTGAGCGCATTTTACAAAGAAATCACAGCTCTTAGAGAAAAATCACCACAAACCTTTTTTGTAGGAAATTTCTTAAACTACATTTTTAAACTCTTCACTTTTTCCGAAATTCGGCATAGATTTCGAGTTATTTGCAAAGTTCGGACATAACTAATTTTCGTGGGTCAGCAGCTGTGATCACTGAACTACTTCTCCTAACTCTCGATTCCATACTTGTACAAGAATTTGTCTTTTGTCTTAAAATAGGCTCCAGTTTCAACAATTCTTCTTCGTTTGAGCTGAATTTATTACCGACGAGCATTTTTTTGAAATCTGTAATCACCAGATCTGGACTATACGGTGGATGACGATCAATTCGAAGTGTAATTCGTTCAATTTTACCATCGTTGCCGTCGACTTGTGAGTCGTTTTTTTCTTTGACATATAAGGATGTTTTTCCTTGATTTTTGCATTCAAACGATCCAACAACTATTCGCTATTGATTATCTCTTCCCTCTGGAGATGGTCGATGAACAATATTCCATCCGCATCCCAAATTACTGAAACCATAACCTTCCCAGCTGATTGTTGTGCCTTTGGACACTTCGGACCTGGTTCACTAGATACAGTCCACTGAGATGACGATCAATACGTTGATTTTTTTGATCGACTGTGAGTAAACGCGACACCCACTTTGAAAAAACTTTCTCATGATGAAATGTTCATGCATAATTGTAAACACAGTGCCTTCTGATGTCTCTACAGCTTCGGGTATCTCACGCAATTTCAATTACGATTAGATATAACCAAATTGTGGACTTTTTTGAAGTTTTCTGGAGTAACCACCAAGTGGAAGACCAGAACGTTCACCATCATCCATTTAAACTGAAACCTTTGCAGAGCTTGTTCAGTTTTCTTTTCGTCAAGAAGAAATAACGAATGTAGCTTCACTTAAATAGCTGTTACTTTTTTCCGACTAATCGAAATGTCATGAAATTTTACACATAGTCTTTTGAAAATTGGTACTTCATAAACATCATATGGATTTGACAATGGCAGCGCCATCTGTGTGTCAGTCGCACGACTTATTGAGTGATGTTATATGTTAGTTTCCATAACGATAATGTGTGTTTCCTCCACTTATGGTGTTAGTATTTTCTTAGTACTACCCTAGTACTAACTAACTATGTCAAATATTAAAATTATGTGAGATGTTTTGAACTAATAATAAAACCTATTCCAAAATTTTAACAAAATGAATTAAGGTTAAATCGGTTTTTTTAGTGTGAGGAATATGAGGTAGACCTCTCAAATTTCGTATAATGAAAAACAAATTTTCTACAAACTATGGGTGATCAAAAAAAATAAGAACATATTTCAATTTGAATCTATAAAAAGTGAAAAAAAAATTTTTGTTGGCCTTGACATTATTAGATGTACGGTCGCGTCGCACACGTCCTCTATGGGGTTAATGGCCGCACTGTGGGGATGTATCATAAAAAATTCATAATTCAATGAAAAACAAAGTATTCTAGATTTGATTAAGTGGGCAGACGATTACTAATTATTTGTTATTAATTCGTTAACAGTATTCCTTAAATGACCTCGTGTATGTAATGAGTGTTAATAACCCCGAGTACTTGACTTTACTAGAATTTAAGTTGCTTTCATTAAATAAATTACGGTAATGACATAATAGGTTTCCTTTTTTAATTCGTGCTACGAAGGCTATTCAGAAAGTAAAAATCCCATTAGAAAATGATGCAGGTTGAAAAGTGACGTTCACAATGAAAAGAATTTCAGCTGACTTGGTGAAAAATAAAATAACGGAGCTTTAGTTTTGTTTACTATTACTAAGCTACAATACATTTTGGGCTTGATGCTTACAGACCACAATAAAAGTTTCAAGATAAGTTTCACGTATACAACAAACTGCACTAAAGAATTTATTGATTCGTTCAAATGAAACGTTCTTCTAATCATGAATAAATACAAAAGCAAGAGCAAAAGTACCTCTAAAAAATTCTGATTTCGCAGCTTTAAAGGCCTATAACTTTTTTCATGTCACAGCATTATTTTCACGTCAATTGGCCTCATTGGCAACATTCATAGACTTTTCATTAAACATAATATTCAACTCTGCAAAAGCTTCCACAACGTCTTTTTCTTATTGAGCAGTTGCCATTTCTGGCCTAAACACAAAACTTCCTTCAGGATGCTTTTTCTTCACGAATCTAGATCTGACAGACTTTTCCATATGGCGGTCACAGAATTTTCAGAAAGAAAGTAATTAAGTCCAGAACCGTATTTTCTGATCAAATCTCGTATGTAACCAAAACATTGTCACAATTTGCTAAGTAAATGATTTAAATTAGCATCTCCTCAACAGACAAGGCATGTAAATATTCAAATACAAGGTCTGGTTACTAAATAACGATACTTCGCGCCTAGAGGGCGCCCTAGACGGGTGGTTAAATTGAAAAAAAACTCCGACTGAGTGCTATAAATTATAAGAGAGCTATGGGGAATATTCTCTATCTTGGGCGCGTGTTTTTGAGTTGTGTAAGCGCTTTAGTGAGTGCTGAGAGAGCAAATCAAAATTCAAGGCAATGTTGATCGTGATGACTGAATGGGTTCCAGAGGGTCAGACTGTCAACCAGATTTATTATTTGTCAGTTTTGGCAACACTGCGGGAACGAGTTGATTTTGCACCAGGACAACGCACCTGCCCATAACACTCTATCTGTGCTCCAACAACCGACGTATTGGGCACAGTGCGACTTTTTTTGTTTCCGAAGATCTGCTTTGAAAGGGACCCGATTTGAGTCTATGGAAGCAGTAAAGCAAAAAATTGCGGAGCTCCTGAAGGCACTCACCAAAGAAGACTTCCAGCACTACTTAGATCAATAGAAAAAACGTATGAAAAGGTTGTGTGGCGAGGGGAGGTAGCATTCGTTATTTAATAGCCATACCTCGTATTTTCTTTTAATGGTTTTGTTTTTGAATTCTAAAACCAATAATAGTAACCGATTTAACAAGAAAAAAAATACTTGAAGAGTGTATCGAACTGAAATTTATAAAGATGTACTCTGGGGGATGAGTTTTCTTCACATCCACGTCAGCCGATGCTACCTGTGGGCCAGAATAAAGATAATTCTGTTTTCCATCATGGGATTTTCGTGTTTATTAGAAGGTAATGTTATCAGAAATTTTATATGTTCTTCATTAACCCTCGTAGTATACTATGAACAGTTTTCTACTTATACCTTGAGTATTTTCGTATGCAATATATCGGGTGTACACTATATTTAACCTAATGAATCAGCTTATAACTTCCAAATAGCTAAAGCGAAATGCGCTTGGAAAATTTGAAAAATAAAAAATTCTAAATAAATACAACATAATTTTACAAGAATAATGGTTTTGATTTCAAGTCTATAGGATTACTATTAACAAACCTACAAAGTTTAGAAGTCTGGATATCTTTCCAACCCATGAAAAAACCATCCTTGGTAAGGTGACTATTCTGCGCAATAAAGATAACGTGTTCCAACCGGGCTGTTACCGTTATACGAACTATTCTGTTTTGTATTCCAACCTATCATTTGTGAACCGTTTCAGGGACACACAGCCGGAGATTGCGCAGAAAATATTTTTTTATACACTTCCAATAACCGTTCCAAATTCGGTCCCGATTAGCAAATTCGAACAAACCCATTTTATACCGTCCGAGATCCGTTCCAAATAGGTACTACGTCATCAGCGCCAACTTTTTAGAAGACCAGTGGGTATGTGTGACAAAATGCTACTGGGTTGAAGTGACGAATTGATTTGATGATAAAATGGAGCAAAGGTTTGTTCCTGGTTTCTCAGACAACTTGATTCAGATAGATTCCTTTTCGATGGCTAGTTATTTTACCACAAATAACGATTTTGACTGTTAAAACGTGCGGCATGAACCAGATGAACAGACAGATACATACAATGATATATTCATGGGGCAAAATCAAGATTTTAAGTGCACGGAACCTCTTAATTCTGTGTTACCAAATTAAAGTTTAAACAAATAAATGACATTTATATTTTGGACCAAATTCGACGATTTTGCTCGAGTAAAAAAGTATCTAATGTTCATTACATAACTTATAGCACCTACCCTAAATTTCATTAATTTCGTTGACAACCAACTTACATAAAAAATTAAATTTCATAAATCTTTTTATATAAAAAAGAATATGTCCGTACCAAATTTAGACGATTTCGCCATGAAAATCCGGCCGATTTTATTTTTTACTTAAAAAAATACTCTAGGGGTTAAATTTGCTTTATGCTAAACGAGAATTTTGAAAATTATTAGTTTTGAAAAACCGGTGGTGCCCCTTTTTTTCTTTAACAATATTTTAGCTAGATTCCGTCTGAACGACACGCCAAAAAAAATCAACTAAAACTGTTACATTATTGATATAATAACATGACAAGCTACCCTTTATCGTAAGTTTTAAGTTTTGAATAAGTTATTTAGAAAATGTATGTGCCTACGCAACTCGAAATGATCTTCACAACAAAACAGAGAAAGAAAGAGAGAGAGAAATGTTTTATTGTCAAAAACTTGTTGCAATTTGTAAACAAAATCTTATAAAAACTAAAAAACAAACATAAAAATAGAAGGCACTTTCCAGTAAATATGCCCTCAAATTATTGCGGAATGCGGGAAAAGATGATATCGATTTGATTTCAATTGGCAAGTGATTGTGCATTTTTTTGTGTTGTAAAATATTCTGAACGTGGAGTAGAAGGGTGAAGATCGTTCTGAAATTGGAGAAGCGTGCTTACGAATTAGGTAAACAGATTCATTCAAAGATGAATGAGGAAGGAAGAGTCAGAATTTTTAATCTTTCAAAGAAGTCCCTGCTGTGCAGTCCGAGTAAATATCTAACAGATCTCTTTTGTAGTTTGAAGATTCGGTCATATTATTAAGTCGCACCACACGTATCCCAGAAGGGAAGGGCATATTGAAAATGGCATAATATACTTTTAGGGAGGTGGATGAGTTCAGTTCTTTGGAAACTGATCTCAACGCAAAACAGGAGGAGCTTAATTCGTATTATATGTAACTACCATTATCAAGGAATTATCCACAACAAGCCCTAACAATTTTAAACAGATTCAACGACGTCAATGGTGTTATTTAATAGAAAAGACAGCAATTTGATATGATAAAACTTTAGTTTTAGAAACGTACCATGATTAGGTCACTAGATATGGTACTAAGAAGTGCCGTGTATGTCTTCAAATAGACATATTTAACCACTGATGTCTAGATAGGCGATGTCGTTTATAAACAGCTTACATTTTGGTACAATACAATATTTATAACGAACCTTTGTCGATCCAGGCTTCGACATCCTGTGAAAAATTCTGACTAATACGACACTACACATAGGATGGTAAAACAAAAAAAAAACGTGGTGTGGAAGCTGCTATAAATTGACGGGCGAAACTCGATCGGCGCTGGTGACGTAAGCAAGCTATTGGGGCATTGCAAAAAGAAATGATGACGGAGTAAAAATATTAAGCGCAATTATGAGTACCAGAGACGTGCGGTAAACTGTGAAATTTATGTTACATCGTGCCCAATCATTTAAAAATGTAAACCCTACATCAGACCCATTATTTCTGAAATGACTCTATTATTTCATCAGTATTATTTTTACTGCCAAACAAAAAAACTATGCAAACGAAGACAACGGCTATACTAGTTTATCTACAAACACGGTAGACATCGCATTCGAAAGAGTAGGTTTCAAGCTAAACAACTGACAGTCGTTTGGCGCATGCGTACTTTTTCTGTAGCAGCGCTAGTCTCGTTATTTATTAGCTTCGTATAGCATGTACCAATTGAATTGAATTAATAGTATTTAACTTAGATTTTTCATGGAATTGGAAGTGATTCGGAAGTCATAGTTTGTTCCCGGAATTTTCCTCTTATGCATTTCAATTTTCTTCTATATTTTCTGTCATTTATTGAACACGTTGGGATAATTGAGCCCGGTACTGTTTTTCATTTAATATTAATCGATGATCTCTGTAATTTAATGTAACATATCCGGGAGTATTTTCATTTCTATTGATTACTGCTATTGTATACCACCAACTTCCCAGTCATTATTTTAATACAATACAAAGTTGAAATGCAGTTAACGAGTTTATAGAAAAAAATAATTTACTCGTATACTGAACGAGTTATTGTTAATAAAACGTTGGGAATGTATATAATAAAGAATAAACCCAGTTAAATTTTAATATAAATTTAAAGCGTGTCCTGTATATCCTAATGATGTTTGAAAAATATTTTTAATACAGTAATACCCCGGATAGTCGAATTCGCGTAAGTCGGGGTTCAATTTTGCATATAAATACATATAAAGTATGTTCAATCGGGACCATAGTTTAAAGAAAATAATAATTTACAAGAAAAATGTTTAATAAAGTGTAAAATATTAAAACAGTTTACATTATTATGAATAAAGTAACCTAAACCGAAGTTATTTTGATGTAGAAGGCTTCATATATTCTAACAATTTTTTTATTCCTCGTTTTGTAGGTAATCTATTTTTTCTAAAATTTGTAACCCCTTTTCAATTGAATTAAGTTTGCAATTGTCATTTGATTTACCGATTCAACTGGTTCTACCGAAATCAGTTTGTTTAATGTCTTGCTCATACTTACGCATTTCTATAACCTCGTCAATTGTTAGCTCTTGATTGTGTCAATCTAGTAATTTTTGAACGTCATCATTATCGACCTCTAAATTTAATTGTTTGGCGATATCGACCACTTCTATGATCTTATCGATTTATCCAGGATCTGAAATTGGGTTTCAGTGGTGAAATAAAAAAATCGTCACAGTGTTTTCCAGAGACCATGGAGAGTTTTTTGTGAAACCTCATTCCAAGATTGTCCAATAATTCTTGCAGCATCAAAAACATTGTTCCAAAAGTCTTTAACAGAAAGCTCATTGTTTTGTCTCATAGTTTCATGTAGATGTGCATATGGGTAATAAGCTAAATAAATGTTTTAATGACTCCCTGGTCCATTGGTTGAAGCAAGCTGGTAGTTGTGGCAAAAATACAACTTCCGCACGTGGATCGAAATTAATTAGAGTTACGGGAGGATGACTTGGTGCATTTCAATTAGTAGTTTCACTTTAAATGGAATTTCTTTTAATTGGTAGTAACGTTCAGCCTTGATCTTCCTTTTTTTTACGCACCATTGATGTTAAGGTGCTTGAGTCAAGAGAACCGGTCAGAACAGGTGAAAACTGATACTTTGGGAGTGGTGAGTTCCGTTGTTCTGAGAGAGGAGGAGGGTTTTACGCATACGCTATGTGACATTTGATGACATTTTCAACTATACGGTAAGGTGGTGACGATTGGAGGGACTAAATGTCAACCAGAGCAAGATCTATCCAATCTCCTTCACTAGGAAACAAAAACACGATAGATTGAAAAGGGTGCACTAGCTCTGTAAAAAGGAAAGGCGGTTTTATCGACTGGAAAATTGATGGTGATGTGTTATTTTCAAATGGGTACAGCAATAATAGGAATGTATCACGCGTCATAGCTGGATAAAGTAAAGAGAAAACTTGCAAAAACATTTGATGAAAAAAATTATGTTTTTCTCACGGTATGACGGACCTTCTCACACTTGGAGGTATTGCCATGGCCATATGTTGAGCGACTGTTTCCTGTCTCCTAACCTCCAATTTCACTTATAGGTGAAAGATTCTCATCAGACGTATACGTAAACGCCTATATTGAGTAGAGAAATGTTACGAAAAAAATATGTTTTGTTTCTTTGTTAGGTTAAAAAAATGTCTAGATGACTCTAGTAGAATTAAAACAAGAACTAGAAACAAGGTCCTTGATCTGTCATTCCATATCCTCTTGTTAAAAATGGAATAAATACGAGGATAGTTCCAGAAGTACCTGGACCAACAGAAAAACACAAATATCTTGGAAAAAATACAGTTTTCCCAGCGATGTTCAATAAGATCGTGACCCTTTTTATCATAAGAATCGTCAAGCTCCTCAAAATAGCCTATAACTGCAGGCATCACCTCTTCATTGTTCTAAAATCTTTGACCAAGGGACTAAATCTGGCGGTTAGGCGGAATGAGATAGCAGTTCTAACTTCAATTCTGGCCGGTGCAATAACTTTCTTCTTAGCCAAATGCTTGATTCCTTCGTTCAAACCCTGCATAATACTCGTCGTTGATAGTTTATCCTTTTTCAAGATAATCAATGAAAATTATCCCACGCGTATCCCAAAAAAACGACGCCATGACCTCACCTGCAGATGGAACGCTCTTTGCATTCTTTGATTGTTCTTTTGCTTCGGGTGTGAAGTGATGGACCCACGTTTCATCGATGGTTATGAAGCGGCCCAAAAAATTCGGCTTCAATATTTTGAACCATGGAAACATTTTCACGACAATTTTTTTTGTTACATTATGAGCAAACGCGGCACCCTTCTTGCACATAGCTTTCTTATGTTAAATTTTTAGTTAATATGCGATGTACCGCACTCTTTGAAATGTCTACTATGTCTACTAGCTCGCGCTAGCTAGTCGACGATCATCCAATACCGCTTGGTGGATTTTCTTCAACATTTCTGAAGATGCCACCTTATTTGGTCGACCACTGCGATGCTGGTCTTCGCAGGTCATACAGCCTCGTGTAAACTCTGCTACCCATCATTTTACTGTTGATAATGAAGGAGTAGTCTCACCCAGAAAAGAATTTAGTTCATCTTTTATATTGGTTGGCATACGCACCTCAAATCAAAGTATTGTATCTCATCACGATGACCACTGAAAATGTTCACTATTGATGGCTGCCAAACAAATATTAAATAACGTGGCGTCTTCAAACTTGGGATACAGTATAGATCGTGTACTTTCTAATATATTGGTATTTTCAAGCAACAACCGCCATCTCTAGGTAACGCTGGGTATTTCTCGGATCATCCTCGTAGAAGTGCTGAGAATGAACATGTTTCACTATATTTATATGCTAGGTACCAAGCGGGGTTAAATTAAACAAAAAATTCATCCTCTTAAATTCAAACTTAATTAATATTAGGTATGGAACGGATTAATAATTTTTTATTTCCTGAAAACCCTCTCAGTATACAATGAAAACCACTGCTCGAAGCTAACGGCATTTGCTCGATTCGATGCCAGCTTTATTTCGAGTTTGATGCAACAAGTTTATAAACCAGAATTTTCAGTGAAAGGCGATTACATCCTGAGAAGCTCAACAGGAAGTTCATTGACGTAATTATTTTTTATTAAAAGAAGGAGCGAAATGTATATTTCAAGTTTGGATTGGATATACATCATCAAAAAAGAATTTTTTGTAATTAATTGAATAATTATAGTCCATTCGTTTATTTTTAAACCTTATTTCTATTGCTGAACGAATGGACTATAAGCTGAGTTTAATGTAAAATCTCTAAACTTGACAAGGTGTTGAAGACGTGCAAATTAAAAAATAGAATTGTATTTTCATAGACTGCCAAGTGACTTATCTATATTTAACCAAATTTAATGGGTCGAAAACAATAACATTTCCGAAAACGATACTAAAAAATTTTTAAGCGGTTGTAAATTTAACTAACCAAAAATAATATCTATTGTTTATTGCTCCTAACAATGAAGCATATCATTATTTTATGCAAAATAGCATATAATTTAACGCTTAAAGCACTTCCTGGACTAGATACTTAGGAATTTATATCCGGCAGAATGTGTTGGATATTGATTGGCATTATTTAATTAACAAATATCCACGTCTCATTTTATTATGATACATCAATCAAAATACGAAGGCTTAAGGCCGGGACACACTTGTCTATACCACTCCGATCCGATTTTACTCAATGAAAACGAATCGGTGCGGGATCGGAAGGAGTAAGCACACATGTCTTATTCGCTTCCGATTAAAGTTCTGAACTTAATATTTGACATTTGACAACCAACTATATGTAGATTGATAAATCTTAAGTTTTGCCACAAATTAAATTTCTGACAGTGACATTTCAAGTTATGTGCTCTTTTTTATTGTTGATCTTTGTTTTGGAAGCAGTTGTTAGACATTGGAAATAATAAAGCAGCAGTAGGCACCTCGTCCTGATTCATCACATCACCCACAGATTTCTGTCACGTAACAGACTCAAGAGAGGAGCTTATCCAGCGTGTTTTCCCAGATATAGCGCAACAGTTTAATAATCATAATTGATTGGGTGAACGAGAATATTCGCGGCGAAAAATAAAGATGTCGAGGATCTCAATGCGACCATTCAGAATTTTCTTCAGGGACAGTTGGTTTCCTTCAAATCAGTTGACACCGTTATGAACCAGGATGACGTGATCAACTATCCCACGGAGTTTTTTAATTCACTGGAATTGCCTGGATTACCACCTCAAAATTTGCAGTTAAAAGTAGGATCACTTATCATCATGATGCGTAACATTAATCAACCTCGACTGTGCAATGGAACAAGACTGGCTGTGAAAAAGGTGATGAATTGAGGCAACAATAATAAAGAAAAAATACAAAGGAGAGCATGTTTTGATCCTGGGTAAACCGATGATTCCAACGATTCGTTTGGACTTTGCAATGACCATAAATAAACTGCAAGGCCAGTCGTTGGAAGTTTGCGGATTGAACTTGGAATTTCCCTATTTCACAAATGGACAATTATACGTCGCGTGTTCGCGCTTTGGAAAACCGTCATCTTTGTTTAATCACGCACCACAGAAGAAAACAAAAAATATTGAGAATCTTATAAATAGCCAATAATTCAGGAAAACTCTGTTTTGTAATTAAGTAACATCATGTGTAATTAATCGGAAATAATAATAAAACTTCAATCAAACCGAGCATTTTTTTCAATTTGTTTTAATAGAAAATGACTCCTTTTGTTTGTTTTTAGTTTATTTTATAGATCTAGCTTAGGTCTTTTATTTATCGATTGAGGCAGTACAAAGAGAGAATGTTTAAAAAAAAAGTAAAGCAATTGTACTTTTCATAGAATTAACAAGTTAGGACATTTTTAAATTGAAAAAAAGGTCTAAGAAGTAAAGAATTTTTCCTGATATTTCAGGTTCTTTACTGTTTTTTTTTGTAGGTGCCCTGAAAGTATTGACCCTATTTTTCAGGCCGAGATTATTCGCTGAATTTATTATTAGACTAGGAAGATAAAAACAAATGTTTTTTATCGTGGATTTTCCTTGGAACTTATTTGTTTCGTAATATATTGAAAGGATCTTTCCAAATCGGAACGGCAAATACATATTTCGATATATTCAGTGTATTTCAACAAAAGTATTCGTTCAATTTATCAATATGATATTTATTATTTTAGTAATTAGTACCGGACATTTTGTAGTCAAAATTTATCTTTATTTTATCTATAATGTCAATTTTTGAGTACCTAGATTTTTTCAGTCTTCCTTTTTGTTTCCTGTCTTTAGTGACAGTTATATTATACTCATGAACAAAAAAATCAACTCAGGAGACACCCCTGCAATCTTCAAAATGTTATAAAATATTGCAGAGTTTACCATCGTTAGCTAGAAACTGGTAACTTTAATCGAAGACGTGGTTCTGGTAGAAAAATATGCATATTCGAGGTGACAAATCGGGCCTTCACTGGTGCTTAAGTCCAACAAGAGATCAGATAAACGTGAAGAGTGACTGGATAGCCAAAAGAAGACTTAAGGCAGCTAATTTTGAGATGAAAAGGAGCTATTGGCCTCAAATTAACCCCAGTCCACCGAGCTCTGATTTGCTCATGTTAAATGAACTGACAAACAATGGTTTTCCGTTCTTTTCTCAGCGGAGTGTGCCTACATGGTAGCGATAGAAGAAGACAAGTCTACAGAACAAAAAATATTGTAAACTAGTACTAATTCCTGATAATAAATAGATAGGTATTCGAAAGCTAGGAAATATATTACAAATAGTAAACTTTGGTGTTAAATTTTTCCACAATCCCACTACGAAAACGCTCATGCTTTTATAATTTAATTTTTTTTAGTATTTGCAAACTATTTATAATATGATATCTTTATAGATGAATGTGGCCAGAGCGGAGGAGAGGTGGATAGTGACGAGGACGTCATCACCGATTACCATATACCGGTGTTGGATATGCTGCCTCGACCTGGAGCCGGTGGGCCTCTTCCTACAATCAGCGTGACGCCCCATTCACCCGCCAACAAAACTTATCCGGTGTTGGAGGACAGCTTGCAACAAGTTCGTGAATTACACGAAAGCGTACAGCACATGCGCAATGTCTCCGTACAAAGTAAGAAACTATTTTTTTTTATATAAAAACAATTCTAAGATTATGAAGGTGACAAAATGGATCTTATTTTAATAACAACACAAAGGAATGAAGTTGAATACTGAACCGAAGAATTTATGTGTACAACCCACACTATTTTACAGGTTTAAAGCGTTTAAAAATTAATCAAATCAATTTCCACATACTTTGAATCCATATTGAGTTCTGAAAAAGCCATTGACACGTTTTCTGTTACACATATCGGGCTCGTACACATATATAGTTATAGATGAATACATTCTACACATCGTCTGTAGTAAGTATGCAATAAACCGTTAGTTTATGTCTACGTTTTGCTACAAAACTATTTTATATGACAATATTGTTTGGTAAATACTATGAGGTGTAATATGATATGGTTATAGCTATTTAATGGTTTTATATAAAAGGAATTCGAAACAACTTGACAAAAACAAGGAGGCTAGCCAATTTCAAAAATCTCTCAATACAAAGTAATGCTTGCAAAGATATTATTCTGAAAAATTACCTGAACATTCATTTCGAAAGTGGCTCTTCATTTAAACACAAAAATAATTTCATGAAAAAATACGACATAAATGTATAGGAAATCATATTTTTTCAATTTTCTAGTTTCATTTTCGTTTTTTCACTTAGTTATCGTTTTTCGTTTTCTCTCATCTCTATTCTTTTCTTTTAATTAAGGACCCAGCGTAATGTTTGTGCCAGCGCGACGAATCCTAATAATTAGGCGTAAATTTTGCCATCCATAGTTTAATATCTAATTGCGTTATTTACAATTTTGTGTAATGCTAAAGGAAATCATTTATAAAATCTGAGCACTATTTGGAATTCATCATTTTTTTATTCAAATATTTAAATTTAATGAGTATATTTTGCTTCTGCACTTTCTTTTGCCTCATCTAACGCTCTGGCAAAGACCTCTTCTGAATATATATTGAAGAGTAGAGGAGACTACACGCATCCCTGTCGCGCGCCTCTTTTGGTGTCACCACTGTAGTTTGGTTAGCATAAAGCTCCCGTATGATTTTGAGGTCAGTCTCGTCTAGACCCTTCCTGTAAAGGAAGTCCAACAGCTTAACGAAGCAACTACCGCCATCTCAATTTTTTCAGTATTTTCATGCACTAATCAACTAGTGCTTTTTCTTCAACGATTGTCAAATTACGCGATATCCAATGCGAATAAATCTTGAGACACAATTGTTTGAATGTATGCTAAGAATGCCTCAATCTCACGTTATGACTCATGACGATCTTGTAATATCAGTTTACGCACAGCATCGATGCTTTTTGGCACAACAGCAGATTTTGGACGACGTTTACGAAATTCATCCTATAGTGAAGTATATATTTGTATCATCGCACGAAAATATTCGTGATTTGATTCCATTTTTTGACCAAGATGAATGTTTCTAGTATTTAAACAACTAAAAGAATACATGTTCTGGGTACGTAAATTATTAAAAATGTCAAATGTCAATGTCAAATTTGATATATTAACATCAGTGTTGCCATATCTCAATACTTAAATAGCAAAGTTAATGATTTTTCAAAAATAGTTTCTTCGTTTACAAAATTACTCGTAATTAACCTCAATCTGAATCAACTTTTTTAACTGAATAAGATTCTTTTTGAAATTTCGAATAACCAACTGAAACTGTACATAAGCTAACGTTTCATATCGTTGATATAGATGGTAAGGAGTTCTAAATAATGCCGTTGTACTTAGCATGTCAGTTTAAAATTACATAGGTATTCACAGAGCAATTTTGATGATTCTAAATTCAACTTTACAAAAATTTTTGACACCACCAAAGAATAAATTTTCAGTGAGTTACAACTATTGCTGGTTATAGGTTCGTATGGACCTAACTCGAGAGACTTTGCTGCGTTTGCTTTAAATCCATTTTTGGCTCAAGTTGCGAGATTGAGTGCAAGTTGTCCGGCTCTTAACGAAGCAATCTCAGAAGTAGACGTTATTGGCGGTTCATTGGGGTCTTCTCCTTTACATCTACCTCCAAGTAGAAAAGGAAGCGGTGAGAGAGTTAACTTTATTATAATTAATATGACATAGAGCTTCTTAGCCATTTAAACCTGCGCGCAAACATTTTATTAAAATGCTCGTTCCTCATTAGCTGCTCAAGATTGGTTATGTCAACCAGAACCTCAGAGAAGACGATCATGGACGGCCCTAGAAGATTTAACTGGAAACAAAGACAAAGTCAAGCAGACCCGTCAGAGAAGGTACAAATCTCTCATCACCAAATACCATATTTTAACCTTGTATTTGTCGTATAGTATATCTTTGAGCAGTATGGAATCCGAAGTAGACGAATCATCACTGATAGATAATGTGGATGGCAGTACAGTGAGATTACTATTAGGACCAGAAGCGCCGGTCGTGGTCAGGCATCGTACTTCAAGAGCTACTAACGGCGGAGCTAGTACTCATTCGTTGAACGAAGCCGATCTTCAGGTAATTTAACCCTAAACGTTCATGTAGTTTTGGAAATACTCGGTTGAATTATATAGGATGAATCATGAGGAATCATGGAGGTAAAAAATTGAAAAATATTTGGGGTTCGCTCAGTAAAAAATTTTTCTTTGCAACTTTCATGTTAATTTTACTTTCATCGTGAATTTATCATTAATTTCCATTGCAATAATTATTTATTGACAATTTATTAATAACTGAAAAGTTTTTACTCTCAATTAAATAAAATCGTGTTGTTAACTGCCGCCAAACAACGGTCATTATCGTACCTGTATATGTTGTACTTAACATTTTTTGCAAATAATTGACGAACAATTTCTTCGAGCATCTACATCAGATTTATTCCAATATGAGCATGATTTTGAATATTACGCTCATTCCAAAGTGGTTATTGAACAACTATATGTGGCATGTTCTCGCATAATTAATAGTGAAGGTGATCCCGTCTCTAGGATAGATAGAAAACTGAAAAATATTTGGGGTTTGCTCAGTAAAAAATTTTTTGTACAACTTTCATGTTAATTTTACTTTCTTCGTGAATTTATCTTTAATTTCCAGTGCATTAATTATTTGTCAATAACTGAAAAGACAGTTTTTACTCTCAAGTAAATAAACACGTGTTGTTAGCTGCCGCCAAACAACGGTCATTATCGTACCTGTACATGTTGTACTTAACATTTTTTGTAAATAATTTTAAATCAAAACAGAAACGTGTTCACTGTCACTGTTGTCCACCAATTAGTATTTTCACATATATGAACAGTTAGCAATGGCGGAAAAACGCATTTTTTCAAAGCTGTCTAGATTTTACATTACATTTTGTGCAGCAAATTTGGTACGTCTAACAACCGAAGTAAATGATCAAAAAAACATTTGATTTACAATGGGGGTGCGATATATAGAGTACGTAAAGTTCCTCATGATCCACCCTGTACAAATACATTCACACTACTTTCATTGTTATCTATATGTGGGACATCATGTATATTCAAAATAAATTTATAGTGTACTGGATGTGCCAATTAGCTTTGTATAAAATTGAGATTAGAAATGGAAATATTTTCATTTTTTATTGTTCTTTAGAGTGATTTTAATAAACTGAAAGCTAAAAGAGAAGCCGAACAACGCCTTCTACCGGCTAGATTACCATTACAAAAATCAATTTCAACGCCATCTATTATCGCTGTAAGAGATTTAGCGCCAGAACCTGCCCTAGCATGCGCTCAACCCACTTTACCGATGTAAGTGATTTTTATAATCGACTTTAATTTATTGCTAAACATTTTCTATTTTTAATTTTCGAGCTTCACGTGTTTTTTTTTTTAAATAATAATCTTGTCACTTTTTGCACTAATTTTGCATGTTATTTAAACATTTTCAATTCATCACACGACGAATGTTTCTAAATTGATCACGAATTTATTAATTGTCCATACGATGAACAATTTTCAAATATATTTTATCTACGACCACCATTTAAATTAAGCATTTAAAAATTCATGTAAATACGTGAAATTACACATATTTTTTTCCAAAAATCGATTTTATTCATCAATGTTATCTCCTACAAAAGCTTCTCTAACTTCTCGATGCCGTGCTTGTAGAACGATTTGTCTTTTGCCTCGAAATAGGCTCCAGTTTTAACAGTTGCTTCTTCACTTGACCAGAATTTCTTACCGGCGAGATTACTTAGAGCCAGATCTCTGGACTATACGGTGGATTAGGAAACAATTCGTAGTGTAATTCAGTCAATTTAACTATCCTTACCATCGACTTGTGAATCGGTGCATTGTCTTGGTGAAACTTCGACATATGAGGTTGTTGTCACTTGATTTTTCCATTCAAATGATTCAAAAACGTAGTATTCTATGCTTTCTATGCTGACTGTTGTGCCTTTGAACATGGTTCACCGGCTGCAGTCTACTCATATTATGATCGTTTTGATTCCGGAGTGACGTGATGGATCCATGTTTCATCTATTGTCACATATCGACGCAAAAAATCTGTGAACAGTGTTCTGATTCACCAACACGTGGTTGTTTTTGATCGATTGTGAGTAAACGCGGCACCCACTTTGAAAAAAGCTTTCTCATGGTTAAATGTTCATGCATAGTTGTATAAATAAACTGTCTTCTGATATCTTTACGGCCTCAGCTATCTCACGCAATTTCAATTTACGATTAGATATAACCAAATTGTGGACTTTTTATGTTTTCTGGACTAACCACCTCAATTGGACGACCAGAAGAGCTGTCACTTTTTTCTGACTAACCGAAATGTCATTGAATTTTACAAATACTCTTTTGAAAGTTGGTAGCTAATAAACGTCATGTGACAGCGCCATCTGCGTGTCAGTCACACGACTAATCGAGTGATGTTTACATACGTGTAAAAGGGTGCGAAAAAACGTAGCTTTTTAAATGGGATTTCATTATAATGCCTAAAAAAAATGTGAAGAATAACAAAGATTTTCAAATAGGATAATCATCATAACACTTTTTTATTTGTATATTTATTAAATTACCTTAAATAATTTTGTGTTTGTGTGAAATGTTCTGTAATTGTAATAATTTTGTACTGTTATTATGAAGTGCGAAACTTCATCGTGATTTTGCAGAATATTTTTTTAAATTTTGATTGAGAAAACACTGATTGTTAATCTAAAAAAATATGGATGAAAAATCTGATTGCACCACTCATGAAATTAAGGCTGCTTGACATGATGCAAGATAATGTACAAGAAATTGCATGCTTAAAATGATGCAATACAACGTGCAATCCAATGAAAGTCGCAATATTTCTTGATAAAAAGCATGCGCACATGAAGTTCAGCTGATTGTATCATGCAAAATCTCGCAAATCTAGTTACTTTTGGCTCAATCAACCAAATTTTAGTCATAGATCAGCTGACTTTCGTAAAGGCCGCTTGAAATGATGCAATACAACGTGCAATGCAATGCAAGACGCAATATTTCATGCAAAATCTCGCATTCGCAACATTATCGATCTGGTGCTGTTTTTATTACGAACAAGCTGCAATTCTAGCGAGAAATCTAGTTACTTGTGGCACAACCTACCAAATGTCAGTCTTAGATTAATTGACTTTCATAAAGGTCACTTGACATGATGCAATACAACGTGCAATGCAATGCAAGACGCAATATTTCATGCAGAATCTTGCATTTGCAACATTATCGATTTGGTGCCGTGTTTATTATGTGCAAGCTGCAATTCTAGGGAGAAATCTAGTTACTTTTGGCTCAACCAACCAAATGTTAGTCTTAGATCAAATGACTTTCGTAAAAGCCGCTTGACATGATACGATGCAATGCAAAACGCATATATTTTTTAATCAAAAGCATGCGCAGATGATGTTCAATAGTCTAGTTATTTCTTGCTTGTTCATTTCGCATAGGTTTGTTATAGTAAATAAAATTTGAGGTTAGGAAATTGCTTAATTTACTTATGGAAGTTGTGTCAGGGGCAATCATGATGTAGTGGTAAGAGACTTGTCAAACGACGTCCAATATTAATCTATCCAATTTCTTGCGCATTGTCTTGCACCATGTCAAGCTGCCTTTACGGAAATTACGTGCAATGTAACTCAAAACCTGCTTCCGGAAAGTCAAGAAAAATATACATCAACTCATATGGTGATTCAACATCAATTAATGTGATTCAACACTAAAATAATCAAAAATCACACGGAAAAAGCTCTTATTGCATATTTCTCGGAAAAGTCAAGCCAATGTCAATGGAAATCGTCAACGTTATGTTCCGATTATTCAATGTTGAAAACTACTATAAATTCATATTAAAATTCTGTTTTATATTTTAATGTGGTCATAGATAAAATATTGTATTATACTCGTGCGCAAAATTATCAGTTTACGCACTTGTATCATAGATAACTAATTCGAAACATCTATTTCTGTCAAAAATGACAGTTTAGTAGCGTTGCAATGCTAGAAGTGTCACTATAAGAGTTTCTACCAAAAAAACTTGCACAATCGACGGTAAACCACTCGGAAAACACTTCTACCTAAACTTACCACAAGGTTATAAGTTGGCAAAGCCTCAAAGAGCCTCCGAAGCTGTAAAGGAATATGTGCATTTGATTTTGATGATTTAGTAACTCTGAAGACTGTTAAGAGATGTGGTACCAGCGATTTTAAAGAGGAGATAGGTCATTTAAGGACGAGGAACGATTCTGATATCCTCCGAATTCAACAACAGTTGTATATATACTAAAAGTTGACAAATTTGTTCGTTTTAAAAAGCGATTGACTCTTCAAGGCTTTCTTTTTCATCATAACATCGTACCACCTCATAAGTCGCTTTTGATTGACGAGATTTTGCTCACTAAAAGTCTAAAATCTGTTTTGTTAACCAGATTTAACACAATGCGACTTTCCTAAAAACAACAAGCTTTCTTCTCCATCATAACGTAGCACCGTACAAGTCGCTTTGGTTGACTAGATTTTGGTCACTAAAAGTCAATCTGTTTTGTTAACCAGATTTGATACAATGTAAATTTTCTGATATAAAAATGTGCTAGAACGTATCGAAATCATTATAAACATCAATGGAAGCCTTACAGAAATGCTTCCAGTCGAAGGTATAACTTTGTGATTAGTACAAGAGTAGTACTATGAAAAGGGTAATTTTTAGTATCACGCCTCGTACAACAATTATTGTCGCATTTATACTGAACACACTGTTTACACCAACACTCACGATTACACGTTTGAAGCGCATTTCGATAACCAAGTTATCGTCTTCAGAGGCTCAAGGTAAACTCTTCACCTAACCAAGTGATCGCCTTCAGGGACCTTAGGGAATCTGTTTATCTTCAGTTATCGAAACGTGCTTCAAACAGTGTAATCGTGAGTGTTTGTGTAGTGGTGTTCAGTGTAAATGTGTAAAGCGACTTAATTGTCGCATTTATCTCACATTTCGGTTCACTGGTTACAGTGATGAAAACACGTGTGAAAGGGAAGTATCTAAACAGGACAAATGCTGTCTTCATACCTTCATTTTGTGATCAGATTTTGACAACTATTATTTAAAAAAAAATCGACACAATTAGATGTTTTGATATAATAAAAAAAATCACTTTAGCTTGAACAGTGTAGTGCATGTGCTTAGCTTGGTGTCTAGGGGCCGACCCAGTGGAACTGAGAGCGAAACAGAAGAAGAAGGTAGCCGATTAGGACATGCCCACTATGATCCTCACACGATTGCACTTTTGCACCAGTAAGTAAAAGCATGCATAGGATATCACCATAAAGTAGAAATGTTTTGAATTTATTGTTACGATTGGACGAAATGCAAATGCTGGGTCGTCTTCTAACGCTGGTCAAAAGCTAGACCAAATTTTTGTTCAACATAAAAAAATTACCTCAACCAGCTGCTAGTCGGTAAACACTGCAAGTAGCTAGCAACTGAATACTTCGTCTTCTATTGCTAATCATTTCGAGATATGACCAAATTATCGTCTTTGGAGACTCGAGGTAAACTGTTTACGACACCAAACTATCGTCTTCAGGGAGTTCCGTATATGATCGGTTTGTTATCAAAATTTAAAGTTTTCGAGATCGTGAAATCCTTTTATCGATGTCGGAAATTAGTATGTAAGGTTAACCGATAAATGGATTGGTTGCTATTGGTTTTACTTTCTATTTATGAATTATACGAAATGGCAGCTCCTCTTGATTATAAAAATGTATCACATTTCATAGAAAAATAGTTACCGGTCAAAATAACCTAACCTAAACTAAAGTAAACCTAACCTAACCTAACCAAAAAATGGATCCCTTCCTCATTCTGCTTAATAATATCAAGAGACAGTTTCCAATTCGAATGTTAGTAAACCTTTCGTTTTATTTATAAATCTAGCCAATAAATTGAATTATCCACCTGAAAACTCGATAAATGGATTCTATGATTTCGAAAATGCCAAACTAACGAGATCTTAAACCGGACAGATTCGAAAGTATAGCTGTTAGTTCAATAGTGACTATGAAGACATACTAGTAAAGCTAGAAGCAAATAAAATAACTCGGCTCTCAATTTAACTCGCTAAGTTTAATATCATATGGTAAATTCGCCGACTAGTAGCTGGTATTCACTCTTTTTGAACACAAAAAGTCGTCACTCGTAACGATCCTTCTCATTGTCGATTGGAGATTCGAATAATGTCCGCTAGAGTTCGACGTTTGACATGTGACATACAATAGACATATAGAATTAAAATTGACTCAGAAATGATGACGTGGAAGTAAAAAATAATTCAAAATAACAATGTCCAAAAGACAGTACACGTTCTTAATCGTCTTTCCATACAAATATGGAGGGTAGAAGTAAGTTGAAGAAGCGTCCATTATTAAAAATTTCAAAATAATGTAGTAAATATAACTTGAAAGAAATTCACCATGATGCAAAAGTGGCGCCACCCTTTGCATATACACAGATTGTTCTTCTTCTATTTACCCTCCATACATACAACAAACAGTTTTGTGGAGAAATCGTAACTTGGAATGATGTCAAATCATGCGCAATAAAAATGCCAAAAAGACATTAGGATTTAACTTTGTTATTAACGGTTCTATTAGTCTCGAAAAAAGCCATCAACAACTAATTTTCATTCCGAAACTTATCTACTAAAGTTGATGCAGAGATGACGACTTCTTCCGAACTGTCTGCTGATACGAGGGTTGCTACTTAAGTTTTGAAACAAATATTTATAATTGGATATGGCTTTGTTGTTTTTTAAAATAATCTCAATTGAGATCAATACCAGTTTGCATGGGTTTGAACCAACTCCGATTGAGGTACCTTCAAAACAAGTGAGTTGAACGCATCAACTGCTACTTAAGGTGGACGTGAACCTCGAGATTTATTTTTGATCTGCGGGAATAATAGTCCAGTTATTTTAGGCATTTTAAACCCCAATGTGCGGAAAAATTCCTTTGTATAAACCTTTATAATGGTGTTGTAAAGAAGATGTGAAAAATCGACGAAAGATGGATAGATAGGATGCTGGTGGTAATAGTAATAGTCATTAGTGACTATAGTGTATCATTTTCTAACTCCCAACCCCATGGTCCTAGATCAATTTCTCTTTCTACCCAGGTTTCATTTGATAATTTACTCAATAAATATGCTGCTTAGCTGCTGAAGAAATAAGTGGTGATAAAGGAAATTTTATAGCTGTACTTTGTCTTGTTACATCATTTAAAAATAAGAATGTAACTGAAATAGACTGGAGTGATTCCCTCAACAAGTTTCTGCATTGCTAGAAAAATATGCCATGACCAGATGTAATACAACTTTTTGGAGGAGGTAAATTGAAAGTCATGATGTTTGAGAAAAGACAAAAAATATTACAACAAGAAAATTGCTCTCGAGATGTGATTTTCAATGCCGAAATACATTCCCACTAGCAATATAGGGTTTTCCAAATTTAGAACGATATAACCTAAAAGTTCATATTTTGGGCTCCGACTAGCTCTTCATGTTAATGTGTGTTGTCAGGGTTCGTTGCAAGATTTTGTAGTGTTTATGATGTTCAAAAATTTTAATATGTTTTCAAATTCTCAAATGGGGCGCCACTCAATTTATTAACCTAAATGGAGAAAGGTAAAGAAATAGGGTGAGATATCTTTAGGAATAAAACTAATCGTTACGACAAAGCACAATGATTTGTATTTTAAAAAAATAAAATTTAAAGACTACAACCAATCTTGACCAAGAAATTAACAATTATTACGATTTTGATATAAAAAAAATATTTCAATTTATTAATAAGTTGTATTTGAAATTACAAAAAAACAAGGTAAAAAAAGCTACACGCAAAACTCATGAGTTTGTTGATTTACAGTAATGTGAAAATTTTAAGTGTGGACCATAGAAATTTAAATTAGTTTAATACATTTGCAAAATGAGTTATTATTTATTTCAAATAGAGATTATGGCGAGAAAAAAATAAAATTTTGAAATTGATTATTATGAAGTATAAAGGAAAATAATGAAGTAAATGTTACTACAATAAAAATTAATATGAGTTGATCTGACCTTTAACAAAACATAAGGGCTCCCTACTTGTCAGGAGAATACAAATAGGACCATATCCGTGGAATGTAGTTAAGTTCATTCGGTTAGTTGTCCCAGACTAGGTAGTTCCACAAGATGAGGTTTGACGTTAATTCCAAATTAAAGTTTTAAAGCCCAATAAAAGTCGATGATCCCAATAAAGGTTCTATGTCTAAAACTAGGTCCATAATTAATTTTAAAAAATGAAATACATGAAACGCAATCTGTGAAAATTTTGACCAATTTATATACTACAAAAAAAATTATTTATAACTTAAATTTTAATATTTATCCCGAATGCAATTTAAAAAAAGGTAGTCTATAATTTGGAGCCTAACTTAGTTCATAAGGCAATAATTAAAACTATTCCTGCTTTTACCAAAAAAAGGATCTTACCATCTTTTCTAATGAAGGGAACCCATATCTACTTCTTATTAGAAGTCAATTAACAATTTTATATTACATAATTTTTGAAATCGGCGGAAGGCTCCTTTAGGCCGGCAAAATCCCGCTTTTCAAAAATTTCAGGAGAAATTAAGCTTCACGCTAGCATGGTCGCGGACCAAAAGAAAAAGGTAACCATTTCTCCAATTGTTAAATTCTCAGTCGGAAATATCACGACTTCCGCAAATATAAAATTGGAGCCATATTTAAAAATCTAAAATCATATCCATAATGAAAAATTGCACATCAGTTGACAGTCAAAATGAAAATATGAATGAAGTTAGCAGTAGACTTCTTGAGCAAAATCGGGTCATATGTCATGACGGCAATCTAGCCAGGTGCAACAATAACTCAATTTCAAAAACAACAGCTAACAAATTACTCATCAAAACAACCTTTCAACGGACTGAGTAACCAAAAATCAATATAAGCAAAATTAACAAAACTACTGCACGAATAACTTAATTCGTGAACAGTTAACTAGATGTTGCTCGAACCTTCTACTTTGCTCTTACAAGCAACATAATTCTGCAACCTACCACGTCTGTCAAATTTCGAATAATGTTTCCGTCCTTTAGACCAAGACTTAACCTCAAAAGAAAATAAACCAAATATTCAATTTGTTCATATAAAAATAGTACAACAAAAAGACAAATTAAACTGTTCTAAATAACTTAAATTTCGGGAACCCAGTATGTCACCAACAAGTATATACAAAACTACAAATGAGATATGAAATATAATATCTAAATGTTTCAGCTCGAAGATAATATGACAAAATATTTTATAAATAAAATGATTTACAAAAAGAAGGTGGTAAGTTTATATCGTGTAATGTTTATAACAACAAAAATAACGCAAGCTGTAAACAGATAAAAAATGATATACTACAGTCACTAACCACTTTACTAACACCAGTACCCGATGACCTACTGAACACAATCGTTTGTAATTGTACAAAAGGTTGTGGCGGCAAATGTGGATGCAAAAAAATTAGATTGAGGAGTTCAAAAGGTAATGGACATTGACACGGCTCAGTGATGCTTGAATGCAGAGTCAACAAATGATGGAAATGATGAAGATGTAGATGTAAATCTAGAAATGAGTCCACTCGACGTTTTGTCAGCAACTATTATTGATAGAGAAACTGAAGGTATCGACAATGAATAAGAAAACATTTTATGGATTATGCGTACGGGGGAAACCATGTAAAAAAACGCGTCTTGAATTCTACCTTGTGGATGTTGAGGACACGAGAGCATCGTCATGATATAATCGATTTCTCGGCGCTCTACTCCGGTTGATTTTACAAAAAAAATGCAGAAGACATTTTCTGTGGATAAATCTACTAGAAAATTTTTTATTATAACCAACATTGACATTGAAAATTCCTAAAATGACTGGACTATGAGAGGAAATCATTGGGTGCTAAACAAACACTGTACATCAGACCACCTATCAATTCCATTGCCTCTTCAAAAACGTTTTCGTTTGAACTGATGTGTGAGATCTCGCATTGTCGTGGTGGAGAATGATTCGGCTTCTGTGATTGATTTCCCTGAGTTTTTCGAACACTTTTGGCAAACAAATGCTGGGGTATCATCTTTCTACATTGGAACGGTGAAGACAAGTGTTTTTTTTTGCGAGAACAACTTTGGTGAATTTGGTTAGTCTTGGAACACCCATACAATCGATTATTGTTTAGATTCGTATCCATGAGTCTGTCACGAACTTATAAACGTCTTTTGGAGCACCGCAATTGCAGCTTTTCAACTACTTTTCTTCATACTAATCAACACCAGCTTTTTTTGAGCATTTTTCAAATTATGCCGTATCCAATGCGAACGTATCTTTTTTACGCACAGCACCGATGTTCATCCTGTAGCGTAGTGCGACTACGATTAAATTCTAAAAACCAGTGAATCACAGTGATTCCAGATGTTGCTTCTTCACCAAAAGTCCAAGTGAGTTGATCAGCATACTGCTGTTGGTTAAATCCACGTCGAAAGTCCTAAAAAATTATCGCACGAAAATGTAAACAACTCAAATAGCACACGTACGTCCACCATTAAAAATTGCAAACTTTATGATGTCAATGTCATATTTCACTTATTCACATCAGTGCTGCCATATCTCAAAACTTAAGTAGCAACCCTCGTATTTATTTAAAATATAAAATAATTTCGATTAAATTTTTGAATGCAATATTGAAATCTTTTCACATTGAAAATCTTTTTGTAGCTCGTATTAATTTGAAATAAATATATTTGAAGCTTAATAAAATTTTTTGCATGTACTTAGTTCCTATTAAATCAACACTCTGTATATGATTATTACAATAATTATAATGTGGTGACATACAACATTCTGGTTAATTAAATCGTTGCCAAATTCGTTAAAAACGTAGATTTATTTCAATAATGTTACTTAAAATCATCTACAGAATGTCCCTTCTAAAAAACGTTTCCAAAAATGAACCAGTTTGGTTCAAAAATGTACTAGTCTGATTTTAAATAGAAGTATCGTTGAAAATTGAAAAAAATGCATATTTCAAACAATATTCGATTATTATTTCAATATAAGGATTTTTTGTGGAAAATGTATTTACGTGAATGTTTTCAGCGCTCCTTATGAATTACATGCTGAAAAAAGAAGAAAGCGGGGAAGTTTATTTTTCAGAAAAAAGAAGGTGAGATAAGATTTAGTTATAGGCGTTTATCATTGTTATAATTAGTTTTCTCATAAAACTACTTACCTTCATACCAGGACCATCAACTACATTTTCTCATTATTATATTTGAAATTTCAAATCTCAGGATCATTTAGTACTGGTCCTTTCTGTCAATCCAACTGTTAAATATTAAATAAACTTGTGGACCGGTTTTAGTGTCATTGTACTTCTTCAGCAAGTGATCTCAAATACTTAACGTGATTTATTTTACATTAATTTTAGTGATTTTTTTTTGTAATATGGCTGATACAGTTTAGTGTAAAAAAATTCAGAGGAATGCCGAAAATTCAACCGTTAGATCAAATTTTTTATTAAATATGCTTATAAGTAGATAACGTTCTTGGACCTCCTAACTGTCCTGGATATTCAACTTTTTTCTTCATTTGTGTTAAAATAATATTGATAATGTTCGTGTTATAATTTAGGACAAGTCCAAGAAACTGGCACATCAATGGGTGACTGGATGTTTCGGCAATTCGCAAATATGTGACGTTTGCACTAAATTATTAAGCAATAAGCCCGCCCTCTACTGTGAAAGTGAGTATATCACTAAAAATATCAATATCGTCAAAGTTCTAGTATTTAATTAGTAGGTTTATATAATCAAACACCATGTATATATTTAAATAATTTAATTTTAGGCTGTGGTACTACAGTGCATCAGAATACATGTAAAGACAATATTCAAGAATGTGTTAAGATAAAAAACGCAAAGGTAAGCAACGATGTCTTCATTAAAACAAGAGTTTTCTACACAGGGTGGCTCAATAATAATCCGGTATCTCAGAAACTATTCGCTCCGTAAAGACTAGCATAAGTGAACAGAAGAAGAAATATTTTAGTATTCCTAATATGTCTTTTCAAAATTTTCTATTTTCTATATTTTTCACTACCACAATCAATTGTCTTATCACTACATTTTCATTAAAAAAAATTCACATTCTATTCCATTTTTTTTAAATTCACTTTATATTCAAAAATTCTAACCTAATTTTTCCATTTTCACTGAGGTACCTCCAAAACAGCCTCTTTTTGGTTTGAAAAAAAAATTGGGAACACTAGGTACGAAATCAGGGCTGTATAGTGGTTTGGCCTCTCAACTCGCATCTTTTGGTTTGTTAAAAATCCAATTAGTTGGTCAGCTGTGTAAACACGAATAGTTTCCTTCTCTCCATTAACTTCTTCTGAATTTCTTCTGGCAAACAAATAATAGTTAGCCATCCAATGTCCTTAGAATTTGGCGATTTGGCTCAAAACTTTGGACTAATTTGGATAAGATTTATAACCAGACAAAAAGGGTGACTTGGTTCCTCTGCCGGATGGATACCGCATGATGACTCTAACCGACTCATTGTTCTTGACCTCGGGACTTCCGAGTGGAAAGCTCTTGTAGAGCCTTTGGAATTTCGCCAGGTATTCCGCAGGTATTATTCCCGACACCTGATTAGGACTCAGGTACCATTTACTAGTAGATTCCATGGTCTCTGATTGTTCTGAGCCCTCGGGGGAAAGAGGAAGGTTTGTCATTGTCCCTGCTCTTGCAGGACCCTTGGAATTTTGCCAGGATTCCTGCTGGCATTATTCGCGACACCTAATTAGGGCTCAGGTACCAATTTGGATCAATCTCATAAAAATGGAGCATCCTTTCCACCAGGCCCATAGACCCCATCACTAAGGTCAAGGTCTAACGGCTCATTGGGGGGACTATATTATGTATTAAGTCGAGTTATGAAAAAGTATTATAGAAAAATAATAAAGTAGAGAATACAAGATGAATATCGAACATTTAAAAAAAAGTTAGGACCAACAAAAAACTATACCAAAAAAACAAGGGGAGTAATTCACCCCAATAAAGGGATATATAGACGTCCCAAACGCTAGCCATAATCCAAGAGATTAAATGGCATGATGATGATGGTGATTACACAAAAGTGTTCATATATCAATCCAATTGTTATTAGGCATTGCACTTTTCAATTAACTGCAAAATTTCGTGGTTGAGGTTATGTTGAACACTGTAAAGCTTACACCGGAAATGTTGGTGACATTCAAAAGCAGACAGTGTTGCCATTGTAACAAATATACAAAGCAAAATTAGTATAATCGTTGACTTTTAAAATCAAGCCTTTTTGTTGTTCTATTTTTAGTATTAAAAATTGCCACAGCAAATAGTTTTTGAGATACAGCAAGTTCCTTGTTTCATTCTCCTTTTTTTTTAGAGTACAAGTAAGTTATCAGGATTCGCTGCACCGTTGACGAATGCGAAAAATTCAATATCCAAACGTGGATCCGCCTCAATACCTGGTTCTCAAAATACTCCCGCTAGGTAAAATTTTTTTTATATATTCATATCTGTAATTTTTTACATGGACACAGATAAAACATTGGGTTTTAGCAAAGGGTGAACTATTTAATTGGCAAAAAAATGAGTTGATTTTTTTTAATGTTTAGAAGGTTTGTAATTGTTGACTTGAGAAAAATTGGTTAGATTTTTAGTAGAATAGGCGTTATTGGGCATGAAAGATAAAGTACTTGAAGTTGAAATGATATTGAGAAGATATATCTCAGAAAAAGTTATTTATTTATCAATTATTGAGACAAATTAAAAATTTGCTTAAATCATATGTTTTTGATTGAATATTCATCAGTAGAAAAATTTCTGTAGCCTCCTACTATTAATAAAAATATTTATCAAACATTTTTCTTTGTGATGTTGTGTCCCATCAGAGTAAAAATCGTCACCTGGTACTGATTCAATTTTTTGAACCCTGTAACGTTCCACCATTTTTTTCCATCTACCCCCGAAGATTTTATTTTGCACATAGATTACTTAAAGATTTTATAGTTACACTTTTGGCTATACTAAGCTCTAAACCCATTGGTGGATTTGTCGATCTCAATTCGTTTCGTCACCCACCTGTTCTTGTAGAACTCTAGCACAAGCCTGCAAGTACAAAATTCTCTTTAAATAATTACATACTCTACTGTCATACAATCTAAATAACGTAGCCCATGTCATTTTAACAGGAATCAAGTGACAGATGCCTGTTGACAAGAATATTCATACTTACTCATCCACTAACGATAATTAACACCATAATGATACTCGGTGTATTTTTTTCTAAATCTTTCAGTATAAATGTTGTTTATTGGTACTAATATTTTACTGAATCATAACCTAAACAAAAGAACTTGATAATTGTAGGCGTTTTTCGGGTTTTATTCTTCTTCTGCTACTGCCTATCCAATACGGATGTTTAAGAATAACTATGCTATTCTAACTTTGTTTGTTAACGCCCAGAATAATTCTGTGGTAGTTGATTTTTTGGGAGTCAAGAGTTTCTTCTCCGTCCTGGTCTTCTATGACCATATATTTCGCCTTATAGAACTCGCTACTGCAAGCCATATCAATTTTAGTTTCTTGTTATATGATCCACTTTTCTTTTATTGTTATTATTGATTTACTTATTTTATTGTTCAGTCTTCGTAGTGCTACATAATTGGTAACCATGTTCATCCATGATATTCTTATATCTTCTTGTAATACCACAAATCACATTCACATTCTCTCCAATTGTCCCAAATGGCCTTGAAGGCTATTTTATGCACTTTCTAGTGTGGTAGTGCAAAAAAAAAACTCTAAAATCACTAGCTAACAGAAACAAAGTAACGCTAATATGGCTGCCAGGGGCAAACACTCTATATCTAGGACCAATGCCTCATGAGATACAGTCTTACTGGTATAACTTCACTTCCCCGGCAGGAGACTTCCTCAGGAAATGGTAATCGGCCTCAGATAAAGTATTTAAATAATCGCTACTCAGATGAGGTGAACAGTCTATATTAAATTGGACACCACCAGCTTTTTAACGAATAACGATAAAAATGAATAAAAAAAGGTGGAATGAATTAAACCATCCACGGACACAATTTCCCAAATTAATGTTTATTGCTGTGAACAATAAATAGTTTCGGCAACAAATAAAATACTAAATTCCCAAAGAGGACAACGAACAAAAGCAGTTATAAATTAAAAACAACTCGGATTTATTTATATATTGAAGATAAGACTGGAACTTATGTATGGAAATCCGGGATGGTTGCAGGCCTCAACTGAATTCTCAATTGTTGGAGTTGAATTGAATTTTTTTCTTGTGGGAAAAAAATAAAATGAAGGGGGAAACGCGAACTCAGATGGAAATAACTAAAGAGGGAACGAGTAGGTAGAATAGATTTGAATGAAAAGGAACTTATGCTCTAAGATATAATCAAACAGGAATCTGTTCTATTCTAATCGTTCTGTTCACCAAATAAATAGAAAATAAGAATTTATATGAAAACTATCGTACAAAATTTGCTTAAAACAAAAGGAAATCCATAAAGAGCATTGGAATTTTTTGAGCACAATAAAAAAAACCAAAGAAAAATTTACCAGCGAATATAAAGAATACAATCACCACAAATTTTTTGAAATTTACTTTGATTCAAAATTACGAGGTTTTATTTAATTTCTGGATGGAGTGGAAGGTCGATAACAAATTAATTTCTTCAAAAACTCGAATGTTAAAATAAATAAATCAAAAGTGACTACTGTGCCACAATACGTGAACAAAGGTATATTCAAAATATTTGAAGAAAAACTTAATAAGCTGAACGGCATGTTACACTGGAGAAACATTGCAGGTCTATATAATCCAAAATATTCATAACCATAAGACGTCTGAGGAACTTCTCGAGATATCAATAAAGGACATTAAACTTGTGGTTGGTTTTCTGATCTATGACCTTAAGACGATGGGCATGGAAGATTCTACGAGCAGGAGAGATTTATCCTTCCCATTTCCTCAAAAAGATTATGTTCTTCAGTGCTAAAACTTTGAACATAAAACACCCATAAAAATATGCTGCTTTGGAAGGGTATGTACGTATATTGGAAGCAGAGCAATGAGATGCAGAGTCTTCTAGGTATAGATGCAGATTTTCCAAAACGACTCTCGGAACAATCTACAATAACAGAAGCTTCCAGTTTATTCATTCATTCTATGGATTCTTTTGAATAATCGTCAAGTTTCATTAGTAATCAATTTTCTCTTATTTCTTAGTATTTATATTATTCTAGATATTTCTAATTTCCCAATACATCTAGTTTTTTTCAGTATTTATTGTCATCTAAGTATTTTCCTCATACTCGTATTATATTCGAATCAAAAAATTTGTAAATAGATTACTTTTTCTGAAGTGCCTTTTGATTAAATTCTATTAGAATCCCGCATTTCTATCTGAGTACTTTTACAGTCTATATAAATGTGGATGGACTATTTCGGAAATATTTTCGATACAACCAACACCTTTGAGCACGAATGAGTAGTAGCAAATCGAATTATAAATTATTTTTATATGTTATTATCCGGAATAGTCGCAAAGTTAATATTTATCAACAAAAATTCTTATCTGATATTTTTTGTTAATTTTTTTAGTTATTAACTGATTTTAACCACTGACAATAATACTTTCTAAAGTCATTCGAACCGTGTATTATCATTATATATTATATATTATTATAAAATAAAACTTTTTTCGTCACTTTCTTCATTAATTATTTCTGTGATTGATAAAATAAAAAAAAATATTTCTGAATTTACTACAAGTCGGGAATAGATCTAAAATATTTTCACAATAAATGTTTTTTCTCTATTCATAATTTGTTAGCTGAAAATAAATCCCAATATTTTTGTGAAAGCTCAACACTACTTTGTATTTCCGCTATATGAAATTTCCAGCTTAATCATTTGGTTTATTTTATATTAAAATTTTGATAAACATTAACTTTTATCCTAGTAAGTATTGTTCGATAAAGCTTTGTTAACGTTTTCGTCGACTATGAAAAATGTCTATGTAAAAATTTGATTTCCCACCCTCACAAACATTCCAATCTACAAAAACCACACACCTGTATTCTTCGCTTGGCTTGATATACCTTAAATGTTGTGTTGCCTTGCTTTGTAGCTTTTCATTGCCGATAATTTGAGTTAATATTGCATTTAAATAACCGTAACACCAACTGGACACATCGTTAATTTAAAAAATGATGAAATTCTGACCTATGAATAAAAAACATTGTTCGCGCCTTATTTTGGTTATTTAAATGCTTACAAATGCGATAGGGTGTCGTTGCTAGATTTTTTTGTTAAAAATTATTTAATGTTATGTATGCAGTAATTTGACAAATAATTAGTAGGTGCCAGTTTCCAAATTAACTTAAATATTGTAATAGGCTGGGGAAAAAATAATGACAGTTATTTATAATAGATGGCGTATGCTGTATATCTCTAGTAATACTTATCCAATTCCATAGGAAGTTTGGTAGTTGTCCAGTAAAGGCTCATCGAAAATTTTGTATATTTTGTGTATTTTGTCTATACTGATTAATGCTTAAATTAATATTAGTCTCAGAATTGGTTTGCTCTATTTCGATTTTACAGAATATCCGTTGAAGAATCGGATGGTATTTTTCAAACATATGTGATAAACCGACATATTTCAACTGGCAACATCTCATAAAACAATTTTTGTAAACGTGAGACGATGATAGACAATGATAAATGTGACATGTCCAAAAGAGGTTGGTCCCAACCCACAAATACTTCGCTAACAGTTGGAAACTGTTTTACGTAAAGAAATGTGCTCTTTGGTGGGCTTGGAAGGGTATTATGTCCCACGAGCTCAAACCTAACATGGAAACGAAACATTTTTTGTTTCTTAATAATTTTTATTTTTCAACATAGTCTCTTTTTAAGTGTACAAACTTGAACCCTTCAAATAATAGTCCTCACAAAATCGGCATATCTGCTGAATACGACGGGTGGTTGAATCGTTTTCACAGCTTTCTCCTCATAACCAGTACCATTGGATAGCTTCATATTGAAACCCAAGTCTCTCAAAGAAATTAATATTTTTGCTCTATTACCAAACGCATAACCAGAGATGTTTAAGATCCAGTTGCTTCACTTGAAGCAATTTTAAGAGAAATATGACTTTTAGAGAGATTCTAAAAGGCAGGTACTATCACAACACGAATTGTTGGATCCACCAAAAATATGAAGTGATTAAACAACTCGGTTGAATCATTATTATCATCGTATATTTCCTGAACGGAACCAGCACTCACATCTTCTGCCTCAAATTTCAAATATATTCATTCAAATCAATAGTTCGATGTATAGTTTTATCCTAGAGAGAGAAAGGACTGAATAATATCCAATATCCAAAGTCATTGAAATAGGATTTTCTTGTTCTGTTCCATTTTTGAAATAAACGAAGGTTGTGTGAAACCTAACAAAGAAACAAAATATTTTTTCCATAATTATCTTCATTTTATAAGTCTATATACTTACTACAATGACAGCGCCCCCTTCTAATGAAACTCTCTCTACTGCAAGTGAAACTTTGAGGTTAGAAAATAAGAAAAAGTTGCTGGAAGTTACATCTAATGATTATGGTAGGTGGTCCACCAACTAGAAGTCCAAACCGTGAATTTTAGTCAAGGTAATCACCAAAGTGAGATGGTTCGTTGTTTTATTGGAAAAATAATTTCTTTTTCATCAAATGCGGTAGTTATTTTGCAATTTCTCCCTTTATTTCATCAATCAATTATGTATAATACTCCCCTCTTATTGTTACACCTTTTTGAATATAATCTATCCCATTAATATCCCAAAATACGGTCGACATCACTATTCATTTTGCTTACACCATCTCAACAAGGCCCGGTTGTAGCATTTTTTGGTCATCCCGAATGCTCGAGGTCAGTCAATTGATGGTACAGAGTCTCGGCTCACAGTTTCTACCTTATCTTCCATTTACTTAGGCGTATTGCCTTTCAAAAACATATATTTAATGACAGCTCGGTTGTCCAATATAAACTAGACGTCAAAATGGCTGAAATGTTAGTTCATGCGCAAATATATTTCTCTACTGATTCATTACATCTTCAGGTTGAGGTTGAAAACTTTTTAGACAACTCTCGTATCTTAATGACTAGTTAAAATTGATAGCACAGGCAGTATACCCCCCTGACTTTGCTGTCTCTACAAAATTCTCTTATCAGTGAAAGAGTTTTGTAAAAATTACTTGGATCAGTTGTTGTCAGGAACCCTAGTAGTTCTACAATAACGGAATTATGGTTTCGGTAGTAAAGTGGCAAAAAATAATCGATGAGATCAGCACATATATCATTGATAGCTGCTTTAAAGTCTATATTATTAAATTCATTTTGATCTATATCAAAAACAGAATTACTTTTTCCCCAACTTGATATTTTGATTTTGAAAACTGTTTAAGTAGCTTTAGATCTTGAAAGAAATCATTGTCTTAGTCTCCGAGTTGAAACTCTGGTCCTTCGAGCCGGATATGAACCAGCAACCAGGGAGGCTCTAAGGACTAGTATAATAATTATTCTTGGTTTAGAGTGGTAATAAACAGAGTGTTCAAACCAATAGCTAAAAGAATTATTAGAATCTTTAAAAAAAATTGGTAATATTATTATTATATAATTATTATATAATAGAAAGGAACCAGTATCGAAAAAAAAAAATTAATTTTCTTGCCAACTATCATTTTATTGAAACTAGACTAATACACCATTGCCAATGTTATTCATTGATAGAAATAATTATGCGGTGACAAATTTTAACCTCATTTTTTATAAGATTGTTTCTAAGATTTGATAATGTGAAATATCTTGGAAATGGCACCTATTGAATTGATATTGCAAAAAAAGGTAAATAAAAAATAATCAAATATCGGTAAATATTGAAAAATTTGGGTTTGTGGTTAATGTGCTGCCTCTTCCCTGCCCCTCCCTTTAGGAGGAGCCAACTATGCTATTCGCCGTGGCGAAGGGTCGCAACTAAACTGGGAGTAAAGTAAGTTTTCGACTTACCTCACAACCACCATTTAACTGTTTTCCGATATTTTTCACATCTTTATTTCTCGACTCCTTACTTTTTTAGCGAACATCATTTGTTGTGTTGAAATTCTTCAGTAATTCTGCAGTCATCCGGCTCGTAAACTTGGACTTGTAGTTACAGTTGCTCGCAACTGAGTTTGCACCACAAAAAGAATCTAAATTTATACCAGACACAAATGAAAGTATCAAGTAGTTTTCAAAAAAGTTAGTCAAACCTAATTTATTTTTATAGGTTGACTTTTGCCAAAATGTCATTTATCTAAAGTTTCAGATGATCTTGTTTTCTTAGTGTCCACGTTGGTTCTCTTTTTGTGCAAACCCAGTTGGTAACATTCATCTTAGTCTATATAATAAATTTTCTAATAAATTTTAGTCTCTTTTTTTACGCTGTAAATTCTATATTTTTTGTTTTAAAATTTTTCTATATATTGCGACACGCTATTTTGCTTTCAAGCATGACCTTTCTCTTTCCTCCCTCTACTCAACGCATATCAATGTCAATTATGTGACAGTTGGCAGATCGTTTTTCATAATGACACACTGAATATCTCGATTTTGATATATTTTTCAAAAAATTACACACGGCAAGAATTTTTTAATTTGCTTCTACTGTAAATTCATTGAAGAATTCTATCCTAACGAAAATCTGTGGCGTATGCTTTTAACCTAAAAAATTCCATTCTAACGGTGCTACATTTTTATGTTATGGAGCTAAAATAATAAAACTGAAAGCAATCCGTTGATACAGATGAAGTTTGTAGCTAAAAATAATAGAACTGTGTGACAGATGACGTTTGGTATAGATTGGAGCTAAAATTGTTAAAACTGGAAACAATCCGATGTTACAGATGACGGTTGACATAAAATAGACCTAAAAGTAATAAAAATGGAAATATACTGGTGTCACAGATGACGTTTTGTATAAAGTGGAGCTAAAATTAATAGAACTGGAAACAATCCGGTGATACAAATGAGTTTGGAGCTAAAAATAATATAACTGAAAACATTTTCAGTGTGACAGATGACGTTTTGTTATAGATTGGAGCTAAAAGTAATAAAACTGGAAACAATCCAAAGTTACAGATGACGGTTGATATAAAGTGGTGCTTAAATTGATAAAACTGGAAACATTATGGTGTCACAGATGACGTTTAGTATAAAGTGGAGCTATAATTAATAAAAATGGAAACATTCCGTTGTCACAAATAACGTTTTACATAAAGTGGAGCTAAAATTAATAAAACTGGAAACAATACGATGTTACAGGCGACGTTTGGTATAAAATGGACTTAAAATTACTAAAACTGGAAACATTTTGGTATCACAGATGAAGTTTAGTACAAAATGGAAATACAAAGAATAAAAGTGGAAACATTTTCAGTGTGACAGATAGCGTTTTACATAAAATGAAGCTGAAATTAATAAAACTGGAAACATGCCGGTCTCACGGATGAAGTTTAGTACAAATTGGAGCTACAAAGAAAAAAAGTGGAAACATTTTCAGTGTGACAGATGGCGTTTTACATAAAGTGGAGCTAAAATTAATAAAACTGGAAGCATGCCGGTGTCACAGATGACGTTTTGTCTAAAGTATATCTATCAAACAAAAGATGTAGTTGAAATCAACAGCGCTAATGTCAATACAAACATAGATATCCAATGAATAATAGATAATAATTCTTCTGTTCAATAAATTTTTATTCTGTTTGATATATTTATATAAAATCTGTCAATATGTCAACGAATTGATTCCACATCTACAACATACCAATGTATATTCACATTGATACAACTATTATTTTTGGTTTCTCTATTTATTTGTATATTAGACCTGAGCTTTATTAGGCAAGTTGATCACTTTGAGTTATGTCAGTTTTTTAAATTTCGTTTTGCTTTTCAGTCAGATACTTTACGATGATAAGGATAACAGTTCGCATGGACAACATGATTCCGCCAGGTAACTATTTTATGCACTAAAATAACCAATTAAATCTTGATAAAAAAGAAGTGAAAAATTTTCTCGCTCTCACCTTTTTACACGTTTTTTGCTTTTAGCTTTATAGATATTTTGTTTAATCACATTTTTGAATAACCATTTTCAATTTTTGCACCAGTGTAACAAAAATTTTGTTCGCAAAATATCATACCTCCCAGATCTAACCATTAAAAAAAATCCCATCTACATATTTTTATGTGAAAAGCAACCACAAGATTGTAGATCGAGTGGTGCCTGCTGTATGTTGTAGTGCGCAAGCCTTGGTAGCTAATTCCACAGGCTTGCACTTCTCCAAAGAAATGAGTGACGATAAATAAAGTTCTGGGCGTCTGCCTCGGTGTCGCTTGTCGAGTAGGTCTTGCCAAAACTGCTCGGTCACGTGACTATGCTAGGAAATATTGCTTCCAACATCAACACCCAACAAGCGAATTTTTGGTGATGGTTATATTTTATTTCCAGACAAGACCAAAGTTGTTGGGAACTGTCGTTTTTTCTCTTATACATAATAGTGATGAGAGTTTGCATAGTGGACTTGTTGTAGTTGAACTGCGCATTTCTTCAATTCGATTGGTGGTATTTAATCGAGGCTGGTGGCTTTATTGATTTCCAAGCATTTGAGAAGTATTGCTACATCTTGGTGTCGAAACTCTATTTCAGGCATCGATGAACTAACTCTACAAAAGTCTTGGCTCACTGCTTTTGTTTTAAACCAGAAGAAACTTGATCCATTTAGGCAATTGAGAAATTTGTTTTTCATTCTCTCATTAAATCGCTCTCTGCAAGCATCTATGTTCTGCTTGCAGGTATTTCTCGAGATTAGGATTCGAGCGACATTTGCGATAAGCACCATTTTTGTTGAGACTGCTTTAATGCAGTTTTTATCAAACCATAGATTGTTATCTGCAAAGGAGTAAGGAATATAGGTTTCCATAACTGCCAAAATGACTTCTGAAATCTTGTTTGTACACACTGAAGGGTCATTAGAATTGGAGCAAACATCATTTCAAGGAAACATGAAAAGAAAATCCTTTAGATACTTACAAATAATACCAAACACTTAAGTGGTGTAGGTAAATCCTGAGTTTGGATTTCTAGTCGCTATCAAGAGTGATAAATTTCATGCGTAGATCATCATAACTTTTCAATACCTTTTTTCCAAAACAAATTGTCTTTGCTTCAAATATTAGACTTCTTCATTGGAACGAAATCTTTTTCTTTGGAGTATTCTGAAGTCTACAAAGACTGGTGATCACTAGGGGATCAGATCTGAAGATACACTGGGTGGTCGAGCAATTTTTTTCTAATTTGACTACGGTTTGTACCAATTTGTGAAAAATTCTGCATCTGATAGTTTTAACTTTTTCGAGATTGTTGATCGACAAAATACCATGCGCATACCAAAGTATGAATGCCATAATCTTACCAACTGATATTTGGGTTTTCAGGAGGCTTTCACTAGCAAGTGTTTATTTCTGTTATACAGCTCCAAAAAGCGCTTTATATGGTCTTTGTGTAGTTTTCGATCAGAGGTAAGGAAACTTGGCACATATTTGAAGAAAAGTTTTCTCATGGACCATTGTCCATGCAAAATAGTAAATGCACCTTCTTTGTTTCCACCAATGTTTCTCGCATCTTAAATTTGCGATAATATTAAACATTTTGTTGAAATTTTTTTGTCATTTTTGGATTGAAAGGATGAACCAAACGTAAAATTTTCCAGCTTGATACCAACAACAACTCCGAAGACTTTTTGATTGATCTAATATCTAGAGACAATTCCATTATATTTATTCAATCAGTATTTTTTTCAATTTTAGTTACCCCGATGATGTTCCAATAGTACCTTTGGAGTTCCTGTCTGATTCACCATTAACTGCTGCTGATTTATGTTCGGATTACAGTTTGGGATTACATGAACCAGAACCGGATTCGTGGTCACCTTACGTTGGCAAAGATATATCCAGGAAATTGAAAGAAAAAGAAGTCAAACGTCAAGAACATATTTATGAATTCATATTAACTGAAAAGCATCACTGTATGACACTGTTAGTGATGCAGAAAGTGAGTAATCAGATTATTAAAAGGTAATTTTTAAAATTTGAGTTATGTGAAGAAAAATTCAGAACATTCTAAAAATTGTAAATTGTGTTTTTTGTAACAATAAACTTTTTAACAACAGATTTTCAAAAGTAAAATCTTTAAATTTCGTTGATTTTTTATTGTAGATCTTCGTCGAAGGATTACATAAATATTTTCAATTAGGACCGAATTTGGAAAGAATGTTCCCGAGGCTAATTGATTTGACTGAATTACATTTAGGATTCTTAGCGAGACTAAGACAGAGACAACGAGAATGTCCCGTCGTTTCTTCCATTGCTGATATTTTATTGGAAACGTTTTCTAATAATCACGCTGCAAAATTGAAATCAGCCTATGGTAAGTCGGTTCACTCTTTTGGAATATATTGAGTTTATCCCTTTTGTTTCATCTCTAATCAAACAATTTTTTTGTTCAGGTGAATTTTGCAGTCGGCATAGGGATGCAGTGGAGATCTACAAGTATTACATGCAAAACGATCAGAGATTCGGAGAATTCGTGAGACACTGTCAAACAAATCCTCTTTTGAAGAAGAAGGGAATCCCGGAATGTATATTATTCGTGACACAACGTTTAACCAAATATCCCCTCTTAATAGAACCGCTGATAAAAACCAGCAAAGAAAATAAACCGGAACAAGAATCTCTACAGAAAGCTTTGGCTTTAGTCAAAGAAATTTTAGTCGAAGTCGACGCTCAAGTAGCCGAAAAAGAAAAAGAAGATCGGAAATTAGAAATTTATAATAGGATAGACGCCAAATCCAATACAGTATACAGAGGACAAAAGTTTAAAAAATCTGATATTTTACAAGGAAATAGGTCTCTTAAGTTCGAAGGTGTAGCAATGTTGATGCAAGGCAGAGGAAAGATGCAAGTTGTTTTGGTTATCGTTCTTTCTGACGTTTTATTTTTCTTGCAAGAAAACTCGCATAAATATACGTTTTTTACTCCAGTAAGTAAAGTGAGTAACAGGTTTCTTCAGTTTTCTTCCATTTGTTTACATTGGATCATTTTTATTACAACAATTAACGTTTAGTTTATAGATATCTCATAGAAACTAATTTTCTAAGTCGAATAATTTTACTTTCAAAAATAGAAAAGTTTATCAAAACAGATGAAACATAATTATGTGTTGGATTTTTAAATATCCTCTCACGATCAAGGACATCTTCACACTAGGATTTTACTTACATTATTGCATTTTCAGGATAATGTTTTACACAATTTGCGTCAATTTCTTATTTTTCCTAGCATTTCCTAATCAATTTTTTTTATTATCCCTAATCTTCACGGTTTTCAACTGCTGTTCTTAATACACTGCATTTGAATCAGTTTCATAATTATTTGTGTGTAAGACTTTTGACTGAATAAAAATGGTCTAACTGTAACAACTGCTTTGTATAATCTCAACATATTCTCAAATATCTTCTGATATGTTTATAAATTTTCTGTAGACTGGTGTGGTGTCGTTGCAAAAATTATTAGTGAGAGAAATCGCCGGACAAGATTCAAGAGGTATATATTTAATTTCTTCTGATCCGGCTGATCCAGAAATGTTTGAACTCAAAGTACACAAACCGAAAGACAAACAAGTGTGGATACAAGCAATAAGGTACAACATCTGAATGAGAAACTGAAAAAAAAACTGTTTAAAACTTTCTATTTTTGTAGGGAGGCAGTACAGTCTTGTCCTGAAGATGAGGAAGATACGATAGCTTTGAGCACGGAAGAAAAACAAACTCTTATGAATGCCAAACAAAATCAAGTGCGTCAATTAATCGGTAAGTCAACGGTGGAATCAAAATTGTGGTTTTCTAAGAAGACAATGGAGTATATCTCAGATGTTTAATGTTTTTTTCCAGTTTAAAGATAAAATGTTTGAGTAATGAACCAGCCCTGATAATATAACCTCAAAGTGTGGATACAAAGTAAAAGTTGATGATAATCCCAATTTTAAATTATTTTTGTGCTTTTCATTAGAATTTTCCACAAATTTTTAAAAATTTTCTAAAGTCTCATTGACTTTAAATCCCAATAATTTTTCAATTTAGTTCAAATTTGGCTTAAAGTTCTTATTATCCAATAATCTTATTAAATGTGCATTTTCCAAAATTTTTTTGCAGCTTCGGTAGATAAAGTTTTAAAAAGATGAACTCCCCGTTTTAGCTGAACTGTTTGCCAAAGCTTGTCCTTGGTTAGATAAAATAATACCAAAATACTGATTTAAAAAAGTTTCGAACCGAAAATGAGGCTCTTGAAAAGCTCTACAAGACAGGTTCAATACATTTTTTACGTAAACCTATACTTTTGGCTGCTATGACCTAAAATATCTAGGCAGGTGTCAAATTGACTAGCTAACCCCCTGTAACACTGCACGAAAAAAATAGTTAATTTGGCTCCTGCCGAGATATTTTGGCTAATAGTAACCAAAAGACATCTCTGAAGAATGTGAAGTCAATCGACATTTTTGTCGATATAAACATCCCCAATGGCTCGCAATTGCAAAGAGAGGTTTGTAACCACTGAATAGTTTTGACGTTATTACGTCTCATCAGAGTGGTATAACAACTTTCGTTCGGGCCTGAGACCCAAACTGAAAACAACATCAAAGAGTGTCGGTATTTGGTACATGTAGTTAAACATTATCCAGCGAACTTTAACTAGTGCCATCCTCATTTCCAACTACGAGCTGTGAATGAGGTGTGTAAAATATATCCAAATAAAAGATTTCTACTCTTTATCTCTGAAATAATTTCGAAATTTAATGTGTCTTTCTTGAAAGCAGAAAACTACTTTCTTGGCTAATGCCTCGACGAATATTGAATTACATCTCCTCTGAATAGCGCGATGTGATCGATGAACATCCCCACTAGTTCGCAATTGCAAAGAGAGGTTTGGAACCACTGTCTAGTTTTGACGTTATTACGTCTCATCAGAGTGGTAAAACAACTCTCATTCGGGCTAACTGGCACCATCCTCACTTCCAACTGCGAACCACTGGTCAGATAGGAATCTAGGGTAGCCGACGATAATGAAGATTCCAATGGTAACCCTTTTTATAGAGATTTTTATGAGCTTCATTTTTTGTCTAAAATCAATATTTTCCGAGATATTTGGTAGAATTGTTATTCTAGCTATTGTAATGTTTTTTTCATTTATTTAAATTATTCTTAAAGGTGGGGTAAATTTATACACTGTCTCTTATTAACTTAATTTATCTAGACATTTGAACTAAACACTATAATAATTAACTTATCAACTAGTTTTGAAATGTATTTAAATTATTCGGTTACTAAACACTAATTTATAAGTGAAAAAATTTTCTAGAATTCTAAAAAGTAAACAGATAAATAAAAAGGCCTTCTTAAAAATTGGTTAAAAAAACAATATAAACAAATCGCCGCTGTGATAAAAAAATTGTAAACAAGGTAAAGACGCTGCTGCATTCGCCAAATTTTAGACTTCCATTATAACTGAACAGGACCGGCTTCACGGTTCATGTAATGGACGAGTTCGTAACATTAATTTTCATTAGGCATTGAAACAAACATTGAACATCTATCTAAAGTAGGTAATTGTATAAAATAATAATAAAATAAAGAGGCATGTAAATCTATTCTTGGACTAGATATTTTTCTATTCTCAATTTAAAAATTCCATTTCTCACCAATCTGTTAGTGTAAATATATCTGTATTGATCTGTTTTCCTACAGAAGCAGAATCGGACCTCGAAGGTAACATTTATTCAAAAGAAAATGCATGTATTTATTATTCTCTTTTTGAGATCAGATTTAATATTTTTCAATTATTCCTCTCAATTTTTTTTAGCTTATAAAATAGAAACGTTCACTAGAATAGTTGCTTAAAGTTATTTGACAAAACGCATTTTGAAAATGGTCATTTTCCAAATTAATTCTCACAATTACACTATCTGGTCCTTTGCGGTTTCATTTCCGGCTCCAAGGACCAGGCAGTAAAATTGTGAGTGAAATAGTTGCAAACGGGATATTCAGTTTGCATGTTGTAGGATCATATCCACCTCGTATAATTGTGTAGCGATAGTAAATGGTATGTTGGAAAAATACTATGTTATATCATTAATTGTTAAGCTGCATCTATTACCAATGGTATGTCCCATACCCTGATGTGTTCAAATCATCAGTGATAAGTTTGCACCCCTTCTGGTTTATCAGTCTGCTACTAATTATGGTGGTGATGATAAATGACTATTATATAATAATAGTTGAAATGAGTCAGTTGAGGATGAGAAATGCTCTAGACACCCTACAATCTCAACAACAATGAGATTATGCTTAAACTGGACAAATTTGCTCATTTGAAAATACTGCTTATTCAAGATCTTCAGTGAAGAAGAAAAATAGGTTTAAAGCTTTCTTCCTTTTCATGATGTGGTGCCATATACAAGTCGCTTTTTATTCACGAATTTTTGGTCATCGTGTTGGTCATATTTAGCACCATATGAGTTTACTAAAATAAAAAATGTCCTAAAAAAGACAATCATAGCGTAAGATATAATTTCGGAGATTCATATTGAAGAGTAGTTCAAATGTACTGTATTAATATCAATAGCTGACGAAAGAAAGATAATTGAATGAAGAAATAACCCACAAGATAGAAAAATCACAGTTTTTGAAATTTCCAATTTCGTTTTGTTAAAAAGTAATTCAAAGGCCACGACAGGACAAATGAAAGACATTCCAAAAGTAGCCTTACAGAAATGTTTTACTATGGGATAAGTGTTTTCGAACCCAAGGGCAGTAACTATTTGGATTGATACAGTAAGAGCATAATTTTGAATAAACCAGTTGAGTTTATATTACAAAATATAAAGCCATTTCAGTAAATATTTTTTTTGACAAAACTTCATGAATATACTTGCCTAGTTCTTGGAATGATTTCAATGGTTTGCCTCCTTTTTATCCACCCTAACATTTAACAAGAAATGGAACTTGAAGCATTAAATTCATCTATAACCGAATAGATGGGAATAAACGAGCAGTCCATGTCATAAATTTCCATAAGATTGAATAAGATCTATTAAACACACGTTTATTCAAGTTCTTTTGTTGATATATACAGTAGACTCTCAGACTCAGACCAGGGTTGTGCTGGATTAGTGAAAACGCCGCATTACTGTAAAATGATTGCGAAAATACACAAAAAAAAAATACAAAAGAAGTAGAGTTTTATTTTTAAGTTTCCAGTAAAAAGTACATATTACAGACAAAAAGTTTTAATCGTTTAAAAATAATCGTCTATTGTAAACAGAAACGTAAACATACCAAGACTTACAGTTCTGGTGGACTATTCCATTGGAGTAAAGAAACTGTCAATTTTCTTTGGCTTCTTGGCTGGAAACGACACTTTTAATACATTATCTTGAAGCCTCTTTGAAACAAGGATATCATTTGTGGAAACATCATTTTCCTCTGCTCACTTTATTGAAGTAGCAAATGCGCCCACTGCAGCATCAGCTAAATAAAAGAACAGCAAACGCTTCATTTCGATTATCACCATCTTCTTCTTGTCTGTCATAAACTGGCCATTTTCTTCTTCCTCACCGGCTAGCCACAAGCTCATATCATTTGTAGTTAAACTTTTATCAACAAGTTTTTCGGCGATCGTTTCTCTTAACTCTATCAGTTCATGATTTACATTTTCGTCAGTTTCTTCAGTAGAAAGAGAAACTTCTTCTTCTACATTTTGAGCATAATTTTTTTTCTATCTTTCTTTTTTCTGTATTGCTTTAACAGTGTCATATGCTCCATAAACAAACAAGGACTTTTCCGGTAGATTTTCGCAAGAAAAAACACTTCTTTCAAGTTCGTTTCATCTAATGGATTCAGGACAAAACCTTGTACTGCAAAACTTTATTTTACTGCTTGGATAACATGCTGATCCATTGGTTGTAAAAAAGGAGCAAGAATATCACTTGTTTACTTGAACATTTCAACTCGGATTCTTCTGGATGACCAAGGCAGTCATCCAAAACAAGCAGGGCCTTCTGTGGCAATTTCATTCTCTTCCATGGCACAAATATACCATAAAACTAGTCCTTAAAAACATCTCACGTCATCCATCCCGTACTTTGGTTTTTATAATCAACAGGTAGATTAACATTTGTGAATGGTCTGGGATTTTTCGCTTTTCCAATCACCAAAAGATTCAGTTTATGTGTGCCACTTGTATTCGAACATGGCATAAACGTTATCCTATATCATTATAAAGATAACACTAGTAGCTTGTCTGAATACCACGAGGAATAATCTCCCACAGACTGGCTTGCTTCTGTGCAACTGGGGCCATAAAATCTTACCCAACAGCTGCACTAGAAGTAATTCTTAATCTCCTGCATCCTCTCCACATAGGAAAGCGTGGTAGAATGGAATCATCAAAGAAAAAACCCATTCCTGAATAATGAACAACCCTGGGACATGCCTCAGGACGTTGTATCGAAAAAGTTTAGCTTTGAGAAAAAGTTCACCTCAATAATAAATTAAACAAAATTGCCATTAAATAGTATACGGATAGATTAAAAACAGCATACAGAACTGGAATAGGAGTGTACGGGCCCAGAACCAAACATTCTGAAAGCCCGGGCAGCGCACCAAGCATTTTTCAAGCAGAAATTAAAAAAAAATATGTTCAGTTTAATCTAGAGAGGAGCTATCGCAAACAGTAGATCATCATCCTGGCCAATAGTCAAGCAGCTCGTTTGAGATTTCATAGAATCATTAGACGAGCTAGACAAGAAAAATATAGTTACCCCACAATGGATTCCAAGACATACCAGAACGAAGAGAAATGAAATAGTTGATAAGCTCGGGGGCAGACAAGCCCTTCATTGGACCTGAACCCTTCTGTGGTATCAGCTACAGACCGATGGAAAAAGCACTGGAAAAGAAGGAAGATAGGAACAAACCAATTATTAGGACAACCTACGGGGACTGAGGCACTTCTGGGACACTATAACAAGAGTAGATCTACTGAATGTATCAACCTAATCTAAAAATACTAACAGGAGTTCTATCGGGACACTGTCGCCTCAATAAAACACCTGAAGACGCTAGACCTAGCAGATAATGCGGCGTGCAGCCTCTATCCACATTCTCTAGAAGTATGAGACACTAAGGAGCTCCAAAACACTACATCTGCGTATGAAATAGAGAAGACTAAGATCTCTGAGGGACTCAATATATCCTTTGGATCGCAATGTATATCACACCCCAAATCTATATATATATATATATATATATATATATATATATATATATATATATATATATATATAAATGAAAGTTCAAACTTTGACTGCAAACATAGCGGACATCGCGAATGGAACAGGACGAAATGGGTTCGAACAGATACAATCAGTGACATTGAAGAATTGCTTGAATCGCAAGATGAAGATTTGACTGAAACCGACTTTTGCAAATTGATTTAATTTTTTAGTACGGCTCCGTATTCATTTGCTGGTTAGATAGCTTTTCACTTTATCAAGTCTTTCCAGAATCTCTGTTTTCGTTTACACTATGATGACATTTTTCTCACCAATACACGACACGAAATAAAACACTACTGGACCAACCGGCAGTTTTTTTTTGACACTAGTGTTGAGTATTATGCTTGAACATGATTCCCCCACCACTCCCGTCTGAGAGCGCCGGACTATCGCAGTGCCGGATCAGAGAGGTTCTACTGCATATAAATTAACTAAATGTTTTTGTAAGATAAGGGACACCTTGTATTTGGTATACTTACTGATACTTGCTTCAATAACATGTTCCAGTGGCGTAGACGTGGGCGAAGTCGTCGCATTAGCGAGGTCCTTTTTTATTTCCCAACAAATCTATTTTACCAAAAATGCTTTGAGTCGACATACCTACTAATTAAAATAAACGAGGATTGTCCTGGAATCTTTCACCACCGAGCCATTTTTTCAAAAAAATACTCCGAGGGAGCCAAATCTGGCGAATTGGATGCATTTCAAACTTCAATTAATTAATTTTGGCCACCTTCTTAGCCAAATGCGGAAGTTTTGCTTAATTTCTTCGTTCAAATATTACAATAAGTTCGCCGTTGATAGCTTTTCCTTTTTCAAGATAGTCAATGAAAATTAACCCACGCGGATCCCAAAAAACCGACGCCTTCTTTGGAACCGGTTCTCCTTTTTCGGTCCATTGTTTTGATTGTTTTTTGATTCGGGTGTGAAGTGATGGACTTAATGGACCATGTTTAAGACACGGTGCACAAATTCGGCTTTATTCTTGTGAAACATTGGTAAACACTCTTATTCTATTGTGAGCAAATGCGGCATCCATCTTTTCTACAGTTGTCTCATGTCCAAATTTTCTGTTAATATGTCTGCTAGCTCGCACACTTTTATTAGACGTCCAGTTCCGCTTGGTTGATTTTCTTCAACATTTCTGGAGTCGTCACTTCATTTATTCGACCTCTGCGATTTTTCAAGCAACTACCGCCATCTCTAGGTCGGAGCAGGTTCTTCTAGGACTATCCTCTTATAAATACGCGGTGGAAACATATTGAAAGACATTATACAGCGAAAAAACTTGGAGTTATGTTCAGTATTAACTATTACCGATCCAAAGAAAACTGTATTTTTAAATTTGTTTCGCTGATATAACAATATTAGGAGAATCTGATGGCATCGCGTTTAAAGAGGCTTAGTTCTCTTTAAATGAGAGGCTGTTGGCGAGGGTCCAATTCGTCCACGCCTAGCTTCGCCACTGACGTGTTCTTGAATGAAGTAAGTATGTCATTGTTAGGTACATTAATATTTTCCACGGGAGTAAAAAGCTAATCCAGCTTAAATCTAATACTAGTCGGTAGCTGCAAAGTTTTCTCAAATTGGTGAGTCGTGGGTTTAATTGTAAACTAGTGTTTAAAACAATCTAACTTTCTAATATCAGAAATAACATAATAGTTTTCATTTGGTATTGAACTCGCTTATTAATACTTGTATTTATTAATATTGATGCTCATGCTCGATGGGCTGATTATTCCTGAAAGATCTATAGTGCTCCATTTCCGAAGAGTGTCTCATAATCGCTGAAATTATCTAGTATGTGGATTATAATCCACAAATTGTGCGCAATATGGGGGATGTGGAAGCAAAAATTTACAAAAACGAAAATATAAAAAATTTGTTATCATGTAGTATCCGGGGCCATATGGGACTTAAAAGCGAAATTGAATACAGCATTTTTAAACAATAGTGTACAAGCTTTTAAAAAAGTTTTGCTGAATCAGTTTCCGACGTTCCACTTTCAACCTGTTCACACTAAGAGTTCTAGTCTCTAGCTGATTGTAGTACCTTAGTCCTTGAAATGCAATCGACCTTTGGCCCATTGTAGTTCTTGCTGTTGTGGTTCGTAGATGGTCTGCTGATCTGACACTGTGATGGTGAATATCCCTAACCACATTAAAGGAGATTGTGGAGTGTACATCTCTCCTTTGATATCTGTGTATGAAGTTGGCTGCTTGCTGTATATATACAGACTGAAGATAAGGCAAACCAAAGACTCATTTGATAGTTTTGTTTTGCAAAACATTCAAGGGATGAAGATGTGTGGCAGCAGCATTCCCCCACACTAGTGTCAGGTATGAGAGGTGGGAATGGATAAATGAATAGTATAATGTTAGTAAGTGTGTGGAAGACAAAATGGTGGACGCTCTCCCAAGCATTTCAACTGCCGATGCTATCTTCCTGCAGATACTGTCTATATGTGTTTGTAGTCTATAAGAAGGCCCAGATACTTAAGCTGCTTAGTTTTTGCTAGTGGGATTGATCCAAAACTAAGCTCAAAATTATCCCAGGTTGATGTATTGTGATTTCTGTATATTTAATGTCAGTTTAAGATAGTGAAGCCTCCCATATAGTGCCAAGGAATTTACATAAACCAGGCCCTATTATCGAGCCCTAAGGTATTCCACACAAACACATCTCTGTTGGGCTATTTTGATTATTGTAGCTTACATACTGGTACCTGTGATCAAGGTAATTTCGAAACCAATTACATGCAATACCTCTAACCCCCAGTCGATTCAGGATATCCAGGAGCATATTACAGTCCACAGTGTCGAACATTTTCTTCAAGATCAAGTGATATAAGCACACACTTAAAACTGCTGTCTAACTTTTCTTCTTGTAAGCAGGTCAATAGTTGCTGGTGCAGTACTGCTTTTTGTAAGTTGGTATTACCTTTGTCGGCTTCAATTTATTTGGGACCACTCCTGTCTCAAAGCTAAGGTTTACAAGATCTGCAAGTATGGGACCAATATGACCTCCTAACTCTTCTAGTGTGACAACTGCATCATCTCCTGGTGCTTTGTCACTTTTGACTTTGTGTAAGATGTCTTCTATATGTCTAGGTGTTACAGGTGTACAGAATAAAGAATTATGCTGCTCTTGGATAACTTGTGGGGTAAAACTAGGAGGTTTTATGTTGGAGGCAAGATTAGGGTCAACACTGACAAAGAAGTTGTTTAAACAAGTAGTATGTGTGGTATGCAAAGATGTTTGGAATTAGAACGATTAATAATTTTATTCAAAACTTCCATGTCTTCTTGCTATTTCCATTGCTTGCTTTTTATTCAATACCATCATCGTTTCTAATTCTGCTTTGCGTTGGTCAAGATATTTTCTCTCTTCAGCATATGGGACGGTTCCTTTTTGATCTCCTTCCATTAATTTACTATAATAATCACTGTTAGTTGGTTTTTACCTTTTTCTTATTGCCGTGTGTACTCCAAAATCGCCGGATTTTGTCACAAAGGTGCCTGTCTTCTTGATTTAGGTGTGTAGTGTTGAATGAAGGTCACCTAATTACTTACAAACACTCTTATATAATTTTTGTCAAAATGTGTTACTCCTATGGAGTGTAGAGGTAAGGAGAACCATCTGTAAACAGAAAGTGGCGCCCACGTTCGTGATTATGTGTAGGTCACACTAGTCATTCAAACAGATAATGGAAACAAAATATTCACAAAATAATCCAAAAAATGTTAACACCAGTAACATTTTTGGAAATTGTTCCAACCCAAAAAAAATTCACACCAAACATTTTTTTTTAGAAAATCTTAAATGCTTTTGTAAAATAGTTTTCCTTTATTGTTTCCATTTTCTTCGAGATTTCCGGTCAATGTGGTTGATTTTCCTGCAGAAACATCACCATAATACTGTTCAAGCTAAACCTTTGCTTCAATGGTATTTTAATGCTTGATCAAAACAAGGATTTCTTGTTTATCATTGCAGGGATGAGATCAAAATTTGAGATTTCGTTGGATGATTGTTTTCCAATGGAAAAATATAGAAATGTTGTTTGTAGTGACCTCTATCCGTCAGAACGGGAGTTTATTGAGAGATGGGGTAATAACTTCAAAGTTAATCAAAGGTTTTTTGATTTATTACATCGTGAGGTATTCCCGAAATTCCAATGATTTCTAAAATGTATACAATAATATATTTAATAAAACATTTCCGTTATCCAAATACCAAAGTATATTTATTATATTTTATAGTGAATGGTGGATGAACAGAAATACTAAATTGTAGATTTTTATTTTTTGCATGCACTAGCATGATATTTTATTAACAATAACAACTAGAATATACGAGTTGTGGATGTATACATCTTACATCTATCCATGCGATTCTCCCAGTTCAAAACAGTTGAGAAAGTCTTCTTCTGTCATTTCCTACAGGTGCGTTGCTTCTTCTTTCACAGTTTCAACAGACTCAAATCTTATTTCTTTTGATGCAAGTTTGATTTGTCACACTTTATTACCTTTATTAATGAGTTTGAGTCATTTTCAATCGCATTAAAAGTGTCAATACAAATATTTTTACGAGCTTCTTGTTATTCAAATGTGAGGATTTCAGGCATTCTTGTCAATTCCTATAGATTCAGCAATACAAATGTCGAATTTTTCGATATTTCCATCCGTTTTTGACGTGTAAGGGCCACCCGGACGTGAATCATCTCCAACCATTCAAAAACACGTTGAAGCGACACAAATTTATTCCCATATAATTGTTTCATTAAATTAGTTTCATTTGCATTTTTTCCAAATTTCATAATAATTCGAATTTTTACGGCAAAACAAAAAATTACAGCCTTTACCAAACTAATGCTACGGCTTTACTGGTTTGTTTACAGATAAGGTTGATATCGCATCCGAAAGATTAGGCTTGAGGCTAAACAGCTGACAGTCGCTAATCTTTGGCGCATGTTCGTTACTTAATAGCCACACCTCGTATATAGATTAGAAACAATACATACATTTGTCAATTGAACTCATAGTTCTATAATAATCACCAATATTCAGACCAAATTTCGCGCCATCTAGGAACGTATACCTCAACAACTAATTTCAAATAATACCGGCAAAATCGAATATTAACTTTAGATCTGGAACTTATCCGTGATTCGCGTTGCTATTCACGCCGTGATTCGCGTGTGAATGTGGATCGACCATTTGGATTAATACAGCAAAGAATCATAGACAAAAATTTATATACACTACCGGTCAAAAGTTTTTGTCTACATCATAATCCATTCAATTTCTAAATAAAACAACAAATTCCTCTTTCATATTATCAAATAAAGGTCGAAACGGTGTCTTATAAACCAAAAATAATAGTCTCCGTTATTTGTTTACTTTATACGTGGGACAAGTTAAACTGACAAGTACCGACTGATTTGTTCATTATTCTTTAATTCTGAATTAATTCTTCGGTGTTTATGATTGTAGTTTAGTCCCAGTTAGACCTACGAGACGTAAGAACGTTGTGTGATTCATATTTTTTGGATCAAGACATTTTTTTGTGAAAACCGTATACGAATTGTTTTCGTTCTCGCAAATTCTGACTTTAAAATGGGTAAAAACAAAGAACTTTTGGCTGTTCTAGTCAATAGCATTGCCGTCGAATTAAAAATACCTCGACGTACCGTGGACTACAACATGAAAAAATATGCATCCACCAGAAGCTTTGGTTATATAAAACGTTCTGTGTCACCCCAAAAAATCCCAATCGCTGAAGATAAACGTATTGTATTGATCAGTAAACGTGATCTACAACTAACGGGACCAGAAATAGCTGTTCAGAAAAGTGGAAGAGACTTTTATGGAGTAATGAGTCAAAGTTTTAGGTTATTAAGTCCAACGGAAGAGTGTTTTTGCGCAGGTCAAAGGAAGAACGGATATTAGATCCATGTGTAATTCTCACTGTAAAACACGACGGAAGCTTGGTGATGGCTTGGAGATGTTTTGAAGGAAAGGCAACTGGAGACCTGGTAAAAATTGAAGGGTTTTTGGAAAAAGGAGGCTATGATAAAATAGAGAAAAATGTAGTACTTACTGTCCAGATCTTAATCGGCAAAAAATTGTATCTTCCAGCATGACAATGATCCCAAGCATTTCTCGAAGTTATGCAAAGATTATTTGAAATAATTGGAAGGGAAGTATATGCTGGAAGTAATGGTTTGGCCGTCACAGTCTCCCGACCTCAACCCGATTGAGTTTTTGTGGGACAAATTATACAGGAAATTCAGGAAGCGGTTTGTTACTTTCACTTCACATATTTGGAATATCCTGAAAAACGAATGGAGTCAAACAGATGACGATTTTTTGTGGAAAAGGGGGTTACATCGATAAATCGAATAAATAAATATGTAATAATCACAAACTTAACTTATTCTTATTTAAATATGTTCTTTTAAATATAAATATCACAATCGATCCTATTGTTTTTATTTCTTATCACGCAAAATATAGGGTGGCAAAAACCTTTGACCGGTAGTGTAGTCGTACTTGAGAATGCGCAGAACCGAGCTGGAACCTCGGGGGATAAAGAAATCGTTGTCATTCTGTCTCCCTTAGTCAGAACAGAATCCACCATATTTATAATACTCCTTTATGGACAGTTGGTATGGGAAAAAACGTCTCTACGATACGGTCCCGACAATATTCATTTTCTCTTTTGTGCGCAGAACCGAGCTGGAGCCTCGGGGGATAGGGAAATCTTTGTCATTCTGTCTTCCTTAGTCGGAACAGTTTATACTTATGGAAACTGCCCATATAGAAGTATTACATATATGGGTAGACCCATCTAAGGGTTTAAACAGAAAATAAAAAATTTTACTTCATGTGTTATATGCGTGAACCGTCTACGAAATCGGTAATTCGTTAATCTATTTATATATTCCAAAATATATAAAAACTATTAGTAATACGAGGTTTATCTCAAAATTATCGAGCCTCATTCGACATAAAAACTTCACAGCCACCTCTGAGGGATAAGGGAGTCACTTCATCTTCATGAACTCGTCGGTATGCACAGTTACCAACTGGTCGCAATTATATCAACGAATTTGCACCAAATTTACCTCTATCTAGATTATTACTGGTGATGAATCGTTCATGATACTCCAACAAAACATTATAAATCATCAAAACCTTTTCGGAGTGGAACATTTTTTTATTATAAAGACGTTCTTAGAGGTGACAGAATCAATATAAAATAATGAAAATGTTGACGCTTCAAACCATACAATTTCAAAAATCGACTTCTAGGAGTGCTTTAAGTAGTGGAAATATTGATAGGAAAGTGGTTTAATAAAATGGAGAGAGAGGTTACTCACCATATGATAAATGATGATAATTAAATTTTCATTCCCTGAAATACTTATTTTTATAATAATTTTAACCAATTGACATTATTAACTACAAACAACAAATAACACACAGTGCTACATTGTATGCTAAATTTCAATGTGATTTTGCATGTACTACTCGTAATTACTACTTAAATTTTATATAAAGTCCTTGGAGTATATTTGAACATTAAATGAAACCAGAAGGGGTTTTAGGCCAACTGCGACAGAAGGATATAGAACAAGCATTATTACTGGAAGAAAAGATGTCACTTCAGTTGAAACTTTTGGCAGCTGCAGGATTAGAACCACCCTCACCTCCTTCATACCGACATCTTGTGAGCGAAAATGCTGATACTGGTCAAATGTGGAAGGAAGTTTTAATGGCAGTACAAGTGAGTTTTTTTTATTTTTATAACATTGAATATTTTTTGTGTAAATTCAATTAATTTACAGGAAGTGAGTCAGTTAGCGAGCTCATTATATACGACAGGTACAAATCTTTCGAGAAGTGTTAGCTCTGCTGGCGAACACCAAAGTGAAACTTACGTCTCTCCCATACTGCCGAAAAGAGCAGAAACCTTCGGTGGCTTCGATAACAACCAGGGTCCTTTTAAACTATTAGGAAAGAAACTTTCAACTTCCGGAACACCGGCCGGTACTCCGGACTTTGAAAATTTAAAACCTGGTGACTCAAGACTATTTGTAAGTATACAACGAGTACTGTGCTCGTCCCATTAAAGAAATAGAGGATGATTTCGTTTCAGAATATGTACTTTAAAATCTTTCTTTGCGAGGTCTGATTAAAAAATAAACTTTGACCCCCTTGTGGTTTGTCACTTTAGCAACCATTAGTCCGTTTTCCTATTCTTCTGGCATATTTTCCTCTCTCCATATATTTCTTATTAAGTTTTATATATATTTTTGTCATTTAGGTTTTTATTTCGCCTTTCCAGAATGGAAGAACCATTCTAACATTTCCTAATGACTTCTAATATCTCATTTTTTGTTGGTTTACAATCTATATTATCCGTTGAAAGTGTTCTTTTCTTTTTTATTATGTAAAAAACAATCAGAAGAGGGCAAACGAGGAGTTGGAGTGGTGCATGCCGTGTGGAAATGTCTGTGATTTCTGATCTTGAATTTCTCCAGATTCTAGTGTTTGGGAATAACGTGCCTTGGTAGCTGATTCCACAAGCTAGTACTTCTCCAAAGAGAGGAGTCCTGATAAATTGACGTTCTGGGCGTCTACGGACAAACTTGGTGTTCATGAGCCACGTCTGCCTGTCGAGAAGATCTTGCAAATACTGGGAAGAATAATGGGGAGAGCATCTTCCGTGGTAGTATCGAAAAAAACAGAATCAGGTCATCGATCTTTCTTCTATACTCTAATTTATCCAAGTTTTTGGTCAACTCTGGATCGCCTATAAGTCGAATCGCTCTCTTTTGTATTGAGTCGAGCATCTTCAGGCTTTGCTTGGAAGCCTTGCTCCAAATGTACGAGCAATATTCTAAATCTGGACGAATCTGGGTCTTATAGAGGATTAAAAACTGTTGCGGAGTACATAGCTTTTGGTCTTAAAGAGGGCTCCAAGTTTTTGAAAAACTGTCTTAGCTAGTTCGATCATGTGACTATACCAGGACATATTACGTCCATCCTCATTAACCAACAGGTGAATTTGCCATTTTGGTGGTATTTTATGTCTATACAAGACCAAATCTGGGTCTTTGCTGTATTAAACTCAAGTTGATTGATGTACAGGAGAAAGAGATGCATCCCTGGGGAACACCTGCGTTGATCTCAAACCTTTTTGAGGTACGTCCATCGATAGCAACCTGGATGAATCGGTCTCTGAGAAAGTTACTAAGCCAGCTGATGAGTACTGTACGATCTCAACTTATTCAGAAGGTTGGCATGTCAAACTCTATAAATCCTATCAAAAGCCTTCGATGTATCCAATGCTCTAGATTCTCTATTTTTGATTCCTCTGATTTAAATTTCCTCCAAGAGAAGTTATTTTATGTTATGAAAATTTATTTTAGGAACGGTTGCCTTATAGAAATTGTGTGATAACAGGAGGGCCTTTAATTAATGGCAATATTATAAATGTAAATAGTGAATCTCCTCATCTATCTCAACATCCGGCGTCAGCTCCTGATGGTCCTGCCTTATTATCGCTCGGAAGAGAACAACAGTTAGCAGCTATTCAACTATCACATTACGTATACACTTTACTTTGTATTATATCTCAGTTAATGACTACGAACGAAAGGTAAGTACATGTATTACTAAAACAAATTTCAATGGAATTAAATTTTTTATTATTTTCAGTTTGCAAGCTCAAGTGGCGACGTTGAAAGGCGGTGCCGATTCAAAGCAATATAGACACAACCAGCAATTGGAAGAGTTGAGAAATCTTCAAGATAAATTGAGTGGGGAAAAGGCTGCGTGGAACGCCTTGAAAGAACAAGAAACCAAAGAATTGGAAGAGAAGAAAGCAGAACTACAAAGATTGCAGGTAAAAATATATATTTTGTAAGACACAAGCACGAGAGGGAAAACTATTACACTCGAGTGTGCCGTATGTTATAGTGTACTGGAAAGACGTGCTTTGGTAGCTGGGTTGCACTTCTCCATAGAAAGGAGTCCCAATAAATTGACGTTTTGGGCGTCAGCAGGCGAACTCGATGTTCATGAGCCACGTCTGCCTGTCGAGTAGGTCTTGCAAATACTGCTCCAGGTGGTATTATGTTGGAAGGCTCCTAACGTGCAGAGCTTCTATGCTTGAAGCTGTCCTGGACAACTCTGGATCGTCTAAAGTCGAACCGCTCTCTTCTGTATTGAGTCGAGTATCTTCGGGGTATGCTGACCAATACTTCAAAGATGGACGAATCTGGACCTTGTAGAGGATTAGAAGCTTTTTGGCCTTAAAGAGGGCTCCAAGTTATACAATAAGCTAATTTGCGGTGATGGTGATATTTTATATCCATATAGGACCAAATCCTGAACGCAGTGCCGGGTCTGCATTAAACTCAATCAGATTAATTTCACTCCACTTCAGAATGTTTTCAAGATCGATATTGATGGTGGTGATCTATTGCTGCTTACGGCTTTGTGTGTTACTAAAGTTTATGTGGCCGGCTGATTTGAACGACGACACCAGTGCGCTATCGTAGGCGAAGCTCTAGATCGTGTATGCAGTCTTGTCGTGTAGATGATTTTTGCATTCAAACGATCCAACAACTCTCTGTAGTATTGATTGTCTCTCCCTTTTGGAGATAGTTGATGAACAATATTCCATGTTGAAGCAGTCATTCCACTCATATTTCTGGAGTAACCACCACAATTGAACGAACAGAACATTTACCACCATCGGTGTCTGGACAATCACGTTTAATTTCAGCAAACCCATAGCAAATGTTTCTTTTCGATGGAGCAGAGTCTGGATAACAGATTTGAAGACATATTTTTTTCATCAAGAAGCAACAAATAATTAACACATGAAATTGTTTTGAAAATGACAAAAGTAGCTTTACTTAAATGGCTGTCAGACTAATCAAAACATAATAAAATTTTAGACATAATGTTTTGAACGACTTATTGAGTGATTTAATATCACAATCATCTTCAAAAACAGCTAATGACACTCCTAAACCAAACATAATGATATTATCTGGTGCTTCAACTCTTCCATGAGTTAATATCCGGCTGGAAGGACCAAACTATGTCATTGTGTAATAATATAATAATAATCTAACTTGATATTTCATATAAAATCAATTTAAAATGAAAAGAGTCCTAAAAGGAAGATAAATCATAACGAAAAACATATGAACGGGTCTAGGAAGTAGACAATTGATTCTTTTATTATTAATCGCTTATTGTTATATTTATTTAAATAAATTATTGTCATATCTCCCGTACTATTAATCTATCCGGTTTGATAACAATCATCTAGAAATAATTATAATAAAATCAAAGTGCAATTTTCTAATTATATAATTGCCTGCAGGTTTGCGTTCAGAATTATATTGACCTTCATATTAGGAGCTGTTAGTTATGCTAAGAATTTCAAATACATATCAACGGTATTTTTAGTTAGAATTCAATTAGGTTAATTATCATATGAGTAACTTTCTCAGCAAATTAATTATTCACGTTATTGTCATAATCCTTAACAACAACTTAGTGTTTATCTTAGATTCGTACGAATTAGGAGTGTGACAGATTTTTAATTCGAGTAAACTTTTTATAATTCAGGAACAAATTCGTGCCGAACAAGACGACGTCGCTCAACAAAGAGAACAGTTATTCAGAAAAATGGAGATGTTAACTAACAAAGGTTTATTGGTAAACGTACCAATACCTCCCCCGGGTATTGCCGACGATAGTAGCAAAGAAACTTCTGAAGATAGTAGTCCTCAATCGGATTCTTCTTCTGCAACCAGCGCTTCTGGAGGTGGTAGCAGTTTAACGCATTCAAGTTCTTCCGTAGATAGACGAAAAGATTCCAAATGGACTAAAGGTGAGCCATATACATATAATTTTAATTTTACATCAATCAACTTACCCTGTATACTACCGACCTTGACTTTTACTTATAAAAATTGAATTCATTGTCTCATATGACCATTTCTTTTACTCTGAAGTTACTGAAGGTAAACTGAGTTATATTTACCTTACCTCGCGGCACTACAGTTCTGCCTGATCCCTGTCTTCCTCATTAACAAACCTCCATAGCATTATGTCCTTTCTAACTTAGTTGGAATTTCTGGAACCGTTGGTGATATTCATACTGAATACTGTTTACACTAACACTACACCAACACTCACAATTACACTGTCTGACGCGCATTTCGATAACCAAGTAATCGTCTTCAGAGACTGAAGGTAAACAGTTTACTGTGAGTGTCTGAAGACGATAACTTGGTTATCGAAACACTCATCAGACATTGTAATTGTGAGTGTTCGACATTGTTCAATCTTCTCATTATTGGCCTTCCTCTTCTTCTAGGTTTGAACACTTCAATTCGCGAAAATTACGAAGTGGGCGACATCTGTTGATTTTGTTTTAAACTTCAATAGAGGTGAACAATAAAGCCAGAATACGAACTAATTAGACCTGAAGTTTGTGGACACAAACTTTAATGGTTTTTGTTCCTTCTAGGCCACATAATACTGCTTTAAAAACCACTATCCATTTTTTTTATTGGTCTGCTCCTGACTCCAATATATGCTATGATGTTGAAAGGGAGTTACTTCAATTTTCGTCATTTCTAGACCGATTCTTAAACAAAACTTTTTGTTCCAACCACACAAACACCTTAAGGAAATTACAAAAATAGATGAAGTCTTAACAAAACCACCGGAAATACATGCGCCATCTAGTGACATGTGTCTTTCGCTAATATTAATAACTTATGGAATTTGGAATCTTCCATATGTTGAATATGTCCAAACCATTGGATTCTTCGAGCTCTGATGTTTATCCGACTTTTCTTTCGAACCTTCTTAATATTTCTTTGTTGTACTTTGTCAGCATCCATGTTTCACCACCATATAAGACTAGAGGGCGAATAAGAGTTTTGTAGAACTGCATAAAAAGCACAAGAGGGTAAACCCTATTGTACTTGATTAGTTCTAGAAGTGCCTACCGTGTGGAAATGCCTAAGGATATTTCTTTATACAATGTGTTTCAAAAATAATTATCTGATTTAATAGGATTATATTTTCAAATCGAATGCTCATATAGACATGGGGTAATTTTTACATTAATCAAGCTTTTTTATATATTATAGTTTCTCTTTTAGATGCACTGCATATGCCTATATTCAAATTTAGGTAGCTAGCATATGAGTAGTGTATTCAATGGAAGCTCTAATGAAGTACTTCACTTCAACCAATATTGTTGGAAAATGAGGGATATAAAGAGTGTATTTTACAAACGTCTTACAGAAAAAATCACAAACAATAGGGTCTGGTGACCTTCGAAAACCAATTATGTAACTCGGAATCGTTTGGTCAATGCAGTGTGGTGGAGCACCTTCCTGCTGATATATGGAGTTGTTTCAATCTATTTCCCACTGCATTAACATTTGAAGAATCTCGGAGACTTCCAAAATTGCTTATGCTCTGCACTTTAGGAGGATAAACACCATATGCATGCAAATAACACAAAACGCTTTTACAGACGTCATTTTGACTACTGAGCTGGGCATTGACAGAAGCGCACCTAGCGGTTACCACTAGGGCTGGGCAATTATCAAAAAATATAATCGATCATATAAAATAATCGATTATTTTCGATTAATTTTTGTTTTCCTTCGCCTGAGGGATTGTGCTCAAAATCAATTGGAACTGACCATTTGTGCAAAATTTCCAATGGATTGTTCAACTAACTGCAAAAGAGTCAATTTCGGGTGTTGGCCGACACTTTTTTGGCCTAGCTCGCATTCGGTAAATGCCTAGAGCGTAACGAGCGATGAGGAACTTCGTTCCAAAAACGCAGTATATCCTTGTACCATTAATACAATAATAAAATGAGTAGTTTGTACTAAGAAATAATATTTACCTTAATTCATCATCGCTTATTCCAGTACTCGCAGATTTATCTGTTCGATGAATATTTTGCATCTCCGCGTAAAGAAGTGGATGCTTTGCCTTCAAGTGGTTATTTAAATTGGTAGTGTTACCACACGACTTAATGTTTTTTTTTATATTTTCTACAAATTGAGATGTCTCCATCTCCAGATTTATTGAAGTAATGCCAAAGTAAGCTTCTTCCTCTATTTTCTTCCATATTCCTAAAAAAAGCATAATTCAGACAAAAAATGCTGCATCGGCACCTCATTGACATTATTTTTATTACCGACTGCAAGAATAAAGTTTAAACTAGCCGCCCTCAAAAAATTTGACAGCAATATAATATACAGAGTTCGGCAAAAGTCCGGGACCGCATTGTAATTAACTTGTTAAAAAAATAATAATAAAAAAATTTTAAGTAAAACTGTTTTTATAAATGATCATCAATGGAATTAGTAATAATCATAATCATCAAAAATTAGCAATAGTCATAATTATAATAACAAATTAGTAATTTGATTATGTTTAGAAACTTTCCTTGATTTTTTCTTTGCACACTTTAAGCAATCAATCGGAAAGCAAAGTGATAGGATAGGTCGAATTAAAAAAACAAACGTTATGTGAAATATCAAAACTCTATTATGATATACACTGCCAAAAGTACCAAAGCGTCATATCACAGCGGTTCTAATGAAGCAAATGATCTAATTTTTTTTGTCCTGTGATCCAAAAAAAATGCAGCAGCAAAACTATCTATGCGGCATTAGGCCGCAAAGGTTTCATCTTTCGCCGAAACCTATATTAAATAAACTAAAAAACTTAGAAAGACGCGGGTCGCTGGACACTATCTAACATCAAAGAAAATAATAATATTTTCTATTTTTTTTAGGTAAATGCCATTTGTAAAGAGCTTTTTAAGAATAATTTTTGTACCTAGTTAACTAAATAAGTTTAAATGTTATATATCTAATTATCAATATGTAGGTATTTGTATTTGGTTAAAGCGATTAATTAAAAGGGAGTGTGCTCTTACTTAATTTTATGTAATTGATTAATATAATCAATAATTGTGATCCATTTAATACAATGTGGACCAAAGAGATCGAAAACTCAAAACAAATATTTCTTGATTACGGCAGCTATAAAGTTGAAAAAGAACATTGTGATTTGATTCCCACCAAAATAAAACTAAACAATAGAAATATTTCTTATTATTCATTTCTCAGAGAGAGGACTTTATTCTTAATAGGTAAGTTTCTACAAAGAAAAAAAAAAGAAGTTGACGATGTCAAGTTTTGGATCCCACATACCTACAGAACAGAGTATCGAGTTACAGGTTACAGGACCACAAAAAAGTACAAAAGTGTGAAAATTATGAAAAAGAATCAATCTTCGATAAATTGATTATTTTCGATTAATTGAGTATTTCCGATTAATCGATTATTTCCGAATATTCGATTTTTTCGATATTTTTTGATTATTTTCGATTACCGATTATTTTTAAAAATATATATCGATTAATCGATCACCCGATTAATTTTCGTTTAATCGATTATTTTGCCCACTCCTAGTTACCATATATAAACACCAGAGCTTCTTCTTTATAAAAGTATATTGTTTGATAGCATCGGATTCATAGATGAATAGTTACGATTTTTGTAAATCGGATTTATTTTCAACTTTTTAAATATTTTTGTATTTTCAGGAAATTCACAAATAAAACCTCAACTTCCTCTAAATCTGATATCTGCTACGAATCAACAAAAGGTGTCACAGAACGTACATATAAAACAACAAATTCCTTTGAAGTTGGCTTCGAAGTTAAGCGGAGATTTTTCCAAATCGAGTTTGGGTGGTGTGCAACAGATGTTACCATTGAAATTAAGCCAGGATGAAAAAGTACGAAGAACCAGCACATCTGGATATCAACGATTAGGTTCAGATAACAGTTTCAGTCCCCCATCGGGAGAAACGGTTTGTTGAACTTTATTTTTAACAAGTGGGGCATAATTGTGAGTAAGGGAACAATCCCTTGAAATCAAGCATCGTTTTTATCAACTTTTGACATGAGAATTTCATTGGTAAAAGAGATTTTTTTTCTACATATAATGAGTGATTTCTTTATGATTTCCTTTTTCTATACAGTTCAATGATACAGTTGAGGTCACAAATAATTATTTTTATCTTTTCCAAATAAACAACACTATATCGTGTGTAAACTAAAATAAAGATGTTTAAAACTTCCCAGTTGATTGTTGTGCTTTAGCACGCTTCGTATGGTTCGCTATGAGTCCAGTTCACTCAAGTGACTGCTTAATTACAGGTTTCATCCAATTTCATTTTATTCTTACAAAAAATTCTTTTTATTTTGCCTAAACAATTCTGAATATCCCTCTAATCATCGATTCGCTCTATTTTTGTCCTGTTATAAAGAAAGATGTTTTTTAAATACCAGAATCTTCTAACCTTTTTTCAAGCAAAAATCCACGGCGGATTCCCTGCAATCAAGCGAAAAGTAACAAAAAAATTCAGATCAAAACCCATCGGAATTGATAACTCCATAATACAAAAGCAGGTAGTGATTTGCACAATAAGAAGTCCTTTTTCATCAATAGTTTTTGCATGAGTCCTCGCTTTATTATGAAGGTACGAGTGAGTACCCTTAAAATAACGTAATTTAACTGGAACCATCGAATTGTTTGGAAGGATTCGCGAACTTTCTTGATAAGGCCCAGTTACTCCAATTCAACAGGGTACAGCAACTCATCGTGTGACTGTTCTTCATTTGGCCATCCTCCTTTATCATTAGTTTTCTTGTTTTCTTGCTGTGTAGAAACTATTAGATTCTTCATTCATCGCGGCTTCATATACAGAGCCACGGTGGAAATAATAAACAGCATAAAGCAAATGGTGCAATGGCGAAAAAAACTCAAGATTAAACGATTGATTGATCGACTGAGATCGCACCATTTCCGAAGATTATGGTAAAAGATTTCTTCGCATCAAGCGCCTTGAACTGGCACGCACGCGACCTCAAGATTTCTACAGAAAGTCAAGCAAGGAGACCACATCCATCGGCAGTAAACTACCTGCCTGTCAACACTTAGGAATCGCAGCCGCTGATCAAAGGTGACCACGGATCCACTATAAAGAGCCCTAGGAGCTCCATAGACAATACGTTGGGAAGCCCTGTCCACTATCTACCAATTCCAATGTACAGTTTTCCATCACAACCTTTCTCAATTTGATGCAACCCTCATTTTTGCACATCCTCATCGTCAAGAATCATCAGTGTTTGTATTACCATGTTTTAACTCCGAAAATCTATAAATAATGGATGATTTTCCTGGAGAACAGTCACCATAATATTATATATGCTTAATTAACATATAGAATTTTTTTTGTTTCCTTTATATCAATAGAGTCACTTCACAAAATTGTTGGGTAGATTGAGCTCAAAATTTGACAGTTGTCATTTGAATACTTCTTGGATTAGGCGATCTGATATATAGCACAATTGTTTTGATTAATTGAGTATTATTTCAGACTCCAACTGGAACCCAACACGTTCATAGTAGAACGGGTTCGAGTCCTGCAATGATGCAGGCTTCGCCGCCGAATTCAACACCTTCGAGTCAGTGTCAAAGTCCAGGAGGTGCCAAAGCGACTCGTACACACACTTATCCCAAACTTCCGGATAAGTTCAAAGTTAGAAACGATCAGCAACCGCCCACCGACGAAGAGGTGATATATTTCTGACGACTCTCCAGCAGAACAAAACATTTTTTTTGTTCCCTCATTAATACGAAAGTATAGGAACTCGTTATTATTGTGGTTTTCTGTATCGTTTTTATTCTTTATATATTTTACTAGAAACTTACATCCCAGTCTCGAATGTATTAACATTGTTGAATCACTGTTTGTCGATAAATTTTTAATTTCAATTTGCTCTAATATAAACTCCAAGACAAAATTAACCCACCACTTCAATTAACATAAATATTTACAAATTAAACACTACATTACATTGAAATGATAATGAACACCCACAAATTAGTCGAATATGACCTTAATATAACCTTAATTTGCATTATTTTCTCCATTAAAGTTTGTTTTTGCTAGAAAACCACAAATACCTCCAAATTGAAAAAAAAAATTAGTAAACGAGAATTAATGCATCTGGGTCAACCCCTAATACAGTGTAGGTCCTCCTCTTCTTCTTCTTCTTATAACTGCATTGATGCATCATGACATGCTGGATATCATCTTTTTGAGATAGTCCCATAAATGTTCCATAAGATTCATATCCGGACTGTTAGGTGGCCACTATAATAAAAGGATATTGGCATTATGTGAGTAGCCAATAATCTGTCCAACCACTTGGGGACGAGCGTTATGTCCAACAAACGGAGCATTATATGTTCAACAAAAATGTTGTCTAAGTAATATTGGGCATTCATAGACCTTGTATGTATAGGGACCAATTCCATACGAGCATAAAATTCCTCCACAAAACATTTTAGAGCCACCACCAAATAGCACTTAAGCAGGGATATTACAGCTGGCAAACCTTTCTCCTTGCTTTCGCCAGACACGCTCACGTCCATCTGGAGCTTTAAGGCTAACTCTAGTTTCATCGGAGAACAGAACCCGTTTCCAATCATTGAGGGTCCAATTCTGATTTAGTCTTGCAAAATTGAATCTCAGAACTTCGTGTTCTCTGGTAAGCAAGGGATTTTTTGGCTGGTATTCCGTGGCTTCATGTAAATATTTTCTAACCGCTCGAGACGATGTATCGATAATTAATTTTTTAGCAGATTGCTGGTGACTCTCTTGCTTCCGAGAGCAAGTTGTCTCAAAAAATGATCAACAATTTGATTAATGCAACGTTTACGTCCTTTTCCTGGTCCAGAAATATATCGCATTGAATATCTTCTTTCAGGAGAGTCGATGCTCGCACTCCATCCTCCATTGAAAAATATCTTTGGCAGTTCAGTTTTTTACTTGATATACTCCCAAATAAACTTACAAACATGCATGTAATAAAAACTATTATAATCAACAACTGGTTTCTAAAAGAAACATTGCTTCAATCAGCACTTTTTCAGAAAATGTTAACACAGTTTTAGTCTAAAACAAGTTGGAATTTCTGGAACTGTTGGTGAAATTCAAACTGAACACACTGTTTATACTACCACTACACCAAACTAACAGTTACATTGTTGACCTTCAGTTCCCCGAAGACGATCACTTGGTTATCGAAAGGCGCGCTAGACAGTGTAATTGTGAGTGTTGGTGTAAACATTGTGTTCACTAAATCTTAAACGAGATAATACGAATGACTGTCGAAAAAAGGTTATGTGATAATATAGACAACTTGAATAACAAATATCACTGTCAAAACAAGGTCCATGACCTACTTGTCATATAGTAAGTTATCAATAAATGAAGAATATCGAGAAAAACATAAGTGGTGCATTATGAGTTTATCTTAGTTTAAATGACAACCGGATGCAGGTTTCTGTGTGAATATATCGATTAAAATTTCTTGTATTACTTTTTATTATAAATATTAGTATTTATTTAGTTTAAGGTTTTAATATTATTTTACGATTATATTGTCTTTCGTATAGTAGATATCTACTTTTTATTTTCCAAAATAGATTTACGCAATTTGATATTAAGATTGAAGGTATTTGAGTCAATGTAGTATGTGCAAACACTATTACAACCGATTTGTCCGAAATAAGAATTTTTATAAAAAAAACTATAAGACATACTATTACACAAAACACACAATTAACACTTTTTGGTCCTTCGAGTCTCATACGAATCAATGGAAGACTCGAAAGACCAGGTAATGTAAATGTAGTGGTAGTATAAAACTTAATACCAACTTAAAAACTCAATTGACTTAATTACCTCGAATAAACGTAAATCTCGTTACCATATACTTGCGTTTGTCTTCCTCGAAATTCCGTTCGAATCAGTATTTTTGGATATACTCAAATCTTGTGACAATACAATATTCTAGGATATGATTTCTCTCGTTTTAAATTTTAGACGATTAGTAACTTTTAAAACTGATATTGTGAATATAGTACAGATCGAATCCATAAAAAATCGAATGAAAAGAAAGGATAACAATCACTGAATCAATTCAAAGCTCTAATAAACTCAGTACAATAAATTGCAGTAATATTAAATTTGATCATTTCCAATTTTTATTAGGAAAATTTTTCATAAATAATCGTAAATGGTTAAAAACAGTTTATTTTCTTGTGAATAATTGATGCATTTTTTGATTCATTGAATTTCTGAAAATCGATATTTTTTATGAAAACGCCGGTAGATGCGACTAATGCAGCGCGAGGTCTCTTAAACGTCAATATTCAGAGTTTGCACGCGAGTTATGTGTGTTTGTTTCAATGTGTCAATTTGAGATTTCATCTGTTGGAAATATTTTTTCTTCTAACAGCAGCTAATAACCCGGGAATATAAAGTCGAAAAATGTTGCTGCCACCAAGAAATATCCTTGGGTAGTATGTCAACTATCATCGATCAACTATTTATAGGAATACCTGCAGCGATCATCACCGAATTAGATAAACTACAAGGTTTCCGCGGGATTATTTATACCATCGAGGTAATGCAACAATCATGGTAAATACACGTTGAACCATAAACTTTACCGTTAATAGACACTTTAAAGTTCTCTTATCGATCAATTCATAGTTTTTATTAATTTAGAACCTAATTCTTGTTCTTAACCCGAAATGATTTTACTTTGACATTTCGTCATTACTTCAGTTTGGATTGCAACTATTACACTACATCATTTAATAAACTCCGTATCTGGTACACAGACGACACCGCTACTACCGTGCTACTTTGTTGAAATGAAAACTGTTTTTTATTGGAAAAATATACCGTGCAAACAAAGTAACGACTTTAAAAAGTGGTTTCCTGATTTTAAACGCGGTAGTACAACTAGCGATAATGCTGAATGCTTTTGTCGATCGGTTTTACATCCAAAAAATCATTTTGTGCCATCGCAAATTAAATTTATCGAGATATTGGTGGATTTGAAGATATCAGAGAATAATATATCGAGTATTTTGTCTTTTAAAAAGTTATACTAGCCGTTCATCAAACTACGGTTTGAAGCTGGATAAACGAATTTATTTCGATGATATGTGATACTACTGCATTGCTGGATCAAATATTTTGTCAGCTGAATGGACTGCAACCAGTTAAAACCGATGATTTCTCTATTTCCACATACTATAAATTTGATTGTTCGTTTTACTAAAATTAAGGGTTGAAGCAATAGTTTTATCATGTTATAGGGTATAAAATTTCATACAATTTTTGTACCGATCAATTTTTTTTATACAAACAACGGTGAAAGTTATATCAGCATAAGAGAATCAAATTTGTCCTAGTCCTGCTTGCTAACGGATTTCATTAGAGAATTCGGTAAAATGATTCCAATTTTCCCAGACTATCTTTTATGGTATTATTATAGGATATTAAATACTTACTCTTGTTGAGAAAGAATTTATAGAAATTCTGTATGAAAAAACCTTCAACCTTATTCTTTATATGGATGCCTCCAAAATTCAGTGTCGGTTGTGCAGTCACTATAAACCACGAACTCGATTCTTTGGGGTTACATTCGACGTGTAGTGTTTACTCTAGTGAACTATACAGTATCCTTCACACTCTCAAATTTATCTTTCCTTTATTTAAAAATTTTTCCTAAATTTTCAATTATTTACATAAAAATCAGAAATATTCATTTCTACGAAAATAATTTTATGAATGATTCAATGAAAAATGAAATTTCTAAGCTTGATTGCCTTAGAAAAACGGCTTAATAGATTTACGAATTTTTTCCTAGAAAACTATAGCTTTTACAAAAAAATTGTAAGGAACTTTTTTTTATCGTAAAAAACGTAGTATTTTTTATTTTATTCTATCTTCATCATATACTGAACTAATGGGAAATTTTGAAAATCAAAATCATTCTCGAAATTATTTTTTACTTTGAGAAATCGAAAGACCTCGATGCTTTTTTATATCAATTAGCCTACTTTAAGATACTTTTTTCTTATAACTTGTGTCTGTTGCCTCCAGCAACTGGGCTATTATGTATCATATGATTGTTTTTGTGCTCCAATGACCAGCGATTTAAAATGATGCATTTAATACGATTATAAACCTTACTCGAATACAGTGAGTACAAAACTTTTCTTTCCATTCGTTATTTTTTGTATACCGTTGTTAATTGTTAATAGATATTAGAGAAAAAAAAAGATTCCCTGTACAAATTTCCAAACACAACAAAACAAAAAAATGTGTGTTTGTAAAGTTGTTCGACAAAATTTATATTATATAAAAAATGGCCTACCATATTTTTGTCTTTTCTTGTGAATGTCGTAGTTTAAAGGGAATATTTTTATAAACTATTTATCCTTCCAACTTTTAACTGAATCTCAACAAGTTGTGGTTTAAGTGTAAGATATATTCAAATGATCCAGACGTGTAGATATCACAATATCATTACAGCTACTGACAAGTGACATGTCCACGAGATTTATTCATTCGCATATAAATATAATATGCCAGGTGTCTACATTTTTGGATAGTTTGTAATGTTAAATATTATTTGTCATCGTGAGACAGTGATATCCATAGTGAGGTTAACTAGAGTTATTTACTGTAGTGATTGTGCTCAGCAATATTGTATCGGTGGCATTATTAAAGTGGGCAAATCGATAAATTTGCGTAAAAAATAATAAGCAAGGGGCGAACCAAATTAGTGTTAGTGATGGATTGAAGAACACTTCTCGATCAAAAGTTACTGTCGGTTTTTGTTGTTAACCCACATATTACTGAAACTATTTTTTTAGAAAGTTGGTAGTTGCAATATTGTAGATAAGTGAAAAAATATATTGTAAGAAACAAATTCAATTATTATACTGTATGATAATATATGAAGCATTTTTGTAAAGAAATATTGCACTTTTCACAAAAAAAAACTTTTTTTGCAGTATCCATATCGAGACTGTTTTTTCTGGAAAATTACAAGATCATATCCTGAGTGTGGAACTGCACTGGTATTTCGCCTTGTTAGACCCCGTTCTGTTTCCTTCTGGAACGATTCCAAATTGTTGCAGGCTATGTTTCTTCTAAATTGAAATTGATCCACTTGCTAATCTTTTGTTGTGTCTGGCAGTGTTCTGAATATATATGTCAATACCGTAAGCCACCAAAGGAAAGTACCATTTTTTACCCCTTATGGACACACGGTAAAGACATATTCTGATCGCTGCGATCAATTCCACCCATTAAAGAATTATAAATCTTTATCAAATTTGGTTGTGCTTTCTGAGAAAAACGTTTTACTAAATGGTAGGGTTTTACTGAACAAAAATCGCAATTGTCACAATGACATTGTCATGTCAATGACAAATCACTATTCCCGTGTCTTTATCGAACCGGTAATCATATTTACCCGTTGGAGCACTAACTATATATATATGTAAATGTAAATATATATATATATATATATATATATATATATATATATATATATATATTATTTTGATGACAAGATCTGACATCGTGATGTCCTCAACCCCACATTCCATCTGAGTTCGCAAAACTCACTAAAGCGCACGGCCTCAAGCTTGTGCGGATTGTTGGTAAAAACTCAGTTGGGCGACACCTACCTACCTATATTACTTAACATTTTGTTGAAGTTTGCAACATGGAAGTTTATAGTTTGGAAGAATATAGAGGATTTTGGGAAAAAATAGATGAAACCTTAATACATTTCAGTTATACAGGTGCTAGTGTGCACATTAAAGTGGAGTAGTACAGATTGTACCTCGATTGACCTGAGAGAGAATAGTAATGAGATCTTTGCCCATGGTAGAATGTAAAGCTTATATATCTGGGCCACTCCAGGTTACCCTGGTGTCTGTGACATAATTAATGAATACCAAAAAAAGAACTGGACTCAAAGTTGAACCCTGAGGTACACCACTGTTAGCTGGCAATTTACTTAACTTTGTCAGTAGCTCTTATCAATTGTTTTCGATAAGTAAGATACAAACCATGGTCTGCTCTGACGGTCGATAGTGGAGCTGGTTCACTGTATAGGTCTAATGTACCAAAATAAAATCACTGATGGTACGTACTATGGTTCGCCCTAAATGCTGTTTTAAAGCAATATAACAAATATTCTATAATTTGGCAAAAATAAGATGAATGAATAAATATCTTGAGAAACAGAAATGATAACAAAGACGTTTATAGTTGTCATAAGAAATATTAAATCGCAATAATTCTCGACTTTCTGTATTCGGGAATCATTTAAAAAGGACCAAGATTAATGCAAGTGTGTTAAATAATAACGAATAATAATAAAGTGAATCCAGCTACTTAAAACGTTTATATATGATTAATGTTATGACTTGGTCAATGATAATGCCACTTAACTGTTCATTTTACTACTAGATTTAATTGAACAACTTCATCTAGTTAGAACCGAACTGTTTTCACTAGTTTCCAAAAAAAAAAGTAATTTCTGTAAAAATCAATCCATTTTTTTTATTCGCAAAACATATTTTAGGAAATTTGTAAGTGACTACGTCATAGTATAATTACTAGAATGCTGCTTAGGTTAAATATGAATTTTTTCCCCATATCATCATAAGGAGTACACCACAACACTCGAAATTCCAATATCTGGTTCTTCGAGCCGTATACAAACCTATTAATGCTCAAAGGATCACAGACAGTGTAACTGTACTTGTTGGTGTAGTGGTAGTACTGATATCGCTAACGATTCCGGAAATTCCAACTCAGTTTCTATCATCTGTTGTTTCCCTATCAAAAAATTTGTACTCCGAGTAGTAACAGCACTATGACATATTAGAAAAAAATCGAATTATTAGAATACTTAACTAATAAAAATTAGAATTTGTACATTGTTAAACGTGAAGTTTTTTCCCCATATCATCATACGGAATACACCACAACACTCACAATTCCAATATCTGGTCCTTCGAGCCGTATATAAACCTAATAATGCTTGAAGAATCACAGACGGTATAACTTTAAGTGTTGGTGTAGTGGTAATATGTGCTAACGATTCCGGAAATTCTAACTTAGTTTCCATCATTTGTTGTTTCCCTATTGAAAACTTCGGACTCCGAGTAGTTACTATGATATTATATTAGAAAAAATCGAATTATTTCAAAAACATTTTATTGTAATTTGTATTGAGACCGATACTTGTATCTAGGTTTTTCGATTACATTAAAAACATTGGAGTTGATTCGAGCTTTCTAACTAATTCACCAACACTCATAACTACTCTATTTGGTCCTTCGAGCCGGAAGGTTTGTAGGACCAAATAGCGTAATTATGTGGTAGTAAATGGTTTGTTTGTTTGAGGGGCGTACCATTGTTAACTTATGATCATTCAACATTTGTTGAGCAGGGGCGAGCAAAAACCGGCCCGCGATCAGGATCCGGTCCTTTTGCTTACTTTACCCGGTCCGTTGAAAAATCCTGCAGACAATTTAGTTAATCTCTTGTAAGCGATTTTAATAGAATCAACAATAATTGAGCATAGCTACAATATCCCTACTTTATTGTATGCACTACTCCGATCAACTTACTGCATAGAATTGAACGTGCACTCCTCTAACTCCTCGAGGGACGACAGTTTGAAGCACGCGTACTGTTTATTTTGATTTAGCACTGGTCGCATACATCTTCGTTATTTTGCAAATATACCCATACCGTACGCAATATGGTACTCCGACCCGGGAGACATTTTGAAAATTTCATTATATTCGTTATATTGCGACTCGAACCTGATAGTAATAACTTGCTGAGGTTTTGCCTGGTTCTTTTCCAATATATTTATCTGGCTTATTAGCTATGTAAACTTTGAAAGGGCATCGGCCACGAAATGCAAGTAATTCACAGTTATCAAAGAACTTTGCCCGAAGTTCTCTGATTGGAAGCAAGACATAAACCTAAACCTATTCATACTCATTTATAAAATGGGGATCCATAAAGCGATCACGTTAAACATTTTGAAATGAAAAATAAAGTTTCTTGATAGACACAGAAAATAAAGTGATCACGAATGACAACAGGTCACCCTATGGTATTTTTTCAAAGCACTTGGAATAATTGGATTGGCGCAGTTTCCTGCGCACAGGCAGAGGTCAAACTGAGGATACCAAAATCCCCAAGGTCACACGTGGTCTACTGCCACTATAGCGATAACAAATTTACCTACGTGACTCATCACCTCTGTTGCCGTTGTAGGGTTAAAAAATTATTTGTAATCGACTGAAATAGTTGACAATAAGCATTTACTGATTTTAGTTTTATGAGAAGTTTTACATACTCAAGTTTACCAAAAGCTTTCTTGAATTCTCTAATATGGAATTTACAGAACATTGTTGATTGGTTATTGTCACAAAATATGTTTTGTGAATATAAAAAACTATTGAAATTGTAATTATTTTTTTGTAATATGTAGACCGTGACTGATATAACATGTTAATATAAAGTATTTGATTAGAACAATGCAATCTTGCCTTGAAAATTTTTCGAAATAGATAAGGAAAAAATCTAGTTATTAACAAAAATAATTCTATTTATTAAAACTCTTGTAAATAAATTGCAAATCTTGAAAAAAGTTTAATTTTATATTATAGTTCTAACAAATTTTCTTAGATTATTTGTCACGGATTCGTGAAATTGTCTAATTTGAATTCTATTTTTCACTATTCTTTGAAATAAGTTTTGGGTTTCTAAAACTCCTGGAAACTGGTTTAATTTTCGATAAAATACAATAATACTGTTAATGTTATTTTTAGATATATCATAACATTCCAATTTTTGTCTAAGTAACTAACTTTTTATTTCAACGAAATTCAAGTATGCCAAATTGGAAAAAGCAATTTATTTTTATTAATAATTTTTCAACTAACTTGTATTCATGTATATAAGACTCATATTTATTGTAAATATATTTGACTAAAGTGTAAAAAGTTTTTTTTTTATTTTCCCACCTTTCCCAACAAACATTAAATCCAGTACTACTGGATTTTTAATTTCAATGTCGTTTTCTAACTATTTCGTTAAATAGGCGAAATATTACTCGTACATGGTGTTTCAAAAAAAGGTGATCCTGTCTTTAGGATAGATAGAAAACTGATAAATATTTGGGGTTTGGTCAGTAAAAAATTTTTGTAACGTCATGTTCAATACTACTGGGTGCGAACGCCCTCTATGCGAGTCAGACTTACAAACAAATTCATTGGATGTATCAGCTTCCAAAATATATTCGTATAAATTTTCAATACAATGTTGCCAGTAGTTGTGGAAAAATCCTAAAAAATGTGTATATCAATTTTTTTTCAGTTTTCTATCTATCCTACAGACGGAGTTACCTTTTTTTGTTCAAACTCCCTTTATTCGATAACTTGGGGCACTCTGTGTTTACGCTGAAATTCTTCTTCTTTCAGTGTCGTACCTGTCTCCAAGAGTGGGTTTTCTCCATGACAATTTGGTTGAATTGATGTCTATCAGTAGCTAAATACTTGTTTTATTTTACAAACTTTTATTACACCTTAAAACAAACAGAAATTATGATAAAAAAATACAGATTACAGACTTAGGACGAAATGTTAATGTTCGAGTATCTATCAAGAGTGCTGCGTTTGCTCTAACGTGGTTCCGGGAATCAGAGCATAGGCCAGCAATAAGAATTATATAAATCGCTATTCGAAGCGGTTGTTCTACTCCCAGTCCGGTCCAATTTCTTATATTTCGTAGTCACGATAGCTTTTTCCAACCTATCCATCCCCTACCCTCAACTTTTTCTTAATTGATCAAGCGAGGGATGTGATATTTGGTAGCTCACATTATATGCCCGAAAAAATTGACAAGAGGGTAAACCTTATTACACTCGAGTAATTTGAGTGGTGCCTACCGTGTGAATATTGATCTTGAACTTCTGTAGGTTGTAGTGTTAAGAAAATACGTCCCTTGGTAGCTGATTCTACAGGCTTTCACTTCTCCAAAAAAAGAAAACTGATAAATTGACGTTCTGCAAGTCTGCAGGCGAACTTGGTGTTCTTAAACCATAGAGTAGATCTTGCTCTAGGTGCGATTATGTTGGATAGATCAGAAGAGCATCTGCCATGGAGTATCAGTAAAAAAGAGTTAGGTCGGATCTAAGCTGTCCAAGCTTCTGGTCAACTCTGGATCGACTATAAGTCGAATTGCTCTTCCTGTATTGAGTCGATCATCCTCAGGGTATCCTTGGGAGCCCAATTGTACGAGCAATACTACAAAGATTAATGAATCTAGGCCTTACAGAGGATTAGAAGCTGTTGCAGAGTATATAGTTTTTTGGTTTAAAGAGGGCTCTAAGTTTTTGTGAAGCTATTTTAGCTAATTCGGCTACGTGACTTCCAGGATATATTGTTTCCAACCACAACACCCAACAGGGGAATTTGCAGTTATGGTGATATTTTATGTCCAGATAGAACCAAATCAACACGACAACCTACGTCTTTGCTCAATAAGATTTTTTCCATTCCACTTCAGAATGTTTTCGAGATAGGTATTGATCTGTTGCAGCCTACAGATTCCGTGAGGAAAACTTGAGATATGTTCTTTCACTTGAGGTTACATAATATAAAACAAAAATTTCAGTTTGAAACAATTTTACTAACAAATAATTTATCAATAAATTAAAAAATACATTAACAACACTACTACTCACAATTACACTGTCTGACTCGCTTTTTGATAACAAAGTTATCGTCTTCAGTGACTACAGTTTATTTTTGGTCTCTGAAGACTTTGTAAGACAATGTAATTATGAGTGTTGGTGTAGTGTGTTCAGTATGAGTATCACCAACGGTTCTGGGTTACATTATAACTTAATAACGACATTAATCCAACTCAATTAGTATTGATTTAAGCATTCAATTCCTACATATCTGCGTGTTTAAAATCAAGTAAAATAAACAAAATATATCGTGCGACAAATAGAAAATTCCATCTGTACAATCCTTGAAAGAAAATATAGATAAGTAAACACATCTAACATGTAACTTTGTTTCTAATAGTTTGCAACAACTTGACAACCCTTTGTAATCTGGTTGTCGGTAACAAGGCTTAAGCAAAAAAAAACAATTTCAAATGCTTCGAATCACTCGAAAATTGGTACCTAATAACAATATGGCGCACAAGGGGGCCAAATGCATGAATTTTTGGCAGAAGTTTAAAGAAAAAATTGGGTGGGAATGAAACAAAATTAGCTGAGTGGTATGGTTAAACAACTAAACTATACAAATACGTGATAATTTTGATAATACAGTGGGAATGTTGACCTAGTCATTCGTTTGAACTTGTTCATTGGGAGAAGTGATACACAATACAATCTTCAAACCCAATCTGAAACTCTCCCACCTAATCAGATCCGTCAAAGACAAAATATCATCGTGAATTGTATGAAATCACCTGCTCAGATTGTCCTCGTTCCTATATTGGCCAGACAAATCGACAAATCGCCTCGTTCTTTCAAGTCCAGGGTTATTTGAAAAGCTATCGAATTAAAGAAACGTCCAAAATATCTGAACACAAGGGACAATAGCCCGAGATTGCCGGCATTTATTACGCCTCCTGCCAATAATATACCTTCAACGAGCGCCAAAACCCGCCAATAGGTCCTCTATAATTACAAGATTCAAGCGACTAGCTCCACAGTTAGCTCACAGCAGAATAGCAGTGAGTGTGTTAGTGTCAACAGTGTTCTTGATGCTTTCCAATTCCAAGGAGTAGGCAGATTGAGGCCTTGGAATCAATCAAGAAATAGGGATGATTCATTGCGTGCAGTAGGAAGATTGAGACCACGGAATCGGATCACTTCTTACCAATGAACAAATAACCACCCTTTTCTTGATAATGGCTTCAAAGTGGGATCTGAAACGTCTAGAATTTCAAAAATTCCAATGCAGTTCAGCCCGTGAACCTAGTTCTTAACCCCCACAGATTTTTTGACGATATTAGTGTAAAATTATAATTCGATGTGAATAATTAAAATTTTTATGAATTATTGTTAGTTGAATGTGGTTCTAGAACAAAAAAAAAATTTTTTACATCTAAAGTTCTACTTATGAACATGTCAAAACATGTTTTTGCGAATTTCATTTTTCACGGCTGATTTAAAAAAAAAGGAGATCGAAAATATTATAGAAAAGAGGATAGGATAGGATTATATAGTGTTCACTCGATTCTTCTATCAGTTTTAAGAATTATTCTCGTGGTAGCCCTAGAAAAAGTTTCGACGAAGCTTCGGAACGGATCAAACGTCAAAAAATCGAAGATTTGAGACAGAAACAATAATTTGAAGAATTAACTTTTGCTGATCAAATGAGTTTACGGTCTTCGGATCAACAGCTTTCTGGAAGAGAAGCTATATTGATGTTCGTTGAAGTCAAACATACCAGACATAAATACAATGTAATGAGATTAAAAGATAAGTCCAAGTTTCCATCTTATAAAAATATCCAACTTGCCAAGAAGGAGTGTTACCCACCCAAAGAACATATTACTGTTACAGATACTGTTGCTGAGATTAAATTGCAGGCTTTACTTAATCACACAGTCAATCGACTATTGGATGCTCAGAAAGAAGTTTATTTTTCAACATGAAACTACAGAATTAGCATAAAACGATGTTAAAAAAATGCGCAAATAAATTGAAGAAATAAAGCCAGTGACGTATGACATGAATCACATCGAAATTACTGAAGTCTCTGAAGAGGATAACTTGTGCGTGTCAGACAGGGTAATTGAGAATGTTGGTGTAGTGGTAGTGTAAACAGTGTGTTCAGTATGAATATCAGGAACGGTTTCAGAAATTCAAACAATTACTATGCTTTTTACAAAGGTGGATGGAAAGATTTGTAATGCCATAACAGACACTAAAAAGATGCTTTGTATGCGGAATCAAGATCTAAAGATCTGAATAACATTGATGAAGTTACACCTTAGTTACAAATTACCTCTGATGAAGTGGCAAGCTCATGTAGAGGAAGATAAGAAAATAGTAAGTGAGATGGGATTGGATGGATCAATAAGCCAAAATCTTGATTTAGAAGCAGTAATGATGGGAATACAGCTAGGGGATTTTTCAACGATCCAGAAGTTGTAGTAAAGATTACTGGGTTGGATATTGAGGTTAACAAAAGGTTTAAAGTGGTAAAGTGGAAGATATTTTGAACTGTCTTTTAATTTTTTTGGATCCATTAATGACAAGTCTACGAAAACTACCAGAAAAATGTGCAAATAATATTGATAAGTTCTTGAATTATTGCAGACTTCGGACACTTCCGCCACATTCAGATGATTTTTCAGATTCAGAATAATCATATTGTTATTTACTTTGTTTTTAAAATTAAAACATAAAATATTATTATTAATACTAGACAGGTGCTTTTAATTCATTTCTCAACAGTTTAATGCTTTAAAATAATTTCTGCCAAGAATTCATGCATTTGGCCCCTGTGTGCAGTGTCATTTACCATGGGGAGCGGTTTTACAGCACGAATAATAAAAAATAGTCCCCTATAAATGTATTTTTTGTGATATTTCATTTGATTATGTAATTTTCATTTATAGATTTCTATTATTTCATTGGAATTTTAGATTGTAATATAATGGGACGCTTACTTCTATTTTTCTTTACAAACGTTTTCGGTAGTTATAATCCCAGCTTTAAAACCTAACTTTATGTATATCAGGCTTTAATTGGAAGAAAAGCTCTACAGTTTTATCTATTTTTCTTTAGATGAATGAACATCGTTAAAGAATGCTTAATTTTGATTTAGGGATAGCATCTAAAAAGGGGATGTTTATCAAATATAAATAAAGTGTCAAATCAAATTACTTTTCAGTTACAAGGAAGCAAAAATAATGAAAAGCAAATGAAAATTCTACTTTAAGTGTTACATTGTCCTATTCTTCATCTGCTTGTGGAGGATTGTTCTGGAAAATTTGATAAACTGTAACAACCTGAGCACTATCATTGAATTTGCAGGATACATGCAAATCTGCTATCCTAAACACATAACAATGACTACCCCAACGTTCTCTCAAATATATAGACCTCGGATCTTCTCTTAGGACATTAGAAATTATAGTTTTCTTGTCTTCAGCCTGAAAACATAAAATATTATTTTTAGCTACATTTAGATTTATAGTCCAGAATAATATAAATTTATAAAGCTGATACTGATTTTTAAAAACCATTGAAGAATATGATTTTTGTGACATTTTAGAGGGTCGAACTTATTTTAAAATAATGTAAAAACGGTTTTGGTTATTTGGTAAGTTCATTGATTAAATGACACAATGATACCACTAGATCATTTGAGACAAATTTTCCTAAGATTTTTCTACAGAAAAAAGTTGCTCTTGTAATAATTTCATTAATATCATTATTTTCAATTTATTTACATTCAATTGTACTGTAATTGTAATATCAAAACTACTCAGTATTCACATAGGATCTGGTACAGGGTGACAAGAAATTCAATATCCAGCAAGAGATGTGTGGAGTCGAGCTATGATATAGTACCAATTCTACAAAGTATCCTCCATTATTTTCTATCTTTTCCCATTCCATCTAACGGTTTTTTTGTTGCTATCTAAACTTCCTCGTTATGTGTTTTTCTTTTTTAGCTCTTCTTGCTTCCTGTATTGTTATTTTTTATGTATTATTTCTAATCCTGTCCAATATCATTTTACTTCTTATATTTCTTCCATCTTCGTCAATAAATTTCTAGTTTTTAAGTGAATCAACAACATCCACAATCTCTTCATTTTAAATTGGTTCCAATGGATCCTCTACCCTCTTGAAAATTGGCATTTCTGATACTCCAAGACATTCTTAGAGCATTGTTTCATATTTGGCTCAAAATACCACCAAAGGTACTTATATAGAGTAAAAAAAATCATTCTATGAAATTAAGAATAGAAGGGGTATGCAAAATATAATTAATTATTATATATTAATTATATATTAATTATCTAATTTACAGTATGAAATAATATAATTTTTTGCTAATAAAATCATCAAAATTAATTTACCTCTGGTCCTAATTGGATTAACTGTACTAGTGCTCTGTCTCTAAATACTACTGTCAATCTAGGTACTAAAGGTTGGTCAATCCAAGCGGGTACTCTTATATGACCTTCTGGAGTAGTTGCAGTTTGTGAGGTAACTGCAGATTGAGAAATTCTTGGAGATTCTTCTTCCTCCCCATCTGGAGCTTCCCTCTCCCCTATTCTTGAATTTGATCTGGTGTGAAATGATTGAAGGTTACAAATTAAATCATAAGTTTTTAAAAATCTGATTATTAAATTATAACTACACTTGTTTACCTGGTATAAAACAATTCTTCTGTCGTACGATGTAAATTATTAACCACTGGTGCATCTACAACTTGTTCCCTTTCATTTTCTTGTCCATCCATTATTCTTTCATTATTAACAGGTCTATTTGTCTCATTTCCGGAATCAATTTCATCTGGTGAGGGCTCAGATATATTTGATGTACTTGCTGCATTATCAATAGTATCACTTCTATTAGTAGAATTTCCTGTACTTAAGTAAACTGGATTGTCATATTGTGGAATGTAAGGCTTAATATCTAGTACAGGAGTTTCGTTAATCATATCCACCCCACTAAAAAAGATGATTACAATAAGCAATAATATGGAATTGAAACTTAAGCAATCAACTGAAATAATAGTAAAATCACTGAGACGACAATTACATATAAATATAGGTAACATACCTGAAGTAAATAACATTGTCCATGACTCTGTCAATTTTAACTAGAGATAAACCTAAAGGAGCCGGTCTGTGAGGAGATCTTGTAGCAAAAACTCCAGTTCTTATTCCATTCAATCTGGGTGGAGCAACTTTAGCTTTTGAAGCTGTGTTATCGTTTCTGTGAAAATGGAAGATTAACCACATATGAGAATATTCTTGCAAGCCTTCAAGTGCGTGTTCTGGATTTGTAAAAACGTTGTTATCAATCACTACTTTAGCTGTCATTTCTTTACAGATGCCTGGTTGCCTTGGAGTACCTCTTTTTTGTGGAAAGTTTGTTATTATTTTACCGATGTATTTTGTTGTGAAATCGTATCGCTCTGTATCTGAGGAAGTCTGGGTCGAAATACGATTTATTCTACATGAAGGACACTGCCATTCCGCCAATTTTTTGTTAATATGATCTAGTTCATTTCTATGAACGTGATTTAGAGTATTCAGTTGCTGCCTACAATGGTTTAATTATAGATGATTTAGCTGTCTTTGTTTATAACTTACCGTAAATTATTTATTTCTTTTCTTGCAATAACTAATTGATTTTGAAGAGATATTGGATCTAAGGTTATATTACTGCTATCGTTAACAGTACAATTTCTATTATCTACTGACATTTTTGTTACTTTCTATTTTCCTTTAATCCAAAAATTTCAACAGTTGTTAATGTCAAAATAGGGTTATTGACAATTTGAGCGATTTTCAAGATCTGTGAGAATTTGACGTTTACATTTGGGGTTATTTGTTTACGAAAGCATCCTCGACAAACGTTTACGTTTACGCGCACCAATCACAATGCTCGATTTCAAAATACTTTCCATATTTGATAAGAAAAATTGTGACGTAAAAAAGAAGAATCATGTATTCTAGAAATAGTAAGGACGCCGTATGATATCGAAAAGAAATTTGAAACACCTCAAGAACAACGTTCAGTCATATCCATTATTATGCTGGAAAGAGTTGACCCACGAAGTAACGGAAGCCATAATCCAGATATAGACTGGATCAAAGGAGCCGCTATTCCTTATATTCTCCACAACAAAAGGAAAGTGGCGAAACATCTGTTAGGACCAACGTCAATTTTCTATTCTCTTCGCTTCTAATTAATATATTCCTTTTCTTATTGTAAATCGATTCTCAAAAGAGTTAAGAAATTTTATTTTTTATTCTCTTAATTATTTAATTTAATTAATAATAGATTTCAACTCTTAAAAAATAATAAAAATCATTTCTGATTCTTCGCTTATAAAACTTAAAAATGAATGAAGAATTAATTATATGTAATCCCCAACAACCGGAAGAAAAAAACAATGTTCATGATATAGTGCATCGAAAACTATTTTTGGCTTAACCCAGTGCCAATCTGAATATACGGAAAGTAGTCAGGATCACTTTTATTGTCGTCTTAAAATTGAATAAAATAATTACGGGGTGCTCCTCTCATGCCTAGATTTTTATTAATTATAATATTGGTTATCTATGATTAATTATTATGAGAAAAGTAATTAAGAGTAACTAAGCAAGTATATAAGATGATAATGGATGTACAAGAAAAAGTAGAACAATTAAAAGAAATCGAATAAAAAGAAGAAGAAAATTTAAAAATTGTACTAACCTAGACGGTTAGTTATAATTATTAAATGTTGTATATTAAAGAAATTATATTTTAGATAGAATAATAGCATGACAAAAGCATATTTTCAACCTTTGTTTATTGACCTTGTTATAACAACGTTTTCCCATTTTGTTAATGCCGAATAAACAATTAATTCAATGAAAAAATCGAGGCGATAACCAGCAAGCTCTGGATGAGGAGACATGCGTTGTTTTCTCTAAAAGTTCGCACCGCATTCAGAAGTGGAAAATCAGAGTTATCGCTGCGGAGCGTTCAGTTCTAACCGAAACTCGATCACGTGTTTTGGAAAGTCGCGGTTTACCGGAGTTGAATTCGTAAACTTTTCTTCTTGGTCTTTTGTTTTCGTGAGTTTAAATCGGTATGTAATTATGTGCGACATTTTACTTGTGCTAGAGGTGATGTGAGATAAGTGAATTGAGTTGTTTTCGGGAAGTTTTCTCGGAAAAGTTTTCTTGTGGAATTTTTTTTTTGGAAATGGTGAATCGTAATATGTGATGAGGTGGAAACAGAAGATGAGGCCGGCCGCTTCCATTATTTTGATCATTTTGTTTTTTCAAAGTAAGTTATTTTTATTTTAAATTCTATTTGAATAGTGTGTCTTAAGAAATTTCGACAACTGTTAAATCATTGGAAAGTTCTTCTTTTAGATTCTTAATTTTTATTGTGAATTTATTTTTTTATTTTTTATATTTTATTATAAGGTTTTTAAAAGTTGACGATACATTTTGTATATTTAAATTAATTACCATTCAGAGAAAAAGTCTCAAAATATATATTAAATACAATCTGCTGCAATTAGAAAATGAAAAATTATCGAAGGATATAATTTTTTTTCCAATATATATTTTTGTTGATAAATCGGTATGATTTTTAGAAAGTTGTTTAGGAAATAGATGAAAATATCGACGTTTCGGTCTTTATCCAAATATGATATTGACACCGACAATTTGAGTATTTATATTAATTCATATATCACCTTCATCTTGAATATCAAAATAAAAATCTATTTTATCGATAAGTAATAATTTTTTTCTTTAGTTTCTATAGTCATATCTCAACTTAACAATGCCAAACTATTTTGATAAAGACCAATATAAGTTTAAATGTGAATATTTTTATCTGTTGTAGAAACCAGTTTTCAATTTTCAAACAAAAAAACCCAACAAAATATATAAAAAAGTCTAAGAAGTAAATAATTTATTGCATATTATATGCTATCGAGAGTGAGTTTTATGTATAGAACGCCTCAATTATCTTGGAAACGGATTCTACGATTTTTATGAATTTTTGTGTACAAGGGTCTTGTGATACGGCCGGTATTATGGTGGTATTTACATTGTTGTCAGATCTTTCCTTTCTCCGGAAAAATAATTAACTTTGTTATTTCAAATGGATAACCCTGTATATTTTTCGCTTTTCGAAATCCGTAAGAAATACTTATTATCTTTCATTGAATATTCTCTAAACCTATATGCCATAATTTCGGAGTTATAGCTACATTGGGTTATCTCCTCAAAAGTTAAAATAATACATTCGGGTGGCTATGACTGTTACAATAACAAACTTGATGTTTTAATAAATTATTATTGTTGAAGTTTATTGAAAGTCACTATGCATTGTTTATCTGAAAAAGAGCGAATTAATATTCAGAATTCAACAAGAAACGTGTAATATCTTTAATAATGTATATCCTAACCGAAATTACATAACAAGCTCTATTGCCAGAAAAACTGCATCAACTGAAAACAAATCTTTAGATGCTTCTGTCTTGTTAGAAGACGATCCAAGGAATAGAATATTTCGCAAACATCCGTAATGAAAATTTTACGTGATAATAAATTCCATCCATACAAAGTAACGTTGGTTCAAGAGTTGTCAGATGACGATTTTGATAGACGTGAAGACCTAATGATGGAAAAATGTTACAATCAAAACGATACAAAATTTTTGAAGTAATGTTTTGCGATGAGGCCACTTTTTGTTTTAATGGAAACGTAAATCGGAATAATTGTAGATACTGGTCACGTAACAATTCTCGTTGGATGCGTGAATCCCACACCAAATATCCCGAAAAACTGAATGTATGGGCTGGAATAATGGGCGACATAATAATTGGTTCCTTTGAGTAGTCAGAGAAGTTGCAAAATGTTTTAAAAATCGCATGGTTTGTTGTAGTGAAGTAAATGGACAACATTTTGGGCATCCGATACAATCGCCTTTACTGTATGTTTTCTTCTTCTTCAATCTATTGTAGGTCTTATGCATGTAGTTTCCAACTTGTCATGCTTGAGATGTTGATGTCCATGAATCCATCCATCTTTTTGGAGGTCTTCCTAAAGGTCGTCGTGTCCTTGGTTCACCGTCTCGTGCGATCTTTGCTAATCTTTCTCTGGTCATCCTGTCACGTGTTCGTTCCAAGCTCTTCTACCTTTACGTCCTCATCTGACTAGGTCTTCAACCTCACATTCGTGTCTTATGTTTGTGTTTCTCTTTATGTCTTTTAGTGCGTATCCGCATATGTTTCTGAGTATTTTCATTTCTGTTGTTCGAATGATGTTTTTAGTTCTTTTGTCCGCGCTTGTTTCTATAGCACGCAGGTTTTGTATATTTTAACTTTTGCCCTTTTGTTCATACTGGTATTATTCCAGATAATGTCCCGGAGTGCGCTTGATATTCGACCGGCTTTGTTTGCTTGTCCTTTTACTTCATTTATTCTGTTCTGGTCCTCGCTGATTTGTGTGTCTAGATAGTTAAATGACATCACCTGTTCTATGGTTTTATTTTCTAGGGCGAGTTTGCACCTCATTGGTTCTTTAGAGATGACAAGGGTTTTATTTTTTACGGTGGATACTTGCATGTTAAAGGTTTTAACTTTTCTTCGTTTTCGCTCTCTGCTACAATTACAGCGTCATCGGCATAACAGATTATTTTTATTTCGCCCGTTGTAAGTGAATATACTGTATTCTTGACATGATTTATTATTTCGTCGATTATCAGGTGGAACAGTTGCTGGCTTAATGAGTCTCCCCGTTGCATACCCGTTGATGTTTGTATTTCCTCTGTCAGGTTTTGGTTAACTAATATGTGAGTGGACTGTATGTTTTCTAAAATTCGTAATATTCAAATTAAACGAGTTTATTCAATCGTAGCCATCTAAATGTACAATATTTATTGTAACTTTGGTGGAGACACTGTAAATGTGGCTATAACTCCGAAATTATGACATTTAGGTAAAGAAAACCTAATATATAGGGTGATTTATTTGAAATAACAAAGTTCATTATTTTTATGGTAAAAGGAAAGATCTGACAACAATGTAAATACCACCATAATACCGGCCGTATCACAAGACCCATGCGCAGCCGTTTCCGAGATAATTGCGGCGTTCCATACATAAAACTCACCCAGTATAGCATGTAATATACCAAACTGTATAAGATGAGAATTTCACTTCTCAAATACTATTTTTTCTGCCATTTTTCAAATAAATAATTACATGGAAACAATTTATCTAAAATATATTTTTTTCTTGTATTGTCGTGTATTTTATTGAAATACGGTAGATCGAATTACAGTAAATTTAAGCACGCAAAGTAATCAGTGTTGCGTTAAGTACCCCCTACGATCATTCATTAACACGAATGAAAAATATTCGTTTATGCGGATGAAAAGTTTTATTTTCTCATTAGTCGGTTAGTAACCCATAGTAATCAAGTGTAATTTGCCATTTTTCATTAAATTGTTCCATTTGTCTGAAAGCACAACCATTAACAATAATATTTGTATAATCGAACTTGTTTTCTTATGCCTCAGTGTTTATATCGAAAGGGAGTTGTTATATGTCAATGTTTCAATATTTATCAGGTCATGTGGGTACGTGAGGAAGGTACGAAAGTGAATATTACTAGGATTTTATTACATCACTAGTTAACATTTAGAACACATCTCAAATTACATTATTTAATCTCTTTCAATACAAATTATACTGTATACACGATTACATTCGGTCAACAGCTCCCAAAGTATCATTGTCCTCCCAGTTGTTTTTTGTACATTCAATAGAAGTACATTTATACGAGGTCTGTTTATTAAATAACGCGACTGGTTACGAAGAAGGGTTTTTAATACATTCGATATATTCAATATACTCCCCTCCCCTCGCTATAAACCTTTCCATACGTTTTTTTTATTGATCGAAGCAGTGCTGGAAGTCTTCTTTAGTGACGCCCTTAAGGCTCTCTTCCTGTCCTTGGACGGCCGTGATGAATTTCGCCAATAGTGTTTCCAGTAGTATTGAATTTCTGGAGTCAAGCTAAAATTGTGGCATTGCTTGCAATATTACGCAGTCGATAATGTAAACGATACAACCATCGAACTCGATTAAGTGATCGATTGTTCTTGAAATACGCGCGCACGCAATACGAGCTTTGCTCTCCCGTGTACTGCATGATGGCAACTAAAATTTTGAGGAACGCGTCTTGTTTGCTTCTCACGCACTCTTGAAATAGCTGGATAGTTTTAAGACACCCCGTATAAAGAAATAAAAAAGTGAAAAGAGAAAGGATATTAAAATAAGATAGTTTGGACGTCTATCGAGGATAACAGAGAAGATGATTCAAAAAACAGATTTAAAATTGTAGTAAAATTTAATATTTTCCACGATTTAAACTTACTTTATATTATACAAATGCGTTGTTAATATGTTTTTTTCATGCAAATTATAATTCATAAAGTTTTAAAAACTTCGCAATTCGTGGGTATTAACTGGTATGTGCTAAGTGGTATTTCTCTCAACGACATTAGTAATTAATCGACATATTTTTCAGGCGAGAAATATATGCAAAATCGTTGGTTTTGTTTCAATTATCCTGATATTTACAAAAATTCTAGTGATTAATTCAAACACGGCGGGGAAACCGTTATAATAAATTGAATCGATTCTCATTATTCAGTTAAATTATGTCGAATGCGTTATATATATAGGGTGCTGCGGAATTATATGTAGTATATTATATAACCAAGTATAAGAAATATGTCAAAAAACATAAAGTATCACAAACGACGGTAAAGAAAAATTCAATCCAAACGAACCAAGATTTTTTCGTTTCTATCGTCGATCGAGCTGAAAATTGATGTTTTCCTACTTTCGTCATCATATGCCTTCAATACAACATGAAATTTCTCATTTTATAGTTTCGTTTCTGGACGTGTCAAATGCGCATGCTTTGTTCAGAATATATTCTCTAGTTTATTATGGTCGATTTAGAAAGCTCTAGAAATTTCTAGAATGATCTAAGAAATTTTAAATTTAGTGCAATTAATTATAGGCGATCTAGAATGATCTAGAAAATTCTAAAATGAGTGCAAATTATTATAAGCATTTAAAAATGTTCTGGAAAGTTCTAGAAATTTCTGGAATTATCTGAAAGGTTCCAAAATGAGTGTAATTTATTATGATCGATTTAGAATGTTCTAAAAAGCTCTAGAAATTTTTAGATTGATCTGGAAAGTTCCAAAATGAGTGTAATTTATTAGGATCCATTTAGAATATTCTAGAAATTTCTAGAATGATCTAGAAAATACTAAAATGAGTGCAGTTTATTATAAGCGATCTAGAATATTCTAGAAATTTCTAGAATGAGTGCAATTTATTATAAGCGTTTAAAAATGTTCTAGAGAGTTCTAGAAATTTTTGGATTGATTCGGAAAGTTCCAAAATGTGTACGAGTGTTGAAATTCGGTTCAAAGATGTATCTTTATATATTTTCTATACCACTGAACATGCGATGTATTTCAACTCAAGCAACGCCTGGTTTCGCTGCTAGTTGTTCTATATTTAAATATCCAACTACTTTCAAAATATGGTTTGTTGAGATATGACCTTATATGCACTCTTTTCTATATGTATTTATCATTAATATTTCTTATTGTTAGTATGAATTAAATCCCACAGTATAATTTTTTAACGTCAATATTTTTGTAGATTCATTATAGATGTACACTTAATACTAAAACAGAATTTACCTACCCTAATTGATTACCGATTGAAATCCTCTCAATAAATCTTTCACTGCATTACCTTTTGTGTGCATTTCATCAGAATCATCGGAATTCCTACCTACTTTGTTTAGTAGTTACGGCTAATTCAACATTCGGTTTTCCCTGGAATCAGCAGCAGCATTGAAACGTTCAACTTCGTTGTGCAAAACTAAAATATCCGGAAAGAGATATTTTATCTGCTATAGAGATGGGGAGGTGTATATAATCGGCCAAAATATATGATATTCATTAGAATTCCTTAAAAAATCTTTTATTAATCGATGAAAACATTGTTTATTTTTCAATTTTTAACACTAACTTTCCGTCTCCAGCAAGAATTTTGGCATTGAAATACGAATCTACATTCATTGACCCCTACGAGGTTCATTGTCGTTAATTACGACCTTTACTCGGATACATACAGGTTTCTACATTATTATCATAGACATATTGCAATATTCCGTCAGCTCCTTTTTCTCAATTCGTCTCAACACATAGGGCCTTGAGACATATTGAATGGAGCGTAAGTAATTGCCGCTATAAAAATTGAGTCACCGTATTTTTCGATCACACTTTTTATTATTGTGCATATAAATTATACAGGGTGTTTCTATATTACACTGACAACGCTCTACCACAGAGAGATCAATAAATCATTCATTTTGATATAAAAATACGTACCCTTACAGGGACTAGTTGCTGAGATAAAGGGTGTTCAAAATTTTAACTCAAAAATTTACCATAAATCAAGAAGGTCTCTAAATTTTCTTTTCAAATTTGTGACCTTAATAAAGTAATATTTTGAGATAAATAAATTTTGGAAAAATTTAACCAGTGGCGCGCTGTCAGCGTTAGTTGTCACTTTTATCCCCCGTATTTTTTACGCCACTGGAGTAAATTATTTTTTTAATTTTATGTTAAATTATTTTTAGTTGGAAAACTACCTTATGGAGCTACAAGTAACGGTGTTATAGAAATGGCCTCTAAACAAAAGTCTGGAGTAATTTACAAATTAATTATTTATTCATTTAATTTCGAATATTTGTTGTAAGTAGTTCAAAACAAACAAAAATTATTCATAATCCTTCAAACCCTTCAATCTGTTGGTCGCTTAATTCAATACACTTAGATCGTTTGGTCATTGGAAAACGTGTCTTTGAGAATAAATCTGGATGGAATTGAATGATTTCTGCCGCAGCTTGAATTCTAGCTATTAGATCTTGTTCAGATTCGATGATTTTTTCGTATAAAAAGGACTTCATATGGCCCTATATAATAAAATCGATAGGATTTACGTCGGGTGATATTGGAAGCCATCCCTAACAATCCATTTTTCTCTAAAACGTCTGTTTAAGCAATTTCTTGCCGCTGCAGCAAAATGAACAGATGCCCCATCGTGTTGGAACTACATGTGTTGTCTAAAATTCAACGGTACATTTTCCAACATTTCTTCCAGAGAGCGCATATAAATTGATCCATTTAATTTATTTGGTAAAATGTAAGGCCCGTTTAAGCAATCTTCAACCTTCCCCTCCACACATTAACCGAATATTTATGCTGAAATCCCACGATTTTCTTCATTCCAAACGTGACTATTTCTAAAGTTGAAGGTTCCTTCTCTCGTAAATCTAGCCTCGTCGGTACACAACACGTATTTTGGAAAATTTCGATTTTCACGAAACTTTTGTAAATACCAGTTTAAAAATTCCATACGCACCTGAAACTTTCCATACAGTAGAATGGTCCACTCTTAAAGCGCCACCTACAGTTGCTTTCCAAAAATATTATTTAATATTTCCTCTTTCAGATGCACAGTTCTTGTTGTACGCTGATTTCTAGCATTATTTCTTTTAATCAACAAGTTTCCGGTTTCTTTTAGCCTTCTTCGAATACTTGTAAATGTAGAATGATGTGGAATTCGACGATTGCGAAATCTTTGTTGGTATAAACGAGCTGCCATTCTACCATTTTTTCGAGCTTCCACGTAAATCATATCAGTCAACTCTTCAAATGAAAAATTCATTTTATAATAGCAAAGTTAATGTAAAAACTAATTTAAAATTCTATGATTTAATCTACTAAGATCGTGTCAAATATACACGAATTATCAAAAATATGACATGTGACTACTAGATTATAATTTAGAAATATCGAGTAGTATTTAATTAACCGCAGACTTTTGTTTAGAGACAAATTTCTACAACTCCCTTCATTTTAGGTCCATAAAAGGTTATTAGTGTTTTTAAGTGAAAATAATCAGGTAAATTAAAACAAAATAGGGGGGTAAAAGTGACAACTAACCCTGACAGCACGCCACTGGTTAAATTTTTCCAAAGCTTGTATATGTCAAAATATTAATTTATTAACGTCACCAAATTTGAAAATAAAAATTCAAAGACGTTCTTGATTTATGGCAAATGTTTGATTTCGATTTAAAATATCAACACCGTATATCTCAGGCCCCGTAAGGGCTCGTATTCCTATATCAAAATCATTTATTAAGATCTCTCTGTGGTAGAGCGTTGTCGGTCGATTATAGAAACACCCTGTATCTACGATAATTCTTTATATAGAGAGAATAAAATAAAAAATGTATGGTAAACCATCTGGATATATAACATTTGGGCCGATGGTGTTTCTGCCGTACTAAAAACAAGATGAAGTAGGCATAGTGTTTTGAAATTTTATGCCGCTGTTCCAGTTACGATCATAGTCGAAGTAACAGGCGTGAATTCTACTTATGGTAGCCTTGTTATCGCCATGCAACAAAATGTTAGTCATAACTATTTCATCTGTATTTTTTTTTCGTTGTGTCACGATAGCGCAACATTAATGTTGCAAAGACACGAGAATTCCATTCCAGAATATAATTTTTGAAATATTCAAATTAATTTTGTACCTTGAATAACATACGTGTATAGTCCCAGTAGTACTTGGCCTGACCTAGAGATGGCGATAATTGCTTGAAAAATACCACTGTATCAGAAAGTACACAATCTATACAGCGTATGTTTATTATTTGTTTGGCAGCAGTGAATTTGTAAACATGGATCAATATATGGTACAATACTTTTGTTTGAAGGACCGTAGCCAAAACAATATAAAAGCTTAACTAGATTCTACTATAGGTGAAACTGGTTGACCTTCGTTATCAACAGTAAAATATTGGGTAGCAGAATTTAAGCGAGGTCGTATGATCTGCGAAGACCAGTATCGCAATGGTCGACCAAATGAGGTGACGACTCCAGAAATGTTGAAGAAAATCCACAAAACGGTACTGGATGATCGTCTACTGGAAGTGAGTGAGCTAGCAGACGTAGTAGGCATTTCAAAAAGTGCGGTACATCGCATATCAAATGAAACCGTGGACATGAGGTACCGTGTTTGTTCACAATGGAACAAAGACGGCGTCGTGAAGATGACGATGAATTTTTGCACCGATTCATAACCATGGATGATACGTGGGTCCGTCACTCCTCGCTCTAAATAAAAGAACAATCAAAACAATGGACTGAAAAAGGAGAATCGGCTCCAAAAATTGCAAAGACCGTTCCATCTGCAGGCAAGGTCATGGCTTCGGTTTTTTGGGATGCGCAAGGGATAATTTTCATTGACTATCAACGGCGAGTATTATACGAACTTATTGCAACGTTTGAGCGAAGAAATCAAGCAAAACGGCCGCTTTTGACTAAGAAGGAAGTGTTGTTTCATCAATACAATGCAACAGCTCACATATACGTTAAGGCAATGATCAAAATTAATGAATTATTTTCTGTTTCCAGACTCGGTGGTCAAAGATTTTCCAATAATGAAGAAAATAAATATACTTTTTTCTAAAATTTTTGTGTTTTCTTTTTTGGTAAAGGAACCTACACTGTGTGAAGTGCGTTTATTGACCAAGTTATCAGAGAGGTAGAAAAATATTTTCCCGCCTACCTCTATCCAAAGTATAAATTTCCTGTCCTCATTCTAGTGAGCAAAGTCGTACTTTTCCTCCATAGAAAGGAAAAGTACTTCACTCTACTGCACTCCACTCTAATTATGGAAAATATTGATAGCTACGCCCTAAAACACATCGGACATGTTTATTTGTCTGCTAGAGACCAGGGAAATGTATCCTAAAAAAATTGCATAATTTTAAAAACTGTCTATGCCATAAATTATTCCAGGTATAGTTTCAGAAGAACCTCGGCAAGTTTACTTGCAAATTCTGGAGGAGACATTCTCGCTCTAAAGCAACATGGAGATTGGAAGTGCACGGATATCGTTGAAGAATATGTGCAGTAATATTTTGCAAAAATGGTGAGCATTTCGAACCAAATAATGGGAAATAATGAAATTAATAAAATTTATTATATTCGGCCAAGTACGTGTACGGGGGATGCCAGATGATGTTGTTAATGGAAATATCACGAAAACTGAGAATTGCAAGTTTAACATTAATAGAAACAAGAAATTTATCACAAATTGAAAATATGTAGGATGTAAGAATGATAACAACGTGCCTCTCACTTCTACTGTACCCACTTCTTAGTTTTAGATCCTTTCTTCATTTTGATCGTTAATTTCATAATCAAATTGCTTAAAAATGACATGGGAATGAACTGCCTTTTCCTTTCTTCCTCGGGAAGAAAAGTAGCACTTTCTTCTCTTGTTGTACAAATAGATATAGAAATGTGAACGTCACGTCAACAATGATGCGAAGATGCGATATCTGCATAATTAAATTATAAATTCTCGTACAAATTGTCATTGTCCTTTTTTTTAGTCATTTTACGCAAAGTCGTGAGAAAGTTCCATTTTTTGTCATTCCGTAGAATAAAGTTTTTTAAAAATTTATTCTTACGTGCGCGAAACATTTCTATATTATACTTTCATATACGAGGATTATCTGAAAATTTCCGAACATCAGAGAAGACTGTTCACAATTAGTTTGCAGAATTTAGGCTGGGTCGTTCGTCCGTCACTAATGAATGTAGAGAAGGCCGTCCAAAATCTGTTCCCATTCCGAGATACAGCAATGCTGTGCGCAACATAATTAAAGAGGACCGGTATTTGACTTATAGACAGATTGCAAAACAATCGTTTTTGTTTGAACATAAACACAAAACGTCGCATCAAACAACTGGATATTTGAAGGAAAAAAAAACATTGAATTAATATATCATCCCATTTATCGCCTTTTGTCTTTTTCTTGTTTTCCAATGACAAATAGAAGATGCGCGGACTCCGCAAAAAGCTGTTGAAACCATATCTATACGATATCACCTACAGAGCGGGAAAAATGTGTCCAGGATTAGTTTGAACGTATACGAAAATGGGGGGAAATTACCATTGAAATGGGTTTCATAATAATAGAAAATATATAATCGTATTGTGGTCATTACCATTTTTTTACTTTGAATTTCTATGTATTCGTCCGATTTATCGCCTCTTGTATTTTCCTTGTTTCCCAATGTCAAATAAAAGATGCGCGGACATCTCAAGAAGCTGTTGAAACGATGTTTCTACGATATAACCTACAGAGTGGGAAAAATGTGCTCAGAATTGGTTTGAACGTATACGAAAATTTATAAACCTTGAGGGATAATATTTCGAAAAGGAATCGAATATACTTGGTTTCACTTTTTGTGAAAATTTAAAACGTAACATCGTATAATGGGTCAATGTCTATTATTTGAAACAACCCCCGTATTTCAGTATTCTCTACCAATCGGATAAAATTACCATTTCTGAAGTACGCGACTTGCAAAGCGTACTTTGAAATGGGTCTCATAATAATAAAAAACATATAATCGTATTGTGGTCATTACCATTTTTTTACTTTGTATTTCTATGTATTCGTCCGATTTATCTCCTATTACCTTTTTCTTGTTCCCAATGTCAAATAAAAGATGCGCGGACACCTAAAGAGGCTGTTGAAACGATGTTTCTACGATATCACCTACAAAGTGAGAAAAATGTGTCCAGGATTGGTTTGAATGTATACGAAAATGTATAAACCTTGAGGGATAATATTTCGAAAAGAAATCGAATATACTCGGTTTCACTTTTTGTGAAAACGCCTATTATTTGAAACAACACTCGTATTTCAGTATTCTCTACCAATAGGGTGAAATTATCATTTCTGAAGTACGCGCTAGCAAAGCGTACTTTGAAATGGGTTTCATAATAATAAAAAACATATAATCGTATTGTGGTCACTGTAATTACGAATACACTGTAGGTAAATGAGAAATACAGTCAGAATTGTATGGCGTACTACTATATAAAAGTCATTACTTTTTACTTTATTACAGTCATTTCCTGACTCTGCGGGAAACACATCCCAAAAATTTCTTTATTCTTTCGCCAAGAAACCTTATTAACTTTTACCGCACTCTTAGAAAAAAACTACAAAGTAGACTGAGTGCTGTATGTCGTTGATGTCTTTAAACTATACTTTCGCGTGTTTCAAACATGCTCAGTTTATGACACGAGATGTATAAATGAAACTACTCATTTTTTAACATACAAGATTATTATTGCTTCAATGTTACGTAGATACTTTGATGATACGAGGGTTGCTACTTAAGTTTTGAGATATGACACCATCACTATCATAAAATTTGGCATTTTTATCTTATCACACGAGTTGTTCACAGATAATTGAAACATCTGTCCTTGAAATTATAGACGTGTGTCTCATTTTTAAAACTACAGTGTTTATAGTTTATAAATGAAAGTAAGAAATTATTCCAAAATTTTGTTACGAACAAGTTCGCGAAATGGGTCCTGTCCAACTACAACGGAATTTTAAAATTTGGCAAATTCAAGGCGCCTTTCATCTACTATTTATAAATGGTGATCGTGCCTTTGGTATTTGTTTTTAGAACTTTTTATTATAGCAGGCGGTTTATTCACAGTAATTCTTTTAAATAATTTCTAGGAAAATTCAATTATTTATTTGTTATTTGTAGAATTCTATTTAGGATATATAAGGAGTTGTGTAAGTTTTAAATAAATGGTCGTGGAGAATGGAAGGAATTAGTAAAAGTAATTGAAGAATTTAAATAAATTAGTTGAGTGTTAGTGATAAGAAAATTATTAAAAGTTAAGTGTATTGAATAGTGTGTGAATAAATTAAAGACGTAAGAGAGTGTTTATTAATTCACCCCATGAATAGAAATTGTATAAATAAATATGAAAAACGTTACAATTCTTTGTTTGGACTATATTTTAACTGGGAATTTTTTAATACTCTTTCAATTCTTGAAGAATTTCTTTTAAGTTGACGTGATGCTTCCTTCAGCCCGTTTTTCGGATTTTTTAAATTATAAATAAAGGGCAATATCGAAAATCGAAATGATTTACTCATGTAAGTGCTTAACTAGAAAACTTTAGAAGTCGTTAAAGTGAAAATAAAAATGATTTATCTGAAAATGGGTCGCAACGACGTATTTTTTTTTCAATAAGTTCTACAAGTAAAATGTGGAAGTCGGCTTTTCGTTCTGAAAGCTGCAGTATTAAATTTCATAAGCTATAAATGCCGTGTAATCGGCCATTTATCGAAAAAACGCTTATACCTTCACGAGTTCAGTTGTAAAATGGATATCTGTATGGGATGAGGTTCCAAATAATAGTAATTTTTGCTCGGTGTTCATATGCTGGATTAAAAGTTCACATTTCGAATCTACATTTTTTTAATGGCTGCAACTGGAGCAGAATCACTTTTTTACATATTTAAAATTTCTCGCAACCATTTCTATCTTGAATAATGGAATGCTTTCGATCCCACAACACCTCCAAAGAAAGGGATTAGGTTTGTGATTACATGTTCGCTTCGCAGTACAATGAATGACATCAAAAATAAATCCTCATCTGATTGACTGACATTGAAAATGTTTTCGAATCTGCCCAATTGCACATTAAATCACCTTACCACTTTAATTAACGTTTCATTTCAAAATGGCACTTTTCCCAATTATCTTCAGGCTTTCGATTGTGTTAAACATAATATAAGGCATCTTTATATAAGGCGTCGTATACCTAAAGTCCACATTTTTTAATTATTCTATTATATTATTATTATATTATAAAAAAATCTAATGAGCTGATATCCGGTGAACGAGGAGGTCATTGATGCGGTCCATCGTGTGCTATCCATAATCGGTCCACAAAATGAGTCTGTAAAAAGTTATTTACAAACGCACTACCGTGTGGTGGGCCTCCGTCGAGCTGATACCACAGCTGATTCCTATTCAGATTTAGTGGGTGTAAATAATTTTCTAATATTTCTAGATATCTGTTACCAGAAATAAAAAAATTTGAAATAAAATTCACCCTCAATTTTAAATAGTAAGATTACCATTCAAATATTTGTCATAAAAATGTATCACCAGCCTACTGTTATTTTTTATCGCAGCAAAAACATTGAAATTCCAGTACCCTTGAAACTGTCTTTCAAGCAACATGTGAGGATTAGTATCACTCCAATAATAGGAGTAACTCCGGTTAAATATTCCTTTCTTTTGAATTTTACACTCATCTGTTCAAATTGAGTTTTGTAAAAAATTTTCGTCTTCCTGAGTTTTAATTAATGTAAATTAACAATAAGCGATTCTTGTTTGATCGTCACATGGCTTTAAATTTTGTACCAACGAGATAGTATCGATGGAACTTGAGTTTTTTAAGAATTCTGTGAATACTTATCTCTGATATTCCCAAATCTCTAATGAATTTTCAGGATACGCTTTGAAGTATACCAAGACTGTAATATCATTGGCTTCATTGTTTACGACAGGTTTCAATTTGCTGCATTGCATTCCCCGTATTTAACCAACAAATTGAAATAATCTTCTAAAATCTAAAAACCATGAAGATTTCAGTTTTTTAAGTTTCTACAAAAACCGTCCTTTTAATTTAAAGCGTAGCATCCAATGGTTAAGAAAACAATGGGGGTTGCCATTTGATAAAAAAAGTTTTTGGATACGGCACCATTTTCTCAACACTCATTTAAAAGAAGAAAAGAAATATAATTTTTTTAGTGGAGGACTGTATGTATCCAAAAATTTCGAAAATTTGAAATAATTAAAAAATGATGGACTTTAGGTATAAGATGCTTCATTATATTGAAATTTTAAGTGGATTCCAAAAATATTTCATAGCATTCCGTTTAAAATAATGAAGTTTGGTATAACAGGAAGTTTCAAAAAACTGAAATCATTGTAGCATTTTGGAAAAGCCATGCAACCCACTAGTCGCAATACTTTCCCATATACATATCGTCATGAAGGACCCTGTACATGTTCAGGAATGCAAAACTGCAAAACAAGTATGGGAAAATTTACTAGTGGCTTTTGATGACAACGGCTTAACCAGAACAGTAAATCTACTTAAGATCTGATAAATACCACATTGGAGTTGAGCAATAATGTTGAAGACTATGTTAGTAAGACAACAAAACACTGCTCACAAACTGCGTAACATTTGATTTGATGTCAATGATGAGTGGCTTGGCACTTTGATGTTAGCAGGCTTACTGGAGGAGTTTAAGCCTATGATGAAGGGGTTAGAGAGTTCTGGTATTCAAATCAGTGCTGATGCGGTTAAATCTAAACTCATACAAGAGATTAATACACCAAAGTCAACCGCTTTCTACATAAACACTAAGAAAATAAGAAATAGTGCGCAGCCAGTGAAATCAAAGGGACCACCTAGATGCTTCAATTGTAATAAGAGTGGTTATTTTGCTGAATATTGTAAACAACCAAAGAAACAATCCGACTGACTTGTATCACATTAGATTGGCTTATATGTATGTTACACAACCAACTCCCTTCACAGCTAATGGTTTTCTGTTAGCTATGGTGATATTATTTACTGATGGCTCGGTGACATTGTACATCCAATCATTTCTACTTGTCATGTGGATGGATGTACCGGAATCTAGAAACCATTTATCATCATGTTTTCCTTGATGGTCACTGAAAATGCTGCTACAAAACTGGAGCTCTCTCCTTTGCTTGCAGGTTTAACAGATCCACAGACTGTAGAAGCACAAGCTACTGATTGGAAGAGAGCCATGAGCGAGGAATATACTTCCTTGAAAAATACATTGTTGACATTTTTATTAAATAACACCACCATTGACGTCGTTGAATCTGTAAAATTCTTATGACTTGTTATGGACAATTGGACAACAGAGATCAGTTTCCAAAGAACTGAACTTATCCATCTACTTAACAGTATATTATGCCCTTATTGAGTCGCATCTCCGATATGCCCTTTTCTTCTGGGGTGCGTGTGGTGCGGCTCAATTTGAGCGAATTTTTAAATTACAAAAGAGAGCTGTTAGTTATTTATTCGGACTTAACAGCAGGGACTTCTTTGAATGATTAGACATTCTGAATATTCCTTCCTTATTCATCTTTGAATCCGTTTGTCTAATTCGTAAGCATGGTTCTCCAATTTCAGATCCACTTAGGAACGGGTAGCACGACCTTTACCTACTTACTCTACGTTCAGAATTAGTTGAGGGCTCAATATTTTACAATGCAGAAAAATGCACAATCACTTGCTAAATGAAATAAAATCGATATCATATTTTACCGCACTCCGCAATAATTTGAGGGTATATTTACTGGAAAGTGCTATACTAAATATTATCTATTACTATCTATTACCTATAATTTTGTTACTCATTGTGGTTTTCTTTTGTATTTTGAAATTTTTATTTTATTTGTTTCTTTATTTAGTTATTTTTATATTTGTTTGTTAGTTTTTACATGCTTCTGTATACAACTTGTAACAACTTTTTGACAATAAAGCATTTCTCTTATGAATATCGGTCTCTATCTGCGTCTACAGTATTATACAGGGTTTGTAATTGTTGAAGTTAGGAGTTTGTTTTTTTGTAGTGGCTGCTTCTTTCCCTGTCGTCTAGCATCAAGTTCATCAGGTTATAGGAAAACCACAGAAAATCTATAACTTTTCATAAACTATAACCTGGGCTCAGGTAGATCATTTATCAGCTGATTGCGAGATTTAGCTCAGTTTCCGGAAGTTGGGTTCAATTTTCAGGGGAAATTTCAAATTTAAAACAGGATTTATAACCCGAAAAAATTTTTTTCCTTATTCCTTTGCAACATCATAAAGTTAAAACAAGGTTAACCTTATTAGGGAAAACGTGACGAGGTCCACGTAAGTAATTTCCCATCAGATTTCCCTGATCATGTCCATAGAAGGAACCTCTCAAGATCACCTTATTGAAAAAAAAATTTTAATAGGGTACTTTTAAAAATTATTTTTTTTTGCTAATTATCTGAGTTCTTGATGTCGGAAAGTAAAATAATTACCTAATTAAAAGTGAATATTTAATTGAAAATCGCGAAAATTTCAAATTTTTAACTAGATAAGAAAGTGATTGTCATTGGTTGTGAGTAGTTGAAGAGGGGTGAGGCAATTCTTTTCTCTCACGGTTTAAAGAAAAGTTCAATAGGTCATTTAGACGGATTTAAATGGTAGTTATGTCTATATTGACATGACCGATGTTGGTAGGGGAGATGAGAGCCAGTAATATCTAAGGATTTACTGCTAGATGAGATGCTTTTTTCGGGATGATGACAAGGATATTTTTTTCTAATCAAGAACAAATACATTTCATAATATTAAGGATAAATTTTAACATTAATTATTTGTATTATCATTTATATTTACTCTAGAAGTTGAAGCTACTCTATCTAAAATGTTCGAATAATGACTATTGACATTCGAAATCAAATTATTTTTGTATATATTCAAACAAAGTTATTTCTATGGCAACGCTATGATTACTTTTTTAATTACATTGGGCTGTTTGTGATACACGAACAACAATATATTTATTTGTAATTATTTATAGTGATTTTGATGGTTGTTGTGACCTCAAGTGTATATCTATATCAAATTTAAGATTACTTTTGTTCCAATATTTCAAAAAAGTGTTTCATGGTGAAGATACGAGGACTTTGAGGGACTTTAAGAGTTTGATAACATTTTAGTTTTATGATTATATAGTCAGCCATGTTTATGTTGTCAACTGTCAAAATATTACGTAAATATCAGTTTTAATACTCTTATGAAGAACTGCGTTCATATAAGACCGAAATCAAACAGAAGATGTCAGCACTTATCAATATAAGTTGAGAAATATATTCTGATGGGATCAAATCAGGGTGTTCCATCGTTATGAAGCCACATTCGTATACAGTTGCCTTAGAAACAGGAGCAGTGTGAGTTGGAGTAGACCTTTTTGCGATAATTTTTTCATGGTTGTATTTGATTTCTAAGTCAATCAAGAGAATAGCCAAAATATTTTGTAGCCATCACTTTTTTGGTACTTTTTGCTTTCTCTACTTACCGATGCCACTCCGTCGAATCTCCTTTGAAGACTATAGTTTCATCAGCTACAATTGATCGGGTTAAAGTTTTCTGGTCCTCGTGGCGAAGCTCTAAAAATCGCTTACAACATTCTACTCGACGCTGCGTTTGCACTGCTGCGTTGAGACTTTGAGGAACCTACTTTGCATTAATGCTCGTGTAAAATTTTTTGAACACTTGTTTTGGAAATGCAGGTCTGCATTCTGCAATTATTTCTGTTTTTATTCACCGTCACAGGACCTCCCGCACGTGTGCCATCTTCTAATCATTCTTGTCCACAGCAAAAAAACTTTCATTCATTAAAAATGATGGACACAAGTCACTGTAAACAAGCTGTTTTTGATTTGTGAATTCGAGACATTTTTCAATAGCCCCTTCTTTTATTTGCAATCTGTAAAATTCTACAATGAGCAAATTATTTAAAGCAACATAAACTGTCTTGTAGGAGAATTTACCTTTACTTTGATAAGCACACATCAGTAGATACCTTCTAAGCCTTCGCTGGGTAGGAGGGCTCATTAGAGCTTAAACCAATGTGTTGGGATGGGTTTCCACGTGGAAGAAGTAAGATATTTCTCATTTAACTTACCCAATTTGGAAGTCACTAGCGATAACGCTGTTGGGTACATACTTAGGAGCATTCACAATAAATCTGTGTGCTTTCTATTGAAATCTTTCTAGAATCGCTATACTTGAGTTGTATGCAGTGCATTAGCTCCAGGTGAGTTTTAGTACGACTTTGTATATAAGCAGCTCGTTGTCGATTGTTAGTTGGGATTTGCGACCTATTAACCAGTACAGTTTGCTGAGTGTTAGACCCAATTGGTCAGTAAAAAAGCGGCCGAACAGTATTCTTTATCTTCAAAATATTGGGACTCGATGAAAAACTTCTATGGGGGCATGCTGCTCTCTAAATCCAAATTGGTGGTTAGGTATTAGTCTAGTGGCTTCTAGAATCGACTCTATTTTCTCTATCAGTAAATTTTAACATAACAGGTGATAGAATAATTGATCTGTGAGATGTGCTGTCTTCAAGAGATTTCTCTGGCTTAGGAATTGGTATAATTTGGGCTACCTTCCACAGAATTGAGAAATAATCCGTTCTTAAAACAGCATTGTACAATTGTGTTAGCCCCTTATTTGATAGTTTCTTCAGGATTTTGGCCACTAATTAGATCATATCCGGGAGATTTTTTGGAATTCAACTGATCGATTGAACTGGGCTATTTTCTATCAGGCCAAGACCACACAACGTATAAAGACTTAAAAGGAGACTTTGTTGAGAATAGCAAATATCTTGTTTCTTTGTTGTTATTCTTTGTTATACGCTATTTTTTACCTGGACAAATTAATAGTTTATGGGATGAATTTTATCGAATTTATCTTGGGGCCTAAATTACTCCATATTTTATATAGGTTTGCACTTTCTTAATCTGCAGATTGATCAGAATAATCTCTAATTCAATTTGTTGATTAAACTAAACAAATCTAATTTCTATGTAATCCCGAAACGCGGGATTTACAACAACCAGTGGTCCTGATTGAATACAGTCTCCATTAAAATGTGAAAACATTGACACGCTATACGAACAACCATTTCTGTTCGATGATGTAATGGTAGCCTGTTTAATTCAATCGAAGAATGGATTTTGTAGGAATGCCGCTATTCATCAAATGAAATCGGTAATGAAAGGATAAAGGACACGTTACGTGTAAATCTGAAATGATTAATGCCTCTTTTCAAATTTTCCAGTATTGTTATCAGAGGAAAATGTGAGATATATTTTTCTCCTGTATATATTTTGTCACATTAATAAAACTAATTTATTTGAAGAAAGAAAGATATCACTTAACTATTCTATTGGTTATCGTGCTATCTAATATTTTATTACAGAGGTGTCGAACTCAATTTTGCAGAGGGCCATATATTAACTTTTGAATTCGTAGGTGGGTCAGATTGAAAATAAAAAAAAAATGAAAGTTATAAAAATGGTAGGTAATTATGTTGAGCTCGAGGATCCAGATACCTGAATTTTCTTGTTTTTGACAAGCTTATTTATGTCAGGTATCATATTCATTGTAGTTATTTTAAGAATTGATTGGAGATATTCAATCGTAAGTCTTGTGCGATATTTGTTCTTATTCATTTTCATGACATCTGCTCACATAAATAGGTGCTACCAAACATACAGAGAATGCGTGCTGCATGTTTGTTGAAATATTGTGTATAAAATGTGAGAGCGTTGATCTCATTAAATTTTTCTTTCAAAATACTGTCCGATTGAGGATCTATTAACTCCATTTGCAAATGACCTGGTGCCATTGAAACTTCAAAATTGAACGGATTGTTGAAAATCTTCAAAACGATTGTTGAATTCCATGATGAAATTCTCATCGACTGAGCCAACGAAATTCGGTTTAATAAGGGTCCAAATCTTGTAAAAATTGCCTGAACTGTCGGTGATTTTGTCCTCTGCTCCTTATAAAATTTACAATTTTACTTATAGGTTGCATGACATGGTCTATTTTTAAATGTTTGGATTCCAATGATTCCCACAAAATTTCCTAATGTTTTCTGTTGTTGTAGCTGTCAATGGAACGCACTTTAATAGCTCTTCTGTTATTTCAAGTTATTGTTAATGTCTTTAAAAAAACAAGTTGAGCTGTATCAACAGTATCAGAGCTCTCGTCAACAGCCAGTGAAAAGTTTGTGAATTCCTTAATTTTCTCCTTCAGTTGAAGAACCAAATTTTGAGATAAATAATTTATACTTAAAGCAACAGTGTTTCTTGACATCGAAATATTATGAATTATTGACTTTTGAGATGGAAATGAAACATCGGCAACTTTCAATATATTGTCTTTAATAAAATCTTTACTTTACGTTTTTGTGACATTACGCCAAAATCGTAACTCGACATAAGAATTATGGATATCGCACGCACACGACACAAACAAATGCACAATACCTTCACAATCATTACTTCGCAGTACAATTAAAATCTTTCTCCAGCCGTATAGTTTCGATTACTCGACTCAACTAACTCACGTCGCGCCGACGCAGTTGTTTTATATGGTTAAGGAAGGTTCTAGTCTAGACTCGAAGTGCGTGGAAGATTCTATCGTTCTCGACAAAAATAATACGATATTTCCGCTTGCTACTAAGAGATGGCGATAGTGCCTTTCTATCTCGATTGTCTATGTACGCGCTGCCCTTGGAATTACTTATAAACATCTGTAGACTCGAGAGTACGAGTATTTAAAACATCCATAGAGGAATCAGATGAAGTTTAAAAGCTTTAAAACACATGATCCTTCTTTCTGTTACACATGCAATCTCGGGCATTATTGATACGGTCCAGGGGCCGGAAGCGGCCCGCGAGCAATATTTTTGACATAACTGATCTATTGAATTGAGAACTTATCATAAATTGAGGTTATGATCCAAACTATATATTCTGGAGCTAGAAATGAATCCATAGAACTAAATTTTCCTTAGTACAGATATGTAGAGTTTACAAAAGGACTATTGGGAGCATCAGCTTGAGTGTTATGTGCACTTAACCATAAATTCAGTAATTTTTATCATATTTACTACAGGTATCCGTAGAAAAGTATATATCCTCTATGATTTTATTTCAAAATCATCATTTATCTAAAATTTTGCTTGATAAAATTTCAACTAAGTTCATTGATTAATATCACTCAATTCAAATATAATTTTATTCTGACGCACTACTTTTGTTCCATATACTATCGAGGATACACTTAAAATTGATAAGTGTTGAAACTAAAGAAGAAAAGGAAATGAGTATGGTCCTTTCGGTTTGATGGATATCCCCCAGGGAAGGACATCTATCGATAATGCAAACTTTCGGATTAGAGTATATTCGAATTCAAAAATCTTGTCATCTCGAGCCTGTAGATTTCTCGAGGAGTTCTTTTCAGTCGAATTTCCTGTCAAGATGCATCAGAAAATAGATCTGGTCGATGATATGACGTATATAGCTATTTCCTACGAGATTTTCATATAAAGGAATTGTTTCTCAGTAGATTTTTTTTAAATATAATTTCGACTGGATTTTTATATAGAAATGATCACTGCATATGAAATGTTCATTTATTAATACAGCTTGAATCAGAACTGATGCTGTATAGTCTAGAAAATTAATCATAATAAAATGACACATAGATGGCGCTACTATTTTATTAGACACAAGCTACAAAAGACATGTGTATAAATTTGACAGCTGTCGGTATTATTAGTTTCTGAGTTATAGCATTTTGAATAAGATAACATTATTTGAATTTTGCCTTTGTTGAGAAGTAGTTTGCTGACTTTAAACGAGACGAATTGAGCACTGAAGACTTTGCATGCAGCGGACGCCATAAAAAAGCTATCACCAACAAAAACATTGAAGTCCACAAATAATTTCGGACAACTGTGGAATGAAGCTGATTGAGATATCTGAGAACCTTAAATATTGAAGGAATATATTTGAGTATGAGAAAGCTCTGTTCGAAAAGGGTGCAACGCGAACACAATCGATCAGAAGCAATAACCAATAAAACCTATTGATGATTTTGAGCAATGTTTGGAGCTTATCAATCCCAATAAACCAGAATTTTTGCGTCGATATGTGACAATTGATGAAGCAAGGCTCATTATTTTGGGATGCTCATGATTTAATAATCGTCGACTATCTTAGAAATGAATAAAATATAAGCGACTATCACGCAGCGTTTTGCTTTTAGACCAAATTAACTACAACAAGTATAAGTGGCAGATATGTGGGTACCTGAAGGTGATTGGAATTTTAATAAGACTTCAGGAAGGGTTTACGAAACGTTGCTTTGTCTATGGGACATTCGAGCAGCAGATCAACATTATGTAAAAAAAATTGGTAAGTAGGAAGTGAGTTTCAACCGGGATCTCAAAATGTTAAGTTCATACCCCTTGTAGATCCCAAAAGTGTCCTTCTGTATTTGTTAGTATAGTCGAGGGATTTCTGGGCAACAATATGGATCCAAACTACCAACAGTTAGTTGATGAACTTCTAGATGCCTACAAATCCCTTGGTGCTCGAATGTCATTGACAATTCATTTTCTGACATTTTTTCTCCAAAATTTAGGAGATGTCAGTGATGAGCAGGATGAAAGGCTCCACTAAAATATTAAAACAATTTAAATTTGGTTTTAAGGACGAAGGGATTCGGTCATGATGTCGACCAGTGTAATCAGATTGTTTGGAAGACTTACGTACAGTTGCCAGATTAGATCAAACCCAAGAAGACTCTCCCCACTACAGAAAATAATGATGAGAAGCGAGCTAGCTATAGAAAAAACTAGCTGTGATATGTGAAAATTGATTTGAAAGTCAGGAAAGTGAATGATTAGAAGAATTTCTTCAGTTTTTGACCATGGGATCATGTTTGTCTTGATTTTAAGATTAGAAGATTGGCACTAACAGGAAATATCTAAACAGATAGTGATGAAGAAAGAAAATACCAGATCACTGGCACCAAAAATAAATGCTTGAGACTAATACGGGACATTTGAAAGATATCGATGTGGCATGGGTTAAAAAAAATAGTGTAGAAATATGTAGTCTGTAAAAAATCATAATCGAAATTTTCAACGTTCTTCCGATTTTTTACTGTAAGAGAGAAAGCTTAATTGATTTTGGCTCCTAGCACTTCCAGTTGAGTTACTAATTGAAATGTAATTTTTCGCTCCAAAAAGTTATTTCCATATTAATTAACGATCGGTTTGAGAATTATATTCAAAAACAACAGTGGAATTAAAAAACAATTTACCCAGTCGCATTAAAGATTCATAATAGAATAATTTTGATAAATATGAAATTACACAGTCCAACAGACATTTTGGTGTCTGCAATTTTGCAATTTTGTTTTTGGATGCAGTATTCGAAATAGTCTTTAGTTGAAAGTGAAAACACCAATTCCAAGTATCACAACTTACTAGTTATTCACGACTACACTGTGTAAACAGTGTTGTTTCTAAAGAGAAGATAATTTGGTTCTTCTTTTGAAGAAGATAACTTAGTTGTCGAACCGAAACTACGGCTATTTATTTAAAACTAACAAAACTGCGTTTACACAACTCATTTATATACCTAAATAAAATTCTACAAACTTCTAGAACTGAAAGAAACAAAGGAAATAAACAAATAGACTTTTCTAGAAACTATTTAGAAAAAGTACTGTTAATAAACCGCCTGATATAATAAATAGTTGTAAAGGAGACGTCAAAGGCGCGTCCGCCATTTGTAAAAAATGTGAAAGACGCCGCCCAACAAGTGTCGCGCGAATTCGCCAAATTTTGAAAATTCCATAGTAGCTGGACAAAGAACCATTTTGCGAACTTGTTCGTATCAATAATGGAATACAATTAATTATAAGACATTAGATTTCGCTGGAGAGAAACTTCTAATGGAATACCTTTACTCGGCATATACTACGCGCAAAAAGTTTGAGTGGTGATTCGAATGAAGGTACGTTTTGCAGAAAACATTTAATATCTGGATAACGGTAAGATTTAGGTATAGAAAAGTGAACATGAATTTGCCTTATTTTTGACCCCTGAATGCATTAAAATATAAATAAAGCAGGTGGTTCTATGTAAAAAAATAAAGAAATTTGATATTTATGAAGTTAAACTTTGTACACTTTTTATACACACCCTGTATAAAATGAAAAATTTTTCAACATAGATTCAAATACGTCTGACCTTGCTAAATGCAACCAAACAGAAATTATTTTCATATCTTTGAAGGTATTTTCGTACAAAAATAATTTATTATTTATTTTATTAGATTTCAAAAGTGAGTTAATATATAGGATGTTCTATTTAAAATAACAAGGTTACAGTCTACTTCCGGTAGAACCAGAAGTCGACTATCTTCTGCCATATACAGATAGTTTTAACTCGTCGTGGGACACCCTGTAGAAGAGAAGGTCATAAATAAAAAAAATTGATTATTTTTCAATATATTCTCTCATTATTTTCACACACCTCTCAAAACGTCTGACTAAAGTTTCTATGCCACAATAAAAATAAGATGCATCTCACTTCGTCCTTGAGATTTTCGAAAAAAACAGTCAGACAAGACCAAATCAGGGCTTTATGGTGGGTGTTTGATTTCTGTAAAGCCCATTCGGGTACAGAATCCTTGGAATGCGAAGAAGTGTGGATCGGAGCATTGTCGTAAAGCAAGAAGAAAATGCCTTAGTAAGTAAGATGAAGATGGCGCGGTCACGGTTGTGTTTGATTCCTTGAAGTTAATCAAAAGAATATCTCCGTAGTCAGAAAATTCTTATTAAATCTTTCATATATGTTTATATTTTTAATTCGTCTTGATTTTTCTGTTACAAAATTAATTTTTTTAATAACTTTTGAAAGATAAATAAAAACTCTGACGTTTCGACTACTTTTAGTCTTTACTATAACGGAAGTTCCGCCATGTGATGGAATACTTCTTCTATTATAACAGCGTCAAATTCGAATCGTAAAATCTTATTGGGACACCCTTTACAATTCGCCTGAACCGAATTTAACAGTTGAGTAGAGAACAGAGGAAAAGGGTCGCATCATTCAGGTGTAGTTAATATAAAGCCTTTCGTTTTTTTTTATACAATTAGCGACAAACCTTAGGATTATATGAAGCGAAAAAAAAAACGGAAATTTAAGCTTATAAATTTTAGTATGCATTAAGCGAAATCACGTACGTGTCTTGTGTTATTATTTATTAATGCAATAGCTGATATTTTTGCTCATTTCATATTCTGCGCATATTGTAATTTATTTCAGAACATGATTTCAGGGTGTTATAACATGCACAACCAGAAAACATACATACATGCTATATATGTATGTAAAAACGAAACGTAAATTCGCTGGTTTGGAAAATGCGATAATTTAAATTTAAGTTAAGACAAATGATCGTTTCTACTAGTAGGAAACTAGTGCATAAATGTGATGAAGGAATCAAATTATTATTTATTTATTTTGTCAAATAAAACACATGAAGTAAAAGTGATAATTCATCCAATGAATCATTTTACTTCAAACATAGTTTATGGAACCATTTCATGTTATAGACATGTTCTATACAGGATAGAAAACTTAAAAATTGCTTAGTAAAACATTTTGCGTAACGCCATCCGTAGATAAAATTATACACATTTTTTACGATTCTGCTACATGTTGTATTGGAATATGTTATGGAAGCATTCAATGAATTTGTTTATTTGTCTGACTCTCATAGAGAGCGCTAGTTACACGGGTCGTACCAAGAGGTATGTATTGAACATAACTTTCAAAATGTCTGTTGCTAGCCTCGCTTCGCTCGTCTCGCAATTTTCAGAATCGTCCAACAAAGTAGCACTTTCAGTTCTTGGCATACAAATAACTATTATTTAAGATGATATAGAAGTTAAAGCGTATGTTTTCCATGGAAGTAAAGGGAAACGACAAAAGTTTGTGAAGAAGAATTCATCAAATAAACTTGTTCTGGAGATATGGAAAGTAGAAAAGGTTATCGCAGTCTGTTTGGCTGACAGAAAAGCACGACAAAGAGGTTCAATTGGTCGCTAGGATGACATTAATGTGCTTGTCAACATATTTTAGTCATCGTTTTTCAGTATTTGCCACAGTGACTGTCATTTTTAAAGCCTTATATTAATTCTTGTTAATTACGTAAACTATGGAATCATCGTGGTGAAAACAAAATAGTTAGAGTTCCTTTTTTAACTCAACTTCATCAGTTACGTTCTTTATATTAATGTCCTTCTTAGTATGAAATTTTGACTAGTGTTGTAGATTGAGGACTCAAAATAAAACTGTATAAGATTTTTTTAAATGCCAAAGTTTCGATCCCTTATTTGTGAAAACTTGATAAAGATCAAATGAAGGATCAAAACATTGGCATTTAAAAAAATCTTAGACAGTTTTATTTTCAGTCATCAACCTACAACGCCATTCGAAACTTTATCATTTACTATATTTTCATCTTGAAACTGAATGGCAACATAATATTTCAGAATATTGTGTTGTGGTTCTCCAATCAGTGGGAATTTGATAAAACCATTCCAGCTTCACATGTTACTGACCTTCGACAACATGTTGGTTACTGTGAGTACATGTATGCTTGCAAATGTTCTAGAAACAAAGTTTTTTTTATTGTTTTTAACGGTACGTGTTTGTTAATTTATTGGAATTACACGTTTTTGATTTATCGTGGCTTTCAATCATCTTCACTATTTTTCAACGGCCTTCCGATTTAACAACTGTTACATGTAGATTGTTGTGGAATGTAGATTGTTTGGGGAGTCGTTTCTGCAATGCTGATTCTTATATTTCTACAACATATTCATATTATGAGTAACAAGGTGAATGTTATAGAGATAGAACAAGATTTGTTAAAATTTCAATGTCTCGTATCTAGCTGTACGTGTTTGTTAATTGATTCAATTACACCGTCATATTATTATGGTATTAATATCAATTTCCACATAAAAAGGTTCGATCCTCGACAAAAAAATTGTTTATTCATTTTCGTTATCTAGCACACAAGCTTTTTTCTCTATAATTATACATTCTGTATAAAAACCAATGATGATATCATTATACTTACAGTAATTATTTTTGAGAAATTACTGAAATTTTATTGTGATTAAATATAAAGTTCTGTTGCATGTCACAAAAAAATAAAGTAAATAAAAGCAGCCGTGCTTTTCCTCTGAGAATTGCGCTAGAAAGATAATCATGGAAAAATATACGTCAGCACGCTATCACATACAAAAGTAATTAGTTTTGCTTTCCATAATTTATTTTAGGCAAAATATGGATAGAATTTATAACATGAAAAAAATTTTCAGCTTAAGTTATCACTTGAAACAAGGTGAAATTTGGTTCTCAATAATTTTATATAGAAGCTTCGCAAATTCTACTACACTTTGCGAGTTTACAATACGATTTTCACAACTTTTTTTAACTGAACACACTGTTTACACTACCACTACACCAACACTTACAATTACACTGTCTAACGCGACTTTCGATAACTAAATTGTCGTCTTCAGAGACTGAAGATGAACTAAAATAATAATGACTTAACTAAGGTGTTTTGTATCAAATTTTCCCACCACTAAACCTTCTCCCGCGAAAATTAATCCTTGGCGGGAATATTCATGTTCATTCTTTGACTACTGAACTATAGAGTGGGCTGTAAGGAATTGGCCAATTGTCCCTATTTAAGCTACTCTTACATCTAGCAATTTCAATGCTTTCAAATGTATCCAACAATTTATTATTGGATACATTTTTAACAATTTTACGTTATTAATATTTATGTCATGATTGTGACTGGCAGCGTAATCGTCCGTACTTTAAATGAGCTATGTGCTCTTTAAATCTGACAATAACGGATCTCTTAGACTGCCCAACATATCGACAATCGTAACAGCTAATTTTGTATATACCACTCTTTTCCAAATTTGATATTTTATCCTTGAGATAACCCAACAATTGTTTTAATGCATAATTGGATTTTTAAACCAATTTAAAACTCCAATTTTTTCATATAAACAAGATGGAAAGGTAGCAGAGCAAATTTTATACCGCCATTTTTAAACGCTCCATCTACCACCTCATCATACTTATACGAATCAATTGATTATTTATTTTTCTGCAGATGATTTACAAGGCTTGGATCGAAGAGTATTATCTTCGATCTAAGCCTTTGCTCACACAGTATTTTCTTCTATTAAACAACATACAGAAATCAAAAATTTTTAACTTTAAAACACAGGAATTTTTAGTCGTTCTTCGTATACTTTTAAAAAAACCCAAATCCCGTTGACTCTTATTTGATCATATATCAATGTTTTCCTCCAATATTATCCCATTTATTATTCCAAATCGTACCAATAGAATCATTTTCAGTATTAAAAAGGAACATAAATACCAACAAAACTCATTTAATGCAAAAAAAAGATGTAAAAATGAAAAACGGTGTAGGTGGTCACAGGATAACAAAATCCAGCCCTTTGTAATGTGTTTATTAAAGGAAATATTAGTAGCTACCTCAAAAAAGGGATTTTCTTTCTAAAAACGTGGTTACAGAAAATTATATAAAATGTATAACCGAAGGAAACAAATAAATCATTACACTGTATAAAAGTATATATTTTAAGTGTATATAATGACGGAAATAATGAGAAAATAAAAAAAACTAAGAACAAGAATAAAAAATATTAATAAGAAAACGAAATTGTTGTGGTACGGTAACCACAAGGATTGTAAATTGAAAATTAGTATACAAGGTTAATTAATTTTAAAGAGTGGCGCAAAACAATTTAATTGAATAGTGGGAGAAGCGGAAGGACGGGGGCTGGTTGTTTTGTAGGTTGGGGTGTCCAGTTTTAGTACCAATAGCGTGGCGCATCACGTTTCGCTTCAAAAGTAATGAATCTGTTATTACAGTTCAACGGCTTTTCTGCACAGAGCTCAATATTCGATACCTGATCGTCTGGTCGTCCTCGCACGGCGCGAACCCCACAAAATGTCGAGAGTGTTAGGGCGTCGGTTCTTCAAAGTCCTGACAGCTCCACTAGGCTCCAATAAACAAAGTCATAATTTGAATAATCTAAACACTGTATTCATATTCATATTCATTGTATGTAATCAAAATAGAGCAAATTATACTGGTTTTATATTGATGCGTCCTTTTTGTACTACCTTGTAAATTCAACTGCTCATAATTTCAATCGTTAACCGACTATCTGATTCTGCTCTCATCATTTCATGCATTCGATTCTTATTATTCTGGTCATGGATTAAGCCTAGGCTTTCAACAAAACACTTTCTATTATCTCCAAGCAAAATATGATGGTCTTTTCTCTTCTTGAAATTTGTGTCATTCATTTTTAAAATACGGTTTAACAAAAACACCACGCAAACGCCTGACTAAGTCGGAAAGTAAAAATAATTACGTTTTCTGAATATATTTATTACAAACCAGTACCTAAACTTCAACCCCAATCTGTGAAACATCTTCATTTATGACTTGGGTCACTTTTAGTTAAGATATCATTTATTCTATTTCTATGAAATAGTTGAGTACCCCTCTGTCATCTAAGAATCTTCCGGATTTTGTTACCCTCTTATAAACTTTAAATTTGATTCGGGATTTAGAAAGAAGAAGGATTGCCATTTATTCAGAGTAGATATTACTGTTGTGCTGTTTTTCTTTTCTCATGATTTTACAAGTCGTTCCACCCGTCTCTTTTTTTATGTAAATTTTTTGAAGGGCCTAGACCATCGATATATTGAGAATGATGAGTATAAAAACTGCTTTTATTATTAACAGACAACAAAAACTAATTTTTCGCAAAACTATCATAAAAACTTGATATGACGGAGTGTGTGGTGCGAGATTCGCAGTTGCCTTCAGCGCATGCCCGCGTAGCTTTTGCACGGAGCGATCGGAGGTTGAAAAAAAACTGCCAAACTTTGTCAAATGCCTGAGCCACGTCTAGAAAACAGAGGAGCAGACTTTTTTCTTTTCTAGTGATTTTTCTATGACATCGGATAGTACAGTGTGGACAAATTTTTAACTTTCTGTATTTCTGCTGCTTTAAAATCCATGTTTCACATATTCTTATGGTCTTTAATTGCGTTCGTTAGCCGAGCGGGTTAAGGCGTCAACCTCCAGATTCTATGGTCGTAGGTCCAAATCCCGTTCACGCTGTGAACACAAATTTTCTTTTTTCGGTAAAAATTTTCTTAGAAATTTTCTTGTTACATCAAAACGAATTGTGCAGCTGTACATCTTAGTTTTTATTATGTTATTTCAAGTATGACTTTTATTTTTGACAATAAATCGAACTAAAGAGTTGAAAATGAGTATAGTTAAAAAAAAACAAAAAATACACCTTCATCGCATTTGAAAAATAAATATAGTTTACAAAAACTGAAAAAACACGCTTTTAAAATACATCAAACTAAAAAGTACGAGACGTACGAGAAATTAGAATAAAGCGCCTCACGCTTTTTTCACAATAGTATTTCTCATTCATTGTTTTAAGCTAATTTTTTCAAAAAAATTATTAATTTTTTCCATTTCCAGAAAAATTCTCTCATACCCACTTATATGAGCATAAAAAACACTTTTCAAATCATCCCCGTATGGTATCCTTTCAAATGATTCAGTTTAGGTGCATTTATAAAAAAAAAATTAGAATTTGTTGTTATCAAGTTACAAAGAATCACGAGGTCTGGCTATTAAATCGGGCCCCTTTCAAAGCAAATTTTATCTTCGGAAACAAAAAGAAGTCGCTCGTTGCCAAATCTGGTGAGTACGGCGGGTGATCGAGCACTGGAGTGCGCTTACTTTCCAAATATTGCTCCACAAATAACGCGTTATGGGCAGGTGCGTTGTCCTGGTGCAAAATCGGTCTAGCTTTGTTGCCAAAACAAATAGTAAGTCTGGTTGACAGTCTGACCCTCTAGAATCATCACAATACCGTTAATGTCAAAAAACGATCAACATTGGCTTGAATTTTGATTTGCTCTCTCGGCCACTTACTAAAGAGCTTACATCACTTAAAAACACGCGCACGAGATAGAGAATTGTCCCTATAGGCCTCTTGTAATAGAACAACAAGATATCTACATACCCAACGCACTACATGTTTTTCACCCCACCCGTTTAGGGCGCCCTCTAGGCGCGCATTCTCGTTATTTAGTAATCCAGACCACGTATTTGGCGTGAATAAAATTGTTTATAAAAGCACTCATGAAAACTGTTGCATATTCCAAAAAATTGGAGATTTGAATCGTACGTGAGAATAGCTCATGGTGGAATTGGAAAATTGTTAGGCGGTGACTCGAGTGCACAATAATCTGCTGGTTTAATCAACAATCTGCTAATGTCATGAGGAAGGAATTCCATGCTTCGTTGTTATCTCGAACCGTTCTTTTTAATTAAATGCCGTTTTTGAGGTGTACGTTCTTGGCGTGAATAACTAATTATGAAAAATGTCGGGAAAAACCGTAGCAGAACGAATAAAATACATCATTAGTATTTCTGTTGAATTTAACGTAAAAAAATAGTGTGGAAAAAGTTATTCTCAAGCTAAACATTCTTTGGCGCATCTACCGTGTTTTTTAGGAATTTATGAGATAAGTTAATATTTTATCAGAAAGTTTTAAACAGTACGAAAGTTTTTGATCTGAAAAAGATGAATCTACACAGAGAAAGCACATTTCCCATTTTTTACTAAAGAAAATGTCAAAATGTCTAATCTAGACGAATTACTGTGGGTTCCAAGCGGTTGTTACAATATTACAATTTGAATATCTTCTGTTTCCTGTTCATTTAACTCAGGCTTAACTCAAGTCATACGCTCCCGGTCAAAAATCTGTACCAAAAAATACGTAGCTTTCATTATTTTTCTGATTCTAGAATCTCAAAGTCATAAGTTTTATAAAAATATTTTAACGTTTTTTGTATTCATTTACACTCTTTCTATTAGTGAGGTGAATTAATTAACATTATCTCTTACGTCTTTAATTTATTTACACACTATACAATACACTCAACTTATAATAATTTACTGATCACTAACACTAAACTAATTTATTTGAATTATTCAATTACTTTTACTAATTCGTTCTATTCACCACGACTATTTATTTAAAACTGAACTTACTGCGCTGCATACACTTATTTATATACCACAAATAGAATTCTGCGAAGTTCTAGAACAAAATGAATCACAAGAAATAAATGGACTTTCCTAGAAATTATTTAAAAGAAATACTGTAATAAACCGCCTTCAATAATGAAGAGTTCATCTAAGACGCGTCCATAATTCATGAAAATAGATTAAGGGCGCCGCGCGAATTCGCACGAGCTTGTTCGTAACAATATTATACGAAAAATAAATTTCAAAATTGAACAAGGGTTAAAAACACATGCTTAAATTCGTTAAAATAATAATTCATTCGAAATAAAGCCTTCGATATTTAATGTTCCTTTCCCTACCCTTACTAACAGCTTCCAATCGCTTTCTTCATGGATCGAACGTTTATTTACTCGATATCTTGTTCGATGCTATTCCTTTATTTATTAAGCGCCTTTTTGAGGCTCGATTTCGTGACTGGTGCAGGATTTCTAGCCCATTCCATCCCATAAATGTTCGATAGGATTCAAGTCCGGTCTACGAGTTGGCCAATCCATAGAGGTACGTTCTTCTACACCTGAAGAAGCGGTTGATGCGTTCAAATCCATTGTTTTGGAGGTATCTCAATCGGAATTGGAAAATAATTGGTTTAAACATATTGAAAAATGTATTGAGGAACAACAATGTCATATCCGATGATAAATATTTGTTTCCGCTCCACCGACAGATTCAATTCGGATAAATACGATGCTTGTTACGTAAGTTTGAAGATATGGTAACAATTATGTGAATATGTCAAATCTGGTATTATCCTCATGAAGTTTGACATTTTTAATGGTGAACTTACTCAGAACGTGTTGTTATACGAGAGTTGAAACATTCATCTCTGTCAAAAAATGACTTCGACTATGACTATGACTTTTGACGTGGATTAAACCAACAGCAGAATGCCGATCAACTCGTTTCGACTTTTGGTGATGATGCAGCACTACCTTCAACCATCGTGTTTCGCTTGTTCTTTGAATTCAATAGTGGTCACACTTCGTTCCAGGGTGAATTTCGTGAAGGTCATCCAAAATCGGCGGTTTTGGCAGAAAATATCGATGCTGTGCGTAAACTGATATTGCAAGATCTATGAGATCGCGACGAATCATGGATCTATGTATATGAATGCGAAGCTAAACAACAATCGATTCTATGGGTCTTTCAAGAAGATGGACATGTCGACCCCGTTCTACTAGAGCAACGTAGAACGGTCAATTCTGAATGGTACAGCAGCATTTTTTTGTCAGAAGTGTACGAAAGAATCATTCAAATCAATAGCAGAAAACGAATCATTCTCCACCACGACAATGTGAGATCTCACATATTAGTTCAAACAAAAACGTTTTTGAAAAGTCAAAGAATCTAACTGATGAGTCATCTGCCGTTGTTTGGAATCCGATGATTTCTTCTCATTCCCGCAGATCAGAAATGAACAGCGAGGTTAACGTTCTTCTACACCTGAAGAAGCGTTTAGGTAAGGTTAGGTTATATTAGGTTAGGTTAGGTTCAAATAACTTGTTTTCTATTGATATCAATGGAGAATACTTTGAGAAACAACAAATCCAAATTCGATGATAAATATTTGTTTATATTGGTCTCAAAACTTAATTAGCAACCCTCGTATTTTGGTTATGTTATAGAAGGGAAGGAATATGAACTCCTTTAGACTAATTTAAGGAAAACAAATAGTTTATTGGATATTTATCGCCGATCGTTTTCTTTTAGAAATAAATAAAAACGATTTCACTCGCTTTGGATTACAGGAAGTTTTGAAAATATATTTTGATATATATTCATGTTGGTGGTGGTTCATTTCTTTAAAAGGGAATCGAATTGATCTATGGGTCATATCGGATGTTTAACGAGCTAGTAGATATAGGGTCAGACGATATTGGCTACTAACGTATGTCTGATATTATTTCTTATTTCGTTCGTAACTTTCAAGAAGATGAATTTTTCGAATGCTTCATAAATAAGAAAGAATGAATTTTATTCCGATAACAGAGCTAGGTAGTTATAATTTATAGAAAATACCAGGATCAATTGCACAAATCAAAATTATTCTATGCAAAATTACTTCTGTAAGTACTATACTTTCGTCCAGTCATCAACAATTATCCGGCCGAGGAAACGCCCTTTTCGGATAATCTGCGTCCCATTACCTTGGTCGTTTTGTCGTTTAAGAAATGTAGAGGTGGGTTTAAGTTTCAATAAAGCCTCATTTAAGTGCGCTTTTGGTGCAGAGTATATGACAAATACGTTTTTTTTATATACCAATAGCCTCTTCTGTCCATCTAACCTCAATTTGACGGGCGCCCAGCACCATTTGGTGATGTTGTTGGTTATCGTACTTTTGTCCGTTACGAACGTTAGTAAAGCTCATAGGGCAACAAGGATTTAACAGTGGTAAATGATCGTGCTCTTAAACTCCTCTTTAATTTGCTTACGGGTATTGTTTTTCAAAAACAAATATTCAATGACACCTCGATACTTAATTTTCAGAAAAAACCTTCCAATCACTCACAATTAGTTTATTACTGTTAGAAGTGACTACTACACCATAATACTTTATATATAACACAAAAATTTCCTCTAAGATCTGCTGGTTTGCCAGAAAAATGTAAAAAAATACGAATTACCAGTACCATCTGAGTTATGTATGAAACTTGGTTTGTATGTACGAGGTCTGGCTATTAAATAACGAGACTGGTTACGGAAGAGGGTTTTATTATAAAAATTATTATACATTCGAATGCTTCTCTTCAATATACACCTCTCTCCTCGCCACACACCTTTAGGAGCTCTGCCGTTTTTTGCTTTACCGTTTCCATCGGCTCAAATCGGGTCCCTTTCAAAGTAGATCTTATCTTTGGAAACAAAAAAAGTCGTATGGTGCCAAATCTGGTGAGTACGCAACTGGAGTGCGCTTACAGGCCAAATACTTCATCACAGTAAGCGCGATATCGGCAGGTGTTGTCCCACTCAACCGGATTTTTTTTTCAATTTAACGAGAAATTTGAGATTGATACGCTGCTCCACGAGAAAAAAAAACGGGTTAGTTTCAAACCGCTACTGCACAAATACTATATATAAATAATAGTGGCGGAAATGTGTTTTGGGACGACCATAAACAAGATATCCAGATACCCAACGCACTACTCGTTTTTTACCCCACCCGTCGAGGGCGCCCTTAGGCGCGCAGTCTCGTTATTTAATACTCAGGCCTCGTATGTGTTTTTGTAGATATCATAAAATATCCCAAATGATCTGTTGTGTCCCCTTGCTGCGATTCTGAGAACCTAATGTTTACAGCTGATCGATTAATCCCACTCCTATTCAAAAATTCAAAATATGGGATGGTTGCAGCTACCAGATATCTTCTATTTCATACTCTGCCAGGTGTAGTGCCATGGAGCATCTCACACTTCTAGAGAATGTATAGAGGTGTCATCCTAAGCGTATTATTTGCTAAGTATAGCATCTTCGGGTGTCGATTTAGGCTCCGATGGGGTTTCTGTTAGTATCCGAAGATAGTTCTTACTTAGATTGATACATTCAGCAGATCTTCTCTAATTATAGTTTCCCAGAAGAGTCTTCGCCTGTCTCAGCCCTGGTAGGTTGTTCCAATAATTTGTTTTGATCCTTTCCACCTTCTTTTCCAATGCTTTTCTTATTATTCTGTACCTGGTTTGTGAAAGCATTGTTTGAAGACTTGTTAACTAAAACAAAATTTCCTGTTCGACGTGAGACGATAATTGAAGAAGATGGAAAAATGGATGGTTGGATTTGGTCGATGTTACGGCAATTACAAATCATCCAGGATGCAACATGTCGTTGCAGAAAATTTATTTTTTATATTCCCATTTGAGTTTTTTATGGATAACATGGGTTCAGTAGGTATTGAACACGGTGAATGATTTCGTTATAAAATGCAAAATATATCTGTACTATTGGAGCTTCCAAAGTGATATTGCCACTATAAGAGAAAAGCTATAAAAACTTGTTTGTTAACGTAGAATGAAGCTACATGTCACCACTTTAATTTATAATTTTATTCTATCACTTCACGCGAACTCAGTGAAAAAGACACAATTTGTGTATTGTGAATAGAAACCGTAACGTAGACGACATATCTCATATTCCATATTATACTACCTGTTTTTTCTTTGTGACACTCCATGCCATGATGATGTTAAAACGAACATTGAATGAACTAACTATTGACGATATTCTGGTTTGTCGACAACCCTAATTAAATTTACGAATTCCAATTTAGTTGCGAAACTGTATGAATATCACGACTCGACAAACGTGACTACAAAACAAACCATAACAATAAAATAAATAAGCAGTCGACAACGTTCTTCGGATCTTTTACTATGAATAGGAAAAGGGTCGATGTAGGGAAATAAATTGAATTTCGTGGGGACGTGTTAATAAACTACTGTCCTTCATAACTATTGTTTGTAGTAGACACTTTTGGACGAAATTTGATATATTATTCTCCATCCAGTGGTCCAGTGAAAAGAAACTAACCAGGATCCTAACCTAATCAACATAACCGATTCAGTCACAAATCACCAATAAAATGTCTAGAAATGTCGTCATTCATGATAATCTGTAAATAATTTTGTTACCCATGTTGAATAAAATCCATAGTAGCTTGGCTTAGCATAGGGAGAACTAAGAAAAACCTTCCTTATTGTAAGACATCCTTAACTACAGTCATAATGCTCCAGCGTTATGTTTTTTTCTTCATGGTATACGCCGAGTCGGCTTTTTTCGACCGAAAATTTTATATATAAGTTTATTTTGGAATATTTACCGATAATTTTATTATTATAAGACCGATATACCAAAATATATACGAGATCAACGATGTCGAACGTTTTCTACTTTCTTAAAAACCCTTGTATATCGTTCATTTTATTTCGACAATATATATTTAGTTTTGATAGTTTTTTAGTCATTTATGATTTTCAAAGAAAAAAAAATGTATAAAACTGTTTTTATTCTCAATTTTTATAAAAATAATCTCGTGCGTATTGCTCGAGCCTGTCCTGTATGTTGTTTACGTTTCTAAGCAAACTTATCCATAGAAATTCTCAAGGTTCATGTCAGAAATCGATTGTAGGATACGTTTATTCATTGAACAATCGATTAAATTTTCGATTTTAATGTTCTTCTAATAATTCCCGACAGATTAAGTCGAGAAAAAATTCGAATCATCTCGAATTCACACTTGCGTAGAACGAAATAATATACGATTTGTTAGAACATTTTATATAATATTACTTTAACTGGAGTAATTGAAGGAGTTAATAATCTTTATTTATTATAAACGAATCGATTCTGTCGTTGAAAACAGACGAGAGAATATACAATCGTGAACGATCGTTTTGACGTCGTTCTGTCATTGTTTTTCGATCGAAAGAGTTCATGAGAAATAGGTATTCAACCTTTCTGGTTTTTTGATTTTGATTATTTGTTTGTTTTTAAATTGTATTTCTTACTATTAAAAACTGAATTATCAATTTTGTGTCAACCATCTCTTTTCCCGTGCTTTAAAAATAAATAAATAATGATTAATCGATTATGAATTCGAAATAGTTCTTGAATATATTGCTGTACGAAATCCTAAATCATGGAATTACATGTTAAAACTAAAATTGTAAATTAGATGTAATTGAACTAGGTAACAAAGAACAGAGCCTCGTATTAGAATAAATTAGTATTTATTAAAAAAATAATGAAAACATACAGTAAATAGTTAGAAATAAGTATAGTTAAGAATATAAATTGTATATTTAAAAAAAATAGTAGTTTTTTCTTTCAATTATAGAGGAAACTATTGAAAAATTTACTAAAAATATAATATAAAAAAGAGAGTAAATAAAACAAATTTAAACAAAAAATTCTATTTTATTACAAATTATAAACAATTTATATATCCCATATAGCACATACGAGGAAAGCTGAAAGCAATACAAATTTTAAAACGAATCTGTAAGTAGGAAGCAGTACTGAAAAGTTCGATAAATTTTATTAAAATTTTATTTTTCGTTTTGTATCGAATATAAAATTCAAATCTGTTAACCAGCATCATAATGTAGAGAGATTAAGAAATGTTTTTAAACGTACTTATACAGCTAGCGATACGCCACGAATATTCGACAGGAATAATGAATGTGAGGAGGCTCCAAAAATGTCAAAATCAGAAATTAGAGGGATATTTGACTCTAGAACTTGTGAGATCAAGAATAGCGAATACGAGAACTTGGTTCCAACAAGACGGAACGACATGTCACACATCGAATGACTAATTCTCAAAAAAGGTGATATCCCTTGGCCCCCACGTAGCCACGTAGTCTTCATGAACAATCCGACGGACATCAGTTAGCTAAAGGAAAAATCTGCGTTCGTGTTTAGAGGAGTGACGTTTTCGATAGGCCCGTCTTCATTTAATTACCTAATCATCATATCTTTTATCTCAACAATACCTTATGTATTTATTTTTTATATAACTTGGCTACAACACAGGAAGGAAATTGGAAATGACATAAATGGTTCTGGAGAATAAAAAAAGTGCCTATTATGAGCACACACAGAATTTTCGCATAAAAATTACTCAGTAGCTTATATTGTTAAAGTTCCAATCTTCCCTATAATAAAGAACAACATAAATCTAAACAAATAATTTTGTCGATGATGCACACTTGCTTTAAACTGAAGTCGAAGCCTTCCCGCGTAAGAATGATCCAAAGCACATTTCGCGAGGTAACTGAACTTACCAATAAACGTCGGCTTTATGTCCTTTTCTATATCCGTTTTCCGAACTTCGATTTTGAATATATGGAGCATAAAAAAATAGATTTTGTGACAAAATTCATTATTCAGTTCGCAACAGCACCTCACACCGGTGCCAGCAGTTTTTAGCGTCAAGCAGAGACGTGAATATTAAGTTTAAATGAACATTTCAACACGAAAACAAAGGTTTTTTTATACACTACACTGAAACAAATCTCTACTACATCAATAAATAAATCACACAGATGGCGCTACTAAATACCACTTAAGTAATTAATAAGAAATCTTCAAAAAATGCGTGTTGAATGCTTACAACATTTGGTTATTTTTATTTTTACGTTTTTAATTGGAAACTGGCTTTCAATTAGGAAAGATAATCCATCTGTTACAAAAGTTGAAAAATAGTAGGTTTTCTAAAACATGATCGAAATGCTGAACCTAGTAATCCACAATATGGAGTAGTGGAGCAGTGGAGTAGATAAATCAATTTATTTGCTCTAAGTTTGAACATTTGTCCATGGAAAAGTTTACCAAAATGGATGCCACACTTGCTAAATCCTGATCAACGATATAAAGCGAGATTGGGAGCTTTTAAGTGTTATGAACAGGATTTTTTCTGACTATGATGAAACATGAATTGTATTTCGAATTCAAAGACATCGTTGATGAAAGGCAGCTAGGATCTGGTATTCGTATTTTGAGACGAGTGAATATAAAACTTTCTCAAGTACGAAAGAAAAAAATTATCTGGAAGCATTTTGTTTCAAGCGTATTCTTCAGATGATTCTAACCTCAAAAAGGATCCAGATTTAGCTTCAATCGAAAAGTAATTGTCGCGGGTTAAGTCAAGTCAAAAGGATCAACTAGTGTCAACTCTTCTTCATTAATTTGCTAGGGTGATTTGTGAAATTCACCATACATTTTAATTGGCTATAGTGTTTACATTACATTTGATTTTTAAATTTTTCCATGTTGTAATGTACTACTATCAAGCATTCGACTGGTATGCTTCATTTCAATTATTTACAATCAACACACAATAGCACATAAATAAAGTTTGACCTTTCAATCAATTTAATTCATTATTTATCGAAAATGCTTTTCGTCTACAAATTCAAAATTCTACCCTTTAGAAATAATACAAAGTGACAGAGAAGATGTACAAGGATGGTCCTAGTAGTGACTGTTCTGACCTAGAGATGGCGGTAGTTATTTGAAAAATACCACTGTATTAGAAAGTTCACAATCTATACTTGAATTGATGACGCCGTTTTGTTTAATATTTGTTTGGCAGCCATCAATAGTGAACGTTTTCAGTGAATTTGTAAACATGAAAAAAATTGTTCATCGTTATGTGAAACAATATTTTTATTTGAAATGCCCAACGAATAAAGAAGCTGAACTAGATTTTACTCTAGGCGAGACTGCTTCTTCATTTTTAACAGTAAAATATTGGGTAGCAAAGTTTAGACGAGACCGTATGAAATAGGAAGATCAGCAACGTAGTGGTCGATCAATTGAGATGATGACTCCAGAAATGTTGAAGAAAAAAGTGGAAAAGGATAATCGTCGACTGAAAGTGCGCGAGCTAGCGCCGCTAGCGGACATAGTGAGCATTTCAAAAAGTTCGTCGTCGAAATAAAGCCGAAGGCAAAGACCGTTCCATCAGTCATGGCGTCGGTTTCTTGGGATGCGAGTGGGATAATTTTCATTAAATATGAAAGCCAAGTATTATACGAACTTATTGCAACGTTTAAGCGAAGATCAAGCAAAAACAACCGCATTTGGTTAAGAAGTGTTGTTTCATCGAGATAATGCACCAGTTCAAACATTCGTTATTGCAATGGCCAAAATTGATGAAACCAAGTTTGGATTGGTACCTCATTCACCCTATTTGCCAGATTTAGCCCCCTCGGATTTCTGTTCCCAGACTTTAAAAAAAGGCTAGGTGGTCAAAGATTTTCCAACAAAGAAAAAGTGATGTTGGCAGTTAATGGCTTTTTTGAAGAGCTTGACGATTGTTACTATAATGAGGGTATCGAACATCGCTGGAAAAAGTATATGGAACGAAAAGGAGATTACGTTGAAAAATAAATATTTTTTTTCACAAAATTACTTATTGCATTTGAAAAATTTTTTTTTTAAATATGCGATATTCAATACGAATTACGAAATTTTTTAAAAGCCCTAATATCAGTCCAATGCTTGATAGTAGTAAACTGCATCATGAAAATAGCCAATTATAATTTATGACCAGTTTCCCAAATCACCCTGTAAATTGAAAACGAATAGGAATTGACATTTTTTGATAGCCTCCCCGAGGATCTCTACACATGATAAAAGTCCCTCATGACTCACCCTGTATCATTCTTAAATGTGTTTGTTCTACAAAATGGAAAGGTGCATAATTTGCTGAATTTTCTTTCGAATTTTGTTTTAAATTGTGAGTTGAATATTCAAAAATCATGCATTGTAATATAAAGTGATTTTATTTTTAAATAAAAACTCACAATCAAAAATATTTAGGGCTGAAAATTTCTCTCAGAAGAAGTTTGTGCGTTTCTCATTCCAGCTTTCGGATACGATTTATGAATGAGGGAAGTTTGTCAGGACTAACTGTGTTTAGAGTCCTTTTCGGAAAAGTTACACAGTTGCGAAATGGCAATTCAGATTAAGTCTTTACGTTCAAGAGATTTATTTTTTCACATAAAAAGTATATTCGAGTTTTCATTTAATATTAATTTGATAATTGGGAGGATAATTTGGAATTTGAAAATTTTAAATGAAGTAAAAATTTTGATTAAACAATTTATGTCGCTTAATCTTACGTTCCAAAAATATAATTCCACGAAACACCCTAATCAATCACAACATTATAAACCTCAGCTTTTATTTTACGCAAAAAAATATCTGAGCTTCTAAATTGAATCGAATTTTTGCCAGGCGGATTCTTTTTCAAACAAGAAATGCTGAAGTAACTCACTTCCTACTTACTACTGTCAAATAATGATATCTAACCATTCCATGACAATCACCTCACCAGTAGTAAACACCCATCATTGACTCCAGACCAAATAAGAACTTAACCATGATCTTAACCCAAACGTAAAATAAATTAAAATAGGTCTGAGATCATATAAAGTGGGATCCGAAATAGTGAATCAATATATACGGGGTGTTTGAGAAAAAGGTAATCCCGTCTCTAGGATAGATAGAAATTCACACATATTTTACGATTTTTTCGCAACTACTGGCAAAATTGTATTGACACTTTATAGGAATATGATTTGAAAGCTGATACATCCAATTAATTTGTTAAACATCATTGAATTTTAAACCAAAAAGGTACTCTTGGTAAAACTCGATACTTGGTACCGTTTTCGGAATATTTTGATTTGAACATAACGAAGTAATAACCGATGATAAAAATTTAGCTAATAACATGAATGTCTTCCATTTTCAAGGAATACACAAGCCCATTCTTTTATCTAAAAAATCCATCTTCTAAACGGTCATTAAAATGACGATTCTGTCTTTCAATTCTTGAGGTGAATTTACCTGTCTAGCATAAACTTTTTCTTTAAGATACGACTAAACTGTGTAATCAATGCTTTTGTTAAAACACTTTGTGCCCTCTAATGGTAGTTGTTACTATTAAAATCTAATAGCAATTGGTACTTGTAAGGTTTGAGAAAAAAATTATTTTTGGATAGTTTATATACAACTACTATTATAATTTATTTTAATTCTTCGATCAATATTTATAGAGAAAAAAATTATTCAAAATTCAAAAATTTTGTAGGTAGTTTAAACATTTCAGTAAGGCCTCATATTTCATGACGTCATAGGTATAAAATAAACACTGAACATATGATACAAAGTAAATACGATAGTTATTCTAAAAGAAACGTTATTATTAAACTTTGATTAATCTGAAAAATGGTATATAGATCGTTTTTTGTACCAGAATGTAAACATACCACGACTAAAACATCTGATAAGTTTTTTTTATAATGCCAGTTTATAATCAGTTTAATTATACAATAAAAATGGTTTGAATGTGTTGGTCGTTTTGACTATCCTGCGCGATTTTTTAATAGCCAGGATCATTTTAATGTAAGTATAATTCAAATTTAACTTGATTTAATATTTTATAGTATTTTGCTTTTAAATTTTACCTTGATTATGTAAGAATTTGAGAACTTATAACCTATAAAAGGTTTAATCTTATATATAGAAAAATGTTTTATTTATATCTTTACTGTATTATAATAGCACACGCTACGTCGCCGGTAACGATAACCTCGTGATCATCAAGTTAACAACTGCTTAATGTTTTTATAAAACCTATGATGTTACAACTGAAAATCAATAAGAATATTTTTCTTATGCAATTGAGAATTTTAATTTTCGATTGAATATTTGCATATTATTTTTTCACTTTTAATTGAATATTTTACTTTCTAACATTATTTTATATTTAAATGAACAAAAAAATGAATACTTCTTAAAAAATGTACCCTATTGTTACTAAATGTTCAGTATAAAAAATTGCCGCTTCCAACCAAGTTTCCCTAGTTAACACTGGTTCTGGAGGTTAAGGTACATCCGCTACATTTGCTTGTGGAGATGAATCCGTGAAAGACTTTTTTCGAAAACATTTATCAATGCTATTAATTAGTAGGACATTCACATCAGAAAATTCATATCTACGATATTCGGTTGCTGTGTTACATCCAAGAGCTAAAAAAGTCACGTGAACCAACCATTAGATCGTATTGAGTCGCAAATTTGACAAAAATTTTTCTAAATTCATGTACGTGCCTATTCGATATATATACAAAAAATTGACAAAATGCTTAAATATACAGAATATGCATGTGATAGAGAGAGAAAAAGAGAAAGAGAGGGAGAAATGTTCTATTGTCAAAAAATTGCTTACAATTTGTAGACAGAAGCTAGTAAAAAACTGAGAAACAAACATACAAATAACTAAATAAGGACGCAAATAAAATAAAATTTATTTATAGACAAGAAAACTACCTAAATTACCTTTGAAAATTGTCAAAATTAAACCAAAATTAATACCAAAAAAATTAAAACTAACTATACTGCAATCCTAAAATAGCTAATAATTTGTATTAAAAATTAATAACACATGCGGGAAAGGATGTTAGAAAGATTTGATTTCAATCGGCAAATGATTGCGCATTTTTTCGCATTGTACAGTATTGAGCCCTTAACTTCTGAATGTGGAGTAGGTAGGTAAAGGTCGTGTCCGTGTTCCTAAGTGGATAGCCGTGCAACGACCTTTCTAAAATTGGAGAAGCGTGCTTACGAATTAGGCAAACGGATTCAAAGATGAATAAGAAAGGAAGAGTAAGAATTTTTAACCTTTCAAAGAAGTCCCTGCATTGGAATTGAGTTACAAATCTGAAAAATCTGGAGCCTGAATTGGTCCTTGTACTAATTCCTATTGACTGGGCGTGTATTTTTCTTTGACCAGTTATTTTTGGGAGTTTCGAGTGAATTTTAACAAAGAAAGGTGGAGATTTTTTGCAAAATAATATGAAATAAAGTAGTTAAGCTAGTTAGATGAATATTATGACAATACGGAGATTCATTAATAAATATTAGTTTTATTTCCTCACCGTATAAAGCCCGCAGCCCGAGCAAATGAGATTTTATATAGCTAGGAAAGTAATTTACTAAATGCTTTTCAAAGTAGAAAATCCACTTCACTGTATTATACTAGTTGATCGGAAACAATCCGGGATATTTACACTACGGCGATATGGCGCTAATTCCGGAAAGATGTTTTTAGTGAGTGATGCAAGAAACTGGGATTAAAGCTATGAGAATTTTGACCTATATACGTCTAATTAGCTATTTCATGTAAGATTCATGAATCGTGTGTTGAATAGTGCATAATTTGTTTGAATTTGAAATAACAAAATTCTAATGAAGTATATTACTATACGAGATCCATATTTTAATTTTATTCATGCTCAATTTTCTGTTACACGTTTCTACTTTCGTTTTTTTCATGTTTTTCTTCAAAATTTCTACAGTTATTGAGTTTTTCTGAGATTTTTTTGGATGGATTGTTTCCTATCTTTTCCTTTTATCCAGCTCGTCAAATACTTTTTATCGTAGTACTTCGTTTTTGCTGCATGAATTTTACTTTTGAATCATTTTTTAAATACTATGTAAAATAGTCCACAGTAGAGGGTTCTTCACGACGAGCTGAATCGATATGTATATGGGAAAGTACTGGGACTAGTGTTCTGAAAATTTGCATGGGTTTTCCGAAATGCTCGTTTCAGCTAAAATATACACCCCACAACAATTATCGCATCACTCATTATTTTTCAAATATTTTAAATGTATTGCCTGTTTTTCGAATTTTATTATTATTACGATTGAATCATTGATGGATACGCCTTTTGCAACATTTTGCAACAAAAAGTTTGATTTACCAAAACATAGAAAATATTGAAAAAATTATACAAAAAAATGAACGGTGCTTAAACTAAAACCAGCCAATGAATTTTTAATAGCGTGTATTGCCGCCCCTCGCTCCAATTACAGCTTCCATTCGTCTAGGAAGGCTTCTAAACAGGTTCTGGACGTATCTTTGCGGCATGTTTTCCCAGAAGTTAAAAAGAACATTTTGAAGATCATCTAGTGTTATTATTGGTGCCGGATGTTGCTGAATTTGCCATCTTAGATGGTCCCAGACATACTCTATTGGATTAAGGTCCGAGCTACGTTCAGGCCAATTCAGGGTGGGTACCTCGACCTCTTCTAAGTACTGCCGCACCATTCTAGCAGCGTGTGGACGAGCATTATCGTGCATTAGCGCAGAGTTGTCAACGATATGAGGCATAAAGGGCACTACATGGGGTTCTAGGATATCAGTAATTTACCTGTCAGCATTTAGTCTTCCATCATTCACTGGTACTAACTCCGTGCGACCCTCGAAAGAAATTCCTCCCCAAACCATGATAGAGACACCACCAAAGTTTTCAGTTTGACAAAAATTTACTTGATCGTGCCGTTCACCACGTCGCCTATACTTGTACACGCCTATCTTGATGAATACAGACAAAATCTTGATTCCTCCGTGAATAAAACATTGGACCAATCTTGAATATTCCAATTTGCTTGTTCTCGAGCAAATTCCAATCTTGCTACTCGATGTTCTCTGGTAAGACGTGGACCTCTAGCAGGCACTCTGGCTCGTATACCTGATTGTAGGCTTATTCGGACATTACGAGCATATGAGGCATAGTATGCCTAAAATCCACCATTCTTTAATTATTGCCCATTTTCGAAATTTTTGGACACATGCAGCCCTCCACTAAAAAAATTATATTTCTAAGTTTAAGTGAGTCAGGTCTAATATTTTTGGGATTTGGACAAATAACATTTACAGCTTTCAAAATCTGTGAAAACTTATATAGGGTGTTCATAAAATGGTGCCAAATTTCGCTAACTAAAAACTTCGAAAGCTTAATTTTTTCAAATGGCTATCTACTATTCGATTCTACGTTTCAAATTGAGGGGACTTCGTTAGTAAATTCATATATCTCAAATTAACGGTTTTTGTAGAAACTTGAAAAAAACTGAAATTTTCATGGTTTTGGTTAACGTATCAAAAATTAAAACACTTAAGTCAATTAAAAAAATATTTAAAAACTCTACACTAAGAGGAGAAGAGCAAAACTAAAAATTAAATTAAAGTAAATGTTTTTTCAAGTTTCAATTTTTGATACGTTAACCAAAACCATGAAAATTTCAGTTTTTTTCAAGTTTCTACAAAAACCGTTAATTTGAGTTATATGAATTTACTAACGAAGTTCCCTTAATTTAAAGCGTAGAATCCAATGGTAAAGAGAAAAATGGGGGTTGCTATTTGAAAAGATTAACTTTCCGAAGTTTTTGGATAGTGAAATTCGGCACCATTTTCTGAACACGCTGTATAAATTTTTGTGAAGGTTTTCACAGATTTTGAAATCTGTAAGTAGTATTCATAAAAGTCCCAAACATATTAGACCTTATTGACCTAAACTTAGAAATATAATTTTTTTAGTAGGGGGCACATGTGTTCAGAAATTTCGAAAATGTGAAATAATTAAAAAATTGTGGACTTTAGGCATACTATGCCTCATATAAAAATATATTGGAATTTCGCGTAGATTTCAAAAATTTAATAAAAACTATAGCACTATATAACGAAGTTTGTATCCACTTTCTGTATAACCCGAAGTTTCAGAAAACTGAAATTATTTTAGCTGAAACGAGCATTTCGGAAAACCCATGCAATCAAATTTTGAGAGATGATCACCACATACTCGCGAGGAGCTTACTATTGGCGAGTCTACTACACTTTTCCCCTTCAACTTTGCTCGATTTCTCTGCTCTAGAAAGTCCTAGACATGGCGATTTCCCGGGGTCTTGAAAACACGTGACCAAAGATTTTTTTTGCTTAACTTATTGCAAACTTCATTTCAAATACGAATTTAGATTTTTTCGACAAAATTTTGAGGTACTGAATACCAATGACCAAATCATACACCATCTTTGGTTGAATTGATCGTAAATTATTATTTGAATCAGAATGTATTGTTGTCCGATTAATTTCAGGCCGCGTTTTTCCAGTCCTACAGCGGAAAGTTGGAAAATCCATCCCAAGCTCCTCGCGAAGTATAAAGTATGTGGTGATCAGCTCTCTAGTGTACTTTGGACTAAGAGAAAAGATCTAAATATTTATTTATTCACGTTCAATTTGGTGTTTTTTTGTTATTTCTTTTTTTCCCATGAAATTTCTGTATAAAATTGTCGCGCTCATTCTTTCATTCATATCTGCTTCTTAATTTCCATCGTTTTGTATGTCCAAGCCTCAATATTTGAAACTCTTTCTTTGTTCCAACAATGCAAAAAGGCATATGCTTCCGCTTATAACTTATTTTTCAGATCTAATTACCAATGACTTTTTCCTGTTCTAAGATCTCAAGAGAATGCTCACTGGATACAAATTTCGCGCGTATGGAAAGGTTATCGCCGAAATCGCCTGCTGAAGAAGATTATGACAAATCGTATTATATGGCATATTTATTAAATTTAGAACTTGAAATTATGTGATATTTAGAATTTATCCTCACAAAATCCTTTCAATCAAATAACACTTTTAACGGAATGAAATTGTTTTTGTGCCGAAATCAATTCTGGTGTTGATTTAGTTTCGTTTGAATTACATTTTCAACGAAACGCTGTAATTTTGTTAATCTTATTTCGAGAGAACGTGAACATTTTAATGACTTTAAATTTCAAATGAATTGAATCACAGATTAGTTCTGTATAAATCAAAAAAAGCTGATGTATACTGAGTGGACAACACAAAACCGTCCACTGCGATATTTCGTTGATATACTTAGATTTTTGAGTTGCGAAATTACAGAAAAACAATTCCTTTTACTATGCTGTAATGTTTTGATCTTGAAATGCTTTGTACTTAAAAGCAGAGTGCTGTTATATACAGGGTGTTTAAAAAAAATGATCCCGTCTCTAGGATCGAGAGAAAACTGAAAAATATTTGGAGTTTGCTCAGTTTTTACGATTTTACCGCAACTACTGGCAAGTTTACACGAATTATTCTTGGAAGCTAATACATCCAATGGATTTGTTTTTGTCTGATTCTCATAGAGGGCGTTAGTTACGTGGTTCGTACCATGTAGTATTGAACATAACTTTTTCAATATTGGATTCATGAAGCAAAATTTCGAGAAAACTTGAATATCATTTAATTTTATACCAAGAAGATACTTTTGATAAAACTCGATACCGTGTACCGGTTTAGAAATATCCAGTCTAATAAGTACAGGATCTTCATCTTCATCAGCCATCTTCGAAAATATTTTAGTTAAAACGATTGTAACCGGAAACCCAAACGTAGAAATTTTCATGATTTTACTACAAGTATTTTGCCATATACAGATAGTTTTAACTCGTCGTGGGACACCCCGTATAAATTTAGTTTTTATATGGTGAGTAAATAATAGTATTCCATCGAATTGTTAGTATAATCCAATTGACAAAAGTAGCAACTGTCAATACATGTCAATATTATGTGATAATTGTGAATAAAAATATGAAATGAAGCGGAATTTAATTTACTAAGGATTCCACTCACTTATCCTTGAACGGCAGTGAACACAAATAAAAAAAGATATGAGCAATAAAATATGTTTGTGACGCTATTTACTTTCTCATTTTTACTATCTATTTGGAAGAGCTACATGGATTACTACCGTAAATAAAACACTTCATATTTGCATACTAAAATTACTTACCGCACCGATGTATATGGAAGGATAATACGACATATGCTTCCTCCATCTTAGTAGAGGTTAAAACATTATTAAAATAAAAAAAGAACAATAGTAATAAGAATTTATCACCCCAACCAAAATATAGTTCATTAAAAGATGCGATGTCAGGAATTATGGGAGTTACATACTTTACAGACGCTTATGGTATTATCACACTAGCGGTTTGCGAGCGGCTGCGAGGCGGAGCGGGCTTGCAACGATTGTAATTACAGGATTTAGGAAATTACTCTACAGAAAAAAAATCATTATAAATTGTATTTTCAGCATTACTCGTCATAAACACCCGGTGAAGAATTAATTAGCTGCAATGAATTATTCCGGGGTGATAGTTTGGAGCAAAGCTGTTAGACATATACTTGCATTTTTTCATTTTGGCATCCTTTTTATTTTCTGGATGAATTGTATTCGGATTCACTTTCATCACTTTTTCTGTTTCTCGTCTATCCTTTGTATTAACCTTGTAATCAGTTTATCCTTTTCCCATGCCTTTTTTTAAATTACGATCACTAAATTCTCTGTTTTTTGGTTCCATATAACATAACGATTTTGAATTAAACTTATAAATAACTACGAATCTTCCAATGATGCCATGGTGATATGAGTGAGCACCTACAACCTCTCACAATCGTGTCTCGTTACGTACTGAAGTGAGGCGTTTGTACGTGACAGTATAAAATGGCGTTCACGCTGCTATTGCGCGTCCGCAACTAATTTGCTGCGCGTCCGCGGCGCGATCGTCGCACGTCCGTTCCGCTTTGAAGACGCAATCCACTAGTATGATGATGCCCTTAGAAGACATTAAGTAGTGCTTCATAATCTACTATTCTCGATAGTAACAGAAATCGTATTCCATATTGTATTTTAAGATAATCCGACAGTCTACAAATCGCAATTACCAAAGCTTATTGACTCAAAATGTGAATTGCTACTTATTGAAGGATAGGTTAATTAGAACCCAGGAGTCTGATATTTGCAAATAACACCAAAAACAGGAATGGATTGACAAAGTGAACAGAAACACAAAAATACAGTTAAATATGCCGAAATTAAAAGGCTTATTCGTGCGAAACGCAGGGAAGCCAAATAATCATGGTTGGCGGACAATTGCACGAAAATAAAAACCCTACAGAAGAAGAACGATCTCTTTAACTTACACAAGAATATCAAGGAGCTTACAGGCAGGCAGCAGAGATGTCATTGTGGAGTATTAAGAGGTTCCAACAACGAAATACTTCTAGGAGTGGATGAGAAACTAAAACGGTGGAAAGAATACACGGGAAATTTTTGTTAATGACATAAGACCAGACTTACCCCCAGATCCAGACGAAACCAATGAATTGTGCTCTGAAATTACCAAAGAAGAAGTTTAACATGCAATTAAACTTCAAGATAACGGAAGAGCTGTTGGTTCTGACAATGTGTACGCAGAAACCTTTAAACTCGTAGCTGTGGAGGACGGGGTTGGTCTGAATCTTATTACCATAATATTCAACGTCGGAAAAATACCCTCAGACTGGCTAAGATCTACTTTTGTCACTCTGCCAAAGAAGAACAATGCATCACAATGTGACGAATACCGCATGATTAGTTTGATGTCCCACGCCATGAAGATATTCATACACGTATATACAAAAAGTGTGAGCGCCTGGTTGATCGTTCGCAATTTGGCTGTAGAAACGGAATGGGAACTCGGGAAGCTCTTTTCTCCTTGAATGTGCTGACTTGAATCAACCGGGATCGACGCTCAAGATCCAAAGATCATAATCGGACTTTACTGGCACCAAACAGCAACAGTCCACATCAGAAGTGATAGCAATGAGAAGAGGCGTGCGACAAGGATGTGTAGTGTCTCTCCTACTGTTTAACCATTACTCAGAGAGAGACAATATTCAGCGAAGCCCTCGAGAATACAACTACATGCATAAAGATCAATGGAAATATTATAAACAATCTTGGTGGTAGTGGCCAGTAGCCTACCAGAACTTCAAACTGTAGAATATGCCGAGCAATCCGGCCTTTAGACGAATACGACCAAACTATTGGTATTCTCAAAAATACAAAGAAACGCCACCCTAAGACTCCATGGAGAGATCATTGAACAAGTGTCATCTCTAAGATACCTGGGCAACCAGCAATGCGACCCAAAACTCGAAATCAGATCAAGAATTGTGCAAGCGCGGAAAACTCTGAACAACATGAGGACACTCCTTGTAAATCGCAACCTCAGTCTGGAACTCCGGATCAGAATGCTTCGTTGTTACATTTTTCTTGTGGTTATGTACGGATACCAAAGTTGAACCATGGATGCGGCCATAGAGAAGAAAATCGATGCGTTTGAAATCCTACAAGCTAATGCTGTGGATATCTTGGACTAAACATAAGATAAACATAGAGGTGCTAGAGCAAATGGGTAACTTCTCACGACAATCAAGGTGAGAAAGTTAGAGTATCTATGACATATAATGAGAGGCGAGCGATATGAGATTCTCCGCCTGATAATAGAAGGGAAGATCGAAGGAAACGGTCGGTGGGCCGTAGACAAAAGACTTGCGCAGATGGCGCAAATTTTCAGAGCTGCGGTTTCTCGTGCGACAATTTGGATCGCCAACCTCCGTAGGGAGACGGCGACGTAAAAATCCTATTCTACAGATTTGACTCCCTTGGGCTGATTCTAGATTTGTTCAAATGGCTAAGTGATCGAAGATTTGTCAATGATGAAGAAGGGATTCATATTAAAGAGCAAAACGGTCCATTATTATAGTTTCGACGGTATTGGTCAGTTACCAATGTTATGCAAAAAGAATAATATCCGTAACGTTTAAAGCCGGATCCACATCTCACATAAAATTTTTAAACATTATTAGACCAATAGGATACAGAAATCGAACAAAAAATTGTTTCTCATGCATAAGAAATAAACTCTTTCACAGATAATACGTTTGACAATACGCAAATCAATTACTGTACATATAGATATGGCTGAATAGATATTTAAAAGACCTTTCAACACCCACTTCTTCTTACGCCGTCTTCTCATTGCTGAGATTTGTCCATTGTCTTTCTTTCCCTCTACTCTGCCCTGAATTATGTTCTGTAGCAGTAGGTATTTGTCGTTGCTTAAGATGTGTCCCATGTAAAATGATTTTCTTATCTTAATAATTGTCAACAGCTTCCTTTTGGGACTAATGCGTCTTTATACTTAGTCGTTGGTGATTCTGGCAGTCCAGAGTATCTTCAGGATGGTCTATAGAGTCACATCTCAAATGCCTCAAGTTTTTTGATTATTTGAGCTTTCAACGTTTAGGTTTCCACTCCGTACAGCAGTACTGACCACACATAACATTCCATGAATCCTATTTGGCCGTGTAGGTTTAGATTTCTGCTTAATAATTGTCAACAGCTTTCTTTTGCGACCAATGTGTCTTAGTACTTCGTCGTTGAAAATTCTGTCAGTCCGGTGTATCTTCAAGATGCTTCTATAGAGCCACATCTCAAGTTTTTTGATCTCTTGGTTAAAGTTTCCAATTTCTACAGCAGTACTGCGCACACTTGATTCTTATTCTGACGTGGAGGTTCAGATTTCTGTTCGCAGACATTGAGGAGTACTTGCCAAATGCCTTTCGAGCCATTCCAATTCTGATATTGATTTTTTCTTCTGGATCAATTTGAGCGTTGATGACTGAACCAAGATATTTGTATTTTTCACGCACATTTCCAAATAAAAATTTTAGTGATGTCATCATCACGTTCTCGTAGATGACGTCAAAAATAGTATGATATCATTACGAATCGCCGGTTTACGAAAAAAATTTATTCTCTTCATTTGTATCATACTGTATAGTGAAGTTTATAGGTAAAAAGGTTTTTGTACCTATATGTAAATAAATAATCCCGAAGGTTACTCTATCTTCTTATCTGTTATATTTTTTCCTAATCGATTTTTGATGGTTAGAATAATACTCCCGACTCGTAAAGAAGAAGAAATAAAGGACACTGAAGTACTTTAGACCGTATCTATTTTATTGTCCCTTATATTAAAAGAAAATATATTTACAATGGAATATGTGAATACAAGATTAGAAAGTCTGAAAGGGCTTCATCAGTTATCCGCATTTTAGTCCTTCGCGAATAAGAAGAAAACGAAACTTCAAGTCTTAACTGAGGCGTTCTGAAATTCTCAAAATAAATCCATTTAACGTTATAAAGAGAAGGATAACGGCGTAAAGAGAAGAATAGAAGGGATTGCCTGTTTGTGATATTTTTGTTACTTTTTGTAGTGCCTTTTTGATTTATAGAAACATCAACAACATCTTGCGACTCAGCTTAATTTAAATGGTGGAGTGGAAAATATTTTCTGGATTCATATTAAAATATTTTGTAGTTTGTGGCAATATTAATTTTTATCCAAGCTTCAAGATGCCAATTTATAAAAATGATAAAATATTTTTTTAATTAATTTACGCTTATAACTTAGCTGAAGCCTAGAGGTACATTACGATGATGAGACAGCATCAATATAAAAAATATATACATTCCAGAAAAAAATAATGGTTCATAAGAAGATAATGGCGTTTGGAGAATTGGGTATAATTATGAAATCCAGTGACACTATACATATAAAACCCTTCCAGGAAAGTTCGTTAAATTGCAGACACTCAGATGGGCGGGACACGTTGTTGGAATGGACGACGAGAGAATGCCAAAGAGCTCACTATAAACGTACATTATGGAAGTAAGACCCTCAAGTTGCCGACGATGCGGAATTCCCACTGATATAAAAAAATGACCTCAACCTAATGTTATCAGAATTGTTGCTTATGATGAATCTTAGTTTAATTACATCAGATTAATGCCTCAATTGTGTTTGATTGAATTAATGTAAACCGAAATGTCAAATATGAATATTGAGGGTTATCTATTTCCAGAACTACTCAAATACACTCTCTGTTTGTATGGTACAAATCAATATTTAAATAACTTCCGGTTAACCAATCAACTTGAAATTTTGCATGTGTACTTCAAATGACAAAACATGTATCAATCGAAAAAATCTACGAATTAATTCATCAATTAGTGCTAATAAAGATAATATTTCAAATAAAATAAAGTTTATGATTTCATTAATAGATGGCGCTAAGAACAATCATATTTTATACAGGATGTTTCGGAATAACACTCCAATCTCTCGGGAAATGTTTCTATAGGTAAATATTAGGAAAAAAGTTGATATAACAAAACTCCCAAAAAATAATAGGAAGCCATATTGAATGTCTCAGATCTGAAATTATCACGCAAATTTGTTTGGTCTATTTTGGCCTGAAAAATTGAATAAAATACGTCTCAGATCTGTATTTGTAATAGTTTCTACGTTAACTAACGTAAAATACGAAAAATTCAACTCCAAAATACACTTTTTTTACGTTTGGAGTAAAATAATTTCAAATAAAACTCACAGAAAATTTAATTCTGAAGAGAATCATGTTAACAACCCCAATAAAAAATAAATGCAAGTTGAAAATATCTTTATTTTACTGATAAATCAAAATAAAAATGAGCAAATTATGTAAGTAACCTTACATTTAACGATGTTGTTCTGAAATACCCTGTATAAAGTGTAAATGATCTTAGCGCCACCTCTTCAGAATTAAATTTTCTTTATTTGAAAGTTTAATACATTTATTAGGTATTTAACGAAGTTATTTTACTCCAAACGTAAAAACAGTGTATTTTGAAGTTGAGTTTTTTGTATTTCACCTCTGTTAACGTAAAAACTATAACAGTTACAGATCTGAGACCTGAGGCATCCAATATGGCTTCCTATAATTGCTGATCAGGAATCCGGGCGAAATCTATCGCTCACTATAACTCGCTTACAAAGCGTTTTTGGAAATTGTGTTATACAAACTTTTCTCCTATAGAATCATTTTCCGAGAGATTGGAGTGCTGTTCCGAAACACCCTGTATATAGATAGCAAAAGATGACGCCATTAGTTTCAACATTAAAATACAAAATTCGGTTATCACATTTTTAATAATTACTTTTATTTTAAGTAATTATAATTGCTAAGATGGAAAGGCTTGGGCGGTTTGTGCACTAGACTCGATTCCGAGATCCTAGATGACAGAAATAACAACTTTTCCCGCATTTACAAGAATTTGGAGGCATATTAATTTGAAAGTACATTCTACGCTGTACTAACCTCCATAGGTCGCAATATAATTTTTTACTATCATTTAAATCATTTAAAGACCAAATATATTAAGATTTATGCCTAAAATTGAATTTTTAATAACGTGTGATTCTTAAATTATGAACAAAGTTAATCCAACTCTATCACAAAGTTGTTGGGGTCTTTCATCATCTCATCACAACAAAATTGCTATTTGGACCGAATTTATCAGTATTATACTGATGGTTGATCACCTCATATTAATTATGGGAATACAAAATAATGTTCTGGGGTCCAGGGTATACTCGGTTATTTCCTAAACGTCGGAGGCATTGATGCATGTGGAGAGATACACCGCTAGCGACCACAAATACATAATATTTGAAGTTAAAGAGGAAGCTCCACTTAGTAGAGAATCAGCTGAAAGTTTTCGAAGATGGAATGTGATGTCTATAGATTCGGAGCTGGAATAAGGAAAGAAATTACGACGTTTGGCATGGAACAAGCGGAAGCAGATAACGATGACTCATGTTTGTAACGTTTCCATGCCGAATTCGAGACCCCGGCACAACAAGACGTCTGCTTATTGTTTGCGAAGAGAGAAATGATAGATCAGAAGCTTCGTAGAATCATAGCTCGTAGCAATAATTATTGCTTGAATAGATATTCACAATGGAGAGATCGAATGGCATACCAACGAGTTGCTGGATGAATATTTTTACGAATAGTGCCAAAACTTCGGAATCCACATCGTAACAAGATTTGGCTCGTATCAACACTATTATAATAATTTTCCATATGGACATGGTGCTATATGATTTCACATATCTGTAGGAAGTGTAAAATTATTTTCTTCACCATGATATATTTTGAAATCCAGTTTTTGTTTCACAAACCGTCCGAACAAGAGCTCCATATTTGGTGATTTTTGAAGCATTATACACCTTGAATAATAATTGACCTCTCCATGGTATGAAACTTCCATCTAATACAAACACACAGGTGCGCGTGAGAAATCTCGTCCCTCTAAGCATCCACTTCCGTATTAATGCAAAGAAAAAACATTCCTCTGTCATTTCGACAGGTGCTCATCCTGATTCGCGTCATAATTTCGCAGGTAGATTCTTTCCTCTCCCCCTGAGTTCTATTGGAGATTATCTTATCTTTTTGTTAACCTTTAGCCTGTTGGCTATACTCTCTTGTCTTCTTAATCTGGACGTCTTAATGTGTGTGTGTGTGTGTGTGTGTGTGTGTGTGTGTGTGTTTTAGGTGCCTCGGATAAACCCTTTTCAACCTTCTTCGGCAAGAAAAGATCTAATTCAAGTGGTCCTTCGCCTTCTCTACAGCTGTCCCTGATTTATAACTCGGCACTTGCTTATAAAGTGCGGAATTATCGTGTCGGGGGGTGTCTTCTTGTTCTGGTAAACCTAGGATCTCAGAAGAAAATCCCGGTGCGCTCCAGCGCATCTTATACAGTGCACGTCCATGTCATTTTTTTGTAGAGCTGGTACTCTGCGAGCTCTATTACTACCATGAAACTTGTTAGTAATTCTCGACTGCTTCCACCGTTTTTCTTTATACGGCTCGTCAAGTCACATATTTTTTTTGGTTTTAGCTCATTTTCCATTAGCTCCATTCCGAATTCCGACACGGGGGTGTTTGCCAGTCCTTTAACGACTAGCTTCCTCTCTTTCTCTTCGTTGAGTAGGTACGTAAACCACTCAATCTTTTCATACTCACTCAGGAGCATCTTCATTTTGTTGAGCTAGTCTTTTGTTGCTATCGCTATTTTCCCTATGTAGATTCCGATTTTATACTGGGCGTCAATTTTCCTTATTGCTGTCCACATGAGTGGAGGCTTTGATATTATTGGACGGTTATTTTTCTAGCTCTTCTAGTATTTGTTTATCTACTGTGTCTCCTTCTTCAGAAGTTTTCCTCCCAGATTTTCTCCTCATTTTCTTGTTGGTTACTGTGTAATCTCCTTTCATAGTTGAGTCTTCCATTTGCTTCTCTTCGAAATCTCTAGCTTCAACTTTTGGGCTCTTCCTCCTATTATCTTCTACGGTAGTTGCAAATGTGTCTTTTTTCCGTTCAATATTATTCATTTGATATGTTGGGTTCCATTCGTTAATCGGCTTCTATTAGGATCTGTATTCTTGCATTTTGTATTCCTATGTTTGCCCTTAATTTTTTGTTTTATTTTTCCTTTCTTTTAATGTCCTCTTAAAGAATATCTTCTGATTTTTTTTCTTCTAATGACAACTCTTTCTGGCTTATATAAATCCAAATTTTATTGCAAAGTAAGATACGATTGATCGAGTTTTTTGTTTAAGTCGATTTCTTTCATTATTGAAAAATGGCACGAATACCATATTTGGCGAAAATGATGTCTACTTATCACTTGCGAAATTGAGGTTTTTTCTTCTGCCTGTAGACCAATATTCATCCCTAATTCCTTTACGAACCTTTACAATAAGTAGAAGTAATTTTTTCCAATTCTAATGTTTCCATTTCACAGATTTTGCACTGTCTTTGAACTTACCAATATTTCGTGAGTGATAACGATTAGTTTTTTCTTACAAATGAGGATTTCTTACATGACATACTCTTGTTTATATTCTCCATCTCCGTCCGTAAACGGAGTTAAGAATATCAACTGTCGATAACACGGAACAAATTTAATAGCTTGAGTCAACTAACTGCAGATTATCACTAGGAGGGGTTAAACAATAAGCGCACCCTATAATGTTACATTCATCAACAAACATAATCCGATTGTCGTGCTCTGATGACTCTAATGATTGACTGAGTCTGAGCGGAGAATAGGAACAGGCCGCATAACGTTTGCCAACACCAGGTCGTTTTTGAGCGCGGTCACATGAGACACGAGATACGTACGAATATGAATGATTAACGGAATGTTGTGGTTTTACTACAATAGTTCAAATACTGAACGATAATTAATTGAAATTGGATTAAAATGTACATATACAGTCGTTTGAGAACTTGTCTTTTCATATTATCATTTGAGTATAACAGAGATGTAGAGAATAAGCTCGTATTTCCTTCAAAGTTTGTCACAGCGCCACAAATTTCAATAGTTTATGCATAGGTTGTAATAATTCAATCAAAATGGTTTTTTAAATTGTTTAATTTCTTGACAGTAGCTAGACCGCAAATTGGAAAGTTGCTCGGGTTCAATCCATAAAAAGGAAAAAAGTCTCTCTGCTCTAGTCTCAGCCATTGCCATGATCATGGAGAAAATCGTTAACCAACAAATCTTGAGATATCTTGAGTCTGCTAACATCATCAGCGACCATAAATACGGCTTTCGAAAACATAGACCAACCGTGGACCTTCTGGCCTATGTCATTAACGTTTAAACTGAAGCTATAGAGAAATAATGGGAATCCTGGGCAATTGCACTGGACATATCGAAGGTTTTCGAAAGGGTTTAGGATGACAAACTCCTGAATAAATAAGAATCGTTCTCACTTATGGTTTTAGTAGCTTTCGCAAAGACCGATCCATCCAGATCGCTATCGATGGACATAATTCAGAAATTCTTAAGGTTAACGCTGGTTTCCTTAGGGATGCCTCTTGTCACCTAATCTCTATCTCCTGTACATCAACGATCTACTCGACTAAACTGCAAACCCGATCTATATCATCAAATCAACCACCCCTTTAAACTGGACTGCTACCCGAATCCATACGCAGCAATAGATCATCAACATCAATAGCGATTTTAAAAATTCTGGAATGGGGTGGAAGAAATTTGATTGAGTTTAATGCAGTAAAGATCCTTGCTCCGATTTTTACACAGAAGACTGGCACTGCAGCTCAGGATTTGGCCCTGTCTTGACATTAAATATCACCATCAACGCAAATGTAGGAATATGGAATACAATTCATCCATTTGAGTCTTGTGAAGGCACTCATCCACGATGTACTCTAATATATTCTTCTAGCTCATGGCTATAAGTATAAGCGAGGTTACGATGATAAAATATAGCATTTATTACGCCGATTTCCGTAATAAAACAATTATTGAAAAATTTCGACTTGTGTCGGTTTTCTTCCAAAGTTTCGACGTTTATTAGTTTAAAACTGTAGAGCAACAACTGTCCTTACCCGAACCCTGGAACGTAAACATCTAACAATCCCACTGATAGCGAGAACACCGCAACACAGCTAAAAATTGCCGGAGAGTGTAGTCGGTTGAGGTTTTCGTGCCCTGCCGTTACTAAACTTAATTCCAGTGATAGCGAACAAAAGTGTGGGTCGGTCTGCCACTTTGGCAACGGAGACGACACGCAGAGCGCACATTACACTATATTATTATTAGGCTTTCGGCTGAATAAACAGTCCGAATATGTACTAAAGAAGACGCTCATTATCCCAAATAAATGATTTTGGTGTTTGTTAGACAGGTCGCACGTGTACAGAGGGTGTTGTTTTGCTCGTGTCTTCAAGTTATTTAGTGATTTTCAAATTTTCTGGCAATTACAAGAAATCATTTGCGAAAATGAGATATTTGTTTTTCAATCATCAAAATTGGACTGGTGATATGAATGATGATGCCCCAGTTACTCTTAATTGGACATTCCTCCCCAATTGAGCAGGAGTAAGTAGCTTTTTTGTTAAATTTGTCATGTTTTGAAGGGTATTTATTGATATTAGAACTCACACAACAAACTACAATGCTTTCTTTAATTATTCTTCAAGGATTATACAACTTACCTGTAAGATTAACAAAAAACAGCCTGAAGAAGGCGAAACCTTTTGGTAAGATTGAAGTTAGTGAGGGAGCTTAAGTCTTATTGTCAAAATTTCATTTACCAAAAGAATCGAAGTAGATGAAATTACAGCTTGTTAAAATGTTTATAACGTATCGAGTTTGACTACTATCCTTTCGGGAGCGATAATAGCTTCCTGGTGGAAATCTATTTCAATAAGAATGAAAATACGTGATAATCCCTATTTTTATTATCGAGCCTCTTTTCCAAATTGGAAGATAGTTCCCGTTTTTTATCGCACTTAATATCCTGGAACGCTATCATGTTGATAGGATACTTGAGTGAAAATTAACTTTGGGAATAGAGTGCATTGATCACATTAGAGCTATTGAGGATACGTTTTCAAGGAACCTTTTTGCAGATAATATTAGGATGTGACTGTTTTTGCACTAGTAGTTTATATTTATTCAGAAATATTTTTTCAAAGTTTCAACTGAAATTGTCAAATAGATCCTAAATTTTCAATTCTCCAATCAGGGTATCTAATAAAACATCGTAGGTAATGACTTAGCAAACCAACAAGCATAAAGTTCTTCAAACATTTCAGAGAATATAACTATCCATAAGGACTTGAAATCTCACTTTAAAAGAAAAACCAGAATGACATGGCAGCAAAATTTGAACATTTTCTTACACTTTATACATCACCCTCAACTAAGTAACTTCGCAGGCCTCTTCAGACAAGACTTAAACATTGTAAGAGGTAAGTAAGTAAGACTCACCCATGGTTATCTAATGTCTTCTACCGCCAGACTCATTTACACCATCTGTAGTTCCAATTTGACTGAAAACACATATCGACTGAATGCGACAAATATGCCCCAAAAGGATAGCACTTCCAGTTCAACACTAATTACAAAGACATACTGAATGGCTTGGGGCAAATTTCTTTCGCGTTTCAATTCCTAAGAGATGTGAATCTTTACCATGAAATATATAGGGTGTTTCAAAAAAGGTGATCCCGTCTCTAGGATAGATAGAAAACTAAAAAATATTCGGGGCTTGCTCAGTAAAAAATTTCGTATTCAAGTTAAAGGGTATTTTTTACGATTTTGACGCAACTACTGGCAACCTTGTATTGAAATTTTATACGAATATGTTTTGGAAGCTGATACATCCAATGAATTTGTTTTTATGTCTGACTCTCATGAAGGGCGCTACTTACATGATTAGTATTAAAGTAAAGTAAGTTTTAAACATAACGTTTTCAATATTAGATTTAGTAAGCAAAATTTCAAGTGAACCGTTTTCGGAATATTTAGATTTGAAAATTACTTAATAACCGATGATAAGGTTATTAATTATTATTATTATTATTATTATTAATCAGTAAGCATTATATTTTTTGTCGCGTAAATGAGACCCCATCGATAAAACGGATACATTTAAAAAAATTGGGACTGAGGGCTTTCGTTTCTTGTCATGTTTCATAAAAATCCAGTCTAATCAGTACAGGAACTTGTTTTTTGAAGTCAAATAAGTACGGGCTATTGGAGGTCTTGGTATGGAGCTAAATTGGGACTGAGGGCTTTCGTTTCTTGTAGCGTTTCACAAAAATCAGTCTAATCAGTACAGGATGGAGTTTTTTGAAGCACTGAGCAATTGTATGAAACAAACAACAGTTTGAGTTCCAGAACCGCAACACATGATCATCAAATTGTTGTTGTACAACGTTATGCCGAAATTATTTTATAAGGGTTGATACAACGATATCTTCTTGCGAGCCAATAGAATGTTCAAGGCTCAGTACTAGACCCTATTTTGTTTCTTCTGTTTATAAACGACATCGTCTAGCTAGACATCAGCGGTGAAATATGTCTATTTGCAGACGATATTAGTTTCTCTTGGAGGAACCCTGACCTCAAGGTACGTCATAGGACCATATCTAGTGACCTCATCACCATTAAATCATGGTGCGAATCTAATCTAATCTCCTCTGTCTCAACGTTTCTAAAACTAAAAAGTTTTATCATTGACGTCATTGCATATGTAAAATTTTCAAGGCTTATAGTGGACAAATCCTTGAAATGGGAGCTACATATTGCCGCCAAATCTAAAAAAATAAGTTCCTCCTGTTTTGCGTTGAGATGAGTTTTCAAATAACTGAACTTATCCCACCTTCTTAACAGTTTATCATGCCCTTATTGAGTCGCGTTTCCAATATGCCCTTCCCTTCAGAGGTAGGCTCGTCTTACCCTCTATATCAAGATCTACATGGTCGCAAGGTGTGCAAATTATTTTTATGGGGTGAAAACCACCCCTTATCGAAAAATACCAATATTATAGTTTTTCCTACTTTTCTTTAATTCAAATGTTTTTAGTTTATGCAGCATAAATATCTTAACTTATCGTATAATAGAAAATTTATATTTCTTCGGAACAATTCAGAACAACCATTGAAATCACGATATTTCGAAAATGCGATGCCCGCCAAAACTGATTTCCCGCAAAATTTCGTGAAAACTAATTTTTTTTTCAGCTTCATACTTTGAAACAACATAGAAAAAACATAGTACAATCCAGGACAACTGTAAAAATCGCGATATGTCGACTTTTTTTAAATTTTTTATGAAAGTTTCGATTTGAGCCCTATGCCGTTTTAGAACAATATAGAACAACCTTATTACAACATTGAACAACTGTTAAAATATTTCAAAATTGAAAGTGCGGTGCCGGCTTCTTAGGGGTTGTAAATTAACCGCAGTTGCCAAAGGTGACACTATTAACTCTTGACATAGTTTTGTATTCCACATAAATTTTTTTCATTTTTTCCAACTTTTTGCAAATGATTACCTCTTCTTTATTATTTGTTTTCATAGGTTATCTTTTGGAACGCTAATAAGTTTCTGAAATTACCTTCATCTCCGTAAATATGTAGGGAACTTCATTAAAAAAACCCATTAAAACCTGTTTGAATCCCTCCTAATTGAGCCTTTTTAATTATTTTTTCTGTTTCTCTTCCCTTACGCAGGTAAAATGAAGTGGTTGCTTGGGATTTTTTTGTTACTTCGGCCTTAATTTACTACTGGTTGAATGAAATTTGAACCACTCAAATTATGTTGTTTCACGCGTATACAGTGAGAATCTGTAACTAGGGATAAATTTAAAAGCTCGAATATTATTCTTGAAAACCTCCCGGACCCATCCATCAGTATTTCCACGCGCGATTTGTTACATATAATAATAATAATAATAATGTATACTCCGTGTACCAATTTAGAGATTTGACACCGTATATATGCATGTATGTATGGATTTGGGGTCTCATATACACTGCGAACCAAAGAATCTATTGCGACCCCCTTTCTAGCTGCGATGCTGCAGAACCCAATGTTTTTAGAGCTGATCCATCAATCCCACTCTTTTTAAAAAGTCTAGAATGTGGGATGGCTTTAATTGCCTTCGTTTTCTATTCCAATAGCTCCCAGGTGTAGTGCTCTGGAATTTTTTATCGTTTCACTCTTTGAGAGAATGTGGATAGAGGCTTCGTCCTCTGTGCAATAAAATCTGCACGCCGCATTATCTGCTAGTCCTAGCGTCTTTAAGTGTTTGATGTAGGTTGATACTTTCAGGTTACATACTCTGGTTATAGTTTCCCAGAAGAGTATTTGCCTCTCTCAGCCCCTCTAGGTTGTCCCAATAATTAATTTTGCTCCAGTGCTTTTTCCATTATCCTGTAGCTGATACGACTGAAGGGTTCGGGTCCCATGAAGGGCTTGAACCGTCATTGGGTATCTTAAACGGCAACACTGTTATTTATATGGACATTTTTTACATTGTATAGTTGTGAATAGTTTTCACTCCTTATTAATGATAATATAATAGAAAGTAACAAAGGTATGAAGAATAAGAAATTGAGTAACTGATTTTAATGATCTCATAGCTGCCTCTTGAATATTCGACCATATTTTTGGCCCTGTTTGCGAGAACGATGCGTGAAGGCTCCAGAGGAATGCTGATCTAAGAGATATGTATGGCGAACTAGATTTGGTAGCGATCATCTGGGGGGCGCGTTAAGGATACTTAATAGCATCGCAGAGCCATGTTTGGAGTTCCTGGGGGACGACGACTGAGAGGAAGATCGTGTCTGGTTGAAGGACGTTGATGCGGATCTGATCCAGCTAGGGGTTCGACGTTGGAAGCATCATTCTCAGGACAGAAAGTATTGGTAGTCGATTGTTGAGTCCTGGTTCTCAAAGGACCTTAGTGTCGATTATAGAAGAAAAATATATAGGTCATTTATTTCGAGGATCGTCTGCTTTACTTTTAGTTGAATCTGGGGGAGACTTGATGCCTAGAAAGAAGCATGGCGGCTGGAAGTCATCAACGATCTCTGAAGTTGTTAATGTTGATGAATGTTACCACACAGAACAGAAATAGCTAATATAGTCTTTAAAACGTGTAGTAGTACCAAAATAACTCGGATTTACATCAAGGGGAGCAGAAATATAATTTATTTCAACTGAAGAAAAATTGATCGACTGTTTTAGCGAATAGTTTGAATCATTTATGCACATTCAATAATTGTACTTTAAATATAAATGTAATGTCCCTTTATCATATAATAACATATTTTTAAGTTGAATATTTACATAAAAAGGCGAAAAAAGTAATTTCATATAAAGTAACATTTTGTTACCTGAAACTGTCACATAAGAAACTTTTTTAAAAACCGTAGCAATACAATATTTTAGTTCAATGTCTAGATTCTTGGTTTTATATAAAATGACAAAGTTTTCATGTTGTCGAACTATCAAAGATGTCATTTTAGAATTCTATTTCCTTGTTATTGAATGAACAAGGAAAATAAATAGATCTCGTTTTTATTCCCAAATAAGTTTTTTTTGAGTTCTTTTTCAGTTCTTTTTCATCCACGTTATTGATTATATGTATTTAGACAACGAAATTTTAGACGTACTTAGTATTATTTTTTTTTGTTTTTGACCAATTCGATATATAAAAGTAGTGGAGTTTATAGACCCACCACATCTTATAAAATTGAATTAGGTTTGTTTTCTGTCAAACATTATTGTGAAATACCCTCTTCACATAACATTATGGTTCACAATACCAAAAATTCTATACAAAGGGAAAAGTTTTTGAATTTCATATTGAAATGAAAGCGCATAATGGAATATATCCGAATCAACATTTCCGCTCATGTTTATTCATATATTTATATGATCAAATCTATTTTTGTTTATATGCTAAAGTCTTTTGGGAATTTGGTACAAAATATGGCAGTATTGTATGAGTCGACGAAACTTATATGCGTAGTTCAACACATAGTACGAGGGCTATTCAGAAAGTAAGGAATTTTTCTTTGTGTCTTTGCATACGGCATCTGAATTGGCGCCTAACCCCACCAGTTGTGGTTTGTGATAGGCTTTTATGAGTGAAACGAAGACATTCATTAACATGGTCATTTTTGTTATAGCCTTCACCACCAAAGTGTTATTATAAATAAAGGAGCATGTGGTAATAACCGGACGATTGCAACGACTATATTTTCTTTGATTAACAGCATGTGGACAGATTTTATCGTGAGAAGAAACAGTGCCTTCACTTATCATACCACGCACCAACCATTTTCACAAAAAGTCAAAAAACCTACCTTTCTTCACATTTGTCAATTTTGCGGGCCAATTTATAAAAAAATGAATTCTGACAAGGTCAAAAACGACGGTTTCTATGCCGTGATATTCTCAGAATTTTCTGTTAATCCTTTTTTAAAGTAATGGGGTGGCCCGTTAGCTTAAGAATCAAGATAGCAGGCCACCCCCAATAAAATCGCTTTCCTTTTTATAATAACTAAAAGTAACTACATAGATAATTGCCGTTCAAGAAAATATGATTGCCGACATCGGGGCACGTCGAAATCCGAGCCAAAACTAGAAAAAACCATTTCTACGAACGAGCCCTGAGGTCGGTAATAATATTTTCGTGAACGGTAAATCTATACAAATAGTTTCTGCTGATGTCAAGGGGAGCAATGGGGTGGTCCGCTATCTTGTAACTTAAGTTAACTGGTCACCCCATTTTTTTGAATTTAACGGCAAAAAAGCGATATGGAAAGTACTACTATTAAGCTAGTTATAAGTTATTTTCAGATTATTTACGACTAGTTGATCGGGAATAGCATTAAAAGGGTTGTAAGAACCATTTTTGAGATTTATCATTTGATATTTACTGGTCGCTCGGAAAAACTCATAGATAACCCGATCAACAGAGCTCAGGGCATTTTTTGTTTATTATTTGAAAACTTACCTGTCATGGAATAGATCTCACCATGTTGACCCGTACCCCTTACATTTCCCATGCCAATGGCGTTTTTTCCTTGTGGAGCAACGTATCAATCTCAAATTTCTCGTTAAATTGAAAAAAACTCCGACTGAGCTCTAAATTGTTGCAAGAGGCCTATGGGGACAATTCTCTATTTCGTGCGCGTGTTTTTGAGTGGTGTAAGCGCTTTAGTGAATGCCCAGAGAGAAAATCAAAATTCAAGGTAATGTTGATTGTTTTTTTCGACATTAACGGTAACGTGATGACTGAATAGGTTCCAGAGGATCAGGCTAACAACCAGACTTACTATTTTCCAATTTTGGCAGCACTGCGAGAACAAGTTCATAAAAAACGGCCCGATTTTGCACCAGGGCAACGCACCTGCCAAAAATGTGCTATCTGTGGAGCAGTATTTGGCCAGTAACCGCACTCCAGTGCTGGAACACCCGCTGTAATCAGCAGAATTGGCATCGTGCGTTTGTTTTCGAAGATAAAATCTGCTTTGAGAGGGATCAGATTTGAGTTGATAACGGATCAGATTAGAGTTGATGGAAGCGGTAAAACAAAAAACGACAGAGCTTCTGAAGGTATTCACCAAAGAAAACTTCCAACACTGCTTCAATCAACGGAAAAAACGTATGGCAAGATGTGCGGCGAGGGGAGGGGAGTATATTGAGGGGAGCATTAGAATGCAGGTCCGCTATCTTGGTATTCAAGTTAGCGGGCCACCCCATTATTTTTCAAAATTATTAACGGCAAATTCTGGGAATTTCCCGGCAAAAAACGGCAGGTTTCGAAGCATTTTTTACCTCCAAAACAATTCGATTGTATCAACTACTTTTTCAGGTGTAGAAAAACGTTGACCTCGCAATTTATTTTTGATCTGCGACTATAAGAAAAAATCATTGGGTGCCAAATAAGGACTGTACGCATGAAATAGAAGACGAAGCTCTTGGGCATCCCACATTATAAATTTTCCAAGAAGAATGGTAATTTCTTTTTTAGGTTGATACGAACGAATCTTTTATAAGATGATTTATTGAATTCATCGAATTCCTGATGATATAATTAGTTAACTATAATGTAAGCCTGTACATGAGGCTGAATAAGTTCATATATATTCCAATATATCTTTTTCATATTTATAATCTCTGCATTTAAAAACCTGAATAAAATAATTACTTCGACTTGATTATATCATGAAATTCCCTCCACTATCAGCTTTTTAGTAGTGACTATATATCCCCGAGGTAATTTTTTTGTTAGTTTTGCAGATAACCTGCATTCAATGTTGGTTATAGCAGAAAGATAGTTGACTCTTTCTCTTTAGAGAATTTTGCTAACTGCAACACAATCGAGATAATCTCTGCATCATTGGGTAGTATCCTACCTCGAAGTTCATTTATTGGCAGTACGCTACATTTAAGAGTAACTCTATGTTAGCTACACTCGAATTCAAAAACGTTTTCACTCTGTTTCATTTCTGATTGCGTGAGATCAGAATTCTGATTTGAAATCACGGATATAAAGCACGTTTCGAGCTTTACGAAGTTCTTTTTTCGTATATCGATTTCTTCCATTCATTCTGTCTTATGTGTAAAACACGTGCCTCGGTATTTATATTCTTCTACCCGTCCTATCTTTTGGATACACTGAGATCCTAATCGATTCATCAATGTTTTCTTATCATTTTTTCATTCTAAAATTCTTATATTATTCATTGTTTGGTAATTTATCAGTTATTTTTATGTAAACGAGCTCCTATGATGCTTTAAATACAAAGTACGAGGATGGTACCAAAAGTAGCAGCCATTAATAGTGAATTTGTAAACATGGAAAAATTTGTTATTGTTATTCTTATTTGAAAGGCGCTGGCCCAACCAATATAATTTTCTGTTCCTAAAATTGCTTATTGGTCAAAGATTTTCAAACAAAGAAGAGGTGATATCGGCAGTAGATCTATTTCAAGGAGTTTGACGATTCTTATTATAAAAAGGGTATCGAAGTTATTGAACATCACTGGGAGCGGAGCTAGAAGGATATTACATTTGCCCAGGTACTTTTGGGACCGTCCTCGTGGAATGTAACGAAAAACAATTCTCTTCAGTTTTCAATGTATAGTATATTTATCCATCTAAATTAACGAAAAACACGCCACTGTTTGATAATGTACACATGTTATCTGATAATAGTTGGCACTCGGACCAAATTACTGGAGTTAAAACTAATTTTCCAGTCTGTTTATGTACAAAATCTTTTGCTGTCATTTCTTTTCTGTAACATTATACGTATACCCGTATTTGCTGCTCCAATACAATACCAAACCACTGCCGTCGTTGGTTTCAGGGTATTTGTGCACAATGTTAATCTTTTATTCTAAACTAAATTAGATTTTGAAAAATTGTACAAAGTATTTTGATACTGTTAGAATCCCAAATTACTCACATCATCACTCAAATACATCACAAAAAATAAATAACCTCTGAGTGTGATTTTTTTCAAGGACGGTAGATCCAGGAAAACCTCAATTGATTGCGATATGGTTTCAGCAAGATGGAGCATTACCACATTCCCGACAGTACCTCAATGTAACTTTTACTAATTAGAGGATAACCAGCGCGATCAACTGATCTTATGTGATTTGATTTCTTTCTATTAAGAAATGTGGAAGGCATTGTGTGAAAAACTGAACCATTCAATTTATATGACTTGGAGCGAATAATGCTTCGTTCCATTCCGATTTAAGTACCTCCAAAACATGTGATTTTATCGCATCAACCGATTCTTCAGATGTAAAAAAAACTTTGGAATCTCCATTTATTTTTGATCTGCGGTAATCCCACATAGGATTTTACGATGGGCCCAGTATAGGTCCGGACTTGGGCCTTAGCTTGGACACGGTTATTGGCCCAGACTTGATGGGATAATAAAATTATAGTTTTATGACAAATTTCTCTTAATGCACTCTACTAATTGATGTACATAAAAATATTAGTTAAATAATTCAAGGTATAGAGAAATGATACTATTTTTAGGTATGTGAAGGCCATTGTGTAAAAAACTGAACCATTCAATTTATATGACTTATATGACCTCTCAATTTATTTTTGATCTGCGGTAATCCCATATAGGATTTCACCAGTATAGGCCCAGACTTGGGCCAAGTATGAACAACCCTAGCATGGAAGTCGTTATTGGCCCCGACTTGGTGGGACTCTAAGATGAAAACAATGACCCTCGCTTGGTTTGCAAGACTGGATCAGGCCTGGTTGCCTAGATAAACCCAAGACTGGTTTGCAACCCTAGACCAGGCAGGTTTGCTCTCTACTAATTAAAGTATAGAAAAATATTCATATTCATATTTTTTATTTTTTTTTATGCATTATTACTTAACTAATGTTAAGATATCTATTATGGATAAGATGTTAGAACAAAACTTTATATTGTTATTCAAAATTCTGCCAAGCATGTCTGACTATAAGATAGCCGAGTTTGGGTTACCTAGAGTTCAGCCAGGCTTGGGTGGCTATAGAATGGCCGGGGCTGAGTTACCCAGACTTCAAACAGGCTTGGGCTATTAGTGGTTTGCCAAGGCCGGGTTTCCCAGCGTTGGCCCAAGCTAAGCCCCGTTGTTCAAGTCTGGGGGCTGCTACATGGGATGAGAAGAAATAATTGGGTGTACAGCCGTTAACCCATCAATTCGATATTTTGACTGTTCAAAAATGTTTTAATTTGAATTGATATGTGACATCTCGCATTGTCTTCTTCATTAATTATTCTTCTATTATTCTTCACAATTCTATCAAACAAATTTGTAAAATCAGAGAAACATGGTGGTTGAGATGGTGCTTCATCTCTAAAAGTCGAAGCGATAGGACACTGCTGTTGGTTTAATCCACAAGTCACAAAAAATCATTTTTGATCAAGATGAATATTTCAAGTATCTGAAAACACTTTCTAATACGATCACTATTAAAAATGACAGATGGTAATGTCAGTTTTGACATATTCACGCCAGTGTTGTCAAAACTTAACGTTTTGAATAGATAATAAAGACATCTTTCAAACGTTCTATCACAAGCCTATACTCCTCATTTAAAAAATTGAGTTCTTTATGTCATTCTAAGGGGATTCAAAGTAGTATTTGCGTTTTCACGTTAAACAATGTCAATTTGTACTTCAAATTTAAGCTTCTTACATAAATATGTACAGGAATCGGAATCATGAGTTTTTTCTTTTGCTTAGCAGATGAAACTCAATTAAATAAAAGTTATAGCTCAAAGTTAACTTCTTGGAGTGCTCAAAGAATAACTTTGTGCTGGATAAACAATTTTGGATTTATGACTTTTCTCCAGTTTATTATAAAACGAAATTAGTACGAAAGTAATGGTTTATGTATAACTAGTGCAATATAATTCTGGAATGACTTCATGTACTTTTAGCATCATATTTTATTGGCCTCATCGTTTTTATTATTTTATTTCCAATGTTCTAAACTACGTCCTGTTATCAATTTATGTGCTCCAAGTAATTGCGGTATAAACAAAGATTAAACTCAAGATGAAATTTGATGCTACTATCGGTTAGTTAACATCAAAATGTCTCGTTTTAATAGTATATTATAGTGTACTTCATAATTTTCTTCGTAAATTGGTTACTGGTATTTCGTTTCGTAAAATATCTTGTTAAGATATGTAACCTTGAGACCAAGGTTACTAGAATAATAGATTGTTTGTGACAATAACAAGATGCGCAGTAGACAAGTGACGTCAACGGTTCTTCACAGCTGTGAATTCGTTAGTTAGAATATATTCGTTTGTATAGCCAGATCTGCAAGAGATAACACACATCCTCATAACTCGAACTTAATATTAGTGAGGTTCTGTTTGACATAAGAGTATAAACCAAACAAAAATGTAAAAATGACGTAGCTGGTGTTCTAGCTGCTGATCGTTGCGCATGTCACAAACCTATTATTCTAGTAACCTTGCTTGAGACTTGAGTTTTGGATGAACGAGAAAGCTTATTTTTTGCCAGTAAGCCGGTGCTGTTCACCTCGCAGTTATTCCAGTGCCGTAGCAAAAATTTCGGCGTGAAATGATTCATTTTTGTTGTACTCTTATACAGATCGACCAACATAGCCTCTGAGATGCGCAAACGATAAACAGAGAGGGTTAGTGTGCGATAAAGACCGACTTCGCCCTTTCACCGGGAAGTACAATCGAGAGAAGAATTTTAGTCGAAACCGTTGATTGAATGCATTATCTGAATCAACGTCGAAACAAATTTGGTATCGGTTGACGATAACGATAAAACAGTAGAGGATAGGAATCCAAACATCCTTATTCATTCGCAAGTAGAATATAATTAAAGGAATTATGCATAATATGATAATCATTAGAGAATATCTATTGTAGATGGATTAATAGTCACAAAACATAGTGATATCCTTTCTACCTGATTGAATGTTCTATATTGTAGTCCCAGTCAAAATTCATTTAAATACAAGTTGAGGATTAAAACATATCGGATTATGAGTAAGTATTTGGGAAAAATGGATAACCTTTAAATTGATGATTATTTAATAATTAATTGATTATTTAACAATTTTTAAGAATTTTTTGATTACTACTGCTATAGATTATAATACGACCTTTCGCCCACTGTTGACACATTCTCAGATTGGTTTTCATCTTCCTGTTCTGATTCAGTGTTTGCTATCCTCATCATTTAAATCAATAACCAGATCATCTACGATAATTCTATTATGGGTTCATTCGTCATGAAATCGTCCTCATATTTCTTCGCTCTTTTGCTAAGAGATTTCCACTGCCCTGGAAAAAATTCTTTGAAAAAATCGTTGCAACGTTGAGTTCGGCCCAAACCGATTCGATATGATATGGTGGTAGTCGCACAACGTTATGATTTACTGCTAGAAAAAGCTGATCTATTTCATACCGCTTATCAATTATCAAAATTCATCTCATTATGATAATCATCTGTATTGCAATTCGACTTCCATCTTATATTATATATACCTTCTTCTATTTATTCATCTCTGATTTAATTTTTCTTATAACTATCCAAAATTACAATGTTTTCTAATGAGAAATTCTATTCTTTTGGCAATAATTCTTTCTGTAGCAGTTTTAGTTCACTAATTTAAGATTAAAGTGGTTTAATTGATTTGTGTTAATTAAATAAAGAAGGCTACCTCCTAACAACGATCCTACATTGTATACGGTTAAACCAATTCTCACATACTAAGCCATCTTATGGTAGCTAAGTATGGAGAAAGTAAAAACTGCAAGTGACAATTGGTCATGCGAAACTATAAGTGTAGGCTGCATGTAGATAGGCAGTGATCAAATAGTGCCTCCTGGAGGCACAAATCACTGACAGCGAACAGTAAACGGGAGACTCTAAGCCTACGATACTAAATGATTGAACCAACTGGTACATCGATGACTCCAGGTAACTCAAACAGCAGTAACTGTTATAGAAGCTGAAATAACGTGCTTCAGGTTTATGCTGGGGTGCAAGAAAGGCCTACAAGAAATTATGAGAACCCCCAATGGATCCAAAAGTGTATCCAAAAATGTTCTCTTCGCGGCTTGCTCGCAAGGCAAGCTTTGCGGAAATGGATACTGATACCTAGCATAAGATAAGCTAAGACAGATAGATGAGCTTTTTGCCTCTTTCACCAATAAACTGCTCCAATTGAACAGACGCGACTGGTGACTGGGGGCATCATGAACTATCCGCAAAGAAATTGCAGACCCCCTCTCGCACTTAGATGTTTAAACACTTACGGAAAGCCTAGTACCAGATACTTGATTAGTTGCTGAAACATTAGCCTACAACAGTTTCAAGCTGGTAACTATGGGCAAACCAGAAGCTTTATGTCCTCAACGTCACTAACCACCAACGAACTCAACTAAGAACTATGAATTCCACGTCTATAATGCTTGGATGGAAATACCTACTTCATAAAAGTTTATGAAGAGGTTAGAACCACAAAATTCTGCGATCTCAATCCAACAAATTTTTTCAATTTCGTTTCTCTAATCGAATAGCTAAAGGAATGTTTGATGAGATGTTTATGCATGCTTGATTTGATCATTCATTTTTGTTAAATCGATAAATTTGGGTTGTACGAACGCATCTATAGTTAAATTGAGTAGCGAACCCCACAGCGTTAACCATGAATTGTAAATTTCAGTATTTATTTATTATTTCCGCATCAGATACTAAAATCACGGGATGAGTACGAGATTCATGAAAAATTGATATCAAGAGGAATATCCTCTCGTTTCAGTCCCCAATCGTGTTGTCTGAACAATCCGCAGACTTGAAGTAATTAAATATTTATTGAAGCTTTGATTAACTTTTAGTAACACAGACGGCGGGGGTATTGCATCTAAATGAATCAATTACTTACAAGGGAATTTTTTCAACAATCGAATAAAATAAAATTCACGACGAGGACAGTTGAAAGTAGAAAAAGACATGTAGGTTAATTGGAAAAGTGATTTATCCAGAAGAAACTAGAGATAATATATAGACTAAGTTTGACAGTTTAAAAAAAAATTGACTTTCAATGAGAAATTCACTTCACTTTAAAAAACTATTTCATTTCACACCTTGACATATTTTTTACTCCACACGCTTCGTCCAATGAGTCCAATTTTCAAAATATTTTTTTAAAAACAAAAATTTCTGAAGCCAAGAGCTAATGAATAACAACAAAATAAACACACAAATAAATAAATGGTTACACAAATAAACTTAAATCTAAATATAAAGTATATATACGAGCAGTGCTGTAAATCGGTCAATCGGAGCTCTTCACGTGTTGATGGAGCAAGTAAGCGACGTCTTATACGTCTTTTGAGCTGGTCCCAAATATGCTCAATCGGATTGAGATCGGGGCTTTGAGCAGTCCAGTCCATTCATAATGTTCTAGGATCTCTGCAACATATCGTCGTGTGTCTCTTAACAGAAATACCTGCCCAAAACATTACTGTGCTACCTCCATACGCAACCCGTGGTAACCGAGTACAGGCAACATACCATTCTCCAGCTCTTCTGTAAACCTTATTTATACCATTGTTGCCATACAGAGACATTCTGCACTCATCCGTGAAAAATACCTGTTTCCAGTCATCCACTGTCCAATTCATGTGTTCACGAGCAAAACCAAGTCTGCGTCTTCTGTAAGCTGCAGTAAGCAAGCTACCAAACCACTTCCTTTCAACTTTCGTCGAAGAGTAGACATACTCACTGTAATATCCGTGAGTTTGTTGAAGGCCGCTTTGGAGTATTGTAGCGGTTTGCGTTGGGTCTCGCAATTCAGCAATCGTGAGACAGCGATCCATCTGAGCTGTTGTTTTTCGTTTCCCACCCGTACCGAATCGTCTCTCTATGAAGACTACTTTAGTTCAACGATACGTCTAAAACTCAAAATCAGTTGAAATATTTTAAATCACAATAAACGTACGTGAAGTAGTCAAAATTTTCTTTCATGTGATCGGTGTTTGACCAATAAGTAACAATTGTATCATTTCCTTGGTTCCTAGAAGTTGTTTCTCCTCTGTACAGCGCCGGTCTGCCTACTCTGTACACATACTAACACATTTCACCGAATTAATAAATAACTATATGAGCACACATGACATTGATGTTTACTTCTAGGTCTATACCAAATATCAACTCCATGAGAATTTTTGTTAGTAAAAATGTCTCAAGCTTTTATGACCATATTTTGGACTTAACCATACTGTAGCCTCACGAGATGTTATTTGAACCACAAACTTAATAAATTGCTAAATGATCATATAGAGTCTGAGACAATCCAAAACATTCTTAACCATAAAAGTTCAAGGAACATTTCGAGATATCAAAAAACGATATTAGACTTGTGGTCAGTCTGACAAGTGGAATACAACCTTAAGATAATAGACTTGGTCTAGCAAGATAATTGATGCTGTATAGTATCTACTCTGCGAATATTCTGTCCATTTCAGCAAATGACTTAAGTATCCCGAAGGAGTAGGTCTAATACCTTGGGAAATTACTTTAAAAACCTCTATAGCGATTGGAAAGCCAAAACGACTTTCGAAATAATCTACAAGTACCAAAGAAGATGTTATTTATAATGGAAGTATTGATCTATATGACATTGTTTTTACACTGATTGTTACATTTACTTCAAAGCTATGGAAAATGAAGTGATACTGATTAAAAAGAAAATTATTCAAAATTAAAATTATTTCAGTTATTTTTTCACTTTATATGCCCAATAAAAAGGCACGTATCTGAATAATTGGAAATTTTAAAATAACTGATGTTAATATGTAATAAAATTATTGTCAAAACATTTTTGAAATGTTTTCATCATCCCTTTGATATTTAAAGAAATTTAGCATGTCTCTCACCTTCAGATATTGATTATAAATTCGAAACTTTTATGCCCGATCTGGATTCTCGCAAGTCGCCTCCTAGATGCTCTCGACCTTGAAAATAGGCTCAAATACAACATTTTTAAATCAGACAAAATTTTTTTATAATAATAAATAGCTGGTTCATTCCCACTTGCTCAACCCTAATTAGTAATAATTAAGTTGCAAACCTCAGATTAAATATTAGATTTCACTTCAATATCTGCGCTTTTTTCAATAAGTTTTTGGAATTTTCCAAAAGCTGTCTATACCTTGTTCTCTATTGATTGATATAAGTGCGCTAGAATAGTACACCAGTACCTTCAATGTAGATTCAAACTAGCCTGCACGTAGCTCGGAATTAAACCTTATCAAGCATATGTGAGAAAATGTTTATAGAAAGGTGAGATCAATTAATTTGATACCAGCCTACCTTTAGGACTACAACCCTTTTAATGCTATCCCAGATCAACTATTCGTAAATAATCTAAAAATAACTTCTCACTAGCTGAATAGTTGCCATTTCCATATCGCTTTTTTGACTCGATGATATTTTCTTGAACGGCAAAACAAGCGGCAATTATCTATGTAGTTACTTTTAGTTATTGTAAAAAAGAGAGTCATTTAACGGCAAAAAACGGCATAAAAACGGCAGTTTTTGAACTAATTTTTTAACTTTTTGTGAAAATATGAGATGCGTGGTATGATAAGTGAAAGCACTGTTTCTTCTCACGATAAAATCTGTCCACATGCTGTTAATTAAAGCCAAGAATCTCGTCTTAATAGTCCCGACTAAATCCGGGGATTACCATATGTTCCTTTTTATAAAAAACACTAGGGTGGTGAAGGCTATAACAAAAACGACGGAAATGGCTATCTTGGTTTCACTCATTAGAACCTTATCACAAACTACACCTGGTGGGACTCGGCGTTAATTCAGATGCCGTATGCAAAGACACCAAAATATACGGAAAAATTTAATTTATTTAGTTTCCATAGAAATATTTTGTACTGATTCTATTTTCCGATTGCTGAGTATATACCAAATACATAACATTTATGTCTGTCTGCCATAAATTTAAATACAGAAAACAGTTGAGGCAAGTGATTTTTTCATAAAACCCACACCTGCCAAATCCTAACAACTGCTCTAGACGCCTTACTTTTTTACAAATGAAACTTCTAAAGTGTAACAGTTGTTCTGAAACTTCCATTTCCTTGCCACCCTTTTTGTCGTCGTAACCTCTCATTTGTTGTTCCTGTCATTTTAATCCTCAAAACCCGACAAGTATTTCACTTTACCGAACTGATCACCAGCTGTAAACACAAGAATGAAATTTTTGTTATTGTTTTCGGAAAACAACTTTTGTCTTGGTTTAAATAGCTTAATATCTATACTCGATTGTCAACATTTCAAGAGACTGCAGAAAATACTATGAATTTAGTTAATGGGTTTACAAACGTCTATCACAAACTCAGAGTTTCTAAAGTTGAATTTCTAGCATATACATCAAGTAGTCACGTCTAGGTGAATATAAGGTCTGGCTATTAAATAACGAAACTGGTTACGAAGAAGGGTTTTTAATACATATGAATGCTTCCCTTCCCTTACCACACATCTTTCTATACGTTTTTTCCATTGATCGAAGCAGTGGTGGAACTCTTCTTTGGTGACTACCTTTAAGAGCTCTGCTGTTTTTTTTGCTTCACCGTTTCCATTGACCCAAATTCAGTCCCTTTCAAAGCAGATCTTTTTCTAACCTTTCAAGGAAATCTGAGCAGACCCATTGACGCTAGAGCTTTTGGTCAGGAGTCAGATTTTTTGACACAGACTTTTTTCATGTGTAATTCCTCGTGTAAACTTTTTATCGGCGTTGACAGCCTCGGCAATCATCTGGATTCTAATTCGACGATCTGAACTCACAAATTGGTTGATTTTGGTCACTGTTTCCGAAGCTGAAATATTTACAGGGTGACCTGGACGCTGGTCATCTTCAGTGCTCTCTCGGCCCCCACTAAAGCACTTAAAAACACGCGCACGAGATAGAGAATTTTTTATCCCACCCGTCTGGATTTCCTCTAGGCGCGCAGTCTCGTTATTTAGCCAGACCTCTGTTGTGATTGCCATGGTGAAATTAGAACATTAATAAGATGATACCACGTCTGCGTAGTTTGCAGTAACTTTTTAGTACTTCACTTTTTTTCAAGTTATTTAACATTGTGTCATATATAAAAACACTACTGTCAAAAATCAGTGCTCATCTAGTTTCACTGTTCTGTTCGTCTACACCTTAATAGTGGCGACGAGGGTGGGATCCGAACCCACGCTGGCAAGGAATCGACACGGACATTGACCGTCTTTCATGAACTTGCGAGTTTTGCGCCAAACATAAAACCAGCCCCCTTGAAGCACAAGTTCACCCATGGGACGAACCAGAATCAAACTGTGAGCGTATTCATATCGATTACGCTGGCCCGTTTCATGGTTACCAATTTCTGATTCTGATCGATGCTAAGTCAAGATGGGCGGAGGTTAAACTTTGTAAAAATTCGCCTTCTTCGGTATCAACTATCGATGTGATGAAAGACATATTTGCCAATCATGGATTCCCAACCATGATGGTCTCGGAGAATGCGTCAATCTTTGTGAGTGAGGAATTTAAGCGATTCTGTTCCCAGAGACGGATTATTCAAAAACTCATTGCGCCGGGTCATTCAGCCACCAACGGTCTGGTTGAACGTAATGTTCAAACCCTTAAGCATCGATTGAAGACCATGGCTGAGGATCCAGACCCCATGTATGCAAAAGTCCGCCAGATCTTGTTCAGTTACAGATCCACTCCACTGGCTTGTTGAAAATCTCCAGCAGAGTTTTACCTTGGAAGAAACATTAGACGCCAACTGGATGTACTTCGTTCAATCAATCATAAGTTAAACGTCGATCATGGTCTCCAGAGCCGCCAATTAAGCGTGGGATATCGCGTGTTGTCGAGGTACTATGCCGACTACCGGAATCAGTGGAAACTTGGCATCATTCTCAAGAAGCTCGGAAGACTTCACTACATCGTTCAGCTCGACCATCAACAAGTGGAGATAAAGCACCACATTGACCAGCTTCGGCGTTCAGAAATTCCAAAAAAGAATGTTCACTTTGCCTCTGAACCAGAGGGAGATGATTTGCAACCCACCTCGACTGCTCATTTTCCTCCAAACCTACATGACCTTCAACCTATTCATAATCCAGATTCTGACCGTACTCAACGGGGGAGACCTTCAAGTCGGCTCGAGTCAGACTCCAACACCAGAAGCTCCAGTTGCAGGGGCCGCTCCAGAGCCTACTACTAATGTCAGGCGCTCCAACCGTCCTCGCAAAACGTCCTCTTAATTGAAAAACTAAATAACGTCTTAATAAGCGTGAGAGACTGTTGTGACTGTCATTAATAAGATGATACCGCGTCTGCGTAGTTTGCAGTGACTTCTTTAGTACTTCACTTTTTTCAAGTTATTTAACATTGTATCATATATAAAAAACAGTTTTACTGTTGTATTCGTCTATACATTAATAACCTCGTAGTTAAAGAGAAACATTACCACCCACATTAGTAATGACCAGATAACTAGAAAAAGTAACGAACATTTATGGTTCCATTCATGATTTTAATATTGTGATTTTTTCGATGATTGGTTTAAATTTGAACAAATATAATTTTACATTAATAATCAGTGTATGATTAGTTCAAAGTCATTTTACTCAAACATAATGGAAGTAAATTACATTATTAAGTCTAAATTAACTTAATCTCTGAAGGAAGGCCTCACACCAACGCATGACGGGTGATTCAGAGCCTGAAAGATTGAGAACCCCCGTAACTGAGCTTTTGAGTCGAGAGGTGATGGTAGTAGTGGATGAGAAGAAACAATGTAAAGGAAAAAGTTGAGGAAAAAACACCAAAACAACTATAAACAATCTTGAGCTTATGGTTATAAAAAAAATATGAGTACCTCTCTAAAAAAAGAAATATTTTATCTAGGTACCTTAAAAGCTAAAATACGGTCGTAATCTAATTTTTTTTCTCTAAACTTTTTTGTATTTTTCTAGATAGAATTCCTTTGAAATAGAAACATTTTAACTGTTATCAATGATTTAGTTTTACATCGCGAAATAAGTAACAGGCACAATTATTCATAACGTTAGCGTGAAATTTTCATAGTTCCACTGCAGTCGTCATACATGTGAAACTATTCAAAACAGAATTCAACAATAACTCACATGATAAATGGTGGAAAGTTTTGAACGGCTTACTGCTAATTGCGATTAAAATGAAAAATTAATGAAAAACCGTCGCTCTGCTTGAAACAATTGAATATTATGTTGGATTCGAGGTAAATAACAATGGAAAAAATATTATAATGTATGAGAATCATTTAATCGAAATAATTCTACAATATCATTAGACATGCTAAAAAGAAGCTCCGTCTCGCCAGCAACGCAGTCCGGAAATTGCATTTAGAAAATACCAAAATTATGTGCTTTTTAGGTACTAATTAGGTGTCAAGTTCAAAAATTATGCTATGTAATTTTCACAGTAATGGAATACTCAAAGTTGCGGTGCTAGGTAAACGTGGTGCTCAGCATTCTCAAAATTTATTTCATATTTTGCCTTTTTTATAGTAGGTCCCCTGAATTTTTCTCCTGTTCTCATATGATCTTTTTCATCTAAATTTCCCACAAACACCTAATTAGCACCTATTAATTTATTAATTATTTGGGCACTTTCACGATATTGACTCTTCAGTACCTCTTAAGCACATTATTTTATTACCTCAACAACAAGTTTGAGTATTCCGTTACTGTAAAAATTATAGAGCACCTAATTTTTGAACTTAGCACATAATTAGGATCTAAAAAGCACCTAATGCAATTTCTCGACTTTGCGTTGCTGGTGAGACGAAGTTCTAAAAGGATGTATTTGAATAAGGTCCTTGTTGATTTATAATTGAAAAAAAGTTTTTTTTTTTACCAAGCATATCGGATCAACCAATTGATTATTAGCTATAGATTTGGTAATATAATTACAAATTTTTGATTAAAGACGTATTTAACAGATACTTATAGATATTATCCACACACCACCACTTGCAGAAGCCTTCATTTAAACCAATGAATTCAATAATATATACAAAACCAACAGAACTTTATCGATATATAATATTCCTTATAAAGCTATTTTTAAAGTCTGCAAAGTCATAATCCCTAATTACACGGAATCTAGTCGCCTCAACTCAATCCTGTTGAAATCAAAGCAATTTATACGAATCAAATTACCCGACATTTCTAGCATATATACTGCGGAGCTGTATGCTATCTTACAGGGTTTTTTCTTTCCTGGTTTAAGTCAGATAAAAAAGATGGAGGTGTGATTTTATCTGACTCTAGATCAGTACTGTGTGCCATAAAAGAAACTTATCTCGAAAGAACAATTTCCTTTTTTTATGTGACATCAAAACTATATTATTAAATTTGAGTATGACATTCATTTGGGTTGAAGGACATGTTGGAATACATGGTAATGAAAAAGCTGATCGATTTGCAAAATATTGTAACGAATATACAGGAAAAGATACGTATCCTGGCAGAAACACTGGGATACTGACTCGCATAGATTTTGTGTTTAATTGGTTTCTGTAAATTAGTGATGATATTGCTGATAGCTATCAGGAATGGAGTTGGACTGATTAATGACCCCTGCGGTGTTCCATTTTGTGGTGTTTTGAGGTGATTGAAAACTTCTATTATTTAGAAAATTGTGAATGAAAGCCATCACGTGTCCATCTATGTTCCTTTCTCTCAAGGTTTTTACTGTTAGGCATCCATACGGTATCGAAGGCTTTTGCATTTGTGATTGTTTGCTAGAGCCTCATGTACATCACTTTCCAGATCTATAATGTTGTCGATTGTGCTTTTGTATTTTCTATAACCAGTTTGCTCTGGTGTTAATAAATTTCTTCGTTTTAGTTTCCAAACAAGTCTGTTATTAATTATTTTTTCTAATAATTCACACGTTGTACAGGTTAATGATATGGGTCTGTAGGAATCAACTGATAATTTATTTTTTCGTATCTTCTGTATGGGTTTTGTTCATATTTGATTGAAAATTTCCAGAAGTGTAGCTTTAGCTGTTTTTCTGAAATGTTTTAGAAAGCTAATACCGTATATCGTCTGGCCCTAGTCTAAAATCATCAAAGGACTTCGTCGAACTCAGTTTTTAGAAGGGATTTGTTGATATCCCTCTCTATAATGTTGATGTGAAAGTTATGAAGACTGTTTTTATCACTTTCTATGAAAACAGCACCGCTAGATTGTTTCTCATAATTTCTATTGATATTTTGTCATTAATCATCCCCTAGACTTCAACAAAGTCATTTTCACCAATTATAATAATATAATTGACTTCCTTATTTTGGAAAAGTGTTTGTAGGGATGAATTGGAAATATTTATTGGCTCTACTAATAGTAAGTCCTAATAGAAATATTATTGCCAAATTGTATATAAGTGACAAAGAAGCTACATAATTCTGACTCATAAACTAATTTATTTCCAATTCGACTCCATATCACATTTTATTAGAGTGCGTGTTATTGGAACTGGTTTTATATGAGACGTTTAACTACCGGACTTTCTGTATGGTAGTTGGAAGTTATAAACCTTTTCGAATAACATTTTCATTACATCGTAAAACGTTGAATATTAGAAAATATGAATTTATTGAATCTTTTACTAGTCTATGAGATATAAATTAATGAATTATTCAAAACTATTAAAGAATCAATGTGGTATAAATTTAAAGAATGCAAACTTAAGTAAAATCAGGTCGAATTATATTCCATTAGTGCTGGGATTAATGACAAAAACCTCAAAATAAGCCAATTTCATTGAAAACAGGGACGGAACTAGATTTTCCAATATATCTTGTTATAATTAATGTAGTTTGAATTGGTTATAAAGCCATAAATAAAGGGTTGTAACAGCTTCACACATGAATTAAACGGAAACAACCGCATTCGAAGAGTCCTCTCTCGACAAACCCCATTGCCGTTTTTGGATCAAATTGTTACTGGAGGTGAAAAATCGGCGCTTTATGTAAATCAGAAGAGACTACCACAATGGTTGGGCAAAAGCGCCAAAGCCCGAACTGCATGCGAAAAGGTGATTTTCTATGTATAAATTCACTCCTAACATGCATATTTCGACATCTGTTTATCATTTGTTTCGTTCCTTGCAAACTTCTCTCGGAAAATGTTTATATAACAAAGATTATCTTAAAAAGGATTTGAGCAAATTTACTGAATTGAAATCACAAGAATTGTATAATAGAGAGATAAGATTGTTGAGCATAGCAATTCGAAAATATATCTATTCTGCCTTTCTTCAAATGAGAAAACAACTACTTTCCTGGCTAATACCTCGACGAATATTGAAATACATCAATACGTCTCCTCCGAAGTCGATATAAAAATGACACGCAGTTTTTTTCTTTCGCTCTCAGATTATCATTCAGGGACCTTTTGCTATCCGATTCTCTAGCTCTTTCGCATATTCGTTATCAGCACTGCTAGATAATCGAAGGACTCAATTTTTAAAAAATGCTATTCCTCGTTTATCAACCTACAAGGTCTGTTTTCGTCCTAATTTTTGCTATGCCGTTGCATTTTTATATATTCAGTCTTTTCGCCTGAATATTTTGGTCCCTCGGGATCTAGCTAGTAATCGTCTACGTGTGCTAACATTTGATGCTTTTGGTGGTCGTGGAATATATTATAATAAAAATTGAATTGTTTCAAGTGAGTAGATATAGTGAAAATATTGCTGTGTCATAAAAAATTTCTCATACGACCCATGGTTTCTGAGTTACAGGCTTTCAAAGCTGCTAAATCATAACTTATATTTAAGTATATTTTCTAAATTATACATTAGGACATGAATGAATTTTTAATATGAGACTATATTTTGTCTATAGTGTATATATAATATAGAGTGTATATAGTGTCTATATAGTGTCTTTAAGTCTTTAACACTACTATCTGAAGGCCAGGGGCGGGTCATGCCCAATGGTTAACAATCCGTAACTTTTACAGAGCAAAAATTAATTTTTCAATCGATTCTTTACATCAAGTTCCGGAACACCCTGTATAAATAAGTTGGGACAATTGTTCGGGTATACAGGACACTGTCATTTCCATCATCAAATCATTGAAAATTATTACGTAATCTATATCAAATAAAGGTTATTACTTCATAATATTCGAAACAAAATATTCCGAAAACTGTATACAATATCGAAATTTATCAAGAGTACATTTTTGGTGTAAAATTAAATGATATTTAAGTGAAAAAGTAATGTTCAATATTACTTGGTACGAACCGTGTAACTAGCGCTATCAATGAGAGGCAGACATAAAAACAAATTCATTGGATGTATCTGCTTCTAAAACATATTCGTATGAAATTTCAATGCAATGTTGTCGGTAGTTGAGGCAAAATCTTGGAAAACGTATATAATTTTTCCAGTTTCCTATCTATCCTAGAGACGGAATCACCTTTTTTGAAACACGCTGTAGATATAAACTATTAACTTTCAGGAAAATTAAAAATACGAAACTCTCCAAACTAATCAGTTTCACTTGTATCTTAACACGTTTTCAAGAAAATATATTTACTAACATGAAAACTCGTTCTTCTCTTGATTTCTAATATCATTTCGAGATATGAATTAATAATGGTCATAATTTGCATTGTAATAACGCCCATACTGTGGTATCATCAATATGGAATAGTTCTTGTAGTTCCTTAGGTTTTGGCAAACCTATAACTTCAAGAATATTCAGTGGCATCTTTATGGAATTAATATTTATAAGGTGAAATCCATTTAAAGGACTTACTTTTCAAATAATTTATGGTAAGCTAGATAGGGACCGAGGCATTCGATTATTTCGATGATAATAGACGTTCGAATATATACGGTCATGCAAAGGCATTATTATCAATTCACGTCCAAGTAGACTATTCAATTGGAATAAAACTGTAGGAATCATGACATTAAATACGAGGTCTCGCTATTGGATAACGAGACTGCGCGTCTAGAGGGCGCCCTAGACGGATGGGGTAAAAAACGAGTAGCAACTTAAAATCTAATAGTCTACATTTAAAAATTTCCTTGTAATTGGTTCAAAATCATGAGCACATTTTGAAAAATGATGACCGAATGCAAAATACAGACTTAAAAGTTTTTGAGTGATTCCATGAGGTGCAACGACATACAAGGTTTTACGATTGTCCGATAGATGTCGTTATAACCAATTTAAGAGGAGCTTTTAAGGGTGATAAATATATTTTGAATCTATTTGTTTCAAAACCTGATAAATCGTAAAAATCGGACTTAGGATGTTTTGAAAGTAAGCCGACGCTTTGATGTTTGTTCTGTTGAATTAACCGTGTACTGATAAATCGTTTCTAGTGAAGTAGTGTTGTTTAGTCTAACAGTAACCACAAATTTATTCACTAAAAACTACCAAAGGAAGATAAAAAAGTGGTAATGAGCTTACAAAATTGGTTAAGGAATCCATCATTAAGAATTTTACACAGTTGTACTACAAGCGAAGATAATTTCAGTAAAATTAAATACAAAGTTGAAAGTTTCATAGCACTATGATAAAAGTTAGTATAGAGCTAAAAAATCTTTGACAGAAAAGTTAGTAAGGCCTACTACGCTACTAAACCCTACTAAAAGTAACTACGTGATGATTTTAGAGAAAATATTTCGAATTATGTATAATACCCTCATTACGTGGAATATTCATACAGTATAATTCGATTCAGTGAACGATTTTATTTAGGAATTCCAAGAGATCAATTTTTTAGGTTATTTTGTTGTTTATCTATACTTTTAAATGATACACTGATTCTAAAAATCAAATATTGTAATGCAGTGGGGCGTCTCTTATCTCTTTTTGTAAAAGAAAAAGATTAAATACCATCACATAAAAAACAGTAACCTATGATCTTATTTTAAAAATTAACTTTGGGGTTATGTACTGTAATGTCCTTTATCGCGATTATAAAATTTTCTTCCTTCAAGTGACTGAATTTTATTAAGAATATCTGCTGTGACTATAATCTTTTATTCAGAGCAGGTAAATCCTCTCCTACAAGTTTCCGAATCTCTAAAAGATTTTTAAAACAAGGAATATGAACTCCGGAGTTGGGGACCTTACCAATTCTCTAGACTTTCAAACAAGAACAGTGAAAAGCACAATAGAATAAATTTGAAAGTTCAAGCTTTCTATTACTTGTTAGATTATTCTTTTTAACCTATTCTGTAGAACGACTTTAATTTGGTACTTTTTTTTGCAAGTGACTATACAACCATCTATAGGAAGGTTTTCATACTAGATATTTAAATAAGTTTGTTGGTTAGTTTTATATATAAGGTTGGAAACGAAGTACTTTCATTTTTTACTGTTAGAGAGCATTGCTTTATTTTTTGAATAACTTATGTTAGTGCTGTGCTTTGCTATTTGTCACGTGATATTGGTCACATTGACGTAACTTTATGGTGGGATGACAAAGGTATTCTGTTTTTTTAGCTGCTTCCAAGGAAACAAATGATCAACTCTAATGCTTACTGTCAACAATTGATGAAACTGGATGAAGCAATCCAGGAAAACCAGCCACAATTGTCAAATCGGATAGGTTTAGTGTGCGACCATGATAATGCAAAGTCTCACAAATCTTTAGCAACTCGTGCGAAACTATTGGAGCTTACTATTTGTTTCAAAGTTTGCAGAATTCTTTGAATGGTAAAACTTTTACAAATGACGATGACCTTCAAAATCACCTGGTTAACCAGAAATTTTATGAGCTCGAAATCATGAAGCTGTTTTTTTTTTCGTACTAGAGAACCGAAATAACTTTGTCGCCAATCCAATATATGTTTTTATCATAACAGGCGGTTTTTTTACATTGTTTCTTCTTAGCTAATTTCTAGAAAGGTCTATTTATTTATTTGTTCTGTTTATTTTCTAGAATTTTTGAGAACTTCGTTAGGATATATAATCGAGTTCGTTTAGCGCAGTTTAGTTAGTTTATAATAAATAGTCATAGTGAACAGAACGACATAGAGAATAAATAATCGAAGAATTTGAATAAATTCTATAAGTTAGTTAAGTATTAGTGATAAGTTCATTATTATATAAGTTTGTTAAGTCTAGTATATATATGAATTAAGTAAGAGACAGTATAAAAAGCAATCAAAGAAAAAGGACCAGAATTGTCAAATCGGAAAGGTTGATAATGCAAAGCCTTACACATCTTTGGCAACTCGTGGGAAACTATTGGAGCTTGGTTGGGAAGTGATGCCACCTTCCCCATACAGCCCTGATCTGGCACCATCTTATTATCATTTATTCCGAAGTTTGCTGAATTATTCACAATCGCATCAAGTTCAGTTTTTTGTTAATAAGAACAAGAAATTTCATGAAAAAAGGTCGTTGAGCAAAATGGAAAATAAATAATTAATTAAAAACTATTCTTTGTTGAAAAAAAGTGTTTTATTTCATACTACCAATCCGAAATACTCATACCCACCAACTATTTAATAATATAATTTAAATAATTTTGATTTGTTTTGTGAGATTATTTCAAAAATTGATTTCAATAAATAGCAGCTTCTGTAAATAGCAAAATTAAGGTTTAAATACAATGTATCTCTAAATGAAAGTAGCCCCGCATTACAAACAAAATTCCTTGGAATACTGTCTCTGTCAACTATCAGGTGGGCTGAAATGTTCGTAGGCTGAGGCATAGTAATGGCTCTACTAGTATTAAATCTATATAATTTGCACCTCCAGTTATCTTCAAAAATCTCGCGTATAAATTTGACAGCTGTCATTCTGTTAATTTGTAAGTCATAGATAGTAGTTAGTACATTTTCAGTAAAGCAACTCTTGATAGTTTCCAAAAATGGATGAAAAGGAATTTCGTGTGTTGATTAAGCGTTACTTTTGGGTGAAAAGGGCCAAGGGCTGGCTTAATTAACATTATTCGGAGTTTTTCCTAGGAAAATTCACCGAAGTGAAGGCGAAATGGAAATCGAGAACGATACTTGGAGGGAACGCCACCGATTGAGGTATCAGGGACCTAACCAATGGATCATTAACCAAATTAACCAAAATTTGTCGTCGATATATGACAATGGATGAGTCTTGACTCTATGATTTCATACCGAGTCCAATGGATAGTCAGCCGGGTGAACTGCACGTGATGTACCGATTCCAAAGCGTGGAAAGATGCAAAAATCAGCTGTATAATATCGCATAATAATTTTAATTTTCATTCGTTTGAAAGACGAAATCGTGAAAAAACGGTACTAATCAAAGAAGAAAAAAGTGTTGCTTCATCAAGACAATGCAGCGTTTCACAAATCGATAAAAAATATTGCAAAAGGCTTAATATGGTCTCTGTTCTCAGACCCCGAGAGAATGCTCACTGGACAGATATTTAGCGTAGATGAAGAAGTAATCTCCTAAAATGAACCTATGTTGAAACTAGACAAAACAAGACAAATCGTGCTCGAAGGCAACTATATTGAATCTTAAAATCAGATTCTATCAAAAAATATTTTTCGTGGAGTAGCTTGTTTTCCAGTAGAATGGACAAGGGATACAAGGATTTGAGACATCCTTATTCGTGGAAGTGAAAGAAAATCACAAGCTTTTTGGAGAAACATAACACTTGTCACTATACACTATATTACTGAAATGTTTTCGACTGTACATCCAAACGGGTATGATTTGAGTATTGGAAGCGGATGTCGACAGATGTCAGGCTAATAATTTGGTTGATTAATAAGAACCCTTGATTTGTTTAATAGAAATTATACCATAACTATACTTTTTGTCCACCAGTTCCTCAATTGTCATTGAGAAAAATATGAATTTTCAATGCCCCGACTATTGAACTAAGAGCCACTACCGTTTTTTTTCTCTAAACCAACGGCATTTACTTCACCTACACCACTTAGGGTTAAAGTTCTAGTGAAATTCGTAGTTTTGCACGGGATCGTTCCACATAACTGTTACAATTAAGTAATGGAAACAAACAAGAAGGAGAAAGAACTAAAATTGTTATGAGAATAAAAGAAATTGAGATGTTGGGGGTTTCATATCGCCTTGTTTTTTTGACGGTTTATGTGCCAAAAGCCCGTGCATATCACTTTGTGGATTTTCTATAGACAATTCAAGTAATTCAATCACTTAAGATCATTAATAAGTAAAAGTGACAAATACGGTGAATTTGATTTCTAGAATGGTATTGGAATCATCGTTTTATTTAATACTTACAGTATTAATATGATAAAGCGAATGGAAGTTAGGGAAGACAATGAACAATATAGGGATCTCCCATAAGAACCAGCACAGAGTATAGGTGTATAAGGTAGCCCAAAATATGACGATTGGGGCTAATTTACCTCTATACTAACTTGCATCCTTTTGGAATTCTCAGATCTCGAAGTAAGGCCCTAAATTTCGAAATAAATTAATTCTACTGCAACCCTACCAAATTTGGTAGGTACACTGTATGAAACTGTTAAAGGCAGTAAGAAATGGGGAGTAGAAGGGGATGGAACCATGCTAGGGAGTTAATTAAGGTTGATCTATAGTTTATTTCAGAAATGTATAGAGCAATACAAACTCATTAGATATGCAAAGGGACTACAAAGTGACCCAACGAATATTTAAGCCACTTTCATAGTTTGGCATTGATTTCATTGTAAAATTCTTTCTTTTTATCAAATGCAGGTAGTACCACCCGGGTAGGGGTCAATATATGGGTTTAGCCTATTGTTATCCATTCACAAACACTGAAAGTTATGCTTTTCCCAGGTAAAATCCATATTTCTCAAAGTGGTCCATAAAAGTTTCTTAGTTATCAACGGAATCTTATCTAGGGTGGGTATTGATTTTTTAAAATCAAAAAAGAGTGAACTTTTCTTCGAATTACACTTTTGGTGTCTTCGTCAAGGACTTTTCTTGGGAGGTTCCACTTGGCCTGCTATCTTTCTCCCCCGCAATAATTTAAAAACGGTGGATTTTCCAACTACAGTCATTCGGGAACATCGGTCGACAGTAAATTTCGAGTAATCGTATTTTATGCAATCGTGTACATTTAAAATAATAAGTTTTTGATTCACTGATAACGCATGGTTAAGCCGAATCTGAAATAGAGATGGAATTAGGCAGAGGCACTAATAGAAGGTTAAACAGTACCTGTTAAACGCAAAACGTAACTGTACAATTTACTACCTAAGTAATCCCTACACAATATTTCAAGACCTACACCTATGGCCGACACCGAAATTGAGCAGAACCGGACGGAATTTCCCATTTTATTGCTCTATACCTTTCTGAAATAGACTATAACCTTAAAATTTCACAGAAGATTTTTATCTGTCAGTTGATTTGAATAAATCAATTTTTATATCATGAATAATTTAATTCTAAACATTTTTTATTCTTGTGATTTTTCATTCGAATAACCAAAGGCATGAGGTGTCTAGAATCAAAAAACGCCATTTTTTCCAAGTTGAGTTTGATATTTTTTCTCATAGATTTTTCCACGCTGAATTCAGTACAACTGTTATTTTGTAGCAAATCCCACCACATCCTAGTATATTTTGATCAGAATTCAGGTTGAATTACAATATTCGTTATGTCCAAAGGCAGTAACGCCATTTTCAGTTTTTCAAAATATGCCAAATCCAAATCGGTCAATGGTAGCGCCTAGTTTCGTCACGTCATGATCCTTTGCGAGTTGTTTACCATTTATGCTTTATTTTTCACAGGGTGTTTGGATTGATTGAGAAAGATTTGAAAAAGAAGGACATTATTCTTAAGCCAAAAGAGTATGAAGAAGTTCTGGGGGAACATGGAACCGTTCATCATGTTGGAATCACTGTTCCGGTTAAAGACTGGAAGTTTGAATCTGGAAAAGTGCAAAAAAAACCGAACTTGTGGCACTTCAAATTCGATCCATCAAAACGAATTACGCTAAAAAATAACAAGAAGAAAAATGACTTTTTGGTCCAGGGTGAAGTCTTTGGAATGAGGAAAGTGATACAGATCTAGTATTGACTTTGTTTACTTTTTACAAAACCATAAATTTTATTTTATGATACTTTTAGTCCGAGAGCCGGCCGCTGAAGAAGGCACCTTATCGGTTAAAGGACATATATTATTGGAAAAGGTAGTACTCGAATAGACGAAAACAATGATTTATTTATAGTTATAGTCCCCAGTCAGTCACTTGACTAGCCAACCATTTTTTGATTTTTTAAATTTTGGTATAGCTGCTTAGCTTATTATTTAAATCATGATTCTGGTATGTAATGAAAGACTGAACTTTCTAGTTTTAGAGAAAAAAAATTGGTTAGCCTCTGTTAGAAATTTTGGCAGCCCACTTTGAAGACGGGCAACCTGAGTGTACGCTATAAGATTTTCCATAAGAACGTTATACCTTATTCTGTATATTTCCCACTAAATTTTTTATATTTGAAATATTTAAGAAATAAATAGTGTAATTAATTGTTTTCTCAATCAATTTTTTCTAATTAGTACGTACATTCAAACATAGGAAATAATTATACGAAAACAGTTAACATTAGATTAAGCAATTTATTTATTAAAAGTATAATATAAACTGTTACAATTGTACCGTATATTTATAAATTATTTTATATTTGAAACTTCAATTTTATTATAGTATTTATGAGTTACAATAACTTATTCTATTTACTATTTACTCATTTTCATTTTCTTCCTATATAACATCAGCATTATGCATCAATTTCTTCATTATTGTCATCGTTCATATTGTACATTAAAATATCTACTATTGTAAGAGTTGTTGGATTTACTTGGTATAAATCGTCCTTAACGCCTTTTGTTTTAAGGATTTCCAAAAGGGAGGTATCGTACTTGAGTCAAAACTTTTGACACTTTTACAAAAGAAATCTGCAGATGGAGTATTAGCAAATAATTTTTGAAAAATTAACAAACATATATGAAAGAAAATATTGCTATTCGTTAAAATATACCTGAAGCATTATTCTAACGCGTACAAAACCAGGTGACCTTCACTCACCTTCTGACCTACTTACCTGTATTCGAAGAAGAAAAAGTGAAATCTATTGTTTAGGCGCTTTCCTGTATTTGGAGAAGTTAAAGTTTCAGGGGAATAGTTATTTTAATGATATATTCTTCTCCAATTCATTTCCTGTTTTATTTATACTTTCCATGTTTGAAAAAATATTTTGGTTAATTAAAAATATTAAAAAGTTCAACAAATATTAAAATTTCAAAATATATTTGTCTCCGATTCATTTCCTATGTTTTAATTATATTTGCTATGTTTTGTCTACTTGTAGTAATGTACGTGCTAATTAAAAGAAAATTGTTTGAGAAAACAATTAATTACATTATTCATTTCTTAAATATTTTAAATATAAAAATAAGTTAATAAAATTTAATAGGAAATACATAGATTAAGGTATAACGTTTTTACAGAGTATCTTATAGCCTACACTCGGGTTGCCCGTCTTCAAAATGGGCTGCCAAAATTTCTAACAGTCAGAGGCTAAGCAACAGATTTTTTTTTTCGAAAACTAGAAAGTTCAATCTTTAATTTAATACCAAAATCATGCTTTAACTAATAAGCTAAGCAACTATATCATATCCGGCTCTTCGTCTATTTGCAATTTTTGTAAAAATGAAAGTCGAGATTTTTCACTGAAGATTTATTTTACCAAACCTAAAAATTACAATTAGTACAGCTTTTATAGCTCAATCCCTTTGAAGCCTAAGCTTATTTTTATTTAAAATCCCACTAAATTCCAATCTTAGTATCAAAATCCGACAAATCCAAATATTGATTTTAAATTTTTTTAAATATTAATTAAACTATTTTAAGGATCTCGATCATACATTATCTCAGTTATGAAGTGAAAATTTGGTAAAAAAATTAATAATTTCTTATGATTGGTCTGTTTGTGACAATTTTTTTCACATTTCCGAATATTTCTTGAGATGAACTTGGCGGAGTCTAGGCGTCTCTCATATAATTTAAAAAGTTACCAAAATGTGTGGCTATTAAATAACGAAACTGGTGATTTTATTTTGATATTATGTATATTTATTCATTGCTACCTTCAATATATACCCCTCATATATCCCTACATTGATCCATTCTAATTGTTTAAGCAGTACAGGAAGTCTTTTTCTGTCAGTTCCTTCGGAACACGTGCCGCTTTTCCTTTTACAGGTTCAACAGACTCCAATCTTGTTTCTTCCAATGCAGATCTGATTCGTCACTTGTTATCATGAGTTGGAGTCATCAAACGCATGCAAAGTGTCAATACAAATATTTTTACGAGCCTCTTGTTGGACTTGCCGCACACAATCTTTGTCAATTCCTATAAATTCAGCAATGCGAATGTCGAGTTTTTCGATATTTTAATCCGTTTTTGACGTGGAAGGGCTACTCAAAGCGTAAATCATCTTCAATGTCTTCTCGTCCATTTTGAACACGCTTAAGCAACCCAAAAACATGTGGAAAAATATTCATTCCTATATAGTGGTTTAAATGAATTATAAGTTTCAGTTGAGGGTTTTGCAAGTTTAATGTGAAATTTCACAACAATCCGTTATTTTGTTTTTATGAAAAAACAAATAAAACTATCCCCTATACAAACGAAGGTGACAACTACACTGGTTTGTTTACAGACATACGAAAGAGCAGGTTTCAGGCTAAACAATTAACAGTCGTTAATCTTTGGCACGTTTGTACTTTGTAGCAGCGCTAGTCTCTTTACTTAGTAGCCACACTTCTTAGATACATCGAATTTGACAAATCAGTTCTTCCAGTCATTACATTTTTTTCAGTTACAGATGATTTAGATATGCCATTCTGTTTAGATGAAGTTTTATAATGCTAATATGTCGCTGATCGTCAAGTTTTTCATTCGCATACTTATTTGAACTGGACGTATTTGATTAACACCAAAAACTTTTCTGTTTCTTTAGCCTGTTTTTCAGCATTAGAAAATGTTTCTTTGTGAGAAACAGAGTTAAACAAAGAGTATTGTTAAAAAATAGATTGAAATTTTCATTTCTGCTAACTTTAGATTGTACAGGTTTTCTCTGTAAAAGTAATTATTGTTAACCATTGGGCATGAGCCACCCCTGGCCTTCAGATAGTAGTTTAGAATAATGTATTCCGTAAAAACATACTACGTAATCATCCATTAAAAATCCATAATTCTTGAATGTATAATTTAGAAAATATACTTAAACATAAGTTCTGATTTCGCAACTTTGAAGTCCTTTAACTCAGAATTTTTTTTCATGTCACAGCATTATTTTCGTGTCGTCTTCTCACTCCCGAATCAACTCCCGGAACACCCTGTATAATTTTGATAAACCAAAGTCGCGACTAACTAGTTTATGAACTTAATAGTTGTGGGAATGTGGCAATCAACACTAAAGTGTACTCATTTCAATATTTATTCCGTTGAGGAAACCACAAACTCCATATCATTTTGAATGTTGTGATTTTATAATTTATACAAAATATCATGACACTCAAGTCTCAATTGATTAATCCCCCAATGATGAATACATAAGTATCCGGAAGCTCCGAATAAATATTGAAAAGTGTTGATTACCCGATTCCCAGAACTATTAAGTTTAGATTTTAATGTATATATTATTCTTTGTCACTGTATAATATATATCTTTGGGATGCAAATATTCGGTTCATTTACTTCAATTTCCTGTATTTCTTGTTCACACAAAGGACCCAAGCAAATAGTAAAAGATTAGAATGTAGAAACTTATGAGTTTCAGCAAAGCTTGGTTTCGGGGTTTTATTTGATTGGCTTGTTTGAGTATTTCGAGTTGAATTTACTGCTGAAAAAATCTTGAACAAAGCTTGTCTATGAAGTACTCGGATTTTGTTTATAGAAATTGTAATTCCAGCACAGAACATTATTTGCAGTAGATTACATGTCTTCTATTTTAGAAATATAAAAATGATCTTTCGACCTGGATTTGTTTGAGATTGTTAACACTAAGAATTTTGAAAAATTGTTCTATTGTGGAAATTAACAGGGAAATGCTTTCTCTTTTCCAAAACTTTTCTTATCACCTCGTCCCATGTTTCTTTTGGATATCTTCTGTTTCTATATTGTTGTCTTTTGGCTTGCCAAACTCTTTTTGCCTATCTTGAACTGCCCATTCTCTGTAAATATCGCCACAAGCCTAACAGCCTTCTTCTCATGAATTCCTTGATTGGTATTACTGGCAACTCTTCTCTAATTTCTTCTCTATCCAATTCTTAACTATTCTCAAATATTTCATCTCTGTAGCTAGTAATTTTTTGTTGTTGCTTTAGCTTCCATAATTCACAGCCATATGGGCCTAAATATAGTTCGCAATATTTCAATTCTTGTTTTTCTTGACAGTTATTCTCAGTAGGAAAAATGTTCCACTTCCTAAATGATTTTTAACGTCATTTAGGGAGTGGATAGGGGCTCCATCGTGCATCAACCACATGTCTTTGGAAATGTTTAGAGGGAATCATTCTAAGTATGCTTGACCATTCAGGTTATTATTAAAAGAATATGGACCTACTTAATTATTATCTATTATTCCTGTACACACATTAACACAAAATTGATTATCTGTTTGAATTATACCGTGAGGATCTTCATCTGCCCATAAATGTAAATTATGGAAATCAATAAAATCCGTGAGATGCGATCAACCCTAACAAAAGTCCTGAAGTCGGAAAACGTTCAGTATACAACCTTGTGGATTCTGACGAGTTACCAGAAACCAAACCATACATCAAATGCATGCTGGAATAATCACTAAAGGTAAATTCTACCATATGGAAACTTTAGATACGATGTGATAATTATTGATGAGAGATTTTGAAAAGATTGACAGCAAACTGACATTAACAAATAAAGTCGCTTGTAATTTTCAATTGAATATCATGTAGTAGCATATTTGACAATAGCCTACTAGACGAAAAATAATTTCAATCTTTTTTAAGTTTTTACTTATACCAGTAATATGATATTCGATAGTATGTAGTACAAATGTTTATTTATTTATTATTTCTCCTAGAAATGTTTGATGGTGTTGTAATACCCCTTTAAGTATTTTCAATAAATAAATACAGTTTATGATATTTTTTTTCAGAATGTCTCTTTATGGCCAACGGTTTCCTTGACATGTACAACGATCTAAACATCTACATATCGTCTAAACTTTATAGAGTTCAATAGAGTTTTGTCAAAAAATTCATAATTCAATTCAACCGTTGTATAAAAATGGTTTGTCAACCGTCACTGTGTATTATTCTTGTCATGGGTGCATTTTACTTGTTTGCGGGTAGACGATGTCTCGTTAGGGAAAATAATTCCCGTCACATAATTCAATCCTGTTTCAATCTTCTTCGCTCGACGAATTTAATTTGTTTTTTTCTGGAATCTCGTCAATACATCAGAATTTCAAACGGTGGATCGTATACTGTAATAACGTTACAAATTCTATGCATCTATTTACATACATTCAAAAAACGACCATATTTTGACATGGTAATTTGAATCGTCACAGGCTTATGGAATTTAAATTTGTGATCTTAAAAAATATCGAATCAAAAAGTTTTATCGAGCTATTGAAATCAAAATGAAACGAAAACCCTCAGAACTAAAACTTTTCTATGGGAACGAAGTAACTAGATCTGGAGTCTCAGAGGACAAATAAAATGATACTTAAGCCAATTTTACAATTGAAGTTCAAACCTCAAACGTCTGTTTAAACTACACATACCGATTTTTTCATGTTTTATGGGTGGTGTTTACTCACAAACTTCAGTTTAAACGTTACCGGCGGTCTAAGGGTCGTTTAAATTTCAACTCAAAATGAAACGGAGGATCCGAAAGAATTTATCTTTAAAACAAATATCGGAAATATTTTGGTTATATTTCTGACATTTGGCAGTCTAATTAATTGTGGTCGGTTCAAACTTGACTTTAAATCATGTTTAAACTTCAGTTTCATCTCTAGTTTTACCCTAGATTATCAAATTGGCCATAACTAAATTTTATATTAATATTTAGACTACGACCTCTAAAATACTGTCATAAATGATAAGAGAAGAGTTGAAATATGTCTTAGTTCTATTTAAAAAATATTTTTAACTGTTAATTTGTTTGTTTCTTTTCATTACCAGTTTTAAGTTAGTTTTACCTGTTCCATTACCTGTAATCAAATATCTTTCCTGTTAAGTTTTATGCACTTTCCGGTTTCCCATTGGGTTGAAATTTTGCATGCATTTATAAATCGGATGAAAATTATTATAACATCGAGCTTATCTGATGATAGAGCTGGAAGTTGGCCGTAGGAACTTCGAAACCAAGCGACACAACCACATCGAGTTAGGACTCGTTTGATTTGTGTTGACGAGTACTTTGATCCTAGATGATAACCAGGTCTGATGATGGAACTGAAAGGTGGCCATAGGATCTTCGTAATTAAACGATACAACCCCATCGAGTTTGGGATTGCTGGATTTGTTTTGACGGAAATTTTTGTTATATTTTTGAGTTTTTGCAGAAAATAGTCTGATTCAATGTAAAACCTGTAAAATAAAGCAATCTTGGTTATTCTTGGTCTAAACTTGACTTTAAATCATAGTTTAAACTTCAGTTTCATCCCCAGATTGTAAAATTGGCCCTAGCTAAATTTTGTATTTATATTTAGACTACGACCTTTAAAATACTGTCATAAATGTTAAGAGAAGAGTTGAAATATGGGGTCTGGTGTTAGAGCTGGAGGGTGGCCATTGAAACTTCGTAATCAAACGATACAACCCCATCGAGTTTGGGATCGTTTGATTTGTCTTCACTAGTATTTTGATACTAGATGATAACTATGGTTTGCTGATAGAGCTGGAAGGTGGTCATAGGAACTCATTGAGTTTGGGTTCGTAGTTCTAATCAATTTCATTAACTTCTCCCATAATTTGCTTCGAAATTTCCCCCTTTTTTTGCAAAATGGAAAAAATTCAGTGTTATGTTGCTTTATAGTACCTTTCGCTGCGCTGGCCGTACTCTAAAAACGCGTACGAGAAAATAAAACTTTTATAATAAATAACTTCTTCATAATATGTCTCTTAGTTCACCAAATAGGAAGAGATTACGGAAATATATAGAGAGGAATTGTCGTCAAGTCGGTGATTTTGATTTAAACGGAAAGTTAGTATATGTGTTACACGATTGGTTCGAATTATTATTCACAAGGGTCTATTATTTTAGACTTATTCATGTCACATTGCTGACCGTAGGGTCTTTCAAAATGTCTACACAGAGGTTTGATAACGTGTGTGTGGAAACGGGATAATAAAAGAAAGGTGGTAATTGATATGGACCGAGGGTATTATATCGAATGCTTTTTCATAAAAATATTCCATTCGAAACACTGTACGCGTAAGCATGAATCATTTATAAATGATTAATTTGATGTATTCCGTTTGTAGTTAAGCACCATTACGATTGAAATTATCAAATAATTTTGAACTCTCACGAAAACATATATTCATTCTCTTAAAATTATACACCAATGAATATTGTTGTGATTCGTGGTTAAATAAATAGAGAGGCTTAGTATAAAGTTTTAGAGAGATCAACTACTTTATATTTTTCGAATAACAGAGCACTTTCGATTAGGTGTAACATGATTCAGATACTATACGGAAACAGACATTTTCGACGTATTTATAAGTATTTGCAAAATTTCAGTTAGTAGGTTGATCAAATTAAAATTTATGAATAACTTAAATATCATCGGATGCTGATATGTACCTGGTTATAGCTGCTAATGACTTTCATTTTAACGAAAATTCATTTTTCATCGATTCCAATCTAAAAGAGCCATTCATTATTTGTCATCGGGAAACTTATTAGATCGTGAGCGGTGTTGGTCATATTAGGGGGAAATGCACTGGAATTTAATGGGAAAAGGTGTCACAGAATATCATTATCGAAATTCGGTTTTTGTTTTATTAGCATGCGATCGAGAACCAACTGTTATTACTTACATCAGAGACGGACTGAGGAGGAGTCTTGAAAAAAATACTGTTGTTCCTTCTCTAGTTGGTTTTTCATAGCGTTTACCTCCAATCGTTACACATTTTATATGAATGAATCAGTACCCAATAGGCTCGCTTTCCTGAATTTTTGTTTTTAAATGTTCTCGAAAAATTCTATTTTCCATGTGTAGCTGCTTCCAATCTTCAGTATAAACATTCACTTCCAAATTTCGCCGGAAACGTAAAATTCAACTCTGAAAAAGTTATTCTAAATTTCCTACTTGTCCACATAGTACTGTGAAACATGCCGGGAAAAACATCACGCAGAATGTTAAGAGATATAATCCCCAAAGAAAAACCCTCTCTAATTAATGACCGAACCTGGTTCTAATACATGTGGATGATGGGATCAAAACACCATACAACAAATCAACAGAAATGCCATTAAATGGTGTACGGATGGATACAAAAGCAGCAGACAGAATTGGAGTAGGAGTATACAGTCCCAGAACCAAACACTCTGAAAGCCTGGGCAACACACCAAGCATTTTTCAAGCAGAAAGTTATGCAATTCAAGCATGTATCCACTCCAATATAGGCAGGAAATATCGTAAACAAGAAATCATCATCCTGTACGATAGCTAAACATCACAAAACTCGTTTGGGATTGCCTAGAAAACGAGCTAGGCAAAATAAATGAAGTACTGGAGTAGAGGAAACAGAAATAGATGGTACGCTCACTAAAGCAAGAGTAGACAAACTCACCATGGGATTTAAGCCGTTCTGTAGTTTCAGCTACAAAACAATATAAAAAGCATTGAAGAACAATTTAGATAAAAGCAAAACCAATTATTGGAACAAGCTACAGGGCTTGAGATAGACAAATACGCTTCTGGGAAACTATAAGCAGAGTAGATCTGCTGAAGTATCAACCTAAGTGAGAACAATTTACAAATACGAGTCATATCGGGGCATTGTTGCCTGAAAGAACACCTGAAGACACCAGAAGACTTAGTAGTTAATACGGCGTGTAGATTTTGTTACAAAGAAGACGAAAGCTACGCTTCAAGTGACGCGCGTTCTGCTTTCTTCCTCCACGCCATAGACGCGCGTTTACTCCCTGGAATATAGTGGTATACCCAAATCTCATGTGTGGTGAATAATCGATTTTCTCTTTCCTCTTCATATCAGGAAACGCGTGCAAACTTCCCAGCGTGTGAATTTCAAAATTCAGAAGTCTTGGTACCCATCTGAATTATTTACTCTGGGGCTCCATGCATGCGGCAGATTTGCCTCCACGAAATTTTCAGACTGTTTATATAAAAATTCCTGTTTATATTTGGAACACCCTCAATTTTACAATCTAATCGAAATTTAAATTCATAATTCGTAGGTGGTGATTTATATGTATTATCTTCCATTATACTTTTATCTAGATCTGCTGTCGAATTGCTAGTTTCCCTTATTGAGATAAAAAAGTAATGAATGTTTTTTAATTATGCTTGGAATGCAGTATTTTCGAAACGTTTGAATGCGACTATGCATAAACTGCAAAATTACAAAGTACCAATACCATCGAGATAAATAAAAAATTAAACGAGAGATTGAATTTCCAGCTACAAAATTGAGATTGATTTAAGTGTACTCAGTCAAATTATTACCGAACACAACAATCGTTTTCAATGAAATCCAAAAAAATTATTGAACAAATTTATTTTTCCATTTTTCGTCTGAACAACCAGATAATTGATAGATAAAATGTAAACAAAATTAAATCTTTTTCCGATAAATTTTCATGTAAAACTAATTTATGGGGCAATGTAACTTGAGTATGCCCCCTTCTGAAGTTCTAACTTAGTGATTGATGAAGTCTTGTTGATTCAGCTGGTCATCTAGAAGAAGAATAATCTTCCTTCGATCATTCACTAGAATCTAATTTCTTCCAGTGTCATCACAGGGGTTACTTCTTCCTCTCCTGTCAGCTGAATTATCAATTCATTGCAGCGCACTCCAGAATGATCACCTAATCATCCAAAGAAAGTTAATTCGATTATTAAGTCGGCTCGCGTTGAATGAAATTTTGCTTTACTAAATTAACTATGACCAACGAGGGTACAAACCATAACAGTCTGCATACACCTAATCCTCAAATCTCAGTGTTCGATCCATCAATGCAATCACCATAGATCCTGTAGAGAAAACCATTTCGTCATCAGCTCATGAGGGTGATATGTTAGGTTATGATTTTTCCGAAATTATTGTTTTTGAGTTAGATTATCTGAAGAATGCGAAGGTGGGTCAACATTCAGGAATTTAGTTTAATTTGGTTGGAACTCTGCTTATAAAATTTTAAATCAAATCGGAATTAAATGAAATCATTTACGTATCTACATAACCTGAAATGTACTGTTTCTCATACTTATTAGATTAACTTTTTCATTATTCTTCAGTTTTTTTGTTGTTTATAAATCTCAGTTAAGTTTCAGATCCAATATCTCCTCTTCGAAGCCGTTGTTCGCTTTCTCGCATGAGTTATTTGTTTGTCTTAATCTGAGATAAAGAATCAGTTCTGTATACGACAATTTGTTACGTCAGATGAGAAGTTAGCTTGATTCGGGAACCTCCTCCTTTTTGAAGACTTGGGACTGGCAAAATAACCATTCAGCTACTCAGTCCGATCATTGACTAGCCAAAACAACATTGCGTTTTACTTAATTTTAGAAAAAATTATGTATAGCTATCTGAATTGATCCGGAATGAGGTCTAGAAAAAAAACGAGGGTAAAGTCCCTCGTGAAATAATTTGGCGCTCGGTCAATAATGCAACGTTTTTCTTACCTATTCATACTGTTTTTATTAGTGGGGTTAAGTTATATACACTGTCATTTACTAACTTACCACTACTTTTATAACTACTAATTTATTTAAATTCACTGGTTACTTTTCTATTTCGCCCGTTTCACTATGGTTTTTAATTATAAAGTAACTCACGCACATAAACAAGCTCGAATTTATATCAGAAAGGACATTCATAGAATTCTAGGAAGTAAATAAATAAGAACAAATTGATAACAAAACTTTCCTAGAAATTAGTTCTGAAAAAAACAGGCATATCAAAAGCGCCGCCGCATTTCCTAAATATTCCATTGTAACTGGACATAACCAGCTCCACGGTCCGAGTCGTGGATGAGAAGTAGAGGATTAATATTCAGTTTTACCTGTGAAATTACATAACACGAAAACAAAAAAGCCAAGAACGTTCACTGTAGTGGGAGAATTTCTGCTCTTCGACCCATTGATTTGCCAGCAAAACGTTTCTTTTTAAATCACCAACACGTAAAATATACTAGACAGGTAGTTGGCATTAACTAATTCGGTAGTATGGTTAAAACAATTGAAATTTTTTGAAAATTAAAACACCCCATCTATACACAAGTCTCTGCTTCAGAAGATCTTCGGCAACAATTTTAAAAAATGCAGGAGGGGACAGTACATTGGCAGAAGGATACGTCGAAGAGTCTATTCAAAATAAAATTAACGTTGCTAATAAAATCGTTAGTTGAAAAACCACTCAAACCCTTTACAGAAATTGAAATACCGTCTACGAACGATCAGCCCTCAACACCTAAAATTAACATAACAGAAAATTTAATAATTTCACAATCAACTACAATTGGGTTTTTGATTTTTTCTTTGTTTTTAATAGAAAGATCATATATAAGTTTGGTAACAATTTTTTTGCAATATTCCAAAAGTTATATCAAGATAAAAATTTTTGAATCCAGTACCGAAGGCACGCCGACAGTTCCCGAATAGACCCAAGCGCGTGTGACGTCATAATGTTAGTTTTTATTCTATGCAATAAGTATACGAAGATAATAAAGTAAAGTATTTTGATCTATTTGATTTGGTTCTCATTATTAAATACTCAAATATATATTGAAAATGTCAAACCTCAAAAGTTATCGTACTTGTTTTGCACCATTATGTACGAAACCGACTCTAGAAAATGTCCCGCCGAAACAAATTTTTTTGTTGTTGTGAAGATCATTTCAATGTAATTATTTTATAACACCATTATTATTAATTAGTATTTATTTAAGTATACAATCATGGCATTGTATATCCTGAATTTTTCTTGACTTTTCATCAATAGTTAAAGTGACAGAATAAGCTTTACTCCCAACCCGACAAAGCTGAACATAACCTATAGCTCTGTCGCCGTAACTCTCACGTGATGCAATAATTTATTATATTCAATATAACGGAGATTAAATACTTGAATATTTTCATTTATAATATTCTTTTTTGACCTTGGCCTTGGCACCTCGAACTTCAGTAGAATTGAACCGAACGTCATTTTTCAAAAAATTTATTTTCATAAATATATATCAACATCAGTAATATTGTCAGATTTTGCCTTTATAAATCCTTTGTCACACATAGCTAATCTAAATTAACTAAATAATTATTTTCTAAGAGTGAAAATTATTATTAAGTCACGTGTTATAGCCCTAAACACTGTTATGAAAATAGCTTTAGCATTATGACGTCACAACTGTAGTTACCAATCGTGGTGCGTACATTGTCATGCGATTTATTTTTAAATGTCATCAATTGTTTATTGTTTTATTATTTCAAGTTTTTCGTATGAAATTTCAATATTATTAATAATAATGTTTTGAAATGCATAAAATAAATTAATATTTTTTTTTCAAAATCCCAATTTTAAATAATATTATTTAACAGTTAAGAGGATTCTTCAGTATTATTTTGGTTTCACTAATCAAAAAAATAAACATTTTCAAGTTTCATTACTTTTATTCTTTCAATTTTTGCAGTTGTAGAAAAAATATAGTGTGCAACATGTGTTGTACAATATACTATTTGAAGATATTTAATAGTGGACAAAATTCGAATATGAACTAATTACCTTTTCACTCACAATGATGAAGACATTACTCCGGATAGAATCACCTTATATATTTGAAGTTATAGACTAGACTATTTTTATAAAATACGACTAAGGGCTTCTCTACCCGCTCTTCGTGCTTAAACTCTGGATTTCTCCTGAACGGTTCATTTCCTACGGTTACCACTTGAATATTACCGTAATTATACATTAAAAAAAAAAGAAATATAGGGTTATCAGGTCTAGAACAATATACCCACCATTAATTTAGAATTGCTACTTTTAGTACCGAAATTTATGTGTTTTAAATAGCCGAGTGAGATAGAGAACACTGCATTCAGTTACAATAAACACCGTGTTAAATTTAGTTTTACTGCGGCTAATAAAATCTTGCGAACGACCACAACCTTTAGCTAATCATCTTTACTACTTGGAACGTATATTACGACAAAAAATCGTTGCCTACGGACATAATTTTCATAGTTTTATCCTCTTGGCGGGAGATATAAATAATCTTTTTTAGGTTAGAGTGACTGTTAACCTATAATGGACACATATTTCATGAAAAACTACGTTAGCAACTCAGAATGAGTAGTGATATGGAAAATATGAGCTGATTTATGAATTAGATAACGCTTTGATTTTGTGTACTCGGGAAATATCACTTTGTATTTTCAAGCAACACTAAGCATTTCTCGTTCTTGTTTTGATACTATCCATACTGATTCTAATAAATAAGGTACTCAAAGAGTGTACAAGGAATTCAGAGAAATTTTATTTCATTGTGAAATTCCATTGAAATTACACTGGTAGATTGAAATTTTACATTTAAATTTCTATGTTACGAAAAATCACATCTTATATTATGGATACCATGATCAGTTCTATGGTTTAAATATAGTTTAGTGAGTTCCGGTCATATCATTGAATAGTAAACAACTTGTCCAGGTTCGCTTCACAATATTTAATTTTCATAATCATCAAATCATTTAAAAGTATAGATAAACAACAATATTATACAAAAAATTTGAATTCCTAAATAAAATCGGTTACCGTCAGTAGTTATTTGTCAGATGTGCAAGTGTGCGTTAGGTTGTTAAGTTTTGTTAATAATAAAGTATGTGGCAACAATGGCTTCAAGATCAATCATTGACAATTCCATTCGCAGATTCGATAAACGTCCTATAGTGCAGTCATTGAAGCGTTATTGCTCCGATGTTTTTTACTCTTAACTTCAAAAGGGAAAATTATGTAAACTTCACACCCACCCTGAGGGAAAATTGGTTTTTCAGTCACACAAAAATTGACGGAGATATGATTGTTTAAAGAGCGCGCTGCAGCGCAATCACAGTCTCTTTCGAGCCCTTTGACCCTTCACCGTTTCAAAATAAAAGGTTTTTCACTATATATTCTACTGAAAAAAAGTTGTAGCTCTTTTAATTACCTTCAAAATGTTTTTTTATAAGTTGTGATAGCATCAAAATTGAGGGAGTTATGGTCCAAAAACTAATCGTATTTTTTTCTACTTAGTAAACTGAAAATTTCGGGGTGTGAATATTTGGAGCAAAGTTAAAGATAAAATGGTAATTTCTTACACAATAATTAAATTATTTTGTAATGCGTAATCTTATATATTTACTGTTTTAATTTAGGGTTAGTTTTAAGGGTTGAAAAGCTTGAGAATAATATAATCATTTTCGAAAATGTGGAATAACATTTAAATTCTATTCATTTCATTAATAGACATTTTTTTAAACAATTTTTCATCAAGGGGTTGCTTCTAAGAGTCTAAAGAGGGTTACAACTTCGATAATTAAGATAGAGAACATAAAATATTATTTACTCTATACTTAAATCTTTTTATGCCATATCAAAGTAATTTTTTCAATGTAGGGGTTGTTTGCAATTGTTGTAAAGTTTTCAAGGTGTTGAAAATGATTTTATTATGAAGTAATTGTGTTAGAAAAGCATTTACAATTTCACCTCTTGATATTAAACACGTTTTCTAGCGATAAAATGGCTCAATGTCAATTTTTCTATTAAGAGGTTGTTTACACCCTTTAAAAATAATAGACGGAGCTCAGATCATTTTCACTTTTGAAGTTAAGGGTACGATAAGCCCAATTCCAAAATTTCATGCAAATCGCTTCACAGTAAAAAAATTCGGAGCTATTTTTCGCTTCAATGACTGCACTACTACTACAAAACAACTGAAAAGAGATGGCCAACGTCTATGAACAGATGCTGGAAAAGTGATTATAACTATTTTTAATCGACCTTGTAGTCAATTGTCCATGAGAGACTAACAAAATTTTGAAAATCATACCCGTCATGTTAAATCCAATATACAAAATAATCTACGTATCAAACATAATACATAATCTTCAAGGTATTATTTCAGAATTGAAAATGAAACATATCCTTGAGGTATGTTCGGTACGAACACTGGGAATATTTTTTAAAAACATAGCTTTAGATTTATAACAGTAAAGAGCAAACAGTAGTAGTTTGATAAAGTGGAAAAACAGACTAATTCATCACTTGGATGAAACATGGTTTGAAAGCTACGATACTGTTCGTCCAATGATAATTGGAAACGTAAAACGAAACCACCCCATTCCAGAGGTAAATACATATGCATATTACATTGCGCTGGGCAGAAAGGCTGGGTCAAATATTATTCCATACGGGAGTTTCTATTTGAACATGATTTATAATTTGAAGAGACGCACTACTCAAATACGGGGGAGAAAGCCTTACCAAGCAACTAACAACTCTCATTAACAAGATCGTGTCACATCAAAAAAACCCAGTAGATTAGAGAATCAGTACTACGATTCTCGGTTTCAAAAAAGAAGTTAAAAAAATACCATCACAAGTTATCACAAACAAAATATCACGTTAATAGATGAGCAAAAGAGAAGAGTCAAGATTGGGAAGGTCGTGCACAGATGCGATCTTCGTCATCAGGCAGATCACAGAAAAATGGGAACAACAAACGAGCATTTATATGCTTCATAAATCTACAAAAAGCCTTCGATCGAGTACAACTAAAAGACGTAGTACATCTACTATACGATAAACAAATCCCTTATGACTTAATAAAAATGTGAACGTGCTATTGTGCAAATAGCAGTTTACAAAGGGATTCGCCAGGAAGACTCCTTAAGCCCATTGCTCATCAATATCATTATGGACGAAATAATCAAGAAAGTAAGAAAGCTAAGGGTCTACTAGATGGGGAACCGAAATATTACAATATTATGTTACGCTAACGATGCTGTTCTAGTCGCAAAAAATGATGATGATCTTCAAAGGTTTTCACATGTGCTTAACTGCATAGCTAAATCTTTCAATATGACAATATCTGCGTCCAAAACGAAGTGTATGACCACATCCAAAACTCCGATAAGATGTAAGCTAGTCGTAAAAGACCAGATAATTCACCAAGTAATGAAATTCAAATAACTAGGAATCGAGATTTCAGGATTTGGAGACGTAGAGAACTAAGTAAGAGAGCAAACAACTAAAGCCTTAAGAATAGCAGCTTGTTTGAACGACGAAACCATATGGCAAAATATACATATCAGAATAGGAGCCAAATCGAGAATATACAAGGCTACGGTAAGACCCATAATGGCCTACACCGCAGAGACACGGCCAGAAAAGTGTTACGCGGGATCGCCGGAAAAACCCTACTGGACAGGGAAATAATTGAGAACATCAGAAAATTGTCAAAATAGATGATGTTAACGAATGGGTTTTATCGAGAAGAATGGAATAAGCACATAAGTCGTATGGATAATAACAGACTGGTCAAGATAGCGCGCGATAAATCCCCATTGGACCGAAGGTGGAGCGACAACCTTAAAGCAGGATAGGAGGCAAGGAGATCGAAGTTAAAACAAGCGACTATGCCTAATACACGAAAGAAGAAGAAGAAGATGAAGCTACTTATGGAGATTTTACAAACAAAATTAATTGCCCCAAGGAATATACTGTAGACGAAATGGTCAAGAAGAATGCTCACATTGTTTTAAGATTATTGATACTGTGTATCAAATCCAATCGAATTGATAGAAATAAAGAACTCATAAGACTTTACGCAAAAATTCCTCCTCTGCTTTGTTGTGGAACTTATAATGAATGAAAATTCAAACATTATTACCGAGAATTGGAGAAATGCCATAAATCACGTAAAAAGGGCTGAAAACCAATATATGCAGCATGTACCAGTTTTAAACAGAGAAATATGAATGTAATGCTAGTGATTCAGAATAATTATATGTATTATTAATGAAGACCACTTGGTAAGTCACAATTTTTTAATTTTCCAAGAATTTTCATAGCTATGAAGCTAAAAAGCTACTCCCCAGTTTTCTTTATAAATTATATTATGTCTTGGCTGCTTTTGTTATTATTTCCCATCCCTTTCGATTCCGGCATTTTGTCCTCTTCTATTTCGTTTCTCCAAGTCTTTCTCTTCTCCTTGGCCACAATTCATTGCGTTATTATTTTCATAATTTTGGTTTTCTTTCCATTATGTGCCCGGACCAGTTGAGTCTTTGTGTTTCTATGTATCTCTATTTCTTCGTTTTTCTTTGCTCTCCTTTCTCCCTTCTGTGTTATGTTTGGGCCTGTTATAATTCTCATTATCTTTCTTTCGATTCTTTCAAGTTCTTCTTTTCCTCTTTTGTTTATTACTGTTGTTTCCAACGCATATGGGATTACAGTTTTGTACATTTTTATTTTGATTTGTTTGGCTATGTTTTTATAAAATCTTCACTGTATTGTATTCATATTATGGCAAACACAAACAGGAAAAAACAGATAATTGTCTTAACAACTTTTCCCACTAAAGATTTTGTAGCTCTATGATTAACTTTCATCAAAAAGTGCTGTGGAACTTTCACTCTAGTTTTTAAGTTACAAATAAAACGTTGAAGCAACAAATTTATCTATATTTAATTTTCCTGAAGTTTTCTTCGCTTGCTATATTAAGTACAACTCTGTACAATTTATGATTCCTTATCTACTTTTGTAAGCCGATTATGGTATTACAATGTAATGCTAAAAATCCTGCATCTTTCCACTTCTTGGATATTTGGTAATACTAATTGTATATACCTAAATATTTGAATCAAACAGATGCCAATACGTTTTGTGATACTACGTTAATTTGGTTAAATTTCAAACTATTGCCGCATAATTCATCTAAAATCACACACCCCAACCATGAAACTACCTTTAATGTCAATTCTAAATAATGCATGCACACTTTATGTAGAATCGATTTTCGTCGTTGGGGTAAGCTTCAAATACTTTAGATAAATTTCGGCCGTTAGTGGAGTAAACCCCTTAGCTAGGGGCTATTTTGTATGCAAAGAGGCCTCGACGTTAACAACAGGAAAAGGACACCTACCGCACGTCATAACAACTTTATCGCTAGTTAAATTACAGTAGCCGACGCAGTTCAGTTTTACATGCTACGTTTAACTCATTGGATGGGATAGAAACGAGTTCAAATACATGGAGAGTATGTTTGTAAATAGTTAAAGATGACTGTGAAATTTTGACTAATTTTAATATTTTAATAACAGCACGGAAAAAATCTAGTTGAACTTTTAGGTTCAAATAAAAATCACTAGGATGTCAAGTTGCTTTTGGTCTCACTACTTGAAAATTCGTAGATCGCCTTAAACATGATCGTCTTTTTCCTAGTTACAATTATATGTCAAAAATAGCTCTAAAAGATGAATGATAGAAAAACTTCTGTTGTGATAGTGCTATTTTCGCAACAAAAAAAATTCAAAAGAAAAGCGAAGAATAGTAGGCTGAACAATTGAAGCCACTTCTTTAGTTATTATCACGATGTTGAAAGAGGTGCAACACTTGTTTGCCATTAAGAATCATCTTAGTTATGATCGCTATTTTTGTTCATTTGAGTTTTGTAGCTCATGGTCACTTTGGACCAAAAACCCATTCGAATGGGGTGTATGAGACTACTCTTGAAAATTTTTGCGTTGCTTTAGCAGTATGAGATTTGGGACTGTCATGTGGAAGGATAACATCTTCAATCAACATTTCCAAAGTGCTGTGGGTTTACGTAACATAATCAAAGTGAAACGAGAAGGATCTTCACTGATGGTTTGACTATACTCCAGGTCAGTTGCGGATTTACTGGCCGCTACAGAAATTCGATACCTTATTTAGCAATTATTCAAATTACGTTTTTTATCAAAAAAATCTTTTACATTATTTTAAGCAAAGTTGAGGATGTACTACTTTTAAAGTTAAGGCTAGGTATATTTTATAATTGGACACTATAAATAAATTCACTTTTAAAATTATTATGTACTATGTACATACCTGAAATAGGTGGATTTTTATTCTTAAATTGACGATTTACTGTACTTCTTCAGCACCCCCTCTTAATTATAAGCACCTCCTCCAAAATATTAAACGGTCGTGTGGCTCCTTGTTGGAAAGGGATTTTAGTCCTCTATTCAGCAATGTGATGTTTTTTTTTTAATTTGGTGCAAACATAACTGAGGAAATTCATTTTTAACATGTAACATTTTGATAATCTTTCTATCACAAAACCTTACGTAGAATGAAGATAACAATGACCAATAATATTAAATATTATGTTAAATGTTCAAAATTATCACCATTCAATTCTTGACAATAACCGAGGCGATTTTGGAATTCTCGTACAACATTTTGTATAACATCAGGGGTTATTTTGTTAATTCCTTACATTATCCCATTTTTTGTATCAGCTTTATTGTCTTGTCTATTAAAATATACTTAAGATTATAAATAACCATATAAGAATTAATTCAGAGGAGTCAAGTCGGGAGATCTAGCCGGCCATCGATCGTTCCACGTCTTCCAATCCACGTTTAAATAATTTCTAACTGTACGTGCAAAATGCGATGGAGCTCCGTCTTGTTGGTAGTAAATAGATCGATCTATCTCATTTGAATGATTAACATTAGGAAGAAGTCTTTGTAATCTAGGAACTAAAAAGTTAATCAAAAAATCATGATAAACTTGACCATTAACTGTACCCTCAAAAAAATAAGGGCCAATAATTTTATTGTTAACGATACCAGCTCAAACATTCACTTTTTTAGGATATTGAGTGTGAGCCTCACACATCCAGTGAGGATTTTCTCTACACCAATATCTACAGTTCTGTTTGTTAACCATTCCGTGCAAATTCACAGAATCCTTCTTTCTACCAGGATCATTTTAATTTAAATCCTGAACCAATCGAACTTTGTTGGTGAGTGGTATTTTTCTTTATGAAAAACTCTTCAAAATAGATCATTGTCGAATTGTCTTATGCGGACTTTCCTCAATCTCTAGAAGTACATCTAAAGTTTTCGAGGCAGTAATTTGAACATTTCTACCTGGTTTTTCAATATTTTTACTTATCCAGTTTCACGAAACTTTTTCACAATTTTTCTGACTGTAGACTGCGAAACGTGTTGACTAGAGTGTTTATTATTAAATATTTCACATACCTCCTTTTGAGTTCTTGTATTATCACAACAATCAATCATAATTAAAAGTTTTATTGTTTGAAAGTATTGAGAAATTAAATTTCATACGCGCTCAAATATTATACTGACATCTTTTAGTAACTTTGAATAAGTAAATGACATCAGCCTACTAGATACATATCAATTTCTTATTTTGCTTTTTGACTAATATTTTATTATCTTCAAAGATTTCTTCCTGATGTTTAGCTGAACAGAAACAAAACTACCTTTTTAAAGTATATTTTAATGGACCGGACAATATTGAACTGAAGAAATTAACAAAATAACCTCTGAGGTCATACAAATTCCAAAATCGCCTTGGTTATTGTCAAGAATTCACTTCTTGGTGATCATTTTGAACATTTAACATAATATTCAATATTATGTGACATTGTTATTTTCATTCTATGTAAAGTTTTGTGATAAAATCATTATAAAAATTTTATATCTTAAAAATTAATTTTCTCAGTTATGACTGTACCAAATTAAAAAAAAATATATATTGCTGAATAGAGGACTAAAATCCCTTTCCAACAAGGAGCTACATGACCTTCTTTTTTATTCAAAATTTTCGAGGAGGTGCTTATAATTCAGATTTTGGTTATTGGTATTTTCAAACTGTAAATTGTCAATTTAATAATAAAAATCGACCAGTTTCAAATATTTTTCACACAGTACATAATAACTCTAATATGTTTTCCATACAAATGGACCGCAATGTATAATAAACAAATTACTTACTCAGTTATACCGAGCCGAACAAATTATTGGAAATCTTGTAACGTTTCCAAGTAAACAGTTAAGAAATACATTAATAAGCGTCGACGGCAGTGAAGCAACACTGCTCCGGCTTTTAATTTCCGGAAAATTTTCGGCGGCGTCTACGATCAACTGGAAACTTACTAATTAATGGAAATCGGACCCGGAAAATTCAACACCTACTCGATATACTATTCTGTATCGTTACTCAAGACCGTCACTTATTAAATTATAACCTGGTTAAATGAAGGAGATGCTTTCATGTGTTAGATATTGTTTGAAACTACAATCTAATATAAACTAGGCTAAGTTACATGGGATTAATGAGTTTTTACAGTATTTATCACTTATACTGCATTTATTTGAACTATATTGTCTCATTACCTCATATTTACAGAAACAATGATAAATTTCTACCTGTTAGGGTTTATCAGTCTGCCTACTGTAGCTGCATTGCCCGTTGTAGCAGTAACTTTTGTTTCATGTGTCAAATAAGCTCACAGTATGTATCAGTTTGCATGGAAATACCCATGACCCTTTACACTCCATAATTGTCAATCCAGGTCAATTGTTTTCTTTGACCGCATTTTTGAACTAACTTTTGTTTATAAAACGTACTCGAAAGTTTCTCGTCGCATTTTGTGCGACATCGGCTAAAAACTTTTATGGCTCTCTCGAGTGCTCGATAGGGAGGAACTAAAAAGTTGCACAAGCATTGATTAGCTAAACCTTATTGTTATTTTGCGATTAATCTTTGCGTTATAAACATGTGATTGTTTGGTGCTTTTCGCTTAATGCAGAGATATATCTCTCATGTGAACGTTTTGAAAGACCCTGTATATATAAATGTTTTTTTGGCTATAAACATCCGTGTTACTCAGCAAACTCAGCATTATGGGAATTCTAGTTGTGAAAATGAGAAAGGGAAACATTTTGATATTGAGAAATTCACGATACCAAGAGGTATTACAAAAATTATTCAAGTCATCGATTCAACTTTAGGATAAGTGCACTGCTGTCCAAAGTAGTACTTAAAAAATTGATTCAAATTTCATTTCACTTCGTTTTTAATTGATTCGTCGCATTGTTGTTGCATTATTTTATCTACGGGAATTGTTTTTTTTTTTCGCACAGAATGATGGGCAGGAATGCAGGAAGTAATAGGGGACTGCGCATCTTTCCTCTGAAACGCTCTTTTACTGGCGATTCCAACAGGTCATTTCCCATTGATTCGCAATCAATGCAGCGAAAATGCATCGAAGAATGAGCCGAGTGCATGGTGACACTTTTGTGATTACTGACCTTGTTCTTGAATGATGTCGAAAATTTAAAGATGAGGGAACTAATTTTCATGGTGCAAGGGATCAAGGACGACTTTGTTCAGCGAGTTGAGTCCCAACGATGTTGACTAACAACCACTTTGGAGTTTCTTGACCGTTACAATACTGATTTTTTTAAATCAATTGTGATAGGTGATGAGACATGGATTCTGTATGACACGTCCGAAGCTAAACGAAATGGATGCACACAAATGATCCAACTAGAGGGAAAAAATTCAAACGAACCGTAAGATTATGGCAACTCTGTTTGGGACCAAAATGGTGCGTTGCTTGAGGAGTTTATGCAGCTTGGAACAACAATTAAAACAGATTAATATTGTGAAACTTTGCAACGCTTACGGCGAGCTATTCAAACCAACATTTTCGAACACCCAACATACAGTCCTCATCTAGCATCGAGTGATTTTATCTTTTCCTAGAACTGAAGAAGTGAAGCTCAAAGAATTCGTCTCAACTCACTGGGAATCCATAAGCTTGTTCTCAGATGTAGGAAAATAAGCAATTTTGTATTTTACTCTTGGTAATAACTTTTTCTGTATATCCATCCATTTTTTATTTGCAAAGTTTTACAAAAAAACAACCATCGAATTTTTCCTTTCCTCTTTTGTATGTAATACATATCACTGAACTGACGACGTTTTTATTGATTAATATTTTATTATATTATATAATCAAGATTAAACTTTGGAGTTTTATGTAATTAAGAAATCGATGAAGTTGATTTTAACATTGTGATACGAATATTGAGTTGGTATTAACATGGTACTTGATTGTTTGTGTACAATAATCCTAACAGTTTTTATAACAGCGTTGAGATTGATCATTTATACGAAAAAAAAAACTGCTCGCGGCACGACATCTTTTTAAGCTTGCTAAATATAGTTATCAAAGATTCCAGTTTATCCTTATATACGTATCATTGCAATTCCACATCGTTTTCAATATTTCATAATATCGAATTCTTTTTACGAGATTTATTATCTATCTTTCTATTTTATATTTCTATCACACCTATCATTCTAATACAATCTCAATGTTACAAATATGGTTAGATCTTTGAACCGTAATCGGCATGAGCGTTCAAGAATGTAATAAAAATGTTATTTTTATTTTATAATACGAACGTGAGTATTGGTGACGTTTTTTTCACAATACTGAATGTTCTACAGGGAAATTTTAGAATCGAGAAAATATACTACCTTAAAATTATCATTCAAGGTACGGTAAAATACTCATAATGGGGCGTTTAAACGACGAATATAAGCTCCATATTCGATATACGAGTGTAGTTTGTAGTAGTTGTAGTATATTCCAGCATAGTCCCTTTTTAGTCATATACAAAAAACCGGAGATACCACTAGGGCTGCTACTTGCGATTGAACCAAATGTCGAATTTTCTTTTCCATTCCTATTGAGGTATCTCCAAAACATGTGATTCAGGTGTACAAAACGTTGATCTGACAATTTATTTTTGATCTGCGGGAATAAGAAGAAATCATTGGGCGCCAAACAAAGACTATACGATGTGAGGACTGTTCAAAAATGTTTTTGTATAGATTGATGTGAAGAATAATCCGTTTTTGTGATTGGTTTTTCTGATTCTTCTTCTGTCAAAAAAATGTTGGTGTATTGTTCACAATTGACTATCCTAGATGATCTAATGAACGGTAGAGACATGTCACGTAGTTATTGAAAAAAAAACATGCTGTGTGCGTGAACCACTTTTGTTAGTGCGTCTTGAAAGACTCATACAGTCGATTGCTCGGGCTCATATGCATAGATCCATGATTCGTCGCTTGTCACGATCTTGTGAACATCTTTTGAAACACCGCGATGGAATTTTTTCAGCATTTCTTTGCACCAATCGGCACGATCTTTTTTTGAGCAATTGTCAAGTTATGCGGTTTCCAACGGGAACAAATCTTTTTGACAGACAAAAGTCTATTCAATATTGAATAAATACGAGTGTCTAAGTATGCCTCAATCTCACGGTATGTCACATGACGATCTTGCAATATCAGTTTAAGCCCAGAAACGATGTTTTTTGCCACAACAGCCGATTTTTGACGACCTTCACGAAATTCATCCTGGAGCGAAGTGCTACCACGATCGAATAAAAAAAAATCGGCGTTGGCTCGAGATGGTACACCATTAAAGATGTCAAACTTCTTGTTATATATCAAAATTAAATATCAACCTTCGTAGATACTATGTAGATAGTAGAAGCAGCCGGCAATGAGTCAGTACGAACGAAAGTTGAAAACTTTGAACATAACCTCAAAATTTTAGCTGCGATTGTGTATTTTTTCATGCGTGTATGATCAATATAGTAAATTTGGAACGAGTATTTCAAATAAATGTTGTCTGAGGAAATCATTCGAGCTACTTACATTTATTTCTTGATAGAATTGTTAGAGGAGGATCTTCAACCTCCATGCAGTTTCATTGTAACCAAATCACCACCTACATCTCCCAAGCGAGTGACATTGGATCTCCAAAAACAGTAACCAGTATAAAGCTCAGAATCTAGCAATTTCAGATATTTGATAATTAAACGAGAATCAAAATAATCAGATTTAATTAATCAAAACCGCCGATTTTGGACGACTTTCACGAAATTCATCCTGGAGCGAAGTGCGAGCACGATTGAATTCGCTGTTGGTTTACTCACGTAGAAAGCCATAGAAAATTATCCCATGGAAATGTCCACAATTCCATTTAATTTCTATATCAAGATGAATGTTTTAACAACAAGTTCTGAGTACGTTCACCATTAAAAATGTCAAACTTTATGATGACAATGTTAGATTTGACATACTTACATCAGTGTTGTCAGATTTACAAATTTAAGTAGCAAACCTTGTATAATTTTTTAAACTATCCAAATTGAAGTTTCCGTCGTTTCTTTCAAAATAGACGTTTACCTATGAGATAACATCAATATCTGATGCGAATCTCTCTCCCACAAGTGAAATTTGAGGTAAGGAAACAGGTCTAAAGTTAGAGAAAATTTATTATATTGACAAGCTGCGCAAAGAACAGGGTGAAATCCTTCTCAGACTACCTCCTTACTATTGCTCATTTAACCCTATAGGGGCAAACGTAAAATCAGTAAATTACGAAAATGTAATCAGTCTCCAGAACCCAGTAAAGAAGTTGTAGAACTCGCAAAGAAACGCTTTGAAAACTGTGTTGAACATGTTATCAAAGAAGAAGATGAGTATGTGGTATGACCCTCTTTACAACCCTTCATAATTCCATCAAATAATGACTTTGAAATTAAAATGTATTTTTTCTTTCACTTTATTTACAAAGAATTTATTTTTCTTCATAATTATTGCTTCCTCGTTTTCCAAAAGAAAAAACGAATGGGAGGACAGTTCACGTCTGATACCCTGCTTAAACCAAACAGGCAGGTACATTTTACTCGTCTATTTACGTTTTATAATTTATTATTCAGTTGTAGCAAGTTAACAAGGTATAATAATAATTCCAAAAAGGACTACAATTAAATGCATCTGTCTAATGAGGTATCTACGCCTAGGGTAGATCAAAAAATTATCGGCAAGGGTTTTTTATAATCTGCAATTTGGAAGAACTATAACATGTTTCACATCCATATGTGACTGTTAGTCACATACGTAGTTTTTTTTATTATTGTAAGGAATATAATGAGCAATTTTAAAGGTGTACTCGTTAATCTATATTCAGATCTAAACAAAAATGAAAATATTTAATGTTAATGGATTCACATAAAAACTTGGATGAAACTTGGATAATTTCTCTGTATCATACAACTACGCATTAAAAGGAGGATAATACGACAAAAAAGACCATGTTTCATAGTCGTGATAAAGTCTGGAATTTCTTCACAATAGCTTTCTCAAGTTATTTTACTTTACATCTACTATGCATACAATGGATATTCCGTCAATAAACGCTGCTATAAATTTAGCAAATCTCTCCGAAGTACTTAATGACTTTAAGGCGTATTGAATAATGTCCTCGAAAAGGAACGAAAGGATCTCGGTATGCGAAATTCATTTTTTGATTGGCGTCATTTTCTTAAGATTCTTGTGAAGCATCTTAAACAGAATTTATGAGATTAAGAGATTGATTGCTTTTTTTATCTCTTTTTTTCTGCTCGTGTAGCAATTCATCATTTGGGATTGTCGGTTTAATAAAATATTGAGCGCCGTATAACAAAAATGTTAATTATTTAATCCGGATTCCAACAGTTGAAGGTTCTATTTAGTCTTGCTCTGCTCTCAAACAGATTCAACTCGCAAGCAAAGAGTGGTAGCTAGGTACGTCGATGCTTCCCATGAGCTTAATAATGCTAAATCACTTTCAACAAATACTTGATATGCAAAAAAATGAACAACTTTTTTTTGAAAAAAACCTTCAAGTCTGAAGATCAGCCTTCTATAGACGCATCATTGTTTTGCCTTCATAAACCCAACATAAACAAAAACAGAACGTAAAAGTTTTAATATAAAAGTTGGAAAGGAAAGTGGTTAGTTTTAAGACACACTGTATAATATAATGAAGGACAAAGAACTATTATTTTGATTTTACTTTTACTAATGCTTTTATACCTGAATCTATTACAAAAACTTTTATCTTCGTAACATATCCTTTATTAAATTCTGAAACACAATGAATTATTTGAAACTTGAGACTTCTATATAAAGGAACTCGTTGGACTGAACTCCTTCCTGTGAAAGTTTATATTACTGTATATTTCTTGATCAAGAAACTCTTTTAACTTTTAAGTAGTTACTGCTTTGTATTTCATGAAATGTGCGAAATTCTTTTTTAATGTTCGAATATGTTCAAGGAAACTATTTGAACAATTACACAGGCCAACAATGAAAAAACTTTTTTACTGAAAATACCTTATTCTTATGTTTTTTAGGTGGCTGAATCCAAATATGATCCTTAAAAAAGCTGTATCATCCACCATTTATTCACATTTTATAGTTACATTTATGAAATCAAGCAACATTTTTAGAATTTAACAGCTTTTTTATAGTTAAAATAAAATTGAAAAAATAGGTCTAATGAACTACTCTATACCTATCTAGAGGTATTTAATGAACGAAGATGATGTTGGTAGTACTGCTGAAACACATGCTAAAAAGCTGATATTTAGTTTAGTTTCAACCTAACCTCACTTTCACGTTTCCGTTTCCTGTACGTACATATACTCAGTGCAATGCTTAATCGCGGTTGTAAAAACTCTGACAATTTTTGTTATATTTGTGGTAAGTTTGTTATTTAAAAACACCAAAGAAACATTACAGACTTTGTAAAAAAGTTTTATTGAGCTTACTTTGGAACTAAACTTGGAGATCAGAATAAATCTTGGGTGCCGCATAAGATTTATTATGTATATGTTGGAGACCTTAGAAAATGGTCGAAAAAAAGAGAAGAGACACTTCAATTTGCTGTTCCTATAATATGGAGGGAACCAAGAAATCATTTCGAGGACTGTTACTTTTGCAGTCTTGATATTACTGGTCATAACTATAAAAACAAGAAGGTAATAAGCTACCATACCTTCCGCTATCCGACCAGTAGGGCACGGTGTAGATTTGCCGGTCACTGAACCACCAGAGGACTTAAATTTTATTGTAACTGAAGACGCTGAAGAATTTATATGTGTTACAGAAAATGTGGAGCCTAAAATGTTTACTCAAGCTGAGCTTAACGACTTAGTTAGGGATCTGGGGTTAACGAAAGAAAAAGCTGAACTGCTTGGCTCTAGGCTAAAAGAAATGAACTTGTTGGCGGTTGGAACTAGCGTTCATGTGTATATGAAGAAAGAACATTCGATTTTCAAAGTATTTTCAATGAGAGGGTGAATTGGTGTACTGCTCAGACATTCCTGGTTTAATGAGTTTGGAATTGAGTACAAAAAAGAAAACTGGAGGCTGTTTATTGATTCATCCAAAAATAGTTTGAAGGCTGTTTCATTACACAACGGTAACGTGTATGCTTCTGTACCTGTCGGTCATTCTGTACATATGATATAGAGCTGCGAAAATCTAGAAATAGTGTTAAATAAAATAGGTTATTCTGCACATGTTTGAATGTTATGTGGTGATTTGAAAGTAACGTGCATGGTCCTTGGTCAGCAAGGTGGTTTTACCAAGTTTCCATGTTTCCTGTGTAAATGGGACAGTAGAGCTAAGAATCAACATTGGTGCAAAAAGAACTGGCCTCCTAGAGAGTCTTTAAAGCCTAGCGAAAAGAATATTCTATGCAAAAACCTTGTAGACCCAAAAAACGTGTTCCTACCACCACTACATATTAAGTTAGGACTTGTCTCAAATTTCCGCACCTTTCAAAAGCTAAATTAAAAGAAGGCGTTTTTACCAGATATTAGGAAAATGATGTTTGACGTTAACTTCGAATCCACAATGACCTCAAATGAAGAAGAAGCATGGGTATCCTCCAAGCAAGTTATCACCAAGTTCTTGAGAAATGAAGAAGACCCAGAAAAGAAAAAGTTTGAGAGTTGGGATGTTTGATGAGCCAGAAAGTTCACTTTTTGAACAGCTACCTCGATTACGACAAGTTAGGAAATGTTAGTGAGGAGCCAGCGTTTTCACCAGGATGTTAAAGTGATGGGAAAACGTTGCCAGTGCCGCCGAAACACCAACATGATGGGATATTACTGTTACACAGCCACAGCCAATCAAGTTACACAAAGAAAAAAGGGAAAGAAAACATAGACAAATTCCAGTTGACAAGTAAACCCTTTATTATCACACTATATTACTGTACTGTAAATACAAACCATTTTTATGATGTAACATAATTATTCATTGTTTTCCCTATATACCGTACAGGAGTATTAGATTATAATAAAATACATATTGCTTGGAAACTATGGGTAATACAAAAAAACTAAGGCCAGCTTTGGATTCAGTACATAAAAATCTATAGAAATCAGCTGTTAAAATTAAAAAATTTTTTAAACAAAAGTTTTTTGTTGGCCTGTGTTACTTGCGATTCACCTTTCATTTTTAAGGATTCATTGAAACTAACGTATAGTTTTGTCACATAATATTTAACCATATACAGGGTGTTTCTATATTCGACCGACAAGGCTCTACTACAGAGAGATCTCAATAAATGATTCATTTTGATATGGGAATACGAACCTAATTGCTGAGATATAAGGTGTTCAAAATTTTGGATTAAAATCTAAAACTTGCTATAATTCAAGAACGCCTTTAAATTTTTTTTTCAAATTTGGTGACCAATACGCTCCTTAATAAAGTAATATTTTGACACAAACAAACTTTCGAAAAATTTAACCAGTGGCGCGTAAGTGTTCGTATTCCTATATCAAAATGAATGATTTATTGAGATCTCTCTGTGGTAGAGCGTTGTTAGTCGAATATAAAAACACCCTGTATATTTGTGTGCATAGAAATCTACCCACTGTAAACTATATTGATTATCAGATCAAAAAAAGAAATATGCAGTTTGAAAGACAATTTAATATGTTCTAATGTGAGTATAAATTTACAAAAATTAATTCCCACTTCCTTTGTTCAACATAATGAAATTAGTCCATTACGGAAAGTAAAATTTTTATTATGAACATAAATAGGATAATTGAAAATTAAAAACTTAACACCATAACCTCCTCTAGATGTTGAGTCACTCTTCTTCTAGTCCAACTCGAATTCTTCTTTTTAGCTCATATCATGTACTTTCGGATTCAAGTCAGGGCTATATGCTGGACACTCCATAACTCGAAAACCGACTTCTGCAATGTAATCTTCCACGATTCTGGTTGTGTGTGGCCTTGCATTGTCATGCATAGAGGTAAATTCGTCTCCAATTTAGTCGACGTAAAGTACCAGATGAATTGCTAAAATCTTCTCGATATATCTATCAGCCGTAAAACCTCTTTTGCCTAAAACACGGTCTCCCTACCAATGCACATAGGGTCGGTTCATGCTTCTATAGAAATAATAATAATGCAGGAACCACCTCTATAAGCACTCGGCTCCTGAAAGCAGAAATCTGCAAATCGCTTACTTGGACTTCGGTGCACTTTTCATCTTCAGTCGCGACTAAGGAGGCATATTCTGGTCTCTTCTGAGAACGTCTAATTCAGAATATACAGTGCAAAACGCAGGCGTGCTTGCCGATGAACTAGGACTAATCGCAGGTGTTTTAGGGATCAGGTTATTTTCTTGCAATCTTCGTCGTACCGTACACTGAAAAATAGCCACTCCTTGTACCTCACGGAACTGTCGTTGCACTTGAATGGCATTAATGTTATTTAAACAATAAGTGTTCATCACAAGCGGTTGTAAATCGCCTTCTACCTGTTCCAGGTTGCCTATGAAAGGATCCAATCTTCTCATAACGCTGGCACACTCTTCGAACTGCTGCGCGGGTCATATCCAATTGTCTAGCAACAGCTCGCTGACCAAATCCATATTCAACATCATTAACAATAAGACTAGACCAGTTCTATGCATAAACAAAATATTGCGTTACCATAGCAACGAACAATAACTTATTAGAAGTGTCAGTGTAAAGTTTGACGTCAAAAAAGTAAACCAGATTTACGCAATAAATTAAAAGAAAAAATATGTCAACCACCTATATTTAAAAGGGTTAAGAGGTAAGCAGATTTACGAGGATATTCTTAATACCCTTGGTGATCAATGTCCTTCGTATGCGACCGTGAAAAGTTGGCCAGTTTCTGTGTCAGTCCCCGAAAATATCGATGCAGTTCATGATTTTATCAGAACGTCGAATTGGGTTAAAACGGATATTTGAAGCACCGAATATTTCATACGAATGCGTTCATCACATAGTTCACGTCAATTTGGACATTAGAAAGTTGCTGCAAAATGAATCCCCAAATGTTTGATTGTTGGCCAAAAGCAAGCAAGGGTAGAAGCATCGCGTTCGATCTCTGCTCGATTTGAAAATGATGTAGACTTGGGAGACAAAGCAACAATCGATGGAATGGCGACACTCTGGTTCTCCAAGACCTTTAGAAATTTCTCGTCCAAAAATATGCTGGAAAAGTTCTTGATCCAGTTTTTTTGTTATGACCATGGAGTAATCATGATTGATTTTTTGGATAAGGGTAGAACAATAAGTAGAACAATAAGTGGAGAATACTATTCGACTATTCGACTGACCACTCTGTTTTTGCAGGACAACGCCCCTGCTAAAATCTCATGTTGCCATGCAAAAAATTCGTGATTTATGGTTTGAATTACTAGAACACCCCCCTTATTATTATTAAGAGGAGAATATGTTGAGTAATAAAATATTTTAACATTTAAATTTTTTGTTAGTTCTATAGCAGGCTAAGAATTTTTCAATATATCCTCGTATATCAATTAATATTTCTATCAAGCGTCAATTTGAATATTGAATTATTTAATCGATGAATGTTTTTTTCCGGAAATAACATAATTTAAAACATATTGTACTTGACCGTAATTTCAGTCCCACACGATGAATACATAAGTATTCGAAAGCTCCAAATATATTAGAGTTAGTACACTTTGATGTTTCATTGCCACGTTCCCAATAAGAAACCACTCTTAATATAGTTGGCGAATTTTGAATGGAAAAAGTCATTTTGATACTGTATTATTACAACCTATTTTTAAACATTGTGTCAAAACTAACTTGGTGATCATATTTATTATATTACAATTATTTCTTCCTACTTTCTATTGATGATACATAGAAAGAACGAAAATTTCAGGTATTCAAAAGGAAAGGTGGAGGAACCATATATTATTTTCATAGAGAGATTTTATAGTGAATACATATCGGATTTAACATTTTCTTGGAAATTGAATTAAACCACCTATAACTGAGGAAAATCTATTTAAATACCACTTTCAATAACATTCGCTCAAGTTAGAAATTAATTAATATCTAAATCAAGAGAATAATCAATGCTCGGGACTAATCGATAGAAAACGCCACAGGGTTTTTAATTAAAACAAAACGTAGGAAATTGTTTTTGATCTTTTTTTGTATTCAGCTCTGGAAATAATGATTCAACTTTCCAGTACGCATTCATAAAGGAATAAAAATATGACCATAGCGAATTTTGCAAGCAATACAAGGATTATTTGTTCAAGAGACACAATGAAATATTCTAATAACAAATGTTGGACGTAATAGACGAAAGACAGATACGTAAATATTTTATAGGACAATCTGTTTAAACGCTGTTGAATAGTGTATTGAAATTTTTTTCGGGTTTTCCGACACAAAGCATTTTTATTCCATGCAGATTTCTAGATATTAATGAAATGGAATAGAAATTTCGTGTAGGGTTGGAAAAGGTTTCCTTCAAGAACTAGATTTTTTTCAAGCATTTTTCATTCGAATTATCAAACAATAACATACAACTCGTTACAAGGTGTTTCCAGGTTAACGAATAAAATTTCATCCTATTAACCGACTAAATTCAAGGTTTTTAATTAGTAACATTAGTAAGTTTTTTGTTAAATTATTAGTAATAAATATGTCAATAATTTATTTTTTTAATAGTACATTCCAAGTGTCACATTTTGTTTTTGTATGTTATTTGGATATCCTCATTAACGATATTTTGGAAGTTAAAGTTTCAGCTAATCAATTAACCATTTTTTTTTCCTTTTAGATAATAAAATTGAATTTATTCTCATATTTAAATCTAATTGGCTCATTCTAAGGATGTAGGATAAATTAGTAGGAACAAAAATGCGTCTTACAAAAAGCCAGACAAATTTGCAAATTTTGCTATATTTGTGGAGAATTTATGGTGAAATCGCTGAATAATTTAGTACGTGATGGATTCAAATACCTTAGAAATTTTTTCCCAGTTGAGTGATGCCAAATTGAAGGAAAGTATTTTTATTGAGCCACAAATAAAAAAATTGCTGGACGATGACAATTTTGCAAAAAAGCTCACCAGACAGGAACCTAGAGCACGGAAGGCATTTCTAAGTGTAGTGAAGGGATTTTTGGGCAACAATATAGATCCAAACTATCAACAGAACTTCTAGACGCCTACAAATCCCTTGGTGCTCGAATAACATTGAAAATTCATTTCCTCCATTCCTATCTAACACTTTTTCTCGAAAATGTTAATTGATATTAAAAGTGATTTTACTTCAAAGTTTTTGTTTTTCAAAGATGTGAGGCATGTTTATTGGATGCTAACTATAAATATTGTCAATATATAAGATTGAAAAAACGTAATATTATTTTTTTACCAATGAATATAGTTCAATTATTTTTTTCATATTTTCGTATTTGTATAGGTCCATTTTATAAAAATATATTAATTCTTGTGTTAGATAGATAGACTGATTAACGAAATAATTAAAGTTATTTTCCTCACCCTGCTAAGTTCGAGAAATCTTTAGAAAAACCTCCTAAGCTCGAGAAATATAACGATTACTCCGAAAAAAACTTATAACTATAATAATAACAAATTACTATGTAGTTAGTTTCTAATAATGTAGAATATCCAAAAATACACCAACTATATTTTTGGTTTTAACCTAAAATTGAAAATTCAAATTTAAGTTTTATTTTTCTACTGTAAATTTGGGTTGAAGTTAGTTAGCAGGTGATTAAAATTAAGCAAAATAAACCTGATCCACTAAAGGTTTACGTATACTCCAAAGAACATGCGATCTTGTCAATAGAACATGCGAGTGTCTTCTTCAAAAATTACGTGAAGGATATTTGTTATGATAGGACTCGCCAATTCTCGTCATGTTGCGGAAGAAACATGGTCTATTGTGAATGATCTGAAATATGAGGCTTCTCCTTTGAGCACTCTACTCCATCTGATAACCTCAATAATTCCTTTGTGAATGTAGCCAAAAACATAATAACTTCTTCACATGATCCTCTTCCATATTCCCCAGATGTTAAAAACAAATCCTCGCCTAGTACCGATGGGCTTACATCCAAAATGTTTTCTAGTTTCTGAAATAAAATACTTACTACCCATAAATTTGTATTCTTAAGTTTCAAATGCAAAAATGATGCTATATTCTCCCTCCCAAATAATCTCTGATCTAGCCTAAACAACCTTGAGTCCACTCCAATTTCTTTCTGTGATTTATTTTATTTAAATTAACAAATTGCAGTACTATGGTTCCAGGAAAAAACCTCTCGCATGGTTTAAGTTATACCTTACCAACAGAAACCAGCTTGTAAGGGTTGATAAAACGATGTCTTCTTGCAAATGTGGACTGCCCCAAGGTCCTATTTGGTTTCTTCTGTTTATCAACGACATCGCCTATCTAGATATCAGTGTAAAAATATATCTTGCGGATGATACTAGTTTTTCTTGAAGCAACCCTGATCTCCTGACACTTCATAGAAACATATTTAGCTACCTAATCATAGTACGATTATAATCTTAACGCTTCGAAAACTAAAGATTTATCATATAAAAATACGTTGTAGCCTTTTGTACTAAATAGTTACTTATCGCCGCTCCACCTGAAAAATTAAGTTAAGTACTCAATACTATACAATGTAAAAAAATGAACAATCACTTGCCAATTGAAATTAAATCGATATCATCTTTTCCCGCATTTCGTAATAATTTGAGAGCATATTTACTGCCTTCTACGCAGAAAACGACGTATATTCAATTCTGAGCATTTCACATTTTTGAACTACCACGATTTTTTTGGCCATGTTTGCAGTTTTAGATCGTGGAAAAAAACAAAACCTTCTGGCAGTGATCCACGGCGTAATTTCACAATGTTCTTGTGAAACAGTGAACATGTGCATTGATTGCTTGACCTCGTGGTGAGGAAACAATCAGTAAAATACCTTTTTTGTCCTAAACAAAGGTGCCAAAGATAGGCTCAATTTTAGTTAAGACTAAGTGTGCCTCCATTCCAATGACTGCCTCATATGTTGTTTTTATATTTTAATTTTTCACTAACAGTTTCATTAACAATTGCGTATGACAGTCATCGGTAACCAAAGACGTTATTCATCGTGTGTTTGATCACATCCTTTATTGACCTGCCCGATTCATTTTATAATCATTGTATAACTCATAGCATTTTGTCCATAATACTCGCAGATTTGCCGATAACTAGGTTGACTTTTACTAGGTTTAATTTAATACAGTTTCACTGGGTTTAATTTTCATTGAAGCACTACAAAGAAGACCTAGGTACCAGCGATTTGAAAATAGCATAAATTTCTTCTGCTTGGATCAGAGTAGCGCATGCTCTGAACTGCGATTGCAGCGTTGCCGCTGATAGAAATAGGAACATTGTGGATATACTCCGTAACAACGTGCTTAATATTTCTGTGCTATGGTGAGCATAAGTCTACAGATGTCTTGTGTATTACCTCATTCTAATTTTAAACGACAGGTCGATATCAATGGTTCCGAATACATCCTCACGTCATTCTAAATGTGTTTTATGGGGTTTCGAACTCAGAGGCATCTAGCCCATGGTTTGAATCCCATGGTGATTTCAGTACGCGCGGTCCTATATAAACTCCCTTAATCTCGTGTTTTTCTGAAACGAGGGCCCCGTAGAGGAGCTATTCCTATATCAGGGCCTACTCAAACAAACCAACTTCCTCAAAAAAATTCTCCTCATCCTACCAAACTGTAATCAACGAATCTCTCTCTCTCTCTCTCTCTCTCTCTCTCTCTCTCTCTGTATGGAACGAGGTCAATGCTGCTGCTACAAGATCTGTTCCTTTATCTAACTCCGTTTCTCAACTGAAAAGGTTACCTAACCTTACCTAACATCACCTAATCTAGCCTAAAGAAAACAAAAATTCTACTTCAAAAATAATTTTACTTCAGAATTTCACTACAAAAGTATTTTGTAATTAAACTAAAGCATTTTGGAAATTGATTATTTCCAAATTTCATATGGAGATTAACCTTTCAACATTTATGATTATTTACCAAGCTAGAAATATTTGAAATCGATTCATCAAGAATATTTCAAGAACTTTTATTGCTTGTCTATTATAAAGTACTAATTATACCAACAAAGACATCAGAGGTATATAAGGTTTCCATTTTGAGTCTAAAATTAGCAACAGAATAACAGTATATAGAAAGGAAGGATAATTTCATTCATTTAAATTCTTCTCACACAAAAAGTATCCATAAAACTGTCTTGGAGTTAACCATGAATATAGTGGTTTGGTTTTTCATTCAAAGAAAACTTTAAATACATAAATTATTCCATATTTTTGGATAACAACTAATAATAATAATGATTATCTAGTTCGCGTGTTTATTAGAATTTTATTGTTTAATTTATAACGAAGGAAGTTTGTCGAAAGTTAGTGAAACTTAATAAGTAACAAAATTGAACTAATTTCTTTGTTTCATTTAGAGTTCATTAACATATTAGTTAACACAACCACGTATCTTGGAACATTTGAGCTAGAAACAAGTAACAATTATCAAACTCTTAGTTGAAACATGATCAGAAGTTAAAACGGCCTTTATAAACGAATTAGATCTGGCTGGAAGTTGCACAGTAGCCTTCCCCTCATTTCTTCTTTTCTAATTCTCTTAACTTCCGCTACTATCGGATTTTATAGGGCTATTAGTGGACTTCCACTTACAACAAATTGTTAAGGGCAACCTTTTTGTTGCTGACACGTGCTATGCTGAATGCTATTATCATTCTAAAGAAGAGATTTATTTTTTTTCTGTTAATACCGACTAGTTTAATTGAAACTCTTTGAAGGATTGAGGCAACGTCAGATTATCATATAACATAACAATTGTTTCAATATATTGCTAGATTTATAAACAAATTTGAAATCCACTCTGTTAGAAATTCTTGTGTATTTGTATAACACATTTTGCTAGTTTTACATTTTGTTTTATCAATAGAGGTGGTTTCACTGAGATTTATCTTCTATCTTGTCATAACCGTTAAGTACTGTCACATCCTCAATAAAAGTCCTTTGAATCCTGTTTATGCGAAGGAATTGGAATGAATTTTCAACTGAGTGGGTTTTAAATTTTAATCATTTTTGGGTATTTCCAAGGATAAAATATCAGATTTGGAAACGAGTGGTATTCATGAAGTTAGCTATAATCATTATAGTATGTTGGGCAAACGAAGAGATAGAGATATCCGGTTTAAAGAGCACATAGCTCATTCAAAACATGGACAAACATGAAAATGGGGATAGTCGAGCACGCTGTCAGTGATAATTTACTTATTAGATCTTTTTATATGTTTTGCGTGATGATTTATCTTGACTTTTGGAATATTTCAATATGTTGAATTCCACATGTTTGTGAAATTCAACATCAGAAGATTATAAAAACAGGCAATTGAAAAAAGATGCGTGGAAGAAAATTAGCAAAATCATTATTTCTATATTATCATTGATTTAAACAAATGTGTATCTACACATTAACACTATTATTATACTTATTTTCTCAAAATGGTCTTTTGTTTGTACTTATCTCAACGTCATTGACAACATTTCCCCTGGTTCAGACGCAAATCCCCGTACCAACTGGGTTGGGGTCAATCTATGGGTTTAGCCTATTGTTATCCATTCACAAACACTGAAAATAGTGTGCCAAAGGCGTGCCGGTAGGATACTCATAAAAAGGAAAGAATTTTATTTTAACATAAAAAAAATTAGGCATTATGTACCGGGTGTCCCAATAAGAATGACTCTCGGCCATATCTCGGGAACCGTTTATAGTACAGCTTCGGGAAAAAAATTTATAACAAAAGTGACCTCGAGAAAAACCTCGAAATTATTTACAGAGTTGTTTGTCCACCGCTAGGGGGCGTAATTAAATACCAAAAATTATAAAATGAATAATTTACAAATTTAGCCTTATTAAGATGCATTTAAACTATGATTATCGTATTCTTCAAGAAATTCAACGTATATTTGATTTTACAAGTTTTAATATATCTCTTCAAATAAGAGTTGGGGGGAAGCGGGAACTTTATTATGAAGAAACGCCTGTGAATCCAACCTCCGACCTAAATATTCAAATTGTAGCCCATCCATACAAGCGTTTATTCTTTGAAGAGTAGATTGAACAGCAGTCTCAATTTCTGCTCTCGAGATAATCTGAATGGCGTTTCGTATTCTCTCGATCATGTTATCTCTAGTAGTGAGTCTAACTGCACAAACAAGGTCTTTAATCCGACCCCAGAGATAGAAATCTGAGACGGTTAAGTCTTGTGACCTGGCTGGCCAAAAAATAGGCCTCCACGTCCCATCCACCTATCAGGGTAAGCATTAACTGAAAATTCTCTAACTTTTCTAGAGAAATGCGCTGGACACCCATCGTGCTGAAACAACAACTACGAGTTCTAGTGATATAGCTTCTAGAGGAAGTGGTAATTCATCCCTTATAAAATTTAGGTAGCGTTCCCCGTTAATTGCGTTGTCAAAAATAAGAGGTCCAATTTTCTGACCATCTACAATACCACACCATACATTCACCGAGCATCGCCCCTGATACTGAACTTCTTCCATCTAGCGTGGATTATTCTGCGACCAAAAGTGCATATTATGCCGGTTAACCGTACCATCACTATTAAATGTAGCTTCATCTGACCACAAAATACGTGACAGTAATTGAGGGTCGTCATATACCAAATGTAGTAACCAGTTGTAATAATCCTATCTTCTGTCGTGACCACGATCAACCGATTGTTGATGCATGGATGAAATCTAAAAGAAATATATTGTCCTATTAAATATCTTTCCGGAATGAGAAATTATTATATTAACATATATAACAAAAATAATATTATGCGGGTATATTTGTTTTAAGAAACATTTTTCTACATCATAATTCACCTGTCAAAACACGTTGAACGGTGGTTCTGCTTATTCCCAAGTCTCTACTTATTGCTCTAATACATGAACTTCTAGATACCTACAGATCCCTTGCTCGATTATCGTTGAAAATTCATACCCTCCATTCCTATCTAACATTTTTTCCGGAAAATTTGGGAGCTGTCAGTGATGAGCAGGGTGAAAGGTTCCACCAAGATATTAGAACAATGGAAATTCCGTATCAATACGATGGGATTCGGCCATGATGGGTGATTACTGTTGGTTTTTAAAAAGAGAAACTGCAACTTCTCATAAAAGGAAAAAGTAGAGCTAATTGATATTAAAAGTGATTTTTTTCAAGTTTTTGTTTATAATAGATGTAAGGCATGCTTATTTGATGTAAACTATGAATATTGTCAATTTGAAAAACTTGAAATTACTTTTTTAATAAATATTAAACATTTTACCAATGAATATAGTTCTATGAATGTAACATAAAAACCTTACGTGCTACAATTATTTTTTCATATTTTTGTATTTGTATAGATCCATTTTATCAAAAGATGCTATTCTTTCTTGTGTTACTCCAAAAAAATTATTGTCGAACAGTGTTATAATTAGAATAGAAGTCGTTTAGAAAGTAGAAGGCACTTTCCAGTAAAGATACTCTTAAATTATTGTGATATGTGGGAAAAGATTATATCGATTTGATTTCAATTGGCAAATGATTGTGCATTTTTTTGCATTGTAAAATATTGAGCCCTCAACTAATTCTGAACGTGGAGTAGGTAGGTGAAGGTCGTGCTCCACGTTCCTAAGTGGATAGCCTTGCAACGTCCGTTCTGAGATTCGACAACCATGCTTACGAATTAGGCAAACGGATTCCATGATGAATAAGGAAGGAAAAGTGAGAATTTTTAATCTTAGTCCCTGCTATTCAGTCCGGGTAAATATCTAACAGCTCTCTTTTGTAGTTTAAAGATTCGCTCAAATTGAGTCGCACCACACGTACCCCAGAAGGGAAGGGCATAATAAACTGTTGAGGAGGTGGATAAGTTCAGTTATTTGGAAACTGCTCTCAGCGTAAAACAGGAGGAATTCAATTTTTTAGATAAGACAGTAATATGTAACTCTCATTTCAAGGAATTGTCCACAACAAGCCCTAAGAAAAAGACAATAAACTGTTTTTAATTAGTCGTTCGATCATCTTTGATTAAATTGATAATAATGCAATAGGACGATAGTTACTAGTGTTATTTTTCTCGCCGTCCTTGTGCAGGGGTACAATTATAGCTGTTTTTAGACAGCTACAGAAAAGCCCCTTTTCAAAGGATTCATTCATTAGAAAACATGAAACGTTATCATCACTTCTGAAAAATTCAAAAATTACTTAGTTGATAACCCATCCATACCGCAGGAAGTTTTGTTTTGAATGCTGAGTATGGTTTGCTCAAATATACCTACAGGTCTAAAGAAAAGATTTTCTTAGAAGTAACGTGGAAAGAAATAGCATCACGACTTGGAGATATTTTAGAGCTAGTACTTATTCTTACTAACGTTGAGAAATTGTAAGAAATCCCGCCGAAGTGTTTTTCACTGGAAAAAGTTTATTAGTGGAAGTATTTGGTATAAATAGAATAGGGCAAGTTAACAGGTTTTAGTTTACCTTCGAAGACGATAAGTTATCTAAACCTGCGTTAGACAGTGAGTGTTGGTGTAGTGGAAGTGTAAACAGTCGTTCTATGTGATAGATAGAATAGCGAATATTTTCACAATATACAAAATAAAAATCCAGTTTTTAAATTAAAAAGGAGTATGGATGATACCTATCGTAACTGCTCGTTTGAGATTTCATTTAAATGCAAAAATATTTTCATTAAACCGGAGAATTTTTAACAGGGTGAAAAGTGTTCTGTAATTTATACTAGAGACACCCTTTGATCTCCCATACTGATGGTTATTACATGTCACTGCTTTTCAGAATGTTCAAATGAATCTTGTTCGTTCTTTATTTTTCATGTTCGTTATACCAAAGCTCTTTCACATTTTAATTATTAAATTTTAAATGGAAATGTTTCACAGTATATAAAGTCGGTTTAAAATAGGAGATAATAGCTAAATTTTGTAGTAAAAACATTCATGTTTTGCTTATTATTACTTATTAAGTCATTTTGAATCTGTTTAGGATTAATATGATAATAATAAATCATCTTTATTGGTTTGATATGTGTACACAAGTGGGCGAGATTTGGCATCTATGCTATTCTTCCACCTAACCACTTCCAGCTGCTTAACTATGCAAAAGAACTTCATACAGTTTAAACTGTAAACTTATTAAATAACTAGAGGAACCCAAAAAAGATAGATTCAGTTACATATTTGCTCATCAAATAAAATTGCTCTGTACTTAGATTGAAAAGAATTTATACCACACAATTTAAGGTCCTTGTGGAGAGTATTGAAACCTTTGACAGCTAGACACGTGAAACTTCTTTGGAAAAGCACAAATTTATGATGAGGCATAGTTAAAATGTTGAATGTTTTAACACTTTCTTAAGAGACACTTAAAATGAACGTTCGCAACATTCGAAATTTTTAATCAATTAATTTTACTAATTTTGCACATGATTTCCCGATGCCATGTCAAGACAAGGATAGTAAACAACATTACAGTAGGAAAAAATAGACTAAAAGATTCAAAGGGAAAGGCATATCGGAGATACGACTCAATAAGGGACAGTTCAGTTGAACATTCAAGAATACTTGACAGATTTCTATTTAGGTGTGTAGCTGCTGCATCTGGATCTGCAGGATGAAATGATTTTACGTGAGAATGAGAGACACTGTCATATATATCAAAGACATATACGAGGAACAAAAGTGGGTCAATTATTGAACCCTGTGGCACAGCATATATCATTTCGCCACCGTCAGTTGTACTATGATCCGTGCGAATTCTCTGCTTTCTTACTTTCAAGTAAGATTCAAAAACTTCACAACATATTTCGTCAAATCCCAGATACTTCAGCTTTGCACAGATAAGATTATGATCCAACACATAAAATGCCTTCAAAATTGCAGTTGCTATGCTATGCCTCCTACGAAACCTTAACTGATTCACGAAAAAAAAGATTATTTTCCTGTAAAAAGAGCACTATTGGCAAGCAAAGCTTGAACATCCGCAGCGTAAGACCCTCATTTCCAGTCGCGTTTGATTTAATCGTAAATACATGGTTAAGAATCAATTCAAAAGACTCCATAACAAAGCTTAACTTTTTTCAGGGCTCCATTTTATGACTATTGTAGCCATATCAGTAATAATAAATGAAGTATTTCCCTGACCCGATGGACTGTGTAAGTGGTTAAATCAAAAAATAAAAATGGTGAAGTGAAACATTACCAATCAATGGATAATTTATTATTTATTTTTTTATATTATTTATTGAAAGTCATACCCTTTTAAGGTTGGGGGAATGTTAAGGATTTCTAATTATTTGTGTTTAAAGTTGCTGGTAGTTTTATTCGACGATATCGTTAGATAAGATAGATAGAATTTCTCTAGTATATGTTTATTTCATATTTTTAATACAGTCTACTTGAATCAAATTTATTAGAACAGTGAGTACACTGTACAATCTTCGTAGATAGTAGAGGCAGTCAGCAACGAACGAAAGTTGAAAACTTTGAACATAACCTCAGAATTTTAGCTGTGATTGCGTATTCTTTATGCGTGTGCGATCAATTATAGTAAACTTGGAACGAGTATTTCAAATAAATGTTGTCTGAGGAAATCATTCGAGGTTCTTACATTTATTTATCGATAGAATTGTCAGAGTAGGATCTTCAACCTCCATGCAGTTTTATTGTAACCAAGTCACCGCCAGCATTTTCAAAAATAAAATGGGGTTATAATGACCAGAATTATTTATTCAAAATAAAATTGAAATAAGATTCTGATTGACCCGAGAAGTTAGCAATTTTGTTATTGTTTCCCTTATGAAAGAAGCACATATTATTGAGATCTGCCCTACGTGAAGTTTTCTAAGTATCTTTGCATATTGGACAATGAGAATTTTGCATGCTGCCCATCTTCTGTACTCAGTCGTATACAACAATCATTTCTTAAGTTCTTCTGAGCTGGATGAGTTTGTCTTTCAGTACGTTGCAGGAACCTCTAAAGAATGTTTTGGAGTGTCGCTGCCCAAATATACATAACCTCATACTAACTTGATTCTTGTTTCTTCTAAAATTTATTTACCTATGATGTGCAGTTTTTTATAAAGTAAAAATAAGATTGTGCACGTTCATGTTGTTAAATTATGATATTATAAGATTTGAATTTATTCTTAATTTTCAATATTATCAAAGTATTAATCGGCAAATAATGAAAGTTCTCCAAATGTTCTAAATCTAAACTAGTTCCAGTTCTCTCTCGAAAAAAATTTCAAAGCCAAGAAAAAATATGTTTTCATAAGAGATCCTCATATATTCAGATCATAAACTAAGATTACTTCTGATAAGGGATTACATTAGGAAGAAGAAACTTCATACTTGTTTACGAGCGAATATTTTTTAAGCGCCTATTTTGTACGCTCCCTCGCAGCATCTTTAGGGAATAAATTTATTTACGAGTTGACAGTAATACACATTAGACTTTTAGACAGTACATGAGATAAGTTATGAATAGAAATTTAGTAAATTATGATATCTGTAAAAGGAAAGGTGAAAATCAAAACTGTAGTACGAGATTGATTTGTTGTAATTAACTATCAAACAAACATTTATTATATTTAAACTGTTTTTAAATACAATGTTGATGATAGAGGAAAAAGTTTATGTAATGGAACAGGCGAGAGATTGATAGCTATTGCATTGTTCAGTGAAAAGTGTCCAAATACTGTAAAGAACAAAACTACTACTTGGATTAAAAGACAGAAAACATTCATTATAAAAACAAGATATAGAAGCTGATGAAATTTATGTAGATACTAGAATTCTTTCAAATAGATATAGACTCCAAAATGTTACTCAAAAATTGGAGCGTAATCACAAACACAGATAATTTATCTTCCATCTTCTCAATACTGTCGATGTTGTAGACAAGACAATTCCCATTACGGACATAAAGAAAGAAGGTGATGTTTCAAAGAAGGCAATTTTTTTTGTGCCGTTTCATATGAACTAGGAATCATGGAGTCTTTCATTATTCAGGGTGTCTGGGAGCCTTGACGGAAAAATTGAGAAATCGGGAATTTTTTTCGAGGAAACCGGGAATTTCCAGTAATTTTGAATGAGCTAACCAGACATAGCAATTTGGAGTTGTTATAGCTCAAAAACCTTCCAACTGATGTAAAAATCCAATCATCCATTTGAAAGAATTTATTGAACCTCCGGTTTTGGAATTCCCCTGGGATTTTAGGGTCTCATCTTGTTTTTTACAAAATTCAATTTTTTTAATTATTTAAGAAGTGCAATTAAGATATGTAACAGATTAATAGTTTTTATGTATTGTAGGACAGGGTTGATTTGTTTTATACGTCTTGTTTACATGTTTAAAACATGTTAAATAACATTTAAAACATATAAACAAAATTTTTGCCATAAAATTTGCAATTAAAATGAAAAATCATAGTCAAAATTCAGCAATACGAGGTCTATTGAATAACGAGACTGGTTACTAACATACGTTTTTTCCATTGATCAAAGCAGTGTTAGATGTATTCTTTGGTGAGTGCCTTTAGGATCTCTGCCGTTCTTTGCTTTACCGCTTCCATAGACACAAATCGGGTCCCTTTCAAAGCAGATTTTTTTCTAACCTTTCAAGGAAATCTGAGATCCGTTGATGCAAGAGCTTTTGGTCAGAAGTCAAATTTTTTGGCACCAGCTTCGCACAGACTTTTGTCATGTGTAATTCCTCGTTTCTTTATAGGTGTTTACAGTCTCGGTAATCATCCGGATGCTATTTCGATGATCTGCACGTACAATTTGGTTGATTTCGGTCATTGTTTCAGGAGTTGAAACTGTCAAAGGGTGACCTAGGCGCTGGTTATTTTCAGTGCTCTCTCGGCCCTCACTAAAGCGCTTACACCACTCAAAAACATGTGCACGAGAATTGCCCCCATAGGCCTCTTGTAACAATTTATAGCACTCATTCGGAGTTTTTTTCAATTTAACGAGAAATTTGAGATTGATACATTGCTCGAGAGCTTACGAGAAAAAAAACACGTTCGTTTAAAACCGTTACTACACAAATACTTCAATGGAGACGGAAACATGTTTTGGAACATGCATAGATATCTAGATGTCCAACGCGTCTAGGGCGCCCTCTAGGCGCGCAGTCTCATTATTTAATAGCCAGACCTCGTACATTACGTAAACCATTCTTCTGCTAAGACTACTGCTATTCAAATATCTACCTCCAACAAATTTTTTATATTTTCCTGAAATTGAATATCTACATAATTGAAGCAAAAAAATATTTAGTAACTAATCATGATGAGTGAAGTCAACTGATCTGTTTTCCCAATTTTCCTGACAAAGTTCTCAATTTCATATTCTTATCGTCAATTATCCCTTTTAAAGACTTGTTCTAAACAAGTCGGCTTCAGTATTATAAAAAAAATCTGCCTTAAAAGACTTTTGAGGTATCTTAAATCATAATAAAGTTCTGAATCGAGTTTGGCATCCCTACTTACAACTTTTTTTCCGGATTCCTTATCTGCAAAAGCTCCAACAGATTCCGTTGAATTTATGTTGATCTCATATTTCTTAATCATCATTTTAACGAGACTTTTTCAACGTAATGAGATGATATGTTTTATAATTTAAACAAAATTACGGATTGGCTACAGAAGATTTAACATTATACAAATATAAAAAGAGGAGCGGAAGCCAATTTTTTCTTGAAATATCTTAATAAGACTCTATTGAAAAGCGGACCAAACAACTACAATCCTTCACTTAATGAACAAAATTATATTAGGACACAAAAATATTGATATAAAAGTAAAAAACATCACCATAACTAACTTTGAAAGTAAAAACTGGACATCAAAAAAAAGTAAAAGTTAAATGGATTTTTCAAAAAAAATTCAAATGTAAAATGCGGTCCCCTCATTTTTTGGCTCTAGAAATTCGAAAAATCACAAAAATTACAAAAAAATTATGGGAATAAAAAAAAAGAAAACTCATATTGATTTCAGTGCTTTAAATGTTCATGAAATTCCACTCATTCACATATAATTGTTGATTTTTTTTCCAAATAATCAAATGAAGTTGTTATATTTTTTTTCATAATCTACACAAAAAACTACTACTTAAGGGCCCTTTCACACCAAACGAATCCGAATCAATCAGAATCACTCCGAATCAAGTTGAATCTGATTGACCAAGATTCGGCTTCGAGCACTCCGTTTAAATGTGAAGGGACTCTTTTCCCGCCTTCAGACCGGACGAATCTGGTTCAATCAGGTTTGATTCGAGGTCGCACTTGATTCAACCTGTCAGATTCCTCGTCCGGTCAGTCTTGAATCAACAACCATACGAGATGGAATAAGTCATAGAATTTCTTCTCATCATTTTGTAGGTCAGGATGTTAATATTATTTTTGGAAAAGTAGAGTAACATTTCATAAATTTGTAAAATTAAATAATGTATTGGAAAAGGAACTTCCTTGAGTATTTTCTGAAACATAAGTATTGATTTTCGTTGGTCTCGGTAGTCCTTATTTCGGAAATTGTACAAAAACCCATACTTTCGTACCTCTTCTATAAATTCTATCTCAATTAACATAAAGATAATTATAGATATATTACTGAAACTAATATAGTTAACGAAACACTTTTCAGTCACGCTCAGAACAAACTCTGCACAGGTGGTGAATATAACCTACAACACTTTGTAATAGTTCTGACATAAAATCTGACCAACGTAGATTTAAAAACACGCGCTATGACGTGTTAAAGCGTGTTGTCGGTCTCTGAGGACACATCACAATAATATGCAAGGATCTATTTAAAATAACGTAATAGATATTTATATAACACTTGTTAATGTATGTTAACACGACACGTGTTGAAAATGTGTCCTTAGCTTTACGTAAATAAAAATTTGTAATTTAATTAAACCAAGAAGTTTAAGTTTTCTTCTCAAAACGCACGTGTATGTTATGAGAACTCATTACTTATATGTTATTGTTAAATGTTATTTGCAAGGAATGTTGACAGTGCGATTAATGACGTTTACAGACATGGGCGTAGAAAAAAATCATTATTATATCTCGTTAACTTGCTACAACTGAATATTAAATGATAAAACGTAAATAGACGAGTAAAATGTACCTGCCTGTGAGGCCGTTTGGCATACCAGACGTGAACTGAGCTCTTTTTGTACCCCATTTTTTTCTGGAAAATGAAATTTCAAACCAAAAACCACAAAGGAAAATAAATTATTCGCAAATAAAACAAAAGAAAAAAATTTCAATTCCAAAGTATCTTTATAAATAGAATCGTCTGAACTAGAACCATTATTTAATTGAATTATGAAGGGTTGTGAAGAGGGTGATACCACATACTCATCTTCTTCTTTGATAACATGTTCAACAGTTTTCAAAGCTCTAGAAGTTTCTTTACGAGTTATACAACTTCTTTACTGAGTTCTGGAGACTGATTACATTTTCGTTATTCTGATTGTACGTTTGCCCCTATTGGGTTAAATATGCAATACTAAGGGAGAAGTATAAGAAGACTATGACCCTGTTTATTGCACAGCTTGTCGATATAATAAATTTTCCCTAACTTTGTTTGTTGGGCCTTTTTTACGATTGCTGACACGAATAGGAATATTTTTTTCATACATAACTACTAAAATTTGAGCTTTGTTCCACACCATCCTATTGCTATATATATTTTCTTCAGAATTCGTTAATTTTTCAAATAATATGATGAATTTATATATTTCGATTGTATATTGTTGTATTTAAAAACCATATTAATTAGTTCCCACAGTTTTAAATCGTTTACTGAAAAAAATATCCTTTTCTGAGTATTTTTCATATATGATAAAATGCCAACAAGCTTTTATTGATATTCAAATGTTATTTTTACGATATTTGAACGGCACAATAATGCTTTGAAAAAAAAATTCCTTTAAGTTAATATTCCTTTGACCAACCTGTTCCTTACAGCTCCATAAATTCCGACCAACAAAAGACAGAAATTTGTTCACTTTGAACGATATATTTTTTCCTCTATGTCTACCTAAACATTTCCTATGTCGCATTCTCCAGTTTGCACTTTCCGTTCCAGTTTTGTGAAACGAATTTCATGCATGATAAAAGGAAGTCACATATATCATTACGAAAGCCTTTCGAAGATTTTCAGGGCAACAGTGAAGATATAAGCTTCACACACGTTTTTTTTTCTCGTCTGAGATTTCAAGTTACGTTCCGTCAGCGGAAACGTTTCCCATTCTGTTGAGATTTTTTGCAGTTACAAACGAAATGTGCGGATTTGTTTTCTAAGACAAAATTGGACACTACTACAACGTGAACATTACACGATTACGAGGGTTGCTACTTAACTTTTGAGATACACAAATAAAAACAAATATTTATAATTGGATGTAGAATTCAAAATATTCTCCTTTTAGATCAAAGAACTCTCAATTGTCTAGGGATTTTTTCTATTCCTATTGAGGTACCTCCAAAACATGAGAACACATTAAACGCTTGTACAGATGTTGAAAAACGTTGACGCAATTTATCCCATCTGTGGGAATAAGAAGAAATCATTTGTTGCCAAACAAAGATTATACGGTGGATGACTCATCAATTCGATGTTTTGAATGTTCAAAAACGTTTCTTTGAGCTGATGTCTGAGAGCTCACATTGTTGTAGTTGAGAAAGATTTGTCTTCTGCGATTTGTTTTCATGATTTTTTCAAACTTGACTGGCAAACAAAAACTGGTGCACCAATAAGAGTTGACCGTTCCACGTTGCTCTAATGGAACGTCCAGTTATTCCAAAAAAAACAGACGACCATTTTTTTTGTTGGTTTTGGCTCGTTTTGAAAGATATAGTCGATTCGTTGCATGTCAAAATTTTATAGACGTCTTTTGATTGAATTTTTTAAGTATTTCTTTGCACCAATTGACACGCGCTTTTTTTGAGCGATTGTCAAGTTATATAATATTAAACGCGATAAAATCTTTTTGATAGCCAAATGTTTATACAATATTGAGTTGAACTAATAGCCAAATATACCTCAATCTCACGGTATGTCACAACAGACGATTTTGGACGACCCTCACGGAATTCATCCTGGAATGAAGTGAGACTACGATTGAATTCGGAAAACCAACGCAAACCGGTAGATCTGAATGGTGCCAAAAGTCTAAGCGATTTGATCAGCACAATGTTGTTGGTTCAATCCACATCAAAAGTCATAGAGTTCGCGGCTTAAGTCCATTTTTGCACCAAGATGAATGTTTCAAGTACTCAACTCAAATTGCATTGGTATGACACCACTTCATCTGAAGATGTTCACCATTGAAAATGTCAAACTTTAGTATGACTATGTCAGATTTGACATGTTCACATCAGTGTTGCCACATCTCAAAGCTTAAGTAGCAACCTTCGTATATGAATTTACTTGATTCAACTGGATTTTCATTAGAAAACACAGCTACTCAAAATGTCCATATTTGATATCTTCCAAGGATTATATAGAAAATGTATTCTCTAATAATAATTCAATATTCCAAGACCTTCGGGGTGTGAAAATTGGTTTATATTTTTCACTTTTATAATGTATGAAGTAGATACAAAAAATATTGATTTAAACATTATCTAACAATTTTTTCAAGCATTAATAACGTTTTTATTGTGTAAAGAAGTTAAAGGTGAATCATGGATGAACTAATTTCTATCTCCAACTTTTTCCGAATAAAAAGAGGAATCTTCATTATTATACGTGTTATTTCTTTCTCCTTGACATCTTTACAAGACAATTTTCAAAGTTCTGACAAGAGAAACTCCCATAAACGAATGATTGAAGAAGATAAAACTGTAATTAGTTTGAGTTGTCAAGTCAACTCATATTATTCTACAGACGTATAATGTTTTAGTGTTTATGTACGGAATGTATAGAAAGGCGTTTGAGCCATATTTGATATAACATTTATTTCACAATGATTGCGTGTTTTTTTCTGAATATATCTTATGATTACGTGGAAAATAAATAATAAATATTTCGTAAAATGACAACAGTTATTTATGGCAAACACCACATAATTAACATTCAGCATTCTTGAGCATATCAAATTGAAAATTGATCCGTTAGAAATACCAAAACCAATATATAATAAAAAAAAAAAACAAAATCTGACAATAGTGTATATATGACATGAATTTTATAGAATCCTCAGAAATACAAATTCATTTAAATTGTACAAGCGGATTTGAGGTAATTTGGGCGTTTTATACTCAAAGTTCAGAGGGTTGTACCAAAAATTAAGTTCCCATATTTTAAACAGATAGATGCTCATTAATTTTATACAAAGCTGAAAACCTTCTATTTTTCAGCATAGTCTCCACTTCGATACACTTTTGAAAACGGTGTTGCCACTTTCATATTCCTAAGTCGCAAAAGTGTCGCGCCAATTCATTGAGTAAGCGTGTGACTTCTACTCGAAACTGCCTCAAAGTGTTTGCTGCATAAGTGTTACTTTAGCTCGGGGAATTGGTGATAATTGTTAGGGCATAACAAACCACCCAAATTTTTTCAAAACTTTTTGTGTTTGATGAACAATGTGGGGTCGAGCGTTGTCTTAAATAAGAAGCACTGTTTCCTCCATCAGTCGTCCTCTTTAGCGATTTTGGATTACTCACCAAAGTTTATTAAATGTTTCACAACATCCGTCTTAGTTTATTGCCGTCCATGTTGTACGAAATCGATGGAAGTACGCCCAAAACATAATCGCCATAACCTTTCTGTTGACTGCGATTATTTTAATTTCTTTGATGACGGCGTGACTCCACTGACGAGATTGTCCAAAAAATTGTGATCTGAGTCAAGAAGTTACTCCTTGTGCATCAGACAGCATCCGTGGAACCCAACGAGCACTCAGGATAATCCAACATTTCTTTTGAAAGATTTTTCTATTGTGCCATGAAAAGCTCCAGGAGTGCGTTCCACAAATTAAAGATCTTTGTTAATTTTTTGGATAATCGCACTCAAAACCTGCGATTTTTCACTTCGGTCTTCATCGAGCGACCGTCAACAAAAGCCCGGCATCATACCAGATTAGATTAGTTGTTTGTTTCTGATGCAATCAATTAATATGTTCGACTCTCATTATCACCCTTATCCTGTTTTTTCTGTACTTGCCCTCTGCTCTTCCCTAGAAGTTCATTTCATTCGTCATTTATTCCACGGATTGTTTTATCTGCAAAATTTCGTTGCCATATGTTATAATGCTTGTAAGGATCGTGTTATATATTTGTTGGTTTTTGATATTTTTTGGTCCTATAATATTACATTCGTCATAGATATAGCTTGTCCGCCCTATATATTTCTCCCTTTGATTGCTGCGTCGAGTGCTCCATCTAGTGTTATTTTTAAGCCTCAGTACTCACATTCCTTGAGTATTTTATTTCTGTTCAATCTCCAAGTTGATGTCTTGTGTTGTTGCACCGATGTACATAAATTAATTTTGCTCTTCTAGGAGTTTGGACGTTATGTAGCTTCATGATCGTGTACAATCCATTAATACTTACCCTCATATAGATATACGGTGCGTTCGCAAAAATATTTATGCACGAGTCAATCATATAACTATTAAATTGGGTTTTGGGGATTGATAATTAAAACCAGTACAAATTGAAAACAGAATAGAGGCTGGAACGGTGACTTGTGTCATTTTCAATGATTAAAAATTGGCCTAAGATGTTTCACTGGAGACGATAATCATTAGAAGATAACCTATGTGAGAGAGACTACTACAGAAAACATTAAATTAGTGGATGAAATTGTGTCAAGTGACCAGCGCCTAAAAACAAAAAAAGTTGTAGCACAATTCCAAGATAAATGCTCTAAAGATTCTTACATGAGCATTTGAATATGACAAAAATTAGTTCAAGATCTGTGCTTTGGATCCTCAAAAGCAGAAAAATGTTGACCAATGAAGTGTAATCCGATCAATTCTAACTGGTGATAAAACTATGGTCTTTAAGTATGATTTGACATCCCAAAGAGATTCCATAGAGTGTCATAGAAAAGGAGAGCCCGCGCAAAGTTTACGAAAAGCACCAAAAAAGTGATGACTACAATATTTTGGAACTTCAAGGGTATCTTTTTGATTGAATTTTAAGAATCAAATGAAACCTTGAACGCGGTATATAACTTTGACTTATTAAGGCAATTACGTCAAAAAGTTATAGAAAAAAAGCGCGGCAAAATCAGCCGAGGTGTGCGCTTGCTTCATGACAATGCTTCAGTCTACATTGACTCGCTTTTTGATTGAATTTGAAGAATCAAATGTAACCTTGAACACGGTATATTATTCTGACTTTTTAAGGCAATTACCAATTACGTCAAAAAGTTATCGAAAAAAAGGGCGGCAAAATCAGCCGAGGTGTGCGCTTGCTTCATGACAATGCTTCAGTACACATTGATTCTCTTTCCAAGGTTATTGTACATGAGTGGAGCTTCACAGATATTGAACACCCACCATATAACCCTGACCTGCCTCTGTTTTACTATTTTTTGTTCGCAAACTTGAAGAACGGGTTAAGGGGTGATTTGACAGCGACGATGATGCTTCTAAAGATGTATCATATTTGCATAGTGGTAAAGAAGCTTTTGTCAGACGTTCTCAAAAGTGTGTGGAATATAAAAGGACTACATTTTGAGAGATAATCACAGTGATTTTCAATTTATGACCTTTCATTCTATGCTAGGATAAGAACTCAAGGACTACGTAGGGTATTCCCATTTCCTTGCTTTTCCACATCCACATCTTAACTACTGACTCCAAGTAGATATTTAATATCGTTGGTGAGAGGCAACACCATTGTTTTAGAACTATCGTGGCAGTAAACCCATTTTGGTATGTTCTTTGAACACCTTTAACTAACCTTTTTGTGATATTTATTAATTCTAACGTTGTCTTCAATAATATGGAACTATATCAAACTAGAATGTTTCTATATATTCTAAAGAATCTATATTTGAAGTGGATTTCGTTTCATGTATCAATTTTTCGCAACAGCTCGTTTCCTTGCCATTCAAATCGTTTACTATGTTATAACAAATTTCAATTTTCTATTGTTCGTTGATATTTGGCTACACATTTCATAAATCAACCGTAAGAAAAATGTAATTTTGTTATAAAAAGAGAGCCCGTACGAAAGAATTCTATTGAACATATCGCACAATCTCCTCTAGCAATTTCTGAAAGTAATCACTGCATTTTCTCCATAATGTCCGGAAAACACCGGCACGTTAGAACGGCATAAACGGTAACATTTACGAATGAGCGATTTCAGTCAAAGTCTCGCAGCTGTTCACAGCTCGGCTTTTCATCCCGTAAGGTGGACTGCCGTAGATTGCTTGACATCCATCACGAGTAAATTACTGTTTGTCGGGCTCACAATCAGCTTTAATATGTATATTACTTGGTGAGTATCGTGATTTAGTGGCGGTCAGGTCAACCCCTAACCTGCGAATGTTTGTTCTTAAGTGAATTCTGTGTTCTGCGGACATCATGATGAACAGTTGGGACAGAAAAGGAATTGTTCCTATTTCAAGATCAAACAATGAAAATATCACCCTTAAAAAATAATTACACCACTATTATAAACACTGCCTTTTATATAATACCTTTTGTTGAAAAATACGAGGTACAGGAGAAAAATATATTTGCTTGTCGTTAAGGAACAAAACAAATAACGAAGTCGAAATGATGATGACAATAAAAATATTATACAACGGCTGTTACTTAAGTTTTAAGATAGACAAGTAAAAACAAATATTTATTGTTCGATATGAGTTTATTGTTTTTGAAAATATTCTTCATTAATATCAATACACTTTTTTGTATGCGTTTGAACCAATTATCGAAGCATTTTCTCTTTTCTGATTGAGGTACCTCCAAAACATATGATTCGAACGCACCATCAGCTTCTTCAGATGTAGAAAAACGTTGACATCGCAATTTACATTTGAACTGCAGAGAGAATATGGAATCATTAGGTGCCAAACAAGGACTACACGGCCCATCAATTTTATGCTTAAACTGTTCAGAAAAGTTTTTGTTCGAACACTTCTCGCAAACTGTTTTTGTTGGATTTGGCTCGTCATGAAAGACCCATTTAGTACATTGTTGTTTATTTTCGAATTCATATGCATAAATTCATGATTCGTCACTTGTCCCGATCTTATCGACTTCTTTTGAAGCTTTTTTGAACGATTGTCAAATTATGAGATATCCAACGTGATACGGCCAAATGCTCATGACATATGGAATGTATGCAACTAGAACTAATGTCAAAGTATGCCTCAATCTCACGTTATGTCACTTGACGATCTTGCGATATCATTTTACGTACAGCATCGATGTTTTTTGGCACAACAATTTTGGACGACCTTCACGAAATTCATCCTGGAGCGAAGTGCGACCACGATTAAAAACTAGCGAAATACGGTTCAATTCACGTCAAGAACATGTTGCATTTTATGACCAAGATGAATGTTTTAAGTATCTGTAAAGAACTCAAATAGCACTCGTATGACACACGTTCCGAATACGTTAACAGTGTCAAACTTTATTTATATCAGTGTTTCCATATCTCAAAACTTAAGTAGCAACCCTCGTACGTACTATTATGGGACTGAAAGAAGAAAATCACGTATCTAGAAAAATAATAAATGAAGAAATAGTAGTGCTGGAGGGAGAGAATGTAGTAAAGATAACAAAAGAAGCAAGAGTAACATGGCTGAGGTTTCTATGAAGTGCTGAACCGGAAGCTAGGATAAGAATATAAGAATTATGTGGGGAAGAAGAAGAACGAGGTGGGAATGGTTGGTTGGGGTCGAGACGAGTTTGAAGAAAATGGGGGTGAGAAAATGGAGCTGATGAATAAACTGAGACTCCGCAAAAGAACTAAACCGGAACAAAAACATATGCCATTTGCTATACCGATTATTTGGACCGAGGCAAAGGAACATGTGAGTGATTGTAATAATTGTAACGAAAGGCATTACAACCCAGTCCAAACACACTATCTAGTATCGAAATTTGTCTTTGACCAAGAGACCCATTCTACATAGTATCAGTGCCAAAGCCTCCAAATCCAGTTTCAGGATTCTTCTGACAATAGTGATCTGAATCATGCATTGTCAACTTCCAAAGAACTGTATTTATTGATATGAATCGATTTAAACGATTTACTTGATAATAAAATTTCGTGATGATGAAATAAAACTATTCTAAACGGATTATTTAGTTTATTTATATAACGTTTTGATGTTCCAGAAGCCGAATACTCACGAAAATCAAAGTATTTATTCTATAGTAAGCAATAATATAAATAAATAACTCAATTCACCAATTTGTTTTTTGAAACAATTTATTTAGCAAACTGAGGATTTAATAATTTAAATTTACAATTGGTTACACTACTCTCACTGGCGTACTAGACGAATATTAAATTGAATGAACGAAGTATTAGTTTTACATGCTTCTTTTTATATTAGTTCTTATCTCATACAATGATAATGATAAAATTAGATAAATATATTTATGGTTCATTATAGACACATTAATAATAAATAATTGAAGACGATACTTTAATGGGGTTGAAGTGGAATCTATAAAACTGAGAGAGAGAATAAACACAGACAAACACAGATATTTTGAAACAAATATTCAATATTACGCAACTATTATACAGTGTGGAAACCACTTCAGTTGAGACAATCATAAAAATATCGAAACCTTTGAATTGAATTGTGCGCAGGTCAAACTTGAATTAAAATATATAGAGTTATTCACTTAAATTTATCATAATTGCTTCTTATTTTTTGAAGCCCGACCCCATAGAACTTTAGCATATAGAAAATGTTCGTAAGAATAGTGAAATCAAAATTTTTCATAATCGAATACAATTTACAATGTAGTTGATCCGAAAGATATTGAAATAAAATGTACATCCTGTTGTTGGCAATAACACAATCTGGTATACAATTCAACTGAAACGTTGATTGAAATTTTAGGTGAAATACTTGAGTTTCTATATTTTCTTTGATGTCTATCTGTGAAGCTAGTTTCGAGAAAATCCAAGGACATGATCTAATTGATCATCCCTTAGGATATTTTTGTCAATCCATGTGTTGGGAAATAGGTTTTCATAATTATTTACTTTACGGATTTTAACCATTGGAACTGGCCTTCAGATATTATTGTGATCTTATCCCTTCATGATTAGTAAACGATTAGATAACACTCAGATTTGATTAATTTGTCTTGTTAATTTACCTGTTGGACCCATTCTAAACTGTAAGTAGTTTTTCGCATATTTAAACATCTTTAATTTATTAACCAAGCCTTTTCTCTGATTAATAGACATGTTTTTTTTTATTTTGGTCCAGAATAATGGTTCTTTCAAATGTTGACAAAGCCCGAGCTGATGCCTTGGCCAGAGAAGGCCGGAGCTTACGGTACATTTCCGAAACGCATGGGGTAGCGAAGTCTACCATTCACGATCAACTCCAGCGTCTCTGGGAGACTGGTAGGTACGATAGGAGGGTGGACAGTGGTCGACCAAGGGCAATAACGGCAATAGACGATCGATTTATTACTCTGTTGGCTCGGGAAAGACTTGAAGTTGCTCGAAATACACGAGTAATTACACACATAGTGCAGCGGAGACTAAGGGAACATGGAAAACTCCTGGAAAGGTATCGAAGAGAAAGGCGATTATTTGCCGATCAGTATTCTCATTGGACTCTGGAGCAATGGGAAATGTATTAATCGATTTGGTCTATACTACTCACACGATCGGGACAAAGTGTGGAGATGACCAAGGGAGCGATTTGCTCAATGCACCATTCGTAAATCACGGCCTTTTGAAAGGATAAGTCATGTTTTGGGGTGGGCCCAGACTAAACTGATTTTCATGAATAATGGGGCTCTGACTGCTCGGAGGCTCATCGAGGAAGTCCTCTTAGAGGTTCTGATCCCAGTTGCTCCATTTATTGGTGAGCAATTTATACAGAATAATGCTCGCCCACATACTGCCAGAATTGTTACCGAATACTTGAAGCAAGTGGGAATCACAGTTCTGGAGTGACCTGTACGATCTCCTGATATGAATCCCATAGAGCATATGTGGGATAATTTAGGAAGGCGTGTTAGATGACTTCATCCCTCCTTCCAGTGACTTAAATCAGCTTCAAATTTCTCTTCGAGAAGAATAGGATACTAGGTCAGTGGAGTATATCCAGAATTTAATTTCTTCGATGCCTGATATGCTTAGAGCCCTTCGCCGTAGTAGAGGGAGTGATACCCGCTATTAGAATTACATAAATTGTTAGAAAACCTAATAAAAATGAAGAATAACGTTTTTTTACATGTGTTAATTTATCATTTTTTCTTTATATTTTTTTGTAAATAATCGATAAAAATGATTCACTTTTGGTAGATTTTCCTTGAATAACCTATGAATTAACCGATTATTACCATAAATTGAAAAGATCAATATATTTAACAAAATTATAAGACCAAATCTTAGTGTCGGTTGAGTTTATAAGTTCTGATTTCGCAGATTTAAAGGTCCATAACTCGAAGGGTCGAATGAGAAAATTTTGTGATGTCACATCAATATTTTCACTTCATCTACCAACTCTAGAATTTTTTGCATCAAGTCCCGGAACACTCCGTATATTTAGTCAACATGAAAATTTGATAATTGATAGATTCGTTTTATATTGAGGAATAATATTAATATAATCACTATAAATTGGAATCCTAAAAAGTTATTTTCTGGGTAGCTGTTCAAAATGTAGATTTATTACTAAAATTTGGTTATATTTATTAAATAATTCCAATTAGTAAATTTTATATTAAAGCCGGAACAATAAATCATTCAATTCACGTGATAATTAAACAGGAGAATTTGTAGACACAAATTTGAAACAGTTGAAATATTATTTAGTATTTCATGGGAACCCGTTCATCGATATTGAAATGACTGATATTGAAATTTTATAATATCCCAAAATCATTCATAAAACAACTAAAAGTATCATATGATGTTTCCACGTTTGGTCCGAAGATATTTCAAACTGCATCGCCTCAAAACATTCATTGTGATATTTTTCGAAATTTAAATTCAATTGATGTAAAAGTTTTTGCATATAATTATTTCTCTCTGTCACTCGTATCTGAGATGGAATTCTGGAACTAATACATACTATCTCTTCATCAAAATTTATCGTGTTCGAAGACCGGAGGTTAAGTGAAATTTTGAAATAAATTCTGAGATGAAATAATCTACGTTTGTTTCGTTCTCATCGTATATAGGGTAGATATCGTCCACATATCTGTTCCTCACCATGGGATAATACGGAAACTCTTAGCTAATGTGCTTCTAGAAATAAATATAGCAGGTAATTTTCCAAAGCTGTTCGTTTAGATTGAAAATATCGTTAATTTTCATACTAAAACCAGTTTTGTTTTACGCACATTTGAGTAGAAATTTTGTTAACAAAGTCCCGACTTTTTTGTCACATAAAAACTTATATCAATTTTAGAATCTTAGTACTGGGACCACCAAATGATAATAATGAATAAAAATTGACAGGTATTATTGCTAAATATGTATGTAGATATTGGGATATACACTGCGACCTAAAGAATCAATTGTGTCCCCTTTTCTTGCTGGGATACTAGGGAACCCAGTGTTGACAGCTAATCCATCAATCCCACTCCTTTAAGGAGTCCTTTAAGGAGTGGGATGGCTGTAGCTGCCTGATATCTTCTTCTTCTATTTCATACGCTCCAAGATGTAGCTCTAAAACTCCGTAGTGTCTCACAATTCGAGAGAATGTGGATAGAGGTTTTGTCCTCTGTACAATAAAATCCGCACGCCGCATTCGTGCGTCTTCAGGTGTCCATTGAGACGACAGTGCGTAAATTGTTCTTGCCTAGGTTTATATATTGTTATAAACCTCCTTGTCCAATGCTGTTTCTATTATTCTGTAGCTGATACCTCAGAAGGGTTTCCTGTCCTTGCTTTAGCGAGCTTATCAGCTATTTCATTTCCCTCCACTCCGGTATGTCCTGGAATCCATTGTAGGGTGACTTCATCTTTCCTGTCTAGCTTGTTTAATTTTTCCATCCAAGGCAATCTCAAACGATTTTGGATTTTATGATATTGGAGCTTAAAGCTCTAATGACTGCTCGGTTATTAGAAGATCTACTGTACAGATTAGAATAGAGATAAATTTACTCATCTTAAGATATGTCCCAGGTTTGGTCATTATCTTTGGTGATTCCGTCTCTGAACATTCTAAGTGATGTTTTTTGCCACGCTGTGTTATTTGGATTGACGTTAGCCCCACCAATCGACACCACCTTCTTGTATAGTTGAGTCCTCTTCGAACTTTGTAGCATTCTCAAAGTATCCTCTTGCGTAGATGACTATATCATCTGTATATCCTTGAGAAGATATGCAGAGTTCAGTTAGCCTGTATAATAGTTCGTCTACTACTGAGCTCCACATCCACATCAGATTAGATATGTTTGCAGTATTTGAAATGGTGTTTTTTCCTACTTTCATTTATTCTGTTCTAGTAGGTAGTAGTTGTGCTATCCATCTGGAGGTTATCCTACTCCTTTCGCATCTAATACTCTTTTGACAGCCTTGTGTGGAGTATTGCCAAAAGGCGCCTTCTATGTCTAAGAAGGCACTTATTACGTTTCTTTTGTTTATCAGAGCGTTGTGAATTCCATTTTTCAATTGTACAAATGCAGTCACCGCATATCTGCCAGTTTGGTATGAGAACTGACATGGATGTAGAGGTTCTCACTTCAGAATGTCTTTTGTAATGTAGCTTTTTTCATCATTTTAAGTAGGAATGAGTTGAGGCTGATTGGTTTGAAAAATTTGAAATGTATGGTGTCCTTCTTTTCTGCTTTTGGTGTGAACATTACTTTTATTCTTATCCAAGGCTCTGGTATGTACCCCAGCTCTAGACTGCTTCTACTGAGGCGGATCAAGTGTGGTAGGATACGCTTCTGTCCTCTTTGACAGAGTTCTTGGATGATTCTGTCTTGAAACCGTTGAAAGGTGCTTAAAGCTCGTTTCATTGCTTTGAAATTGCTGTAGTTTACTATGATTTTAGTTATATTTTTGCTTTTGAAAGGTCTTTTTCATAATCTACTAGCATCATTTCCTTTGATAGCACTTCTACATTAATGAAATATCCTGATGGAACGTCTCATCTTGCTCATCATTCGTGGCAACTAAATTTGCGAGAAAGAAATCCAGGTGCATTAATTCCTTTGTAATGATCCGATTTATGGTTTTTCCTGATGATTAAGTTTTTCTTCAACGATTAGTTGCCGTATTCGAGGATCTACAAATATCCCCTGTTATATTTTTAGTTCGCTAAATTAAGAGAATTTCTCTTTCAAATATACAAATCCATTGCCCTCTTTAGGCATAGTTTTCACAAAACTTCTAATCAGGCCGAGCTTTAGGTGCAAAAGATAGACTAAAGGTTCAATTTTGATATTTTGATGACCTGACTGAATGATAGATAATCAGGAATAAAAAAAACATCCATTTCCAGTGAGTTTTTTCTTTCGTAAATAACGTAACAAAGTGAAATAAAAATGTCAATGTGAATCTTCAAATTTTTATATAGTAATGTAATATAGTATGTAAAAATGATTGGAGAATGAAATCGACCTCTTTGAATGATTTTTTCCATTGAAAATCAAAACCTCAATTCGATGCTTTGATTTTCAAAAATGTTTTTGTTTTAACTAATGCTGCTTAATTTTGGATTCATATGGATTCTTCGTCGCCTGTCACGATCTTAAAGACGTTTTGTGAAGTATCGGGGTTGAATGTCGATATAAGACATTACTTCCTTTTTTACAACATTCATAATTTTCAATGTTCTTCGTAAACAAGACAAAAAAATATAATCATAGAACTACATGCTTGGAAACGAACTAGGAAGAGGGAAAGTTCAAGGTATTATGTCCCAGTGGTGGTGTAGCTCTTTCTCCGGAACTGGGGGAGTTTCCAAATGGCTTTTCGCAAAGTGCATTTACGGTAACATAAGTAGCTTCTTATTCGAAATTATAATTCCCACGAGCATTTCAATATTCACTGCGTGCCGAAAGGTATATATAGAAATTTTTATAAACTCGAACGTCACTTCGCTTTTCTCTTGAAGTCAAATTCAATCTTACGCATGGTTTGTCAATAATTTGATTCAAATCGTATTGAAAAATAACCAAGTCTGTATAAGAGAAAATTGGAAACAATACAGTTGAAAAGAGCACACAAATATTTGTTAGGTGAATCGATAAAATCCAAAATTCCAAATCAAAATGAGAATAGAACATTTAATCACATAGGAAATTGACATAATAGCAAGAAATAAATTACCGTGTAGCATCTGATTTATATTCGATCGATCCAATAGTGTCAGTTTATTGTTTTGGGCCAAATAGTCAATAAGTATGGACCACAAAATACAAGAAGCCATAGCTTTTCCAAGATGTCTTTTATTCAAGTTTGTTTTGTAGTGGTAAATCCAGGTTTTACCTATAGTTTCAATCCAAAACAAAGATTTTTTTATATAGCTAAACAGCTTAAAGCAGCGCTCTGAATCCGCAATTCGTTATTCTCAACGTGGAACACTTTAATTCGATATATTTTTAATCTCTATACTAAATATTTTGATTTCCTATCACGATTTTCAGGTCACTTCAGGTTTCCTTCTGTAACCTTCTCGATTTCTTTATCGTTGAGCATTATAGGTCCACGTTTACGAGGGTTGCTAGTTATATTTTGAGACATACGAATAAAAACAAATATTTTGCATGTTTTAGAATCATTTGTCATTTCTTCCATTTCGATTGATGTATCTCCAAAAGATGTGATTTGAAGGCATCAACTTCTTCTTCAGGTCTAGAAAAACTTTTATCTTAATTTTGATCTGCGGGAATAAAAAGAAATCATTGGGTGTTAAACAATGACTGTACGGTGGATAATTCATCAATTCGATGTTTTGATTTTCAAAAATGTGTTTGTTTGAACTGATGTCTGCATTATCGTTGTGGAGAAATAATTTATCTTCTGCGTTGGATTTGGCTCCAGGGTTGAATTTTTTTAGTATTTCTTTGCACCAATAAACACGAGCTTTCTTTGAGCGATTGTCAAGTTATGTGGTATTCAATGGGAACAAATTTTCTTGTCAGCAAAATGTTCATGCAATTGAATGTATGCGAGTGGAACTAATGCCCAAATAATCTCACGGTATGTCACATAACAATATCAGTTTACGCACAGCATTGATGTGACCACGATTGAATTCAGAAAACCAGCGAAACTCGTTGGTTCGAGATGGTGCTTCATCACCAAAAGTCGAAGCAAGTTGATCAGCATACTACTGTTGGTTTAACCCACGTCGGAAGCCATAAAATTGTCGTGGTTTAATCCTATTTTTTGACCAAGATGAATGTTTCAAGTATCTGAAAACAACTTAAATAGCACTTATATGACAACGCTTTCTGAATACCAATAAAAATGTCAAACTTAAAGATGGCAATGTGACATTTGACATTTTCAATTTAGTGTTGAATTATCTTAAAACTCAAGCAGCAACCCTCGTAAACTGCGCACTGCGCATCATTAAAAATGTTGTTTTAGACGAACAGAAAATCTTCTGAATAAATATTGAAGGTAGTGGTCTTAAAGTATGACAGTTTTTGTTTGAAAGATTCCCGTTGGACCATCGATTCATTTATCGTTGTTATAAGAACACCCAATATCATTTTCATGTCCAAACGGATTGGATACGAATGAGCTTCTTTTTCTTCCAAGCTAATAATTAATTACTAGCGAAAAAGCAAATATTTTACTCCAAATAAATTACCATAATGCAAATAGATATAAAGCACATGAAGTGACGACCGCATATTCCTTCTAGTGACATAAATGAACCATCCGCTTCTAAAGTAGGCGTTGTGACGTTTAATACTGGGGAAGGAATGAAAAAGAATAAATTGTCCCTTATTTTTCTCTATTAAGATGATAAAAATCACGTACGTATGCCCCATCTATTAACAAAGCAGAACCTCCAACTGTATAGAACGTCGACACTGCACGTTTAAAAATCCCGACGGTTTTTCCCCTCTAAGCAATTATTCACAACAAGGGGATCAGTTTCAATTGTCGGAAAGCGTAAAAGCAAGCAAAGCAAATTAGAGAAAAGGTTCAGTCATTTCACATGGTAATTACTTTAGTGTGTTAGCTAACTATCACAAAAATATTGTAAAGCGAGTCCAAAACCGGTGTTGACTGTAATTTTTCTCTATTTTTTAATAATGAAAATATTGGTTAATGCGGACATGCTCAGTCAACGTTAAGAATTACTGAAAGGTATCAAGAAATAGAAGAAATTGAAAATATTTCTAGTTGTAGAATAATCTTTCGACAAATGTGGAAAGAACAGCTCCAGTAAATGGTGATCCAACCAAATTGCACGATGTTAATTGTAAATAAAATAAAATGTTTTAAGAGAATTATCTTAATATTTTTTATGATGATGATGATGATAGAAAGATCTATGACAATTATGTGTGAAACAAAATGTCGGCCAAATGCTCGCCACGGCTTCGGTAGCATACCTTTATCCGATGGTCTATATTTTCAATGACTCTGAGACATAATTGAGTTTCAATGTCGTTAATGTGCCGAATTATCTCATACTTTAGCTCTTGAATTGTTCTTGACTTATTGACATACTCTTTTTCTTTTTCGCCACGACGGGAGATAACACAACCACTGAATTTCTCGCACAAAAGAGCCATTGTTTCGTTGGCTGTGTGACAAGTGGCACCATCCTGTAGGAACCACATATTGTCCGGGTCCATATCCTCAGTTTCTGGCCACAAGAAGTCCGTTATCGTCTCGCTATAGCGAACACCGTACCAAACAGTCACTCTTTGTGGATGCATTGACTTTTCAACAATCACTCGTGGATTCTCATTTGCCCAAATGCGGCAAATCTGCTTGTTAACGAATCCACTGAGGTGAAAGAGTGCCTCGTCGCTGAAGATGATTTTCTTTGTAAAGTTACAATTCACTTCCGTTTGTTCAACCAACCATTCGGCGTATTGAAGAAGCTTGAAATGGTCAGCAGGCTTCAGCTCTTGAGTCAATTGAACCTTGTAAGCGTGTAAATTCAAATCTTTATACAAAATTCGCATCAGTGATGTTCGTGAGAGGTTGACGGCTCTTCTGCCACACTATTGCGAACAACAGCAAAGTTTTCCGCAGAACGAACGGGATGAGCATGCACAAGTGTTTTCACATTTTCTACAGACCCGGTTTGCTGAAATTTGCGCACAATTCTCCCGATTGTGGACACATTTGGTTGATTATGCTAACCAAAAAAATCACGAAGTGCACGAAATGCATTATGATTTGAACGCCCATTTTCGTAAAAGGCTTCAACAATCTTAACGCGCTGCTCAATTGTGTACCTCTCCATGGTTGAATTTGTCAAACACCGAAACAAAGAAATGTCAAATTAAGTTGGACAAAAAACTTGACGTTAAGGTGCGGTGCGACTCACAATTAACATAGTTAGACCACTTTTTATATAATGAGGTATCACATACTCAAATTTGTGATGATATTATTCTTCATACTTGATAGTAAATTTTCTAAATCTTTTCAACTTTGATATATATAGATTTGGGGTCTTGTATACACTGCAACCCAAAGGATCTATTGTGTCTCCTTTTCTTGTTGCGATCCTGGGGAACCCCCACTTCTTTTGAAAAGTCTAGAATGTGTAATGGCTTTAATTGCCAGAGATCTTCGTCTTCCATTTCATATGCACCTAGGTATAGTGGAGATAGAGATTTCGGTCACTGTCCAAACAAAACTGCCGCAATATCCCTAGGTCTAGCGTCTTTAGGTGTTCGTTGAGGCGACAGTGCCCCGATAGAACTCCTGTTAGTATTCGTAGATTGTTTTTACCTATGTTGATACATTTAGCAGATCTACTCTGGTTTAGTCTTCGCCCAGCCCAGTAGGTTCTCCCAATAATTGGTTTTGCTCCTATCTACCTCCTTAATGAGTAGTACGTCCATCAACTAAGATCAACCCAGCTAAATCTGTATAAGTCACCTTCACCATGCGTCATAATATATGCCTTCCAGCAACAATAAACAACATACGAATACCCGTAGCAACTGAAACCAAATACCTCGGCCTTCATCTACTGGAAAAAACAAATTTAGGCTAAAAGAAAACAACTAGATATCAATGCTCGTCAAATGTACTGGCTCCTCGGACGGAAAACAAAATTGTCAATAACCAATTTACTGATATACAAATCAATCCTAAAGCCGATATGGCTGTACGGGATCCAACTCTGGGATCCGCTAAACCTACTACGATCAACATAATACAAAACTTTCAATCCAAAATACTGAGAAACCTGACGGATGCTCCGTGGTCCGCGGTCCACGCACGAGAAGACTATGTAGAACTTGGCGCCAAGACCTACTACAGCTTTGAAAAATAGTATCTAATGAGTAGCATAATTGAATCTTCTCTACAGACAACTTAGTACTAGTTTTATTTACCTTAACGTAGACTGAATAACACCAGAGAAGAATGGAAATATATAATGTTAAATTGGAAGCGTACGTAGTGCCGTCCATGATTTTTTAGCATTGTGATTATTTCTCAATTTGTCCGTACCGTTCAGAACGTCTGACTAATGCTTCTATGCATCTATAAAAATATAATGTAACTTTAGAATCAAAATGTTCGTCCCCACCTATTCAATTTAATTGTCGCTGTTAAATATTTTACCCCTCAACTCCCTTCAGCATTGCGAATAATAAATAATCGGACGGAACCAAATCAGGCATCTCTTCGGAGACATATTTGTGTACAATAGCCTTAGAAAGCGAAGCACTGCGGACTGGAGAATTTTCATGAAGCAAGCGCGATATGGATCATCCCCATTTTCTTAATAGAAATACTGAATATTTTATGTAATAGTGTTTATATCTAATAACCCTTATTTGGAAGTTAAAGCTACATTTATCCTTCCATTTATAGAGAGAGGGAGAGAGGGAAAGAGAGAGGTTCGTTAGGTGGTTTGAGTAAGTGGGGACATTATCCATTCAGAATGGGGGATATTTCAGGTTTGGTCCTGATATAGGAATAATTTTCTCTGCAGTACTGAAGTTGAGCTGGACTTAGGAAGGTATAGTAGTCCATCAGATTACAGGAGAACTAACTTCATCGACGATCGATGAAGTAAGATTTGCAAGAGGGTTTTACCTTATGGCGTGTAGGAAAGGCAATTCAGGGAGGATTTCGCAGACCGTCGCTAGTAACCGAATGGAAGGATTGGGAAATTTTCTCTTGGTCTTTCTGAATAGAGGCCACCTATTAGTTTTTCAGGGGTGAGAAGGGTGTTTTTGGCAAAGAAATTGTTTGATTCGTTGATGGAAATAACTTATCGCCATTAATACATAATATTGTGGTAAAGAAGAATCGATGGAAGTCCTCCATTGCGTGACTAATAAGTCAGCAACAAGTTCATATCCACTGAACTCAAATTTTTGTCAACTTAACAGTGGAAATAATCATTATGACTAGTATTTCAAGAGTCGGCCTTTTACGTATTGGTAAATAAAAATCAAATTCAACTTTTTTTATTGTTTATATTCTATTTATACGGTTAACACTAACATATTTGGTGAAACTCTTTTAATAAAGAGGGTGATTGAGTTACAAACTCGAGAATCAATATTAGGTATGCTGGATTATTATTGGAGAGCTGATTTGGATTTTATACAAGTAGGTATATGTAGGTATATGTAGTCCAAAAAATTGACGTGATATTTGGTCTACCAATTGTGTGTCCTCTTAACTAAATTAATATTACAGTTTATGAACCTGATTTATAGCAGATCGTTTTGCTTTGGAGAGGCTTTTGGTCTTAAATAGAAGTTTCTTAATCAGACGTTTCGGTCGATATTAGACTTATTAGGGCAACATAGAACTAAATATTTCAACGTCAGAAATTGACGTTATATAAGGTATTCCGTACTGCCATTTTGGTTCCTTTTGGTGCCTCGCAGGTATCTTACGGCATGTTACATTACGATCTTGCATTATCAGTTCGATGGTTTCCGTCACAACAGCAAATTCTGGACTATAAGGTTCACAAAATTCATCCTTAAGCGAAATGCGACTACGATTTAATTTGGTTAACCAGCGTAATACGTTCGCTCGTGGTGCTCGTGGTGCTCGAGTTGCTCGTGGTGCACCAAAAGTCGTAAAGTAAAGTAAAGTAGAGTAAAAAATATAAAAAATAATCTATGTTGTTTGATATTTGCATATAATATTGGAATATTTAATGGGATAAGATCCGTTCTCCTCTTTATGACAAAACACGCCTTTAATAGAATCAAAGCTCAAGAATCTTAGATGTGGTTACAGTAACAACAACCACTTAAAAAGTTTTTCTTTTACCGCTACGAGTTCGTATAATAAAATTTCTTCCACTCAAAAAGGATGTGCGGACTGGTGCGGTGTTTCGTGTACTCAATATAGATTATAGTTGGCAATTGGTATAAACTGCAAAAACAAGGAAAGTTTCCAAAGTTTTCCCGGTCCTTTGTAACTTTTCTCTTAAATCCTACCCTAACTGAAAGCTCCCAACCACCAAATGAACGCTTCAATGATCTCGCCTTGGTTGAGCGTAACTATTTCTGAAACACTTGCCGATTCTCTCCATCTACAGAGTGTAGCTGATATTTATTTATTTAACTTTGACTTTTAATGATATTTGAGAATCTGATGTATCGGAAAGGAATATGAAAAATTGTTTCTCTTTTACTATAACCTGGACTAATCAAATTTGAGTCCGACGAAATGGAATCAATAACAGTTTTTTGTAAATTGGTACAACCTTTGATTTGAAACTATGCTTAGCGGCGTCTTTTTCCACCACGTGAAACCATCTATATGTAATGATTATCATGGTTTGTATATCATTGAATCAACGATCTCCATTTTTTTATGCACAAGGGGGTAAAAAACTCTATTACAATCGATTAGTTCGAGTGGCGCCTCCGTGTGTAGATGCCTGTGGATATTGATATTGAACTTCTATAGGGAAAAGACGTGCCTTGATAGCTGATTTCACAGGCTTGCACTTCTCCAACGAAAAGAGTCTCGAGAAATGGACGTTCTGGGCGTATGCAGGCGAACTCGATGTTCATGAGCCACGCTTGCCAGTCGAGTAGGTCTTTCAAATACTGCTCCAGGTGGGATTATGTTGGATATCTCGGAAGAGCTTCTGCCGTGCTAGTATCGGTCAGGTCAGCGACTTCTCTTTTATGCAGCTGTCCAAGTTTGTGGACAACTCTGGACCGTCTCTGTATTGAGTCGAGTATCTTCGGGGTATGCTTGGGACAGAGCTTCAAATATGTGACCAGCACTTCAAAGACGGACGAATCTGGATCTTGTAGATCTTGATTGAATTAATTATCTTACACTACACTTAACTAATTTATATAATTCACTTACCTTCTTCTTCTACTCCTTGGAGATCTGTCGATCTGTTAATTCTAAAGCTGCCTCAGCATCTTTCTCTGAGAGGTGGATTGTCAACTATCTTTCCACCTTTTAGGTGATCTCCCGGGAGGCCTTGAGCCGGACGGGTTATTTTCTAGGAATATTCTCGGAAGTCTGTTCTCGTCCATCCGTCTTACATGGTTGTAACACTGCCTCTTACATTGTCTTCCCCATCTCACAATGTCTTGTGAGTGATAATTCACTTATCACTATCACTAAAATAACTTGGATAATATTTAAATACAAAAAGTTCTAGAACATTAAGAAACAAAACAAATAAATAAATGTCCCTTCTGAGAAATTATTCAAAAGAAACAATGGAAATGAACCGCCTGCTATAATAAAAAGTTATATAAAAAATAAACCTCAAAGGCGTCTGCCGAATTTTAGAATTCCACTAAATCCAGCAAAGACGGTTCCAGAGCGGAGAAGGAGTTGTAGTATTGATCTCTACTGTTTAACGCATTTGTTTTTCCAAAACTAAATTATGCTTCTCTTATATGAGATCTAAGGTATGAAAATCATACCAGCAAAATAAATGACATTCATAGAAAGTGAAAGCAATTCATCGTAAACGCTAGAATTTATGAGAAAATACCACGACATTGTGGATGAGCTTTTGACCAAACCGTATTTACCAGATCTAAGTACCTCTAGCATCTTGAGATGACTTGAAAGGTCGGCTAGGAGGTGTCTATCTTTTCTATAGGCGTACTTTACTATCGGTGGATTTAGCTTCTGGTGACCTTTTACTCATTTTTAAACTCAAAAATTATCTTCTGGAAAAGCATAAAAGGCTAACCTAGTCGGAGCTTACTAGTATTTAAAAAATTGAATTAAGGATTTTATGCTTGTATTAGTTGGGAACCGATTTCGAAGGCGATTATAAAGATTTCTATTAAAATAAAATGGCGACTTCCCTTTGTTTATTGAATAATCATACAAAACTTAATATTCGAAGTATGGCCCATCATATTCTATGGTTTTAATCAAATGTTCAGCAACCTCTTTGAGACCTTGGAAAAACTATTTTTCAAGCTTAGATGCAGAAAATTGTCGCACTCCTTTGGAGGTACAACGCCTGGATCAAATACTGGGTGTCGTTCGAGTTGTACCATCAAGTTGTTCTATCTTATTCCTTTTAAATTTCGCAGTATGTGGTTTAGCATTGCCTTATTATGAATGAACAACTTGGATATTTTTTCCTTTAAACCTCATATTTTCGCATTAGCTGTTGACTATATACCTTGGCATTGATAACTCCACCTTATGGAATCTTTTCGAAGAACAACAGGCCTTCATACTTTCACCAAACACACAAGGAAACTCTGGTAATTGTCCTTTGTCAAATCACTGGTTTTCCAGGTTTAGTTTTTATGGAAAATCCTTTTTACATTCTAAATCCATTTTACACAACCCTACTCGACCTTTCACTTGGATATCTGTTGTTTTTTGTGGCAATATTGGACAACTTCCATGAATCTCACCGAATGAATTTGAATGACGATGTATGGTATCTTTAGAAGGTCCAACTGAGTCCGATAATCGGTGAGTGCTGGCTAGTTAAGTTATTTATTGCTTCCCTTGTAACCTCAACACAGGTGGGCAAACTAGTCTTAACAAGTGACGACATGTTTGAATTGAGATATAGAGACACTCTTATACATTGATTGTAGAATTGGAACGATGCAGTGACTTGTTTGAATCCATTGTTGCTTATCAATCTACTACTATTTACAGTGTCTTTTGGATCTTGATCAACGTATTAATAACAAGTTCAGTTGTAAGTTAAAAAAAGTGTCAATGAAGTTACTAAATCATAAAATGAAGATATGAAGATAAATTGGTAGCTTCAATGAATATTCACCTGTCGTATGAGCGAATTTAAACTAGAAATAAATCAGTTAAGGACGAGGAGTAGTCAGGATTTTCTTAGACTTTACAAACAAATAAAAGTGTACAAAAAATGAAAGGGATTTATGAAACATGCCACGACCAGCATGATTTAATGAGTTTTTGAGCAATCATAAAATGAGTCATCGCTCGTCTCTACGCAATTTATCAGATTTAGCTATGTCTTCTTCGTCTTTTTATTCCTCTTTTCTTAAGACTTAGTCTTGTTTCTCCTACTATTCAGCCTCTTGAGAAGTGGATGTCCAGCTGTGATTCCATTTCTTAAAAGATCGTCTGTAGACTTGGTCTCTTCAATATCGTCGTCTCGATTTCGTGAATCGTAGTATATCCTGAATTTCCTTAGACTTTATAAACAAATGAAAGTGTACAAATAGTTACAAAACTTATCAATTCAAATAAGCGAAGAACTTTTAGAAGACTTTGGTATAAACGCTGAGTGTGTTTTAGCATTGCCTTGTGTTCTGAGACAACCCGCTTCCGGATATTTCTACACCTCTACTCGACGTTTCGCTTGAATCTTGGTTAATTCGTGTGGCACTATTCGACAACTTTCGTAGACCTAACCTAATTTAATTCCAAATGGGATGGTATGTTCTGAAGGACCAAGGAAGTGGAAGTTTGTTTTTATTGCTTTCCTTGTAACCTCCATATCCCATCCAGATGGACGACCTGAGCGCTAACGATATTCAAGCATTAAATCTCCACTATTAAAACGATTAAAACTATTTCACATTTCCTTGCTGCTACGACTGCTTCAAACATTTGGTTCCAAAAATGTCTTAGCAATAAAAAAATTTCATATTTATCGCACTCCATTTTAATAATTATGAAAACGTACTGCTTTGTCAATAAACAAAGAGAGTGATGTAATTATACTCTTTACTGAATTAGATTCTAGTTTAAACAAGTTATGAAATGTTTAAATTAAAGCGTAAGAATTTTCACATATGAAAACCGACATTTGGTCTCTTCCTGTGTAGAAAACATTCTTGATGAAAAGATTATTGAATACGGAAGTACGTAGAAAGCCTATACAGTGTTTTAAAGTCCATAATCTGATAATGCGCTTCCTCATAGCTTTATTTAAAACAAATTAATTTGAAAATGTATTCTATTAGTTCTTTCGAAGATAATATGACTGTTGTGGTTGATGAAATTCATACTACATCCCTTCAAACTATATACCATAGTATGATTTATAGTGAAAACATGGTTCCTCTTTTTCAATTTTATTATGTTAATGGAGAAACCGAAGAGAAATGTCAACCGTTAGCGTAAGAGCTGACCACGTGATAGTATATTTAATTTTGTTGTATTAAAGTTCATCTCGAGAATTTAATTTTGCTGCAATATGCTACATGAGACAGGGGCTATAAAGAATAATGAATTCCTGCTAATTTTCCCAACACGAACTGGCACTAAATTACTATAACCGACTCCATTGTCGTTTTGTGGAATTTTATAATGTGTTATACAATACTTGAACAATTTCAAATGAGGACTGACAGAATTGGATATCTGTGGATTATATAATTGTTTCCAAAGATAAAAAATACATTTTGCTCGGTAAAAAATAATTTTAATAGATATTTTAACCATTTTAGTACATTAACAGAGTACATAATTGAAATAATCAGTATAACTGCTACATGTCTTGATAAACGATCAGAAAGTACTTTGTATAATAAAAATAACGTAGATTACCCAGAAATTTTCCAGTAAAACGTAACCTGTCGATATATTATGCGATTTTATGACAATTAAATTAATTTACCTGTTTCAAAGTTGAAGGTGTTAGATTAGTTTTTCACTATATTTTTGAAATCTAATACTTACTAGATTTTCATTTTTTGTACACTTCCATTTGTTTTTAAAGTCTAAGGAAATCCTAGTCCTCAAACAAAATTTGAAATAGTCGTTGTAGCAAAAAAAAATATGGAGTTGAAGTTTTTAATAGTGGAGATTTGACGTTCGAAAATCGTTCGTATTCAATCCTTCCATATGCGTTATTGAGTACAAGGAAAGCAATAAACAACCAACTTGGTACTAGCACCGATTATTGGAATCCCTTGGACTTTCTTAAGACACCGTATGTCACCATTTGAATTAATTAGATGAGATTTATAGAATATTGGCACAAAAATTAACAGAGATTCAAGTGAAAGGTCAAGTAGAGTTGTGTAAAATGGATTTAAAATGTAAGAAGGACTTTTCCATACAACACGAACCTTAAAAACTAGTGATTTGACAAAGGACAATTACCAGAGTCTTGTTGTGTGTTTGGTGAAATTATGAAGATCTAGTGTACTTTGAAATGATTCCATAAGATTCATCAATGCCAAGGGATATTGTGAGCTGCTGATGTGAAAATATAAGGCTGTTGTTAACCAAAAGCTGGTTCACTCACAATAAGACAATGCTCAACCACATACTGCGAAATTTACGAGAAATAAGATAGAACAACTTGATGGTATTGAACTCCGACTACACTCAGACTACGATTTGTTCAGATCCTTGGCGAAATTCTTGTATGGAAATAATATTAATCCAAAGTACATGTTTAAAATGCAATATAACAATATATATAAGTAAAAATACATGAATTTTCTATAGAGGTTGAGATATAGATTACTCTAAAATTGACACCTTGTATATAAGTGTCTTCTAACGTATTAACCGTACCAAAATATTTAATCTTAGTCAGTGTTGTTCTAATTGATTACGCTGAAAACAACACTCCATAAATTGTCCACTCCTCAACTGTAATATCAATAGAACATTTCTTGGAAACCTGTCATAACTTGAACACTTTCCTATTTACAGTTCTTAATTTTTCCAGGAATAGCAGAAAAATCTGCGAAGTTGAATTCAAAAAGCCATTTATTTTCGCGACAAAACGCTGAAGGGTATTTCGAGACTTACACAAGGATGAAAAAGGAAATAAATTTTTTTGACTCAATCCTAACGCCAAAGAAAAAATCGTATATTTATCCGAAGATATTTTCATTCACTTTTATTAGAATCAATGAAAATGGAACTCAGCAAACTCAAATTGACGCTTGATAGAAATATTAAGGTAGTTGATTATGGTTGTTATAGAAATCGTTGTTCAATGGTTAGCTAATGAACTTTTGTAGGTTAGATTAAGCGAGGTTGGTGTGAATGATGTTGAATATTGATTACTTACTTTTTGAATGATATTATATTTTATAGGTTAGATTAGACTAGGTTGTTGTGGATGATGTTGAATATTGATTGGTTAGTTTATGAATGACATTGAATTTTATAGGTTGGGGCGTTATTAGTGATGATAAATTTAATTAATTGGTTAATTGGTTCCCGATTGTGTTGAATTTCTTTCGAAATCGAAAAATATGCATAAATTACACTAAGCTTATTTGAATCAGTTTTCTTATTAACGCATTGATCATTTTGGGCAATATATGTTGTTTCTAGAAATAGGTGTTATTTGTAGTTTTTCTCAGTTGTCAAAACTTTGGCAGATTTATAATTCATATTCTGTCCTTCATGATAAATATGTATCGCTTATGAACACCTGTCAAGATATAATTCACTATCGCTTTTGTGAGAGGATGTCCGATTGATGAGTGACCTCTTTGACGAAACAATGTGTGTTTTGTCTTCTATTTTAGGAAAAATAGATTAAATATTAAGGGTTCGACTCTACGCTACCTTAATATTGTGTTGTTTGAAGAGTTTAGGTGTAACTGATATTATATTTGGTAATGGTGTATGAATAGGTGATATAGAAATGTCGAAAATCACTTTTAAGGGTGATACGGTAAGATGTTGAAGTCAATACCAGATGTGATTCAAATGTGATACAGAACTCGCAATAAATGCTGGAAATGTCCAAATCTAGCCAAAATACATGAACGTAGCCTACGTGTCATAGATTGCAGTACACGCTCTAGGACTCTAGGATTTGAGATGTATTTTATATGGTGTCACACGTTATTGGCATACGATATATATATATATATATATATATATATATATATATATATATATATATATATTTATATATATATATATATATATATATATATATATATATATATATAGATGCATCTAAGTGTTCTTAATTTTAGGTGTCTCGATAAAGACTTAAAGAGAAGTCGAAACGTCAAATTTTATCTTTCTTCCAAAAATTATTGAAAAAACTAATTTTAAAACAGAAGAGAACTAAAATCAAGAACATTTAGCATGCATTAATAATCAAAAGGTCTGAGAAATAAAAAATTAAAGAAATATATGTATATATATAATGAATACATAAGTAATCGAAAGCTCGGTATATATTAGGGTTAGTACACTTTGATATTTAGTTTTGCCACATTCCCACTACGAAGACGCTCATGTATACATACATATATATCATTGGAGAAATATAATCAATTTGATTTTAAGTAAACATATCATGAAATCTGACTCCATCCCTGCGTAAGTGTCCAGCAGAACAAATTATTCAATATTCGCCCAATTTATCTTCTTAAACTGAAAAGGTTTTTTGATGATTGAGCATTTGATGTAAGCTTACGTTAACATATTTTCGAAAATGGTCGTTTCGGCAATCATATCTCATCCTATACGAATATAAAACGAAAATATGGGTTCATACTACATATTTTTAATAAATAATATTATGATTGATTTTATTTCCAAAATATATTCTTATACTTAATATTATATCGAATCACAAAATTTCTAATATCAATCACTGTATCTATTGAACAATAATACCGTTTTCAAAATTAATTCCCTTTTTCGAAAAAGAGACTCACCGTTTTCAACGCGAACAAATATCCATCGTTAATTTCTGTTCTCCAGATACACGTTTTTTCGTATACTTCTTGTCCCAAGAGAAGGGTTGTTCCCTTGAAGCGACCTTTTATGAAGTCGTTAATCGCCTTCCATACAGAACCGGCTTCAATGGCAACTTGATGAAATTTCCTGATTTGCCCACAAAATATTTTGCAAGCTCTCGTTTTTCTGCCTTAGAAATTACATAAAATAAAGATTTGATGATTCTATCCAGTTATACGTATACCTCTTCTGTTGCTTCTTGGACTGTTGCTACTTGCACCAGTTTGGTAAGTCTTCATTCTATCTCAGTTTTCACATATAAGTAGTAGTAAACTCAACATTTCGTCTACTATTACTGTATTTGAATTCGATCATATAAATTATGATAAAATTAGTAAGTAGAAATTAGGAAACGATGTGGTTTAATCACTTCAGGTTTTCAGTCGATCTTCAACGCCTCTGAAAATAAGCTAAAATTGTAGAAATGCGTTTAGAAGCAGTTTTCGGCATTCTGTGAAAATACTTGACTCTCAATTTTAAGCGACCTGATGGAACCAATTATGAGAAGAAATTAACAGAAAAGAATCAACTGAAGTGATGAGCAGAATTGTGGAAACTCACTTAAATGTTTACAAAGTTCTTTCTCATCCAAGTTAACGAGTCTAAATCCATCCACAAACACATGAGAAAACCTTCATTACAATAAGCGAACATGAGATTCCGCTAAGAAAGTCGAATATCTTGGATATCAGACTTTCTTGGAGAAAACACCTCTTCACTAAAAGCTTCACAGCTTGAAATTACTAGGACAGTTTCAGTCTTTTGATTGTAATTTCTTGTGGTTGTGATCCTGTTAACGTAAAAATCTAATGGTGTTAAATCACATGATCTAGAGGGTCGATTCTGAACAACAAAATGAGAGAGTTAACGACCTGGAAATGTCCCATGGAGTGATGGAAGTATTTCGTGGGTTGTGAGCAATCTACAACTGTCTCATTGGAAATCATGTCGTGATATCGAGCATCATCAATAGGCTTGACCAGCCTCATTTTCAGAAAAGTTTGGTGCAATTATGCCTCTCAGCCAAAAATTCACACCAAACACTGACCCTTCTTGGATGTTTTTCGACAATCACGTGTGGGTTGTCGAGCCCCGAAAGCAGCAATTTTGGCAGTGAAAATGTGCCTCGTAGCTTTTGTTAATTCTCAATAACCCATTCAACAAACTCTCTTCTCTGTACCATTAGGCTTCAATGGTTGTCTTAATTGAATTTTTTAAGCATGGAGACACAGATCATTGATGAGTATACGCTGTAAACAGCTTCTTGAAATTCTTGTCTACAGTCTACGACGCCGGATTCAGGAATTTTTTAATTTTTCTTTTCACAGTTGAAGAAGTTAAAATACTATTCCAATCACATCTTGTATAAAATTTTCGGCGGCCGCCAAGCTTTGATTATTTTTGACCCTAAGCTGTCAGCTGTCGATTTGGTTTTCTTAGGGTTGTCAATACTCTACTGCATAAATGGCGGCAAATTTAAATCTTGCCTAAATTTTGGGACAACTTATAAATTGGATAATTGTCAAATAATCACAACTATCCATTGAGAATAGGTGTTTGGTATATAAGGAATCTCTTAAACCTATTTATATAGCTGTGGGATTCATTGTCTGCATCATATTATATAATAGATTTCAGTCAAAGTCAACAAGAAGTATATAGAATTTAATGCTCTCTACTTAAATTATATTTTAATAACTTACTTCACTAATTTTGATATGTCTATTGAACAAATTGGACTATTTGAATGGAGGTGGTGTTAAAATCATACGTTTCTACCCCATAAGTAATTTTTTTAACCTAAAATTTACTTATTGTTCTACATAGAAACAGATTGTAAAAAGATCCAAAACCCTTGATGATGATGTAAAACTAATAAATTCTGCTATTGCAATGTGGATTGATCACAATATAATATGAAAAGTATGGTAGTATGAGTATGAGACACGATTGCAACTTACTGAAGTTGTCTGAAGTTGAAACAGAATCACGTGTATCTATTCCTTTCGTTATTTTTGTTTTTTATATAATCTCCCTACTTTTGCTATTATATTCTTTCTGTGTTTCAATATTTTACTATTTTTGTTGTAATGGTGTTAATTACTTTACAATGTTGATAGAACGGGTACAACTACAAAGTAATTGATTAACTAACATCCAGAAGCTTTGCCTGTATAATATGTATTTCAGCGTATTTTCTCTCAAATTTATAAATTTTTCAAATTAATCACTTCTAAGTTACTGGCACCGTTCCTGCAGGGGCGTGATTCAAAGATTTCATGGTAGTCGAAACAAAAACGATGGCTCAACATATTTAGGATGTCTTCAAAAGCTATTAATTTAATTTTCATGGACGGACGCGGTAAGAGATAATCCTAATTTTAATTAACGTTTTTTCGAGTATTTTATGTCGTAATTAGTCGCTGATGGCGTTGCGGTTACATAAAACAAAAGAATAATAGATGGCTCGGTAAAAAATTAATACTTTGTAAAGGTTTTCCCGCAAAACAATTTAATAACGTTATTTATCAGAGGGGTTTGTCGTGAAATATGGTGGAGAATTTTCATCTGGAATTTCTGACCAACAACACATGAGTGACTGCACAAATCTATGAAAATTATAACTAGGTGAGGTATTGTTTAACTTATCATAGATTTGAAAATAAACATTTTCTCGTACTTCGACGTACACAACCGGTCAAAAGTTTTTACCAACCCTATAGCTCGCGTGATACACAACAAATAAAAACAATCCACATATTTAATTTTTTGAATCATCGATATAATGCCCTTCTGCTTTTATTATTTAGGTGCACAATTTTGGGGAATTCTCTGTAACAATTTGGACAAATAATCGTCGGCTATTTGGTTCCACTTGTTTAATATATATATATGATATAAGTTGTTAAGTTTTTCTTGTTCAATTTGTCCCACAGCAAATTATCGGGTTGCGGTCAGGTGACTGTGACGGCCAAAACATGTAGTACATTGGGATCTTTGTCATGGTGGAAGATAAATTCTTTGCCGATCAAACGATTATTCCTTTATATCCCTCGTTCTTCAAATTTCCTTCAGTTTTTATCAGATATCCAGTCGCCATTCTTCCAAAACATCTCCAAACCAAAACAAAATTAGACGAATGTAGCATTCGTTTGACCTGCTCACAAATAATCTTCTCTTAGACCCAATAATCTAAAACTTTGACTTATCACTCTCCCTCTCTCTCTCTTCAACCCACTGCAACCTCTTAATTTTATTTTGACGTTTTAAGAAGGGTTTTTGGCTGTCAAACTTCCAAAAAGACAAGCTTCTATCAAACTTCTTTTCACTGTAGCAAGTAGTCAAAGGTAGATCCCTAGATTTATTGATCCGTACTGCTATTTCTGGGCCCATGAGTTGTCGATCACGATTACTGATTAATATAATATGTTTATCTTCAGCGGTTGTGGTTTTTGGAATCCGCCCTGAACATTTTCTATCGACGAAGCTCCTGGTGGATGCATATTTTTTCACAAGGTACGTAAAGGTAATTTTAGTTCTACCTAGACTATGAAGACTTGGAATTAATGAACTAGTTTCAACCAATAGCTCCTTCATTTCACCTATTTCAAGCCCTGTAAGTCTGAATTCGCGAGAAGAGAAACAAAAAATGTCTTGGTCCAAAAAGTTTGAATCACATCACGTTCTTAAGTCTCACAGGGACTAAACTACAATCATAAACATCGGAGAAATACTTCAAAGTTATTTTTGATTTGTAAGATACCGTTCTGAGACCTTCCCTTGATAATATGAAAGAAAAATTTGTATTTTGAAATTTAATGAATGGATTATGAGGTCGGCAAGAATTTTTGACCAGTAGTGTATACAGAATTCAAATCAATCAAGTTAATTGAAGTGTGGTTGGTGATCTAGAAACAAAAATACATTTTTTCCAAAACTGATATGAAGGAAATTTCTCTATACTTTCCAAATCCAAAATAATTGCCTATTATTTTATTTCCAATACATTACAATTTTTTGTTCCAGGTAAGGAAATTTCAAATCTTCTTCTTTTCGTAAGTAGTATGATAATCCAATTTCTAACATCTAGATTAATTATGAAAATGTGGATGAAAATAAACACTCAAAAGCCTCCCTGCAAAAACGTAAAGATTATTCCTCTTTCCCACGGATTTTTAAATAAAAATAGATCATTATAAATAAACTATTTTGAAAGATGGAAAATAGCTGATAATTGGAGAAGAAAGTCCTCTAAGAACGGGCTTATACGTAACATTTTTAACAAAATTGTTCGGAAAAAATTAGTTGCCTTCAAATTAATTCTGAATAACTTTTTATTTGTTTATTTTAGTTTTGTCAAATTTTAACTTAGTTATGGCGTACAAGTTAGATATCTGAAGAAGTATATACAGTTTAGTTGGACGGTTGTCCAAAACTGACATTGCGAATATATTTGGAGAGTATAATATTGGATGTTGAAACATTTATAAAACGATAACTGAATGTGAACAAGGAATACCATGTTTAAACTTCCCAAAAAGTGGTTGATCTAAATAAAGTTTTGAAAAAGGGCCAGTCAAATAGATTGGTGGGATGTGCAGAAGACAAATTACGAACTTCAAATCGAAGGTTAGCTCGCCGATTTCGGATTTCCCACATGACCATCATTCAAAACTAAAAAAAATGAAGGTAAGCATCGGAAAAAGAAACAATATACTGAAGATTGGTTGCGCAGATTTCCGTGCATTAAGAAGAGAACGGAGAACAAAATTGTTGTCATGGATTACCAAAATATATTTTAACTTATCACATTCAGAATTTAATGGTGGATTTTATACGGTGATGTCCCATATCCAAAGCAGGCATTTCACCTCCTTATATTAGGCATATGAGGTCAACCCGTTGAATACACATATTTATAAAGGGAGATGTTTTCCAAAATTGGTTAATTTCATTAATACATATCATCACAATGATGAAATGATAGTTCGACTGGTTCTAGCCTCTTGTCACTACGCCAGAATAACCAGAAATTGGTTATAGGCTTACGACCATTTGTACCGAAAGAAGATAGTCCTCCAAAATTCGTGAAATTGACAATTACACCCGTCCATCACATGACGCAACGCGTTAAGCAAAAATTACACTACAAACTACAACAGTATCAAATTTTTTTTCACCTTGTACCTTGTCACGTCAAGATCTTGTCTTAGCGAATACTCACTTCAAGGTAAAAATATTAGTAAACTAAGCTGCTCTGACGAAAAATCGTTTTTTAAAATTACCATCAAGATTGTAAAACCGTTAGTCGGGATGAGAAAGTTTGGAAAAAGAAATGTTGCTGAAAAACTTATCTTTTGTTCATGAGATTTATCAGCACCGTCAATATGTAGACCAAGAAACTTGATCGAATAATAGAATGTAAAGCTTGTATATCTGGACCACTCCAGGTTACACTGGTGTCGTCTGCGAATAAAATAAATTTACCATTAATTCCTAAGTCTGTGACAACATGAATGAATAGCAAGAAAGAACTGGAGCCAAAACTGAACCCTGAAGTACACTACTGCTTGCTCGTAATTTACTAGAAACTTTAACATTAGCTCGTCCCAATTGTTTTATACATTCAAGGTAAGATACAAACCATTTTAAGGGAACACCTCGGATGCCATAATATTCTAGTTTGTTAGAATTCAATGATCAACACAATCGAAGGCCTTAGCCTAATCACAAGAAACCATATAGAATTTATTGTCATTAGTACATTTAGGATAGGTAATAATGGAATAAGATGATAGTTACTAGTATTATTTTTCTCACCACCCTTGTGTAGGGTAGAAAATTCAAATATAACTTAGCTGATAACCAATCGTTGGCGCAGGAAGTGTTGTGTATGGTTTGCTCTAGGTTAAATCTATCTACAGGTCTAAGGAAGATACTGTCACTGATTCTTTTAGAAGGATAGATATTTTAGAACTAATTTACCTACTCAAGTTCACGAAATAATTGTTAAATTCATCTGGGTCGAGGTCAATAGCGTTTGATAAACGCGTTTTGTTTCTTAAATCATTGATAACACACCGAGGAATGTTAAGCTTTCGAGATGCGATTGTTGTAATACTTTTGATAGTTTTCTGATGAAATAATCTGTAGTTATTGATATAATTGAGGTTGTGACTTTTGAGGATTTTCTGTGAACTTTTTAATATACTAGAATGATCTCATATTTGGATGAAGTATGTGTTTCTTATATATAGGTCGATAATTTCAAATAACTTACCTATTCGACATTTTTTTTCTAGACTATAAAGTTTTTCGTTTACTGTTTTTGTCATGAAACTTTCAAGATTAAAAAGTAACCTTCAGATTCATACATCTATTGAATTCCCAAAAAAGTAGCTTGATACAACTTTTGTTATAAATGATCTAATGTTCTACATATTATTTACTTCTAACAAAACCGACTATTTTCTTTGGCTAACCCTCGACTATCTATTGCTTTCAAGGTCTCCAAGTTAACGAAAAGGACCGTTCAGACAATTAGGTTAAACGTTGCTAGCAAATTCAGCGAAGTTTTTGTTGAGGACGCTAAGAGTTCTTACAACCGATCCCACGCTCATGGTGATAGAATGCTTTAAAAAACTTTCTTTTTTAATCAATATTCAGTTTTTCCTTTTTTCTTATCAATTAAGTGGATTATTTCACAATTACCAATGAGGTTTGTATTAGTAAATTATATATAAAAGACTATAAATGAATGCAGTGAGTTTCAATAAATGATTAATTTTTAATCAAGATACTTCATCAAATCGTTATCAATATTGATGTATATTAATAACCAATTCATATTTTATAATGTTTAAAACGAGTGTTTTGATCAAATTTAGATTCAGTACAGCCAACAAAACATCGGTGTCGATTTTGCAGTGATTATTATGAATCATTGTTAGTGGAAATCAAAATTTCAATTCTAATGTGTTCAAATAAATTAGGTACACAAGAAAAACGGTTTTTAGCAACCTAAAATTATTTGCCTTAGTTCAATAACATCCTGTTTTCATTACCCATTATCGGGTAAGCAAATCGATACAAAGGAACTAACTCTCGATAAGTTGTCACAACATCGCTAGTATTTTTATTACAATAGAGACTGGATTTATTCGAGAAAGTTGTTGTAACTCACCAAGATTGAGTATCAAGATTGTTTTCTAGAAACAAGGATTTTTATGCAGCAGAGCTTAGAAACGTGAAAATGTCTTTCTTCAACTTTGTTCTTGGATCTTTTTATATGTTTTTCTTGATAAATCGTCTCGATTTTAGGTCTCGTATGATAGAAAATTAGTTTCAGAAATCAGGTAAAACTAAACGCTCGATCTGTTTCGGTCTTTATCAAAATATAATTTGACATTTACAATATTAAAATAAAAAACTACACTCATGGAAAAAACATCGACTTAGTTACCATTGGAGCAACTCTGATCTCACGGCATGTCTAGCGACTTAACCAGAGAGTAATTGTCAAACAAATTTTGGACAAAAGCCTGTAAAAACTAAAAAAACATAAAAATAACTAAATAGAGATGCAAATAAATAAAATGTCAATATTCAGAAGAAAACCACAATGAGTAACAAAATTATAGGTAATAATTAGTCCATAGCAAAAATTAGATCAATTTGCAGCATGTCCGGAATTAAATATTTTTAATAGAATAGTCATTTACATAGTACAAGGCTCTTTCCAGTAAATATGCCCCAAAATTCTTGCGGAATGCGGGAAAAGATGATTTGATTTCAATTGGCAAGTGATTGTGCATTTTTTGCATTGTAAAATCTTGAGCCCTCAAATAATTCTGAGGTGGAGTAGTTTACAACGATCTTTCTAAATTGGAGAAGCGTGCTTACGAATTAGGCAAATGAATTCAAAAATTAATAAGTAAGGAAGAATGTTTAATCTTTTAAAGAAGACCCTGCAGTGAGTCCAGTTCTCTTTTGTAGTTTGAAGATTCACTCAAATTGAATTGCACCACTCGTATCCCAGTTCAGTTTTTTAGAAACTGATATCAGTTCTCTTATGTAGTTGATCTCAGCGCAAAACAGAAGAAACTTAATTTTCAAATAATGTAATTCCCATTTCAAGGCATTGTCAACAACACGGATTCCACGACGTCAATGGTGGTGTTATTTAATTCAAAAGACTGCAACGTATTTTCATATGAAAACGTTGAGACAGAGAAGATTAAAATCGGATCATGATTTGAGGGTGGTCAATAGATATAATCCTATGAAGCTTGTAAGATAAATGTATTAGGCAGAACTTGGGAACGATACAGAAGGGGACTCGCTGGTGGTGCAACTTTGCCCACCTCTATATTAAGGTCGCTTGACATGGTGCAAGAAATTGCTTGCAATTTCTTACAAGGTCAAGATATTGCATAGAGGATATTGCACGTCACGTGTCTCTTGTCATTGCATCATGCCTGCCACTAATAAAAATTCAATAAGTGATTACCTAACCTAAAATTTGAGTAATTATTTTGTGACCGGCTTAACAATAATGGTAACAAAACTGAGTAAGTAAGTAACGAAGTAAAAAAGTGGTCAGGATCATTGTCAATAATTAAATCTACTGCTACTGCCTTGGTTTTGGAGCTTGATGATTAGGTTGTATTGCACCATGCCAAGCGACCTTTAGTCGATAGTGTTAATTATTGAATATTTTGCACTTAATTTACGCTTTTTATTTTTCCACAACTAAATAAAACATTTTTTTTATGAACGTAGAAAAAAATACTGTGTTCAACTCGTGCAAAAGTGTTTGTTGCACTCGACTATTATATTCAAATTTGCAGTTCAACAGAGCTGTACGTGATACATGTTACGTTTTATCAGTCTGGAATGTCATACTTAAAAAAATTCCAGTGAAATTGTATTAGAGTAATCGTATATTTTGAAATGATTTGTAATTTTATACGGACTTTCAATCAATCAAATCTGAGAACTAAATGGGATCCATTCCGGGAAAGACAAGAGTATATTGGATTGTCGACCAGTAAATAAAGTGGAAGCTTCTCCCTAAATTTTCCTTATAGTATGAATCTTATTAGGAAACGTCTTTTGCTTGATTTATACATCATCCGTTATTTCTCAAAACTACTTTATCAATCATTGGCAAAAAACGGAAATCGACATGACCTCCTAAATAATTCATAATGCGTTCCATTATAAATGAGTTTTAAAATTAAAAGCTATTTCAGTCGAAATTAACAATAAATAACTTAAACAGTGGAGCGTAACTTAACGGGATTAACACGAATTCTAATTTAAAATGGGATAAAAGATGAAATCGGCGAGGAGGTTTTAAATTTTCAATGTTTGCTGTATTTAATAAGCCCATAGAATTTGATTCTGATTCTTTTCATGCCCATAAACATGATAATAATTCAACCCTCTGCATAAATAAAACCAAACTTGAGATTTTTAAGCAAGAGAAAGTAGTATTAGAATAGATATGAGAAGATAATTATATTATATCAAATTTTCCATTAAAGTACACTACTGGTCAAAAGTTTTTGCCCAGTTGTCAAGCGAATGTCGAAACGGTTTTTCACAAACCAAAAATAATAGTGTCCGTTCATTATTCTTTATCTATGAATTATTTCTTCGGTGTTTATGATTGTAGTTTAGTCGCAGTTATCCCTGTAAGGTGCAAGAACGTGTTGTGATCTATATTATTTGAACAAAGACATTTTTTGTGACGTTCATAAATGAATTGTTCTCGTTCTACTACCTCGACGTACCGAAGACTATAACGTGAAAAAAATATGCATCCACCAGAAACTTTTGTGATAAAAAACGTTCAGTGCGGCCTCAAAAAACTTGTATTAATCAGTAAACGTAGTCGACGACTCAAGGGCCCAGAGACAGTAGCTCAGATCAATGGATCTAGAGATTTGCATATGAGTACTTCTACAGTGAAAAGGAGATTGAGAGAATCTGGCCTTTTCGGGAAGAAAAAAATGGACATCAAACTAAAATTTAAGATGTTGCAGTAGGCTAAAAAACAGAAACATTGGCTTTTGAACACAGGAAGAGAGAGATTTTTGGGTCTAAGAGAAGCATCCATACGTAATCCGGACTGTACCAGACGGCGGAGGTTCAGTAATGGTTTGGAGATGTTTTTTTGAAAGGATAAAATATTAGAGAGTCCGTAATTCTATCAAACTTCCTGAAATCGATGAATTTAATGTTTTTTAAAAGAAACAACGAAATATAAAACACATTTATTATAAACTGATTAATGCCCAGACGATGAATACTTAAGTATTCAAAAGCTCGGAAATATATTAGAGTTAGTACACTTTGGTGTTCAATTTTGCCACATTCCCACTATGAAGACGTTCCGTTCCATTTATATGTATACGCGTACTGAGTACCGCGTTTATTCACTTTCGACCAAAAGCGTATTTAAATGAACATTCCCAGGCCTTATTGACGCGGTTTGAGCAAAATGAGACGAATTTATTTATCAACTTCACAGTTACTGATATTCAGATTGACAAACTGTTTCACAGCATCATCATTAGTTGTAAATTTTGACTGCAGTTGGTTTAACTTGGTTTTGTTGGAATAATTTGAAAGAGGACGGATATCGCTTGATGGCGAGACACGTGCTGGCACGTCTGATCGAGGAAGATCCAAGATGTATCTATCAAGCGATTTAGGCACTTCTTGGTGTTGAATTTGCTACAGGAAATCCAATTTTATATGATCATATTCATACGAAAATTGTTTCTCGTTTGGTACCTCAACGATCAACAAAAGGCGGAATGAGGAAGACTTGAGCTGGGTGCATTAGATATGTTAGATATTGGTGGCATCGTATTCTTCCTAAAATAGTTACAGTTCATAAAACATACATACGTTTTGTGAATTTTCGAAGATTTACCAATAAAACAAGGTCTATCAAGGTAATTCTGTACATTGGGACTAGTGAAATTAAGCTTGAAGGTTAGTTACAGCAAACTGATATACCACAAACTGTTTACAGGCAGCTCTTGAGTCAGTTGACGGTTTAAAGTTGCATCACGATAATGCATCTTCACACGCGAAAACAATGCCACATTCATTGAACAACAGTTAGGTCTGTTATTTCTACAGGTAAAGCATTTATTTAATTTAAAATCAATTTACGTAGCTCAAAGCTTTCTTATGCAGTATTAAAATTTCTAATCGACAGCAAGAAATGTGTAGTTGGTTAGTGATAAATAATTATAAGAACTGTTGCTGATTAGATTTAATATATCATTTTTCTGAAACTAAATCGGAAAATCTAGCGCACTGTATAATATTCTATGTATAAACGTCGTTATATATTTCCAGCTTTACCCGGAGCTATGTTAACAATGAGCTCTGGACTCTATATAGATAATATTGCTATTGCTAGTAACTTAATTCAAAATCTAATGTTCTAATAACAAATGGAAATTCTGAATTACTGATATTATATCAGTGCTTGTTTGTGATACGAATTGTATGATATTTAACTCTAACTATCAACAGAGATCATTTCGATTAATTTTCAAAATTATTACCTAAAATCAGGATTTTCGACATGCTCTTTCTCGATCCCAAAATCGTGTGCAATAGTCACCAAGAGATTGCTTTAATTTTCTGGACAAACGCTGATTTTCTGCTGTTCTCTTCATATGACTCTCTACTAAAGCATCAGCTAAATTTCTTAATAAGGGATCATGGCGTTGTATATCTATGGCATCAGTACTTTTATCGTCCTCAGCTCTACCGTCTTCATCTACGATATCTTGTTCTTCAAAAGATTGTTTTTCCAGTGTATTTTTAGTCTCTTCGTCCTTGCATAACTCATCCCACAGTTCCTTGTCATTCATGACACTTACAATTATCTAAAGCGCGGTTTATATAATTAAATTATCGTCTTCAGAGCCTGTAGGTGAATTGGTTCCAGAAATTCCAACTCAACAAACTTTTATCTTCTTTGGCATCGATTTACCTCAAAAAACTCACTCTTTCAATAGCTGTTTCGTCTATGGTGTGTTGTGGTAGATTCATGGATACGAAACGTCCATATTGCGTTTAAACAACACTAAACACTTTTAAGAAGTTGTCATATCATTACGTTAGTTGCTTATTATGAGCAAACGAGGCACTAATTTTGCGAAAAGCTTTCTTACATCCCAAAATTGGAGTCACAGGTTCATATGATATGTTCCACCATCTTGAATTTCCAATAGGACATCACTATATAGGTGTTTTCAATTATATCTGGGGTTGATATCCCAACCGTGAGACCTGAATGATTTATTGCACTTGATGTGGCGTTTCTATAGCATTTTATTGAGCAAAAAATAATGCTTGATAGTATTGGTATCAATAGATGTCAAGTACTCAAAATAAATGATAAAATGGTGGAGATTTGGAAAGAAATTAAAGAAAAGAGCATGTTATAACCAATGAGAGAGTGAATCACGTCTTCACTTGATACGAATTTACATCCTCCATTTCAATCCTTGGTAGATAGGTTTCAGCAAGTAAATATTATGTATAATTATACTTTTTCTTGAACATTCCTTCATTTTAAATACATTAGCCTCTGTTTTTAAAGTACCTGGTCTGACATATAGATGACGGTAGCTGCTTGAAAAATACCACTGTATTAGAAAGTATACAATATTTCCATCATATGGTTAAATAACGTTTTTAGTGAATTTGTAAACATGGAAAAATTGGTTATCGTTGTTTATTTGGTCATGGGATATAATACTTTTATTTGAGAGGCCTTAACCCAAACAATATAAAAGCTGAGCTGAATTCTACTCAGGGTGAGATTGCTCCTTCATTACCAACAGTAAAATATTGGGTAATAGACTTTAAGCGGAGCCGTACGACCTGCGAAGACCACCAGCGTAGTGGTCGACCAAATGAGATGACGACTCCAGAAATGTTGAAGAAAATCCACTCGATGATCGTCTACTGAAAATGCGTGAGCTAGTAGACATAGCAGGCATTTCAAAAACTGAAAATTTGGACAAGAGAAAATTGTGCGCAAGATGGGTGCCGCCTTTCCTCACAATTCAACAAAGCGTCGTGAAAATGTTTCCATCGAGCGTTTGGCAATTTTTCACAGAGCTAAAAACAAATTTTTGCAACGTTTCATAACCATGGATGAAGCGTGGGTCCATAACTTCACCCTCGAAATGAAAAAACAATCAAACAATGGGCTGAAGAGGGAGAACCGGCTCTAAGGAAGGCAAAGATGGTTCCATCAGCAGGCAAGGTCATGGAGTCGGTTTTTTGGGATGCGGGACTGATAATTTTCATTGACGAGTATTACACGAACTTATTGCAATGTTTGAGCGAAGGAATCAAGCATTTGACTAAGAAGAAAGTATTGTTTCATAAAGAAAATGCACCAGCTCACACATCCGTTATTGCAATGACCAAAATTAATGAATTAAAGTTTGAATTGCTACCTCATGCACCCTATTCGCCATATTTAGCCCCCTCGGGTTATTTTCTGCTCCCAGACTCAAAAAAACTGTGGTCAAAGTGGGAAAAGTGTATGGAGTTAAAAAATAAATATATTTTTTTCAAAAATTTTTCTCTGTTGGGCCAGGTACTTCTGGAACCATTCTCGTATTTTCGGTAAATTTTTCAAAGAACATCAGTACATTATATAAAGAAACTTAGACTTTTTTCAAATGTTATTTAATTAAATTGGATAACACCTTTGGATAATTGGATAAGTACACAGTATTATTTACATGTAGAAACAGATATGTTGAATATATTATACAGTATAAAGTTTAGAAGTTGTTATCAGCTATTTGCTGTGCGAAAATTTCTTGTCTCTTGAAATAACTGAATAAAGCAGTTATATCTTCTAGCTCTTCAGCTTTTGGTTGCTCTGCATTCTTAATACAACACACTTGTGCTCTATCTTCGCAAGGTACGCCTCTGGAAAATAAATGACGCGAATATAAAATACTGAACTTATAAATAATTTCATCAGTTGTGATTTGTTCGTTTCACTGAAATAATACCCTTCCAAACTTCAATATTTCCAATAATCAATTAGTAAATGTTATAATTTTATTTATTTATTCATACAGGGTGTTTATAAATTCATGCGACGAGGTTGAGGAGTTGATTATGCGTATACAATTAAGATATATATTTTTTTCAACAAAATTTCCTCAACTCACCCTTTTTCGATATATCACCTTAAAAGGTGGTGGATAAAATTGAGATTCAATTTTTTTTCTAAAATTTCAGTAATGCTAGAATAGAAATTCTGTGATTTTCTTGCACTCATAAAGGACTAACCACAGGTATTTTTTCAATATTCCTGTTAGATAATACGGGAGTGAAATTAGCAACCCTTACGTTATCTCTTTCTTCTCAGACGAAAGCAGAGTGTGCCTGTATTGAAACGATAGAAAAAAACGAGTATACAGAAGAATTATTCGCGTAATGTTGCATTAATGAAAACTTTTCTGCATGGTTGGAGATAGCATTTCGATGGAAGCAAACACCGAGTTGGTTTTTATTGAAACTGGCGATTTAGTCAAGATTTAAAGCGAACCGATTCATATAAGAAATTTTAGAGAATCTCTAAGCCAATTTCATAGGCGAAAACTTTATACTAGGGCAGGGCAATGCCCGTCCACATACTGCAGGATCCGTACGGCAGTATTTACTGGACTGGACAAACCAATTAGCATGGAACCAAGGTGCTGTCGTTAACTGAAGCGGATACATTTTGGGAATGAGAGAGTCATTGTTATGGACGATGAAAAATTCTTTTTCATACGGAAAATATTGAAGACTACCCTTACAATGTTACATGTAAAGAAAAAGCAAAATTGGCTGATGTAATTTGGGTTGGTGTGCTATTTCGACAAAAGGGATATCTAGACCTTATGTTTAGAAATAGGAAAGCTGTGGATTATGAAAGGTATATTATACAATTATTTCACTAAATTGGTTGATTTTGTAAGCAAATAAGATTCTTTGAAGATATATGGTTAAATATTTGTATCAAAACTGGGATATACGTTATAAAACTATGAGTAGGAAATTGAATTATCTACTCACTCTACAGGAACTCCATAAATTTGCGGACACGCTGAGACACAAGAACAGGTAGCATCCTGACACATGCATTCATATGCAGCACTCATGTTAACATAAAATGAAACACAAACCGCAATAGCAATAAAAAATCTAGTGAGAGCCATTTCGAGTAGTACTCTTCACAGTATTTCATCTACTAGTGAAAAATGCGGTGTCAATCAAGGAGTATTTATTGGCCTGCGAGAGAGATAAGAATGGTATTTCCATTTTACTTAATTAATTAGTTAATTCTTATTTATCAGAAATATTTTTAATCCACTTCCCCATAATAGAGGATATTGCATATAAATAAACAATACCCCACTGGTAGTAGAAGAATACATACGAGGTCTGACTATTAAATAACGATTCTAGCCACGAAAAAAGGGTTTTATTATAAAAATTATCTTAGATTCGAATGCTTCCCTTTAATATACTGCCCTACCCCCGCCATACACCTCTCTTTACGTTTTTTCCATTCCCTTTCAAAGCAAATCTTTTTCTATCCTTTCGAAGAAATCTGAGCAAGAGATTTTGATCAGGAGTCAGTTTTTTTGGCACCAACTCCGCACAGACTTTTGTCATGTGTAATTCCTGGTGTAAATTTTTTGTAACCGTTTCTTTATCGGTGATTACAGCCTCGGTAATCATTCGAATATCTGCACTCACAATTTGGTTGATTTTGGTCACTGGTCACTGTTTCCGGAGTTGAAACAGTCATATGGAGATCTGGGCGCTGGTCATATTCAGTGCTCTCTCGGCCATCACTAAAGCGCTTACACTACTCAAGCACACGCGCACGAGATAGAGAATTGTCCCCATAGATCTCTTGCAACAATTTATAGCACTCAGTCGGAGTTTTTTTCAATTTAACGAGAAATTTGAGATTGATACGTTGCTTTACGAGAAAAAAAAAGGCGTTCGTTTCAAACCGCTACTGCACAAATACTATAATAGTGACGGAAACGTGTTTTGGGACGTGCATAGACAAGATATCGCCCGTCTAGGGCACCATTTAGGCGCGCAGTCTCGTTATTTAAGGGGCAGACCCCATATACCTGGGTCAATTAATACACAACTCAAAATTTGTATATATTCATTTTATTCAAAAGTTTGTAATAAACAGTAGAAGTACCTGCCTGTCCTAGAGATGGCGGTAGATGCTTCAAAAATACCACTGTATTAGAAAGTACGGAATCTATACAGCATATGTTTCAAGTTTGAAGACTTCATGTTGTTTGGTATTTGTTTGGCAGCCATCATTAAATAAATAGATTTATTTGAATCGTAACCAATATAAAAGCTGAACTAGATATATTGGGTAGCAGCGTTTAAACCAGATCGTGTGACCTGCGAAGACCAGAATCGCAGTGGTCGACCAAATGAGTTGACGACTCCAGAAATGTTAAGGAAAATCTACCCGGAACTGGATGATTGTCGATTAAAAGTGCGAGAGTAGGCATTTCAAAAAGTGTGGTACATCGCATATTACCTGAAACATGAGAAAGCTATGAGCAAGATGAGTGCCGCGTTTGCTTAGAATACAACGAAAACAGCGTCGTGAAGATGTTTCCATTGAGTGTTTAGCAATAAAGCAGAATTTTTGCACCGTTTCATAACCATTAATGAAATGTGGGTCGAACACTTCATACCCGATGTAAAAAAACAATCGAAACAATGGACTGAAAGGGAAGAACCGGCTATAAAGAAGGCAAAGACCATTCCATCTGCAGGCAAGGTCATAGCGTCGACTTTTTTGATTGTGTATGGGATAATTTTCATTAACTATCTCGAAAAAGGAAAAAATATCAACGCCATGTTTTATGCGATTCTATTGCAACGTTAAAGCGAAGAAATTTAGCATGTAGATAAGAAGAAAGTGTTATTTCATCAAGACAATGCACTAGCTCACACATTATTGAATTAAAGTTGGAATTGCTACTTTATGCACCCTATTCGCCAGATTTAGTCTCCTCGTTCCCAGACTTGGCTCTGGGAGCAAAGATTTTCCAACAATGAAGAGATGATTTTGGCAGTTAATACCTATTCTAAGGTATTTAACTTGACGATTCTCATTCTAAAAAGTGTATTGAACTTATTGAACATCACTGGGAAAAGTGTATGGAGCCAGAAGGAGATTACAACGAAAAATTAAAATATTTTTTCCCAAAATTTTAGTTTCCTATGTTGGGTCAGGTACTTCTAGTATCGTATCTAACCTCTCGTATTGCTTCGAAATAATCCATCTTCTTATTTGCTTTTAATAATGGCTTGAAAGTGAAAGTCGAAAAACCTAGAAAGTTCCAAAATGGATCTACCTCAGTTCATTTCCTTAAAACTATTTTCTTACATATTGTACGATATGGCATAATTGCTATATAATTTATTGAATTAATTGAATGACGATATTTTCATGATAAGTAATGTCTATAAAAATTTCATTTTTAAACTGAGAACTACACAAAATTAATCATTAATTCCTCGTATATAGAATTAATAAAGAATTTCACCAAAATATGAAAAGCTGAGCAGTAAATATAAACCAATATTTTTCCATAAAAAACTTTGCTATTGTTATTCATATATTTCAATGTAAATTTTGTGGAGAATCCCAAGAAAGAAAAACGGAATATTGCACTTACCCTAAAACTTTCGAAAAACAATTTCATATTTCAATAATAGAATAACATAAGGCAAGAAGATGGAGCTCGCTCAGAAGGCTTGAAATACACAAAAAAATCGTGCTCTATTGCATCCCTAACTTTTTTCTACAACATATTTTCAAACAACTTCAATTTAAGTTGACGTTGCGGCAAAATTTGTTGGCACATTCAGCATTACATAAAGTCGAGTAAGAACTTTCTAAAAACTTTCTTATATTTTAATATGGACCGTTTGCCACAAAAAGTTCCTAAAATATATACTTTCACTTTCTTCGGGCTAATGTCTGAAGAGGACGTTTGAATTTTTGAAACTGATAAAACTACAACTGTATCTTGAAAACTTTTCGAAAAATTCTCTATAGTTTGACTAATAAAAGATACAAAATTTCACCAAATAATCATTAAATTAATATTTTAATACATATTAATAAAAAAAATAGATATGACAAAGGTCACAATGAAGCGAGATAATAAAACAATCAATGTAAACTGAATCTATTTGGAAAATTTGAAGATGTGTTAAAACCGACTGAAGAAGAAAATAAGGCCAGCAAAGTCACCATAAAAACAATTGGAAGGAGCACCAAATAGAAAACAAGATCATGTTACCACCCTCGACTAAAAATCACCGTGGAATGTATAGTTCTTGAAGAACTAAAATACCATTAGATTTTGGATAAATAATCAAGGTGAATATAGAAAATTGAACTGAAAAACTAGACTTCAGAGATTCAAATAAAATAATAGTCCCACAAGTTCAGCTATTCCTGTTAATTGAAGACTTGGTTTTAAAAACTAGAAACTGTAAATTTTTTACTACATTGGATATAGATTCAGTTTTTTGGTCTATTCCTTTAAGAATTGAAGGATAGAAGTAAAACAGGATTTGATACACAACAAGGTCATTTTCAATGGATTTGCCTACCTCTTCGTTTAAAGATATCTTCAGCAATTTTTCAAAATTTCAAGTAATATATGAAGAAAATATAATTTAATCGATTTTGCAGTGAAATAATCCATCTTCTTATTTGCTTTTAATAATGGCTTGAAAGTGAAAGTCGAAAAACCTAGAAAGTTCCAAAATGGATCTACCTCAGTTCATTTCCTTAAAACCATTTTCTTACATATTGTACGATATGGCATAATTGCTATATAATTTATTGAATTAATTGAATGACGATATTTTCATGATAAGTAATGTCTATAAAAATTTCATTTTTAAACTGAGAACTACACAAAATTAATCATTAATTCCTCGTATATAGAATTAATAAAGAATTTCACCAGAGATTCAAATAAAATAATAGTCCCACAAGTTCAGCTATTCCTGTTAATTGAAGACTTGGTTTTAAAAACTAGAAACTGTAAATTTTTTACTACATTGGATATAGATTCAGTTTTTTGGTCTATTCCTTTAAGAATTGAAGGATAGAAGTAAAACAGGATTTGATACACAACAAGGTCATTTTCAATGGATTTGCCTACCTCTTCGTTTAAAGATATCTTCAGCAATTTTTCAAAATTTCAAGTAATATATGAAGAAAATATAATTTAATCGATTTTGCAGTGAATTATTTAGATGATACTATTATATTTTCCAAATCATTTGATGAGCATACATTGAAAACAGTTGTTAGAAGCAATTGAAATGGAAGGATTTAGACTGAATTTTACAAAATGTACGTTTGCATCAGATTCGGTAAAATATTTGGGTCATATTATTCAAAATAGTAAACTCAGTAAAACCAGTAAAACACAATTTAATTTCAATAAAGAATTTTCTTGTGACAAAAACACAAAAGAATATCAGACAATTTCTTGGAAAAATTAACTTTTATCATGAATATATACCTAATATTGCAATAATATTGGAACCATTACATAATTAATTGAGGAAAATTAAAGAGGAATTATGTTCTCAGCCAGTTTTAGAGATATTTGATCCAGATTTACCAATTAATATTTATACAGATGCATCTTTAGAAGAAGTTGGAGCTATTTTGAAGCAAATACAACCTGATGGTAAAGAGAAATCTGTAGCGTTTTTCTGTAAAAAACTAAATGAGGCTCAAAAGGAAAAAAAGGCAATCTATTTAGAATGTCTAGGAATAAAAGAGGCATTGAAATATTGGCAATATGGGCTGATAGGAAAATCATTCACAGTTTATTCAGATCATAAGCCATTAGAAAATATGGATTTAAAATCAAGAACAAATGAAGAATTAGGAGATTTGTTGTGAATTTAATAATATACAAGATACAAAATAAAAATCAAGAAATTCAAAGACAAAAGAACAAATAGAGAAAAAAGGTGTATATTTGAAGAAGATGAAGAAAAAAGAGAAAATAATATTATCAGAAGAATTCAGTAAGAAATTTATAAAATTAGTACATGAAAACTTATGCCATATTGGAATTTCACAAATGCTAAAAACAATTGGTTCATTATATATAGGAAACAACCAGACACGAAACAGTTAAGAGATTTGTAAAAATTGTGAAATTTGTATAAAAAATAAATCACGAGGCTTGCACAAGTATGGATTGATGTCACATTTAGGTCCGGCCATGAAACCATTTGAATTAATGTCAATAGACACAATTGGAGGATTTGGACGATCAAGATCAACAAAAAAAATTTACATTTGTTAGTAGATCATTTTACAAGATACGCTTACATTTTAACTTCAAAGAAACAAAAAGCTGATGATTTCATTAAACTTAGAAAGAAATTATCACAAACAGAAAATTTTGGTATGATTTTAAGTGATCAATATCCAGGAATAAATTCAAAGGAACTTAAATATCAAAGATTTGAAAGATCAAGAAATACTTCTGATATTTACAGCAGTAAATGCCCCATTTTCAAATGGCTTAAATGAAAGATTGAATCAAACTTTAGTAAATAAAATTAGATGTACAATAAATGAAGAAGGACAGTCAAAAGCTCAAGAATGTGTGAATAAGTATAATGAAACCAATCACTTGGTAACTGGATTTGCACCAAGTTATTTACTGTATGGAAAAGATGTAAGGATTTTACCAAATGAATTAAAACTGGAAAAGTTATTCATTAACACTAATTAGAATAAGATAATAGAGGTTAATTAATGTAAGTCAAGAAATATTGCTTATTTAAGAAATAGTTGAAGAAATAAACATTAAATGTCGTTCCTATGTTTTTTAGGTGAGATTTAGTTATGTAATATAAGTTTATTAATATCACTTCGTAGTGTATTTGTCATAAAAATAAAATGTTTTTTAGAGCAACACATGTGTTTATTTCATTTAATTTGAAAATATGAAAATTCTTCTTTTATCTAAAAACAAAAGTCTTCAACCAATGTATTATTCCTATCATTACATGTTGCTGTCAAAACAAAACAATGACAAAAGAAAATATCGAGATAATAGCTCTCACTAAAATCTGTCCATCCAAGTGTTCAAAAATATGCCTGGTTCACTTGATCTCTACGAAAAGTATAGTCACACTAAGCGACGACCAGGAGTTCATCAAATTTTCCTAAATAATATAATATGCAACTAGGTATGGAAGTTATAGTAAAGCGAGAAAATTCTCTGGAACTCTGTTAGCACAAATGGAATAAATTTTGAGTATACAAGATGTTTTTGAACAGCTAGTGTCAAGGATGAATCGCGTAGACAAGTATAAAAGTTTTTTGATTTTTTGCCGAAACTTGAATCTCCTTATTGTCGCGACCATCCATCCAAATTGTATTTAGAACCATTTTGAACATCAACATCTCAGTTGTATAAAGCATTTGAAGACGAATTCTGTCAACTAGATAAAGCTGAGCCAATGAACAATACAAGTTTGAGTAAAATATGGAAGAACCCAATTTGTCACTGTTTCGGTCAAAAAAGGATTTGTATGATGTCTGTGACTCATTAAAAACTGACAATATTACTGAATCTGAGTAGAAGATCCATAATAACATGAAATAATAGCCTCGTGCACAATTGGTAAATGACATATCTTCAAATAACGAGGTTTTTGCTGTGGGTGGTCAATAATTCAAGCCCACAATTAAACGTGTCAGCTCTTTATTATAAAACAAAACTCATAGTACACAATTTCTCCCTAAACTAATATTGTACAGGGATAGCTGTACTCACCAAGACAAAAATGCGGTAGTATCCAACGCCTTGTTCAATTTTAACATGCTGCATGAAGTAACTAATATAGAAAAAATCCTAGAGAAAGGGCACACACAAATGGAGTGTGATAGCATGTATTCTGTTATAGAAAGAGCGTTGAAACATAAAAAAACTAATGTATTACAAGACTATGCACATCTGGCTCAAGTGGATTGTAAAGAAAATTTGAATATCTTCATAATTTCTTCAAAGACAGCATTGTCTTTTTACAAGTCTATCAGACTGGGAAAAAGATGATCCAACAGTTATTTCAGTAGAACATTTCAAAATGATATTTATTTAGTAACAGCGTGTGAATAATGAAAAAACAAAAATAATAATAGATCCTTCTTTCCATATTAGACCGGTTACTGAGAATCTGAAGAACATCTACTACACGAATCATCATTGAGATCAATTATCACAGTATTTTATATCAACTAATTCCTCCATTGCGAGAGTTGTTACTTAAGTTTTGAGATGTGGCAACTCTGATATGGATATGTCAAGTCTGACATTGCCACCATCATCAAAAAGTTTGACATTTTTAATGGTGAACGTGCTCAGAATGTGTTGTATTTGAGTTGATCAAAAAATAAAATTAAATCGTTAACTCGCTTCGACTTGTAGTTGTCGCACTTGCTACAGGATAATGATACAACAACCGACTGTATGAGTCTTTCAAGACGAGCTAAATCCTATTAAGGTTATTCGCGCACGAAGCACCTCCAAGCAAATGGTCGCAGGTTTTTTTCGTAATAACTAGACATGTCGTCGTCGTTCCATAAAAGCAACGTAGAAAGGGCAATTCACAATGGGACGCCAACATTTGTTTGCCATTGTTCAAACAAATCAGGGAAACCAATCGCAGAAAACGAATTATTCTCCACCACGACAATGCGAGCTTTCACACATCAAAAACCAAACTATATACATCCCTTGTGTTTCAAATTCTTCGAGGGTGAAAGTTCGTATTACTCTTTAGATGCATCTAATTTTTGAAATCTACCTCACTGCCTGAAAGGTTTTAATAATTATCCTAATTTGATATTCCATGTTATTACTTCACTAAATTAATTATTCTGTGGAAATTGAGCCTCGACTCAGTGAGTCAGTTTCAGTTTTATTATTTTCCTTACGGACAAAATAAACTGCAACAAAGTTAGGTCAAACTTCAGACTAATATGAAATGTTACATTAAATGGAAAATACAATCCCCTTTTCATTTGCCGATCAAAACCACCTGTATCTGTTTTAAATTCAAAAGGAAATTGTGTTATTCATGAATGTTAAACATAAATAACAGCCTGAATTACACACTTATATCGTCGCGTACAGATTTTAATTTGAAATTCATCTTAATCTGCGTTCCCTTTACTAATAATTCACATTGTGGGTTGTCCAACGTCTGATAATTGTTTCAAGAAGATATGAATTTCTATTTTCGTTGTGGGTTTCTTGAGTTTCAAAATTAGTGAGTGAACAAATATCGAAGTGGATGCATAAAGCATAAATAATAAAATAAGAACACGACAAAACAGCGACAATAACATAATATCAATACAAGACACTGTAAATTCATTTTTGGAGTTACCAATATAGCTAATTCCAGATCTATAATTATGAACAGAAAACGACCTCTGAATTAAGATATCACTAAACTCTATTTTCATTTGAGAATTTAAGGGTTGCATTTATCCCTGATGTGAATATGTCAAATCTGAAATTGCCATCATAATGTTTGACATTTTTATTGGTGAACGTACTCAGAGGAAGTGGTGTCATACCAATGCAATTTGAATTGTTTATAGATACTTGAAACATTCATCTTGTTGCAAAAATGAACTTAAATCGCGAACTCTATGACTTTTAACGTGGTTTGAATCAACAACAGTGTGCCGATCAACTCTCTTCGACTTTTGTTGATGAAACACCATTTCGAACCAACGTGTCAACGCTGGTTTTCCGAATTCAATCGTGGTCGCACTTCAGTATAGGATAAATTCCGTAAAAGTAATCCAAGATTAGCTGTTGTGCCAGAAAACATCGATGCTGTGCGTAAACGTGATATTGCACGATCGTCATGAGACATTCCGTTAGATTGAGCATTAGTTCCACTTCCATACATTCAATATTGCATGAATATTTGACTGACAAAAATATTACTCTCATAATTCAATTAAAAGACGTCTATGAATTCGATGAGTCTGTCAAGACGAGTTCAATACAAAGAATGTTTTTTGAAGCACTTTGAAGCAAATGACCGCCTGTTTTTTTTTTGGAATATCTGGACATGTCGCCGCCGTTCCATTAGAATAATGTATAGCGGTTCATTCTTAACGATAAATTAACGATAAACCAGAATTTAGTTGCCAGAAAAAATCAGGCAAACCAATCGCAGAAAACGACAAAAACGTTTTTGAACATTCAAAACATCGAATTTATGGGTCATCTACTGTACAGTCCTTGTTTGGTATCCAATAATGTCTTCTTATTCCCGTAGATCAGAAATAAATTGCGAGATCAACGTTTTTTCTACACATGAAGAAGCGATTGATGTATTTTGGTACCTCAATTGGAATGAAAAAAATGCTTCGAAAATTGGTTCAAACGCATGGAAAAGTGTATCGATCTTAATGGAGAATATTTTGGAGAACCCTAAAGCATACTTATATTAGTCTATCTCTAAACATAAGTAGCAACCCTCATATAGAAAAGAACAGAACGCTGAAACCAAAAGAAAATCAATATCTGGAAATATAACAATTCGTTACAAAAACTAATGCAAAAGGTACAATTGGATACATGAAATATTTCTGTTTTTATCACTATATAATCAATATTGTTCGAAACAATATCCAATATTTCAGTTAACTTAATGTTGAAACTTTCTCCCAAATACCCTTATTTGAGAAAAATCGTTTACCGGAGCTCAATATAAATTATGAAAATTTGTAGGTACACGATAGATAAATTATTACTATAATGAAACGAATAACTTCATTATATTCATATTCAAGAGTTAAAGGATAAGAATTATTGAATGGATTGATGAAAGTTTACTTAACTAGCCAGCACTCACCGATTATCGGACTCAGTTGGACCTTCTAAAGATACCATACATCGTCATTCAAATTCATTCGGTGAGATTCATGGAAGTTGTCCAATATTGCCACAAAAAACAACAGATATCCAAGTGAAAGGTCGAGTAGGGTTGTGTAAAATGGATTTAGAATGTAAAAAGGATTTTCCATAAAAACTAAACCTGGAAAACCAGTGATTTGACAAAGGACAATTACCAGAGTTTCCTTGTGTGTTTGTTGAAAGTATGAAGGCCTGTTGTACTTCGAAATCATTCCAGATGGTCGAGCTGTCAATGTTGAGGTATATAGTGGCTGATGCGATTATACGAGGTTTTATAAGAGACATTATCCAGGTTGACTTTACCAAAAGCAACTTCTCTTACAAGACTAAACCACATACGGCGAAAGTTACACGGAATAAGAACTTAATAGTATTGAACTCCCACATCCAGAATCTAGTCTGGATGTTGTACAGTCATATTAGCATTTATCCAGATCTATGGCAAAATTATTGCTTGAGAAAAAACAAAAATTTTGAGCATCTAATCTTAAAGAATGATTTTACCAATGTCTTGTAGAGCTAGAGTTAAAACCATAGACTATGAAGGGATATACGAGGGCGTACCCAAAAATAATCGGAATTATTGTTCAAATGCTATATATTTACAAATATTACAAAACAATCCCATTTCCTTCGAAATAATCTCCATTACAAGTAATACATTTGTCCCAGCGGTGCTTCCACTGTTCGAAACATTGTTTGAACTCATCTTTAGAGATGGCTGCAAGCTCCTGTCTCGTTCTTTTCTTGATGTCTTCAGTGTTTTCAAATCACCGTCCTTTCGTGCCCTTTTTCATGCGTGGAAACAAGAAAAAGTCGTACGGAGCCAGGTCACGCGAGTAAGGTGCGTGGGGCAGCGGAACCATATTATTTTTAACCAAAAACTGGCTGAGTGTGCAAGTGCGTTGTCATGGTGGAAGAGACAGTCACCTGTTTGCTGAACCGAGCTCCAAGATATTCCACTGATTTCAGACATTTGAATAATTGTCTGGCGACGGTTTCAACAACGTTTTTACGGAGTAGAAAACAAAATCCCACAGTGGCACGTTGTTCACTTAAATTTGCCGTCATAAAAAAACGAAGCAGCCGTGAAACAGCACTAGCAAAAACGGTCACTAGTCACGAACAGAACGTATCAGGTCAATGGCCCGGGCGGCACTGAACTGGCTTAACGGCAGAAATCGGTACTATTGACGCTCCACCCATGGCAATATTATTCCGGTTACTATTGGTTACTTCGGTTTCAAGGCTCCCTTGTTGTTGTATAATTATTTCATGAACAAAGTGAAGGTGGTATCATTTATAATACACCCTCTATAAATAAATTAATTTCTGTTCAATTTGACCATAATACGTCTAATTCAATTAAGTGAACGTTCGAAGCAGCAGATTAAAAATGTCGGTTATCCCGAAATATGAGTTTTAGTGAGTATTTAATATAAAAGTAAGTGAACAGTTGGAGAACTAGTCAATTAAAAAGTCGGACGAAGCTTTTAGCGTAACAAAGAACTTTAAGAGATGAAAACACTTACTTGCCTCAAGTTGTTTGACCCAGTCGTTTGCAAATGGTCGTTTATAATTTTTCATGGCATTCTTAAATCATTACGAGGTGCTATTAAAAGATACGTATATGTTAAGAGAAAGAAGCTCACCGAATCGTGAAGTGAAAATATACAGAAAGTGGATGAACTTTTAAGTCCTTCGTCGTTGTGTGCATGCATTTCGATGTGTAATTGAGACAAATGAGTGCCAAAGAAGATCAAATTTCAATTGACGTGACTTGGATTAATTTTATTACCAAAATGAAAATTGGGCTTGGGGCTACAAATCTAGGGTGATAATTAGTGACTCACCTTGCCCAAAAACTCGAACATCAAAGTTGTAACCATTGTTTTTCTCGACTGTTAGAGCTTACCGCTATTAGAGTTAATTTCAACAACAGTAGTTGGCGGTAAAATCGTAAAAAATATGTATAATTACATACAAAAAAAAATTTTTTTACTGAGTAAACCCCAAATATTTTCAGTTTTCTATCTATTCTAAAGACCGGATCACCGTTTTTTGAAACACCCTTTACATCCATTTGAATATTCTTCATTCTTGAACACGTTTTAGGTTATGAGATTGCAGAATCAATCTACTTAAGCAGCTTCTTCGGGAGACAATATATTTGAGTGTAGATACAACATCAGATGTACGAAGCAAACAAGCAGACGTATACCATTAACGGTTACAATGAAGACCAATATTCACCTGATAATTGAGTTATTATTATATTCTCGCATACTAGCAGCTTCTAATGGAACATCTCTCCGAAGAACAAAAGCGGACAGTTGAAATTGTGGACAACGCAACAGGAAACCAACAACTTTTGTTTGATGAACTATCATAGACGGATATACTATTGATTATATTCGAAACGAAAATTAGATTAATACTCTATATACCTCTCACGCAATAACGTGAATATGGTTATGATTTAGGTTAATAGAGTTCTAAAGAAACCAATAGAATTCTCCACCACGTATGTGAATTCATTTATTATTATTGTTTGCATGTTGCTTTCTAAATGAATACCAGGAAACAATATTAGAATATAATTGAGACAAATTAAACCATTTAATTTGGTATAAGTATCCCAAACATATCATTTGTATTAAAATGTAGAAAGGCTGCTACTTGAGTATGACATATATATGACAACACTGATGAGAATATGTCAAATCTGACATTATCATCATAAAATTTGACATTTTGAATAGTACGTACTCAGAACGTGCTGTCAAACGAGTGCTATTTGAGTTGTTTACATTTTCGTGCGATGATTTTCTATGACTTTCAACGTGGATTAAACCAACAGATCAATGGTTTCGACTTCTGGTGATTCACAGTTTTTCAGAATTTAATGGGGTTCACACTTCACTACAGGATGAATTCCGTGAAGGTCGCATTGAGCATTAGTTCCACTCGCATACATTCATTATTGCATGGACTTTTGTCTGTTAAAAGGATTTGTTCGTGTTGGATATCGCATGATTTGACAATCGCTGAAAAAAAACCTGGTGTCGATTGGTGCAAAGAAATGTTGAAAAAATTCAAATTCGTTCGCCGTACTCCACGCGAGGTATCATGTATCTATGTTTATGAATCTAAAACTATAATCGACTATGAGTCTTTCAAGATAAGCCAAATCCAACAAAACTATTTTGCGCACGAAGAACTTCGAAGCAATTGATCAATTCTGAATAGTACACTAGCATTTGGTTTCCAGAAATGATCGAAAAAATCAGGTGAAACTAATCGCAGAATACGAATCATTCTCCACCACGAGAATGCGGGCTCTCACACATCAGTTCAAAGGAAAATGTTTTTGAACAGTATTGATCTTAATAGAGAATATTTTCAAAACCAATAAAGCCATATCCATATAAATTTGATTTTATTTGTCTACATCAAAAACTTGAGTAGCCAACTTCAATCTGTAAGCTATTAATAATCATATTTAAGTATGGTATCCACTTCTTTGCCTTTTCTTGTTCAAGTATCGTGAGCTTTTGAGAGTGTATTCATACCATTTTAGCCACAATTTAAATGTAAAGACATTATCAAGTAATTCTCTAGATGTAGGACTAGAAAGTTGAAAAAATAACTTCTTTCAATGTTAATAAATAATCTTCATATCTCTTTTCATTATGTGGCTAATAAATAACGAGAATTTTGATATAGAACATATTATTTTGATGTTTATTCATTTATCATCACCCTCTTCTATCCTTACATCGATCTATGCTCGAGTTGCTCGAAACAGTGCAGGAAGTCTTTTTCTGTCAGTTCCTTCAGGAACTTTTTCTTTTACAGCTTCTACAGACTCAAATTTTGTTCCTTTTGATGTAGATTTTATTTTTCACACGTTAGCACCTTTTATAATAATTTTGAGTCATTTTTAATCGCCATGAAAGCGTCAATCCAATGGGGTGCAGATCGACAGACAGTACTAACATTGTACCGAACACTTATTTGATCAAAACTCTTCTATGGATCAAATGTATATTCAACAGCTAACAATTCGCTTCTGAAAAAACTCGACATCCTTAGGAGACAGAAGAATATATTTGAGCCTTACGTATGCAGTCAAACTAAAATCCAATCCTTCCAATCCAACCCTTCAAAACTGCTTCTCTAAGAAATTCGATCATATAGATTCTACCGTGGACAATAGAAAGCACCATATTCATTACCCTCTTTCGACAAACACCACACCAACCATACGCTAATCGGAGGACACGTAAATAACAAACTCAATGAGTACAAAAACTTTGTACACATTAACACAGACGCATCGATATCGCAAGGTACGGGTATCGCAATCATTACATCAACCCCCAAATATATGCTAAAAGCTCCTCCAGCCCCATCCACTTCTCTGCTGAATTATATGCAATATATCGAGCTACACACATCGCCGTTTCATCAAACGGACCTAATCTTCTCATACTCACAGACTCCCTCAGCTCAATCCAAAGTCTTCAAAAAATTCACACCCCAATTTCCTTAGCAATCAAAATCAGGCAACATATACAATATATACAAGACAACAACAAAGAAATAGCATTTCGTTGGATCCTAAATCACAAACTGGAATAAAAGGAAACGAAGAGGCAGACCTGACCGATAACGAAGCTGTAAATAGTGATAGTGCGGAGTGCGTGAACAAATGGTCAACGTCCACACATAAACTTCGTGAAGGGAAGCCATGGTCAATACCAAAGATTATATACTCGATAGATCTGTCACTCTGTATAAAAATTTGACGACAAATTTCGCGGGAAATTTGAAAATAACTTTAAAGTAATTTTAAATGCTCGAAGCTAGTTGACGCATCAAATTGTAAATGAAACAAAAGTATTATGCAAAATACTTTTTTTGCTAACATTTCAAATTCAAATACTGTTGTTTACAAGAAAATATAAATACCTGAAATTGAAATGCTGTTTAAATGAAATATTTTGTAAAATATTTTGGTTTCATTTACAATTTATGTGACCAGGTCCGACCATCTAAATTTTACAATTAAATAGTTTATATAAGATATAGGTAGATGGAATATTGAAACACAGGATGATTATTATAATTTTTATTTTGTTTTTGACGTTTTATAACTATATCCACAAAAAAAATTTCCTTCACACTTTAGCATGTTTCTGTTTGTATATGGTACACACAATGGTATATGAAAAACTGATTTTATAACCATGGTTAATTAATGATTACCGTTGTCTTTCTTGCAGCTTTCCCTATATTTAACATATTCATCACAACATCGTAGTCTTTATATTGTTGATCTTTACCCTTCAAAATTTTATTAATTAAACCTATGTAATGAAAGATGCATATGTTAAAACTAATATTTACAAACATATTTACATAATCCTTATGATCTGAACAAAACATTGAGAAAATGTCTGTCAAATCCTCCAAACGAATTATTTCTTTCTTTATGCATAACTAATTGATTAACTGGGGCAATCTTTCGAAGATTTTATCAGAAAAACTTTTAAAAATATCACAGAATTTTGCTGAAGGCGCACATAAAACATTTTTATTTTGAGCTTCTATTGGATGGTTTATAAATTGGGACTTTGACTATTAGAGAAAACAGCAATTCTTTTCCTCTACATAACTTTTCACTAGGATTCATAAGAGGTTTATTGTCACTGTAAATATAAGTACTTACCAGGTAATGTAGAGTTGGTAGTGAAAGTTTTTTTAATCTGCCATTGGGGTTTCTACAAATTGATTCAAAATGAATATCACATATTCATGATGATAATTCGTGATGTTAATACTGTATCTGCTATTATTAACTTGGGGTTATTTATTCTTTGCAACCAAATTCTGTAAACGTCTTCATTCGTAGGAATGGAATGTCTATAAAAAAGTGAAATAAGGATGAAATCATTCAACATATTTAACTATTCAACAAAAAGATTTCCTAAATACAAATTAATGAAGTTAGGAAGAAAAGAGTTATTCTCGTTTAGATATGAACTTGATTTCAATTTGAATATTTTTATGTTGATAAATAATAGCAGCGATAGTATCTGCCCCCTTAGGGATTGAATTGTGCTAATAGAATTCAATCAATAATATAATATTGGATACGTTCTCTATCTAATAGACGGATTATCCCCGCATTTAATATAGTTTTGCATTTACAGAATAATTGCAAATACTACCACCACTTTATTATTTACTTTGTACGAATATAAACGATCGAAAATACTCTTAAATGGAATTAAATTGAATAGCATGTCACTAGTAATAATATCCAGCATGTTTATATATTTGTTAAAATAAAATTATTCGAATTTTCCCACGTTTGAATGTAAACTGCCATATGGTAAATATTAAACTGCATGCTTGACGTAATACATAATATGTTCAGAAATATCAGAATATTAATAAATATCTGAGGTTTTCCTAACGATAAATGTCGCTTGACATGGTACAGAAGGTAAAAATATTGCACATTCCAAGAGTTTTTCACAAGAGAATGACTACCAATAACCAAAACTAACTTTTTTCCTTTGCTGTTGCTTCTATCGTTCCATAATTGGAAGTAGAGTAAATAATTACCAGCAGCAAGGATCTTAAAACAACAAGAAGTTATGATAGAAGACCGAAAAATCAGTTCCGATCGATTCAACTGACATTATTAGATCAAAAGTAATTATATTTATTCTAAGAATTGCTACTTGCATGAGTCAAAAATTGCATCTAACCGATGAATATAAGTAATCTCTCACGAATCTAGCATCAGTGATTCATTAAAGCATGTAGCGATATGCCCAGAAAATGTCCTGAACTGGGCACTTTCTTATCAAACAACGCGTCATACCCTCCCGCTCGGGGGAGTCAAATTATAAATTAATTAAAGCAACGTATGAATTGGAAATTCAAACTCTGGATCCACCTAAGCCACGTAAAGTTTGGCATTATAGATCGGACAAATGGATGCATCTAAAGCATTTTCTTTTCATGTTTTCTAGGAAAGATGTTCGCTTCAATTACAATGACCCTTCAGTATGTACAAACGAGATTTTGAAAGTAATCTTGGCAGGTATGGAAGCCTATGTTCTCTACACCATCAAGGGCTTTATAGACAACAATCCATGGTTTGATGAAAACTGCACTTGAGTCAACATTAAAAATGCTGCTTATCAGAAATGGCGTTAAAATCCTGGTACCGAAGATAGTACAAACTTGGTTGTTTCGAGAAATACCATAGATGCTTACAAAGAACAATATAATGAGACAGTGAAAAACCTAATCGACAAGCAGACTTGTTTTTACTCTTATTAACACATATGTGATTTTTTTTTATTTTGGAAAAATTAATAATAATAATAATTGTATGAAAATAGATAGACCAACAACGTTTCCCAAACACTTATTTTACAGGGGATGTGCGTATGTTGAGGGCTGATTCAAACCACATCGGTGACTTTAAATCATTTCGAGGCTTTTTTAGGCGTATGACACGCAGCTCGCAGTTCCATCTTGTTAGAATATATGATATTCAGTCGCCGGTAACATACCTTAAGAATGGTTGGATATATACCATCAGTACCATTTATAAAGTATAATTACTCATCACACAAGGTCGATATCGACCACAAAAGTATAATGGTTGCCAGAAATTTAACATTTAGCACTTCGTTTCTACTGTCACCTATACAGGGTCCCCCACGATTTAAAACTATCTGTATATGGCAAAATATTCATAGTAAAATCATGAAAATTTCTACGTTTGGGTTTTCGGACACGATTTTTTCAACTAGAATATTCTCAAAGATGGATGACTTCCGGTTCTACCAGAAGTCGACTAAAACTTTGTTATTTTAAATAGAACATCTTGTATATTAATACATTTTTGGAATCTACGTAAAATTTTAAAATACTTTTGTTTGAAAACGCATATTTTTTGAATTATTGATTTTTTTGTAAGAAATTTGACCGTTGCAGACCCTTATAAATGATTTTTTTACGAGGATACCCTTAAAGATATGTGAATGGTTTCTATTCGGTAGTTTTCAGCAAAGGTCAGGCGTATTTGAATCTGTGTTGAAAAATTTTTCATTTTATACGGGTATAAAAACTGTTCAAAATTTAACTTGTCCAATCGTTGTAGAATTGCCCTTCATCCTCGAATTTTTCTTTTCTTGTCAAGCTTCTACCTTTGCGGTTGAATTTTTCTTTAAAAAATTCCTTTCATGTGTCTCATATGTCTTCCGTGTTTACTTTTATATTATTTCTTTTACTTCTCATTCTTCTTATTCCTCTTTTTTTGCTTCGATTGCTCCAAAAGCTTCTGTTATTGTCTCTATAGTAATTCGATAATTGTTTCCATGCTTTCTTTTTTGCTCATCTTTTGTGTTTCTAATGGTTTTGTATGCCTCTTAATTTTCTTCGCTTCTATTATTAATACACTTTTTTCATGCTGCCTTTTTCTGCTTAACCATTCTTCTAATTTCTTCTATCCACCATCTGGTTTTGTAATCCTTTCTTTTTATCGTCCTTCTCACGCAAATTTCCTCCGTTTCTCCATACGTTATCCTTTCGAATAATGTCCATGCTTCTTCTAGTTTTATATCTTGTTCTAGTTCGCCAAATTTCTATCCGTTACTTTCATGTATTTCATTCTATTTTGTTTATTCTCAACTTATGTATAGAAATTTCCTCATATCCTGAGTTATTTCCCCTCCTTTCTCCTCCCTCTATAACCAGTCTATGGTTCGCGCCTATTTCTTCTTCTGATATTGTTACTTTCTCTCTCCCCAATTATTCTTTATTCTATCTCCTTTATGTATGATATGTAAAAATTATACTTTCTGTTTCTCTTTCTTCTATGAATGTGTATTTATCCTGTTGTTTTTGCTCTCCATAGTAATCATCCTTCTTCAATTTCAGTTTATTGTTTCTTCTGCTTTTCCTCCCATGCAGCCTAGACTTAGATATTCGTCCTTTCCCATTATAATTATTCTATATCCAACGTTTATTCTTCAATTTTCAAATATTCTAACCGCTTTTTAAATATATAATTCAGTCCAATTGAAATAAGCCCTATAGATGAATATGTAAGAGATTTCAATATTAAACCAAGACTTTGAGATCTTTATTTTTCTAGAAGCTTAAATGGAAAACCAGTCGAGTGACAATTGATCGTGAATTTGAAAGAGAAAGAGAATGATTAGAAAATATAAATCGGACGATTAGAATAGATTTATCCCTGCAAAGTAACCTCCTCTTTCATTAATAATCATTAATAATTAATAATCTTTCCATTCTATTTGACTGCAGGTATTGGTTGTTGACTTCATTTGGATTTATTTCGTCGTTAGTTAATTTTAGCTATAAATATAAAAATAATTGTCAACATTTATGACAGCAGCTCAACAAAATGAAACTAATCATTTGCGAACATGAATTCGTGTTATAAAATCAGTGATTGAATAATAACAATATTGAAAAAGTGGAATTAGATTAAGTGACATTATCGTTAATCATTTTAAATGTTTTCATCGATTATTTTGTCGTTTGTTGTGTACTTGGAAATCAATTATCCAGAATAATATTATTCCGATCGCTACGTATTGAAAATTCACATTTCCCGGGGAAATCTTTTAATGCAACCTTAAAGTGACATTATTGACAGTATTACCTCATTCAATAAGTCTGTGTGACTGACAGATGGCGCTACCATTTTCAAATCATATGACGTTTATGAAGACTGTGTGTAAAATTTCTTGACATTTCGATTCTTCAGAAAAAAGTGACAGCCATTTAAGTTAACTATTTTTGTTATTTTTAAAACAATTTCTTGTGTTAATTTATCATTGCTTCTTGATGAAAAAATACTGTACAAGCTCAAAAGTATTATCCGGACTCTGCTCCATCGAAAATAACCATTTATTATTTGTTTGCTGAATTTAAACGTGGTCGTACAGACACCGACGATTACTGGTCGTTTAAATGAGGTGGTTACTCCAGAAAACATCCAAAAATCCGCAAATTGGTTATATCTAATCGTAAATTGAAATTGCGTGATATAGCTGAGGCTGTGATGAGGTAGTGTGTGCATGAACATTTGACTATGGGAAAGCTTTTTTCAAAGTTGATCCATCACTTCACTCTGGAATCAAAACGATCATCATCTGAGTGGACTGCAGTCGGTGAACCACGTTCAAAGGCACAACAGTCAGCCGGGAAGGTTATGGCTTTAGTATTTTGGAATGCGCATGGAATATTGTTCATCCACTATCTCTAATAGGAAATCAAGAATAAGCAACTTCTGTTTCACCAAGACAATGCACCTATTCACAAGTCGATGACAACGATGGTTAAATTGAACGATTTACATATCGAATTGTTTCCTCACCCACCGTATAGACCAAATCTGGCCCACAGTGACTACTGATCTCAAAAAAATGCTCGCCGGTAAGGAATTCAGCTTAAATTAAGAAATAATAGTTGTAATAAATCTTTCTATGAGCACGGAATGGAGAAGTTAGAGAAGCGTTACAATTATTGTATTGCTCTTGAAAAAGATTACATTGATAAATAAAATCGATTTTTGGCAAAAATTTTTTTTAGTTAGTTATATGATTTATTGAGTAATGTCCTCGAAATGCGACATACAATATTTTTTTATACTAGAAGATGTCAGTACTTATCTATAAAAGTTGTGACATAGATTCTCGCTTTTCTTGGAAAAATTCTAACAAAATATCATTTATTTTGAATGACAATTGTACAAGTGAATATCGAAAACAATCAGTATCGAGCTGTCATTCCCATTGTAACAACCAGATCTTGTCCCAGCGACTTTCTTTGTTTTGTAATCTTGAAGTTTCACTTGCAGGTGAGAAATTTCAATCAGTCGACACGTAACTATAATTTGAAATAAAATAAACCGTTTATTTGTTAGGATAAATCGTTTATTTTTTAGGTTGGAAACTTTTCAGAAAACTCTCATAGAGTTCTATATAACGAGGGAATTATGAGACAATTTCACACGAGTGTGAATGTTCTTAAGGTCGCGCGAAATTTTTTATATCGGGTTTTATATGGCTATTTTATTGGGGTTTGTACGGCTGTTTTTTTTAAAAATTCCTCCTTATTCTTAAAATTATTCGTATTTACAAGTAATTTTCTAGACATATGTGGGAAAGTATGCGAAAGTTAGCTCTAAATGGAAAAACCAACAACCAATTTAGCCTAACCTAACCATTCTTTCATTTTATCTATACCGGAATTTATTGTTCATTGTTTTCTCATGGTTATTGTCAATTTTTCAAATAAAAATATATAAATCTTTCGGAATTGTAGTGAAAATGCGGTACTTGATCAGATTTTGTAGATTCGAACCTCCATTAAGGCCAATGAACTAATTGGTGCGAGCAAACATGAAATATTATCTGCACGTACAAAACCATTTGTCACTACGACGATTAAATCTTCATTATAATAGGATCATAAATAATCAAATTCAATACAGAGACTATTTTTATTTAACAGGTTCTGCGGTTATATTCGGTTTAGTCCACATCACAATTGTTCTGTTCTAGGCTCAACTTCAATTGTACAATTAAATGTTAATAAAGCCCACAATCTAAAGCTTTTGACTATATGACAATCGTCAGTATAATGCCTGTCTACAGTGGAAGTGCGTTAAATGAGGACCGATACGTGTAAACACAGAATCAGTTTGGAATTACTGAGTTGCTAGTAATGTCTATAGAACGACTTCTCGGTATAGCAGATAGAAGTAGACTGAGCTTTATTTAATTCTAAATACGTATACAGATGCTTGGGGAATTTTGCTTTTTATAAGTGATTCCACTAAACCGAAGCCATTCATTTGTACTACTATATCGTAAACTAAAAATTTGTATTCACTTACTAATTTATTGGGCTTAGAGACGAATTTGAAATCAATCACCTCAAATTGTTGACGATTCATTGAAATTTGACAGAAAATAACCAAAGGTGTCGTGAAATTTTCATTTTACGAGGATTGCGAGTTTTTAGATAGACAAATAAAAATAAATATTTATAATTTGATATAGCTTTATTGTTTTCAAAAATATTCTCCATTAAGACCAATAATTTTTGCATGCGTTTGAATCAATTTTCCATTCCGATTGAGGTACCTCCAAAACATGTGATTTGAACGCATCAATCGCTTTTTCAGGTGTAGAAAACCGTTGACCTCGTAATTTATTTTTGATCTGATTATATAATTAAGTTTCAAGCAAGTACTTTACGGCGGATGACTCATCAATTCGATGTTTTGAATGTTCAAAAACGTTTTTGTTTGAATTAACGTGTGAGAGCTCACATTGTCGCGATTGGTTTCCCTGATTTTTTTTATCATTTCTGGCAAACAAATGCTGCTGTACCATTCATAATTGACCGTTCTTCGTTGCTATAAATGAAACGGTGACGACATGTCTAATTATATATACTTTATTGGTATAAAAATACAGGGTGTTTCTATATTCAACCGACAACGCTCTACTACAGAGAGATCTCAATAAATGATTATTTTTCCTTGATAATGGATTAAATAAAATGGTCCAGTACAGTGGCCACCAAAGCCACAAAATTTCAATGAAAATATATATATATATATATATATATATATATATATATATATATATATATATATATATTTCGTATGACTGGATGAATGTAGATAAGTAACAGATTGCAATCGATTCGGATATTTCTACTAGATTATCAAAACTCACGAAGAAATATAAGTACGAAGTTTTATAACAAACTTTTATCAATTATCACTGGAAATGGTGTACACAAAGCATAAACGAGTATTCGTTAAATCATTAAATCAAAAATGAAAAGAGTCGTATCAATTATAAAGATATCTTACTTTGAAAAGTCCTATCAATTCCCAATAAAATTGTAATGAACTTTACGATTCTTCGTTTCCAGTGAAACGCGTCAATAAAAACTGAAATTTTCGTACCAAAACAACGTTCAAATAATCATTTTCGTATAAATATGTACAATTGGAAGGAAACCTGTGTCGGCGTGTTGGCACACAGATGTTTTCACTGGGATTGATGTTATAGACATGTGCTAAAATGTGGAAATACATGCTTCATCGGCGTTTCGGGGAATCTCAAAAAGTAGAATTTCAACTGAATAATTCAAATTAATCGATTATTAGACCAGTCTATACATATACAATTGTGCACGATAAATTTGTCAATTTAGAAAACACGAAAATAATAATGACGATGCTTTGGAAATACTATTTTCATGTTTGTAGTCACATCAACCGAAAGGGTTATAAGGGATGGCTGTAATTAATATAAACATATGTTTTCTCTGTACCGGGTGTGCAACTAAGAACAGCCGTCGGACATATCTCAAGATCGGATTATTTTACAGTTTCAGGGAAAGGAAATTATGACAGAAGTGGCTCCGAGAAACACGCAGATATTATTTACAGAATTTTAGGAACACTACTAGATGTTTCGATTTTTTTGACTAATTCAAATAGAAGCATCAAAGTTTAAATAGATCTCTTAAAAGTAAACTATATTAACATTAAATTGAAAATATCTTTCTTTTGTCCCAAGATATCTCAAGAAATTAGTAAGCGGCGAGAATTTTTCTTCAAGCGTCTATTTTGAGCTGCACTCATATCATATAGTGCTACACAAGAGTTTGATTGGTTGAGATTTTGTTATAAGGATGCATTATTACAACTGGCTATTACATATGATACACGATGATTCTAAAATACTTCCATGAATTTCGTGGACAGATGAGGCTTCGTTTCATGGTAGAGTTAATCGCCATAATATGCACTATTGGTCTGAAACGAATCCTCGTCGGATGCAGGAGATCCAACATCAGGATCGTTGGTCTTTAGATGTGTGGTACGAGATTCTAGACGGAGAATAAGTCGGCCAGTTTTTTTTAGTTCATGGAGAAAGATATCTAGATTTTTTAAGAAACGAATTGCCAGAAGACATAACCTTAGATATTCGTCGTGACATGTTCTTACAACATGATTGTTGTCCGGCATTTTATCCCATATATGTTCGATATTTTTTAGATGAAATAAACCAGACCGAACTTGCTTACATTTTTATTTGTAAGGGCGAATAAAAGATCTGATTTACACCAATTGACCCACGACAAGAGATGATACGACTAGAAGAATACGACAGGCAATACGAAGTATTTAAATGTCAGAAATTGAAACTGCTGTCCTATCTACCAGTCCGCCAATCATTTTATATATAGAAAATAACGGACGACATTTTTAACACAAAGTCACCACTAATTACGTAGTTATTTACGTAAATTGTTAATTGTAATATTTAGATAATGCCATCTAGCGGCAATAATAAGATTATCATGGAAGCAGATGAATTTTCTTGCAAGTAGGCCAATGTAAGAGCTTTTTAATTTTCGTGTGGGAGAACGGTACGTTTGGTGAGAAGTTCTCGCCGTTTACACATTTCCTAAGATATCTCGGACATTTCTTAAGATATCTCGGAACAAAAAAAAGATATAACATGCAGTGCTCGCTATAGCTTTCCAAAATTAATTTTTGATTTCCATTTGGGCGAACCAACCAGCACACTATTCTCTTATGACTAATTTTAGGTTAATTTATTTTAACTAGTATAATCTCGCCACCACTTTAATAGAAAAATGTCCTTTCAACGTGATATAATAAATTTAAATGTATAAATTACATTTTACGTGTCTTTCACCGAACTTTGCAACTTTTTACATTACATTATCCGATTTGTTCCACTTAAGGATTGAAAAGTAGGATTTTTGTTTTCTTATTCTGATCAACTGGGCTATAGAGATGATATCAGATTGAATGTATTCGTAAAAGTTTTACTACATTCCGGAGACAACAATATTTGACTTGTTTTTTTTTCTGAAGGGTGCATAAAAGCCAATTTTATTGTTAAGTATGACTATAGTTTCGAATTTGTTTTATTCTTGTTTACTGTATATTAATGAATTATCAACATTGTATCTTTACGAGCAATTAAACAGTTACAAACTTAAATGTCGAAAAAGCTATAAACTTCCATGATTATTCTATTGTGCTATTTTATTTATTGCAGTAGCTAATTGTGAGTGAGCGCAAGATAAAACTCCTCAACCATCAGAACATCAAACAATTCAACATTCCCCAAATGGTATCGAATCTTTTTAACTTACCCCTGAACGATCGACTTCATAGAATTCTTCTTGTACCGTTTCTAAACACTTTTTTAAATAGTGAGTTCTTGAGGTTGTCATTTGATATTTGGAATGGTCTATCTCCTAAATGGCTAAAAACACCTCTGGTGAGAACATGTTTGACCTCTGATCTATTTTATTAAGTTTCGGAACAGAAAATGATCTGAGACGCTAAATCTAATGAATGAAGTGACAATATAAACCTCAATTCAATTATTTTGGTCATTGTTATAGCTAAACACCCCAGCAGACCTCATAGGACCATGGCTTAAAGTCTCTCTACTGCTTTTCTCCAACTACTTTTTTTTAAGGGTGAATTACGCCTGTTCGTTATCCCTAGCTTCTGTAAGTCTTCCTTACATGCATCTAGATATTTTCTACGTGTACGCCCTGTCCTTCTTCTTGTGCCTTCTCCACTTAATCAGACTCCTTCCACCAACCTTTTTTGTTCCATTCTGGCTATATACCCCAACCAACACAGTCTTTGTGTCCTCTCTAACTGACAATATAACCCTGAAATCTCTACGTTCCTCCTTCTTCTCTATTGGTCTTGTTCCACTAGTATCTTCCCAAAAATTTTTCTTAATACTCGTTTCTCATGCCTGTTTTCCTCTCTTCTATTCATGACTCAGCATTCACTTATGGCATTCCCTAACCAACGTAGTCTTTTTGTCCTCTCTGGCTGACCATATGAACCTTTAATCTCTGCGTTTCTTATTTCTCTCTATTAATCTTGTTCCACTAATATCTCCCCAAAAATGTTTCTCAATATTTCCTTCTCATGCATTTTCCCTGTTTTCCTCTCTACTATTCATGACTTAGCATTCACTACCATATAACACCATAGGTTTTATAACTGTCCTATGAATTCTAAGCTCCACTACCGAGATATCTTTGGACCTTTTATAGAGCTTCAACAATTTTATTGCCCCTTGCCAATATCTTGTCGAATTCTTTAATTCCGTTTTCTTTCCTTTTACCTTCACTCCAAAATATTCAAACTCTTGAACTCTATCAAACCGGAACTCCTTGTTTTGTTCTGTTGCGCTTTTCAATTGATTGTCACTTAAAAAGTCGTTACCCATTTCCATACATTTGGTCTTATGTACGTTAACACGTAGGTCATATCTTATTACTGGCCTGTCAAATAGTTAAAACATTTTTTGTAGTTTGTCTTTTGTTTTGGATGAAACGATCTTCGCCTTCTTTGAAACCCGTTTTTACTTATCATTTTAATTGTCATTTTATCTCCTTTGTGAAGTAATAGTCCCGTGTTATTGGAAATTTGGCGAATTATGTACAGAAAATTACTTATTTATTACTTATTACTATCTTTATTTCTCAATTGTTTTTATAAAAGTAACTTACATACATCCTGTAGAATATATCTAATCAAAAATTTCATACTTACCAGTTGTGCATTTATGTCGCAAATCCTAATAACGAAAAAGCTTATCTCTTGGTTTTTCCACATCTACCGTATTTTCAACAAGTGTAGCATTAAATTATTGATGTTGAAGGGCATGCTCTTTGCCAATATCGAATTTTGTGCAATATTTACGACTTTCAACTATTTCTTATTAGGAAAAGTCGCAAGGCACAATTCTATTTCGGTCTACTAGCAAGTTTATATACAAGGTGATTGATTAGTGTGATAAAGTTTGGTACCTCTTTTGTGAGGGTGTTGAATTGGTCACGATTTTCATATGGTTATAACTTCCTGAATACCGCTTAGAATACATCAGAACCCTATATTATTGTAATAGGGAAGTCAAGCTGATTCCAGATATGTATTAAAATATAGAGTATTTCATTTACAAAAAGTGCTTCACGCATGCCTTTTAGATCTAAAGTATAGAAGTGATTCTCTTCCACTCCTATTTTTCGCTTACGTTTTCCGAATTTCCCTCTCTCTCTCTCTCTCTTAGGTCTTCCATCACATCTGCGTATCATCTTTTCCTTGGACTTCCTTTTTTCTTATTCCTCCGTGTTCTATGTCTTAGTTCTGCTTCTTCAAATAAGTTTCGTATTTTGTTATTTGTTCTTCTGAGCCACAAATCTTCCCCCTTTAATCGCCTAGTATTTTCTTTCCCATATCTCTAACTTTTCTACCTCTGCTTTGTTAAGGATCCACGTTTCGGCACCGTAGCTCACTGTTGGTCTTATTATTGATTTGTATAGATATAGCTTCGCCTTTTTAGAGATGTTCAGGGATCTTATTATCGCAGTCCTCCCAACTATTTACTTCCCTTCGTCATCCTCGTTTCCAGATTTTCTCCCTCGTCACCGTCGTACTTGATAACCACCCCAAGATATACATAACTTTCAGCTTCTTCTAATCTTATTGCCTTTTTCGTTCTTTTTTATTGAAAACCTTCTCATTGGTCTTTTCCTTTGTGGTGTTGTCATTATCTGTTGAATCAATCGTAGATTCAGTCTCTGCCATTTCTATGAAAGCTCTGCAGGTTTCCTTACGCTCGTTTTCCGATGTTGAAAGGATTACTACATCGTCTGCGTATGCCAGTAGATGCGCTGTACTGGATTTTAGTGTCCCTGTTCTCTTCAAACCAATTTCACGTGCTATTGTTGGTCCGGAAACATTTTGATATTCTTTGATTTGTTTCTACCTTCGTTTTTGTATGTAACTTTAATATAGAACACCCTGTAAGATTGTAAATATTTGCGAAGACTAATTATGGCTATAATCCTTCAACTTTTCAAATTGATATCTTAAAAGAGAAAGGAGGCACTGAACTTTATCACAATAATCAATCACTCTGTATATTTCCCGAAAAAAATAGTGTCAAATGATAATTATTGTATAGTGTGTGTGCTTTGATCAAATACAACAACTTTGTTTACATTCAGGATAATACAAATTATGAAGTAATCAAATTAATTAATGTAATAAATATAATTTATCTTAATTGCAATGGAAACGAAATGAAATTCAAATGTTATTATAGATAATTCCTACTTTAGTTGTAAACACCAACTTGTCTCGGAATTTATTCTTATCTCTCTATTCCATTAAACGATCGTTAGAAACAAAAATGATCCACTTTGGGGCTGGAAAGAAAAGTGAAGAAATTCTCGAGGAATTTTTTACTGTCATTCTTGTCGTTCAAGCCGCATGTAAAAGAATTTGCGGCGGGATTTGTTTAAAGACGTTTTGCATTCGAAAAGATACAAACAAAGCTTTATTTAAATGGATATGTGAACGTGACTGCCAGGAAATTGCGGAGAAAATTGAGATATAACGACAGAATGGCTTATCAGGCTTTTTGGTGTGATATTATTCTAATTTGGTGAAAAGTTTTGTCCACGACTATACTTTGAAAAATTCCACTAGTGCATGATAGTTAATGATATATGTTGCTGTTGCTGATGAAACCAGCAATAAATTAGTTTGCGTTGATGATGGATATCAGAAAAGAAAAGCCACCAAAGCATTTCGTGGCTTTTTTGGTTTGTGCTCAATAAACATACCGCGAAAGATACTCAGTTTCAATTATATTTCCCGGGAATAAACAGAAACGGCAATCTACCTAATGAAGGATCAATTCATATAAATGAATATCCGTGATTTGTATTAAATATGATCAGAAATTTCTTAATACGCAACATTTTCAACTCATACTGAGTATAAAGATATAGTTAAAATATAGAGATCGATTAAGAAGAAATCATAATATATTTTAGAAATGTCATTTATGAAAATAATTGTCGCACTGCCTTTGGGTTCGAGGTTTTTCCGCCATGGATCTGAATAGAAATCTGTATGGACTAAATGATGGATGTGATAGGAGTTTAATATCACCAAGTTCATCCATCTTGTTCCGCGTAACTTTCCCAGTATGTCGTTTAGCATTATCTTGTAAGAGAACCATAGAACCTCATACATTCACAACAATGTTCGACATTAGTAGCTCGAACTTTTGGAATTATTTTGAAGTACACTAGACTTCCAGAAAAATCAACTATACTTAGACGCAATCCACAATATAGACCAAATGATAGAAAAGACAGCGGAATATAAAAGAGAAATACATATAGTTTTTATTGACTTCAGAAGTGCTTTTGACTCTAGAAAAAAAAAAGAGAAAATAACAGAGAAATTAGAAAGACAAGGACAACTATATACCAATAATGAAAACAAGAGGGATAAAAGCGAGAGACGGCAAAACAGAACACCGTCCACAAGAGATGGGAAATATATGGAAAGATTACTATAGAGAAAGACTTAACGAGAAAGAATAAATCAAAGCAAATAAAGAAATAATGTTAACATGGGAAGAAGATGAAGAGGTGAAATGCCCCATAGAAAATGTGGTGTAAGACGAAATAAGAAAAGTGCGAAATGACAAGGCCCCGGGAGATGATGGAATAGAACCAGAATTTCTTAAATATGGTGGAGAAAAACTACATATTCATCAAGTAATGTAGCAGATATGGAAACAAAACAAAATCCCAGACGAGAGTAGCACAGACATAATCACAGCAATATTTAAGAAAGGAAATAATAAAGAGATATGTGAGAATTATAGAGCCATAACCCTGCTAAATATCGCCTGCAAATGATAATATCGATATAATAATAATAAAAGTAGCCAAAACAAACCACAAACTATAGAGAAAATAAAAACTGGAAAACGAGCAGTAATCCATCTCAAAAAAAGAATTTAAAGCGCCAAAAGCGATAGCCAGAATCCAAATGGGATTGAAAGGCTTGACGATGATGATGATGACACTAAACTTATAGTACCAGCAGGCACATAACAAGAATTTCATCTCCAATCGAGTTCTCTCTGCGATGGGTTCTGGTAAAAGCACTTTTTCTAATTACTGATCCATTTTTCATTGCAGGTAATAGGACGATCATCTTTCAGAAGAACAAGGAACACATTAGACACCTCTACTCGAAGTTTTGCTTGAATCTTAGTTAATTTGACAAATTTGATGGATCTTACATAATGATTGTAAATAGAGATGTACGGTATCTTCAGTCCAAAGGAGTCCGACAATGGACCAGTGCTGGTGAACGATCTGATCACTAACGAACTTCAAGCGTCAAATCTCCACTATTAAAACTATTGATAATAGGCTGTTTTAAACTTTTATTTCCAATACAGTCTTTAGAATACAGGAAAGTGAAACCAGAAAACTAACCCAGTTTTAATGTAAAATATAAATTTTTCATTCACTAATTACAATTCTCCCCAGCTTTCCAAATCTCAAGGAACCGTAGCCAAGGCTACCCCACCCATTGTACCGATGGAAAATGAAAAGGGCCTACATAAATAAAAGAGATGGTACCAAAGTCGAGAAGAGAAGTTATTCCGCCATCTCCATTAAGGCAAGAATCCAACCAAGGAATACCGTTGTAAGCAGAAATATTTGTCTATTTTCTATTTTCCCAACTGGAATCCAAGTCCAGCTGATTGGTAGAAGGGAAATATTGGTAGCCATCTTTTTGTTTGAAAGAAAAAAGAAAGTTTTTGAAGAACCATTCACTATACAGTATGCAGCGAAAACAAAACGTGGAGTAAAGTAAGCGATCCAAGTCCAATAAAAGGTTTCTGCGTTCTAGCAGCGAATACCCATGTTACCAATCCAGGAGGGCAAGTAAAATCTGTTCAACTTGCTTCAGCGTATTTGTCATCACCGTAGCGACGAATGAGCGTTACACTATTCATTATAAAAACGTACCGCGTCGTCAATAACGAAAATAATTAAAAGAATTTCACTTCACAACTTTACCAAGCGTGAAAAAGTGACGGTTATCGATTCAATTTTGTTAATATTTTAATTGATTCCTGCCTCTAGATTTACTTTTGTAATGGATTTTCTAAATTGATATCGATCGGTGGTTAAAGTGTAGAAAAAGCATCTTTAACAAAATTTTGTGTTTTGGCCAGATATGGCAATTGCTCATTATACAAAAACATTGTGGGAGATTTCACAGAGTGTTCCTAGTTTGCCTGAGGCTAATTAAACGTTTTTGGCAAACTTTGAAACAAAACGTGTATTCAGAAGCTTGGGGAGCAATTATATATGCAAATTTAAAAAAAAGAGAAAGAAATTTGAGCAAATTCCTGCAAACGTCATATTCAGTATTTGATAATTTGAAAATAAAAATTAGGAAAGTGAGCCAACTGATTGCTGATTCAGTTATACCCAAATTAAGTGCCCAAATTGTTAACCTTCAGCTGTAATTCAATAAGAAAGACGTGCACGCGAACCTTCCGCAGTTGATAAGTATCTTTTGACTCCAAGATATTTTATTTTCTATTTTGGTCAAAATGATTGGTACTGGACTACGAAAAATATGATCAAACTTAACAGGTCCTCGATACTTAGAATTTCTTCGAAACTCCTTGATCGCCGAATTGAACCGGTTATTTCCAAACCATGCTGTCTTGGTAAGCAACCACTTGCACAACGTTTTCTCCAGGGATCCCAACTTAGCGGTTTCCTCTCCAAATTTAAGGAGGGAAATGTGGAATAGAGGGTATTATATTTTTAGGGGTATTTTGAGTTGCTTAACAGAATATCGATTGAAATGTTACAAAATATCATCATGGTTCGATCCACAACATTTCAACCATTCGCAAAAATGTTCAAAATATTCAATGTCAATATCTATGATTTTTAAAAGGAAAATCACAATCTGAAAAAAATATTTGTCATTTGAAGTTTCCGATAAATTATGAATAAAGAATTTGAAAAAATGCTGTTGCTGAATGAAATTATTAGAAAGTTTTCATCTGCTTATGATGTTTTATTATTTTCAATATTATTTGTTTAAAAATATTTAATTATCTATTTTATAGATATTAAAATTTTTTCGAGAGAATCACTAGTAATTGTAAGGATTTTAGGGATTTTTGAATGGTACTTTGGGGAGATAAATTTTTGACAGTTGGTTAGGTTGACACTGGTTTTTCCAAATCGGTAAATAGGTCGAGAAGAAATAATAGAATCGCCGTCTAGGTACGTTGATTTGACTCCTCTTGATTTCTTTTTATGGGAATACTTGAAAAATGAAGTGTACCAATATAAACTACAAAATATTGTTGAACTCAAAGAAAGGATACGCATTGAGGTTGCACAAATAACTCCGGAAGTTCCAGAAAAGTGACAACAATTTATTTTAATAATAAAAATAATAATAATAAAAAATCAATGATGGTGTTGAAAATAAAGAAAACCGTTACGAATAGCCTGTATAAAAATAAAAATCGACGTTCCAAGACTTCAAAGTCACCGGTTTACGAAATATTGAATTTATCCTGTCATTTGCACCATACTGTATAAAATTTATGTAATCAAAGTGTAGTTAGTAACTATTGTTTTATAAAGGAAAGTGTAAATGATCGAATAAAATTTGTTTCAACGAATTTTTCGTCCTCACGCCCTTATTTCGACATATCTCTCATATATAGTGGAAAAAATAATTACCTAGATAGAATCATACAGTTCATCATCCCCGAGCTACAGTCCACGTGAAAATAAATGCATTAAATTATATAAAAACCTGATTAAATTTCTTCGTGACATGCAATATAGAGACAAATCCTCCTGCAAAAAAATTCATGCCAAAAATATCATTTATCACTTCAGTTGACAGAAAAGTTCAGTAATTGATATTGTTCGCGTATAATCAATCATGAATTTTAAGGGATGTACGTTGAAAAAGTATTTAAACATACACTACACATATTTTCAAGTATCATTCAGATACATTCACATAGAGGAGACTCAAATCAAAATGAACCGTGTAGTTTAAACACGACTCGACAAAAAATATTTCGTTCTTTATTAGATTCTGGTAAATTATGCACAAAAACGAAGATACACATACATATACATATTTTAATTAACACGTTGAGACCCAACCAAAATTGATAAACTTTCTCCATGGTCCAAAATTTTTTTATGTTTTTACATCAAGAATAATTGTAAAGCCTTAAGCCGTGGTCGACTATATCAAAGGCAAATCTTCTATAGATCTGCCTGATTAAATGGCAAGTTACAACAGTTCTTTGAGAAGTAATTTGAAGGGGCATAGGAAAATTGCTGTTGAGCTGTTATTTGGTTCAGAAATGGTAAATGCACATATTCTTTATAAAAGAATAACAAAAAAGAATATAGTAATTACTGATTTTCAAATCAGTTCAGCAAAGTTATTGAAGAAGGAAACTACGGATGTTGCTAATTAAGAGACACCAAAACCAAAAAACCTAGTGCCTAGTGAAGAAAGAAGGTCCAAGTCACAAGATAAGAAGGTGCTCAAGTAGGATCTTTAGAACATTTGTTCTGGAAATCTAGTCGGTGCTGCTTCCAAGTCGCCGGTCAACTTCTTCCGATAATTTAATGTTTTCTGAAGTCGCCACAGGACCTCTCGATCATCTTCTCATGATTCTCATTCCGAGCGAAACTAATTGTTATAAATGATGGATATAAGTCAACGTAACCAAATTCCGTTCTGTTTTTGATTTTTGTTTATGTTAATAATTTTATAACTTGGTCATTCAATCTCTTTCTTCGCACCAGTCTTCACAGAGTTTGCAGCTGTTCCCGTTGGAGCAAATACTGACCTTAATGCCTTCATATTTGAAGAAATAATGATCATAACCTTCATATGCAACTTCAATGGCTCACGAGCTTTTCCAGGATGTTTATCCAATTATTGGCAATAGAATCCTGATTTGTATAAAGAGTAAGCTCCAATTGTATGCGACTTTTTTTCCTTTTTTCCCAGTTAGAAGACTCAATGTGCTTAGCATGGTCGAGTATTACCACCACTATTTTATAAAGAATTTTCAAAAACATGTTTGTGTACTGTCGCAACTTAAAACAAATCTTAATGCTCAATTAAAGATTCGTGCTCTATTATACGATCTTAATAAAGCTTGAAAAGTTCTTTTCCAATATTTCAAGCACATTGATTGCTACTAACGTAGTTCTTGTACTCTTGAACCAAATGATTGAATTCCTAATACTATGCCAATAGGAAAGGAGTAATTTCATAGAAAAAAAGTTTTATCAAAATATTTAAATGGAAAATCAATATCACTTAAAAATATTAACCATAAAAAGAGCTCTTGTGGTCGAAGTTCCGGTTTTTACACCGTTACTTCCATTTAATAGGGGTCTGTAGCTATATAAAAATAAATGTATCGGAATGATCCCGGCTAGCCGTAGAAATTTGTTCGAGCGTATCGACGCGTCGAGTCGCATCCATCGGACTGTCCGGTTTGACGGATACCTGCGCTACGTCGTTATAATAGTAAATCGGATATCCGGTTTGTTTGCAACTGTTTTACCTCCGGTTTGTTAAACGCACCCCGCGACTACACCAAAAAAAATTCTCCATATACATTCATACGTACCATGTTCATACGAGTACGTGTTGTTGAGAACGCTATAAATATAAATGTTATATTATTTGTTTGGTAGCCATCAATAGTGAAAGTTTTCAGGGAATTTCTAAAAATGGAAAAACTTGGTCATCGTTTTGTGATACAATACTTTTATTTGAGAGGTGTTAGCCCAACCAATATTTAAGCTGAACTAGATTATACTAGTGGGACTGCTTCTTCGTTATTAATAGTGCAATATTGGATAGCAGAGTTTAAATGAGGCCGTACTATTTGAAAAGACCAACATCGCAGTGGTCGATCAAATGAGGTGACGACTCCAGAAATGTTAAGAAAATCCACTGGATGATCGTCGACTGAAAAGGCACGAGCTAACAGATATAATAGGCATTTAAAAAATGCGGTACATCATGTATTAACTGAAAATCTGGACATGAGGAATCTATACGTAAGATGGATGCCGCGTTTGCTCAGAATGGAACAAAAACATCGCCGTAAAGATGTTTCCATTGAGTGTTTCACATAAATAAAGCCGAATTTTTGCGCTGTTTCATATCCATATCCAAAAATGGGCTGGAAAACCTTATATGGTACACGAGTGAAAACTCTTGGATCGTGGGGTCCGAACCTCAAATAAGAACGCTGTGATAACGCCAGAAGTTGTGGAGGTCGGAAAAGCCTCGCCAGAAGTGAAAATTCGTCCGAAAAATCCGAAATGGTACACGAGTGAAACCTTGTGGAATATGAGGCCAGACTCTCAACTAGTAGCGGTGTAATATCAATCTAACCCCTACGATCTTCAAAATTTCTTGATGCGCCATGAGCCGATAAACATTACTGAAGGACTTTTCGCAAAGATACAACTGTTCCCAGACATTTTAAGAAAATGTTCATGAAAATCGGTTAGTTTCAATAAAGACAACAAAAATAATTCTCATTCTAACCGAAAGTAAAAAGTTCATTTCACAAGTACGTTGACTTTCCTTATTTTTTTGTGAAACTTCTGGCGTTATTACACCACTCTTAGTTAAGACCCCAAAAGTCGAGTAAAAAAGTTTGACGCGTATACCACGTGAGGTTTTTCTGATGAATTTTCCGGCACTTTTGGTCGCTTCTGGCGAGGGTTTCACGACCTGCAAAACTTCTGGCACTATTACATCGCCACTAGTTGAGAGTCTGGCCTCACGTTCCACAAGGTTTCACTCGTGTACATACAAAGAAAAATTAAACCATCTGCAAACCGTCTGCTTCTTTCCATAGTTCTAAAGAATAAAATACTAAATAACTGTTAAAATCAATACCAATGATTTCTAAATATACTAATTATGTCATTGCTCTTTTTTAAAAAATTGGTTTTTCCAATTGTATTTTTTATTTAGGGCAAGGAGAGAAAATCAAGAAAAAAATTTTTTTGCGCTGTCCTGAAAATCCCACCTTCTATTAATTACTATGAACAAACGATTAAAGATACAGTCCATTAACATAGTTTATAATTTTCATCACACATATTTGAATATTATATAGATTGTCGACGATATTATATAGATTATCATAAAAATGTTGATCTTAAAATAAATCTTCCTTATAAATATGAGTTTATAACCAATTTTTTTCTTATTATATTGAAGAAAGTTTGTAATAGTTTGATGGAGCGAGAACATGAGAGTTTGCGATTTTTTGTTGTTTTGTTTCATCAGTCTGTATTACTGTATATAAATAGTATTACTTGGAACACCAAGTTGTCCAACGGTCCATCGACGAAACGTAGATTGATAAAATTTCACTGTTGAGTTGACGCAGCGGCTGCTAGCCGCGGACATCATTAATATTTTTTTTACATGTCGACATAGCATCGTTTTGACGTTGATAATGTATGCAATTAATAATTAGTATAATACCATTTCCTTGATAATAAAATCAACCTCCAATTCTATTATCAACATAGAAACGAAGCACATAATTTTAATGGAAACATTAAATTAGTTTATCCCTACAAAAAAGGAATAAAACAATACAAATTTTGTATGGAGACTTACCATTGAAACTATTTATCTGTTTGCGGGTTGTCTGGAAAAGTTTCCGATCTCAACTTGAAAATATTTGGAAATATATTCGCGCATATACCGGGTGGACATCTAGGATAAAAGTGGTGCCGGAAAACACGTGGAAATTATTTTCAGAATTGTAGGCAGAATGGACTTTCAATTTCCGTGTTGGCGAATATTGTATTTTGAAATAAACCCTCTAGTGGTGGATCTAAAATACTGTAAATAGTTTTCACGTGTTTCTAGGGACTACTTCTATTATCATTTTTGTATATATATTGTGTTTTTGAGATATGGCCGACGGTCCACCCAATTCTAAAATTTCAGCCATTTTGGTCGCTGAGCTTCTGTTTGATAATCGTATGAGTGAATGATTGTGAAGGTTTTCCCAAAAATAAGGTATCAATATGTGATTTGATTTTTTTTTTGTTTATTCTATACAAAATAAGATTCGATTGCATATTTTCCAGTCCTGATTGTCTCAGTTTTGCGTCGATTCATAACTGTATAAAGTCAAGACAGTGGACAGCAACGGACAAACTTACTACGAACAAGGCAAAGATGGTTTCTTCGTGATGGCGATCATTTTTTTGGGATAGTCATGCGATCAATAAAGTAGAAAGAAGTGCTTTTCCATTAGGACAACGTACTTCCACACATTTCCGTGATCGTCATCGCTAAAATTCCCAAATTGCACTTAGGATTGGTTAACCCCCACCGTATACATCAGATCTGGCCCCCAGTGACTATTTCCGGTTACTCAACCTTAAAATTTCACTTGTTGGAGAGATATTTCGCGGTCCCCTCGTTTTTTGGCTCTAGAAAATCGAAAAATCATCCGATCATCGTAAATTCAACTTCCGCAGCTAGCAAGGAAGTTGAATCGTAGAATGGTCCATCTGAGAAGAATTCTCTTCGGCAGGGTTGCAAAATGACGATAACCATTTCTTGTAAATACAATATACAAAATTAAAAAATAATAACAAGTAAATTAGTGAAGTCCATATGCTAGGGTTTTTTTAAACTTTTCCAAATATTAACTTAGGTTAGTTTTCTATGAATTTCTTCTTCAAAGGCTGAAGGTTGTTGAGTTCTATTTCTTCTAGATGAAAGTCTGAGTTTGATGCTGTTGGATGAAGAGTACTGTTATCCAGGTTTAACAGCAATAATGGTTGGCTGAAGCTGCTATATAATTTTTGATTGTTCATGATCGTATTGTGTACTATTACTTGACATCCCAAAGGTATTTCCAGAAGATAAGTACCAGTTGTCAAGTACTTTGTTTCTTCTTGATTCGGGATTTGAAATTTGCAGAATCGTGGGATGGAATGATGTACAACCAATGAAAGTTGTTTAATTGCTTTGGAAGTGGCTTCGATGGTCGAATTTTGGTTTGCTCACAGGCTGAAGTGCGTTTCATTTCCAGTAAATTTATTTCACAAGGCCTTTCTTCTTGAATTTCTTTCAGATCTATTCTCGGGCAGACGTACTGCTGAGGGAGAATACCCATAAGGAGATAAGTCCATAGCCATCTTAATATATACATAATGTTCGTCGTTTGCTTGTTTGTTAATAAAATTTTGAATAAATTTATTTTTTGTTTCCAAAATCTATTCGTTATTTGTTATTTGTCCAGCAGTTTTATTGAATTTATCAATGAGTGAGACAGACTATGAATTTTGATTTTTTATATTACTAGCTAAATTATTCTGATTATTTTGTAGTTTTTTTATGAGGGTTTCAAATCTTTCTCCATCGTTCGAATCTAAATTTCCAGTGATAGATTTGAAAATTGATCCTAGGCCATTTCTAAGTCCTCTTTTTGTTCTAGAGGGATGGGGTAATATTTCTATTAATTCATAATAATTGGATAGATCATTAGTTTAATGTTTGTTTTAGCCAGCAAAAACTCTAATTTTTGCAGCTTGAATTTGTAATTTGTTTATTTCTAAGATGATTGGGTTCAAATCATAGTAATATATAAGTGCATAGTTATACATTTCAATTTTTACAGATCCTAATTTGAGAGGTAGTAGCCCGAGGTTGTCAACTAGATTTCTAATTGTTATTTTATCCTGGACTTCCATAGTTCCAGAAAATCTGAAATAATAAAATTCTACGTTCTAAATTATCGTCCTACTACTAAGTTTTGAAAAATGTGTCGCTGTGTAAAAGGTTTATTCGAGTATTGTGATTGCTTTATATTTGTTTTTATGAATATAATTCTGGAAATAATGTACCTTGTCTTCTTCCCACACAACAGACAACAACTCATCGGTGTCTGTGGGAATTGTCGAGATAATTCATGCGAAATTTTGTTCAAAAACTGAAAATCACAAACAGATACGAAAAACCAATTACATCAAACTTATGCTAATGAGAAATTGATAAATATGAAAATATATTCTGAGCTATAATTATGTTTATTTTAACAAATATTCAATCCAATTTCATTAATCAAAAGCAATTTAATTGAAATGCAATATTTGAAAATGTTTTTGACAAAACGTTGACTGAGGTTGAATATGAAAGCCGACTCTCTTAAAAGCACTAAAATTGAAATTAAACAGTCTCTAGTTTAAAAGTTTAGTTCTCGCACTTTTGTCTCATTGAGAAGACGTTTCGTTCATGTCATCTTTCGTCTCTTCATCTAAATGAAGTCGTGTAGTAATGGAAAGCGTTGAATTGTTACGAAAGATGAAATATAAAAAGTGAAAAGGTGAGAACGAATTTATATAATGACAATGCTCTTAACTCATTTAGCGCAACATTTGGAAGGAAACTGTTCATTTTGTAAAACTGAAGTATTTGAAACATAGTGTGTTTTATATAATACAGGGTGTTTAAAAAAAGTGATCTCGTCTTTATGATAAATATAAAACAAAAATATTTGGGGTTTGCTCAATAGATAGAAGAATTTTCGTAACGTCATCCGTATTCAAGATAAAGGGCGTTGAAAAAAAATTATACACATTTTTCTACGATTCTACCGGAAATACTGGCAATATTGTATTGAAATTTTATTTGACTCTCATAGGGGACGCTAGTTACGCCAGGTATTATTGAACATAACTTTTTTGATATTAGATTTATTAAGCAAAATTTCAAATGTACTTAAACATCATTTAATTTTACACCAAAAATGTACTCTTGATAAAACTCGATACTGTCTACCGTTTTCAGAATATTTTGATTTTTCAGTTTTCTATCTGTTTTAGAGTCGGGATCACCTTTCTTTTTAAACACCCTGTATGTCAAATTGTTATCAAATCTCCCAAGTTTCTGAAAAAATGAGGTGATAAATAGGAAGTTAAATGGTAGGATACGGTTATTGAGAGATTATACAAGACAAGGGGGAAAAATAAAAAATGATAGAAGAACCCTCTTGAAATGGAGAAGCTTTAAAATAATTGAACTGTCACTGAATGGTCGATTTTATCAAAATACCCAAGAAACTGAATTGAAAAATAAATATATCACTTCGAAAAAGTTCCATAAAGTGTTGAAAAAGCTGAGAAATCTCGTAGCAATATCATTACATTATAGTAATTTTCAATTCTTTCGGTATGCTGGATTGGAAAAATATTTTTTCAACCAAATATATGCATATGTGAATTTTCCAAAATTTTTTCAAAAAATAGGTTCCAGTGAATATTTAGTTCCAAAACAATTAGTAATTTTTAACATCCAATAAGAGTCAACCATCAGGCTTACGTTCAACTTTTCTTAGTATACAAGGTACGGAGGAATGTTTTATTGATAGTTAAGTAAGGAGATAACATATAATTTTGATCAGAAACCTTTGAAGTACTAGCTTTCGGAATAACTTTCATTTCGTAAATTCCAAGAGTACTAGTGTCGAAACACATTATTTATTGTAAATAAGAACCAAAAGTCGCATGGTAGTGAATCAGGCAAGTAAGACGTACAATTTTCTTTAATTTCTTATTTCTTAGACCTTTTGATTGATTTTTAGAACATAGAAATAAGATTAATTTTAAGTCGTAATCAAAATATGATATTGACACTGACAATTTGCCTATTTATATTAATCAATAGATCATCTCCATCATGAATATCAAAATAAGAATAAAATCAACTTAGAACTTTGTTCCAATAAGAAAAATTAATTTTTTCTTAGTCCTTATATCTCAAATATATAGCAGTAATCAATTAAATTATTTGTAGTTCTATTAGAATTTACAAAATAGAGCAATAAATTTTACTTAAATTATTTATGTCTTTCTTACATAGCTCTCTCGTTTTTATGAATGCGAATTATCTAAAAATTCTCTCTTTCGTGTATTAGGTTCCGTTTCAAGAATTTCTGAAACTTTATAATTGAATTTATGTTTTTTTTTGATATTTCAGGGTTCTTTAATGCAGTTCTATTTTTTTTATCGTATTGATGACCTCTTAGTCTATTTTCTAAATACTGATATTGCCCTATGTAGACAGCGTCACAATTAGTATTTGATATATAATATTACTTCTTTTGTTTTTTGTGGTTTTTAATTTTAATTAAGTGAAATATTTGGATAATGTATTATGTCCTTTATGACTATACTAATATCATTTATTGAAATAGTTCTATAATTGTTGAGAAAGTCCTTGTACATATGGTAAGTAAAAATGTCTTACGTTTTGATGTTTTGTTTTTTAATTGATTGTAGTATCTGTTTATCCTTTACTTGAATATGTTATTTATCATTTTCTCCGGATCAGTATTTTCTTTGAATGCAGCTTTTGCTTGTTGAATAGCTAGTCGAAATTTTTACGACAGATATATTTTAGTGTCAAAAATTGCTTACAATTTGTGAAAGCTTGTGAAGAACTATGAAATAAACACACAAATAACTAAATGAAAATACATGAAATAAAATCTCAATATAATGTATACTCAAGATATTGAGGCTCTAGAATAGTCAATCACTTGTTTGAATGAGCAAGATTTTCCACTTTCTGCACATATTCATCTTGTAAATTATTTCTAAAGTTTCTATTTATCTGTTATTATTAACATTTTGTGACCTTTAGCACTTTGTTACAATTTAATATCAATGTTTATTTACAATTTATCTTTGAACATTTGGATGAAATATCTTCTTAATAAATTAAAGCTTTATTTTGTGGTTGGTCGTCGGTGTAAAATTTTCACCCTACAAAACAAAAACGCAACGAAAAAGAGTCTTTTTATGAGACAAATTATGACAGAATACATTACAGATGTAGCATGTTATACCAGTGGCAGAGCCAATTTCCAATGTTTGTTTGATTCTAGTTATAAATAATAAAAATAGAAGTCAACAACATGATAATAAACGAACATTGGAAAAAAATAATGAAAATATAGAAAAACTATGAGAAAAATACAAATGAGAATATCAAGTTTATTTAAGATAGGAAAATAGATGCGAAACATCGCTACTTGAACGATATTCAGATAAAGCATTATAGAATGGATGGAAAAATGCACGCGATATATATACAGTACTCACAATAAGGAGAGAAGATGGAACAAGACTAAAGCCAATAACAGTGGAAAATATAAAAAACTTATCAACACGAGAATAAATGATCAAGACTACTTACCAAATGATACTACAGCTCGGTATGAGCTTTGACCTCCTCGACAATTCGTCTTCCGTTCTTCACCATCCTCACCATTTGATACAGGCACGTGAAGAAGATGGAGAAGAGAAAATTACCAAAAAAAAAACGAAGTGGATCTTATAGGAGAACAAAAAAAGATGAAGACTAAGATTATGATCTATCTGTATGACAAAAACTAGAGCTACAGGAAAAAGAGACAATTAGGAGACACAATTTGTGACAATTATAGAATAGAAAGGTAATTTAGTGGATTGGTCGCTTACAAATTAGAAAGGGGAGGTTTTTAGTGAGAAAAATCTCACATTAGAGGGTAATCATTAGTTATCCGGTGCCGTACCAAATCTATCGATTTTGCAGCGATGGCAAAATCAAAACTAGAAAATCTTCCGTTATTGGAGGAACGTTGAATCATTTTTTGAGAATATTTGTAACAAATTTCAACATAACGGCTGCTTAAGCTCATTCTACACAATTAAGGGATTGGTTTTTCATATTTTCTTAGATATACTGACACCTTTGAAAGATTTATCATCTACTATAATGAAGGTTAGTTCGAACAAATAATAAGAAGTCAAATAAATTGATAAGAAAATGAAATATACTGGAAACAATATTTAAAAACGATATGCAAGACCAAAAGAGAAATGAGTAGTCCAAATAAAGGAACTAAAGGCAAGAGGAATTGATGGAAATGGAAAAAAATCGAACATAAGTATCTCTTCATAATACACCATTATCTATAATTACGAGTTTGAAAATCGTTATTTTCCATTTTCTTCTATAAATCGTAGAATCAAAATCACAATTACACTGTCTCACGCTCATTTCGATAAACAAATTATCTTCAATATCTGAAGACGATTACTTCACAATTGTGAGTGTTGGTGTAGTGGTAGTGTGAACAGTCTGTTTAGTATGAATACCACCAACGGTTCCAGGAATTCCAATTTAATCAGACATACTCGATTATAGCTAGAAGCAATAATTTGGAATTTGATAATTATCATGTTATCTTCTATGTTATTTTGATATATATATATATATATATATATATATATATATATATATATATATATATATATATATAATCTTTTACTCATTTATCTTTGTTCTGGTACCATACACAGTTTTCTGCTTTGTTTATCCTGCTGTATTTATTTTTTTACAAATGTTAATTTAATTGAGAAAGAAATCTGCACCACTGCGATATGACAAAAATAATAAATAATGATGCATTAACTTGTCTCCAGCTGCGTTTTGTTTCATTTTTAACTCTTAACATTAATCTTCATGGTCTTGGTTTTGTCGCCCTGTTATCTCTATGAAATATTTTGACTCCTTTTATGTTTATTGACTTGGATCATTAATTTTTTTTCGGATATGTCATCGTATAAGGTTTATTGGAGTTCTGAACTTTCAAGTGATTGGATGGGATATTTTTGTAATGCGAAAGGTGTTGTTTTTTATGGAAATGTAAGAAAAGAACACGTGACTAGAAAACCCTATTTGCGTGGGCTGTTTTATATTTCCATCATTTGGATAAGTCCGGGATGAAACCATTTCTCTCATGTACACAGTAGTTAAATAACTTAAATCACAAATTTGAAAAACTAATAAGAAAATTATTTCAAAAACATAGCAGTTGAAATAAATGAAGTAATTCCTATTAATATTTTCCAAAAATTTAAATGCAAAGAAAAAATATCAAGAACAACTCAATATTAAAACAACAATCTATTGCTAAAAATACACGTGAAATAAAATCAAAATTGATCGAAAATTCAACTGATACTGTCATACCAGATGAAGTGAGAGAAGTTTAATCTTTAGGTCCCAACTGCATAAAATATTGACAAAGAATTACCTGTGACAAATATCTTATGTAATATTGAATGCAACAATTATCTAAATAACGAAATTCAAAATAAAACAAGATCTGATACTTGTAATATTATCACTAATTTCAAAAATAAATTGAAAAATAAACAGCAACAGAACAATATTAAACCTCAAAATGAAACTAAAACCGAAAAATTTATATATCAAAACACAGACCTCAAAACTGTTATCATGAGATCAGAAGATTATAATAATAAAATGATGAAATTATCAAACGATAAGAGAACTTACAAAAAAAATTAAACAACACCCTACGAATTCTTATCAAAAACAAAATAATGATCTAATTCGATCATGAGAAGAACAACTTTTTATTTCGACAACGGATGCAAAAAAATTGAGAATTCACAATGCCTTAACCCCTAAAATTAATGCTTTATAACCACTAAAATTAATGCTTTATCCCATATTCAAGACAAGGATAAGCTGATTCAGACAATCAATTGAAAAACAAATCAGAAACAAAACATCAAAACATAAAATATTTTTCCTTACCATATATACAAGGACTTTCCCAACAAATATCGAATTATTCCAATAAATATGATATTAGAATAAGTCATGAAGCACATTATCCAAATATTTCACGATATTAGAATCTTAAAACACCAAAAAACAAAACAAGTAATTTTATATGTCGAGTGCTTTGTACTAATTGTGACGCTGTCTATATATGGCAGACATCTCAGTATTTAGAAAATAAACTAAGAGGTCATCAATACGATAAAACAAATAGAACTGCATTAACGAACCATGAAATATAAAAAAAAAACATAAATTCAATTAGATTCAAAAATTCTTGAAACGGAATCTAATACAGGAAAAAGAGAATTTTTAGGAATGGTTCACATTGACAAGAACGAAAAATGATAAAAAAGGCCTAAATAATCTAAGTAAAATTTATAGCTCTATTTTGTAAATTCTAATAAAACAACAAATAGTTCAATTGATTACTGCTATATATTTGAGATATAGGGACGAAGAAAAAATTAATTTTTCTTATTATAACAAATTCCTATTTTGATTTTATTCTTATTTTGATATTCAGATGTAGGCGATCTATTGATCAATATAAATAAGCAAATTGTCAGTGTCAATATCATATTTTAATAAAGACTTGAAGAAAAGTCGAAACGTCAATTTTTTACTACCTGTTAAAAATTATTGTAAAAACCAATTTTGAAACAGAAGAGACCTAAAATCAAGAAGATTTAGAAACATAAACATATAAATAAGAAATTAAAGAAATATAAATAGATTGCTTTCAATAATCTGATTACTGTTCTCGTTGGATGTTAAGATTATATATGAAAATCTATGCACGTTTATTCTGTCTTAAATACTAATTCTATTGTATACAAAAAGTATAATCAATTATATTTATGGTCATCACGTCACATCAATATAAAAATAAGGGTAAGTAGTTTGATACGTTAATGAAACTTCAAGTGTCTAATGGACATATGGAACTACTTAAGTAAGACGTTGAGAACAATACGAATACAATAGTGAATAGAATTAAGCAATTGAAATTGTGGTGTTCATAGTTACACATAAAGATGCATTAAAAAACAAATAGCATGTGGTATAATGGTCAAAGGACTCCCTGAATTAATTGCCGTAATGTAAAAATTTCGTTGAATTGTAAAATGTGAGATCTTAATTAACTTATTTACTGGAGAATACTGAACATTTGTATTCGATTTATAAAAGCTCCAAAAGTAAGATTCACGCATGTATAATTTTTCTTTTGCCGATTAAACTGCCTTTGTATACTAGCGTTTATAATTGGGTACAGAATAAGAGACCCAGAGGGCAGACTAAATTTGTTTTCGTTAAAAGAATCAAAAATGTTGCCCTGCTCATATAATTCTTTTAGATACGACGTGCCGCTTCAACCGAAAGAAGAAAAAAATACCGTGAGTTTTCGTTGAAGTGGATCCTATTTTCTTTCATAATATGAATCGATGTCGACTGGAAATGAAATCTGTGTGAGAGAGAGGTAAAAATTTTGGGAGCCGACCATACAACAAACAAAATATTAATATCAAAAATATTACGACACAGAGCATGAGAACGTGTAGAAATTTAGAAGCAATGAAAAATCAACAAAAGCGGATATAAACATTGATAGATGGTTAAGAGGCAAAAATCGTTGATTCTGAGAAAGCGAAATAACATTTTATAGGTAGTGTAGGATCCTCAGCTACAATGATAAGCATGTGCCATATACCTCTACTTTCCATTTTTTTTTTTGTAAAAGATTCAGGTCTTTTGATATATGTCCATATGCGCTCCTTACTACGTACTACTTCTTTGAGGTACTAAGCGTTTTAGGGCAGAACTTTCAAAGAGTAGATGCTGTGCTGTTTCCATGGCTTGCTCGCAGAATATCCAGTTGTCGTCCTCCGCCATGCCTAAAGTCTTTCATAACGTTTCTGATCATCACGAAAAGTTCTGCAGAATTCTTAGCTGATATAGTTGTGAATCATTTGGATTACCATAGTCCTGGAGTCTCTCCAATGAGATTTCATCTGATTATTTAGCCATCCATTTAGTTCATTATTGATGTAGCATCTCATAATGAGGCCACAGTAGAGCACTAATCCTGGGTAAGGAGTCGTTGCCCCCTTTTGGGCAAGTCTGTCTGCTTCCTCATTGCCTGGTATACGCTGGTAGGTTAGTAGTCCCATTAGGGTTACTTTGTTTTTGTTAGCTAGTACTTTTAGTGTTTGTTTACACTCCCATACTAGTTTGGACGTACATTTAATAGATTTTCATCAAAATACTCCTAGTAACATGGTGAGTTATTTTTCTAGTAGTATATACAGCTTACATTTTGGCCCATAAACGTTTTTAGCTCTTTGAATTGGATATCTACGTCCATCACAGGTGACCTGTCAAATTTCCTGGCTCTGTCTGGATTAGCCTGTGGGCAATACTAAAAGCCTCTTTCGCACTATAAGGCGAAGATGAGGGAGGTTTAATAACATCTCTTAGGCTGAAGTGGAGCAGGTTGACTTTGCTCCTGTAATACCCGGAGAGATCAGCATTTGAATATTGTTCAGTTTTTTCTGAGCTGTTGTTTGTTCAGTTTTCCTTCACCAAACAAGCGCTGCACATAAATCGTTTTTCAGGATTTAGGCGGCCAAAATTATTTTATGTGATATTTATATTACAAAACAGTTACATAAAAAAATTCTGTGTTTGGAATAAGTTATCGAAATTATTTGTTGGTGCACGGTGGTTAGGCGCACCTACTTGTGATTTTTTATCAAAAGATATTTTATTTGAGATCTTAGTTGATTTCAAAGTGTTTTTTAATATTATATTGAAAATACATATGACATACTCACGGCTTTCCCCAAAGAGGGACAGCTGTCTACGTTTTAGTAATACTTTCAGGTATGTATTATTAAATAAAACAAAGTTTATTTTGTTCTAATAAGTAAGAAAATATACTATATTATTAAAAGGATCTTTACATTCTTTATACAATATTAAAGTTACATAAGCTAAATAGATAATCACTAAAAATAATCAATCATACATTGGAGACTTATTCATCTACATTTAAATTTTCGCCGCTTTCATTAATTTCCATTGGTCGGTTTGGCTCAGCAAGAATTAATAGCTGCATTGTCTCAGGCAAAAATAATTTTGAAGCGGTTTTTTGGTCTTTCTCATGGAACTAATAAATGGGTCGGATGTTAATAGTCACCTATGATAAATATCTAAGTTGCATTCTTCCTGCGAAAACTTGCGAGCAAAGTTTAGGCGATAAGACCTAAAATGTTTATTGCGGGCCTCAGCAGCTTCTTCCAAAAGTTACCCTATCGGCAACAACGAATTTTCTATTATTGAAGCTCCATGAATTAAGACCTTATGCATCGTTGGAGTCATAGGATGCCAGCCATATAACTCAACAAATAGTTTCGCAGTTTCCATGGCGTATTTATCATATTTTGCTACGTCAATCTTATGGCCGCTTGATATGGCTTCTAATATCACTTTTAATCCAATAATCAAGTCATAACTTATCCCAGTGATTTCTGCAGCCAATTCAGGGTTCTCGAAGAATCTTCTGCTGGTATTTCCATCGTTTATGTTTCCGAAGTTACTTTTTGGCATATCGACTAAAAGACCTGTCTCCTCTCTAAATCTTTGCTGAATATCAAGTTTCTTCTGCTTTTCTAGATTTTTTTCTTCTTCGGTTCGTCTCTCGCGATATTTTTTCACGGGCAATTTATATGTTAAATGCAGCACATTTTCGAATATCCCGATTCTTGCATGTAATATGGAAAGGTCAAATTCAAGAGCTTCAGGGCATACATCATTTTTTTTGTTAAATCATTAAAATCTTTTGATGTAGCTCCACATATATAACATCTGCTGGTCGATTTGGTGTCTGTAGCTGCATTGCAGACCTTTCCGTCAACCATAGTTATTTTAAAACTATGTTGAAAAAAAAAATTCTCTCCATTGAGGTCAACTTTCCTCAAGTTTAATGAGTTTACACTATTCTTTACATAATTGATTTCTTCTTTTGTGATGTCCGTAGATTCTTTTACAAATCTAAATCTTATTGGACGGCAATATCTGGGTGAAGATGGAGTTGGATTTTGCCACACGATTTTACTTTTATCCTCACCACAAACAATTCGTAGAGGCACAAATAAGTTTATAAAAATATTAGCATCAGAATCATCTTTGTTTGAGAGTCTTTGCTTAAACTGGGCTTGTTGAGAGCCGTTACAACCACATTTGCAGATTAACAGTAACGAGTTCCTTTCAACGGCATCAAGTGTGAGTAAGACTTCTTCTAAGAAGAGGGATAATCTGGTTACAGTGTGATTGTAGGTTTCCTTCTGCGCAGGTTGACGTCACTCGTAATGACTCCTTGTGTGGGTAGCAATCTTCTTTGTCCTTCAATAATAATTCATAATGTGGATAGAATCTTTTGTTCGTTGCTCGAATAATTTCGTACTGTCTTCTGGTCAAATCGGCTTCAACAAACATTGTCAGTGCTTGCAGAGGAGTAAGCGGCTCTATTTCTTTAGACTTTGAATGTCTGATTTTACAATCACTGGCAGACGCAGAAGAATTTGTAATGTCTTTTAAAGCAGTAGACGTGTTTCTTTTTCCTTCTGTTTGTAAAATTACTTGTGCCGCGTGTACAATTACATCTTCGTCGTAAAATGCGCGGACTCCTTCAGTTTTTCTTCTCTTTGTTCTTTCGCTAGATTCGGTAAAATATTTGGTAGGTCGTCCTGGCCTTTGATGCGTGTCTACGGGCGGGGATCTCAAATGTTCCTTCCAGCCAAGAATGATGGGCCGCCAAAAAGTTTTCAAGTATTCCATTCGCCCGAGACCACCTCTTTATCAGATCATATTTAAAATACAAAAACTTCTTTTTTATCACATTTTTATGTTCTTCTGTGTCCCCGTACTACACGAGTCAATAATTTTTTAAATATTTAATTTTTTCATTTATCGATGAATGTTGCTCGTTCATTTTATCGAAGAGGTATTTACGAGTCAACATTTTCACCCCTGAGCAGCCAGGTGAACCTATAACAATAAAAAAAAATATTAACACAAAAACATAAAATCCGATTTTTTCCTATTTTTGTCAAAAAAATTTCAAACTCGTTTATTTTTAAAACTAGCAAAAACTAGCAGCTGATTTTAAGCAGTTTTCTTTATAAGACTTTATACTATATAATGAAATCAAAAATGTAACTCGGAAAGGTGCGAAAGTTTTTTTTCGATTGAAATTGAAAAATAAAGAAAAAACATTTCTAAAAAATGGTATTATTGACGGCTCATTAAGTCATTTATTGTCAATATATTTAATACAATTTCATATTAATTTAATAAAGGCTTACCTGTATTATTGGTATCCATCACTTAAACAAGCAAATATGACACGACACATAAAATATTCACCGAAGAAAATGAAATGGCGTCAAGAACTTTCACGTGCAGTAAGTGCGACAATCAAGTTTCGACTAGTAATTCAGCGCGCTCGCGCAGTCTAGGGATGTGGGTGGGATTGGCTATTGTTCGTCAGGTAGTCTACTATTCCAGGAAAAAAAAAACTGTTTGTCATTAGTCGATTATTGGAATTTCGACTTATGGCCGCCTAATTCCTAGAAATCTACGTTTCTGCGCTGCGTATGTGATCATGGAGATTATGACTGTTTGGTATACCTAGTATATAGTATCTTAGGATTTAGTCCCCATGTCATGCATAAAAGCTTGCGACAAGCTCATATGATGCAAGTAAGTGTTTTATATAGGATAACTTCTAATTATTATACTTCATTGGGAAGTATCAGATAAATTCCATTAAGGAGACATGTAAAAGGGACTAGTGTTGTTTTATTGGGATCATCCTCGTAGCCTATAAATGTGAATCCAGCGATCCTAAGTCTAGTGAGAATTCTAACCACTAGCAATGCCCTTTACTGTAGTGACAGTCTTGTTATTTATTTGTGCCGTTACTATACGATATTAGGTTTGTTACAACCTCCTAGTTTGGAACGGTTATTGGAAGCGTTTAAATGATATTTTCTGCGCAATCTTTGGCTATGCACGGCTCTTGTAACAATACTTGCTATCAACCAAGTATCGAAAAAACCGTCCCTGAAACGGTTCACAAATGATAGGTTGGAATACAATCTCTATTGCGCAGAATCGTGACTATACCAAGGACGGTTTTCTGATGGGTTGGAACGAACCTATTGTAGTATCATCTCGGTCCATTTTAGAGCAGGGATGATCACTTCCTGCTCTTTGATGGATTGAATTACGATTATTATTATTTTGGAAATTTTATACTTAAATTGTAATATTTTACAGTAATATTTGGATGAGAATATTGATATTTACGCCCAATATATTTAACTGATTCAAAAAGGAATACAGATTAAACGTATTTTCAAAGTAGGATTGTATTACTGCAAAAAAGACGAAATATTTTGTAACGAGCTATACATTTTTGTTTCGTTTCTACTAAAAACTGTCCAAATTGCAGTAAATACATGGAGAAATAATACAATTTATATTATATATAAAACCGGAGATGAAAATTTCCGGTATACGTAATAAGACTGTAAAACGTGTTTGTCCATATTATGTTCTGGATTTTTGCCAGGCAGTTAAATCTCCATGCAACGCATTTTGTGTAGAATCACCAGAAAACCACTATGCGGACGTATGTTATCGTTCGGAAACGTTTTTAATTGTTTTCTGTTCATTAATTCCACTGTTCGTGAATTTTGTCCAAATGTTGAGAAGCTCAATTAAGGTGATAGAATTAATCAAGTTTAAAATCATTTGTCGATATCGTTATAAAAATAAAATTACTGATGGGAAAATTAAAATCACTATTATACAAGGGTTTTAAAAATATCTTGAATATCTATGAAGCTAGAATACATAAAGGGTTTCTACTTATGTTTTAAGATATTGCAACACTGATGTGATTATGTCAAATTTGACATTGTCATCAAAAAGTTTGACATTTTTAATGGTGACGTACTCGAGACTTGTCATACGAGTGCTACTTGAGTTGTTTATAGATATATTAATATTGATAAAAATCGGGATTGAATCTACGTGAATTAAACCAACAGCATTGTGCCGATCAACTTGATTGAATGGTTAAATTGAATGAATTACTTCCTTATCCACCGTAAAGTCCAGATCTGACTCCCAGTGACTACTAGCTATTCGCTGATCTCAAAGAAATGTTCGTTGGTGAGAAATTCAACGCAAATTAAAAAGTTATTGCTGAAACTGGAGCTTATTTTGAGGTAAAAGATAAATCCTTCCACAAGCACGACAAGAGATTACATGATGAATCAATTATATCGAAGGTTTTGCTTGGTTTTTCCATTTCTATAATGTCGCCTTAGTTTAGTCGTGTTAACTGTAAATAGTTATTTGTGTGCTTAGGCCGCGAAATACCTTTTTAACGTACCAAAAGAACTGTTATAGCCGAGGCCGCTTGGGGCCGAGGCAAGATAATCTTGAGGTCGCTTAAAAGTTTCGCGGCCATGGCATACACACTATTTTTCGTGCAATCGGTGAAATTGCAAATGAATATATTATTGCTCTAAAATCAACAGTGTTCAATTTATTTAACAATGTCACCGTGTGCTATAAAAATGATATGTTTCAATATATACAAAATATTTTGACAGTTCTTTACTGATACTGATAGCGATATTTCTGTACCTTCTACTCCTCCTGAGCTCCAGATTGTTGTTAATTCGGCGCTTTCCGTTTCAATACCCGAAAAATCTAAACGGCAGAACCAAAAATGTTACGGCTAGTTTAAAGATTGGTGTGACAAACAAAATGTTAAGACAATTGATGCAGAAATCAAATGTTGTAAAAAGTTCAACTTTATGGAGCATTTATTCCATGCTGAAGAGCTTGTAAAACATACGAAACAACATCAATATCAAGCAGTTTTCAAAATTAGTACCATTTCTGAAAAGAGGAGCAGTAATAAAAAAGTTTTTACGCGTGAGCAAATTGATAAATTCCCGAAAGAAACTAATGATGAAAAATACTTATTGTTGAAGGTAAGTAACCTTTAAACTGGCAAGATATTAACCAATGACTTTTTTTCTTGTTTTTATGATTTCCTATCATTTAGACCTAAAGTGAGATGAAAAAAAAGAGGAGAGTACGATTTCCGATTTGAAATAAATCGAAAATGGAGAATGAAATTTTTTGTCATCTCCCTTCGTTTTCGAGATATCGGTATCTAAAGTTATAATCAAACGTTAGTTTAAAATTCGCTTTATTGAACGGATTCAATACTTCGTTTCAAATGAATATTTATGAATATTTTAAAAGATTTTTTATTTAATTTTCATATTATTTTCCACGATACTCCAAAATTATATTGATAACACTCTGTGATGAATATGAATATGAACTGTACATACGATAAATACATGAATAATTTGATGTTTTTCTTAAAAAATTGTCGGTTGTTTTTCATTATTCATAAAAAAATATTTAATGATAGTTTGAAGATTTAATTAGTAATTTAATGTAAAAATATCCCCTTTCGAACAAAAAGTGCGTTCTGAATGCTTTCAAAATTTATTTATTTTCGTTTGTTTTATAATTGAGAAGCCAGACTACTGTAGTATTTCACTATTATCCGGAAAAAGTTCTCTAGCAATTAGTTTTGCATCATTTATCCTATTATTAACTACAAAATCAACCAAATGAGAAAAATGACTGTAAAAAATCATTAAAATCTACCCGCTCCGAATTTATTTGCCCCCAATCACCCCTCTGCAAACTCACCCGTTCCTCACGGCCTGTGGTTCTTGGGCAGACCAGGGTCCGGGGTCCAGGGGCGAAACGCCCCATAAAAAAATAATAATAAAATAAAACTAAAATAACCCTCACGTGAAGAAAATTTCTATTTAAACTATTTTGGCTGTAAAAAATTCACGATTTTTGAACTTTTGAACTCAAAGTGCACTACGAGAAGGTTAGGTTGATATATACAAATATTAAATAAAAATAAATTTTTCCAAATTCAAGTAACGATATCACGAAAACGAAGCGAGATATCGAAAAATTGTATTCTTTATATTGGTTGCGAAAAATGAGGAAACCCAAAGGCAAAATCAGAAAATTTAGTTAATTAGTAGAAATAATTTGTCTAGATATAAAAAAGACAAAATAAATATCAATAAACAATCGAGTAACAATTTAGTTATCAAAAACGTATTAATTATTATATACTACCTTCACAAAATGCATTTTCTAAAACAGAAAATCAGTTATAACACATTCGAAAAAACACTAAATTATTTGTACCATAACAAAAAACAACTTACATTTTTAGAACGAGACGCCATTTCAATGATGAGATGTGAACTATTGAAGATTTTTGTTGATAAATGTTGTTATAACTTTAGTTGGACGTAAAACAGTGTGACCAACACATTCACAACGAAATTCCCTTGCCAGGTCCAAATGTTCACCGCCGAGTATTAAAAAAATTATTCAACAGATGGATCATATATGATACCATACCCGTTAAGGGATGAGTTAGTGAAAATGGTCATTGAAGATATTCAAGAAGAGAATGTTATATTAATAGTAACCGTTCCTGATACGGATAAAAAACGTGTTTTCACTGTTACTAATAATGATTTCATAAAAAATTGGAAACATGCAGCTCTTCGACCAAAACATATTGTTAATAATCGTCGTATATTCTTGAGGTTCGTAAACGGAAAGTGCACCGCACAAATTGTTGGAGAGCCAAGAATCTCAGAATACCAAATCCTGAAACATACACGGGTCACTGTTTTCGGAGAAGTACTGCCACGATGCCAATATTGGGGCTGATATGTCAATTCTTAAATGTCACGGTGGATGGAAGTGCACGACAGTAGCGGAAGGATATATAGAAGAATCTATCGAAAATAAGAAATAAATTTCCAACTCAATCTCTGACGATATAGAATCTGGTTTGAATGTAGGCAATAACCATTATTCAGCAACACTAGATGTAGTTGCTTCAACTTCTAAATATAAGTGATAGTACAATCTGTACAATTAATATTAATATTTATCCTAAATAATATAAGTAAATATTTGTTGGCATTCAATAAAAAATAATCTTTGTCTTTGTAGTATTTTAGAAATATCAAATTTGTAAGTGACGTTTGGTTTCGCGGACGTTGCTATGGATAACGGCCGATAAATTAAATTTCGCGGACTGTTTATTGCATGAAATTTAGAAAAAATCGGGAAAATACTCTTTCGTTTATAAAATCGAATTTTTTATACACAAATTTCAATCAAATATAGATAATAGCTTGAATATTTAAAATTTTCATCTCTCTTTTCGTTTCCAAATACGTTTTTAATTATCCTTAGTTATTGATGATTTTTGTTATCGTCAAGTTCTCGTTAACTTCATGAAGTGTGTAAACATTTTGGTTATAACAAAATACCGTGGAGGCGTTGGAACTGTCCAAATATTTCAGTAAATCATGCCACGTTCAGTATTTTTTCCAATTTTTCAGTATTGAATTTATAAACTGAATAATGAGTACGGGAACAAAATAAAATGGCCGACCACTAATTCCAGTCGATCCAACTTTAATAAATAATAGTTCGGTAGCGAATAGACAGAATCATTTAATTCGTCCCCTGATTGCGAACACAAATTTGTGACGAAGCTTTTGGGATCAGATTTATGAAATAACTTCATTTGGATATTTGCATATTTACTCGATTGCTACCGGCTGCGATAATACCACATTAAAAGTTCACAATTGTCGTTCTTTTTGTTTGTTTCGTTTGTTCACTGTACATCATACCGTGTTATTGGTTCAAAACCGTTGTTAACATGTGTAAATTAATTCGCAATAACTTATACATATTAATTTAGCACGTTTCTGGCTTATTCACCATTATCAATAGGGTACAACCAAACTGACAATTTGATGTTTCCTTATTTAATATAAATATTATATTTAATATATAATAATCATCGTACATGTCGCAACAGACAATAAGAAAAAATTCTAAAAATAGAAATAATTTTTAATGAAAATTTTTTGCTCAAGTAGAAATTCAATGAAATCAACTGATTGAAGACAACCAATCAGTAAAAAACAGATCTCGTGGGCTGTTCAATATTATTTCGATGTTGAAGTTTCAAATATCTAATATTTCGAAATGTCGCTATTTGATTGTAATACTGACGAGAATATTAATGAAATTATAGAATCAAACATACCAAAAAAATCATTTATTGTAAAAAATTTGTATGGAAAGCATTTATGGACTTTTGTAATAATAGAAACCAATTAGGTAAAAATCGGACGGGGAAAGATTTGACGTTGATTTTAGGGATTGGGCTGTAAAATGAGATAAAAAGATTGTAAAGAGCTTAAAGAAATTACGGTCAATAAAATATCATAAAAAATGAAATTTATTATTGACCAAACAAAGTTAGGCAGCATTAAGTTTCGTAGAAATAACGATAAATTTATGGAATGAAAATACCCCTACGGAAATTTTATCACATAGTCGCTGTAGAATTAGTTTGCGAAGTGGGGAATCTGCTGCTTGGCTGACTGACTTTTTTGTAACCAATCGAGTTAAATCAAGATTTACTAAGGTGGTTCAAGAATTTATACTAAAAGCAACGAGAGTAACGTTTGTCCTGTCAGATTATTTAAAAAATTAATGGCATAAAGGGGCCCAATTAATAAAATCAACAATCAACTGTTTCTAATTCATAAATCATCACTGAAAATTCTAAAATGATTCCTATATAATCACACCAATAGATTGATCGCGGTTAGTCTATTGGCCAAAAGTTGTGTACAGGAGCTTACAGAAATTACGAATCACAACTAATTAAAACCTTCCTTGAATATTGACGAAGAACATCATAATCAAATTATCAACAGCATGCGTATTGTAAATACATCCTCATCAATTATAGAAAATAACACGTCTGAAACTTTTCTAATTGTTCTTCTGTTAATTGTTTTTACTCTGTATGTTTCCTATAATTAGCAAAAAACTTTCCATCGGAATAACCCTCGAACATTGATAAATGCTCAAAAATTTCATAAGAACTTTCTGAAGCTTGTTTCTAGAAAACAGACACTAACACCTCCAATCTCACCACATATTTTCTTTGTTGCTACCGTTTCATATTCATCATATTCACCGCACTCCATAATATTTATAATAAAATATAATGCGTCGCAATAATCAATGAGAATATGATTAAAAGAAAGTGAAGCTAAGGGTCCTCTTCATAAAATTAAAGATTAATATTAACAAGTTACGAGATGTTCAAATTAAAGCGTAAGAATTTATGTATATGAAAACCGACATCACTTAAAACACCCTCTGTAATTTTAGTATAATCCTATGCATAAGTATCGTTGTTTTGAAACTAAAAATGTTCAAGATTAAGTCGTAAATTAGAGCAAACGACGAACGTTGGCAGTCTTCTAAGTACAAATCATACTCCTTGACGTGACTACTTACACAAATGACACTCCCTTTCGTGTTAAATTTTATTCTAAAACAAAACCAAATTCCTTTTTCTCTCTCTGTCGTCTATACATTCTCTTCTTTTTTCCAAAATAAATCTCTACAACGTTGTCAGTAGCTATGTAGTCTATGTAAGACGGCGTCAAGTGAAACGGGATGTCTCCAAAGAGACCGCAAGAAGGAGTCCGGGCGCCAGCTTATGAATATGCAGACGTTGGAAGCATTGTCTTTTACGTGTTCCCAGAGGAAGAGCTTCCTCGCGTTTCACTTGAATTAGTGTTACTAACCGCAACTAGATACAACCTCTAAAGAAAAAGGAATATCCAATCTAAATTCCGGCGCTCCCTGAGAAATTTTGTTGATTACAAGGATTGTCTTTTAAGTTTCCTACTTGAACATGTAGAAGGAAATCAAAGATAAGTGTCATTTACGACACTGAAATATTGGATATGAAAATTTGAAAACGAACAATAAGCTGTAAAATTATCATGTCGTATTGAAGTAAGAGTTAGAGTCGATCTAATCACTCAAAGTTACTTGAACCAAATCTGTTGTCTACTTGGTAGCGTCACAAAAGTTAACAGAAAATATCAGTTTTTGTAATTCAGGTCTAAAATCGTTTCAATACTTTTTTTACCAAATTATTTTCACGAAGTCACCGCTGTTAGCTGACAGTTGATTCTTGTAAAATGTCACGCAAATGTGGTTAACTCTCCCGACTTATTTTGTTATATTTGTGGTGAATATATACCTTATAGCCAAAAAGGCTATTACATCTTCAATTAGAAGTGCTATCGTGCATACCTCAATCTGGATATTCACAAACAGAATGAATATTGGGTGTCATGTATCTGCTGTATCTCATGTCCCAGACTAGTGGGTTCAATGGACAATATTCAGCAATACCTTTTGGTAAGCCAGTGATACGACGTGAATCTACCAATCACATAAGCGACTAATATTTTCACGAAATCGAAACATACGTTAAAATACGCTGAGGTTTCTTCTGCAACAAAACAATTACTCAATAGGAAGAAGTACCTGTGCCTTCTCCAGTTTATGGTGTTGAAGGAAGTTCAAACGATTCTGAAAACGAAGAAATTGAAACGGAATTCACAGGTCTTGTCAGTCTTCAAGCAACGCATTTGCTTGACCAATTGGACTTAATGGTCTAATAAGAGAATTGGATTTTCCCAAAGAAATTCAAGACTGAAACAGTGGAATCTGCTTCAGACGGAAGTTACATTGTATCGTAAACGTGATAATTCATATGTTGATTTGTTTTCTAAACAGAACGACTTACTGTACTATAATGATATTTAGAGCTTGATGTTAAAATTGTGTCATAAACATAGGTCAGATGAAGACTTTCCATTGATTCTATAAAGTCAAGTCTAAAGGCTGTACTGCTCTATAACGGAAATGAATTTCCATCCTTTAGCTTACGGTGTTCATTTCAAAGAAACATACAACATTATGAAACTAGTGTTAAAAAAGATAGAATACAGCAAACACCAATTGTTGCTTTGGCTTGGAAAAGCCGAATGAAAACATGAAAAACATTATGTAAAACGTATATGGTCACCAAGAACTGTTGAAGTTCCTTGGGAAACCCGAAAAGATAATATTACAACCTCTTCACATCAAATTAGGGCTAATGAAAAATCTTGTAAATGCCATAAATATTTAATTGGTTTCAAATTTTCCCAGAAGTTTCCTTCTTCGAGTGACGTTTGAATAAAGGAAGGTGTATTTGATCAAGTCAAAGTCAAATACTTGATTAAGCATTCATTACCACCTCAAATGAAAAAGAAACAAAAGCTTGGTGGGCGTTTGTCAGAGTTACTGAAAAATTTTTGGATAACTACAGATGTCTTCAATATTCTGACAAAAAAATGCTCAACGCATATTATAAATTGGGATGTGATATGTTGTCAAAAATATATTTTTTACATACCGGACAACATGAAAGGTCAAAGGAAAACGGGAATCAGCAATGCAGACTCCTGTTGATCTTAAATTAGAAACACTCCAGATTCCAAATATAGAGATGTGGAATGATCTGAGAAAACATATTTCTTAGTGCTGATAATGAAACTGAAGTTCCATAAATATTTATTATTTTTCAATAAATTTATTTTTCAAAAAAATTAAAAGCGACCAAATTTTTTTGTTTTCACCTTTGTTTTTTTTTTCTATACGAATAATTTTACAATGAGGAAATTTTTTTGCTTATTGTAATTGAAAGAATTGGCTTGCGTAAGTTATTTACGATGTTTGTTCATATTAGATTAGTGATAAGCGACATTAGTATTTTTGCTTTTTTGCAAGCTAGTCTTGTTTTATTTTGCTACATTACTTTAGCAAAGCTTTCAAAACAAAATAAGCCACAAAGTAGTACGACTATCCAGAAAATGTGAAGACGCTTATTTCGAACCAAAAATTCAATAAGGTTCCAGGATGCATATTGGAATAATAGTTGTCAATAATACAATAAAAGAAGCACATCAGATCATTAATTTATTCAATTCAAGTGAATGTGATAAATAAATTAAAATTCCTATTTACTTTTTCCTTATTCTCAACACTAATTACATTGGCTTTTTTCCTCTTCCCCTTTTTTTCTCCCCAATTTAGGCATTCTTTATTTGTGAGTTTTCATTAACTGGTACGCGGATTATCCCTTTCCGATTCTAATATCACTTAACCTAAATTTATATCGAACGAAACCGAGTTGACTTTGTGCCAAGATATTCTCTGAAGGGCCATATTTTCATTTAAATTTTGTAAGACAGGACCGGTGGACAGAATCCGTTATTTATTCCGCTGTTAACAATAATGTTCAGACATTTATTTCATACTTATACAAGAGAGGTCATGGAATCACTATTTTAAATAAAATGAATATAAACTGAATTAATTTTTGGTAAGGATACGAATTTACTAATATGGTATCAACTATAACACATTACATTTAGATTCCCAAATAATTCTTCGATCTTTGTGACTATTTTTTAGTTGCTATTTTCAGTACGTCGTAATTTTTTTAGTTTCTGGTTTCAACAAATTCTTATGTCGATTTTTATTGCCCTTCTCTTATATCGTCCCTGTTTTCATTAAAAATAATTCATTGAGAAGAAGTTAAAGGGAAAACAGCAGCGATATTTATGGAGATAATATCGAAGCTTTCACGTTAAACAATGATGTAACCGGATTGCAAAAGGGCGAAAAGGTGCTGATTACAATTTGAATGCAAATGTTTCCGACGACGAAATTAAAATAAAAGATAAATGTTGTCTTGTTCTGTTTTTAATTAATATAAATTAACAAAGGGAGTTCTATTAACGTTTTTATTGTGAGACAATACACCCAGATATTTTCCTCGAGGTAGTAAATATTTTAAACAGGTGAAACTTAATTAAATTGTTACAAACTTGATGATAAAAACATATAAAGATAAGTTTTAGATTTTGATTTTTTGTAATTTTGTAATTTTTTGGTTTATAATCCTTATTTATCCATTGCTTTACATACTTACAGCATCCGTTACTTAATTATTTTCATTACTTTCTGTTTTCAATACGTAATTTCTAGTAGTCTGCTTCTTAGCCTCTCATCATCAACTGAGCCTTCTCTTTTTACTGTATTTTTGAATTATGGCCATTTTACCTGTTCCAATTCTTTGATCTCTACTATTTATTTGATCTGATCCAAAGATTACTGGTGGTTCATCAAGTTCTTTGACTTTCTCAACAACATTTGAAGCGTTTTAAAAGGAAAAATTTGCGTCTACCACCACGATTCTGATCAAAAAAGAGGATGATGAATGGTGGTCACTTGGTACTTCGTATCCAATGTGAGTTAGGGTTTTTGAATGGGGTATAAGCATCAGTTTTTTAGATGCAAATGAAATTTTTTCCTGTGGAGTACCTCCAGCCTGATAAAATAATGAACGCAGAGTATTACTTGATAGAAAAATCCTAATTTTTACTAGAAAAAATTTTTATATAGTGTGTCCTGGGACTTGTTAGAAAAAATTGGAGAGTGAGTAGATGACGTGAAAATAATGCTGTGATATGAGAACACTTTCTCAAACGATCCCTCGTTGCTGAGCTATAGGCATATAAAGCTGCGAAATCAGAACTTATATTTAAATATGTTTTCTAAATCATACATTCGAATATTATAAATTTTTAATGTATAATTATGTATGAACATGTATTGTATTTGATTAGGATGGATATATACTTTTTACACTACTAAATAAAGGACAGGGGCGGCTCATGCCTAATGGTTAACAATCCGTGACTTTTACAGGGACGAACTGTATAATTTAAAGATTTCAAAAATTAATTTTTGAATCGATTTTTTAACAAAAAGGTACTTTTTGCTCAACTCGATAGAGTTTATGGTTTAAGAGATATGTAGATTTTTAGATCGTTCACCATAAAGTAACATTCTGAAAAAAGTATCATAAATTGTGATTATTTATTCAAAATACTTACAGTACATATTAAAACATAATCACACACCTAATTTAACTGCGCACTGTCGAACATCGTGTTACTTACAAGAGGAAAAAAATTCATTTAATCACGTCCTCTATACAGTATGCATAGCTACGGGATTCGGTAATTATTATTTGGATATAGGGAGGCAACTATATGATATCCATCACATTTTTAGATAAAACTGTGAAAACCATGTCCGCCTTTTACTATTTCTATTGTTGTCAATTAACGTTTGATTGTAGTAAATCAATTCTTTATAATACATTTCTATCAGTTGAGTTACATACTTTGACATCAACATGTCCGACCTTATTTTCCCCTACAAGTCTTATTTAAAATGTATTGTATTAATTTTTTGTACATCCCCGGTTTTATTTATGGAATTTATAATATTCAATTCTTAATTAACTAGATTCAGGATTTAGAAAAGAATGAGATGTTTAATATAGTCTTTCTAATATCAATTGCAGAAGACAGTTATGCGAAGAAAAAACTTAACAAACAAAGAACCGCTTACTGTTATTGAAGGTTTAAATTTAGAGAAAATTTATCATATTGATAAGCTCTGCAATGATCAGGGTCATACTCCCTTACTATTGCATATTTAACCCTATAGAATTAATATGGGCAAACGTAAAATCAGAATTACGAAAATGTAATCATATTATCAAAGAAGAAAATGAGTATGTGGTATCACCCTCTTTACAACCCTTCATAATTTAATCAAATGATGACTCTAGAGCATACGATTCTGACTGCTATCATTATTTATAAACATCTTTTAGAATTCAAATGTTTTTTTTTTGTTTTATTTGCAAAGAACTTATTTTCTCTCATAGTTTTTGCTTTGAAATTTCGATTTCCATAAAAAAAAACGAATGACATACAAAAAGGGCACAGTTCACGTCTCATACCCTGCTTAAACCAAACTCCCTTACAGGCAAGTACATTCTACTCGTCTATTTACGTTTTATAATTTAATATTCAGTTGTAGCAGCTTAACGAGGTATAATAATAATTTTTTTGTAAGTTCCAAGTAGAACTACAATTAAGAGAATATCTCTAAATATCAGTGTATAATGATTCTATTGCTTTTTAATGAATACTTTCTCGCATAAAATATAAATATTTTTAAAATTATGTGAATAAATAGTATTTCTTCAGTTGTAATATGGTTCACTCTATTTATCTGCGGGTTTTGATGTCTATGATAGATTTGTCATGGATGTCACAAATGTCACTGTCACAAGTGTCTATTTTGATTGATTGGAATGAGATACTAGAGGTTAATTGATGTAGGTCAAGAAATGTTGCTTATTTAAGAAAGAGTTGAAGAAATAAACATTAAATGTCGTAAACCATATTAAAACTAAGGAAATACTATTTCTTTACAAGTATTTATAAAAATAATAAATTTATAAATTGAGGCATCTACGGCTTTGTTAGATCAAACAAAAGTGTCGGCAAGGGTTTTTATAATCTGCATTTGATATTGGAAACTGAAAATAAACCGAAAAATACCTCTCTTCAAAACATAACCTAATAATATTTATCTTAACATTTTATTTCGTCAGAATTAATGATAATTTTGAGTTTAGCGTCCTATTAAAATTTTTGAAACTATAAGATAAATTTGTCGCTATATTGTTTATATTTGTTATCAAATACTTATATTTCACCGTTAATACGGAAATGATTATAATTATCTTAATACTCCTCTCACATCCGCCTATGGTGACGTTATATAACAATATACATTAGATAAAAGCTTGCATTAATTTGTTGGACAAAATTATCATTTTAATGAAGCCAGACGAAACGACTAGATTTGAAAAATTTAAGGATCAACAAGCTGTGCCCTCAATTGCCTAATAAATAAGATCCACTGTTTTGTGGCTTAATTACATCCTACCAACTACCAAGCAAGGGTCTAGCCCACTCCAAAATATTTTAATAAAATCAAATATTACCTCGACTTGAAAGATCTAGCACTTATCTTTATTTTGACTATTTCCTATTAAACAAACCACAGATCGTACGACACCAAGTTCTAATTACCGCTAGATCAACGATTGGATAAATAGCTTTGTACAAGGTGTCTCAAAATAAAGTCCACCTTTGTATTGCTTATTGCGTAAACGCAGCTATTCTAAGGGTCGCGGGAGGTATATCAATCGGTAGTCAGCCTTTTGGAAATTTAGTCGTTATGAAGCGGGCCGTGCGTTGTGCATGCGTGAGCTGTACTCTGCAATATTCGCAATGTTATGCGACAGGAGCTCGAATGATTGGAAAATGGGTCAAAAAATTCGCTAAAACCGAAACAAAATTAAATAAACCAAAATCCGGGTGTCCAAAGTCTTCAAGAAACAGTCGAATACGTAGACTGTATTACTAGATCTGTTCGTGACGAGCCTGATTTGTCTATTTGTCTATTCGGAAGCGTACTTGATGCTGGTCAGAGACTTCATTTCGTGAACGAGATGATTTAGAGCTTTTCAAACTCATTTTCACGTTAACAAAGCAAATTGCCGCTAATGGAGTCCAACCAATCCAAAACACAAACATCAGGATCCCCTTTATTCGCTGCGTATGGGCTGCGATGTCGGCGACAGGAATTATATACTTTTTTGAAGATGAAAGAAGACGCCGAAGTTACAGTGAATTCAGAGCATTATGTACAAATATTAGACGACTTCTTTGTGCCTGAGCTGCAAAACTTTGATGGTTATAACCAAAAAACATAATTGCAGTAGAGCGAACCAGTTTCACTTACATCCAATTGATCTCTGCAACGAGTTCATGAAATTTTTTGTGGAAAATTGATCTCTAGGAGATGTACTGGATACTGTTTACACCACCACTACACCAACACTAACTGTTGTTCTGTACTGTCCGACGCACGTTTCGATAACCAACCAACTGAAGCCTAACATAACCTAACCTAACCTAAACAATTTACAATAATGTACAATAGAGAAAAAGAGAATTTAAAATTTGCGGAAGCCATAATTTGTGAAATTCTATATACATAACATATTAATTCACATTTGCGATTGGTTAGGTTAGGTTGAGTTAGTTTAGGAAATAAAATAACAGAATATCTATTTGTGACACAGGTTTCTTAAAGATAAAAAATGTTATACTTTCTCTTCATGTGTATAGAATGTAAAATATTTTTTACTGAAATATAATCTGCATAATGTTCCGTCACGAGTTGTCTAATCTTCATGACAACCACGATCCCGAGTTGACACATTTTAACAGAAATTTGAATTTTATGGCGGGTATTAAATTCACGAGTTGGCGCACGCCCAACATAATAACTTGCAGACTGCTTTCAGACGAGAAATGAATTGAATGTACAGGTTTGTTGTTTATAATTTTTATTTATGATTAATTAGTCTTCACTTCAAGTGAATAATTTCATATGATACTACACTTGCCGGTTTTGTAACCACTTTCCGCATCAATTCTTCTTTTTTGAGCTGTTCTTCGTCTTCTAACAAAACTATCAGAATTGCAGCTAATGGTTTTTATACTTCGAAAATGTATGTACGATTTCATTACGTATAAATGTTAAAAATAAAGACTTGGAAATCATTTGCTGTCATTTTTTTGTGAACTACGATTAAGAACAGATATAACTTTGTCGTGCTGGTTTCTAATGAGTTGATTCGGGAGTGAAAAGAATCCATAACATGACTAAACCTTTAGCAGAAGACATAGCTTCTAATTTAGAAGCTAGAAAAGTATATACTCAATAACTCCTAAAAAATACGTGTATGTGAGTAACTTAAAATTCAGTAACTTTAATTTTTTTGGCTGCTAGCTCTATCATGTTTATAGAGACGAAACAAAAAATCGAACTAAATTATAGTTACATCTATAACATTGCGATTGAAAGTCTAAGTTTCTTGACCATCCTAGTTTTCTGGATCTTATAATTTTGCTGATTTCTTACAGATTCTCCAGTTCTTCTCCTTCTTTGTGTGTTTTATTATACTCTAAGTCTTCTTTTTGTTTCATGCGATTTAGGGTGCCACATTTTCATTAACTTGTTTTACTCTTAGGTTCGTTACTTCTGTTATTTCTATGAAAGGCCTGAACTATTTCACTTGTTGATGAGGTCATGAGGTTCCCGTGGTGTTTATTTCGCTTCGTCGTACTATCAATTCCAGTATTATGTTGAAGAATGTAGTAGATAGATGATATCCCTCTTTTAGACCTATATTTCTGTTGAACCTATCTGACGTTTTCTGTTATATTCCAATTTTGAGTGTTTTTGAGTGATATTTTCATGATCTGTATCAGTTTTTTCATTTGTTCATTCTATTGTAAAACATGGAAAGCTGTTATTTTTTGTTCCATAAAGTGTGTAATATGTTAAGTTTAAATGGAATTGGATTGTTTTAAAATTATATTTATTTGAATAATTCATAGCATGGAAAGATTAAATAAATTCCACTGAGAAGTTATCGCCTTGAGAGTTTAGTTATAGTGGAGTTTACACAATCGCCTAACTTCTCGCCAATAGATTCTCCACTACACGTTCCATTGACCATTAAATACAATTACCGACTAGTTTCGCTCCTTCGGGACGTATGTACTCATTTTAAGGAATTCACTGCCGCCCAAACTACCTTACAATTTTGGTGAATCATCGACAACGTGTTTATCTCACAACATGTTGTTGGTAAATGGTGAAGAAAATCAACTTTCTCATTTTAAATTTGATTATTGGGAAAAGTAATACAGATGTACATGTCAACATATCGATGGCTATGTAAACTGTAACTTGACGGTAAATATACTGATCGATGTGATCTGTTGATAATGAAACAAGTGCCTTAAAATCTCTTTCAATTGGACGTCCTTCCATCCTTTATCAAGTTCCAGGCGTTAAAATGAAGAGCTTATCACCCCCTATTATTTTTAAGCTAATGAAACTTCAGGGACCGACCTATAAAGGCTCTCAAGAAAATACTTCTCTTAAATTTATCAGATGAAATTGAAAGCATTGTAGAAATTGATAAAACGTTTTATTATCACAAAAGAACTAAGAAAATCAAATGCAATGTCGATAGTATCTAAATAAGACAGCAACTGTTCTATGTGTTTTCCAAATCAGAGATGTATTTCCATTCTGCAATAGCTGCATTCACAATCTCTTGTCAATACAAGTTGATGATTCAGCCTAAAATCTAGTCATATAACACCCATGTTTAATAGGATTCATATCGGGTGTCAATTCTGGTCAGTCTAACCTTGTGACCTTTCAATTGCCCAATATTTTCCACACTACTATAGTGTGATGCGGCCGTGCATTATCACTCAAAAAACAAAGTACACTCATATATTTTGGAGATGGTATGTAATTCATTCTGTTCTTCGATTGTTCTTTATACTCGTTCAGAATACGTCTACGCATTGCAGTACTAGGAACAACCCGGTGGTAAGTCCTTTGATATCCAACACTTCAGTACTGGAAAGGCCATAAATTGATTTAATCGAGCTGATTGATCATTTCTGAATCTACGAGTCCAATAAAATTCACTTCAAATATAGAAATACCGAAGGATGCAAGCGATTCATTTTGAGATTACCTATACGACTGATATGAATTGTACTGTTCGGCCGTGGTGGTTAACTAACCTATAAATGATATCAACTTCTTCAAACTCTGTGAAATATTGAAATGGACGTGCAGAATTGAGAAAAATTATTTATATTATTTCTGCAATAAGGACAATAACCTTTTTTAATAATAAACGAATAAGAAAATGTGATGAATTGATTTACGTGTTTATAGTAGTTAATAAATACAAAAACAAACGAGAATGGATTGTTGGACACCAACACTAGTAGACTACTACTTAGAAGATGATTTAGAATCCTATTTTAAAATGTTAAGAAGTACTATGGTGAAATTGGTGAAATTTTGTAATAAACACATCTTAATATTTCAAGGTTAGGTTAACACATATGATGCTCGGAGCATGAAGTTGTGGTTCGAACTGCTGTTTAAGCAAACAACAATGAACGAAATGGTGAAATGACTTTTGATTTGATCTAGTACTCAAACACTTGGTCATTAAACAACGCGCCCAATATTGAGGTCATCACATTTTTAGTGCTTTTCGTGACCTTTGCGTTTTTTGGCCCTGTCTTTCCTATCCGATGGAATCTCTTCTGGATGTCGGATCCAAGTAAGAAACTATAGTTACCTCACCCGATGCAATTTATCGGATTATACTTTCTTGGTCCTCGTACCAAAGCTCTAAAACCTAACATTGCTTCTGAACCTCGCTGCACTCATTTTTGTCATATTCAAATACTCATGTGGGATCCTTAGAACACATGTTTTGGAAATATCAGTCTGAGCTGCATTTTTTATTTTTATAGCACCGGTCACTTAGAACTGTTCCTTCCACTAGTTTAATGTTTGCTGCAGTATGACCTCTCGCACGTGGATCATCTTCTAATGATTCTCCTACACAGCGAAAGCAATTCACATTAAATAAACTCCATCCTTTTTTTTATTTGTGTTAATGTTAATCCTTCTTTAGTCGAAAATTCCATAACAGGTCGAAGCTCAATTTGAGATACTTCTAAAACAACTTGAATGAGTGGTCGTTCAAGCTATATTCTAATAAAATGGTTGAAACTTTATGTAAAGCTTGTTGAGACTTGTCACTCAATGGACCACAAGACGTATATTGAACGACTGGTTTTTCAACTTTACTATTTCAAACTTTTTGAAAATATACTGAAACTTAAAATTCCGAAAAGGTCATAGTATTGTATTTCCAATGGAGAACGATTTGAGAAGGCTGAATCGTATTCATCATTATGTTTTTAACGAAGTAATTATGTAAGTACAAAACAAATTGATTCCGTATTTAATTCTTCAGTAGAATTCAATTATTGAAATAATTGCTAAAATCTGGTTGCATTCACTTCCAATTAGTTTTCAGAAAGTCAACTTCGTCAGAGGTTGACATTGAATAAAAAATGGTGTCGAATCGAAGTATTTCTATTTCCAACCGTCATTTGAGCAAAAATATGAGCCACTTAGAATTAACTACATTCCATACAAAAAAAATCATTTCATTTATTAGGCGACCCCGTACAATATTCTCCTGTGTCTTTATTAACATCATATCCGTGAAATCAAAGGCACATGCTACAAATTATTGAACATTATCAAAATTCTCTCACAAGACCACTAGAAATCCAATATTATTTTCGCCTCCAAATCAGATATCGATCTTTTGAACAGCATAATAAAGCTCTACGTTTCTATCTAGGTATTTTTCGATCTAACCTCGTATAGAGCCTTTACTGTGCAGCTAATGAGTCCCCACTTTGGGATAGACGACAGCAGCTTCTCATTTCTTATGTTGCCTCTGTATTATCTAGCCGCCTCACCCCAATCACCATCTATTCATATCATCAATTATTTATACCATACATCCACCATTGAAGAAATAAGAACTGTCCAACTTATTCTATCACAGTTTCTCTAGTAAAGACCTGTCACATTCTCTCTATTCCACCATGGACTATCGATCTTCAACCAACCTTGCGAGGTATGACAAACACTCAACATCTAAACATATAATCAAAAATTCCTTCGAAGAACTGGTTTCCAATTTTATATACGGATGCAACTAAGAATAAAACATTAGTAGTCTGCAAAGTCACAACACCATAAGCTACAATAAAATTATCCCTAATCTCACCAGCCTGCACCCTTCATACAGGCGAACTATTTAGTATAGTCCAAGCCATCAATTTGATGATCCCTCGTTAGAACCTCGTTGCATTTTAAGTTGCATCTTAGGTTTTGTGCCGAGGGGCCGAATATTGTTGACCTAGGGGAAGAGGAGTTTCTTTGGCAGCCGAGTTATTTCATTCGATGGTACAAATCACATAGCGGTCTTGGAGGTCATTTAGGCGGTTTGGAATGGGAGTTATGTCTGTATTGACATAAATGATGACGCTAGGGATAAATCTACACTTGTATTAGCAGTCACTGAAAATGAACTGCTCGCAGGTCAGGAGTTTTTTGAAAAGATATTCGGGTAAAGTGCTAAAGACGTTTGCTCTATATTCGATAATGGGGAGGCTGTACGTTTTATACGTGTGAACTACGAAATTTCCTCCGAGCGCTTTGATAAGATGGACTCGTTTAGAATGGCAGACCAACAGGCAAAAAATGATTTAATATATAGGGTGAGTTATGAGAAACATAATTTTACCATATGTAGAGTGCCTTAGAAAGGATATCATGAGGCTATTAAAACTGTCAACTCCCCTTCTTTATTAATTTACATAGTGGTTTGTGGAATTGCTCATACATTTTAATTGGCTATAATGTTAAAACAGCTTATTTGATTTTCAAAATTTTTTCATATGAAGCTTTACAATAAATTATATATTTATATTTTGTTAATGTATATGTAATCGATTATTTATTTCAACCGCAATTGTTATAGTAGCCTAGCAAAGAATAATAAGAACTTAATCTTCTAAATTATATTTATATATTTTTAGACTTATTTCAATGAAAATCATCTAACGAGAAGTCTGAAAATATAAGGAAAAATTCCACGTTTTCGATATCAGTTTACTATTTGTTTTTTAATTCGTTATATTTTATTTTGGTGGTGTTGAATGTATTGTATTCTAATTTGAATTCAGGAAGTATCAAAGAAAATATTAGAAATACGATATTTCTGGATTAATTACTTTTTATTCAGTCAATGTTTCTTAGATCACCAAGACGACTCTGAAGATATTAATTTATGAACCACTATTATTTCCAACTAAAACTTATTAATGTCTCGTCTTCCAAACCCTCGCTTTCCCTTATTTATTCAGGACACAATCTTCTTATAGATTACAACAAATATAGATAGAGGATTCTTTCAGATTATTTTTCATTTATTTCTTGTAATAATGAGGAATTCCCTGATGGGACGGCTATAACATCATTTCTTGAGGATTGTAAGTAAATTACTCTCCATCATTTTCAATATATTACAAAAAATAAAAATGGTGATTTGAATACAACATTAAAGTTTGTCATTCGAGGGTGTTGAAGTTTACTCTTTCAATATAAACAACTTCATAGCTGACATTTCCGACCTTTTTCTTGAGATTTTCAACCAGGATGCTTTAGAGTTCTTTTATTTCTTTATTTGATTTCTAGTGATTGGTTTGTATTTGTCTTTTCCGAAGATTTGTTCAGTGTGATCCAGATTTCAAACTACACACTACAATTTATCTAACAAGAGGCCTTGTTCGAAAAGTCTTTTCTCAATTATAAAGAAAATGTATCTAAAGGACCTCGCGTTAACGTAATTATCACATTATTAAGTGGAAAATTTATATACGAAGTGTGGCTATCAAGGAACGAAACTAGCACTGCTACAGAAAAAGTACGCATGCGCCAAAGGAAAATATCGATGCTGTGTAGTATAGCAAGATCGTCATGTGATATACGGTGAGATTGAGGCGTATTTGGGCATCAATTTCACTCGCATACATTTAATATTGCATGATCACTTGGCTGTCAAGAAGATTTGTTCGCGTTGGATATCGAATAATTTGATAATCGTTCAAATAACAATCGTATTAATTGATGCCAAGTCCAAAATTAAACACTAATCGATTGTATGGGTCGTGAGCCAACAAAAGTTGTTCGCGTACAAAGCACCTCGAAACAAATGGTGGCTTGTTTTTTCGCCACTGCGCAATGTACCACAGTCAATTCTGAATGGTACACCAGGATTTGTTTGTCAGAAGAGGAAACCAATCGCAGAAGACGAATCATTCTCCATGACGACAATACAAGCTCTCATACAGTTAAAAACGTTTTAGAACAGTCAAAACATCGAATTTATGGGTCATCCGTCCTACAGTCCTTGTTTGGCACCCAATGGTTTCTTCTTATTCCCTCAGATCAAGAATAAATTTCAAGTCAACCCTTCTCTACACCTGAAGAAGCCTGTTGATGCGTTCAAATCAAAATGCTCCGACAATTGATCTTAATGGAGAATATTTTGAAAAACAATGAAGCCTTATCCAATCAAAAATATTGCCTATTAATTTGTCTATTATTTGAATTTCAAGAGTATCTGGTAGTAGTACCCAATATTTTCACCGAAGAATTCAAGATTTGTCTGCATTGTAGTGTACTCAATCTACAAACCGAAATCTCAGAATATTTCACGATTCACTGAATAATGGCCTGATATTTTCGTCAAAATACATTCTCTCACACAAACGTTCAACCGCAAAATAGATTTTCTGAGAATGAGATTTAGAAATCACAAGTTTATAAAATACTTGTCGATCGAATGAAAAAGTTTGTCCGACCTTTTCAGCTGTCGCGTTTTCACGTTATATTCGTGCTTTGTAGCTTTTATATTTGCATTTCTATTTCTACAGAAGAGCACTTAGGGCAAACGCTCTTTAAAAGAATGTAATTTAGTCGTTTTACCCGTTATTTATGTCTACATGCATCACGAAAACAAACTTGAAGAATTTTATGTTAAAAAATTACTGTTACAAGAATTACAATTCGATTAATCTCGTTTTCAGCATCCAAAAATCCAAGTAAAAATAAAGAATTATGACCATAAGCTAGTAATTGATATATATCTCCCGATACGATTTTTGAATGTATTAGAAAAAATTCATTCAAACTAACCTTGTAAGTGAAAAAATCGACTCAAATCGCATACTTGTGGTCAAAGCTCTCTAGCAAGAAATATGTAGCTTCTTCTTCTGATTTTAGCATCTGAAAGTCATTAGTCTTATCTTTACAACAAGTGGTCTATTGATATAGTTTCGGTTACGACAATGAAAAACGGTTATAATTAACATCAAAGAAAATCCAAGGTTAAATTCGTCAAAATAATAATTTATTTGGAAATAATCCACCACTATTCACTTCAATTGGCCCTAATAACAGTTTCTAATCGCTTTTTCATGCATCGAATAAGCTTCCGTACTCGAACTTATTCGATGCTATTCTAACGCGAATTTTTCTCTTCAGTTTATGCTACGCGCTGGCCAATCCATATCGGCAATTTCCTCATCCTGTGAATACTGCCGTCCGGAGCCTGCAGAATGTGGATGGGTTATCCACCGTAAAATTCTTGTTTGGCAAAATAAATTGCGATTTCAACGTTTTTCTACACCTGAAGTAGCGGTTGAAGCTTTCAAATAACATGTTTTGGAGGTACCTCAATCAGGGTTCCCAACTTAGGAGCTTCCCCCAAATTAAGGGGGGAGAATGTAGGATGGGATGTTTTTGGGGGATTTTCATAACTTAAAATAAAGCACAAGAAGGGTATAAAAGTAAAGGCCTTGGGAAATTATTTAATGTCGATATGTATGATTTTTAGAAAAACAAAATCTGAAGAAAATTATTTGTTACGTTTTCAATAATACATGAATAAATAATTCAAAAAAATAATGTTGCTGGATAGAATTATTTATTGATTGTTCGAGATTTATTATATGTTTAGAATAATGTAGTGGTGATTATAGGGGTTTCTGATTAGGGTTTTGGGGAGATAAATTTTTGAGGTTTGGGAACTCTAACCTCAATCGGAATGGAAATAATACTTCAGCAATTGGTTTAAACGCAAAAGTGTATTGATCTTAATGAATAATATTTTTAAAAACAATAAAGCCATATCTGATTATAAATATAAGATATAGAATTAATATATGAATTGTAAAGAAGTCTTTGCCAGCTATATTACACAATTAAATTGTGACAAAAAGTACGTTGGTCAGTCGAAAAGGTCACTAACCAGTCCGAAAACTTTCCACAAGAGTGATAGCAGATAGATGTTCCTTAGCGACTCTGCAAAAGTTTTGACAACTGAAAAAAAGCTACAAACTACTAATAAGAAAACTGATTTAAATAACTTTAGTGTAATTTATGCATATCTTTTACATTTTTAAAAAACAAATTCTATAAAAATTCAAAACCATTAGCAATCAACAAACTTCACTTAACCTATAAATTTCAACTTCAGTTATAACGACCTAACCTATAAAATTTATTTTCATTTATATTCTAACCAATAAATATTCAGCTACATTCATATCGACCTAGCCAATTGAAATTTAATGTTATCCATAAATTAACCAATCAATAATAAACATCATTCACTACAACTTATCCTTATCTAATCTATAAAAATTCAACGTCATTTATAATCTAACCAATTAAAAATTAATAAAAATTTCCTATAGTACCTAACCATAATCAATATTTCAATTAATAAATATTTCTATCAACGTTAATTTGAATATTGAATTTTGAAACCAATGAATTAAAAAAAAAATTTTACAAGAAAATCGATTCAAAACCACAAAAAATCTTAATTATTGTAAGTAGAAATTTTATTATCTTTATACATATTTCTTATATTTGACCATAATTTCAGTCCCAGACGATGAATACATAAGTATTCGAAAATATATTGAAGTTAGTCCATTTTGGTTTTTCATTGCTACGTTCCCAATAAGATATTGCTCAGAATTATTATATATAATTATATATATATATATATATATATATATATATATATATATATATATATATACAGTGCGTTTCAGATAAAAGTATCCACCTTTAATAACTTTTGTAATACTGGTATTTAGAAAAAATCCAAAAACACGTCAATTTATGTTGGAAGGGGCAAGCATTATGGCTTATTTAAACTTACTGGAAAAGCCACCCCCTCACACGTAGCAGCATCCCCTTTATTTTTTTAAATTACTTTTCATATTTTTTATGTAAAATTTGGATACTCCTCTTTGAGCTGACTTCAAAAATGTATAATACTTGTAGGTTAAAGTGGTTAGTTTATGAGACAAGGAATTTTTCTTTTAAGAGCACAAATTTTACTTATTATTTACTTTCACCTTATTTGTCTGTACTAAAATGGGTTGTACAACAGTTCTTTAATCTTTTTAACTGTGCTATTTATTCTACTTAAAAAATCCAAACAACAAAAAACTCTACTTTTTATTAAAGTTTGACATTGTCAACTAGAATTTGTAGTCACTATTGATAGTGTAATTTGATACATTATTTATTTTGTTTCTCTGAAATGGTTTACTCTTTGCAAGAAAGAATTGAAATTGTAGGTTTATACTACCAAAATAATAATTGTGCAAGAGCTGCTGCTAGAATATTTAACGAATTACATGACGGAAGACATGCAACTCATAAGTATGTAATTCAACTGATGGAGAAATTTACCACAACAGGGTCTGTTTGCAATAAAGTGCATAAGCGAGAGGGACTCGTGAATAACGAAGCAATCCAAGTGGCAATTTTAGGGCAAGTCAGCTTAGAGGCTCAACAACCCCAATCGTTGTCAACAATAAGTAGAGGGATCGGTGTTTCATCTTCTACAGTTTTCCGAGTTCTACATAAATTCAAGTACCACCCATACAAAGTTAAGTTGGTGCACGAGTTGAATGAAAATGATTTTGATCGTCGTCTAGAGTTTTGTGAATCAATGACGCAAATTATCAATAACAATCCACAATTGTTAAACAATATTTGCTTTTCTGATGAATGCTCATGGTCATTAAATGGCTTAGTAAGTAGGCATAATTGTAGATATTGGGCTGAAAGTGATCCACATATTATGCGTGAATTCCATACACAACATCCCCAAAAGTTAAACGTTTGGTGTGGTATCCTAGGTGACCACATTGTCGGACCTTTCTTCATCAACGGAAATTTAAATGGTGAATCATATCTTGAGTTACTCAGGGAAGGGGTTGACCCACGTATTACAACAATAATAGAAAATGATGATAACCTTTCCGAAGATTTACTGGTATTTCAACAAGACGGAGCTCCCCCACACTATGCTATGCCTGTCCGACAATTTTTAAACGAAACATTCCCCACTCGTTGGATAGGTAGAAGGGGGCAGATTATGGAGTGGCCACCTAGGTCACCGGATTTAACACCCCTAGACTTCTTTTTATGGGGGTATTTAAAAACAAAAGTTTATGCTACCCAACCAGAATCTCTGGATGATTTACGAGAGAGGATAGAAAATGAATGTCGACAATTAAATCCAGCCGTATTAAGCAATGTCAGAGAGGCATTTCAAAATAGATTATACCATTGTATGGAAGTGAATGGTACTCATTTTGAACACTTATTGTAACTTCATAATAAATAGCACAGTTAAAAAGATTAAAGAGTTTGAACTGTTGTACAACCCATTTTAGTACAGGCAAATAAGGTGAAAGTAAATAATAAGTAAAATTTGTGCTCTTAAAAGAAAAATTCTTTGTCTCATAAACTAACCACTTTAACCTACAAGTATTATACATTTTTGAAGTCAGCTCAAAGAGGAGTATCCAAATTTTACATAAAAAATATGAAAAGTAATTTAAAAAAATAAAGGGGATGCTGCTAGGGGTGAGGGGGTGGCTTTTCCAGTAAGTTCAAATAAGCCATAATGCTTGCCCCTTCCAACATAAATTGACGTGTTTTTGGATTTTTTCTAAATACCAGTATTACAAAAGTTATTAAAGGTGGATACTTTTATCTGAAAAGCACTGTATATATATGTCACCTACGCCATTGCCCTTAGGTGGACAATATATTGTGCTGATTAAGAACTTATTTTATTGTAGAATTGCTTAGCTTGTGTTTACCAAAAGATTATTTAATTCACGTTTGTAATAAAAAATACCAGTCTTGTAATTGAAGTTGTTGGTAGAATTTATGTTAGAAATAAAGTTAGTTTTTAAAAACACGGTTCCAGTAAATTAAAAGTTATATATAAATGAATTTATGACCATATTGACGATATTTTTCCTTTTAGCTCCCATATAGTCAACTATTTTCGACCTAAACAAGTAATTAATATATTAAACATCCATATCTTTCAAAAATATAATTTGTATTATTCATCATCCAAACTATTCTCAATATTAAGATACATATTTTAATAATTAAGAAGTTAGACTCGTTCTTGAAGCGATCAAATTAACTTCAAACTTATTGGGATTAATACGTGGAGTTTTCCCTATTTTACTTCGTGAACTAAAATTGATAACTAAGCCACTCAACCCTATTTCTCGCAAGGGTGTTTTCATTGTGGATTGTAAATTTTGTTTGTTTGGTATAGCTATTTACCCTAATATATTTTATGGTATGCAAATCGTTAGCTATTTGATATTTCACATAAAAATAGGTGTTTTAAAAAGTTTTTTTTCTATTTTACAATATATAGTGTCGGTAGGGTGATATATCGATAATCGATAGTCAGATTCTGTTAATTTATTGTACGATTCGCACGTGGTATATTATACAGAGTCTTATGAATGGAAATGGCCTGTACGATTTTCATAACTTTCTGTGTACAAGGGTCTTGTAATACGGCCGGTATTATGGTGGTATTTACATTGTTGTCAGGTCTTTCCTTTTTCCAGAAAAATAATGAACTTTGTTATTTCAATTTTATCTAATGTTCCCTATACCTAAATGCTACAAATTCGGAGTTATAGCTACATTAGCGTTATCTCCACCGAACTTAAAATAATACATTTAGGTGGCTATGACTGCTACGATAACAAATTTGACGTTTCAATGAATTATTATTGTTCTAGTTTATTGAAAATCACAATGGATCGTTTATCTGAAAAAGAACGAATTGATATTTTATTGATTAGAATACGGTGAGGCGTAGAAGTCTAAAAGAAACGTGTAATATCTTTAATAATGTATATCCTAACCGAAATCCCATAACAAAATCTACTGTCACTAAATTAGTAGAAAAGTTTAACGAAACTGGTTCATTAAAATATTTATCCAAATCAGGGCGCAGAAAAACTGCAACAACTGAAAACAAATCTTTAGATGTTTCTGTCTTGTTGGAAGACGATCCACACTTGAGTACTAGACAAATATCCAGGGAACTTGATATTTCGCAAACATCCGTAATAAAAATTTTACATGATGATAAATTCCATCCATACAAAGTAACGTTGGTTCAATAGTTGTCAGATGACGATTTTGATATCCGGGCAGATGATGGAAAAATGTTACAATGAAAACAATCCAAAATTTTTAAGTAATGTTATGTTTTACGGTGATATCACTTTTTGTATTAATGGAAATGTAAAACGACATAATTGTAGATGCTGGTCACGTAACAATCTTTGTTGGATGCGTGAATCCCATACACAATATTCCGAAAAACTGAATGTATGGGGTGGAATAATAGGCGTATTCAGATTTATTGGAAAATAGTATTATACCTGAGTTGGCTGGGATATTTCCAAATCCAAGTATTTTCAATTACATTTGAAAAAAACTTCATTATTAGAAATTTTCAGACAATAATCATATCCATAACAAGATGGTGCTCCACCTCACTATGCGTGTGTGGTTAGGCAATACCTAAATAATATGTTTCCCAGAAGATGGATTGCAAGCCGTGGTTTTATCGAATGGCCCACGCGATCACCTGACATGACTATTTCCTGTGGAGTCACTTAAAAAACATCGTTTATAAAACAAAACCTGCCAATCTTCAGGAGAAAGATGGGAATTACAACAGAGATAAGAAAAATTGAGCATGCTGCAAAATGAATGGCAAAGTTTTAAAAATCGCATCAAACATTTTGAGCATCTGCTGTAGTCGCCTTTACTGTATGTTATAGCCGCTTAGATTGAACTCTTCTGATCTTGTATTTTTGTGGGTGGTCAGCTCACATTTTATTTCTACTTAATTGCATCTTAACACATGTTTTTGAAGTATCAAATATTGTTCTTCATTTCTATTTGTCCTGCATCTGTTTGTTCCAGTCACGTACTCCTTCACATATCTTGTATAATCTCATCTTCCCACCTATTTTTTTTATTTTCCCGGTAATATCTTCTCGTTCCGTCTCCATTCTGTGATTTTCCTTCTACCCTGCCGTTTTTCCATTCTTTTAATGTGTCCGTACCATTATATTCTTTTTGCTGTAATTGTATTTACTATACCTTCATATTCTGATATATTCTTAATTCCATTCCTCTATACTCATTATTCCCAACTTTCACTGGTCTATGAATGTTCCTAATTATTTTTCTCTCATATATCCATAGTTATTTTTTGTCTATATTTGTTAGTCTCATAGTTTCGTCGGCGTATGTAACTATGATGTATTTCCAATCCTCTTTCCACTACCTCTCTTACAATTTTTTCTAATGTGTCTTCAAGACTTTTCCGGTCCCTTACTGTTAGAGTTAAATTATCAGCATATGCTATTATTCAACTGCAGCATTGAACAATAGCGCTTAGAGTCCATTACTTGCCTTACTCCAGCATTTATTCCAAATTCTTCAGATTGTCCGTCTTTTGTCACTACCCTTCCCTTAGAATAGTCCAGCATAGTTCATTTCCACCAATCGTATTAACTTTTGGGGTACTGTTTTTCCATATCCTTTATAAATGTCTTCCTTTTAACACTGTTGAATTCTTGTTTGATGTCGATAAATAGCATTTGCATACTAATGCATACAATTCACTGACTGATGCGCGTTTAAATAACAAAGTTATCGTCTTGAGAGACTGAAGGTAGATTCAGTTCACCTTCAGTTGGTTGGTTATCGAATCGCACGTCAGACAGTGTAATTGTTGGTGTAGTCGTGGTGTAAAGGGTATTCAGTATGAATATCACCTAGAGGTTTCAGAAATTATAGCTAATGCATCTGATTTTCCTTGTTTAAAACTTTGTTTATACTCCCCTAGTTCTAGTTCTACTGCCTTTTCAAGTATTTTATTATTTATTGTTGATATTTTATATACAGTATTAAGCAAACTAATACCTCCATAATTGCAACATTTATTGGGATTTCCTCCTTTCATTATTGGTATAATCAATTCAGTAGACCACTCTCTCGGCATTATTTCTGTTTCTCATACTCTCTTCATCATAATTCATCATAAACATGCAGAGAAATTTCTGCTGTTCACGGTGAGAATGTAGTAATTGGTTTGTACGTTTCTATAGTGGAAATGTACTGATGAAAGATTTACCTTGGTCTAGCTGGCCGCTTACTGAAGACATAAATCGATATGTAAGATAGAACTGAAACATTAGGTATTATAAAACGGGTTTGTAAAATGATGAACTATGAATTTTTTCTGTTTTTATATAACTTTCTTGGAGGAAAACAAATGGAAAATTTGGGAAAGGTTCCGCCAAGTTTTTTCCACCAAGCAATAAAAGTTCCAAATTTACTAGGATAATAAGGACAATTCTGTACTCAAATAATATCGATTTGTAATACAGATGTGGCGATTCTAATTGACTAGTAACAATGATAATAATTAAAGTCTATTTATTAAAGAAAAATAGTAAACCAAAACATATTCAAGCATAGTACACGCGATCAGGGTTGAAAGCTCCAAAGCAAAGCATGCAACAGGACCGCACTTAAGAAATAATTTGCGGTTCCATACAGCAGATTTATAGTAAAAATCATAAATAATTATAAACAATTCTCATTACAATAACATACAATGTAAATGTGAAAGATATAATGTGAAATGCCAAAATTTGGAACACACATTTGGATATTCGAAGTTTTAATTTTTCCAATGATTATTATTTACCATCTTATTGATAATACTGAATACAGAAATCGAGAGATAATATGTGTATTGAAACATTAAAAAAATCTTCATTTTCCACCTCAATGAACATATTTTCTTATTCCCTATCAGATGACATTAATCTTCCACTGCCTCAACTTGCACTTCAATGACAATGTCTACATTCCACATTTTGGTTTCAAACTTGAACACTTGAAGAAGATATTCCCAAATTATTTGCCATTTTGGAAATAACGTCATCAACAGTCTTGTCATCATTTTCTGGTATTTAATCTTTATAAATGATCGCAATCATATATTTTTGTCTTTTTAGTTCTCTTTTTTGACGAAGTATAATTAATGTCAACAACTTCATCATCTGTTTCCGTGTCAGATATGGCAACAGACATATATGAACAATCCTACTGTAGTACCTGATCTAACGCGACCTTTTATTCGTGATATATTATGGTGCCACTGATTTGGACCAATAACAATGCCGTGCAACGTATCACCGGGGTATTCACGTGCTGATCACGTACTGATCATTGTTTTGATTTACTGTTTTTTTCTGATAAATAGACTTTAGATGAATAACTGAATATTTTAAATTTCAATTTTTTGTCACGTCCAAAAAAAGTTTTCCCTAAAAATAAAAGAAAATGGGTGAATATAAAAAACATCACCTCGTCATCAATATATTTGAAGTAGAAGGCTGCATGCGTTTGAATAAAAATGTTGATGTTTCGAAATATTCAACACTTCACGCTAAAAACATTATCGCAAGGTTATGAACTTAAGAAGCACAAAATTTTGATGACAATCATCGTTTTATTGTTGTAGCTGATGATAACGTCTACTTGGCGAAGTAAGTATCCAATTATATATAGATTTCCACAATACAGAAATTCTCTCAACTTTGCGAAGAGAAGAGCTCACCCCATGAAGGAACTCAATAAAACCATAATTTCAAAATCACTGGTATATTTTCAATTCACACTTTTAATTACATCTAAACAGTAATTGAATATTGTCGTTACTGACCTCCGACAACATATCGGTGTGTGAGTACATTGACAACAAGTCACCTTCGACAACTCTGTGTCTCTACATATTGCTGATTTACATTATTGCTTATTTACATTACATTTATACGGACCAGTTATACAAAACATTTATTTTGTGAGTTATGAGGTGAAAGTTATAGAAAAAAAATTTGCTTTATTGTTTCTAACGGTGCGTAATTGTTAATTGACTCCAATTACACGTTTTTGATTAATCGTGTCCTATAATCAACTTCACTATTTTTCAACGGTCTTCTGGTTTGATAACCGTTACAAGATGTCGGTAGACGATCTCGGAATAATGTTTTGTGGTTTCCATACTTAAACAATATGTCAGTACTACTTGCAATCACAGAGAAGTTACGGATTGAATTTACAAAAAATATGATAATCTGATACCCACTACCTTCAGATATAAACGCTTAATATTAATTTATCGTAGTGGATATTGCTTTGGTAGTCTAATTGTAATAAATAACATTGGTAAAATGCCAATTTTTATTGCCCTATATTTGGAATCACTACATTTTGAGCTTTATACTGTTTCAGTAGGTCCAGTTTCACTCACTTGGTTACAATAAAGGACATGGAGGATGGAGATCCTCATCTGTTGATAATTCTATCTAGAAAATAATGGAAGTAACGCAAATGTTTTTATCCAGAGAGATCTCAATCATCAACATAATTTTCTGCATGTTTACATGATACACATAAATCATCATCTTACAGAATTCAAGCTACTGGTGACTGAAACGTTGGACAAAAATTCGTATCAATACCAAATATAACTGTGAATGCAAAAGACACATGCTACTACAAATAAATTGCAGCTGAAATTTTGAGGTTATGTTCGACTTTCATTGGTCGCTAACTCGCTGCCGGTTGCCTCTACTATCAAAGTAACTTTTTCTGTCCAAATCAATACACTTTTGATGAATTTGGTGTCGATATCGTTGACGATATTATTGAAAAAAAAATGTTTTGTTTGACAATTAATAGTGACAGGTCGTCATTGCCAACATTAAAACTTTTGCGTATCGTACTGGAACTCAATAAGTCCCGTTTGCATATCGTACTGAAATGTATGAAAGCTTATTGCTGAGTTTAAGAAAATCGCCAAGCTCCAGTCGGAATAGAATGTTTATAGTGATTACTGTCATGAAAATACTGGATGTTGATAACTTACTCTCCTTGTGAACGTCACTGGTTTATAAAACATTTCTGATAATCGTCTTCGTAGTCTGTGAAAACAAATAATCCAATATTCAACAAGACGATTTAATGAAACAGTGACAAGAGCAATAAGAGCTGAAAATAGACTGAAATTTATTATTTAACATCTAATCTACACAACGACTGATACTAAATTTGAGGATAAACTTGAGTTTTCCAGGTGAATGAATCTCTATGAGCAATTTATTCCATTTTGTTAACTTTATAGTGGTTTCCGGTAGTAAAAGGGTGCAGTCATTTACTTTAAGCTGCTATAACGGTCCTCCTTGGGGGATTTGTTTAACGCAATCATTACGAAGTTTAGTTAAGTGATCATAAGAAACAGTTTATTTAAGAAAACACCATTTTTCAAATTTTCCTTTTGAGGAACCAAGGTCTGGTAGAATCGGAGCTTTTCCAATACGTTTCATTTTAGCGTAATCAAATTTCAAACTGTTAGTACAATGATTTGGTCCTCTTGATAGTAGTTCACTGAAATACTTCTGTATACTCGTGGTTTTATTTTGCCACCACGTTTTCCTTATTGCTTCTTCATAAAACGAATTTTTGTTTAAAAATGTTGTGCTCATTATTTTTAAATCCTTTTTAAATAAAATTCATCATCCCGTGGACGATTTTTTTATTATGGAGCCATATATTTAAATTCAAATCATTTTTAGAGTGAGCCTATTTGTCACATGACTTCCTACTAGGAAGTTTTGGTTGGATTATTTCGTCACATTATGGTTTATCTGAATGATAGAATTAAGTAAAAAGGGCCAACAAAAATGTATGTCACGCACTAAACAGCACAAACAAAGTGCGCTCGTGCTCGACATTCAGATGAGTTATGCTGCAGAAGACCGCGAAATAAACTGAAACAAAAACAATCATGACAAAATGTTACTGTTTTAGAAAATAGGACCGGCTTTTGAATATCAAAAAAATTTTATTTATTGAACATTCCTCTTTATGATAATATAATATAATATAATATAATATAATATAATATAATATAATATAATATAATATAATATAATATAATATAATAATAATGTGTATAATCTATTCCATTACATATGAAAAACTGCGAGGAATTAATAAAAACTCGTCAATTTAAGTTGAGAAATATATTTACCCATATTTTGAGTGATTCTAGACATTTTGGACGCTTAGTTTATGTTTTACAATCTCACAAGTGAGCGAAAATTTTTCCGAAAACGGAAACGATTGAGCATCGAGCAGTCACTAAAAATTTGTTTTTTAAAGGCAATACGCCTATGTAAGTGACCCTGAGATGGCGGTAGCTGCTTAAAAAATACTTAAAATACGTAGAAAGTACACAATCTATACACCATATGTTTCAAGCTGGAAGACGCCATGTTGTTTAGTATTTGTTGTTTGGCAGCCATCAAAACTGAACGTTTTCATTTAATTTGTAAACTTGGAAAAATTGGTAATCCCTATGTGAAAGGCCTTGGCTCAACCATTATAAAAGCTGAACTAGATTCTACTCTCCGTGAGACTAGCAGAGTTTAAATGAGGTCGTACGATCTGCGAAGACCAAATCAGGGGACGGTTCCGAAAATGTTGATGCAAATCCATAAAGCGTTATGGCTGAAAGTGCGCGAGCTAGCAGAGATAGTAGGAATTTCAAAAAGTCCAGTACATCGCACATTAACTGAAAATATTTGGACATGAGAAAGTTGTGCGCAAGATAGGTGCCGCGTTTACTCACAATGGAAAAAAAACAACGCTGTGAAGATGCGCCGTTTCATAACAATGGATGAAACTACACCCAAAACCAAAGAACGATCAAAAGAATGGTCTGAGAAGAGACAACCGGTTCCGAAAAAGGCAAAGACCGTTCCATCTACAGACAAGGTCATGGCATCGATTTTTTGTGTGTGAGATAATTTTCATTGCCCCCCTTAAAAAAAAAGGAAAAACTATCAACCGCGAATATTATGCGAACTCATTGCAACGTTTGATTGAAAAAATCAAGCAAAAATAGTCGCATTTGGTTAAGAAGTGAGTGTTGTTTTATCAATACAATGCACCAGCTCGCACATCCGTTATTGCAATTGCCAAAATTACTGAACTGAAATTTGAATTGCTCCCTTATGCATCCTATTCGCCAGATCTAGCCCCTTTACATTATTCTGTTCCCAGACTTGGAAAAATGACTCGGTGGTCAAAGAGTTTTCAACAATGAAAAGCTGATGTCGGCAGTTAATGGCTATTTTGAGAAGCTTGACGATTCTTATTATAAAAAGGATTTGGAGCTTATTGAAGATCGCTGGGAAAAGTTTATGGAACTAAAAGGTGATTTTGATTGAGATTGAGAAATGAATATATTTTTTTTCCAAAATTTATGTGTTTTTCCTTATTGGGCCAGGTATTTCTAGAACCGTCTTCGTTAATATATACAGTGTGTTTGTTTACGTCTGATCTTACCTCTTGAGATACGGTACATGAAGTTCGGTATTACAAATTGCAGATCTGATCCACTACAATCTTTCTTCAAAAACTTAAAATATTACCAAAGTAAATACATTAGGAATAACATTCACTAGAAATGAAAAGAGACAAGGAAACTAACCTCAAAACCTCAAAACAACCCACGCAGTCACACCATGTTTAAACTAAACAAACTCAAGTTCAGCTGGAAGTACCCGAGATTCAATGACAGTTCACGAACACTCACGAGTTAAACCGATGTATCTCAATAGCCGATGTAACTATGTTCATACCCCCCTTAGTTGAGACATTATTTTTATTCCATTAACATTTCAAAATGATGTGTAGCTATATATAATAAATCAATGAGTATTTCCATATCAAAATTTGAATCAAACTTATAAAGCGAGGCATTTGGGTGTCCCTATAAAAATCATGGGAAATCCGGAACGTGACACGCTAAATCGGGACTGTTCCCGAGTGTGAAACAAGTTGGCCACCCACTGTAGCCAATAGATCTGGCCGCTAGTAATAATAACACGAATACATTATCGAATAGTTGAACGCTTTTTTTTTGGAAGAAAGGCGAAAAAGGTTAGAACATCGCTTTGCTAATTGTAATGAAATCTACACTTTGGAAAAATCAGAGAATATGAATACAAAACGATTTATGGTAAGAAGAGGAAGATAACTACAAACATAGGAAGTGGGGAAACTAATAATTATTTGAATTGAACACTGTCTGATTCGCATTTTGATAACCAAATTATCGTCTTCAGAGACTTGAGGTAAACTGTAAGCAGTATAATTGAGAGTGTTGGTGTAGTGTAGTGGCAGTGTGAACACTGTGTTCAGAGTGAATATCACCAACAGTTCCACCAACTTAGTAATAATGAATCGAATAAACAATAAGAATGCGTGTACAAGCTGCCTTAATTTCAGTTTCAATTTCCACCCAGTATAATATATGTCGAAATGAAAATTAGATCAAAGACTAAAATACCGAAACTGATCTATTATATTGCCTAAAATACCATACATCCATTTGAATACCATTTTGAGCACTTGTTTCTCTACATCACTAATATTGTGGGATCCTATAATTTCCTCTAATTAATAATTCGATTTCCTCTTATAGAATATTGATAAGCGAGGTTCAGTTCTTGTATCACCAAATCTTGACTGTGCGAGAATCATACTTGACTATGAAGGAATAAACATAGATAAAAGGTAGATCAAATTAATATGAAATATCAATATAATCTCTATGTGCTTCGTTGAGTTTGTGTTATTGGTTAATTTTACTTTAACAACGTTGTTGGTTTATGCTCAGTCTAAGATGAATTGTCTGGCATATCTCAACCCTTTTCAGCGTAATGCTGCATTATACCGTGCTACTTAAAAGTCGCTTTCTCTCTTCGTTTCTATGGAACGGTTATGGGTAAACTAGTAGTGGATTTAAACTGACCTACTACAGATGATGGGTTACGTAATCGTCACAGATGATGTCATAGGGTAAATAATTATAATTGTTCAAAATAATTATTGGTAGGTTAGTTGCCTTATTATACAATAAATAGACAATACGTTGTTATAAAACATCAATATTGCCTTTATTAGAGGTGTGAGACTTTGATTTGAAATACCCCTAGAGAAAAAAATTCAAAAGCACGAAGTTCGTTACCAGAGATGGTCATCCTTTCGGCTTTTGTCGTCCAGTTTAAGTAATATAATACCGGTCATGAAATAAGGAGAATCTTATCTTTATAAAAAGAGATAAGAGACGCCCAACTGCGAACTGAATAAAAAACAAATTGTCCAAGTCCGCATTACAATCAGTGGAAACATTTAAAAGTATAGATAAACAACAGCATTAGACAAAAAATCGATCAATTGAAATTCCTTAATCAAAAAGTGATAAAAATGAATTTATCAGTGAACCAATCCAGCGATGTTGGATTTCGGCAATCGGCATCAATCACTCGCACCCGAATGAACGAAAAATAAAATGTATGAACACGAAAAAAACGTTCACTCGAGTTCGTTTGACGACATATTCGAGAAAATGCCCCTTTTTTTATATGCTAATGCCCATTTTCATTCGTATATACCTTTCCGGAAAGTTGATATATTGGCTCAGTTCGTGTAAATACAGACGGCAGTGAAGAAAATATTTAGAAGTAAATATTTGTTTATCTCGTTTGCCATATAGACAGACTCGTTGAGGATTTTGAATTGATTTTGAAAACGTTCCATAATTTGACAAACGTCTTAGATTATTTTAGCTATGAACTTGCAAATACCTGAGAATTTTAATATGGTAGAATAGAGATAGAGAGAAATGCTTTATTGTCAAGAAATTGTTACAATTTGTAGACAAAAGCTTGTAAAAACTGAAAAACAATCATAAAATTAACTAAATAAACATACAAAGTAAACTACAATGAGTGACAGAAGTATAGGTAATAGTAGTAGCTAATAATTAGTTTGATTACATGGTTATTAATAAATTGATAATAGAGAGGGGTGGAAAGGGGCGGGGGGGGTTTAGAACTTCAAACCAACTTCTTACATTGTCTTATTTTATCCCTTTTTAGTTCTTCCAAAGATCAATTTAAAAATCACAATCATTGAAAAATCATTACAATTATTTGATTCTTTAAACGCAACCTGAAGGGATGATTTTCGCGCCCTATATATATATATATATATATATATATATATATATATATTATTGTTCAGCGTAATTTTCTTTATAACATACTAAAATTTTGATAAAATCGGAGGGGTGTAACATAATCTAGATAATTACCAATATTATTATTAGAATAGAAGATGTTAACAGAGTAAAAGGCACATTCCAGTGAATATGCCCTCAAATTATTGCGGAATGCGGGAAAAGATGATATCGATTAGATTTTAATTGGCAAGTGATTGTACATTTTTGTCGTATTGTAAAATATTGAGCCCTTAATTGATTCTGAACGTGGAGTAAGTAGGTAAAGGTCGTGCTCCGCGTTCCTAAGTGGATAGCCGTGCAACGACCTTTCTGAAATTGGAGAAGTGTGCTTACGAATTATGCAAACGGATTCAAAGATGCATAAGGAAGGAAGAGTCAGAATTTTCAATATTTAAAGAAGTCCCTACAGTTTAGTCCGAGTAAATATCTAACAGCTCTCTTTTGTAGTTTAAAGATTCGCTCAAATTGAGTCGCACCACACGTACCCCAGAAGGGAAGGGCATATCGGAGATGCGACTCAATAAGGAGATAATAGATTGTTAGGGCAAAATAAACCGTTAAGGAGGTTAAGCTTAGTTCTTTGGAAACTGATCTCAATGCGAAGCAGGAGGAACTTAATTTTTTAGATGAGCGGCAATATGTAACTTCCATTTCAAGGAATTTTTCACAACGAGCCCTAAGAATTTTACGCACCATGATTTTTAGGGTGATTAGGTCACTAGATATGGTCCTATGAAGTGCCGTGAGATCAGGGTTGCTCCAAGAGAAACTAGTGTCGTCTGCAAATAGACATATTTTACCACTGATGTCTAGTTAGACAATTTCGTTGATAAACAGAAGAAAGAAAATAGGGTCTAGTACTGAGCCTTGAGGCGCTCCACATTCTATTGGCTTGCAAGATGACATCGTTGTATCAAGTTGTTGCAGTGGAGTGATGGCTATTAAGACTAGAGTAGAGTAGATTTAGGAGGGATAATATAGCATCATTTGTACATTTGTTACTTAAAAACCCAAATTGATTGATGGGTAGTATTTTAGATTTAAACAGAAATGATAAAAGTCTTTTTTTAACCAATCTTTCTATGATCTTAGATAACGTGGGAAGGTGTGCAATTGGACGATAATTTAATGCTTATCTCCTCCTTTGTGCAGAGGTATAATTATAGTCGACTCAAGGCAATTGGAAAAATTGCCATTTTGAAATGAAACGTCAATTAAAGTGGTGAAGATTTAATGTGCAATCGGGCAGACTCGAAAACATTTTTAATATAAGTTTATATTTTTGATATCATCAGTTGTATGAGAATTTGATAAATTTTTGGCTACATTTACAAAGTAATTATTGAGGTTATCAGGTGAAGCATATTTACATTATTAACATTGTAAATTAACAGAAAATAAACATCATTTTAGTCGAGTATCATTGAATTTTATCAACAAAGCCAAATTAAAGAGTTAAATTTCATATGATCAACTTTATCTGCAACGAAACGATGCATTTTATATCCTTTTTCCGAACGAAATAAGAATTGAACTCGAAAGATGCATTCGGTTTAGTAAGTTCTCTTTAATAGAGATGGGAAAATATTCACAAGCAAGTTAAATTTTAAAAACACAGACACCGAGTCATGGACATCTCTTGATTTCTCCATACTACGAAATGAATAGTTTGTTGGCATTGATATGTCGATTAATTTAAAAATTAGAAGCAATAGATATGAAATATACCATAGAGCTTCTATATTAGAGTTAATACCAAGACAACAAATAGCCCTAGATAAAAATATTGTGGCCAATTAAGACCAAGTAAAAAAGTCATCACACGTGAAGCTAACGCATTTTTTACCGTTGGCAAGTAATTAACAAAAATCTCGATATATAGAAGGAAATTTTCATGAAAAATATTAATAATTTCATTTACTTAATCGTTTTTCTCTCACTATTTCTAGATATTTCTCATAATAATTCGAAAAATATGATTCATAATTAAAAGTTTTAATATTGTAAGCACTTAATTTTACAGAGTATGGGAAAAATCACAATTGGGTTGATTTAATTAATTTTTTCTTATGACCCAAAATTTCTTTAGTTTTGGCACATCTAAAGCTATACAGGAATAAAATGCAAGAAACCAGAGCTTGCTAGATGCTTCCTGTGAGAAGATATCACTGCTACAGATAGACGCACAGAACAGACGAAAAAACGCTGAAAAAATACTATAATAGTAATTCACAGTATACCAGATGTCCCAAGATAATATATCGATCATTTCACAAGATAATCATCATCAAAGCACCTTAGTACTTACACTGACATTTAAAATGCGAATTGAATTTTGATCATTCTTATTCTTTTGGAGTAAAATACTTATTGATGTAACTCTAGTGAACAAAAAAAGAATGTTCAAAAACGTGTTAGAAATATTCTTGTCATGATATGCGTTCTTTGATTTGATCTGACTCCATAGATTGTGTTCGATGAAACAAATCTTTTATTTAACATCTCAAAATCTAGTCCAGTGATATTAAATCTGGAGAATGGGGAAATTAATCTATATGTATCATTATGTCAATTACAAAATTTATTGAGATACTATTGAACAATACCTGCAATATGAGGATTGCTTTGTATTCCATTGTCTCAATGTAATACTGTATAAAAATTAGGTATCTGCATCAAAATCTAAATTATTTGATAAAAACTATATCTATATGGAATTTATGAAAAACGTGGTTTCTCATAATTTTGTTAGTCATAAATATTGAACACATTACTTGAGTATATAGAATATGATTCTAAAACTTCATGGAGGACTGTGTGAAGAAAATATTCATTCCATGAATATTCATCCATCTCTACTTTTCTTACTGCCTGATGATAAGATACCTTGTGCTGCATGGCACGTTGAAGAAATATCATTTCTGAAAGTTTATAACAATGACAGATATAAGTCGGAGAAATAACTCCTTCATTAAAGGAAATTGTCGAATGAAATGTATGAATTCTCCGAAAATATCATTTTCCGAGTTGGAGAACAAAACTAGACTAGCAATTGGAAGATCATATTCGTAATTTTGATATTATACATAAATGGAAGGTGACTCAAAAGAAAGTTGAATGCACAGGTGCTTCACCTGTGCATTACATATAAAATGTTAAATTCAATCGGCACAAGAATTGAAACCTTGAAACAACAGTTCGCTTCTCGATACTCAAAAACTTTTTGTTTTGTGGTGAGGCTTTTTATAGGAGTAGATAATTGGAACTGCTCCTATTAAAATGCCACGAATGTGGAGCACAAACTTGAGGAAGACAGTTCCCTCACCAAAAGTGACTACTACTAAGTTAGAACCATATGGAAAACTTTTTTATTAGCGGTTTTATGAAAAAAAGTTATTCTTGATAAATAGTTCTGCATGGTCCAAAAGTTGAAATGCATACATCAGATATCAATTTTTTGAAGCAGTTTTACAATTCAGGAAAATATTATGAAGTAAAGTTGTTTTATTATTCTGGCGGCATAAAATTTAACGCAATCTAGGATGCCCTGACATGAAGTATATGAAAGTGAATGTTCGAATGAGCATTACAATAAGAATTTACTAAATAGTGAAGAAAAAATAGAACTTTTGTTAATTGTTGGAAACAATTACAAAACACATAGAAAGGCCGCAAATATTTTTAACATTAGGCATTCGATAGTTACAAAAATTTCAAATAAATTCAAGACTAGTGGAAGTATAGAAAATAAATTTAAGAATCAACGCTGAAAACGGGTTGCGAATAAAAACACTGAATTTGAAGTGCTGCTTTCTGTCGTAGAAGTCCCAAAAATGTCATTAAGAAAAAAGGCTTCTGCAATCCAAACTACTTCAATAAGTACAATGGCAAATGTTTTGAAAGGTAATAAATATCATGCATACAAACCGCAACTTGTACACACGTTACTACAAAGGGATTTCGATATTCGTTTTGAATTCTGCGCTCTGATCCAAAGAAAGTTGGATGAACACCCATTTTTTACAAGAACTACAATATTTTCCTATGAGGCAACTTCAAACGGAACCGTCTCATCACAAAACTGTCGCTGGTGGTCTAACAGTAATCAAAACTTTGTAATAAAAACTCGGAACCAATATTCTTTTGAAATAAACGTATAATGTGGTGTGAACAAAAATAAATTAGTTGGACGTTTTTATTTTTCGACATTCCTTAAATCCTTAATATTATAAATGTGAAAGCTTGGATGTTTTTTACGCTTTCACGCAAAAACTACTTGACGAATCATGAAACTTTGTAGACATATTCTGAGAGGTACTAGAAAATGAAAAAAAATTTGTCAACAAATATCAACATTTTGCTACTTCAGCGCCATCTAACATACAGTAATGAAGTTCAAACCCTAAATACTACATTATCTACGGTCAAGTCAATATCTATATATTTAATATATAGTTTTATAGTTTCAGCTGTTTGGAATTTTTGAGGTTAGGTACCATTGTTATTTTCAACTGTCACTGAAAGCGTATGTCTACATTATCTAGAAATTCGTCACGGGTCTTAGCACCAAAAGTTGCACGAAATCAAGAATCTTCGGTTCATGCAGAGCTGAGAAGACAGCAACAGCAAGCAAGACGACAAAGTGATTTGAGAGCTGCTGAAACACTTCTTCAGACCCAACGTCGTTTAGAACATGCTCAGCAGCGGGTAGTTAGAAGAGCGATAGAAACGCCAGAACAAATTTTTTGAAACTTCATTGTATGTAGTAATTTTTAAAAATCAATGATACTAACCAAGCAATAAAATAAATATATTATATCATATTGATATAATTCTATTATAATGATTTCTGATACTTATTTAATGGATTCGATGCGAGTGAAGCCGCGGGTAAAAGCTAGTACTTGGAATTATTAGAAAATCAAGTAAGTGATTTTTTGCACGACCTTCCGTTACAACGAGACGGTGCTTCTATCTATAGTACATTAAACGTTAGAGTTCTTCTTGAAATGTTTAATGGGATGGTGATTCACAGGTATTCAGATATTTTTTGGCTTCCTAGGTCTACTGATTTGACTCCCCTTGACTTTTTTTTATGGGGTTACCTGAAACAGAAGGTTTATTAACGTTTACCATTCGATGATGTAGACCATTTGGAGAGGATTATTTCTGAAGAATGCCATCATAATAAACTAGCAGACCCAGCCACGCGTTGCTGTGGCTGAGTGATTGGATTTGAAATAATTCTAATGACGATACAATTGCTCTCTCTTCTGCTTGTTCAATGAAATTATATTGGCATCGAGCTGTTACACGTTCTTCACAATTGCCCATAAAATAGATCTGATGAAATTTTGGATCTTCATTTGGCATTGGCATCAATGATCCAACTTTATGATATACCTGGCCTTGAATTTTGAATGTTGTCTCAAAATTACGACCATCAGATGACAAATCACAAACTTTGGATGCTCCAAACGACGTCATTTGGAAGCAAGAATTAAATTTTCGTGTCTTACGCAAAAATAAGTTTGATTCATTTGAAATGCTAGAAAGAAGGAATTTCAAAGGTTCGGGTGGAGTAGGGAGTGGTGACAATACAGCTTTTCCTGATGCGCAACACATGCCGAGTGTTTCATTACGAAATTTTAACGCTTGACAATAATTGCATATTTTGTCCATCGCACCAATAGTAACTTTGGAATCAGCCGAGTGATTGATGTCTGGTTCATAATTAAATGCAAGACGAACAAATGATCCACGTGTTACTGCGCGGTTGGTTCGATGATTTTCTCGGTTTTGTTCTCTATATGAATCTATGTGTTGTTGACGTGCCACCCTGGTTCTCAATGCATTTTCTTGTCGGCGATTATCACGCTGTTCTCGTGCACGAATTCTTTGAGCTGCATTTCTTTCTGCTCTCTGTTCGACTGATTTATGAGCTCTTTCAACACGTGTCTTCTTGCTAGGGGCGTTAAGGTTGGATTTTTTGGGTGGCATTTTACTAAAAATAGTAATTGAATTTTTAATGTGAATGAATTTCTCTGTTCTCTGAATAATTGTAACATGAATAAAAAAAAATATTCGAAGTAATGTACGTAACGAAGACAAAATAAAGAATAATTTGAAAGAAGCGACGTTAAGTGGTATAGGCAAAATAAGACATGTATAGTGTGTAGAAAATATATCACATTAAAGTGTGGCGTCATCTATGAGGTGCAAAGAACAAAATTTTACAGTTCCCTGTAAAGAAATTCGCGCCATCTGTTCCATACTTATGGAAACTACGATTAATAACAACAATCAACGTTGATGATTACTTTAAATAATAACTATCCTATCATTTAAGTTTGACCAAATTACATATGCCATCATCCATGAATATCAGTTGATTCGTTTTTGAGTTCATTCGGAACATACACACGGACACTGAATTTTTATATATTGAGATGACTGTAATTGCATATTTGAATATAACTTTTGGCCCAGAACTTTTTATCAGGAATAACTTTTTTTCATAAAACCACTAATGAAAAGTTTTCCATTTGGTTCCAACTCATGTAGACATACTTTATAACTCAAGAACGACCGAATTGATTTGGTTAGAAATTGGTGAAGAGGTAGCTTAGAACGAAGAGAAAAACGTATGATATTTTTTATACCGTTTCCGCGGGACGTGATATAGAACGTGGTGTAAGAAAACGCAATAAACAGAAAAACTGAAAATTTGTTACTCAAAACTTAAGTCTGGAGGTTCATTTGTTACAAATAATACAGCAAAACGCAACTGATAGCTAGACTGAATCTTATCTATGGTTAAGTATGATTAGAAATTTGACAATTGGAAGTTGACTGGTCAATGTTTTTGTTTCAAGTTTTATTGAAAATGAAAGGACTGAAGAAGAACATGCGAGACAGCCCGCGAAACAGCTCAGTTGGCAATGCAAAATCTTCGAGCAAACCTCAGAGATCAACAAGTAGATAATTTTCGACGCACAGGAACAAATTAGTTCGTATTAGTGCGTTCGTATTGAGACTTTGTTTTTGAATATAATGGCGCATTGAAGTTTTCTAGAGAATCGGCAGAATTGTGCTTAGTAGAAAAGTGAAATTGCTACTATTAATACTACTTCGGGGTGAAACAACCGATTAAACAATTTTTTTAGCAAAATACTAACGTTGTTGTTTCTAAATGACCTAATTTGGGGCACATATTATCGAAAAGCAATGATTTATTTCGACATTCAAAGTACTTATTTATTTGGATGTGACTTGATTACCAACAAAAAATGTGCATTGGAATGTGTTTGGTGATAGGTAAATTGATGAACAATGTAATTTACGCGACGATACTACATGGAAAATTCGTAGGTAAAGAAGTTCTTATTCCTAGAACCCCGATGATCCTAACCTAAGTTTAAACAACTTCTATTTCCAATTCGTTTTGCATTAACCATGACTATTAACAAATCACAAGGTCAATACCTGGAAGTTTGTGGTCTGAATCTATAAAATCCATGTTTTTCTCATGGTAAATTATATGTGGCATGTACACGAATCGGAAGACTCTTTGTGTCTGATAATAAAATAAAAAAATGTCCTCTATTACAAGGTGCTTCGATGAAAAAAGCAACACATGCACCCAAATACCTGACCAGAAAAGGACCATTGCAATACTTAATTTTTTATTCATAAATATTATCCAGATCATCCTTTAGTTAGGATGAATTAAATAAAATCCAAAATTTGCTTTGTTTTGTCAGTTATTTGATTTTGAAGAAAAAATTTGAATAAATATTTATAGGAATCGATAGAACGATCAGTGTAATTTAATTTTTGGGGATGATTTCATGCAAATGTTGGCCGCGGCTCCGCTTTAGATAGCCCCTGCGCAAGGTCCAATTTTGGCACACTCTCTTCAACATATCGCCCGGTATTTCACGAATAAATGCTTCAATATTGGCTTCCAGTGCGTCAATCGTTACTAGTTTATCCCTGTAGACATTAGCCTTAGCATGGGCTCACAAGAAATAGTCCAGAGGCGTTAAATCATACGCTCTAGGCGGCCAATTGACGGGCCCCAAGCGTGAGATCAACTGTTCACCGAAGGCCGCTCTCAAATTGGCCATTTTGCGTGCCGTGTGGCATGTGATATCGGCTTGTTGAAAACACATGATAATCATGTGCAATTCTTCCATTTTGGCCAAAAAAAATCGTCAATCATCAAACGGTAGCACTCACCATTCACAGTAACGTTCCGGCCATTGTCGCTTTTGAATGAGTACGGCCCATAATCCACACCAAACGAGATGCTTTGGTAGCTATTGCAAGGCTTCTGGCTGGTCTGCACTCCAGATGGGCAATTTTGCTTGTTGACGTATCCATTCAACCAGAAATGAGCTTCGTCGCTGAACACTTTGCCAGCGCCCATTCACTAAATCACCCAAATCCTTTAGCAAAATTTTCCACATAGTGGAGTAACGGGCAATTGCTGCGAACGGCGGCGAATCGCCATTTCACGGTCATCAGTAACACAGCCGCAATATTTTCTTCGGTCCTCACTGTACGTTTGCGTGTTAGTGGCTTAATGTCCAATAGTGTAAACTGGGTTCGAAATTTAATCACAAGCTTCCGAATAGTTACCTCAGTAGGCTGATCAAACTGCCCATAAATTGGTGCGCGATGCACTTCCTTAACCGATGAATTTTGATAGTAAAATTCAGCATTTTGCAAGCATTGCTCGTTCGTAAGTCGATTCGTGATTAAATTATAGACCAAACTGAACAAGTTTGACAATGACACAAGACACGATTCACGCGTGATCTGTCAAAAACAGTGCTGCCAAAAAGATACCAGCAAAAAAATCACTCGTTATAACTTTTAAGGCGAAACCAAGTTTTTTTAATCGACTCTGCGATATGTGATTAAATTTACGCTAAAAATTAAAGTTTTTTCATTTCTCAAAGCTATTTGAATGAAATTTTTATTCAATTTTTTCATGATTTTTTGAAATCGGAAGATATAAGTTGTCTTTCAAGACAAATTTAGTTATGTGGTTATTTGTGAATAGTTTCATTAATTACGTTCGATGATTAGTATCTTCTAGTATATAATTATTAAAATATGGGAAATTATTCGAATTGAATAATTAATATCTTTGAATGCACATGATGTGGTGATTCTAAATATAATATTATTCAGTTATATTTTATAATAATTCTCATTCTATAGCATCGGTCAAAGATAATAGGAGATGCTGCATCATTCGGACTATAAGACTTGGAACGAACACACGCAACAAAAGAAGAATATCATGCTGGTTGCCGGTCTTTGTGATGGTAAATATTTTATTAATTACTGATGAAAATGCAAATCGTTGGAGGCCCAGCCTTCAATTTTATTGTACGAAGCCACAATAAAGGGAGCATTACAGTAGAGCTGGAGTCTCCCACTTGAAACATAATTTTAAATGCGCGGTGGCCTCGTGATGTGCGGGGGTAGAAGGAGTCTTTGAGACAGGAATTAGTTTGTGTAATTGCGAGGATATGCAAATTAGAATGATGAATGGAGATCGTCGAAGAAAAGGTTCTCGAGTGATAACAGAGCATTTACAGTCAGTTTACTAAGTAGAGTCAACAAACAAATAATTTTGGGGGGTCCGGACAAAGACAAAGAGTCAGGTACGGTTAATTTGAAATAAGGATTTGAGTAATAAAATAAACTTATCTGGATAGAAATTACACGAGAAAATTATTATTATGGATACGCTAAAAAAATCAAGAGAAATTCACTTAACAATGGATAATATGTATAGGGTCCCTAACGACCAGCTGAATCGATATGTATATGGGAAAGTACTGCGACTAGTCTTCTGAAAATTTGCTTGCATGAGTTTTCCAAAATGCTCGTTTTAGCTAAGTTAAATTCAGTTTTTTGAAACTTCCGGTTATACCAGAAGTGGTCCCAAACTTCGTTATTTCAAACGGAATGCTATAGTTTTTATTAAATTTTTGAAATCTACGCAATCAATATATTTTAATGTGAGGCATAGTATGCCTAAAGTCCGCCATTTCTAAATTATTTCACATTTTTGAAATTTTTGGACACATGCAGCCCTCCACTAAAAAATTATATTTCTAAGATTAAGTGAGTCAGGTCTAATATTTTTGGGATTTGGACAAATAACACTTACAGCTTTCAAAATCTGTGAAAACCTTGACAAAAATTTATATAGGGTGTTCAGAAAATGGTGTCGAATTTCGCTATCCAACAACTTCGAAAGCTTAATTTTTTCATTGTCATTTTCATGGTTTTTAATTTCATTTCAAACACTTACTTTAGTTTAATTCTTATTTCTGTTCTTCTTCTCTTAATGTAGTGTTTTTAAATATTTTTTAATCGACTAAAGTATTTTAATTTTTTATACGTTTTAACTTTGTTATTCGTTGTTCTTCATCGGCAGGTGACACCCTATATAAGTTTCTGTCAAGGTTTTCACAAATTTTGGAAGATGTAAGTGTTATTTGTCTAGATCCCAAAAATATTAGACTTCACTCACTTAGAAATATAAATGTGAAATAAATTTGTGGCCATAAATAACGCACCACCCTTCATTTCAATATCAAAACCTAAAATGTTAATTTTTTGGGTTTATTTTTGTTTCTATCACAAAAAGTTAAGTATCTTAAATGTTAGCGATAAAATGTAGCAAAATTTCTTATCAGTAAATAACTGTTTTTGTTGTTTTTTAAAATTTTAATTTTATGCTTATTTTAATGTTTCTTTCATTCTATTGTTGTACCAACTTGAGGTGAGCAGTAATGTAAGTCAATTAAGGTGTGTTAAAGTCGAGACTAGTTAAACAAAAAATGAATAGAGTTAGGCAGTTAAGTGAACGCGAAGCTGAAAGAACAGCCGAGTTCTTTCTCTTTCTCTCTTTCTTAAACAGGGAAAGGGAGAAAGTTATCGTGGCAAACACCACAAAAACATTGGCACTTCAGTTTTAACTCCTCGTTTTTTGCAATTAAATTTATTAAGAAATCGGTCAATGACAAGTGTTGAACTCAACAACCTTCTATGAGAAGTCCTATACCCACCCTTAACGCATCTAGATACATAACTGACATTCTTGAAAATCACGTCGTTTCGTTTGCGCCATTTATTGGTGATGATTTTCGTTTAATGCCTGATAATGCTAGACCACACGTTGCGGCAGATGTTCTGAATTACCTAAACGAAGTAGGAATTCATACCCTGGACTGGCCACCAAGAAGCCCATTTATGAATCCTATCGAGCATGTCTGGGACATTTTAAAACGCCGCATAAGTCGTCGAAATCCATCTCCTCAAAATTTAAATGAGGTTTACCAAGCGGCATTAAAGGAATGGGAGAAGTGATACAGCATTTACTTGAAAGCATGCCCAGTAGAATGTTAGCAACAATTACATCCAGAGGCTGAAATACATGCTACTTGCGTTTTAAAAAAAGAACATTATTGTTTAGAATGCAAGTTTTATTTTTAAGAAAATTTGGTTTTATTGCAATGTTTTTATTTTTATTTTCTTAATCATTAAAAATCATTCAAAATAACTACACATTTCTTATTATTGCTTCAAAATGATTGAAAAGAAGTGAAACAATAGTAATAATAATTTAACTTTATTAAACAACAAAACATTTTCAGAAATCGGTGTTGTGCTTTATTTTTGACCACGAGTGTAATTAAAAACTGGTAGATTCTAGGCATATTCTGCCTTATATAAAGTTATATTGAAATTTTGCGTAGATTCCAAAAATTTAATAAAAACTCCGCTTAAAATAACAAAGTTAGGGTCCAATTCCGGTATAACTGAAACGAGTATATCGGAAAACCCATGCAAGCAAATTTTCAGAACACTAGTCGCAGTACTTTCCCATATACAAATCGATTCGGCTCGTCATGAAGGACCATGTATAGTACTTCACGCCTACTGGTAATTGATGCTACGAGGGTTGCTCTCTAAGTTTTAAAATAGACTAAAAAAACAATTGCATGCGTTTGAATCAATTCTCGAATCATCAATTATCAAAACGTTGATCTCGCAATTTAATTTTGATCTCTGGGAATAAGAAGAAACTATTGAGTGCCAAACAAAGATTGTACGGCGGATGACCCATCAATTGGATATTTTGACTGCTCAAAAATATTTTGGTTTTAACTGATGCGTGAGAGCTCGCATTGTCGGGATGGAGAATGATTCGTTTTTCTATGATTGGTTTCCCTTAATTTTTTTTTAACAATTCTGGCAAACATATGCTGGTATACCATTCCTAATTAACTCTTCTAGGTTGCTCTAATGGAACGGTGACGACATTTCAAGTTATTCCATTTGCTTCGAAGTGCTCCGAGTGCGAGTAACTATGTTCGAATTTGATTGGTCTTCAAAGACCTTTACAGTCGATTCTTGTTTAGTTTCGGGATCATATGCATATATCCACTATTCTTGATACACCGTGATTGAATTTCTTCAGCATTTATTGCAATATCTTCATCACTAAAAGTAGAAGTTGATCGGCACACTGTTGTTGGTTTGATCCACGTCGGAAGTTTTTGATCAAGATGAATAATTCAAGTATCTATAAACAACTAAAATAGCACTAATGTGACAACAAGTTCTTTTACCATTAAAAAGGTCAATCATTATGAAGGTAATATCAGATTTGACATATTCATATCAGCGTTGCTAAATCTCAAAAATTAAGTAGAAGCCAGTAGCAATGCTCTAGCTGCTTAAATCCTGACGACTATCTAGAAAGTTGAAATTGTAATTAGATAAAACGATGATTATACCTATTCTCTTACTTAACCAGCCAAAATTTAACTACCATTCAAAACCAAGGTGAATCTTCAATTTTGAGAGAATAATTCCGAGAAAAATATATGGTCCAATAAAAGATGATGATATTTGGATAATTTACATTTATAGTCTATTTTTATGTACAAGGTGGTCATAAAACCTACCCACTAATCTAAACGATCATTTCAAATATTATTACAGAATAATCTACATAAATATTCCCTTAAATTTTGATAAATGTACCTGAACTAATACAAGTTTTCCAACTTTTATTGGTCTTCCATAATCATAAGTTGTACAGAACAATAGAAAACGGTTGGGAAAGGCCAAAAACCCTGTGTATTAAAGATTACATAGCCGTATCATCAGATTTTTTCCAATAAGTACCTATTTGCCAATGAAGGTTAAAAATTTCCTCTTATTTTGAAGCAAAGAATTCTGTTTAGTTGGAAAATTTAGAAGGACGCCGAGAATCGGTCCACTAAAGGTTAAATAGAAAAAGATTGATATTTAATTGTTAATTGTTTTAAATCATTTACAGATAAACATTTATGTAAAAGTGTTGAAAATACAGTGGAATCTTCGAAGAGGAGAAATGTGACGAGTTCTAAACAACAAAAAAATTTCAAATGGGAAATTATTTGGAAGAAGGATTATGTGAGAAAGTGGAAATATTCTTCTTTGGGAAAGGATTTCCTTTAGTAGACAAAATTCTTGCCACGGTTCATGATGAAAAGGATTACTCTGAAATAACTCGAAACATTCTATTAAACCTTTTCAAAAACTAGGTTTTCGATGGAAAAAGCGTTCCAGAAAGTCTATTTTAGTGAAAAAAGCGATATTGTAGTATGGAGAAGAAATTACCTAAGAACCATAAAAGAAATGAAGAACCAAAGAAGGAATACATTTTATTTCAATGAAACATGGATCAACGAGGGCCGTACGCCAAAAAAATGTTGTCAGGATGTCTCATAGAGTTTAACTGATCATAAGGGTTGGAAAATTTTCCGTGACTTTCTGAGGCATAACATTTTTCTGATCATTTTGAACTAAATATGTTGGTTTAGTTGGCAGTAATTAGAAAATCACGGAAAATCGACTATTTTCCCTGCGTTTTAATATATATATATATTTTAGTTCTTAGTAGTCTTGCAAGAAAATGCAATACAATGCAAGAAAATCTCATCCCAGGAAAACGTCAATGGAAACACAAGAATTTTTCCAGTAATCGTAGTAAGTACTTTCAGTACTTAAAAACGCAGGAATCAGGAAATAGCGGACAATCCCTCCCGGTCTAGCCAGCTGTGATAAAGGAGGCCTTAAGTTTCGCATTATACATTTTCGATTTTATATTCTGTTCTCCAATCGAATTGTTCCTTACAATATCACAAACGATTATAAAGATCGAATTTTGAGCACATACACTTGAGACATTAAAGACAGTCTTGGTATATTTGAATAATTCATCCTTTTTTAAAAGTAATCATAACTGGAATGAGTCAGTCACCGTACGAACCAACAATAGAAACGACACTTTCTACAACACGTTTAGTTATATCTGTTTTGTTTGAGAAAATCAACAGCAACCATAAACTTTACAGCGGTACATATTCGGGTTGCAGTTTAATAACTTCAGCATTTCCATTTGATAATTAGTAGCATTGCAGTTATAGGTGGAAGGAGGTAATAACGTCAGCTGGATCATGTGCCTTCTTTATTAGAAGAAATATATTTATCAATAATAAATGCAATTTCATATTTTGAGTTCAGCATTCTCTTGAGGATGAAACTGATTGTTGTTACTATTAGCAAGCTTTTATATGGTATAGTCAGCAGTCTATTATACCTCTTAGCATAGTTTAATGTTTCAAATATGCAGAGAAATGCCTATATCTGATCTAATATGGTCGTTCTTATTTCCTTCAACATGCCGGTGACCGTGGGTACATACATGGACACAAATGGCTCTTCGCTTATTGTGCTAATTGAATATTTATACAAAATATTCATGTTGTGAGTTATGTTATTGATAAAGAGTTTGTTTTATTGTTTCTAACGGTACGTGTTTGTTAATTGATTCGAATTACACATTTTTGATTTATTGTGCCCTTCAGTTAACTTCACTATTTTTCAACAGCCTTCCGGTTTAATAACCGTTAGACCACTTGCTTTAAAATTCATTGTTTGGGGAGTCGTTTCCGGTATGTACTCATACCCAATGCTGATTCTTATATTTCTACAGCATATTCATGTTATGAGTTACGAGGTGAATCTTATAGATACAATGTTTGTTATATAATTTTATTATCACGTATCTAGCGGTACGTGATTGTTAACCGAGTCTACTATTTTTTTAACGACCTTTTGGTTTAACAACCGTCACCGTGTTCAATCTGTTACGTGTTACGCTCTTTCGTCGCTACGTGACAGTTTGACGCCAAAGCTCAGGTATTGGATTACCTCGAGCCTTGTTTATCGTGGTATGCTCCACTTGCTTTGGGCAGCGTCAGTGAAGAAAATAAATACTTCAGAGGTCAATATGGTGGTGAACAATACGCTGAAGCGAGTTGAATAAACTTTAATCGCCCTCCTGGATTGGTAGCCTGGATATTTGCTGCTGCTGTTCCTGACGAGGCTTTCGGGGTACGGAAGCGGTTGAACACAATTTCTCTGCTCTGGGTCTTGTCTTCGCTGTAGATTGCTGGTTCTTCGAAAATTACCTTGTCTCTTCGGGATATTAAGATGGTCACTTGAATTTCTCCTTCTACCAATCGGCTGGACCTGCGCAGATTCCAGCTGGGACTTTCTATACTTACAACTGTATTTCTTAGCTGGCTTCCTTGCTTCGATAAGGAAGGCGGAACTACTTTCCTTTTCGACTTGGTACCATATTTTTTTATTGCTGCAAGCAGTGCGGTAGGTGAGGTCACCTTGTAAATAGTAATTTTGGGGAAAAATTATATTTTACATTGAAACAAGCTATTTTTCTGGTTAAACTCGAAAAGGAATTACATTTTTCGTTGAAATATAACATAGATATGAATTTACGTTTTAGAAGAAAGGTAACTTTGTTACATATGAAAGATTTAATTATATCACATAAAGCTTAGATAAAAAAGCTCAGTTCCAACGTTAAAGCTCCTACCATATCAAGATACAGCTTCCTCTTTATATGCTGGCTCCTCCTATAACTGGATATTCTTATTTTGCGCCTACGAGAAATAATTCCAGGTGAACGTTGATACGTCTTCTTCCCTTGTTTATTTTGCCTTGAAGAAGGTACTTCTTGATACAAAGAAAGGGTTATCTGTCAAACAAAATGTTTGACAGATAACCCTGTGCTTACTTTTGGAGGTCATCAATCAAGTTATAGAGGACTTTATGGCGTCTCTCTAAAGAAAGGAATGGAATTGTGGATACATTTTATCGTAATAATGTGCGCTCCATATGAAAACATAAGATCATTCACAGATTTAGTAGTTAAAGTTTATTCAACGAAGAAAAATAGTAAACCAAAACAATAATCAGTGCGTGATCACCCCGGGCGTCACACGGCGTGGCATTATTGGTCTCAATCATTTGTATCACAAATGAGGAGGGTCGTATTATCATACTGTAGTGAGTTTGTTTGTATTTTTCTTTTGCGTAATTGTAATTTGTAATTATTGTGATCATTTTTTAAAATGATGACAAGACTGTTGATGATCTTATTTCTAAAACGGCAAATATTTTGGGGTGTCTACTAAGTGTCTACCGAATCATTAGTAACTATAGAGCTAATAATTTAATGGCCGGCTCAAAGAAGTATTCGTCAAGAAACAAAAATTAACAATTTAATTGATGATATTGGCAGGAACTCCATCGGAAGAATTGTGCTCAATTTTTTCTTCCAAAATGAGTTACCTACAGTGGAGAAAACTCTAAGAGTAGTTAACGAAAAAAAGGACTTGCCGGATTCTAGAAGATCAACATCTTATAATTTATTAAAATAAATGGGATTTCAATATAAAAACAAGGAAGGAACAGTTTCTTATTGGAAAAATCAGAAATAATTCCTGAGGCCAAAATGATCAAAAAAAAGTAAATAAAACCATCTCATGATTACCGCCCTACCATTGTGAACTCAACCACATTGAGTTGATTTGGGCAGATGTGAAACAGTATGCTGCAGCTCAAAATAAAACATTCAAACATTAAAAATATTTTTCATGAAACAAATCACAGAATAAGAAAGAAAAGTGTATTCGACATATCCAGGAGAAGGCTTAAACCAAAATGTGGAATGTAGACATTGTCATTGATGTACAAGTTGAACCCCTTATTATAAATGTTGACGACAGTGGAAAATGTATTTATTGAGGTCGTTCACTTTGTTTGTATTCAAAACTTCACGTTTACATTTACGTGATAATAATTGTGCATAATTATTCATAATTTATATTATCAATCTACCGTATAAAAGCGCAAGCTCTTTCTTAATTCTGCGATCCTGTTACATGCTCGGCTTTGGCTTCTTTAACCCTAATTACGTGCAGTATGCATAAATATGTTTTAGTTTACTATTTTTCTTCGATGAATAGACAAGAGGGTTGCCTATCCTTCACATTTTGCGTCTTCACCTAAATGAGATCTCGAACTGAAATCATAAGGTCATCATATGCTCCGGTCTTTCGGTGATTGAGTTCTAGAGCAGTTTAGAACTGCAAAATTGCGTTCGGTCATCTTCAACTTCAACAGATTTGTTAATACAATATTCCCGTATGTTGTATATATACAGAACAATACACAATGTGGTGTGGTTTATATATTGGTGACCTTCAAAAATGGAGATAATTCTACGAATATTTTTTTTATATATGAAGACATTAATCGCCTCGATTATTTGTTGTGGGGTGACATGAAGTGATGAGCCGGCAACGATTGACTCCTTAGAGGACAAAATCCTTCCAGCAATGTTTGGAAAAATTATTCAAAATTGGACGTCCAAAATGCACTAGATTAGGGCATATTCCCGTGTTTTTATAATGTACTAGACCAAAAATTGTACATTATTTTTCCAGTAATTTCATAATTTTCTCATTACAACATATTGAAATGCTTAAAATAATGAACCAAAGAGCTTGAACATAAATTTGATTGTTGAAAGTTGTATCGTACGAACAGACAGAGACAGAGAAACTTAGGTGACAGTTTCATTTTGTAGTTTGTAGTTATAACGAAGTATCAACTTATTATGCAACGTCACCCACATAGTTTTCATTTTTATAGTGCCAAATTATAACAAGGAACTGACAATTATAAACAGACACACAAAACACGTCTTCCATTGTTCAGTTTCATCTGTTCTCTCTTATTTGAATACTAAATCCCAATACAAACGTTGTATGTATTTCCATGAGATTGATTTGTATGAAAATATCGTCTTTGCATTATATCAATGCGCTTTTTCTTACGTATACCTTACCACCCTTATGAAAACAAAAACGTATGTTTGGACCTCCCTACTGAAAGAAACCTTAAGCCCCTAAGCGGAAATATAAAAAATAAACTTTCCTGTGCGTCTTTTCCAGTTTTTCATCACTCTTTTACGGCATAATTGGGAACAGTGGATAGAGAGAAAATATTTTATGTTGTACTTCTTTGTCAGTTTAATTCTCAAACTTTGGCTAAAACAGGAGAGCACTTTCTAAGTATTCGAATTAAAAGCATTCGAAATTATTCGGAAAAGCTTCTTGCTGTAATTCAGGAAACGGAAAATTCACTCTTGCATTATGAGTCCCATATGGAAAGTTTCATTTTCTTTTCGACGGCTTATCTTCTAGACTAAATCTGAAAAATTGGATATGAAAGTGAATTAAGTCACTAGCGTACCTACGGAAAAAAGAGTTCGTAGAAAATATTTTATGGGGTGGAAGAACTTATTCTCTGCCAAAGGAGATATTCAGATAGTTCGTGTACGAAAAAATTCAAATACATAAAAGTACGAACAAGTTACATCACCACGAGCATACATTTGTACAGGGTGGGCAACTAAAAAAAATTATATAATTACTCAATTAAGCGGTACTTAATATTCAGTGAAGAAATTCTGCACATTTTTTATTTCATAAGTTTCTCCTCAAATAAGAGGTGGGAGAGAGTGGGAACCTTATAAAAAAACCTCTAAGTCGGGTTCTGCTAAGCGGATTTTCATAAACTTGTTGTTTGAAAGAACTGCAGAAAAAATAACTTGTAAGCGATTTAATTGGTAACGTAAATGCTAGAGGCCCCTGTTTCATATATTTTAGATAGGAGTACACTAAATTAACATAAAAATATTGAAATGTGAATGTCAATATCTCTTTCCTGTCCCGAGATATCTTAAGCAATCTGTAAATAGCGAAAATTTTCTTCAAAGGTCTTTTCTGGTTCATACATTAGCCTACCTGCAATAATTTAACCTGTTCTCATAATAATCTTATTATCACTGCTAGATGGCGTTATGTAAATGTTTTTTTTTGTTTTAACAAGTTTTTATTAACAATCAGAATCTTTCTACATTCTATAGGTTAATTTGCTCACGACTGTAAGATAATCTAACATCTATAATGTCTTGGTGAGACTTACATCCAGTGGTGCAACCTCTTGTACCTCATATTAGGTCTATTGGCCAACTTTTTTTAGTCTTTTCGTGTTTCGCGGCGTTAACAACTCCTCTAGTAGTGGATTTGGGTGGGTAATTATAGTTTGATGGAGTATTTTAGATTGGGATCTCTGAATAATATTTGTATTAGACTTAGAAGCGCAGCCCCACAGCTCCATTCCATATAGGCTTGATGACAGATTTGTAGATAAGGACTTTGTTTTCAAGTGAGACTTTGGATTTTCTTCCTATCAACCAATGTAGTTCTCTTGCTTTTATATAAAGTTGTGTTCTTTTTTTTGTGATGTGTTGTTTCCAGTTAAGTTTTTTGTCTTGGTGGATTCCTAAGTATTTGGCACTATCTGCTTGAGGTATTTCCGTATTGTTTAACTTGACTGGCGGACATGTACCCTTACGTAGCGTGACTGTAACATTTATTGATTAACTAATCCTCTATTTTTGTAGCCACTTCTGTAATTGGTCAAGATGAGCCTGGACATTTTTTGCTGCTGTTTGTGGTTTTTGATCAGTAGAGAGGATGACTGTGTCGTCAGCAAAAGTTTCTGTTTTCATATACTCTGGTATGTCTGATGTATACAGTGAGTAAAATAAGCCTGTCCGATGTCAAGGAAAACAGCAGAGCAGTATTCTTTGGTTTCCAGGCCTTTATTTATTTTTTGCGTGAGTCGGTGGACTTGTTGCACTATCGAATGTTTTTGTCGAAATCCAAATTGATGGCAGGGGATCCAATTCTGTGGAGGTAAGTCTTCAGTTATTCTGTATAGGAGTAATTTTTCAAGAAGTTTTGACATTGTAGGTAGAAGGCTTATTGGACGGTTTGATGACACGTTGGCTGGGTCTTTGCCAGGTTTACTAATTAATAGAATTTGTGCAACTTTATATGATTTTGGCCAGTATCCGAGTCTCAGAATAGCATTGTAGATGTATGTTAGCATGACTAACCCTTTTTGTGGCAATTCTTTCAGCATTTTGGCAGTTATTAGGTCAGAGCCTGGTGCTTTTTTCGGGTTTAGTAAATTTTATTTTACTGTATACTTCTTTTGGAGTCAATGCTTTTATGGAGCTTCTTGTATTTATTGCAGTTGCTAAGTTTTGCTCTACTTCTTGGTCTGTCTCGTGACTTAGTGGCTGGAAGACTGTAGTGAGAAGATACGCAAATAAATCTGTTTTTTCCTTGTCGCTTCTAGCCCACTGTTCATGTTCGTTTATTCGTACGGGTGGGGCATTTTTGAATTTTTTATTGGCTTCCAAATGGAATTATCTATTCTTGTTAATTTAGATACGTATTCCTCAAGTAGTGCATCCCCTATTTCTTTGAGTATTATCTTTAATTTATGATTAAGTCGATTCACATTTTTGTCTGCAGGAATGTGACTCCATTGCTATCTTGCTCGAGACTGTCTCTTTTCTGCTATCAGTCTCTTTATTTCGAGTGGTGTAGCAATTTGGGCTGCTAGCTGACGTTGTGAGTTAAATAGATCTGTTGCTCTTTCGATATCTCCTGGTTCCTTACGCCTTATCTTTAAATCTACCGTTCCATTGGTTTTGTTACGGTATACTTCCCAGTCTGTTTTAAAGTTGTGTAATCTTTGTGGTGGTGTTCTAATTATGATTGACGCTCCAACGGTAGCACTAATAGGCGAGTGATCAGAATTTAAGTCATGACTGGGCAGGATGTCTGAGTAGGTTATTACTTTTATTGAGGTAGCTTGGAGGTGATTTTGTTGGTAGTTTAGAAGTTCGTAATATTTGATAGTATGTTTTATCAATATGGCTGTTCCTCCATGTGCTGTGTTGTCGGGATGGTGTGTGTGATATATAAGATAGTTTGGTATTTTGAAATATGCTTTTTTTGTGAAATGTGTCTCGCTAAGTAGTATACCTATTCGGTTTTGTGTTAAAAACTGTTTGACTTTTTCTTTATGCTGTTCTTAGCCATTGGCGTTCCATTGTGGTATTCTAAGCTACATTACGACATAAATTTAATGAGTATTGTTGTTAGCATGTTTAAAATTATTCTATTTTGCTGGATTAGTTGGTTGAACATGGTTTTGAATTCGTTGAGAAACTGTGTCAATGTATTAATCTCCTCTGTTGATCCAGTGGTGTTTTGTGGGTTATTGTTGGCTGCTTCTGCGTATGATTTGTTAGAAACTCTTCGGTTGTTTGTTTTCTGCGGTGATATATATATATATATATATATATATATATATATATATATATATATATATATTTGGTTAGTATTTGGTGGTATGTTCTTTTTGAATGTTGGGTTGCTTGTATGGCTGCTGTTAATTAGTTTGTGGTAGTGTTCGCATCCTTTATAATTGGCAGGGTGTTCTCCACCGCACAGAGCACATTTAACTGGTGTGTCCCTTGTTTTCTTACAGCTTGTAGTGCTGTGGCCTTGTCCATTTTTAACGCTTACAAATGGTTTATTACAGTACGTTTTTGAGTGGCCGTATTGCTGGCATCTCCTACATTGTACTATGTTGTTTCTATTTTTGTGTGGTGGTTCGATTTTAATGTTTGTATTTTGAAGTTTTACGAGTTTGTACACGTCTTTATTGTTTTTTGCTAGTTCCAAATCTACAAAGAACAGATTTATAGGTTCCTTGGTATATCTGTGTCTGGGGTTTATTATATTTCTTACTTTGTGTCCTGATTTGTTTAGCTCTTCTTCGATTTCTTTCGTGTTAAAGTAGTGATGCAAATATTTGATGACAACTCTGTAGGCTCGTTCTTCTTTTAGTTGGTAAGTGTGATGTATTAAGTTTTCATTCTTCAAGTAAATGGATAGTTTTCTATAATTATCTGTGGTATTACAACTTATTCTGACAACATTTAGTGGTGTACTCTTCTTGTTCTAAACAGTCGCATATCAGTTCTATCATTTGGTTGTAGTTGATTACTCCATATACGTAGATAGGACGGGGTTTAGTTGTCTGTACTTCGGACTTGTCTTCATTTGGAGCTGAATGTTCTTCTATTGTTAAAGAACTGAACCTGTTCTTTGTTGTTGGGGTATTTCTTTCCATTCTGTCACTAGTTCTTACTGTCTTCTTCCTTTTAGTGCTTCTAGCTTGCTGCCGTGGTATTTTACTTGTGTTCTCCTCTTCATTACGTTCATCTTCACTGGTTGAAGACATTCGTACTAATTGCTGACTGTTGTATTCGTACTGTACACTATTATTGGTTACAGATGGTTGTGGGTTAAAGGGTGCTTGTTGCATGGGTAACAAGTGATTAAGGACTTTTTGTTAAGGTATTTGCTCATTGTAACAATTTTGGTTTGTTGGTATAATTTGTTGTGAATTTTGTGGTGTTGGAATAAAATTGTTTTGAAACGACACTGGAGTAGTAGTAGGATAAAAATTTTGTACATACGTGTTTGGCTGGTAGTCCATATTTACACTTGTTTACACTCTCAATTTTCGTTATCACTCCAGTTTTTTTATTCCAAACATTTTATCATATATTTGATACCTTTAATGTTTTGTTTGAAAACAATTCAATTATTATAACAAGGGTTCCGCAGTGCTTTAATTGGTACTTCTATACGCTCCAAAAGTCGGTTGAAAACTGATGTAAATGTAAAGCTATTACTAAAAATGAGAATAAATCTTAAATAAACCATGTAACGAATCTGCGATTTACTAACCATGTAATTTAGTGTTAAAAATGCTGTCCATTATTTGTTATACATGAAACGTCTAAGAAAATTACTTTGAGCCTGTTCAGGGCACTAAACCACTTCATTAGGTATTGTCCGTTTTCTCAAAGGACCAGCCATATAGCCTCAAACCTTCAGTGTACTGTGCTGTACATAAATAATATCATCATTTAACTTAGGATTTTGGTGCGGTGCAGGGTTTTTGTTGTTTTGTACGGTTCTCAAGAAGACAGTTTATCAAACACGATCTGTGGATTCAGGTGAACTTGAAGAGCATATTTTGAGAAGCATCTTCTTGTGATTTGGACAGAGTATATAAGAACGCTTTCAAAATATTTGACAAGTGACGTACAGTGAATTATTCACAACATTGAGAGTTGAAAAGAAAAGGGGTAGCTATTACAGGATTGATCAATGAAACAAATATTTTATACGCCTTCAGGAAGACATTTGTTTTTTTAGATGTATAAGAAAAGTTGGAAAAACCAGTATAGATGATACCGACGTTTCTTAATTATTATATCGATAAATTCCAATTATCAATTACGTAATTTCAAGTCGTATCTACAACAAAATTCAATGTTTGCTCTCCTTTGGTGTTACGTGTTTGCTTCAGAGGGGATGTGTGGTTGCGTGGAAAACATAACGTGCAAAATTATTAGAATTCTGAATGGTATATGACAGGTTACAGATTAATTCGTTCGATTCCCCTACCAACCGCATAAAATGTTTTCTATTCAGATTAGGACGTCAAAAAACTGCTTTCACGTCAAAAAGAGTTTCTTTTATCGGCTCAGCTACAGCTCTCAATATTGGTACAATATTGAATTATTTAAAAAGTTGGAAATACATAATTGAGAAAATAAAGAAAACGCTAGTATCAATAAAACCATTTGAAATTATTTCTATATGTAAGCGTTCATTTTTTTGTAAAATATGATTCTTAAACAATCATTTTGTGGTGGATATTAACCCCGAATGTCAAAAAGAACAGTATGAACGAATGCGAGGACAGGGTTGATAGAAACCAAACTTATGTCCGTGATATTGTTAAACATTTAAAAGTTAGCTATTGTACATTTAGGAATTTACACAAGAAAACAACAACAAAACAAATAGACGTCATAGAAGAAAAAATATATAGAGAGAGAGAGTTATTAGTCGTATAAAAGTAATAGGGGTAGGGTAATTAGTTAATAGTTGGATCTAGCATGTTCATACGTATTGAACTTGACCGTATTCCCGATTTGGGTAAGTCTTTATTTACATTGATCAGCGGAGTTGGCATAAAACATATAGCGGTATCCTTCAACGTAACCATACACCACAATTTTGTTCAAAAATCTGCTATGGTGGTAGTACGTGTATAGGTTGGCAAGTCTTTCGATCTTAAAAATCTTGTTGGTTCAAATAGATCAATGGTTCCAGAATTTAGCGACCTGAAAAGTGGCTCTTATCATCGTGATATCGTGGCTTGTTAAAAGTTTTTCTTTGTATGTTTGTCTCTCCACAATCTCCTTACTTTATTCATGAAAACGTAATGTAATCATATTCCGACCAAGGGTAGAATGTATAGACCAAAAATATTATTAGAACAATCAGTCTGGTATGCTATATATCTCTCATCGTGACTTCGTTCATTAATCACAGACTCAACGAAAATACCCATAATTAACAGCAATTAAGTTAAAACCACTTCATAAATATCAAATATGATAGCCACTGACTTGTTAAATCCAATCCTTAAACAGAATTATATTATCCTGAAATCCCCAAAAACCCACTCGGAGTGGCTTTAATTGAGAAATCCTTATGTACAGCTAATAGCATTCCCAACTTATCCTTTATAATCCTAACAAATATGGGTAGAAATTGTGGATATTGGCCAATCGATATTCCGGCTGAGACAATATTGTATTGGTATATATTATTTTTAAAGAGCCAGGATCTTTCTCATTGGTATTGGAGTTATTGATGAGAAGTATAAAGATGATGTTTTGCGCTATTAAGGCAGACGGATTTTGAAAAATTTCATCACGTAATCATATTTTAAACGAAGAAATTCCTGAATAAAATTCAAAAAACCTTATGAACAGCTTGGTTCTGTTGATAAGTGTTTTTTTTTAGTGCATTGAAGTGAATTTTTGATAATCAGAAGAAAATATTATTACCATTTGGATAAATAAAAGTTCTTATTTTCACAACAAGGACATTTTTATTAAACGTGGCTTCATCTCCAACTGAAACATAGTCAAAATCTCAAAATTAACATCAGTAATTTTCTGTTCCAATGTGGTAAGGGTGCATTTTGTTTGAGGCAGAGAGAAAGAAATCCTTTATTGTCAAAAAAATGTTACAATTTGTTGACAAAAACTTGTAAGAACTAAAAAACATATATAAAAATAACCAAATAGAGATACAAATGAAGAAAACCATAATAAGTAACAAAATTAAAGTTATAAGTAATAGGTAATAATTAGTATAAAAGTCCATTTAATATTATTATTGAAATAGAAGTCGTTTACAGAGTAGAATACACTTTCCAGTAAATCCAGTAAATATGCCCACAAAGTATTGCGGGAAAAGATGATATCGATTTGATTTCAAGTGATTAACTAATTCTGAATGTAGAGTAGGTAGGTAAAGGTCGTGTTGCGCGTTCGTACGTGGATAGCAACGATCTTCTTGAAATTGGAGAAGTGTACTTACGAATTAGGCAAACGGATTCAAAGATAAATGAGGAAGGAAAAGGCAGAATGTTTAATCTTTCAAAGATGAGTGAGCCTTGCCGTTCAGTTCGAGTAAATAACTAACAACTCTCTTTTGTAGTTTAAAGATTCGCTCAAATTGAGTCGCACCACCCGTACCCCAGAAGGGAAGGGCATATCGGAGATGCGACTCAATAAGGACATAATAGATTGTTAGGGATGTGGATAAGTTCAGATCTTTGGAATCTGATCTCAGCGCAAAACGGGAAGAATTTAATTTTTTAGATAAGGTGGCAATATGTAACTTCCATTTCAAGGAATTGTCCACAACAAGCCCTAACAATTTCACAGATTCAACGACGTTAGTGCTATTTGATAAAAAAAGGCTGCAATGTTTTCTTATATGATAAAACTTTGGTTTGTTGAGACAGAGAAGATTAGAATCGCACCATGATTTAATGGTGTTTAGGTCACTAGATATGGTCCTATGAAGTACCGTGGAATCAGGATTGCTCCAAGAGAAACTAGTGTCGTCTGCAAATAGACATATGTTACCATTGACGTCTAGATAGGCGAGGTCGTTTATAAAGAGAAGAAACAAAATAGCGTCTAGTACTGAGCCTTGGGGCACTCCACATTCTATTGGCTTGCAAGAAGACATCGTTGTATCAACCCTTACAAGCTGACTTCTGTTGGTAAGGTATGACTTATACCCAAAACCGTAGTACTGCAATTTGTTAGAAAAGTCACAAAAGCCGTTGCAGGTGTGCAGGTGTGATAGCTGTTTAGGTTAGAGTAGACATTATTAGGGAGGGAAATTATAGCATGATTTGTGGATTCAAAAACCCAAATTGATGGGTGGCAAGTTTTTTATATTTAAACAGAAATGATAAAAGCCTCTTTTTGTAAAGGATTCTAGCACTTGTGTGTGGATTTTCAGTACCTATCAGCAAAACATTAATTTAATTTTCGTCTGTCACAGAAGTGTTTAATCTTTAATTATTTTGATAATTAACTGAACACGTGCTATTGAATCGCTCTATTAATCTTTCTAAGCTTGCTTTTGTAGATTGCCGCCTTTCGGGAAAACGTTTACGCTATATACTTTTGAATCCTTATATAAAATATGGGTGATTCATTTGAAAAAACAGAGAAAATAATGTTTTAGTATTTTAATTCACCCTGTATCAGATTTAATGATTATTACCAAACTTTTTGAATGCTTTTGTCGTAGCATATATTATTCTAATGGAAAAGTCAGGTCATAAAATATAGGGTGTTCCTTTAAAAAAAACTTCACTTTGATTCTGAAATACCCTCTAAGATTGAGAATAATTTCGAAATATTAATACTATTGATGACTATAGTCCCCCAAATTATCAAATTGATATCTCGCAGAACAAGGAAGGCACTGAACTTTATCACACTAAGCAATCACACTCTTTTCCTCCAAATCTTGGTCGCCATCGCTTTTCTTTCTGTTCTCTTTCATTTGGATAGAACTAGCATGTTCAAAGTATTTAGTAATATTATCCCTGATAAGTAATTATTATTTCATATCTTATCATATATAATACGTTTTGTTGAATCATTTCTAACTTAAAACAATTAGATACATAGTTTATTGAATAAATGATAATTTTCTTTAATTTCTTATTTCTTAGACCTTTTGATATGTTCTAAATGTTCTTGATTATAGGTATCATCTGTTAGTTTTTTTAATAATTTTAATTGATCAAAATATCATGCTGACACTGACAATTTGCGCATTTATATTCGTCAATAGATCACCTACATCATGAGTAGCAAAATAAGAATAAAATCAAAATAGAAAATGTTACAATAAGAAAAATTAATTTTACCTTAGTCCTCACATCTCAAATATGTAGCAGTAATCAATTAAATTATTTTTATTAGAATTGACAAAATAGAGCTATAAGTTTCACTCAAATTATTAGGTCTTTTTTATCATTTATAGCTTTTTCGTCCTTATCAATGTGAACCATTTTTCGTGTATTAGATTCCGTTTCAAGAATTTTTGAATCTATATAATTGAATTTATGGTTTTTTGATATTTCATGGTTCTTTAATGCAGTTCTATTTGTTTCATCGTATTGATGATCTTTTAATCCATTTTCTAAATACTGAGATATCTGCCCTATATAGACAGCGTCACAATTAGTACAAAGCACTCGATATAATATAATATAACTTGTTTTGTTTTGTGGTGTTTTAGATTTTAATTTAGTGAAATATTTGGATAATGTATTATGTTCTTTATAACTTATACTAATACCATATTTATTGAAATAATTCAATAATTGTTAATAATAAAATAGACTAAGAAGTCAATTATACGATAGAAAAAATAGAACTGCATTAACGAACGAAATTCTTGAAACGGAATAATTTAAGTAAAATTTATAGCTCTATTTTATAAATTCTAATAAAATAACAAATAATTTAATTGATTACTACTACATAATTGAGATATAAGGACTAAGAAAAAATTGATATTTCTTATTAGAACAAACTTCTATTTTGATTTTATTCTTATTTTGATATTCATGATGAAGGTGATCTATTGATCAATGCAAGTAAATATTCAAATTGTCAGTGTCAATATCAAATTTTGATAAAGACTTAAAAGTAGTCGATTAGTCAATTTTATCTAACTTTTAAAAATTATTGTAAAAACCAATTTTGAAACAGAAGAGACCTAAAATCAAGAACATATAGAAACAAATAATAATTATAATCGATTGCTGTTGGTCAATAACGACTCTGTTGAATACTCGTTCTAATAAACAATAGCGGCAACGGAAGCCGTACAGTGTGACAAGGAAAACGGGGTTTTCGTTGCGGAAATCTGGCTTTGTTGAGGAAATATGCGTGCATAACTTAAACTGAAATGTAACTTTAATAATGGTGAGAACAGAATGTGATGACAATGCAATTGGAACTTTATAGGTATGTTTCAAGGAAACATTTCTCTTAACGTTATACGGGAAGTTGTGTAAATAGACGTCTAACAGTCAACGTTACTAAATAACAAGAGAAAGTTTCTTCTCAGAAACTTTAAACTCAATTAAGAGGTTGGAATTCTGTTGTCTTAAATTTCCATTAATTAGAGAGATAATACTAAACAATGATGCCTAGAGGAATTTTTTCATAAATACGCTGTTCCTGAAAACTTCTTCAGTCCATTCTTGCATTTTCCCGGTTAAGTATACTGAGATTTTCACTATAAATTGATCACCCCTAAACTTTGTTACGAATGGAGATTAATAAAAATACTTCTCGCAAAAATTGCATGGAATTCTATTAAAATCGTTCCAAGAAATCATAAAGAATGTCCGTTTCTAATGATCGTATTCTATGGTGTTAACTCAACGTTCAGTAAGGTCTTTGAGACCTCTCCGCGGGGCAAGGATCTGTTCACACACCTTTCCCCTTCGTTTCGCTTCAATATTTAGAAGATAGGTCCAAGGGAGTCCTTTGATCAGAAACCGCTGGTAATAAGTTGGTTTTCCACTACCTCTATTGTAACCTCAATATTTCACGCAGCTAGACGACCAGAGCGCAAACGATTTCCAAACATCAACTCTCAACATCTTGTTTCCATTAATGTCTTAACCATACACGAAATCCAATAGAGAAAATATTTAGAAGAAAGTAAAGCAAGTTACGATATGTTTAAATACGTAGGAATTCTTAAATGTGGAAACCGATATTACTTATTTGACACCCCCTATATTAGGGTTTTTATTTAATTCATATTTCAATATTTTCATTATTGTCAGTTTCAAGAAAAGTAGCAAAATGGATTGTCTACTTGATGGCCATGAAATGAGTCCATAACAACCAATCCAAAGATCTGTTTCGTAACTTTCAAAATTCTAAGCGAAAAGCCATGTCCTGCCCTTATGTGCTCCTATTTTTCACTTTTTAATTAAAGGGGTGTTTTTCCAATCTTTGCAGTATATTTTGACAAAATTCATTTTCGTATTATCTGTGGAGAGGGTGCTAGTAGTAATTCATACACGTCCTAACTGGTTCGTTTCCAATAGAGAGTAGAGTTATTTTTAAAAAATCGGGAAAACATATAAATGATTTGGCAAATGACAGTGCATTTTATTGAATTGTACAGTATTAAGCCTGAACTAATTCTGGACGTGGAGCTGGTCGATGAGGAGAGTGTACAATGAACTTTCTAAAATAGGAAAAGCATGCTTATAGATTAGATAAACGGAATCAATTATGAATTTGGACAGGAAGGAAGAGTCAATATTCTGAGTATTGACAAAGCCCAGTATTGAGCCTTGGGGCACTCCACACTCTATTGGCTTGTAAGAAGATATCGTTATTAAAAGCTGACTTCTGTTGGTATAACTTGCTAGAGGTGTTTCCCTGCAACCATAGTACTGCAATTTGTTATTTGAAATTGGAAGCCCTAGAAAAATCACGAAAAATTGATGTAGTAGATTGATGGTTATTCAGGCTGGACTAAACATTATTTAGGAAGGAAAATATAGCAACTTTTTTGCATTTTTTACTTGAGAACCGAATAATTTATATTCAAACAGAAATGTTAGAAGCTTCTTTTTGACAAATCTTTCTATGATCTTAGATAACTTGGGAAGGAGTGCAATTAGGCAATAATTCGATGCTTGATCTTTATCTTTAATTGCCGCCTCAAGGCAATTTTGGAAAGGTTATTTATTGTGCATTCCGGCAGACTCGAAAACATATTTAATGTAAGCACATCGGTACTTTTAAATAATTACTTATTTCATTTCGACATGATTCTTCTCTTTACCCATATTTAAAATTTTTAAAACAATGTTTATAAAGTTTTACTTATCACAGTGAGTGCATAGTTCTGATTTAAATCATATTTTCATGCTTCCAGGATTGGGAAAACTGATCAGACTGTCTAATTCTCTAAATTTCTATCTAGAATTTTATTTCTCGGAATTACTTCTCGGAAGTACTGCTTGGATATGTCTCGTTTTTCTACCGTTGAAAAACTATTAAGGATGAGTCGTATAAGTAAAGAAAAAAACACTATACTTGAAAAGCCTTGTACATTATTATTTTGACATTCTAATATTACAACTACTGATACAAAATATACCCACGTTTCTGGGTATATTTCGTATATATTTTTTAAATATTAACTATAATTCAACAAGCAATTTTATCAAATTTGAACAAATTCTGTACAAATTAAATATATATTGTGAAATTTATCGAAAATTTGAAATTCAACACGCGTTTGAAATAAAATTAATGGAATGAAATGTTCGCTTCAATCGTAATGAATATTATTTCTACATCAAAAGCCCATCTCTCGTAGTTTCATTCTCTTTTTGTTATTGTCTCGTTCCTACCTGATCGCGGAAATTTTGATAATTGTTTAGTTGTAATTCATAACGAAATAACGTGGAATTGGTCATAATAAATAATTGAAGTTCATTGTGATGCACCTAACAACTTATAAATTAACCTACATAAAGAAAAAGCAAGACAGAAGCTTGTAAAAACTAAAAAAAATACTCAAAAATAGCTACATCAAGATACAAATAAAATAAAATTTCAATATACAGAAGAAAACCAGAATGTGTATCAAACTTATAGGTAATAGTAATAGGTAATAATTAGTATGTAAGTCCATAGTAAAATGAAACTTGTATGCAGCATGCCCAGAAGACATTTTCCAGTAAATATGCTCTCAAATTCTTGCGTAACGCGGGACAAGCTGATATCAATTTGAGTTCAATAGGCAAGAGATTGTGCATTTTTTTGTATTGTAAAATATTGAGCCCTTAATTCTGAACATGGAGTAGGTAGGTAAAAGTCGTGCTCCACGTTCCTAAGTGCAAGGATCTTTCTGAAATTGGAGAAACGTGCAGGTAAACGGATTCAAAGATGAATAGAGAAGGAAGAAGAGTCCCTGCACTGAACCCTGCTGTTCAGTCCGAGTAAAATTGAGTCGCACCACACGTACCCCAGAAGAAAGGCCTTATGTTTTACAACTAATAGGATCATACGTGAAATGGGAACTGCAGATGGACTTAGAAAAGACACAGTACTACAAACCAACGGAATTTTAGTGAGATGTAAGAACTATAAATATCTAGAACACTATAAATAAAATTTTTTTTTGACAAAGAAGAGACAGAAATAAAATGTAGAATGAGCAGAGCAAGAACTATAACCAAATCACGACAACGAAAAATGAGAATGATTAGGAATAGGTTGGTGTTTGGATCGAAAACGTGGAGAATGGAAGAATAAATGAAGAAAAAAAAAGAAGCCATGGAAATGTCCTCCTCAAGAGGAACATATAAAACGTAAAAGAAGAATGATAATTATACAGCGTGTAGCATCTAGTATAAAAACACCTGCAGAATTTGGTTATTTGAACCTGTACCTTAAAAAAATTGACAAATATTTTTCAATCTAATCAAAAACTTCATTTGATTTGTGAATCACAAATATTTAAACATGAATGATGATGAAGATGCTTACTTCACTGTTTCAAAGTAAACACTCAAACAGCAAAATTCAAGAAACTTCTCCATTTTATTCAATCTATTCCATGTTTTTTTTTCTTATTTTACCTAATGCTACAAGAAAGCTGAAATGCTGTTTGCCTCTTCTACTTGTTTCATCAGTAATAAGTAAAAAGAAAGAGTCAAAGTTCAGTATACGAGGTTTGGCTACTAAGTAAAGAGACTAGCGCTGCTACAGAATAAGTATGCATGCGCTAAAGGTTAGCGACTGTCAGCTGTTTAGCCTGAAGCCTATTCTTTCGGATGCGATGTCTACCGTGTCTGTAGACAAACCAGTATAGCCGTGTTCATTCGTTTGTATAGGGTCAAAAATATCCAAAATTAGATCTGATCCTCGGCTAAGTTTTAAAACGATTGCTGAATCTAAAAGAATACTAGGATATATTGAAAAATTTTTAGCCTACTAAAGAACCAAAAAAAAATTCAATGTCAAAATATATTATTATTCAACATATTCTCCTCTTAATAGGATACATTAATTACAGCGAACCTGCAACGTCTCTAGACTTTTCAAAAAAATATTTTTTCTTGCTCTGCAAACCAGACCTCCACAGCTTTTATTTACCTTCTTGTTGGAAGAAACTTTATGACGTTTTAAAATTTTTTCAGTTGAGGAAAGAGATGATAGTTGGACGAAGCCAAATCTGGTGAATAAGAGAGGTGTACTAGTAATTTAAACCCTAAATAACGAATTTATTGCATGGCAGCATGAGATTTGTGTGCAGGGGCGTTATTCTGCAAAAACAAAACACCTTTGGATAGCTTTCCGCGTCTTTTCTCTTTAATTTTTTTCCGTAGAGTGGTCAGTAATAATAATCTTCTGATATTGTTCTACCCTTATCCAAAAAATCAATCATGATCACTCCATGGCAATCCCAAAAAACTGAAGTAAGAACTTTTCCAGCAGATTTTTGGACATGAATCTTCTTGGAGGTCTTGGAGAACCAGAGTGTCGCCATTCCATCCATAGTAACAATTCGGTTTAAGAAGTCTACATCGTTTTCAAATCGAGCACAGATCGAACGTGATGCTTCCACCCTTGCACGCTTTTGGTCAACATTCAATCATTTGGAGATCCATTTTGCAACAATTTTTCTCATGTCCAAATTGACGTGAACTAAATGATTAACGACGCGATCGTATGAAATATTCAGTGCTTCAGACATCCGTTTTAGCCCAATTCGACGGTCTGATAAAATCATGTCACGAACTGCATCGATATTTTAGGAGACTGACACAGGAACAGCCTTTTCGATCGGTCATCATCTTCAATGCAAAATTTACCTCTTTTGAAGCTTGCAGTCCAATTTTTCACGGCCGCATACGAAGGACATTGATCACCAAGGGTATTAAGCAAATCTTCGTAAGTCTGCTTACCTCTTAACCCTTTTAAATGCAGGTACTTGATGATGGCTCGATACTCCAATTTTTCGATTTTCACAATTTCGGTCGACATCTTTTTTCTTTTATTTATTGCAGAACTCTGGTTTACTTTTTTGACGTCAAACTTTACACTGGCACTTTTAATAAGTTATTGTTCCTTGCTATGGTAACGCAATATTTTGTTTATGCATGAACTAGATATCAATACATCCTTGTATGTGTGGCAAATTTCACATGAAAAGTGGTGTCTGCCCCTCAAGAGGTTTCCCTCCAAGCACAATATGCCAGTGGTATACCAACCACCTTATTCTCCGGATCTTACACTGTGAGACTTCTATCTCTTTCAAGGTCAAATGTGCATTAAAGAAACAAAGATTTGAGTCTGTAGAAGCTATTCAAGTAAAAGTGGCCAGGGGGAATTGACAGAAAGGACTCCCTGCACTACTTCGAACAATGGAAGATGTAGAGATAGAGAAGGGATATATATTGATGGCGGATAAATATACAAAATAAGATACTCCATATCAACAGTCTCTACCTTGTATGGTGAACAGCAATGGCTATTGAAGAATTAGAGACTGATTAAGCGTCATTATGGGTATCAGAATCTGTCCAATTAACTGTTCTTGTTCAAATGAGTACACTGAGTAGATTTTTTCTATAAACAAACTTCACTACAATGTATTTGAAAATTGGTGTAATATGTATTCATGTCTGTAATCAACTGCGAAGGTGGATGATTTGGTGAATGAGCACAGAATTTGCATCTTGGTGAAACATCAAAAATCTAGAGTGATTCAACTTTCTTTTCTACTCATAACGCATAACACGTATGCTAAAATTTATCAGATGCCTAAGAAATATCTAAATACCGAGAGGATATTAAATTTTTCTTTGAAATAATGTTCCATAGTATCATACTTTTTTCAGAAACTAATTGTTTCAATTTTTTATGTAGATTTCTTAAAATAAGTTTTCCACAATATTGGTCGTTCTGCTTTCTTCGTTTTGAAATAAATTCAGATAAAAAAACTACATTTAGTCAGAACTAATTCTATTCTGAAATTGATTCTATTTATTCTTAACAAAAATAAAGTGAGATCAAAAGAAATTAATATACATTCTAAACTTCTTTTGGGCATCCTCCTTGAATAGTAATAGGAAAATAATTATCAGAAACCTTACAATTTCCATCAAAGCTGACTATAATTACGTCCAAATGTCCCTTTGCCATTTGATATAATAGCGACTAGTGACTTAATAGACCTAAAGCAAGTCTGGTATCAAATCATTGTTGCTGAAACTAAACGGGATCCTTATCGAGGGTCATAACTATGGGTTATACTGTTATTGAATTACGTCTGGTAGAGATCCTCTAGTAATTGCCAATATAATTTCCAAATAGTTGACAAGATTAAGTTATGATGTAATGTTTTACTGAGATCAAGACATGAAGATCGATAAAAACTTCTCACGGCCCCGTTACAACAATCATACGTAAAAAATATCAATAACTGTGGTCGATGTAAGTAGAAAAATTTGACAGAGATGATATCCAAAATGTGTTAGTTTTATTTTTCTCAAATTTGGATGAAAATAAAAACATGGCTAAAGTAACCGAAATTTTTTCAGCATTACATATACTGGGTGTTACACGCAGGCCTTTAAGGCCCATAATTTAGAAGGGATCCCCTTCCACTCTTTCCTATTTCTTCCTATCGTTTTCCAGTCCTCACTTTTTCCCTCTTAGATCTTAGGTCATCACCTCGGTGTTTGGTGTGTTTCTTTGGTCTTCCTTTTTTTCTTGTTCATTCTTGTTCTATGTCCATAATTTATTTTAGTGCTCTAAAATCTGGCAATCTTGTATGTGACCCAGTCACTCTAGTCTTTCGAATCTTATTATTTTGCTTAATTCTGCTGCTCCAAATAAATTCTTCGTTATCTGCTCTTCTCAGCCATGATTCTCCCTTCCTTTCAACTCCTAGTTTTTTTTTCATTTCTCTAGTTTCTCTTCCTCTGATTTGTTAAGAATCCACGTTTTGCCTCCGTAGCTTACTATTGGTCTGACTATTATTTTGTATAGATGTTACTTCACCTTCCTGGAGATTTTTTTGGATATTATTCTTGCCTTCAGTGGTCGCAATTGTTTATTTTCATTTCTAAGCTTTGCTTATAAATTTCCTCCCTCGTCAATGTTGGTCTTCACGCCAAGATATTCATAACGTTCAGCTTGTTCCAAGCTCATCACTAGTGGATCTTCCTCTTTCAATCCTGTGTTGGTCTGAAAACATTTTGGTATTCTTTGGTTTGTCTTTATCTTAGTTTCTGTATACTGGAGTATTATTTTAGTAATATTTATCAGCTTTATTTGTAACATAGAGATCTTTCATGATGCTGTACAAATCATTTTTGTTTGTTTGGCAGCCTATGTAAACTGAGTAAATTGGCCGCTCCTTCCCTCATTGCATTTCCCTCAGAGTGAAAATATGATCTGTGACTGATCCTTCAGATCTAAACCCGAGTTAGTAGTTCTCGAAGAAATTTTCTCCATATTCTCTCAACCTTCTATCTATGGACTTATTTATTATTTCATAGACTATATCTAGTAGCGCGATATCTCTATAATTTCTGCGATCCACTTTTTCATTTTCTTGTGTATTGGTATCATAATTGTTATTTTTCAGACTTTTGGCATTGTATCCTTTTCCCATATATTACTAGAAACATAGATTTTCGTCTTTAGTGCAATTTCACTATTAATTTTGATTCTATTTGGTCTTCTCCCGGGGATTAACCATTCTTTAGCCCCTACTATTTCCTACTTCGATGGTGGCAATATATAGGGTGCGCCAGAGAAACTTACTTATTTGAAAAAACATCCGAACGGTGAGTTGGGTTGAGTAGAGGAGTGGAAGGGAGCGTATCCGGAGGGGGAAGTCCCCAAGTTTGTCCTCTTCTGGTCGAGAGAGCAACGGGCATTCGTCGTTGAGAGTTACTTTCCCAATAATCGCTCAATTGTTGCCACACAACATCCCTTCCGCACTCGTTTTGAAATTCCTCCTCACAGATTTGTTCCTGATCGTAATTCAATTCTGTCGTGGGTTACCTCATTTCGGAAGTACGAAACTGTCGCTTGGCTCAGACCTGGACATCAAAGGACCACCAGAACTCCGGAAAATGTCGAAAGAGTGAGGCAGTCAATTTTGCGTTCTCCTTGGCAATCCGCTCGCAAACATGCAGCTGCTCTGGGAATTTCTGACACCACTGTTTGGCAAATTCTCCATGAAGACCTTCACTGTCATCCCTATAAATTGGCTCTTGTGCGAGAATTGACTGAACGCGATTGTTGCCCGTCAAAACGCATGTAAAGTGCTGCTTGACAACCTGCCTCAAGATGTGATCGTTTTTTTCAGTAACGAGGCTCGGGCTGCGAAAACAAACAAAACATGCATTATTGCCTCCTCCATGTTCAGTATCACATAAGAGGTGAATTTGTTCTTCATATTCACTCAAAATATAAATGAAAAAATCGGAAAAATTATATTTTTTGGATAGATGATAGTTTTTAGAAAACACTTGCGAAATAATTCGAATCAATTGGTCATAGAAGAAGCAAAATTGTATTCAGGAATGTTTTAACATAATTAAAAATACGTTGTAAGTAGAAAAAGTAAGACTATGCTAAAATTCTGTGCAAGTAGATTTATGAAAACCCACCGATTATTTCCATAATCACAAATCTACGATAGCTCTTTACCCACTACCATTAAATTAAATTTTCTTTGAAATAAACCTTCGCCGTATAATATACGGTAACATAATTCAATGAAAATGTATTTTCGAGAAAGTTCGGCAAAATTTACATGAAAGTTCGATGCGACTGAAATCATGAGCTTGGTCCTTGTGCGGGCCCCCCCTTTTCTCTTCTTGCCCATTCCTTGAAAATTTGCGGCCCATAATTTGGATTTATGCTTCATAAGTTTCGTGATTCGCGAGGTGATACGATTGGCCTTTCCAGTTTAATCTTAGTAATACGTCAAGAATATTTAAGAGGAATGTTTAAGAGATAACATCGTGATGGGTGAAAGTATTTATTAGGCCAGGTCTTATCGAAATATTCAGACTGATAATTCACAGTATTAAATAAATTACGGATTAACAAAATACTCACCAATTCAATTCCAATTTATCTCTGTTAATTTCAGTAGATAAATAATAATAAATTCAATTATTGCACTAGATTCTCAATTCACCCTTCGAGTAAATTACAATCGAAAAAGATCAGTATTAAAACAAGTAGTTCGACAATGGCTAAACGTACTTTTGAAGAAAATGATTACAGTTGCGTTAGAAGCAGAAAATATAGAACTATTCAAATTTTATGAAATTTTAATGGAAAATCAAAAAGATCAAAATAATATCTTTAAAAATATTTACAAATATGTCTATCATACAATAACTATTTTGTTTAGTTTGAGGAGGTACACACATGGCAACATTGCTTATGAAATCAGCGTTAGTTAATTTTTATTATTGTTTCAATACTAAAAACTAACAAGAATACAAAAATGAGGGGGAATAAATATCACTCAATTCAATTTTTAGAAAAAAAATTCAAAAGAAATGTTAATTGCAATCTGTTTTTTATCAATTTTTTCGACACAGTTTCTGTTGCAGTTTGCCATTTTTGAATTAATATTGACAATATAAGCATAATTGCTGTTATTGAGGACGGTCGCTCTAAGAAATACGTTGCCAATACACTGGAAAATAATCAGTCAACTGTATCTCGGCTAGTATCGAGATATCGAGAAATCTGGGGATATGATAGATGTTGAATAGTGTAGGTGATGGAATACACCCTTGTCTCACATCTCTTTGCAGGTGGAGATCTCGACTCATACTATCATCCTTTCAACTATAGTGGTACTTCACATGCTAATCTACTGGAAGGTCCATCGTTTCTTACTATAGATCGAACTTTATCTCACGTGGCATTGTCGGAAACTAAAGGATAGTCTCAAATTTATTTCATGGAAGAGAGCTGACTGCTTTTGCCAAAGATGAAGAGGAAACATCACGAAAAATACGAGCCGTGCATCTATGCATTCAGTGCAGGGTCACCTGTTGGCAACTACACCTGCAGACAATAGATTTTTGCAAGCCTTACGAAGAAGATATGTAACGGCAAGACTGCTTCAACAAGAGTTAGCTAAAGCTAACTAAACTATGTGAGATCAATTTCACAAACCGTGAGAAATGTTTTATGAAACGTTGGATTTGGAACCAGTGTAGTTGTCCTAACCAGATAACACCGTACAGGGAGGTTAAGATTGGCACGAGAACAAACTAAGTAGATTATTTAAGATTGGGATAATATACTTTTCGTAGACGAGATTTCGTTTATATACATCAGATCAAAGAAGATCGTGATTAATTGCAAAGGATAACTTAAACCCTATTGAACGTGTGTGAGTGTGAAAATTTGGACCTAAATCCTTTGGAGGACTTGTGAAGAAGTATTCCATGTCATTGTCGTCAACACACCTAGCTAAATTGAATTTATTCAGTTCTCGAAGAATTGTTTTGAACTGAATTTTTCAATCACTAAGTTCCTTTAACTAACATTCATTTTTATATCACTTTATGTTTTACTGATTTAAATACAAAAAACAGTTAACACTAACTGGAAATATTCATATGAATAATTGTGATTTCATTATCATTATCGCACAAAGATATTTTTCAGTCGAATTAAAAGAATTATTGTTTCAACATTTTCAGTTTTGGGGAATCCTCACTCTAATTTTGATACTATTCGATTTAGATTCTAATACGTTGAGTATATCATGACTAATCGCAACTTTCTACTCAAAGTTACACTGGTAAATTGAAATTAAACTGACTATTCACAGAAAATAATGAAAATATTAGTTACTCACAGTGTGTTAACTGCAAAATTGGTGCTTGGAGATGTATGCAAATCAAAAAGTCAGTTTTTCTTTTCTATAATATCATTTTATACATATGAAAACATTTGGTTAGAGGTTAAGGTGAAGACAAAAAGTTAGTTGGGCCACTATGCCAAATAGAAAGATATAAAAAAAACAAAGTCAGTCTACTTGGGCCCTTATTCTGCTTCTGGTCCAATTCATCTTCTGCTTGTTCATTGGTTTCTAAACTAGTGTAGAAATCGTGGTAAAACTGGCGGAATATATGGAAAAAGACTTTGAAGATCCTTATATTTCAATTTTTCCACAGGTCTTTCAGTTGGATAAAGAATATCTAATTGAAAGGCCTCGGTTTTCATTTGTGAGAGAGCTCTGTTCTTTTTTTAGAAATATTAACACAATAGTGAATACACTGTTTACACCACCACTACACCAACACTCGTGTTTACACTGTCTGACGCGCGTTTCGACAACCAAGTTATCGTCTTCAGAGACTGAAGGTAAACCGAAAAATATTAACCTTCAGTCTCTGAAAGAGACTGAAGGTAAACCGAAAAATATTAACCTTCAGTCTCTGAAGACAATAACTTAGTTATCGAAATGTCATTGTCAATGTTGGTGTAAACAGTGTGATCAGTATAAATATCACCAACAATTCCAGAAATTCTAACTTAGTATTAACACGAAAGAAAAGAACATTCTCATTATTTGAGTATTTAAAATAAATTTAGAACGATTCTTCCGCTTCAAACATAAGCCTATCCATTCTACTTTGATGGCTTGTTCCCCCTTCCTTCTGTTGGTTGGTAGCGCCTCTAGCCTAGTGGTACTTTTAAAGTCTTCAGGCCTCATTTTTACCACCTGAAATTTATTAGATCTTTTAGCGCTGGTAACTTTTATTTTACAAATAGATGCGAATTTAATATTTCTGTTTTGTCCGCCGTATTGGTCGCTATATAAGATTAAAGCTGGTGTTTTTACATAGGTTCTTACATAGTGTAAAATGCAAGAATGCAAGAGCCAATTTGTTGTGGACCTCTAGAGGACCCTCATGCCATACATACATGTGTGCTTGGCCTGTGCTTAGATTATGGATGATCAAACAATTTGTTCACAGCTGTCGCTTATAATATGCTACGCCAATCGATCAGAAAATGACATTTTGAAGCTGAAAGAAATAACTCAAATTAATGAATTGAGCAATTATGTCATTTTAAATCGACCGAATATGGAGCATTTTGACAGACTGGCCACATTGTTTTGAATAGTAATATGGCTCTCGTAATTTCTTCATAAAATGAATTTTGGGTCATAATTTTTGAAAATGAATACTTTCAATTCAAACCCTTAATAAAATAATACGGAACATTTTTTGTATAGAATACTTATCTACTGGCCCAACTACCACTTGGGCCATGTTTCCCTATCAAAGAGTATTAAAATCTCGATGCGGCCTAAGTGTGTTTGCTGTGCCATCTAGTAGCTAGTGGAGGAAGGTTGTTTGAGTCACCGTGGAATAAAAATATACGCAGCATAGTACTTATTGTTGGTCCTAAAATACTAAAAATCTTTAGCTGGGCCACTCTGCTTCTGAGCAACTAATATACAGGATCAATAAATACGACCATCACTTCATAAATAATTCTTAAGTATACTTTTCTAGGATCTAGGCTCAGTACAAACCTAAAGACATGCTTCATATATCGTTCCTTGGAGGCAGTTCTAATTTCAACAGAATTTTTCACAAAAAGTTTATATTAAGCACATAAAAAATGTCTCAATTTAGTAAACAAAAAAGTGTCGTATGCATATTTTACTTTATACATCAAGATATTTAGATATAATCAGTACATCGTTTTCTCTGCAATTTTCAAACAACCATTTAACTTTATTTTTAGAAAAGGATTCTATTCTAGCAATAACTCCCTCATCAAATTAATATTCTTTTCCTTTAGAGCACAATTTCAGATTCGAAAATACCCAGCAGCTTTGGGCCGCCGACGCCAGGCATCAGTCTTGCGAGACTAGCTCTTACTACCGATGCTTTGGCACTGACGTGTTATACCTACTGCTTGAAGTTGAGTCGGGCATCAAACATCACTCCCAGATATCGGATATACGGTTGTGATGTGATTTCTTGTTTACCGACTTTAAGCTTGATGGTCTCTACTGCTTTTCTGCTGCTAATAAGCACTGCCTCAGTCTTGTGCTTCGTCAGTTGGATATTCATTTCGTCCATCCATTGATTGACTACACAGATATTCTGGAACGCTTTTCTCTCGTAGAGCTTGCATGATACAGTTCCAGTTGGCGGAATTGAAGGCGTTTTTGATGTCTAATGTCGCCACCAGGCAATACTTTTTTGTGCCGCCTTTCCATCTGGTTCCTGCGATCGCTTCCTTAGCGATATTAACAACCAAATTAATCGCGTCCAGTGTTGATCGTCCTTTCCGAAATCCCTACTGGTTGTCTGCTAGGAGTTGATCGATTACTTCTTCTATTCGTTGATGAATTATACGCTCTAAAATCTTACCTGCTGTATCTAACATGCAGAGTGGACGGTAAGATGACGGTTCCTCCGGCGGCTTTTTTCCTTTCGGAAGCAGTACCAGTCGTTGCTGTTTCCATTTCCTTGGGAAGGTCTCTTCTTTGAGGCAGATGTTGTACACGTCTAGGAACAATGTCGGTGCTGCCTTTAAGATGGTTTCCAATGCAATATTAGGGATTCCGTCCAATCCCGGGGCTTTATTATTTCCTACACGGTTACAGGCCTCCATCAGCTCCTCTTCAGTGACAGATGGTATATCGTCCAGTTCACTTGGAGCCAACTGGTCTACGACAGCCGTTCACCAGCATTCACGTCATTTTTGTATAATTTGTGTGCGGCATACCTAAAGTAGAAGTTATTGCTACGAACATACAATTTTAATTGGTTTTGTGGACAATTCCATCTGTAAGTATTCATAAGACAGACAGACATTTGACAGACAGTTAAATGAATCGACTGCAATTCTTGTGGAATCTAGTATTGCTATTCGTCACTGATAGCGTTTGTTCAATGAACTTGAATTTGGTAGCAGTTACCAGGTAAAATGTTACCGTACATTCTAGTATGATGTTCGTTTGTGTATGTAAAGTGGTGAGCCGCTGCGAGCAAATCACTTTTTTGGAAGCGATTGATGAAACAAGCTAAACAAGCGAATATAGAACAACTCGGAAAAGCGCCTTTCAACTGCATGCGGCTACTTCCAGAATTTTTTTCGGGATTATGTTAGTAGCCAAATACTTGGTTTTGATGGAACCCTTTGTCAAATTACTCCAATCTGTAACTTTGGACGTGATCGAAGCCTCGGAACACGTTGAAACTCTTATTATCTTATTTTTAATTAAAAACCACCGTGAAAATCGGGAAAATGTGACAGGCAAAATTATAAAAGAATCTGCTGTTGTTGCAGAGAAAGTTGAATCATAGAAGGACATTACATCAAACCGCATATTACGGGGAAACAACGTCATACAAGCAATCATCCAGCAGAAAGCCCTTCGGAATACTGGAAGAGGTCTTCAGTAATACCATACTTGGATTCAGCTATCAACTCCCTTGAAGTACGTTTTGCTGAAGAAAACACGCCACCATTTGCATTATCTAAGTTTCACCCAGTGCAAATCTGAATCTGAATCTGTTGACCAGTTTTATGATTTACCGAACATGAAGAATGAAATCGAACTTTGGCAGCAATTGTGGCACGATAGGCTTGATCTAACAAATCTAACAGTTGTGGATGTCCTAGAAAAAAATTCCTTCTTTGCCGAAACGGAAAAAGCATTAAAAATTTTGATCACTTTACCATGCGCGACCTGTACAGTAAAGCGATCATTTAGCAGCCTCAGAGGACTAAAAACATGGTTAAGAAGCACCATAGCAGAAGATCGCCTCAATAGTCTGGCCATGATGAGTGTAAACAGAGCTATAATGAATAAAAACCTAAGTGGATGAAAGTTTTCCAAAATATCCCGCAGGTTATGTTTCAATTAAATATTTTTTCTTGTTAAAATGAATAATTATTGCTGTGTTTAAAAGTTTGATTTAGTTATTGTGCTGTCGAGGACTTGTGAAGTTTTATACATTGATATAGAAGATAAGAATTGCTTATAGAAAAGATAGAAGAAGAAGAAGAAGATGAAGAAGAAGAAGAAGAAGAACTGTTCTTATTACAATCAACAACGAGGCAAAGACTTCCAAAGTGTAACGCTTCATGCTCCGAATGTACCAGGCTTCATATTTCTTAACCTCCAAAATATTGCCCCATTGCCCCCCTTAGTCATAAGCTGACGACGCCCTTGTCGTGATGTCTACTAACTCTTCCAATTTCACTTTACGGTTCATTATCACGATGTTCGGGACTTTTTCTATGTTTTCTGGTAAAACCGCCTTCTGATTGTAGAGCATCATCGTTGCTTGTTCGACAACATTTAAACTTCGTATATCAGTCAATGATGGTTGAGTTTTCTGAGGTGAGTATAACCGTAATATCTTAACTCACTAAATTTCTTATTCTCTTTGTTTTGAAGACACTGTACATTTGTAACAGCTGTCATTTTAAAGATCGTACTTCAAGTGAAAATGTGGCCTCTATCCATCAACATTATACTTTACTTCATATTTATTTTAATGATATATTAATTAGGAAACTTTTTATGAATATCAACAACATATTTTGTGTATAATGAATAATAATGATCGGCCTATAACAGTAACGCGTAAGGAATGAAATTGGTATATACTTGTTATTATTTTCTGAAATAAGTGATAATAAAAGTAGCTTCAGCGAAATTTCTCTCTCGAAGGATTCAAATTCTCATGGTGTTCATTAACTTTGATATACAATTTCTTTTAACATTTCAAGCAACATCCTCACAAATTAATTCTCTTCTAATAATTAATTTCAAGCACATAGATAGATTAAATATTATATCTCCTTTATGAATAAAGAAGATATTATATTTAATTGATCTAAAACAAGAGCTAAACATGAACGTTGGAGATTATATTTTGTAATTGTTAAGTTTTAACATGATTTTAATGATTCACATAATATAACTTGAAACAATGTATATACAAGAATTAGCAATTGTAAGGGTGCGTTCACATTGGCAATGAACGTCGAGCAATGCCGCTCCAGCGGTGTTAAAAATTCTTTCTGGTTGTAGACTGAATGTGTTCACATTGCAAAAGACCACCGCTCAACGTTCTAGTTTTGATAAAATGACGTCGCAAAATGAGATTATTGATCGTATGAGAAAATTTTTTGTAACTACTCAATTCCGAGAAGTCCCGCAGTATACAGCAAATATGTGTGAAGAAAACTGGAGACTTATAGGGTCAATGTAGAAGATATATTTGAGTCCAAGGTGTGTCTGACTACCCTTATTTCTAAGTTGACTTAATTCTTGAATTTATTGATGTGTATCCATATTGCACTAGACGAAAACCGAATTTAACCTTGAATATGAAACCCCAAAAATTTTCTCACTCATCCTGTGCTTCTGATCCTTCGCTTTCAGCATTATTGGTGCAATATTTGATAAGAGTATCCAATTGGAGCTGTCTCAAACTACTTATTTTCATTGTGCATGATAAATATTTGTAAAAACTGTATTCTGATATCGGATTGAGTTAGTTTGTTCAATATTCATGTCCAAGATATTAGAAATAGGAATGTTCTGCTGATAGGATGTATAAACATGTACGTGAAATATATTTGAAATAAAATTATATTAGCTGAGTGTTTTACGTCACTCAGTATATTATAATAGGGAATTCAAGAAACTTTATTTACTTTTTGTTACTTTATTTCCTTGATACGTATGTTTAGTATAAAATAAACATAATACTTCAGTGGGAATTTAGATAAGGCAAATGTCGACATAATAAAAATTGTTGGTATTTTCTACATCCTGTTCCAACCTTTATCTAAACTCTTTTCGTGTTCTCGTCTTTATTAACGTCCCAGGATACTTCTAAAGTTTCAAAACCTCAAGAAGTACACCGGCAAATATTGGAGAAATAACTAAAAAGATTTTCCTTTTCCTCGAAAAAGAATTGTTGTTGCGAAGAATAAACATTATGAGTATTTTCATTGAAGAGTGGAGTCTCACATTTTCAATTTAAATATGGTTTTTGTGTTATTTTTTCTAACAATAAAAAATTATGTACACATTTTTCTAGAAAATATGCAATAATCAACGTTTACAAAATCATTCTCAAATAAATGAATATAACTATTCAATTCTCAATAAACTGTTTTCCTATAAAAATGATTTTTGTCAAATGAAATAGATTTATTGTTGGGATAATTTTTAGATACGAGGAGAGATCGAAAAATTACAATTAACAAATTTTCATAACAACAATTATTCAAGTTGCACTTATTTCACGTAACAAACAGTTTTAACCTATTCCGGCTCGCTGTTACCATATTCTAATGATGATGTCTCTTATCAAACAACAAATAGTTTCGATGAAAACTGTATAGAACAACGAGGAGCGTTCAGGACGTCTTCACACCTCAAAATCAGATTGAAATATTCAGAAACGGTGGAAAATGTTTCAGTCAAACAAGATACTGATTTTTAGAGAGTTTAGTGAAAAGTTTCAAGTATTACGGGGCCGTGGAAAGCATGTTAACAGATGATTTTAAAATAGAACTCACCGTTCCAAAGTCGCTTTCAATATCCACCCTACTTATCAATTATCATATGACTAACGTAAAAATTTGCTGATATTGCTAATGATTTGACACAATTTGCCACGATAGGGCAGAACAAAAAAGCCTTTCAGATTACGTTTTGTTATCTCTCTTTTATTTAGAAATATTCTGTGCAGGGCTACATACAAGGATTGCTACTTAAGTTCAAATATACATTTTTGCATGCATTTGTACTAATTGTCAAAGCATTCTTTCCATTTTCCGATTGAGGTACCTCCAAAAGATGTGATTTGAACGCGTCAACCGCTTATTAGGGTGTAGAAAAAAGTTGACCTCGCGGAAATAAGGGAGAATCATGGGTGCCAAACAAGGACTGTATGGCAAATGACTCATAAATATGATGTTATCACTGTTTAAAAACGTTTTTGTTTAAACTAATGTGTGACATTCTCGTGGCTGACAATGATTCTTTATCTGCGATTGTTTTTCCTGATTTTTTCAAACACTTCTAACAAAAATTGCTAGTATATCACTTAAAATTTACCGTTCTACGTTGCTCTAATGGAACGGTGGCGACATGTCCAGTTATTTTGAAAAAACAAACGGCCATTTGCTTCAAAGTGTTTCGTGCGAGAAAAACTTTTGTTTATTTGACTCGTCTTAAAAGATCCATATAATCAATTTTTGAATTGAGCATCTAACGTGAACAAATCTTTTTGGCAGCCAAATGTTCTTGTAATATATGTAATTTTTCCTGGCATACGACCACTACTGAATTCGGAAAACCAGCGAAAGAAGGTGATTTGAGATGGTGATTCATCACCAAAAGTCGAAGCGAGTTAATCGGCATACTCCTTTTGCCTTAATCCACGTCGAAAGTCATAGAAAAGCATCGCACGAAAATGTTATAGTATACAGTATATATTTGATCATGACATTTATTGTTACGAAGTCAGTAGCTATTTCGAAATTGACTTAGTAATTTGTTGTTAGTGAACATTTGAATGAAGCAAGTTTGTACAAAAATATAAACCGCTACAAAAATGCTTTTGATAATTCAACACCATTAATTAATGTTTTTAATTAGTTTTCTATTTTTTCGTTATAATCCTCCGTCAATGAGGAATGTAAAGAAAATCTGCCAAAACCAGTTGTCATTCTGAGAAACATCGATGATGTTCGCAACCTGACTTACAGACAGATAGGGGCGTCTCTTAGGTTATTGCAGACTACAATACAATAGATTTTGTATAAGTGATTAGATGTGAGAATGATATGATCCAGTTCATATTTGATAGATTTATATTTCATGCCCGTATACACTTGATACATCTAATTACTTTTTCTTGTTCCTCACTGTCAGACAGCGATTTTCATGACCTTAAGTAGTTGTGGAAGACCTTCAAAACCATGTATCTACGATATCAGTTTCAAGCTGGAAAATATTTTTCCAGAATTTGTTGTAGCGAATATAGAAATGTATAGGCTCTAAGGGTAAATATTTCGAACTTGTTGGTCATCATTTCATTGTTTGTAAAATCTTAAAAAGCAGCCCTCGTATATTAATATTCACCACGGATAGAGATGTGATGAAAAATTTAATCACATTCTCTACTATGCTACTTTTTTCTGAAAGTTTGGTTCTCCATGAATATTCTTTCGAAGATGAATGACATAAGATAATGAATAATAGAAATTTGAGAAGTTCATCTTTTGATTACACAAAAACCATGATTGCTTTTGTGGAAACTTTGAATAACCACAAACTTCATGGTCATAACACTATTTTACTCCAAGTCATAATTGAATTTCCAGTCATTCTCTTTAGGAAATATCCAATTTAGATTATCGAGTATCACGGAATCAGACCAGAATGAAATTTTCATTCTACACTTTTTAGTTTGGGTGATTGATTGCCAACATACATCAGAAAATGGGGACAACGATTAAATGTGTAATTAATCTATAAATTTATATCCGATTTTAAAGAAATAAAAAGCATTTTACCAAATTCGTATTCAGATCAAGTATCAAATAAAACTTGATGTATCTATTTATAAATGTACAAAATCTACCATAATATACCACACATAACATATAAAATGTTATGACTCAATTAAGTTAAAGTTATTGAAACTTTGTATTCGCTAACCTCAAAATCAGTGGGTAAATAGGATTCTCTGACTGGTAACTGCTAATTAAATAAGACTTTGTTTGTTCTTCACATAATACTTATTTCTGAATATTATTAGTTTGGTATCTCTTGATATTTCTTTTTTATTTATGAATTACCAGTTTTTGCAATTTTGTTATTTATATTTGCACCTTTTATTCGGTTTTCATATATTATTGTTCGTAGGTATTGGTAGCGTTTAACTTGTTCCAGTATTTTTGTATGGACTCATATTTATCTTCATTCTCAATCTCCATTACTGCTGTTCTGTGTTTGTTTATTTTCATTCCCATGTGTTCCACACCTCGATGTACTCTTGTAGCTCTATTTCATTCTTTGCTACCAGTTTAATATCGTCTGCATATGCTCTGTCACTAATATTACCCTATTTGAAGTTCATATGTTTGCGCTAGGTAAAAATGTGTTTCCTCAAGGTTAGGCGCTTATCTAGTGCATGACTAGATATATGATATGTCGTTTCTTTGTGTTAGAGTTCAATTGCTTAGAGCGACATAATTAGTTAGCTTCAATTCGTCATTAATTCAACTAGTTTTCTACTTTATTGAGGTGAAGTTGTGATATATTTTGTGATAATAAAAAAAAAGAAAAGGAGGTTCTATGCATAAACAGAATAACTAGATTTAAACCAATTATTAACCCGGCGTTACATACTTGGGGTTTAATAAACCCCAGTTGCGAAAACTCTTTTAAAATGAAACCAAATGTAAAGCTATGCGCGTGTCCCTCGCTGTAGCCTCCCAGTACTCGGTTGACACTGAATAAAAGCATACGCTGTTGAAATGCTCTTTGGTGTATTAAACCCGAACTATGTTTTCGTGTTTATCATAAAGTAAGTTTAGTCACGTGATAACTTTTTTTATTTATGTTATGTTAAGTGATACTAAAAAGTTGCTTAGATTTTTTCTTCAGGAATACTATCATGTCTTATGAGGAGGAATAGAAACGGCTCCTAACGCTAAGGGCTGAGACATAAACTGATGATGACGTAGTGGTTTCAGGAGTTTCAGGAAGCGAAAATGACATTGATTTGGTTTCTGAAAGTGAACCCAACTACGGCACCGATTCTGAGCAGGATATAATAACAATGGAAGATCAAATGCCTAGCAAGGACCCGGACAAAAAAATATCAAAAGGTGTAACTCGAAGTGATTTGGAAAAGATGGAACCAAGTAAAATAAACAACCAGAAAGTGGACGTGTTCGAACAAGAGCAGAAAACATTATTACTCATTTGCCTGGTGTTAAACAAATTGCAAAAGATGTTAAAAGTGCTTTAGAATGTTGGAACTTGTTTTTCGATAATGAGATGATCGAAGACATAGTGCGCTTTACTAATATGAAAATTGAAGATGAATCTATTACATATCAAAATAAATCTATTGCAAAAGCAACCAGTGTTGCATTTTTGGAACTTCTATATTTAGCAGGATTGGTTCGCTTTAGTCATAAGAATTTGAAAGATTTATGGCAAACTGACGGGACTTGTGTAGATATTTTTCGAAATACAGTGTGCCTAAATCTTTCAATTTTTTTATGGTCTGTCTGAGGTTCGATAATTTCAAGAATCGTAAAGGCAGCTTAATTATTGGCAAATTAACTCCTGTCCAGGCCATTCTGGATAGATTTACCGAAAACTGTAAGCGATCCTATACTCCTTCACAATACCTGACAATTGATGAAAAGCTTGAGTCATTCCGTGGAAGATGTTCTTTCAAACAATACATCCCAAATAAACCAGCCAAAGTACAAACCTACTACTTTCTAAATATGGAAGTGTATCCGGGAAAACAATCAGAAGGGCCATCCAGCGTTAGTAACTCTCCAGAAAATATTGTAGATAGGCTTGTACAACCGATTTCTGGTTCAAACCGAAATGTGACGTTTGATAATTGCTTCACTAATTATGATTTAATGACAAAGTCTGTGGGGACCATTAGAAAAAACAAAACATGTATCATAGAAACATATCACTATGAAAAAGGGAACCAAATTCGTCGTTATTTGGATTTTAGAAAGATATTACACTTTCATCTCACGTGTCCAAAAAGAACAAAAATCTTTTGCTGGTGTCTACTATGCATGATGATACAACTAGTGACAAGGAAACAGGAGAGAAAAATTTGCCAGAAATCATCACCTTCTATAATTTTACTAAAAACGGAGTAGATGTCGTCGATGAACTATCGTCAACGTACAATGTTTCAAGAATGCTTTTGTGATATACAGAGAAAACAATCAAGATTACAAACTTCTGAGAAGGATTTTAATCAAATTTTTGGGCCTACAACTGATCCAAGGACAGATTAATGATAGGAGGATACCCCGAAGTATTCGACAGAAAATTGAAAATTTCGACAAAAATAACGTTGAAGTTCAACCGACCAAGGTTTCAGAGTTTATAGAAAGGGGTTTCGTTTGCCCAAGAAGTCGAGATCGCGAAACCAAATATTCCTGTAGACGCTGCTACTCATTATTATGCAAGGAGCATGCATTGCTGAGGTGTGAAAATATATGTATGAATTTTCCTTTTGCTCACTTATTGTCAGACTTTTGTTTTTTAAACATTTTTAGGGCTAGAATTTTTATTTTTGTTCAACTATTTCTCAGAAAAAAAAATGTGTTTTTCAGCAGGACAAAATACACATGGTTCTTTTGTTTAGTTTTTTTTTAAATAAATTTTTGATAAAGTATTTTTTGTGCTATTTTAATTTCCAGTTGATTCCTTAAGAATATGAAAGTATAAAATATTGGAAAAATTGGAAATTTGAAAAATGAGGCTCGATTTTTTTCATTCAAAAACCAAAATAAATGTAATTTCATAGCGTTTACTAAAATAGCATTGAGAAGATAAAAAATTATGAACAAATCAAAATTGTTATTCGATGTTTGATGTTATTTGATGAATCAATCAATAAAATTCAGGTGGAAAGACTGAGCCGAAAAGATCGGCAGTCGACCGCCCCCCGCCCCCGAGCGAAAAGGGTCTGGCAGCGCACGTAAACGGACCGAAGTTAACATAGAGTTTAAATTGTGGGAAATGGGGAATCTTATGGCCGGTTTCCTCAGAAGCATACGGTATGTACTGGTGTAAGGATATCTCTCCTATGTAACGCCTGGTTATAAGAATGTCGTTAATTAAGTTTTAAGATAGAAAAATAATTATAATTGGATATGGATTCATTGTTCTTCACAATATTATTATCACTTAATATTCAGATCACTTTTGCTTGCGTTTGAACCAATTTCCATTCCGATTGAGGTTCATAAACATTTTGTTTGAACTGATGTGTGAGAGTTCGTATTGTCGTGGAGAAGAATGATTCGTCTTCTGCGATTGATTTTCCTGATTTTTACGAACACTTCTGGCGTTGGTGTATCATTCAGAATTGATCGTTCAAACGCGATTTAATCTTGTTGACTGCCAAATTTTCATTCAATATTTGATATATCCGAGTGGAATTAATGCCCAAGTATGCCTCAATCACACGGTAAGTTACCTAAGCTTAGGCACAGCATCGATGTTTTCTGATACAACAGCCAATTTTGGAATATCTCCACAAAATTCGTCTTGTAGCGAAGTGTAACCACAATTGAATTCGGAAAATCAGCGAAATATGGTGGGCTCGAGATGGTGCTTCATCACCAAAAGTCGACGCGATGCGATGAAATTCCATTTTTTGACCAAGATGAATGCTCCAAGTATCTGTAATAAACACAACTCACATTCGTATGAGTATTATTTGAGTCAAACTTTATTATGGCAAAGTCAGATTTGACATATTCACATCAGTGTTGCCATATCTCAAAGCTTAAGTAGCAACCCTCGTAATACTGACAGGGAAATAGGGAAATTTGAAGAAAGACCACTCACTATGAGTACTTTTAATAGTGGAAGTAAGATTCTGACATACAAATAGTGCCTTCTAATGAATTCATTGTATTTCAATTATCTATTAAGAATAGATTTTTCTTGTAACTCTCCGAGGACACATCTTTTCTCTAGGAAGGTACGTTTCTGATAAGCAGACCGAACTGGTGGCCATCCTTATCGGCCCAGGTTGCTGCTCACGATAATAACCATATTCATGTCCTTATTTGCACAAACAATGAAACGGAACTACTGTAAAGCATGACCACAGAATCAAAGCTGTTTGTGAAAGGCACTGAATGAGCAGGAAAACTAAAGGGCGGTCAAGTTACAGATGACCCGGTAAATTTTGGAGCTACTCAATCACTCATAAGACCCGAACCTGCAGTGGAAATCATCTACTCGTACATTACGGAACACCTTAAACTATAGGAAAGGAAAAAGCAAAGATGCGTGGCTTCAGTAATTTGGTTGTAGATAGGCCAAAACCTTTATAAGTGACGAAAACCTCTCAGACTGAGTGTCGGAAATACTGATGGTAGGAAGAAAGAACCCAAAGACTCTAGTAGGCACATGGAAGCCGATTTTAAAGATCTAATACAGACAAGGAATCCGATCTGTGGAATGGAGAAAGAAAATTTTGCTTCAAAATTTGTGACGGCCAGAGGGTTCTCCAATTCTAGAGAATCTACATGGGCTACCAAGGATTACCTAGGCAATTAGGCCAACAAAGCCTCCCCATTTTTAATAATAATTACAAAATTTTATATTCCTATTCTACAGGACTATTTAATTTTTTACTTTCAAGACTACATCATCAACTCATCAACTATTTTTATGATTAATTTCATATTAAATTAAAATGACATTATCAAAATCAGTCTTAATGATGAAAAAAATACTATAAACCTTTTGCCAGTAAGTGTTACCTATAAGGGTAGCTTTTGATTCTACTAAGCATGCCAAAAGGACCCCAGCACCAATCTTATTAGAAATGAACTTGTTTCGAGAATATGTTTGAAATTTGAGTGTTTCATATATTGACCTCCAACCTCAAACCGTTAAATTTAATGAATTGAGTTATAAAATGAAGGATTATGTAAACTTTGCAATGACTACTCTGATCTCCACATCAATTTTGAGATGAAATATAATAATATAAATATTGTTTGAAATTTAAAAAAATTTATAATATATGGTCCGATGGAGATAAAAGCAGTACTTGAAGATATGTTTGTAGAATAGTTCACTCTATTTATTTTCACTGATATTAACAAACTGTGTCTATTGACCGCCTTTCTGGCGGTTACTTAACATTGTCCGTTAATTGAAACCCATTATTTTCTTTTGTCTATTAACCTATACGTTACTGGAGATCGAACAACAGAAATTTGAACAAAAATACACAATAATCGGTAGTAGCAGTTGTTACCAGTCTGATGGAACAAATTGTATAATTTTTTCGCGAAATTGTTCACAAACATGTTGTAAATGAAAAGTATATAAAGGAAGCGCTACTTTCATGATATTTTTCAAATGGATTTAATATATTCAATGAGCTTTAAGTTTGGTTATGAACGGAAAGTCTTGTTTACAATAAATTCAACAAATTTAGATCAAATTTCTTCCAATACATGTTTGATGACATTAGAACATGATATGTTGAATAACACCAATGAGTTATTTCAATATTTTTGTTGCATTGTTCGTATTTATTTACACGCTTTCTATTCGTGGGTGAATTAATAATCTCTGTCTCTTACGTTCTGAATTTATTTCAACACTTTAGACTACACTTTACTAACTTATTATAATTCACACTTATTACTATCACTCAACTAATTTATTTGAATTAATTCTATTATATTCTAATTGGTTTTGTTCACTACGACTATTTATCAAATACTAATTCTGTTTACACAAATGATTTATATACCTATAAGTAAAAAAAGGTCACGAATGAGTCAATAAATTAAATGTTTTTCGTATTATTTCAAATCCTATGGCATAAAGAGATGCCGCCAAAGTGTAATAACGATTCTGACTCTTTTAGTTATTTATTTTTGTATAAAATTATCGAAATTTCACAAAATAGATTTATCGTCAGTATTTTGGTAGCCCTGTGGTTTATCTCTACAAATTTTGGATTCATCATTACATAATCTGTGTTAAAAATTTGACTAATTGAAAGAAAGAGTTTCGTCCTAACCCGTTTGCTGTATCCATGATTTGAATCGAACTGAAAAATCACTTTTAAAACTGCTCTTTTCGTCTAACGGATATGAAAAGTATCAATTCTAGAAAACACGCAGTAAGTTGTTCTTAATTACAGTTAACTAAGAGACTTATACTTCATAGTGACAATTCACGTATATCAGTTACTATTAACGATTCACAGCCTTCCAATTCGAGCTAATCGCTGTTGATGACGATGAATCTGAGTTTGGAGAAATTCCAATCAAACCACTCTTGGTAATAACTCAAGAAAACTTAAAACGAATCTGTCTAAAAAGCAGTTAGAACTTAGGTTCTTGTTAAAAAAATGTTTTCTACATCACGAATCTCAAATAAGACTTTTTCTAATTCGTGACGATTGATGATACAAATCTTAAGATTGAGACTTGGTATCTTATAATTATTTGGGTTGAAATATGTCACTTAATATCTATTTTTTAGATTCACAACTGGATTTATGTCCCAAGAATGTTGGAAGCTGTGTGCGATACCGGAAAGAGGTTCCATTGGACCATTTCATAGATGCAAAAACACTAGCAGAAATGAAACTGTTGGATGTTGAAAAGGTACCATCCAGGAGCTAAATTAGCTGAAAAACCCTTTTTCACTTCTTGGTTTTTGGATAGTATTAACTAATAAAACTCTGCAAATGTTTTTTTTTTCAGTTAATCAAGGTTCACAACAAATTGTTGGAAAAAAATATTACCGAAGTTATTGAAGGCTACGGTTATACTGATTTGTTTACAACAGCTAGAGGCGCTGCATTCATAGTAGAAAGTCTCAAGGTTACTAGTCAATTGTAGCATCTGTAGCACGGTCAGCCTGGTTATTTAATAGTGTATTTTCTAAAGTAATGGAGATGACACACTTTTTAGGTGTGACTACAATTCCAATGGGAAAAATTTCATTTCGTGGTTATAAGGAACTTCTTCTAGAAAGTGTAGAATGTGGGATAGCTGAAGATCTTCATCTTTATCAGGTGTAATAATCTGGAGTAGTTTCTCGCCAATCGAGGGAATGTGGATAGAGGTTTCATCCTCTACATAGTAGACCTGGTATAATTTGTAATTTCATATGACTACATGTAAAAATATAGTCAAAAAATTGGTACATTTGTATGAAAATGTCCATCTGGGCATAATACGAGAGAAAAAATTTGAAAAAATGTTACTTTTGAGTCTAATATCGAAGTTTTCGAAAGATATAATTATTTATTGGTCTCATTTCAATATGAACCTATCAAAGTTTATACGTCCAATGTGTCAATAGGTCATCAACACAAACAGTGTTAGGTAAACTAATAATCAGAAACGTCGTGAAATAGTCCCCAGATACAAATAATAACTTCAGATATAGAGAAACTCTCCATCACTATTGTCCATTAACTATAAGCATCTACATCAACAACTCGTAAAATCAACAAGAAAATAATACCTAAGGGAATGAGTTTACGTGCAAGGAAACATTTGAGAAACTTCTATGAAGAACTGAACGATGGTTTGTTTAAGCAGATATCTTTCGTTATTCATGCAACATTGGAAATTACCAAAACTACATTATTAATGCTGTGTTTATTTGTATCTTTCTATTCGTGAGTGAATTAATAAACACTGTCTCTTACGTTCTTAATTTATTTTCACATTATACAATACACTTAACTTATAATAATTTACTTATAAATATCACTTTTCACTACGATTATTTATTTGAATCTAACTAACTGCGATTACAAAAATCTCTATAACATGAAGAAATATAAGAAATAAAATAATTTCGTATAAATCACTTAAAAGAAATACTGTGATAAACAGCCTTCTATAATAAAAACTTCATCAAAGGCACGTCTGCCTTTTATAAAAAAAATGAAGGCTGCCGCGCAAATTCGCCGAATTTAAAAATTCCATTGAAGTTGTACAGGGCAGGCTTAAGGACCCATTTCGCGAGCTTGATCGTACAATACAATCAAACACCAACGTACAGAAGATTAATAGTAGAAATGAAATACTTTTAATGAATATTTGAGAGAAAATACGAGAGATAAAACACTACAGGATATACAGGGTGTGATAAAGTTCAGTACTCCTTTTGTCCTTCAAGATTTAAATTTGATAATTTGAGAGTGCTTCTTATTTTTTAGGGGAGAAAATTACCCTTATCGTAAAAAATTATGAAATCTTTTTATATTTTAGCATGTATTTGAGTAAAATACAGTTCATATGAATTATTAGTAGATCTGTTGATATTCTCAAACAAGTTTATGATTAATCGGAATCATGCAACCCTTCCAAAGACCATCCTCTGAGGGTAGTAATATTGAAAGTTTTTTCTACACACTTATTATAATCTATATTTTCTTGAAAATTTGAATTCAAGCTCTACTTAGCCTCTTCTACGAAATCTTCCTTATGCCGAACTGGTCTTTTCATATGTTGGAGGGTGTAAACTACCCCTTATTGCAGAAAATGGAGGTAAAATAAATATATTTCTCGAGAATCTGTTGAAATTTTTTATGATCAATCATATGCATGTAACCTCTCCAAATAATCCTCATCATCCCCTAATGAAAAGCTGAAAAATAATCTCAACGATTCTTTTATGATTAAAGATTATTTGAGTTATTTATATTTAATTGAGAATATTTTGTCAGTATTTTTAAAAAATGTTGCTTTTTAAACATTTCAACCCATCTAACTAAAAATTTCAAAATTTCTAACAGAAATAATAAAATACATTTAAAAATAATAAATTTTTTTATTCTGCAAATGGAAATGGAAAATGGAAAATAATATGGAAAATAAGTTTAATTAATTGTATTTCATCATCACAAGTATTTCAATTGTACGCTCCACGTTTTTTTCCAATCCCCCAAAATTCGTGCTCCGAAATTCTGAAAAAAAAGCAGTTGGTTTTTCAACAATAGCTCGCTCAATTTAGAAGCTAGAAACTTTTTTAAAGAAGCATTTTGTAAGGAATTTGAAGTACTTTAACATGGTTTTAAAAAGGGTTCACCTCAAAGGGGTTATAAAAGTCACATTCGGTACGCGAATGCCAACTTTGAACGAATGTATCTCCTTCAATTTTTATGATACATAGATTTATTAAAACTCAAAATTTTCGACCAAAAAACCTACAATCAATATTTGAAACATTTTCTCATAATATGAATAGTTTTGGGATTATTTAAGAAAAATATTTTTTTTCAAAATTACGAAAATGCGGTGTTCAATTTAATCATTTTTTTTTTCTGAAATAAGCATTCAAAACCAGTCAAATCACATGGATCAGATCAATAATACAAGAATAAAGTTATTTGCAAGTGCATTATAATTAAGGTGGTAATGGAGAGGGTTTAATTATTAAATATTTTCAAAAAAGGAAAAAGAAGAAACCATATTTTTGTTATAAATTAGTCAACTGTTATGCAAAATTCTTTTAACAGGGCTCATTTTAAATGTTTTTCTATGAGATTTGAGAAAGATCTCTTGAGCTTTTTCAAAAAATTTCATCAATTTTAAGTTATTTGAGGTTAAATGTTTTCAATTTTGGGGCTCCCCAAAAATAGCCATCCTTCAATAAGTAATAACTCAGCTATTATTGAATTTAAGAGGTCCTTAGAAACGAATCTCTTTGTATTTTTGTTAGCTACATTTTTGTTTTTGATAATGTTGCTGATAATGAGCCGTTTCAATCGTTAATAACTCTAAAACTACCATCTTCAGAAAAAAACTTTTTAGAATAAAAGCTGCTTAGAATCAGTCACTCTATCCATCTACGAGATTATTTTGATAAGGAAAAATTTTGTCTCCAAGAAAGAGTGGCTTCCACTCCCAGGGCAAAAGTACCCTCGTCACAGCAGATTCTAAAGAAGGTTAGAAATACTATCATCATACCAATTTTCAAGAAAATCGACCCTGATTATAAAAATTCCACGGGAAATCGGCTGATACCTGGCGTATACGTGTTCTGGAAATCTATTTAACTTTGCTTTGTGTCCTTGCACACTTTTGTAATTTCTTCTTGTGTTCCTCCATTTCAATTAATCGTATAAAGTCCTTTTGGAGACTATATTATTGAAACATCCTGAATTTCTTGTCGAATTTCTATTTCACTGTTTCCGATTATTTATCAATACTTTCAAATATTTTTTATTCATTTTCGTAACTGAATCACGTCCGGCTCCCTTCCCTTTTATAGTTTTTTCAAGCGATTTTCTCTTTTCTTAATTATGTTCTTTTTCGTTGATGGTTTTTTCTGTAATACACTGAGAATGCACTATCGTAACTTCTTTCTCATCTACATATCACAAGATTATAACATTAATTTATAGATTCTTCATCATTTTGTGTTTTAAAAATTTAATGTTGATTCTTCAATGACTATTATTAATTTTATGAACATACATAATCTTCATCCAACATTATTATAAGGTTCTTCACTCTATTAATTTTTCTGAAACAGTGTTACAACTATGTAACGAATTTTTCTGTTTTTAGTCTGCTACCGTTTCATTACAATATATTTTTTACAGTAAAATTTTTAACGGGTTAATTTGATCATAAATAAATCTTACTCTTTTTAGAAAGATAATAGTGATAAAAAACCCTGTTTATTCCAGTCATAAATTTCGTTCTCTAATACAAGAATAAGCCTTAAAGACTGTGTAAGTGACAAGTTTTAAAATTTCCGCATGTACCATTTTGTTTTTGAACATTTCTCACTCGAATTCGCTCGTTTTGAGAATTTCGTCCACCTGCGGTTTATTTTATTTAACTTGAAGAGACAATTTCAACATAATATGAAAGAGAAACGCCGCAATAGAATCGCAATTTAGAAATTTTGTTCACTCAAGCTCATTTTAGCATTCTCCTGTATAAATATTGTGCTTGGAAAGTGAGTTGTTGACATTCATTTTGCAACCATTCAGATTTGTTTTAGGAGCTATTGCCTCCTTGATATAGGACAAGGAATTGTAGCCTATTTTCGTGTTAAGTGAAGCATTTCCCACAGAAATTGTCCAAATTCAATTATCCAATTATTTCTTATATCCAACATATTTTGAATGCAATAAAATTCTATATTCACAATTTAAGAAATGAAGCTGCAACAAATTTTTATATATTTTAAAGCTTCAATACGCTTCACCATCGTTATAGATGTGAAAGACAACAAGTAAAGGCGAAGAAATTAAAGAATTCCACAAGAGATTGGCAAGAGGCAGAAAAAAACAGTTGGAGCTCTATGAAACCTATCAAGGTCCAAATATATCTCAACAGTAACGAAGCTAAGAATTTATTTGAAAGTTATAAAATCTATGGTGTTATATGGTAGTGAATGTTGGGTCATGAATAAGAAAAAGGTGGGGTAGATAACCACCAGAATGGAAGAAAACTGATAGGTGAAAAGAGACTTAACAAGTAGAGAAAGATATATATATATATATATATATATATATATATATATATATATATATATATATATATATATATAATTGTAACTAAGTCTTTGCCAGCTATATTATGAGCGATTTCTTATTGGGAATGTGGCAATGAAACACTAAAGTGGACTAACTGTAATATATTTTCCGAGTTTTCGAATACTTATGTATTCATCGTCTGGGAAATAATTAATTGAGATTTTGATAGTAACTTTGAATTTTGAATCCTATGAATTTAAAATTTTCACAAGAATTCATACAACTCAAAACTACCACAAATCTCAATTACTTATTTCCCAGACGATGAATACATAAGTATTCGAAAGCTCGGAAAATATATTGAAGTTAGTCCACTTTGGTATTTCATTGCCACGTTCCCAATAAGAAACCGCTTTTAATTCATATAATTCGTGTAGCAACTCTTCCAAAACAGTTACATCGGATTCTGAAAAATATGAAACTTTATAACAGCCACGTGTTCGTCCACGTTGCGTTGTGGATGTTTTTAAACAGCCATAACGCATTGTGGCTGTTTAAAACGAACATTGGCCGTTTACGTTCCTGTGAAGTAACATATATATTCAAACAGAGATTACAAGCTTCTTTTTTCGAATCCATTTCTACTTAAACATGGTCTCGCATAAAAAATATTTTATTTATAGAACGATATTTGAAATTAAACATAATTCCTAAATTTAATTTCACTAAGTTTTACTTTGACAATCGTTATTTCTTCTGATATTTTGTAAAATTCGATTTCGCAGGGGTTCGTAAAAATGTATGATATTCCATATAAAAAAGGACCTTCTAATTTACATGATATCTCAACATCGGACGTCCTTTGGCTTTGGAAAAAAGAGAATGAAAATATTTCGAGATTCATGAATGAATTATTCAAACTGGTTTTGAATAAAAATTTGCCGGAGATACTGAGTAGAATATGAAACAATGTTACGATACTTATTCTGAAAAATATACGTGGTATAACAAAAATAAGCAGAGAAAAATTTAAGTCACTACAATAGGGAATATGCTCAATTTGAATTGATTTGAACGCCACTATTTCTCGAGGGCTTTGGATGACGTCAATTGCCAATACTTGTTTACATCAATTGTGACAGTTACTTTATAGGTTATAATATCGATAAAAATTATGGAAAAAGTTAAAAAATCGTTTTATAGGTATTGTATTGTAACTAAGTGTGAGGACACTATTAGAAGGAAACCCTGTAGAGTTAAAGCCAATGTTAAATTGCTTAGATGCAAAATATGCAGTCATCAAGAATACCAAGAATACCAGAATCTAAAAACGCAAAAATAAACAGGTTTTTTGTTCCAAACACAACTAACACCCTTTTTGTACCTCAATAAGACCAGAAAGTGTCATTTGATGTCACTACCAATGATGAGGCGTTTATTAAATTTCAATTTTGCTAGCTTAGTTTTTTTTATAGCTTTTATAACAAATATGATTTTTAGAGCTACATTTGTGTTTGCAATCGTTTCATTTTGATAAATAATCATGAAATAATGATCATTTACACTTAATAGGACTTCTTTGAAACAATAACCCAATTTCAGGTAAATGACCTATCCGCTGATTGAGGATTTTAATCCAGAACGATATTTAGATCACAGTTTCCGATCAACTATCGGTGGAAATTTCAAATTTTAAACATGACTTACAAGAACTTTTGATTTCTATCACTATTTTGTGAATTATTTCTTTCATAATATTTATTAAGTTGTGTAATAGTTTATAGATGTTTCATAATTGTTATTGAGCAGTATTTGACGATGATGGATGAGCTGAATGAAGATGATGTTCATTCAAATAGACATATTATTGAATTTCTTAGTATTCTAAGCAAATGTTGAGGAAAATCCTAGAATTTGTCCTAGTGGAAGAGCCAACGACACCTGGAGAATTCTATAATTCTGTTCATTCCCAATGGGATAAACACAGAGCAAGACGAATAGAAACCACTTTAAGTAAACTTTAAGAAAAAAATTCAGAATCAAAATGAATTTCTTACAAGAAATTTGAAAAAAGGGTTGAAATTGATGTCCAGCTTATTTAATGCATTAGTGGCAACGTTATTCAACTGAGAGGCAGGTCCGGCGATGCATGACAAGCTGTTCGCGAAGAGTTTGAAATTTTTCTTCAATTGCAGCACAGAGGTCATGAAAGGTGCGTAGTCTTCTTACAGAAATGCGGTTCTTGAGAAGGCATCACAAGAGGAAATCACCCGCCTACCCATTCTCCAACGCGTCTACTCGACCATTACTATCTTAAGCATGAACATACTTCATTTTATTCTTTTTCTACAGCGTTACCAGACTTTTTTCCGAGAGCGTTGCCTAAATTATGTCGACCTCTGTACTTAAAAATAACCCTCAATTAGATTTTTATATATTAGGTTAGGTCCCATTGGTGTTTTTGGACAATTCTATACTGCAATTTTCGTTACTCAATTCAAATATTTTATAATTTCTGTTTCAATTCTATTGATTTTAAGAAAGCATATCGTACCCCGAATTTACCACAGGAAAAATTGATTTTCCGATTGTTACATTAAATAAAGATTGGTCACATCGAAATAATGTATTGCTAAAATACATCTTTGTCAATTTAAATGTACCATGTTTATTCTCGTTACATCGATTGAATTTAATACTTAACCTAAATTGAATCGTGAAAACACCACAATATTTCATTCCTGACAGATAAGAAAACTGGGTCTTGAGTTGAATATCAATTGCCGATAAAGCTGTCAAAGTTTACACCATGAAATTTTTTGTTGCTCTCTTCCATTGACTTATACCTTAAATTTTAAGCGGATTTGCTGACCCAACTCCAGGTAACTTCAACTCTTGACAAAAGTTCTTCCTCGATTGTTGGAGTATACGGTACGAGGGTGACACTATATATTTTGAGATACAATTCTTTTTATACATCAAAGAACTTCTACAACTAAAGATTTTTTTATGTAAAAAGCAAGCACAAGAAGGCAAATCTTATTACATTCGAGTAGTTCGAGTAGTGTCTGATGTGTGGAGATGCCTGTGGATATTGATCTTGACCTTCTGTAGGTTGTAGTGATTTCACAGGTTTGCACTTCTCCAAAGAATGGAATCCCGATAAATTGACGTTGCGGGCGTCTGCAGGCGAACTCGGTTTCCATGAGCTACGTCTGCCTATCGAGTAAGTCTCCTTGACCGTATCAGTAAAGCAAAGTCAGATCAGCGACCTTTCTTCTATGCTTTAAACTGTCTAAATTTTTGGTCAACTCTGAATCGCCTATAAGCCGAATTGCTCTCTTCTGTATTGAGTCGAGTCTCCTATGGGTTTGTTTGGAAGCCGAGCTCCAAATGTGCGAGCAATACCCCTTTTTGATCTTGAAGAGGACTCTAAGTTTTTTTGAAGCTACCTGGGTCTTTGCTACATTGAATTCAATCAAATTGCTTCCACGTCACTCCAGAATGTATATTGATATTGATGATGGTGATCTGCTGCTGTTAGTCGATCTTATTGGGGCAGCTTATTTTAATGACGACACCAGTGTGCTATAGTCGGCGAAGCTATAGATCGGGTTTGCAGTCGAGTGGATCATTGATGTACAGGAAAAAGATAGTAGGTGACAAGATGCATCCCTGGGGTACACCAACGTTGACCTCAAAGTAACCTGGATAGATAGGTCTTTAAAAAAGCTACGAAGCCATTCGATGAGTGAGAACGACAAACTGTACAATCTTAACTTATTTAGAAGGTTGATATGCTAAACTTTGCCAAAAGCCTTCCTAGCTGAGGATGTTAGCAGACTCAAGATATCTCAAGATTTGTTGATCGATAACTTTTTCCATCACCTTGGCAATGTCTAAAGAAATCGGGCGGTAATTATTGGGAACCGTCTTTTCTCCTTTTTTTGGTATGGATTGAAAGAGACCTCTTTTATACGATGGAGAAAAGAATTTGCATAGCAGACTTAGTGTGCATTTCTTCAATGTGAATCCATAGTTGAATTTGAAGCAAACATGCTATCCAATTAGATCACCTATTCTACAACTTGAAAGCTTGAAGCACATTTTTCTTCTAACGTCAACTACATGAATGTTAAAGAAATCACACATGGCCAAATCAGGTGAATAGGCTGAATAATTATTTTTTTCACTTTTTCGTTTATTTAAACTATTTTCCAATATAACTAACTTTAAAAGCGTGTCTTAGTGATTTCAAACTGTATTTTCTTCTTTGCAATTCAATTTGTTATTCCAAACCCGATTTTGTAAGGCTGGGCTGCGCTCTTACATAGTTCGTTTACCAGTTCTATCTCTGATACAAAGAGAAATTCCTGAATCCTTGTGAATCTCATCAGGATAATTCAATATTTTGATCGAATTAATGCATTGTAGTGCAAACTATGCAAACTATTAAATCTGACGGCTCAAAGTAGTACAAAATCGAGGCCAAAAAGTTACAAACATACAGGAATATTACAATTTATTCTTTTATATACTTATATATATATATTTCATAAAACTATGGCGTATTTAAAAAAAAGATTTCTTATCCACAAAAAACGATCTCTACCAGGACGCAAGAAGTTTTCTGCTTGGCCGCTATGATTACAACAGAGCCGTTTCTTGTCGTTGAATTATTTAGTTTTCTATCCCTTCTTTTGCGGTTATATTTTTCCTGGAACCATAATTTTGTTAGGCAGCTACCCTCGTTTACTTATTTAAGTTATTCGTCGGAAGGCGAATGTGAAATGACTAATAATGACATTTCTTCGTCGTTGCTCTTTCCTGACGAATTGAATTTTCAATAAATACGTGTATATTTTTTTCAAAGTTATATTGGTCTGCAATGAAATCCTCCTTTAAAAAATTTTGTCATAACGATTCGAATTTCAAAAATTTGGTTTTTTTCAAATTTTTTTTTGCGCGTCAATGCTAGAAACAGTGTATATACGTACAAAATAAGTTTTAGCGATTTGTAGAAGAAAAAACTTAAATTGATTTTATGATTAAATGCGCGCATGCGCAGTATTCGCTGTGTCCTTAGTCTTAGTAAGTCTTGCATAATGTTCATGTTCTTTATATTAGTTTTGAGTTTTTCATATGTAGTTTATTTTGTTATGAACGGAGCCAACAAATATAAAATAGACGTTTGAGAATTATTTTAAAATAAATTTAATGTAATTTTAGGTTATAAAATGCCCCGATCTTGTGAAAATTCTACAGCCTGTTTTTGCTACATTTTCTATCGATTAGCGAAAGAGAGAGAGTGGATTGCCAAAAGTAAGTTGCAATAGCTACTCGAGAACATTGGGCTTGAAGAAAGCCACAAATCCATTTCGTTTACAATGCCAATGATTTGGAGTTAGCCTCAGAATCATGAAAATGATTGTTATTTCTGCATGACATCAACGTGAGGATTCTCAAAAAAAAAAAAAAATAAGATTGTAAACCCGAACGTCCCATTTGTAAAGAGACCAATTCCTCGTGGAGAAGGCACTTCACCTATTAATAAGAATGTGGAAAATAAAAATATTTTTGATCTACAATCTAGATCGAGTTTTCTTTCTGCCGGTACATCTTCATACACTTTGTCTGGATGTATAGAACCTCATTTACTTAAACCACGTGACTTAAATGATCTTGTTAGACTTGGGACTTTCAAAATCTAAGGCGCAATTACTTGGATCAAGATTAAAACAGTGAATATCGAATAAAACTACTAGAGTTTCATATTTTAGTACGAGGCAAAAAGATTCTAGGAGTTACTTTTCCAAAGAAGATGATTTGGTACATTGTAATGATGCTGTAGGGCTTCATCAAGAACTGAGTTTTCCAAAAGATTCTAGTGAATGTAGACTTTTTATTGATGCTTCAAAAATAAGCTTAAGCGCCGTTCTACTCCATAATGGTAATAAATACTCATCTGTGCCTGTTGCACATGCTACGAACATGAAAGAAAATTATACAATATTTGTGCTGATGTAGAAGTCGCCGCTGTACTTACTGGATTACAAGGAAGATATAAAAAGTTTTTCTGTTTTCTTTGCGAGTGGGAAAGTTACGCAAGAGACAAACATTACAAAATAAAAACTTGACCACTACGAAAAAGTTCTACTCCTGGGCTTGAAAATGTATCTCATAAATCTTTGGTACCAAGTGAGAACATTTTTCTGCCACCACTTGTTGGGAAAACTGTGTAAAAGCTATTAATAAAGATGGTGCAGGTTTTCAATAGCTGAAAATAAAATTTCCTCGAATCAGTGACGCAAAATTGGAGAAAAGAATTTTTGTAGGTCCGCAGATACGTACGCTAATGAAATACGAAGCTTTTGATTCGAATTTGAGTAGAGCAGAAAAATAGAAGGAACGGCAATGGGAAACTGCCTATCACCGTAGAATAATGGACAGTTACCACTTTTAGATACTTTAGTAATTAGGAATAGTAAATAGTTTAGAATTTGATGTATTTAGACAAAACACTGCTACGTGCAGGTACATCCCGGCTGAGTCTCCATTTTCTGGTACATCGATTAAAACACTTTCCACTCACCATCGAGAGATACAATAAGGAAAAGTCCTTCATTGATGACGTGGCTATACTCAACGATTATGAAAAAAAAATTGTAAATAATCAATCATCCTAGGTTTAAGAAATCTCCATGTAAAACCACTTTTTTCCAAGCCCAAAGTGAAAAACAAAAAAGTTTTGCTCTGATACCTTTCAATCCTCTTTATACGAGAGGATTGGAAGGAATATTTGACAGAGTGGGTTTAAAATTGGTTTATAAATCCAAGAACACATTAAAATAATTGTTGAGCAATCTTAAGGATAAAATACCAAATTTGGAAGAGAGTGATATATATGAAATAAATTGTGGTGATTGTGATGGAAAGTATATTGGGCAGACTGAGAGATCCGTTATTGTCCGGTTTAAAGGGTACATTTGAAATATGGACGGACCGGAAAAAGTATTGCCGAATACGCTGCCGGTCACAAACTTAACATTAATATTAATAATGTAAAATTGTTAAAAAATGTATCCAATACTAAATTGTTGGATGCATTTTAAAGCATTGAAATTGCTAGATGTAAGAGTAGCTTAAATAGGGAGAAAGGGCCAATTCTTTACAGCTCACTCTTTAGTTTAGTAGTTAAAGAATGAACATGAATATTCCCGCCAAGGATTTTTCCCGCTGGAATTAATTTTTGCGGGTGAAGCTTTATTGGTTGGAAAATTTATTATAAAACAGGTAAATCAAGTTATTAGATTATAGTTCACCTTCAGTCTCTGAAGACGATAACTTGGTTATCGAAACGCGCGTCAGACAGTGTAATTGTGAGTGTTAGTGTAGTGGTGATGTAAACAGTGTATTCAGTAGGATGAAAATTAGATTGAAAAACGCTACAATGGGAAATGGTCAGCAGCAATGCTTGCTGATTTTTTTTGGTCAATTCGCCGAGAAACTCTAATAGAAACGATGAAAAGGAAAAAAAAAAACATAAATTAACTCAAATTTTTTCACCATATAATGAGATAACTGACCGATATTTATTCATTTTGTAACTATAATTTAGGATTGTTCACTGCCAAACATAGATCGTAATATTTTTTTATTTAGTTATGATTATTGATACTTTAATTATATTGTTTGTTTATTATATTGGAAATTTACGTGTGGTGCTTTACTGTATGTCAGATTCCGTATTTGAAAAACAAAATATGATGAAATCATGCATGAAAACATGAAGGAGAAAAAAATAGTAATAGAAAACAAATAATAAAAACGTTTCCGTTCGTATTAATTCGAACATTAAAATTATTATTATATTTCTTCAATATATTTGAATATATCTATTGGTGATAATATTGAAAGTTTACGATATTCAATCGGTCCGATCAAGAGTTTGATTCCGGTTTACCGATAAACTACACGTATTATGCGGAGTAATGGGTTCATAGTGTGTCTGTAATGCTCCATTCAAGTATTCGATACTTAATAATCAATTCTCAATAATTCTCCAACCGAGCAAATAACCATTTTAAGAGCAAAATGGTGGACATTAGCCGAGATTAATTGGTTTTATCGATCATATTCCTAGGTACTTACGTATCTGCCATCCAATTTTACGGACGAATTGAATCAAATGGCAGATTCGCTATTTATACAAATGTAGATTACGGTTATTGAGGTTGAAGTCATTAAAATTACTATTATCTACGATAACGTTACAGGGATTAGTGAAACTATTCGATACGGAAGGATCTCTTAGGAAGTTTGATGAAATATTCTGAAACCAAGAGAAAATTCCTGTATATCTGAATTTGACTCGCTTGTTAGTAATTTCTTGATAAAGCATCTAAGGAACAAAGATATAATGAATACAGAGTGAGTTTTATGTATGGAACGCCTCAATTATTTCGGAAAGGGTCTTGTGATATAGCCAGTATTATGGTGGTATCTACATTGTTGTCAGATCTTTCCCTTTTCCATCACCATGTATATTTCGAAATTTTTAAGAAATGCTAATTACTTTTCATGCGATATTCTCTATACTTAGATGCCATAATTTCGGAGTAACATTTAGAGTATCTCCACTAAAGTTGAAATAATATTCTTTAATAATGTATATCCTAACCGAAATCCCATAACAAGATCTACTGTCAGTAAATTAATAAAAAAGTTTAACGAAACTGGTTTAACTGGTTCAAAAACGGTCTAGGTACCAGGGAAGCGCTATTGCTTTATAGACTACCAAAAAGCGTTTGACTCCATTCGTCAAGACTTATTGTTTGACATCGTAAAGATTGTTTATATTGATAGTAAATCATCAGTATCATACAAAAGCAGTATGCAGATCAAACAGCAGAACTGCGAACTAGCGGCTAGCGGCTCTCTAACTAAGGAATACCTTTAGATACATAGGGGAGTCCTTCAGGGATGTAAACTCTCACCCATGCTATTTAATATATACGTAGACCGAATTTTTCAGCTGGCATTAAAAGACCATTAAAAAGATATTAAAGTAAATGGAACTGTCATAAATTTGCCGTCGATACTGCGATGTTAGCCGATAACGTAGAAGAGCTAGTCAATTCTATCAACGAAATTGGAACCAAAACTAATGGTCATAAACAGACAATAACACGGCGAAGATCAATTACTTGTCGATGGAAATATCATAGAGTTGCGAAGAGGAAGTTAAAACTCGGATAGCAATTTCAAAAACAGCTTTTACAAAGATAAATAAATACCTAATTCGCCGAGTAGCCTTAGATTGAGGGTGATAAAATGTTATTTTTGGCCAATCCTTTTGTATGGTGTGGAAACGTGATCCCTGAAAGTGAGATCTTTAAACAGATTAGAAGCAATGGAAATGTGGCTGTTGCGCAGACTGCTTGCGGATCCCATGGACCGAGTACATAACGAATGAAGAAATACTGAGAAGAGCGGGTGTGGAGAGGCAACGAAAAGTATCTTATTAGTGACACATCCTGCGAGGACCGAGATATTCAACTCTCAAGCTCATACTGACGAGAAGTGGTGCGGCAACAATTTCCCGTCGTGCAGAAGAGGAGTGCCTTCAGATAATAGATTAGAAGTTTTAGACAAGAGACCACCTACACTCTACAAAGTGTATGATACTTGAAGAAGAAGGTGCAGTAAAATATTTATCCAAATCGTAGCGCAAAAAACTTACAGCAACTGAAGACAAATCTTTAAATGTTTGTGTCATGTTAGAAGTAGATCCACATTTATGGAGTAAAAAACATACCAATTTCAGAAAACATACAGTAAAGGCGATCACAGCAGATGCTCAATACAATAAGCCATGCGGTTTTTAAAACTTTGCAATACATTTTACAACATCCCTGACTGCTCAATTCTTCTTATCGCTTTGGTAATCTTTTAATTCCTAATTATTGGTAGGTTTTGCATTATAAACGATGTTTTTCAAGTGACCCCACAGGAAAAATCGCATATTTAATTTTCATTTGTTATTTACGTAGTTTGAAAATAACTTATTGCTTCAAAAAAATTCTATACAAGGTGCAATATTCAATACGAATCCTCTAATTGATTTTTCCAAAAGGTGGTCCTGGAATTTCTAAGCTTAGTCATTACCAGCTTGATAGTAGTATACTGCAGCTTAAAAAATAGAATAAGCTGTGTAAATATTTAATTTGATGAATATTTATGGTCAATACCACCAACAAACCTGTGAATTAATAAAGAAGAGGAGTTGACACTTTTTAGTAGCCACATGATATCTTGAGGGGCTCTACATATGGCTCACTCACCCAGTATATTTTTGTGATTTATGCAGTTGAACAACAAATCCTATCAATCATATTTTTATTATAGGAGCTATAATATACAAAACGGACACAAAAGGCCGTCGCTCTTGCTATTATTTACAGTCGAAAAGGAAATCGTCTAAATTGCAAAGAAAGAGAAAACTATAAACGTTAGGAACAACCTTTTGTATTTTATGTTAAGCTGACCTTGTGCCTACTTAGAATTTCATCTTCATCGAGTGAAAGAGCTGGTAAATGAAATAAAAAAAAACCTTAAAAAGACTAATTTCACAAATGGGCAACATGCAATTTTCTTGATTGCAATTTTAGTTCAAATTTAAATGCCCAACAACGAAGTTACATCATTTAACATAATTGACATAACCAAAAATATGAATCGGAATAATATTATTAAGTGCTATAGGATGTTTTAATAATTTTAATAGATAAATAGCTGCTAATGATATATGAAATTAAAGACAAGTACAAAATTATTCCAGAATATACGAGGTCTGATTATTAAATAACGAGACTGCGCGCCTAGAGGGTACCCTAGACGGGTGGGGTAAAAAACGAGTAGTGCCTTGGGTATCTAGATATCTTGTCTGTGCACGTCCCAAAACACGTTTCCGCCACTGTGACTGTTTCAGCTCCGGAAGCAGTGACCAAAATCAACCAAATTGTGCGTGCAGATCGTTCAATGACCATCCGGTTGATTGCCGAGGCTGTAAACACCGCACCGATAAAGAAACGGTTAGAAAAATTTTACACGAGTAATTACACATGACAAGAGTCTGTGCGATGTTGGTGTGGATTTTCTCCGCTCCAATATCTAGAGTTCTGTTTGTTAACCGTTCCGTTTAAATGAAACGTCGCTTCATCAGAAAAAACTATTTTTACTGAATAAACTGTTTACACCACTACTACAACGACGCTCACAACTACACTGTCTGACGTGCGTTTCGATTACCAAATTATCGTCTTCAGAGACTGAAGGTAAACTAAAATCTAGCGACTCGACTTGTTTAGTTTTTCCACAAATGAACCTTCTCCCGCAAAAATTAATTCCAGCGGGAAGAACTTGTTGGCGAGAATCTTTACATTCATTCCTTTACTACTAAACTTAAACTATAGAGTGAGGTGTAAGGAATTGGCCATTTGTCCCTATTTTTTAAGCTACTCCTTTAATGTTTTCAAATGCATCCAACAATTGGATACCTTCTATAACAATTTTACATTATTGCTATTAATGTCATGATCGGAAATACTTGAATTTCCGGTTCGTTCATATGAGCGATGTGCTCTTTTGTGATAGAAACATTATCAAAATCTTACATACTACCTACACATTACCCCCTTTTAGGTGGATGATATTTTGTATGCTTTCAAATTCCCAAATGGGGCGCCACTCAATTTATTAACCTAAACTTAAAAGGTGAAAAAATAGGGTGAGATATCTTTAGGAATAACGCTAGTTAAGTCAAAGTACAATGATTTATATTTGAAATTATAAAAAAAACCAAGGTTAACAAAATTACCCGCGAAACTCATGAGTTTGTTGGTTTACAGGAAATAATGAAGTAAATTTCACGACAAAAAAAACTAATATGAGTTGATCTGACCTTTAATAACACATAAGGGCTCCCTACTCGTCATGAGAATATAAATAGGACCATATCCGTGGAATGTGGTTAAGAAATAAAGAGGTTCATTCAGTTCCACGAGTCGAGGTTTGACGTTAATTCCAAATTAAAGTTTTAAGCCCCAATAAAGGTCGGTGATTCCCAATAAAGGTCCTATGTCCAAAGCTAGCTCCCTTCTCCTCCAATGAAGGGAACCCATATCTACTTCTTATTATAAGTCAATTAACAATTTTATATTCCAAAATTTTTGAAATCGGCGAAAGGCTTCTTTATGGTGGCAAAATCTCGCTTTTCAAAAATCTCTGGAGAAATTAATCTTCATGCTAGCACGGTCGCTGACCAAAATGAACAAGGTAACTATCTCTCCAATTGTCAAATTCTCAGTCAGAAATATCACGACTTCCGCGAATATAAAATTGGAGCCAAATTTAAAAATCTAAAATCAAATCCATGATGAAAAATTCCACATCAGTTGACAGTCAAAAAGAGAATATGAATGAAGTTAGCAGCAGACTTCTTGAGCAAAATCAGGTCACACGTCATGATGATAATCTGGCCAAGTGCAACAATAGCCCAATTTCAAAAACACCAGCTAACAAATCACTCATAAAAACAACCTTTCAAAGGACTGAACAATCAAAAATCGATATCCGCATACTGCACGAATAACTTAATTCGTGAACAGTTAATTAGATGTGGCTCGAATCTTCTAAGGGGAAGCAACTTTGCTCTTACAAGCAACATAATTTTGCAACCAGTTAACCTCAAAAGAAAATAAACCAAACATAGATATCACGTAGAAAGACAGATGGACAAAGTGGGCTAAAAGTCAGACCGAACACACGCAAACCTGTAGGTAGATCACCAAAGAGATAGTACGAGAGCTGGAGTTCAGCTTCTCAGGAAGATCCAGGAAAAGGGCCAAACGTACAGAATTGAACAAGACCTGGTCCTATTGAAATAGGAAGAAGAAGGAATGCTATAGTTTTTAATAAATTTTTGGAATCTACACGATATTTCAATATAACTTTATATAAGGCATCGTATGCCTAAAGTCCACCATTTTTTAATTATTTCACATTTTCGAAATTTTTGTACACATGCAGCACTCCACTAAAAATAATATATTTCTAAATTTAAGTGAGGCAGGTCTGATATTTTTGGGTTTTGAATGAAGAACACTTACAGCTTTCAAAATCTGTGAAAACCTTGACAAAAATTTATATAGGATGTTCAGAAAATGGTGCCGAGTTCTGCTATCTAAAAACTTCGAAAACTTAATTTTTTCAAATGGGAAGCCCCATTTTTTTTCCTTACCATTGGATTCTATGCTTTAAATCAAGGGGACTTCGTAAGTAAATTCATATATCTCAAATTAACAGTTTTTGTAGAAACTTGAGAAAACTGAAATTTTCATGGTTTTTAATTGTCACATCCCGATGGCGAACAACGGATAACAAAAGTTAACGTATCAACAAACAAACAAAATATGAAAACAGCTTGACGTTGAAGCGTTGCGATACTTTTCGTTTGTGATATCCGTATAGACCACGATCCACCCTTGATAGAATCCAATGATAAAGAGAAAAACGGGGGTTACTATTTGAACAAATTAAATTTTCGAAGTTTTTAGAAGCGAAATTCGGCACCATTTCCTCAACACCCTATATGAATTTTTGTCAAGGTTTTTACAGATCTTGAAAGCTGTAAGTGTTATTTGTCCAAATCACAAAAATATTAGACCTGACTCACTTAAACTTAGAAATATAATTTTTTTAGTGGAGGGCTGCATGTGTCGAAAATGTGAAATAATTAAAAAATGGTGGACTTTAGGCATACTATGCCTTATATAAAGTTATATTGAAATTTCATGTAGATTCCAAAAATTTATTAAAAACTATAGCATTCCTTCTTCTTCCTATTTCAATAGGACCAGGTCCTGTTCAACTCTGTACGTTTGGCCCTTTTCCTGGATCTTCCTGAGAAGCTGAACTCCAGCTCTCGTACCATCTCTTTGGTGATCTGCCTACAGGTTTGCGTGTGTTCGGTTCGACTTTTAGCCCACTTAGTCCATCTGTCTTTCTACGTGATATCTATGTTTGGTTTATTTTCTTTTGAGTTGCAAAATTATATACCGTATAACCGGAAGTTTCAGAAAACTGAAATTATTTCAGCTGAAACGGGCATTTCGGAAAACCCATGCAAGCAAATTTTCAGAGCACTAGTCCCATATGCATATCGATTCAGCTCGTCGTGAAGGATCCTGTACCTCAAACTTATCGACTCCTTCAACTTCGATGATACAATTAAGTACTTACAAATTTAATATAAGAAATATTTTGATTGTTATTCACTAACAATCACGAGAATATTTGAATTAGGAGCAAAAATTAACAGAATTTTCGACAGTCAGACATTGATCCAATTAATAAACACTACTATAAAACAACTGTAAAAAATACGTTCGGGATAAACTACCCACAATTTAAAAAAAAATGATTCATATTGATCCACCCCGTGTGAAGGTAGTTATTTCATGCGTAGCTTATAATAAAACTATACATGTGATACATAACAATTTGGTCCAATAATTTTATGACAGATACTTTATTATCTTAATGTCTTTCCTTGATCACTTCCATCTTCTAACGACAGACCGAAAGGTGGAATTATGCGTGCTACCGACATGAAGATAAAACAAAAAAAGTAATTAAGTGCCGAAACAAACAGATTAATGAGAATTTTCATCGTCAGATGTCCTCAATCTGTGAAGGAAAAATTAACTTTCAAAAGGGAAAGTTTATACTGCCATCTTTAGGATCGATATGGATAATAAGATTATTAGTGAGACTACGATCTTGTCTTCTTGTAATGTAGGTATCATTAGGTTTAAAGGGAAAGATTAAATTTGCCTCTGGGTTGTTTGCAAAAGAACCCATTGATTTTATTAGGGTTGTATTAGTAAGTCATTTGAGTTACTATATTCAATTTATGATAATGAGATACAGTTAGTTGTAATGAGTTGTTCGTTATATGAGTTTTGATATAATTTTGTACTCAATTTGGAGATACCATAAGACAAAATGAATTAATTGAGAATTCTACGGAATCATTGTAAATTTATTCAGAAGTTATTGATAATTCCAAATTGGTCTGTATTTTGTACTATTTGGAATTTTTCAAAAGAGACGAAATTCTTTTTGTATTGCTTTTTTCACGATTATTTGATTTTTTTGGATCTGTTAAAAGCAGTCAAAGAATATTTAGAAGTTGTATGTAATTTCAGAAAAGTTTGGTTAATTTTAATAGTTATAAGAAGTAAACTAACTATCAAAAAGTCTATTTGGATTGAAGAGAGCTTAACACAGACGGCTCCAAATAGACTCCAAATAGACTAAATCGGTTGCAAGAAACTGTCATTCTGTAACACCAGCAGAATTGTGGAAAGAAGACTTTTGAATCTTACAGATGTTTCGATACTGAAACAACAAGGAGAAGTATCTGAGATATTAATGTCCATTACGATCCAGATGAGTTTTACGAAGAGTATCATTGACAATTGGGCACCAATACTGGCGTAATGGATGCAGAAACGAGATCTTCACAGATGAGTCTCGTTATGGACTGTTTTATGACAGTAGACAAGAACGAGAATCCACTGACACCCTTATATTAACTGTCTTGCGAAGAAGAACAATTATGGTCTAGTTAGTAATTTGTTCTAATGATCTTAATGAGTTAATTGTATTGAATGGCAGGGCAAATATGTAGGGACCAAGTGATGGTCAACATACTTCCGCGATTTCATGCTGCTATAAGTTCCCAGTTGATTTTTATCGATGATAATGCGAGATCTAGAAATATAAAATCAGGGTTCTCTTCATCTATTGCTTCCACCCAGGTCTCCTGATCTGGCATGCTTGAGATCAATTACAAAAAGTATTTACGACCATAAAACATACAGGAGTTTAGAAATCTCCGGAATTTGGTTGACATCATGCCAAGAAGATGTGGTACAAAAGGAGGTCATACAATTTGTTAGGTATTCTATTGAATTAGAACAAATTAACAGAACAACAGACGAATTTGTGATATTGAATTTGTCTCTTCTCTTGGGCATGTATAAATTCCACCCAAAAATATTTATTAATACTAAAATAAAAAATGGCATCAAGGTGAATTAATCCTGGGACCTCCTGCATGTGAGTCTCGTATCCTAGCCACTACAATACGGAGACCTTAATAATACGTTTTAGTGCGTAAAGTTTTACGCACTCAAAAGTGTGTCTAGGATGTAATTCACGCACGGTAGTAGAAAATAGTTATTTATGTAACCATTGTGACAATCACGTGCGTCGAAAAAAAAAACCTTTACACTTTGCATACAATATTTTTTCTACTAGCTAAAATTTCATCAAAATACAGAAGCTTTATGGTAATTTCCTTTACGCAGAGGGCGTGAAGTGAGTTTACTTTTTTTTCAGGTATTATCAATACTAATATCAAAGGTGCACTTTGTGCATGAATAAATACCACCTAAAAATAATTATTACTACATAAGTAGAAAAATAAAGAATGAAACGAACTGAATTTAACCTGGGACCTCCCGCATGAGAACCGCGTACTCTAACCACTACGCTACTACCTTAAAATTAATTTCTCTCACGCACTAGTGCATAAAGTTCTGCGCACTAAAATGTGTGTCTAAAGTACGTACTTTACGCACTGTAGTAGAAAAAATATTTTACGATTCGTTTCCGAAATTCAACAGTTAAAACTATATTTCCTTCCAAGAAATACCTTCAAATATTTTTGTTCTCGAATTTAATCAATATCCTCAACTTCTGAATGTTTATAATTAATAAAATTGAATATTTAACACCAATTTCAACTGATTATTGTTTTTATAATAGTTATCGATACATTGAATACATTTTATAAGCAATAATTCAATTTAAAATAATATAAAAACCACTAATGTTATGTATAAATGATAGAAATAGTTTATTCGAGTCGAGTATATTGAATATAGTTGTAATATCACAATTTAACGCATTATTTATTGATAGAATGATATTTTACCAGACCATAGACTATAAATCATAAGTTATTCACATAAAATATACACTGAGAAATAGATTTCTCTAAGAATTATTGGAATTGGTCCAGACCAACTTACGATTTCTTATGAAGATAGAGCTGTTAGATAGAAATAAAACCTACAAAATAAAAAAATAATACTGACAAAAAATGTATAAATTTGGTGTAGCGCTACGACTAGTAGTGACCTACGATGATATAATAACTTTTGGAATAAAAAACAACAATTTGGAAATATACAAAAGATAAGCTATGAGAAAAATTTACAGACTAGTAGGAGCAGGAGAGGTGAAATAAGAAAATTGTCGAATTATAAAAAATTGTAAGAAAAAATAATGAAGAAGACATTCATGGAAAACCTAAAGGTTTGTTGACGGATCAATGGGTAAATGCGGATCTGGGATCTAATAATCATGAATACAACAGAAGTAGAGAAAAAAGTGAAAAATAGACAGTTTTGTAAAGAAAAAGGAAAAAACTAAATGGCTGCAGTAAACTGATATTAAATAATAGATGAATCAACATGACTCCCTTGGCGTGTGACTATAATTTCTATGGATATACGAGGATGGTTCCAGAAGTACCTGACATGGAAAAAATTGGTCATTGTTAAGTGATGCAATACTTTCATTTGAAAGGCATTAGCCCTACCAATATAAAAGCTAAACTAGATTCTACTCTGGGTGAGATGACTTCTTCGTTATCAACAGTAAAATATTGGATAGTAGAGTTTGAATGAGGCCACACGACCTGCGAAGACCAGAATTGCAATAGTCGACCAATTGAGGTGACGACTCCAGAAATGTTGAAGAAAATCCACAAAGCGGTACTGGATGATCGTCGACTAAAAGTGCGTAGGCATTTCAAAACGAGCCGTATATCAAATATTAACTGGAAAATTGGACATGAGTGAGCTGTGCGCAAGGTGGGTGTGGTAAAAACTATTCCATCTACAGACAAGGTCATGGCGTCGGTTTTTTAGGATGCGCGTGAAATAATTGTCATTGACTCTCTTGTGAAAGGAAAAACTATGAGTAGAGTATTATGCGAGCTTATTGCAACTTTTTAAGCGAAGAAATCAAGCAAAAACAGCCGCGCTTATCTAAGAAGTGAGTGTTGTTTCATCAAGACAATGCACCAACTCACATATCGATTGCAATAACCAAAATTAATGAATTAGAGTTTGAATTGCTATCCTATGCAACCTATTCGCCAGATTTAGCCCCCGGATTATTTTCTGGAAAAATGGCTCGGTGGTCAAAGGTTTTCCAACAATGAAGAGGTAATGGCTATTTTGAGGAGCTTGAAGATTCTTATTATAAAAAGATTCATGAAATAAACATCTCTGGGAAAAGTATATGGAGCCCAAATTATTGTGTTTTCCTTATTGAGCCAGGTACCTCTGCGATCATCCTCCTAGGTAGTAGTAGTCACAATCATGCGGCAAGGATAAATGACTAATTGTTTACAAGCAGCTTATTTTAATACTAGACACAAAAAGAGGAGATACCACATTTAAATGATTGAAAAAATTGAGAAACCCCCATTTTTCCACAATTAATTCACAACTAAAAACCGAGTTGAATAACCGTCGATCACAAAGTCTCTGTACATCATCAGAAGAAATGAAAACTATACTAAAAGCTCACAATATTGTTGCAGAAATAGCAAAAACACAAAAACTTGTACTGTGTTGTTTTGACCAATAGGTACGAATATTTTGAAAATCGTTTGATATGATGTGTATATGTTAAGCATACTAACACACTTTTTACACTACCACCTCACCCACACTCACCGTCTGACGCTCATAACGATAACAAAGTTATCGTCTTCAGAGACTTTACCATCAGTCTGTACGTATGTAGAAGCCAAAAGACTAGAAAGAGTTAGAGGTATGACTACCTGATACAAGTGTTAAGTGCTCCGCTAATACTGTGAAACTAAGAGCTAAAATCGAGCTCGTACATTGTTTATAAGAAGCAAGAAGCTTCTTTGGACCCGTGACCTGGAGCTCAGATCGCGGATACTCGAGTGCTATGTATTCACAGTCCTTTTATACGGTGTATCAGCTTCGACACTCGATCATACGACCATAGGAGAAAAATGGAGAAAAAATTGTAGGAAAAAGATCCTTCCAATAGAAGAAGAAAAATAGTTCAACGTCACGTTATCTGACCTGATCATAGCTTATAGAGTCAAAATAGCTATAATTCAAGTGATCCACGAACCTCCGAAACGGAAATGGTGCATAGAAAAAAGAGTGTTCCTCCTGGTCATATGAGTTAGCTTCCTAGCTCGCAATTTTTGCAACATTATTTAGAATTTGGTGCGGCTGTTGAAGTGGAAAATATGTGTTTCTACAAAATAGAAAATTAACAATATAGGTGGTATTTCTCCTTTTCAAACTAACAAAACAGATGAAGGAATTATAAAGAAATTGATTCAAATTATTTTGGTATTGATCCATATATTGTCACTAACTCTTTTTTATTCTTATATATGGAAATTATTCATCTTATTTTCCCATTTGTTTCAGGGATACACAGTAGCAATAGCTTAAAAGGGATGCGGCTGAACGTTCCCCGTGCTGTACGAGTGGGTCATTCAGTAACTCTTGGTTGTGAATACGACTTGGAAGGCTCTCCACTTTATTCAGTGAAGTGGTATAGAAACAATGGAGAGTTTTATAGATACGTACCAAAAGAAGAACCACCAACCAGGGTATTTCCTTTACCAGGACTACATGTGGACGTGAGTAATGTTTTTTTCTAATTGGAATAATATTTTTAAAACATTGAGAAAAACGTGAGGATCAAAATATTTCAGTATACTCTCATTTATCATCAATAATATCGCTAAATTAACTATATGCATAGAAAATTGAAATATTATATCACGCACTTTTCTTCATTATTAAGTTGGAGAGTTGAACATTTTTCTATACTCTTGCCACATTTCCGGAAGCTTCCCGATGCCTTTTCCATCAAAATTCCTTGGCTTGCCACGTAACTATTCGTGCATTGTACCCCCGCTTTGCTTTCGAATCGTAGTTCGCCAAGTGTCTTTTCCAATACAGCATTTCCCATTTCCCAGCCCAATTTATTCAACGTTACTATCGTAAGACCAGTTGTATGCGGTCTGGTGTTGTCTTGCAGCAATATCGCACTAGGATTGGGAAAAAGCGTCTTTTTGATATGTAGATAGTATTACCGTGCTCACAGTTAGTTTTTTAGTGAGAAAATCAACTGGAAGTACTCCTTTAAAGTCTCAAAACACGGTTCACAACACCTTCTTTACTCCATAGACGCGTGCTTACTCTCCGGAATATAGTGGTGTACCAAAATCTTGACTGTGGTGTGCACTAAGTTTTTCTTCTTCATACTTCTACAGGAGACGCGTGCAAACTTCTCAGTGTGTGAGTTTCAGCTTAAAATTCAGCAGTCCTGGTACCAAACTGGCTGAAATTTTGCTGTAACCGAGCCGTTTAGGAATTATTTGCTCAATTCCTCTTTACACTGATGCCCAGTTCTTCATCCATATCGCCTACAGTACTGCTTCGGTCTCCCAAAATAAGATTTTTAGCAGCGCTGACGTTCTCATCGGTCACATTTGTTCTTGCGTGACAAATTTGCAACCACGTCTCGGCGTCTTTGGAAAAAGAACACCATTCATACACTTGAGTCTTGGATTTCCGCGGACCTTCTTTGTTAATAGATTCGTAAGCTCGTTTTATTATAGAGAAAATCTCAATAAACAAGCTTCATTTTCGGTACAGTTGTCAAAACGCTTTGTGAAACTGTTGCTACGTAGATCAAATCATAATCTAGTAAGATCACATTTAAAATAAATTTTAATACGTTAAATTCCATTTAAAAATGCTTACAATACCATAAAATTACTATTTCAATAGTTGTACATAACAATCTATTCGATTCGATGATTCGTTGAAACTCCGTGTTATTTTTTTAGAGCTTTGAAGTCACCTTAAGAATTTGATTGATTATTTTAATTGTATACACCAAATGTCAAATGATGACATTTTTAGGTTAGAATATAACATTATAGCCAAAAATATTGGTGGCCTATCTCAACTTCATTGATATATTATTTGAACAATTTCGCCTTTACAAATTTGACAGATAAAATCAATTTCGAATTTACGAAGTGTTCAATAATGCCATTAGTCGATGTAACAAACCATTTTTAGGTTAGAATATGAAATGACAGCTGAAATTAGCGGTACTGTCTCAAAAGTTTTATAGATAAAATTATTCCTTTTACAATTCATTCATTCATTTACAATTTTACAAGTATTATTCTACTTTCTTTGATTATCAGAAGTGACCAATATCTATATTATATTCTTGTTAATAATTTTCAGTTAGGCTGGCTGAATACTATCAAGGTTCAGACTAAAAAAGGAATATTTGTGATAATAAACAACTAATGTAACTGTCAAATTTAATAATATATTCCTTATTTGTGTTCACTTCGGCCAATATTTATCAAGATGTTACTTTTATTTGAGTTTTGTAAGATTTATTGGAAATCTCTGGTAACATTTATTTGGCCTTTGATGATACTTCCAATTATTGTGTTGAACAATTCTCCTGCCTTCAGATGTATCTATGTGGTGCTGATTATGTGTGTATATTGGATCACTGAATGTATTCCACCACCTCTAACATCATTATTGCCCATGGTGATGTTTCCATTGATGGGGATCTTGAGTTCCGATAGAGTCGCCGCTAACTACATGAATGATACCAATATGATGTTGATAGGAAGTATAGTTATTGCCATCGCTATGGAAGAAACCAAGCTACACATGAGAATCGCATTGAATATCATTAACGTAGTGGGATGCAGTATAAAGAGACTTCATATCGGATTGTGTTTAGTGACAATGTTTATTTCCATGTGGATTGCAAATACAGCTGCGACTGCTCTGATGTTACCAGTAGTAGAAGGTACATTGCAAGCTTTACAGCTTCAAGGTTTGATATCAATGTGGGAAATTGACGAACAGCTTCCATCTCCCAGTCCCAAGCCAGCAGGTACAGCAACAGCTCCAACAGAACTATCGGAAGACCGAAGACCTTCAAATATAACGATGTGTTATTATATTTCAATAGCCTACGCTTCACTAATAGGAGGAACTGGTTGTATTATTGGATCAGGTGCGAATTTAGCTTATAAAGGACTGTACGAGACAAGATTTCCACATAGCCCTGGAGTAGAATTTGCTAAATGGATGATGCTCAACCTTCCTCTAATGTTGATAACCATTTCACTCTCCATATTATGGATACAAATTTGGTATTTGGGATTATTCAGACCTTATTCGAAAGCAGCTAAAGATATTAATTTGGGTGCAGACTCTGAATCCACAGCAAAAGAAATAATATCCACGCAACAGAATCAATTAGGACCCATCAGATTTGAGGAAATTGTTGTTGCTTTTTGCTTCGTTTTAGCTGTGATTCTATGGTTTTTCAGAAGACCTGGTTTTATACCCGGGTGGCCACATTTGTTCACTGAGCTGAAAGTTGGAGATGCTGTTGTAGCTATCTTTGTATTATTTTTATTCATTCTAATGCCCAATTTCCCAGACTTCATATACCTTAGAAGCTCAGATGAAGCTAAAAGGCCTACATCAAATTCACCAAGTATCGTTTCCTGGAAAGTTATTGAACGCAAGATGCATTGGGGATTACTTTTTGTCCTTGGAGGAGGTTTTGCTATGGCAGAAGGTGCTAAAACGAGTGGAATGACCAAACTGATAGCTGAATCTCTGAAATCTTTTCTGGAAAATGACAAAATAATTGTTATGATAGTTTGTTGCGGAATGGCGGTCATAATCACACAGTTTCTTTCAAGTAACGTAGCTTGCGTTACTATCGTGACACCAGTAGTGTTGGACATGTCGGTAGTCGCTGGATTACATCCTATGTACTTAGGTATGAGTGTCGCCCTTGCTAGCTGTTACTCTTTTCTGCTGCCCGTATCTACTCCACCGAATGCTCTGATCGCGGGTCCTTCAAGGATAAAAGGAATCGAAATGGCCAAGGTAGGATTAGGGCAAATGATCATAACTCTTGCAGTTCTTCTGATCGTTTACCCCTTCTATGCACCCTTAGTTTGGGATATGGATATTCTACCTGACTGGGTTGAAATGGATAAAGAAGAAAAGCCATAATTTGTAATATTGGTCAATTATATGGAATATCTAAATTTTCTGTGGGTGATGATACTTTATCGATTTTTCGTAATGAAATATATATTAATTATATAAAATTTATTGTATATAGAAAATGTTTATTGTCATATTTAGATGTAATAAACATTAATGCATTGATGAGTTTTATTTCTTTCCTAACCTCAATCATCGTAAATTCTTATGCCTATTTCCCATTGAAAAAGACGATTGGAAAAGTAGATATTGGTTTTGAAGAAAATTTCTACAGGGTGAATTACTAATTAGTTTCTTGTGGTAATAATCAATTAAATTGGAGCACACACACACACGTATATATATATATATATATATATATATATATATATATATATATATATATACCTAACAAATCAAAAGAATATAAAATAAATGCTTTCATCCGGAATTCGAGTTTTTAGTCAAAAAAAAAAAAAATTTATATAGTTCCTATTCATCTTGGCAATTTCTTAGTCCCTGAAGAACGATTGAAGGTAAAAGCGAAAATTTCATTAGTCCCGTACCCAAAATAATAGCAAACAAATTATTAGGTGGCGTAAACAAGCTCTGCTAACTTGAATGAAACAACACTGGCAACATTTTCATGAAATTTCCAATTTCCAGAAAGCCGTAATTGAAATTGTTTGTCGACCTATAAGGACTCGAAAATTATTTCAATTAGTATTGATCATATTACCAATTTTAGTTTGCGTCAAGTTTATTGAATGTATACTCAGTGACTGCAAATAGAAACAATAATTTATCGACATCAAGAATGAAATTCCAAGGAATATACATGTGCACATCGATAAATTGTTTTTGTTACCTTATTCCAAGCAATGTCGACTCCATAGATTCACTACCCAAGAGTCTAAGGAGAGTGGTGAAAATTGGACAATATCCTTCACATTATACGAGGTGTGATTATAAAATAATGACTTTGTTGTATAACTATTCATTGTCCCCTGCAATATACAGGGTGTTCTACGACGAGTTAAAACTATCTCTATATGTGGCAAAATACTTATAGTAGAATAATGAAAATTCCTAAGTTTGTGTTTTCGGATATGATCTTTTCAATTAAGGTATTTTAAAAGATGGCCGATTTCCAGTAGAACCGGAAATCGGCTAACTTTGAAAATATCTTAGTTGAAAAGATCGTATCCGATAACCCATCCATTTACAGATGGTTTCAACTCGTCGTGGGACACCCTGTATATACCTCTTCTATCCCTACATCGCTCCATGTCAATCTTCAATTGTTCAAAATAGTACAAGAAATCTTTTTCGGTCAGTTTCTTCAGAATGAGCGCTGCTTCTTCTTTCTCAGCTTCAATAGTCTAAAATCTTGTCTCTTATTTTAATACAGATTTGATTCGTATCACGTTATTACATTTTCTAACAAGTTTGAGTCATTTTTCAATCGCATTTAAAGTGTCAATACAAATATTTTTGTGAGTTTCTTGTTATTCGAATGTGACGATTTGCTATCAAGATTGAGATTAATTAGAGCATTGGTTTATATATGATGACACACCAACTCATTTTAGTATCAATGTAAGAGATTTTCAAACCGCCAATAGTCGAATGAGTTGATCAGGCAAGAAAATAATCCCTTACCGGACCTCAAAAAATGATTACTTTCCTTGGGGGGTATTAAAAGAGTCTGTTTATTTTTCTTCAGTTGATTTCCGAGAAGAATTATCACAGACAAATGAAATTTAATGAAAAATGGTCATTAACTACTGGCCAGAGTTGACTTCAATTTACGGCGAAGAATCATTTTGTGTCTAAGAGAAAATGATGATAATTTTCAGCATTTTCTTCAAATTATAAATATTCATGTTCTGTTTACATTGCTACTCTGAGGACTTCTAACTCCTCATGGATTCAATTTGATTTATGTGTAATTATTACACATAGTACTTGGGAGTTTTTGAGAAATATTTTATATTAATTATAAGAAATAAATCAAGTTACTTGAGTTATACTTACACGGTTGTTTATTAAAAAAAACTATTAGACAAATTGTGAGTTAAGCTCACAACAAGTTGTAAAAAAGAAAACTTATAAGTAACATAAATTGACAGTTTTGTTTCAAACCGAAATGAATCATTAAATCTTATTCTCCCCTTTACAGTCGTAAAGGTGTCCTCGGAACAGAAACAAAAGAAAATTAAAGCAAAAGGACGACGCGGATTCAGCTCCTTTGGAGAATTCATTATTAATTACGATTCTCTCCGCTACCGTTACTTTTTCTCATAATTAAAATTTAATTTTCTTCATTCGTTCGACCACGCAGTTTTATCTCGGAAAAGTTAATAATTTGAGTATTATTGAAATTGTAGAGAGCTACATTAAATCTCAATAGATTACAATAATTTTTATTTATTCATAAAAAATTACACAGTAAGTCTTATAATATTAATTTCCCCGGCTGGAGACTCTTCCTCACGAAGTGGTATTCAGCCTCAGTACATATATAGTACATATATAGGGTAAACAATACATAGAGGAGAGTGCCCAAAACCGGACAAAAAAAAATAGAAAATAGTAACAAATTATGTTTTAAAATCATCTAATATTTACTTTGAAATGTCAAGCATTATTTAGCTTTCACTTTAAAAAAATCCAATTCAAAATTACTACAAAAAAAATTATTTTATGACTTTCTCAATTTGTGATATGGTTGCCGAAACCGGAACCCTCGTCAATTAAATTGAACAATGTTAACATTTAATAAAAAAAGGCGGAAAAGCTGGAAACACCTTATGAATTGAATACAAATTGAACAATCTAAGACAATCTAAATTTTTTTAAAAAAGCATTTTGTAGGGGACATCAAGTACTTCAACGTAATATTAATTAAAACGTCTTTCAACAAAAGGGTACAGCTCAAAGAGGTTGCATACATTTTTTTAAAAAAAGAAAAAAGAAGAAGTCTTATTTTTGTTTTAAATCAGTCGAATCTTATGCAAAAGTCTTTTGACAGTGCTCATTTTAAAGGTTCTTCTATGTGCTTTAAAAAAGATCACTGGATTTTTTTTTCAAAAATTTCAAGTTATTTGAGGTTATAGGTTTTCAGTTTTGTGGTTCTCCCATACTTCAGCTAGCAATTAATCTGTTATTATTGAATTTACAGAGGTCCTCAATCTGCTTTTTTTGTATTAGCTACATTTTCTAGCTTGATAATTTTGCTGATAAAATGAAAACTTTTTAAGTTATTCATGAAAAACGATGAAAAAAGTTTTTTCAATGAAAAATGAGCATCTTCAATCGTTAATAACTCTAAAACTACCAACTTTATCAAAGTTTCTTAGAATTAGTCAATTTATCCATCTACGAGATTATTTTGAGAAAATAAGTTTTCATCTCCAAGAAGGGACAGCTTCCACTCCCAGGGCAAAAGCGCCCTTCGGTATAGGGTAGATTTTGAAGGAGATTATAAATACAACCTTCATACCAATTTTCAAAAAAATCACCCTTGATTATCAAAATTCCATGGGAAATTGGCTGGTACCTGGCCTAAAAAGATAAAATGATCCCATGGTGCGGATCTGATAGAAGTGAATTACAAATAGTATTGAAAAAAGCTGGTACGTGGTTATCAGCTTGAGTTCAAAAATCAACGAAATTAGTGTATCGTAGGTAATTTTTCTTCCAGTACTACACCGCCCTTAGAGTATATTAACATAATTCATAGAGTATGGTGAAAACCCACTCATATGAAACTGGATTTTTTTGACATTCATAGTAATTATATGGTTTCCCTGAAAAAAGTTTTAAAATAATTTTTTTTTACTTTTAGACTTTCCAGAATCCATCATATCCAATCAATTTTCAATCAACAACTATGACCTTAACTTTTTTCGGTACCTTATTCTGTCAAAATATTCAATAAAACTAGAAAATTTATTATTTTTTGCAGTTAATTTTCGTCTGTTGTTCTTTATCGGACTAATGTTATTTTCGAAGAAATCCGCTCTGTCATTCGGCTTTGTGTTGTTTTTGCGGTATTGGTTATTAGTGCATTGTGAAATCGGAAGTTATAGAGAGGGATGACAAATTGAAGCTCCAGCTGGAGAGTGCCAACATACCAGTTAGTTAAGAAAACAATAGTGCCCTGATTCCTTTCAAAAAATAATAATTAATATTCACGAATCGATTAAATGTTTAGTCACGAATTTGATTTAAAATAAAATAGAGCCCGGCTCAATTAATAAAGGTAACAAGAATTATATTTGATGTACATACTTCACAATAGCTGCTCGTTCCACGTAATTCCAAATTGTCTCCATTATTTCCTTTCCTAACTGGGAAGCTGATGAATTATAGTCTTTGTTTTTATTTTTTATAATGTTTTGTCTTCCATTCTCTGTTGTTTATTGCTCCAAAATAGTTTTGTCTTCTCATGTAATATACCAGCTGAGATACTGTGAATACATACTTACTTTGCATCAATTTCAACTAGTATTTCTCATATGGCTTATTGAAAATAAAAATAAAAATATTTGATGACTATCTGAATGTGATTTGAGAGTTTCTAAACTAGAATGGATAATGAACAGTCAGGATATTCTTCTTGTTCATCCAAATAGGGGATTGATTATTAGAAATACTTCCTTTTCCTTATGATACAGCATTGTAATGAAGGTCTTACATGCAGGTCTTGAAACCATGCCCAATTTATATATACCAGGGCAGCACTGACATGAATATGTCAAATACGACACTACTATCATGAAGTTTTACATTTTTGATGGTGACTCAGATTGTGTTGTCAATCGTCACATTTGGTCGACCACAGCGATGCTGGTCCTCGCAGGTCGTACAGCATCGCTTAAACTCTGTTACCCAATATTTTACTGTTGATAATGAAGACTTTGTCTCACTAAGAGTGGAAACTAGTTCATCTTTATATTGGTAAGACTGAGACCTTCCAAATAACAGTAATGCTTCACATAACGATGGCCAATTTTTCCCATGTTTACAAATTTACGGAAAACGTGTTGGCTGCGAAATAAGTACTAAACAACGTGCAGTCTTCAAACTTGAAACATATGCTGAATACAGTGGAATGTTTCAAGCATCTACCGCCATCTCTAGGTCAAGCCAGGTACTTTTGAGATCATCCTTGTAAATAATTGAACAATTTATCTAATTCCGTACGAAGTAAGTTATTCATAAATAAGGTATTGGAATAATGGAGAATTGCTCCAAAAATGGTAATTGAGTCTCAAAATAAAAAAGAAAGACCAATTTTTATATTTTAATTCAAAGCAACTGATATGTTTTAGTTTATATGTTTGCTCATATTTCAGTTCGCTTTAGACATTTCTTTTGCATTCTCTAATTCATCTCTTCTATACAAAGAAAGCGATTTCTGATAAATATGTAACAAAAATTGTTATAATAAAAGTCTAGATAATCTGAGGTGAATTCGAACGTGTCAAAGAAAGACAAGGAGTAGTTTTAGGCGTAGACACGTTTTGTGGCAACGAAGTTGATCGTATTCAAGCGGAGACAGTAGAAAATTTCAGGTCCTGAATAATAATGATTATTAATTAGAAAGCTTTCGCTGTTTAATCACTCCCAAAAAGCCATGCTAAAAAGAAATTAATTTTCTTTATCCGCCCAGTTGGTTGTTTTCACCTTTTAATTGACGAATTATTTTTTGGATGTCCTTGCGGCTATGCAATGGCGGAGCAATATACGATAACTTTGTAATAAAATATCGTCAACATAAATAAATTATTTACAGAGGGAATATTTTGATATAAACTGTGAGATATTCAATTTAATTGTCTGATTTGTTTATTGTTCATGTTTGTCTTGATTGCGTTTCAACTCTAGATCATATTTTTGTCCCGATGTTCTCGATTGATCAAGATATATTCCTCCCGATCCCTCACAAAATCTTATTTTGATTTTGCCCATTTTCTGAAATTTTCTCTCCATGAAATCTTATTTTTTTAAACAATTATTGGGCCAAATGATTAGTATGTAGCAAATGCTTTTAATATACGGTACATTATTCTAAACTTGAGTAAATTAAATGGAAGTTTTTGAGTAATAGTTACCGTTGTAAGCTCAAATGAGAAAAGTTTTCAAGAAAGTTTTCAAGAGACTTTTTTTCCCAATCGTGTTTGAAGAACTTTTTATTATACATATTCACAAGTACAAACAAAAGTTAACTTGGAAGAAACACATACAAGCTAAAAAACACAACTAAAGCTAGAACTGGCTAACCAGCAGACGATCGCAGTTAACAATGGAAAATATGATATTTATGTATAAAATCATCCTAAAACCAATATGGACACCTAGATACTTTTCAATCTAAAATACGTCGCATAATAGCTAATGCTCCATGGTTTATAAGCAACCACACATTACACATAGACTTCGGTATTCCAACCATGAATGAAGTTATTCAGACATCAGAGAAACAAAAACTACAACGAAAACCATCAAAATTCACTAATATCCAAGTTTTAAACTGATTCAATGGAACAGAGAAGATTGAAAAGACGCTGGCCAGAAGACCCGGAAACCCATCAGTGGATGGTGCCCGCTCAAGTCCTTTAGCCAGAAACCATATCATTTAATTATTATTCTGTATTTTTTTGAGTAGATTGTAAATATTCAAAAAAATTAAAAAGAATATTCACCATTAGATGTCCTTTACTATAGAGTATGATAAAATGAATTATGATAAATATGAAAAACCTAAAATAATTGGAGCATAGGTGACACTCGTAGATTTCAGGTTAAATGCTCTATGTCATAATTTTCATTTCAAATCTACCCAGGTAAATGCCTAGATACGAAAACAGCTCCATGGCTATTCCAAACACTTGAAATCCTAAGGGAGGTACGCTGATGAAATGACAACTTGTTGTCCTCCCAGCGTGCGCAACTCTCAAGGATTTAGGAAGGAGGAGGGTGGTTTAGTGGGTGAGAGTCCCACACAAACTCACAGCATTGCATCTGCCCACTATGAGACGGCATTAGCTTCCACCCCACCTCAGGGCAAAAAAAACACTTGAAATCCGGACAAGAAAATCAACGAGGGTTGTTACTTCAGTTTTGAGGAAAAAACTCAATCTATAATTGAATATGGCTTTAGTGCTCTTCAAAATATTCTCTATCAATATCAACAATGTGACGACTTCAGAAATGTTAAAGAAAATCCATAAAGTAGTACTGGATGATCATCGACTGAAAGTGTGCATGCAAGAAAGCAGACATTGAAGGCATTTCAAAAAGTGCGGGTACATCACAAATAAGCTATGTTTGTTCAAAACAGAAGAAAAACAGGGTCATTTCACAGAAATAGAGCCGAATTTCTGCGCGTTTTATCGCACCGGCTCCAAAGAAGGTGTCGGTTTTTCTGGATACGCGGGGAATAATTTTTACTGAGTATCAACAGCAACTAGTGTGAACTTATTGCAACATTTGAGCGAACAAATTAAATACAACGGCCGCATTTGGCTAAGAAAAAAGTTCTGTTTCATCAAGATTTAATCCCCTCGGATTATTTTCAATTCCCAGGCTTAAAAAAATGGTTCGGCGATGAAAGATTTACCAACAATGAAGAGGTGATGTCTGCAGGTATATATATTTCGAGGAGCTTGACGATTCTTATTATAAAAAGGGTATCGCACGTATTGAACATCGCTAGGGAAAAAGTATGGAGCTAAAAGGAGATTACGTTGAAAAATAATTATATTTTTCTCCAAAAAATTATATAATACTCATGAAATCATCATTTTAGTGATGACCAGTTGAGCTAATATTTTCCACGAAGTTTGGTACGCGATGATATGATAATCAATTTATCAAGGACCTGTACCCAATTTCCACTTCATGGATGTACATTGTTTTTCAACCGAACATATTGATTTTGAGGTGAAAGTTTCGCTAAAAAATAAACCTCATCCTCATACCAATATGTTGTCCCTTCTTACTTTCTAATGAAGTTTCTTCGTCACGATTTCTTACTGATAGTTGCCGAGAAACTGTATCTGAACTAAAAAATAATATACGAGACCTGCAATTGGTCACTTTTTTGGAATTCGTTTCGAAGAGTCGATTCGGCAAAGTTAAGTTATGATGTGAGAGACTAGATTTAATTGGTAGATATTTGATATAATGTAGCTAATAACAAAATAAAAAAAATGATAAACTGCTTATACAAAGAGAGCACACAGGTCAGTTATAGAAAAAGCTATGAAGCCTAGAAAGGTTTTGTCTTGGTAGGACGTAAATTTTCTTATTTCCATTTCCAGATCTTCTTCATACGTATTGCGTGCTATTTCTATGAAATTTTCATAGGTGATGATGCTGGGGATAACTTCGATTACGATAAGATCACCTGAATAGAGGGAAATAATAATTTTGAGAAAAAATGTATACCAATTTTATGGATATTTGGAAGGAGAATTATAAAATACAATTTCTTATATATGCATTGTATACGTCTATATCTGTAGTTCTAATATATGTCACATAAATTTTTTGATGATGTTGATGACAGGAAAATTCTCCACATACGATCGTATGTCGGTGTCAGCAGCTCCTTTATATCAGGAATATTTAATTTTCCACAAGGGCATGATATATTATTTTTTCTTTTTTCCATCGGAAATGCCTCAGGTTTTGAAATGAAAAATGGAACTCTAACGTCGTTTCTGAAGTGAATAACAATCGATAAATCAAGCTACCGTTGAAATGTATTGGCATGCACAAATCGCACACGGTCATGAAACACTTGACAACTCTATTTATTGAATCCTATGGAAAACGTTTCATTTCGTTTGTCGTTCAATTTGATAGAATATCTTGATATGTTTTCAAGCAAAAAGGAACAAGAACTTCCTTTCCAAGTCTTCTATATCTTCTCTGTATATTTGTTCAAGACTCTTTGCATGTTTATAAAGGAGTGTGTGTTTGTTCAATAGCTGAGCATTTTTCCACAACAAATATCTCTCTTGCATTATTTGTTGTCGTGTCTTCTGTTTGTCAAGAACTTCATAGACTAATCACTAGAAAGTTGCGGACGCTGGAAAACAAAATAACGTACAAAATGTTATTAATATAATTTTATGTTATTTTGTTCATTTTTATTTTTAGATATGACTAGAATTGGACTGCAGATACCTCTTCAGTAACTCAAACCTAATAGAGATAGAAAAATTGGGTTTTGAACAGGTCGAAATGATAATCATAATAATAATGGCTAACACTCCTAATGGGGTTGCACAGCAAACATGCTCTCTAGATCCTATAGTTGAATGCTACTAGCTAGTCGTTTCTTAAATTACTCTTGACAGAATATTATATGCAACATTTAATAGAGTGATCTTTCTATAGTTACTGCACTGGTGTGAATATAATTATTATTTGTCTTACTTCCCATTGTTTTGGTATCCTTTCCTTGAACCTTATTTTCCTTATTAGTTGGTATATTTTTCTCGAAGTTTGCTTCCTCCATGCTTAGTTCATTTTTACCTGGTGCCTATGTCTTTATGATTTACTCAACTTCTTCTATATTGTTATATATTTTTTTTGATAAGGTTACTGGAACATTTTTCTCCTGATTGATTATACGAGAATATATTGAAAAATTCTTAGCATACTATAGAACCAAACAAAATTTCAATGGATACATCTATTACTGCGAACCTGCAACGTCTCTAGACCTTTCAAAAAAAAATGTTTCTTCTTGCTCTGCAAACCAGACCTCCACCGCTTTTATTACCTCCTCGTTGGAGGAGGAAAATTTACGACCTTTTGAACTAGTTTTCAGTTGAGGAAAGAGATGATAGTCGGACGGTTGCAAATCTGGTAAATGAGGGGGGTGTTCTAGTAATTCAAACCCTAAATCACGAATTTTTTGCATGGTGATACTTGATGTACCTGTATTTAAAACAAAATAACTTCTAATAAGTTATTGTTCGTTGCTATCGTAACGCAATATTTTGTTTATGCATGGAACTGGTCTAGGCTAACTAGATATAAATACATCCTTGTACAAGCAACATTATACACATTAGACCTGTAGCTACACGCATGTGCAGAAATGAATAAGATCCTTTCTTTCGTATTTCTTTCGTCTTTTATTGAAAATGATATTTTATCTTATGTTAACTGCAGCAATGAAAAAGAAACATTTACCAGCAAAAGAGATATTTGATACTACTCGAAATTGGCTTATGCAATTCGATTTAAGAAATGATAAATTGAGACCTTTGAGATTGGAGCAAGAGAAGCTGCAGATTGTCCTAACGTAAAAAAACGTGAAAGGAAAGTTTAGTTGCTACAAAAAGACTTTTTCATGGATTCTCTGTGTAGATGTGGAAGTTTTTTTGCAAAATATTTTGCTCTACTTCATAATACACATAGAAACAAATGTTCAATTACAGTGAAAAATATAGTTTCAGCGAAAAGGTCAGTACAAAGGCTGATTATGTGATAAATGTGATTGTCTAAAATAAAAATGTTTTATTTTGTTAATTAATGATTGTATCAAAATAACTTTTCTTAACATTAATTTCCAATAAAACTCAATGCAGCAACCTCGTCGTCATACATTCCACACAAGTATTATCACGCTCTAATTAATCTCATCTAAAGAGGAAGCTAACCAATGACCATTTCGACAATGATTAAATCAAACGAGCTTGTCGGATCAAATTGCAAATATGTTCTCGGTTAATTTATGTTTTAGTACACTATTGGTACATCACGGCATAATGAAATAACAGCAAATCAAATGAATTTCGTTCAAGTTAAAATGATGGAAGTTATTTGACAAAATGTTTTAGTTGCACGTAATAAGAAATGAAGAGTTCAAAGCATGATGATAACACTAGTTCACGCCACCATCTGAGAGTTCCTATGAGGATGGTCCCAAAAGTACCTGGCCTAACAAATAAAAATATATTTATTTCTCAACGTAACTCCTGCTGTATTTAATTATGCCAAAAAGTTCAAAGATGGCCGCGAAACCATCGAGTCGTATGATCGTCGACCGCGATCCAGTATCACACCAGACCACATAAGCTACGTAAAAACTCATTTTGGAGAACGGTACAGTTCATTATCCACGAACACCTTCAATATCGCGAAATAACAGCTCGAAGGGTTTCCAAACTGCAAAAATTCATAATTAAGTTTGTCGCCGCTTGCTGGAGCAATACGGGGCGGAGAAGAGGCTGTTTTTTACCGCGAATCTTCACCCCAGACGATCATGGAAACAATATAACAAGCCCGAAAGCAAGGTGTCGTCTAAAGAATGGAGGAAGAAGGAGGAAGGGGTGGCAGTCAAAACAAAAACCAGATCCGCGGGTAAGATTGTGTGTACTGTATTCTAGGACTGACAGGAAGTGCTATACGTGAAAGTTCCGCGCACGCAACGTTTCATAGATGCTGCATACTACTCTAACCATCTGAAATCGCACGTGTAATTAGTTTAACTCTCGAAACGGAGGTACAGTCCGGCGCGAAGTACGACTCTTCTCCAGAACATCCCTCCTACAGTCAGGTCTTATCATTCTCTGAATACCACATGCTTGGACTTTTGGAAGAAGCGTTCGGAATTGAAAAATCCACGTGTGTGCACATAGTTGTCCGAGTTATTCAAGGTATTCTTCGTTACCAGCATCAAAAAGCTTCCGGAGGGGTAACATGTGTTACTAGTCAGGGAAATTACCTTGAAAAACTGTTAATTTTTGTAAATATTGTATATAATAAATAAATGTGTCTACTGACTATTTTGATGCACTGAAAATTCAGGTAAGCGTTCCCATAAAGGAAAGCTCCAAGGGCCCAAGCTTGGCCCAGACTTATTCATTAGATAACATTTGCTTTATCTTTATTTCATTTCTTTATTTATTTTTTATTCAATATGATTACTGCTATTACTTTCTAAATTATTATTACTACTGCTATCAAAATCGCTATCACTAGAATTTATAGAATCATTATTATTATCATCTTCATCCAAATTATGATTACTAAAAGCTTGTAAATTGCTGTACGACTATCGTTAACCTCAGCCACAAAGCTGATGTTCATACTTAAATTATTTAAGCTCGAATTTGACTCGAAGATATGCATCACACATGGTTACTAAATAATAAAAAATGTGATAAAATACACACACACTTAATAAACTAGAGATCGGATTGATCAGACCCATAATAAAAAAAGTACGGCTGCCGAAGGGGCTTGGCCCAATCTTGGGTAATCATTGATATGGCTGAAGCTGAGTTGAGTAGCCTGGCCCACGCATGGGCCAATACAGGTACGCCGAAGCTAGGCTTCCCAGGACTGGCCCAGGCTTGGCCCCTTTGTTAACTGTGGGGTCTCCTGTATGGGTTGTAGTGGACACAACTATTAATTGGATACTGCAATTTAGCTGAATAGTCTTCGAGATGACTTCGTGGTTCTCACCAAATAGTCGGTGTGCCAAATTTCTTTCACCACTTTTCCATAATTTTAAGTATTCCACACAGTAAAATATGGCTGTTATCAATTCTGAGGGTAGATGTGACAGAAACGAGTAATAAGTGAATATTTTCAACCAAAAAAGTCGTAAAAACAAGCAAAAATTTTGTTATATCATCAATTTATGTTATAGAATATTTGATCATTCATAAAATAGTTGATACTGACTCCTATTCTAGGTTTTTTGGGCGGGAGGCTTCTCTCATCATAGACCAACATTAATTCTTTAAAATATTTAGTCCGAAGTCACTGATCGTTCTTAAAAAATCTTCGTATCCTGAAACTAATAATCCATAATAATTCCAAGCAGGTTTTATAAATTTAGTAAGCTGTGAACAAAGATTTTTTTCAGTTTTCCTCGTGTAATATTTTGATATATTGTTTACAAATACTTTCTCTTATTTTAGTGCCTTCAAAAACTTTATCATATATCCCAGTTTAATAGGGAAGTAGAATAATAATTTTTTAACCATGCATTTGATGAATCCACTTTGTAAATCCAATAACAAACCGATGACTATTAGGTCGCTGAACACTTTCCATTGATGCTGTTCATGCGATATTAATTCCATCACCATAGACATTATCAATTCATAGTTCTCTTAACAATTTATCAATTATGGGTATAGATGAATTCTTATTATCGTTATGCCATAAAATAGATTAAAAATCATTTTTCGAAGACTCAACTGTTAAGCGTCATTTTGTTTTGTTATAGTTTCGATTAATTGCTTCAGAAAATTTTGGAATATCAGGAGAAAAGTACAAAACACTCTTAAACTGAACAGAGTGTTCACACTACCACTACACCAACACTCACGATTACACTGTCTCACACGCGTTTCGATAACCAAGTTATTGTGTCTTCGGAGACTGAAGGTAAACTGTTTACCAGTATGAATATCGCCAACGGTTCCAGAAATTCTAACTCAAAACACTCTGAAGTTTAAACAAAGCTGGTTGACATATTTGTTCCGAGATATATAAAAAAATTTTCAATTATTGTAATCTCTGTGGGTAAATATTTAACCTGGCAGCAATATGGCAGTATAGAAAAAGGCGGAATTGAATACCTATTCATAATAAGGATAAGAATAAGTTGATAAAACAAAAAACACGAAGGTTGATATACTCACGACACAGGTAGATTCGACAAAAAATTATAAGATAGAATACAAAATTGGATATCTGTCGAATTAATTATACTTTCTTCTCCACTCGTTGGTTTTCTTCTACACTACTCTTTGTAATCCTTTGAGAACGGTTGATTATATAAATCTCCGGCACTGATTAATTAGACGATCGATATCTATATCTGTGAGTTTTAAAACAATCTAAGGAGAAGCAATTTTTCACAAGGGTTCAGCAAGTTCTTTGTGAGATTCTCTGAGGAAATTCTAGATATACACTGTCAGACATTATAAGAAAAATGACCAGCTCGTCCACATTATTTTTTCAATAAATGAGTGAACGTTGTTCGCAAATAAAACATTACTTTATACTCCAACCTTTTAGTTGTCCTCTCGATTATAAAGCATCTTTGAGTTTCTAATCAGTTTAGTTTTGTTTATCAAAACAAGCAAAGGACGATTTATTTTCTAACTTAAACATCATAAGCCCTAGCTAATGGACTGTAGGCTTCCGTGAAACCCATACCATTTCCTATTTATACTAGAAAATTCGTTTCTAAAGATTGATAATATGAATACCGCATGAAAAATATTTATATGGTAAACAATATGTTTTATATCGTTTTTTACGATTATATCGATAAAAAAAACTTATGGTATTCTATTTAGTGAAAAAACTAATTCTTATTCCACTAATATCAATCAATAATCCAATACATATCCATCAGCATTTGTAATTTTGATTTTTCCAATACGAAGCAGCCTTCCAATTTAATTTTTTAATGGTTACTCAGAGCCGGCTTCTTCACGTTATACTTAAGTGTTAAATAATTATTAGAGACATAACTTTAGTAGGAACTTTTGATTGTCGAATAAATAATTACCGTTTATTCACCCTAGCCGGTTTGAATCAGAACTTAAGAAATAGTCTACTGTTGGTAACATCATGAAATATGCCTGTATAACAATCGTCCATGTATTGAAAAAGGACAGAAATAATCGAAAAAACGTTGTTCTATTGAAGGTGTTCTATGATCTGTGTTTGAGATGTTTGCTTAATTCTATTTGCACTTGTTTTGGTAAAGAAAAAGAAGAAGACGTGTTTTGGTAAGGTTAATGTTGAAGTAGTCGCTAGTTGAAGAGAGTTGTGTTGATCTAGAAATTATTGTTTATATTGAAGATCTAAGAATTTCTGAAATTAAAATTCTCATAGAAATTGTGGTGGAGTTTATCAATATATTGGAAATAAAACTACAAATTCTCACACTTGGGAGAAGAACTTGCTATTGCAATGAAGGAAATGTTCAATTTAGAAGAGAAGCAGAGGGCAGAAAACGAACATAAAAAGAAGATGCTTTTATATGAAAAACAAATTGAACTTAGAAGTGAAGTGAAGTTACATACCGAAAGTTGCGTTTTGAGTGTTCCATGTAGTGAAAGTGACAGTTCCGTACTGCAAACTACTTTCGGGGCGCTCTGGAGTAGACAACTTTAACTTACTTAAATTGTTGACAGTTGATAGTTTTACTTCGATGACACAAATGTATCTACAAATTGTATCGAAATCACAAACACATCTACAGAGATTCCTTCAACATCTAGTAGAGATGTACATATTCCATCTGCATCCAATCCAATAAATATTAATAATTGTCCTGGAGATACAATTAACATTACTTTTTGCAAATTCTCTATTATTTATTTTCTTCCATCAGTATAATTGAAAAAGTTTTGGATCTTATGCGTCGTCTAAAAATTGTTGTGTACACCGCGGCAGAAATACGACTCGTCTGTTGCTCGCCTCGCTTCGCTCGTCTCGCTTCGCTCGTCTCGCAATTTTCAGACTCGTCCGACAAAGTAGCACTTACAGTCCTTGGCATACAAATAACTATTTATTGCAAATCTATTCTAATATAATCTACGAATTGTTGTCGAATTTCATGATTTTCTTGGTTTAGTTCATGATTTACATCTTTAATGTTTGGAATTTCAATTTCCTCATATATATCATTGAACATTTGGCATATATTGTGTAAAATGGCAAAGTAATAATGTTCATTGCTAAATTAATGTTGTACCTCATCTTTGTATATAATACGGAAAATCGTCTTTTCCTGACTCCAAAGAGTCGTTCAATGCAGTTTCTTTTTCTTATTTGTGACTCATTATACCAATTTTCCCACCCATTCGACGACTTAAAACCTGATTTTTATTTCTAAGTTATCTATAATGTGGCTGTCGTGTGTGGATCCTGGCCATCTTGCACAATGATTAAAATTTTAAACTTAGCATCACAGATAAGTTATGTGATGATTGAAAATAAAGATTTTTTGTTTCTAAACAGCTCAGCATGTTATCCTCCCAAAAATTGGTATAAATTAACGGAAATAGTTTCTGTTTTTAAGTTTAAGGAAATTTCAAAAAATAGTTGATTTGTTAATACCACTAAAGTCGCCAAGAACAATTTAGAATCTACCTGTAACGAGAAATCTTAAAGTTATCATTCATTCATTTGCGAGACAGCTCTCATTTCTGGAAAGAATTTTATAAAAATACAAAAACACATACATAGAAAAATTTATTCAAATAGCACCTCACCGATTCATTTCGTTGTAAACTGTTTAGAAATTTCGTCATCAGACAAAAATTTGTCCACAATCAATTCCTCGTTAAACAAATCTTCTCAATCTTCGAAAGTATCTAAGTATATTAAATATTTAATTATTTGTATGACAAATATTTCGAAAAATGAACTAATCAAATGAAGTTATAATAAATAAACAAACCACTTTGATGTTTGGTATTTCAACTTAAGTTTCTACTAAACTCTTGACACTAGTACTAGTGACTGCCTAATAACTTATTTGACAAATAACTCGATTTATTCGAAGGGTTAATTTATAACAAGTGAAGAAACCGGGCCTAAAAATAGAATATTTAATAAATTAAATTTGATGGATTCTTTAAGTCGTTTCATGTAAAATTTTACTGAAAAATATCATTTGGGTCGATTGAATGTAGTTCAACTGAAATTTTTCTATAGAAAATTCCTTCTGATTAATTAGTCTTTATTTGGATTTCCCTTTTATTCCTTTGAATAGAACAAAGTATCAGTTACAGCAAATAATAGTGTATAGCATTTATTCCATGTTTTACACACACGTTTCCGCACCTGCTATTAGATCGTCTTATCGTAACAAAAGACATTTCCAAATTGAATTCCTGCTAGATGTCAATTAAAGCTATTCCCTCTTGCTGCTTTCAACTGATGTTTCCGACTTGTCATCTAAGAGAAAATGCTGCAGAAGAAATAAATCGCTACGAGACCATTTTACGACAAATATCACAATTATTTTTGAATATCAGTAAGTGATTGTTAATATGTTATGAAGGATCTTGAATTGCTTGCTTCATATTTTGAGGTACTAAGTATGAAGATTAAGCTCAAAACATTTTTCAAAATCTATCTAGGTTTTGAAATAATTTATTAAATTATTAAAAAATAGAAAATGTACACTTCTCTGCATTGAAAAAGCATATTTTGCGTGTACTCAATGCCTCCTCGGCTAACTGAAATTCAAAAAGCTGCCATTATGGCAGATGGCTTGTCTATCAGAAAACTGGTAATTCATCTAGATCTTGATGCGAGTACCGTAGCCAGAGTGAAGAAGCGATGGGACCAAGACAGGACCTTGCGTCGAAAGGTTGGGCCCAAAGACAATTTCGAATGACTCACAAGGTTTTGATTGGATGAATTTTTAAGAGAACGTCCCTTTAAATCTACTGGATATGCAACAAGATCCCGTTCTATAGTATGAGGACGAATTTAAGCGTCGGATTCGAGAAACTGTGCAAGTATTAGGAAAGCATTGCTTTCAAATAAATGCGAGTAACCGCTAAAGAGTGTTTACTTAGACTAAAGAGTGAAACTCTTTGCCGGGACTTCGTTAGAAGATACAAAATATTGACTCTTTGTTCCTTATTTATATTTGAATCCGTTTGCCTAATCCGTAAGCACGCCTGTCCTATTTTAGAATGGTCAAAGCTATCCGCTCAGGAACGCGAAAATCGATCTTTATCTATTCACGGCATATTCAGAGATAGTTAAAGGATCAATAGTTTACAATTAAAAATAACTCACAATCATTTGATAGTCGAAACCAAATCTATAACATTTTTCTCTTGAATTCTGCAAGGTATTTACTGGAAAGTGTAAATTTGTATTCTAATGCTGAAAATTTTTCACATTGGTTCAATATTTATATTTTTAAATATTGTATTGTATTTTTCGTGTGTATACTCTATATTTGGATTTAATTTTATTTCTGTATGTATTTATTTATGTGTAGTTTACAACTTGTGAAGAGCTTTTTGACAATGAAGCATTCTCCTTCGAAAGAAATCCACAAATTTTCTATCAACTTTCGGGACATCCTATATATCTCTATCTTGTTATCTTCACATTATCATGGGAATTTTTGCTCTTTCGAATATTAAAGAGCCGGAAGCTATTATTTGCATTGATTATTTGGATGATTATAAATTGGTATTATGCTTGTGCAGCAAATTCTCGTTGAAATTCATCACGACAAACAAACACAGACTTTCGTAGCTCTATAGTATTTTCAGTGTCTAAGAGGAATTCTACAAATATTTGGTTATACAACTCAGATGTGATTCTAAGTGGTAAACGTTGTCAAAAGCTATTTTCACAATTGAGACAAAATTCGTATCAGAGTTTTGCTAACGGAATTTTGTCAGTATTAGCTCTCCTTAATTATTTCAAAGAAATTATACAATAGTTTCTGTTCTCACGATAATTTACGTAATCACTATGAAGTTAACCCTTATTTACACCGGTGAGACCTCTCAGTCCATACCAAAATGAAACTACGATGTAGAATCCATTTTTTTTTCATTAGCAAAGCTCGTATGTTTCATAATCATGGCAAAGTAGTTTTCTGCAAAATTTGTCACAATTATAGACGCCCTCTATGTCAAACTGTCCTGTACTTTCCCCAAAGAGGTTTTCCGATTGTGTTTTTGTTTCATTTATATTCAGTTTGTAATAAGACGTAAATAGGGATGTTCAACATTTATATATTTTCAAATACCCCGTAGAGCACATCACAACTCTACATTATTGTGATGAGGAATTAAGCTGATTCCAAATATGCAATGAAATACAGGGTGTTTAATTTAAAAAAAATGTTACTATATTATATTTATATTAATATATCTGGAAGGACAAGGGAAGCGCTGAACATTATCACACTAATAAATCACCCTATATATTAACTAAAGATATTCTAATAAAAAATGTTTCTTTAATTTTTGAATAAATTTGTTGGTGATCAATTATTCAGGGTAAAAAACATGTTAATTAAGACCTATAGCGCTACGACAAAAGACCTTTCTAATTAGCAAATACGTTGTCAACTTGGAGCCAATTAGGATATTTCATTGTTCCAGGTGAGTGTGTCTAACGCACATAACGTGACTCTGATGTCGGTAGGACGAAACATCTCGGGTCTATTTCAGTGCGAAGTGTCCGCTGACGCGCCGCTTTTCCACACCCAAATGATGTCAGCTATGATGACAGTCGCTGGTAAGTTTATAGCATCTTTTCAAATTATTAGGTTAGGTTAGAATACGTTAAGTTAGATTAGGTTAGGTTAAGTCAATCGTTGAAAGCTTATCGTGAAGCATGTATGTATTTCTTTCATTTAATATTATAGGTATTATAATCATACTTTTAATTCCGATATAATTGAATAATTATTGACATTCAATATGCATAAGATAATGAGTGTTATGATGGAAAATATGTGTCTCCCCCACCCTTAAAATACTTTCGAAGCACTAAAAAACAACCCTATATGCACGAAAAAATTTTTGCAGTATGTTTCGGGTGGAGCCCTAATTCTAAATAATCACCGTTTTCCGTAAATCCGAGGATACAGCGAAATATAAAATTACCGTTGAAGCGAGTTGATCGGCATACTGCTGTTGGTTAATCCACGGCGAAAATCATAAAATGTTCGCGATTCAATTCCACTTTTTGACTAAAATGAACATTTCCTGTAATTGTAAACAACTCAAATAGCATTTTTATGACAACGCGTTTTGAGTACGTTCACGATGACAATGTCAGATTTGACATATTCACATCAGTGCTGCCATTTTCCAAAGCTTAAGTAGCAACCCTCGTATGTGAAGTTAGTCGTATGACTATATTCACACACGGCTGTGAAGTTATTTCATCAGTGAGTTCGTACAAATTACCGTAATGATGAATGGTTTACTTTTGTGATAAATGCTAGAAGTGAAGTGCTCTTACTATAATATTCACTACTCATACACATCAAAAGTAGATATATCTCACTTCAAGTTATATGTATAATTACTTTTTCATAGTAGCCTGAAATTAATTGAATTTAAAGGGGCACAACTTAGAGAGAAACTATATAATGTTGACGAATTTGTATCTAAAATATGGACATAAGAATGAAATTACTTAAAACAAAAGATTTGAGAATAAATATAAAATGAAGCAAAATAATCTAAAAAAAAACTAAGAATAGGGATAATAAGAAGAAATGATCACATTTCACGTCAAAGTCACTGTCAATAATTTTTGTAGTTTGACACATGACTTGTGATGGAACTCGTGAAGTAATAAAAGAAATACGTGGTTGTAAAGTACGGGGTGGTGCAATATAACGTGCAAATCTTTTATGCAGGGTAGAAATTGCGAAAACGGGAGGAGCTTCATATCGTTAAGTAGGCACGCTCATGAAGTTTTAGTCACTATGAGTCAATTCACCGGAAATTACGAGAACTGTCGTTCATACATTGTTACTAGGCGAGTATTCTCTTCTGAATTTGGACTATGTCGAATTAGTGAAGCTCTGAGTGCTAATTTAGTGATATATGAATGAAGCGTTTCGAAGAGACACAATCAAAATCTCGTCCAAGAACATCTAGAACTAAAGACAATATTGGGAGTATTATGCAGTCTGTACATGATTGTCTACTTGTAAGAGATCGTCTGCTTTACAGTTATCGCGAAAGAATTTTTTTATTTGAACTCTAACTGCATCCATACAAGCTTCAATTAATGCAAGATTGAAAAAATATGACTATAAAGCACCAGAAACCACTGTATAGTTTCGAAAATTATGGGCAGCAATCTTTGGCAGGGGAATAATTGATCCTTTTTACCTTGAGCGCGGGGTAGAACGTTATTGTTAATATCGAACCTTTTGTAGCGAGGTTGGGAGGTTTTTTGGCTTCAGAACTTGAAGCATCTAGACTAGTGAATTCTAAGACTTAGTGTCAATAGTCAAATGTCAAATAAGTTTATGTTGGCTGTCAAACAGACTGATTTTGAAAAGAGCCCCCGAGTAGTGTAGATTTAATGACTGTTGACTTTTTTTGTAATGATACCTCAAATACAAAGTCTACACTAATAACTGTCGCGGTTAGAAGAGTAACGTCGTAGAGACGATCATAATTTGATTGGGTTAGTCATTTGAAAAGGTTGTGTCTTCAGTATTTTGGGATGCGCAGTTGTGGGATGGTTTGGATGTAAAAATCAAGGAAAAACGGCCTCATATGTTGAGGAAAAAGCCATTGTTTCACCAAGACAATGCACCGATTCACAAGTCGATGGCAGCGATGGTTAAATTGAACAAATTACATTTCGAATTGATTCCTCGTCTACCGTATAGTCCAGATCTGGCTCCCAGTGAGTACTGATTTCCAAAAATTGCTCGCCAGTAGGGAATTCAGTACAAAATAAGAAGCAATTGTTGAACCTGAAGCTAATTTTGAGGCAAAAGACAAATCCTTCTACAAGCATAGCATCGATAAGTTAGAGAAGCGTTGAAATGATTGTATTGCTCTTGAACGACATTACATTGATGAATAAAATCAGGTGGTCATGGCAATAGTTGATGATGGTAGTAGAATAATACTTTATGATATAATTTGAAAAATATTTTTGGAATGAATTGTTAGGTGGATACGAGGATATATTGAAAAATATAAATAGCCTACTATAGAACCAAACAAAATTTCAATGGCAAAATATTTTATTACTCAACATTTTCTCCTCTTCATTGGATACATTTATTACAGCCAACCTGCCACGTCTCTAGACCTTTAAAAAAATGTTTTTTCTTGCTCTGCAAACCAGACCTCCATTGCTTTTATTACCTCTCCTCGTTGGAAGAAAATTTATGTCCTTTTAAGCCTTTTTTCAGTTGAGGAAAGAGATGATAGTCGGACTTAGCCAAGTCTGGGGAATAAGGGGGGTGTTCTAGTAATTCAAACCCAAAATCACGAATTTTTTGCATGGCAACATGAGATTTGTGTGCAGGGGCATTGTCATGCAAAAATAAAACACCTTTGGATAGCTTTCTGCGTCTTTTCTCTTTAATTTTTTCCCGTAGAGTGGTCAGTAATCTCCAGTTATTGTTCTACTCTTATCCAAAAAATCAATCATGATTACTCCATGGCAATCAGAAAAAACTGAAGCAAGAACTTTTCCAGCAGATTTTTTGACACGAAACTTCTCAGGTCTTGGAGAACCAGAGTGTCGCCATTTCATCGATTGTTGTTTCGTTTCTGGATCGTAGAAATGTACACCCAAGTCTCATCCATAGTAACAATTGGACTTGAGAAGTCTACATCGTTTTCAAATCGAGCACAGATCGAACGCGATGCTTCTACCCTTGCACGCTTTTGGTGAACATTCAAAACATTTGAGGATCCATTTTGCAGCAATTTATCTCATGTCCAAATTGACGTGAAGTATAAGATGAACGTATTCGTATGAAATATTCAGTGCTTCAAATATCCGTTTTAATCCAATTCGACGCTCTGATAAAAAAATGAACTGCATCGATATTTTCGGGGACTGACACAGAAACTGGCCAACTTTTCACGGTCGCATACGAAGGACATTGATCACCAAGGGTATTAAGCATATCTTCGTAAATCTGCTTACCTCTTAACCCTTTTAAATACTAGTACTTGATGATGGCTCGATAGTCCAATTTTTTGATTTTCACAATTTCGGTGGACATCTTTTTTCTTTTAACTTTGCGTAACTCTGGTTTACGTTTTTGACGTCAAATTTTACAATGACACTTCTAATAAGTTATTGTTCGTTGCTATGGTAACGCAATATTTTGTTTATGCATGAAACTGGCCTAGGCTAACTAGATATCAATAAATCCTCGTAAGGCGCGGAAAAATCATTGAAGAATATGTCATTTTCTATCGTCGATGTTATTTAATCCGATATTAGTATATGGTACGTCTCTCCAAATATATATTCTTCCGACCAATGACTACCATATTAATTGTCTGAAATAGCAAGTGCAGGACTTAGTAATAGCATCATCTATTAACCGCATCCTATACTCTTTTATACTTGGCATTTCTAAACGACTCACGTCCTTTGAATTATGTGTGTCGCCTTTTGTTATACCTTTCGTACCCGACCGGAAGAACAATAGGAAACGAGACCACCTAATTATAGTATGCTGCTTGCAGTTTATTTAATTCTCACTTTTAATTCAATTTTTTCCAATTAGAAAAGGATTTTTATTTATTCTACTAAACCAATATGATGGGCGAGATTTTACACGTCTTTTGTGTTTTGGATTTATGTTTTCGATGGAACTGGCGTTCAAGGGCTCTAGTATATCATTAATAAAAATAATTCTTATAGGACACTATTCGTCAACATTTTCAAAGGAACTTCATACGACTTGATGTAATGATAGTATTCTAAAACTGTTAAGTGTAGTAGAAAATTGAATTAGGAAAAACCGCAATTAAAACTTATTAAAATAACTGAGCATACACGTGTTAATAAGTGATTCAGTAGCTTTACAGATTACCGATAAGACGTTCTAAATGATTTCAGCTCGGGTCGCCGTTCCAAGTCAAAAACAGAGGACAATATCAAAAGAATCGATAATCTTATTTAATATATAACGTCTATTTGGTAAACGTGTAATTGCTGAGATGGTAGGAATTGATAAAAAACCTGTATGGAGAATTTAAGCTCGCATAAATTGTGTTCACTTCATATTATCTATCAAGTTTCTATCCAATTTTACTATGCAGTATTAGTTCATCCGCCACATTCACCAGAACTTGCAACGTGAGATATACATTAAAAAAAAAATTGATTCTCTTAAAGCGGCAATCTTATCAGCTTGAAGAAGCTTCTAGTACTACTTCAATAATGAAAACATCGCGTTGAGCTTTTAAAGACTAGAGGAGAGGTTTTTACTACAATTTCCTTTGAATTTTTTACTTTGAACAGCTTTTCTGCGGATTCTTTGTATCAATTTTAATTTCTTAAATTCTCTTCATTAGTACTAATTATGTTTTTTAAGTTCTATACGTGAATAATTAGGTTTTTAATACTTGCTTCTCTAAATTTTATCGATGTCTTTTCGCTTTCTACTGCCATTACTATTGTGATTCCATCAGACATAAACTGAATATCTATTAATGGAAAAATAAAATACTTTTTATTTATTTTATGAAAAAAATGTAAGAAATAATTCACTATCCTCATTAATGACAGACGTTTCATTGTGCGTAGCCTATTTTTTTGTATTTCAAGGGGGTACGAGGTCTGGCTATCAAATAACGAGACTGCACGCCTATAGGGCGCCCTAGACGCGTTTCCGTCACTATTATACTATTTGTGCAGTAGCGGTTTGAAATGAACGGATGTTTTTCTTACCATGTGTGGTGAAAACCAAGAGCAACGTATCAATCTCAAATTTCTCGTTAAATTGAAAAAAACTCCGACTAAATGCTATAAATTGTTACAAGAGACCTATAGGGACAATTCCCTATCGCGCACGCGTGTTTTTGAGTTGTGGAAGCGCATTAGTGAGGACCGAGAGAGCACTGAAGATGATCAGCGCCCAGGTCGCCCGGAAACAGTAACCAAAATCATCCAAATTGTGAGTGCAGATCCTCGAATGAGCATCCGGATGATTGCCGAGGCTGCAAACGGCGATAAAGAAACGGTTAGAAAAATTTGGTAATTATTTAGTATAGGTTGCATACGCCCGATTTTCTTGAAATTTTAGTATGTTGTGGAGAAAATTATACTGATTAATTTAATGTATATATAGGGCGCAGAAATTATTCCTACACATACTTTTACGAGGTTGAAAATTTAAATAGGTCAGGTTAGGTTAGGTTATGTTTAGGTTAGGTTATGTTAGGTCAGGTTAGGTTAGGTTAGGTAAAAACGTATGGAAAGTTGTGTGGCGAGGGGTGGGGGAGTATATTGAAGGGGAGCATTCGAATGTAGAATAATTTTCATAACAAAACCCTTTCTCGTAACCACTCTCGTTATTTAATAGCCAAACCTCGTATATTATTGAAATTCGAAAATTTACATTAATTTTAAAATGCTACCGACGATACGGTTACCTAATTTGATTTCCAGCCTGAAGATAAATATGTTCCAGAATATCATTTACTTTGCAATCTGTTTATCCTGTATTTACAATTCAAATATCACAACGCTCCTTAGCATTTAGGACTATTTATTTCTCGTCGAAACAAAAATTTGTTTGTGAATAGACGATCATGGTTAATATGTACACTTGTGGGCAGATAAATCAACACTCCTGCAATTGCATGTCACTGGCAAAAAAACTGAACACGAAATTGTATTTTTCTTAGAAAAGTCTTAAAGCTAATGGCTTTAGCTTCAAAATTATATGAATTAATGTAATGTTTCTCTCACGGCCCTTTTTATGCTTGTTTAAACTGCTGATTAGTGGTAAAAAAAAGTTATCTACCTGACCCACCCATCAGCGCCAAACAATATACATCTTATAAATTATCTGAAAATGGACACAACAAATGATAAAGCTACTCAAGCGGTCACCTTATTACCACAATGCCAGAGTGAACTAGAAGTTTCCAGAGTTTACCGTTCTTACCAAGAGACTGGTAACTTTCATCAAAGACGTGGTTCTGGTAAAAAAAAGTCCACATCTGAAAGAGATAACCTATTCATTGCCAGCACATCGCTGAGAAATCGAGCATTAGTGGTGTTCAACAGTCCAACAAGAGCTCAGAAAAACGCAATGAGTGTTTGCGAGTGGCTAGACAGTCGGAAGAAGGCTTAAAGTAGCTAAGTTTGAGCCCAAAAAGCAAGCTACTGGCCCGAAATAAACCTAGCCATCCGACCCGTCTACAATTTCCCAGATAATTCATTAACAGGTCTGATGAATAGTGAGGCTCCGTTCTCTTCTCAAATGAAAGCAGAGTGTGCCTATATGCTAGCGATAGAGGACAAGTCTATGGTAGACCTGGTGCAAGACTCGCGTAGTGTTGCATCAAAGATAACGTGGCGTTAGAATGAGGTTCCTGGATGGTTCGGGTGCAAAATTTAATGGAAGTAAAAATCGAGTTGGTTTTTGATTAAGCTGGCAGTGGAGCGAGGGGATTAACGGCGAATCCATACATACAAAAATATTAAGGCGATCACATCGAACCCTTTTCCAGTTTTATCGGCAAAAATCGTAATGCAGGACAATGCCCGTCCACATACTGCAGTTTCCGCACGGTAGTATTTACAGTATGTCGAAACTGCCACTATAGATTAGCCAGCACGTAGTACGGACTCAAATCCTATCGATCATTCGTAGAATGAACTTAAGAATAAAGGTCGGGCTGGAAATCCAGCAACAGCCACGTAATCGGACCTCAAAACGGCGCTCACTGAAGAATGGAATAGCGTCGAACAAGATCGAGTAAAGAAACTTATTCGATCAATGAAAAAGGTCTTCCCCAGGCTGACAGTCAAATTATAGGTGACAAGGAAGCCTCCTTTCACATCTTAACAAATTTTTTGCAGGTTTTTTCCTGATGGACTCATTTATAGCAGATCGATAAGCCATTACCAATAAGAATAGATACTGATCTCAATATCTCTGATGGCTGGAAACTATTTTGTACAGATATCTGCCATTAGTCCTGTTCAATCTCGCGACTATTCAATCTGATTGTGGATGTAATGTCATCATCCTGGTCTTCTTCATTCCTAGCTTGTCATAAATTTCCTGGAACACATGACTCTCAAAAGTTCTTCCTTGATCGCTGTGAATTTACAAGGGAACACCATTCTTTTGCCAATACTTGTGTAGTGGTGGCCTCGTGATTCGGCATAACGTGAATTTTCATCTAATTTATAAAATAATCCATCATCACTTTCTGTCGTTGGAAATGGTCCAGCAATATGTAGAGACCTTTAGAAAGGTCTTCCAACATTATGTATTTTTAAATCTGGATGCACATGGCGTGGTCACCACAAAACGAAGTTTAGAAGTTTTTGGCTCCAAGGAGAGAGATATTCATGTCAGCGGCATTCACATATGATGTTACTTTAAGCAAAATTATCGATAGTGGAGTAAAGTTTGTTGAATTTCTGGATAAACTACCTCTAAATGAAAAATATATGGTACCAACAGAAATGAGGACCATGCCAGGAGTATCCTCTTCGCGTTTTTAACAGTGGAATGATCATAAAAATTCCTTTGTCATATTTAGAAGATGATGTACATCTTGAATAAATAATTAGGAAATTTTATTTTCATACAATTTCAATGAAGAGCAATGTCCTGTTAGCAGATAAATATTTCAGCTTTTGTTTTATTTTCCATATAAAATTGATTAGATGCATGTTGTTATTATTCTTCATGGAATAATCTGCATCAGGATCTAACAAAATCTATAAAAAATTCAAAAATTTAATGACTCTAAAATATTTATCAAATGATGAGAAATGTGATTCAGCAATATTTTATAAAAATCCAGCAAATCACTGTTCTTATACTAGATGGAATTTCATTCAATTTGACTTTTTATCTACAATCTTTATTGTCCGGCTTTTCTGATCGGACAAAGCCAGCCTGGCTGTTATTAGGTCGTAATAGACTCCATGTCTGGCCTTTTGTGATGTAAAATTTGCGTTTTAGATCTGGAACAGCTAAAGTCGATGTGTCTCTTGAAAAAAATTACGATTAATAATGTGGGAAAAAGAATTAAATCATAATCTATTATAGAAAAAGAGATCTTTTGAAAGTAGCTGTTTCTGTTACTCTAGATGTTCAAAATTCTGTAGCTGTCTTATACACTGCCGAGCAAAAAATAGGGTCACTCCGAAATTTTAAGTTATTTGAAAAAGTTTAATTTTTTACTGTTATTGCGACACAACCTCGGTAGCTTCAGAAGTTGGCCGCGGTCAGCAACGGCAAGTAACGTTGGTTTATGTTGGTTAAACGGTCACGGCAGTTTCCCTTCAAAATCATCTGCAAGAAGTGAGAAATGTAAACATAAGTTAGTAGACAGATTGGAAGCGACAGCTATATTCTCGAAGAACGATTGTACCGCTGATTTCCGGAAACTCATTGCTTGGACAATAACGGATTGGAATCGCGTATTGCTTTCCGATGAATGGCGACTCTGTCTTAAGGACTCAGATAGACGTGTGATCGACAAGGCGAGGGGCGAGGGATTGCCATTTAGTGGAGAATTAGTTATGATATGGGGAGACACATCTTTTGACGCTAGCACGAACAAGAACGGTACGTTGTTTGCGCACAAGTACCGTGGAATGATTTGGCCTTCTCTTAGTCCAGACTTAAATCCCATTGAACACATTTGGGATGAGATGGGGAGACGTTTATAGAGACATGTGTCGGTCCTCAGAAATTCTAGAGAGCTTAGCGATATATTGGTGCAGGAATGGGACAGTCTTCCGCAAAATATGATCCAAAATCTGATGCAAAGCATGCCCCGTCTACTTAAGGCATTAATTTTTTTTTGTTTCAACGAAAATCATAGCTAAGTAAAATTGTTCATTTTTATTACTTTCAATGAACTTTCAAACACATAAACTTTTTTTTGATTCAAACAAACAGTCAGCAAATTATGTTACAATCGAAAAAAATCGGAGAAACATAAAAATTTCTTAAATAACTACAAATTACTCTTATAATATGCTCGGAATGTATTATGATATTATTGAAATATAATAAAACAAAAAGGAACTACAAACAGATATGGTATTAACAAACATAATTATTGAAAAATCACACACGCTAACAAATACTTTCACCAAAAAATAATCTCCAAAATGTCGTCGGCTACAATATGATATACAGCAATTTCTCGATGTCATCCATAAATGGCTTCAAGTAGTTATCAATGATTTACCCCCTGACACGGATTTTGCATTAAAATTCAACACTTTCAAGCTATTTTTATGCTGAAAAGTATGAAAACCGCAAATTTAAGAAACCTATCAATTACTCTGTTCATGTGAATTAATCGTATACAGGCATTAAGGGGAATGAATATGAAAAAACCCGTTAGCTGATCGCATTCATCCCACTGCTCCATCAAAATAGAAACACCTCTATCTTATGACTACGATCCGATTAACTCGATCAGTTTCCGAACAACAACGAACGTGATCCAGGTTAGTTTCCTCACAGTCATATCTTGATTGGGTTAACCCCATCATAGTTTTCGAAAAATCACCCATTTTTAAGAATGTTGATCTAGACCAAAATCGATAATTTCTGGAGACAAAAAAAAATAGTAGGATGACACCCATTGGAAAAGGAGGAAAATAAATGAAAGAAAAAATAATTTAAGGGCAATTTGAGGTCGTGAAGGGTAAGGGGGTTTCTTTAAGGTTATATCAAGTCAAATGAAATTTTCATTAAAAAACTGATATTTTAACGGAGAATTTTTTATTGAAAATTGGGATGATTTTTTTATACTGAGTCAGAAGTCAAAAAATAAATATTTCAAATCAAATAAATTACAGGGTAGGGATATAAAAAAGTAAGTTTCCACTAAAGAAGATAAAAATAAAAAGCTAAAAATTTGGTAATTCGAATTTTTCACATAAACTTTGAGGTTATGTGGTAAAATTAATATAAAACTTATAGATCCTTGTATCACCTACAACTTTGATATTTATCTTGTTAATTTTTTTCCATAGGACTAGTAGTTTTGCTGGAAATCGAGATAACCCTTTAAAAACTACCTCCATTCCCTTCCCAACCTCAAATCCCCCTTAAATTATTTTCAGTTTCATTTCCATAAGGTTTTATCCTTTTTATCCTTTTTCTATTTTTTTTTTCACTTTATATCATTTTTTAAGGCTTCTATCCTGGTCTACTCCATTTGCACTGCAAAATACTTGAGATAAGCTTGATTCCGTGTGAATACTAGCGCCCTCTATGAGAGTCGGACATAAAAACAAATTTATTGGATGTATCAGCATCCTAAACAAATTCGTATAAAATTTCAATACAACGTTGCCAGTAGCTGCGGCTTATAGTAAAAAAATGCGTACGCCTTTTATCTTGAATACGGATTGCGTTATGAATTTTTTTTAGTGAGCAAACCCCGAATATTTTTCAGTTTTCCATCTATCCTAGAGACGGGATCATCTTTCTTTGAAGCACTATGTGTAGCTGTGTCAACACAACGAATTTTCTTTAAACATTTTTAATAAATAACCACCGATTATCTTATTTGTCATTAGCTGCAATAATAATAAGAAACGATCAAATACCCTCGACAAGGTGTTATTTACTACATAGCAGAGCCAGTGACAGGTTAGCGGTTATTAAGATGGACATCACAGCAGATGGAAGAGACAAACAGAATAGAATTTATCACTTTGCTTGGATGTCACGATCTGTCGAGTATTATAGGGAGATAACGAACATATACTTCTGCAAAGAAACCAATTTTTTCCTAGTAGGCAGACCGCAGACCCTCGTCTCATAAATTTTGACGATGAAGAAAGATGACAGAAAAAGGAGTTTGCTATTATTTATTCATAGATTTATGTTCGGATTCTAAGGCGTGTGTATCATCACTAATGTTACTGTTGTGAATGAATTCAATCATATATCAGCTGAATTTAAAAAATCACTTAATTTTTCATGTTAACACATTTGTTAACTTTACAAATACAAAGAAATCTAGTTGTTTGATTTATGGAGGGTGGAGAGAAAAAGAAATATGAAAAGTGTCCATCGAAATGCGTTAAATAAGGGTAGCGTTTCTTTAAGGTTATATCAACTCAAATCGTTGAAATTTTCATTAAAAAACTGCTTGAGTAATAAAGTTTTAACTTATACTGATGGATAGAAATGACGTTGTCTCACCAATAAAACAATTTGATGCCTGTCTATCACCAAGAACCATGGACTACACATATAAATTGGAATTCATATACAGTAATATCACAAAAAGTACTAACTAGAAGGTCGAAAAATATAGCTTGTACTACGCTATTTTAACTGTTTACTATCACACAACACTAACATAGTCAAGCTCACGTCTTCAGAGACAATTTACTTTTGGTGGATCTTCTTCTTCTTCTTCCTCTTTCAATAGGACCAGGTCCTGTTCAATCCTGTACGTTTAGCCCTCTGTCTGGATCTTCCTGAGAAGCTGAATTCCATCTCTCGATTTTGACGATTTTACGCCCCTCACTGTTCAACTATTGAACTGAGTTTTAACTATCATTTTTCAGACGAGTTGAAAAGACTTGGTGCGTTTAAGCCTGCGTTCTGTACTTTTATTGATTGTTAATGTGGTTATGGAGTCGTTTTTCCTGATCTTCAGCGATACTTTTTATCTCTTCATTGATTGTTCTTATGTAGAGTTCACGGTGTAGATCTTCATCGCGAACCTACCTCAGGGCGTTAACTTGGATCCTGCATATTCGATTTTGAACTCCGTTCCCTTTTTGATATGTTCCTTCCCCTTAAGTTTGCTATCCGTATTTATTCCTATATATTCAACCGTTATCTTGTATGGGATAATCTTGTAACTGGGAGATGGCTTATCTTTTTATAAATTAATTTGGACAGATTTCGCTTCATTAGCTAGAATTTTAGTTAGGCATGATTCAAATATATAATGGTTTCAAAGTCTCAAAAGACCCCTGATTTGATCAGTCGAAACTCTGAATATTCTACTTGCTCAATTCTGAATGTACGATGTTTCACGTAAGAGTCTACTAGCTGAACATTATGAGCAGCGGAAAAATCAACTAAAACTGTTTCCTGCTACAAGATAAAGGTTAATAGACATTGATATCATGAGATTGCCACTAATACTTTGTAAATTCATCCATTTGTTGACTTTATTTACAAAGGAAAGAAAGAAAATGCTTTTTCATAACCACAACGCACCTTTTCACACTTTGGTGATTTCTATGGCTAGAATTTACGAATTACACTTCGAGGTGAATGACCACCCACCATATTCATTAAACCAGACCCACGGCGACTATTTTATTTTTATTCGACAAGGACGTTATCTAACAATTTTGAAAAAACCATTATTAGAATGAGTTAGGAAAATAATTGATTTCGGTAACTTTTCAGACAACCCTGGTGTATAAAATCTTATTTTATTATTCATGGTGTTTCAAAAAAAGATGATACTGTCTTTAGTATAGATAGAAAACTGAAAAATATTTGGGGTTTACTCAGTAAAAATTTTTCGTAATGCCATCCGTTTTCGAGATAAAGGGCGTTGAAGAAAAAAAATTACACATTTTTCCGCAACTCTCATAGAGTGTAAAATTTCGAGTTTACTTAAACATCATTCAATTTTATATCAAAAAAGTATTCTTGATAAACTTGGGACTGAGGGCTTTCGTTTCTTGTCATGTTTCACAAAAATTCAGTCTAATCAGTACGGGATCTTGTATTTTGAAATTAAATAAGTATGGGTACTGAGCTATTGGAGGCTTTAATATGGAGCAAACGACAATTTGATAATCATGTATTGCGGTTCTGGGACTAAAACTGTTGCTTTCTGAGGTCCCTAATACCTGAGTACCCATAATTATTTAACTTTGAATTTCACACGGCAATAATGTTTTCTTTGATTTTGCTACCGAAAACTCACATTCATTGATAGTTATGACGTTGAATCAACAATAATTACATTTATGAAACCTTGTTACTTGTTCAATTATATATTGTTAATCAATTCATACTCAAATTTTGAATACCCTGATATGTTATTAACCTAAGACGAGTGTTTAGGAAACTTTTGTGCAGCTGTTACGCATTATGCAGAAAAGTTTCCTCGAAGAAACTTACAAAGTAAAAATACATTTTAGAAACTGGAAATTTGAGACATAAAAAAATAAATTCTGGTAGGCCATCAATATTAATGAAGAAAATATGATTTTAAATTTAGTTGATCCAACAGTTAGCGTAAGACATTTGGCAAGACAAACAAATACGTCTTCTTCAAGTACTTGGAGGATACTTAAAGAGCAACAGCTACATCCTTATCCTTACAGATAAGTCCAAGAACTCTTGCCAGACGATCTACCTGTTAGAGCTTATTTTTGTCAAACATTACAAGACAAGGATGGCTTAACTCAAATTTTTAAAACGTACTCCCATAATGCGACTACTGGTGTGATGGGAATCCTGAAGTCAACCAACACTCATTTAATATTTGGACAGCAACAAATTAAAAGGTTATCACATTCTACCTGAAAATTTAAATGGTGATATGTACCTGTATGTATGTATATATTCCTAGAGTCTGGATCACTTTGTATATATGTTCCTTCTAAACTAAAATTGATAGGGAATTACCAACTATTTCAGGAAATTTGTATTATCACAGCACCTTGTAGACAAAAGTTCATTATTCTTGAGACACAAAACTTTGCAGTTTATTCAGGATAACCGCTCTTTATTAAATGTATGTATACGTGAAACACAGTTCAGTGTTATGCGATATATAGAATGCAGGGGCACAATCCAGGTTATGATATATCGTTTATCACAGCGGAAGCTGGATAATAATGTAAGGAACGCTGCAACAGTCTTCGCTAATGGTCTATTTTGGAGTTAAGAACGTACCCCAGTTATTTGATTTATTTATGACTGTTGAATATTTTCTCTTGTTAGCACAGAGTGGTCCTATTTAGTCAGCGATTTTTTTAATATAAAATACAGGATGTTTGATTTTACAATGACACACATTGAGAAATAGTAAGTGAGTTGGCAATTCTAGAAACTACAGGATAATCAAACTGGAAAATGGCGAACAAATACGTTGTCAAATCATTTTATGTAACAAATTTTGATTAAATTGATAATACAAGTAAAAAAAATATAGATAAAACTAAAAAATTTGGCGCATCACGTGTTCACTTCAAAAGTAATGAATCTGTTATTACTGATCAACGGCCTGTCCGGACAGAGTTCAATGTTCCACGAAATGGCTCGATACTTGATCGCAACACATTACTTCGTTGGGTTGCCTCTTTTCGCACAACTGGATCAGTTATGAAGCAGAAGTCGTCTCCACAAAATTTCGACAGAGTTAGGACGTCGATTCTTCAAAGTCTTAGCCGCTCCACTAGACGGCGCGCTTCAACTCTGAACTAAAGCTGAAGCGCATCCTGAACGATGATTTAAAATTTCATCCTTACAAAATTATGATCGGACAGAAAATTTATGAACGTGATTACGAACAACGGAAACTGTTTTATGAGAGAATGCTTGATGTTTTTACCACTGATGATGTTGTTCACTACAAATAGTGCATATCGATTTTCCAATGAGTTTCGAAGTGTGGAAGTGTGTTTACTTGTCCCGATTTTGATATTAACCTACGACTGAGGTTAGTGAAGTGCTACGTTTGGTCGGTCCTTCTCGACGATATGGAAGGCTGAACATTGAAGACGATTGCGATTAACAAGTTGGAGGCTTTCGAGATGTGGCTGCACCGCAGAATACTTAAGGTGCCTAAGACGGCTAGATTGAAAAACGAATAAATTCTGAAGCGCATCGGCAAACAACGTGAATTATTTGAATTCATTAATAAAAGAAAAACGGCGTACCTAGGGCAAATTATGCCAAATAAAAAATATCAATTTTTGCACCTAATAATCGAAGGTAAAATTGGAGGAAAAAGAGGGATTGGAAGGAAAAAAATATCTTGGCTGCAAAACATCTCGCAGTGGACAGGACCGCAAGAAAAAGATAAGCGATGGAAAATGTTATCGCGAACATCCATTAGTGGATATTCATTGAAAGAAAGAAGAAAACTGAACCAAGTCATAAATTGGATAATCTAAAGATTTTATTTTTGTGAATCCATTTTGTATGTGATCAAAATAAAGCAAATTATACTGGTTTGAAATTCATGGGTTCTTTTTGCGCCACCATGTATTAAGAAAAGTTCTAGTATTTGTATATATGGTGGAAGTATGAAGATTTAGTGTACTTCGAAATATTTCCAAATGGTCGAGCTCTCAATACCAAGAAGTTGAAAATGGAATGTGTCAATTTCTTGCGTCTTGAACCAATGAATGGTATTACTACGGTCTGAAAGAGCTTGCTGAACATTGGATTGAGTCCATAGAGAACGATGCGCTATACTTCGAATATTATATGATAATTTATTAAAGAAAGTAACATTGGAAATCGACATTATTTATGAGGCACCCTCTATAGTTTTATCCAGAAACTATAATTATTCTAACGAATGGATTATGGGGTGGGTAAAATTCGTACATTTCGTTTAATGTCGAAGAAAATCAAATGTTGAAATCTTCGACTTCTAATTGGTCAGTATTTGGAAATTCTTTGTTGTTTTGTCGTAACATTTTGATTTCTACAAACTTCAACATTCCATAAATGCTCTATAAAAGATAGATTTGTTGATACCTGTAAAAATATTAGTGGAAGTTATCCTGAACATAGATTTTCACGATCTGTAGTGCATTGTTATTGACAGATCTCCGCTGTATAATTTCAACAAATGAAGAATAACAGTTTCCGTTTTCCTGTTCAAAGCTCGACGCACCTCCTTTGAAGAAAAACCATTTCATGCTGGCTAATAAACCGAGCCGCTCAAATAACTAAAAATATTCTAAAAAAGTATTTAACCCATATTTTGAAATAGTTATTCACGTTATAAGTGATTTAGTACAGTACGAGATAGATGTTTATGGACGAGGCGACGAAAGAGCCGAGTCAATAATATCTAATCGAGTATCCCAATAATAATTTCGTAATCGTAATATGTTTTCGGTTTTTAATGAAGAGCAAAATTATATCAAAATATGACAATTTTACTGAAAATAGCTCTTTTTATTACTCCCTTATTATTTAAAAAAATAAAAATTAACAAAAGTCGCCACTAAGGTAATAATGTCAACTAAAGAAAACATATTGAATTTTTGGAAATACAACAAAAATTTTACGAAAAAATGACTGATAATTCAAATAACAGTAGTTGCACCATTACAATTAACATTCAGAAATTATAATAAAAGTTTAGTTATTGATGTAAATTGATTTTTTATTTGTAATTATTTCAAACGAGATTGGGAGATTTTGAGAGTACTGTAAAGTACAAGGGTACCGTAAAGTGCCATTTTCCGAACTCAAATTAGGATTGTTAAGTCGACTTCACAGTACAGTATGAAAAAATAGTAGTTTATGTAACAAGTCCCGAAAGTGGTCTTTTATTGGACGAGTGGGCAAGCCTGCGAGTCTAGTAAAAGACCACTTTCGGGACGTACTACGTACAATATTTTTTTTAAAACGGGCATTGTTGTACCATAAACTTCATATTATTCAGTTTACATTTTTATAGCAAAAAATCTTTATTAACTAATTTTAACAACTTTTTCAACAATCGTTAATTTTTGGTTTATAAATATAAACATTATTTTTGAATAGTTATATTAAACGTACAATTATTAGCATTACTTATCTGTAAGCACGGTATTTCAAAATTATTCGTTGACGTGAGATTTTCTGAATTGCTTACATTACTTGAGTTTCTGAGACAATTTCTGTGTTTGAGTTACCCGCTTCTTGAATTTTGTTAGCTGTATCAATCTTATTCTGAACTGAATCCTCAATGTAGCCTTCGGCAAATCGAGATGAACTCCAACCACCATATCGTTTTAAGTTTATGATGTCAGCACCTCCGTTAGCTGAACTACGCCTAAAGCAATGCCCTGTGTATTCCTTTGGGCTTAGCAATCTCAAAAATGTAGTTATTTTGGAGGGAGCATTACCTACAGTATGTATGGCTACAGATTGTTCATTACATTTTCTTTTATTGCAATTAATAAAGAGACATCGATGGGGATTTCTTCCCGTCGACATGCACCAGTATAACCCAAAATCAACAACACTTTGGTCATTAGATATTGTTCGTCTGAAGCTTCTACTAAAAACTTATCGATATCCTCTTTATTAATTACTCTAGACTCCTTTGTTTTATAATCTACGGATGTTATCTTCATAAACGTTGTTAATTTAAAATATTTGCTTATGTCGATATTTCTTCTGGTACGTAGCATAGCCTTCGGCATCGAATATAAACTCCACAACGAAGAAGATTTCAGCGCTTCTGATTTTTCTGACAAATACGCCAATAACACATACTCACAAATGCTTATTACCTTCTTTTCCAGGCACCACTTTTCAAAAATTTGGTATGTTTGTTCATATCGTGTCCATGACTTCGATCTTTGCTTGGGTGATCGCCTTAGCAATTTCATCTGGTATAATTTCATCTTCCATTATTTCACAATCAAATGTATTATTTTGAATATCCATTTTATAATAAATGTCAAATGTCAAGTTTTCAACTAAACTTCAAAATATGTTAAAGTTATTTTATAGTTTTAACTCGGTTACTATAGAAACCAATTTACCACTATCTTAGATTTACTATTTTATTATTTTTTTCATTAAAGATAAGCCGGAAAGTAAATAAAAATGAGTCCGGTAAAAGCTTTTACCCCGAGTTAAAAAAAATTTGTTATATTATAATAAATAACCATGAAAGTTCTTATTGAATTCAACAACTACGTTTATGTTACATCCAGTATAATGTAGGCATGAACCAACAATGGAACTAAACGCTTACACACGCTACGTAACAATTTACGTCAAATCGCAGCTTGGCATGGCACAAATCGACCGCAATACGTACTATAAATCACTTCTCGGATACGAAGAAACAACTTAAGTACGAATATGATTGATATAGTTGTATGGGGCTCAGTATTCCATGTTGTCTTGTGGTCCCGTCTTCTCTGTGGTCAAGCATTCCGTTTGATGTTATTCATTTTTCATGGGAGTCGCACTATACTACCCTGTCCATTCGTGCTCTCGTTTCATGGAGTACCTACGATTTATCAACTTCTTGACCCTTACGTCAGATGATCGCTCTCGCGGGATTAAGATAACCTTTTTTGTAACTAGAAGTATTTTTTAAGATGTCGGTGTTCCGGTTCAATGTGAAAGGGCATTGAAATATTCAATTAAATTCAAAATGTATAATTTTTATGCAGATTTATCACGAGGGAAAGGATAAAAAGTGAGTAAATAAATATTTATTAGCGATAAACAGCATCAAATATATTCAGGTATTTGATAAAATGAAAAACAAACTTGTTTAACATCTAGTTTTTATCGGATTTTATATACCACTTTCTAAATTGAACTGTATGCTGAGTAAGGGCTCTTCCAACCTAGGGGTGTCAAATCTAGGTAACAGGATGTGATAAGACGATGAAAAGCTTAGGAAATCGAGGATAATAAAAATGATATAAGAAGAATTACCAGAAATTTGTGAAGACCATAGTGCCATAATGCTACAACTATAAAGAAACTTTTGTACGTCTATTTAAATTGAAATTTATTTCTTCACCTACAAAAAAATCATTGATATAGGCGATTCTATAATTCTTCAATTAGTATACACCTTAAGGTGTCAAATCTGGACTGTTCCTCATCTTTCGCAATAATTTATGTATTGATTTGTCTGTACGGAGCTTGGTTGTAGTGTTGATATACAGGGTGTCCTACGACGAGTTAAATCTATCTGTATATGGCAAAATGCTTATAGTAAAATCATGAAAATTTCTACGTTCGGGTTTTCGGATACGATCTTTTCAACTAAAATATTTTCAAAGATGGCTGGTTCTTCCGAGTTATGTAAATTTGCTTTCAATACATGTGCTGCAAGACATCCAGATAGACCACGATCGAAATCGCACATTGTTTGAGAATACTTAACAATTTGAAGGTATTCGATTCATTTTAAGCAAAAGTTAATCGAATTTAACCGTTTGTGACAATAATAAGATATGCTACAAACATTTATGGAAAATTAAAGCCCAAAGGAAATAGTCAGATGTTTTAAAGTAAATATTCAAAATTTCCCCCTTGAACTTCAATGCATTTTTCAACCCTTCTCAGTACGCCTTCATTCGTCGTACGGCTTATTATCATCTCATAAGGGGAGTAATGGAATTCTTAGCTCACAATATTCTCTAGGTGTTAATGCTTCTGAGCGAAAAGGACCATTATTTGTTAACCACCTCTCATCAAATTGCTCTTCTAAAAATGTATTTATGACATTTGAATTGTAAGCAGGACCACCGTCATGAATAAAAAAAGTTTGTTTAATTCGTCTGGTGGCAAGCGGTCTAAATAATTTTGTTTTAAATTTCTTAAAATATCATCTTCCACTTGAAAATAAAAGAAAAAACATTGAAAAAAATGAAAGCAGTGTTTTTGACATCATTAATTAAGAATAAATTAATTGGTTGTGTTTTCTAACTATTCAAATTCCCATAGTAAAAATGAAGTGTTTATTATTTGATTATTTCTAATAGTAGAAAAGACATTGAACAGCCTAAGAAGCACGTTTTTTGGTTAAATGAAGATTATTTTGACTCCAATAATGGGAATTGTGTCTATTAAATAATCCATTTTTCGTGAATTTAGCTAAGTCGCACCAAATTATGTTTTTTAAAAAATCTTCGTCTTCCTGACAAATTGTAAGAATAGGGATGCATTTTATGTTTTTGTACTGCAAGATCTCTTACGGCAATGCCCCTGAACGCATTAAAATAGAAAAAACCGGGTGATTCTATTTAAACAAAAATAGATAAATTTGATATTTATGAAGTTAAACTTTGAGCACTTTTTATACAAACCCTGTATGGATTGGAAAATTTTTCATCATAGATTCAAATACGTCTGACCTTGCTTAAAGTAACCGAACAGAAACCAGGAATTTCATATCTTTAAAGGTATCCTCGTAAAAAAATAATTAATAAGAGTCTGCGGCGGTCAAAGTTTTTACAAAAAAATTAAACTCAAAAAGTATGCATTTTTCGAAAAAAGTTTTTATAAAAAAGTATGCTACTTTTACGTAGACTTTAAAATATATTAATATACAGGGTGTTCTATTTAAAATAACAAAGTTACAGTCGACTTCCAGTAGAACCGGAAGTTGGCCGTTTTTGAAAATATTTTAGTTAAAAAGATCGTACTCAAAAACCAAACGCAAAAATTTTTATGATTTTATTATGAATCAATGAAACCGAAACTGAATCGACTGTATAGTTTTTTCAAGATAAACCAAAGCCCACAGAAATTGTTCGCGAACGAAGCAATCCGAAGCAAATGTTCGCCTGTTTTTTAGGAATAACTGGATATTTGGACATGTTTCTCCATCGAAAACTTCCACGATTCAACTATGAATCAAATCACAGCTCACACTTCTTTATTTTTCTTCGCTTGCCATGACTATTATCGATCGTTGGCTCTCATATCTAATTCAATACAGCACGGTAAAGCAGAGTTGTTAATTTCCCGAACCATTGGAGAGGAATTTTCAATCACAATGTTGTACTATGACTTTCTGCCTCTACATTATATTGCATCACCAAGTGAAGAATATCGTATTTTACAGTGTTGCGCATCATATCAAGTATTCTAACTAACACCTTGAATATTCCTGAAGTTTTGTTCATGTGCTCAAGATTCTCGTTATTTACCACTCTATTGACCCAGCTTAAACCAATATCTCAAACGCTTCCAAGCGTCTGAGCAGATTTTTTTTGAGCGTGTATACCTCCAAGCCGTAAAGTACAGAAAATTCATAACATCTTACCATCCTCATACGCAGATCATGGTTGCAAAGATTTTTTTTTTGATTTTTATGAATCTTGCTTTCGCTTTGGATATTCTTTCTCGTATCTCCAAGCTAGGATCCCCATCTATTGTTTATTATACTTCCAGGGGTTCGTTAATTTTTCTACTCAATCTATTTGTGAATTATCAACCACATTTTTTTGTGTAGTTATGATCTTATAATTAGTTCTCTTGGTATTAATCTTTGGTCCGTAATTTTGGAAGGCTATAACTAGATGGTTTTTGAACCTCTGTAGCTCTTGAAACGGGATGGTTATCAAATTAAAATGCAATGAAGATATAATTTACCCTTATCTTACGACTCTTTTTATTTCAATCTCATTGGAACTTTGGTCAAGTAAGGTAAGATTAGGAATCGTGTAGATGATGTCTGACATCTGATGCCAGTATAGATTAGCAATAATGCGTATAATTTTATCATCTAGAGGTTAGTTTTTCAGAGTTTCTAGCATCTTATCATGTCTTATCCTATAAAATACTTTTCGAAACTTGACAGCACATATATAAACAACGTGGTTCATATTTCTACATCTTTGAGTTATAAACAATGCTTCAAGCGTACCCAATCTATTTCGGAAACAAAATTGGGTGTTTTTTTCATTCTGTTATAGATTATTGAAAATGTTGCTCATAAGGTTGCTTGAAGTTCTAAATGACCTGGTTGAATATCTTTAATTTTATACCAGTTTCACCAAGCAGCTTGATTATTTCTGGGTGAACTCTATCTATTCCTGCTTTTCCGTTACTTTTCCGATACTAGACCCAGTTGTTGCTTTGCATTCTTTCCTCAACGTTCAAGCTGCTTTTCGATGTCGAGTATTTTGCGTCCTTTTTTTATGCTCAATAACATTGAGTGTTCATGTTAAACTTGAGCTTCTAATGTCAGATGAAAAAATCGTAATTGCTTTCTGCGCACTCTTGTTGATCCCATACTGCCCTGATATCGCTCTTCATTATTCTTTATTCTTTGTTTCAATTTTACTTGAATTAGAGACTAATTCTATTGACGTCTTACGTCCCAAACCGCCTAGAATCTTCCAATTTTCACCCAAACATCCTGAGAAAACAAAATTTAAAGAATGTAAAGTTCTTTTATCTTTCATAATAAAAAATGTTCAGTATCTTAATGCTTATAATTTGTAATTGTTCGGCAAACAACAAATGTTCTATACAATCAACAATGTTTTTCGAAACTTTATTTGATTGTTGTGTCCTGAAGCGGTATTGATGTACACGAAACAAGGTCACTTGTAATTGAATCGAATAAAAAATGAAAATGTTATCTGTTTTGTTGTGTGTATAAAATAATCCAATTTACCTTTACGGGTTGTGTGATGAAATTATTCGAAAATCCCAATGACATTATATTTTACATACAAATTGGATGTATCACTTCGCGTTCATTCGAAATATAATCATTTCACTTCATGTTACTCTCTAAATTTCTTAATTTTAATGTCTTTTGATAGTTTTTATTTTTTATAATCAAGCAAATAAAGCAAACATGAAACAAGAGTGAAAAAAATGACAAGAGATACAAACAAGTCAAAAACTATTTATAGTGAAACAGCAATTATTTCTCAACTAGAAAAAACTTAAATCATAAGCAATGGCTGCTAAAAATCATACAAAGATAGAAAATATTCCCAAGAAATATTGAATGAAAAGAAGGAAGAACAAGATAATGAGGATATGTTTAATAGTCAGATTAAAGAGAATATGGGGAACGTGGCAATGAAACACCAAAGAGGACAAACTTTAATATATTTTCCGAGCTTTCGAATACTTATGTATTCATCGTCTAGGGCTGAAATGATGGTCAAATATAATATAAGAAATATGTATACATATTTTTTATATATTTACTAGATGTCTTCAACCATTTGAGTATAAATTTATTTAATTTTCTCTTTAATTTTTTGGGTTCGTTGTTTCGATGAAATAATCAAATTTCGATAAAATATCACATTTTTATGTTAGATAACTAAGCATTTTCAAAAGAATAATTAATATATGATGATTATAATATTTGTAGAATAGATAAAAACATATTAGTAGATACTTAAAAAACATTATTAAAAATTTACGAGTAGGTAGTATTACAATCAATGTATTTACCTCGAAATTTCAATATAACGATATTATACCAGGTAGATTGAAATAAACTAGTAGATCAATTTATGGTAAATTTGACTGAGATTTTTTATATCTTGTCTATCATTAACAGAACATTTATTTTGGTTTATGTATATCATTTCTTCGATTAATAATTTTTGGTCGCTCGTGTCGAACTAAGATTTTCGTTTTTTTAAAATCAAATTCATGATTTTCATGGTTCTGTAGAACAGTTGATGCATTTTTGGTGTATTTATGACCTTTTATTCTGTTCTCCAAGCATTCTGTAGTCATTCATTATATAATTTTTAGGTAGTGGTGTAGTGAATAGTGGTGATATTGTGTTGTGTGACCTATGACCTATATTGATGTTATGTTTCGATAAAATGTATTCAAATTTTTCTGATATTTGGTTTGTATAAGGGAGTGCTACATACGTAACTTTTTCTTAACTTGAATTTATTTGTGTAGTTGGATTTATATTGTTCTTATTGTGTAATTTATATGTGCGTTGTCGGATGATTCTATAAATTCGATTTTCTGAGTATTGATTATTCCTCAAAGTATTTTTGAGTTTTTCTATTACTGCACGGTAATATTCTGGAGAAGTAAATTTTAATGCTCTATCTGTTAATCCTATAACGATGCTGTTTTTTTGTGATTTAGGATGATATGAGCTATAATTAAGATATATTCCGGACCATGTTTCTGTTGCATAATATTCAGTTTTTATTTTATTATTGATTTATCATGTCTAAGAAATTCATTTTGTTGTTATTTTAAATTTCTAAAGTGGATTGGATACTTGGGTTAGGTTAGAAATGTATTGCATTTGTTACTAGGAATTACCGCTAAACAAGCGTCAACGTATCTTTTGAAAAATAATACATCAATATCCGTATCATCCAGTATCTTGTCTTCTACATATTCCATAACAATTTGAGCTTTTCCTTGGTCTTCCTTTTTTTCTTGCTCCTCCTTGTCCTATATTATTTTTTTGTTGCTCTAAAATCTGGCTTTTTCTGTATGTGACACAACCACTCTATTCTTTTGTGTCTTATTATCTTGCTTCTCCAAATAGATTCCTTATTTTATTATTTATTCTCATCAGTCATAATTCCCCCTCCTTTATACCGCATAGTGTCCTTCTAGGTATTTTTATTATTTATTGCGTAACTCTGGTTTACTTTTTTCACGTCAAACTTTACACTGACACTTCTAATAAGTTATTGTTCGTTGCTATGGTAACGCAATATTTTGTTTATGCATGGAACTAGGTCTAGGCTAAATAGATATCAATACATCCTCGTACATACTCCATTAAATAATTTTCTGTAATAAGTGCTTTGTCCCACATATTTACGATATTATCCAAGATATAAAGTTACTTGAATTTATCCAGAATAATTTCAAAGATACTGACCTGGTATAATTTTCGTCGTTAAAGCCTAATTAGTTTTCATTGAAATATTAATTTTCTTTGATAGTGACTGAACATTGAAATTTATTCACCGGAAATCGATAATCTATCAAATTTCCTTACGAGGTATTAGTGTTCTGAACTCCATGTCTAATCGCTATCTCTTGTTTCAACTTTATCGAAAACTCCCAGCCACTAATCTCATTATGTTACCAACAGGAAACCCAATTTATATGATAGATAACTTGGTGCTTACTTAATATGTATAGATTCCAACATGTTTATGCAGTGGCGCGTAAGATGTCAAAAAGAAATCAGAAAGTCAATTTATTGACTCTATTTAAACTAAACTTCATTTCTTCACATACAAAAAAGACACTACTATAGGCGACTTAATAAAAAAACAATACACAAAGCAACAAAAAATGAAGAAGAAAACTACGAAAGCGATACAAATAACAAGGTAATAGAATGTGATAAGATGATGAAAAGTTTATGAAGTCAAGGAAAATAATAAAAACTACAGAAAAAATGAAAAGAAGAGAAATTTCAAAAAAACATAAAACATCGAACCCAACTCCTAATAACATATTGAAGCTTAAGCACGTAACTTCAAAACTCAAACATATATCATCACCATGCTCTTCTTGATTCATAGAGCATCGTGATTATGAGTCTAATTGGTGTGGGGCTAGAGATGCCCATAGTTGCCTCAAAAATTAGGTCCAAAATTTCGGAAAAAATCAATATTTTCAAATACTAAATATGGTACACTGTATAAGATTGTTAATGGTATTAAGTTATGGTAAGTAGAAGGCGATCGAATCATTTTGAAAGGTTACTTGAGGGTGATCTAACCTCAAAATTTCACAGAAGCTTTTTATCTACTAGTTGATTTTGTACAATTTCATTTTAATACTATGAAAAATTCAATTCTGAAATTTTCATAAAACTGTTATTTTTAAGAGAGAATCGAATAACCATAGACATGCTTTCAACAATTATTCAAAAAGTTATGAAAAAGTATAGAGTTGGCTATGAATTTATAAATCAAATTTGATAATTTGCAATTCAATTCAAATGAGTGTGCGAGATGAAGAACTATTTGGATACCATTGAGGATCAAGGGCATATAAGCACTAGAACTTCATCTAAAAAGAGTGGCATATCAAGATCATCCATATAACGCCCAAAAAGTGTGAGAATTGTTACTTCAAGACTTGATTTACCGTATTATATCAATTTTTACGTCAGGATATTCATTTTCAAATATTTTTACTGATAAGGTTGACTTTACTTATAGGAATATGACAAATATGTATAACTATCATGAGTATACAGATGAAAATCCTCATGAAATTTCCAACGTGAGCTTAAGATTAATTTTTGGGTCGGCCTTATTGGTGATTACTTGATCGGACAAGTTATTTTACTAAACACGGCTAGCCGACGAAACCTATTCTCCAAAATACTCTTCCATATTTATTTGACGATTTGCCATTAATATTTTGTTAATATAAGAGACTTTTCATGAAACCAATATCCAAATATTGGATTGGATGAGGAACTAATTGTCCTCAAGGTTGGCCTCCCTGTTCAACGGACCTCAATAAATGTAATTATTTTCTTAAGAGCAGAAGAAGAAGGAGCATATCACTTGTTCGCTAAATTAAAATTTTTCACTCATTAAAAAATTATGGTAATTCAATTACTAAAAGAGCTGAGTTGCAACTTCTCAATTTTGATGTATAAATTCCTAGCCAACTCTTGACTAACTACTCTGGGATGCAACTTGGTATTGAATCGTCATATTTTGCTATGTATATGTGTGTCTAGAATTGTGGTGACAATCAATGGCAGTTTTCTATTATAATAGGAGACTCGCCGATTCTCGTAATGTTTCTAAAGAAACATGGTTCATTGTGAATGATCCAGAAGAAATAAGGCTTCTTCATTGAGCATAATCTATATTTCACGTGATTACTTTGTGAATGTAGCCAAAAATTTACCAAATTCTATAACTCCTTCTCATATTCCGCTTTCATATTTTCTTGATGCTAATGCTAACTTACACAGTTTCTTCTTTATGCCTGTAGTTTTACCAGAGCTTCGCAGTACAATTGATGACACCAAAAATAAATACTCATCTGGAACTAATGAACTTCGATCTAAAATGTTTTCGAGTCTGCCCGATTACACATTAAATCACTTTTCCCAATTGCCTTAAGACGGCTATAATTATACCTCTGCATAAAGGAGGAGATAAAAATCAAGCATCGAATTATCGCCCAATTGCACACCTTCCCACGTAATCTAAGATCATAGAAAGATTGGTCAAAATAATTAAATATAAAATACTTACTACTCATCAATTTGGGTTTTTAAGAAACAAATGATGCTATATTCTCCCACCTAAATAATGTCTACTCTAGCCTAAACAGACATCACTCCACAGCAGCTTTTTGTGATTTGTCTAAGGCTTTCGATTGTGTTAATCAAAATATTTCAATTAACAAATTGCAGCACTACGGTACGAAGTCAGCTTGTAAGGGTTGATACAACGATGTCTTCTTGCAAGTCAATAGAATGTGGAGTGCGTCAAGGTTCAGTACTAGGCTCCATTGTGTTTCTTCTGTTTATAAACGACATCGGCTATCTGGACATCAGTGGTGAATTATATCTATTTGCAGACAACATAACACTCCTGGAGCAGCCCAAATCTCACGGCACTTCGTAGGACCATATCTAGTGACCTAATCACCATTAAATCATGGTGCAACTCTAATCTCTGACTCAACGTTTTATCATCTAAAAATACATTGCAGTCTTTTTTATTATATAACATGCTGAGATCAGTTTCCAAAAAACTGAAAGTTTTTTACAAGCTTTTGTTTACAAATTATAACAATTTTTTTTCACAATAAAGCATTTCTCTCTCTCTTTCTCTCTGCTCCAAATTTCCAGTAATATAGTGCACATTCAAAATTCGAATTCCTCAAAACAGTACGTTACTATGAGTCTTTAGATTACCAAATTTATTTTTTTAATTCAGATATACTTAACCCTGTTGAAATTTGAATTGTTAAACCACTGGATACAGGTCGCCTCTGGATATTTAAGTGATTTAGATTCATTTATAACTCAAATAGAGCATGGGGATGTATGTAATCACTTCAATTTTATAATATACCCAGGTATAGTTTAGAAATTAGGGCTTTTATTTAGAAAAATATATTATCTCACCTGTTCTGTTCTTTCCCTTAATTTATGTCAGTTCCTGTTTGCTATATCGGGAATATCAAGCATTAACGATGTCTGTAATACATCTAGCTAGATAATATGAGACCATATTATTGTGTATTGATATACTTTTGAATTATAATTGATTTCTTCTGATGACCTTCCAGTATAGTCCTATCGAAAATTTCCTACTGTACAAAAACCGAATATTTGTTGTCACTACATTCTTTTAATTCCTTTGCTTTGCTTCATTGTTTGACTGTTTGTGAGTGAACGTGCAAATTTTGATTTGAAGTTTGAGGTACTTAGAATAAGCAATTGCTTGATGGGTCATAGTCTGTCGTTATTACGTTTGAATTTTGTTTCTAGTAAACAACAATAAAAACTTTTTTGTCAGAAAAAACGCTTCAAATAATAATCAAGTGATACGAAACCATCGATTGTACTATTGAAAACTATTGATACTTTGTTATGCTATCATTTACTCTCTAACCTAACATTCTTGTCATTCTTAGTTCTTAGACAAGAGAAAAGTCATCAGGAATCAAGATCTCTCTTTGATGACTACTTACACGAAAATGGATAAATTCCTAAAAAATACTCACAGCAGTTCAAGTAAGAGCAAAACAAAGACACATTTTACCCACACTATGAACTGTTAAAATTAACGTTTCGACTTACTTCGACTTAACCAATTGTCACTTGTCACATTTTAAACTGATTAGAAGACACCTAAAATTGAGAAAATTATCACGAAAAAAGGTCCAAGAAGTAAAAAGTTCAAGAAAGTTATTTATGTTTCGTTTAACTTTGAAAATCCATCATCTGTATTAATCTGTCAAGTGATCTGCGTCATAGTATTCCGTAGAACTAAAAAAGCAACCTTTTTGTCTGTAAATACATAAAAAGCCTCAAATAAAACAACATTTTCTAAGATGTATGTCCAAGTGAGTCGGTGCATCGCGTCTGTTTTCTTAAATTGGACGTCGAGTCGGTACAAGTGAATGTTCATAAATCTTTCTGGAGAGAATGTGCACGGAAAGATAATTGGATAGGAGCGACGTGAATTTATTTCCGTATTTAACGCTATCAGAAGAGATTTGTTGAATTTGTTTTAACGTTCTCGACGGGCTATTTCGATGATAGTCATTGAAAGTTGTGACGGTGTTGATGCGAAAGATAATAAATTTCAACAAGCAAATACCGGTTTGTTGATACTTCGTGGTCGATAGTAAGAGGGTAAAATTGATTTATTTACTCTCGACTAAAAATGGTTGAAGACCTATTTGGAAAATTCTGTTTTAAACAGTCCTAATCGAGTTAATAGAGTTCGCTAGCACTTCTTCTCTATTTAATTGAGTTATCTCTTATTTCCTGCAATCCTTTTATTTTTGTTTCAATATTTCAATCCTACTGACTCATAAAAACTACGACAAATAATGATAGTTATTTATTATATAAGGGAAAATAATCTAGTATTTTTCTTGTGCCTATAATACACAATTTTATTCGGTGTCGAATGATTGAATATTGAAAAATCATATTATAATATTCATGTCATTCAATTTGTTGGCTATGTTGAAATCAAAAAGCTGTCAATTTAATTTTGAGATTTAATTTGAAAAAAGGGAGCTTAGTGATTGTTTAGAAATTATGTTCAATACTATAAAGTATCGGAATTAGCCAAAGTAGCGTCACAAAAATTATTGCCAGCTAAATCGCAGAAAAATTACGAAACCACTAATTACAATTCTGAAACAGAAAGGGAAAGGTTACAAGCTCAAGAAAGCTGAGATATGACGAGTACACAAATTGGTGATTTTTCAAATAATGCTCTAGATGAATTATATCTAATGGTCAAGGTTGTTGTTTTGGAATTGCAAGAGCTCGTCGAATTTGTGAACTGAACCAGGTAGCATGAGATGATATTGAAGATTCAGGATCGCTATTAATGTGAAACTTGAGGAAACAAAGAATGATGTGAACAGGAGATTTGTAGTTACTGAAAAATATGTTTTACCAAATGTACCTAATTCTTGGTCCAGCAGCTACAGAGGTTCGCCGCAGATACCAATTTTCTGCAATTTGAAATGTTAACTCATATAAAGGTCATTAATGTCGAAGATCGCTAAACGCGTCTAAGGATACTCGATACCCGGGCAGAGCCATGTATGGAGGACAGCGACTGAGAGGAAGATCGTACCTGATTGAGGACGTTGAGGTGGAACTGTTCCAGCTAGGGATTCGACGCCGTACTCAGGACAGAAAGGATTGTTGAGAATTGAGAAGGCCCTAGTTCTCAAAGGACCGTAGTACCGATTATAGAAGAAGAATATACAGGTCATTAATTTCGGAGATCGTTTGCTAAACTATCAGATGAACGTTGGGAAGATTTGATGAAACTAAAGAAACAAGGCGGTTGGAAGTCATCAACGATTTAGTTGTTGATGTTTATGAATTGGTACCACACAAGACAGAAATAGCTAATAAAGTGTTGAGGACGTGCGGTAGTGCTGAAATAACACCGGATTTACATCAAGGGGAGTTGTGATAGCAGGAAGAAATATAATTTATTTCAACACAAGATAATTCGACTATTGTACAGAATAGTTGAGGGAATCATTCACGCCGTGCATATTCAATAATTATACTTTTGATATAAACGATATTGTGACTGTATTGTATAATGAAAAATATAAAATTAAACATCTACCTACCGGGAAAAAGTGATCTGTCAACAGAGATGAAATGTCATTATTTTTACCGTCACCGAAAATAGTTTTTATTTCTTATTATGAAACTGCAATGCTAAGCAGTCAAGGAATAAAACATTATTTAATACAAAAAATAGATTTTTCTTTTCTTCAGGCTGTGTCTTATAATAGAGGACTACTATAACAGTAACAGCAGCATATTGGCCACCAAACCATCCTGTAAATAAAAACTCATTCGGGTGGTTTTTTCCAGAATTTATGACTTATGAAAAATAAAATGATAAAATATTCCTAACGATGGCAGATTACGACTCCTAAGTCATGAAGAAGCTTCATTTAACGCTATAAGTACATTAGATAAACAATATTTGCTGACATTACAAAATAAGTTTTCAGAAAAAGTAAACCTGAGCCCATACCAAGCCTCGGTAAAATCCCTTCAGACAAAACACACACAGCTTCTCCTAAAATCTATGTTTGTGTAGGAACCCTCGTATTGGTCTCTTATATCTTGGGGAAATAGTTGGAATAATGGCAGAGCGATATTTCGAACATCCGGAACTAGTTGCAACATTTCCAGTGCCAGAAAATTGATGGAACTTTAATCCCAAAGTTTCGTGCACAACCATATTTATGATTTTTATGTTCGAAGGTATCTGTATAACCAGTTTGAAGAACTGTAGATTGGGAGAGATGGATCAATTAAATGACCACCTACGTAACCTAATTTCACCCCCTTATATATTTCTGTGAGGACATGCAAAAAATCGGGTCCACGTTAACCGACCAGATAATTGGAAAGACATTTAGAAAGATTTAGATAAGAAATGCCTGGTATATCTCCGAAAATGATCGAAAGCTCTAGAAATGAGGTCTACCATCTACCAGCACAGTTATCCTAATGCACTGAAAACCTGGCCAAGAGTCCAAATAGTTAATTGTTCAGTTATGTCGCAAAACTTACCAAGGGATATTCTCATTTTTAGTCACTTGAAATATAATTAGCTGCTCATATTTGCCCCTTTTGAAGATTTATTTTTATGCGACGGATATTTATATGCGATTATTCCATTATTTATTTATTCCCTCCGCCATTTGGCAAGAGCTAAATGGTGAAAATCTTAGAAAATTACTACAGAAACGAAGGAGAGCATTATTACCGGAAATTTTATTATTTTTGGGTAGAAAATATCTGTGGATCAATTATGTTCTCCTGGGAAGAAAAAAGTTCAGCTGAATTCACAACAATTGTTAGCGACGATAGCTTATAATCTTTATTTAAATAAACACACACAAATTATAATAAATTATCATTATTTCAATATATTTCAGAAATAATATAATATATCAAATTTTAACAATAGAAACTTACACTGTAGACCACGTTTTGATGTCATAGAGCCGTCTGTGCATCGTCTTGACCAATATCAGATAGTTAATAGGACACAGTAGTGTGTACAATTCCTGTAGAAGTTGATCTGGTTTAATAGACTGTCCAGTTAATTTTAAAGTTATTACTAAAATTTTTTCATAATGTATACAAACAAGCTTCATCAAATAATATATCCTATTCCTCCTTCTATTCAAATAAAATAATGATGACGTAATAAATTTGACAAATTTTATTTTTTAGTGCTCATGTCGAAATAAAATGAAGTGTTTGATGTGCTTTTGGATTGCCTAGAAAGAAGAGTGGGGTAAAGAACGAGTAGTGCGTTGGGTATCTAGATATCTTGTCTATGCACGTTCCAAAACGTCGAAAACCATGTGTGACGAAAAAAAGGAGCAACGTATCAATCTCAAATTTCTCGTTAAATTGGAAAAAACTCGATTGAGTGCTATAAATTGTTGGAAGAGGCCTATTCTCTATCGCGTGTGTGTGTTTTTGAGTGGTGTAAGTGCTTTAGTGAGTGCCGAGAAAGCACTGAAGATGACTAGCACCCAGGTCGCCCTGTAACTGTTTCAACTCCTGAAACAATGACCAAAATCAATCAAATTATGCGTGCAGATCGTCGAATGAGCATCCGGATGCTTGCCGAGGCTGTATCCGCCGATAAAGAAGCGGTTAGAAAAATTTTACACGAGGAATTACACATAACAAAAGTCTGTGCGAAGCTGGTGCCAAAAAATCTGACTCCTGACCAAAAGCTCTTTCGTCAACGGGTTTGCTCATTCCTCATCCTGTCCCTCTTGGATTTGCCCTCTGCTCTTCTCCAGAAGTCGTCATTAGCATTTGTTCCGTTGATTATTTTATTTACCATCACTCATGAAGCTTTCCCTATACAAACGACTCATTCTCCGATCGATTTTTTCAGCCTGTAGAAACCGAATCACACTTCGCAATTCACACTTAGCAGATAATAGCGGAGATGTTTACGTGGCTGTAACTATTTTAACTCCTGAAACAATGACCAAAATCAATCAAATTAGGCGTGCAGATCGTCGAATGAGCATCCGGATGCTTGCCGAGGCTGTAACCACCGATAAAGAAGCAGTTAGAAAAATTTTACACGAGGAATTGCACATAACAAAAGTCTGTGCGAAGCTGGTGCCAAAAAATCTGACTCCTGACCAAAAGCTCTTTCGTCAACGGGTTTGCTTAGATTTCTTTGAAACTAAAAAAAGATCTGCTTTGAAAGTGACCCGATTTGAGTCGCTCTTAAAGGCATTCACCAAAGAAGACTTTCAGTACTGCTTCAATCAATGGACAAAACGTATGGAAAGGGGTGTGGCGAGGGGAGGGGAGTATATTTAAGGAGATAATTCGAATGTATGAATAATTTTCATAATAAAACCCGTTTTCTCAACCAGTCTCGTTATTTAATAGCCATACTTCGTATTTGACGAATGCTTTTAATGGTTACCAGATTTAGCTCCATGAGATTACTCATTTTTGGAATCGATCATAAGAAAACGTCGTAGATTTTTGTCGTAGAACAGAAACTTAATCTAAATTATTTTTTTTTCAGTTGTTCCTGTGGGTGTGCCAACAGTTAGTGTAGATAAAGCAGGTTTAGAACACGGAAGACCCTTAATAGCAGATTGTCATGCCCCTCCATCATACCCTGCCACAAACATCACTCTCTACGTCAATGACGAAAGGGTGGGTATTCAACATATAATTTTTAAATTGTTTATACATAAATGCCGTGTTATTTATTACAAAATATTTACAATTCTGTGACGTTGAATACCATGGAAAAGCCGTCGAAAGTTGGAAAGTTTTAATGACCAGTACGCTGTATTGTATTGATATGATTTCTTTGAAAATATGTCATTTTGCACTGTTGAAATACTTCATATAAATAGAGATACTAGAAATATTTTCGAATAAATGTAAAAATGATTTAAACTTTTAACATTGATTTGGATGAAACATAACGCGGCGTATTCAGAATATATTTGAGCAATTAAAATGAACATAATGTTTGCTAACCTAACCTAACAACTTTCGTTTGAGAATGACTCATTGCCAATCACGTAAAAAAGCTATCAACTGATTTTTTTGTGGTACAAATAGAAAATTCTTTTACCAAATATTAATCTATAAACCTAAAATTGTATAAAATAGTTTGATAAAAGCCCATGACTACTTTTGCAAGTCATCCTCTAAACGAATAAACGGCGATGACGAAAATACATCATTGTGGATTTAAAAATCATTTTTTTGACGTAAAACATCAAACTCAGACATGTTCTTTTGAAAAAAGAAATTTATATAGATATAAATTATACAAAGAGCAGACGGTCTATCCTAAAGGGACAAAGTGGATATTTTTTTATGTTATCCTTTATAGTTTATTGCGGTCTAATATAAAACAGTATTGGACTATTGGGAATACAGATATTTCTTAAAAACTGCCATCTGTACAACATAATAGGTGAAGAATGTGTGTAAAATATTGAACACAATATTTTTATATATATCCACAGATAAATTTGTGGGCGTGCAAAAACTCGTGATCTTAATACTCGCTATAAAATTTTAACTTCTGTTACAATGTGCCAACTCGTGATTGTGATAAAACTCGGGATCTCAATTATCAAATGAAAAACAAATATCAAATATATAGTCACAGTGTAATTCACCTAACCTTACCCCTTTTTCGTAATCTCTGTTTTGTAAATTTAAAATCATTAATCACAATTTGTTTTCCGGCTGATTTAAATAAAAATCTACTACCAATGCCATTTGTAACTTATCACCAACACCCATACCACGGTCTCAATTTGAAGAATGAAGAAAGAAGCAACCAATTTATCATTTTAATTTAACAAAGGGTGGTGGCAATATTGGGGGTAGAATTTTAACCAATTGTAAGTATACATTATCATGTTACAGGGAATTTTACAAATTACAGCCTCAGCAAATTTTAACAATTCATTTCTCGGTCTACCTTTTTATTTACCTGAAATATCCTCGTCCCAAGTTGGCGCATCCTTATCTCGACGGATTAAAAATCGTCGGTAGCGTACCCAAATTTGTGACGATCCCATTATGATATTAAGACAAATATTTGTTATTCTATGTAACTAAATTTTCTACAGTCGCAAATGAAATCATAAATAGTGAGTTTGATCGATGATAGGAGGGAATTTGATTCGATGAGATACCTAAAAACTCGTCTATTTCCTTCTAATCATCACCCATACCATCACCAGAACCAAATTGTTTTCCTCGCTTATTTTTTGTTGGCCATAAAGCCTGGACGGAAACAGGGATCTATACCACTTAAGTGTGCCGACTTAGTTTATATATATACATATCGGTTTAGAACGTTGCACGACTTCTTCCGATATCTAATCGCCATCTGTCTCTATCCTTCTTCGTGGTCTTCCTTTTCTTCTTTTCCCTTGTGGTGTCCACTTTAAGACCTATTAAGGTCCTCTCTGACATGTTTTGTACATAACCAAACCAGATTAGTTGATTGGTTTTGATGTCATCGATTAATATGTATCCAACTCCCATTCTGTCATTCCTCATCCTGTCCCTCTTGGATTTGCCCTCTGCTCTTCTCCAGAAGTCGTCATTAGCATTTGTTCCGTTGATTATTTTATTTACCATCACTCATGAAGCTTTCCCCATACAAACGACTCATTCTCCGATCGATTTTTTCAGCCTGTAGAAACCGAATCACACTTCGCAATTCACACTTAGCAGATAATAGCGGAGATATTTACGTGGCTGTAACACAACGCCGACTGACGCCTGAATGTCAACAATGGCGGAGTGTGTAGTGAGAGAACTTCGCAGTCGTCTACAGTGCATGCTCGCTTTCTTTTGCCTGAGAAGCGTCTGCACGGAGCGATCGGAAGTTGAAAATAAACGGCCCTCGTATTCATATTACTCGCTGTGTTTTATTTCTGTTCTATCGTCCATGTCGATGTCTTATGCTGTTGCTCGATGCACATACATTCAGTTTTTCCTACATTTACTTCGAGACCCCATTTTGTTTACTCTTCTATAAGATTTCGTGTCATATAGCTCAAATGGTGTAATGTTCCCATCCTCTGCATTTCCGCCTCCACATCTTGAGTGCATGTTTCTAGTAGATCTTGATTAACGTTGGCAATAGGTAACAGCGTTTCATGGATCGCTCAATAAGTCATATGATACGATCCTTTCTACCCTGGTATATCGATGGGTAAATGGGATCAGCTGACGGATTTTCATTTGTCTACGATTTTTGTTCACTTAAAATAGTTGTTGAATCTCGTTCTCGGTTAAAATCCGCCAGCAGCTCATGGATGATCTACATGAAAAATAAAAAAAATATTTCCAAATATCAGATAATTTAATGCATATTTTTAACGAAAAACCACAAAAATTTTATTGAGGGATGAGTCAGTTTTTGAGGTTGTTGCGTCTAAGTGAAGAATTTCCTGAAAACGAATAGAACGAAATGGACGACGATTTTTTATCGAATATCAAAATCGATGAAATTGTTTTCATTTGTTAGGTAAGGGTGAGCAAAAACATTTAACCGGTAGAGTACGCTAGAGGTTGGTTTATAGTACATCACAAAACTGGCAAGTACAACGAATTCGCACGCAGGTTCGAGGATACATTAGAGGTATTCAGAATACGTTCGGAATTAGTTATCTATGCTCCACGAATACGGGATATCAAATATCGAACGTGCTTCATTAGCACCGCGAACGAACAATTTCAAACTGCGCATGAGTCTGATAGAAGAACATGTTCAAGATCTCCACTACGAACATAATAAACGTTCGCAAGTGTAATTAAATTTTGCCGCTTTTTCACTGTTATAAAAATAAGCGTTTATATTACGTGAATGAGTTTTCTTTATAAAAAATTGGTTGATGTCTATTTTTATCCGTTGAAGTTGTATGAATATCCGAAAGTACTCCTCATGAAATCCTTTATCGAATATGAAATGATTTTTCTGAATGGAACATTTGAATCTCATGTTTGTATGTAATATATCTCGATTCCGAGTAGGAATATGGTGGCTTTGTAAAGGATGTGCAAGGCGAATATGCCAATACTTTCGTTCGACGGTATATATATATATATATATATATATATATATATATATATATATAGGAAAATATAAAAGAGACAAAAATAGACAAACAAAAGTATAGGAGAAGTGATAATCCATGTTTTGTGTCAAGATAGAAAATATTTGTGCTAGTCTTATATTTTTTCTCTATTTCAGATATAGAAGCTTAATTTGATAAGACCGCTGGTTATAAACTGTTAATAGAATAAATTAATGAAATGAAAGTACGATTAATTTCCAACATAACGTAACCAGAACTCTTGGTCTCGCTAATAAAATTTTTCGAAATTCTGTGAAAATATTAATAATATTAATTACAGCATTACGAAAAATGCTATCATCATCGTCGTATACCAGAAACTAGTTTCAGCACATGTGGTAAGTCGATGGAATCGCTATCTTCATTTGTCGTCCAATTTTGCTGACGAGTTCTCCCCATTTCATTCTATTCTCTACTATTCGAGTAGCCTCTTTCCATGTTATGTTAATCTGTGGCAGTTCTTTATCTACATGTTCGCCACTTTCTCTTGTACTTGTTGCATGTATGGATTCGGGGTCTCGTATACACTGCACCCCAAATGATCTATTGTGTCCCCCTTTCTTGCTGCGATACTAGAAAATCCAGTATTTACAGCTGATCCATCAATCCCACTCTGATTTTAAAAAGTCTAGAATGTGGGATGGTTGTAATTGCCAGATCTAATGTCGTTAGGTGTTTGCAGATTCATTCAGCAGATCTACTCTGGTTATAGTTTCCCAGAAGGGTTTTTGCCTATATCAGCCTTTGTAGGTTGTCCTAATAATTGATTTTGCTGCTATCTATCTTCTTTTCCAGTGCTTTTTTCATTGTTCTGTAGCTGATACCACAGAAGGATTTGGGTCCCATGAAGGACTTGTCTGTCCCCGCTTCACCGAGCTTATCAGCTATTCCATTTCCCTTCGCTCCGATGTGTCTCGGTAGGGTAACTTTATTTTTCTTCCCTTGCCCGTTTCATTTTTCTAGACAATCAGAAACTAGTTTGAATTTATGATACTTAAGCTTAGAGCTCTAATCTATCGGACTATCGAACAGGATGTGAAAGTTCCTCTCTAGATTAAACTGAAAACATTTTTCAATAGCATATATTTCTGCTTGGAGAATGCTTGGTGAGCTGCTCAGGCTTTCAGAGTGTTTGGTTCTGGGCCCAATTTCGTCTACTGTTTTTGATCTATCCGTATACCATTTAATAGCATTTCTATTGATTTCTCGTATGATGTTTTGATCCCACTTGCTTTTACAGTTTATTATTGAGGTGAAATTATTCTCAAAGGTAAAGGTTTTCCGTATTGTATGTTATCGTTATGTATCTCTTCTTCAGTTAGGATTCAAAAGTGCTTACTACTTATCCTTTTGACCATAAAATTTTGCAGATAATTCGTAGTCGTTTGTTGATGGGTGATATTTCTTTTATCTGCTATGTTCCCAGATATCGGCCCCAAATAACAGAACAGATTTCACGTTGACCTAACAGTCTTTTTTGTCTTGAGATACTAGTTGACCATATTTTATATAGTGATTCAAGAGCGTTTTGCGCCAGAACTATTCTTCCTTCGATATTCGGATTTGGTCCTTTCTGGACATAAATATCACCATTAATGCAAATTCGCTTGCTGGGCGGTAAAACTAGAGGCATATGTTTTGGAATAATCAGTTACTGAAACAGCTAATTCACCTTCACAAAAGCAAATTCCTCTTTACAAAAAAGTTATTTATTCCGCAAGAGTATCTAATCTTCGACAAGGCGGAAATTCGTTCAACTTGGGAGATTGCTTGCACATTTAGAGCTCGACTCTAAACCATACCCTGAAAATGCTCGACTTAATACAGAAAAGAGCAATTCGAGATATGAGCGATCCAGAGTTAACCATAAACTTGGAAAGAAATGTCGCTGACCTGACTCTGTTGTCTAACATAATTCCACCTAAAGCAGTATTTGCAGGACCTACGCCATAGGCAGACGTAGCTCCTGAACATCGCGTTTACCTGTAGTCGCGCAGAACGTCAATTTATCGGGATTCATTCCTTTGGAAAAGTGCAATCACGTGGTAAAATCTACCTAGGCATGCTTTTTGTAAACCCTACAACCAACATAAGTTCAAGATCATCATCAAAACATAAATAGTAAAATTGCTCGACTTGATCTATTTCTTTCCCTTCTAAATAGATGGCGCTTTCTATATCGGCTTTGCTGTGTCGTAATATCCTTATTTGTTTTTCTGTTTATGTGATTTCTATTTGCAGTTGATTACTGACCTTTCATCCTCTGTTTTCCTCATTATCTAATGTATTGCAATATTAAGCAAGGCTGGTGGAAGAGCATATCCCTGTCTCACTCCCTTTTCGCTTTAAATATGCTGGAAGAATTGTTCTTCCGATTGTATCCTGGCTGTGCAACTGTTATAAAAAAATTATATTATTCTGGTGTCCTTATCTGATCATGTTTTAAGATGTTCTACATCACTCCTCCGTTCATAGAGTCAAATGCTTTCCCGAAGTCTATAAAATTTGACCAGATATCTCTTGACTTTTATTAGCTCAAATATTATTGTTAAAACTACTATAAATTTCGTGTTTTTTAATCCATATAATCACTAATTACAAATTATTAGACTTTAAAAGTCACGACAGATTATAGCAAATCAATATCCTTTCTAGGCATTCTCCAGAGCCGAAACTTCTATTTGAATTCAAAGACGTAGAGGCAGTAGTCCATAAGCTTGGTTAGATCCATAGGTCCATCGTAAATTTTGAATAAACGTGCAAAAGCGCATGTATTGGCTAATTAACAATTAGCCGTCCTCATACGGCGCGGTGGTTGAAACTACGTCCCTCAATCACCCAACTTCATCAAGGTCCAACTTAATTACCTCAAGTTTAGACAACAGCTACATAATTGTTCTCTTCTTGTCTTTGGGGCTTATCACGGGAAATTTCAGGAGAGTAATTTTCATTTTCTTCTGGAAAAGGAATTTTTATTTATACATTGTATCGTCATAGGTAAATCAGATTTGACTTTCTACACAGTTTTACATTGTGATGGGCTCATGTTTAGAGATACTGAAACTAAGAATTCATACAAAAGGTTTGGAAAAAGGGGTAGGAAAATGATCAAAAAAAGGTTCTCAAAATATTATTTGAAGCCCATTCATCGCTTTCTATATTTGATGTTCCTAAATAAGTAATAATTGGAGAGCAGTCTTGAATTTTAGACGTGTTCAAGTTAGTGAATCAGAATTAAGATGTCAACTATTTGAAGACAAAAAATTTATTTTTAAAATTAAACTAGATGATAAAAAAACCCGGCGAACTTCATCTTCTTCTTTCAATGTAAACATGCCACATATAATGGACCATGGAAAAAACATGGATTTTCTAGTTTCAGACTACAAACTTTAAAAGATTACCCTTTTGATTTGAATTCGTTTGAACTCAAACTGCAAATTGGCTGGGATCATCGGAATCCTCGGAAAGAAAACGTCCTCACCTCCCAATTTTCCTTCAAGTGTCGTCGCATAAATTACATTGATCATCAATTTACTTACCCTCAAACGCGCCCCGCTGTAGAGATTTGATTACTTTATGGTTCGAAGCATGGTTCTTCGGGTATTTCGCCATGAAACAATAAATGCAACAGCTCATGGTGCGGAATTGATAATGGCAATTTCACTTTCACACTGAGGCAGCACAACTCTGACGTTTCTTCAGAAACCAATGCTTCACAATATTCGTAAATAACGTTCATTGGCCCAAGGCGAACGCAGTAATCAGTGCTGCAATAGTATTGAAGCTCTGCTCGATTCAAATCAGTATTTCATTTTTTTTTTTTTTTCAGTTGTAGGTCTTAGAGGTATGATCGACAATTTTTTATTGGCATCCAAGCCGCTACGCTTTGCTTTTGTAAATGAGAAGCACGAAGTCTAGCCATAACAACTTGGCGCCCTTGATTTGTAATTTCTTGTCCTTCAGTCCTTCAGTTTGGAGTATTTCGAATCCTAGTTTCATTACGGTTTTGTCGAGAAAGCTTCTATTGTCTCGGCCGCAGCATTAATTGGTAGCTTCTCATTGGCAAATTTCCAATCATACTTAACCATAGATGTCGTACATGCCACGCTTTCAACTGGTTTTTGCTTTCATTAATTTCTTGATAATTATTTCACACTGTGTGATGCGTGTTTCGATAACCAAGTTATCATTTTCAGAGACTGAAGATGGAAACTTTGAATATCATCAATCGTCTCAGAAATTCCAATTTAGTTCTATATGTTTATCATAAATCATATTATTACAAATTATTTCGCAGTTTTATCATTTTACTAGCTGACCGGCGAACTCTGTTCCGCCTTAAAGAATAAATAAGCCGATTTTCGAATTTATTCAGTTAAAATTTTTATTAGAAAATAAAAAAAGTGCATTAATCATTCATTATTGTTTCTGTATTTTAGTACATAGATTGCTCTTCGCTTAAGTACCTTGTGATATACGACATTTTTTGCTTTATTATCAGGCGCAAAAACAAACAACGCAGATGGTTTTCCGACCCGTGAACATGCTGCATACGGAGTCAACCTTTAGGCGTAAATTGTGTGGTGGTAAGCCAGGCAAGGAGTTTAATTCAATTAATTAATTCAATTGGATAGTTGGTGGCTTCATCTTCATTTGTGACGCAGTCAATAGATTTGAATGAATGCATTGTTCCAATGATCTTATTTTGAATTTATTCTTAGCTGCAAAAATTGCTCCCTCACTCAACCATTCATTATTTTTATAGTTAGAAATGATGTTTGAAAATACATTGTTGATAAGTTCGTCTTTTGATGAGACAAGATCACAAAAATTATTTGGAAATGTTATCAATCGCTCGATTCATTTACAGGTACTTGACCATTACCGATAGTCAGCAATTGCTTAGAGAAATCATCAGCAGATGTATCATTGAGCAATGCAACTCTCATGTTTGTTGTCAGCTGCAGTTTCTTCACATAGCGCCATAGATTCGACGATTTGAGGCAAGCGTTTATTTCGTCGACAGCCGTAGATATTGGAACTGGTAGCGGAAATCTCCAGACAGTAAAAATCATTGCTCCTCCAAAACATCTCGAGTCATTGCGTAAATCTTTCATGTTCGGTTAAGTGCTTCTAATAACCGTTTATGCGCCATTGTGCATTCGTCCAAGACGATAATTTTCGATGCCGATAAAACTTTGGCCATTGCCTATTTTTTTGCAATATTACACGTTGGCTCTTCAAAAGTTTGAAGATTTAACGGTAATTTCAATACTGAATGAGCCGGCATTCTTCTAACAATGTGGCTGCTATTCCAGAAGAAGCAACTGCAACCGCTATGTTGGATCTCAGTGGCTAAAACTACTGACATGAAGAATGTCTTACCTGTTCCACGAGGGGTATCTAGGAAATATAAACCACCATCATCGATTGCCTTCATTAAAGTATCATAAACTTTCTTTCGTTGGGAATTCAACAGGGGTACATTCGTTTGAACTACTAAATCTAATTCCTGTTGATCATATTTACGCACATCGTGATTTCTGGAACTGACATGAATTTGATGTAAAATATCTTCTGACATATTATCCTTGTATTTGTGCCACAAGTTACATGGGTTTGATGGAAAGCATGTCGAAATTATGATAGCGAATAATGTGCGTATCTGACTTGGAGATCTAGAGATAATGGCTTCACTTCACTTCACTTCAATTCACCTAAGTATTTATTTCAAAACTCAAATTTTCAACCATTCATTCATAGACAAAATTACTTAGCTGTTTGAGATGCGCGTTTTGTTATTCCAAGTCTGATGCGTTTTGTTTTACCACCTTTTATAGTTCACTTCGCTTTTTATTTAAATAGGCAATGGCTCCATCATTACATTATGATTGTTATTTATTTAATAGAAATAGTTTTAATATGGATTTCTTACAAAAATCAAATTGTCATCCATATGTTATAACACGTTTTATAGTGACTGAAGTTTTATGTCAAGTCACACGGGAACGCTGTCGAACGGAATAAAAAGTATTCTATGTCCATCTCATGGCTCTAAGCTATCTCCTTACCAATTTTCAGCCATATCGGTACAGCCGTTCTTAAGTTATAAATAGTGTAACTAACACAACTTTCTTTTTTATATATAGATATAATGCTTAACCGTTAGTTTCATTAAAGCTCTTGTATTTTTATACCGTCTAAGAATAGTAGGCAGCCAAGTGCTACTATATAATATTATCCTTTACAATGCTCCGAATTCATCTACATTTTCAAAGTGGCATTAATTTATAAAATTGATGTTCCTAGTAAATGGTTCAGACTAGTTTCTTCCATTTCTCTAGTTTCGTATCGAATGTTATTATCTTCTTCTTCCAATTCCTGCCTTTTTTATGTTCATTGTTATTTTCCTATGTCATATTATTATTGAAACTCATTTCCAATTCTAATTTTCTTAATTTCATCTACGTTTTTATCATATTTTCATACCAAACTTTATTATCTTTCATAAGTATTTGCTGTTACATCAGGTTTCTCTTTGATGGAGCTTTTATTTCTATAATACGAGGAGTGTCAATTAAATACGATTCTGGAGGAACTTCGGATGCTAGGAACGCTGTACTAGCGTGTCCTGCCTGCCTCGAAGAGCTGTCTCCAACATTAAATCTTGTCTTAGTGGCCTCCAGTCGACCTTGATTCTCAACTATCTGAGGTGTATGGGCAACATTATGCAACATGTGCGCAAATGGAGCAGCAAATTCAAAAACGGACGTACAATTTTGGATGAGATACTGTTTCGCAATCCCTAACAGCCACTATATTTTTCCTGAATTGAGGAAATACTTTCACAACCAATGAAGAGCTGAAAGAAGAGGTTCGCAGAGCGGCAGCAGATTTTCACAACTCGAACATGCAAAAATGAATTGATATGAACGGCAATTATGTCAAAAAATAGAGGGAAGTCTAAGTTTTCCAAACATGTATTATTCAAACATGTTTTTTATTGTGAAAAGCCTCGTATTTATATTGGATCTGCTAGTCTACATGTCTGATTATTAAAACGAACTTTATTCGAAATATACAAACCTCATTTTACTTCAAATATACCTTTCTCCATAATTTTTATCATTAAAATTTTATGAGGTACACGCTGAAACCATTTAATTTTACATCCCCTCGTTTGAACTAACCCGCAACAAAAAGACCGCATTTCATATGTCGTACGTAATATGTGAGGACGTGGAGGTGTGTGTTTGGGGAGAACAAATAAGTGCGCCAACCTCTAACTGTTAATGTGTGCGAACAAACATCTAAGCCCAAGTTGTACGTTGCGGTTAACATGGCGCACCGCCAAATCTTCAAAACCCCAAATTATAGACTGAGATAATGAACACTTTCATACACCGTTGATCAAATATAATTTAATATGTCTACAGAAGATGAAATTGGTTTGTAAATTAAACGCTAGTAGTCACTAGAAAATATACGTTAAGAGATAATACATTGGACTAAAAGTATTAGAACCACAGGCGACAATAGACCAGGGCTAAATCCTTTGAAAATTGTAAAAAGTGGAAGAAAATACTGGTAGGATGGGATCCATTTAAAAAGGAAAAGAATAAAACAAAAATTAATAGAATTGTTATCTATTTATCAAGACACTAAAGTCATATCTTTTGTCACGAAGCTGAAGGTTAGTTGATGAGGTGTTTAGCTGGAATACTCTCAACCATGGAGCAGATGACAGTTCAGTTACTTCAGTGCCTAGGAATTAAAAAGCGATTTCAGGGTGATTTGAGATCGAGAAGTGGAAGGAGGAGAGTTTTTAAGGGTAAAAAATACTATGGAGAAAAGTTTCTATTAGTTGTATGATTTTTTAAACGAAAGTAGTGATGAAAACTTTATTTTCATTTTAGTATAAACAATTACAAACCTCATTTAGCAGAAAATAAACTACCACAAACTTGTTCACTTTCAAATATATGTTTAGAATCATAAAAACGACATTATAACATCTATTACATCAAAACAAATTTGAACCATCAACACACTCGATCATTTCTTTTTGTAATTTACATTACTAACCAATGTATAAGCTGTTCCACTGTATCCACTAGGAAAATGTTGAATTTTCTCAGTTCTTGATAATTTTCACGAATTGTAATCTGATACGTTCTGTCAACAGCACATGAAAGTTCAGAAAGCACTGTTCTTGTCATAATTCTTGCAGATGTTGTTGTTGTGTTGTGAACACCAGAAGTGTTTTGGTGGATCCATTTTCATCTATACTTAAGATTGTACGTGAAAAATCCTAAGGATATGTCTACGATAAGAAGATCTCTCTATAAAACACAAAAACATCGATTTATTGTTTCTGCTTGAGGCGAGAAATACTTTCATTTATAGAACCGCTTTTTTCACATAGCCTAACACATTTTCACATAAAAAAAGTTTTTGGTTTTTTATTCTCATTCTTTACAAAAAACATCTTTTTGGTGAAATCTTACCTTTTTATGTTCCAAACAAATTGTAATATCGAAAAAATTTCCTAACTTTCGATCGAAAATTCTCGCCTCAAAATATCGGCTTTTTGAAAAAAGTGCGTGGATTTTTTGTTGGTTGTCAAGTTTTTTCAGAAAATGTAACGAAAAAATTCGAGTCCAAAAAAATTTAAAAAAAAAATAATATCTCTACCAAAAAACTTGATATGCTCTTAGTATTAATCAAAAAGGTATATATGAAAAAATATTTTACGATATTAATCATATACTGTTATGAAATAAACCTTAATTGAAAAATCTTGTACCCGCATTCCATAATGCAATCACCTACCTATGAAATATACAACAAGGTAAAAACATCCCTCTAAAGAATTCCAATATCGAAAATCACCACTTCAAAGGGAAGTTATGAACACTCCAACTATGAATATGTGGATAAACGTAGCAGATAACTTGCAAAATAAGGTTTTTATGGATTTGAACTCGTAAATTTAATGCACAATTGGTAATTTTTGATTTTGTGAAAAAACTCAATATTCATAGTATTTTCTAAGCAATTACCTTCGTGAAACTTTATGTCAACTGAACTGTTAGTCTCTAAATTATGTAAAAACAAATTTGAGACTTTGAGAAACGTAATATTTTATTTTAGATTGCTGTTGATCTATAATTTGTTTGCAAAACTACAGTTTTCTATAAGGATTGTCTTCCAAAAATTCCAGAAATGAAATGTATGTGGTCCAAGAATTTAAGCTACTGACGACTAACAAATTTTATCATTTTTATCATTAGGTATCTGCCTAATATGGAAATTACCATTTTCTTTAGTTTGTTTTTCTACATCATTTACTATACTAAAATATAAATCGTTACATTTATATAGGGTGAGTCATGAAGAACTTTACATACTTTATTTACATATTTACATGTAAACTCTATAGCCAATTAAAATTTATGGTGGATTTCACAAATCAGTAAAGAATTGGATTTGACACTTCTTAATGACCCATTGATATCCTGGAGCTCTAAATATGGTTGAAGAATCTATTTACGCGTACAGTTTTAATGTACTAGTCTGGGTCAAATTTGATCACACCATGTATATTAAATGTCAAAATACCATCAAATGGTATACGTTTGGCTATAATGCAGTAGACAGAACTGGAATAGGAGTGTAGTATTTCATGCATCGAATTAAAAAAATCTGATAAAATAGCCTTTGTCATAAATTTTAACAAATAGCAAAAAAAACAACAAATAACGTATACATTAGGCCTCAGTGTATGTTCTGTTTGTAATAATTTGTAAATTTACTTTGATGATGACCCTGATTATGAAAAATAGTGAAGGACCTTTATCCGATACAATTATTGTTAATTTACCAACGTAATGGAAGCAAGTCAGATTTGCCTAATTAATTGAATAATTTGATCCGGTGTTAATTATCGGTGGTCTGTAATTACAAACACATTATCAGCTACACGAATGTAATTTTGTTTCGACAAAACGGCAGTGACTAACCGCTCGACCATACTGTTCATGGTTTGATTCGATATGTACATAGAACATCTTTTGAGTCAACTACTGAAGAATTATTCGGCATGAAAAAACATTTCAAAATGAAGTACACGTCACTAAAAGTATCATCTCATTGTAGAGGCGAATATAATGGAATTCTATCTCCAGCGGACTCAACACCTCAGTGATGCGCATCTATAGCAACTCGTTTATAATTCTTCATTCTTGGAAGCGTCCACTAGATGCATAACACGTTTTCAGCTCTGTTTCCACGTCACACATCAATCCTGGAAGTTCATTTTTAAGATTTTCTTAAGTTAAGTTAAGTTATGTTAAGCAGCTTGGTGCTAATCAATGATTTATTGTTGGGGTAACCAATCACAGCTTTCTCAACGCCATTTTTTTGTTACCTCAACGTATAAATCCTTGTATGTGTGTATGTATTTGGGGTCTCGTATACACTGGTACCTAAAGGATCTATTGTGATCCCATTTACTGGGGAACCCAGTGTTTACAGCTGATCCATAAATTCCACTCTCTTAAAAATGTGGAATGGCTTTGATTGCCAGAGATTTACGTCTTCTTTCATACGCAGATGTAGTGCTCGGGAGCTTCTTAGTGTTTCACACTTCAAGAAAATGTGGATAGAGATGCAACAAAATCTGCACGCCGCATTATCTGCTAGGTCCAGCGTCTTCAGGTGTTTGATGAGGTGACAGTGCCCCGATAGAACTCCTATAAGTATTCGTAGATTGTTCTTACTTAGATTGATACATTCAGCATATCTATTCTGGTTATAGTTTCCCCTTTACCTGTGTCAGCTCCTGTAGGTTGGCCCAATTGCTATCTACCTTCTTTTCCAGTGCTTTTCCATTGTTTTGTAGCTGATACCACAGAAGGGTTCGAGTCCCATGAAGAACGTATAAACCTTTTCTGATCTTATAACCTCTTGTGTTGCACAACATCTTCCTGATCAAAGAAATCAGTCAATATTGTGTTCCGTGATAATTTAGCGTTGTCCTAATTTTCCGTCTTTTTTTACTATGAACAGATACTGAAAACAAACAAACTGCTCTCTTCAAAAAATTTCGTGAAGATGACCAGTCACTAGTACGGTTCAACTGAGAGATATGAATAAGTTCAATACTTTTGAAATAACCGTCGTATGCACTACGTAAAATATTGTCATCGAATACTATTTTACAATAAAATTCTTGTTCGTAATACTAAGAATTTTTATTTGAATAGCATTAAAATAAAAAAATTTCAAAGACGCGAGGTATAATGCCAGTCATTCAATAGTAAAAGCTGTTCTTACTTTATAGAACCATAATCGGCTTACAAACTATGCCCATCATCAAGAATTGTACTACAAGTGAAGATAATTTCAGTAAAATTTAATCCAAAGATAAATTTGTTGCTCCAAAGTTTTATTTGTAAATTTGAAAAAATAGAGTAGAAGTTACATAGCACTTTTTGATGAAAGTTGGAGCTAAATAATATATGACCATCTTTTTCCTTGTTTTTGTTACAGATACATTATAGTTAATATTTTATAACAGTAAAATTATACTGGGGATTAGCTTCTTAACTACAAATCTATGACAAATCTATGAAAATTCTAAAAGTGTGATTTATGGCATTCCTCCAATTCTCGGTACTAATGTTTGAATCCTCTTTCATTATCAATTCCATAACGGAGCGGAATTTTTAGGGTGAAGTGTTATATTAGTTCATGTCAGTCACAGTAGTACGGATGTAATCTTAAAACAGTGTTATCATTGTTCTTTGCGATTTCGTCAACAGTATATTCTTTGGCAATTAATTTTGTTTCCAAAATCTCTTTGAGTTGCTTTTTTGTCCCTTCAAAATTTAAATCATGTTCAAGTAGAAGCTCCTGTTGTTTTGGAAAAATATTTAGTTGGTATTTTACGACTTTGTCTCAAACGATACAAAGCGCTATCTAACAAAATGACACTGTTTGCATGTAGTGCTTTGAACCAAGACTCCAAAAAGATCCCTTCAATATTATGTTGGTTATCTTAACATGCTTTCATAATAATACATCATTCATCCAATCCACCGTAATTTAATATGAATATGTATTTACCTCTGGAATGGGGTGCTTTCGTTTCAAATTTCCAATTATAACCTGTCCAGGTTTTAAAGACAGTATCGTGATTGTCAAACCATGTTCCATCCAAGTATTAGATTTGTCTTTTTTCCTTACGATACTCCCGAATTTTTGTTATACGAGGATGCATTGATATCTAGTTAGCCTAGACCAGTTCCATGCATAAACAAGATATTGCGTTACCATAGCAATGAACAATAACTTATTAGAAGTGTCAGTGTAAAGTTTGACGTCAGAAAAGTAAAGCAGAGTTACGCAATAAATTGAAAGAGGTAAATTTTCCATTGAATATGATGACCGATCGGGAAGGCCAGTTTCTGTGTCAGTCTCCGAAAATATCGATGCAGTTCATGACATGATTTTATCAGACCGTCGAATTGGGCTAAAATGGATATATGAAGCACTGAATATTTCATATGAACGCGTTCATCATATACTTCACGTCAATTTGGACATGAGAAAAATTGCTGCAAAATGGATCCTCAAATGTTTGAATGTTTACCAAAAGCGTGCAAAAGTAGAAGTATCGCGTAAGATCTGTGCTCGATTTGAGAACGATGAAGAATTCTTAAACCAAATCGTTACTATGGATGAGACTTGGGTGTACATTTCTACGATCCAGAAACGAAGCAACAATTGGTGGAATGGCGCCTACATCTCAATATATATCAGCTAGTTTCAATATTTATAATGGAGAAGTAATCATATTCGTAGCAGCAGGTACTATATTCAACAGACCAAGACTAAATTCCATATTTTTCAAACTATATAATGGTATTTTCGATCTACCACTACCAACAGTGTTGGCTAGCACACAATATATCTATTACCCTTTTCAGTTTGTGTGTCATCAATGCGATTTTCCACAGCCGAAGCTTCAGTTATACGTTAGAGAATTTCACGTTCCAATTACTAAGCCGCAGAGCTAGAATTATAGCACTATTGCTGTATCAAACGAATATAGATATATACGCTATTTTGTATTAGAGATACACAATAAGAACAGAAATTCAATTTAAACCTCAATATTACCGGGAATGATCTAATTTGCATAATATTTCATCTCTGTATAGCCTAAATATCAAATACTTGCATGAGCAAAACGGCGACACCCCTTCAATCAGAAATCCTTGGCAAAAAAATGAACATGTATTTTTTTAGTGAGATCCTGAAGCTTATCTTATTAGCTTCAAAATGATATAAAATATCGTAATGTTTCTCACACTCCATGTTATAATCTATAACTTTGTTTTTTTACAATGGTACTAGGTATTAGGGGTAACTGGCCCTTATAAAAGGTTATATTTCTGACCTGACCCTCTCCACTAACAACAAACAAGAATTCTACCTGAAAATGGACAAAACAAATGATAAAGCTGCTCAAGCGGTCACCTTATTACCACAATGCCAGAGTCGGAGCGAAGTGGCCAATGCACTGAGTACGAGTCAATCTGCTGTTTTCAGAGTTTACCGTCGTTACCAAAAAACTGGTAACTTGCAACAAACGTACAGTACCGAAAGAAAAAGCTGCACATCCGAGAAAGATTACAGATTCATTGTCAATGAAGTCCAACAATATCTTAGAGAAACACGAGTGGCTGGACAGTCAGAAGAAGACTTAAGGCAGTTGACTTTGAGCCAAAAAGGCCAGCAACTGGCTCCACTTAACCACAACTCACCAATTTCAAGATTTGCCAGAGAACACGTTAATTAGACTGACGAACTATGGGTCTCTTTTCTCTTCTTAGATGAAAGTAGAGTGCCTGCATGGTAGCGATAGGAAAAGGACAAGACGTAGATAAAGATTCACGTAGTGCTCCTTGATCGCTAACTAATGGCTTTGAAATGCTAAAATCGACGATTGTGAATGTAATTCCAAACAATAGCGTCTCAGACCAGATTCTGATCGTTTTTCAAACAACTTCTCTTCCCTGTGGTGATCTTCATTTTTAATGGCAAACCAAATTCATTTTATTATTCTGAAACAAGTATTTCCATTTAATTTAACGCCGATGTCTCGTATTAGTTCTACTTATGAAACGTCATATTTTTTCTTCAATTCCTCCATGAACCGGACTAAACCGAGTAGAAGACACTTTAAAAAGTTGGTAACTGATTTGAAAGGCAAAGCCAAAGAGAAATTCACAAAGGTCAAACGCGTTTAAGCTGTTTCAATTAAATTGAATCTACAGAGCGTAAAATGTTGTCGAAATTGGATATGCGACTTGTAAACATGCCTATTCGGAATTAATTCTAAGAACTTAAAAACAAAACGTACACAGCTAACCATTAATCAACGACAAGTCACTACCAGCCGGAGTTCTTCTGCTACTCCTCAAGAACCAAGTCGGTAACTTATTGCTGGAGTTTAGTTTTAGGTACTTTCAATAGACCTGGAAAACTTTCCGAAACCACACAAATCGCATAACAAAATATAGTATCCAAAATTTATCTACAATTTAAGGGTTGGCGACATATGAATCGATTTCGTGATGATGTCACCACTGACATAATAAAATCAATTTCTCAAGGCTGAAACTTTATGAAATTTTGTTTTCTTTTATATAAATCAAAATTATAATGGTCAGTCAACGTCCTTCGGGGACACAGCTGGTCAGTCAGCTGTAATGTACGTACATAAGGCTTCAATTGGTTTATTAAGCGTGAAATTTTTTTATAACTACTATTGACTATATTATTAACAAATAAAATGGTCAGTCAACTATTCTCTTAGAACAACGCCCGTCAGTCAGTGAATAAGAAATTAAATTTTTTCACTCTCTATAGATATTACACGCGGCAGCTCGTCATTCAATTATAATTAAGTTAAAATAAAATGCAACAGTGAACTTATGAACGCCGGTATATACACAGGTAAGAACTCATTGATTTTCAAACATTTGTAACTCATATATTTATTTATTTCATGAAGAATTCCAAATTGTACAAAGCTATAAATTATCATCACATAATTTATCATTTGAAGCTCAGATGTTTTAGACTGGTAATCTAAAAAATAAATAAATTCATTGAAAATAATTATCTTTTTTGTATTGTCTTCATTTGTCTCTGGTCAAATAGCTCTGGATATTGTGTAATCACTTGACCATATATCATGATATATCATGGTGTCAATAACATCTTCATAGTGTCTAGGTTCCCAACAGAGGCTTAGTTCTAGTGGCAGTGTTATGAATCTAGAAGAGTGCTTAGTGACATCTCATAACCACTAATTTTGTTGTTTTTGATGTTTTTAAGGTTGCCTGGCTAACTGCTCAGATTGTTCTGTTTCTGTTTGATTCACCACTTTATCTTATCAGTATAGCAATGCGTAGATTTCTGATATTACATCCAGTTTTTAGTCTGTGACTTTTATTACCAGCCATTTGTGAAGATTGATATTTCATTATCCTTTATGATGAGCTTTCATTTTCCTTTGAAGTCCGTTTTTGTGTTCTCATCTAATAGATCCCTTATTCTCTTTCCTCCTATTTTACTTATTTCCTGCAATTGTATGTCTATGTTTAGCTTCCAAGGGTTCTTTTCTAACCGGAAAGCGCTTTTTAAGGCTTCTATTGCTGCTTGTGCAGTACTTCTCATAGTTGCGGTAATTTCCAGAGCTGCTATCCCCTGCATTTTTATTATATTCTTTCTCTTTGTTTGTTTTTTTCATCATACTACTGACCCTTATGCTTTATGATTGCTGTATATAACCAATATATTACCTTAGTTCTTAAATATAAGTAAAATTGAGAATGTACTATGCAAAGTTTCATTAATTCTATTGAACGAAACATAATATTTACTCATCTGCTATTTTTCCAATAATAAATAATCCTTCAAACGTGTAGGACTAAACAATTCATCATTGTGCGAGAATAATTTTTTTTTATCTGAATCAATAGCTGGAAATTAAACTCAATATGATCAAACCTCAACAGACATTGTATCTAAGAAGCATTATAGGATTTATCACCCTTCGATATCATTATCTCTTGTATAAATTGATCCTTTCCCTTAAGATGTGAAATTTGAATGAAACAATAACAGAGATCAAATTAGAATTCAGTTATTATAAAAAAATAAATCGCTCTTTTTTACTTTCTCATCTTAAATAGGTGTAAAAAATCTAAATATTATGACAAAGAAGAAGAGAATTTTCGAAATAAGTAACCACTCATAGATACGAATATATTTTCTATATATGAAGTTTACGAAATCAACTGATTATTTTCAAAATCATTACAAAACGAAGTACACTCGTGAGTAAAAAAATCGACCCAAATCGCCCACTCGTGGGCAATAGATCTAACAAAAAATTTGTTCTTCTATTCTTTTGGAGTCTCGTATACACAGCGACCTAAAGGATCTATTGTGTCCCCATTTAGTTGGGAACCCAGTGTTTACAACTGATCCATTAATCCTACTCCTTTTAAAAAGTCTAGAATGTGGGATGGCTTTAATTACCAAGGGTTTTTTATTTCATACGCACCCAGGTATAGTAAAGATAAAAGTCTCGTCCACACAAAATCTGCACGCATTATCTGCTAGATCTGACACTCAACTGTCCGACGTAAATCAAGAAAGTCCTGGAGCTCCTTAAAGTTACCGAAAATATAATTTTTGTATTGTAAAAGATTTTGTAACAGTCCTTATGTATCTTTTAATTGTTTTTGTGCGCTAATGACCTATGCTAACGAGACATATTAAACTGAAATGAAAAAAAAAAGTTTACTTAAAGGTGTTTTATATTTATCAAGCTTCCAATGCTTTTGTATCAAATTTCAATATCATCATAATAGTGAGTAAAGTGAGAATTTGTGCTTTGGTATGTTTCAAAGTAAAATATGTAACAATTAAGGTTGTCAAAAATGATATAAACCGACGCCTTTGCTACTGGAAGTGATACTCATAAATTTATCGGCAACTGGAAGGAATGTTTTTAAAAATAGACAATATTTTACACATGAGAATCTGGGCTATCGATCGTTGATGGCAATTTTCAATTCCATTCTCCATCCGTATTCTTTGAACATATTTTTTGAGAGTCAAGAAAGGTATAACAATAAAATTTACTGTTATTGCTCCGCGGAATGGACTTTTTCTATTTTTATGAAAGGATCGTGAAATATTTGAAGTGACTTCAGAGACGTAAGGTCGTTAAAGCTTGATAGAATAATCAAATATTTTTAAGAAGGAAATTCTCTGCTGTTCCGCTGAGTTAGCTGAAAAATTTTACCATTGATATTTTCCGATGAAACGCCTCACATTGTCGGCACTTTAAATGTAAAACTAATCCCACAGATTCGTGATCTGCAACCAAAATTGAGTTTTTCGTGAAAATTCATCGGCAATGATTTATCACACTCATTAAGGTATTGAAGACATATTAATTTGAAATGAGTTGAAATTTCTATCAACAGGAAAAATAAAATATCTTTTTTGTAATCGGATAAATTTTTTTTGTAACGAAATAATTTTTCCATAATTTTACGATAAAAACTGACATGACAATGTCAAATGTCACTTTTTGAGCAAAATTACTGCCGGAAAAATTTTTGAGTAAAAAATAAATTTACCCTTAAAAGAGAAGCTCGAATGTTTTTTGGCAAAATAAATTAACGACGGAATATATGAATGAACAACAGTAATTATCTATATCGACAAAATTGAATTATTTAAACGAACAGTTACTGAATACTGAATATTCATTTTGATTTTTCTCACTCTAGGCTCGTAAGAAACTAATGAGATTTTCGTGATGTTCAGGATCAATTTGGAGGTAGGGTTTAATAAAAAATGATGTCTCGTTATCTTTATAAGTTGTTGGTGACTTATTCCTGCTTTTGCTAACTGTACTAGCACGATATAGATGATTGGGAATTTTATTATTTACGAAGAATCAAATTTTATTGCAGAATATTTGGTCCAAGTAGAAATCGTATTAATACCCAATAGAACATTTTTCTACCAATCTTTGGAATTTTTGTTCTTTTAAAAGGAATTTGGAGCCCAAAAAAGTCGTTCAGATTTTATGTCTTCATTTCTTTTTTGTTATAGTAATTTTAACAATGCAACGGGACAAATACCTTCATCCATTTCAATTTTTGTTATCCATTTGCTGTCTGCCAATTTTTTCGATGTTCTTCTTGTTGAAGTTACATCTTGATTTACTTTTTTAAAATGGTAAATTTCACAGTTTGGAGCTTCTCCTCTCCTCCAAGCTAATTCATAAGAAGCTATATGGAAGAATATTTTTTGTAATCACTCTGGGTTGTCTATATCTCACAATTTTGCCATTTTTACTACATTTTTTATGTTCAAAGCTACAGAACTCACTTTTCTTATCTCTGCAATAACTTGTAAATCTTTCAGTTCACTATTTCTCGCATCACGAGCTTCTTTAAAAGTTATGTCAGAAAAATCAAATTTAATATTGTATTCATTGAAAAATTTTTCTTGAATCATCTTCGCAGTTGAATTTCAAATTTATTTAACTGCATATTCTCTATAATCTTCTCCATTCCCCTTTTTCATATTATAGGCCCAATCCTTCAATATATCTGCTACTTTTTGTAATGGAATTATTTTCATTCAGTGCGTGACTTCGTACTTGACTAAACTCCATAAATTGTCTCCATATTGACGCTTTAGTATTTTTTGTGGATTGCGTGATTGCTTTTTATATATTTCTTGTTGTTTCCGAAACTTCCCCAAAACGACGCAAGCTGTAATGTTTCAGTATCAATTATCAACAATACTTAAACAACTGACAGGTCAAATATCAAAGTTATGTAGACGCTTAAGAGGAACAGGCGCTTTCTTCGGTGATAAAGAACGATGCACCTTTTATATCAAAATGCCAAAACAGTCATATTTAAATGATACATTTTATATAGGAGTTGATTTGTTAAATTGTTAGAACCGTTTCTGGAGTACTTCTTAACTCGACATATATACTTTCGAATCTTTGACAAAAAATAACATTCAACGTCAGAACTCTCTCGAAATATGTTTTAGGGAAAAAACCCTTTTAAAATATCATTTGTCAATGGTATTCTTATTTTGAATGACGTCAAACATCTAATTTATTTTTCCAAATATACCCTTATTTCAATAGTGACTGAAAAACTATGAAATTCGAATCAACATATACGCCATTTTTGTTTACACCAACAAAATGACAGAAAAAAACTCTTATATAACTTATAACTACGAAACAGTTGAAAATAAAGCGTGTAATATTTTGTACATACTGGTTATGTGGGTATAAAGGTTAAAACTTTCATTTTTAAACACCTTACGTGGATGAGATATACGGTGCTGCTATTGGCACCCTTCACGGAAATTTTTATAGAAATCGTCACCTTCCACGTAAAAAATCCGTGGCTATCATTTTAACCTTATAGACCCGGAAATTTTTATAGAAACAGATCAGAATGAAGCTTTTTTCCGTGTCTCTAAATCTTACCATATGATCCAAAATCACCACCCTCCACAGAAAAAAACCGTGATCTAATTTTAATCTTAGAAACACGGACATTTTAAAACTAAACTAATCATTGTATCCGATTGCCACGGACTTACAAAGGTTATTGTTACAATCAAATTATTTATTGATACATTTTTTGTATAATTCGTTTTAAATGAATGATGTATTGGGATTAGAAATGGCAAATTTGTCAGATTTCATCTGTAGGTGGTATTTATCCGTGGATGATATTAGTCTGTGGATGGTATGGACAGTTTCCATTCGGCTCATTTCTTTAAAAATGTCCGTTTCTCCACCGTGGAAGGTGCCAATAGACATAACTTATTAATAATAATTTTAATATAAAGTGTTACTTCTTACAAATCAGAATCAGAATATGAACTATTACAACTAATAGGGTTAGTTGGAGTAATGGTGAACTATTTAAGAAAAAATAATTTTAAAGAAGTATAGTTTTGAATTTATTGCACAAAAAATTTCAAAGCACTTGATTTAGTATATTTATGTTCTCTTTCGCATATAAACAATTCACCAACTCGAAATTATATTTCCTCCACCGTGTTCAACAGTTGATATTATACATTGGATTGACGGTCACACCATGTGTACCGAAAATCTGCATTTGCATTGCATGGTTGAGGTTATGTCGAATAATATGAAGATTTCAATGTCAATGACAGTCAAAAACAGTCAATGTTTGTTAATACCAATAATATGAATAGCAATCTTCGTTATTATACTTTGCCAAATCCAAGACAATCCAAGGAATACCAATGTTTTTAAATAAATAAAATAAATCACATTTTGTTGTTATTGACTACCGCCTCGTACACATTTATTTATATACTATTGTTAGAATAATGTGCGAAATACAAAGAAACATTTCCCGTGTCGTGTCAGACGTGACATGAAAAACGAGGATTTACATTTTCCAAAATAAATAGGAAACCGCGCCGGATATAATGACCACAACGACACACCGGGCACTCTATCATCAAGTACATTGTACTAATTGAATTGATACACGAAGAGTGGCTGCCAACATTCAAAATCAACCCTTTTGAGCGACATATGGTGGCAGCATTGTCCATGTTCATGCAAAATAGACTAGATTTAGTCCGCATAAATTTGTCGAAATTTCTGTGCTAGATTAGCGCCATGAAAACAAAAACATATCTACAAACTCATTATTTTTTTAAAATTCGATATACATTTTCAAATGTGACTAAAATCTAGAATTATTACTCAAGCTAATATACTTTCTGAGCAATTCCATTCATATTCATTAATATTCTGCCTGGAGAATAGGATGTACCTTCATATAGTTCACGGTGTCATATATACTGCGTTCCTTCCAGAAAGTTCAGGATGTGGGATAGTTCTAGCTACCTAGGATATAAGTTATGAGGAATACCGTCTCAACCTCTGTAGATCATTTCAGTGACTGATTTATTTTCCTATCTACCTCATTTTCTAGTGTTTTCTCTATTGTCCTGTAGCCGATACCACAGATTAGCTCAGATCTCACAAAATATTTAAGCAGCTGCCAATCCAGAATTTCCAAACCAGTTTAAATCTGATGGCGCTCGGAGCTCTTCGATAATTCCCTTCTAGGTTGAACCAAACGCATGAGGAAAGTATGAAAATGGAGTTAAAGAAAGTTGAATCTATTTGGAAAAGAAAAGGGCCAGTTACCAATTGGAAGGACCAGAATTATTTTCTTGAAGACCTAAAATGTATTCATGTGATCCCGCATTGGCACTCAAAGTATTAATATAGTTTTCACCAGTATTTTTTCTTATTTCAGGTACCTGCATATACTTCCGAGTGGATAACTTCAGTAGAAGATCAATTAGAAAAGAAAACAGGGAGATTAGAATTATCTGGTGTTGGTGGAAGCTGGGGTACACTGAGGCTTCGTTGCGAAGCTACTCTTTTTAGGTTATATCGTGCCAACAGTCTGGAAGTGGAAGTTCGACCAGATACACCACAACCAGCTTCAGTACTTCTCATGGGACCAAATAGTAGAGGTAAATAGAATTGACTGTAACATTTTATATCTACATCACTTAATTCTAAACCTTTCTATTCTCCATTCTTTTCTATCCATTGATTTTCTCTTTTATCTATCGCTATCTTAACTTCCCCAATCCATATTATCTTGTTTCTTCTTTTTTGTTGTTTTTGCTTCGTTTATACTATAATCTCATATCACTAGTAAGATCTGGAGTATATATAGTGACACAGTGACAGCCTAAAACTCTTTTTTCTCTTTTCATAATGGAAAGATGATGCCTAAAAGTTACTGTCTTATTTACTTTCAATTCAATTGAAATGACATTGATCCCTCCAAACCGATGGACAGGTGGATGGCCATCCAGATCTGATAATTTTAAACTTTTTCCTTTAAGAATTAGCAACACAAAAAGTTTACAGAATCTGTTCAAGGGATAAAACCTAACTTAATGCAAGAATTCGATGGGCAACTGCAGATCATCCCTCAAGAACTAAGGAATGTAATTAAAAACATTCGTAATGCCAAATTTAAATAGATGCTTCCATTAAATAATGACGTTATTTCAAATTTCATTTTCTCCAAGAATCATTGAAAAAAAAATTTCCATGGCTATTTATTCATACATTCATACATAACTGTTAGCTTAGAATATTGTCTTAATTTTGTTGTTAATTGATATCATTTTTGTTGATAGCAGTTCGAAATCATTCTAAATCTAAAGGCTTATATACTAATATAAACAAATTACTAAAAACAATTCTTTATTTTGGACTGCAAAATTTTTACGTCATACCATAACCGGTCAAGAGTTTTGGCCCACCTTATACACAACAAATAAAAACAATACGATCGATTTTATTACTTCGGTGCCCAATATTAGCATTCTCTGTAATATTTCTACAAATAGGAAGTCGTCCATTTGGTTCCATTCGTTTTTCAAGATATTCCAAAGATGTGACTTGCTGCTTTCTGACTTACATGATCTCACAACAACTTAATCGAGTTGATGTGAAGGCTACTGGAACAGCTTTCAGTACATTTTTCTTTTCCAATCCTTTCAAATACTCTTTGTACAACTACGAGTATTACTTGTGGTCGTTGTCATCCTAGAAAATAAATTTGCTTCCGATCAGGCGCTGACCAGATCATTTTACATTTCCATTTAATATTTTTTATATCCTTCCCACTTGAAAATCCCTTCAATTTTTACCAGGTCTCGAGTTGCATTTTCTTTAAAACATCCTCAAACCATCACCGCACCTCCGTCGTCGGGATTACACATGATCAAACATCTGTTCTTCCATTTACCTTCTCCTAGACCCAAGAACCTCAAATTTTGACTCGTGAATCACTCTATTAAATTCTCTCTCACTCATCATGCATCCAATTTTATCTCTAGGCCACTGCAACCTCTTAATTTTATGTTGATGTTTTTTCACTGGCAACCTTCCAAAAAGGCCAGTTTTCCTTAATCTCCTTTTCACTGTAGAAATACTCAAAGGAAGATCACTGGATTCATTGATTTGAGCTGCTAACTCTGGGCCTATGACTCGTCAATCAATACAATACGTTTATCTTTATGGGTTGTGATTTTTTGAAGCCACCCTGAACGTTTTCTATCGCAAAAGGTCATGGTGGATGCATATTTTTTTACGTTTGAGTCCACAGTACGTCGAGGTATTTTCAATTCGGCAGCAATAGTCCGATAACTTTTACCTTGACTATAAAGACTTCACTTTCACAGGACACTGCTTGCGAAAACGAAAAAAATTCGTATATGAATTTGACAAAAGATGTGGTTCAAAAAGTATGAACCACAGCTCGTTTTTGCGTCTCAATTGGGATTAAACTACAATCATAAACTCCGGAGAATAAATTCACAGTTAAAGAAACATAAACAAATCAACCAGTGCTTGCAAGTTTTAACTTCGCAGTCACGGACAAAATAAAATTGCCCTTTTATAAAGATGTATTATATTTAGTCCCAGAGCTGAAAAACTGAAAAACCTCATAACGTGCGCGCGCGAAACTTTTTTATTAGGTTTTTGGAGTCTCAACTAAGAGCGGTGTGATAGCTCAGTACTGAGCAACTTCAAAAATTATAACGATTCCCAAAAGTTTTTAAAAAAATTTTATCAAAATCAATTGATAATCGGCGAAGTGAATGAAGAAAAAAATTAGAAGCCCGTTTTTTACGTTGCTGGCGGCGGCTCGAGTAGGTGGACACGCGCTTATTCTGGGGTTTTTCAGATGAGTTTTCCGGCACTTTCGATCACTTCTTACGAGGTTTTCCGATCTGCAAACCGCCATTATACCGATCTTATTTGGGGTTTAAATTACACGTTACACAAGGTTGCGCGCGCACGTTATGAGGTTGTTCAGATGAGTTTTCCGGAACTTTCCATCGCTTCTTACGAGGGTTTTCAGCTAATTTTGTTGGGGCCGTCAGTTTACCAGCTGAAATGGCACGCACCTTATCGACACTATTTTTTGTAGCCAGCTTCCCGTTAATTGAAATTAAATGAATAGACTATGGGGCGGGCAAAACTTTTGACCAGTAGTGTACATCAAACTTACTGACCCAAATAAATCATTTTTCAGTCAAATACTATTTGTCGAATGTCTCAATTTGGAACATAATTTCAGCCGTCTTGCATGATTCATTCCTTTCAACCTTTAATTCTCATATTTCTTTCAAAATGTATTAGAAATACTCTGAAAATGACACAAAAGTATATTTTCCCACTAATATCGTTTACAGGAGAACATATAACAATTAGCTTCTAGTAAGAAGAACAATTTGGAGTAAATCTGGATTTATATAGGCAATTTCATCCACGAATGTGCATGATGAAGCAAAATTATGAATAATATAGTGTCCAATTTAAAAATATCGGAATAATAGAAAGTTAGTTAGTCTCAATTAACGTCAATATCAAATTCATGATAACCAATCGAATCAAATATAAAATATGGAGATATGAAAAAGATATATCATGCCACGCACCTACAGAATAAATTTGGTAAAAAATGGTTTGCAGAACCTCTGGGGTATTTTCAACGGAATTTGAGACAATTTTGGTGATTACTTTTTCATTAAGAACTGCTGAGATTTTTTCCGAAATATATTATAACTTTTCTCTTTCAGGATCATTTTTTGCATTTTTAGAAATAAAATAAATAAATGGATTAACCTCTCTGTTGAACTTTCTGTCAACCAGAAATATTTCAAATTATTTTCACCGTACTTTATTTAAATTCTGCACTGTCTGCACGTTTCATATTGAACGCCCAATTTTTCAATATATCTACCAGTTTTTCATTCGATTTTTCAGTACAAAGTTTGTAATTTCGATGTTCACAAAACTACGTGAGCTATTTCCGAATATACTTATGTCTTTTGTGGTATTTTCTGAGGTCAACTATCCCATTTCTTGGTCCATTTCATTGCTAGAACTTTAAGCAAAGTGCTAATTGTTGGAAAAGTCTAAAATTGTGTTTTTTAGCAATAATATTGATATTTTGACGATTAGGCGATTATACATTATAAAGTATAAAGAATATACTTCCAGATTTCCTTGTATACATAATATAGCGACACAATTTTTATTTGAACTTTAAGTGTCTCAAAAAATTTTGCTTATTGCGTAAACACAGTTATCCGGATCGGAGCAAGAAGTTTGTTAATCGCCAGCCTGGCTCTTGGGAACATGCGTTGTGCGAGCGTGAGTTTTACAAATAGTGTCACTCGGTGTGTTCGCTACGAACCTGACTTGTCTATTCAGAAGAGTGCATAGACCTTGATTATTTCGCATTCTACACAAATATTCCGGGCTGCATGTATGATTGAACACTTCTCAATATAATTTTTTCCATGAGATTGCAAAGATATACAAAGTAGCTGGAAATTTAGAGGAGGTAATGTTTTGAATAACTCAAATAGGAAATCTCCTCTAGATTAAAAGTAAACACACCCAGCGCTCCTAAAAAATTTACTTCTCAGTAAATAACAATCAAAACATAGCTAGATACTTCTGTAGGCGTTAATAACGAAGCAAATTGATTATTACCATATACAAATTAATTTCACTTACAGAGACAGCTCATTTATTACAAACAATTCAACACCCTGTATATCGTTAACGTAAAGACTTATCACACATGTTTATGGGAACTTTTTGTCTTAAAATGGAGTGACGAAGCGCCCACTACAATATTTTAGATTACTAAAGAAACACTTTGTAGAATTTGCAAGTAATTAATTACTTATTACCTGATATTTTAGTTTGAATAGGAGATTATTTAAATTATTTGTCCTATGAGCATAATGAGTTATGAAGAGTATTTCATTGAAAACTAACCAACCTATAAACTCAAAGCCCCTCTTTTATGAAGAAGAAATAGAAAAATACGTCAAGAATAATATAAAAGAAGACGTCTTGTTAAGGTGGATACTTTCATTGAAATTCTCGCATATATTTTCATTATTGTGGGTGATTTATAATAAGAATCAATTAATTTTCAGGTGAGAAACGTGCGACGCCATCAACTTTGCTTTTCAGCTTCCTTCTGTATTTAATAGCAGTAAGAAGCGGGACATGCTAGTCCCATCGAATTAGGCTTTTATTCTATCGGAATTTTTTATTCAATTTAACTGGAAAATCACAGTTTTTGTAGTATAAATGTTCATTGTATAATCCTAGATCAAATTTCCTCAGAAACAGACCAAATAACAAATTTTACAATTTACGTATCTCTATTTGCTCTATTTTCACACCTCAGTTGCTAGTTTATCAATTAAACGAAAAAAAAATTAGTAATAATTTATCACGGTAAATATACAGTATGTATAAGTTTTAATTATAAGCGATTCTTTTGCTTGTTGGCATCAGTGAGTTAACGCACACAATGTTTCCGCCCTCGTCCGTTAGAAAGCGCTAGTAGTAAAGAAATCTGTACTTACTATGCAGCACAAGCTGCGTAATAATCACATTTATGAAGAAGGAAGTACAAGACGACCAAAAGCTAGTGAATAGAGCGTTGAAAAGTTCGTGAGTAGTTTAAGATTAACCCAAAGAAATCCGTTCGGTGAGCTGGAGTGTTTCGGGAGACGTTTATAACAACTTCCCCATCGTTTGCAGTTGTTCCAATAGCCTGAGAACATGGTTACACTACTGGAACTTTTTTCTAATCCCGGGAATACAGGATTGCATACAGGGGATAAGCCCGGGACTACGCACATGAACTAAAAATGTCATCAAAGCACCCCATGCTTAATAACATTAATTTTCTCATCAGTAATTTTACTTTCTAGTTTGATTAAACTGGTAAACACTGTTGATTTTTATTTGTTTTGATGTACCCTAATAACAAATAAATATTATTTTGATTCAGTCAAATCCAGTCTTCTTGTGACACCCATAAATTCTTTTCTGACCTCATTTACGTGTTCGAATAACTCAATTTAAGCGATTGCATCTAACTAAGTTACGTTTGTTACATTGTAAATATTCCACGAAAGTGTTCTAATAACCCAACAGTTTTTGTTATGTGTGCAGAGAATTAACTTTTACATCTCAGCGTCGAAAATTTACACCATTAATTGAAAGGTGCTATTTAGACTCTTTTCATTTTCCTGTGCACCACCAAGATAAATCCTGAGTTCCACATACAGGGTGTCCCACGACGAGTAAAAACTATCTGTATATAGCCAAAACACTCACAGTAAAATCATGAAAACTTCTACATTTGGCTTTTCAGATACGATCTTTTTAACTAAAATATATTCAAAGACGTTCGACTGTAACTTTGTTATTTTGAATAGAATACCCTGTATATTGATATATTTTTGAAATCCACGTGAAATTTTAGTATACTTTTGTCTAAAAATTTTTTTCGAAAAATGCATACTTTTTAAGTTATTAATTTTTTTGTAAAAAATTTGACCGTTGCAGACCCTTATAAATTATTTTCTTACGAGGATACCCTGAAAGATATGGAAATGGTTTCTACTCGGTTGCTTTTAGTAAAGTCAGACGTATTTGGATATATGTTGAAAATAAGGCAAATTCTTGTTTACTTTTATATACCTAAACCTTACCGTTATCCAGATATTAAATGTTATCTGTAAATTTTCAGAGATGCAGGTGTGGTCTATTTATTTGGTGCTATTTACATAATCTTTGTTATTAAATTGAGAACGAGCCATTTTAACAATTTTCCAAAGTATCAACAATTGACTAATGACAGTGTCATGTATTATAAAGCCTACTAAAAGTATACATAAAAAATTAAAACTTGTTAAAAAATACAATAATAATTTAAAACCTCAAATATCTCGGAAACGACAAACAGTTGGAATAGGATTAGTGAATACAATTTGATTTGATTCTTTTACAGACATTGACAAGATAAAGAAAAATACTTTTTTTATTTCTTAGTGCCCCTATCAACGGATCAAAATAAAATTTAGACCACACCTACATCTCTAAAAATTTACAGAAAACATTTAATATTTGGATAACGGTGAGGTTTAGATATAAAAAATTATACATGAATTTGATTTATTTTTTACCCCTGAATACATTAAAATAGATAAAACCGGGTGGTTCCATTAAAAAAATGAAGAAAGTTGGTATTTATGAAGTTAAATTTTGAACACTTTTCATACACACCCTGTATAAAATGAAAAATTTTTCAACAAAGAATCAAATACGTCTGATTTTCCTAAAAGCAACCGAACAGAAACCATTATCATACATTCAAGATTATCTTCGTAAAAAAAGAATTTATAAGGGTCTGTAACGGTCAAATTTTTTACAAAAAAAATTAATAACTCAAAAAGTATGCATTTTTAGAAAAGTTTCTAGACTAGAGTTTACTAAAATTTTACATATATTTCAAAAATGTATTAATGTATAGGGTATTCTATTCAAAATAACAAAGTTACATTCGACTTCCGGTGTTACCGGAAGACGGCCATCTTGGAAAATATTTTAGTTAAAAAGATCTTATCTAAGAACCCAAACGTGGAAATTTTCATGATTTTACTATTAGTATTTTGCCTTATACAGATAGTTTTAACACGTCGTGGGACACCCTGTATATGTCGTGTAGCATGTATGAGACTCTAATTGGGTTGAACTAAACATGAATCTAGAGATTTCCCTTTTGATATCCCAACGATTTGGACGGAACCAAAAGATCATGTAAGTGCTTTTGTTTTATTCAAACAAAAGGCGTCAGAACCAAGTCCAAACACACTTTCCAGTACCCAAACTTATCATCGGCTAACAGACCAATCCTACATAGTGCCGAATTACCTGTCCCAAAGCCTCTATCAAGTAGAAAGTCTGGATTCTGTTCCTTGTCCAGAATCTGTTCTTAGTCAATCTGATAAGGTATCCGAATTCATGATTTAAACGAGTTAGTACGTGATTTGAATTTGTCTAAAAAATAAGCTGAGCTTTTGGGGTGTACATTAAACAACTGGAATTTACTTTCTCGTGCTAGTAATATTTCTTATTTTCGACATCGTAAGGATGAAATGAAACTTTATGTTTATAAAGCAAATGATTAAGTCTATTGTAATAACATTCCTGTAGTGATTAATTTATTGAATTTAAATATAATCCTCCGAAAATTGGTTGGAAGCAGTGTTGCTATACAACGGAAACAAATGTCCTTCAATACCGGTTGCCCATGGTTCTGATATGAAAAAGATTTTAGAGTCATCGCTCTTCTGCTTTAGCTACAGTTTGGTAACACAAAATATTGCCCAAGTGTAGATCACTTACTCCAGGGCAGAAGAATGTTAAAAATGATTCTCTAGTGAGCCCTGAAAACATACTTCTACCACCGTGGTATATAAAGGTCGACCTGATGAAAAATTATGTAAAAGCAATGCCTAAAGATATCGGTGGATTCTTTTACCTGAAAGAGAAATTTCCCAAACTCAGCAAGACAAAAATTGAATAAGGAATATGTATTAGTCCACAAATAATGAAGGATACAAACTTTGAAGGAAAGCTGAATGATCTGGAAAAAGTCGCCTGGTAATGTTTTGTGAATGCTGTCTAAAATTTCCTAGGAAACATTATAAACATTTAATCAATGAGCTTACAAGCTCATACAAAGCTTTGGGATGTAATATATCTTTGTGCTGTGAGTGACGAACAAGGCGAAAGATTGAGACATCAGGACATTTCCTTAACATAGAAGCGCTAACAAGGGAAAAAAGTCCACGAATACTAGCAGGTATTTTCTAAGAGTGATTTTTGTACTTTTCATAAAAATATACGTGTAGATGTCACAAAGAAACCTAATGTGCCATTTTTTTCCATTGATATACAGAGTGACTTTTATATATGGAACCCCTCAATTATCTCGGAAACTACTTGTAAGATTTTTATAAATTTTTGTGTCCAAGAGTCTTGTGATAAGGCCGGTATTATGGTGTCATCTACATTGTTGTCAGATCTTCTTTTTTCCGAAAAGGTAATAAACTTTGTTATATCTAATGGATCACCATATGTGTTTTTAGAATTCCTTAAGAAATACTGATTATTTTTGATGTGATATTCTCTTCTCCTAAATACCATAATTTCGGAGTTATAGGCTACATTTACAGTATCTCCACCAAAGTTACAATAAATATTGTACATTTAGATGGCTACTATTGAATGAACTCGTTTAATTTGAATATTCTTCAATAATTTATGTGGTAAAACAAATCTCGTGACAAGATCTACTGTCAATAAGTTGGTAAAAAGTTCAAAGAAACTGGTGCAGTTAAATATTTATCCAAATCATGGCACAGAAAACCTAAAACAATTGAATAAAAATCTTTAAATGTATGTATTATGTTAGAAGTAGATCCACGTTTGTGAAGTAGAAAAATTCCAGTAAAGGCGATTAAAGCAGATACTCAAAATGTTGTCCACTTACTTCAATACAACAAGCCATGCGATGTTCAAAACTTTGCAATAAATCCCTGACTGCTCAATTCTTCTTATCTCTGAGGTAATCTTTCAATTCCTGATTATTGGCAGGTTTTATTATATGAACGTTGTTTTTTAATTGACCCCACGGGAAATAGTCAAAGGATTCATGTCGGGCGATCACGGAGGTCATTCGATAAAACCACGACTTCCAATCCATCTTCCAGAAACAAATTTTAGGTATCACCACATCAAAAACGCATAGTGAGGTGGGACACCATCTTGTTGTAGCCAAATATGAAATTTTTTTTAGATGTAATTGAAAATACTTACTTGAATTTGGAAATATCCGAGTCAATTCAGGTATAATACTATTTTCCAATAAATCAAAATACGCCTATTATTCCTGTTCAGTTTTCCGGGATATTGGGTGTGAGATTCACGCATCTAACGAGGATTGTTACGTGACCACCATCTACAATTATGCTGATTTACATTTCCAGTTATACAAAAAGTGGCCTCGTCGCATTACTTAAGCAATTTGGATCGTTTTGATTGTAACAGTTTTCCATCATTAGATCTGCAAACTTTCCACGTCTATCAAAATCGTCATCTGACAACTATTGATCCAACGTTACTTTGTATGGATAGAATTTATTATCACGTAAAATTTTTATTAGATACGGATGTTTGCGAAATATCAAATTCCCTGGATATTTATCTAGTACTCAAGTGTGGATCGTATTCCAACAGAACATAAACATCTAAAGATTTGTTTTCAGTTGATGCACTTTTTACTAATTTACCGACAATAGATCTTGTTGGGATTTCTGTTAGGATATATATCATTAAAGATATTACACGTTTCTTTTTGACTTCTACTCCTCACCGTATCTCCTAATATCATTAAAATATAAGTTCGTTCTTTTTCAGATAAACAATCCATTTCAATGAAATTCAACAATAATGATTTATTAAAACGTCAAATTTGTTATTGTGGAAATCATAGCTAAATGTATTATTTTAACTCCGGCAACTTTAACGCAAATGTAGCTAGAACTCCAAAATTATGGCAAGAAAAACAAAAAATTAAGAAAAATCATGAAATTCATAGCTGTTTCTGAGGACTTATTATTTTATGTATCCGTTGACGTGACTACAAAACATAAATTGTTGGTCAAAAATACAAAAACTGTATTTTTTCAAATTAGGGAAAAGTGAAAGTGAAACTTTATTGGACTATTTAAAAATATATGTTAAAACTCAATAAACGAGAGTGGAAAAGGATACGAAAGCAGGTCTTGTTATTTACGGTTTTATCTTGAAAACAGTCGCAATATATTGCGTGGTTTTCCCGTTTTATCATCCTAGGCCAATCACGAAATAGATTTCATAGCTGGAAAATTCATTTTATCGTATAAAAATTTTGTTATTCTCATTCTAACAAAATATACACAACAAACCAATCAAGATTAACGGAAGATATTTTATTTTTATGAAAAATAATAAATCCGCTCAGGGTTCAAGCAATAAAAAAGTCAGTATTGCTTGTTTCATTCTTGTATTTGATTATTTGACATAACCCCACAGAAAAAAGTGTTAAATCATGATTGCGTGAAGGCCAACATCTCCTGGAAATCAATTCGCCAGGAAAATTTTCATGAACTAGAGAAAGGGATCTATTAGGTACAGAAGTCGTCTAATATCTGCATATAACGCTCTGAAATCACTGTAACTGTGCGTCCCCTATCATCTTCAAAAAAGTATCTCAATCTATCTCAATCAGCTTCACTTTACGATTATACGAAATAATTTTGTCCATTTTTTTGTTTATTTTCTTCGGAGACAATCTCTTTGGGCCGTCCATCCATATACATCGTCTCTGGTGCTCGTTTCGACTCGTTTAATCTTAGCAAACTATTCCTCAACGGTTGATTATCCTGTGACAAAATATTTATCAAGCTAAGTTTTGGCTTCAATGGTATTTTTTGACACGAAATTTTATCCATTTTTCCATCTAACTAGTGTTTCAATTTGAATTCTATAATTTTCAGGAATGAGTTTAGAAGCTTCAAACTTGTTCCTTTTAATATTTGTAATTATCCATCGACGAAATAGAGGCCATTTTGAACATTTACAATATTAATATGTATTTGATACTACTTAGTTAGTTAAAGGTATTTGATATGACAATTAGTTGTACTACCTGCGAAATTAATATAAAACTGCTCATATGTTTTGAAGTACACCGTATAACATGGAAAAATTTTATTTCATTGAAACTAGATTAAAGATTTTTTATATCTTATGAGTACCTAATTGAAAAGTCTGGCATTAACGCCACACTCTGTATGTAATGAATTTCTGTTACTGATTGGCCTAGGATTAATCTTTACTCCATTTGATTGTTTTTCTTAGCTCTTAGGTAGGAAAATAAACAATTTTGTAAGTGAAAGTTAAAATAATACTGTATTCAATATCTACCTTCTACAATATGAAAAATGGTAATTATAGAAGATACACATTGCAGTAGAAGCTGAAATTGTTCGGTAATTGACATTAAAAAGACTGTAGCAGTTAACATAATTCTAAAAAATCAATCATTAAAATCTCAAAAATTAAATGAACAACATCCAAGAGAAGGAAAATGCGCACTCGTACCATCAGTGGCCATACGAGATTGACCGGTACACTAAAACTCTTTGAAGCTCCTATCCTGGATCAGCGTTATAATTTCACGGAATAACTATTCTTCGTTTGATTTGCGTTTGCTCTGTTCATTCGTTGTTCTGTGGTCTCTTTAGCTGTTGCTTTACGTGGAAATCGACCAGACTGTCCCGTTTCTTCATCCGTAACATTTTTCCGTGTACCTCGGTGGAAAAAGTAGGATGTAACCGTACCCAGACAGTATTTTGGTCAAGAAATAATTCTTTTATCCAGCCTTCAACTTTTGATAAGAAGCGAGCAGTCTGTCTATCTTGTTAATGCTTCTGCTGCCATTGGTCCATGTCTCTTTGTTTGTTTGCGATTCAGACTTTGCCGATGATTTTATTGGCCATTTCTTTTACATCACGTTACATATTGTCTTGTATACTATCTTGCATTCGAGTGCTAGCAGATTGCTAATGCTACTGGTACTGATACTCAGTGGTGTTCACAATACAAGCGTTGCATAACTGCGTTGCACTCTGGCTATTCTTCTGCGTAGTCTCTCCCCATATCTCTGCGTCGTATAGAAGTATCTAATAGCGACTGTGTGGTTATAGATGCTCTCACTTATTTACGAGTCTAATGTGAATCCTAAATATTGCATGAATCCTTTCGTTTCGATGGATATTATCAAACTTTGCCCTCTGTTTCTTTGTCAAGAAGATCATATCGGTCTTTTCTGCTGCTAGCGATAGTCCATGGTCATCTAGCCACCTTCTCAGAATCCATTAAGAATATTTAAATCAATATATTTATCAACATTTTCAATAGGACCAAATATCTAATAAATTTCGTTTCTACTGCAGATTTTTTTTATATTGGTAGATACAATTTTATATTTAATGCATTTCAATATGAAATGCATTTTCATATTCAATGAATTTTTCCCTAAATTTTTATAATTTACTTAATTAAAATAAACTAACATGAACCTCATATGTAAAATGAATTATCACAATTTCGATAATTAATAATAATTTGTTGGTGGAAATCAAAAAATTATATCACTACTATACACGAATTGTACAGGGTGTCTCCGAACTATCGAGATTGGGAATATATGGTTTGGTCAGAGCAATATATATTGGTAATTAGTCTTTTGGAACAATATCAAGGAATAATATCAAAGAAGTTAATCTAGATACTAGGTTTTGATCAAAAAAAAGATAACTCATCTTAAATTATACGATTTGGCAGTACAATCATCTTATTACCAAAAATTGACACTTCAAAGTGCATTCATTGAAATCAAAGATAGAAAATCTACGAATTAATTGCCTAACATAGTTTATGACATTCCTTGTTAAAATATTGATAAAGAATCCATTGGTCACTCATCAATCGGATAACCTCTCGAAAAAATGATAGCAAATAATATACAGAAAGGTGTTTGCTTGCTTCTCACGTTGTCTATGAAGATCATTCTATGGATAACTGAAAGAAGTTACAAAAAAGTCTGTTTCAAAAACAACATAAATATTACCCAAAATGATCAGTGTATTAATAGAAAAAATGATTTAAATAACCTCAGTGTGATCTATGAATATCTTTTAGATAGAAGACAAGCTCTATAAAAAAAAACAATGTCATCAGTAACCAAAGAAACTAACTTCACTCAAAACGAGCTAATCTATTTTAACTTATATTTAATGTCGTTCATAATCTAACCAATAAATATTCAACTTCATTTATAATGACCTAACCTAATCTGACCTATGAAAATTAATTGTCATTTATAATAAAATATAATGAAAAGCAACCAGAATCAATAAACTTAATATTTATATCACGCGACAATTGGAATATTGATTATGGAATCCCATGAATTTAATATTTTTTTTTAAGAAAGATACCAAAATCTCAATTATTTAATGGGCAATATTACTGCACAATAGAGTTATGTCAGTTGTAGTTGCATTTATTTACAAAAGGCATATAAAAAATGTAATATTAAATTTCAAGAAAATTGACAGAAAATTGCATAGATTCGCATAACTGAAAATGATTTCTTTCCAATCATAAATCTAAACATCAATTTCGACTGTTTATAGCAGCCAAATTTTATACATGTTTATGTGATTAGTTCTCGACTATCAAAACTTCGTAGGACACCCTTTCTTCGAAAACAAAGGTATTTTAGTACTGCATAATCTGACATCAATCATCAATCGTTAACCGTTCCACACTGTACAAAATGTGCTTACATTATTTGGACTAAACCTATACCTTCCGACTCTATTTCCATTAGAATGTCCAACCCATTAATTTATTTTCACTAGTGGATTCATTGTTTAACGTTGTAAATAATACCAAGTTGGTGATCGATGATTTATCAGCCTACACGTCATTAATTTAAAAAATAATTCAAAATACGCATTCCCATTTGAACATTCCAAAAATAAATGAGTATCCTCTGAATACAGATAATTTAAATAAAAATTATTAGTTAATTATTTAAATAATAATTAACTAATAATTATAACTATTGTATAATTAATCTCTACCTCAATATCTTTATAGCATTATCTACATTTTTTGAATCATATTGGAAGTGTGATCAAATACAGAGATCGTATTAGCGTGAAACATGAATCTAGAAACTCAAGAAATGTTGAAATATGTCTCTATAATAATGAAGTAACTTTTAAGACTGGTTACAATTGGTATTACCAGTTTAACAGTGGAAAATAGTCATTCATAAACGACCTTCGGAAGAAAAAACAGATGAAACTGTACAAAGTTCCAACAAGGAAGTTGCCGAGAGTCATGATAGAGAAATAAACATAGGAAAAAACGGTGCTTATACATTTTGACGATCAAAATTTAATCAGTTTAAGTATCACCGCTCAAAAGAAAAGAAGAAGAGGCACTATTGAGAAGCACTGTATAGAAGTATCTACGTAAATATATGAAAGCGAAACCTGGATAATGAACCAAATGACACAGATTAGTAGTAACAAAGATAAAACAACTAAGGAAAATAGCAGGGAAAACGAATATGACAGGATAAGAAACCGATAATAATGAATAATGAAAAAAATGAAAGAGGCGTAAAGATAGACCCAGGGAAACAAGTAGTACAGAAAGAGAAAGAAAGGAAAAATCAATATGGCAAATGAATGAAGTAGTAAAGGATCGGAATAATTGTTATAATATAGAAACGTTTTGATACTATTCCTGGAAATCAACAAACCAGAAACGTTTCTACTCAATATTGGGAAAAGTGGATTGACAGACAAAGACATCGCTTTGTAAATTAATCCGAATCATATGTTACCTTCTTAAAAACTATTACTTTCTAAATAAAATAATTCAAATCGTTTTTTGATCCCACCTCCGAATAAAGTTTCAAATGGCAATTATCTAGATTAGGTTAAACCCCTCCGATTTCGGTAAAATTTTAGTATGTTATATTGAAATTATTCTGAAAAATTCGATATATATATATATATATATATATATATATATATATATGTAGGGCGCGGAAATAATCCCTTCACATAGTTTTTCAAATTTGAAATTCCAGAAAAAGAAAAATAATTTATACATCATAGTTTAGCTTCGCATATCTTCATTACCTAATGATGACATCATGTATCATAAAATTTGCAAAGAATTTAGTCTAGCTTGTTCACATACGACTATCGTTAGTAAATCTATCAATATTTGTTTTTTTTTTTATTCGTGTTTGACCATGGAAAAGATTAAATTCTATGAATTTTTGGTATTGCTGTTTATTGATTCTATTCTATCAATCTTAGTTAAAACTAATGGTTAGGTTAGTGTAGGTTAGGTTAGGTTAGCGTAGGTTAGGTTAGATTAGGTTAGGTTAGACATGCAAAGCTAAACTATGATGTATAAATTATTTTTCTTTTTCTGAAATTTCAAAATTGAAAATCTATGTGAATGGATGATTTTCGCGCCCTACATGTACATATCAAATTTTTCAGCATAATTTTCTCTATAACATAGTAAAAACTTAACGAAATCGGAGAGGTGTAATCTAATCAAATTGCTTCTTTCTGCTTTTATTTATTGGTATTTTAATTCTATAGCTACCTAGTTGTCTAGTGTTTAATTGTTTCTATTATCCTATATTTCTCTCAAAGCCTCTGCTTTTTTAAAGAAATTCCACTGTATTTTTTCCAATAATGGGAAATGTATAATAGTGAAAATAATGTAAAGACTGATGAGTATTCAATTTATTTTCAAATTCCCCAAATATTAATAGCTACGTGTGGGTTGTATAATTATCCAAATGATGACAATGTATGATTGTTATGTAAATACAATGTGAAGATATAATAGGATGTACATTTATGGAATAAATTTTGTTTGTAAACATTGTACATTATTTCAATCCAAAAAACTACCACACCACTATCCTTTACTATTAACATACTGATTGGTTCTTCCATTCTGGTTTAGAGCAATCAAGTATGAAATACACTCTGCCAAAAAAGTATCCTTGAACTGATCCTTTTCTATTTTGTGTTGACCACTATTACAAAAGAAAAAATGAAAACTTTTGATGAAAATGCTACAGGTCTTTTTCTTGTTACACTACAGAACTATAAAATCGTTAGAAACCAAATAAACAACAGGATGAAACAACTAAAAAAGGAGTACTGGGAAATATTCTCGGTCGAAATGGAGGGAGATCTATATGGTTGCCGAAGGAAGATATGGAATATGCACGAAACAGAAGGAAACAGGTGACGGAGGAAGTACAGGTGAATGAGATAACACAGGAGACAAGGATTAGATATTTCGAAAACATGTATGATGCGCCCAATGACAATGCATCGACTTCTTGAAATCACGTCAAATGACGACAATAATGAACCCGAAATAACGGTAGAGGGAGTTCAGGAAACAAAAAAAACTGAAGAACCGGAAGACGCCTGGCACTGCTAATATAAACAATGAACTTATCAAGTACGGAGGAAAAGAGTTACAAAAAGAACTCACGCGACTATTCCAGAAATTTATAACCATTGGCACTATCACAGATGAATGGGAATCGAGTATATCACTACCAATACACAAAAAAGAAGAAAAAAGAGATCCGAATAATTGTAGGAATATAACTTTGCTCTGTTCGGTTCTTAATCTTTTTACTAAGATATTGGCAAATAGAATAAGGAATAAGGTACCAACTTCAGAAGAACAACAAGGATTCAGTGGACGCAATGTTCATAATTGATGAAAAGTCGATAGAATTGAATATACCCATGTTTGTTTGTTTTGTTGACTTCACCAAAGCATTTGATATAATACGCCTGGGAGACGTGATTAAGACTCTTGAGAAAAACAACATAGACTATAAGTACCAACGAAACATCAAAGAACTTTATACCTGAACCAGAACAAGAATTAAAACTAATTTGCTTGTTTTGCTCGGGATCTTGAAGGCATACCAACTGATAAATATTTCAAAATCAAGCTACCTTGTTCAGTTTTGGTTTTCAGATGATAAAATAATCCGTAACAGTCCTTAATATCCTCCATTGTGAGCACTGAACAACGTTAGATTTCCCCTGTTGAATTCTTGCATTTTGGGAAAACAGTTAACTGCTTTGGTGCATATAAGATTTAAACTGCGAATATGTTTGGCTTCAATTCAATATTTTTTTATCTGAATACACTAGCACAAGAATAATACGTATTGCGTTTTACACACTCATCAACAAGTCCAAAAGCCACACCATACAAGTGCCGCATTTTTATTGGTAGCCTGGATAATGCAAGTTTCGGAAGGATACAGGCGAAGGATAAGTTATGGAATGTTGCAACGATTTTACGGAACAAAGATGGTCCCAAAAGTACGTGGCCTGACCTAGGGATGGCGTTAGTTACTTGAAAAATGCCACTGTAGTAAAACGTACACAATCTCTATGTTTCAAGTTTGAAGACTCCACCAGGGCTTCAATTTAGAGGTTTCCACCCAAATTTATGGGGAAAATGTGGGATGGGATATTTTAAGGGGTGTTATATGTTTAGGGGTATTTTTAAGGAATTTTATAACTAAGTTTCGTTATAGAATATCTATTGAAATCTTACAAAATATGGTTCGGTCCAAACTACAACGGAATGGTGGATCATGCACAACATTTCAACCATCCGCAAAAATTATTCAATGTCAATATGTATGATTTGAAATAAATCAGAATCTGAAGAATGTAAAGAATTTGTAAACATAGGAAAAACTGGTAAACGTTATGTGATATAATACTTTTATTTGAAAGGCCTGCCTTAGCCCAACCAATATAAAAGCTGAACTACATTCTACTACTAACTGGGCCATACGACCTGCGAAGACCAGCATCACAGTGGTCGATCAAACGAAATGACGACTTCAGAAATGTTGAAGAAAATCCATAAAGCAGTACTGGATGATCGTCGACTGAAAGTGTGCGGGCTAGAACACATTGTAGGCATTTCAAAAAGTGCAGTACATCGCATATTAATTGGAAATTTGGACATGAGAGACGGATATGAGTCTATCGGAAACCTGTTAACTCCGAAGTAATCTATCTTCATCAGGTGTTTCATAAAATCTTTTTGGTTTTCTTTTTCTATATCTTGAGTATACTTTTATACCCTAATTCCATACCTAATTTTCGAAATGCTTAAAATGCTTTTGTTCAGTTATGAAAAACGAATGATTCATAAAAATTCGCAACAGCGATCACATATCATCAGGACTGGTCTTCTGCTAGAAAACAATATATTTTTTGTTAAATTTTATAAATGGAAATGAAAAATATAGTGAAAAATAAAACAAAATTTGCCGTCCTTTAAAATCTGCTGCAGAAAACTACAAGTCTACTGGTAAATCCACAACAGGGAATCAGAAATATGCCACGGCGTTGTGGTGATGTGATTAGAGCTCTAGGCCACAACACAGGTTACTTAATTGAATTTGTTTAGTTTTAACACGTTCACAGCGGCCGTCGAAGTATCAATAGTAAGGTTTCTCACCAAATGACGGCCGTCTGCAACCGACCACTGTTAGTGTTGTTTCAATTCATTTTGTATCGTTATAGCTAAATGGCAACAACTCTAAACTTTCTTTTCAGATTTTTAAATAGTTCTACTTTACCCGTCACTGGATTTTTTCATTTATCTACGGAGAAGTAAGTTTTACAATCTATTTTTTTTTCTTATTTATACTAAAGCTGTAGATTCCGAAAATTCTGAAACGCAAAATTTGAATTTGGACCATTTAAATTGATACGATTAAAACTGGATCTATAACTTATTGTACCTTAGGAGAACGGTTGATATTGAAAAGGTAAGTAAAAATAAATCCTAATGGCGACCGTCGAAAACCCTTCAAAAGACATTAAATTAAATTAATTAAAATAATTATTTTCTGATTTCTGAATTACTTTAACTAACATTTATACTATATCATTCTCTGTGTATTATTTATTTAAATACATAAAACAGTTTTGTAAAGTCATTTTTTTATATCTTTCAATTTAACGTTAATGTTTTTATTAGAATAATCGAATTACACCATCAATCTAATCACCAAAAAAACTAAGACAAGATTAATTCATGGCCTACATTTGTAGCTCTAATTTGCAACAGAAAAAGTTCAAGTAATTGATTAAGTGTCCAGTGGACGAAAGGAAGGCGGCCGATAAATGGAGCTGGCAAGTGACATTTCTCACGATAAAGTCCTGGGATTCTAGCAAATCTGTCACCTCAGGATCTACCTTGGACATTCTAGGATACCCCTATTATTATTGAGATACTCGCGCGTTGAATAGTATCCTAACCAAATAAAAGCGATCACACGATGGTGGACTCGAAATAAAACATTTAACTGTTTTGAAAAGTGAATTAGTACGGAATTTTATCTACCTAATATTGATATTAGATTAATATAGTATTTTCTATTTTCGTAAGCGTATTGCCTTTCAAAAACAAATATTCAATTCTTTGTTTCCATTTTACAAAATTCGATTCACTTATACGATTGTTCAACCAATAATTAACGTCCAAAATGGCAGGAACTTTTCAATACACTGGAAACCTGGAAACCATGTTAGTGCAGTCATTGAACCGTTATTCCTTCGAATTTTTTTACTGTAAACCAATTTGCATGAAATTTTGAAATCTTACCCTTAACTTCAAAAGTGAAAATGATCTGAGCTCCGCACCCATCCTGGGGTGGGTTGCCACCCCTTCTCGGTCGTGTGAATTTTTTTTCAAAATAACCTTGGATGTCGATAGAAGGCCTAATTTTGAGAAAAATCAAGTTATTGGAAATTGAAAATTCGGAATTTTCTCACGTTTTTCATCGGTTTCTTGCAAATATCTCCAAAAATATGTATTTTAACGAAACTTTTATGTCTCAGGTAAAAAACTGAACAAACCGGTTGTGTGTAAAGTGTTCTAAGTGCAATATTAAGCAAGATTAAAGATCAAAGACGTTTTTTATTTTGTCTGAAATTTCATCAATGTATCCAATGCCATCTATCGACCAACAGATACATTTTATGCATTGTAATGGAATGGGATTTTGTAGTGCTTGAAATAAGCTTTAAAATGAGCACTATTAAAAATCTTTTGCATGTAAAATGAGTGAGCTGTAATGCAAATGAGAGAAACATCTTCTCTTAAATCAAAGGGTTTCATAAGTGCCGTTTCCACCAAAATTGAAATTAAATAGTACTCCGATTAGAATTAACTTTAATATAAAGAGTTTGATGGATTCTAGCAGTTTGGCTGTTTTAGAACACACATTTTTCAAAAAAATCACTATTTCAAGAAAAAAAAATTTTCGAATTTTTTAAAAAACCACCTTCTCATAATATCTGAAAAATGATTAAAGATACGTATAAAAGTATACTGATGAAAAATGTACGTCTGTTTTTCTGACAAAAAATTGTTTTTCTTTCTGTCACAAAAATTGACGGAGATATGATGGTTTAAAAAAGGCGCTGCAGAGCAATCTCGAGCCCTTTGACCCTTCATAGTTTTAAAATAACAGGTTTTTCACTATATATATTCTACTGAAAAAAGCTGTAACTCTTTTAGTTGTGATAGCATCAAAATTGAAGGAATTATGGTCCAAAAACTAATTCTATCTTTTTCTATTTAGTAAACTGAAAATTTCGGAATGTGAATATTTGGAGCAAATTGAAAGTACACAGTAATAGAGACTCAAAACTATTGTCTTATTTTTTTAAACAATTTTTTATCAAGAGTCGAAAGAGGGTTGTTTTCAAGGGTTGTAGAATTTTCAAGGGGTTGAAAATGATTTTAATATGAGATAATTGTGTTAGAAAACACTTTACAATTCCACCCTTTAATATTAAACACGTTTTCTAGCTCTAATGTTTCAATTTTTCCATTAAGGGGTTGTTTATACCCTTCAAAAATAATAGGTGGAGCTCCGATCATTTTCACTTTTGAAGTTAAGAGCTGGATAAGCCTAATTCCATGCAAATCGCTTTACAGAAAAAAAAAATTTTCGTTCCAATGACTGCTGGTGGGTCTTTCTTTTTCCTCAGTATCATCCGTTTCGTTGTTCTCTTGGTGTCGTGATCTTCTATCGATTCTATTATGTCATTATCAGTAGAATATTCAGTTACAATCAAGTCTTCGTCTACGGTTAAACAATCCGTAAAGCCAATGTCATTGTTCAATGTTATTGAAGCTCATTCCACCTAGCATTAATGTCTGGTAAATCATCCACTGGTTCCTTTGTCGTTTTTCTGGCAAATCCAGCTTTGATAAAATAATTTTTAAATTATTTTCCGTAACATGATATTGCCAAACCTTGGCTAAAGCTGTTATGCCAATACATAGGTCAATATCCTTTCAAGAGATTGTATATTTTTTTATTCGTTAATTATCCTTCTCAGAGTTTGTTTGCCTTAAACTTATTAATGACGCCTTGATCCATCTGTTGTAATTTTGATTGTGTTGATTTTACTCCTGTAAAGCATCTTGGTTGTTTACTTTTTCCTATTACTAAAATTTTTAGTTTTTCTGTCTCTGTCATGTCATAGCACAAACTATAACATTTACTCGTTCCTTGCTATTTTTGCCGCCAAAACACTTATCATCTTTAAGAGTTAAAAACTTATTTGGAAGGCATTTACAAAAAAATCCACATATTAATCATGTCATCAAGTTGATAATCTGTAAAAATAAATTGCAATATCCATTGATAACAAGCAGCTTCTGATACATTGGCACTTTCCTCTGATACTTCCTTCTCTGTTATTCCGTTGCGTTTTTAAAATTTGTCCAACCACCCTGAACTTGCTTGAAAGTCTTCAATATCTAATATTTTGGCATATGAAATAACTTGTCTGTTATAAGAGATCCTGAGAGAGGCAAATTTTGATTTTGCGCCATTATTACACACTTTAGAACTGCCTCATATACTGAATTAAAGTTGCACTTCTTTAATCTATTTCTTGCTCCAGCTTCCTTACACTCCAAAATTACAATCCTATTTTTTCACAGTTGAGAGAATGCTTGGGAGGAATTTCATACTTCTGTATGCCTTTAAAATGTTAATTTTATCTGCTACATTCAAAATATTCAATTTAGACATCGCGAAATCTCTGTTCTTAATACAACTCTGTCTGTAGCTGGCGGATTCTTCTATGGTGCCTCCATTTGTCACCATGACTATGTTAATAATAAAAATTACATTTTTTTCCCAGCATTTTAACTCGTTATCTGGAAATATTTTATAAAAGAATATAAGTTCGTCACTAATAAAAATAAGAAAAATTGATCATATCATTATCAATAACCATTAAAATTTCTCTTTATTGCATCTAGCCTCAATCTCAAATCATTAACTCAATTTTAGCAAGCACTGAGAGTTGTAATCGATGTGGGAATGGGATAATTATCTGGGTTCTTTTAACCACGACGGCGTTCTAAAAATGCAGATGTTGCCCTTATTAGCTACACTGAAAATAATTCACCTGCAAATTTTTAATATGAACTTCAAATATTGTTGGATGTACAAAATGTCTTGTTAGAAATAGTATAGCTAAAGCTAAATCTAGATACGTAGTGCGGTCCATTAATTCTTAACCTAATATAGAATGAGAAACGTCCTAAATAAAAAAAATATCATTTTTCAATGTATTTATTTCCACACACTTTTTAGAAAGAAAGCTTCTATGCCAGTATAAAGGTATATATGATATCAAAATTTTCGTAGAACGTCTCTTACTTCACGAACAAAAAATAGCCGGAAGGAACCAGATCTGGACTAAATGGTGGGAGTTCAATCTCTGTGGGTTCTCATTCGTGTACAGTTGCCTTGACAAGCGAAACAGTGTAGACTGGACTATTCTCATGAAGCAAGCACACACCTCAGCTGATTTTGCCACGCCCGTTTTCGATCATTCTTTTGACACAATTTCCTAAGTAAGTAACAGTAAAGTCAAAAGGAAACCTTTGCAGCCCCACTTTTAGGCTGCTTTTCGTGACCTTTCATCACTCATTATAATTGATAGTTTCACACTCTCTTGGTCCTCGCGTCTAAGCTCTAAAAATTGCTCACAACATTCTTCTCGACGTTTCTTTTGCACAGCGCTGACAATTCTAAGCACCCACCTTACACCAATTTTTGTCTTTTGTTTTTAGGTGTTGGTCACTTAGAACATTTCCTTCCACTAATGTTTTCTGGAGTACGATTGTCCGCACATAGTCATCTTCTAATGATTCTCGTCCCCAGTGAAACAACTTGTACCAAATTTTATTTATTCAAAATAATGGTTATAAGTCACCTTAAACAACCTCAATTCAGTTTTTCCTTTCTACTGGTGTTGATCCTTCTTCACTCAAAAATGTGGTCGAGCTGTACTATAATAAAATGGATCGAAGCAGCAAGTTGAAACTATGTGTGAAGCTTGTTGACACTGACGCATTCATAAAGTTTTCTCGGCAGAATACAAACATTCTGAGCTTTATACTGGTCACCGTTCTCAGAGGTCCAGACTTACTCACTTGGCAAATGCAGGGGATAACTTTGTTACAATAAAACGAAATGGAGATTGGAGATCCTCATCTGTTGCGGATGGATATATTGACAACCAAGAAAAAATGGAAGTAGCTCAGATTTTTTTTCGGAAAGATCTCAACCATCAACATCATCCTCTTCATGTGAACATAATACAAATAAATAATTATCCCACAGAATTGAAGCTACTGGTAATCAAAACTTTGGACAAAACTTCCTCCATATCAACTGAAAATCAACCAAATATAACTGTGGATCAAAAATTCAGTTACAAACATACAAAATATACAGGTGAAACTAATAAATAAGTGTTAACAATATCAAAGGCAAATGAATGTGGATTCATAAATTTTTAATGAATATCAGTTATATTGGAATTTAAAAATTTTAAATTGACTATTTTTTTCAGTGTAGAATATCTAATACATAATTAAAATTCCATTGTAGTGGAAGTTCGGGAACTAGTTGTATCAAGTGCACTACTGTACTAAATAGGTGGAACTTAATTTTAAAAATATCTCAAACTTAATTTAACCAAGGAAAGATTTTGGTAATACCTTGAACAATTTGAGACTCTCCTAAATATGGATGCTCTATAAGAGATATTTAGTGACGAGAAATTTACTATACTTGTGGATTAATGAAAATACCTTCCCTAATCCTGTTCATGTAGTTTTCATTTAGTTATTATAGAGTGGGTTTCGAAAGGAAATCGATGGTGATTGAGCCAAGTCACTTCACTAAACACCGCAAAATTAATATCTTGAAAAAGCAATAAAACATTTAAGTAAGAGTGATCCAAATAAACCAGAAAACCTCAATGGATGTTGCGTAATGCATGTCTAGCTCTTACAGAACTGAAATGAATTTTGGTTACGGTGTATGCATGAAAAAAATTGGAGGAATTACATTTAGGACTTAATCTTTACATATATGTTTCAAACTGGAAAATGTAGTGATTAGAAATGGAGGCTCGAATATAAATCAAACGAAATACTGAATGGTGTGCCAGATAAATTTATCTGCCTGAAAAAATTTCTTTCAGCATTTTAATCGTCCTATAAGTGTGAACAAGATTTTTATATTAAAACCAGCAACAACAGAGGATTGTGAAATGTTCAATGGAACTAGACAATAATAAGAAATGGAAATGCTTTCACATTATTCACCCCATCAGTTGGGACTAGAGCTCCGTGTAAGCCTTGGCCTCCAAACTGCTCTGGTCCCCAACCTCACAAATTCATCGTTTATAAGTCTTCGTAAACTTGATCGGATCTGATATAAGGTCTGCTTCTTCTTCTACTATTGTATATTTTGGCATTCATGATTCCCTCAGGTATTTACTTATTATTAAATGTGATCAAACCACCTCAATCTCTGGGCTTTCAGCATTTCATCGATTTATTTATTATTTCAAAATCTCCAGTCTACTTCGTTCATTCTAACTTCTACTTTTGATAATTTTTCTCTCAAATATTCTTAATCTTTCCTGTTTTTTTTTTGTGTTATCATTCAACATTCATTGCCATAAGATACTATTGGTTTTATTAGAGCTATTTTTTCAGAAACTTGGGGCTCACAAAATAAGCTTGGTTTGGCTTGAATTTCTATATTTTCATGATATATTCAAATCTATTGACACCTTTGAAAGTTTTATCAATTATTATTAAATCTTTCACTCTCCTACAATTTGCTGATGTTCGACATCTTCATAAATACAGTGTTATATTCATTTATAACTAGGTCTGAAGCTGAAGCGCAACATTAAGACACATTATCCTGCATTGGAGATAAGTATTGTAAAAGAAAATGGCTTCTACAATTTGATTACAGACATTTTGAAAAAGAAACCAATATTGATCTATATTTAAATAAATTAGTCAACCATCACACTAACTTTTTATGTTGTTATTTCTATTTTGATATTTTCAATATTTTTTCTAAAGTTTATTATCTGTTTTTCTATATTCAATTCTATATCAATTGGTACCAATATGAAGAGAATAATTTTGATTCCCAATATTCATTTTGTTCATTAAGTAATCATACAAACAGAATGCCTCAATATTTGAAGTATAACCCATCGTATTCTATGGTTTTAACCCTACTTTCAGTGATCTATTGGAAAAACCATTTTTTTTACTTAGCTGCACTGCATTTTCAACATCTCTTTGGGATTCAAATTTTTCTTACAAAAGAATTACGCCATGGATTTGAATAAATAGTAATCTGGCGATGTAAGGTCCATACTAAATGCTAGATGTGATAGGAGCTCAAAGCCACCAAATTCTCTATGTGTTTTAACTAAACCTTGATATTTTTCCAATGAAACCTCCTACATTCACATCATGTGTCCACTTTATGACCACTTTTATAGATCTCACATAAATGACGGTGTGTGGTATCTTTAGGAGGTCCAAGGGAGTCCAAAAATCGACAAGTGCTGGTACTAGATTGGAATTCTACTGCTTTCCTTATAATCCAGGTATTCCTTGTAGGTGGATGATCTGAGGGTCCTATTTCCACTATTAAAACGGTTGAACCAATGCTGTACCGTTCCTTCATTAACTGTGTCATAACCTTCAATTTCACATATTTTCCTACTTGCCATGGCTGCTTTAAATTGTGTTCCCAATAATGTCTAAGAACAAACGAATTTCATATTTATACTTTAAACTATTTATTACGAGAAGAGCTACTTAAGATGTTTTTGAGATAAGGCAACACTTTGTCTTGGTCGTCTTGGGGGATACTGTGAGATTAAGGTATACTTGGACATTAATTCCATTTACCTATATTCAATATTGCATGAACATTTGACTATTAATTTGTTCGTGCTGGATACCGCAATCCATCCAAATCCAACAAAAGTTGTTCGCGCAGGAAATACTTCGAAGCAAATGGTGACTTGTTTTTTTCGCAATGACTGGACAATCATAGCACCGTAGTGTTCAAAATAATCGGCGAAATAACAGCTGAAGACGAATCATCCTTCACCACGAAAATGCGAGCTTTCACACATCAGTTCTGACAAAAACTGAAAAGTCAATACATCGAATTGATGGGTCATCATCAGCCGTACAGTCCTTGTATGGCACCCTATGATTACTTCTTACATTTAATTCTATTTCTCTTATAAGAGCAACAATTTTCTTATTTCATACACTTTTGATGTGTGTACAGAGTTTTTTATTTAACAGGAGAAGTTCAAAAAATGAAATGTGAATTGTAGGTCGGCAATACAGAAAGTCGTATCTGTCAAACCTTTTCGAATATGGTTAAATTCAAACTTTTGAGACATACGATTCTCTCGAGATACTGCCACTCTTGCCGAATATACATACAAATTGCTTTAATGGTTTTATGCTCGCAAATTTGTTTTAGACACAACAGCGGACTAAAAAATATTGAATTGAGTAAACTTCCTGTCGGCCAGTGGGTTGCGGAAGTTTAATCTGTGTTTTAATCTAAGTAATTGGAGTTTTAATTCAATTTCCCGCTAGCTTTAAGTCCATAGAAATTTTCGGCCATTACTTAAATTAAAAAGATCTAATTTGCATTTCGAAATTTATAAATAGAACCAATTAATTTCACCCAAGGAGCCCAGCAAGGTAAATAAATAAGTTGGGATTTTTTTTCAGTTCGTAGTGATTGATCGGACCGAAATCAATAAAAATTTTGGTTAGAAGTTCTGTTAAAATGAGGTAGCATTATATAACGGAAAAATTTTAATACAAAAGTCATATATTTCCATATCAAAATCTGAAAATGCTTTTGACTTTGAAAATTCACATTTCAAAATTATTTACAATCTTGATTATTTACAATCCTGTGCCATATCTAAGTTACATTTTTTTCAAATAAAACACCTTTTATTTCATTGCACATTTGAAATCTACGGGGTAAGTAAGTTCAATTCCCTGTATAATGTAAGAGAAATTCAAGAATGAAGATCTGTTGCAGCCAAAGGATTCGAATAGTAGTGAAAACTTTGTAAAATTATTTATTTGTTAATATTCGTTGAATCTGATACAGGGTGATTCAAAATACATTCCCTATACCTAAAAGTATTAGTTCTTGAAATATTTTAATTTTTCTGTGCAAAACAATGATTACATATATCTAATCATTTAATAATTAATTGTGAGTTGGCTTTGATTTAGGTATTTGTCAAAAGCTCACATTTTATTTTTAGTACTATACGAGGAAAGTTCCAGAAGTAACTGGCTTATCAAAGAAAACACAAAAATTTTTGGAAAAAAACCTTAACATGTTATCCAAAATCCTTTAAGCTGAGCAAACTACACATACCTCTTGCAAAAGACCTTTGAATTGTCTTTACAATAAATTAGTACAGTGGAGGAAAAATTACGAAGGCGCGCGAGTTAAATCGAACGTTGCAATGTCAGCTGAATGATGAAAACATAATGAGCTTAGAACAAGTTAAAAGTTATGCATATCTTGGGAAGACGAAGGGAAGAAAACAATTGGGAGCACTGAATGAGATAATAAGTTCCAAAAACATCTCCAGAAAGGACTGTACAAAGCACTAATAAGACCTACGTATACGAAACGTGAATTCTTAACAGAGCAGGGGAAGCGAAACTTATTTGTGAGAAAGAAAAATACCCAGAAAGAAAAATACTGTAAAAAGAGAAATAATGATGGCTCAGAAGAACAAAGAAAAAATACGGAATTTATTAAAAGAATCAGAATTATGAAAAATATGAAGATTCAAAAGAATAGAGTGGCTGGGTCAAATACAGAGATTGCCAGATTTTAGAGCAACAAAAAAAAAATTATGGACCTTTGAATTGTCTTTACAATAAATTATGATTTGAAAAATTCTAGTTCATTTTAATTCTTCTTCTTCATCGTACGTTACGACTTAATCCTGTATTTGCATCAATGGTTGCCTAGCTGCAGCTGGGATGATGAAGACCAGCTTTCATACCATCTTGTAGGTGGTCGTCTTGGTGGTCGGGATAAATTCGGTTTTTCTTCCTTTGCAATCTTTGCAAACCTGTCATCTAACATTCTGTCTACGTGGTCTCACCATTCCCTCCGACAATTTCTCGCCCATATGGTTTTATCGTTCAAACATGCTGCTATTCTTAAGGCTTTAGTTGTTTGCTCTCTTACTTAGTTCTCTACGTCTCCAAATCCTGAAATCTCGATTCCTAGTTATTTGAATTTCATTACTGGTCTTTTACGACTAGCTTACATCTTATCGGAGTTTTGGATGTGGTCATACACTTCGTTTTGGACGCAGATATTGTCATATTGAAAGATTTAGCTATGCAGTTAAGCACATGTGAAAACCTTTGAAGATCATCATCATTTTTTGCGACTAGAACAGCATCGTTAGCGTAACATAATATTGTAATATTTCGGTTCCCCATCTAGTAGACCCTTAGCTTTCTTACTTTCTTGATTATTTCGTCCATAATGATATTGATGAGCAATGGGCTTAAGGAGTCTCTCTGGCGAATCCCTTTGTAAACTGCTATTTGCCCAATAGTACGTTCACATTGGCTTAAATTTTGTTGTCCATGTATATATTTTCAATGGTTTTTATCAAGTCATAAGGGATTTGTTTATCGTATAGTAGATGTACCACGACTTCTAGTTGTACTCGATCATAGGCTTTTTGTAGATCTATAAAGCACATAAACGCTGGTCTGTTGTACTTAATCGATTTTTCTGTGATCTGCCTGATGACGAAGATCGCATCTGTGCACGACCTTCCCTCTAACTTGGTCATCTATTAACGTTGTTTGTGATTACTTTTGTTGTAAGTCATATATTTATTCATTTTAATTATAGGTACTCAATTATATCTTACCGTTTTTAAATTTGAGATCGCTATATGAATTATTTATTAATTATCATATCCGTAATTGTAAGAACAAACTAAGATGTAGTTTTCTAACCCACTGACTATGATCTAAATATAACTAGATAATTTCGTTTGAACTTTATCAATTTTCGACCGCGCCAAAGTGAAATTCATCAGATAAACCAGGTCTTGACTTCAGACTGGAAGTTCGTCTGCAACTTCATCTCAGAGAACGAAGGACCACAAATCGGCATCAATTGCTCCGAATTTCGAAATTAGAACACTTCAACGAGGTGGAGTGTGTTCTAATCTTGCAAAGACGTGACGAAGTTTATTTACAAGGGTAAAAATACTTTTACAACCGAATATATTCACAATATTGCCGGTTCGTTTTATTTCGATTTGGTATAGCGATTGCCACTCAGCTGGTTGCTTATTTTAAAAAATCCTTCACTTATCAAGTAATTTCTTCAAAATTTGGTGTAGTTCTTTCACGGAATATTTGGAAATCTCAAAAATTTTAGTAATAGAAAAAATATTTTTTAACGCAAAAACAGGGATCAGAATTTAAGAAATTTGCACTATACTTCAAAGTCCTTCCGTAGTAATGTATAAATACAAAAATATCACCTCTACACACCTCACGTGTGAATAAATCGGTATGATTGGCTGTGAACCTCGCTCTTCATTTAATTATGGTGTCTACACCATAATGAGTCATTCATTGTAACAAATATTGCAAGAAAATTGTTTTTATGTTATCTATACTCTGTTAAAATTTTGAAGATGTCTTCTCGTGTTGGCTTGTATGAATCTGGGCAGTCAAATTTCTTATGCTCACTTTGACAAGCATATTATGTATAACACGGTATCATATAACTATATGTTCAATGGCCAAACGTTGATCGTCACGAGATAATGGACCTTTTTAACCTTTCGCCCGGAGCTACGCCGTCCGTTTGACGACAGACAGGGATTTTCATTATTATTAGGAAATTGACATTTTTGTCTCAGTCATTCAATAAACAGTTAACATTGAAGTGAAAGTTATCAACTGCCTTCCGAAATACCTACTGGCAATTCCATTCCTGGGCACCCTGAGGAAAAATACATCGGCTATGGATCAAGAATTTTTGCTAATTCCCAGTTCGGCTTCCGAAAAGAGTTGCCGATGATTTCATACGCAATGAAGAAAACTAAATGTGTAGTTTTGATTTAAACTATGCATAATAATGCACCAGGCACCTAAAAGCTATAAATAATTTTGGCTTAAAATACATCCGAAGGAATTGACACTGTCAACAAATTATGCGCCGGTTACTCGGCGAAAAGAGTAAAAAAATTGACCGATGGTAATTTTTATCATATAATGGGATCAAAAAAAAGATATTGTTCAATTCAGGACTTCAGTAGAAGCTCCTGATCGAAGAGAGGAACAATCAATATTTTTAAAATTATGTTTACTCTCCGTATAAAATTCGGTAAACATCTAACAAACCGTCAGTCCACGTGGACTCATCATATCCATTGTTTACCAATGAAATCATCGAATCGTAAACATAAATGGGTTTCTATTGGCCGAAGCTGTCGGAAGTCGTATATACATATTATCTTTGAAAAATTCCTGCTAGACAATCTGCGTTAAGCAGTGACGGGGCTAGGTGGGATTTATTTAATTCATAAATTTCTTCAAATAAATAGAAATATAGCGTCCTTTAGACCATGGGCGAATGAAGACAATAAAATTGCACAGTGTAGTGAGAATTAAGGTATGATTTTAATAATAAAGATTTAGATATAGAAACACAGCAAGGTTTTTTTAAATATAATCGAATGTTTAAAAAAGGATAATATTCAACAATCTGATAATGCTAATGATAATAAATTTTGCATTTATCGATTAGTTACGAAAGGGGTTGCTGTGGATTATTCGCAAAACCGAAAAACATATGAAGAAAAACTGAAATTGACATAGTTACTCAAGATTTTATACGTAGTACAATTTCTAGTTTATATATGAAGAACAGTGTTGCCACATTAGAAGTAATGCAGCAAAAGGTAGCAGATCGATCATCCACAATACAATTATACCAATTTTGCATCAAGTTTTGTCAGCATGTAGTTTTAAACACAAAAAAACTGAATAAACAGATGGCAATAACCGAATTGTCAAGGATAGTCCGACAAAATTATTTGCGTCAAATAAAAGACTACCGATATTCTAATAGACGAATGGGCTACAAAAAAAGCTCAGTTTACGTCTGGTACCCTGTTTAAACCAAACTCCCTTACAGGCAGGTACATTTTATTCGTCTATTTACGCTTTATAATTTAATATTCAGTTTTAGCAAGTTAAAGAGGTATAATAATGATTTTTCGCCGTATAATGCCGTTCAATTTATTATGATTCGATTGCCTTTTAACGAATACTTTCTTGCATAAGATATACATACTTTTTAAAATTATATAAAATAATAAATTTATAAAATGAGGTAGAACAAACAAAATTGTCGGCAAGGGTTTTTATATAAGTATTTTATAATCTGCAATTGATATTGGAAAAACTATACCACTATTTGATCAATTAATTCGTAAATTTTTCAGTTGATTTAAGTATTATCAACAGGGGTAAGTAAGCATGTAAAATTTAAAATTCATTGGTTAATGGGAAATTAGTTAAAAATTTATATAAAATGGGTACATACCTTACAAACATATAGTGTGGTAAAATTGTAATAAATATCACGAAATAACTAGTCAAATATGTTTTGGTAGCTGGTTTTTTTTTTAATTTTCAGCCAACTAAACAATGAAATTAGATTGACAGTTTATTAAGGTATAGATGAACACAAAGTGAAATTAGATGAACCTGATTTCTTTGACAGTTGTCTTGTTATATCTGACACAATGTTGAATGATAAATTTAAAAAAAAATGAATTACTAAAAAGTTACTATAAACTACGCAGACGCGGTATCATCTTATTAATGTACTAATGACACCGCTTTCACTATGACAGCACAGTTTCAAAAAATAGTTATTTTCCTAACAAGTGCGGAAAGTGATACTTTCCCGCACGCGATTGCAGTTGTCCCGAACGACGCGGAGCTGGAGTTCGGGCAAGCGGTCAAGTGCGGGAAAGACACTTTACGCATGAGTTAGGAACATTATTTTTTCTACGGCCGTATATAAAAAAAAGTATACCAACCCATTTTTCAAATATTATTTCATTCCAACAAACATAATAATATACAAAACTTTAACTGAAAACTACTAATTATTATAAATATTAATATTGAAAACACAATTTTTTGCATTCTGTAGACTAGTAAGAATTGCCGGTCCAGTGGAGTTATTTGGTTTCAGCTGGAAGGTAGATGACGTGGCATCGGTTGCAGGTCGCATAAAGATGACGATGACGGTAACGGCAACGGTTTCAAGTCATTTGTAGTACAGAGAATTTTATTTGATATTTTTTTCCTCTGATTCTCGGAGTCCTCCAAATAGCTCTCAGCGACAGTAGTAGACTTCCAGCCACCGAGGCGCTTTAGGTTGGTTATTTCTTCGCCGGAGTCTGCTAGGAACGTTACCGAAGAAGGTCTGAAACTGTGTCCTGTATAAGATTCCGGATTAGGTAGGCGTAAATATGCAGCAATCTCTGCTGGCATCTTACCAAAAGTGTTTACGCTAACGCATTGAACTGAGCATTTTCCACTCTTATAATGAATAAAAAATTGGCGGTATGGAGTGGTAGGTGCTCGTACATCTTATTTCTTCAGATAAAACAAATGATCTTAACGAATGATTTTTGAAATCAGAAATTTTCACAACAATTACCTTTATCTTGAATGTCGTCGACATTGATATTTACAAGCTCGGATCTGCGGAAAGCGCCAGCCAGTGCTAAAATAGTACTCACTTTAATCATCAGGTATTCCTCATCGAGAGCTAGTATAACCCTGGATATATCTTCTTTGGTAAAAACTTGCGCTTTCTGCGCTCGAAAACCAATATTTTTTTGTTCAAGAAACGACGTTAGCTTATGGAAGTTTCCTATATCCAAATTTTGTTTTATTTTTACTAAACATTCTACCAACGAATAGCGGGACCATAATGTATTAGATTTCAAAACCTTACTTAGGTCTGAAACATACGCCAGAAATACCCCTCCCTTATCAGTTTTGGCCCCTTTCTCCTTATACCATGTAACAAAATGGTCGTATTACTTCTCATACCTTAGTCTGGATTTGGCAGATAACAGCTCGTTAGCTTCATTTGCAGCCTTCAAAATGGTTTCGGGAAATTCTTCGTCGGATGAATCCATTAATATTATTGTATGGGATTTGGTTTAATGTGGTTTAATTTAGAAGAAGATTGTACTTATTCGATCACTTCCAAGACGTTTTGAACAACTTTGACGTTCTATTAGCAATTACACGCCTGAGTTGTCATAGCAACTGCTATCAAACCCTGGTTTGATAATTGTTTTGTGACACTTCTTTGTAGAATGTACAAGGTTATATGAAAAATATCTTTATTATTTTATATTTTCAAAAAATTAAAATTGCTACAAAAAGCTAGAAAAGGTTTAAATTTTATTTGATGGACTATTTCGTAAATATTTATTCACCTGTAGTAACAATAGTTATTACCTCCGAAGTAAACAACTATCTAATAAGGTCAAAATTTGCATAATTTTACTTTCAAACACACTTTCAACACTTTCAAAACTAAAATGCGTGCGGGAAAGTGGGTTAAAACGCACAGTCATAGAAAAATATAATATCAACTGTTATGTATAATCATATTGCTATATTTTTCTTTTTCAATCTTGTATGATTTCAATAGTGTCGATAACGTCGCGTTGATAAACCAACGCAATCAAGTTCGTTTGCTGGCACATCATTGGAAACAAACTTTATAACGTCACCTCTATCTAATCGAAAAAGTTACAAAAGAGTGGTTTACCGCTTTCTACCTATAAAAAACAAATATATGCTAGGGTTTCTGAACGTTATCCCTTTGATGGATCCTGCCGCCTCTGTAGCATTTCATCAAGGTGTGCAGGGTCAGCTCTTTTTCACGTTACATCACAAAATGGGTATAATTAACTTAGTCGTGTCAAACAGAGCCGAACGCTTCTTCTCCTGTTAATTGTTACTACTTTAGTGTGTGATAGTTTTATCGTTATGACGCCACACAGAAAAGTTTAATCGATGTATTGAAATTGTGTTTAGTAAGCATTTCGGTAGGTGCACATCCAATTTATGGTCATGTAAAATACAAGGAATACTCAAATTAAGCATCAAAACTTATGGTAGTAATTCTATTTTTTTCAAAAAATCGTAGTTACCTCAATATGATGTGTGGCTATTAAATAACGAAACTGGTGATATAATTATAAGCGAGTAGAATCCTATACTTTATCCACGACTACCAAATATTTTTATTGAAGTGTTTTTGTTGGAAAATTTTGTAGCATTATTAGAAAAACTATTATTCTATTCTAGCAAATCTTCTATACAATATTTTATTGTATATTTAAGCATAGTACATAGTTATTGAAAATTATAATAATGGTATCTTCATGATAATTAACACAAAAATCTATGTATTAGTTTGACAAATATTGGGTATCAAATCTTACAATATTATGGTGTTTATTTATACGAGGATGTATTGTTATCTAGTTAACCTAGACCAGTTCCATGCATAAACAGAATATGTCGTTACCATAGCAACGAACAATAACTTATTAGAAGTGTCAGTGTAAAGTTTGACATCAAAAAAGTAAACCAGAGTTATGCAATAAATCAAAAGAGGTAAATTTTCCATTGAATATGATGACGATCGAGAAGGCGGCCAGTTTCTGTGTCAGTCCCCGAAAATATCGATGCAGTTCATGACATGATTTTATCAGACCGTCTAAAACGGACTAAAACGGATATCTGAAGCACTGAATATTTCACACGAACGCGTTCATCATATAGTTCACGTCAATTTGGATATGAGAAAAATTGCTGCAAAATGAATCCCCAAATGTTTGAATGTTGACCAAAAGCGTGCAAGGGTAGAAGCAGCTACGATCCATAAACAAAGCAACAATCGATAGAGTGGCGACACTCTGGTTCTCCAAGACCTTAGAAGTTTCGCGTCCAAAAATATGCTGGAAAAGTTTTTGCTTCAGTTTTTTGAGATTTCCATGGAGTAATCAAACCATAACTGGAGAATACTATTCGACATTACTGACCACTCTACGAGAAAAAATTAAACAGAGAAGACGCGGAAAGGTAATTTATTTTGGCAGGACGATGACCCTGCACACAAACCTCATGTTTCAATGCAAAAAATTCGTGATTTAGGGTTTGAATTTCCAGAACACCCCTATTATTCACCAGATTTGGCTCCGTCCGACTATCATCTCTTTCCTCAAGTGAAAAAAGTTCAAAAGGTCGTAAATTTTTCTCCTCCAACGAGGAGGTAATGAAAGCTGTGGAGGTCTGGTTTGTAGAGCAAGAAGAAACATTTTTTTTGAAAGGTCTAGAGACGTGGCAGGTTCACTGTAATTAATGTATCCAATTAAGAGGAGAATATGTTCAGTAATCAAATATTTTGACATTGAAATTTTGTTTGGTTCTATAGTAGAATTTTTCAATATATCCTCGTACCTATCAATAATTTCTGTTGTCAGTTCAAAATTCATATTCCAAATTATTTACTTTCCTTGACTTTTCCGGCAATAAACTTGATTAAGCAAATTCAGCAGCTTCTCTAATTTCTGGTGGTGTTAAAGAGAAGTCAGTTTCATATTCAATATCCATTTTTACATATTTTACATAAAAAAATATAAAACTGAGATCCCGTAATACACAATAATGTTGACAGTTGAGTCAAATTTATTTTGTTCAGTTTATAAATTGTTTCACAAACCATGGTACGTTAAGAAACAAATAAACGTCAAACACATTCATGTCGCTGATAACTCGGTGTTACTATTCAATGCCTTCAAAATATTTTTTGACATCTTTCTATCCTAATTCCTCTCAACAGCCTATCAAAAAACCGTTAGTAGAACAGGAAGTGGAAATCTCCATTCTAAAATCAACCGAAGCGATGCTTCAACATCATATGGTTTAATGTATGCCAGGATGCAAACGTTCCTAAGCACAATCAAGTCCCGGTTTCGAATAGGGTTTAAAAAAATTTATTTATGTGTACAGAGCTAAAATTAAAAATATTTAGTAATTTTACATAAAATTGTAAAAACCGATTTTTCTAATAAAACATAATAATATAGCTAAATCAAGAAAGGATTTGACAGAAGTGATTAATAGGATGATGGATGAAACATTTTATTTTGATATTATGTCTATTCATTATATATATATAACCCTACCCTATCCCTACATCGCTTTATACGAATCTTCCATTATTCAAAACAGAGCAGGAAGTCTTTTTCTGTCAGTTCCTCCAGAAAGCGCGCCACTTTCTCTTTCACAGCCTCAACAGATTCAATTCCTTTTAATGCAGATTTGATTCTTCACACTATAACCTTTTCTAATAAGTAAGAGTTATTTTTAATCGCATCCAAAGTTTCAATATAAATATTTTCGGGAACTGCTTGTTCAAATATGACCCGAAAGTGAATGATCTTCTCGGCCATCTTGACAACGCCCAAAAAATGTGAGCCCAACAAATATTCATTCATCCATATAATTTTCAGATGCAGTTTTTCCACGTGAAATTTTTCAACAGTCCGTTACTCCATTTTTAGTCGATAATTTTAAAGGAAAATCAAAAAAACAGCCCTTATACAAACTAAGACCGTGGCTACACTGGTTTGTCTACACATACAGTAGGCATCGCATTCGAAAGAGTAAACTTCAGACTAAACAGTTGAGTGCTGTTAACCTTTAGAGCATGCGTGCTTCTGTAGCAGCACTGGTCTTGTTACTATTATTACACCTCCAAAATTGTTTTCAAAATTTATGTGTCGGTTACCAAAAGATTATTCTAAGTAACAGCTCTTGTACTTCATTAATGTGATATGCAGAACGAAAAGTTTCAGAAATAAATTAGAAGGTAACGAGAAATGACTACAGCATGACGTGTTTAAATTAATTTGAATATTTCTAATATAGTTTACAGTGAATTGATTGCCTACCAAAACAAGGAATGGACGGATATCACCTTTCTTTTTTATTTTTCTTTTCTATCTTTTGAATACATTAGCTGTTCAATCGATTAATTAAAAATTCAGTCTCCTTCCTGCGAGTATTATCTTCACTCATGACCAAAAAAAGCGACTTAGTCGACACCACTGCAATCGCCACTTGCAAACAAACTGAACATGAAATTGTATTTTTCTTAGTGGAATTTTGATACTAATTATCTAACAATATGTTATGATCGGTAACCACCCACTACTATCCAATATCCATCAAACGTCAACCGATACACATCTCCGTTAATAACAAAAAAAATTCCATCTGAAAATGGCTACAAGTGATAAAGCCGTTCAATCGGTCACCATATCGCAACAAGTCTATAGTCAGAAAGAAGTGGCCAGTGCGCTGTACATGACTCAGTCTGCTGTTTCCAGAGCTTACCGTCGTTACCAGGAGACTGGTAACTTTCATCGACGACATGTCTTCGGAAGAAAAAGATGCACATCTGAGAGAGATAACCAATTTATTATCATCATATCGCTGATAAATCAGACCCGCACTGGTGTTCAAGTCCTACAAGAGTTTAGAGAAACGCGAGGAATGGCTGTGAGTGGCTAGAAAGTCAGAAGTCTTAGGTCAGCTAACCTTGAGCCAAAAATTCACTCACCACCGTCTACGATTTGCCAGAGAACACGTTAATTAGAAAGAGGAGCAGCGCGACTCTGCGAAAGCAAAGTATTCCGACATGGAAGCAATAGAAGATGACTAAACCAATAATTATAAAGCTTGGACTCATGGAATTGAGATGTTGAAATCAGAATAAGACTGGAAGCTACAGATTTTTTATAAAACCTTTTGACCGCGAGCGTGCGAGTTGCTTTTCTTGCTTACGAGTCTGTATTCTTCGGCTGTATATAAACCTATATCGTCAATAAAAAAATACTAATCTAGTTTTTTTGCAAATGGACAAAAATATCCAGCTAAGTCTTTAGTTAAAAAAACGGTACAGAACTATCCAATTCAATTGAAGTAAATAAAAAATTTTAAGGAAATCCTGGATTAGAGTCGTTTCACCGATTCCTAGGTCGAATGTTAAAACCGCTAGGAATGTTCATAGCACATTTTTCCCTAGGGATTCTCGCCCAACAAATAGGTATGTGGTTTTTAAGTCTCGGAGGAAACTTAGATGGAATAAACGTGACAACAACGTTACACTACATTTCCATATGCATTAGATACGTAAATTTTATATTTTATCTATTACCAATTCTGTTGTTTTTTTAATTATATTTATGTAATATTTTATTTATTTGGAACATAAGCGACAAGATTGTATGTCATATATCCCCAGATAAATTAACCCATTGATGCCCGAAGGGTCGTTAATGACCCTCAAATACCATTACGCAGTATCATTTGTAGTTGGCGTTCTACTAAAAGAATGCACTTGCTTAATCGGATTCTCACTCTAGTGCTATATCTTTGTAAAGTGTTCTTGTGGACATATGTCTTCATTTTATTTGATTTGAGTACGATATACGTGGATGGTGAACCACTTTTGTTCGCTGGATCATTAGCGACCCCTTGGTCATCTATTTAACTATTTACAGATTCTTTTAGAAAGAAACCACTGGACTGTTAGAGGAAGGCGAAACTTTGGACATAGATTATTCTCAAATTCTTTCAGATGGCATATACATATAACTTTCCTAAACATAATGGTGAAAATAAGGACTGTGCAAGACAAAAAACAAAGTAAAAACATTTTGTGCAAAAAATTTTCACAAAGAATATCCTTGTTTTTTATTAGATTTTAAAAACTTTTTTATAGCGGCGAAGTTGAAAAAATGGATAAGGGAAAAAAATAATAATAAATACAAAGAAAAAATGAAATAAAAGTAGTCAAACTACATGCAATGAACATGTGTAGCACATATATGGGAGATGCTTGTCATTTAGCTCGTTCTCAAGAATATGTCGCATTTTCGGCGCGAGATTTCCCAATATCTCCTAAAGAAACATGGAATTAAACTAAACAAAAATTCCGGGACCTAAAAGGGCTGCCAACAAACAAGAAGAAGACACTCTGTGTGTAGGAATAAAACCACTAGTAACAACGAATGATTTTTTAGATCACTTTCAATCGTTTTTTTACATATCTGGGCATTAATTGGTTAATAAAGAAATTATCTAAATACATGATTAAGAGCAGGACTGCGACACTAATTAAAAACATGACCACCAAATGAAAGCTAATTCTAAAGAGCTACAAGCAGTCAATGAGCTACTTGACTAGAGTGCGCTAGAGCTAACTGAGGAGAAATTAAATTGTCTACGGTCTTACCGCGAGCCACTAACAGGTCCCAAACCTGCATTACTTGCAGATTAAGGGAAATAGAAACTGCACTGATATGGCTTTAGATAAGCCAAAACATTCATAGGTAATAAAACCCTTCAGACTGGGTAACTAAGTAGACGGGTACAAAAATCTGCTAGTCCTTACCACAAGGCACGTGGAAGTCGATTATCACAGACACAATACCGACAAACTGAACACACTGTTTACACTACCACTACACCAACACTCACAATTACACTGTTTGACACGCGTTTCGTCTTAGACTGAAGATAAACTAAACAATACAGACAAGGCCACCGATTTGGTATGTTATGTGGAATAGAAGGGAAACTATCAACCTCTTATTAATACTAGAATCTGACCTAGTGAACAAGCTATGTTTCCAAGCCAGCGACGACGCCCGAGGATTCTCCAATCAAGGATTGGTCTGGTTAGGTTAGGTTAGGTTAGGTTAGGTTGGTCTGGCGTGAGGGCTTCTACAGAAGTACTACTCAGCGAATATAGTAATAATAGTAAATAATCATTGAATTAATATGTAAATATGCGATCAGAAATATTTTGAACAATCCATCAAATAATTGCTAACTTGACTTCAGTAACTTAACTCTTATTTTTTAACGGATTGCTTCCAATTGAAGTCTTATATACTTTCAATATCAATGTTCATGCTCATTTTATTTCATTCAAATATTTTTCGTTTCGAGATTCGTATCTTTAACATTAAGTGGTAAATAAAATCTATTTTCTCATTTCACCTTGTAATAAAATAGCTCTTCCATTTATTAAACTACAGGTTCATCCATTTGATTTATCATTTATATGTTTACTCGACTTGTATGTGAACACTTCACCCTTCAGATCTACCCTAAAGTGCTGTGAAATTTTCCAAGTAATTTACCTTGGTGGTTATTTACTTTATACTCTGTCATTTTCATGTAAGTAACTGTTTGAACGTTTTGTTCTATTTCCAAAGCACAAAGGAACATAGCAAGTCTGATTGCTGTCTTCTAATGCGTAGATAATACACTTAAATTATATATGGTAATGTTAAAAGTAGATATTTAGTTTCATTTGAAATTTCTTAGCTCAATTGAACGAAAAGATGATAAATTATCATTCCATAATATACGAGTGTTGTTTCTCCGTTGTTATTGCCTTTTATCAACGATACCTAACCTTTTCAACTCTTTAAACAATCCCATGACTATCCAAGAAAATGGTTGCCATCACTTTTCTGGTCGATGAAACCGCCTACTTCGAAGCAGGTTCGCCATGTGCAATCCACTGTGTTGACTGTTTTAACCTTATTAACCCTTCACACAATCCCATGACTATCCTAAAAAATTTCCGAACAGATTCGCCCTTTGTTTCGGGAGTTTAGTGATGGACCCTAGTTTTATCTGCATTTATGAATCAATGAAAAAATCCAACTCATTTTGTATTAACTGTATTTGTATTAACTGTCGATATCGATAAGGTCTGAGAATGCGGTTTTGGTCCAAAGTAAGAATCTCTCAACGCATTCGCAAATACGAGGTGTGGTTATTAAATATTGATAATTTGAGTAATTATTTTTTATTGTTGCCATCAATATATATATATATATATATATATATATATATATATATATATATATATATATACCTTCCTGTATCCCTCAGAATCAAATCTTGTTCCTTTTAATGCCGATTTGACTTTAGGAAAGAGGTAGAATTTGCACGGAGCAGCGAATAAGGCCAGTGGTCTCACACTGGGATGTTGTACTTGGCTAGAAACTTATTTACGGACAGTTCGGTATGATACACCAGTTTTGCACACACATGTTAAAATCTATATGTGAAATTTGTCTCACACATTCTTTGTTAATTCCTTTAGATTCAGCGACCTGGACGTGAACCATCTCCAGTATATTCTCGGTCATCGGTTATCTCGCATTAAACAACACAAAAACATGTCGCAACAAATATTCTTTACCATACGCTTGCTTCAATAAAAACAACAGCTACACTGGTTTGTCTACAGACACTGTTGACATCACATTCGAAAGAATAGGCCTCAGTCTAGCAGCTGACAGTCGCAGTTTTATCAAGATTCATATGAAATTGCACAAAAATTCATTACTCTAGTCTTAAATTGATAATTTTTACGGCAAAACAAAAAAACGAAGACAACGGCTACACTGGTTTGCTTACAGACACGGTAGACACGCATTCGAAAGAGTAGGCTTCAGACTAAATAGCTGAGAGTTGTTTACATTTGGCGCATGTGTACTTATTCTGTAACAGCGGTAGTTACTTTAAAGCTACACCTCGTATATTTCATAGCTTATATTAATAAGTTCGGATATCTTCATATTGAGAGCGGGTACTTAATAATGCTAAACATTACGACAAAACAATTTCAAAAGAAATGTTCATATCTTTGTAACCTTCACATACACTATTGAAGAAATTTAAAAAAACTATCATCAAAACATTGAATCTAAGATTAGACGAAAATTAAATTTGGTTGAATTTTTTTTCAAATAATGAACACACTAGAAATTAAATCATAAAGCTATTATTTTTTTTTTAGTTCTATATTTTTCAAATAATCAAGCTGACTTGAAACGTTTATAGTACCAATGTCTACTCCTTCGAGCCATGGATTGCTGATTCATATCAGACTGGAAGGACCAAAAAGTGTAGTAGGTAGTGAACAGAATCAATAATCACCATTTTGTTGGAGAAATTGCAATTCAGCTTAATATAATCAACAAATCTAAAACGAGACAGCGAACGGAGATAAATAGTGGATGAAGAAATTAGGAATATCACAGCTTTTGGTTTGATAAATTTTTCCCCGTAAATATCTTATTAAAATATCTTTCAAAAGTCAAATCATATAAATTATCTTTGTAATAACGTCCATTAAATTCAGAAGTAGTTAGTTCCATTTTACCAGGACTTGTAACTTTCTTTTCATTGGCCAAGATTAAAAGTTTCGAAATAAGGAAAGTTCTTTACCAGATTTATACTCATTTCATAAGTCGCTTAAAAAATCGATTAAATATTAATTCAATTCAATAAAGTATTCATCTCTTCTCTTTTATAGTTATTAATTCCATATTCATGCCATTAATGAACTAATTTAGCGTATTAGCCAAAATGGCTTAGACCGAAATTTTGAAAGCATCAAAATTAAAGACAATAAACCGTTTTATATAGAAAATAAACTCACCACTTAAACTGTCGATAAAATCAAAGAGCTTCTACGGTAATGAAAACTGTAAAGATTTCTATGAATTCTATTCTGACCAAAATTATTTGCCCCGAAGTACATACTGAAAATATAAATGTTAAAGAATGTCCTTTCGAACAAGTCTCAGCTGACTTAGCAGCAATAAAACTTAAAGTTAAAGTTGAATCATCCAAATTTCATGAGGTATTAGCTGTAAAATATTACTTCAATCATATGTTAGTTGAATATTATAAAATAGTATAGGGTTATTTAGAGCTAATTACACAAATAGTGAAGAGAGAAATGCTTTATTGTCAAAAAAATGTTACAATTTGTAGACAAAAGCTTCTAAAAACTGAAAAACAAACATAAAAATAACTAAATAAAGAGACAAATAAAATAAAATTTCAATATACAGAAGAAAATCACAATGAGTAACAAAATTATAGGTAACAGTATTAATAATAATGGTATATAAGTCATATATAAGTCCCTAGCAAAAATTAAACCAGTATGTAGCATGCCCGGAAGAACCTTTCCAGTAAAAATGCCCTCAAATTGTTGCGGAATGCGGGAAAAGATAATATCGATTTGATTTCAATTGGCAAGTGATTGTGCATTTTTTGCATTGTAAAATATTTGAGCCCATACTGTAAAGGTCGTGCTCCGCGTTTCTAAATGGATAACCGTGCAATGACTTCTCTGACATCGCAGAAGCGTTTTTACGAATTAAGCAAACGGATCCAAAGATGCATAAGGAAAATTCAATCTTTTGAAGAAGTTCCTGCAGTGAGCTCTGCTGCTCAGTACGAGTAAATATCTAACGGCTCTCTTTCGTAATTTGAAGATTCACTCAAATTGAGTCGTAACACACATACCCAAAAGGAAAGGACATTTCGGAGATGCGACTCAAAGAAGGCATAATAAACTGTTAAAGAGATGGGTAAGTTTTTTGAAAAGTAATCTCAGCGCAAAACAGGAGGCACTTAATTTTTTATATAAGGCGATAATATGTAGCTCTCATTTCAAGGAATTGCCCACAACAAGCCCTAAGAATTTTACAGATTTAACGACGTCAATGGTGGTGTTATTTGAGTCCTTGGGATCAGGGTTGATCCAAGAACTAGTGTCGTCTGCAAATAGACATATTTTACCACTGATGTCTAGATAGTCGATGTCGTTTATAAACAGGTTAAACAAAATAGGGCCCTCTCAAGCTCACTTCTGTTAGTAAGGTATGACTCAAACCATACAAGAGGTGTTCCCCTGAAACCGTAGTACTGCAATTTGTTAATTAAAATATTATGATTCACTCAATCGAAAGCCTTAGAAAAATCACAAAAGTTGTTGCAGGGGAGTGATGGCTGTTTAGACTAGAGTGGACATTATTTAGATATGATCTCAGATAACGTGGGAAGGAGTGCAATTGGGCGATAATTTGACGATTGTTTTTTATCTCCTCCTTTGTGCAGAGGTATAATTATAGTTGACTTAAGGCAATTGGGAAAAGTGCCATTTTGAAATGAAACGTTAAGCAATGTGGTAAAATGATTTAATGTGCAATAGAGCAAACTCAAAAACATTTTTAATGTAAGTCCATTAGTTCCAGATGAGTGTTTATTTTTGTCATTAATGGTACTGCTAAAACTATGGGCATAAAGAAGAAACTGTGTAAGTTAGAATTATCATCAGGGAGATATGACAGCGGATCATGAGAAGAAGTTATAGAATTTGATAAATTTTTGGCTAAAATCACAAAGTAATTATTGAGGTTATCAGGTGAACTAGAAGCCTTATTTCTTAAATCATTCACAATGTACCATGTTTCTTTAGAAACATTATGAGAACTGGCGAGTCTTCTGTTATAATAAATATTTCTCTTGATTTTCCCAAACCCCTTTTCTTAATTATAAGCTCTTGAATTTTTCAGCATCGACTTTTTTTTTCAAATTTAGCATAACCGAATCATCTAATTAGTAATCGTATTGATTCAATCTATTATTTCATCATTTCATGATCTTCTTGACGTTTAACATTTAAAAATTTTCCGCAATTCGTTGCAATATCTATTTGGCAGATACTGTATTGGTGCAAATGACGTAAAATACAAATACAACTATCGATAATTCTTATTTATTTTTACCAAGAGTTGCATTAAAAGTTTTATGGTTGATTTGAATATGCTCGTTTGATTTTAGATTTTGTAGAGCTTTCAAAAGTCCAGAATACAACGAAACACATAAGAGTAAGTTAGGTGTGGATATTGCTTTGAGTGTACTTGTTAAAAACTTTTCCCTGCCGCGAAAATCCTTTTAGTCCTTACGTATCTTTGTTATATTTGTTTTACTGAAAAATGCAGCAGCTCCAGACTCTATTTCTCGAAATTTCACTTAGGCCAGTTCCTTACGTCGATAAATTTGAATACGATAAAACACGGTAAATGATTAACACATCCACTGTATTATTTTATAGAAATAATAGAACATATAAGGATACAAATTTATTATTTATATCGTGTTAATTTAATTCTTCATAACTCAAGTACAGCCAAACCTTTTTGGTTAGGTGGAAACTTAGTTCAAAATCAGGAGAAGGACATAGCTATGAAGTTCAAAATACGGCTTAAACTTTCAATTCAAGCGTAAACAAGATTTTACAGGTCACAGTTAAACAGATATTTTCCTGCCAATTGTCACAAATAGAATCAATATTTTTGTTGTTTGTTTGTTGAATTATTTGAGAAAGTTGTAGAAAAAAGTAGGAAGTAGTACTTTTGGTTAACCTTGTGAAAAAATACGAATAATGTTTTCGATAGAAGCACAGCAAATTGAACAAATAAGTGGGACAATTTAAAGATTTGCTTTAAAGATTTAAAGGACGACAACTTCTTGTTTGTGTAAATCTTGAATTATTTCTCAAAAACCCTTTATTATATTGTAAAAATGTGAACAATTTCATGTTACATGTTGAATTGAAGTTCAAACTACCCCCAGATCGCCGGTAAAGTTTAAACCTCAGCGTATAATGCCGTCCAATTTATACATATTTTGAAAAGTATATGTAAAAATAATAAATTTATAACGTAAAGACGTAATTGTGATTATTCCACCAGTAAAAAGAAGATTCAGAAGTATAGTGAAAAATATAGTAAGCGCATCAAAGTGCATTATGATGTACTCACCAACCAACTAAAGATAGTTCCAAGATGAGAAGATTGAAGCACTATAGGCCAACAGACCTATGACAGGTGTAAATAAATTAACATTAATTAACATGAGGTAAACAATTATTCTTACTCTTAATTACTAAACTAAAACTGAAAATCTTCGATTATATAAGGATACGTTCACTGGAACATTCCCTTTTATGTTTCTTTAAACATACATATCAAATACTTATTGTCCTTTCCCCTATGGGAATACAAAAAAAAATTAAAATCGGCTAAGCAGAACCGGACATACAGGCAATTTTTCACAACAAGTTTCCCACTCTCCCTCACCTAGTGTTTGGAGACTGAAACTTATGGAATGAGAAAGGCGCAGAACCTGTAGAATAATTCAATTATTGAGCTAACTACACTTGTATATATTCAAGGGGTCATTTGTATGTATCATCCAAACCACACGTTCACTGTTTTGTTTTGTATTGAGACAAAACTTTATTATTTCTAAAGGTTTATAACTACTTTAATACTATTTTTTAGTTTTCAATATAACTGGAGCATAAAGAATAAATAAAAAGGGAAAATAAGATTGAATAGACAATTTAAATCATACTTGATAGTTGATGTGATCCGAAAGTTAATGAGTACGCCATATTTTACAGTTGCCTGCCTGTTGAGAGGCTGCAGTGAAATATTAGACGGGCAACAACTACATTGGATTTTAGTTTATGTGCAAATTATGCAAAGAGTAGCGTGCACATTAATGGGCACCATCTCATTTGAATAGGAAACCGTATTTCATAATTACGGTGCTGCCATTGAAGTGCAAATTCAATATTATCCGCTCAATATGTATTTCAATAGAAATATAAACTCACACGCCAATATTTTACATTGTAGAGTAAAATCTGTAATGCATTGACAATATTGAGAATGTAATTTCAACGTAAACTCCAATCAACATTAGTAATTGGGAACAGTATCAGAGCATATAATAACTCAGCAAGCAAACCGATAAAAAATGTTGATCAGAAATTTTTCCCATTTTCTATTGTAGCTAAAATTATAATTCTTTATTTCATACATAAAAAATTACATGCGCTGAAGAAGAATTGGGGATTTGAATAATAATGGATCCAAGAAAAATCCGATTGAGCTAACAACCAATCTAATCTACTGGAAAAACTGTTATGGGGTCATTCGTGTACACGGGGTGTGTGACTCCTTGTTGGAATGAGGTTTCATTATTTAATGCATTTTGACGAAGTTGGGGAACGAAGAATGATCTTAACTTTTCCGTATAACGCTCAGCGTTCAAGGTAAGAGGTTGCCTCCTTTCATATTCGAAAAAACGAACCTATGACTTCCAATGGGGATATGACACACCAACATGTTACCTTGGATGAGAGTAGAGGTTGTTAATAAAGTTTTGTTTTTTCTCAAATCCCTAGAAATAAAATGTGCTTCGTCACTCATCCAGAGGTTGTAAACAAGCTTCTCATTTTTTTGTTCAAAAACGTTTCGCATAATTGCAGTCGGGCATCAAAATCGTTTTCGTTCAATGCCTGAACCACTTGACTTTTGTAAGTTTGATGATGGAAATATGATCTTTCGGAGAGACCTTTCGGAAAATCCAAGACCTTCACTGGCTTCTTCCTACAGCAACCCTCAAGCGTTCATTCTCACGAATTCGAACATATCTCGTACTGCCCTCTCTTTTTAATTGGTATTACCAACAAATAACCCCTCACCATCAATTGGCTTCTGTGTTTAACAATTATTGAACAAAAAGTTTTTTATCTCACTTTTTTTATTACTGAAACCTGGTATCTTTTGGTGACTATGGTAGGATGAATTATCCATCACAACACAGCTATTCGGTAGTATATTAGGCATTAATTTATTTTGAAACCAATCTTCGAAAGCTACTGCGGTTGAATCGATAATACAGGATGGAATCCGAATCTACAACTTTTGCATGAAACACTTTTTTCTAGAAGGTCTCGTTTCGCGACAAATAATGAAAAACTGTTTTCATCACCCCATTTCACTACCTCCCATCATCTCAAGTTCGAAAGTTTTTTTTCATTGTTTATAACCTCACCTGTATATGCCGGCTAGCAGTTGCCTGCTACTAATTTTTTAATCTCAAAAAGGTAACAGCCCCATCCTACTAGTAATAATACAAAATGTAACAATTATAATAAGTAGGTCTTCAAATTATTTGTAGCTCACGTCTTGTTTAAAGTTTTTATAACTATTACACCAACAAAATATTGTTGGCGCATCACGGCTCCAGTCTATAGTTAAAATTTCAAAAATCACTGAATTTAGTAGGAGCCTATAAAAAATTTAATTAGAAGAAATTTAGTCATTCCGACAAGATTGAAATATCTCTTCTTATAGTCGTTTGTCGCCTCTCTTTCTCAAATAATCAGTTTCGATTAATTTGTTTAATTTCTTGTGAAATGGAATTTTTTATTAAGTTCCAGCTATTTCAGTTTAATTATAAAACGATAAGATTTTCTTTAAAATTAGAAGGGAAACTGTATTAACATGTTAATTTAAAAGAAAGTTACGGATTAATTTTGGTCAGCTGTAAAATGTACAAGCCAAAGATTTCCCCATTATTATGTCTGGTGTAATTAAATTCTTGTTTCTAGAGCTCACTTTCAAGCCCAGATTGTCGATGGAAAAGGCCCAATATGATATATCAGAAAATATTTTCGAATACAATAAGAACAGAAGGCCAAGATCGTCACCAACCATTATAATCCCTTAAAAGATCGACAAAATCAACAACGACTCATTGGCTTACAGAACTTGGATGGGGAACATTTCCTGCCACACAAATCATTAATTTCAGTACATTCTTCCTTTCCAATTCTTCCAAATACTCGTTGCACTTCAAGAAACGCTTGGGATCGTTGTCATGGTAGGAGATAAATTTTACTGCGAATCAGGCACGAGTAAAAATGTAATACATATTTTTTCATAGACTTTTCTCTTTAAAATCTTTTCAATTTTAACCAGGTCTCCAGTCGTTCTTCCTCTAAAACATCCCAAATCATCACCAAGCCTCCGCCGTATTTTACAGTCGGGATTACACAAATATCTAATATCCGTTCTTCTCCTAGACCCAAAAACCTCAAACTTTGATTTATTACTCCATAAAACTACCTCCTATTCTTCATGCGTTAAATTTTTATGCTCTTTCGTATACAAATTTCACAAAAAAATTTCTTGGTCCAAAAAGTATAAATCACAGGTTCTTGCGTCTTACAGTGCTAATTGGGACTAAACTACAATCATAAACACCAAAGAAATAATTCACAGTTGAAGAGTAATAAAAAATCACCTGGTACCTGCAAGTTTTAACTTGTCGCCCTCTTCTATTTTTAGTTTGTATAACACCGTTCCCAGACCTGCGCTTGATAATATGAAGAAGACATTTTTCAAAGTGTATTATTTTGAAATTTAATGAACGGATTATGTGGTGGGTAAAAACTTTTGATCGGTAGTGTACATCACACGATTCTTTCTTTTGTATGTTCCATAGAAGTAAATATTTTTAAAAAAATGTTACTTGTACATTTGATGATATGAGATATCGGGTTATGGTTTTGAGGTGTTGCTTTTGTCATTACTTTTAAAATAAGATGGAGAGCTAGATAATAAGTTTGAAGTTTTAATGACCAAATTTTCAGATTTCTTTCTTTACTTGCTTAAAACTTAAGGATCTGTCATGTTTTTTATCGATGAAATCTTCATATACATAATCAGATATTTTATCAGGATTATATGTTTTTTATTTCCAATTATCATGGAGACGATTCGAAATTACCTCAAATTACCATCTTATAACACGTGTTTTCAAGGCAGAAGAAGATAATTTGCTGCAAAATACAAATTTCATGATTAATTGTTCAATACCAATTTTTAAAAATCAATAACTTATATTGGGTCGACCTTAGTTCCTGTTTTTATACGTTATCTATACTAACCAATCATTTTGCTTACCGCTAGCAATAAAAATTCATTCACGAAAATAGTCTTTCTATCTAGCAAATACAATAGACAAACACTATAAAAAATTGGGTAGTTTTATTCGACTCCTCGATGTGATTTAGTACATACTATTTGTTCGAAAAGATAACATGGTTTGTATAAATATATTCATAGGTTTTTTTGACATAAAACGTTGACCATATAAATCTGCGAAATGATACGGATATGTTTGGTGTTTTCACAATACATGTTAGGTGTGATGTATATATTTGTTTTTCTAATAGTATATTACATAACGAGTTTGGAAAGTGATACATATCTTACTAGATACTGCTGAAACGTAACGAGTGCGAAATACACTTTCCAACGAGTTGTGTACATTTTTCCTACGACCACGTAAAAAATTCTTCAAAAAAACGTATTTTTTAAATAAGAAATAAGTCAATTAAACAATATCACACATGTGTTGAAAAGTATATGCTGAAAAATTTTCCTTTGCTATGGAGAATAAATTTTCATTCAACTACTTTATACATTACCCAGTAATAGTAGTAACACTTGATTTTAACGTTTAAATTATCTTGCTGAAACTAGTATGTATTTGAACACAAATCACAACAAACTTTCATTTTTCATTGTAAACTAAAAAGCTACTTTCTTAGGTAAAAATGAGTGTGCAATCTATCATTTTCATAAGTGGTCGTAGGAAAATTTTTTTCGTGTCGATGTTAAAAAACACTTTTTGACCATCGGATGTTGCCGTCTCTTTTTATCTGTTTGGCTTCTCTCTACTAGGTTCTAGTAGGACGTTTATCGAAACTGCAAATCGATTTATCGATGATTGAACTTGAAGCCATGGTTGCCACGTACTCTATTGTTCACAAAACTTTTATTTAAAAATAATTTAGTCCTCAATACACCTTGTACAGTTTACAAGGTGTAAAAATATATTATTTCGCTATATGCAACAATGTACATATTCCACTTAAAATTACTATCTAATGATTAATGGTTGTTTGATGAGGTACATCCATTTCAAAATTCAATCGGTTTGCTATAAAATAAAAATTACAGTATTAAAATTCGTAATCTTATGAAATAACCATATCGATTATACATTTGTCTGCATGTTTACCTAAAATTCAATGACTTTCTCAGTATAAACGTTTTCCCAAAGTTTAATGGAGTTACGATAATATAATACGAACTATACTAATAAAAGGATTATGTCGTCAAAATGTGAGTTTAATGAACCTTTTCATTAAATTTAGAAGTTCGCAGGATATATTACGATGTATTTCTATTTTATATCCAAATTTTCGAATCGATTTCTCAAAAAATCTTATCTATTCGTTTTATTGTGATTACACACTTTTTAGAAATAAAAGTAACGTTGTATGCCTCAAATATTTTCCAGATCGAATTTGGTTTTCGAATTTCACACGTATTGTTGAAAAAATATACTTTTACTAGCACTAACGGCAGTACCAAAGGTAAGTTCAAGTATGAAACATTTCCAAAAATATCCAGTGCTTCGTTCATAAATACATATTTTAAAAAAAAAACAAGGTAATTATCTAGATTAGGTTAGACCCCTCCGATTTCGTTAAAACTTTTGTATGTTATAAAGAAAATTACGCTGTTCAAGAATATATGTATATATATATATATATATATATATATATATATATATATACTAGCTAAAAAACCCGGCTTCGCCCGGGAGTTGATATGAGATGACGTGGTAGAGACTAAAGGCTAATTTTATTGGGAACTGCAGTCTTTTAAATTGAAATGGCAATTCCGAAGAGATCAGAGGTATTCTAGGTATAAATACTGTCTGTCCTTTGGTCTTTCCAGAAATAAGTTCAGCTTCAATGATATTATTCGATAGCTGTTTTACGATCATTCTAGTTCCATTACATAATTTTGGGGAGTTGAGATTTCTGAGTAGTATGATTGGAGTTCCAATTTTCAGACGAAGGCAGTGTAATGGCATTCCTGGTACTTGTAAAGAGTTTAGAAATTCAGTGGGGAAGTTGACACTTTCTTCAATGGATGCCATCGTGTCGATCGATTTATATATTTTCTCTTCACCAGGTATTTTCTTTAGAATGTTAAAATTGATATCGTCAACAATATTATTTTTAGTGGCCAAAATTGCTCTTTGAAATAACCACTCTGCATTAGTATAGTTCTGAATAATATTTGGATAAATTTTGTCGATTAGTTCGTCTTCAGTAGTGGCTATATTACAGAAATCACTATTAAGTTCAATGAGGCCGGTCGTTTGGTCAGTAGGATATGTACCTTCGCCGATTTGTAAAAGTATTTTAGCAAATTGTGCTGTTGTTTCATCTCTTGATAATTCAACTCTCATGTTTTTAAATTTAAGACTTTATTGAAATTGGAATTTTAAATTTTGCGCCACTACTACACATGCTACAATTGCTCGCAACGCTTTTGGAAATGCAACCCAAACAATCGTTGTCCTGAATGAAGTTCAAATATTCGATAACAGATGGCGCCACTATACTTAATTTCCAAGTTGTAGGGTTGGAAAGTTCCTTATATCTTTAGAAACACGCCCTTTAGATTAAATCGGGAACTTTCTAGCTTCTGTAGCGGTAGCGTATGTAGTAAAGGCGCGAAATTTAAAAACCTAAATTTTTAAATATTTTGAGAACTAATTAGGATAACTAAAATTATGTCGCTTTAACTCCAAAATATACGTTAAATAATGACGTATAAATACACAAAATTTAAGAACTTTATTATAGTAACAAATGAAATTTAAGATTTTATTGAAATTGGAATTTTAAATTTCGCGCCACTACTACACATGCTGCAATGGCTCACAACTATGGAGACTATACACTATGACTATTGGAGTGTATAGTCTCCATAGTTGTCTTGAACGAAGTTCAAATATTCGATAACAGATGGCGACACTGGAGTTAATTTCCAAGTTGAAGGGTCGGAAAGTCCCTTAAAACATGCCCTTTAGATTAAAACGGGAACTTTCTTGTTCGAGGAGGGATTAAGGGCTATCACACCACATAAGTCCCTTTATCGTGTCGGGACTCCTTTTTAAGTTTTATCGGCACGCACATTTTATCGACTTAGTTTTATTATATATATATATATATATATATATATATATATATATATATATATATATATATATAAAATAGGCGATGATTCTACATACAGTTTGTATATCTATTTTATTTATTGCCGACCACCACAAGTATGTAGGTTAGGTTAGGTATCAACGATTAATTTAAATATTACAATCACTGAAAAATCATTACAAATATTTGAAGTACCTGAAGGTATGATATATATATATATATATATATATATATATATATATATATATATATATATTATATATACATATATATATTCTTGAACAGCGTAATTTTCTTTATAACATACTAAAATTTTAACGAAATCGGAGTGGAACCTAATCTAGATAATTACCAAAAACAACACTCTTATATACATATGTACACTACCTGTCAAAAGTTTTTGCCCACCCCACAAATCTGGATTTGCCAGAACGAAAATAATTCACATACGAACTTCACAAAAAGATGTCTTGGTTCTTAAGTCTCACAGGGCTAACTAGGACTAACAAATCAGCTGGTATTTGCAAGCTCTAACTTGTCGCACTCACCGACAAAATATAAATATGCACTCGTATAAAGTGAACAAATAACGAACACTATTATTTTTGGTTTGTTAGACACTGTTTCGACCTTGGGTTAACAATATGGAAAAGAAATTTGTATTGTTTCGAACTCATCTCTTGAAATTCTAAAATTAGGCGAAGGCGCCGCCTTCAATGAAATACCTGTAACTCGTTTGATCCTTGTTTTCATATGAGTTTTTACTTTTTACAGCAAGCGTCGTGGACAGAACGAATTAGCAAAGTAATTCAAGAATTTAAATAAACTATTCAAGTTAGTTAAGTGTAGTGTAAAGTATTCAAATAAATTAAGAACGTAAAAGACAGTGTCTATTAATTCACTCCACAAATAAAAATCGTATAATTAAGTAAGAAAAACATTAAAGAATTATTTTGAAATATCATTAATGAATTATGAGGTTTTTACTTAAGCTATTACAATTTTCAACTATTTTCAAACTCTGGTAACATCTTTAAATGACCTGCATCAATTTATTTAAATGTATGTACAAGCGGACATCTCCCTTATACAATTACTGAAATGTGAAATAGGTGTGAAGGTAAGACAGTTTGGCACATCACCCTTTAACTTTCGTTAAATAAGGAACGAAAACACCGAAGTAAACAAGCTCAGAGTTCAGAGCTCCGTACGCGTCTCGATTCAACAGGATTTAAGGATTCTTGAAGCCAAAGAGATCGCAAAAGATCTCCCTATTGTCGTACGGCTTTCTACAGAATACAAAATGTGAGATTACTCATTAGACCAAGCAAGAGATATTCAAAAAATGTATTCAGTAATGGCTTATTGGATAAGATGTTTTTCACACAAAAAAGTATTAAAAAGAATCATCGTTAATGAAGGTAGGTAGGATAACAACAGAAAAAGCTATAAAATTATTTTTATACAGACTATTTTTATTATAATTCAAAATATTCGCTAATCAAATAACTCAAAACACTATCTCTAAAGCATATAAAGTAGTCATTGAGTGACAAGTCCAGGCTGTAAGGAGACAATATTTTATGGACAAAATAGATTGTGGTTTTATTACGGCTGAATGATCTATAGTTTGCTGGTCTTGGTCTTCATAGACCTGCCTTATCAGCTAAACCATCAATCCATTTGACACCTGGTCCACTAGATATGGTTTTACTAAACTACACACAATTTTATTTATTATATGTCCCTAAAAAAATTAAGTTTGATTGTGTTATCAAACATGCATTACGATAATTATGTTAATCAAAACACGAAAAAACATGCTTAGATTTCATGGAGGAATTGGAATTGAGTCTTATCATAATATCTTATCAGACATGAACAACAACCAATGCAAGAAGCTCCTGCGTTCCACCATTTGCTCAGGTGGTCATAAGACAGTCTGCATAACCTATTCAATAAAAGTCACCTGCACTTTATGCAAACAATAGTAGATATTACTGAAATATGGCTACTAACACCTAACCAGGATTACACTGTCTGACGGGCGTTTCGATACCCAAGTTCTCGTCTTCAGAGACTGAAGGTAAACTGTTTACTGTTTACTCAGTTTACTTGGTACTTGGTTATGGAAACGCGCGTGGTGTAAACAGTGTATTCAGTGCCAGACTTGAGATTAGTTTATTAATTGCGTTGCGGTGTGAGGTTAAATCGAAAGCAAAGTTATTCATGTTCTCTAGTATCCCAACTTATTAAAAATATATTTCATAAACTAAGTGTTCTATGAACCCATACAAATATTCAAACTGCCAAGAAAATGTTCATTTACTTTAGATCTGTTAAAAAAATTAGGGTCATTTGTGAGATAAGAGACGCCTCACATCTTATTCTAAATTCTAAATAGAGAAACAAAATTGAACTTAAATTTAGGGTAATTTGTTTATACAATCAATGTATATATATATATATATATATATATATATATATATATATATATATATATGTATATATAATATACAAATCCGATGTTGAAAGTATGTGCGGTTTTTATTTTTTACCTAATTAAGATCTAAAAAAATCTTTTTGCATACATATGTTGATCCAAAACTACTTAAAAACTGTAACTGCAGGTCAGTTAATGCTGGAAATTCTCCTTTTGGCACCAATTTCCAAAAATCTGCAAAATCTTCTGAAGAATTTTGTGCTTTCGAAGACAATTTGTTAGCAAATAGTTTTTTCAACGTATCATGAATTTGCAGTTCAACAAGTTCTAATTGAATATTGGCAGGATAAGTAACTATTTCAGCTAAACTTATTACGAAAGTATTTATAAAAATTTGTACATTTTGTTTTTTATTCTCGAAATCTTGAAATCTCTTCTCAAATGACTGTGGTAAGCATTTAATTTTAGATTGGTAATTAGAGTAATTAACAGAAATAATATTGAACTCTTTCTAATGTTTAAGTGTGGGGAAGGGAGTTAATTGAAAAGAGAATCAATTTTGCTTTGAATCCGCTTATAAAATTAAACATAGTCGGAAGTGAACACTCTTTACCCTGTAATTTGAGATTCAAAATATTGAGGTAATTCGTAATGTCAACAAGAAATGCAAGATCACTCAACCAGGATAACTTCGGTTGGAAAAGCCCCTTTCTGCTCTAAAAATTGCAATACCTGTTCTCGCAAGTTGAAGAAATGTCAATATGCTGCCCCTTGAAAGCCATTGCACAGCACAATACAGTTGTAGCTCTCTGATTTTTTCTTCAAATAATAGCCCGAATTAACGTCTGTTAAGAACTTTTGCACGTATGTAATTTATGCAGCGAACTACTGGATCCATAATGTGCGCCGCGGGATTTTTGATTTTGCGCGGACCACTCAAGATTCCTTCTGGGCCTGAGGTTGAGCAGCCTGGCTATAGACGAAATGGTCACTGTTTTAAGACTACGTCCTTACTACTGTGTTTTAAGTTCAATCGAATTAATATGGTCTCAACTTAAAAGACAGACAGAACTAATAACAATTCGCCTAAAAATTCCTCCTGCGTTGTGTGATAATGAAGAATGCTCAAATATTAACAACGAGAACTGGAGAAATCCCACGTGAAAAGAGTTGGAATCAAATATATGCAACATGTAGGTACCAGTTTTAAATATAATATGTTTAAGTTAAAAAATGAAAAACGTAAAGAAAGTTTGAAATGATTAGTTATCTCTCAATTTCATGTTTTTTTCTAATTAATTTCAAAATATTTTGTAAAGAAGTACCATAAAGAATAGTTGATCAAATCTAAAAACTAATTAAAACTAAAAATTAATAATACAATTGAAAATTTCATGTACCAAAATATTTATAAATTACACTTTTTCATGTATCAAAATTTACTTATTTCGAACATAGGTGTGTAACAAATGCAATAAAAATGTGTATTTTTATGAAACATTTTCAAAGTACATTGCATTTTTTTAGTCCTGTAAGCCTATTAACCTATTGTTCTAGAGATGTTTCAGAAAATACCACGAATTGATTTGAATTTAAGACGGATTTTGGAGAAATGGAACATTGGGTCAGTTCAAGAACAAGGTTACTTTCAATTCCTGTTGTGTCCATTTTTTCACAGAGAGGCGGCCTCGGGGCCAAACTCTGCCCGGGACCACCAAAAGTCTCTTGGTGGCCCTGATTTGATGACTGGCATTATACTTATGTTCTTGTGAATAGGCGATAGAAGTTTAAGATTAAGAAAGTCCGATATTTTACAAAAGCGTTTTTTTTAAACTAAATTCGAATAAATACACTTTTTGTCCAATTAATAATTTGTATAACGAATTTCATAAACTAGAGATTCAAACTTGTACTTGTATTTTTTTATATTATACTTTATACCATTAATGTTTAAATGATTCATTATTATCTTATTTATAAAACGTCACTGGTACATCGAAAAATTAATACTCAACTACACTAAAAGGTATACTTACAACAAAATGAACCGTTGTTGAATATTTTCATCTCCTATTTGATGTTTGCACCCGTTGATTGCCTGGTCTATAGAAATTAAAAGAATCAAACGACCTTGGTGAATTCTGAGGCTTATATCCATTCAATAGAATCTCGAGAATGGGCTTCTGGGAGCAACTATGGAATATTACAACCACAAACAAAATTATTTCAAGTCGTTCCCGAGGTATTAAGGTTACGATGAGATCGTAGAAGTTAACACTATTAATTACTTTTTCATACTACAACTATCCATGTATAATTATTTTATTAGCGCAAGTTATGTGAAGTTATTGTGCTCACTTTATATTAAAATATCTGTGTCAGCTTTTAACGATAAAAGAACTTTATATTATCAAGATCATTTTTTTCAATAATCATTCTGTTTGTAACTCTGAAACTGTAAACTTGTAATAAATAAAGTTTATTTTTAAAAAGATATTTTTCTTACAAAATATCATAATTGTCAGTAGTCAGTAGGATATAGTCGTAGTTTTGTGTTTTCGAAAAGTCACGGCATCGCTTTTGTGAAAAAACAGAACGTGAGTTTCAACTCTTAGACGACAACGACCTACATCAACCAGAGAAAGCAAAATCACGTATGGAGAACTTCAAGAAGTACCTGTAAGTACCGAGTTTTCCTATTACACTTCCCTAATTTTAAGATAGGTAAAATATTTCCCAGTCGGAAATGAAATATATATATATATATATATATATATATATATATATATATATATATTTCTAATGCTTAAATATAAAGGTAGTTCATATATATATATTATATATATATATATATATATATATATATATATATCCTGTTTGTTAATTAATGAATAATTCTGACATAAATATTGAAGAATTGATTTCAAGTTTCAACAAATCAATAAATTTAGAAGAGAACGATAGTTATAACAATAATATTTCTAACAATATGGCAAACAATAATGAACAGATTAATATCCAAATGTTGAAATTATCAGCAGACTTAATTGCACCGTACGATGGCAATACATTGACTCTTATACAATTTATAGAGAATTGCCAATTTCTCATTGATACACATAGTAATGTAGGTAATGTAGTGATCAATAATTATATCCTAAGAGCTATCCGTTCCAAATTAATAGGTAGAGCAAATCTTTTAGTTGGATGTAGAACAGAGTAAGATAGTTGGAATTTATTGAAAGATGCTTTAGAACAATGTTTTGGCGATAAGAGATCATTAGAATGTTTAGAACAAGACCTCCTAATGGCACATCCTTTTAAAAATGAAACAACACTAGATTTTGCTAAAAGACTACAAGTGTTAAGAAGTCACCTGGTTCAAAGAATCAATAGTTTTTCTTTAGCAGAAATGCCTACTAATACTAAAGAAATATATCGCAGACAATATGACCAAATGGCTTTAAAAACGCTCATTAGGAATTTAACCAGTTTGCTTCAACATAAAATTAGACTCAAGAATCCAGTTTCAATAGAAGCCGCTATTACATAATATACTTAAGAATAATAATATTCAAATTTTTTATGATTTTGATAAAGAAGATTTTAAAATATGTGTTGACTCCCACGAAATAGCTGCCGTGAAAATTCCAGTCAGTTGTTTCAATGGAGAAGTCATAATACCCAGTCAAAATATAGATAATCTTTATTTTCCAGAAACTATTACAATTGCAAAAAATGGTTTCGCAAAAACTGAAATAATAAACCGCAGCGACAAACGCGTTGAAATTATAATTAAAGACAGACTGAAAGCGATACCTCTTACTAATACTATAAAACAAAATTATAATTTTTATTATACCGAAGATATTTTACAAAATAGATATTTGGAAAATTATGAAGAAAATATACAAAACTTCATTAGAACAGAACACCTGAACGAAGAAGAAAAAGAGGCTATTCTTAAATTATGTAACGATTTTAAAGATATATTTCATAAAGATAAGGACAAATTGACTTTGACGAATGAAATAAAACATGAAATTAAAACATTGCACGAGGTACCCGTACACACGAAATCATACCGTTACCCTTATATACACAAGGAAGAGGTTCAACGACAGATAACGAAGATGTTAGACGATGGAATAATTAGACCAAGTTCTTCCCCATGGAGCAGCCCCGTATGTATAGTCCCGAAGAAAACCGACGCCAACAATGAACAAAAATGGAGAATCGTCATAGATTACAGAAAAGTGAACGAGCAAACTTTGGAAGACCGTTACCCTGTACCACGAATAGAAGATGTATTAGACCGGCTAGGCAGATGTCAATATTTCTCAACCATAGACCTGGCTTCAGGCTTTCATCAAATCCAGATGCATGAGAATTCCATATCGATAACAGCATTCAGCATAGAGAACGGGCACTACGAATATTTACGTATGCCATTTGGACTCCGGAACGCCCCTGCCACTTTTCAGCGTGTCATGGACGATATAATTAACTTCAGTTCAAGCCTAGAAGAGCATATAGCTAATCTCAAGCTACTCTTTCGAAGACTCAGAGAAACTAACCTTAAAATTCAACTAGATAAATCAGATTTTGTTAGAAAAGAAGTTGAGTTTCTAGGCCATGTCATCACACCGCAAGGCGTTAAGCCTAACCCAAAGAAGATAGATGCCATAAGACAATTTCCTTTACCTAAAACGGCTAAAGAAATAAAGTCATTTCTGGAATTACTAGGCTATTATAGAAAATTCATCAAGAATTTCGCGAAAATTACGAAACCTTTTACCAAATGCCTGGAAAAGGGAGAAAAAATTGTTCATTCCCCCGAATTTATCGAAACATTCCCACTTTGTAAAAATTTTTTAACAAATGACCCTATCCTACAATTTCTTGACTTTGAAAAACCCTTTAATGTTACAACCGATGCCTCCAATTTCGCATTAGGTGCCGTGTTAAGCCAAGGACCGATTGCTTACGCGTCGAGCACACTCAATCCCGCCGAAATCAATTATAGTACTATAGAAAAAGAACTTCTAGCAATCACTTGGGCTGTAAAGCATTTCCGACCATACATTTATGGGCGTAAAGTGAAATTAATCACTGCCCGAATGGCTCTTCAATCTAAAAGAACCCAATTCGAAACTAATACGATGGATACTTCTACTAGAGGAATACGATTTCGAAATACAATATAAGCCCGGTTCGCAAAACTCTAATGCCGATGCCCTGAGCCGAATAGAAATCAACGCAATGGACATCGAAAACGAATCTTTATTAGGAAACCCATGAGACATAAACGAAATAATAGGAACCTATGCGGACAAAAATACCACTAACAATCAAAACCTAACGGTACAAGAAATGAGGGACGAATTGGAAAAACTTTTGAATTCAAATGATAAAACTCCAATCGAAAAAGTTGATGAAGAAACAGTACACTCAGCACAAGAAAATCCAATACTAGGTATACCGTATAGCGAAAATATAACTAATTCTTACAACAATCAATTAATAATCAAGCAAAACGTACATAATGCTTTCAACATAACTAAACAAACTCCATTTGACACAAAAACGCGAATTTCAATTAATTTGACTAATGATTTCGAAAAAGAACTCATACATTTTTTCAAAAACTTTATAGATCCGAAAAAACTATATTGTCTACATATGTCAAACTCCTCAACCGATTTAATCCCAAGATTAATAACTACTCTCCAAAAAACTTTTAAGAGTCACGCATTCAAATTAGTAGTTTCGCGAAAATTTGTCAGAGATGTAGAAATGGCCGATGAACGCAAAGAAATTTTCAGTACCATCACGAAACTAAAACATGCCACAGAGGAATAAACGAAACTCTAGAAGCTTTAAAATCAAAATTCTATTGGCCCGACTTGAAAAAGGACATAACTCAATATATAAATGCATGCGACATTTATCAACAAGCGAAATACGACAGACACCCTGCAGTCTTCAAATATTCACTCACGCTTACTCCCACAAAACCATTCGAAATGATTCACATTGACGTATTTCAGATGATGAAAACAAAGTTCTTAACATTTCTAGATTCATTCTCTAAATATGGCCAAGCTTATCTCTTAGAATGAGTAAACGCAATATCAATAATCGAAGGTCTATCTCTTTTTGTATCTCACTTTGGCGTACCATCAGCGATAACTTGTGATAGTGGAACTGAATTCCACTGTCAGCTATTACAAGAGTTTTGTAAGCTACACAAAATCAAACTACATTTTACTACACCCAGAAATTCTAACAGCAACAGTCTCGTTGAAAGGTTTCATTTATCATTATTAGAAAATGCTCGCGATATTCACTTGCAAAATTCAAACATGTCCCCCAAACAGATCATTCAAAATGCTATGATAGGATACAATTCTTCTGTACATTCAGTAACTAAATGCAAAACTTTTGATATAATCCTAGGTGACACTAAGGCACTCGACCCTTTCGACCTTACCGAAGAAACTATTATAAATGACTTTTTAGAGAATAGACGCAAACGACTTAGTAATCTTTATCAATCAATAACAGAACGGTCATTAAACGAAAAGGAAAAAGTAATTTCAAAACGGAACGAGAATCGCGAAGACCCTATAAATTTCGACGACAATCAGACAATATTCATTAAAAACCGTGAAGTAAAACGAAATAAAATAAAACCTCAACATGTGAAATCTAAAGTAAAACGTGACTTAGGCACAAAAATACTTTTAGAAAATAATAAAAAGATTCATAAATCTATTGTTAAGAAACCTAGTAATAAGTAAATCCTTTCTTTACAGAATTATGAACAGAACAAAAACAAATCTTATCCTTACCATATTTCTAATCCTAATTCCCATCTCAATAACTTCATTATGAATTGGACACTCCAATTATGCCACTTGACTTAGGACCAACTAAAGTGATTGAAACGAAACATACATTCTTACACTATATTCAAACAAATCAACTAACAAAATATAGAGTACTTTTACGCTAAAATTGACAAAATTTTGAATATTACAAATTTAGGATACAATAAAAATATGATAATTGATTTATTTTCCCATGCTAACTACTTATTGAAAAGAACTACAGAAAAATTGAAAAATCTTACTCCTATTAAACGGCAAAAGCGCGGATTAATAAATGGATTAGGAACCGCTAGTAAATGGCTATTTGGTACTCTCGATCACGACGACGAAATAAAATATAATTCTCAAATAGAGAAATTGCTAGAAAATCAAAATTCTATCCAAAACTTGTGAGGACAAACATTGTCAATATTAAGTTACATTAACCACCTTTCCTAAAGACCAAGTTTTTTAAACACCCTGTATTTCGAAGTGAAAAATTCAATATCGTATGATCCGGAAAAATTAAAAATTCAATGGAATATACAAAAATTGAATGCATCCCTTATCGCTTATTCTTTGAGTGATGATGACGTATGTGTTTTAGAAACAGCGTATTGGAAAATAATTGGAATATTGTGGATTGTATGCTGAATACTATTATAAAAGGGCCTTCCACAAACAATTAGATTTTATTTTAGTAATTGGAAAAACATTGTTGAAACAATATTACCTTTTTAAAATATTCCTAAAAATAAACGACCATAGATCTTGCATATACGATCTATATCTATAATCAATTTCACACTAAAATAATCTCTGTATACCAGTCATAAGGTACAAAAATACTGGAAGGAAACAGTCGAAAATTTGACAGCTATCATTTGAAAGATGGTAAGTCAAGCGACAAATATAAAAATATGAACCAGTTTTATTGAATGATGATATAATAACAAAGTCCAATATTATATGTAGTTGAAATACCGAACTTTCCTTGCGATACGAGGGTTGCTACTTAAGTTTTGATATAGACAAATAAAAACAAATATCTATAATCGTATATAGCTTCATTATATTTTCAAAATACTCTTCAATAAGATTAATACACTTTTGCATGCGTGAGGTACCTCCAGCTCGAAATTTATTTTTGATCTGCGGGAATAAGGAATAAATATTGTACATCGAATGATTCATCTGGCAAACAAATGCTAGTGTACCATTTCGAATTGACCGTTCTACGTTGCTTTAATGGAACGGTTGCGACATATCCAGTTATTCTGAAAGGCGACCATTTTCTTCGAAGTGTTTCGTGCGCAAGCAACTTTTGTTGGATTTGGCTCGTCTTGAAAGACTCATACAGTCGATTGTTTCAGGTTCATATGTATAGATCCATGATTCGTCGCGTCACAACGACTTTTAAAGCACTGCGATAGACATTTTCACCATTTTTTTGCACCAATCTACACGAGGATTTTTTGAAAGATTATCAAATTAAGGGGTATCCAACTCGAACAAATCTTTTTGACAGTCAAATGTTCGTTCAATATTGAATGTATGCGAGTGGATCTAATGCCCAAGTATACCTCAATATTACGGTATGTGATGACGATCCTGCAATTTACGCATAGTATCGATGTTTTCTGATACAACAGCCAACTTTGGACGACCTTCACGAAATTCATCTTGTAGCGCACTGCAACCACAATTGATTTCGGAAAACCAGCGAAATACGGTGTACTCGAAATGGTGCTTCATCACCAAAAGTCTAAATGTTCAATTCCATTTTTTGACCAAGATAAATGTATCTGTATCTGTAAACAACTCAAATAGCACTCGTATAACAACAAGTTCTGAGTACGTTCACAATTGAAAATGTCAAACTTTATAATGGTAATATCAGATTTTACATATTCATATCAGTGTTGCTATAACTAAAAACTCTGGTACAATCAATTTTTTTCATATAAAAACCACACAAAGTACGTTCCATTACATAGAAACTCCGTAACCTACAACAAATCGAAATTAAATGGAAATAAGAACACATTAAAGTGACGCAAAATAATAAAAAGAAAACGAAAACACCATTTTTAGTTTATCCCGTCTAAAATCTTGAGAAAATCGAAAAGTCAAATGCAGATATACTTGGTGAAATAAAAAATTAATCATTAAAAAAGCTCGGTTTTCATTTGAGAGGAAAAAAACAACAAAAATAATAATTTTCGTGAAATCATTTCTATTCTGGCCTTGAATAATACACAAGACAGAATATTCAAAAAGAATTTCTTAACTTCAACGAACCGTATCATACTAATTTTGTTTTCTTTCCGTCGACTTGGTCTTATTAACAGGAAATGAGACTTTTAATAAATTTAATATCATTCACGAACGTTTTTCTTTCCATTGCAGCAATTTACTGAAATGATCGGAAAAATGGAAACCAATAATAGTTTTACACAAAATTCAATAATACTTTTATAGCAAAATAACATAGCATACAATAAATTTAAAGAGCAAATGTATCAAGAAATAGAAAACAACAAATATATAAACACGTTGGTGATAAGACATGAAAGAATCTTCGTATAAATACATTAATAGTTAATAAAATTTTGTACTATTGAAATGAATATTTCAGATATTTTGAAACTTTAAAAACCTATAACTCAATAGCGATAGCTCGGATGATTATGAACAATATTATCAATATTTTGATGTCAACTATTCACTTTATGTCAAACTTCCGAGAGTTCTTGTACTCCTTACAACAACAAAAATGTTTAGAAAATTCCAACTATAGATTATGGCGTTATATATGTCTCGCGCTACTAAAAATAAAAAAGAAATGAAAAATCGTTTTCACTCTATCAGTGTACAACTTGAAAACATATTTCTTACTCGTATAATCTATAGGTATAGGAATTCGAACTATTTTATAACACACATGGAAATTTGAACATAAATCTCAAACCATTGATTATTGGAAAAAATATTGAATTGGGAATATTTGAGTAAAAAAAATTTAAACAATTATAACAAATATTGAGAATTTATAACGAAAATCCAATTATTCCATATTCCCTCACTCTACTTCGACGAATTAATTAATTTCATCTATTCATTGTATCATAAACAATTATCAAAGCCAAATGAAATATGTTAATTTGATTATTTTGAAGGATTGATCTTTTAAATATATCTGCATATATGATCCATAATACGTTGACGTAGTTTTAGTTGCCTAGCACGTAGGTTAATTGGTACTATTAAATACAACTGCATGATTCGTAATACTTTGACTCAAGTTGTCTAGCATGTAAGTTAACAACAAATAAAATACTGATCGGTACTTTTAAATACCACTGCATATATAACCTGTGATACGATGAGGTAGCTTTACTTGCCTATCTCGTAGGTTAACAAGAACGAAATATTGTTTGATACTTTTGAATACTACTACATATATAACCTGTAATACGATAAGGTAGCTTTAGTTGCCTATCTCGTAGGTTAACAACAACGAAATATTGTTTGGCACTTCTAAATACCACTAGATATACAACCTGTAATACGCTGAGGCAGTTTTAATTGCCTATAACGTAGGATAGCAATAAATAAAATATACGTGAAAGATGGTATACATTAGATGAAACAATAACGTCTTAGAGGACAACATATATAAATTCCACATTTTACTTTGATAATAGGAGTGGTGTGTACAAAGGTAGATAAGATTAAGGTATGAAAACTTACTTTTGCTGAGAGAAATTTTATAAAAGTATCTACTAAATGACGCATTTAATGTGTCTTTTGTGCTTTTAATACAGTATTGGCCACCACTGGGATTAAAAAACTCCCTAAATCCACAGTATTCATATGCATATGAAAAATTACGTGGAAAATGCATTCCCAATTTAAATTTTAATACAATTCTGAGTATATACAATATACATAGGCAACACTGTTAAGTGTAACCGAATGGAAGCAACAAAATATTACAAATATTCATCTGACTTTAAACGAAATGAAATATCTTCGTAAATTCTCATTTTAACCAAAAGTGTCGACCAAAACCCCACTGATGGGGACAATTTTTAATCAATCGGTAAATATTTAGAAGTTTGGCATCACCCCAAACTTACTCCACTAATCAAAAAATTTTTGCTGCACATCAGATAATTTTAAGGGGTAAAATAAGTTATGTTAAGGTGCTACCGTTCCGCCAGGGTTTCCCAACAGTTGTACAAGAGTTTCGTCCGCTGAAGGCGATCTTTGCCGCTCGCACAATATCCTCATCAGTTAACACTTCATATATTTGCAACTCGCTTTCGTCACCACCAGCAGCCCATTCTTGAGCATCTGCCTTACTTATTCGAGGACCATTGGGACCCTCAACCTATTAAAAAGCTGGGCTAAAGGCACAACTGGTTCGTTATTATGAATGAAAAATCTAGGTTCTTAGAACATATTTCAAGACAGTTGACCAAAAATAATTTGTGGTAATTTAACTTCACATTTTGTATAACGTTCTGATCCATTGGTTGTATGAACGCCGTGGTATTAAGTGGCAGGAACATTGCACAAATTTTAATGTCTTCAGAGACAAGTTCATCTGCTGATGGATGCCCAGGACAATTATCCAACAATAACAGTACTTGAGGATACAAATTAACAGGTATTTTTTTGTACACGATAACAAACAGAAAGACGTGTTGATTTAAATTTTTATTTTCCGACAACACGCAATTAAAGTTTACAGGTTCCAGCTTCATTTGTAAAAGCCATTTTACTTCCAGAAGGCGACTGCCCATTGCCGGAGGCTAAAGTATGATCTGGAAATAATCGCTAGTATAAACCAAATTATATATTATGTAGCGGCTTCATCATTTGACAATTTTTCACTGGCCAATTTTGAACGTCTTATTCCGTGATGTTTTTTAAATTTGTCTAACCATCCCCGACAAAGATTTCTTCAGTGTTTTTCGTACACCGAGACCACGTTCTATTAAGCTAACAAACTTCAAGATTTTTATTTGTTTTTCTTTATGTCGCCTACAGTGACCTGCCTATACCAAACTTCCGAGCAATGACAGAGTAGCTGTCACCTTTATCTAACATTTCTATATTCCCCAATTTGTCTTTTAATGTTAATTTTGAATGTCTACGTGGTGACGCCATGATGTTAGCGAGCGCGCAAAATTAACACTATACATACTACAGGAAAGGCGATAAACAAAAAACTAACGACGCGTCTACAACAGCCCACCTCCCCTGGGAAGCCCATTGATTACAGCAATCACCAAACAAGTGGGAGTCCGAATTAAAAAAGTCCTACTGTATATACATTTAAACTTTTATCTAGTTCATTTTACATTTATTATTGCATAAATAATACTCATATATTTTATAAATAAAGAATAGTTAATATGAAATTCAATACAAATATTAGCTTAACTACTAAAATTAAGGTTAAATCATTTAAAAGAAACCTTCGTCTTCATTTTCTTGTGCATCGGAGGATTCAATGACACTGAGAAGCATGTGTTTTGGAATTTCACTTCCTCTTATTTGTATATTATAACATACCAGTTCCATTTTACTCAAACTCTGACGTAAAACATATCCCTTCCTAGATAGTTCTTTTTGTCCTGGTGCCATCAATCCTTAAAATTAAGTTTTGGTCATAAAAAATTAACATTTTCAATATCTTCATTTTGTTCAGTTTTTTGTGTGTTTAAGATAAGAATGAGATTCATTGTTTGAGCAATTTTTGAAAATTTCTGAGTTGAAATTTTTGTCATTTTTTCTAAATTGATAGGAAGTTGAAAAATTAATGTTTTTTGTTTTTTCTCCATTTTTTTTGACTTACTTAAGACAGAAGTTTGACCAATATTTCAACTTTTTCTTGGACTATAAAAAATCCAAAGACAATAAAATCTCCTATTTGATATGCTTATAGTATATAGAGTATGCATATATGAAACAATAGGTTCAGGAAGAGAAAATTGCCGAATGGAAAATAACTGAACTGCATCAATCAAAAGGTGGGATGAAATGATTTCTCACTTTTTAAATTTTCAAATTTACGAAAATTAGCAGAGTTCCTTTTTTGACTATCTGGCACAAATGCTTCTAAGGGAAGAATATTTTCTTTAATGAATAGCTTTTGGACAAGTGATAAGACTTGACTTGAAATAGACACACTAAAAGCAATATTACTTACTAAAGTTAATTATAAAGAAAATTGTACAGAATTTTATGCAATGCTTCAAAGCAAAAAAGTTCTACTTGAAAAGATTCATATTTCAGAAAAATATGAAAATTTTTGAATTCAGTAACTCTGAATAAAAAAATTTTATTTCTTTAAAAAAATAGTGATTTTTACTATATCCTTAGAATAGTATTTGTTATGTAGAATTTTTAATGAAACAATAATTAAAAGAATCATATTCAAGTTATTTAACTTAACTACCCCCTCCCGCTACAAGTTCCCGTCCCAGATTTGAAATAAAAAAATATGATCACTTTATATTATATTTTTATATAGCAACATTGAGAAATGATTAAAAATTTCAAAATTAAAATTTTTACCATTTACTCTAAATTTTCCATTTTGTTCATTTTTGTGACTCACTTTAGACAAAAATGAAACCTAAGTTTGAAAACAAAAATTTAAACACTTTTTTGGTAGGAGAAAAAATAGAAATCAATTTTTATAGACTAATTAAATAATTATGGAACTTACAAAAGAAAGTATGAAGACAGAAATCCTATCTGACATATAAATTTTTTGATGTACCAAAAATAGGGTGAGTCCCAATTTTACATAATAACCTTAACATTATACCTAAGTCCAATGAAATCCCAAACATTAAGAAAAAATCAATGTAAAATTATCAATAGATCAGTAATTACCTAAAAATCCCGTGTTGATGTATCTCACAAAGTTGCATAATTTGAAACATTCCCCAACATTACCAACCCCAAGAGTGTTCAAGCATTTTCTCATAAGTTCACCAGTAAAATCTGCTAGCCCTAAAATATAATCAGTATGCGGGAATAACAAACCTATGTCATCACCATTTTCAGTTTTGTACTTGAACATACTGTTCATGGTATTCCAGTCTTCAACAGATTCATTTTTGATGTAACTACAAAATGCACAGGCTTCTATAAATTCCTGCACGCCGCTAGTGTATGCTCTGTGATATTGATAACTATCAAGACCAATTAATTCTAAAGCTATGGATTTGAATGTTGTGTCTACTAATGCTTTTATCCGTTTTTCTGCCTCTTCCACTACCTGTTTCTGTTTGGATTCTCTAAAGAAAATAGAGCGATACTATAGAGAAAACAATATTGCAATATATTTACATGTCTGCGTTAGTGCTGTGAAGTAGAAAAATGATTCTCTTCGATTCAATAGTGATATCTCTACTCAATTTAACTATTCTTTCATATCTGTCATGTTTGTCATCTAAATTTCTAGCATATTCTCTAAACATTAACAATATAGGGTCATCATCAGCTAGTTTTTCCAAAGTTTCTTTAGCTTTGTCACCAACTGCAAACTTGTTTTTTCTATTTTTACCTGAAACTATACGTTATAGCAACAGATAAAAACTGTTCTATATAAAGTACCTCCCGTCCTCGACATCCTAGAATAAATTTGTTTTATTTATGATCACTTACTTTAAATTTTACAGAGTAGGTGATTCATTAGAAATTGTTTTTTAAGATTTATCTGTGGAAATTCCCACAGTTACATTCACTAATTGATTCTAAATAACAGTGCTCTTCCTCGTTGGTACTGGTAAAACAGTAAAATAGCCTACACGGAAAACATGACGCCAAATAACCTTAGTATGTATTGATGTCGATGATACAAACATTTCTTCTTATAATTTCTAGTTTGTCTGCTTGTTCGTCGTTATCTGTATTAGAATACCATATAAGCTTTTCCTGTATTTGTTTATATTTTCAATCTCACAAATCTCTCGCCAGTTTTATATAAAGTTGAATCTAACCTCAAATGTGTACGTGACAAGATGTGACAAACCTGTAACAAAAGATTCATCTTCTTTTATTATGGATTATCGACTTGTATATCATTTGATATTTTTATTCAGGAAATAATTATAATTAATTATTCGATACATATTCCCAAGATAGTAATTATTTTTTGTTTCTTCCGGCTATCTAGAACTACAATTCTATTAATCAAGCTAACCAATCTTTTTCATTTCAACTTTTAATATAATCTTCTTTTTTTTCGGTGGTTGTGCTCTACTTAACAAGCTAACATCTATATACATTTTTTCTATGTTGTTATATTGTCATTGGAAAAAGAGATCATTTTAGTTTATCTATAACCTGATTTGTTGTAATTGGTGACAGCGGCAGTACGAACTGTCAGTCCAGTATAAAGTTGAACAAGTAGCAATTTTTTTTATAAATTGTGAAAATATTCAAATTCCTGAGGCTTCCACCTTTAGGAGATCATCATAATGGTAATATATACAATTCAAATAATTGTCTATACCAAATATAATACCTCGTTCTAAGTAATTTTATTCATTTTTGTTATCAAATTCGGAAGGAAAACGCCTCCTAATATGTATACGCATTCTAATCAGTAATGTTTATTACAGATTCGGTTCATACTGATTCAAAACAGAGCTGGTAAAACAAGATTAGCCAAATGGTACATGAATTTTGATGATGACGAGAAGCAAAAATTAATTGAAGAAGTTCATGCTGTAGTAACTGTTAGAGATGCCAAACACACAAATTTTGTAGAGGTATAATGATATTTATTTAGATAAATATATCATGGGTTATAGCAGCTGTAATAAGGGTTCAACACTCTATTTTTTTCTAGAATCTTGTTTATAATATGTTCTTATTTTAGTTTCGTAACTTCAAGATTGTCTACAGACGTTATGCCGGACTTTATTTCTGCATATGTGTGGATGTAAACGACAATAATTTAAGCTATCTAGAAGCAATACACAACTTCGTAGAAGTCCTGAATGAATATTTTCACAATGTATGTGAATTAGACCTAGTATTTAACTTCTACAAAGTATATACTGTGGTTGATGAAATGTTTTTAGCAGGAGAAATAAGGGAAACTTCACAAACGAAAGTTTTAAAACAGCTATTAATGTTAAATTCTCTAGAATAACTGTTTTTGTTGGTGATGTTATGGTTTTGGGGTTGTTTCTGGTTAAAAAACTATTGAATTGAAAGTTACACCATACTTCAATTGGATATTCTTTCTATATTCTTGTAAAAAATTCTGGTTGATGTAATCAAACGGGAAAAAAATTGGTAGATCAAAAAATTAACACCCTAAAAAGGGATCTTCTATTGCATATAAAAACATGATTTTTATTGTGATATATCCAGTATTTTATTGCTCCATTCTTCTATTAATGTAATCAGGATTTTAATTGGGTTAGGGCTGGAACAGTGTTGGATTAAGAAGTAGTTGCGCCTGGGGCTTACTTAAGGAAATCAAAGATTATCATACAGAATAAAAAATTAGTGTGTGAATTAATTATACTAATTCATTCACTTTATTTAAATTTCCAAAAAATTTTGCTGTAGATCCAATATTGCTTCTAAAATAGATGATCAAATTAGTAATTTTGAGGGGCCCCTATGTACTCATGGCCTGGGGCTTCAGCCCCGGCTAGACTCTCCCTAAATCTGACGCTGGATTGAAAAAATAAATGGTTAGACAAAGTTTCAAACTGCTATTTCCATTAGAGGCGTAGCATTGATTAATATAGTTGTGGCTGATTCCTTTTTTTTTCCTGAAATTGTGATCTTCCATTATTTCAATGGTCTCACTTAGATGAAGATGTCCCAAATAAACTGTTGAATTTGTGGTATTCTTTCTTAAGCAACAAATTGATTAGTTATTTGTGGTAAAATGTGGAAGCACCAAGACTAGCTACGCCACTGCTAACTTTTAGTAAGTTATACTATTCATGTATATTAGGGTGATTCATTTCCAAAAAAAAAAATCTACATGTATAAAAAGAATTCTCACCAAGTTTGAGCTATTAATATCAATTTTAAGTACTTACGATTTGAATATAAAGTATTATCATTCAAAATGCATTTTTTTTTTCAAATTTCCAATACTTACTCACTTTTTACAATAATATAAATCAGTTTGATGAAACTTGTGGGGACTTTAATGCTCTTCAAAATCGCTTTAGAAGTTTTTCTTGTAACTTGCACTGGTTCGCCAAGAGGAGAAATAATTTTGTTTCAAAAACTGTGCTTTAACGACTCCTATTAGTAAACAGTTACACAAAACGATTTGGAAAGACATAAAATTCCCCACAAGATCCATTAAACTGATTAGCATTATTGTTAAAAGTGAATAAGTATTAAACTTTTTATTTAAATTGTAAGTACTTGAAATTGATATAAAGGGCTCAAACTTGGTGAGATTTTTGTTTCTAAATGTAGATCAATATTTTGCTTGAACACTGAAAAATAAATTTTTTTGGAAGTGAACATACTTAAAAACTTTCAAACCATATATTGTGAAATTGTCTAACTTTTCAATATTCATATTTCCACTGAATTTTCAAGTATTAGAATTTGCATGGTAAATGTAACTTAAGCTTCATTATTACGACATATATTTTAAATATTTTTTTATAACAAAAATTCATACAGTGAAAATTAATATAATAAATTTTCAAAATTATTAGAAACCGCAACTAATGGTACAATATTATCTAATTAACTTGTAAATACTGTTAAGTGGTTTAAAAGTTCAAAAAAATTGCTGTTATCTATATTGTTTTATCAAAACATTATTTTTCCATGAAACTCTTATTTTTTTTCATCAAATCTGCAGATTGTTCCTTTAATTTAAAATTATATAATTGTCTTCGTGTTAAAGTCTAATCTCCCAAGTAGTTGTGACAAAAACTGGATTTACAACATTTAACAACATAATTTAGTCAAAGTTGTAATAAGATCTATTTTACTTTTTCATTAGTCTATTTGAGGGCATTTACAAAGGTATTGGGATGGATATCTATTGGAATCCTTTTATTACGAGGGCCATTTTTTTTCAACCTCCGCTCCATGCAGACGCTACGCGGGCAGAAGAAAGCAAGCATGGGCTATAGCCGACTGCGAAGCTCTCGCACTACACACTCCACCATTGTTGAAATTCAGGCGTCAGTCGGCGTTGTTCTACAGTCACGTAAACATGTCCGCTATTATCCGCCAATGTGATTCGTTTTCTACGGGCTGAAGGCCATAGTGCTGCAGAAATCCATCGGAGAATGGTGTCGAAAGTTTAAAGATGTGCATGATGAAGGGGGCCAAGGACGTAAATCTGTCGTTTCAGATGATCTGAATCAACGAGTTGACCGAATGGTTAAAGAAAAACCGCAGAGTTACCATTACTGCTTTTTCTACGGAATTTCCAGAAGTTTCAAGGTTTGTTTTGTACTCTACTTGAATTCAATGGTGGCAAAAGTAACCGTAGGTACCAATCTTTTGGTAATAAAATTATTGTTTTATATGAACTTTTCATTCATTTATAGCCTGTCGGAGGCTAAAAAAAACAGCCCTTGTATTAAATATGTACTTATTAGATCCGCGAATATAGGGGTAGTATTTTTTTAATCTGCTATTGAAGGAAGCAGGTATAAGGAGTTTTTACTGTAAATTAAACTTCCTTCTTTTGTTACAATATTTACTATCTTTTTTGCTTGCTCGACCGAAATACAGTAATAAGAAGTATATTTTCTTTGTCTGCTCTTTTTGTAAATGTCTTCTTACATCATCTCATTTCTAAATCTGGTGGGAATTTATTTTTGGTTAATAATATCATTATCTAATGTCAAAACTTTTTGGTGAATCCAGTTTGGAATATTTTTTATCATTCTATTTGGGATTGAACACAACCTATGTTTTGATCTATGATCAGATTTTACTAAAATAAGCTACTGACCAGTAAAAAAAATTTAAATCTATAGATCACAAATATATATATAATTATTATCTTATTTATTTATTGTAATAATAAAACAATAATAATTATGATTAACTGGTTAAAATATACAAAAACAAACTTGGTAGATATCACCATTATCATAATATCATATCTAGGAATATACACATTAAATACCAATCTTTAGATAAGATATATATAATTTTTTTTTATATTTTTTGTTGTTTTAATGCACAATATATAGCCCAGGAGGAATCGGCGCATGAATACCTCAATTTTTTTATACGATCTTCTTCAAATTACCCTAATGATAAAAATTTTTGTTGCTATGGGGCAACCCCATACTGTATTGTTCAAACAATTGCAAGGAATTATTATTTTTCAACAGAACAAATTTTTTGTATCCTTTATTGAAATACAAATAAAAAAGGTCCTATGACTTTTCGCGATAAGGTGAATAATTTTAGAAATAAGAATTAGTAAGAGTTCAAAAAATCTGAAATTTAGGTAGTTTTGACCCATGTAAAAATATTTAAAAAAATAAATTGAAAACAATATTTTTTTTTCTAATTTTGTATTCAAAAGTTAATAATATTCTTAATAGAGATTTAAAAAATTTCATTGTTTATATGTTTTTTTAAATTTTAATTTTACGCCCTCAAAAGTATATGTCTCTTACCTTTAAATATCGCCGTTTCCCTCTGACACATGCCCTCTGTGTCTTGAATCATTTATCATAAAAACTATTAACTTTATCAAAATTGTTAATAACAGCAATGTCATTAATAATTAAATTGTCTACAATTGAACACCTAAGAATTGGAGCAGCAGCATCATACCAAGTTACTACAAACAACATACCCACCGATGATAATTAAGCGAAGAACTCTTCAACTTGATCAATAAAACTAGCAGCAGCAGCATGTTTAGCAACATGAAATATGAAATAAACAGTGTGCTTGCAATGACTTGTGTTATATTAACATCTATATTAATTTTATTAATAAAAATTGTGGAACGTGTATTAGAATCTATAATATAGAAATTGATGAGTTCCTGCTAGTAGCTACTAGTATTATTATTGATTTTTTTTAATATATTTTTCATGGGACAAAAGTACCCAAATTTGAGTTTTTTCGAACATCTAAAAATATTAACTTTATCGCAAAAAGTCATAGGACCTTTTATATTTTTATTTAAATAGAGAATATAAAAAAAATCAGAGTTGAAACATAACAAATCATTGCAATCGTTTAAACAATATGGCTTCTTCATGGCCAGTAGGGCAATTTGACTAGGATCGCATAAAAAAATGGAGGTGAAATAGTTTTCGATATTCATGCGCTGATTCCTCCTGGAATAATAAGCTTGATTCACATTGTTTTTAAATCCAGATTTGATTTGTACAAATTTACTCGTATTGATAATCAACATTCTGAAGCCCATTTCAACATAGCTCGTTTTTCTTTGGTCAGATTTTAATAGGATTGGTTTGTCAATTAGAATAATTAGTTCAAGGTTTGTTTAATTAATTAGATCGATAGACTTGTGACGCCATGTCCAAAATTTCTATCATTTCGAGACATGTCCAGCTATAGAGGAGTTAAATGCAAAGAACATGCTTCCTTATCAGATTGCTGAATATTTTCCTTATTAAAACATCCGAATTTATTTAAAATAACTTGCTGTGTTTGTACATCAAATCTTTATTATTAAATTCATACCTTAATTCTCACTACTCTGTGCAGTTTCATTGTCTTCATTCGCACATGGTCTAAAGAACGCCATATCTCTATTTATTTAAAGAAATTAATGAATTAAATGAATCTCACCGCAGGAATATTTCGAAGAAATTGTGTATATACGCCTTCCGACAGCATCGGCCAATAGAAATGCATTTATGTTTACGGTTCGATGTTTTCATTGGTAAACAGTGGATATGATGAGTCCATGTGGACTGATAGTTTGTTAGATGTTTACCGAATTTGATACGGGTAGTAAACATTATTTTTAATTTCTCAATTTGGGCGTATTTATGAAATATTAATTGTTCCTCGCATAATTGTCTTCTGCAATTGATATCGGAAGAACTATATCACTCTTTAAAACCTTACTCGTACATGCCACTTCACCCTCAAGTATTTTTTTTTTTAATTTTTGCTCCAAATTTTTTTTCTAAAACTCTACTTTGTACTAGTTTCTCTCGTTTAATATTATTCTCCAAGAATTCTAATTGTCTAAATGTTTCAGTTTTTTATGAATAGTTTTAATTTGCGAAGTTTTTTACTTCGAGTATGAAAAAATGATCTACTTGGATTTAAAAACAATTTGTGGATTAAAACGTTTTTATTTATATAATAACTTTAAAGTCTGTAACACACAAGACACATTGTTAAAAAATGTATATTGTACAGTACGTTATCAGTTTTACTTTCTAGAAAGTTAACATTTTATTTTTTTATGAATCTTGTGTGCAACTGGCTATTTTAAATCTTGAGTTTATATATTTTGATTTAAGCTAATAATACTCAAATGACTTTAAATGTATAGTATTAGATACCCCCTTTACTCGAATTCCAAATAAATGTAATACAGTTCAAAGATTTAAAGTTAGTAAATGGGAAAAATGTTTTTAAATACTTGTTTTTTAAATCTCCATATATCTTTATTGTAAATTTTTTTATTTAAACCCCCTGCACTGAATAAATGTGATTTCACGAATAGTTGTAATAATTATTACACTTGTTTATAAAAAATTAAGAGAAATATTTTTAAAACCGAATGAAGTCTAGGCTTTTTGATTATAATTGCAGAATTTAAGCAACTGTTTGATTCGAATGAGTAACAAAGTTATTTTTTATTTAAATTTCGTTACCCTCTAATATGGTCTTATTTCATGTCTCGTTTAAAATTATTTTGTCTTATGCAAATAACAAAAATTCCCGGAAAGCCAAATATTGAAGGAGAGTTGGGGTTTATTATTACAAATGAAATTTTAAGAATCCCTATTGATCTCATGTGTGCCATAAAAGTTATTCGGGATCAAAGGTCAATATTTGTGGTGTTTTGGATTTTTCTAAGGTTTTTTCAAATAAAAACCTCAAACCAAAGTTTTCGATCTTAAAATTCTCTACAAAAATTGACTGTAGGGTAGGTGCTCGGCGCGTTTTTTTTACTGTGGTTTCTCCCGTAGCTGTACTCAACTAACTGTCAATTTAAGGATAATTTAAGGGAACAATACCCGTAAATATTTAGATATTACCTTATTGATTATTGGGTTAACTATTGTTTAGATTTCTTTAGATATTTTAATCAGATTTTCTTGAAAGTATACCTCAACAGTCATGTCTTCGATTTCTTCTTCTTCCTCTTGCTGGATGTTCATAAATTGTTCAAATGTGACTGAGTCGTTGATATCTTCATTGAAATCACAGGAATCTTCCTGTATGGTACTCAACTGGATATTTGATCAAGACTGACCTTGGCAATTAGTACACGCTGGAGAACACAGCAACCCGACTATTTTACAGTCACATTTGGCACTACATTCTTTTTTGCAATTCCAAAAAATAGTGTTAAGGATTTTTCTCGACCAATTGGGAGTAAAGTTTTAATCGGTTCCAGAGTATTATCTATCAACTTCTAACCCCAGTCTTCTGGGTTAATTTGATTTGCCTAGCCATGTTTGGACGCGTATTTTTTACTAAAGTTAAGTATTGGTATTTATCAATGCAAATAATTTTTTTGGAACTCCATAAACCGCAATAATAAAGCGAATTCCTTCCGTAATCAGGGCAGTCAATCAAATCTTTTTTTTTTTTTTCGAATAATTTAAATACCGACGTTTTGCCCCTTTTGTACATTGCTGATGGCATTTTTTCGAGCTATAAAATAGCACAAATAACCTAAATACGTATACTCAGTCGAAAAGTTTTGAAGTAAGAATTTGAATCTTTCTAATGACTTTTTCAGCATGAATATTTCGAATCCCATGCCACCAAGAAATGGAGAATGCTGTGATGATTGCTTTTCATATTACTAGCAACATAAAGCAATCCAAGGTGAGCTTTTATTTCATCTCTGTCCGTTGGTGTTTCTGATCTGTTCGTTTCTGAGTATTGCTTCCTTTCGATCTCCATATTTATGTTTGCTACCATATTTTATATCATGTCATCTGAGATAAATAAAGACCATATTTTAGCTACTACTGCCTTTTGTTTAGCTTCTCCTTTTACTCCCGGCATCTGAGTCAGCAGGAGTTGTGATGTTTGGACATTTTCCTGAATGTTTCTTCCATCTGGTGAAATCTTTTGATATGAAGCAAGGCTCACGATGTTTTCTGCTGTCACTATCATCACTTTTTTCAATTCTATCTGATTCAGCTTTATCCCAAAGATGCTGGAGTCTTTTCTGATCGTCTTCATAACATTCTGAAGCCATTTTCTTCAAACAATTCTAAATAAATAATAGGATACGTAATTGAATTAGTAAACATATTTCAAAATAAATTTTTGACTTACTATATTTTCACTGAAGCTAACGTCAGTCTGTAGGACCGAGCACGTGTCAAAATCACTGACACTTTTGACAGATGCAACCCACAAATTGTAAACTCTCGGTCTCTGAGACGGCATGTTAGCTTCAGGAGGTTAAACAATATTTCATTTATACTAATTTATTTCAGTATGTCTCAAAGTTGGAAAACATATATAAAAAACTCACTATTTTTCGAAAATTAAATAACTATTGATACGTTATCCTGGGCTCCTTCATGTTCAAGTTGATTATACATTGTCATTCTATTAATATTTCTATTTTTATCGATTTAATTAAAAAATTATATAAATTCATCATATTTTACAACTCACTATGTCTAAAACTCATATTTCCACTACACTTTCGCGATTTCTCTTTACAAACGTTAACCTAACTTATGTCAATGTCAAATAGCTTTGAAGAAGGATATATCTGCAATCAATCATGCACACTTGTATATTATGTTGCCTAAAACACACGTGGGAAATAATAAGTTTGTTCCATCCTGCTAATATGGAACAGTTATCCATCTCCTCCCATGCACGGTTTTTGTGGGTTCCTACATGTCTCAAGCTGGTTATACATCGTCATTGAACAAATTTTTCTCTTTATCGATATTAATTAACAAATTATATAAATTTATTATCATTTAACAAATCACTAAAACTAATATTTTCACTTCATGCCCTCAAGATTTCTTTTTATAAACATTAACCTAACTTATTATGTCAATAATTTTCACGAAGGATATATCCGCAACCAATCATACACACTTGTATATTGTGTTGCCTAAAATACATTTGGGAAAAAATAGGTTTGTTCCAACCTGCTAGTTTGGAACTGTTATTGGAAGCGCTTAAATGATATATTCTGCGTAATCTCCGGCTATGCATGGCTCTTGTGGGTTCCTTCATATTCTCAAGTTGGTTATACATCGTCATTATATCAATTTTTTCTCTTTATCGATATTAACTAACAAATTATATAAATTCATCATCATTTAACAACTAATATTTTCATCTCACACTGTCAAGATTTCTTTTTATAAACATTAACCTAACTTATTATGTCAATGTCAAATAGTTTTGATGAAGGATATATACGCAACCAATCATGCATACTTGTATATTATGTTGCCTATAACACCGTCCCAAAAGCGGTTCACAAACGATACCAGGGTTGCAACTCAAAACAGAATTGTTCGTATAACGGTAACTGCCCGATTGGAAACGTAATTTCTATTGCGCAGAATCGTCATCGAACCAAGGACGTTTTTTGATGGGTAACCAAAATTATTGTTCACATCGATTCAAGCAGTTATAGCGGACTATTCTTAGAGATTAAAACTTCGGTTAGTTTAGTCATTGTTATGAATCTATCTACCAACATATAACTAACCTCCAATTGGAAATATCAGTTTCCCGCGATAAATATTCTGTTTTGGTGGAGTGAAACGTTCAATTTCTAATTACCTTTAAATCTTTAAACACTGTAAAATTATGAGCAATGTATGACATTCCATAAATATTTATTGTACGAACCTCAGTTTCTTGGTCATAGTTTTCTTTAAATTGCCAAAAATTTTTAAATAATGATTTTCAACATTTCGATTTAAGATACTGAGGTGGAATTATGTCTCAAATTATTTTGTTGCATTATAAGTATCAAATAAATGTAGGTTTGTTTAAATGAAACGTGTTTTTATCACATTTACTCCTTCTGTTACTGACGTCTAGTATTTCTAGAAAAAATGATGTAAGTATTTCTGGAGATTTCTTCTCATATAGACTGTGGACGTTGTAGCCGTCCCTGTACCTGTAAAACATTTCGAGGGAGGTGGATCTCGAAAAAAGATTAAATTTAACATAAAATCTCGATGGCCGAGAAAAAGTAATTCCGAGAGCTCGGATCAGGTCAGTGAATATAAATAATTAAGGGAGAGTGAAGCAACATGGGGTAGATGAACTCTTGCCCTTGTAAGTGCTTCAGCCTAGCGGAAATATGGTTGTAGTAATAGGAGAGTATAGTACATAAAGCTTCCAATAGATGGGGATCAGTTTGAGTCTTGCACACACGTTTTTGTGCCGAATGTTTACCATCTATATCTATACTTGAGAACGGCCGAAAAAATCGTATTAGTAGTAACTGAAGAACAACCAAAGCGATTTGGGTGAAAATTTGTTAGATTAGGTTAGGTTAAAACCAGGAAAAGAACATAGCATAATTATTATATAGTTTCCATCAGATATATTTTTGAAAAAAAGGTAGATTAATTACACTATTTGTAACTTAAGAACGGCCGAACCGATTTGGGTGAAAATTGTTTAGGTTAGGTTAGGTTAGTACCAGGAAAAGGATACTTTTTATTCCATTTTCGTGGGTCGTGACAAAAAAAGTGGTACAACAAAATGCAACAAGCAGAAAGACGAAAAATGTATCAGTTAAAACATCAGTCTAGCCGTTCATTTATTAAAAACAAAATAACAAAACGCAATTGACAGCTTAACGTAATGGTATCTATGGCTAAGTATAATTGGAAATTTCACAGTTAGAAATTTTGAAGTTGACTGGTTGATGTATTCGTTTAGAGTTTCTCTTAGATTATCATTAACAATGCCGTGACCAAGACAAAGCCGTAATACAACTAGGATTCGGAACATCCCGAATAAAAGGACTAAAGAAGAACAATTGAAGAGCGCCGCGTTAGTACGGCTCGAATTCGTGCTTCTCAATCACAAGAGCGAAGCGAGTCAATTCGCGAAACCGCTCGATTGACAATGCGAAATCGTCGAGCAAACTACAACTAGATAATTTTCAATGCAGAAGAAGAAATTTTTGAAGTACTGATTCGAATAGATGCAGCAATTACAGCATTACTGCGTTGAAGACGTTGTTTGTGAATATTATGGCAAGTTTTCCGGAGAATCGTCCGAATTGTGCTGCCTTAGTAAAAAAGTGAAATTTTCATTATTAACTCTGCAACATGAACCATGGTATTCATTGCTGAAAAATTAGGAGATTCACATCTAATATGTTAGGCGACTCTGTTGCATCTACGAGCTAAATAAGTCACGTGAACTAAATTTATTTTCTATTGTAGAGGAATGTATCTGACCCCATAATAAAAATTTTGTCTGTAAAAACAACATTAAGTGTAAAACATTCACTAATAGATTTTGAAATACTAGAATGGCCAGTTTTCTCCAGCTGTCGGCATGCTTTTAATAAATTTCACTAGGCTTGTCTTTGAGCTCCATCAAGCTATCAGCCCAATATTCGGAAAAATCCAAATTCCGAATTTTCTCGTTGATTCTAAAAAAATATATTAATTAAAATCGTGGTTGCAAATTCAGATTATAAAATATTTTTTATTCACGGCCCAAAGTGAAAAAACTAAAAATACCTATCAAATGCTCCTAATTCTCTCGTTTCAAAAATATTTTTTTCAATTTTTCCGAATATTTGACTGGAGCTTTGTCTTCCCGCATAGATCCTATCAATAAATTTACAATATTTTGTCCTCAAGAATAAAATAAATGTATTGATCTTCTACCATATTCTTGACTTCTTTTAGGGTATCACTATAACGTGAGCCACATAGTTTTTTCTAATGTAGTTTCATCTGAAACACTTTTTTCAAAATATTTTTCCAAAAAAACAAAATGCTGTAGTTTTTCAGCAGTATTTGTGCACAAATCATCGCCTCGCACAAATCAGTAAATTCTTGTTAAATTAGGGGAGGCCGGGTATGGTTGTCTCACGGGTTGGTTGCATTTTTTTTCAAATTTCCAATACTTACTCACTTTTTACAATAATATAAATCAGTTTGATGAAACTTGTGGGGACTTTAATGCTCTTCAAAATCGCTTTAGAAGTTTTTCTTGTAACTCGCACTGGTTCGCCAAGAGGAGAAATAATTTTGTTTCAAAAACTGTGCTTTAACGACTCCTATTAGTAAACAGTTACACAAAACGATTTGGAAAGACATAAAATTCCCCACAAGATCCATTAAACTGATTAGCATTATTGTTAAAAGTGAATAAGTATTAAACTTTTTATTTAAATTGTAAGTACTTGAAATTGATATAAAGGGCTCAAACTTGGTGAGATTTTTGTTTCTAAATGTAGATCAATATTTTGCTTGAACACTGAAAAATAAATTTTTTTGGAAGTGAACATACTTAAAAACTTTCAAACCATATATTGTGAAATTGTCTAACTTTTCAATATTCATATTTCCACTGAATTTTCAAGTATTAGAATTTGCATGGTAAATGTAACTTAAGCTTCATTATTACGACATATATTTTAAATATTTTTTTATAACAAAAATTCATACAGTGAAAATTAATATAATAAATTTTCAAAATTATTAGAAACCGCAACTAATGGTACAATATTATCTAATTAACTTGTAAATACTGTTAAGTGGTTTAAAAGTTCAAAAAAATTGCTGTTATCTATATTGTTTTATCAAAACATTATTTTTCCATGAAACTCTTATTTTTTTTCATCAAATCTGCAGATTGTTCCTTTAATTTAAAATTATATAATTGTCTTCGTGTTAAAGTCTAATCTCCCAAGTAGTTGTGACAAAAACTGGATTTACAACATTTAACAACATAATTTAGTCAAAGTTGTAATAAGATCTATTTTACTTTTTCATTAGTCTATTTGAGGGCATTTACAAAGGTATTGGGATGGATATCTATTGGAATCCTTTTATTACGAGGGCCATTTTTTTTCAACCTCCGCTCCATGCAGACGCTACGCGGGCAGAAGAAAGCAAGCATGGGCTATAGCCGACTGCGAAGCTCTCGCACTACACACTCCACCATTGTTGAAATTCAGGCGTCAGTCGGCGTTGTTCTACAGTCACGTAAACATGTCCGCTATTATCCGCCAATGTGATTCGTTTTCTACGGGCTGAAGGCCATAGTGCTGCAGAAATCCATCGGAGAATGGTGTCGAAAGTTTAAAGATGTGCATGATGAAGGGGGCCAAGGACGTAAATCTGTCGTTTCAGATGATCTGAATCAACGAGTTGACCGAATGGTTAAAGAAAAACCGCAGAGTTACCATTACTGCTTTTTCTACGGAATTTCCAGAAGTTTCAAGGTTTGTTTTGTACTCTACTTGAATTCAATGGTGGCAAAAGTAACCGTAGGTACCAATCTTTTGGTAATAAAATTATTGTTTTATATGAACTTTTCATTCATTTATAGCCTGTCGGAGGCTAAAAAAAACAGCCCTTGTATTAAATATGTACTTATTAGATCCGCGAATATAGGGGTAGTATTTTTTTAATCTGCTATTGAAGGAAGCAGGTATAAGGAGTTTTTACTGTAAATTAAACTTCCTTCTTTTGTTACAATATTTACTATCTTTTTTGCTTGCTCGACCGAAATACAGTAATAAGAAGTATATTTTCTTTGTCTGCTCTTTTTGTAAATGTCTTCTTACATCATCTCATTTCTAAATCTGGTGGGAATTTATTTTTGGTTAATAATATCATTATCTAATGTCAAAACTTTTTGGTGAATCCAGTTTGGAATATTTTTTATCATTCTATTTGGGATTGAACACAACCTATGTTTTGATCTATGATCAGATTTTACTAAAATAAGCTACTGACCAGTAAAAAAAATTTAAATCTATAGATCACAAATATATATATAATTATTATCTTATTTATTTATTGTAATAATAAAACAATAATAATTATGATTAACTGGTTAAAATATACAAAAACAAACTTGGTAGATATCACCATTATCATAATATCATATCTAGGAATATACACATTAAATACCAATCTTTAGATAAGATATATATAATTTTTTTTTATATTTTTTGTTGTTTTAATGCACAATATATAGCCCAGGAGGAATCGGCGCATGAATACCTCAATTTTTTTATACGATCTTCTTCAAATTACCCTAATGATAAAAATTTTTGTTGCTATGGGGCAACCCCATACTGTATTGTTCAAACAATTGCAAGGAATTATTATTTTTCAACAGAACAAATTTTTTGTATCCTTTATTGAAATACAAATAAAAAAGGTCCTATGACTTTTCGCGATAAGGTGAATAATTTTAGAAATAAGAATTAGTAAGAGTTCAAAAAATCTGAAATTTAGGTAGTTTTGACCCATGTAAAAATATTTAAAAAAATAAATTGAAAACAATATTTTTTTTTCTAATTTTGTATTCAAAAGTTAATAATATTCTTAATAGAGATTTAAAAAATTTCATTGTTTATATGTTTTTTTAAATTTTAATTTTACGCCCTCAAAAGTATATGTCTCTTACCTTTAAATATCGCCGTTTCCCTCTGACACATGCCCTCTGTGTCTTGAATCATTTATCATAAAAACTATTAACTTTATCAAAATTGTTAATAACAGCAATGTCATTAATAATTAAATTGTCTACAATTGAACACCTAAGAATTGGAGCAGCAGCATCATACCAAGTTACTACAAACAACATACCCACCGATGATAATTAAGCGAAGAACTCTTCAACTTGATCAATAAAACTAGCAGCAGCAGCATGTTTAGCAACATGAAATATGAAATAAACAGTGTGCTTGCAATGACTTGTGTTATATTAACATCTATATTAATTTTATTAATAAAAATTGTGGAACGTGTATTAGAATCTATAATATAGAAATTGATGAGTTCCTGCTAGTAGCTACTAGTATTATTATTGATTTTTTTTAATATATTTTTCATGGGACAAAAGTACCCAAATTTGAGTTTTTTCGAACATCTAAAAATATTAACTTTATCGCAAAAAGTCATAGGACCTTTTATATTTTTATTTAAATAGAGAATATAAAAAAAATCAGAGTTGAAACATAACAAATCATTGCAATCGTTTAAACAATATGGCTTCTTCATGGCCAGTAGGGCAATTTGACTAGGATCGCATAAAAAAATGGAGGTGAAATAGTTTTCGATATTCATGCGCTGATTCCTCCTGGAATAATAAGCTTGATTCACATTGTTTTTAAATCCAGATTTGATTTGTACAAATTTACTCGTATTGATAATCAACATTCTGAAGCCCATTTCAACATAGCTCGTTTTTCTTTGGTCAGATTTTAATAGGATTGGTTTGTCAATTAAAATAATTAGTTCAAGGTTTGTTTAATTAATTAGATCGATAGACTTGTGACGCCATGTCCAAAATTTCTATCATTTCGAGACATGTCCAGCTATAGAGGAGTTAAATGCAAAGAACATGCTTCCTTATCAGATTGCTGAATATTTTCCTTATTAAAACATCCGAATTTATTTAAAATAACTTGCTGTGTTTGTACATCAAATCTTTATTATTAAATTCATACCTTAATTCTCACTACTCTGTGCAGTTTCATTGTCTTCATTCGCACATGGTCTAAAGAACGCCATATCTCTATTTATTTAAAGAAATTAATGAATTAAATGAATCTCACCGCAGGAATATTTCGAAGAAATTGTGTATATACGCCTTCCGACAGCATCGGCCAATAGAAATGCATTTATGTTTACGGTTCGATGTTTTCATTGGTAAACAGTGGATATGATGAGTCCATGTGGACTGATAGTTTGTTAGATGTTTACCGAATTTGATACGGGTAGTAAACATTATTTTTAATTTCTCAATTTGGGCGTATTTATGAAATATTAATTGTTCCTCGCATAATTGTCTTCTGCAATTGATATCGGAAGAACTATATCACTCTTTAAAACCTTACTCGTACATGCCACTTCACCCTCAAGTATTTTTTTTTTTAATTTTTGCTCCAAATTTTTTTTCTAAAACTCTACTTTGTACTAGTTTCTCTCGTTTAATATTATTCTCCAAGAATTCTAATTGTCTAAATGTATCAGTTTTTTATGAATAGTTTTAATTTGCGAAGTTTTTTACTTCGAGTATGAAAAAATGATCTACTTGGATTTAAAAACAATTTGTGGATTAAAACGTTTTTATTTATATAATAACTTTAAAGTCTGTAACACACAAGACACATTGTTAAAAAATGTATATTGTACAGTACGTTATCAGTTTTACTTTCTAGAAAGTTAACATTTTATTTTTTTATGAATCTTGTGTGCAACTGGCTATTTTAAATCTTGAGTTTATATATTTTGATTTAAGCTAATAATACTCAAATGACTTTAAATGTATAGTATTAGATACCCCCTTTACTCGAATTCCAAATAAATGTAATACAGTTCAAAGATTTAAAGTTAGTAAATGGGAAAAATGTTTTTAAATACTTGTTTTTTAAATCTCCATATATCTTTATTGTAAATTTTTTTATTTAAACCCCCTGCACTGAATAAATGTGATTTCACGAATAGTTGTAATAATTATTACACTTGTTTATAAAAAATTAAGAGAAATATTTTTAAAACCGAATGAAGTCTAGGCTTTTTGATTATAATTGCAGAATTTAAGCAACTGTTTGATTCGAATGAGTAACAAAGTTATTTTTTATTTAAATTTCGTTACCCTCTAATATGGTCTTATTTCATGTCTCGTTTAAAATTATTTTGTCTTATGCAAATAACAAAAATTCCCGGAAAGCCAAATATTGAAGGAGAGTTGGGGTTTATTATTACAAATGAAATTTTAAGAATCCCTATTGATCTCATGTGTGCCATAAAAGTTATTCGGGATCAAAGGTCAATATTTGTGGTGTTTTGGATTTTTCTAAGGTTTTTTCAAATAAAAACCTCAAACCAAAGTTTTCGATCTTAAAATTCTCTACAAAAATTGACTGTAGGGTAGGTGCTCGGCGCGTTTTTTTTACTGTGGTTTCTCCCGTAGCTGTACTCAACTAACTGTCAATTTAAGGATAATTTAAGGGAACAATACCCGTAAATATTTAGATATTACCTTATTGATTATTGGGTTAACTATTGTTTAGATTTCTTTAGATATTTTAATCAGATTTTCTTGAAAGTATACCTCAACAGTCATGTCTTCGATTTCTTCTTCTTCCTCTTGCTGGATGTTCATAAATTGTTCAAATGTGACTGAGTCGTTGATATCTTCATTGAAATCACAGGAATCTTCCTGTATGGTACTCAACTGGATATTTGATCAAGACTGACCTTGGCAATTAGTACACGCTGGAGAACACAGCAACCCGACTATTTTACAGTCACATTTGGCACTACATCCTTTTTTGCAATTCCAAAAAATAGTGTTAAGGATTTTTCTCGACCAATTGGAAGTAAAGTTTTAATCGGTTCCAGAGTATTATCTATCAACTTCTAACCCCAGTCTTCTGGGTTAATTTGATTTGCCTAGCCATGTTTGGACGCGTATTTTTTACTAAAGTTAAGTATTGGTATTTATCAATGCAAATAATTTTTTTGGAACTCCATAAACCGCAATAATAAAGCGAATTCCTTCCGTAATCAGGGCAGTCAATCAAATCTTTTTTTTTTTTTTCGAATAATTTAAATACCGACGTTTTGCCCCTTTTGTACATTGCTGATGGCATTTTTTCGAGCTATAAAATAGCACAAATAACCTAAATACGTATACTCAGTCGAAAAGTTTTGAAGTAAGAATTTGAATCTTTCTAATGACTTTTTCAGCATGAATATTTCGAATCCCATGCCACCAAGAAATGGAGAATGCTGTGATGATTGCTTTTCATATTACTAGCAACATAAAGCAATCCAAGGAGAGCTTTTATTTCATCTCTGTCCGTTGGTGTTTCTGATCTGTTCGTTTCTGAGTATTGCTTCCTTTCGATCTCCATATTTATGTTTGCTACCATATTTTATATCATGTCATCTGAGATAAATAAAGACCATATTTTAGCTACTACTGCCTTTTGTTTAGCTTCTCCTTTTACTCCCGGCATCTGAGTCAGCAGGAGTTGTGATGTTTGGACATTTTCCTGAATGTTTCTTCCATCTGGTGAAATCTTTTGATATGAAGCAAGGCTCACGATGTTTTCTGCTGTCACTATCATCACTTTTTTCAATTCTATCTGATTCAGCTTTATCCCAAAGATGCTGGAGTCTTTTCTGATCGTCTTCATAACATTCTGAAGCCATTTTCTTCAAACAATTCTAAATAAATAATAGGATACGTAATTGAATTAGTAAACATATTTCAAAATAAATTTTTGACTTACTATATTTTCACTGAAGCTAACGTCAGTCTGTAGGACCGAGCACGTGTCAAAATCACTGACACTTTTGACAGATGCAACCCACAAATTGTAAACTCTCGGTCTCTGAGACGGCATGTTAGCTTCAGGAGGTTAAACAATATTTCATTTATACTAATTTATTTCAGTATGTCTCAAAGTTGGAAAACATATATAAAAAACTCACTATTTTTCGAAAATTAAATAACTATTGATACGTTATCCTGGGCTCCTTCATGTTCAAGTTGATTATACATTGTCATTCTATTAATATTTCTATTTTTATCGATTTAATTAAAAAATTATATAAATTCATCATATTTTACAACTCACTATGTCTAAAACTCATATTTCCACTACACTTTCGCGATTTCTCTTTACAAACGTTAACCTAACTTATGTCAATGTCAAATAGCTTTGAAGAAGGATATATCTGCAATCAATCATGCACACTTGTATATTATGTTGCCTAAAACACACGTGGGAAATAATAAGTTTGTTCCATCCTGCTAATATGGAACAGTTATCCATCTCCTCCCATGCACGGTTTTTGTGGGTTCCTACATGTCTCAAGCTGGTTATACATCGTCATTGAACAAATTTTTCTCTTTATCGATATTAATTAACAAATTATATAAATTTATTATCATTTAACAAATCACTAAAACTAATATTTTCACTTCATGCCCTCAAGATTTCTTTTTATAAACATTAACCTAACTTATTATGTCAATAATTTTCACGAAGGATATATCCGCAACCAATCATACACACTTGTATATTGTGTTGCCTAAAATACATTTGGGAAAAAATAGGTTTGTTCCAACCTGCTAGTTTGGAACGGTTATTGGAAGCGCTTAAATGATATATTCTGCGTAATCTCCGGCTATGCATGGCTCTTGTGGGTTCCTTCATATTCTCAAGTTGGTTATACATCGTCATTATATCAATTTTTTCTCTTTATCGATATTAACTAACAAATTATATAAATTCATCATCATTTAACAACTAATATTTTCATCTCACACTGTCAAGATTTCTTTTTATAAACATTAACCTAACTTATTATGTCAATGTCAAATAGTTTTGATGAAGGATATATACGCAACCAATCATGCATACTTGTATATTATGTTGCCTATAACACCGTCCCAAAAGCGGTTCACAAACGATACCAGGGTTGCAACTCAAAACAGAATTGTTCGTATAACGGTAACTGCCCGATTGGAAACGTAATTTCTATTGCGCAGAATCGTCATCGAACCAAGGACGTTTTTTGATGGGTAACCAAAATTATTGTTCACATCGATTCAAGCAGTTATAGCGGACTATTCTTAGAGATTAAAACTTCGGTTAGTTTAGTCATTGTTATGAATCTATCTACCAACATATAACTAACCTCCAATTGGAAATATCAGTTTCCCGCGATAAATATTCTGTTTTGGTGGAGTGAAACGTTCAATTTCTAATTACCTTTAAATCTTTAAACACTGTAAAATTATGAGCAATGTATGACATTCCATAAATATTTATTGTACGAACCTCAGTTTCTTGGTCATAGTTTTCTTTAAATTGCCAAAAATTTTTAAATAATGATTTTCAACATTTCGATTTAAGATACTGAGGTGGAATTATGTCTCAAATTATTTTGTTGCATTATAAGTATCAAATAAATGTAGGTTTGTTTAAATGAAACGTGTTTTTATCACATTTACTCCTTCTGTTACTGACGTCTAGTATTTCTAGAAAAAATGATGTAAGTATTTCTGGAGATTTCTTCTCATATAGACTGTGGACGTTGTAGCCGTCCCTGTACCTGTAAAACATTTCGAGGGAGGTGGATCTCGAAAAAAGATTAAATTTAACATAAAATCTCGATGGCCGAGAAAAAGTAATTCCGAGAGCTCGGATCAGGTCAGTGAATATAAATAATTAAGGGAGAGTGAAGCAACATGGGGTAGATGAACTCTTGCCCTTGTAAGTGCTTCAGCCTAGCGGAAATATGGTTGTAGTAATAGGAGAGTATAGTACATAAAGCTTCCAATAGATGGGGATCAGTTTGAGTCTTGCACACACGTTTTTGTGCCGAATGTTTACCATCTATATCTATACTTGAGAACGGCCGAAAAAATCGTATTAGTAGTAACTGAAGAACAACCAAAGCGATTTGGGTGAAAATTTGTTAGATTAGGTTAGGTTAAAACCAGGAAAAGAACATAGCATAATTATTATATAGTTTCCATCAGATATATTTTTGAAAAAAAGGTAGATTAATTACACTATTTGTAACTTAAGAACGGCCGAACCGATTTGGGTGAAAATTGTTTAGGTTAGGTTAGGTTAGTACCAGGAAAAGGATACTTTTTATTCCATTTTCGTGGGTCGTGACAAAAAAAGTGGTACAACAAAATGCAACAAGCAGAAAGACGAAAAATGTATCAGTTAAAACATCAGTCTAGCCGTTCATTTATTAAAAACAAAATAACAAAACGCAATTGACAGCTTAACGTAATGGTATCTATGGCTAAGTATAATTGGAAATTTCACAGTTAGAAATTTTGAAGTTGACTGGTTGATGTATTCGTTTAGAGTTTCTCTTAGATTATCATTAACAATGCCGTGACCAAGACAAAGCCGTAATACAACTAGGATTCGGAACATCCCGAATAAAAGGACTAAAGAAGAACAATTGAAGAGCGCCGCGTTAGTACGGCTCGAATTCGTGCTTCTCAATCACAAGAGCGAAGCGAGTCAATTCGCGAAACCGCTCGATTGACAATGCGAAATCGTCGAGCAAACTACAACTAGATAATTTTCAATGCAGAAGAAGAAATTTTTGAAGTACTGATTCGAATAGATGCAGCAATTACAGCATTACTGCGTTGAAGACGTTGTTTGTGAATATTATGGCAAGTTTTCCGGAGAATCGTCCGAATTGTGCTGCCTTAGTAAAAAAGTGAAATTTTCATTATTAACTCTGCAACATGAACCATGGTATTCATTGCTGAAAAATTAGGAGATTCACATCTAATATGTTAGGCGACTCTGTTGCATCTACGAGCTAAATAAGTCACGTGAACTAAATTTATTTTCTATTGTAGAGGAATGTATCTGACCCCATAATAAAAATTTTGTCTGTAAAAACAACATTAAGTGTAAAACATTCACTAATAGATTTTGAAATACTAGAATGGCCAGTTTTCTCCAGCTGTCGGCATGCTTTTAATAAATTTCACTAGGCTTGTCTTTGAGCTCCATCAAGCTATCAGCCCAATATTCGGAAAAATCCAAATTCCGAATTTTCTCGTTGATTCTAAAAAAATATATTAATTAAAATCGTGGTTGCAAATTCAGATTATAAAATATTTTTTATTCACGGCCCAAAGTGAAAAAACTAAAAATACCTATCAAATGCTCCTAATTCTCTCGTTTCAAAAATATTTTTTTCAATTTTTCCGAATATTTGACTGGAGCTTTGTCTTCCCGCATAGATCCTATCAATAAATTTACAATATTTTGTCCTCAAGAATAAAATAAATGTATTGATCTTCTACCATATTCTTGACTTCTTTTAGGGTATCACTATAACGTGAGCCACATAGTTTTTTCTAATGTAGTTTCATCTGAAACACTTTTTTCAAAATATTTTTCCAAAAAAACAAAATGCTGTAGTTTTTCAGCAGTATTTGTGCACAAATCATCGCCTCGCACAAATCAGTAAATTCTTGTTAAATTAGGGGAGGCCGGGTATGGTTGTCTCACGGGTTGGTTGTCTCAGCGGCCATAACAGAGAAACGAACAAGTAAATGAGTGCATTGAATTGCGTCGCAGGAGCGAAATACCAACACTACCTCCCTACCTCTCGTCAGTGCGCTCCGATATGCTGTGACGGTGACGTGCACGTTTATTTTTTTCGCACATCAAAAGTAAATTTTTGTGTTTCCGGATCGAGTCTCGTAAGTATACTTGAACTTTCTATAATAATGAACATTAAATGAGTTCTATGATAAGAAATATGTCTTCTGTGATAGCGTGATATAGTTTTTTCAATACCTTTTGAGGAGTATTTTTTTTTGAGGTTATTTTTCTAAAACGTGTGCTGGGGCTGGTTGTCACAGGAACTTTTGGGATGGTGACATGTGACAACCAGCCCCTGGTATATGTTTTTGTTTCTATTGGTATTTAAGTTTTTCTAAATAGACTTTTATTTATTTCAGCTTCAACATGCCACGAGTTCACAAGAGGAAGACCAATCGAGGGCTTGTTTCAGCTTCATTGATGCTGCGTGCGGCGAGGAAAGTTAAAATTTCTGCCAAGTCCATAAGGTCTGTTGCGAAGGATTTTGGAATTAATTACCGCACTTTAACTAGATGTTGTAAAAAGCTAACTTCTGAAGAGATCAGCAACACAACCATTTCAAGACCATCCACAAAAATAGGCTACCAAAGGAATCGACAAGTTTTTAGTGATGAACAAGAGGAAGAACTGGAAAAATACTTAATTCTGGCTTCAAGTGTCTACTTCGGGTTGTCTCCGAAGGAGGGTCGTAAATTAGCATTCCAGCTTGCTATGTCTAACCACTTAAAAGTCCCCAAGTCTTGAGAATCGAACAAGTTGGCTGGCTCCGATTGGTTCACGTGCTTTTTGAATAAGAACTCCGGAAGCTACTAGCTTGGCTCGATCCTCGAGCTTTAACCCACATAATGTCAAAAGCTTTTTTGATAATCTAGAATCCGTAATTAAACGGTCCAATATTCAACCAAAAGACATATGAAACATGGACGAAACTGGGAAACTACGGTGCAAAAACCGGCCAAAGTTGTTGCTAGAAAAAGATTTAAGCAAGTTGGTGCCATTATCTCGGCTGAAAGAGGCACCTTAGCTGCTGCTGTTGCGACAGTTGGCAGTTCCACCTTTCTTTGTTTCCTCGGGTTCATGTTAAAAACTATTTCATACGAGTCGGACCAATTGGCTGCGAAGGTGGTAGCAATCCTTCAGGCTGGATGACAGAAGAGTTATTTGTTGCTTTTCTGAAACATTTTTATAACCACGTAAAGTCAACTAAGGAAAATCCATGCCTCTTGCTTTTAGACAACCACAGCTCTCATTTATCCATCGAAGGACTAAATTTTGCAAAAGAAAATGCTATCTTTTCCACCGCACTGTACTCATCGCCTTCAACCCTTGGATAAGTCGGTTTATGGGCCCCTAAAGAAATATATTAATAACACAATGGATCAATGGATGATAAATCATCCAGGACAGACCATGACAATTTATGATATCTTTGGAATCATTGCTCAGGCTTTCCTATTGGCAGTTTCACCATCCAATTTTGTCACAGGCTATAAAGCCTGCGGGATTTGTCCATTTAACAGTGACATATTTCAAGACCACGATTTTATGCCATCATTCGTCACTGATAGACCACTAGTAACGGTTTCTGACGATGCAATTATACCTAAAAATGCCGTTCAACAAAATAATAACTCTACAATTAATCGCGCTTCAACGCCTGAAGCTGAAGATCATAACTTTGGGACCAATGAACGTCTCTAATTATATCATCGCAAGTCTTGAAACCCCTACCAAAAGCACCTCCACGTAAGTTACAGCAAGCAGACAAATGAAAAGAAAAATCATCAATCCTAACTGATACACCAGAAAAAACTTACTTAGAAAAGAAAAAGAAGGAACAAGATGCAAAGAAAAAAAGTATCTAAACGTGTGTTAAGTGAGAAAAAAGAAAAGAAAAAGATAACTAAAGGAAATAAAAAGAAGAAATTTGTTGATGATGAAGAAGACGAGAAAGAGGAGGAAGATTATTGTTTAGTCTGCTTGTCACCCTACTCTGCTAGCAAGTCTAGGGAAGTTTGGATTCAGTGCCAAGAGAGCAAACTTTGGGCTCACAAAGCTTGCACACCTGGACTACCCAATTACATATGCCAAAATTGTGATTCTGAATATTCTGACTAATTCACAGATCCTGTGATCTCACTAAGTTACTAATACTAGGTTTATTTTTGTAAACTGCCCTTTAATTATGTGACTACTTACCCCAAATACTATGACAACCATCCCTGACCCGGGGTTAGAAATCAAATTTTTCTTCTCCACGAAAAAAAATATATTTTCACGTCATGTAATATTAGAGAAAAAATCTTTCAGTCCTTTAAAACTAGAATGATCATACTATCCATAAATATAAAAATATCATGTCTAAACAAGGTAGTTGGAGAAATACATACAAAATAAAAAAAAATATGGCTTCCAATCCCGGTCTCCCCTAAGTCATGATCGACGGTCTATGTAAAGGAAAAGGAAAGAAGAAAACAATCTTTAAAAACTCACTATTTTACTACACATATCACAAAATATTATTCCACTGATGTAAACAAACCTGAAACAGCTTCTGATCCAGGAAGTAATCAGGCTCGAATTATCCATCGGCATTTTGCACTTCTCGGAAACAAAAATACTTCTACCGCAAAACTTCCAAACTTCCAAAAATTCCAAATTGATCGAGTAACGATCACGGATGAAGTGGTGAAGTAATTAATTTCGATTTAGTAGCAAAGCAATTCTCCTGTTACATTTTCACTATTCAAATCCCAAATCAGGGATAATCCGTGTCCCGGGGGAAAACAAAGTGGGACACGGTACAAGCGAATGGAAATCGGAACTGTCCCGGGAAATCCGGGACAGTTGGCAACCGTGTTTTGTTAATTTTTTACATGTTTTAAAATCTAATTTGCAATCAAAACAATTTAGCACAAAAAACATTGGCATGTGACTGGTATCTAACGTTTTCTTTGTTCATAGCATTTACATTTCAGTCATTGAGATGGAGCCACGGATGCTAGACCAACGCTTGTACGCGTATGACAGTTTTGTGTGAAATGACGAATCCGTAACTGCTGTTCAGCGAGATTTCCGCCGTCAGTTTAATATTTATCGTAATACAAGTGTCTCTTCTGGTAACACAATATTGCGATGGGTACAACCTTCGAACAAAAAGAAAAAACCACCGGGTCCCCAACGAACTGCTAGCACTCCGGAGAACACTGAACGAGTAAAGGAAGCCTTTGTCAGAAGCCCACGTCGCTCTATTCAGAGGCATTCAGCAGCAATTCTAATGAGCACAAGTACGGTAAGACGAATTCTGCATACAGATCTAAATTTCCATCCTTACAAGATAGCCGTCATGCAGCAGTTAAAAGAGCAAGACTTCCAGCAGCGATTATAATTTTGTCAACAAATGCTTACCATTTTTAAATAAAATGAAAATTTGATATTGGTAATAAGTGACGAAGTCCATTTTCATCCGAATGGCTTCGTCAACAAACAAAATTGCCGGTATTGGGCAGAAAGAAACCCACATCAGCTACACTAGAGACTACTTCATAGCCCAAAGATGACTGTCTGGTGTACAGTAGGAAAGGTTACGAAACCGAGGAATTGATTTTCAAAATGTGTTGCTCCAGCAGGATGGGCCACAGCGCACACAGAGAGGGCTGTTCTCCGTAATTTGTTCCCGGGACGGATCGTTTCCAGATTCGGCGACATTCCTTGGCCCCTTCGGTCTCCCGACTTGAGTAATTGTGATTTTTTTCTGTGGGGGCTTCTAAAATCGCGCGTGTACAATAATAAATCGCGTACTTTGGAGGACCTAATGATCGCAATTCATTGACACGTCACCCAGATTGATGTAGACATGCTGCAAATAATTGAGGCCAATTATTATACAATGTATTGCCCAAAATGGGCATCACTTGCCGGACTTAATTTTTAGTGAATAAGTAAGTAACAAATGCTATGATTTAACAAGTGTTTCTGTACCAATAAAACTTTTTTAAAGTAAATATTCAATTTTTTATGGTTATTTTAAAAACATCCGGTTCCCATGAATGACCCCGTACCATCTCCTTTGACCCTATTATATAGTTGTTCTGTAAGATTCTTTATAGAACTTTGTGTGAGAAGTTTCTAACTTACATTATTGCTGCGGACAATAAATTACAAATAGAGAAGTTGCTATCCAACTTAGGATTGGCACAAGCCTTTTTGTTTAATAAAAGAACGCTTTAGAACTAACATACCAGAACCAAACTTTAATTGACGGCAGACCTCATGTTTTAAGAATTAAGAGTTTATTTTGTGGTGTCGATGTTCCTATTTTAATAAGTTTTACTGTTTTACTCTAAGTACATTGCACTTATCGTCTCCAGCTTTTGGATGTCTCATTTTTCGCGTCTTTGAAGACATATTTCAACCAAAGAGACATTAAACAACACCCAGGACGCGTTGTTATACAATTGCAGGTCTATTCAAAGAAGCTTATGGTAAGGAGGCTACAGTGAAAAATGATTGTAACCGATTAAATAGCACTGGGATTTGGCTTCTAAACAAATAATCCGCGCCGTAACACCTGACATAACAAACAATCGACTCTACTGAACCAGCTGATAAGTCAACAGCAAATACTGGTCAAGACCTTATTTTACCTGCTGCAAATCAAAATCGCCCATCTATTGGTAATGAATTACATCCCCCAACCCATACTTTAGCAGTGCCTATTGAAAAGGACTTTACGTAAGTGACCAAGGTAAACGTGAGCCAAAGAAACACCAAACCTCTTTACTTTTGACTTCCACTCCAAAAATGAAAGAAATTAAGGCAAAAAATGAGCCTAAAGCTCCTTCAGAGAAAAAAAGACGAAAGGTTACCAAAACCATATTCCATGAAGACAGCGAATAAGAAAATTGGCCAAATTACACTCAAGATGACGAAGAGGACTGCTAATATATTCCAATGATCTTTATTCACGATCAAAACCTGGTTGCAGTGTTTAAAATGTTCGCATTGGGCCCACACTTCTTGCGCGGACGTTTCTAAACGAACCAAGCGGTTCATTTGCAAGCTTTGCTGTTAATTTTATAACTTTTGCCGTGTATGTCATTTAGTCCGTATATGGGATGCCATTTTGTCCATAGCATATAGACAAAATGGATTTCGTTGATCTCTGTTAAATTTAAAATTATTATTTTTTCTAGTTTGTTACTGGTGTTACTACTGTTAAAAAATTGAAATTTAAAAATTTCAATCTACTTATAAGTATAACCAGTGTGACACAATGTTCGGCATACCTTGTGGAAAATTAACAAAATGCCCAAATATGCATGAAATGCGCATTTAGCATAGTTCTCCCTAGCTCTTAAATTATATACTAAACTAGTTAAACTCTATCAGGTGGTATAATTATTCACCTGAATTGATAAATTGAAGTCGATAGATCATCTCTGCAAAAACAGTGCACACCAAATTTATAATTCCATCACTCAAACTTCAAGAGCAGACGGTTTTTTTATTAATTAGGCCCTACAAATCTAATTAGAATAATGAGCAAAGCGTTAAATTTCAACGAGCAAATCCTAATTACACACAGCATTCGATTCTCATATGGTCCATGCCTTGATGCGCCCCAACAAATTCTCAATCCCGCCCGTTATCCATCGAGGCGTCACTCCGTTGGTTCTAACCAGCCATTTTATAACGTGGAAGGCGGAGTCATTTTGCCCACAACATCAATATCATTGTGGGACCATAAAGTCACACTCAAATGGTCACTGAGATTTGTCAATCGCGCAGCTGTCTCTTATCATATGTGAATTGGAGCAATAGTGTTTTTTTGTAACGCTATACGCGCAGCTGTTACTTTACCACATTTTAGCCTTTGTAATTATGTTTATTTAAGTGTTTCTATGAGTTTTCAATATTGTGGGAATTTCTGTTAGAAAAAGAACTTTATTTTTGTGATTGTGAACTGTTACGTGAAGTATTTATATTATGGATACTGGTAAGTTTTAAAAAATTCCAAATAAAGTTGCAAATTTTCCAAAATAAGACGTAATTGCAACTAAACACTAATCAGATTGTAGATCGAGAAGCATATATATATATATATATATATATATATTTTATTTATTTCCTATTTTTTACTCATTTCTCTAGCTCACTTTCTGATTTTCGATTTCTAGACCCATGTCCTCAATTCGTAAGCTCACTTTTTTCGTTCTTGCCGCCTAAACTTTTTTTTAAAATGAAATCACGGCATCCTAGACTCATTTCAGAAGTTTTAGCTCCCAAGTGATAACCTTATCTTCCAATTATCTGTCACTCAACTGATTTTAATGAGTTTACAGTTTTGCTATGAGCCCAATCAATAAATCCAGCTCAATTGCGCTAGCATTAAGAGTACCTCATACAATAATTCATGTTAACCTAAGTAGTTTATTTTTCAGTTTATTATCCAAATAAATGACGCAGCCACATCTGTATTCCCAAACTCTAGTTTTAAGTAGGTACCCAATTTATGACAATCATTTTATGTCATTCGCTCAGTCATGATCATCAGTGCTATTTTGAAAAATATAGAATTCAATTCAGTACCTATGTCAAAAGAGAAAATATTAATTTTAGTTGAATCTAAAAAGGCAGTAGGGAAATATCTACTTAGATGAAATAGCTGATATCATAACGTGCATGATTAGTGCCAACTTACCATTATGAATTAAACCCAATAGATGTAATTTGGGCTCAATTTGAAAGTGAAGTGGCAAGAAATAATGTTGGTTCTGACGTACTTCTACCAGCCGACAACAAAATATTGGTGTTGACTCATTTATGATAATTGACCAAATAGTTAATTAGTGGTTAATCATTCATTAATAATTAGGTCTTAAATTAAATACAAAACATGAATCTTCGTCCAGAGGTAAAAATAGCATCTTCAAGTCCATTGTACCGATCCAACGACCAATTTCAATCTCTTCTATACCTTATACTCTGAAATCGGCCCTTTATTCAAACATCATTGGATAACTTCGTTTGTAGAAGGTGTTAAATTAAGAACTAATCATTTTAATATGTTTATGATTCTTTTTAGTAATCTGAATATTTATTGCAACGAATATTGAGTTTTTCATTAGATCTCAAATCAAATCTTTAGCAGAAAGAAACCTAAAGTAAAGACAAATCATCACGACAAACATATAACAAGGTCTAAGAAGTAACAAGTTTCTCTCCATTATATGCTGATTTCTTTACAATTTATTTATAAATTTTGAAACAGAAATGGACAAGTTCGAATATTCATATATAAGTATTTTTGCAAACGCTCAAACCAATTCATGAAACATTTTTCCACTCTGAAGCTGATAAAGTAGATACATGGTTTTGAAAGTGATCATCAGCTTCTTGAGGTGTTCGTGCATCTTTTGATTGACAGTGGATAATAGCAAAAAGTCAAAAGTCGTATAAATACAGACAATGAGACATTAATTAGATGTTTTTCTTCCTAAAATATTGTTGGGTTTGCTTTATACGGAATCGATCTCACCTAAATGTTCATGCAAAATTGATCTCTAACCTTGTTGTGCACAGAATCGATGTTTTTTGGAATGACAATCGATTTTGGCCGACCTTTCGACATTTATCAGTGATGGATGTATGATCATGACGAAATTGTGCAAACCAAACCAAAACAGTCTTCTCTGATGATGCTTCATTACCAACAGTTGCGCGAAGCGACTCTTTGCATTATTGTTTGAGGAAGGCCTTTTATTGAATCGTAAAAAATCATCCAACGTGAGCCTTCATGATTGATTACAGTTTCTGCTCAAACGTTTGTTCCCTGATAATTTCTAAATTGCCATTGGTTTCATAATAACCCACTATTATTTCTACTTATTACGAAGGTTGCTGCTCAAGTTTTGAGTTAGACATATAAAAACATTATGATTGGATAAGTATGGCTTCAATGTTTTTCTAAATATTCTCTTTCAAGATCAATAAACCTTTTCATACGTTTGAACCAATTGTCGAAGCTTCTTTCCATTCCGATTGAGGTACCTCCAAAACATTTGATTTGAAAGCATCAACCGCTACTTCAGGTGTAGAAAAACGTTGACGTCGTAATTTATTTTTGAACTGCTGGAATAAAAAGAATTCATTTCGAGGTTTTGACGGTTCAAAAACTTAGCATTGTCTTGGTGAAGAAAAATTCGTCATCTGCGATTTTTTCGAACACTTCTTGCAAACAAATGCTGGAGTACCATTTAGAACTGACTGTTATATCATATAACAGAAGTTCTAAATAACTTATATGTTGTTCTAATGGAACGATGGTGACATATCCGAAAAAATAGGCGGCAAACTGTTTCAATAAATTGATTCGTTGCATTTCACCAATCGATGCGAGCTTTTTTGAGCGATTGTTAAATAGAACTCGGATGACAACACGTTCTGATTACTTTGATTACTATGATTTCAATGTCAGATTTCACATATTCACATCAGCGTTGCCATACCTACCTTAAAAATTAATTATTAACAGTTGTACTTCTGCAAGTGTGGCAGGTCAGAAGAAAGAATGATTGTATATATTGTTTCTATTTTAGAATTAGCCCGTTTGGAGCTTCTAGTTTTTCTTCATTTTCATTCCAATTTCTGAAAAATAATTGTTGAAAATCTCTACTTTTTGGTTATGTTATGTCTTCGGGTCAATTTTTTGCTTTCTCAAAGAATTTTAAGTATTAATTTCCTCGTAGTATTTGTACAAGTCCGTTTAAGAAGTTTCTGTATTTTTTGAATGCGTGCATCGAGCGCACAGATTATATAGGAGGGTGCATCGAGCACACATTTGCAGGTATAAAGACGTCATCTTCAATCCCTGTATTTAGCTTTAAATGTTTATTACCGTAAATAAAAGAGAAAAAATTATAAAAGAGAACAACAGAGTAACAAATACTTTCTCAGAACCTAACCTAACCTAACCTAACCTAACCTAACTTAACCTAACCTAACCTAACCTAACCTAACCTAACCTAACCTCACCTAACCTAAACTAATAAAACCTAACCATTCTTAAATTAGAAGGCTTTTTTGTGAAAAATTCAAAATACGAAATTTTGTCATTATTTCAAACCTAATACACTCATTCTTAGAAAAATATAAGTTTTTCAATCAATTTTTGTTCAATATTTCATATGAAATTGAACATTTGCTCATTTTGGAAAATCTTAGATGTTGCTGATGATTTTTCGTTTAGTCTCAATGATAATAATTATTCAAAAGTTGCGCTCGTCGAACGATCTTTTGGATTCGACACGCTAGATGCATGAAATTTTCTAAATGTGCCTCTGTGCTCCGCTCCTCGCACCCCATCGTACTTTTTTTGTGGGTAGACCATAAATATGGGGTTTTCTAGATACTAGAAGATTTTAAGAGGGGGTACAGTATAGGATACATCGTCTTCTCTTGAGGTTTCTGCGTGTTTTCTCAACATTCAAGTTTTAGTCGTCAATTTTCATCTCCCAAAAAAATCTTTGACTACTTATTCTAAATTTACGAAATTTTCGTTGCATAATACGTGGACAGGGACGTTCAGAATAATTCTCATTAAATTTCCATAGTGTTGATGCGTTCTTCGAAAATAGACTTATAAAATGTAATATAAATTTGTAATTTATGAAAGATTAATTTTTATTTTTACACTCAATTTCCAACAAATTAAATCGTTTAAATTTTCATTAATTTTCTCATTCCAAACAGTATGGGCGTTGAATAAAGCTGCTATAAAGAAACTTCATAAAATAAAATGCTTAAAATAATTACAGTAACACATATTTACATCTTAATCATTTTATCAATTATTAAATAATAAAAATCTAATATGGGAACGAGGGGTAGCTAATGGAAATAACAAAAATACAGCATAATCAATATGTTTATTAGTCTCATTACTTTATGGCACTTCATTAATCTAATTATGATTTGGTACAGTTTTTGATAATTTTGATAATGATTAATAGAAACATTATGGAAAACCATCTTGCTCCATACCATGGGGTATGATGGGGTAATGAAATTTGGGCATGATGGGAAGGCTCACAAAACAATCAAATGTGTATCTTCTCCGGATCTTTATCCTCCAACACCCACAGAGTTTACATACAATATGTATAAGTTTTTTTTATTGAGTGTTTGGCCTTTTGTTTATTTTTAAAATTCTTTTTGAGACGATTAGATTTGGATGTTTTCCCTAGATTTCTTAAATTTTCCAGCTCATTTCTATAAGGAGTTGAGGTTATTATAGCTGTTTTTCTTGCCTCATAGGCTCACACTGAACAAAACAAATGTAACTAATAAAATGTTCAACGGACTCCTACAAACAACATACCATATCAAAATAAACAGCACTAGTAATCAAAGATGAAAAAGACATAAATGAGGTGATCATAATTACCTTAAAATAAAACCTAACCTAACCTAACCTTACAAAAAATTAGATGGACGAAACGTTCCAAGCTTGGTTATGGTTGTTTTCTCTATATGTCTGCTTCCAAGTCTAAGACTGACTTATTGAAGTCTTCCGTTCTAGACCTGCAAATAGTCAATGTTGAAGTCAATGACCTAACACAATCCGACAACACAACGATAATATCTTTTATTCTATCACATGCTGTTAAAGTGTCCTCCAGTCCTTCTAATCCTGATTATTTGAGAAATTGATATTTTGTTACTGGCTGTGAGCCTAAAGTACCTTTATAGTTTAAGGAAGACCATGTTTTTGACAAGATTTGATTATTGTCCTATTAGATTAAAAATAAAACTTAAAAGTCTAAGTTTGTTATAATGCTAAATAAATCAAAAATCTGATTAATGAAGCAGTTAAGATTATAAATTGTTGTAAGCCTAAAATGCCTCGATAGTTCAAGTAAATAAACGACATGTTACATATTTGTTAATTTTCGAATATTTTCTTTTAGATTAAAAATTTGCCTGTTTTAGCGTTTGTAAAGTTTCTAATGCTAAATATGCTAAACAAATCTTTATAAAATATAAAACTAGTTTTCAATTCCTAATGTTACAATTACTGTTAGATTTCATGAATACGAAACAAGTAAGCTTTCATAGCTAAGAAGCCACAAATTGTTATAACTAGCCCCCCGCTCCCCTACTGACTCTATTTCGTCCATACAGTCAATTAAAACCATAATCTCTGACCACAAAATAGAACAAGACATTCATGATATAAAAGTTTCTCTCATCTGGCTTCCATCGCACACTGGAAACGATCTCCAAGTCAAAAGAACTTCAACAACCCTTCTGAAATCCTTGTTTAGATTTAAAATAATTTGAAGACTCATCCAAGAATCTTGGCGTGAAACAAGGAGCAAAAATACGATAGCAGTACATAACATTCATCCATCTGAACATCAACTTCCTATCACATTCCCTAAAGGGGAATAAACAGCCCACAATCGGAGAAACTTTTTGGGAGAAGTAGATACAGATTATTCAGGCGAAGTATACATATTTATGGAAATTACAGCGTTTCCCTGACAGTTTGGAAGCTCTGTACCAACAGGTGAGGCATATGAGGACAAACGCAGATATAACTAACAAATTTATTAAGATTTTTTCAACAAATTTTACACAAACATACTTTATTATGAGTATGGAAGATACAAGAGATTTCTGCTTTGTTAATGGAGGGTTAAATATATCGCAATTGTAAGAGAAATATAAATGATTATTTTGTTCTTATCTTCTATATCTAAAATATTAACAATGTTTTTTTGTACACTTTTTTATTTCCTTCCATTAATTATTGAGTCAAACCAAAAAGAATCGACTCGTTTTCCTTAAAATGAACATCGACTTGATCTTCCATGATCCTAAATTAGAAATATTTTCCTTCTACTGAACTAAAAATATATGTTAAGCTAAAAAAAATGTCCAAGAACGATTTATAAATGTTTTAGCTTAATGCGACACATAACGATGTAAACTAATTATCAAAAATTAAAGGTTTTACTCGACCATAAATTTTCTTTACAAATCTATTCAGTTTCTAAAACAGACTAACGAACGAATCATCGTCGGCGTCGAAAATATCTTTAAACGGGGTGTTTTTCCAATCGCTTCGGAATACTAGAGATCAATTTTTCCAAAATTATTTATACAAAAATATAATAATTGATAATGATCAAATCGAAAAAGTAAGATTCTTCATCTAACGTCAATGTCGATGAATACATCTTATACATAATCTTGATGGTACCTCAAACAATATGATACTATACTATACTACTATACTTCTGGGACTCTATGTTGAGCTGGAGCATGTTCAGCTCTAACATTGAGGACCAACAGATCTTTTTAAGCTGCAGTGCATTTATAAACATAATAAATTTTTAATCTAATTCAATCGCAATCTATTCTTAAACCTACAAAATGGGTTACAAATACTTAATAAATCGTTAAGAAACTGAAAGCTGAGTAGGGCTAGAAATAATAACGTTCCGAGAAGAACTAGAATAAAGAAAGAACTAGAACTAGTTTTTATTCTAAGTAAAAAGAATGCGTTGTGAATATATATCGTGAATAACATTGGAAGAATCTGATTCTTCAGACCGTTCTTTTCCGTCTAAATCTGTTTTTGATGATACCTTTTTAGAATCGACATCGTCGTCGAACTCTTCTGAATCACTTTTGTCGTATCGTATGTCGAATCGTATTTTGTCTTGGTTTAGGAGGTAATTTTTTAAGAAATCGTCTTCTAACAAGTCATCTGAAATTCTTCTTTATGACCTTCGTTGCCTAAAGCTTCTTCCCGAGCTATTGTTTCTTCATAATTATCATCACTCTTTAGATCGGGATCAAATTCAGTACCTGATATCCTGATTTATTCATACCCTCTGCAAGTAATTGGGAATATTTCTCAGTTTGATCCACTATAAAACTCAGCTGTTGATCTAGAGCCTTTTTCCGTTTCTCTTCGAGAATTGTATTTTGTTTGCACTTTACTAATTTCTCTACATTGCAAAATGCTGCAATCCTTCGAAGATTTTGCTCAAGTGCTTTTTATGCTTTTTGAGCAGCGAGTGCTTTATCTTGGAAATATTTCTGTACCATTCTGGCACATTTCGTTGCAGCGGCTTTCTTCCATTTACGTTCCTGCGCAAAATCAGCTGCCAACCAGACCATTTCTTCAAGTAAAAAATCCCAATGTGCTTTTGTTCTCGGCATTTCTTGCACTTTTGGTAGCCTTTTTTCAGACCATAAACCTTCCTTTTGTATATCTGCTATTTGCTGAACTACATAAGCTTCTTGCTTTGCTTTCTCTACTATCATTTCTTGGCTACTACTTGTATTAGATACAGATTTCATTTTGACAGATACTGATTTCGGTGTAGAGTGGTTACTATGGCTTTCAGATGTCGTTACTATAGAGGAACTGATCTGAATAGGGTTCTGATCTGAGCCTAGTTTGGATGCTAAAAACAAATGCGTTGTGAATAACCATCGTGGAAAACATTGAACAATTTACCTCAGTTGACCTCAATCTAAAGTTCTCTCTCACCCTTAAAAAACAAATATTTATACTCAATTTTCAACATCTTCAGGATGAGCTCGGAAACATTTCCGTCGACCCTCGTATAGCAAACTATTTTCGAAATCTTTCACTAAACTCTGTAAAATATCAAATATCCTAATAAAAAATTAGTTTAACTCGTACTTTTATCTTTTCTTTATGTAATAGTATTAATATACATCGAGCCTATCGATATCCCGCTATGCAAGCCATTGCCTTTAAGCTCAGCCAGTTTTGCTTGATGCATGATCTAACATGTGTTGACAGCGTCGGGACAACGAACAACCAGTCTAGAGCAAAATAAACGTTCCCAGCCACCTTTGATCTGCAGCATCATGTATTTAATTTATGGCTTTTTTTCGTCTTTGGCACACCAATATGTACCTACCAACGAGTTGACAATTCGAGACATTTGGCGCACAAACTCAAAACTGAATAATTGTTGAAAAATTGACTATTATTCTATTATATTGTCTTCTGGAATTTTAGCGTGAAAATAAGACTATAATTTTTTTTCTCCAAGAACATATGGGTGTATTTTTATTTATTGAAGTCACACAACAATTATCAAAGTAGTACATAACGCGTACGTGTCAACTGATCACGCGCTTATCATTTTTTTTTAAGGTTTAAGTCAGTTCTTTGAGTTATTTCCAATTATAGACATTTTCTACATCTGTTCTGAAAGGTCTTCACATATTTCATTTACTTACCAACGTTTTTAAATTATACGTAGTGCGGTCCATGAGTTCTTAGACTAATTTACAAAGAAAAGTCATAGATAAAGAACTGATTATATTCTCCTTTTATTTCCAAATACTTTTCATAACGTCTCTTTTCTCATTATCTATAAAAATATATATGAAGCTTCTTTAGTTTAATTTCATCATTACTGTCAAATATTTCACCCCTTAATTCGGCCTTCAGTTTTGCGAACAAAAATAGTCGTACCGGGCCAGATCATGGCTATATGGTGGGTGTCCAATCTCTGTGAAAACACATTCTTGTATAGTAGCATTGGAAAGCGAAGTAGTGAGGACAAGAGAACTGTCATGAAGCAAGCGCGGTTGATTTTGCCTCACCTTTTGTTGACAATTTTTTTATTTAACTGTTTTAGTAATAAATCCGTTGTATTTGCTTCCTGAAAGTCAATCGAAAGGATACCCTCGCAGTCCCAAAATATTGTAGTCATCATTGTTTTGATGCTATTCGTGACCTTTACTTTTTTTAACACGTGATTTCCTTTCCGATGCCACTCCATGGAATCTCTTTTGGATGTCGGGTCATAGTAAATGACTATAGTTTCATCAACTGTTTCAATTGATCAGATAACACTTCCTTGGTCTTCGTGGCTAAACTCTAATGATCGCTCACAACGTTTCACTCGACGTGGCTTTGGCACTGTCTTACTATGTTAATAAATATCCAGCCGGCGAAGATCGCAAAAAAACCTGTCGACGTGCTCGAAAAACAAAAACAGCAATCAAGTTCCATGTTAAGTAATTGGGCGCAATATAGCAATAGTGTTAATCTGACACGCTCGCGGTACTATTGGAAACTGCAAAAAAAGGGGAAAAAAGGAAAACAATTCAAATATGGTGAATACCTATGTTAAGAATTGCTTACGTGAATCTGAAGAACTGTTTCGTGATTCCAAAAACAAACAAGAAAAGATTAAATATTTGCGATTATCCACTATATCAGTAAAAGATAGACTAGATAAAATGTCTTCTAATGTAACATATTTGCAATTAGAAGGTATTCAAATTTCTTCAGTTTTATCACTTGCTATCGATGAGCCATACGATACGACACAAGCTGCTCTTTTTGTCATAAGTATGTCTTTCCAAGGTCCAAAAGAATAATTTCTAGGATTGCAACCAGTCTTGGGACAAACTAGAAGGGGAGATATAGCGAATGCCGTGCAAAAATATTTTAAAGACAATGGGATCAATTCAAATAAAATCGTTCCAATGGGAGCTGATGGAGCTGGAGAGATGATAAGAAATGAAGGGGCAACAACGATTCTTCAGAGCCAAATAACTTTTTAAGTTTCACTGCATAATACATCAAGAAGAAATAGTTGAGGTTATGAATTTGGCAATCAAAATTGTTGACAGAATCTTGTCAAAAGCACTCTACCATCGCCAGCTTAAAGAATTGTTAAACGAAATGGAGACTCAGTATTTCAGTCTTCATAATAAAGTGCGAGAGCTTTCCAAAGGTAAGGTGTTGAAACGTTTTGCTTTGTGTTTGAATGAAATAAATACATTCCTAACTGAAAGAGCGACAAATGGTTGCAAAAATTTTATCTTTATGGTGGCTATCACAGCAAAATTGATGGAATAAAACTGAAATTGCAAGAAAAGGGAAACGCAGCCTATGTTTTGGTAGAAGAACTGGTTTGTTTTGAAAAACAAAAAATGAATTTGTTTGCTGAAGATATTCAGAACGGTGAATTACTTCAATTTTCAAAGCAATATCTCGACAAAACCAGTGCAACTGTTGACACGAATTATTTCAGCACTATAAAATACTTAAAGATCAATTTGCTGACAGATATGAGCAATTTAAAACCAACAAAACCACAATTTGGAATTGGAACTGGATGTCTAGAAGCTCAATTGATCGATTTAAAAAGTAACGCTTTGTGGAGAGGAAAATTTACAGGGTTGAAAAGCAAATTAGAAGAATTGGAGAACCAGGAATTTATGTACGTAACGCAACAAAAGTGGACAAGTCTGAAAGAAAGTTGAGGTTCTTATATTCGACGCAATTAATAGTCTTCCAAATTGCTACAGTGAGGTGAAGAAGTTGGCATTTGGAGTACTGACTATCTTCGTAACGGTATATTCGTGCTAGCAAACGTTCTCTTGAATGAATATAATTAAAAATAAAGTAAGAAGCCAACTAACAAATGAAAATTTAAAGTTATGTTTGAAATTTAAAACAAATTATGAGCCAAATTTAAACAAAATCCTATCTTATTGAATTTGTTAGCTCAAATGTACGTTAGCGAAGTACAGGTTAGGGTTGTGAGTAAACGTTCACTTGATTTAATTTTTTCACATAAATAATAGGTAATTATCTAATAATTCCATATTAACGGAGAGCGCGAGAGAGAAATGCTTTAATGTCAAAAAATTGTTGCAATTTGTAGACAAAAGCTTGTAAAAACTAAGAAACAAACTTAAAAATAACTAATTGAAGATACAAAGAAAACCACAATGAGTAACAAAATTATAGATAATAGTAATAGGTTATAATTTGTATAAAAGTCCATATCAAAAATTAAACTAGTATGTAGCATGTCCGTAATTAAATATTATCATTAGAATAGAAGTCGTTTACAGAGTAGAAGGCACCTTCCAGTAAATATGTCCTCAAATTATTGCGGAATGCGGAAAAAGATGATATCGATTTGATTTCAATTGGCAAGTTATTGTGTATTTTTTGTATTGTACAATATTGAGCCCTCAACTATTTCTGAACGTGGAGTGGGTAGGTAAAGGTCGTTTCTAAATGGATAGCCGTGCAACGACCTTTCTGAAATTGGAGAACCGTGCAGAATTTTTAATCTTTTAAAGGAATCCCTGCAGCGAGCCCTGTCGAATAAATAACTAACAGCTCTCTTTTGTAGCTTGACGATTCGCTCAAATTGAGTCTTACCACACGTACCCCAGAAGGAAAGGGCATATCGGAGATGCGACTCAATAAGGGCATAATAGAGTGTTAAGGAGGTGGATGAGTTCAGTTCTTTGAAAACTGATCTCAGCGCAAAACAGGAGGAACTTATTTGTTTTATATAAGACGACAATATGTAACTCCCATTTCAAGGAATTGTTCACAACAAGCGCTAAGAATTTTACATATAACGGTGTTATTTAGTAAAAAAGGCTGCGATGTATTTTTATATGAAAAACTTTAGTTTTAGAGACAGAGAATATTAGAATCGCACCATGATTTAAAGGTGATTAGATCGCTAGATATGGTCCTATGAAGTGCCGTGAGATGACTGCTCCAAGAGAAACTAGTGTCGTCTGCAAATAGACATATTTTACCACTGATGTCTAGATAGACGATGTTTAGGCTAGAGTAGACATCATTTAGGAGGGAGAATATAGCATCATATTGTGCATTTGTTACTCAAAACTTGATTGATTGGTAGTATTTTAGATTTAAACAGAAATGATAAAAGTCCAATCTTTCTAAGATCTAAGATAACATGGGAAAGAGTGCAATTGGGCGATAATTCGATGCTTGATTTTTATCTCCTCCTTTTGAAGAGGTATAATTATAGCCGTCTTGAAGCAATTGGAAAAATACCATTTTGAAATGGAACGTTAATTAAAGTGGTAAAATCAATCGGGGAGACTCGAAAACACTTTTGATGTCATTAAGTCATTAAAACCATCAATTCCAAAAGAGTATTTATTTTTGATGTCATCAATTGTACTGCGAAGTTCTGCTAAAACTACAGGTATAAAGAAGAAACTGCGCAAGTCAGCATTAGCATCAGGGATATATGAAAGTATAGATATTTTTTCAAGATTAGATTTTTTACCAAAAACTTCATTTATGCGACTACTATTTATTATTGGCAACAAAAATTTTTTTTGTATTGTAATTTTTGGCTCTACTGACTCAAAAAGCTGACCAATTTTTAATTATTCAAAATGATGGACATAAGTCACCGTAGTAAACAGACTCCATTCTGTTTTTGATTTGCGTCGGTTTCAATACTTCTTTAGTCAAAAATTTTATACCAGCGTGAAATTCAATTTGAGACATTTTGCGAAAAAACTTCTGAGTGGTTGTGAAAAGAATCAAAACAGTTGAAACTTTGTGTAAAACGTGTTGTCACTCTATTTACTATATAATGTCAAGAACTCATGGACTCATGCACTACGTCTGGATTCATGACATATTTCACAACCCTAGAGAACCACAAGTGCTCTATTTTGATTCTTGAATAACTAAAAGTAAATATAACTTCACTATAAATTAACAATTTCTAAGTTAAAGGCAGTCACATCAAGAAAAAACTAAAATAAATTGAAAATAAATCACAAAATCGAAAATACTCTTTTTTTATATTTGACTGTGCTTTAGCTACAGTTTGTTGAATGGGGATTTTGTTTCGAGGCGGGAACCATGGATAATTTGCTACTCACAATTTTAGGCTTTGTGGTTCAGAAAATTCATATAAAGACGTCGGCATGTTTGAAGTCGTCGCTTTGATTTACGATTATCAGATGTTGTGTTTAAATTAAAATTGTCATTCTACATGAGATAACCGACCGAAAGCAATCAGTAAGGTGAATATTGTGCCAAAGTATATTTTAAACTAGAAAAAAATTAAATAATAGACATTTTAAGATGAATTTCATTCTAAAATATATCAGGTTATTCACTTGAATAAATTAGTTCAAGATATACTAGGTTAATCATTATATAGGTCAAAAAATAAATAATTTAATATTAAGTAATTATGATAGGGCCCCTGAGGAACACATTTTGGTTATTTTGCACATAAAACCGTGTATCTCAGTGTGCATTTGTTACTTTCATTACGTTTTTGTTGCTTTTCGTTATTTATATGCAGCATAGCGAATATTATAGTCATAGCAAGAATAAATGATATGGAATGGACCAAAAAAATAAGCAAACTCCATCTCGGTGTACTTTATAGTTAACACAATTGTCAATAGTAAGACTAAATAATAACTTTTAAGAATTCGTTGTTACACCAACTATTTCTAGGATCTGCCAGCCATTTGTCTCTGAGATTGTTAAACTTTCAATATCGATACCAAAAAGTCTGGTTGAAATTTATGTCATCTGATAACCTCCTTGCGTTTAACAAACACTATCAGCACACAGAACGAAGCCATTTTTATTTGTTCCAAATTTTAAAACGAGCTCCTCGATTCAATAAATATCGAATTCTATTTATTTACCCCTCAAAATTTTTTAATAATATTCTACTAGTAGCCTCCAATTTCTTATTTCATCAACTATTTCTCCACATTCTGCCATTATATTCACTTATTCTTCTTATGCCATCCATTAATGGATGCTTGCGCTCACTTCTGACCATTCTAATCTCTGGTATGAATTAATTCACCTGTGGTTCTTATCCCTGTCCAATTTTTGTGGCCATGACATCCTCTTTTTACCCAATGTCCATCTTCCTTCTGACTCTTCTTCTATCAAGAGTTGAAGCAAATGATACCTCTCGCTCCGTATCAAATTTCCCAGGTATGCTGTTTACATACGTTTTATCGTGCCCAGCAATTCACGTCCTCTCCCTCTTCCCCTCAGAATTTCTTCGTTGGTTTTTCTAGCTGCCCATGGAACTCTCAAAATTCTTCGGTAGATCAATATCTCAAATGCCTCCAGTCTGTTATGAATGAGCTCCTTGCGTTTTCTATCCGGCACTTGATCTCTACGTTTGATGACCAGTCTTCACATAACCAACTTCGTTACTCGTTCAATCCCTTCGCTATTGTATGATAGTTTTATATTCTGGAATTCATCTAATTTGTGAATGATTACTAGAAATTCTGTCTTTTTTATGTTGATATTGATTCCGAAAATCCGGCTGTGTATTCCAAGACTTCGGAGGTCATTCATGTTATCTTCTATCATGACTGTGTCATCGGCATATATATTGTTGATGCATGTTCCATTTTGATACTTAATTGTTGACCCTCGAGGGCTTCTTGAAAGATGTATTTCGAATGAAGGTTAAAAAAGGGTGGTGAGAAGACACATCTCTGTCTAACACTTCTAAGGATTTTCTGGGCCATTGAAAGTTCGTTGACAATTCTAACTGCAGCTGATTGGTTAAAATACAAGATTTTAATACAGCGTAAATCTTTGTGGTCTATGTTGAGTCGTCTCAATATTTGAACGAGTTTATGGTGTTTTCTCTGGCAGTTTGGAACCAGTACTTGGGTTGCAAATAGTACCTCTCTCGTACCGAGACACCTTCTAAATCCAATAGCGCTTTCGCAGTTATAAAGCTAATTAATCCATTGTCTTTGCATCTTATTGCGTTGTTCTTTTGTGGCAGCGGGATCAGAAGACATGTGAGCCAATTGGTTGGGAAGTTTTCTGTGTTGTAAATTTCTTATTTCCTTATTTCTTGAGCTATTTGTTTCTCTAGTAATCTCTTCTGTTGTAATTATCAGCCCACGCACATCATCTTCCAGGTTATTTTCTAATTGAGGTTTTTCATATGCAAATAGATTGCAAATAAAGCTTTTCTCTGCCCGTTATGATGTGTCATCTTCACTATTACTACCTCTATTTTGGAAAAATTGGTTCAAAAGTAGAAATTTGATGTTTTTTAAAGCTATTTATATAATTACGAAAAAGCTGTGTGTATATGTTTTATGATTGTACACTTTTAATTTTTTTACATTATACTTGTTTCATATTAATGTATTTTGTGTTTATTATATGTCTGCGTTGTTTTTCCAAATTCTTTTACCACTAATTCAGTCTAATAAGTGCGACATGAGTATTTTATATTTTAAGAACGTCTACGAACGTCCTCAGCTCTTCTAAGAAAAACTTAAGTCGGACAATTTGACAAAGAATTTCAGTTAAGTAAAATAAATTCGAAAAAAGGGTAACGAGAAGACACACCACAAACTAATTGTCTCTGGTACATTTTGAGTACTCAAATATATAAACACGGAGACATTTTTCGATTGTTTACTGAATGTTATCGGAAGTGTTTGAGTAACGTTATTAGGAAAAAGCTGCTTAAAAGGTTGTCCACATCGTGTTCAAAGATACCGGTAGCTTGAGTAAATAATAAAAGAATCGGGTTTCTAATAGGGTTTCATACAAATTTATCTCTTGTCGGGTCAACAAGCAACGTTAGTAGCTCTAGGTACATTTAGAAAATCGTTTATTATTATTGTATATCTAATTAAAATTAATTAGATCTTTTTATATTTATTGTATAAATGAACCGTCTTAATTTTAGATCTATTCGAAGAAATAGTGAGTTTTTTATGAAAGATAATTTAGAAAGTTTCGGTCTGAAAAGAAAAATTACAATTATATATCTATGGATACGTTTTTTATGAAAACAAACCTTTATTTGTCTTCAGTGACTGTCTTTTTAGAAAACGAGCCAACAATTGACTTTTTCAAAGACGAACATTTCTATTTGTGACTTACTTCACGTTTGTCTACAGGAACTGTCGTTTTGAAGAATAAACCGACATTTGTCTTCACAAACTGTCTTTTCCAAGTCTTCTTTTCCACTATCTTCTTAAAAAAACGGCATTTGTTTCTAAAGGCTATATTTTCCAGAGCAAACGAATATTTGTTTCTAGAGGCTGCCTTTTCCAAAACAAACGGACATTTGTCTTTGGGAACTGCTTTTTCAAAAGAAAAACGGCAATTTGTTTTAGAGACTGTCTTTTTCAAAAACGGCATTTGTTTCTATAGGCTATGTTTTCCAAAAGAAACTGGCATTTGTCTTTGGGAATTGCTTTTTTCTAAAAGGACATTTTTCTTTATTGCCTCTTTTTTTGGAAAAACAATCCGATATTTGTCTGTCTGTCTTTTTCAAGTACAAATCGACAACTCGTCACAAATTGTTTTTTTTTTGTAAATCCGACATTTGTTTTTAGAAACTATTTTTTCCAAAACAAACCGATATTTGTCTTTGGGAACTTTTTTTTAACTTTCATTTTTATTTATTAACTGTTTTTTAAAACAAACCGATATTTTTCTTGGGAACTGTCTTTTTCAAGTACAAATCGACAACTGTCGTCACAAACTGTGTTTTTCACAAAAAAAAAAACTACATTTGTCTTTATAAATTTTCTTTTTCATAACAAAAGACATTTCCCTTTTAGAGACTGTCTTTTCCAATACAAAATGGCATTTTTCTTTATAGACTTTCTTTTTCTAAAACAAACCGACATTTATCTTTAGGCACTGTCTTTTCCAATAAAAAACGTCATATGTTTCTAGATGCTTTCTTTTCCAAAACATTTGTCTTTGGGAACTGTCTTTTTTTTAAAAAACTGATATTTTTATTTATTGACTGATTTTTAAAACAAACCGATATTTTTCTTGGGAACTGTCTTTTTCAAGTACAAATCAACAACTCGTCACAAATTGTCTTTTTAAAAAAAAACGCCATTTGTCTTTAGAGATTCCCTTTTTCATAAAAAAATATTATTTCCCTCTTAGAGACTGTCTTTTCCAAAACAAAATGGCATTTTTCTTTATAGACTTTCTTTTTCCCAAATAAACGGACATTTGTCTTTGGGAACTGTTCTTTTGAGAACAGACTGACAACTGTCTTTTTAAAACAAACGCCATTTGTCTTTAGAGACTGTTTTCATAAAACAAAGGAAATTTTCCTTTTAGAGACTGTCTTTTTCCTCAACAAACTGATATTTCTCTCCATAGACTTTATTCATAAACAAAACGACATTCGTCTTTACAAACTGTTTTCTAAAAAACCGAAATTTGTGTTCAGGGATTGTTTTTTTCATAAAAAAAGGACATTTGCCTTTAGAAACTGTCTTTTTTAAATAAATTGATATTTTCCTTCGTAAACTTTCTTTTTCAAAAACAAACCGACATATGGCTCTAGGAACTATTTAAAAAAACTGACAATTTTTCTTTATAGACTGTCTTTTTGCACAATAAACTGACATTTTAATAAATACACTTTTTTTGTTATAAACAAAACGACATTTGTCTTTACAAACAGTCTTCTAGAAAAATCCAACATTTGTCTTTTTCATGAAAAAAAAAACATTTGCCTTTAGAGACTCTTTCCCAAAACACACTGAAATTTTCCTTTATACTTTCTTTTTCAAAAATAAACCATCTTTAGGAACTGTCTTTTTCAAAGGCAAACTGACTTAAAAGGACACAGTTTTCCTCATTTCAAGAATGTTGAAAAAATTCCAATGGACGTCTACATAAAAATATTACCTGATAGTGACAACTCGGGACAGAACAAAGGGGCCAGCCCTCGTAACTACTAGTAAATTCATCAGAAAACTATAGTTTCACCCGTAAAAGTATTATGTTTTTATATTTCTTGGAGCTTCATCAGGGCCGGATTAAGATTTATAAGGCCCGGGGCTAAAATAACGACGGGGCCCCCTTAAGGAATTCGGAAACCCGGAAAAATTCACAAAATAATATCAATACGTTAGATTTGTGGTATCAACACATCAAAAAATACAGAATGATTTCCAAATGATGGGACCCTCTTGGACCTGGGGCCCGGGGCTATAGCCCCTAGATTAATCCGGCCTTGAGCTTTATAACTTGAATGAAACTAATACATATGAGCATACATTATTTTTCATATTAAACAAAAATATCGACAAACATAAATCTAAAATTATCAATGATGTTATGCATCATTCGAAACACTTTTACACATTTTAAGCACAATATATTACGCATGATATCTTTTCAAATGAACCCAAGTCGAAAGGTCATCATCTAATGTCAAAGATAAAGCCCATATCACTGATATTATTCAAGGCTCACTTAATTCAAATGATGTGTGGCCACATCGTAACTTTTCTTATGTGTTTAATTGAAAAATGTTATAATTTTGTAAATATGAATTTGCCAGGTGTAGGTAAAGTATTAAACAACCAAAAGTTCGAATTAACAATATATACCAGCATACTAATGGTATTCATGCTATTAAAAATATCTATATCGTCTCATTTTAAAACAAATATCTTTATCCCTATTTTTCATTCAGATCTTGAGTGTATTTATTATTCTAATCGTCCTATTTTCATAATATACTTTCCAAGATTTCATTTTACAAGTTTGTCAAGTAATAATTTAAATATAATATTATTATAAACTTCAAATTTTTAACATAATTATCAATAATTTTCATTCCGTTGACTTTTGAATCTTAAAGAACATTATACAAAATTTATATGGTAATTAATTCCATCCATACAAAGTGAGATTAGCTTAAGAGTTATCATGATGATATCAATAAACGTACTAGCCTAGAAAAAATAATGAAAAAATGTAATAGTTTCTACCCTTAAAAATAAAAAGTTATTTTCGAGAAAAATTGAGGCAATCTATTATTAAAACTCGTAGTGTATTTATATTATGAATTATTGAATAATTAATTGGTGCAGAAAATGGAATACATTGTAGTCTATCGTATATAATGTACTCAAGTAATAGCCAAAGTAAATAAATCCAAGTAAGAAGCAGACATAATATAAACGTTGAAATTTCCAAGTAGTTTCGATTAAAATGGACGTTTGGGTAATTTGATGTCTAGCATGCGTGGAGAGGTCCCAGCTGCTTGCCATGGTCCGAATCATTTGCTGGTAAAGATCCAGCAATAATAATGACTGTTGCCGGCCATTTTTATTGCACGCCTAAATGACAATGTCGGAGACTTGTTTGCATTCATTGCCAGTAAATTACATATCTAGATCTTTTAAAGTGATGCCCAGTTAAATGCTTAAATAGGCGCAAATCGACGCCCAACGATTTTATTATAAATTTTAATTATGAGACAACGAGCACTTGTTCATACATACGCGTACGTCCCTAATTAATTACTTTTTATGTTTGAACGGCAGGAGTATAGAAAATTGTTAACAGCCCACTATAATATTGAGAAAAAGAAAAGGCAAAACATATAAATATTTTCGATTATAATAACTGCACAGATAAATATTATGTTTTTCGTCATTTACTGTTTCAAATTGTTTTCAATATTTTCATTAATTTCCATTCTAGTAACCAGATATGAATTTTTATTATTTGTTGTTATTTTTTTCTTCTGGATTTATCTTTCTAATCATTCGTTGAATGCTACTGTATACTTTTCTCTCATTTTTTACGATCATTTAGATTATTCATTTCAAACATTAAACATTTTAAATCAATTGGTCTCAAGAATGATTCTAAAACGCTTTGTATAAACTCTTGAAAAAAAAATGAGTCTATAGTCTACTTTTATTTACTAATTTAGAACTAAAATTTTCATGAATGTACCTGAGCTAATACATGTTTTCCGTCTTTTATTGGTCTTTTAGAGCCATAAGCTGTACAGGACAATTGAGAAAAGTGTGGACTGCTCAAAAGCCCCGTGAATTGAAGATTATATCGCAGTATCATATTCGAAACGTTTTCCTTTTAGCACAGCATGTAAGGTTCAATACCAAAAAATTGATATATTATAAAGAAAGAACCCAATGGACATTTTTAAGGATTTTATTTTCGCAGATTGTTCCATTAGAAAACATCCACCATGACCACGAGGAAGTCACTGTTTTTCCATTGAGGAATTGGAATTTTTGTCTCAGTGACAGTAAATCCCTAACGACAAACTATAAAGAAAATAAAAATTAGAAAACTAGGAGTAATCCACCTCAAAAAAGGATTTAAAGCGCCAAAAGCGATACCCATAATCCACAAGGGATTGAAAGGCTTGATGATGATGATAAGGACAGTAAATCCAACCAGTAGCAATTTTGGCACTAAAATCTGGATTTGTATGTACGCGATCCCGTACAAATTCGAAGACCTTCGATTTTCGACAAATTTGGCACTTACATATTTATTTACAAACTATCTATTAAAGCGCTTTTCCTGAACCTATGAGATATCAATAGTTCATGTTCATGTTCAGTTCATGACACTTCCTTGTCCTCAAATGATTCATTTACACTTTCAAATCGCTCACGCATAACAATCCTCAAAGTTACTATAATATCACCATAGATAAAACATTTTGTAAGCTTATTTTTGCACTCATTGTTAAATAAGCGGTTTTATCCTATTTTCTGATCAACCAACGCATTTACTGAATCCCCATCCTTGTTAAATAAATTAACTATGTTCCCCCTAAAATTCCCGAAATATTATCTAAAACAATTTGCGAGCTTTACATAAGGTTACGACCCTTATTTCGAAGACATTAGTTACATTCATGACAAGGGCAGGAAAAGATTCACACATATGGTTTTCTGAAAAATGCCCTTCTATTTAAGTTAACCAACATTTTGACCGCGTGCCTTCAGTTGACAACCGAATGAATGCTTCAGTAGGGTACGTGAGTAATGATAGTTCCCGGATGACTGTTGCATATAAGTATAATAAATTTTTATATATATATATATATATATATATATATAATATATTATGCTGAGAGGCTACGAAATTGGAGTAAGTGACATTACTGTATTGCTAACATCACCATCCTTGAGTACGTAGTCAGTTTTGACTGTGGCGAAAAAGCAAAGGTGTCAATCATTTTTCTAAAAAGATTTGTAGTCTTCTTTTACCTCACGAGTAGTGCGATGAGTATTTAGATATCTTGTCTATGCACGTCCCAAAACACGTTTCCGTCACTATTATAGTATTTGTGCAGTAGCGCTTTCAAACGAACATGTTCGTTTCTCGTAAGCTCTCGAGCAACGTAACAATCTCAAATTTCTCGTTAAATTGAAAAAAAAACTCCGTGAGTGCTATAAATTGTTACAAGAGGCCTATGGGGGCAATTCTCGTGCACATGTTTTTGAGTGGTGTAAGCACTTTAGTAAGTGCCCAGAGAGCACTGAAGATTACCAGCGCTCAGGTCGCCCTGTGACTGTTTCAACTCCGGAAACAGTGACCAAAATCAATCAAATTGTGCATGCAGATCGTCGAATGAGTATCCTGATGATTGTCGAGACTGTAAACGCCGATAACGAAAAGGTTAGAAAAATTTTACACCAGGAATTACACATAACTAAACTCTGTGTCGAAAAATCTCCTGACGTCAACGGGTCTACTCAGATTTCCTTGAAAGGTTAGAAAAAGATCTGCTTTGAAAGGGACCCGATTTGAGTCGATGGAAGCGGTAAAGCAAAAAAACGGGAAAGTTCCTATAGGCACTTACCAAAGAAGAGTTCCAGCACTGCTTTGATCGATGGAAGGGTTTTGTGGCGAGGTGAAAGGAGTATATTGAAGGGGAGCATTTGAATGGTGAATAATTTTTATAAAAAAACTCTTTTTCGTAACTAGTCTCGTTATTTAATTGAGCGACCTCTTATATCGTCACTTTCGTAATTATTTTTAATGCATTTTTCAAGATTAACAAATTCAACGGGATTGATGTCGTGAATTTAGTGAAAAAGAAAATCATGAGATCTCCTTGTATTCTAATTAAAATTAACTCTCTTTAAATTCAGCGGTTTAATACGACTTTTCAAGAAGATACAGATGTGAAGTTTTTAGATACAGCATTGTATAAAGAATATACAATGCTTACAGTAACTCGTTAAAATTGTTAATGTGACAACCAAAACTAACGATTTTACACTGTCAACTGGTGTTATAGGAGTTTTTACGGTCTGCTGAAACATTTACTCAGCTTTAACTTTCATTAATTCTCAGAAACTCCAATTGATTCCAAAATAGAATACACTCGTTACAATCAAATTTCATCAATGTTTACCTGAAAATTTTTAACGTCTTTAGACACTTTTATGCCATTCTTTATAGCAACACTCAAAATTTGTTTTTGGCGGAAAAAACTAAATTTTTAATGGAACAAATTCATTGCTTTTTTTCTCATTTGTCTACTTCGATAAGGTAGGGTAGTCAATATTGCACCGGTTCCTAAATCCAACCCCTGATGATTTAAAGAAAACTCTTGAGTATTTAGGCCATCTAACGGCTGTTTTGAAAAATAGACAGTAGTTTCAAGATATGTACCGAATGTCATTAAATTAGTGCGAACGGTATACATGGTACTTCGATGCAAAATTTGCAATGAATTGTTCTCTAATATATTTCCAAAAATTATAAGGAATTAACTACGAAGTAAGTGATAATAACAAGTAAACTCAAAACTGGAATGGCTACAAAATCTGTTTTCAATCGAACAGCTAAAACAACTTTGTGATTGATTCCCAGGGAACAGTTTAAGTGGGGACAAAAGGCATCATATTCTTTAGAGCCCACTCTATAGTTAAGTAGTTAAAGAATAAATATGAAGGTTTCCACCAAGGAGGTTTTCTGTTGGAATTATTTTCGCGGGAAAAGGCTCATTGGTGGGAAAATTTAGTATAAATAGGAAAGTTGTACTCAGTTTGACCAGATGTAGATTTGGAGATTTTTTATCTATTAGTGATCGCTTATTCAGGACGTAATTGCTGGAACTAAAATTCGGTACCTTCATTTCAATCAGAGTGGTTCAAAAAATCTTTGGTCGTGCGCAAAACCTTTTTGCCGATTGGGTTTATACATAAAAAAGTTGTATTTTGAAGTAGCCGTATTCTTGTGAGATAACCAATTCGACTGCAGTTTATGCTCTGAAGATTGTAGGTTAAGTTTGTTCCAGAACATTTACATGAGTGTTTGAGAAGCGCAGGGAAGCTCTAGAGTCTAGAGTATCAAAGTTTCTATTGAAATTCTATGTTATAGACATAATTAAAAATACAGATCAAACGAATTAGTTTTGTCGGTTTGTTCTGTTTGAAAGATCAGCAGTTGTCTGAAAAAGAGGCTAAAATTGATGACAGAAAACATCGTAGTCTCATCTTCGACACAATGTATTTTATGCTTTTACCCAAAATTCACCATCTGGAAAGGAAATCTCAAATATTCCTTTGTTTAAAATTTCATTAAAATTTCATGATCAAGTCTCACCTTACCAACACAAAATAAGGTAATCATTTGTAACCGAATCTCTGAAATAATCAGTTTAAGAACCCTCTAGAAAGTTTACTGCTTTTCGGAACTGTTCCCATATTAGTTTATTGTACTTTTATGTATTTTCGAACGTGCTTCAGTTTCGCCTCGTATATATTACGATTTACGATCGTTTTATTCTGCACCTTTATGCTATGAGAAAGTATCGATAAAACAATGCCGAAACAAATGTAATAAATAACATATTTAGTCATGGTTAATACACTTTTTTTAATTTTCGATTGTCAAGTTGTTTGTTTAGATATCAATAATATGACTAGTTTTGTACTTTCTAACAGATACCTTCAATATGGTGTAATATGATAGAGAAAGTCATCTTTAGACTTGTAACTTCAACATAAATCATAATGGAATTTTAAAAAATCAACCGTTTATTGTCCGAAATATATTGAGTAATTGAGGAGAGATAAGAAACATCTTCAAACAACTTTCCATAAACAAAAGATGCATTAATTGACTGCCTACACACTTGATTTTTAAAATTTCATATTTATAGGACATATACAAGGTGAAAATTGGAGTGCAATCTATTATGAAAAATCGTAGTGCAAAAATTTATGTCGAATACAACAGGTTTTTGTCAGCTAGCGACCCCTTTGGTTTGAAAATGCGAAAAAATTGTTTTTGATTCTGAAAATTTTATGAAAACGTTTTTCTTTGACCTTGACACCTCGATCTCGAAAAAGATGTTATATATTATAGGAGAAAAATATGAATTTTTCGAAATACTTTGCCTTCAATTTGAAAACTGATAGGTATAATTTTTTGAAAATCTGAACGAAAATACATAATCCTACATAATTTTGCACATATCTTAACTATATGAACACATTTTCCAGTTTTTTGACAAAAAACGAACAATTTTTCACATGCTCGTATATAAACCTTAATATTTCTAAGACTATCGAAGATGCTCCCAGAAGTACCTGACCTGACCTATCATTGTATGTACGTGGTAACAAGTATTATTATGGAAATTAAGGTAGGTATTGGATAAATGCAGTTCATCATTACTAAATCACGAACTTATCAATTAGACATCTCAATGATTGTTTTTTTCAAGTTTGAATGGTTTTTGCTTGTAATTGAAACAATAAATAGTAGAAAGCAGCAGTGAAAGCGAGGTTTAAAATGTACATGACAAAATTACTGATGCAGCAGCTGGTGCTACAACACAATTACGAGGATTGTTCCAGAAATGTCTGGACTGACCTAGAGATGGCGGTAGTCGCTAGTAAAATACCACTGTAATAGTACACATCCTATACAGCATATGATTCAAGTTTGGACACGCTTCGTTGTTTAACCAATATAAAAGCAGAACTAGATTTTACTCTGGATGAGACTGCTCCTTCTTTATCAACTCAAAAGATTGAGTAGCCAAGTTTAAACGAGGCCGTACGACATACGAAGACCAGCATCGAAGGGGTGGACCAAATGAGGTGACGACTTCAGAACTATTGAAGAAAATCCACAAATCAGAACTGGAAGATAGTCGACTGAAAGTGCACGAGCTAGCAGTCATAGTATGCATTTCAAAAAGTGCGATACATTGCAAATTAACTGAAAATTTGGACATGAGAAAGCTGTGCGCAAGATGAGTGCCGCGTTTGCTCATAATGGAACAAAAATAGTGTCGTCAAGAGGTTTCCATTGAGTGTTTATGTTTCACAGAAATCAAGCGGAATTATAGTGGCGTTTTATAACCACTGATGAAACGTGGATTCATTACTTCACACCAGAAACAAAAGAACAATCAAAACGATGGAGTTGAAAGGGAGAACTGGCTCCAAAGAAGGCAAAGACCGTTACACCTGCAAGCCAAGTCATTGCTCCGTTTTTTTGGGATACGCAAGGGATAATTTTCATTGACTATCTTAAAAAGGAAAAACTATCAACGGCGAATATTATGCGAACTTATTGCAACGTTTGAGCGAAGAAATCAAGCAAAAATTGCCACATCTGGCTAAGAAGAAAGTGGTGCTTCATCAAGAAAATGCACTAGCTCACATATTCGTTTAGCAATGACCAAAATTCATGAATTAAAGTTTGAATTGCTACCTTATGCTACCTAGTCGCCAGATTTAGCCCCCTCGAACTATCGAACTTATTGAACATTACTAGAAAGATATTACGTTGAAAAATAATATATTTTTTTCCAAATTTTTTGTTTTCTCTTTGTTGGGCCAGGTACTTCTGGGACCCTCCTCGTATGAAATATCGACAATTTTTATAATTTACCAATGAACAAAACCTATATCTAATTGATAGTTTATGTTTAATTCCTTCAAATTTATATTTGTAGGAAGTATACTGGGTGAAACTTGTAGTAAATCATTCGGTGAAAATAATACTATAGAAAATCATAATATTTGCAGTTGTAGAATAAAAACTTTGCAATAAAGAAAATCTAAAGAGAAACGTTAGTACTATCAAAGAAAAAATACAATAACTTTATTGTGATTATCAAGCATTACTTTTCAACTTTTGAAACAAAACTTTTTGTATGGTTTTTTAATGGAAATTTTTTTGTCTCTGACTCTAATGGAATTTCACTAAACTAAAGCTTGAGTTGATCATTATAAAAAATATTATAGCGGAAAAATTGAGAAAAATCCATGAAAACTGATTTGTTTTGAAAATTAACATAATTTTCAGAAACTCTGGACGGAAATACATATTTCTTCATAATGTTACGAACAAGTCCGCGATATGGGCCCTGAAGCCGGTCCTGTCCGGTTCTAGTGGAATTCTAAAATTAGGCTAAGGCGCGGCTCGTTTAATATACGTTCGATATGCCCAAAATTCGTTTGATATTTGTTTTTCATATGAGGTTTTATCATAGCAGGTAATTTGTTTGCAATGTTTCTTTTGAATCAATTGATTTGTTTCGTTTCTTTATTTTCTAAAATTTTTGAGAACTTCGTTCGGATATATAAACGAGTTCATTTCATGCATACTAATTAGTTTATAGTAAATAGTCATAGTGAACAGAACGAAATAAAAAATCAACCGAAAAACTGTTAGTGATCAGTTAATTATTAAAAGTTAGTTAATTCTATTGTGCAAATAAATTAAGTAAGTAAAAGACAGTGCCTATAAATTGACCCCACGGATAGGAAGCGTGTAAATAAATTTTTTTTTAATTTATTGTGCAATATTAATAAAATGTTTTTTTTTTAAACATTTTATTAATATTGCACATGATTTCACTATAAATACATATTTTTAATTTTGCAAAATTTTGAAAAAAGTTTTGACATGCTCGTAACAACAGCTTTTTCGTGATTATACGAAGCAAGTTATAAAACATCAAATCTGAACTTTTGAAATAAAATTTCCGATATTGACACTTAAGTTTGTAAATTAAAAATTTTTTTGACTCTGATGTTAATGAAATTTTTGCACTAAAGGTTTTTTTAATACGAGAATTTTTGAAAAAGATTTAAGTTTCCTAAAAAAATATTATAAGGGGAAAATTGATTAATATTATCCGGATATTCGAGAAAACTCTATTTAAAAATTCTTTGGAACGTAAAATCTGAAGTTTTGAAACAAAATTTAATATTTTGGTCTGAAAATGGAAAAAAAACTTATTGAATATGTCGAAATTTTGCACAAAGAGGTTTTTTACACGAAAATTTTGATATTAAAAGGGATCACTTCAGTTTGTGAATCCAAATTTTTTTTGGCTCTGATTTTGATGAAATTTTGCACAAAACGGTTTTTAAATACGAGAATTTTTGGAAAAGATATTACTTTACCTAAAAAAATTATTAGAAACGGAAAATTGATTAATATTTTCCGGATATTCCGGAAAACTCTTTTTTACACGAAAATTTTGAAAAAATTTTAGTGGGGTTCGAATAAACTTGCTAGAGGTTAAATGTTTCGGAAAGATACAAACGAATTTGATAACTAACTCAAACCCTTATCTACCTCAAAATCAAGTTTTGTGTAGTTTTTCAATAGCATATTGAGGTTTAGAACGCGTCTTGAAATATCGGAAATATTTAGATACAAATTTAGGTACCAAGGGCAATTTAAAGTATGCATAACAAAGTTGTAGTGGCTATTCTACAGTCGTACACAAATGATTTCCAAAAAAGTTTATTATTTTTTACAGTATAATATTTACAAATTAAAGAGTATGCGGTGAAAAAATTAATAACCTGACTGTTTCCTCAAAATAAATGGCGTAATATAAAACTTGAAAGTTAGTTTTACTAACCAAAGTCGGCTTTCAGCTTTGTGTAATTTGAGAAAGCCGTTATAACTGGCCTAACCCACGTCGGAAATGCAAAGTGTAGTTCTTTGAAATTTGGCTGTTTTATTTTTCTCTTTTTTTTGTTTGATTATTTTACAAATTAGGCCGTATGTTGCCTTCAACGTTAATGAGCTGCAGATGGGTTTGAATCTATTCAGATGAATTTATTAACCCATTATAATTTAATGCTGTAAACAGAGTTCACTTTTTTTGGTAGACTAAAATATTGAAATATATGCAATTCCCAATAAAAAGATCCAAAAACTTTAAGGGAATCGATCAATTTTTTAAATCACTTAAGTTGTTGAGAAGTTTGTGTATCGGGAGCAAAAAATATGGTTTTCCGAGGACTACAATATTGATAGGAATGTGCACTTATAGAAAAGTTTCCTTCTACCAAAAAAACACTGTTAACTCTTCTGAGAATGTAGCAATATTAGATTTCATTCGTTATTTATATATCGAATTCATACTTGTCGTTTCAATAAAATTGCATATAAATTTTTCTTTCAACCATAACTCGAAAAGGGTACCTTCAATATCCTCTTCGTAATCTGAAAAGCTATGCTTTAAATCCTTCTAACTTAATGATAATGCATCATTCACCCAACTTATCCCGGCTGACAAACCATGTTTCATCCAAGTAAAAGATTTGTCTTCCTTCATAACATCATTCCACTTTACTAATTTCCATTACTGTGTGTCTTTTATTTACTGTTTCTAAGATCATATTTTTTTAAAAAATTTTCCAGGGTTCGTACCGAACATACCTCAGGGATATGTTTCCTTTTCAATTCTTCAATAATATTTTGAAGATTTTGTATTATGTTTGATGTGATCCCAAATTGGAGAGGAGGTTTTTCGTCTCTTTGCTTTGCAATTTTATGGAGTGTAGTGTGAGAATTATTCGGTTAAAAACGGTTAAATTCACTTTTCGAGCACCTTTTGATAGATGTTGCCTTCTCTTTTCAATTGTTTGCCTTCTCTATATGCAAGGCTCTCATAGCACGTTCACCGAAGCTGTAAATCTTGAAGCCACGGTTTATTATTCACAAATCTTTAATTTAAAAATAAATTGACCTTCAATACATCACACACTTGCACAGCTCACAACTAACTACTGACTGTGAATCGGAAACCCAACTAAAAGTACCTACCTGATAATTACAAAAAAACTATTTCGAATTATATATAATACCCTATATACGTTCAATATTTTCTCAGTAATATTTGATTTAGGAACCTATTTTATTTAGGAATTCCAAGTGATCAATTTTTTGTGCAAAGTTGTTGTTTATCTATACTTTTAAATAAATCACTGATTCTGAAAATTAAATATTATAATGAGGACCTTGACAAGTTGTTTACGATCCATTTCTCAGTGGGGCGTCTCTTATTTCTTTTTGTAAAGATAAAATTTAATGATCGGCATTATACTACAATTGTTATTATAGGATTTCTAATAAGTATAGCACACGTTATTAACCATGAATTACATTAAATAATTGAAAATTTCATAACTTCCAACAAGAAGTAACTTTCCTGGCTTTGAATTTGAACAAATGAATAAATGAGCAATTTTTGAATAACTTACCTATGAGACGTTGCATGAGAAAAATACGTTAACTTTACAAACACTCGATTAAGACTAATGAGTTAGTAATACTTCAGGTTTTTATCTACCCTTCAAGTGCTTGTTCCTTCCCTCAATACACTCTATTTTCTTGATTCGAGCTTACGTGATTTCTAACGAAAAAGTTACGTAGTCGATGCTTCACGACGTAGGATGAGGTGTATGAAGCATCAATTTTTTTATTGTTTTTAAGTGGTTACAAAAGTGTATTAATATAGGTGGTGCTTTCATACTTTCAGCGCGAATGAAATCATTTTTCTAATGAGACTACTACTTTTCTCGTACCTTGTATCCCCTCGTACAAGCCAACAAAAAATCGTGTGTAATCGATTCATTTATCATAAAACCTTTAATAACACGTATCCTACTAAACTGATTACCCATAACCTCCTAAATAAAACATTAAAACTAAATTAAATTCTAATTTTAAGTAGAACATTATTTTCCAGTTGCAAATTATGACATCACAAGCGATAAATTACATTATTTGTAAATGCAGATGAAATAAATGTTTACTATTAATAAATTCCAAGAGCGGCTCATAAATATCTGGTCTACAAAAATAAAAGGACTTTTGGTTTTAATACGTGCAAACGACATCGCTGAGCACAGCTGAGTACCGAAATGAACATAATCACTTTTACTAGTTAGTGTTCTGGAACGAAGCGACAGACCGACTCGAATATTAAGGCTACCGAGGAGTTCCTTCGTTTAACAAATTACCGAAAAAATGAAGTAAAATAAACCATCGACTGAGTACTTTTGGAGATTAATAGAAAAGTATTTTTAGGATCGCTAAAAAGGATTAAAATAAAACACAAACCGCTTTTACTACTCGTTCGATTCAACAGTCAAATCTTGATTAAATTCCATCATACCCTTGTAGTATATTTGAGCATCATTCTTAATAAATATTTCGTAAGCTAAATTTAATAATGTTGTTTCTCTGAAAACGTTTCACTGATAAACCTCTTCTGCCTCTGGACATACGCGTTTTTGCCCTAAACCAATAATCTGTTAAAAAAGACAATATTGACAAAGTAAATTTGTTCACTAAATGGATTTGAACGCCGGAGGTGTCTACTGTTCCGCCTCCGGCCAACTAGCAGCTACCCACAGAACGGACCAGGTAAACAATAAAAAATACTAATAGGGCATTCGTTTAATGTTTATGCAGATGAGAATTCTCCTTCTGTTTGTTACCTAATTGTACTCCTTTAATAGTTAGAGCTTTTGTACAGCTACTTTTCCTTATACGGGATGCCTATGATAAAACAAAACTGCACAACGTAACTCGTTAAAATTTCCATTTCCATTCCATTTGCACAAGAAGCTTTCCTCCAATAAATGGATAAATCAATTGAAAATACACTCGTGAGCAAACAAGTCGATGTTTGCAATCAAAAGTCTCTAGTACAAAATCTATTCTCTATCTGATTTTAGCATATGAAATCCGTTAGTCAACAGTAAAGAAAATACATGCATAATTTGTTTGATTAACCTATCAATATTTAGTGTTTCCTCCCTCGGCACGAATAACAGCTTCCAATCACTTTTTCATGGATCGAATAAGGTTCTTCATTCGATCTTGTTCGGTGCTAACCCTTTCTCCAGTGAGCTGAGTTTTAAGATCTGATTTCGTGGCTGGTGCAGGATTTCTAGCCCGAACGTTTCTGAAGTTTTCTCTTCTGTAAACTCGCCCTCTTTTATCGCTACCATGTAGGCACACTCTGCTTTCGTCTGAGAAGAGAATGGAGCCCCATAGGTCGTCAATCCAATTAACGTGTTTTCTGGTAAATCGTAGACGGGCTGCTCGGCAGGTTGGGGCTAGTAGCTGGCCTTTTTGACACAAGGTTAGCTGCCTTTCATCATTGTCCCGCCACTCACAGCCTCTCCTCGCGTTTCTCTGAGCTCTTGTTGAACTTGTACACCCGGTTACTCAGTCATGAGCTGACAATGGATCGGTCATATCTCTCGAATGTGCACCTTTTTCGCCCGGAATCGCGTCGTCGATTAAAGTTACCAGTATCTTGATAACGATAAGAAAGTTGATAACAATTTATTTCGACATGGTGGTTCACTGCCACCACAGTTAGTGTTTCTGTTCGAATTTACTTATACGGATTTTAAAAGGGTTTATAATGAAGTGGTGAGCCAGATTTCCTGATTTATTTCTTATAGACAAGATTGTGTAACAGACATCGGAATATTACTCAGTAATGTTACTTTCGAAACACATTGTACACCAAACACATAATGAAAATGCGACTGAATTACATTTAGCAACATGTCTCGTTCACTGCTGGACATAAGCCTATTTTAACCTAGACCATTTTGCTTTGTCTTGGACATATTGGATCCAGTTGAAAGATATCCTTTTCTAATCGTCCATCCATTGTATCGGTGGTCGTCCCCTATTTCTGTATTCTTCATCCCTGAGACGCCATTATAGTTATCTCTCCATCCATCTATTACCTGTCAATCTTGCGACATTGCCAGACCAGTTTCATTTTAAATGTACCACTCTTCCAATTGCATTCCTAACCTTGTTCTCCTATACAGTTCTTTGTTTAGTATTTTATCTCGTAATGTCACTCCCAACATGGATATCTCCATGACTCTATTGACGCTATTTTATTTACAGTTTTTTGTGTTAATATTAGTATTTCCGAGCCATTAGTCAATATTGGGAGAACACTATTCGTTTGATACATGTCGGTATATCTGACTTGAATACATGTCTCAGCTTGCCAAATGCAGTTCAAATCTTTTTGTTTAGTTCGCAGGTTTGATTGCCTCTTTCCATTCGGATCTCATGTCCAGATATTTGTAGGATGTTACGTATTCCATTTCGTTTCCTTCTAACATTAGGTTACGACTGGGGACTGAATTCGTCATAAATTGGGTCTTGGTAATAGTTATATTTAAGCATACTTCTTGGAAAGCTGGAGATAGTGAGACCATTTTATAAACCTCGCCTAGGCAGCTGAGATCAGTACAAGATCGTCGGCAAAATGCAAATGGTTTAGCTTTCAACCACGTTTATGTCCTTACTGCCTTACTGTTTAGTTCGGTCTTTCTAAACGTGTATTCTAAGAGAGATGTACAAAGTTTGGGAGGAGTTGTGCCCTTTTCGATCCCGAATCGATCTGTTTTTGCATATAATTTGACCTTTGCCATTGCCTGCTATTAAGGTAGGTCTCTCCTATAACAAGATTTCTTCAGCTCACCCCTTTCCGAGATATAACCATTAAAAAGTGGTGACTAAAATTGAGTTTTTATAATCTTTTTCTAAAATTCCAGTAATACTAGAAACTTCTGTCATTATCGGGCAACCGCAAAGGACTAACTACGGGTATTTTTTCAATATTCCTGTTGCATACGGGGGTGAATTGTATTACATTTTACATCTTCATTGTTTTCTACTCAATTTATTAAAAAAAATAAAAATGATGGTGTGATTTTTTTTCTTTGCAGCTATTGGTTTTAAGGAAAAAAATTAAAAATATTTCTGAACAAAACAAGGATTTCTAGTTATAATTTTATTTCATAAAACTTCATCCGAAAAAAAGTTTTGATATGAAATAAAGGGGGGTTACTATTTCCACCCCCATATAATGTAACAGGAATATTGAAAAATACCCGTAGTTAGTCTTTTGCCAGTGCACAAATATGAGAGAATTTCAAGTTTCTAGCATTACTGGAATTTTAGAAAAAAATTATAAAAACTCAATTCTAGTTACCACCTTTAAAAGGTGGACGGAAAGGAGAGAGCCGAAAAGAATTTGTTATAGAAAACTCCTGAATTTTGTCGCATAAATTTAGAAATGCTCTGTTTATATAGAAATGTAGTGGTGGTCTATACGGTAGTTTTAAACAATTCATGTTGGTTTATGGAGTCAAATGCCTTGTCATAGTCGACGAATACTAATACTATGAGCTTATTGTATTCTACATTTTTTCTAATAATGATTTTATTACGTTTGTTAGTCACCCGTAAGTTTTGTGATTAATTGATTGATTTAATTAACTAAAAAACATGTTTGCTAAATTTTCATTGCCATATATTGTTTTAGAAAATCAAGTTCAACAGTACGGAGAGGTTAATCAACTAGGTGGGGTTTTTGTGAATGGAAGACCTCTTCCAAATGCAGTGAGGCTGCGCATAGTGGAATTGTCTCAAGTTGGAATAAGACCTTGCGACATTTCCAGACAGCTTAGGGTGTCCCACGGCTGCGTTTCGAAAATTTTAGCAAGGTATCATGAAACTGGTTCTATTTTACCCGGAGCGATAGGTGGATCGAAACCTCGGGTAACCACACCAAAGGTAAGAGCAAAAAAGAAAAAATAATACAATCCTTGACATTTGGTCCGATATTTGTTAAATCTTTTGAAATTTGACATGTTATTTACTTCTGTTGCAGGTTGTAGCATACATAAAAAAATTGAAACAAAAAGACCCTGGAATATTCGCGTGGGAAATCAGAGACCGACTCCTCTCAGACGGCATTTGCGACAAATATAACGTACCTTCTGTTAGTTCAATCAGCAGGATACTTAGAAATAAAATTGGAAGTTTAGTACACTCCCAACCATATACTCATCCCTCATACAGCACAATCTACCCAACGTACACATATCCGCAGCAAAAGCTATCTCCACCACCCTCCCAGAGGCATGGTACTTCTCATTGTTGGCCAAGTTCTCATTCAGTTACTGATATTCTAGCTGGAGTTCAAGCAGCCAGTTATAGAAGATCTCATGGAAACACACAAGCCCCACCTTTGCCTGATTTATTAGCAGGAGTTCAAGCAGCTGGATACAGAGGCTCTCACGGAAATCCTCCCGCTCCACCGTTACCTGATGTCTTACAATCTGGGGCTTCCCCAACAGGCGTCGATCATTTTTCCCAGAACTATAATTATTACATGTATTTTCAATCAGGAAATACCGCTGCTATGCATATGGTGAATGGTATAAATAGCGGCATGGGACCTCTTCCTCTAACAGGATCGCAGATGTGAAGCTAAGATACAGAGTTCCGCTCTAAAACGATCTACTTCAAAATGAATCTGATAGGGAGTGTAATAAACAAAGCGGGAGAATTTAGTGGTTTTTCTAAATCGCAAGGACGATAAGTGGACTACCAGTATTACGTATTTTATCAACTACATCTAATATCACAAGTATTTATGCAGCACAGAAGGATCTAGAACACTGCAAATAATATCCCCAGCAATAGCGAGCTTTATTTCAAAAAAAATTTCAATAATCATATTTTCTTATTCAATTATTTATAACTTATATATGCGTTTGACTTTATGTGCATTTATATTTATTTCTTTTCTAAGAACAGTGATCTTTCTAGTGTTAAGACTTGTCTACGAGGTGATAACAGCGAGAAATTGTTGAGCACAACAGAATATAATGAGAAAAGTATAATTATCACCTAATTAAGTTTACATTCTATTCAGCTGCTTAATCAGTGAACTGTGATTTTCAATCGTTGAATATAAATGGCTTAAGTAACGTGCAATTATACATTCAACAGGTGCTAATCGTTAGACGAGTAAATATGTTGTCATAAAGCGAGCTAGAACAAGATATATTTTTATTTATTATTCGCTAAAAATATAAAATATATCGAATAAATACGAGGGTGGTCCATCAAATAAGGTTTCCAAGGAGCTGCGGACGCTAAGAACGCTGTTGAGCAGGATTTGGTGAAACTAGCGTCTATTTTTGCTCCCTCTCTCTCAGTTGCCGCCCTGACGAGCTGCCTACAAAATTCATTATCATTTTGGTAGCTTCCATTTAATTTTCACGCCAATTAATTCGTTTTTTGTGTGCAAAAAAACATTCCTCCGGTGGACATTCATTAAATTAAGCAAACTCTTGGGAGGGATGCATTTCACAGCTGACTCATGCATAAAGAATACGGTGCAGATCAATGCAAAAATGCATTGATCTGAATGGCGATTATGTGAAAATCTAAACTTTCCAAACATGTATTATTATTGTTTTTCATTGTGAAAATTCGTTGGGAACATTAGTGAAGGAAACACTAAATAAATGTTTTCGGTAAAATCTTGCAAGAGCTAGCGGGTTTTCCAGATTTTTTTCACCGTGACCTTCTTGTAAAAGTGTATTCTCCTTTTGTATATTTCTGCATCTTCAGTTTATTTCATTTCGTGCTGTACTTTTTTTGTTTCACTCTCATCTGTAATCCCGCAATCCACCGATGCAAAGACAAAACTAATTAGGTATGTTTTGTGGTTGCAAGGTTCCTGTTTACAAACCTTCGAGTATTGGTGATGTAAAGTTCTAGGTACGTAGGTATAGCAACTTTTGTTTTGGTACTATTGTCTAACATATATACTTTGGAGACGAAGTGACGAATAATTTTCGTTTGCAACTTCAATGTTCTATCACTCTTTTTTTTACCAGCACCGCTTCTAATTAAAACAAGCTTGTGACAACACTGTGTATGCCAAATGTACTGTCGACAACTAGTCCAAAAAATTCCCAATCGTTAAGCTATTTTATGAAGTTCGACGCCTCAGATATTTGTCAGTTGATAGGTGACATTTGACGTGTTATTAATATATGGTCTTATAAAAGAAATAAAAAGTATAGCGATTTATAGTTTTACTCATAGTGTATTTTGTTGTGCATCGCGTCAGGTTTCCGAAATCCATTTACCCATTTTTGAAACAATTCTGCGCCTGAGGGACTAAACAAAAAAGTTTAAAACTGTTGGTAACTATTTTATTTATTGTTCATTTGAATGTTTGCTTTAAAAGCTTTAAATTATTATTTAATTATTTGTACAAAACAATAAGGTTAATTAGTTTTAAGGAAAGTAGAGTGTGTTGATTTGTAGAGGTGATTGGAAAGTAAAAAACTGAATATATGAAATTGTTGAAATTTGTATGTTAACAGTTATTAGCTACATACAAGATGGCTAGACTGGAATTAAGTAGAAAAATTAACAGGATATATTTCACAAGTGCTTGGACCTGTTAATATTTTTATATGTAAAATCTTTTCGTGGAAGACGGATGCGTGCATCGAGCGGACGTAAATCAAGCGCAACGAGGTTCAAACGCATAGATGATATAGGAGAGTGCATCGAGCGCACAGATTACATAAGAGAGAGCACATTTGCATGTATAAAGACGGCATCTTCAATCCCTGTATTTAGTTTGAAATGTTTATTACCGTAAATAAAAAATTATAAGAAACTAACAAAGAGTTAATACTCTAGTCTCCTAACCTAACATAACCTAACCTAACCTAACCTAACCTAACCTTACCTAACCTAACCTAAACTAACCTAACCTAACTTAACCTTATCTAACTATTCTTAAATTAAAAGGCTTTTTTGTGGAGAATTCAAAATACGAAATTTTTTGTTATTTCGAACCTAATCCAAAAATGCACTCATTCTTAGAAAAAATAATTTTTTCTATCAATTTTTGTTCAATATTTTATATGAAATTGAACATTTGCTCATTTTGGGTAATCTTTGATGTTGCTGATGGTTTTTCGTTTTGTCTCAATGATAATAATTATTCAAAACTCCGTATGTTTGCCCATCTCTAGGACTCACCTCGGCAGATCAAATTTTCTTGTGCGCTCGTCGAACTATCTTTCGTATTCGACACGAGTGGTGTGCGTTAGATGCACGAAATGTTTTCTAAATGTGCCTGTGCGCTCGATGCACGTGCGCTACTCGAACCCCACCGTGGAAGACATATAAAAACTTCAAAATGCTTTTTTTAAATATTTCTTAAAACCGCATAAGGATTCGAAAGCATCGAATCCGAAAGTTGAAAAGTACCCCATAAAATCTCGTGTCCTCAAAATATTCAAAGTCAAACGGTTACTTGCAAATATCTCGTTTTCTATGGCTTTAATATTTTCCATGTTTATTATACAGGGTGTTTCGCATAATAACCGACACAGAGCAGAGGCGTATAGGGGAGCCTAATATATGACAATGGGGGAAATTCACCTTTTTACCAAGCTGCATCCATGAGGAGTAATAGGGCCTCAAAGTTGGACCAAAAATTTCAAAAAAATTAATAACTTTACAGGCCTTTAAAATATAAAGGGCTTTAAATATTGACTATTTTTATATAAGAGAAAGTAATAAAACCTATTTATTAATTCAAAACTTAGTAGAAAGGTAAACAAAATTACTGATGTTAAGGTTTTTTCTTTCAGATGCTTGGATAATATAACCAGGTAAAAATATGAGTATACACACTTTATATATCATATGTATATATATATATATATATATATATATATATATATATATATATATATATATATATATATTCATTATATCGTGCGTGTACTTGTTTTTTACATAAAATATTTTTCTAAAAAACATAAACTATCTTGACTAGCCATAGAAAATGAGAGAAAAAGAAGGGATTTTTGAGACTTTTGATATTTGGTGACGCGGATATGGCAACTGCCAAAATGAATTTTTTCCCAGTATGAGGCTGATTTATATAATTCCTCCACTACGTATCTCTGTAATAATAATCAGCGTAATAAATGTGTCCCTAGTGTCATCAAACTAATTGACAAGTACGTTTATTTTCATCTGGTCACCTTGTTTATAATTTTCAAAACAAATGAAAAATATCATTGTATCTAAGTACAATTGAATAATCAATAAAGTTTATAATAAAAGTATTGTAGTTTTATTTTGATAAAGTCTCATATGAAATTTGACAATTAAGGAATCATGATGATATTCTACTAGATGTACAACAACATGCTTGTAAGCTGTTCATATTAAAAAGCTTTTGAAAGATGTCACTACAAGTATTAAAAACTGTTCATGAAGTTATGAGATTTTGCACTTTAAAGGAATAATTTATTTAAGAAATTTTCACATCAAAAACCCATAAATTATAAGAATTTACTTACGAGGTTTTGTAATTTAACCATCGTTATATACCTACAATATGGAATGGATATGGGTGAAGGAAATAAAATACGAATCGATCGACAAAAAAATTAGATAAAATAAATCAAACATAGTTTTTTGTATTTTTTGTAGCGAGTTATATTTTAAAAGTAAAGATTTACTTTTTTAAATAAACTTTATTAACTCGAGACTACAACAATAGGTGATAGAATGAAGAATAACTGTATACATGAATTAACAAACATTAAATAAATGGAAAAATGCTGAATATAGTAAAGTGTAACAAAATGATAGTTATTATATTAACAGGATGTCTACATATGTCTGCTGATAACATTAAAAATATTCTCAGGTTTTATGAGAAAACTAGAAATGCTGAATACAATTAAATATAAAAGAAATAGTAGATATTTTTTAACAGGATGTTTTTACACATGTTTGCTAATAACTTTAGAAAATTATGATCAAGTTTCGTTATAAGAAAATATGGTGTATGAACTGCACTGTTATCACTCAATTATATTGACTTATGAAATTGTCTCTATATGACTCCTCCCCTCTTCGTTGGAGGTACGTCCTCGTGGCTTCGGCTTCAATAGGGATTGGGGTAATTCCATTGGTTCACCCTGGTATCGTTCTTGATTTTTTTAAAAAATTCTTTTATACAAATACAAAAATAGTGTGGCTACTTAAATAAAAATTATTGTTGCTGTTATTCCTAGATGGTTTTGATGGACTTCTATAGGTAACAAGTTTGGTTCATGAAATTGTGGTAGCAATTTGGTTGGATCTTCCAAATGTAAATTGTTAATATTAATTTTGTTATGAATTTCTGTGGGTTCTTTAAGACTGGGCCATTCTTGACTGAACGCTCTATTGGGTCCTGTCCAGGTGTGTTTTTGGAATGAATAAATACAATCGCTGTTTCTCAGTGTGACGTTTCAATGATTTAAAATTGTGTTTGCAGTCTTCACTTAAACTTATTTTCTTCGAGCAAATTATTGTATTTCTATTACTTAATTGTGTGAAAAGTAGTTCGTTTTTCACTTCGGCGAAATTGCAGCGTAATAAGTCTTCTAAGCTGCAAGGGTCTTCGTAAGGCTCTTTCTCGCAGTACATTCTTCGTTTGTCCATTTTGTTGATCCTTGAGAATTTAATGCGAATGTGTACGGAGGATATTGTTTTCTTTGCTGGAAATAGGGATAATTTTGGAGATATGAAGCAATTCGTTGGCTAATATGGGAACTTTGGGAGTTACATATAAAGTTTTGGAGATAAACATAAGATTGATTTTAATTATTTCTAATAAAGTAGGAATATCAAAAGCAATTTCATCGTGTGAATGAATAGTTTGTAAAAAATTAATGATTTCTTTTAATTCTTGTTGTTTAATTAACTCTACATTTAGGGTTTCTTGGTTACTGAACGTTATTGTTCTAAGTAAAATTTGAATATAGTTTCTTAGGTTCCTAATTTGTTCTAACTGAATATGGATAATAATTTCGTTGTTAAGTCTATTATTTAAAGTATTCGATTCTTTGAGTATGTTTTCTGCAAAAATTTGAATTTTACTTAAATTTGTTTGCCAACGTTGGGTAATCTGTACTGCAAACGTATGTAACTTCGAAATTCCAGTCATTAGTTTATTTTCGTTTAATTTAACTTATTAGAAGGTTTTTGAATTCCTATTAAGTCGTTTTGATCGATATTTCCGGAAATATATTTTATTACTGTACCAAGACCGTCTACTAAACCTCTTTTGATTATTTTATTGGGTCGTGCATACATTCTACAAGTTTGTTTATATCTTCTGAAAGTAATTCAACATCTTTTTGATAGATTTTTGCCAAAGAATTTTCGATTTCTTCGATACTTATATTGACCTCATATTTTCCTAATCCTAAATTATCTAAAATGTAACCTGGGGGTTCAATTGTTTTGACTTGAAGTGCCTGGCTGGCTATCTTCGTGGTTAACCTGGAAAGATTTGGTATTTTTAATCATGTGTTTGCTGAACTTTTTAGATTTTTGAGAAACTATTTTATCATTTGATCTATTTGTATCTGCTAACATTTTTTTATATTTTGGTTTACTTTTATTTCGTGGTTCCATATCTAGATAAACAACGTCTGTTTTGGGGATATCATCTTTTCTTTCTATATTAATTTTATCCAGTTGTTCTGTTCTTTTTGTAAGTTGTTTTTGATAAAGGTCATTAAAAAATGGAATAATTTCTGTTTTTCGATATTCGTTGTAATCTTGGTAGATTTGTTTATGAGAATCAATTTCGTATAGATTTAGATTTTCATATGGTCCATATAGGAGTGAAAATGGGGTAAAATTTGTTACTGAGTTAATGGATTGGTTATATATAAGAATAGCAGTTGTAACTAAATCAGTAATATTTTCTTTTCATTTCTGTCTAAGAATTCTCAATTTTTCGGTTAAAGTTGAATGTGCTCTTTCTATGGGAGAATTGCCGGTATAAGATTGAGGGGGTTGTATAGTGAATTTTAATGTGGAAGAGTGACATGAATTCCTTGAAGGTTTCACTTGTAAACTCCTTTGCATTGTCGCAAGTTATTTGTGAAGGGTAGTTATGATGGGAAAAATAATGACGTAGTTTATTGAGTATAGTGATTGAATTCGAATCATTAATTTCGTATACTTGGAGGTATCTGGAGAATAAATCGAGTATTGTTAAAAATTGTTTATTTTTTATACAGAATACGTCTATGTGAAGGTTTTCGAAAGGTTTTTTAGAAATTAGAGGGCCGGAAATGGTATTTTTTGAGGGTTCCTATCGTCTTTTGAGGTGAGACATAATTCGCAATGATTAATATAGTTCGTTACTAATTCTTGAATTTTTGGGAAATAATACAAGGATTGTATGTGCTTTATAGTTTCAGTAATACCGTTATGAGTTTCTGAATGATAATCTGAAATTAATCGAATTTGTTCATCTTTACAAGTTATATATCTGAGAAAGTTATTTGTTCTAATTATTTTCACATTTGGTTCTAAATTTTAGAGCATTCTCTAGAAGCAGTATTAAGTAGTGAATCGTCAGAACAGTATATATAATATGTCTTTTTTGGATCAATTATTTCTAAAAACATTTGGCTTAAGACATCATAATCAGATCCTTCTCTAAAACTAAGAATATACCGGTTTTTACCAAATAGTTTGGAATAATCGATACCATTTTTATCTCCGTATTTTAGGATTATTTGAAAATGGGCTGAATTTAAAGATTTCTCTGAGATTGGGAAACCAAAAATTGGGTTTTCTGGAGCAGAATGTATAGTTTCGTCTGGAGCGGTACTTTTGTTATCTTCGGATATTTTACTTAAAATTTCGTTAGCGCCGCTAAGCGCTAGATTTGTGTCGGAATTTGCTCTTACAAGCATGGAAATAGCATCGATATCAGCATTTAGTTCGGGGTCCTTGGTGTATGTTTTTGGATTTGCGGGGGTTATAATGATATCTCTTATTATATTTATTTTGGGATTGCGTTTAGGAGGTTTTTTATGGATAGCATTGACTTCAATTCTAGATAATGCATCGGCAACGTAATTTTCTTTACCTTTCTTCTATTTGATTTCGAAATTGAATTCTTCTAATTTCAACTTCCATCTTATTAGTCGTTGATAGGGTAGAGAATGTAGCCAGATGAGTGGCTTATAGTCAGTCTCAATAACGAATTTTTTGGAATACAAGTATGGTCGAAAGTGTTTACAACTATAGATTATAGCTAAGAGTTCTTTCTCGATGGTGCCATAATTTCTTTCTGCTGAATTGAGTGTAAAATGCAATTGGATTAGAATCTTGAGAAAGTACACTTCCTATAGCGATATTTGAAGCGTCTGTCGTCAAGTTAAATGATTTCGTGAAGTCGAGGTATGCTAAAACGGGGGTGTTACAAAGAAGTTGTTTACATTTTTGAAAGGCACTTAGATATTCTGGGTCATTTAGATCTAATTTAGTTCCTTTTTCAAGGTACTTGTTTATTGGATATGTTATTTTTGCAAAATTTTGAATGAATTTACGGTAATACGAGAGCATGCCAAGAAATGATTTTATTTGTTTTTCGGTTTTGGGCAAGGGGAAGTTTTGTATGGATTCGATTTTATTTGGGTTAGGTTTGATACCATCAGGAGTTACGTCGTGGCCTAAAAAGGCAACCTCTTTTCTGAGGAATTCGGATTTGTCTATTTCAAATTATATTTTTCTAGTTCGGTAAATATTTGTTTTATATGAATGATATGGTCTTGAAGGGATTTAGAGAAAATTACTATATCGTCCATGTATTCGAAACAAGACTTATAGAGAAAGGGGCGAAGAATAGTATCCATGACACGTTGGAAAGTAGCGGAAGTGTTTTTTAGACCGAATGGCATACGATTATATTCGTAATGGCCATTATCTACTGTAAATGCAGTTTTTTCTGCCGAATCTGGGTGTATCTCGATTTGATGGAAACCTTGTGCTAAATCTAATGTGGAAAAATAAGTGCTTCGACCAAGACTATCGAGAATTTCATCGATACGAGGAAGGGGGTATTTGTCTTCGATAGTTTTTTCATTTAGTTTTCGATAATCGATCACTAATCTAAATTTCTTCTTTTCACTGGCATCCATTCGTTTGGGGACGAGAAATGTAGGGAAACTGTACGGATATATACTTGGTTTTATTGTTTTAAATGATAGGGGTATCTACATGATTTTTGGTAAATTGGTACGTCGTCGAATGTAGTGAATGATTTTCGTAATTAATGAGTGTCTGATGTATCTAAGTCTTGACTACCTATTAACGCATCGAATCTATCATGCCAAGGTACTATAAACATATCGAATGGGAATTTAATGCCGAATTCTTTCAAAAGCGGGTATTTACAGCTGAAATTACCGTTATAGACTGTTTTAATAGATTTAACGGAGAATTTGGATTTGTAAATAAAATCAGAAAATAATTTATAAGCTGGTTCTGGATTTATAATAGAATTGCTCGCACCGAGATCAATCATTCTAAATGTGGAAGATATATAAATGGAAGTTTAGGAGCTGAATTAATATTATTCATGTCAATTCCGAGGCTGCTAATTAAAAATTTTCTTTTACATCGAATTGTTCGTTTTAGTTGTTATCGGATGATAAATTTTTCAAAATTTTGGTCATTGTTTTCTAGATTGAATAATTCTTCGGAAATAATGTTCGGAGGTCCTGTTTGTCTAAACGAATTATGTTGGGGTCTTAAGGTATTTGCAGTAGATATACTCATCGAGTTTGGTTTGTAATCACTTGTAGAAGGTTGAGATTGGCGAATAAAATTTTGGTTATTAGGGGGGTGCGTTCGTCTGTCTATTTGATTGATTATTATTTGGCCTTTGATAGTTATTTTGATAATTCGATATTTGATTGTTATTATATTTATTAGATTGTCTGTTATCAGAGTTTTGAGTTATTTGTGGCTTTTGAAACGAAATATGGAATGATGGTTGTGGTCTAGATGATTGATTATAAGAAGTATTTTGTTATGGTGGTGGACGATTTCTTTAGTTTTTCTGTGATCTGATGAAGTGGGCGAACTCGAATTGGGATCTTTCGTTATCTAATCTCTTGCATTCGTACAGGGTTTGCTCAAGAGATGACATTGATATATGAAGTAGATGATCTCTGTAAGGATTCAAGAGACCCGCTTTGAATACCATAAGGGCTTGGTTAGCATACATAATTTCTTTGGATACTCTAACTTCCTGACTATCAGAATTTATAGCTAGGTGCTCTTTAGAGACTTGTAATTTTTGAGAGATATCGTCGTGAAATTCGGAGAATGATTGGGAATGTGATTGGATAGATGTATTCAAATCTTCGGACATAGTATCGCCAAAACGAATGACAAAAGTTGATTTTAAATCAGGCCAATTATCAGAAGATCTATTAATAATTATGTCTCTAGCTGGACCTGAAAGCTTAGATTTCACTTGCTCTAACAAAAGAGAGTTGAATAAATTATTATTGTCGGTTTTTAAAAAATTTATGTATTTTTCAGACTGTCTCAGGAAATAAGCTAAATCTTTAGAACCACCATTATATGTTGGGACAATATTGTTTGCCATAGTTAATTCGATTTGGGTGATTGTAGTAGACATTTTGATATCAGTGTTTGAATTTCGTTTTATAGACAATGGAGATCTGGATCGATCACGACCTTTTTACATGTAAATTATTTAACACTAAAGTATATATTTAGAATTGGAATCAATTTTATGTTATGGTATGAATATTATGAAATTCGGAAATAATTATTAGCCAATAAATTAGAAAATAAAGGAAAAGACTTACAGGAGGATACACTGGAGGATCATCTGCGAGCTTATTCCTTGTCTCAAATTCTCTTAAGGAACTTGAGCCGTTTCTTGTCAGAACAATCGTCTTCTTCGCTGAATGAATAATCGGGTTGGAGTCAGCTTCTTCACCACACTGTCACTTAATTCACCGGAGTTTTTTTTGAGCTCGAATACCGTCTTAATTCTTGTTCGGGCAGCGCCAGTTTATTTTAAAAGTAAAGATTTACTTTTTTAAAAAAACTTAACTCGAGACTACAACAATAGGTGATAGAATGAAGAATAACTGTATACATGAATTAACAAACATTTAATAAATGGAAAAATGTTGAATATAGTAAAGTGTAACAAAATGATAGTTGTTATATTAACAGGATGTCTACATATGTCTGCTGATAACATTAAAAATATTCTCAGGTTTTATGAGAAAACTAAAAATGCTGAATACAATTAAATATAAAAGAAATAGTAGATATTTTTTAACAGGATGTTTCTACACATGTTTGCTGATAACGTTAAGAAATTATGATCAAGTTTCATTATAAGAAAATAAGCTGTATGAACTGTACTGATATCACTTTGTTATATTGAATTATGGCTAAATTAACTAATCGTTCTCTCGCATGATGCAACCGAGATGCAAATGGTCAAAAAGTATAAGCGATATACAGGATAACGATTCACTGAAGTCCCATTTTATTATAAATTTAAGGATTTCTTGGGCTCTCCATTTGGCAGCAACGTCAATACTCGAATCGGTGGCTTTTACATGCAAGCTGTACCTTTTTATTTCTTGGAAATCTTGCTCCCTGTCAAATTCACCATAAATTTGTATCAGATTGTCAACTACTACAGCCAGAGCGTCATCTGAAGCTTCTAACATAAACTTTGTTTCAATAATTTGGAAAATATTGATTTGTTTCATGGCCCTGTATCGTGACGACAATAAATCGGTCTATGCATTCATACATTGGCCGACGTATTTCTTCTTGAATTGATAATCCATTATCTGATTCTTTCTGCATCGTTCTTCTTATTTCCTTCTTCCTCGTTTCTCGATGTTGATTTTTTTATGTCAAAAGTTACAGCATTGTCTAAAATCGTTTTTCGTTCGGTCACTAAATACTCATTAAATGCGTTTAGTTTGGTTAGTTTAGTTATTCCTGTATACAGAGTCATTTTGGAGACTGCAAATATTATTGAACTAAATTTACTTCTTCCAGTATAGAAATTCAGAATTGTATATAGGTTAGAAAGGAAAATCACAAACAGCCGGCTTGCTCCTGATCTTGTATCTAGATTTGCTGTTGTTGGATCTTGAAAATGTTCCAAACTACTCACAATTCTCTATGTTTTCTTTTACAACTTTTACTAACTCGTAATGAGCATTCCAGCGAGTATCCGATAAACGTTATAAATTTTTTCCAGTTTTCCAGTAAATGCCATCTCTGTGTAGATGGCGAAAACAACGAATATAAATTCTCTAGAGATTTAACAACTAATATGATGAGCACAGGGCATTGATCTGTTATGGACAAGCGTGACATTTACCATCAGGCGAACGATTTGTTGATCTCATCATCTATTCTTAAAAAAAAAGACTCCTAAACTTTTTTGTTGTGTTTTTACCCCACGGGGGAACCACACGAAGGCATAATTTTTTTTCTTTCTATTGCACTACCACCAAAACGTGTAGTTCATCTTATGTCTTGAGAAGGAGTGAGAGGTGATGAGACATTATAGGTCTTCAAATGTGCGCTTCTTGTGGGCCCTTCCAGCTATTTTAAAACTTCCGCCCCCTTGTTAGTCCTGTTTGAGCTAAACGGTCTCCCTCACCTCCTTGTACCTCAATGACCCTTTTGGCAAATATCCCGGCATCCTTTTAGTATACCCTAACCATCTTACTCTTTGGCTTTTTATGTATCTTGTTATTGATGGACATTTATACAAATTCCTCTGTCCTTCTTCTTCAAAGTCCTTCATTTCTTTTTATTCTCCCAAAAATTTGCCTTCCTTTCACATGTATCCAGTTTTCAGTACGCTCTTCATTTTTATTTGATAGTGCTGCTCCCAGATATTAGAATTCATAAATTTTTTCCATATTATATTTTCTGTCCTGTCTTCCTGTATTCTTTTCTACCAATCACATTCTTCCTTAGCACGATATACTTTGTTTCCTCTTGGCAACTCTTCTCTCTCTCTTTGCAGCCTCTTCTAATTTACATAAAGCTCTCTCCAGTTCTTACTTTGTTCTTGTTATTGAAGCTAAATCTTTGAAATATGCAATTATTTGCTATTTACGGAGATAAATGAATGCTGTTGATATTGGATCTCCTTGTTTTAATCTCTTTTCAACCCTAACTTCTCTGTTACAATTCCATCATTCAATTTTTTTCGGGATACCTAGTAGATTAAACGCAACATATATTTTATTTCTATCTACTGTGTCATAAGCCTGCTTAAAATCTATAAACATTGTATGAAGACCTAGATTTAACTCATAGCTTTTATACATAATCGTCTTAAGGTTGACTATTTGATCCGTTGTTCCTCTACCTCTTGGTATTCTCCCAGTATCTTTGTTTGTTTCTCACAACTTTGGCCAAAACTTCCAGAAGTGATGTTCCTCTTCAATTTCCACATCTACTTTTTTCTCCATTCTTAAATACTATTTAATTATTCCATATTTGAGGTATTTGTTCTCCATTCCAACTTTTCCTTATGAATCTACATATTTTTTTATGTATATCTTTCCACCATGATTGATAATATCTACTGGAATCCCATTCACTTTTATGGTTTTTAAAATTTTATAACATATCTTTATCAATTGGTTCCTCTACGAAATCCTCATTTTCTACTTTCTCTCTCATATATTTTTCCTGTTTAAGTTCATTTGTCTTGTCCATTTAACTCCTTCAAAGTATTGAGCTCATCTTTTAACGTTTTCATGTGGATCTATTAAAAGCCTTTCCTCGTTTTTTGTGCGTTGGGATATGGTAAAAACTAAATTAAAATTAACATTAGAGTAATCTGAAACGCGATGGGAGAATAGAATCGAAGCAGTATTAAATTCGATGATGTTATCGAATGATCTGAAAAATAAAACTGATAAATCCGAAGCTTTAAGCTACCGTGAAGCAATCTCAAACTAAATGTTAAGGCCGTGGTTACATTGGAAGCGGGCTGGTGCGTTTTTTTACTCGTGTGTACTCGGATGGAATTTAGTCGCATAAGTTTTCGAATACAGCGGTAATCTTAGATGCGTGTTAGCGGTAGGAGTTGCCAAAATGGATGCCACTACATTTATGTTATGTGGAACAGTACTTTAAATACTGGATAAATGATTTATATGCAAGAAGAAATGAAGAGAGTGAATATATGAAATTTTTTGAGGAATTAAAACAGCAATCGACAAATTTTTTTAAATATTTTAGAATGTCTCTATCGAAGTTTGATTATATTCCAATAAATTGGATATATTGAACAATTCGGTTTTATTTATAATTTACATTATATGAAATCTTTGTCAAAAGATCACCTCGGCGAAAATAGGGACATACAGCTCTACAGAACTATGTGAGTAACTCCAGCTTTTCAAAAATAATTGAGTAGACTCTATCGACGAGATGAAAAAACTCATTCAGTACATTTTACTAAATAAGTTTGGAATAATTATATACAAATGTTTAGATAACAATTAGAATAATGCTCACACTTTCGGTCCGTACCGCTTCCGCTGAAAGAAGCTTCTCCAAAGTTAAAATTTATTAAAACCTACTTGAGAAACACAATGAACCAAGACAGATTATCTGCATGTAAATAATTGGTGTGATAATTCGGCTCGTGTAATTCCACGTGTTTTTTCTATTGAGAAAAAAAGAGGCCTCGCAAACCTGATATTTAGAAGAAGTTAGAAGATAGATTTAATTAGATAGACCGTCGTATTCGTTGTGGAAAAGTCTTTGAGCCCTTTCACCATAAGCTACTTATTTCTAAAGTTGGTGTAACTTTTAATATGGAAAGTATTGTACAATCAAGTGTTATTATGTCTGTAATTGAGACCAAACTACGCATCAACTATTGTGAATTATAGTAAGCATAAAACTTAGAAAGAGAACTACAGTTATTATGCTTACTAGATGGTGCTATCAGCGAGAAAAATTTTTTATTGTGCTAGTTCAAACAGAGTTGAAATGTAAATCATTTTCTAATAACGCACAACTGTAATTGAAGAGAATAGCGCCTCTAGTAGCGAATTTCAACGCAGTAACTCCCATTAGTACAATGGAAATAAAAAGAACTATCAATCGTGACCCTTCGGCTGCATCGGTTAATAAACCAATGATCTAATTCAGGTGCACGTTATCTTACTTTGCTTGTGATTTGTTTTTTGAACTTTTTGATGTAAAATAATTTTGACAAAATGCAGGTCGACAGACAAGCCCCGGAATATGCTAGAGTAAATACCATCGGAACGAAGACGAAAGTTAGCAAAAAGTAGAGAAACGGCAACAGCTGTAAAGAAGTACGTTAATAGAAAGATTAAATATTTCGATTAGTGAATTTATTGATGGTGTACAAGCCGAAAACTGTGGAATAATTTTAGACAAAAATATTCATTCGTTGCCAAAATAAATTGTGATGAAATTTATGTATTCCGGCCTAAAATATTCTATATATTTACATGAAACATTTCTGTTTTTTATTAACCACGAACCGATCCAATAAATCCTTCAGCTGGTAACTGATCTTGATTAGTATAAACTAGACAAGATGACAGACTGACGTACGTAAAGGTAGCGTACGTATCTGCCCGCCTTGTCTATCAGTCTGGGCATACCGTGACAAGTTGACGCGCTTGGCTGAAAAGTTTCGCCCCAATGCAACCACGTGTACAAACTCTCTCCAAAGTTCTTTAAAAAGCCCGAGAATCCGTCACACTTACTGGTTACGATCGCAAATAGAGAACGATGTGCCTTGTAAATTACAAACGGGACATGAAATGTTCTAAAATGACATTATTTATCATTTTATAAGCCACAACATGAATAAACCATATCAGTTTAGTAATATAGTAATATAGAAAATAATAATTCGAAAAAAGAATAATTTTTTATATTCTCTGTTTTACAGAAATTAATAGAATTCCATTAATTATGTCAACATATACAAAATTATCAAGAATGAAACACAAAATTTGTACTGCTCATCGAACATCTTCAAATTACCTAACTTCTAACCAAAGTCACACACTACACATAAATTATAAACTCTCCTTAGCAACGAGAGAGTTATAAAAAAGCATTCATAATCCATAGGCAAATCACTAGAAGACAGTTTTACCTCGAGTAATGACCAGTCCTACAGCTTATAGTATCAAAAAACAATAAAACTTGTTAAAGCTCCGGTTTTGGAATAGTAAGTAGGTTTTATTACTCTTTCGTACACTTCTAATCACTGAAAAAATATATACTTACATTTTGCCTGCGTAAATCAGATTTTCTACCCAATGTCACTGTCATTTTTAATGTCAGATACTTCAATAATCAATTTGAGTTCAGTTGAAGTTGAAATATACTCAATGCCTCCTCAGTTAACTGAAATTCAGAAAGCTGCCATAATGGCAGAGGGCTTGTCTATCAGAAAACTGGTAATTCATCTAGATCTTGATGCGAGTACCGTAGCCAGAGTGAAGAAGCGTTGGGAACAAGACAGGACTTGCGTCGAAAGGTTGGGCCTAAAGACAATATCCAATGACGCACAAGATGTTACATTGATTTATTTTTTAATAGAACAACTCTTTAAAGCGGCTGCTAGTGCTGCTTATGCATCAAACTTTCTAGGATCCCGTCTTAGGGCATGTAATCTAATAAAAGCTAGGAAAGCATTGAACTTAATTATCTGTATCGTGATCTGGACTTTTAGGAAAGAATTGTCTTCACATATAAAAAATCCTTCAAATCGTGCAATGACGGACGTATCCGCATTTACAGACAACCAAATTCGAGATTTGAATATGTTGACGGTCATAAGTCATAAGTAAATTTTCGATGTTTGGGCTCGGCTAAGTATCATTGGGCCTGGCTTTTGTTGGACAATTCAACTCTGAAGCTCACTTCAATATTCATTATGTTGGTGAATCAAACTTATGATGGAAACGATTTTATTTACCAACATGATGATTGTTTTGTCTACACCGCCCTTATAATTCAACAATGGTATCAACAAAACAATATTGAGTCTTCACCGTAGCCGACAAATAGTTCTAAAATGAATCCCTTTGTAATTTTATTGGAGTTAATTAAAAAAAAAATTATTCCCTGAAACCAAGAAGAGTTATGGAAATTCATTGAAACAGCGGAAGACCTTGATTTAAGTATTTGTCGGAATGTAAATCACTCCATGCATAGATAATTAGAAAAAGTGATGGAAAAGAATGGAGCTCTAATTAATTACTAGCAAATTTGTTCCCCTGTCTTTATTGAAATCAAACCGTAAAACAATCGAATTTGCTATTCTAATATGAACCATTACGATCTGTAGCTCTGTTTGGTGATAACATTGGAAGACCTCATCGTTTTACGTTCTTTTTTTTTATTGTAGATCACTGTGAGCATTTTTCCTAAAGCCCAAAGAACTCAGTTTTTGACCAGGTGTTCATATCAACTCAACTCTAGGTCGATTCAGAAAGATAGAGTCAAAAGAGATCCATGCATAAACCAAATATTGCGTTACCATAGCAACGAACAATAATTTATTAGAAGTGTCAGTGTAAAGTTTGACGCCAAAGAAGTAAACCAGAATTACGCAATAAATTAAAAGAAATTGTGAAAATCGGAAAATTGGAGTATCGAGTTACTATGGATGAGACTTGAATACATTTCTACGATCCAGAAACAAAGCAACAATCGATGGAATGGCGACACTCTGATTCTCCAAGACCTAAGTAGTTTCATGTCCAAAAATCTGCTAGAAAAGTTCTTGCTGCAGTTTTTTGGGATTGCCATGGAGTAATAATGATTGATTTTTTAGATAAGGGTAGAACGATAACTGGAGATTACTATTCGACATTACTGACCACTCTATGGGAAAAAATTGAAGAGAAAAGACGCGGAAAGCTATCCAAATGTGTTTTGTTTTTGCAGGACAACGCCCCTGCGCACAAATCTCATGTTGCCATGCAAGAAATTCGTTATTTAGGGTTTGAATTACTAGAACACCCACCTTACTCACCAGATTTGGCTCTGTCCGACTATAATCTCTTTCCTCAACTGATAAAAAGTTTAAAAGGTCGTAAATTTTCTTCCATCGAGGAGGTAATAAAAGCTGTGGAAGTCTGGTTTGCAGAGCAAGAAGAAACATTTTTTTTAAAGGTCTAGAGACGTGGCAGGTTGGCTGTAATAAATGTATCCAATTAAGAGGAGAATATGTTGAGTAATAAAATATTTTGACATTGAAATTTTGTTTGTTTCTATAGTAGGCTAGGAATTTTTCAATATATCCTCGTATGTCTCCCGATTTAATATTAACTTCGAAATGAGGTTGCGATGGTAGTACGGGTCATAGCAAGCATTAACTTAAAGTGATAGACTTTAGTAGTCTTGCTCAAGGATAACTTATAACAAATAAAAGGATTTGAATGGTAAGGGTTTATTCTAGTCGGCTGATCTGAAAGGTTTAATAATTATGATATAACGAAAATACCTTTGCAAATACTCACCTGATAGTGATAACTAAATATTGGTAAACAAATGTACATAAAAACATAAAAATAGACTATAGTAAGATTGTGTTATGAAATGATCATAACATTCAACGCAATATTTTACAGAAGCCTTTGTACTAAACATACCGATGTCATTGTCACATTTATGTCACGCCTATTTCCTTTTGTCCATCATCTGGCGCAATTTCGTTTATCTGAAAGAGGACCATACAGCCGAATAACCTAATTAGAGAAAATTTTTTCAGAGAATATATAATAATAACGCAAAAAATATATATTTTAAAAATCTTTATAAAATTATATTGTAAATTTTTCAATAAATGGTATACCCACGACTACAGCCTGGTTTTTACGATTATGAATTGAAACAAAAATAAAACAAGTATTTGTAACAACTAGGAAATTAGGAAAAAAACATAGATGATAATAATAGATGGAAAACAAACGTACAATAGCCCATGTAGGCGCCCCCAGACTTGAACAACGGGGCTTAGCTTGGACCAACGGAGAAACCCGGCCTTGGCAACCCCATAATGACCCAAGCCTGGTTGAAGTCTGGATAACTTAACCTCGTTAGCCAGGTCTGGCTGAACTCTGGGTAACCCAACCTCAGCTATCTTATAGACAGCCAGGCTTGGCAGAACTCTAAATAATAGATATCTTGACATTAGCAGTAATAATTTTTTATGAATAAAATTATTTTATGTATAAAAGACACAAAAAATAGAATAATAGTATAATTTCTTTATTTATTTAAGAATTTAACTGATATTTCTATGTACATTAATTGGGACATTGTTATCATCCCAGAGTCTCACCAAGTTTGGGTCAATAACGGCTTCCAAGGTAGGGGCAGAGTTGTTCATACTTGACCCAAATCTGGGCCTATACTGGGCCCATCGTAAAATCCTAAATGGGAGTGAGTAGAATGAATTAAATCTCCATGTGCTAGGGATGTGAAAATTGTGGTAATAAGCAAGGTAAAATGAGAGGAAAAAAAAGATAGAGAGGAGACTCAATTCCACTGCACAAGCTATTTCTATAAGAGAATAAGTTATAAAGATTAGGAGAAAATCATTAGGATCCTAATTGGAAACACTGTTGATACAGTAACTCTTTTGGTTTGCTTATTTGTAATCACGAATTAATGAGTTTTGCAATTTGACTCAAAATTATTTGAAATTATAGTGTATTTTTATCTACGAGAGACTAATAAAACCTACTCAATAATCTGAAACTTAGCACGGTCATTTTAAATTTTAATACAGAGTGATCCAAAGCTTTCCTAAAATTTCCATAAATGTACCTGAGCTAATGCAAGGTTTTGATCTTTTATTGGTCTTTTATAACTATCAGCTGTATAAAACAACAGAGAAAGTTTTGACTATTCAAAAGCCCTGTATATTAAAGATTATAGAGCCGTATGAGAAGATCTACAAATACCTATTTGCCAATAAAACTTAGAAATTTTGTTTCAAATGAATTCCAAGAATCCCTTTACCAAAAACACGATTTTAGGTTTTTCTATATAGTAAGAAGGTGTTCTATTCTATCGTCAAACAGTTGATGACAATGAAAAAACATTAATTATTTTAAATTATAAAAAATTGATGAGTGTTTATGACACAGTGAAATTAGTTAGTAGTACGCTTCCTATTGGAAAATTTACAAAGTTAATAAAAAAGAGAATATGGCAAGTGTCAAGCAGCTCGGAAAGCTACAGTAAAACCAAAATTTCAAAGAAAGACTTCGAAGAAAAGTACATCGTTCTTTATTCGAAAAGAATTTCTAACAAGAGACAAAGTTCTTGTCACAGTTCGAGATAAGGATTACCCTGAACTGAGTCGAAACACAATGTGGAAACTTTAAAAAATGAGAAACCAAGAAGAAATACAGGGTGGCGCATTAGAACTTACATATAGCCTCATCTTTTTTCACGAAGTAAACGGTGCGTAGGCGGGGGGAGCCTAGCGTAATTGGATAATTGCACTTTGCACTCGTGAGGTTTTAGTAGCCATGAGTCACTACGACGGAAAGCGTCGCGCTTTTTGTTTTCGCACATTTTACGATAGCGTCGTTCATACAAGGCAACTGCATCGTTGCAAATATGGATTAATATATATTAATGAAGCTCCGAGTGCAAATTCAATTAAAATATGGGTTAGGCGTTTTTAAGAGACTGGTTCCACCTTTAAAATACCTGCAAAAAGTCATCCAAGAACGTTTAGGACTGCGGACAATATTGATAGGCTGAAGCTCTAGTTAACACAAGAATTAAAAGATACCGATTTTTGATCAAGGTTGGCATTTGCTGAAGAAATGCTTAGTCGATTTTCCACTTTTGACAACTTCCTTTTTTCAGATGAGGCTTATTTTCATTTAAATGGGTTCGTAAACCGACAAAATTATCGTTAGTGGACCGAAAAAATCCAAAAATGAAACATTTAAAACCACTGCATAGTCCGAAAGTAACGGTGCGGGAAGCAATATCAAGCAAAGGAATTATTGGCCCTTTCTTCTTTGAAGATTCACGAGGACGAAACATCACCGTTAACACCGACCGCTATGTTGCGATGCTAGAGGGATATTTGACTTCAGAACTTGCGAGATCAAGAATAGCGAATACGAGAACTTGGTTCCAACAAGACGGGGTGATCTGTCACACATCAAATGACTCTATGGCTGCTGTGAGACAGATGCTTCTTGCAAGACTAATTTCCAAAAGAGTTGATATACCTTGGCCCCGACGTAGCCCTGACTTGACGCTTCTTGATTTTTTTTGTTGGGACACCTCAAACATAAAGTCTACATGAATAATCTGAGGGACATCAGTCAGGTAAAGGAAAATATCCACCAGAAAATGGCAGCAATCACCCCAGATTTGTTGACAAGAGTTTTCACAAATCTGCGTTTGCGTTTAGAGGAGTGCCGACTTCGATAGGGTCGTCATTTAAATGATGCTATACTTAATAAATGCACGTTCTATTGCGACACCCTGTACAAGAAATACAAGTCGGAGGCAGGTTTTTAGAAAATAAATTTAACTACTAGTTTAAATCCGCCAACAAAAAAGAGGCGCAGATTTGTAGTGGTACACATTGACAGTGCAAATGGTTTTGTTAAAGGTGGTTTATTGACTTTTGAATCTACTCTACTCTGGTAACTATCATGAGGACATTAATTCTGATGTATTTGAAGAATGTTTCGAACAAATGGTAGATCTTCATCCTCAGAACTGTACGAGGATGTATTGATATCTAGTTAGCCTAGACCAGTTCAATGCATAAACAAAATATTGCGTTACCATAGCAACAAACGAGCCATCATCAAGTACCTGTATTTAAAAGGGTTAAGAGATAAGCAGATTTACGAAGATATGCTTAATACCCTTGGTGATCAATTTCCTTCGTATGCGACCGCGAAAAATTGGACTGCAAGCTTCAAAAGAGGTAAATTTTCCATTGAAAATGATGAATGATCGGGAAGGCCAGCTTCTGTGTCAGTCCCCGAAAATATCGATGCAGTTCATGACATGATTTTATCAGACCGTCTAATTGGGCTAAAACGGATATCTGAATTATTTTCGACATTTGTTGACTAATTTCTGTCAAATTATGGTAAAGATCGAAATTTAGTAAAATTCCTAAATTAATGGGTTTAACCGCACATCATTATCGTATCCCACAAGAAATATTTCCCAAATTTCCATTCTATTTGCAAAATTTATAGAATATAGGTAGTGGCGTAGAAAAGCGTGAGCTCACACTTAAAGGGGCCCCGCGAGACTTAAACGCGATGCGATCAAAATCTCTATTGACAGTTTGAGCAATGTTTGTATCTGGATTCACAAATTCCGCAAAACAGAATGAACGTACTGCAAAAGCCTAAAAATTCATAGAAAATAGTTATTTTGAGATTTTAATAACTTGTAAACAGAAAAGGCTTCACAAAAAAATGTAATTATGAAGCTGTAGAGGAACCTATTGATTCCGCTGGCAGTAGATTCAAAATTGATTTATTTATTGCAATGGTTAACACCGTGATAAAAGACATTAAAACAAGATTCACTACACTCACTGAATATTAGAACAATTTGCAATTCTTGTACGACATAAATAATTCAAAACATCAAATTTTTGAAGCACTGTAATTATTTAGGTGTAGTACTTCAAGATGTTGAAAGCAAAGATATAGAATTTTATGTGTGTTACGAAGAACTACAACTTTTAGTACCTCCATGTGCCAAACTTTATTGAAGATGACAGTCAGAGTATTTGAAACATAATTACAAATAAACTGGAAGATATCTATCCCGATGATGATATTGCTATTCGAATTATGTTGACTATACCTGTAAGTACAGATTCCACAGAAAGACATTTTTCTAAGTTAAAAATTATTAGAAACGATACGAAGCAAGACCGACTATCTGGTTTAGCAATACTATCAATCGAAGCAGATTTAGTTGCAAAAATTAATTACAAATCCTCATTGCAGGACTTCAATGAAGCAAAAAATCAAAAAACATTACTTTTGCAGAAATTTTAATCACTCAGGTTACAAACTGAAGTCTTTTTTCAAAGCTATATGATTTTTAATAATCTCCCAGCACTCATTTATTTTTTTTTCACTATCATGAGTAGGCATTTCGTCTCAAAGCATGTTTGGTAAGATAAATTTATAAGGTAGATCTTGAGAACGAAAAAATGGGGCTGATGCGACATTGCCGACGTCCATATTAGTCCACAATACGCCACTGAAGATATGTGTAGTTTATACATTATACTTCAAGTTTCAAACTAATCTATGTATGTTTACATAAAATATATTGAATAGTCTATGCGATGCTTAAAAATTGCTACTTATGAATAGCATTTCAACGAAAACAAAAAACAATTTTTAGAAAAAAAAATGACCCTCTTAATAAAACATTTACTGTTTCTGTTTTTCTTTCATAGACACTTCAGCACCTTCAAAAGAGATGGTGGCGTTTTCTCTCAATTAAAAAAAGCGGCTAATGAAGAAACAAATAGCAGTATCTCTTCAGATCTTTTGTGTACAAAGAAGCCGACTGTCACAGGCATTTTTTAATTTTGTCACAGGAAGCTTTAGTAGGTTGTTCATCAAACTAGTGACAGGCGATATTTGACACGCCCCGAGCTGTGCCTGCCTCATGTTAGAAACTTTTATTTTATACCTTAACGCTACTACATCAAAAGAAAACGTTCATCTTTATCATACGAGGTATATTGAAACTATTAATCACCATATTCAATTATAAAAATCTTGCTGTACAATCTTAATCTTCATTGAGCAAAAATTTGAATCAAGTTAATATCTGTTTTTCATTGGAATTAATGTTTTTGTAGTCACACTGGTCATTTTAACGAGAAAACACCCTGAAGTCGCAGGAAACTACGACGAGGCTGTACGAAGCCTGTACGACTAAGTTCTTTGTTAAATATCGCTACAAAAATTTCGATAAATGCTCTGAGAAGAGCAACAAAACACTTTTTTAAACGACGCCATCTGAAAGTTGTTCGTTCTGTATTAATTTACATACCGAAAGTTGCGTTTTGAGTGTTCCATGTAGTGAAAGTAACAATTTCGGAACGCTCTGGAGTAGACAACTGTAACTTCTTTAAATGTCACTTCACTTCAAAGCTGATAGTTGACAGTTGATTTTGCATAACCCTACATTTTTAATTTTCTGAAATTGTTTTGTCTAAATTAATGAATAACAATGATGATAATGAAAAAGAAAACATCAGCGATGAAGAGTTACTCGAATCCACGCCACCTGATCTCACCGAAGAAAGCAATGAGGCCGTTCTTAATTCGTTGCCGGATAAATCTCGTGCAAGGTACGAAAAACAACGAGGTCTTTATGAAGTGGTGTCACAAGAAAAAGGCGAAAAACCCAACGAAAAACGTAGTACTCGCTTATTTTTCAGAATAATCTAAAATCTGGAAAAGGTCTACTTTTTGGTCTACACTCTCGCAATAAAACAAGATGTTCACAGCAACAAATATTCAAAACTCATCAATTACACTGAGGAAAGAGAATAAATAAAAGAGAATTATAAACATTTTATTTATTGAACAATATAATGTACTTAATGATATTTGCAATGTCAATATTAATTTATTAATTATTTGCCAAAAGTAATGTTGTGTCAGTGTAGTTGGAAAAGTTTTGGATCTTATGCGTCGTCTAAAAAATGTTGTATACACCGCGGCTGAAATACGACTCGTCTGTTGCTCGCCTCGCTCCCGTCGTCTCGCAATTTTGAGACTCGTCCAAGAAAGTAGCACTTACAGTCCTTGGCATACAAATAACTAATGTAAAGCTGTAGTCGTTTTTCTGTGACTGCGTTCCGTAATTCTTCAACACAATATTTTTTCGTAATCGTATGACTTCTCAGAACATATAAATATTGCCCTACATTCATAATTAAAAAAAAAGTTACAGTGTTCACTTCGTCTCGACTTTTTTGCTGTTTTGGTATTGGCGATTCAGAATGCCTCCACTGTGAATACAGTCATTCTGCACAATGCAGTGGCGGTTCCTGATCAAAAATTCCAGATATTCTTCAATGAAAATACATAGTTAAGTGAAATATTAGTAATTTTAGTTTGTTTTGTTTGTTTCGACGTTATTACCCGACAGGCTCTATTACCCGACCTACATACTTGGTCAAGTCACAGTTACTCAAGATGTCTAAGCCTCTAGATACTTATTACTAAGGAAACCCAAATATGCAAAGCGCATATTTTACATATATGCATTTTTTTCAAATATTTGCATATTACCGAGGAGAAAATAATTGATTCACAGATTTTTCTACCTCATCAGGTGCCACTAAAAAATTTAGAATTTCCGGCGATAATACTTTCTGTGAATTTAAAAAAATATCAGAATCAATCATCTCCTAACTAAATTTTTGTTAATGCTTGCTATGACCGGTACTACCATCGCAACCTCATTTCGAAGTTAATATTAAATCGGGAGACATACGTGGATATATTGAAAAATTCTCAGCCTACTATAGAACCAAACAAAATTTCAATATCAAAATATTTTATTATTCAACATATTCTCCTCTTAATTGGATATATTTATTACAGCGAACCTGCAACGTCTCTAGACCCTAAATCACGAATTTATTGCATTGCATCATGAGATTTGTGTGCAGGTGCGTTATCCTGCAAAAACAAAACACCTTTGGATAGCTTTCCAAGTTTTGTCTCTTTAATTTTTTCGCGTAGAGTGATCAGTAATGTCGAATAGTAATCTTCCAGATCGGTCATCATCTTCAATGGAAAATTTACATTGACAACCAAGGGTATTAAGCAAATCCTCGTAAATCTGCTTACCTCTTAACCCTTTTAAATGATGGTACTTGATGAGGGCTCGATACTCCAATTTTTCGATTTTCACAATTTCGGTGGACATCTTTTTTCCTAATTTATTGCGTTACTCTGGTTTACTTTTTTGAAATCAAACTTTACACTGACACTTTTAATAATTTATTGGTCGTTGCTATGGTGACGAAATATGTTGTTTATGCATGGAACTAATATAGGCTAACTAGATGTCAATACATCCTCGAATCAAGGAGAGTAACGTCGAAGTACTTCCATATTTTTTTTAGTATTGTGGTTAAGAAGGAATTGCGATCCAGCTTCTATCATATTTCCAGAAAAATGTATCTTTTGCCACACGAATATTGTTATAACTGAGTTATATATTTGCTTCGTTTCTACTCTTATTTTTTGGTACTGACTTGATGTCAATTTTGTATCAATAAATGCTGCATCTGGCGTATAAATCATTTTGATTTTTGCCACATTCTTCCAAGCTTTTCGTATCTTGAAGGCACTCGTGGGCGATTACTTCTGTAAACAGTTTCGACGCATCCAATTTTGCTTCCAATCTGCGTAATCAAAACTTCACATCTTTTCTCCAAAACTATTGCAAATCCAATATATCAGGTGAATCAACACTACGAAGAATTAAAATCACCTAACCTAACCTGACCACATATTCTAGAGGACGTAACATTGTTCATTTATGGATAGGTGTTCGTAGCGACCACTTTTTACCAATATCTTACCTCATTACATATAAAGAGTCAGAAAAAACAAATTTACCTATTGATAGTAGCCAGATCTGTACAAGAGACTCTTTCAAAATTTTTGCTTCCTACGCTTGTTCCTGGAGATAAATTTTTAGTCATTTTGTCAGATATAGCACCATTCATTGAAAAATATGGGCAAAATTTGAAAATCTTTTACCTCAATTTAATATATTATGTAACACGTCTTGCCCATGCTTTAAATAGGAGATTAGGAAATATTTTTCTCTTGTAATAATTTAATTTCAGATATTTGAAAATCATTTTTAAAGCGTCTTCGACCTCAACCTATTATTACGAAGCACTTGGTTGGAAGCCGGTTTTTTTATTGTCAGATTTTTTGTCAAATAAAAGATTTAATTCAGAATTGTCTGACGAATATTTGTAATCTCTTACCGATGTTAAGCAATTATTAAAAAACACAGAAATAAAACACCAGCAAACATGATTTCACTAAAGCGACTGTTGTAGCAGCAACGAACCGGATTCAATCTCGGGTTGTGATAGATGATAGTTGAAATAGGTACAGAAATATGTAACAATTATTTTTTTATCAAACCTGATACATTTGATATTTACTTTTATTGGACATATTCATGTAATAAAAAGCATAGTTATCATGAACTATAATTAACATTTGATTAGTTTCCGAGCATTTATAGAAATGAAACTGAAGAAAAAATGTATAATCGCCTTATTCATGCACGGATGCGGCTGTCGTTGATTGATGGTAAATGGCGGGAGTCCCATAATTCACGAAGTAAGTTCCAGAATGGATTGTCATCTGGAAAACGGCGCTAGGCCTTATGTCGGTTTCTTTAGTACATCGAATCGCTCCATTACACTCGTTAATGATGTAGACTGCTCGTCTCTCGATCCGCCATTTTTATAACATTCATTCGTTTGATTTTTAATTTTGTTTCTAGTTTGCAGCCATTTAATGAATGCCATATATCTTCCACTCAACCGGAAACTCGCAGTTTCATCAAATTAGATACTTATATTTTATAACTGCATACCTGTGTTAAAAATATAATGAAAGGCGCTAAATACAGAAAAGAAGAATTTCCAATCGAAAAGTTTCTGAAAAATATTCTCATTGTCAATTTTTATAATCCACTTGTCTAAGGAAATGAAAATCATTTCTCGACTGTATATTGAATGAAAAATATAACATTACATGTGTCCGAATTTATATTTCCGACTTTGAGATCATTCCAATTTCTGGAATTTGGATTTTTTCATGATTTATAGGTAATCATTTACCTATTATAAACCATTCTTAAGAACAAAGTTCTATATTTTCTTGGGGTGAGGTGGAGTTTTGGGAATAATAATATAAGTGAACATGTTTGCACCACAATCATGTTATAAATCAGGCTATTAATGTCAACGCAATGTAAGTCGTTAAATCAATGAGAGCCATTGTATCTAAACTTAAAAAAATATTAAAAATCTTAATATGATTCAAGAATATAAACAATGTATAGGCAACATATAATACAGTACTACATATGGTATATTTAACTTATATGAAAAAGATTAAATAAATTATTAAAAACAGAAGAAATAATATATGACGTTGACATGTATTTTGTTGACGTTTTCACTTAATACGCTTTTTAGGTTAAATTTAAATAAAATGGCTAAAAACCACAGTAACTTTTTAGAATTAGACATAGAAAAGTTGTTCGAAGAACATGGTATAGATGAAATTGTAGAAATCGAAAAGGCACTGGATGCAGAAATCGAAAGGAAACGGAAAGATTTGAGGTCAATGGTAGGGTATGTTTCCATAATTCCCCTTTTATCTTTGTATTGATGAACTTAAAATTAATAACGAATTTTAGAGATCGATACAAGGATGTATTAGCCGCTTCTGATGCAATTAAATCTATGAAAACTATATCGCAGGACATAGTTAGGAATGTAGAACAAATCACAATCACAACTAGTGAACAGCTTATTCAAAATCCTTCAAGCTTCGACAACAAACATAATTTCGCAGTGGACAGGTAGATACTTAATTACTTACTATTCAACAGTGATTTATTTAAGATATTTTCAGCTTAAAAATTGAGGAACGTACTGTGATTAGTCGTATTAACTTGGCAATCTTTATCAATGAACAAATTTGGATTTCTTTAGATAGAGAAAATAATTTAGATGCAGTACAATACTACCTATTAGCCCAACATATTCATACAGGTTGATATATTATTTTTAAATTGGATTATATGGAAACTAGAATTATAATTGTTTCAGGTATTAGTCTTTCGAAGAAGCAGTATATTGACAGAGTACCACTTTTGCAACAAATAAAGTCAAATTTGCTTGTGTTGAGGTCTAAAATTTTTGATAAAATTACTGAAAAATTAGAATCTGTTGAAACTTCAGCTAAAGTAAGTAGAATATTTCTTTCTTTTTAATATGCTGTATCAAAAATTATTGATTGTGATTTTTCTAGGAAACTAGTGACAACTTGAATGCTCTATTATTATTAGAGAACCAAAGTAGTGATGACTTAGTAAACATATTCATTGAACATCGTAAGACTGCTTTGAATACAGTTATTAATACCACATATTCAAGTGTTAGAGCACAAATTTGTTCAATGGTCAAGTGTCTTATGACCACCATTCGACTTCTACATGAATGTTTTATAAGTAAGTATTCGTAATATTATGAATTTAAATTTGAAGAATGTTTTCTTATTTCTTAGGTGTTCAAAATGGGTTCAAAGGTTTAATTTGGCAACAGCTGCAAGAAATTGTAGGCAATACAGCTCCCTCGACATTATCAAAATTGGAGTTACCTATCACACCTCTAAATAGTTATATACCAGAGATAATAAAACAATTTAAGTAGGTTCACTTATTCAAAATTTTAAGCAAAAATATTAATCAAAAATATATTTTAGACCAAAATGTAAGTTTTCAGACCACACTGAAATGTCTTTGAAAGACACGGAAACTGTTCTAAATAATTGGATGGAGTCTACTCAAAAAATGATTAAAGATGGCTTAGAAAAGTCTCTGGATTTGATTCCAAATATTAGAGGACTACATTTGACAAGAGAGGAATCCTTAAAAATTGGTAGAACTCTCATTCATGTAAAACAGTTCCATTCTGACAAATTTTTTTATGCATTTTTAGAACCGCCAGATAATTGGAATGAAATATGCAAAAACTCGCATCTACCAGATAATTTTGATATATGGTACTACTTTTTCCAAAAACTTATAACGCAAAGATGCAAAAATTTGATTACTAAAAAAATATCCTCAAATATTTCTGAAATTCAGAAAGATCTTCGACAGATATTAGACACAGCTGCAAAGTCGGAAAAATCTGAGACTGATCTACGTTGGTACACCTGGTCAGAAGATATGGATGATATTAGCAAAATTGAAAACGCTCATTTAGGTGAAATATCCGTATTTTGGATTAAAAAATTTCAATAACAATTTTTTTTCATAATTTTAGGCCTTTCAATGAAAACCAAGGGCCATTCTCAAAATATAGTTGGTCTATGTAAAAGGTTTGATAAGAAATATTTAGAATTATTGGAAGACGCTTCTCAATATCTCTATGGAAAAGAATATAGTACCAATTCTAATTTCACAATGATAGTAAAAGATTTTAAGTTCAAAAGGAAATACATGGATAAGACTGATATTGAAAAACATTTGCAAATTGAATGTACCAAAACTTGTGTCCAGTGAGTAGCTGAATCAACATTTATATTAAGTCATCTTCTTACCTCACCAAATGGCACTACAGCTCAGTGTGTGCCTTGGTCTCTTGAAAATTCGCCTCCATATTGGTTTGATCTCTACCACTCTTCCCCTTCATTCTTTGGATGTGACCAAACCATCTCAACCTCTGGGCTTTAATGGATTAATTCATAGATTTTTCTATTATTACAGATTTTCCAATCCACTTCATTCATTCTAATTCCTCCATGCATATTTCTGATAATTTTTCTCTCAAATATCCTTAATCTTTCTTGATATTTTTGTATAATCAACAAACATTCACTGCCATAAATTACAATTGGTATTATTAGAGTCCAGTAGATTTTTAACTCAACATTCTTCCGTTTTTCAAGAGCTTCAGGTTCGCAAAATAAGCTTTATTAACACTTTATATTCTTTATTTTATGGCAGTGCTTGGTTATTTATATTTTCTCTGAGATATTTAAATTAATTAAAAAAAAAATTGTTGTTTAATAAAATAGTTAGAAACAGGAGAAAATTGAAAACGACACGTTAGATAGCGCTTTACCATTGATATCGAGTGGCTTGTTATGTTGATCTGCAGTGATTTAACTAGCCCTACTTCATTCTTATTCCGTTTTTTTATGCTAAGTTCAACGGGAAGCTATGACATTTTGATGTCTACTCGGTGAAAATGCTGCTGAAGCTGTTTTACTTTTAAAAATAGTTTACAAAAATATCACTATGGAAAAAACTCAAATATACAAGTGGTTTGCCTCGACCATCGAGTGACAATTGAACAATTGTTAGTAGGTAATCTTGAAGCTCTGTTCAGAGAATATCAACGGAAGAAACTAATCCATATTTTCTGTCAAAGGTCATCATTGGTGATGAGTGCTTTCATCTTGCTTTTTTATTGAAAAAGGCCTAGTCCATGCAGAGTTTGTTCCCTCAGGTCAGAACGTCAATCAACATCAAGAACAAGAACATCAATCAAACAACCTTTTGTGGTTAAAAATGGTATACCCCACGCACCTTTTTTGCCTGATATAGCCCCGTAATTTTTGGAAGTTTTACTATCTATTATTAATTCTTCCACTTTTCTATAATCTTCTTATGCCGACATCTTTATAAATACAATTTTAGATTCATTAATAACCTAACTCTGCTCTGTACATTTTCTTTCTACATCTTTGAAAAGTGTTTCTTTGTTTCTAGCTATTATTGCAATATCTGCATATGCACAAATCTATTGCTTGATTGCTTTGTGTGGTAGTATTATAAAGAGTGTACTTGAAAGACTATCTCCTTGAACACCAGATGTGATATCAAAATAATCACTTAATTTGCCACCTATTTTGACTATGTTTGCATTCTTTCAGTTTGCTATGATGTCATGTATTAAAAGCTTCGTTAAAATCTATACCTAGTATATTTAGATGAATATCATGGTCGTAGAATCTTTTCATGATTTGCCATACTGTAAATAATTGATTAGTTGTGTCTATAAACCCACACTGATATCCACCAATTATTGTCAAAATAAAATTAAGAAGTTGCAGTGTGCTAAACAAGCGATAACTCAAAGTTTGAGATTTTTAGGTCTAAGAGAAGAGTCTTCGTGCACAGGTCAAAAAAAAGGATGTTAGATCCACCTAGACTGTAAAACACGGCGGATGCTCGGGCATAATTTGGGGATATTTTCTAGATAGAGAGTGGAGAACAGGTGAAAATTGGAGGGATTTTGAAAAAATAAAAAATATTAAAGGAAATTATAGTATGTTCTGGTCAGCGCCTGATTGGCAGAACATTTATCTTGGTCCCAATATATTCAAAGAGTATTTGAAAGAATTGGAAAAGAAAAATGTACTGAAGTAATGATTTGGTCGTCACAGTCACCCGATCTCAACCCGATTGAGGTGTAGGACAAATTGGACAGGGAAGTGAAAAAGCAGTGTCCTACTTCCACTTCACATCTTTGGAATTGTCAAAATTATTACACAAAAAACCAAAATTGTGCACTGAAATAAAAAAGCAAAAGGGGGTTCCATTGATGAATCAATAATTTGAATATGTAATTTCAAACTATAGATTGTATTTGTTGTGTATCACCAAACTATAGGGAAGGCGTGTAGGTGTAGGTCCAATTCAGGATTATTTGTTGAGTAGGAAGAGCAGTGACAAACACAACAGTAATTATTATTCATTTTCAAAATGAAATAAACTGAGAAATAATTTACTTCACAATTTCAATTTTACACTACTTCAAGTTACCCAAAACACAAGAATGCATATTAACTTAGGTTCACAAACACCCTTCAGAGGGAGTATCACTTATGACGGGATACCTATAGGATATGCATCTGGAGGAGCGTACCCTTTAGGATTATATGCTGTACCATGGGCACATGTCTCTAGATAAATAAAACAAAACTCGTCCAAGCTTTGTAAAGTGTGTCTATTACTGAAAAAGAAAAATGTAAAAAATTTTTGTTAGCTATTGACTTGTCAGAATATTTCATAAAATACATACCCTTCCAAAAATACCACAAGATGAAGATTGAACAAGTAACAAAAAAATATAACTCTATATCCACATGTTTTAATTTTACGTGCAGTTTAGTGATAAGTTTTGTTTGAAATAAAAGTTTTAATAATTAAAAAGCTGGTAAATAATTAATCATGTCACAATTACACTGAAAGTCCTTTAATTATCCTGTAAGTCACTTGATCTTATTTAGATAGAAGATTAACAGTAATTTTGAGTTTTGGTGTGAGAGACCAAAAAAGGATAATAATGTTAATAGAGACATATACTTTTAAGAAATAATATATTGTTTCATTTTAGGTTATCAAATTATTGTATCAACGTTCTAATTGAAGAAACATCAGATCTTGTAACTAAATCCATAATATTGGCGAGGTTTGTACAAGCGATAACACAGTCCTGTCTTAACTTCTACAAGTGTTGTACGTTTAGTAACAGTGAAGATTGGTTGAAAATCTGTGATAATTTTAATAATACAAGTCATAAATTATGGTCAAATTGGATAAATGATGTATTGAAAGCAACAGAGGAACATTGCCTCGCTTTAAATGACATTTCTCCGAAAAGGATGCTCAAAATATTTAGTGTAAGTTGTACTTGAAATAAATATAAGGAAATTATATTCAATTTTTTTAGAGATGGGATGAAATCGAGATACAAGAACACACTGAAGAGAAAGTTTTCAAATCTCACATACATGTGCCACTAAAACCGAGTTTGGTTTTAAATGATATTTTAGAAAAATTGATTGATACTATGGGCCTCAAAATACCTCACACCATACCAAAATCGATCCATATGCAATACATACAAAATAATATGATGGTTATTTTAACTCACTACATGAAGTTGACGGAAAAAGAACTGAATCAAAAACAAGCTTTACAGTTTTTATTCGACGTGAAATTTTTAACCACTTTGTGCATTCCAAGAGAAAATGTTCAACTTGTCAGTTATTCCCAAGATATTTGTGATAAATTTAGAAATAGGATAGATCCTTTCGATTTAGATGTGTTTTATTCTTATTTGTTGAACAATGTCAAAAAGGCGGTAGCACAATCACAGGTAAATATTCACTGTAGTCATAATTTGTAGCTAATTTGTTACGTTCCCTTGCAACTGCACTATTAAGCTACAGCAGCCATTTGCTTTATCTCGAGACTACAATTAGTTGTTAAAATGAGCTACTCGGAATATTTTTTCGCTATACAGTTGATATAAAATAGCTTCATCAAGAAATTCTAAAAACTTTCACAAATTTCACAAATTTTTTTATCTACCTTTACATTTATTTTCATTTTCACGGAGCCATTTCTTTGTCTTCCGGATTTGTTTTTTATGATTCTTTCTTTCTTTCTATAATTCGTTAAGTTCCTCTTTAACCTCCACAAGTTCCAACCACTTTTCAGATATTTTATAACTTTAAACATTTTCTTCACTTGGATTCAAAAAGCATTTATCAGTAGGTGTAGAATTTGAAACAGAAGGAGAGTCAAGTAGTCTGTTGACTAAGGTAATGTTGTCGGAGCTTGAAGAAGTATTATACACGAGGCGACCTTTCTCATCCAGAACTAGTCCACCTTTAGGACACAAATAGAATGACGTCTCATCCATTTTCTTTCCGGGTGTCCTAGACCATCTTTGTCATTTCCTAGTAGATAAAGTATTCGGAAAATTTGTCACTTCGATAATTGCGATAATATATTGTGAAACAGATTATTAGTTATTTTACGTTAAATGCTTGAGGTTCTATGTCTATCCAAAATTATAAATGAATTAGTCATAAAGAATTTATATAATTGATATGGGGTGTTCAATACAACCAAAATACAACAAATTCTTCAATTAGAAAAGACATTTTTAATACTGAGAATGAAATTTTTTTGTAACGATTGTTATTTTGGAAATATTGTTCTCTATTCTGAATTTTGATTACTTGTTTTGATGAATGCTTGTCGTTATATCATTCTCAAATGAGACGTGTTTTAATATTTTTATTTTGGGTAGAAAATGTTAACGAGCAACGAAAGTCCAGTTGCAGCTTCCAAAATTCTGCAGACACATTCAAATGACATCCAAACGTAGATGAGCAAATGGAAAATCAAGACAATCGAAACAAAATCTGCCCATGTGACCTTCACTCTAAAAAAAGACCACTGCCCCCCTGTTTGTATGAACAATGTACAAATACCACAAGCTACTAACACGAAATACTTTGGCATGCACCTAGATGCAAGGCTTGCATAGAAAGACAAGAAACCGCAAACAAATAGACCTGAAAATAGAATACCGACTAATCAAAATTAACAATCTTAAACAAGTCCCTACTCTATGAAACTATCATCAAGCCTATCTGGATGTACAAGGTTGCAAGAATCAAATATAGCCATCATACAGAGGAGTCAATCGAAAATACTTGATAACTGATTCAAATATGGTATGTGTTGGACCTAACCTTACATAAAGAATTACTTCAGTTTTGTTAAAGATGTCATAAAAGAACGAAGCACGAAAATTCCAACCATGACAACACGTTACTCCATCCACTTATAGAACTAGAAGACGGTAGAAAACTAAAAAGAAATTAGCCAGCAAACCTACACAACCAATAAAGTGGATTTGTCGCTGAAGAAGACCTTATCACGCCATAGTGGAGCTTATATACTCTGAAGCCATCCCATTAGCTCAAAGATTGAATTGAAATTTCAGCTATAAAAAATGGACATGATCCTTTATAGAGATCAAAAATTTTATCATCATCCATTTATTGGTCTCAACTTCCATTGTTGATTGGTCAATAGTGAAGAACAAGAGAAGAATGGTTCTACTTTTAATCAAAGTTAAAACAAATACTGATGAATGTACTATTTGGTATCTGGTAGTTCCAAATTAATTTCTCTGAATTATACACCATAGTTCATAATTAATTGTGGGGAGCCAAGGTACCCACTTGACGTTACCAAAGGCCGATGTTCTTTGAGAAGCCGATCAGGCGCTTTGGCTTTAACCCTTTGAAATTATACAAAAAAGGTTCCATATATTCCAACTTCTATCTAATTTTTTATGGTAAATGTCAGTTTCTGCTAACTTACAAGTTTCAATTATCTATCAAAATTCAACTAAACTATTTTTTCAATTATAGGCGATATTAGGATGTCTCTTGCCATATCCTAATCAATTATCCAGTTTAGGCAAATCGGAGAAATCCAAAGAAGATCAAAATCCAAATTTATTAGCTTTGAGTGTTCCATCTATGTCAACATGGTTTCCACTTTTACCTGTATCAGCTCCTTTACAGAGGTTACCTGGATCAACAACTAAGAATAAAGTAAGTTTAGATTAAAAACTCCCGAGATACACATGCTCACGTAACGCTTGTTTAGAACCTAGAAGCGAAGCTGCCAAATCTCAAATTTGGTTGAATTTTTAATATACACAGTGTGTCTAAAAAGTTCGTGAAAGGTATAAACAATAAATATTGATCTTCAAAGTATTCAAACTGTTAGAAATCAGGCCTTTCACAGAACTTTTAACACACCTCGTACTATTATTCCCAAATTTTTCGTTCTTTATTTTTCTGATGTTTGGAATAATACAACGACTAATAAATTTAATTGCGTTAGTGCTTAATCATTAAGGGGGGTGGTAAATATCTCAATTCATCTGATTTCAGTAAAATCAAATGAGTTCAAATTATCTGATATTTCATGCAAAATAACTACTGATATATGATTCAATTGATCCAGCAGTTTCTGTTTTACAAAATTTAAGTATCTGTTTCATTTTCAGAATAAAGGAGGGCTTTACTCGGTATAAGGTAATAAAAATACCAAATAGGGTATAACTAAAATTTAGTTTATTTAAAATAACGAATTTTTGTGTGTAATTTTTTTAACATAATTAACACATACCGAAATAAAGTAAAACATCTAAAGGGTATTTGGTTGTACATAGATCTTTGACTGAAGCCGTCGTAAGACAGACTTCAGCGCCTCACGTGGCTTAGTATCACAGGTTTTATGCCTACGGCCCTACTAGATCCTACACCTTTGGACCTAACGAGAGATTAAAGCCAAGAGAACAGCATATAGGCTGAATATCCTCAATTAATTCCAGACTGGAGAAACTGACCATGCGAAAATCTGGCCACATGCTGCGGGTAAAAGTCCAATCATTTTGATGAGCAGTAACCAAATGGAGCTTGTAACTTTTGATAATAACAGCTTGGAGGCATATATCACTGACAAAGAACAATGGATGGCATACTCCAAGTCTATAATATAAAATAATAGAGCCACGTGCTACAAGAATAGCTCTAGGATAAATAGCAGGCTTCTATGGAGGTTACTCCAAACTAAGCGTCGGGAAATGTTGGTATGCAATTTTGCAATGTGAATCTTACAAGAGCTGGTAAGTAATGGCTGCAAAGTCCATCTTGTTTGGATGCTCGATTACCCTGACAACGACGTGGCTGGGATTCATTTTTAGTGTAGTTATCACATCTCTCAGTAAATAGTAAAATGGATTGGAATAACTGGTATGAAACAAGCTAAGGTACACATAAATAGGCCTTCTGCAATTCTTACCAATCAACTGCTGCATACAAACAAGCGCGAAATTCGACTGGTGACTGTTCACCGAAAAGGACATCTACTGGCATCAAGGACAATCCGAAAAGCTTGTTGGTGCATGGTGCAAGAAGAAACTGTATACCATGTTATCTGTAAATGCCCAGTGACATTAAAAAGTTTAAGCTTTCAAATGACAATGACTTTCCGTAGTTTTACGTGGGTTCTATTAGAAAGTCTATGAGCATAACGTCCCTAACCATTCATTAACCCAACTATGAACATATCACAAGTTTTCACTAATCTAGACTGACAATATTATTTTTATCGTTGAGTATAGTTATTAGAATGTCAAATGTTACCAAAACAAAATGATTTGGTTTGTATCACCGAGTGCATTTGTAAAGTTTCAATTCCACCTTTAAATAATATTTTTTTGCTCTAATTCACTGCAAATCATGCGTTCATTTTTTTGGTGAGAGTATTTTTAAATATAGTACTTCTATTTTCAGGAACCCATTCAGAAATCCAAAGCTCCAAAGAAACCCCAAGATCCTACAAGAATAATGAAGCAGAGTGCAGTGTCTCTGTTTGGTGGATTGACAAGCGATTGGTTTTCATAACATTTAAACATTAAATATTTGTTAATATTTAATCGTATTGTACATAAAAACAAATGTTATATCGACTCAGTTTTGTGTAAAACTTTTTACAGTGTATTTATTCTAAGGATATAGGTATTATTTTCAAATAAACGCCACAATTATAAATAAATCTTTTATTTCATTTTTATCACAGGCTAGTCATATAAATATTAAAATAGTAATTTACAAAGTGATAATCACAAGAAAAGCTACTTCTAGTTTGATATGGCAACACCGATAAATCAACTCATTCTATTTTACCGTTAATGAAGTTTTCCCACCATGGATTGGGTTCAAACTAATACCATGTATAGAAAATATGGACAACCTAAAGATGGATCAAACTCAGATTTATAATTGGTAACAAAATAACGAGGCGGAAAATGCTCGCTAAATACTTGGAGCTACAATGAATACCAAAGTTTAGTGTTGCATTTTGAAAAACTCAAAAAAGAGCCAATTAGAACAAACCTTGCGGACTGCTAAGTAGGATTTGTTTCAAAGTCCTTCGCACGTGAATCCTTCTAATTATCATCTATTTGCTGCAATGAAGAAGTGGCTTTGGTGATAGCATATCACTGACAATGAGGACGATTTAATTTTAAAGATGAGGTACCATAAATTGAGATGAAATTCTAAAAATTATATACACAAGATAAAAATGATTACAAGGAAATATTTCTAGAGACAATAACAAAATTTCTAATACCAAAACAATTAGATAATTACAACAGGCGAGATAATTAATAACATAAGTGAGACTGGAGAAGAAGAGAAAGTTAAGGTAATATGCTGAACAGGGACAAAAAGAGAAGAAGAGGTAGGGACTGGATTGGAGCCATAGTAAGCAAGGGTTAAGTTTATAAGAAATATTACCTCTACACCTATAACATAAGTTGAGCAAAAAAGTGAGTTTTGAGTATAAATAAGTATAGTAAACTTGTATTTATATTTGAATTATCGGTTTTGACATTTTAGATGCAATACTATCAATATTCAAAGTCAATATGAGTTTAAAATACAGTGCATTTAATACTCTAATAAAAATGAGCTACGAGGCCATTAAATGTTTGAAAAATGGAAAAAAAAATATTTAATGCACTGTAACTCTTAAGATAGTTGAGAAATACTAATATATTGAACATTGGTATTATTGTTTTAATTAGGTTAGGTGCAATTTTATTTATTATTGCACTTTTTGTATAGCTGGGCAACCTAAATGTGGACGTATAAGTTTGAGGTATAATTGCATCTAAACTTAACATCACTAATCTTTAAATAACCGTGACACAATCCACTATATCCAATCATTGCGATTCTTGATGAGTATCGAAATAATTACAATAATATAATTTAGAATTATAGTGTATTTGACAGTGGCAAGAAATAAATTTATTGATAATTAGTGTCGCTAAAAGTCTCAAATCAGAAACAGACGGTACACTAATCAGCTGCGAGTGACGTCACTATATAGTGTACACCCGATTAACGCCGTTTAATTCACTTTGTTTTGAGTATCAGTACACCAGTAGTTTAATTTTCTTGAGGTTTGCAGACTAATTTACAGATTTACATTTAAATTTAAATTTTATCAAAGAGAATCTGAACATGAATTATGATGAATCAGTGAACGCCATGTGGCAACACTTCAGCTACGTCATGAAACAAGCGGCCGAGAACACACTGGGTAATGAAACAACAAAGCATAGCAGCGGAAAACTTTATAAACAGAAAAAAAGTACAGGAATATTCGAAGAGAGTGAACAAGGACACATAAAAGAAAAAAAGCACGAAGGGAGAATCCTGGAATCAAGAAAGTTCTACGAGAAATTAATACCGTACGAAAATATTTTAAACCAAATCGCAGGGATGAATTGGAGTTGTAACCCAAAGATCCTACTGTGGATGTACATGGCAATTATGAGACCAATCATCACATGGAGCAGTGGTTTGGGTTACTGAAACAACCTACAGGGGCTGAGACAGGCAAAGACTCTTTTGGGAAACTATAACCAAAGTAGATTTACTGCAGACTACGAATACTAACAGGAGCCCTGTCGCCCCTACAAATAACTGAAGACGCTAGACCTAGCAGATAATGCGGCGTGCAGATTTTGTTGCACAAAGGTCGATACCTCTATCCACAATCTCTCGAAGTGTGGAACACTAAGGAATTCCAGAGCACTACACCTGCGAGCGCTTGAAATACAAGAAGATTTCTGGCAGCTAGAACCATCGCACATTCTAGACTTTCTAAACGGAGTGGGATTAATGGATCAGCCCTAAACACTGAGTTCTCCAGTATCGCAGCAAAAAAGGGGGACACAATAGATTTTTTGTGTCGCAGTGTATACGATACCCCAAAATCCATACATACATACATACATGCCCCTCACCCCATGTGTCCTACTAAACACTTATAAAAAAACATAATACACTAAAGATCACTTACTATATACTGACGTCAGTGCATCGCCATATTGATGAGCGTTTTAGCGCGAAATTTAAATTGAAAATGACTTTAAATGTAATGATAATATAAAAAAATTATCATAATTTTTCATATCAAATTAGAGATATGTATAACATTTAAATAACTTTTCCCAAATTGTGTCAAATACTCTTTTGTGAATTCCTCATATCGCCAAAAATATATTTTAAGGTGAATACCAGATTGTATAATGGATTAAGTTATTTTTATATTTAAAATTGGGAATTTTATTGAACATATTCAAAAAAAAAAAACAAAAACAAGACAAGGAAAAATTTATCGATCTAATAAAAAAAATTACGGGATATTTAAGATTATGAACGGAAAGTATAGATGCAAGGTCAAATATTAATGAGATAAAATGATAAGAATAATGTAAAAATTCAGTTATAAAAAACTATAAGCCAACCAAAGAAAGTTCACATTTAGATGGCGCTGTTTATATCTTATTTCACTAACAAATTTATTGTATTACACAGTAATTGATAATTGACTTCCTTGAATGAAATAACGTGATGCATTTCCATAAATATTCCAAATAAAACAATTCATTCAAAGATTTTATAAAAATATTTTCCGACATCTCACAACCCAAATATTACAATAATTTCAAAAAGGGATCAAATCAAAATTCTATCTGATTGAAATTGTGTGGTTTTATGTTTTTTACATAAATGAATAGAGAAATTGTACTTCTTTTCATTATACTACTCATTCAATAACTTTAATGCCCTAATCACACCTCCCGAGTAGTTGATTACATTCCAGCTGGTAAAATCCTGATGGGTGTTTCAGGAAGTAATAAAAGATAAAAAATTTGAAACACTACTATAAATCTGCATTATGGGACAAAATAATATCTCAAAGAAAACGAAATGGACAAGAGCGTAACGATGAAAAGAAAAACTACAACGGTGTTAAGTTACTTGACCATTTAGATATTTCCAAAATGAAAAAAACAAATTAATGAGACAGAAAAAATTATTAACTGATAAAAAATGATGTGTGATTATACTGAACGATGGGGTCGCCTAAAATCACTTGACCAGTTATAACGAGACTTTTGGGTCGAATGACATGTCTTAGACAAGAACTCAGTAGGTGTAATTAGGCCTTAAGAAGCTATTCTAGTTTGGAAATTTGTAAAAATAGATTTTTTTGCATATTTTCAAAGCTTAGAACCCTAACAATATGTCCTTAAACGATTTTTAAAAATTGGCATTTTTTCCGGTGATACAGTAGATTTTGAAACGTGGTTGAGTGGAACGAGTTATCCTACTGGAATTATTTTTTTGAAATGGTTGACAAAATATCTCAAGTTCAGCCCGACCGATTCCTTTGAAATTTGGTGGAAATCTTTTTTACACCTCTCTGTCGGGTCTGCCTTAGATTTAAAAAAAAATTCAATTTGGAGTATTTTTAAAAAATTTGAAAGGAGCAAAAAAATTGATATCTCAAATCGAAGCCATTGTGTGAATTTTTTTGGCTAAGGTCAATACGATAGCGATATCTTTACAAACTAAGAATTTTTTTAATCCAGATCACTACAAGGGCTGGAATCATTTCAACCAGGGTGCACCGTTTTTTTGTAGCTCCCATTTTACCATTCTGTAATTTATTCAACTTCTGATTTTTTTATATTCTTAAAAAGTCGATAAAAATCATTTAAAAAAGTGGATAGTAAAAATGTTTTTCATTTTGTTTTACATTAGTTCAAAAATGCCTAAAATTTAGGCTTGTAGACCATAATGCCCCCTTAAGAATATCAACTTTCTTTCAAGCTGGGCACAGAATGAACGCGAACATGACGCGCTCTAGACGTTTATAATTATTAAAAATAGACCTAATTTAAAACTGCAGAGAATGACCGCGAACATGATGCTGGTTCGCTTAACATAACCTTAAAAATGCATGTATATAAAGAAATTTGAACAGTTATCAACTATTTGGAATTATTTAGAATTTATTATTGCCAATACAAGTGTAGATTCAGCACTATCAACACCGTTTATGTCAATACAGAAATAACCCCGATTCCAAGCCGCCTAAATGACTTCCAAGCCCAAATCGAATCAAATAACTCCGCTGCCAAAGAAACCCTTCTCATCCCCTGGTTCAACAATATAGGACCCCTCTGCTCAAAACCCAAGAGGAAACTCCCTTATCCGCCCTTCGGCTGCTAGCAACAGCGTACGATGACCTCCCTGAAATATACCTCAACTTCCTCGATAATTCTCCCATATCCATCAGATAAAACCCTACCTCCCACACCCACCCTACATACTCTTCGTTAATCATCACGTTGATGAAGGTTTTCTCCGGTTTCCCTGCAACCTGGTGAACTGGTTCCCCAGCCAAATGGCCGACGATGAGGAACAACGCAGCTGTACCCAACCGCTCCCTTTTAAATTCAAAATAAACAAAAAAATTTTTCACGTTATCACGGTTGCTCAACAAGTTGAACTATCTTTGACATTTTTGAACATCTAGAGCGCGTCATGCTCGCTTTCAGTGTGTGTACCGCTCTAAATAGGACTCTTTTCGATATATGCAAAGTTGTGCATCATTGGGACCATCTGACAGCAATCAACCAACTTATATTTTAAATATATGTTTGTGCTTGTTACCTTTAAACAGACCATTTAATTAAGATTCGAATGTTGCAACAAGAATTATTGGTTTTCTTAAGAAAACTTCGTTGCATATAATATAGTTTCAGTTTTGTCATACAACGGAAAACAATAGGGGGTGAGCAAGACTGGAGGGACAATTTAATACCAAGCAAAATAGTAAAATATTTGATCTGAAGAAGTCACTGGTCTATTCAAATAAATGAGTACACTTAAACTGCCTGCTTGTGCTAGTTTCAGATCTATTTTATTCAGTACACTGAACTGATGAAGTAGTTCTGAGCTAGTGCAGTAAGTTCATCCATAACCTAAATTACACCGAACAAAACACTATTTTGTTCGGCGTAATTCAGTGATTATCGGAGCACATTTGATCTAGTGCCGTTATAATTTATCATCAACTGGTTAAATAATATCTAGTATCTAAAGCCTGGTTCACATTTTTCTAGTCCGGCTGTACTGGAATATAGCATTCTAGTGATCAATACAATCTAGTTGACCGAAATGGCTATTTCCATTCGAGTACCACTTGAATGGTGTGAATGGATAATTCAGTGCTTCTCCCATTACATCAGTTACTTCTTCTAACAGTAATAAAACAATTTCTAAGCTTCCTTTTTGAAAGCATTGTCAATATAATTTTACTGATCTGGAATAATGTGGACAATAAGTCCAGCACTGGAATAATGTGAACCGGGTTTAACATGTCAGAACATCAAAATTACATTGAAATTTTTGATATAATACTAAACACACTGTTTAATACCATTTAATTACATTGTTTGGTCTTTCGAGCCGGATATGACAGAAGACTCGAAGAACCAGTCTTAATAGACAGTGTGTTAAATCAGAATTTATATCTCATAAAATTATTCAATGGTATTTTTAACAAGTGGACATTTTTTTTTTAATTTAAAAATTGAAATATAAATTAATAATTATTGTGATATAAAGTTTTTTATATAAAAATACATTACTGTGAAATTTGAACATATTTAAATTTTTTTAAGTTTCCAATAAAATTATAGGACCTAAGAAAATATTAATTATTCAATAAAATTTAAAAAAGTTTCATTCTCGTCTCGCACATTCTCACATATAAAATAAATAAAATATTTTCACTTAAATTCCCAAAATTCCATTAAAAATGGCAAAATAATATCCAAAGGCAGATTCATTCAAAACTGTTGATGATATTCATACTAAACACACTGTTTACTACATAATTACATCGTCTGGTCCTTCCGAGCCGGATATAAACCAGTGATACATGGAAGATAAAAACTATACAATGTGTTTAGTATAAAGATTGTTTTAATTAAAAAATAATACATAAACGGTATAAATGAGCATTGAACCAGCCCCTACCTCTAACGCAAATAAAACCATATAATGACCAAATAAACTTTATAAATACAATTTTCGGATATGTAGCGTCGATCTCTATACAACATTATCTTATTTCGCGTCATTTGTTATCGTTGGAATCCTAAAAAATCTGTCAGACGATCATCCCAATGGTGTAGCCAATTGTACAAGGACCCATGGGAATCTTGAGTTTTGGAATTCGTCGTGATAGGCATGTATTCTTCACCTCTGATACAGAAGTAACTTTTAATGGGTCCTCGACACATCGGGCAACGGTCTAGTTTGTCAAAACAACTGGCACAGATACAAGTATGCCTGAAACATATTAAAATTTGAGTAGGTGATCAGAAACCAATCAAAATATATTTTTAGGAACAAAATTATTTGTTAGTAACGATCAGGTTAGGTGTTATTAATAAAAAATAACTGAATTGGATGGAACAGTTGGTAACCACCTCTCCTATATTACTAATAACAAAAAAGCAACCATTTTTGTATAAAATGTTATAATACCTGGTTATTTTTTCAGGACAAAATTAATTGTTAACAAATCGGTTATATTAATTGAACACAGTTCAAAAAATAAACTGAATAATAAAAAAACCAGTACAATAGGACATATTTTTAATTATATATTCATTTATACAATATTATTAATTATAATTGTCATGAAATCATTAAATAATTACATATTCAACAATATTCAATTTCAATGGAAATTTGTAACGGAAACTGTCGTCGCTTTTCAACAATTATATGAAAACGAGGGCAAAGTCTTGTGAGGCATTTTTCGCATTTTTACCAAAGTCAAATGACACAAATATAAAAAGACCTAAACAACAAACAAAATTTGAATTTCTTAAAAATATAGTAAATATGAGCTAATGAATCTAATTCTACATTGACTATATAAGGTTTCCACAAAACTTTTTTTCAGTGTATACACTGATAACAGCGATAAATAATAAAATAAATTTATTCATTCAAGGACGGGGTCAAATAAAGTCGATGTTTCCTCTAGATGGATTTTCATTAGAAAAATATAAATTTAAACGTAAAAAAAATAATATACAAAGTAGTCTAGAGTTATGCAATGGGTTATTCACTATAAATTAACCTACACTTGTAATACAAAGTGATAGAAAAGATATTTTGTACAAAAGTTACTAGAAATAAAGTGAATTGTTCCGAAATTAGATAAAAGATGAAATATACACAGGGTGAACAACAAATCAAATATAACTAATCTCAAATATATTCTTTTTTTAGGAATTTTGTGATTTAATAAAGGAATATAAAAATGTTTTTTTAATAAATACTACTTAACAATAAGCGATAAACAGAATAGCAGAGAATTGGTAGTATTGTGGCAACCACACCATTAGCCCTCTGCAACTGAAACAAATACAGATACTGGGAACGAATCAACAGTGGAAGTTCGCCTATACGTCACACGAACTTTCAGAAAAGCTACCTTCACCTCTATCCATTGCCTCTCTCACCCTGGTATAAAAGCCACCGCAAAACTCATTTCTCGACGGTTCAACAAGCCATCGATTAAGAAAGAACTAGTAACGAGTGCCAGAGATTAAAAGTTCTCTGTCAGAGGGAACGAGGTGTTACTTGACCTGCGTAGATCGTTTTTCTCGCTGGTCAATTAGGTTAGGTTACAAGCAGGGCTGTCAACCACTCAGAACGATAAACCGCAGTTTCCGCAGACAGTCGGGATTCTTCAGCATAGAGCCCATAGTATGGTGGTATAAAATGTACAATATTGACTACAACATTTATTAACACCAACATATTAAGATTGTCTGAAACAATCTGATATTCGTTCTTCTAGTTCAAGAAGGATGCCAGAGAAGTTTTATTATGTATCCAAGTCTTCTACGAGTTAACGGACTCCTCAGAGGGTTGACAAATATTAATACAATCTTCACACTTGTAAAGTTAGATTAGATTATATTGTTTGGGGGTAGTTCTAGTTTTTCAGCCACTTTTCCCCTATAGCTCAAAATATATTTTGTGCATGACTCCACGTCTCATTTTTCTACCTCCAGAGGAGACTTAATAGAAACCTATAAAATTCTTGCGCATATCTACACTTGCGACTTGGACATTTTCCATGTGAATACAAAACAGCAGTTAAGAGGGCATTCAAGAAAACTATCCAAGGAAAGAAACTGCAAGTTGCCCCGGTAGAACTTTTTGACAAATCGTATAGAAGAGACAGTGACTGCTGCAAATACAAATATTTTCAAAAACATATTTGATGCTGGACACTCAGCTACAATCAAATTGAGCACTACTTTTAGTAGACTAAAAAGTGTGTATTCTGAAAAACTTTCATTTTTAAATTTATAAAACAATAGCTTCATCATTTTTTTTAACCGCCTACTATTGTCAAACAATAATAATAATATGGCTCTATGGCTTGCTTCCAGAATCTGCAATTGTCATCCTCTGCCATGTCCATTGTATTCAGGTGGTATTTGACCTACTAAAAGACCAATATCTTGAGAAGTTACTTAGACTTTTTAGTTGATATAGTTTGAATGCCTGAGTTTCTCTTTCACGACTTCATGTGATTATTTAGCCATCTGTTCAGTTAGTTGTTGAAGTGACTATCCTGATGTAACGGTGAGGCTCTAAACCAAAATAATGAGTCATTTTCTTTTTTATGACAAGGCTGTCTGCTTTCTCATTGCCTGGTATACCCCAGTGGCATAGTAGCCACATAGTGTTTTTGAGTTGCTTTACACTTCTACCCAAACTTGGACGTGCACTTAATAGCCTTCAGGGCCTTTAATGCCGCTTGTCTTTCTTGTGAGGTCCAAAAAAACCCAATCCAGCTCCTTACTCTGACTCAACCATCTGTATAACAAAGATATGCATCTCCAGCTTGTGGAAGATCTTTATTGACCCATGATTGGGGATCTATTGGTTTGTCACTGCTTTCTAGCTTCTAGAATCCTTCTAAGATCTCCTAATTATGTTTTTTCTCTTTAAGGTGAAGGGGAGGCATATTTAGCATTCCATCTGTCAGTTTACTTGGAAGGTTAATTCTGGGCAGATATGGGTGGACCTTTTGCTCAACTCTAAGTTATTCATCATCAGGTAAATATGGCTGAAGGGCCAAAATCTTAAACTTACAAAAGAAAAGGTTACGTTACCTGCATGGTAGCAAAGCTCTGGATAGAGGAAAATATTGACAAACTACACACAATTGCTCTCCAGTGCTATTCCATAATGTAGGGTCTTCGTTAGTAGGACAAACGAGAGTTTGTTCCATCGAATCTGGACCACCTTCTACGGGTTCGGCTACAGCAAATGGAATTTGTCCCTCTTCATATCCCCCGGGATTTCCGGTAGCGAGGTATAATTGCTGCGAGACATAAAACTCAATATTAGATCGTAAGTATCAGTACTGAAGTGAATTGATTAGAATAAAATTGTTGTTTACTCACTTTTAGGCAAGACAACTGTCCATTGGCTTGTTTTAGATATTGCGCTAAAATACTAGTGGGTAATGTACAAACAGAGTCTTTGATGTGGATGACATTAATGAGAGCCACCTAAGAAAATAAAAATTATTAGGTTATAAGACTCGAAAAAGCAAAAAATAATACTAACCGTTTCGTCTGGGAGTATATTTTCATTTACGTCATTTCTAAATAATATTACAACTAAAGGATAACATAACCTTGGAGGGGAACCTAATTCTAAGGGCTCTTCTAGTTTTAGGGTCATTATTTCATCCGAATGGGGATTCTTCCTATAAAACACGTGTATAGTATTTTATATGTTTATAAATAAAAATACTTACTCTATGTGAGGTCCTTTATATTGATAATATATATTCAAGAAATCGCCACTGAGACAAGCGTCTCTGAGATCCGCCCATGGTCGCCACAAAAAAATGTGTAATTCCCTAATATTCACACCCCAATACACCCGGATACCATATTTCCCTTGACTCGAAGTGCAACATTGCAATTCTGAAAATAAAAAATAAATACAAAAATCGCATATATTTCAATCGTCGCTATTAACACTTCTAGGATGCTATGATCCTAACCCACAACGAGATAATTGTTTGGATTAGTAGATTAGTAAGTGGATATTATTACAATTAATATACATCACTACTCTCTTAGTTAATATATTCAAATTATAAGATGCGCTAGATATATAAATGCTACAGCTTACAATTTCTAAAAAAAACTATATATTTAGCGAACTACTTACTAAAATGTACTTATATAACAAATAATCACTTCTTCTCTTCAATTTTTTAGAAATGGTTGGAAATAAGTGTGGACTAAGTAAAAGATCAGATCCTACAATTATAATGTACCGATTTCCTGTGATGACCCTACCAGATGTCAAAAATGGATCATCATACACTTGGGTGAGTTATTCATAAGACAATTATTTTTTATAAAGGAATAAAAAATAGTGAATGTGAATAAATGACTGTTTCCAAATGTTCAATACTAAACATAAGTAGGTATTTAATTATCGTCAAATAAAATATAATTCGTCCAATAGTTTTTCCTGATAATGAGTTTATTTGTATTATGGTCCCATTGCATATTATACGAGTATAATGATTTACTACATCCATTCAATCTTGTAAACTTATCAAAAGTACTTGATTCATACCTAAATTTGAACTTTGAAGCCACCTTTATAGTAAAGACAGAATAGATTAAACCATTTTTAAAAATATTTCAAACTTATACATAAACACAACTAACCGAAAAAAAAGCACTGAACTTTAATATTTCACAAAAATTGAAATAGTATTTTTTGTTATATGTTTATGAACTAAGCACATAATAATAAGGAAATTTGGAAATTATTCTGTCAATGAGGCAAAAATTTCACCTGTTCAAATGTATATAGACTGTTTTTTTATCACATATTACAATATGGTTATAATACTATATTCTATGCCATAACAGATTGACAAAATAGTAACAATTAGGGAGAAAATTATAATTTCCTCCATTCTCAAGTTATACAGGAAAATTATGCTTTTGTTTTATCCAGCATAGAATTTTTGAATGAAATAATATCAAATACTCGTTTTATTTGAATACAAATTTATTATAGACATGTACCAACAAATCTTCGATATGACGTTTTGTGCCTTCACGAGGCAAACATATAGGTTTTTAATGAGGATATGCTTATTTATTATAATTATTATTAATCAATTTAAGCGATATAGCACATTTTTATTTCTAATAACTAACATCACTAATTATTATTCTTAAATACGTTTCTGTCGTAGATACTCGTTTTGATTTTATCAAAAAAAGTACTGAGAGCTTTGCTTTAAACATTACCTGATGTTTTCTATATAAAAAAGGACTTTTTTAACCAATGTAATGTCCCTCCATAATATAATCACCATTTTTGTCCTCGTATCTATTAAGGGTAAGAATATACCATATTACGATTGTTGAATACTTTCAATAAAACTGAATTTTAGTTTCACTTTTATTATATATATTGCAAAAAACACACATTTAACAAGAAATAATTTTATTTGCTAGTAAGTACCTAACCATACAACTTGGTTCAGATAAGTAGACCTTTTGCCTGCTTTTATTATACCATTAAACAAACAGATGGTTTTGTAAGCATTTATGGTCTCATTGTAAAATATAATTTCTGAAAGTCAAAGGTAGCAACAGGCTCCTCTAGTACATTTTTCCAGTCACACATTATGAATTAATTTATCATCCCAACAAATATTGATGTTAGTTATTTATTTCACGATTTACCTATCCATAACTTCCTACAGTGATAATAGAAACAGCCTATTTAAAACTATAGAACAAATTAATTATTTTTAAAAAATGTTTAAAAAATCCTGGGGAAGAGAAATTTATATTTTCAACTGTAGTAGTTGATGTCTTTTTTGTAACGTTATAACTATATTAAATATGACGCCTTGGATATATTTTTTAATGGCATATATTTTTTGTATTGCACTTTAATAGATTATAATTTCAAAAATATATGACCCATGCTTGATTTACCTATAACAGATTTGTGAATAAAATCAGCTTAGTTTTAACTTTTCTATATTATTTTGTGGTCAATCCAAAAACTATAAATAGATAATACAATAAATAATATTTTCGATTATTATAACTTTTGGCTCTCGAATATGAAACCAAGACCGGTCCTGGGTTAGTTGGTACACTTATCGGTAAGGATGAGGCCATTGTATACATATCTTAACACAATGGTAAAACTGACAAAACGATTAAAGTAGGTATTTTAGTAGTAGTTGATAGGACAAATTTTTTTTCTTCATCAGAAAGAGTTTTTTTTATTTATTGGTCTTATCCAAATTTTCGCTTTCATCCGTAACTTTCAATACAAAGCCAATGAATATAAGATTTATATTAAAATCAAATTATTTAAATATCTTTGGTACGTATACTTATTTGTATATTTTTTATTTCTGGTTTTGTTACAATTCTTTGGAATGGTCTTTTTTGTTTGATTTTAAAAACCCTTATTAAAGATAAGAATGAGAGTGTTTTCACCGTTGTTGTGAGCATACCAAGAAAATTCAATGATATGTAGTTGTTTTTGAGAATGATACACAGGTATGGAATTATCTTAACACAATTCGGGAAAATTCTGTCATTCCGACGATGATATAAGATACAATTAGGGAAATTCCAAATAAGGGTACTACTAGTCGTTATTCCATTTATGCCCATTATTGAAATGAAATAAATTCAAGTTTTTGAACATAAAAAAATACTACTTTACCATAACCATTACAATAAATATGTATGTTAACATTGATGTTCCTTATTTCAGGTAATGCTGTTTTGGAAAACCTAAGCCAGAAATCACTAAGAAATGCTGATCTGCAGCAAACATTTCAGTGAAAATATTAGTCAATCTAAAAGATTGCCTACTACTGCTGTAACATTCCGCTACAAAATTGATGAAGGTTCAGAAAGTGAATCGGATAGGGAAAATTTGGATGAACAAATAATCCAATTGAATGTTTCCTCACATCCACAAACATATTCAAATAGTGATTTTATTGCCCCGATTCATTCCATAAACATTGACATGACAGATAGTTCTATCAGTAACCATGAAGATGAAGAGTGGTTGAAAGAGTTACAGAACCTTCCATCTTGTTCTATGGGAATTGGAGGTAGGAAGCAGTCATTGCAAGAAGAAAATGAACTATTGAGAAAGGAACTAACCAATGCTAGGAAAAAAGTCAATAACCTGAATACTCAATTGAGAGCTACAAAAAAAAGGATTATGAAAACGCAACTCTCTGCCAACGTTTTGTATAAAGAATTTTACACAATCTCTTGTGAATATGCAATTACGACATAAGATGAAATCCCCATGGTTACTATCTGAAAAGAAAACTGCCCTGTCATTATTTTATAAAGGACCTAAGACATACAGATATTTGCGACAAAAAGGGTTTATTTTGCCAGCAATATCAACAGTGAAATCATGGGTTGCCAATTTCCGTTGCAAACCTGAATTTTTATGCACCTTACTTTAAAGGCAGATACGATGTTGGCTCACGAGAAGAAATGTATTCTGTTGTTCGACGAAATGTCTATTAAGAGAAATCTTGAGTACAACATGAAAACAGATTTAATTGAGGGTTTCGAAGATCTGGGCGAGTTTGGAAGAAAGCCTTTCCCTGCCATTGAAGCTCTAGTTCTCATGATCAGAGGAATCTATAGCAACTGGAAAATTCCTATTGCCTTCTTTGTATCGAACGGTGGGGTGTCATATGCTTCCTTATGGTGTATAATTACCAAGGCATTGGAAAAACTTAGCGAGACAAAACTAGACACTATAGGCATAGTATGTGATTTATCAACTACCAATCAGAAACTCATACAGCATTTGGGGGTTAACAAAAACCAACCTTATTTTTTTTTCATAATGAGAAACAATATTATGCTTTTTTGATGCTGCCCACCTGTTGAAATGCGTTAGAAACAATTTTTTGAACAATAGTTTCATATTAATGGTAGTTCATATGTTTTTCTGACATACGAAAAGTGTATGATCTTGATAAAAGGAGCAAAACAGGAGAGGCCTTATTGAAACTGACTGATAAGCACATCAATCCGAATTCTTTCGAAAAAAATGAAGGTTAAATTAGCTGCCCAATTGTTGTGTCACAGTGTTTATTTTGTCTTAATGAGATCGTTGGAAACTGGTGAACTTATTTCAAGTACAGCTAAAAACACGGCTAACTTTGTTCTAACCATGAACAATTTATTTGATGCCCTGAATAGTACACGTTTCCCGAGTGGTATGCCACAAATCTGTTGTAGTTATAGGCAATACATTTTTATTTATTTATTATTGCGAACTCAGATTTCCAAATATTGTAAAACTTTTTCAAGTTAATTAAAAACTAGACAAACTAAAAAATATGATAAATTTTCAATAATTCAGCATAACTGAACAACCAATCAACGTTTCGGTAGCGTTGATCCAGCTACCGTTATGAAGAATGGTGTTTTATAAAATTGTTCGTCCCTAGCTGACATTAATGAAAAAATTCGAAAACTAGAACATCGATAATATTATATATTATTATATATAATAAGATGGTTTAAGACTGACGCAAAAAATTGTCAAGGTCCATTCACAGTAGATTATATTTTCGATAACATGTGACCCAATTTGAGCCAAGAATATCTAGAGGTCATCGCGAGTAGATTCTACATGTACTACATTTTTGGGGTTTTAGAGTCTTCTTAACGGAGATTAAGGTTGTTTAGTGGATTTTGTTAATTTCTTTCTGTGGTCAAAATTAAGAGCTACTTTGTATATATTTTCTTGATAACACATAGTCCAAATGGGTCGGGTATTGGTTATAAAAAAAAAATAATTTCTAGAAAACAAAAATATTAGAATGTGAATAATGTTCCGAAGCAACACTATCATACTTTTTAACAAACATTTTGAGAATTTGAAAAAGTTTCAAAATTACAATAAATTTACTCAATTTGTTAGCCATTCGAATTTCCCACTAACGATATTGTAGCTGTAAAATGCATAAGGAATATATAGAGGACCGTACTACTTGTAGTTTCTGATAATTTTCTCAAACGCTCAGTCTATAATTATTATAATTTTATACCGACAATTTTATAAAAAGTGTAGTTATTATTGTTACTTTATTTAATATTTCTGTTCAATATTTTCTAATAAATTGATTTACTAAAACTTTGAGTGTTTTATTTAGTTATCTAATATGAAAGATGCAATTACCTCAGAGCAAAAATCCGTGATTCCTGACGTTTATGCCAAAATCTAACATTTTTTTATTTACATTCATTTATTTCAATTTATTCATAATGTACTTTATAACTTCTCATTGTATTGTAAATACAAAATTTTAACTCATCCTACTCTATTTATATTGAAATCCGTCTGTTTGCAATTTAACTAAAAGTCCAAGCATTAGGCAATGGCAAAAGATGTTTATTGCCCAACCGACCTCTGACCTGTTAGAACCTTTATGCTAAAAAATTATCATCTAGGTATCTCTAGAATTATATTCTACAATGTCATTAATTGAATTATTAGTACGATATTGTATTATAATACATTTAGTATATTTCATCTCGTTACGTTTAAAATATTAGTAGAGTTGGTACTTTTTACAAGTTATTGTTTTTGATTTTCAAATATATTAATACAGTACGAAAGCAAAACAAAATCAAAAATATTTTTCCCAGGAAGAAAGGGGAAAATGGATAAATCATATAAATCAACTGACTTCAAAATATCATCAAAATATGAATGTTTCAAAAATAAATTAATGACCGACGTTCTGAAATCGCAAATTGATATTATTTCAGTCACCAAAAGAAAGTATAAATATATGTATATATATATATATATATATATATATATATATATATATATATATATATACATATATAATATATATATATATATATATATATATATTATATACCTTTGTGCAAGGATCCTTCTTTCTATCCCAAATTAAAGTGATTAACAGATTAATAAAGAAAACTTCATATTTAGTTGGAATCTTTCCAAAAAAATATAGTTGTTGAAAATAGTGCTGTTTATTTAAGATGGCACTAAGCTACGGGTCATTTTTATGAAGAACGAGCGTAAAAGTAACTAGATGGCGTGTAAAATTGTCCCAAATGGTTTTAACATTGTCACTGTTCTATCCTATTCTTTATACAATGGTTCTACCATAGATATCATAACCTACATATAAGTAAAGCAAATCATCTATTTATTATCACACACGTATTTTACAACAAATTTCTTTTCCAATAATGTGTTTTTATGTCGAAAATACAGAATAGTGCCAAAAATCACAAGCGTTAATAACCTGTCAAAAAATAACCAAGAACGGGGAATTAACCCTGCGTTGGTACACAAGGGTTTCACATACCCCAGGCAAGCTACTGTCTATTCTAGCTCTGTTTAAAGTTATTTATGGTTCCATATATGTAATACTTCTAAAAGGACAGTGGAAGCTGTTCCGACTAAGAAAGATAACGCTTTCTCTATCCTCCGAGGATCCAGCTCGGTTCTACGCCATTCTCAAGCATGCGCAGTATAGATAAAGTGTCTCGAATGAGACACAAAATTAATATTGTCGGGACAGTAGCGTAGGGACGTTTTTTCCCGTACCAACTGTCCATATAGGAGTATTACAAATATGCTGGAAGCTGTTTCGATTAAGGAAGACGCGGGATTATAACACTTTCTCTATCCCCCGAGATTCCAGCTCGGTTCTGCGCATTCTCAAGCATGCGCAGTATAGATAAAGTGTCTCAAACGAGAGAGCATAATGTTTTTCCCACACAAACTGTCCATATAGGAGTATTACATATATGCCTCTCACTCTACATACCTTTTAACAATAACCCGTAGTTGCCCCCTAAACTAATAAAATAATTAATAATTTTTTGCCAAACTATTTAAGTCTATTCGACGTGTGATGGTATTTATATAAAAACATTAATCAAGTTACTTACCTGAAAATTGTTAATCTTTCACATCTTCAAAATAACGACCATTCACTTCTTGACAATAACCTAGGCTATTTTGGAATTCTCTTACAACTTTTTGAATGACCTGAGAGATTATTTTGTTAATTTTTTCCGTTATCCTAACTTTTAAATCAACAATATTGTCCGGTCTATTAAAATATACTTTAGAAAGGTATTTTCGTATCTGTTCAGCTAAACATAAAGAAAAAATCTTTGAAGATACCAAAAAGCCAAATAAACAATTGATATAAATCTAGTAGGCTGGTGTCATTTAGGTATTTAAAGTTACTAAAAGATGTCAGTATAATATTTGTACTTGTATTAAATTTAATTATGGAACATTTCTCCGAGGCTCAAAGAATAGACATTTTAATTACGATTGGTCGTGGTAATAAAACAAGAACTCAAAATGTTTTTGAAAGAGCTCAAAAGGAGGTTTGTGAAATTTTTAATAATAATTACCCTTGTCGTTGTCAACAGTTAGCAAAATTGAAACGGGACATGTAAAAAATTTTGAAAAACCTGGTAGAAATATTCAATTTACTGATGAAAAAAATTTAGAGATTGAGGACAATCCGCTAAGACAACACATCAATTTTGAAAGTTTTGTTTCAAAGAAAAATAGCACCCTTACAAAGTTCAATTGGTTCAGGAGTTAAATTAAAATGATCCTGGTAGAAAGAAGGATTCTGTGAATTGATGATGGACAGAATGAACGCAGATTTGCAGTTTAAAAACAAAATACTTTTTTCTGATGAATCGACGTTTCATTTAAACGGAACGGTTAACAAACAGAACTGTAGATAGGGAATCAGAGAAAATCTTCACTAGATGTGTGAGGTTCACACTCAATATTCTAAAAAAGTGAACGTTTGGGCTGGTATCATTAACAATAAAATGGTGCAGTTTATCTAGATTTTTTATTTACTTCTTAGTGCCTACATTACAAAGACATCTTTGTCATGTTAATCATCGAATTGAGAGAGATTGATCTATTTACTACCAATAGGACGAACCTCCACCGCATTTTGCACGTCCAGTTAGAAATTATTTAAACGAGGTTTTTTCCAATAGGTGGATTGGAAGACGTGGAACGATCGAATGGCCGGTTAGATCCCCCGATTTGACTGCTCTCGATTACTTCTTATGGAGTTATTTGAAATCTAAAGTATATTTTAATAGACCAGACAATATTGCTGATTTAAAAGTTGAGATAACGGAAGAAATTAACAAAATAACCCCCGAGATTATACAGAATATTGTACGAGAATTCCAAAATAACCTCGGTTATTGTCAAGAAGTAGTGGCTAAAATCCTTTTCCAACAAGATTCCACACCCCTCTCTTATTTAAAATTTTATTCACAAGGGGTGCTAGAGGGGAATAATATTTTCATACTGCAAATTGTCAATTTAAGAATAAAAATCGACCTGTTACAGTTTTTTTATATAGTACATAATAACACAAAAATTGAATATGTATAATATTTTATGAATTTCTCTAATTTCTTGTTTCTTAGAGCTTTTGATGCATTAATGCTTCTAAATGTCTCTTCTGTTTTAAAATAAAATTAATTCAATATCAATTATCAATATTTTGATAAAGACTGAAGTTAAGTCGAAACGTCAATATTTTAACAATATTTTTAAGAAAAGACCTCAAATCAAGAACATTTAGATGTATTAATATTCTGATTTAAGATTTTGATTTTACAACTTTTGTTCAGTTAATATTGTAATTCGTGTTGATAAAGTTTGTTTTTTATTTTTAAAAAAAGTGTTTCATCGTGAAAACACGTAATTAACAAAAATATGTAGCATATGGTAGAGGAATTCAAATTATTCAAAATAACTGAATTAATCATTTTCATATCAAGCGTGATGCAATTAAATAACAGTTAACAAGAATTAATGATTAATAAGAAACAAATTTTTTATTCAATATGAAAATCACTTTTTTACACCACGGAGGTCACGTACAAATTCAATTATCAATTGCCTCATTAGTCTCATTTTCTAAAAATTCTTATGTAGAAAAAAATTCCATATTTATTGTTTTAATTTTATCTATAATATTTTCATCAACTGAATTGTTGGTTTGAATTACCATCACATAACTGTATTTTTCTAAATTTTGGTTTGTGAACGTTCGTCCTCGTTGTATCTACATTGTTGTCAGATAATTGGTTTTCTAAAAAGTAACGATCTTTATTGTATAAAACTTACGTAAATCTGCGAATAACAAGCGATCTTTATCGCACCTAAGGATAGTGCCTCCTTCAAAAATTATGTGAAACTATACAGAAAAAATTATCATAAAATAATAAAAGCTGCAAAAGATCTTTATTGTAATAGAAGACTCGTGAAACCTCGTAATGTTTCTAAAGAAACATAGTCTTCATCGAGCATGATCTCTACTACACCTTATAACTTTAATAATCACTTTGTGAACATAGCCAAAAATTTATCAAACTATAACTGCTTCACATGATCCGATTTCATATTTCCCTGATGCTAAACTTACACAGTTTCTTCTTTATGCCCTTAATAGTAATCTGGAACTGATGGACTTACATCAAAAATGTTTTCGTAAATCCTAATTAACGTTTCATTTCAAAATGGCAATTTTCCCAAGAGCCTTAAGACCTATGAAGGTGGAGATAGAAATAAAGCATCGAATTATCGCCCAATTGCACTCCTTTTATCATTTCTGTTTAAATAATAAATACTTACCACCCATCAATTTGGGTTTCTAAGTAACAAATGCAAATTCTGACTCTTCCTTCCTTATTTATCTTTGAATCCGTTTGTCTAATTCGTAAGCACGCTTCTTCAATTTCAGAAAGGTCGTTGCACGACTATCCACTTACGAACAGGGAGCAAGACCTTTACCCACCTGCTCCACGTTCAGAATTATTTAAAAGCTCAATATTTTACAATGCCAAAAAATGCACAATCAGTTGCTAATTGAAATCAAATCGATATCATCTTTTCTCGCATTCCGCAATAATCTTCATTTAGATATTTTTGTGTTTGATTTTTAGTTTTTACAAGTTTTTGTATGCAAATTGTAACAATTTTTTGACAGTGAAGCATTTTTCTCTCTAATCTAAACGGAGTCATTCCATCTAAAATCGTCTAATTTTAGATTTTGGTGTAAATTTAAGACACTCTTCTTTAGGGTCCCAAAGAAAAACATCACTTGTTTTGTTTTTTTCATATTTAGTGCATGTACGAGCCGTTTCTTTTACAGCAAACATCAGCTCAATTTTTTTTATAGATAACTAATAGTTTTTATCTCAATTTTTATTAATAAAAATTCCGTCTTATCATTTTGATCCATTATTAAAAAGTCTCGTAATGCACTGAACATGAAAATAACAAAACAAGTGATATAGTCATTTAACATGTTGAGTCCAAATCAAAATTTTCCTAGAGACCAAACATTTTTTTGTGTTTTTTCACTTCATATGGGATGTGGAAGCAAAAATAATAAAAAGATTTATTTTGAATAAAAAGTGCAAAAAATGATGTTTGTTGTGTGTATTATACAAGATTGGAGTTACTGACTAAAAAAACTACGAATGTTGCTGATTAAGAGACGCCAAAACCAAAAAACCCATTGCCTAGTGAAGAAAGAATGTCCAAGTCACAAGGTAAGAAAAGATAGTGTAAGGTACTATAAAAAAAATCATGAAAAAAAAAACAAAAGGACCAAGTATAAGGTAGTGTTTCAAGGACCCAAGGTAGTTCAACCAAACTGTAAAACATATTTAAGTATGGTCTCTTGGGCCGCGGAGAAGGTTCAAAATAAAATATGTCGGGGCTGTAGGGAAAGTTCAGTTGCGGGCCTATGGACCGCACCGGAGCTCAACATGTTAAAGTTGACGATAAGAACAGTAAATTTTATGAATATCATATCTTTATCTCGTAGTCAACACGTTTGTTTCATAACCTGAACAAGTTTTCTTCTATGAAGACTGGGCTGTCCAAGTCAACTAGTGAATTTTGTCTATTATATGTATACTTAATTCCCTCGGAGCATGAGTTTTTAATTCTCAACAGTTGAGACCCTAGATGCGATTGGAATTCACAAAAAAATGACTAAAACACATTATGCATAGGGATCTTCCGAGCCAATTATCTATTAGTACAGGATCCCATCGCTTGATCCTGCAGAGATCTTGAGGATATATGGAATGGATTAAGGATAGGTTGCCTTGTAAAAATTAGCCGCAATTACCTGTAATTAATATACTAATATGACTTGCAGATATATGTTTTTTCAGTCAATCATACAGCATTTGAAAGAAAATGATGTCACATACCAAAATAAAAATGGTTGCCAGCTCTCAGTCGGCCGCAGTAATAGGGTTGCCAGGTGTAAACAGGTATATTATTGTTAATTAACTGCATTCGCCGGTTTTTTTTAATTTTTATGCAAAATTAAAATTTTATATACATTGAACATGAAAATCCATGGTTGCCAGTTGCACAATGGCCGTAAACAGAGGTTGTCATGATTTTTGTGAACGACTCTCGCTCCAGGTAAGTAGAAGCGCAAGAGAGAAGATGCACGCATTGTTACGTGCTGTTAAGAATAGTTTAAAGTTTGAAAATTAAGTTTTATAATTTTTTCACTTATTATTTATTAAACATAAATTTTTGGGCATAATGACAATTTTCATCGCTCGGGTAAAGACACATTTCTCATGAAAAAAGTTTTCTACAGAATCTTTACAGAAAATTTTTCTTGTACGTTAATGGATACTTAGACTTTTGTTTTTATTTCATCAAGAACTACATTTGCTTTTATTATTAATTTTAACAATATTATTTTTTATTGAACAAGTAAAAATCCATTTCGTTTACAAGTTATTTTTCGGCTTATTCTAAATGCAAATCTTATGATTAAATACATCTTTTAGTTTTCTTTTTCATCGTCTGTGTCACTATCAACATCATCGGAATCATAAGAGCTATTGTCTATTTCTATACTTTCTTCTGTATTTTGTTGCTGATCGTCTAAAGCTAATTCTTGCGTTGCCAACAACACGTTGATTTTAAATTTCCTTCAATCACTGATCAACCGTAGTCTTCTGGAAATGAAAGTGATACAACTTGGGATGGAAAGCACAAATATAAACACTAAACAATCTTTAATAAATTGAAAAGGAAGTGTACACCTTTCGTAAACGAGACAAAGTGGCGTTCCCACCTTTAGTAAACTATGAAATGCCTAAACTGCACATAAACTGTATAAGTGTCGCAGCTGCCATGCTTTGTCCTTATTCATCGCATGTAACAATGCGTGCATCTTCTCTCTTGCGCTTCCACTTACCTGGAGCGAGAGTCGTTCACAAAAATCATGGCAACCTCTGTTTGCGGCCATTGTGCAACTGGCAACCATGGATTTTCATGTTCAATGTATATAAAACTTTAATTTTGCATAAAAATTTAAAAAAAACGGTGAATGCAGTTAATTAACAATAATATACCTGTTTACACCTGGCAACCCTAATGCTGCGGCCGAGCTAATTTTTACAAGGCAACCCATCCTTAATCCATTCCACACATCCTCAAGATCTCTTTAAAATTAAGTTCATAAAAAAAAAACAAATATCTGCAGGATCAAGCGATGGGATCTTAGACTATATCTAACAGAAAAATTTTACAGCAAAAGTTGATGAAACTTGAAAATATCGATTTTTAATTGTCTTTATTCAAATAGGCGGAAACAAGCGCAGAAAAGTTTTTCAAAGACTAAACCGCAACAATATACAAATCAAGAAGAGTTTAAATGGGATATCGAGTTGTGACTGCTTCTATAAAATATTGATAAATCTGACAATCCGAATGAAAAAACACTTACACGTGTTATTTAAAAAATACAGTGCAGGTGTTCTTGTCTTCCTACAATATATTCTTATTTGCTGCGGAATGAGAAAGTTTAAGTTCTAATATTGACGGTTGACCTTGGTATTGTGTATTCTATGTCTATTTTAAAAGTAGCCCAAACGGTTAATATTTTTTTTTTCAATAAAATCAAAACGAAATTGATGTATCCATTTTATGATTATTTGAATGGTTTCACGTAAGATTTATCATATATCGATAACAAATTTTCAATATTTTGCAAGTATAATTAAAGTATTGATTAAGGACAAAACTTAAAAAATTCTATTTATCTAACAAAAATAGTAAATCAAAACAATGATCAGTGCGTGATCAGCATGTGAACATCCCGAACGAAACGCGTCGTGGCATTTTTATTAGGCGAAATCAGTGGCACTATAATATACCATGTGTAGTACAGGTATTATCGTATTATCATACTGCAGTGAGATTGTTTGTATTCGTCTGTTGCGTAATTTTCTTAAACAAGTCTGACACTGATACAGCTGGTGAAGTTTTTGACATGAGCTACGAAAAGAGCTAATAAGCTTCATTTGAACGCTAGCGAAAAACAAGAGAGACATCAGAAAAAATTTTTTATTCCAAAGGTCCCTCTCAGATCATCACCGTCGTGATATGCGTGTTCAGCCATCTCAAAAACCCCCAGGATTTCTATATTTGGCCAATTTCTTAACAAATTTCCACGAGGCTCCAGGAAACGACGTATAAACCACCCAGCCCGAGCCCCAGACCCCTCGCAGGTCATCGCCGTCATGATATGCGTGTTCAGCGATCTCAAAAACCCCCAGGATTTCTATATTTGGTTAATTTTATAACGAATTTTCTACGCGGTACCAGGAAACGACGTATAAACCACTCATCCCGGGCACCAGGTACCTCGCAGTTCATCGCCGTCTTTATATTCGTGTTCAGCGATCTCGAAAAAACCCAGGATTTTTATATTTGGCCAATTTCATAAAGAATTTGCACGGAGTTCCAGGATACAACGTATAAACCACCCATCCCGGGCACCAAGTCCCTCGCAGGTCGTAGAATAAATATTGAGGCTGTTAACATAATATTCTGTTATTTCAAGTTTTGTTTTTATAAATTATTCAAAGTTTGATATGGAAATTTCATGATTTTATAATGAAGCAGTAAATATAAAAAAACATCTTAATTGCTTTTCGTAGATTCGTGCTGAATATTTATCAAAAATTGTGTGAAAGAACATTATGCATACAAACGGCTACATTTATTCTGTTCCAGAAATTAATTTAAACAAATCACGAAAAACGCCAGATTAAAAATCAATATCAAGGTTAACGGGTAACTGTTTAGGGCAATGGAGCAATCAATCTTAAAATATTATAATCACAAGAATGCTCTAATTAAATTTCATCACCATCAACCACAATTGCAGAAAATTGTTCAAATTTTAATGTAATCGTCCTATTTCCCGGATCTCTTGTTATTAAGCAAGGTAATTGTGTAGTACTAATAAAATCTATCGTTTAGAAATATTAGAGTGAAGGCTGAAAGTGATTTTTATTAGTATTTCTAATAGGCCAGTCTTAAGATGTTATTTTTAATTTGTCCACATAAATATTTTTATTCATATTGAAGCAAATATGATTAAAAACCATCAGAAAACAGCTTAAGAAATTATTCCCATCTGTTTTGTATATTCTAATTAAAATAAAAAAAAAGTTTACCTTGTAATTCAATATTCAAAACATAAATTGGTTTTCTGTGTTAATGTTGATTACTATAAAACGAAAGTAGTTCGATGTACCGCGTTATTTTGTAATAGCTATTAGTTATTATTTCAAATTTATTTCATGGAATAATTTTGTTTATAAATAAATAAATCAATATAAATAAGCAAATTGTCAGTGTCAATATCATATTTTGAAACAGAAGAGACCTAAAATCAAGAACATTTAGATGCATTAATAATTTTTTATCGATATTTTTTGATATTTTTGTCATTATGTTTCTTTCTTTCGGCAGTGTCTCTAATAATCGTCCTCTATTTCGATTCTCGGGATATTCCAAACCCTTCCCTGCCCAATTTGTCTCAAAACAACCCAATCGAATTGAGATCAGGCGACTGTGACTAAATTTTCTGATGATCAGGCGCTGACCAGACGCACTACATTTTTTCATACCCTTCTTTTTTCAAAATCCCTCCAATTATACCAGTTCTTCAGGCTCCCTTCCACCAAAACTTCCCGAAATCATCACCGAGCTTTCGCCGGGTTTCACAGTCCGTTCTTCTTTTAACTTGAGTACAAATACTCTTGTCTTAGATCCAAAAATCTCAAACTGTAACTCATCACTCCAGAAAACTCTCTCCCACTGCATCCAATTTTTATGTTGTTTAGTCCACTGTCACCTCATGATTTTATTTTTCATCTTACACTGCTACCCTTCCAACAGCTTCTCTGTCTCACTTTCATCATAGAAGTACTCAATTCGGCGGTAATGATAGTGTTGACCATGAAGCAGGTCCTGTTCGGTTGTGATAGAAGGGTCTAAAATTTGTTAAAATTCTCGGAAAGGCTGTTTTTAATACAACGGCTGTTTATTTTCTTTTAGAACCAATTTCTAGGAAGGCCTTTTTGTTTATTTGTTTGTTCACTTCCTAGAATTATTTTAACAATTCATTTTGGTGTAAATACTAACTATTTATCAGCACTAAGTCAGTATATTAAATGTCATTGCGAACTAATCGAAATTGTAAAAAGTAACCGGTGGATTTAAATAAATTATATATGTAGTGAATAGTTAATAGTGTAGTGTAAGTGTGTAAAAATATTAAGTGTGTTAAAGACAGAGTTAGAATGAGTTCAAATAAATAAGAAAAATATTACACTACGATTATTTTTGTCTAGATCTATTGCCTATTAAAACTTGCGATTAATGCACTTTTTATCGGTAATGTATGTTGATACAAGTGAAATTTTTTAAAGGGGTATTAAAATGACGTTATTTATTCAAAAATACACAAAATTATACAAAAACAATGCTGAATTCCTATTTTTTTAAGGATATTGAAAATGAGTTTTTGACAACACGACATGTACGTAATGCGGTCCATGAGTTTTTGTAATAAAATGATGGCTACAATATTTTGGAACTTCGAGGGTATCCTTTTTATTGATTTCAAGGGAGCAAATACAACCGTTAACACGGCATATTAGTCTGACTTACTAATACAATTAAATCAAAAAATTATCAAAAAAAAGCGCGGCAAAATCTGCCCAGTTCTGCGCTTGCTTCAAGACAACGCTTTCGTCGGTGTTGCAGGTTTCCTGCGGTTTTCCTGTAACCTGTACCTGTTCACCAGCCAAATGGCCGACGATAGGAAGTAATGCCACCGCTGTACCTGCCCGCCCCTCAATTACTCGCTTAACCATTCAAAATAAACAAAAAAACAAAAAAACAAAAAAAGCAAAGAGAAAAACAACAAAAAAATTACTAAATATATCCCCAAACTTAAAGGGACCGTTTTTACTTAGACTGAAGTTCTCTTTTCATCTTCTTCGAGTTACTCGGTCGTCTATTTTTTTTTCCTTTTCTAGCCTAGACAGCACAATCACAAACCAATTCACCACAGCCCCAACACTGCAGAGGAGAAAATCCTATATCAAGGCCAACTCCAACAAACCTCCCTATATAAAAAAATTCCCTTAACCTACCCAAGAAACCCTCTCTCATCTTTCCAAAGTAACTGTAAACGAATGTGGCTCCACAGGATTGAACGCCCTGATCTGACCTCATATGACTATTTTTTGTTCGCAAAATAGTGGCCAAATTAAGGGGTAGAAGTGCTTCAGATATCCGACGGTCTGTTAAAATCATATCATGAACTGCATCGATATTTTCGGGGACTGACAAAGAAACTGGCCTCCTTCCCGATCGGTCATCATCTTCAATGGAAAAGTTACCTCTTTTGAAGCTTGCAGTCCAATTTGTCCAGGTCGCATACGAAGGACATTGATCACCAAGGATATTAAGCATATTTTCGTAAACCTGATTACCTCTTAACCCTTTTAAATACAGGTACTTGATGATGGCTCGATACTCCAATCTTTCCATTTTCACAATTTCGATGGACACCTTTTTCTTTTAATTTATTGCGTAACTCTGGTTTACTTTTTTGACGTCAAACTTTACATTGACACTTTTAATAAGTTATTGTTCGTTGATATAGTAACGCAATATCTTGTTTATGCATGGTACTGTTCTAGGCTAACTAGATATCAATACATCCTCTTAAGTTAGGCTAAGACCCGGAACAAATTGAATCCAGCCCATGCACGTCTCTCACGCAGCTCTCGCGTATACTATTTTGTAGAACGTAGTTTCAAACGGAGTGGGGCATATTGAACCCATCTCAAAACTAGACCAGACCCAAGCTGTTCCCGTATGGGTCGAGTTGTGCTTGCAACACAGTTTCGTGGGTCTGTATACTGTATGCTTGAAGATTATCTAAGAGCTAAACTTCTGTTCATTGAATCACTCTATCTGGAATTTTACTAGATAACTTAGACTTTCCATGGTTATCTCATTCGTTTAACTTTTTTATTTTTTTGCTGAGAGAACATGATATATTTTTCTTCATCCTCAGATTCTAAATCGAGAAGAATTTGCTGGTTTGCTACCGTCCTGTATATTGAATATGGAAATTTGGGTGAGCATGGGTGTGGGCTGCGTTATTATTATAAAGCATGTGCTCGGGTTGGGCCTAAGAACTTTAAGACTTAAGGTTCTATTTCTTGTATTCAGTAAATGTGGCAACCAGCTATAACATTAAAAACGTTTTTCAACAATCTAATTCATTGGAATTATTCACAAGATCGATTCGAATAAATTTATGATAAGTACGTAATATTTTGTAATGACTAGAAATTATAAATTTAGAGAAATATCAAGAATGGATGTAACGAAATATGCAAAATACAATAACAAATAAAATAATTTACACACATTAAAAATATCAATAACAACCATCAAAATATTGTTGCTTGCGGTCAAGGTTGGTACACATTCATCGTCATCGGTTTACCTTCGCGCCAGTTATAAAAGTTACTTCAAATTTTCCATTCGCCCTTATTCAAACATGTATAAGGTCATTTCGTAAGTGCTAACATCATCTTAAAACTCTATACAAGGTATCTTTAAACAGTTCATAAGATACACAGTGCGCTCATAAATCTATATAAAACAATATCTGGAACTTTAATGAGATATACTAATGGAAATCATAGTTTTTCCTGTGATACAGTTTCCAAACACTTTTAAAATTTTTCCTAACAACTTACTTCAAAAACTTTTTGCAAGTACTTCTAGCTCTCAAATTTAAAAATGGAATACCTCGCTTTTTAAATACACAGTAAATATGTACATGGTGAGTCACTTGAATTTATACTGTTTATAGTGTGCAAACGGTGGGTTTCATCAAGCCATCTAGTATCAATTCTTGACAAATATAGTCTATTTCTTTGAATGAGAGAGTAATAAAATAACGAAGCATTCGGAATCCAAAGGCGTACGGGGATGTATGAGATTCATTGAGTTCTGCTCATAGTTCTATAATCCTCCGTCCCATTCACGTGACCATCGGATGGTGTCGCTTATCATGAGTCTTCTTATCGGTGCTGAGTAGTACTTACTAATTTTAAAAGATTGAAGAACCGCCTCATAGTTCCAATTCCAAGATCCCAGTGCGCCAACAATAAATGCCTCGAATTCTCTTGCCGTGCGGTAATAATCCATCGCTTACGATTCTCGAAGGTTACTGCGACGTCAATAAAAGTGATTTGGTGACTAATGTCGTTTTTGATCACTATGTCCGCCTCACCGGTTATGCCGGTGTATCTATCTGCTTTCCGTATCTTGTCGTTGCCGTGGGTCCATCTCTTACAAGCTTTCAGGGATAGCACCCATAGCTCTATATATAAAGCGCGTATTTCGGCCTGTTCGCAAAAAATTGTTGGAGACCTTGCTGACTGAAGTTGCCTCGAATCCCTTCCCCTGATCTGGCTTGGATCTTAGTGAGTTGGAATAATGGTCTATGAAGTGTCAGCGCAAGAATGCCCGTCCTCTACTACTTGGTGCGATGCTAAGAGGATTGTCACATGACCATGTGATGTTGATCTTGGTGTTTAGTTTGGTTATAATAATCCTCGTTCATCTACGGATTTTTGTAGTGCATCCATTGCAGCATCTCTCACTGTGTGCTCAGGTGAATACAATCTTTTATAAATATGTGAAACGGTTTACATTTCATACAAGTCCTCTAATGGTAGCAGACATCCCTGCGCCTGTGGAAGACATACTAGTTCGACCCTCGCCCTCTTTGATAAATGGAAGCACTTTTTTGCTGTTATCTTCATTTCATCATCAGCTACGTTCAGGTATTCGCATCATAAAGTCCAGCCAGAGTAAAAGAAAAGTGACTACGACGTCGAGTATTTGCCTTGTTGCGAGTAAGGTCTCGTCTACTTGTCTTAGATCAGCGAGGATTTCTGCGATCATATGATCAGGTTTTTGCCTCACATGATAACTAGTTGGGATGCCGAGGTGTGCGTATGCCACTCCTATATCTAACGCCTTAATTACCGTATCGTTAATGGTGAATTGTACCGGCTGGGTATTTTTGCCAGTTATGTGTCGCGTATCACTTTGATCTTCGCCGGAGGCCGAGAAGCGATTAACCAAATGATATCGCCGAACATCTTTGTGAGTGCGAGGCAATCCATAAACAAAAACTACGGTACTTACGTGCAAGATTTTTAAAGACAGAAGAGGTAAGTCGCAAAATATTCCTAAGACATGTAGCTCACTCTACAAAGTCGTTGCTGTCTGTAAACAGTCCGGGGTACACAAGAGACCAATAAGGTGTGAGCGAGTTAAATTCACGATCTTACGCCATAGCTCATCTAATCTTATCTAAAGACATCAGCATTCATATTTTCATGATAGTCACCGGAATGAGTATATTCAAAAGTCAATAAACCACCTTTAACAAAACCGTTTGAACCTTCGATATTATGAGGTTGCGACTCTTTTCTTTTGGTTTTTTATTTTTTTTTTTTTATAGTCTTGGGGTGATTTCTTCTCCATACTACAATACGGTTCCTTTTTATTAAAACTGAGTTTCTAGAAAACTTTTTCCAGCAAAAACCAATATTTTAAAAGTTTCCTTCGGTGATACGCCTATGGATTACGAATGGTTTATTATTTTGTTACTCTAATTCACAAAAAAAACTATAAACTATCAATTGAGCGTAGGGTTACACTCATTAGAAAGAATGGTGCTAAATGTAATGATTTTTTTTTACAGAACCATATAATTTTCATCCCTTCGAACACCTAAATTTTTATCTTTAAAGCCATAAGATAAACATTTTGTCCAGTAATATCAGTAATTGCAATAATTAGTGCAGCTAGTTTATTTTTTTTTATTTGATTTTATTAAACATAATCTTTAATTTTACTTGACTATGCTATTAAGTCAGACAGTGACTTGAAATATCAGCATGCATTTGATTCATTTCCTTGTGAAGGCTTTTTTACATCCTGTTTTGCAAATTAATGTAAATAAGTATTTTGCCTCATTTTATCACTATACCTACTTGTAAATAAATAATAGAACGTGACAATTGCAAAGTTATAATCAAAACTATTTTCAAAATCATAATGTAAACTGAAAAGAAATTGCAATGACTTCAAACAACTGCATACAAATTTTTTGTTAAACAACTGCATTCAAAAACGTGTTCAAAAATTAAAGATATCGATTAAATCCGGTTTTTAAAGGTAAACAAAATTAATGGTATACGAGGGTTGATACTTAAGTTTTGAGATACATAAATAAAAACTAATATTTATATTTGGACGGGGCTTTATTGTTTTACAAAAGATTCTCCATTAAATTCAATTACTTATGCATGCATAACCTAACCAATTGTCAAAGCATTTTTTCCATTCCAATTGAGGTATAAGTAATTATCCAGAAAGCACTAGCAGAAGAGTAAAGCGGAGAATATAGAAGACTTTCAAATAATTACAGAAAAGGTAAGAAGAGTCAGCGAACAGTATGGGCTATAGTCCGGGAGCCGGCAATCTCAAAAGACCTGTGATCGCGGAATTGCAAAATTTTTATATAAATCGACAGCTATTAATTAGAGGAACAAAATTCAATCATCAAGCGTCGATTTATTTGGCCGAAAGTAAAATCAAGAAAAAAGATATTTTAATCAACTGAAATAAAAATGAACTCGAAAAAAAATTTCCTAATCTCCTTCGTTTCTATTTATCCTTTTAATTTAAAATATTACCCTTATTACAGAGTGAAATGATGTAGTTGAAGGCTTATTGCCATTGGTGACAATCGAGTCCATATACAATAAAACAAGACACAGGTCTTTTGAGATTGCCGGCTCCCGGACTACTACACATGAATTTAAATAAAACTAAATACCTGCACTTCTCGAAAATGCAAGATCAGACTGCACAGTTACAAATTGTAAATAACCACATTGAAAAAGTGCAGAAATACAAATATCTAGGGACTTGAATTAATTCGAGAAATGACAGTATTAAACAGATAAAAGTAAAAATTGAAATTGCTCGCAGTGTATTTTATAAAATGAAAAAATTCTTTGGGTGTAAAAACTTTAATGAGGAATTGAAAAAGAAAATGATAAAATGTTACATATACTCGATCCTTCTGTACGGAATGGAGGAGGCTACTTAAAACAAAGCAATAATGAAAAAACTGGAAGTCTTTGAAATGTGGCTATTGAGAAGAAAACTACGAATATAATGAATAGACAGAATCGCAAATGAAGAAGTTTTACGCAAAATGACGGCACAAGGGGAATTATTGAAGTCCATAAAAGCCCGCAAATTAGTGTAATGAGGGGACAACGATACGAATTCCAGAGATCGAGTATGCAGGGAAATATACAGGGAAAGAGAGGACAATGAAAAATATTATGGTTGCGAAACTTAAGAGAGGGGTATAACTGCATATCAAACCAATTGTTTAGAACAGCTGTGAATAGAATACAAATAGTCATTATGGTCGCTAACCATCGTCTGTGACACTTTAAGAGAAAGAAGAAGATTGAGGTATCTCCAAAACATATGATTTGAACCCATCGCCGCTTCTTCGGGTGTAGACATCGCAATTTGTTTTTGATCTGCGGAAATTAGAAGAAATCATTGGGTGCCACACAAGGACTGTACGGCTGATGATGACCCATCAATTCGATGTTTTGACTGTTCAAAAATGTTTTTGTTTGAACTGATGTGTGAGATCTCGCATGATTCGTTTTCCGCGATTGGTTTCCCTGATTTTGTCGAATACTTCTGGTAAAAAATGCTGGTGTACCATTTAGAATTGATCGTTCCATGTTGCTCTAATGGAACAGTGGCTACATGTCCAGTTATTTCGAAAAACAGGCATTATGCAGTATACAATGCTAACAAATATTTTTGACAGCCAAATGTTCATGAAATAATGAATATATGCTTATGGAACTAATGCCCAAGTGCGTCTCAATCTCACGGTATGTAACATGAGAGTTATATTTTCGATGTCCGAAAATTTATTTTTAAAAACTTATTAAACTCAAAATCACAATATTTTTACAAAGTTGAATGAACAAAATTAATTTCATAAGCGAAACTACAATTCATTGATTTACGAAGATATATTGAAAAATTCTTAGCCTACTATAGAACCAAATAAAATTTCGATGTCAAAATATTTTATTACTCAACATTTTCTCCTCTTCATTGGATACATTTATTACAGCGAATCTGCAACGTCCCTAGACCTTTCAAAAAAACCAGACCTCCACAGCTTTTATTACCTCCTCGTTGGAACAAAATTTAGGACCTTTTAAACTTTTTTTCAGTTGAGGAAAGAGATTGTAGTGGGACGGAGCCAAATCTGGTGAATAAGCGGTTAGGTTCTAGTAATTCAAACCCTAAATCACGAATTTTTTGCATGGCAACATGAGGTTTGTGTGTAGGGGCTTTGTCCTGCAAAAACAGAACACCTTTGGATAGCTCTCCGCGTCTTTTCTCTTTAATTTTTTCCCGTAGAGTGGTCAGTAATGTCGAATAGTAATCTCCAGTTATTGTTCTACTCTTATTCAAAAAATCAACCATGATTACTCCATGGCAATCCCAAAAAACTGAAGCAAGAACTTTTCCAGCAGATTTTTGGACACTAAACTTCTTAGGTCTTGGAGAACCAGAGTGTCGCCATTCCATCGATTGTTGCTTTGTTTCTGGATGGTAGAAATGTACCCAATTCTCATCTATAGTAACAATTCGATTTAAGAAGTCTACATCGTTTTCAAATCGAGCACAGATCGAACGCGATGCTTCTACCTTTGCACGCTTTTGGTAAACATTCAAACATTTGGGGATCCATTTTGCAACAATTTTTCTGATGTCCAAATTGACGTGAACTATATGATTAACGATGCGATCGTATGAAATATTCAGTGCTTCAGATAATATCCGTTTTAGCCCAATTCGGCGGTCTGATAAAATCATATCATGAACTGCATCGATATTTTCGGGGACTGACACAGAAACTAACCTCCTTCCAGATCGGTCATCATCTTCAATGCAAAATTTACCTCTTTTGAAGCTTGCAGTCCAATTCTTCACTGTCGCATACGAAGGACATTGATCACGAAAGGTATTGAGCATATCTTCGTAAATCTGCTTACCTCTTAACCCTTTTAAATACAGGTACTTGATGATGGCTCGATACTCCAATCTTTCCATTTTCACAAATTCGGTGGATATCTTTTTTCTTTTAATTTATTGCGTAACTCTGGTTTACTTTTTTGACGTCAAACTTTACACTGACACTTCTAATAAGTTATTGTTCGTTGGTATGGTAACGCAAAATTTTGTTTTTGCATGAAACTGGTCTAGGCTAACTAGATATCAATACATCCTCGTATTCTTTACCACAATCTTATTCATAATAAAATAGATCCTTATGCGTTCCTGGAATTTTTTTTCACGTAACTTGAGTGAAGTTTTTCACTCGTAGGATTTGTCGAACCGTCCTACACGTGAAAAAAAAACATTACTTTACTCACTTGTTGCATAAATGACTATTTGTTCATCTCGTGTAAAAATTTTGGAGTTCACTATATAATACATCAATTTGCATGAAATCATTGCTCAATGTTAAGCATAACTGAATTAAATCTCGCAATGAAATAGAGAAACAATAAAAGCCGTTAGTTCCAGTAGAACTAAATAATAATAGTAACAAAAAAAGTGATTAGACCAACAGCCATTTCAAAATTAGTGCATAGAACGTCGCATTAACACAATCCAAGTACCTACAAAATGCGGTCAGCTAACAGCAATATCAGTTACATAATCTAACTGCAACTTAGTAACAGTACAGTGGCGTCAGATTTATTTTAATATCACATAATTTTTTTTTAATCAGTATTTTATAATATAATAAATCGGAAATGTATTGTAGACAATTTCCACAATCTTTTTGCCCACCCCATAATCCATCCGATAAATTTCAAAATAATACAAATTTCTTTATCATATCTTCAAGCGAAAATCTCGGAACGGTGTCTTACTAACCAAAAATAGTGTCTGCCATTTGGTGACTTTATACGAGGGCATATTTATATTTTGTCGGTGAGTGAGACAAAGTGAGTGCGTTAAAACTTGCGAGTACGGAATCATTTAATCATCCATCTTCGAGCAATTCTTGTATATATGTTACGCTCAAATACCGAAAATGGCCAGTGGCCGTTTAAAACAGCTACAACGCGTTCTGTGCGCCTTGCGTTTGCAGCGAAGATTGATTTTAGTAATATACTGTTTTACATTAAAACTACTGTTAATAATTTATCTATTGACATATAAAAACGTTGTCATTAAACATTTATTCAAATAATGAGTGTTGTACTATTTTGTTACCAAATGATTATTAATAAGCAGCATTTTATTACGTGAGCTGACGTCTTCTGAATCTAAAATAATTTCATTGTGGTTCTGGCTATATCATTTGACATTTTTGATATAACTTGTGAACCAACAACATGGAATTTCTCTTTTTTAAAATGCTTATGTAAAACTTATTTTATTATTTCTAAATAAAATATTAAGAATTATATCATAACAATGTCCTACTTCAAATTCACATATGTGAAGTATCCAGAAAAACGAATAGACGACGATTATTTGTCGAAATTGTTAGAAAAAAAAATGCCGAAATTATGCACCAAAATAATGCAAGCAAAAGGGGGTTACATCAATGACTCAAAAATATGTAAAAATTACTAAATTTCTTAGACCTTTTAATATATTAATATTTCTAAATGTTCTTGATTTTAGGTCTCTTCTGTTTTAAAATTACTTTTTTTAACAATTTTTGAAAGATTGATAAAAAATTGTCGTTTCGACTAATTTTAAGTCTTTATCAAAATTTATATTTAACATCAACTTTTTATCAATCTTCCAAAAATGATTAACAAAAACTAATTTTAAAACAGGAGAGATCTAAAATAAAGAACATTTAGAAGCATTAACAATTACTAAATATATATCAGCGTTTTCGTAGTGGGATTGTGGAAAAATTAAATTAAACACCTAAGTGTACTAACTCTAATATATTTCCGAGCTTTCGAATACGTATGTATTCATCGTCTGGGAAATAATTAGTCAAGAATGCGGGGTTTTAAAATTGTTTTTTCTGAAAAAAAAAAAAAATTCGTCGATTTCTAAAATCAATATTCAAATTGACGCTTGATTTTATCGTTAGTGTATGTGCTATTGATTTTTACAAGTTCAAATTGGTCAAAAATTGAATTTTCTACACTTAATCAAGACAAAAAAAATTTATCATTTAAAATAATTAATTTGATTGTATTATTGATGCTTTTTTATTAGACAATTTTCATGCTGAAAGTTGAAAATTCGATGATAATCTGTCACAAAATTAAAAATTTGTAGGAGAATATATATATGAATAAAATGTGATTAACAAACTCTACTAAATCAAACTACTCATAAGAGCAATATAATGAAATTTTAGGGTCTAATTCCTAAAGTAGACAATCCTTTGTAGTCCTACTAAAATAATTTTCTTCAACTTTAAATTCTATTGTATGGTTGTGTCGTAACAATATTTTGAACTTTAAATGTAATGAGAAAAAATCCTCTTTTAAAAAATCTTAGTGCGCCTCTGTAATAATATCAGTGAGTTAAAAGGTGAAAGTAAAATAAAATCTAGCACGACTTTATCTTAATTTTACTAATAATTGGGGAGGATTGAGAAGTATTAGAATTGTAAATGTTGCAAGATGTTTAAGGTTAACAGTGACGGCGATTTCCAAACAAAGAAAAGAAAAAAATATCAATCACTATTTTTTTAATAAATGGAATATAGGATGATGTAATAATTTCTATATTAAAAAGTTGTGCCAATTGTAGAAAAAAAACAGCTTCTGGTTTAAGATAGAGCTATATTTGTTTCTCTGTGCGATGATTGGTGAAACGAGATAATGCCATAGAGAAATATCATAATTATGTAATGGAAAATTGGTACGGAAAAAGACGTCCCTACGTTACGGTGCCGACAATATTCATTTTCTCTCTCGTTCGAGAACTTTATATATACTGCGCATGCTTGAGAACTTGCAGAACCGAGCAGGAACCTCGGAAGGTAGATAAATCGTTGTCATTTTGTCTTCCTTAGACGGAACAGCTCCCACTTATAGAAACTGTTCATATAGAAGTATTACATATATATTAAGAGAAATATAATGATGGAAAGAAAACGATAAAAGAAATTAAGAGGAACGCTTGACAGATATATTCTTCTAATATTGGAAGACGAATTCCATCGAACGAGCAGTCTACAATTACATGTCTATGAAAATGTCGATATTCTTAACTAAACTTCGTTTTATATATGATCAAAATAACTACTTAAAAAAGAAGAATATTCAGTTTTATATAGGGTGTTGTAACAACTGACTTTTCCTCGTAAGTATTATTCGATTTATAAATAGAAAAGTTGTACTTGTAAAACCACTTTGACACTCAAAAATCTCTTAAATGTGAGTGATAATAATAAAAAAATTCAAAATGTGAACATATAATAAGGACACAAAACAAAATCTCGAATGTAATAGTCAATTTTTTGAAATATAGTAACATATTGAAACTGTTTCATTATACCACTGGATGATATTTCATAATCTTTTTTTAATTTATAATGATATCCAATCAACATCAAATAATTTATTAAAAGATATATTGATCTGCCCTTGAATGAAAGATATTTCATATAAAAAAACAAATAGACAAATAATTCAAGCAGTTTAAAATAATTATAATTTTTTTAATGGTAGATTCTATAGCCTTGGCCTCCTTTGACAACTTGAAGATTTCGAAAGAACTAAGATACCTTAAAAATGAAATACATTGAATCGATGACTTCCATCCTTTGATAGAATATAATTTTATGTTATCAAATATACCATTAAAGTTGTTGAAACAAATTTAAATGCATTTATTAAACATAATTTTTCACCTGTTATGTGAAACTTTGGAATTATTTCTGTATTTCAATTCACCAAATATAATGTAATTTAACCAGTGGCGTACTTAGAAGGAATATTACGTCACAGAAATTTGAGTGTAGCTGATTTATTCATCTATTCATTGAGAGTAATGTAACCAAAAATAAAATTAGTAATTAAAATAAAAATTTACCTGAATATGAAGATGTGGATGTTTCTAATAATTTAAATGTGAAAGGTATATGAACCTTCATCATGTTCATTTGAGGTATTCTAGGTGGTACTTGATGTATGGGTGTAGGAAATACAAAGTCTTCTCCATGCACTCGTAGTACCATCATGTTCCTGAAAATTTTTCATGTTTTTTATGTTATTGAGAAATTATGTTATATACTTTTTAGCAGTAAATAGTATATGACAAAATGTTTATTCTTATAAATTGTATTTATGTGACTTTAATTTATCAATTGTTTTCAAGAAAAAATAATTAGAAACTGCTCATAATAGTAATTTTTATAAATGAACAATTTTTAAAATTAGTATTCTATTATAATATTGAAAGTATTTCTCTCGATTTTGAAACAAAACTTTTGCCATTCTGCCAGAATATACTGTGAAAATAAAATTCATCATCAAATATTTTACTATGTAAATCAAAAATCAGGTTAAAACAAGAAAAAAACTTCTCAGATCATAAATTCACACTTTTAAAAGCAAAAATTATTTGGTAAATAATTGGTTTATCTCTGTTGACATATAAATAAACTTCAAAGAATGATAATCTCTATCAAAATATTTTGATAAAGGCCAAAATAGAGAAATTAGATGAATATTTAAAATATATATAAAATATTGGGTGAGAAGTTCTTGGTTAGGTTAGGTTAGGACACAAATAGTCGTTTTGTTGTAACAAAATTTTTTTAATTCCACTGGAACTGCAGGAATTTAAAATGCTGGAATATTCTATCCGAAATTAACACTTTTTAGTTTTAGTTAAAATGAAAATACTTTTATATTTAAAACTGGTTACTTTCTTTAAAGTCATGTGAGTGTAAATAGGAATGAGATTAAATACAGATAAAATAAAATTTGGAAAAACAATCTGTGAATTAGTTCTCAACAAACGTTAATGCATAATGGAAATTTTAACTCTTTAACAAAAATATCTATAGTAAATAAAAATAATTTAGTATAGAATCAAATATAAAGTGTTATGGAGCTAGAAAATGTAGCATGAAGAAAAACGGACCAAAAATAAATTATCACATGATTGTTTTCGTATGTATAGTAGCTTATTTTTATACTGTTTTGTTTAAATTTAAAATTACCTGGTTATGAATAAAAACATTGCACAAAAACATAACAGCACTGCGAGCACCGAAATAATGTTCGACAATTCAGCTGCCGACACAAGTAACGTAGTCATTGTCTTTGTCACCATTTACAATAATCACTAAACATTTCGTGTTACTAATCCTTCATACACAATGTAAACTGTTTACAAGAAATGAAGTATTGTTTGCTCATACATTCCCCCTTTTAATATTTTGATTTGGCATTGACTACAGTCAATTTGTGACATTGAAGTCCTTGAAGTGATCTCTTCTTTTTTTTTTAATACGTAAATTGTCACTTGTCAGTCACTCACCTGACAAAGTAGTTTCTTTATAATCAATTGTAGTTCTAATGAACCCTATTACATATTATTCAAATAAATTCCAATGAGTTGATTTTCATTGCTAATATTAAAATATTTAATATTACTTCTAACGTGGTTTATATTCTGTGCAGGATGCTTTTCAAGTACTATAAGAGCTAGTTCAACAGCTTATTTAATAATGTAACATGTACCTACTTATCTTTCAAAATTTAAGGAACAGCAAAATATTATGGGGCTATTGATTATGTACAAATTAAAAATCACTGAATATCTTTGGGCACGTTGACTTAATTAAAACATACAATAAGTAATGTTCAAAGTAGTTCTCAAAGATATACCTAAAAAGAACTATATTTGGAATGGAGAGATATTAGAGGTTTTTAGATAATACTGTATTGCTTGCTTCTTCATTTCATTAATTGTGAGGAATACACATCTTCAAAATGAGGACTATGTCAAATTTCTTTATTTAATAGTTGATTATTATTACTAGTGCTGAATGATTGTGTAATTGTATTTTTTTTTAATACAAGTCATTACGACGAATAAAAGAAATCAGCAAGTTTTTAAGAATATTAATCTTTATTCCAGTTGCTGGAAGTAATGTTCTCAAATGTTCTCCTTTGTACAGAATTAATCAATATCACTCTCATATGCAGAACTCTCTGGATATTTTTTCCAGCACTATTTTCAACATAAAACAGAAAATTTTTATCATTCTTTAACTTTCTCATTATTCGTATTTGGCAGGATTATCATGGAATTCTAGAACTGCTTACTTTAATTCTTATTTTTGTGTTTTATATTATTTACACTTGATCTAAATGTACCATTATTCATTTTTACTTTACAACTTTAATTGTTCAATTCTTAACTTTTATGTATGTCTTTCCAATCTTTTAATTGGCCCTCGGGCTATAGGGTGGTGTAAATAAATAAATGAAATAGTTAATTTTGCCTAGGGCATATTTGGTGTAGCACCATATTTAAAACTTCCATATTAATTTTCTTAAAAAGTTGTCTTTAATCCGTATAATTTGTGTGCATAATTTCTGCTTCAGAACTTTGTTTTTTAATGTGTGTATATGTGTTGCAATTCAGGATCTCTTGTGTCCCCTTACTGTGAGTACATCTGATCTATTAATCCCACTCTTTTTAAAAAATTCAGGATTTGAGATGGCTCTAGCTGCCAAAGATCTTGATCAAATGCTCACAGGTGTGATGCTCTTATACATTGCGATAGAATGAGGATAGAGGTTTTGTTCTATAGATCTACATTTTGGATTCTCTGCTAAAATTAGTGTCTTCAGGTGTCCATTGAAATGGCAATGCACCCAAAAGGCTCCAGTTATTTTCTTAAATTGTCCTAACTTGGATTGATACCTTCAATATATCTTTGTTATATGTTTCCATGAGTATCTTCGACTGTCTCAGCCTCTTTAAATTTCTGCAGTGGCTGGTTAACTTTGATTATTAACAAGTTTAGGAACTTGAAGCAACCTAGAGAATCAGAGATTCAACCAAAGTGAGCAATGTTATTCATAAAATAGAAATGTTGAAATGGAGCTGTACTAGTTGCACCTCGTTAGAAGGAGCTATAACAGATGGGGCCTCCAACTATAAGATAAGAGTGGACCAGAATGTTGCTGTATATATGAAATTGTAAAGTTTATAGAAACATGAAGAAGGATTGCAACAAATTTTCATTATATAAGAGAATTGTTCAAACCAAATTTATTAATTTCTTTGTAACAAATACATAACAAATGAACAGTTTTTGTAGACAGTACATTAAGCTACAAAATATTGAATTTTGTAATTGAAAAATAAATTAACTGGAAATTTCTCACTTGCCACGAGAAGCTTTAATTATATTAGAATTCTAAATCCATCGTATGATATAAAATCTACTTCCTTTTCTTCGGAAAATATTGCTGCATCAATTTTTGATTGTGGTCTGTCATTTTTTTTCAACCAGTTTTTCCTAAAAGTGAAAAAAAAATATACACAAAATATTCAACATAACATTAGAGTAGAGTGGAACTCGCACTTAAATCTCTGATTAAGACACAGTTGAAATTTCTGGAACCACTACACCAACACTCACTACTACACTGCCTAACGCGCGTTTAGATAACGAAATTATCATCTTCAGAGGCTGAAATTAAACTCAGTACCTGAAGATGATAACTTGATTATAGAAACGTCTGTCAGATAATGTAAGTGTTGGTGTAATAGTAGTGTAAATAGTGTATTAAGTACAATGATTATGGGATAAGCGAAAACAATCTTGTCCAGTAAATAATATCCAAAATATTACTTATCAATAAGTGATTTTTGAATTATAGTTTACCCTGTATCACATTATAAACATCCTATCCTGCTATAAAAAAATTCAATAGAAATATTAGTGAAAATTGTTAGTTATTCAATTAATATAAGTTATACTAACATTGATTCTACGTCGGAAACACGTCCTTCAACCACCCCTTTAAGGGTATTACGGTCGCTGTTCATACACCAGCCTTTTAGATGCAAAGAATAAGCAACTTGCGCCGTATACTACAAAATAAATGAGTATATAAATGCTTTGAATTAGTAATAAGAAAGTTTATATTACCTTTTTGAAATAGGGTCCTGAAAAACAAATTTTATTAGTTTTTAAATATTAATTTTCAATTATTAATTACATTCTTACCTTGAACTTTACCAAAAACTTCAAAATCTACGGACATTAATCTTTTTCTAGACATTTTTCTCGTGGGCTCCATGGAACTTTGCATTTGAAAAAAAAAATATGAAGTATAATAAACAACTTTTATCATTCAATTTCCATAGCTATATGTGATGATATCCATTTGAATTAGTATGGTCTCTTTTGAACAGACATACATCCATCTGGTAAGAAGTTATATCTAATTCTTCTCTTTTATTTTGCAGCAAAAATCACATGACTAATTAGAAGAAATATCTTATTTCTAATAGGACGTAACCCACAAATTTTTAAAAATCGCGCTATTTATGTTACTCTCTCCATGATTGTTTTTTCTACTTATCCAATATAAGGTATCTTGAATCAAGTTCAAAATAGATAATATTTATATATTACAATATATTGTATGAGACTCAATTCATATGTAAGTTCTAATAAATCACATCCCACAAATAGTAGTGTTCAATGTGATCTTGCGTATATCATACTTTGATAAAATGAAATTAGCATTGTGTAAACTTCGGAAAGATCATTATGATTTATTTTGCGCTTATAAAATGAAACAGATAGAAGGAAAGATATACGAAAATCATAGTAATGCTAAGAACGTAGCAAGAGAAGAACAAGCGAATTAAGAAAGAAAAAGCTGCCTTAGGTCAAATTTAGTGTTTTGTTAGGGATGTACAAGCGGTGAGATTATGTCCTCCATGCTATGAAACGAAATTACAAGTACATAATTATGTATATAATCTAAAAAATAATTAAAGTGAAAACTAAGTATGGATTGAAACGGAAGCTGACTTGTCTTCCTCAGTATTTAAACCATGCCTTGATAACATTTAGAGGTATATTTAAACTAATATGTCAAATCAATGGTTTTGTTTTTAAATAAATGAACGTTTCTAGTTTAAATCGAACAAAAATAGTTGAGGAATCACACTTGAATGGAGTATGATTCTACACACAGTTTAATGGAAAGGGACTAAATTAATGGCATTTATCAAGAGCTACCATAAATGAAAAGAATGGTAGATACAGACATCGCTAGAGCTATGGGGATTGATAGTTGTTCAGTTATCAACTGGCCAGGGTGAAATATCAAATTAAATTGAGAAAAAAAATAATTAAAGGAAATTTCAATTATAAACTCTGAATAAGAATTTATTAAACTACTAGTCTAATAGTAAACTTAATATCAAAATTCATAGAGTGTATTTGCATGTATCCATTTTTATATGCCATAAATAAATAAGTTATAATGCAAATTGAAAGAAAATTAATATGAAAATGTGAATGTATGTGAAATATAACTTATTAATTTAGCAAATTAATATAAAACTTTTCAAACTGAAAGAATATTATAAACATAAGTAATAAAAGTAACAAAAATGTACAGTACAAAATTATGAAAACAAAACATGTGTTTCTGTTTTTGCAAAAAATAGTTGAAATACCACATTTTTAAATATTTTTCCTCATTTCTAATGGCAAGAAAATATTTTAATTAATAGAGAAATAATTAAACCCCCTTGGTGTCCACTTTCTTGGGTAGGTTTATACAAAATTAATTTTTTAAAACATTTTTTTGTTCTATTATGTGCAAATCGTCCTCAAAACCAATATCAAATTTCAATAAGAAAAAAGCTGGGTTTGCACTATATATAGAGCTTTAATTTCTTATAACTTTTATATATTTATATTTTTAAATCTCTTAGGTTTTAGGTCTCTTATGTTATAAAATTAGTTTTTTTCAAATAATTTTATAACAGAAGAGACCTAAAATCAAGAGGATTTAAAAACATAAAAATATCACATTAGCTGCTTTCACCGCAGCTACTGTGATATTTTCAACAAAGAAAATAGGCTTAAATTTGCTATATAGCCGAACTATATACCAGATCTCCAGTGTCACTTTTTGAACAGAGCTATATAGCTGTGCTACACGTAGCTCCGCCACATAGTGTAAACCTTGCTTTAGGGTTTAGAATATTCCATAGGTATTTAATAAGCCTATTAATGTTTGTTTGAGCTATCGAGTTATCTATTGTTATTGCTTAATATTTATTTCGAGGCAGGCAAAAAATATTTTGTCATAGTTTATAGTCAAATATTTTTTATTAAACTAGACTATCCTCATATCTACTGATCTTTTTAAAATATATTAGCTTTAATTGTATTTCCACGAGGCAGAAATATTTTCTAGAAATTCAAAGTCTTTTGTACGTCAGCCGTTACTGCACCTTTAACTGCAGGTTTCTAATAAACAATTCTGTTCCTTAGTCGCTCTGGAATTAATCTACAATACACCCAACAACTTCAATATCTGATATTCTCTGTCTACCTGTCTATCTGGTCTACTGTCTTTGGGTTTCTGAAATCTACCATTTTCAAGTGTATCTTCACTTTTAGTTAGTTAACAACAGATTTCATAAGCAATTGAAGGTACAATTATCTAGTCTATTAAATACTTTAGAAATATAGACTTGGAACTAGAAAGTTTAAAGCTGATGTAAGAAACAAACCCTCTATCAGTATATATTAGATCAAAATATTACTCTATGATAATTTGGTGCTTTGAATTTGTAATTTCTTACTTTGTAAAGCCATTATCAAATCGAGGGTTATTTATCTAGGAAATGATTTAACTCAGTCATCCCTGCATATTTCTGGTAACAAATCATTACCTGTATCTGATTTCAAGACACTATTCTATCTACTCCTCAATTTCTAAAAAAAAAAGAGAAATTTAAAAAAGAAAATATGCTTACTATTGAAACCACTTGGACACTAAGACTCTCATTACTGACTTGAAATTTTTGTTCTTCCTATTCAAAAACTAGTTTTTCTAGAGTAAATCAATCATTCCTTCAACTTTCTTTGTTTTCTTTCCATAATTAATTATTCTTATTTATCTATATTCTTTTAATGAATGTGTATTCTAATTCAAACCATGAATTGGCTGAGAGTTTTTGTAAACTGTGGTAGTATCAAGTTTTTTCAAAGTTTTAAAACAGCAAAATAGTTCAAATATTATCAGTTTGGTCTATAAAATTGTGAAATAATGGAAAATCACTTTTTAAATTTACGTTTAATTATAGGACAACTAAGTGACTAACTAACTAACATGTCCTTTTTATTTATACATAATGTGAATGTTATGATAAGAGAAATTTTATAGTGTCGTCAGCTTCTATATGGGATTCTTGAAAATTAGTGCTATAATTTGTGAAATACTCATCCATATTAATCTAATTTATTTTTCACAAATATAATCACTGCACTAAAATTTTATATAATTTGCAAACAATAAAACACATCTAACTAATAACAAAGGATCAAAATTTATTAAAACATTATAAATACATAATATGTTACAAGAATTTATTCTTTAATGTACACTTTTGGTCTATCAAAAACTTTAATTGCTTCCTCTGTATCTCTCAATTCATCTTCCAATTGAATTCTCCTTTTCCTAATTCTCAAGGTATCACAGGTTATAGACAAACTATTTAAACTGAAAATTAATTTTTTATAGTTTTGTCGTAATGTTTTTAGAGTTTCAACTCTTTCTTCTTCAGATAATAGCACATGTCCAGGTGGGCAGTTCGGTTCAAAAGGAATTCCTGTTGGTTCATCTTTGAAATCATTTTTAATGACATGGAATCCTCCTCCAAGACTCTCTTCATCCTTAACCTCTTCTTGACTATCTTGTTGTTCTTGTGGTTTAATGACACTTTCTTCAGTTTGCAGTTCTACATCACCACAGCTACCTCCAAGACTGGTGTCAGTTTGCACGGACTTAGTGGAACATTGTGGTTTATTCAAATTTGGGATAGTATTCTTCCTAGTTTTGTAATTCTTCAATTTAGACTGATTCTGGACTTTGTTAATTGCTTGTAGAGTTTTTTCTACTGGTTTCTTACTAATTTGGACAAGTTCATGATCTTTTTGGTTTGCTGCATCGGTTTTAAAACTTGCCTTTCTAAGTTCCACTGAAGACAGTCTTTCTCTTGGTTTTTTGTTAACATTTCGATCTAGAGAAGTCTTAGTATTTTCTTTTGATCTCTGAGCTACATGCAATATTTCTTGTAATTGTTTGATAGACTTGATGTTTTCTTTTATGAAATTTTTTTTCGTCGTTTTGACGGGTTCGTCAAATAGACCGCACAAAGTTTTTAACGGCATTTTAAATTATTTGCTTAACTCATGTACATTAGCAATTTCACATACAAAATAAACCAGTATATGTCACAATTTTTCTTCTTCTCTTTTACATTTTTCTTTAAAAGGGAACTGTCAGTAAGATTTGCTAAGTGCCTATACTCCTAGTAGGGGTGCATTCCAATAAGCACTCACGACCACGATCTTTCCTGTTCCACTTACAATTAGTCCAGAGCGTTATAATCGTAAATCCAAGTGGAATGGATTACGAGTGTTGAGATAAATATTAAGGAAGGGAAAAACAGAACAAATAAAGCAAAAGCTTTAAGAGGTTATGTTATGATTTATAAGTTATTGAATATTTTAGTGGAGGGTTTAACTGATTCACTTTAAAATAAAATCAAAATATCTTCTGCGGCCATAGTAAAATATTTGATGATGCGCCACAAAAATGCTTCAAAAGTACTTGTAATATCCTATACTGCATCAAATAATGAAATAGGTTCCATGGTTACAATTTGCGTTGTTTCAGTTTTGAAAATTTCGCCAATTCTTTCAACGCTCACTTCGACCCACCTCTTGACGAGGGTCGTCGTTAATGTTACTTGTGATGTTTTAGCCACGACCATGATCGTAGTCTCTATGTAGATCACCCAAAGAACTATTTCAGGTATGGAGGGTAGAGGTAAGGAGAACCATCTCTGTGCTACAGAAAGTGTCCATCGAATTCTTTACGTTAGGGAGGCGCTACTTTCGCATGAGTGTAAATTTGAAATAAAGCGCTAGAAATTTAAGAATAAGGACAGAGAAAGAAAGAAGTGATAATTGACACTTTCTTTCTTACAAAGTCATAATAATTCATTAATATTCAGCGTTATCCCACGGTAGTTTTTCTAGGTTATATTTACAAAATTATTTTTTACTACGTGAATAGCTTAGATTTTGATACCAATATTTAAATAACGTTTCTAGTCATTTGAAATATAAAATTTTCCAACACTGCAGACTTCACTCTAGGTAAAATAACTAAGGTCATATATCTCGTCCGACAGAAGCGCCATTCTGATCAAATTTTGAATTATAATTTACCGTCTACAAGCGGACAGTTTTTAAGCCAAGCCCCCTTATGAGATGGTCCCCCTTACCACTACTCACCATAATTTCAGGCTCTGTGAACGCTTAGTGGAATGCACCCTAGAGCTGAGTATTGTGCTTACTCTTTTCTTATTATAACGCATTAAAAAAAGAAGAATATAATACTAATTCAAATAGATTATCAAAGATATACATGGAAAATGTTGAATAATAGAAGTTGTTTATTATCCTTCAAATATCATTTTCATATTTAAAATTAAAAAACCACGGGAAATATGTCTTCCGAAAAATTAATTTCTCTAGAGTTTGAAATATTCGGCAAAGTTCAAGGTAAAGAGTGTAATTAATTTAGGTAGAATATTTAAAAACTAATAAAATTTATTTTTCAGGAGTATATTTCCGGAAGGTAATATAAACTTTATAATTATTGATTTGATAACTAAATTAACTTGTTTCGTAGTATACTGAAAGAGCTGCTAATCGTCTAGACGTGAAGGGCTGGTGTACGAACACAGACCAAAATACTGTGAAGGGAATGATCCAAGGAAACAGTTCCAATATAGAATCAATGTTAGTACAACTTTGTTTATTTAAAAAAGTAAAACTTGTCCTTTATTAATATTTATCCTTATGTTTCTGCTCATTATTTTTTTTCTTTCGTGATCCTTTAATCAATGATTCAAGTGCAAGCTCTATTTTTGCAGATATTGAATCAATTATAAAACTCACTTCTAGGAAAAACTGGTTGGAGAAAACTGGAAGCCCAAGATCAAAAATCGAAAAAGCGGTTTTTTCCAACGAAAAGGAAATAGAACATCTTACCTATGATTCATTCAAAATTGTGCGATAATTTGAAACTTCTGGTGACAACTATTAGTGAGAAATTTTCAGTTAATTTATTTTTCGATTACAAAATCCAGTATTTTATAGATTAATGTACCATTTGTACAAATTCTTGATTATGTATCCATTACATAGAAATTAATAAATTTAAATTTATTTTTGAAAGTTTTTTCATTTAATTACAAATCGTATTGAGGAAGTTTAAAGATAGGAAGAATTGATCGAAATTTTGAAAAATATCATAAAATCTACTTTTTGATATCACATTTTCGGTTTAGGACAGGCAATGTTTCAATGCTGGCAAGATTAATTTAGTAATTTGATATTCACTGGGTGCTAAATAAGCTCAGAAACAACCAATGTTTCTCGATAGTAATTTCGATTATTGAAAATAGAAATCATTTAGAAACGAATTTTCTTTTTTTCATGTTATACTTTATAGCAGAGGTTCGCAACCCTTTTCCCTCATTCAAAATATAAGTTTCGGAAGACTCCCTACTCCTACGTTTTTAGAATATTTCCAAAATATCTCTAAAAACATGAAGATCAGATCAAATGATGTAAATTTTCATGTTGTACTTTATAGCAGAGGTTCGCAACCCTTTTCCCTCATAGATCACATTCAAAATATAAGTTTCAGTAGACTCCCTACTGCTACGTTTCTAGAATATTTCCAAAATATCTCTAAAAATGTGAAGAACAGATCAAATGATGTAAATTTATACAAAATCCTGTTAAGTGAAACATGGCAGAATTACTGCATTAGAGTATTCATTTCATCTTCGATTTTTTTTACTGAATATTGATTTGTTTCTTATATAAATATTTTTACAATAAAACATTGAAATTCCGTCCATTTGTTAGCCCTACTTGGAGTTGAGAGGGTTCTTCTATGCCCAGGGTCTGAAGCGAGCTCGAATTGATGCACCATCAACAAAAAGTTGCGGAGGTACTATATATGCTAATGGAGATATTCGTATTAATGTTAAAATATAAAGACAGATATACTCTCAAGCTAAATAATGAATCATATCAAATGAATTCTATATAATAGGGATGTACACAAAAAGATGGGGAAATAATATTGAATAGAACTTGAAACGGGTACTGTGGATATAAATCTGTTAACCAAAAGATACAAAAAATTGTCTATACAGAGGAATATTTTTGGAAATAAAATGAAAATGCACTGCAATCTGCAACAATAGATATTTTATAAGGTGAAATTTTGAGAAAAGGTAAACAAATGTAATCATAGAAATTAAATATTAAAAGTTGTATATTAGGTCATATACATTGTGACCTAGAGGAACTATTGTGTCCCCCTTTCATGCTGCGATACTCAGTATTTATAGCTGATCTGTTAATCCCACTCCTCTTAGATTGTTTACAGGGCCGGATTAAGATTTATAAGGTCCGGGGCTAAAATAATTACGGGGGCCCCTTAAGGAATTCGAAAACCCAGAAAAATTCACAAAATAATATCAATACGTTAGATTTGTGGTATCAACACATCAAAAAATACAGAATGATTTCCAAATGATGGGGCCCTCTTGGACCTGGGGCCCGGGGCTATAGCCCCCCCAAGCCTCATCCGGCCCTGATTGTATAGAATGTGAGATGGCTGTAGCTACCAGAGATCTTCGACTTCTATTCCATACACTTCCAGATGAAGTGCTCCGGAGCTCCATAGTGTCTCACATTTTGAAAGAATGTGGATAGAGAAAGTTTATATTAAAATAAACTAGAATAAAGTTATCGAAAAATTTTTTTTAAAGTAGAGACACTTTGTAGAAAACCATAAGTATAGTAGTACTCATGAGAAAAGGAGAAACAAATGTAACTATAAAATTGTACATATCAGTCTAAACTACCCAAATAAAGCCATGATAATATTTTGTTGGAAATAAAATGTAAATGCACAGTGAACAAAACTAAAATTTTTGAAAGTTTCAAATACATAAACATTAGAAAGGAAAAAATAAGTGGAACTATATGAATTAAAAGGTAAAGATTTGAACAAACTGTTAAAACAAATTTGAAAGATGATTTTGTTGAAAAAAATTGAGACATATTGCAAAAGGAAACCAAGAGATATTTTATAAAGTAGAAACAATCATTAGAGAAGGAAAAATGAATACTTTATAAAGTAGTAATACTCATGAGAAAAGGAGGAACAAATGTAACTATAAAATTGTAAATACAGTCTACACTACCCAAATAAAGCCATGATAATGTTTTGTTGGAAATAAAATGAAAACGCACAGTGAACAAAACCAAAATTATTCAAATTTCCAAATACGTAAACACTAGAAAGGGAAGGTATGTGGTAGCTGTGTTCATAGAATTAAAAGCATTTGACACAGAGGATTTAGAATTTTTTTAAAAAAGTGTGAAAAAATGAGATTTCGAGGCAAATGCTATGAACTCTTAGTCATATGCAAAAAGAAGGAGACACCCTAGTGGGAATTGCTCAGGGTTCTATGCTGGGTCCATTGCAGTATCTATTACATGTTCACAGTCTGCAGTATGCTGACCTTAATGTAAAATATTTACATTTACTGATGATACTGTCTTATTATTCTCGAGTATGAAAAAGAATGAGTAAGAAATAAATATTAATAGTGATAATCAAAGTTATTATCAATGGTTGTGTCATAATAAATTAACAATGAATATAGAAAAAATTGTATATATGGTTATACAGCAGGTTGGAGAAAAGAAATCATCAATCAGTAATAAAAATAAATGATGTAATATTGGAAAGAGTGAAACAGTACAAATACTTAGGGTTAATAGTTATATAAAATCTGACTTGGAAATAACATGTGGAAAACATAATAGAAACAGTGTCTCCAATATTAGGTGCAATTAAACGATGCCACATATAAGGTATCTTATCCCAAGCTATGGAAATGCCACTGCAACACTAAATGATAAAGTACAGAAACTGCAAAATAAAAATTATACTTGCGGAAAAATATAGCACACCTAGTAACTCACTATTTAAGGACTATCCATTCCTAAACATCAACATACTAAAAAAATTTCAGCAAATACAACTCATACATAAAATACAAGAAAACCTAATAAAAACTGTTTTAAATTAAAACAAAATTAAGATTACCACAATTACAATCTGCGAAAAAAAAGCACTTAGGAACAATTGTTCAAGTACAAAAAAAGTTCAAAACTCTCAAATATTTGCAGGTATAACTGCATAAAACCGAGTTTTTAAGTCAGAATAAGAAAGAAGTGAAAAAACTTTATATATTATTGTTTATAGGGAACTTAAGAAGCTATTGAGAGTGAAAAAATAGAAAAGACAGGAATTAGATTATTTGTTTGTATTCTGTTATGATTTATAATTTAATAATTTAAGGCCTTGATGATGCCATATTAATGTTATTTGTTCAGAGGTCAGAAATTAAAAAAAATTGGGTTAAAGGACATATTTGAATATATGGTAATCGATTAGCAAAAGATTCAGTTCTTGATGGAGAATTTGCGATGAGGCTACATGTATCGCACACAATAATTGAAAAGCACTTAAAATGTCTTGGGTCATTTAAGAAGCTTAATATTTGGGTACCTCACGAATTGAAAGAATCAACATTAGTATAGTATAGTATTTTTCAATATATAAATTTTACAATTAGTACAAATTATTACAATAAAGAGAAAAGATCATCCCAATGTTTATAGTTGATTTATGATAATCTACAAATATAAGTTTAGAATGTGAAACATGAGTCGATACTATAAGAAAAATATGTTAATGTGACATCATGCTGGTGCCAAGAGTACTATGAAAACTTGGGCATTCCGATTCCTCAAAAACCTGATTCTGTATCATTATTAAACTATTACATGTTACTGTTCTACTTTAACTTGATTTTAATCCAATAGAAACTACTTATTGTGGTTATTAAGGATGTAATTAAACTATCAGGAATTGTAGAGTTAAATAACTGTAGATTCTTTTAGAAAATACTTAATAATATGCGATAAGTTCACGAGTGAAAGTAGTTATTGTGCATATTTTTTTCAACATTCGAAACTATTCAAATCATAACTTAATTTTTTGAAGAAGATATATACAGAATTTAAAGCATAGAAAGCTTGAAAGTGTGAATTCTCCCTCATACAGTATCCCTTTGTCAATTTTCTCCCCCATTAATACCCTTTTAGCTCATTCTTTCTTACTTCCTTTCTAGAGACTCCACTTACAACGCACTTAGAAAGAATATACTGTGAAGAGGAATGTACACTTGTTTCCTATTTTTCTTAATTATACCATTCAACAATGGATTAGCCACATATTTAGCTACACTTATAATGACAGACAGTTTTGTCTTTGCCTAGAACAAAAACAGACGTACATAAACCCGTAACTGTGTCCGTTTAAAGATTATCTATAGAGAAACTACTAATATTTTAGGGTTAGTGGTCTGTGGTTATCCAAGAACTAAATATAATTTTATTTCAACTATGAGATTGGTAGAATAATATTAGTAGAAACGACTATAACTTCGTAGATAGCATTCACTAGATGTGGCTAGAATTTTCGAATAAGGCCATAAACGTATACCGCTAGTTATTCACCCTCAACTTTGTGAAACGAAATGAATATAATTTTATTTTAACTATGAGATTGGAAGTAAACATATTCAAATATGAGTAAATATTAGTAGAAACAACTATAACTTCGTTGCTAGATGTGGCTAGAATTTTTGAACAAGGCCATAAACGTAAACCGCTGGTTATTCACCCTCTACTTTGTGAAATAAATCCAAAATATGAAAAGTACTAGTTAGTAACAAAAAAGAAGAATAAGTCTGTAAAATTACTAAGCGTTAGCCTTTATCATATACACTATTCTAAGAGAAGATTACGATGACATTAATTCAAATTGATATATAATTTCAGTAACTGTCATATTTTCTTTTATAATTATATTCCAAATTATTTCTAGTAAAATGGCTGAAAAATTAATTTCTGTAGAATTTGAAGTCTTCGGAAGGGTCCAGGGTAAGATATATAAATGAAAAAAATATTTAAAATCTAATAAAATCTTTTTTTTTCAGGTGTACTTTTCGGAAGGGTAATATAAGTATATTCTATAGATTTAATACTTAATTTTTTCTTTTTCTTTTCTAGTATATGATGAAAGCTGCTAAATACCTTCAAGTGAGGGGTCTGATTACGAATACTCATCGACATTCTGTAAAAGGAGTTATTGAAGGACGTAGTTCATCAATAGAATCAATGTTAGTATAACTTTATATATAAATACTATTTCAGTCACTACATGATTTTTTATTTATAGGAAATGGTGGTTACGCAAACAAGGCAGTCCATTCTCTTATATAGCTTTAACCATCTTCACTGACGAAAAGGAAATAGACCGATATACATATAAATCATTTAAAGTTCGGGCATAGATGAAAATTTTCAAAGCAAATATTTACAATGTTTTCATATATTTATATATAGATATTTTTACTATTTTCATTTTATTTGTATATCATATTTATATACAGATTTATGTTGGTGATTGTATGATTTGTATGTTGTTATGTACTTATCACTCTGGACATGTGAATTAATAAATGTTTTTTCATTGGGTTATTATTGTGTTTTTATATACCCCTAATCAAATTCAGAATCACTTTATATGGGAAGATATGTTAATAAAATAAATAAAAAAATTGTTTTAGCAGAAAATCAAAACTAAATTATTGAAATCTAAAGTAAGGTTCACTAAAAATGAGTTGAAATGAATTATAATTTTGAAATTAATCTTGAAATAACACATGATGAAGAAATACTGCTTCCAATATAAGCAGCATACATGTTATAGTTTCGGCAGCTACAGATACCAATGATGAAGCTACAACTTAATGGTTGTTCTCCGTAACTACTAAACTTATGGGGAACTCTATAAAAATCGAAGATTCTTAAATGTTTGCAATATATTTTCAAAATTATATTTAGAAATCTCTAGAAATTCCACTAGCGCTCTGCTTACAGATATAATGAATAGGAAAGCAAAAAAGACAATACTTAATTGACAGTATTAGTAGGACAACAAAGCCTTTTTTTAGTCTTAGATGTGAGCCCTTTTTGTTTACCAGTTAAAACGTTGCTTTTAATTGATCCCCTTAATTTCAATGTTATACGAGGGCTGTTTGAAAAGTTTTCGACCTCAACTTGAAGAGGTTGGAAAATATATTCACCTGTGTTGAGAGATTCTCATCATAATTTCTGTTTCACAATCATGTGAGTCATTGTGAAGATTTTTCTGAAAATGGTAAAACTTAAGTATCGAATTGTCATCATGAGCGACAACCAGCAATATCATCAAGAAAGTCTCCAAATGATACTGGATAATTATCGGATTGAGGTTAGAGAGTCACAATAGGCTATCGGCATATGAAAAGAATGCATTTTGCAATATATTGACTGAAGAATTATGTATGAGTAAGTGCTATCCGGGTGTTGGGTACCACGATGGATCAAAGACACATTGGAATAAACATTTTCGAGAGTTTATTGACAGGGTTTAAACAAAATGAGTCGGATTTTTTCGTCGACTCATAACTGTAGATAAAATCTGGATTCAACACTACACTTCTATAACGAAAAACCATTCAAAATGGTGGATTCTGCTTCGGCAAATAGAAGGATGGTTTTTACTGTTTCTTAGTATGGTCATGGGAGTGTGTTCATCAACTATATTCAAAACAGTAAAACAATAACAAGAGAATATTATACATGGTAGCTTGGTAAGGTAAGGGAGAAATTGTGAGAAAGCAAATACGTTTTGGAACAAAAAAGTGCTTTTCCTTCAGACTAACGCACCTTCTCACACTTCGGTGATCGCATTCGCTAAAATTCTCGAATTGCACTTCGAATTGGTTTATTACCCACCTAGAACTGGCCCCCAGCGGTATTTTCCTGTTGCATAACCTCAAAGTTTCACTTAAAGGAGAGAGATTTACATCAGACGAATATTTTATGAAAGGGCTGAAAAGGTTAGAGCATCAATAAAGAAAGTGTGTAGACTTAAAAGGAAAAAAAACCTTGTTTCTTTGTTAGGTCGAAATTTTTTCAGATAACCCTCGTAGAAGATACCTAATGTCTTATTCAAGTTGTATCAATTTCTAATTAAAAAAATGTCCAATATGGATACAGAAAATATATTTGTAATTTTTAAATATATTAGAAAACAAAATATAAAATAAAGTATTTATATATAAAGAAGAAATTGAACTTCGAAGTATAAAAAACTGCTTTTATGCTTAACCCTATTGCCACGTTTTAACTTTTTTCATTTGCTGGTGTAAAATGAAATTATGCGTTGATTATGGTTACATTCAGTTTAACTGAAGGAAATAAGAATAATAAATTTAAATGGAATAATAAAGAACTTGAGAAAAGTAATTAAAAACAAACTCAAAAACAAGTAATTTGTATATTGTCTCTAAATCTTACAACACCGCCGGCACTTTTGAAGAGCTGTCAACATTTTTGGAATATACGATTTCCTCTTATACACGAATAATGATTTCACCTATACTTATAGGTAGCGTGTGTGCGAATAACTGATAACATAAATATCATATTTGAATTGAAAAAAATTAGTCTTCTGCTTCATATTTGTAGTATATAAACAAAATTACCATAATAAATAATTTTTGTTGATATATTTCTATGAATAAAATCTAATTTAAAATTAAAATAATATTTTTGTTTATCTCTTTAATTATAATGCTTTAGAAAGAGACAAAGATATGTCTATTCAAATACATGTATCCATCATACCTAGCTCTGGAAAAGTTTTGTTAGTTGTCATTTTATTTCATCGCCATATTTTATTCTTATCAAATTATTTAAAACCCCCATTAAAATGGCTTCTGAAAAGTTTATTTCTGTTGATTTTGAGGTGATTGGTGAAGTTAAAGGTAAGAGCTTTCATAAATTAATAAAAATTATTATCTAGAAACTAATAAAACTTTATTTTTCCAGGTGTACTCTTCAAAGAGGTAATATAAACTATATTTTCACTAAGTTAACAACCAAATTTACTTTCTTCTCTTACAGTATACAGCAATAACTGCTTCTAGTACAAACGTGCGTGGCTGGTGTATGAACAGTGACAACAATTCCATAAGTGGAGTGCTAGAGGGATGCGTTTCCAATGTAGAAGTAATGTAAGTATTACATTCTCTATATTAAATAAAAGGAGTGACATTTATTCAGTAATATATTGCTACTATTTAAAAACCACATTTGTTACAAATATTTTTCTTAGTGAATATTTTTTCTGGATTTTAGTTGCTTTCAGTTTGCTTAGGGAATTTAATAATCAGATTTTAGTGCGAGGGCTATATTTCTTGAGAACAATTTATTATACATACTTTTAATGTTTAGGAAACACTGGTTGAAGAACGTTGGAAGTCCTAAATCAAAAGTCGAGCAGGTCATTTTCACCAATGAGATGGATATAGAACATCTCACCTATGATTCATTCAATATTTTGGAATAAATTAACTATTAAAAATTTCCAGTTAATCCAGTTATTTCTATATTACTAAAATTTGTTCAAATTACCTGTATAATATGTACTGATCTCATATAAATCAATAAATTTGATTTTGTTGTGAACAGTTTTATTATTTATTTACAATTTGTGTTCTTAAATTGATAATTGAATGAAATTTTTGATAAATATTATGTTGGGTCTTATTAGAACTAGCACTACAAAGTATGTTGTTTATTTAGGGGGGGCAGAGGCAGAACGTGGGTATATTTATGAATTTAGATGGGGACATAGTGGTGTGAACATATTATGAGAGGAATACCAAAAAGGAGCCAAGTTACAACTTTGTCCCTTTCTGCAACATATAAATGCTGATTAAAAACATAAAAAGGGCACAAGTGGGCTCACAATTCCTTTTTGCTACCAATATATCTAATAAAAAATAACAAAAAGGGGACAAGTGGTTTGTTGAGTTCTTTTTGCTCATGACATACAAAAATTGTAGTACAGCACCCAAGTTATTTTCTTAAATATTCAGTTTGCAGTTGTCCCCTTTTTAAAGGTTGTAGGACTTTTATTCAACCAAATTTTTTGTGCTTACCCTCGTTTAAACAAAATTGTTAATTGGCACATTTTTGCAATTCAACGAAGATGGTGTTTTTGTTTTCAAGAACACACAAAATCAGTTATGGTTTTTAATAGCAAAATGGGGAAAGGAATTGAAAAAGTTGACTCAGAGTATAACAGGATTATAAGAGAACCAAAGAAGTGAAATTGATTAACAAAACTTGATGGGTGCAAAATTAACTAATAATGAAGATTATTTAGATGTAGAATTTGAAACAGAGATACTGTGGACATGGATGAAGAACATACAAGGGATATTCTAAAAGATATAGCAATGCCAGCAGCACCTGCAAAACAAAATGAAATAATCACCATGGTAGTCAAACAAGATTATTGCTATGATCTGCAAAAACAAATCTTTGGTAACATTTTTGTTAAATAAAAAAAAAAGAAACACTGCGAAGGAGATATATTTTTCTTGAAACAAATACAGAAGAAAATTGTAGAAACCACTGGAAAACATGGTGTATATTAAGGGTAAACAGGAGCTGGAAGTGGGATATATGTTCTCTTTTTGTTTTCAAGAATACAGAAAGAACAATCAATTGGGTACATGTTTTCAATAGCAAAATTAAGAAAGGAATTGAAAAATGAATCAAAAATCCAACAGTAGAAATAGTTGACATAGCTTACTACAGAATTATAAGAAAACCTAAGAAGTAAAATTGATAAACAAAACTTGGGGGCAAAATTGAATAATGATAAAGAATATTTGGATGTAGAATTTGAAACAAAAAAACTACGGACATGGATGTAAAACATACAAGGGGTATTCTAAAAGATATAATACTGCCAGCAGCATCTGCAAAACATAACAATAAAAGAGAACAATGTATTTTTCTTGAAACAAATACAGATGAAAATAGAAAAAACCACTAGAAAGTATGGTGTATATTAAGAGTAAGCAGGAGCAGGATGTGGGATATATGTTGTCTTTTTGTTTTCTAGGATACAGAAAGAAAAATCAATTGGGTTCATGTTTGAATAGCAAAATAAAAAAATGAATTTAAAAACCAACAGTGGAAATAGTTTATGTAGAGTACAGCACAATTATAAGAAAACCGAGGAAGTAAAATTGATAAATAAAACTTGATGAGTGGAACATTGAAATGTAATAAAGAATATTTGGATGTAGAATTTGAAACAAGGATACTATGGACATGGATGTAAAACATACAAGGGGTATTCTAAAAGATATAATATTGGCAGCAGCATCTGCAACAATAAAAGAAAACAATCAACATGGTAGTCAAACAAGATTATTGCTATGAACTGCAAAAACAGAAAATTTTGATTAAATACAAGCACTACGAAGAAAACAAAGTATCATGGAGATATATTTTTTTTTGAAACAAATACAGATAAAAATAGAAAAAACCATTGGAAAGTATGTTGTCTATTTAGGGTAAGCAGGAGCAGGAAGTGGGATATATGTTGTCTTTTTGTTTTCAAGAATACAGAAGAAAAAATCAATTAGGTTCATGTTTTCAATAGCAAAATAAAAAAAATAAATTGAAAAATGAATTAAAAATCCAACAATGGAAATAGTTTATGTAGAGTACAACAGAATTGTAAGAAAGAAAATATAAGGGAACCAAGTAGTAGAAATTGAGCATGACCCCCAAGAGGGTGGGGCTGGCGCAACTTTGGTCACAGGGCCCGGGCCTAGCCCTCTTTTAATTTAATTTTTAAAGTTATTGTAGAATATTTTACCGTGGATCTAAGATTAAAATTCAAGTATATAATTATGACAATGTTAAAGTTTCTTAAATTCTAGGTTCTAGGTTAGTTACTATTTAATTAGGTGCGCTCGTGCTAGTTACTGTTCACACTCCCTCTACCTTCCCCTTCTATCATTCAATTTTTGAAACCATACCAGTAGCACGAGAAAATAAAGGGAGGGGGGGGGGTCTGAGCCTAATCCTAGTTACAGGGCCGGCAATCAAATGTGGGGGCCATAAAATTGACAAGTGAAAACAAGTGTAGGTAATTATAGGAATTGAAAGTACAATAAATAAAGAAAAAAAATGGAATAAGTAGAAAGAACATCTTTATACTCTACTGTTAAGGAATAGATGCACAATTAGTAGTGGAGAAGGATTAGAGAAATACCGGAGAAAATACAAAAGGCCATACATATTAGTGATTTTTCAAATTTCACTATAAACTTAGTTGTTTCTTTTAAGCTTACGCAGGATGGTTTTGTACTTAAACAACCTAGCTGGTTAGCTTGAGGACATTCTGAAGATTACTATTACTATTTTTGTCTCATGAAATTTTTTAGCTTAGTTTTCCAAAATTTACTTAATATAAATAAAAAACAATTTGTTGGTGAAATATTTATTTGGATTATTGATTTTCAACATATTCCTTTTTTAATTTCTCTACCACGGCAGCTAACTGAGGAGCGGCTACTGAATCCCAATGCATCTAAAAAAAAATCACAAGTACTTATACATTTCAATAAAATTAGATAAATTTTTTAATAGAATGTAGCTGTAGAGCTTGAAATGCTATAATTACATCCCAAATAATGAAATATAGATATTTACTACAAAATAATGAACCAATTCATTTAACAGTGGCAAAATCAAAGAAACTATAATAACACACATTGAAACAAAGGGTGGAAAGGACACCTAAAATAAGTCAGAGGAAAATAAGGGAAAAACGGGAAATTTTGATAAGGCTATGAATAGGACACACACTTATAGTTCTTCCCATCTCCTATTACGAGTTTATCCTATTCATTCAGTTCAAAACAATCTCAATTGATTGTAGGTGTTCAACTGGAGATTCTACTAAACTTTATGTAGATAAAAATAATGTAATATCTGATTGGAAGGATTAAACAGAGCATTTGTGAGCAGTAGCAGTGAATAGCGCGTGGAAATCCCTTACAGTTTCATTGATTCTAATTTCATGTGTTATTTGAAAATAGGTGGCTCTGTAATTCAATTTATCGCTACAATCCTACCATAGGTTGACGAGATATTCAGATATAGTAATTTTTTTTTTGGAAGTTGGATAAGATTAACAATATGTTATCAGTTGTAGTAATTAATTGACTTAATTTTTGGCCAATTTTGTGAGTGCTTAATGAACCAATTACTTTTTTGGGAGAAAATAATATTATAATGTACTTAATGAATGTAAGTAAAAGAGGAGATGGAAGTTTTTTTTATTCAAATAGTGTGAAAGAAGCAGTAAATGAAGTCAAATCTTTCTTTGAAGATCTTATTTTACTGAATAATGGCAATAGTAGAAGAAATATACAGGTCCAGCAAACACAAAAAGTTTTTTAGGCAAATTTTGTTTTATCCATCCAAGATAGTTTTCTTCCATTCAATTTAAAGTTAGTATTTATATCAATTCCTTCTTTTGGAGCAGTTTTTTTAAGTCTGAAAACAGCTAGTGGTCACTGGGGACCAGGTATGGTGTTTATGGAACTAATTCACTGATTTGACAATAAATTTTATCAAAAAAACCATTTCCTGCTTGTGGGGTCTTTTTCGTTATGATTTACTTCTTCATTTGGTTAAATAATATACAGTAATTGGGGACTTGTAACATTAGACCAGAGACTTGATCGAGGGTATCGAGCAACCACAACAGATAAAACCGAATAATAAAAGTATATTACAAGAAATATTTCTTCGGCGTCCTCTTCATGTAATTTACTTCTAGATTCTATCAGAACTGTTGTGAAGGTGTAATCGTCAGCAGTGAGGACTCTAAGCAGTCCTACAATTAACTGGGATATCCAAAATATAGCAGCTGCCAAGAAAGATTTTTTACAAGCTAGTATATGGAAATAAAGATGTCTATATCCTCTCCTCTGTTCTTTTGTGAAGTAATCCATGTAGGGAGAACATCTAAAAACAATCGAGAAAAAAGTTATTGAACAAAATAATTTTGGTCGTAGTACAAATAGGATTAATGTTCAAGTAAACAATCTCCTATCCAACAGAAAATATCAGGTAATAAGTATGCAATTATTAATCTGCTTCGTTATTGATACTTGCAGAAGCATCGAGCCAAAGTACCTCGAACGTATCAATAACTTCAATGTAAAAAATGTAAAAGTTTCATTGGATGTATTATTGTTTATTATGAATTTTTTAGAAATTAAAAGAAAATTAATCAAATTCAGTGGAAAGAGTTTTCGTTCCTGCTAATAGCAAATTTGCTCGGGTTCAACCCACACCAAAAAAAAAGAAAAAAACTACCGTTCGATTGCTTGAGTCCCAGCCACTGCCAAGTTCATAGAAAAAGTCGTTAATCAGCAAATTTTGAGTCTGCTAACATCTTCAGGATCGTAAGTACGACTTGGTGGAAGCATTCTAGAGAGGGGGTGTGGAAGTAATTTTATTGAGTTTATTGCAGCAGATCCAGGTTGCTGTTTTTACAATTTAGTCTGTCACTGTAGCTTACGACTTGGTCTTGTCTGGACATAAACTATCACCATTACTGCAAATTCGTTGTTGGATGTTGAGGTTGGGAGCAATATGTCCTGGCATAGTCACGTGGCCTAATTACCTAAGGCATCTTCACAAAAACTTGTCCAGCTTTAGAGTATTGGTCGCACAGCTAAGCCTCCCAGGATATACTGAGGATGCTCGACTCAATACAGAAGAGAGCAATTCGACTTCTGGCGATCAAGAGTTGACCAGAAACTTGGACAGCTATCACGGCAGATGTTCTTCCGAGCTGCTCTACATAATCCCACCTAGAGCAGAATTTACAAGACCTACTCGACAGGCAGTCGTGGTAGATGAACACCGGGTTCACCTGCAGGTGCTCGGAACGTCTTTGGAGAAGTGTAAGTCTGTGGAATCAGCTATCAAGGTACTATAACCCACAGATGTTCAATATTCTATATGCACAGGCATGTCCACACGGCAGGCACCACTCGAACTACTTGATTGTAGTAGAGTTCACCCTCTTGTACTTGCTTTTTACATAAAGATTGATGAAAAAAGATTTCTATTCAAAACAGGATATTAGGAACATTGTTCAAAGAAGGATTGTGGGCAGCCGAAGACAGTTAAGCACATAGGACCCACTTAATACTACAGAAGGCCGATGTCCTTTGAAATTCCAATCAGTCACTTGGGTTTGAACTTTTTGACGTTACTAGACAAATTGTGAGACTTGCTCAAGTGTTTGAACCTGTTGTGTGCTGGTTACACACAGATGACGTGGTCTCCTCCAAACACCAGCTCCGGTTTGTTCGTGTGAACAAAAAATCATTAATTTTAAGTATCTCACAATTCAAATAAAAAAATTTTGTCTCGAAATTGCAGTCCACTCACTCTCAAACAAACAGATATATCTAAATTTAAGGTTTCTACCTATGATTCAAATCTGTTAAATAATTTCGAAAATAGGGTCTGATGTTCTTCAAATGTGGCGCTAGAAAGCGTTTAACTGCATACAAACAAACAGTATATTAAAAACTCCAAACGAGAGTTTGTTGTACTTAACTGATGAGACTAAATAACGTCGAAACTAGTCGATAGTTATATACCTCTCCTTGTAATTGCGAGCCATTAGAAATATCGGTATCGACACAAAGGTTTCGTTATTCGAATGAGATTTAATTTAATATTCGTCGCGATAATAGCCAGAAAAGTAACCTTGAACACCTTATTTTCAAAATATCAAATGTCGAAATAGTTTTTAGAGATGAATCATAGGTAGTAATAGAATTATATGAAAAAAACCTCAAACAGGTCGATTTTTATTCTTAAATTGACAATTTACAGTTTGAAAATACCGGCACCCCCTCTGAATTATAATCACACGCTTGAAACTTTTAAATAAGAAAAGGGGTCGTATGGCATCTTGTTGGAAAGGGATTTTAGACCTCTTTTCAGCAATGTGATGTTTTTTGAATTTGGTGCAATCATAATTGAGAAAATTAATTTTTAAGATGTAAGATTTTGATAATGTCTATCACAAAACGTAGAATGGAGATAATAATGTGGCATAATATTTAGAATGTACTTTTCAATTTACTTAACAATTAAATTGCTCCAAACGACCACCATTCACTTCTTGACAATAACCGAGGCGACTTTGAAATTCTCGTATAACATTTTCTATGACTTCAGGGGTAATTTTGTTAATTTCTTCAGTTATCTCAACTTTTAAGTCAGCAATAATGTCCGGTCTATTAAAATATACTTAAGATTCTAAATAACCCCATAAGAAGTATTCGAGAGGAGTCAAGTCGGGGTATCTAGCTGGCCATTCGATCGTTCCACGTCTTCGAATACACGTGCCCTCAAAAAAATAAGTGCCAATAATTTTATTGTTAATGATACCAGCCCAAACGTTTACTTTTTTAGGATATTGAGTGTGAGCTTCAAACATCCAGTGAGAATTTTCTCTGCTCCAATATCTAGAGTTCTGTTTGTTAACCGTTCCGTTTATATGAAACGTCGCTTCATGAGAAAAAACTATTTTGTTTATGAACTACAAATTTGCGTTCTTTCTGACCATCATCAATTCACAGAATCCTTGCTTTCTATCAGGATCATCTTCATTTAACTCCTGAACCAATTGAACTTTGTAAGGGTGGTATTTTTCTTCAAAACAAAACTTTCAAAATACGAGGAGGTACCCAAAAGTAACCGGAATAGCATTGCCACGGGTGGAGCTTTTGTAGTACTGATTTCTGCCGCTAGGGCCTGCCTAGCGCAACTCGTCGCCAGTTCAGTGCCGTGCGAGCCGTTGACGTACCACGTTCTGTTCGTCACTAGTGACCGTTTTTGCTAGTGCTCTTCCACTGCTGCTTCGTTTTTTTATGACGGCAAATTTAAGTGAACAACGTACCGTATTTTCTACTCGGTAAAAACGCTGCTGAAACTGTTTTAATGCTGAAAACTGCTTACAAAGAAGATGCTATGGGGAAAACTCAAGTGTATAAGTGGTTTTCTCGATTTAAACATGGCGACATGTCGATTGATGACAAACCTCGCTCTGGACGTCCATAAACTGCCGAATAAATGAAAATGTTGAAAGAATTCGAGAGCTTGTGCGTACAGACCGTCCACAAACAATTAATCAACTGTCTGAAATCAGTGGAATATCTTGGAGCTCGGTTCGGCAAACACGTGACTGGCTCTTCCATCATGACAACGCACCTGCACACTCAGTCAGTTTTTGGTTAAAAATAACATGATTCTGCTGCCCCGCGCACCTTACTCGCCTGACCTGGCTCCGTGCGACTTTTTCTTGTTTTCACGTATGAAAAGGGGCATGAAAGGACGGCGATTTGAAAACATTGAAGACATCAAGAAAAGAACGAGACAGGGGCTTATAGCCATCTCTAAAAATGGGTTCAAACAATGTTTCGAACAGTGGAAGCACCGCTGGGACAAATGTATTACTTGTAATGGAGAGTATTTTGAAGGGGATAAGGTTGTTTTGTGAATATATAGCATTTAAAAAATAATTCTGGCTATTTTTGGGTTTACTTACTTCATTGTCGGCGGCAAGCTCTCGACTTGTCTTATGCGTATTTTCCTCAATCTCTAGAAGTACATCTAACATTTCAATTTTTCAATATTTTTTACTTATCCAGTTTCACGAAACTTTTTTCCAATTTTGCTAATGTAAATTGCGAAACGTGTTGACTAGGGTATTTATTAGGAGGGCCGTTTTTTCTTCAATCTCGGATCGCTCCGTGCAGACGCTACGCAGGTTGAAAAAAGCGAGCATACACTGTAGGCGACTGCGAAGGTTTCGCACTACACATTCCTCCGTTGTTTGACATTCGGGCGTCAGTCGGCGTTGTGCTACAGCCACGTAAACATGTCCGCCATCATCTGCTAAGGGTGAATTGCGAAGTGCGATTCGTTTTTTACAGGCTGCAGAAATCTATCGGGGAATGAGTCGTGTGTATGGGGAAAACTTCATGAATGATGGTTTCGAAAGTTTAAAAATGACCGTAATGATGTGCATGATGAAGAGGCCAAGGACGCAAATCTGTCGTTTCAGATGACCTGGTTCAACGAGTTGACAGAATGGTTAAAGAAAACCGCAGATTCACCATTACTGCTTTGTCTACGGAATTTTTAGAAGTTTCAAGGTCTGTTTTGTACTCTACTTGCATTAATAGGCGGCAACTTTCTTTGAAAAGGGGATTGAAAAGCTTGTCCACAGATATAACAAATGTCGAAAAATAACTGTAACTATACCAATCTTTTGATAATAAAATTATTGTTTTATATGAACTTGTCTTTTCTTTATAGCCTATCGGAGGTTGAAAAAAAAACGGTCCTCGTATTAAAAATTTCACAAACCTCCTTTTGAGTTCTCATTTTATTACCAGAACCAATCGTAATTTAAACATCTATTCTTTGAGTCCCACTCAAATGAGCCATAATTAAATTTAATACGCGCACAAATATTATACTGACATCTTTTAGTAACTAAAAGTAAATAGAAAGAGTGTTGGAGGGGGATAATATTTTCATACTGTAAATTGTCAATTTAAGAATAGAAATCGACCAGGGAAAGTACTGCAACTAGTGTTCTGAAAATTTGCTTCATGGGTTTTCCGAAATGCTCGTTTCAGCTAAAATAATTACAGGTATGCGGAAACCAGTTATACTTCGAAAACTTAATTTTTTCAAATGACAACCCTCGTTTTTAGATAGCGAAGTTCGGGACCATTTTCTGAACAACCTATATAAATTTTTGTCAAGGTTTTCACAGATTTTGAAAGCTGTAAGTGATATTTGTCCAAATCCCAAAAATATTATACCTGAGTCACTTGAACTTAGAAAAATAATTTTTTTAGTGGAGGGCTGCATGTGTACAAAAATTTCGAAAATGTGAAATAAATAATTAAACAAAGGTGGACTTTAGGCATACTATGCCTTGATCCAGCTCGTCGTGAAGGACCCTGTACGTAATAACGCTAAAATTGAATTTATTTCATACATATGGACGGTAAAATTATAAAAATAGTTACAAATGCTTACTCAGTTTTTCCTGTTAAATGTTCGAAAAATTTACAAAATACGTCCAATCCATTAAAAAGGAGGTTGGTGGATATTACTGACAAAACAGTCATTATACCTGCTACCACTATTAAAGGAAGTACGTACAAATGAGCTGGAGGAACCCTAAAATATTCAAATTATGTTTGGTTGGTTTAATCTTCAATACAACACGGAGCTTTTGTATTTTCACACCTTCACCTACCACGTGTAATATTTAATATGAACCATTTATTAGTTCAAGTTCTATTTATAAAAAAATATTATATAATATCTAATTAAAAACTGAGTTCGGTCCTGACTGTTATTAGCTGACTATCTGTTATCGAATAGCTTCTAAGTGTATAACAAGTTGTGCGAGTATAAAATCCAATAAATTCAAATTAATTACAATATAATACGTACGAGGATGGTCCCAGAAGTACCTCGCCTGACCTACAGATAGCGGTAGTTACTTGAAAAATAACACAAAAAAGTACACAATCTATACAGCTCGTACGACTTGCGCAGACCAGCATCGCAGTGGTCGACCAAATGAAGTGACGACTCCAGAAATTTTAAAGAAAATCCACAAAGCGGAACTGGATGATCGTCAACTGAAAGTGCGCGAGCTAGCAGACGTAGTAGGAATTTCAGAAAATGGGGAACATCGCATATTTACTGAAAATTTGGACATGAGGAAGCTGTGCGCAAGATGGGTGCCGCGTTTGCTCATAATGAAACAAAAATAGCGTCGTGAAGATGATTCCATCGAATGTCTGACAATGTTCCACACAAATCAAGCCGAATTTTTGCACCGTTTCATAACCATGGATGAAACGTGGGTTCATAACTTCACACCCGAACAAAAGAACAATCAAAACAATGAGAGAACCGGCTCCAAAGAAGGCAAAGACCGTTTCATCTGCAGGCAAGGTCATGGTATCGACTTTTTGAGATGTGCTTGGCATAATTTTCATTAACTATCTCGGAAAAGACAAAACTATCAACTATCAAAACTATGCGAACTTATTGCAACGTTTCAGCGAAGAAATAAAGTAAAAACGGCCGCATTTGGCTAAAAAGAAAGTGTTGTTTCATCAAGATAATGCTAAAAGGAGATTAAGTTGAAAAATAAATGGGTGGGGACCGTAAACAACTTTCGGTACGCGATGACACTGACCTCGTAGCTGACTCAATGGAAGGTTTACAAACGTTTTATATCAAATGGTTGAAAAATGTCAGGAGTATAGAATAAAACTTAATACCAAAAAGAATAAGTACACAATGATCAGCAAAACTCCAGTAAACGATGGTGACCTTATTGTTGACAATGAACCATTAAAACAACAATAACAAATGGGATCACTCAACAGACATAAAATGTCTCATTAGACTAAAAACTTCTTGTGTAGTCACGGTCTAAGTTCTATTCTTTTGTATGGTGTGGAAGTAGTGAGTGTCACTACGACAGGAACAACTCGTAGAAAGCTCAAATCTTTCGAAATGTGGACACATAGGCGTATGCTCCGACTTAGCTGGCAGGATAGAATGCGTAATGACGACGTTATGGTGCAAATGAAAATTAGAGAGAGATTGTAATATCTGTTAAGACTAGAAAATTATCTTACTTCGCACATGTAATGCGCAACCCTGACACGTAGAGTATATTACATTTTATCATCCAGGGAAAAATAGAGGGAAAACGGAGTCCTCGAAGAAGAAGAACATCATGGTTGGAAAATTTCCGTCAGTGGTTCGGTCAGACAACTAGTTCACTCTTCCGAGCTGCAGTGAACAAAATGATCATAGCCAACATGATTGACATCGTCCGATAACGGACTCGGCACTATAAGAAGAAGATTTTCAAAAGTTTTGTGTTTTCTTTATTGAGCCAGCGACCATCCTCGAAAGTACCATCCACAACTGATTCAAAATAGTATCTACAAGTAATAAGACGAAATTCCATCCACAAACGAGTACTCTTATCGTTTATCAAGAGGAATCCACTTTCTATTTCTAACTCTGACAGGGTCGGACCTACACATGTTTGAACTGAAAAACGTATCAAAAGTGACTTCATTTCAAAAATTAACATGAATTCTCAACAAATAATGCAGAACCCACAACCCGGAATATTATAGGGTAAGACTTCCCTATCATGCCGTTGGCGGTTGGGCTTTGGTATACAGGTTGGGTTGGAGGTGAGGACTCAAAATATACAACCAATTATTACGGAAATAAAAAAGGGCGGAGTTATGAAATAGCGATTCTACAGCTGTAATTGGATAAAAAAAGTTATTGAACCCAGAAAACCGCATAAATGGCATATAAGTTGAAAAGAAATTGCTTGCAACGACACCTCGAACGAGCTTAACCTAATTTAACCAATCCACCACTAATAACCAACATGGTTGATGCGAGATATTAAAAATTTTTTAAAAAACACCAATTAGATTCTAAATAGTGAACTCAGATTCTATATAAATTTTTTTGTTACTCACGATTCCAATGATCTTCTTCCTGTTCTGGAAAACATTACGACAACCATTATAAAGAATACCGATATGATTATAGAAAAGAAAGGTACAAAAGCGATGAAATCGCATAAAAGTACAGATTCAAAAATTGTGCTCGTCATATCTACGTGAGCTCTACCTGTCATATTTTCGTTATCTATCCATAATTCTTCGTTCATTACGTACATATCTTTAGCCTGCAAAATATGACCGTTAATCCTTCAGAAATAATATAAAATCAAATACGAGGATGTTCTGATATCTAGTTAGCCTAGAACAGTACCATGCATAAACAAAATATTGCATTACCATAGCAATGAACAATAAGTTAGAAGTGTCCGTGTAAAGTTTGACGTCAAAAAAGTAAACCAGAGTTACGCAATAAATAAAAGAAAAAATATGCCCACCGAATTTGTGAAAATCGAAAAACTGGAGTATCGAACCATCATCAAGTACCTGTATTTAAAAGAGTTAAGAAGTAAGCAGATTTACGAAGATATGCTCAACACCCTTCGTGATCAATGTTCTTCGTATGCAACCGTGCAAAATTAGACTGCAAGCTTCAAAAGAGGTAAATTTACCATTGAAGATGATGACCGATCGGGAAGGCCAGTTTCTGTGTCAGTCCCCGAAAATATCGATGCAATTCATGACATAATTTTATCAGAGCGTCGACGATTTGACTTCTTAAACTGCATTGTTACTATGAGAATTGGGTACATTTCTACGATCCAGAAACAAAACAACAATCGATGGAATGGCGACACTCTGATTTTCCAAGACCTAAGAAGTTTCGTGTCCAAAAATCTGCTGGAAAAATTCTTGCTTCAGTTTTTTAGGATTGCCATTTTTTGGATAAGGGTAGAACAATAACTGGAGATTACTATTCGACATTACTGACCACTTTACGGGAAAAAATTAAAGAAAAAAGACGCGGGAAACTATCCAAAGGTGTTTCGTTTTTGCAGAACAACGCCCCTGCACACAAATCTCATGTTGCCATGCAAAAAATTCGTGATTTAGGGTTTGAATTACTAGAACACCCCCCTTATTCACCAGATTTGGCTTCGTCCGACTATCATCTCTTTCCTCAACTGATAAAAAGTTTAAAAGGTCGTAAATTTTCCTCCTCCAACGAAGAGGTATTAAAAGATGTGGGGGTCTGGTTTGCAGAGCAAAAAGAAACATTTTTTTTGAAAGGTCTAGAGACGTTGCAGGTTCGCTGTAATAAATGTATCCAATTAAGAGGAGAATATGTTGAGTAATGAAATATTTTGACATCGAAATTTTATTTGGTTCTATAGTAGGCTAAGAATTTTCCAATATATACTCGTAATTAGACAGCAACTTCAATGGGACATTTTCGTTCAATCAACATACAGTCCCGACAAAACATCGAGTGATTTTCATCTTTTCCGTGAATTGAAGCAGGGGTTAAGAGAGGGGTGGTCCCAAACTGACGTGGAGCTCAAAGAAACCGTCACTACTCAGTTCCAATCATTTGCGGCTACATTTGATAAAGAGATACTCGTAAAGCCCATCGGAGATTGAAAAAAAAACAATCTTATTTTACTCAAAAACTAATTGATTTGTATCGGTCCGGTATTGAAAATTAGCACACTAGATGGGGTAAAATGTTGATAACGAATCTAAGAAAGTGACATTACTTCCCGGTTTCCTATTTTACTTACCTGGGATGGAAAAGTATTTAAAAAAATGATAATGGTACGATTCCTGACAATGCGTAATGATAAAATAAGATGTACCCATTACATTTACTAGAATAGAGTGATTTAACTCAACAAACAAGCACTAAAGAAAGACAAGAAATCTGTATATGTTTAGACAGCTTAGCAAGTAAAGTAGTCATGGATTGATAATGTTATTAATTGTTTCTCAAATGTCATCACACCCTTATCTGTGAAATTATTAAGTTTGTTGGTAGCTGCACTGGAACTGTACTAAACTGGATTAGTGCAAGCCAGTTCATGAGTGTATAGAATTAGTGCGATCGGATACAAAGAACGATATAGTGCGGAAGGAAATAGAGCATTTGTTGATTGTTGGAAAACGATTTAGTATTTTTTGATATTTTACCGTCCGATGACGAAGATGTAGTTCCACCGTTTCCAGATTACACTGCCTTGCACTGCACTGGCTGAACTGACTCTAGACCCAGTGCAAGCAGTGCAGTGAACTTGATGAACTAGTTTTCTTGCACTGCTACTAAGTACAGCGATACTAGCGCTGGTTCTGTGACAAAGAACGCTTTAGTGTACACTTCCTGAACTAGTTCTGCCAGTGCAACTACCAAGAACAAACCTATTGTGTATAAAGTGATGAAATCTCTCAAGGTTATCTGTTTGAATCAACCATGCCGAATAACTACTGCACTCCTAAGATATGGCTCCGAAAAATCTAGTTTTACTCTATAAAGATATAAAAGATGATAAAGTTTCTGGAATTATATCCAAAAGAAGTTTTTTGATTAATGAACTATGATTAGTTAGATATTTAAGATTAAAAGATATATTATATATATATACCCCTGGCACTTTGACTGCTTTGTTAATATGGAAAACGTTTTTGCTGTACATTTCAAATTCATATTGCTTTTCATCCACGCTTAGAACTGATCGGAGAACATTTAATTCAGGTTCTGTATGATTTTCATTTCCTCCACTATTGACATCGGTACTTTGATTTTTGTATACAATATTCATAAAGTTCGTGGATACTTGAGCGAATAGTACACATCGGTAATTGAATATATCGAATATGTCACAAAAAGAGTCTGCGGCTATTATTGATGATGCGAGGATAGCGATGAAAAAAATAATATGCAACACTGAAAAAGGAATTTTGAAATTTTGAAACTTGTTCCTTACCATTAACTAAACAGATTTAACAACTACAAGTGACAAATCTTAAAAAAAACTAAATTGTTTATAGGTTTTATAATTATTTTTTAATAAATAATTTTTAAAATCAAAATCGACATTTTGTTGAGTCTAGACCAAGCAGACGTGAACATGAACTATCCACACCAGGATAGTCCTAGAATTACTTGGCCTGTCCTAGAGATGACGCTAGTTGCTTGAAAAATATCACTGTATGAGAAAGTATTCAATCTATACAGCATATGTTTCAAGTTTGAAGACCCCACGTTGTTTAGTATTTGTTTGGTAGCCACCAATAGTGAACGTTTTCAGTGAATTTGTAAACATGGAAAAAATTGGTCATTGTTATGTGATGTGAATACTTTTATTGAAAGGAATTAGCCCCATTAATATAAAAGCTGAACTGGATTCCTCTCTAGGTGTGACTGTTTAAGACAGTTGCGTTGCTCTTCCGTGAAGCGATTTATTGTGAGTAAATTGCCAAGAAGCGAGAACCGCCTCAGAACAGCTCCGACCCCTCTTCATGCGTGGCTCTTCGCTAAACTGGTTACAAAATGCAAAAATGTATGATTCAACCTATAGTAACTGGAATTCTGCAAAACGCACACCATTTTTGTTTTATTTTAATTAGATGCTTCGACTATATTATGAAATGTTACAAAATAAAATTTTACAGCAAATTTGTGTTTACATGGTCTGGAACCGGTCTGCTTGGTCAGCACCCGGTATTAAATAAATGTCTACGAGGTCTGGCTATTAAATAACGAGACTGCACGCCTGGAGGGCGCCCTAGACGGGTGGGGTAGAAAACGATTAGTGCGTTGTGTATCTAGACATCTTGTCTATGCACGTTCCAAAACACGTTTCCGTCACTATTATAGTATTTGTGCAGTAGCGGTTTTTCTTGTGCCGAAAAACAGTATCAATCTCAAACTTCTTGTTAAATTGAGAAAAAACTCGGGCTGAGTGCTATAAATTGTTGAAAGAGGCCTATGGGGACAATTCTCTATCTCGGGCGCTTATTTTTGAGTGGTGCAAGCGCTTTAGTGAGGGCCGAGAGAGCACTGAATATGACCAGCGCGCAGGTCGCCTTGTGACTGTTTCAACTCCCGAAACAATGACCAAAATCAACCAAATTGTGCGTGCAGATCGTCGAATGAGCATCCGGATGATTTCCGAGGCGATAAAGAAACGAGGAATTACACATGATAAAAGTCTGTAAGAAGCTGGTGCCAAAAAATGTAACTTCTGACCAAAAGGTCTTGCGTCAACGGGTCTGCTCCGATTTTCTTGAAAGGTTAGAAAAAGATCTGCTTTGAAAAGGACCCGATTTGAGTCGATGGAAGCGGTAAAGCAAAAAACGGCAGAGCTCCTAAATGCCCTCACCAAAGAAGACTTTCAGCGCTGCTTCGATCAATGGAAAAAACGTATGGAAAGGTGTGTGGCGAGGGGAGGGGAGTATATTGAAGGGGAGCATTCTAATGTAGAATAATTTTTATAATAAAACCTTTTTTCGTAACCAGCCAGACCTCGTATAAGTTTAATATCGATAAAAGAGTTATCATTTTGATATTAAGCATAAATTAATTATGAAAAAAATTTGAACCAATAATTCTAATTTACTGAAATCGATTGAAGTTTTTTTTTAAATATCTGGTCATAATATTTGTATTATTTGAATACTTACCCCTCCATTTCTTACTCAAAATGTGTTCGTCTTTTTCAATATATTGGTAATATCTTCTCGATTTCATTAAAATAAATAGATAAAAATTCTGTATAAATTGACAGATAATAATATAAACATGTCATTTAAAGTTGACATATGTGTGAATATATTTATATTTGACATCAATTGAAAATCTTCTTTTTCGTACACAGGAAAATCTTCTTTTTTGTACCCAGGGATCACAGAACTAATGCACGTGTCGATCACGCAATAAGGACATTTTTTGGAATAAACTGTTTAAATAATTGATATTCAAATTTTAATAAAATAAATAAATTCGAATACGCTTTTATACATATGACAATGAGGTTGAATAAGAAACATTTTATTATACATTACAATATATTATAAAAAATAAATCAACATAAACAACATGGTAATGGGACAAACGTATAAGAAATATTGTTGCAAGTTCTTATATCTCAAACAATTGTGATAAGAAAATACGTGAATAAATATTTATAAAAGCCATTACGCTTAATCTATTTCAACAAATATGTATAATAACCTCACTTTTGAACCTATTCCGAGTTCAATCCTGTCATGAAACATTAATTTTGAACAAGTATTAAGATTTATTATTACAAAAAGTGGCGAGAAGTGGTGTGAGCGAATTAGGAGAGGAGTTGAGTCAGATGTTCTTCTAACTCAAAAAATAGATGAAAATGTACTGGACAAACTTCTCCGTTCACACATGCGATTAGCTTAAACTTCAAATCTAACCTAACCAAATTTATTCCGAGATTTCAAGCTGATGAACAAATCGAAAATCGTATTTTCTTCTTGTTATTGCTGGCCATGACCCTTCGACAAAAATTATTCTTTTTACTAGAACCCTTTATACCCTTTCGAGCTTTAAGGTATTGATATTACAGTTTTCAATCTCCTTTCATCCATTTCTTCCACTTTTTCCGATCCTTTGCTACTTTACTCTTCCACTTTATACCTTTTCCTGTTCTTCCTTCTTCCTGTGCTACTTGTTATAGCGACAAAAATTCAAAGGTCTGAAGTATTCGTTGAGAGCTTCTTAATCAAAAAACAGATGAAAATGTGAAAACAGTTCGTTCGAATTGATTGATTATACAAGATCGTATGTATCCATGGAAAATGCTTCAATTCAAAATTGTAACTGGAGATGAAATTTGAATCCACTGTTATAAAAGTTTCAATGGAAAACCAGTGATTCACCCTCAAAAGACCCATCAAAGTCGAACATCAAGGTCATAGTCATTGTTTTCCATAATTGTAAAAGCATGATGCGGGTTTGATTCTTTCCGAAAATAAATATGTCGTCAGACCAGAGAAAAGCTTCAAGTCATGAATTTAACGTTCAAATAAAAATAATTCCAATTTTATATTAGTTTTACTTTGATTTAAACAATATATTTAACCGTATTTTTTACTCATTCCTCGTAGATTGTGCGGTAAATATTTCCGCACTGTCTAATTTTCGATGACTTGCTTGAAATACTTGATATTTCGCCCCAAAAACTAGCACTAATATAAATCGAATGGCTACAATAGGGGGTGAAACTTTTCATGTTAGTTCATAGGTTCAAAGGATTTTAATTAGGGCTACTTCAAAATACTATTTTATAAAAGAAACGCCTCAAACCTCACGTTTTTTTAAGTATACAATGGCATAAGTGCACTTTAAGCTTTTCGCAGCAGTTTACAAAAAAAATATAGATTCAATTAATTTATAATTCACACTACGAACTAGAATTTGTAACATATTGTGTGACTGGAAACACAGATGTAAAATGTTGTCAGTTACAGATTTTTTATTAAATCAAATATCCATCGATATTTATAGTAAAAGTCAATTTATAAACTTCTACGCTCGCACATTGGCGTTGGCGCCATCGTTCGCGTTCAACATAAATTCAACAGATTACGAAGTGTGATTTATAAACACAAACGCTCGCGCTTGCGTTCCAACGCCTAACCAATGTGTAGTCGAACGTAACATCATCAAGAGCATTAGCGCGAGCGCGAACGTCAGAGTTTATAAATCCACAAGATGCAAGAAAATGCATTCCATTCGGGAGAGCCTCAGGAAACTTTGTGAACAAAAATTATGAATAAGAATTACGTTTGTGCAGTTTTACTAATTTCAAAGATCGTTTTTAACTGTGGATATTGTTTTATAATCACAATTTCATTATTTAACACGTTCATTGACAGTACCTGGAAGATGATTTTGATTTTAATGGCAGTAGGTAGTCCCATGGAGTCTCCGTCTATGTGTATAGATTGTCTTATACCTAGAAGACTAGAAAATAACATTTTTGTCACTCCCCCATCACTCGATCCAGATATGCGTCCTGCCATATTTTGAGGAGATTGCTTACAGACGGTTTCAGATGTGGTGCTGGTGGTGTTGAAGAAATATCAAGATCAGTATTTTGCTTGTCACTTGGTTTATTTTCTTTAGATGAGATTCGTTCGTTTACAGATTCAGAGGATTCAGAAGAAATTTCGCTAGGCTCATAGTTTTCATCTGAACCATCGTCTTCAAGTTCCTCTTCTTGTTCTCCCGACGTTATTTCTTCTAACAAACGTCTCAATCTCCGTTGTTGTTTTTCATACGGATCGTTGGAGATTCCCTCACCATCCATCTAAAAATGCATGAATGTGAGTACGATGACAATAAACAAGAGTATATACAAAGTACATATGCATCAAAGACAATTTCATGTGCTCTGAATCATAAAAAGTAAAACAACTCCAAAACAGTATTAAAAATTATCATAAGATACCGCACTGAACTTACAAATAAACTTTTATTACTTTCTTACTCACCTTCTTGATCAAAAAACATCACAAACCACCAACTTCTCCAAATAAAAACCACCTATTCGGAACACGACAATAACTTTTTAGTATAAGAAGTGAACTTAACGCCGGAGGCGACTGTCCGCGGGAAAATATGTGTCTAGCGAAAATACGTGGGATTCGCACATTGGAGGGGGTACAGTCTATAAACAGGACACTAGATTTTATTGATTTGTTCCTTTTGTGGCAGTAGCTTCGGCTTTAACTATAAACTTTGTGAAAATTTAGTCTCGATAGAAATTTTGACGCCATAAGGCGTACTGTTCCAATTTACAGAGCTCGATCAAACGCCGTACGGCGTCTACTGTCCGTGAACGTGTTAAAAGCTTATGTATTAACCTAATGCAGATGCTGTTGGTGTCTTATTCTTGGCGTATGAGTATTTTTTCTATATGTTTGATGTTATATTCTTTCGCCAGTTCGACTTTGATTTTGGACCATAATTTTAAATTTTTAACATCACCATAAGTTCTTGAGATGTTCTGAAAGTATCTCATATATCTACGTAAATAAATATATCACCTGGACATTTTCGAGATCGCTGAACACGACGGCGATAACCTGCGAGGGTATTTAAAAAAATGAGCTAGTTACCTAGAGGCATACTTGCTATGCTATAATAAGAAGCTGGTATATTCTTTCTCGTGTTCATCGACCTCGAACATCCCCGGGATGTATATATTTGGCTGTCGCGATATTCATGTATAGCGATCTGACAAATGTTCCTCCGATGAACATTCATTTCCCAATTGTGTGAGGTGTATGAGGAAAAGTATATGAGTGCAACATGTGCGCAAATGGTGCAGAGAATTGAAAGAGTGATATACAGATTTGAATGAGATACTGTCACTTACAGCCCGGACTTGGTCCCCAGTGATTACTATCTCTTCCCTGAATTAAACAAACTCTTACGAGAGATTCATTTCACCACCGAGCTGAAAGAAGAGGTTTTAAGCTATCTTTACGGCGCGATTGCAAACTTCTACGACTCAGGTATGCGAAATGCATTGATCTGAACGTCGATTATGTCAAAAAATAGAGGAAACTCTAAGCTTTCGAAAGATGTCTATATACACGTGTTTTCCATTATCTAAATACGTTGGAAACCTTATTTTTTGGGCAATTTAGTATTTACATAAAAATCAACGTCTCCTGTGTCTAGTTAGATTAATGTTTAAGTCATTAATCCAGAACTGTGAGGAGAGCGAATATTGATCAGGCTGATAGTTCATCGATAGATTAGCCACCCATATTCCCAAATCTTATAATTTTAAACTACTTTTTCTGGAAACAACGGGAACTACTTATACAAAAACTGCACAAAAACTAAAATTAACATTTACAAGTGTGTTTCCAATATATGAAAATATTTGTCTCTTCATGTGATCAAATTTAACCTGGACTAGTCACTAAAGAAAACAACATTTTTATGTGTTTAAATGCAATATCTGCTCACAAATTGGGTCGCTTACGATGAACTGCTTCACGTAGACGCGGCAATACGATCAGATAGTACTATTTATTGACCGTTTTATCCTCTGGAACGATTTTATGACGAACCACAACGGTATTCTCGTTCTCCTGTACACCAACGATCTTCTCGAAAAAACAGCTTCGCCGATAATAGTTCACTGGCGTCGTCGTTCAAATCAGCCGCACTAATAAACTCGGCTAAATAAAACCGAAATCCGTAGACAGCAATAGATCCCTACCCTCATTACCGACCTTGAAAACATTCTCGAGTGGGGTTATAGTCTATTTCAGGAAGGTATAGAGCAATGAAATGAGGAATTCCGTCCAGTTCGGCTCAATTTCGGTGTCGGCCATAGGTGTAGGTCTTGAAATATTTTGTAGAGATTACTTAGGTAGTAGATTATACAGTTACGTTTTGCGTTTAACAGGTACCGTTTAACCTTCTATTAGTGCCTCTGCCTAATTCCAACCCTATTTCAGATTCGGCTTAACCATGCGCCGTAAGGGCAATGGTGCCTTACCCAAAATTTTTAGACCTTTAAAGTATATTTGTTTAGTTTAACGCATCAGTATTTGCTGTTAAGCCGTAAATAGTGTTCACGGTTTTATAAGATTAGTGATAAAATGACGACATTTACACCAACGAAAATATGTTCCAATAACCAATAACCAATGTTCCCGAATGACTGGAGTTGGAAAGTCCACCGTTTCTAAATTATTGGGGGGGTGTGGAGAAAGATAGCAGGTCAAGTGGAACCTCCCAAGAAAAGTCCAGGCAGACCAGTAAAAGTCCATGATGAAGACACCATAAGTGTAATTCGAACAAAAGTTCACTATTTTTTGATTTTAAAAAAGAAATACCCACCCTATATAAGCTTTTAATGGAGCTTGGCCAGGATGACAGTATTCCGTTGATAACTAAAAAGCTTTTATGGACCACTTTTAGAAATATGGATTTTGCCTGGGAAAAGCATAAGTGTAAAGCATTTTTACTGGAAAGCGAAAGCTTTTATCTTGATGAGACGTGGATTAATGAAGTACCAAAAATGTGACAAGACAAAAATATAACCAGTGCTCGCCAAGCTTGCATGGAAGACCTGTCAACGGGTATTAAGGTGCCTTCAGGTAAATACTAATAATCGTCCATATTGGAAGCGAAGAAGGATTTTTAAAAGACGGTTTGCTAACCTTTCAGTCGTGCCATACGGGAGATTACCACAAGAACATAGATTCGGATGTTTTTGAAGACTATTTTGGTGAAATGATAAACTATCTTCCGGCTGATTCAGTAGTAGTTATGGATAATGCAAGTTATCATTCTCGACGCATAGAGATGGCTCCAACTTCATCTAGGAGAAAACAAGAAATTATTGACTGGTTAACCACCAAAAGTATTGAATTGAAAAAAAATATTAGCTATAGCTAATTTACACAAACATGGTTTTATGAAACACGCCGCAGAATAACATAGCAGAAAAACTGTAACTGTGCTGCGCACACCGTCAGAGGTGAAAATCTTGACTACTTGATCGATCGGACCGCTGACCCGTTAATTATAACGTCAAGAGGAGATGACAGTTCCTCAGATGACGAAGAATATTATGATTCTTTATAATTTAATTTCTGTATAATGTTCAATAAAAAATAAGTGTACCTAATACTATGTACACAATGCCTAATTTTTAATCTGTTAAAATAAAATTCCTTACTTTTTACGAGTATCCTACCTTTGGCACATTATTTTCAGTGTTTGTGAATGGATAACATTAGGCTAAACCCATAGATTGACCCCAACCCGGGTGGTACTACCTGTACTTGATAAAAAAACAATTTACAATTAAATCAATGCCAAACTATGAAAGTGGCATAAATATTCGTTGGGTCACTCTATGGTCCCTTTGAATACCTAATGAGATTTTATTACTCTATACCTTTCTGAAATAAAGTATAATTTATCGGGATTCCTTTCTTTGGAGAAGTGCAAGCCTGTGGAATCAGCTACCAAGTTACGTCTTTCTCGAACACTACAACCTACAGATGTTTCTTAATTTTATCTACGTTAATAGATGGCGACACGTATGACGCAGTTTTCAACGACACAACGACTTTTGTTGTGCTTGCGTTCGCGATATTGTAGGCTTCTCAAAACATTTTCAATGATCCTGTAGCCGTTCTTTTGAAAACACAAATTTTCAAGCAAACTCTTCGCTCAACTTTTTTTCCATTGTCGTAGTGTAAACAAACAGATGACAAAGACACACTAACTGAGATATGCACTTCAAACTTAACACAAACATCAAAAATGATTGTACCAACTTATGGAAAAGCAGGGCCGAACCTAGGGTTTCCGCCGCCCGGGTGCAAGAACAAAATATACCGCCCTATTAGCGTACCTAGTCGAAATTTGATTATTGAGGCGAGATATGAGGTAAATTACTAGTCTGCCGGATAGAAATGTACCTATTAATATATTCTGTCGTTTTTGCGGCAAACGGTTTATTCTTTATTATAACCTATTTATTATCTTTTTTACGCCTCTCGATTCGCCCGAACGCTCAACGCACTATTTTATTATTGTTGCACATTGCGCTTTGCGACTAAATATTTTTTGCATGATGGGATTCTGTTATTTTTTTCAGAGATATTTTGCCTTTTGACGTCCCCTGTGTTAGTTCCGCCCGGGTGCCATGCACCCCAGTAACGGCTCGGCCCTGGGGAAAAGAGGTAACCGATTCAATTTACGCGCTCAATTCAAATGCCCTAGTCCGGATCAAATTTGATTAGATTATGTAGTTTAAAGATGGAACTTTGAAGCTTGCATAGAATTATATCAAATTTTTTTCCGTATTTCCAGTTCCAATATTTTTAAAGCTTCACTTGTGTAATCAGCTTAGATCAAACATGTGTATATGCGACATTTTCTTCACTAACAAACATGTCTTCTTCGCTAGGAAACAGATCAGCAGCCGGTCTTAAGCCTGAACTTTTAAGCGCTTTTTGAATTTTCTAAAATAAAATTGGCTGTGAGAGTCGAATTTTTTATAAACAATACACACTTACTTCTCTGCGTACTTCGTTAGTATTAATATCTGTTGTGTTAACAGATACCGTAACAAATTGAAAATCGGCCATAGTAGCTAATCTTAAAATTGTTACAGCCAATTGAGTTGTCCATAAAAATATTGATGTTATGTAGGAATAGTAACATATCGTGTAATTCGACCAGAAATCTCGAATACTCTCTTGGTTATGAAAGGAAAAGTATCCCATATAAGCGGAACAACTAAAAAAAGAAAAAATGATCTTAACAAGTTTCTCTACTAAATATTTTTTAGCTCTATGAGTACTTTTCATCAAACAGTGCTATGGAACTTTTACTCTGGTTATAAGTTACAAAACTTTGAAGCAACAAATTCATCTTTGTATTTTATTTTAATGAAATTATCTTCGCTTGTAGTACAACAGGCATTATAAGCTTCTCTACTAGTATTTAAAGGTGACGTAATAGGCATCGGTGACGTCACCAGGTAACTGATACGACATTTCTTGTAGTACCCCTTTATTATTTAGTAATTGAATCAAAAATATACAAGATCCAACGAAAAGCAATACATAATGAAATTCAATACTCTGTTTCTTACGTAAAATATCCAGTAAAATGTTGAAACTTGGAACAAAAATTTTCCAAACCCTGTTTCATAGAAATGGTTGAAATTATATATAGAATCGCCATTATAACGGATGCTATCAGTACTGGATATACCATCAACCATGACCTGAGAAAGCAAAAAAAAGCATAGAAAAATTCATTATTATTTCATATATCTCACCTGTCAGATTCTTGACCTCTTCCGAATAGTACAATAAGAGCCCCAAAAGCAGCGGCTGCTATTAAAGATACTAAAGGCACGAACAGTATTAAATCACAAGAAGTAGAAGATCCGTAATCACTTCCTCTTATTCTAACATCTACTTTGCCATACAAAGAATCGTTTTTGTACCAAATTGTTTCGTTAAAAAGATACGAATGTTTCAGATTTTCTGTAATATCGTTAGTTACATTAATCGATTCATCAGAAGTGTTGAATATAGATAAATATAGTAATTCTGGTCCGTTATTTGAACGAGTTTCATTGTTTCCTTCTTTCACTGTCATTTCTTTGATATTCTCTGTTATATTTACTTTTGTTTCATTTAATTCGTTGTTATTTTTCATGATAGGTTTTAAGTCTATCAGTTCGTTTTGTGTTTCGTTCATGTATCTTGCTTCCACGACATCGAATATGGGTTGGCCGTGTAGAATACATCTGTAGTTGAACATTTTCAGAATTTCTCCGAAAATATAGGCTGATAAGAGGGAGTTGAGGATGATAACCAAGAAAGTTGTTGTGTGCAAAACTGAAAATAATATACAGAACTCTTGTCTATAAATTCTGTCGAGTGAGGTGAATATTAAGTAATAGAGTAATTCTAGTTTTACTTGAGGGAGCAAAATATATGGCAAATATAAAAAACATATTCTTGTTTAAAACATCACCGAGGGCTAAAATTCGATATAAGCATTCTCAAAGATTAATTGTATGCAGAAAAAAATCAGAACGTTGATTGTGATCAGAATATTGAAAATACGAGGCTTCAAACATGTTCGAATATCAATTGAATACATGTGCTTGTATAAAGTATCATTCCAGCTAAAATAATGAGAGTATTGAGCTGAAAATTTAGTGAGGTATTTTTGAAGGTTGATTGTATGTTGAAAGAAATTAGAATATTTTTTGGTTTCACGGTATTGGAAATACGAGATTGTTATATTTGCAAACATTATTTAAAAACATATGATTGTTTAAATAATCGCCCAGGCTGAAATAATAGAAATAATTAGCCAAAATTCCATATTAGCATTTTCGAAGATTAATGGCCAGAATATGCAATTTACGAGGTGTTAGTCGTGGCACTTGAGGATCGATGAAATAAATGAAATGTTGGTAATCGGCCGAAGCATTTATCTCATCTGATTTCACTATGTAATGACATTGCCTGTATATTTATTAATGGACATTCTATAATTATGATTGTAAAAATTAAAACAAAGGAAGTACCAAGGTTTATCAGTATGCCAAACAAAGATTTATATTTAGTCATAAAAAATATACAGAAAAAAAATGATAAAGGTTTTTTTCGAAAAAGTTATTTATTATTGTAATACACTGTTAAATTTGTAAAAAATTGAGATTACGTGTTCCAATCTTGATACGAACGATTCTATTTTGTGTTCCTACCGACTCAGGTATCGTTTGTGAACTGTTTCCGGGACGGTCTTTCGATACTTGGTTGTTAGCAAGTGTTGCCAACAAAACCGAATATAGTCTGAGATTACCCAGAAATTATTATAAAAAATACTGAGATACGTCACAGCATTTTTTTGAGTTTCTAAACCAAAGTGAAGACAGAAACAATCATTGAATAATTAATTTCCACACATGATCGAGCACCTGCTTTTGTATTGACAATGAAACGACAGCACTACATAATAGATTGTTTCGAAAAAATTTTAGACTTAATAATAATAGAAAAAGTAAAAAACTTTATTCTAGGTTGGAAATGCTTAAAAATAAGCTATAGAATGTAAAAAAATGGGAATATGGTTAGCTAGTTAACTAAGTTAACATATGGTGGCAAATAAAGGGTAACAAAATGGGCCTCAGGCTTCTGAGTGAACCACGACCGTACTAACCTAAACTACCCTAGTTTCCACACTGTATAATTGTGTAGTTCCACGGGTGTCCCCGCCCTAATCCATGGAAACTCACCATAATTGGAGAAACTTCTGGAGCCACGGAGCCGATACGTCTACTACTACGAGGGTTGTCTTAAAAGTTTCCGATATATGTTAGGAAAGATATTTGCGCGTGTATTGAGAACTTTTCGATAAAATTTCATCTATTCGTTTTGTTTCTGTTTGATAAACGTCTAAGTGGAAATGGAAAACATTGTATTAAGAGATTCACCTTCATTTATGACCGAAAAATTTTGGGCAGCTGAATTCAAACGTGGTTGTACGAGCTTAACTAACACGGAGCGTTCAGGATGGTATTGGATGATCGTAGAATTGAGGTTAAAGAAATAGAAGAGGTTATAGGCATACCAACAGAACGCATTTGCTATAAACTGACAAAAGAATTATATACACTTACGCTATTCTATGTCACTAAGTATATTTACTACTTAAATGTAGGTGTCTTAGAAGGATTATGTCTCAAAATGTTTTCAGCCACCTGCAGGGAATTGTTTAAGTAAACAACTTATGTTCAAAGGAACTTTTGCGTCACTATAACTCCGGTCAAAATATTTTAATTTTATTGATGGTGTATTTGGTTATTTAGTTCGTGGTTGTGGCTATTAAACTCGAAGGTCATAAAAAGCGGATATGAACTGATTGAACCGACACGAGTTTGATAGAAACCAAACTTATGTTCCTAATATTGTATAACATTTACATAACATTTAAAAATTAGTTTGTGTACATTTAGGAATTTATGTGTACAAGCATTCTCTATGATTAAACAAAGCTCGAATTGTTTACTACTAGTCTCAGATAATCAAGAACAGAGGCCACGAAAGAAAAATTATATACGAGGATGGTCCCAGAACTACCTGGCCCAACAAAGAAAAAGCAAAAATTTTGGAAAAAAATATATTTATTTTTCAACGTGATCTACTTTTAGCTCTATACACTTTTCCCAGGGATGTTCTATAAGTTATATACCCTTTTTTAATGAGAATCATCAAGCTTTTTAAAATATCCATTATCTGCAGACATCACCTCTTCATTGATGGAAAATATTTGAACATCGAGCCATTTTTTCAAGTCTGCGATGTACCGCACTCTTTGAAATGCCTACTATATTTTCTTCAACATTTCTGGGGTCAGCACCACATTTGGTGGACCACTCGATGCTGGTCTTCGCTCGTTTAAACTCTGCTGACAAATATTTTACTGTATTGATAACGAAGGAGCTTCTATAAGCAATTCTATATACAACTGTTAACTCTCTATATACATTTTCTTTCGTGGGCTCTGTTTTTGATTATCTGAGACTAGAAGTAAACAATACCATCTTTGTTTAATTAAAGAGAATGTTTACATGAATTCATAAATGTACAATAACTAATTTTTAAATGTTTAACAATATTATGAAAATAATTTTGGTTTCTATCAACGTTGTCCTCGCGTCGGTTCAACTTAGTTCATATTGGCACCATATAGATAAAAGAATTGTGTCAATACAGCTTGTTGAAGCTTAGAACTCGAGACAATCAATACAGGCGGTATATTAAAGAAAAATTCCTGGCATTGACACACAAAGATATCGACATGCGGTTTTCACTATTTCAATGTCAATTTAGTTAACCTTTAAAAGACACTCTAGCATTGACTTTTCTAATTAAATCGCTTAGAAATCATATATTTTGTATTGCTGGAGAAAAGTTTTGCCAAAAATATCAAGGTTTTCACTCTCCCCTTCATTTGAAGAGATAGACTGAAATTTCCGGAATGAAAAAGCACGGAATTTGTTGAAAAATTCGATTACAGAGGTGGATCTAAAATTATGAAAATTTCCAAGTGTTTCTAGGGGCTACATTTTTTCCATACATAATTCCTGGAATATGGCCCACTCGGTACAGTTTACCTTATAAGTTGTATTTGAAAATGAACAACTTTGTTTTTAATAAAATAAATCTCCATATTTTTTAATTGTACATCGTACGTAGTGAATATTCATATTAATTATGTCTCTTTTCGATTTCAAATTGTTATGATGGAAAGTCTTTTTGAATAGAATAAACAATTCACAATTCAAAATAACTAAAATGAATAATAAGTAAAATTAATGTACTTGTATATACTATTTTATAAATATAAACTCATCAAATAAATTCGAAACACGTTCTTAAATCGATTTGACATGTATTACATTATAAATCTATGCCAAGAATAATTATTTCTGCATTCGTATATCGACTTAAGAGAAAAATATTATATTACCTTTCCATATCGACTTGATTTTATCGGGTTCTTTTTTCACATGCTGATAATACTTGCGCGGTACCATTTTGCCACTTCCGGACAATTCATACAAACAAAACAACTGACCGCTAAACGCGCTACTGAAAGGATTACAAAATCAAACTTAAATAAATATTACAGCATTATTATTTAAAGCTTTAACCATCCGATTTGTTAATCGGCCTTCAGTATCGCACGTCACACCCAAACATCTATTATAGGCAACCAATTTGACTCGGAGTTCGACGAGAGAATGTATCCGAAAAGATCTGGTGAACGTATTATTTGTATTCTCCGTTGCCGTGGGGATTATTTGTCTGCTATCCGTTTACGGGAGTAACGTCAAGGGTGGATGTGGTGGGAAGTTTACGGGTATCTATTGAATTAAAGTAAATTTATTTCTAGATATTGGTCGTATTTAATTCATTCATCCAAACGATTTTTTTAGATACCACTATGATTGATCTTTATAATATAATGTGCATTTTTTTTCAGGTGTTTAATTATCAAAATTAAAGATAATCACCTACAACGCTCAATTTAGCTTTATCAATCTTACTAAAGTGTCCGTCAACACAATGAACAAACGTTTTATAATTGGAGATGAATTGACATTAGCTCAGGTGTGGATTAAGCTGAATTGTAATATTTTGTATACATACCAAGAACGCAAGATTTTTATCATAGTGGAGAGGAATAACGATTTATATATCACTTTTATGGAGCCATACCAAAGGAGTCCAAAGGATAAAAATTAAGTAGTTCGCAGTCAATTGAATCACGTCCATTTTGTAGTAGACGCAGCGAGCAACTGTAAAAATCGAGAGTATGGATAGCACTCCTGCCGCCTCTATTCGCAAATACTCTAAAAGGAGCCTCGCGAGAGTCTGGAGCGGTCATAATAACAAAAAACCGGAAATTGTGAACTTTATGAAGGAAGTACGAATTTATAGGAATCTTAGATTAGTTCAGGAAATATTGCCAAATATAGTAAAATTGTTGGTAGAAAACAATAATAGTAAAGTATATTTCGTTTTGATTTGAGTTGTTCAATAAACTTGATGAGATGAAGGGAAAACCTTTATTAGGTATATAAATATATTAGTGCACTGTCGTATTTACTCAATTACTTTCTATTGTGTTTGAATAATTACTTGATATAGAAAAATGCTGCCATAATAGAAATACAATATTTTTGTAACTTTGTACCTATAAAAAATTACACAATTTATATATTTCCTCCAATATAAACCATACACCATATAAACATGAATTCTTTACTTTTAATACGTCCGTTAAATATATTAAACTCAACTCTTAAATTTTTATTATGATTCTATATTATGAAACAAAATACTTCTAGTAGGTACCAACAGAATTACTCTCCTATTCTTACAAAAATATCAAGTAGTAAGTTGGCAGTTTCATACTATAGTAAATCCTTCGGGGATTGAAGTGAGCCGGATTTTCGAAAATCTTCCATTACCAAGCGTCATTTAAAAGTGCCGGCGAATCCGGTCTTTGGCCGCTGTAAAATACAGTCTAATAACCGATTTTTCAGATTAAATGTGTAAATTTTCAATAAATCACTCTCTATGTGTAAATAGATGGAGAATAACAAAGGAAGTAAATGAAATTAAACAAATATTCAGTTTTAACACAAACTGTCATACAGACTATGATAAACATTCATGTATTTTTTTTGCAAAAACTTTTGAATCTTTAAAAAGTCATTTCTAGCATCGTATAAATTCACAACCCCTGAATATGGCCTTCAAAACTGGTTTTAAAACAAATGATGGTTCCAGAAGTACCTGGCTTGACCTAGAGATCGCGGTAGTTGCTTGAAAAATACCACTGTACTAGAAAGTATACAATCTATACAGCATATGTTTCAAATTTGAAGATTCCACGTTGTTTAGTATTTGGTTGGCAGCCATCAATAGTTAAAGTTTTCAGCGAATTTGTAAACTATAGTTTGGTGTCATATGTAAAACAATTGAAACGAGAAATTTTGAAATCTTGAAGACGCATTCTTAGTTTAATTTTTAACTTGTGTCTTCCATATGAATAGCCTAATTTGAAAAAAAATCACTCACAATTCATAAGAAAATGATATGAAATTTACAAAGGTACCTTGAAAGGAATCCAGAACTGGGTAATGGAAAACGGACTAACATTTTTTATGATACTGTTTTATTCCTTTTTATGGAAGTATCCACTTATTTTTATCATATACATTGATTGTAAAATAAAAATAGTTATTTTTGGTCATTAAAATTTTTATTTAAATTTTATTATGGATTTTTTCCATTAAAAATTCTTCTTTTTTCAGAGATTTAAGTGAAACATTTCCATATTTCTTCAAAAAGCCTTGTGGCACTGCATTTTCAACATCTCGTTTCGATTCAAATTTTTTTCCACGCCATGGATCTGAATAAATAGAAATCTGACGGTACAAGGTCGGGACTAAATGCTGGATGTGGTAGGAGCTCAATATCTCCAATTTCTTTGATCTTATTCCGCATAACTTTCGCAGTATGTGATTTAGCATTGTCTTGCTGCAAGGAAACCCGCTTGCAGTTAACTAAACCTCCGATATAATCTCGTACATTCCCTTAAGCTGTATACTTCATACCTCGACATTGATATCTCGATCATCTGAAATGATTTAGAAACACAATAAACCTTCAAAATTTTACCAGACAACAATAAGACTTTCCATTTGAATCAACCTCTCTTTGCGACAGATTCTAATAATTGTTTTTTGTCCTAGCACTAATTTTACACGTTCGGGTTGTTTAGATAAATTCAGAAAAATTGGTCATTGTTATGTGATAGAATACTTTTATTTGAAAGATTTAAGCGCAACCAATATAAAAAATGAACTGGCTTCCACTCTGGGTGAGACTTATCCTTAGTGATCAATAGTAAAATATTGGATAGCAAAGTTTAAACGACATACCACAAAGCAGTATTGGATGATTTTCAACTGAAAGTGGGCGTGCTAGCAGACATACTAGGTATTTTAAAAAGTGTGGTATATTGCATATTAATTGAAAATTTGTTCATGAGGAAGATGGGTGCCGCGTTCCCCAATGGAACAAAAACAGCGTCGTGAAGATGTTTCCATGGACTGTTTGGTAATGTTCCATAGAAATAAAGCCGAATTTTCGCGCCGTTTCATAACCATGGATGAAACGTGGGTCTATCACTTCACACCTGAAACAAAAGAACAATCAAAACAATGGACTGAAAAGGGAGAACCGGCTCCAAAGAAGGCAAATAACGTTCCAAGAAGAAAGTGTGGTTTCATTATGACAATGCACCAACTCACTCATCCATTATTGCAATGGCCAAAATTAATTAATCAAAGTTTGAATTGCTATCTCATGCATCTTATTCGCTCTCGGATTATTTTCTGTTCCCAAAGATTTTTCAACAATGAAGAGGTGATACGGCAGTTAATGTTTATTTCAAGGAGCTTGACGATTCTTATTATAAAAAGAGTATCGAATTTATTGAACATCGCCGGGAAATGTGTATTGAGGATATTAAGTTGAAAAATGAGTATATTATTTTCCAAAATTTTTTTGGTTTCTTTGTTGGATCAGATTCTTCTGGGACCATCCTCGTAGACCAATTTATAGAAAACGGCGTGGTCTTCATGTTATCCGGATTTTCAGTACTAGGAATATCCATGGCTCGGTGCTGCTATCTAGAGAGTAGAGATGAACATTTTGACATAAATCATACAACCTAAAATCGGCGAGTGCGTTATACAGTGTCACCTGTTCTCCAATCAAGTTATTTCGTGTTTTTAATATTTATTGTAATTCATTTGAAGTTGAATATTCAATTTTTCTATCCCTCGATCACATCGCCGACCTGGTGATCACAAGTGAGGTAATTAAGCGTCTGTGAAATGAACCACTACCCCTACCTTCGTTTCAATTTCCTGAGGTTTCAATTCTTTTACTTTTGACTTTCTCTTTTGGCAATTTTCTTTTTTAATTCAAGTTGAGAATTTTGTTTTTAGCAAAAGTTTATTCTACTCAATTACACATATGATATAAAAATTATCAGTCTACTTCGTTATTAACACCTACCGAAGCATCTCTCCATAGTAAGTTCAATGTTATATGTATGAACGTTCTTCAATTGTACGAAAAAAGTCTTAAATGTTTCGATTATTGTTTATTAGACATTTAATTCAAATTTAAAATTAAAGATCCGAAAATGTTTATACTGATAGTATTTTCGATAGTCAGACATGATAAAGATTCAATTTATGCTATTATCATTAAATTTAGTAAAAAAAGAAGGTATCTAAGTAGAATAAATTGTAAACATTCAGTGTCAATAGTAAAAGGCTCAATATTTAGCCTTCTGTTACAACTCTAACTAACAAAGCTCTATATTCATGTCACGTGTCAATTTGAAGATTGATTCTTCAATCGAATGAATTTAGAGAAGATTCCTGAACACCACAATTCTAGATTGATTAATTTCCCGATGATGAATACATCAACAAGTAAATAAAAGCTCAGAATATAAATTGAAAAGAGTGAACCATGGTTTTTGATTTGCTACAATCCCACAACATAATGTTTTGATTAAAAAGAAGTCTAAATTTTTTAGATTTGCTCACAAACAAACAACGAAGTACGTAATGTTTATTTTTGCATAAACTGCAAAATAGGATGGACAAATGCTCATGCTTAAGGACCTGAAGTTGTATATTTCAATCGCGAATTAAGTCTTTTCGTGACAATAGCGCTTAACTTTCGTTCTCAATAATTATAATCTACAAAGATTTGTACCGAATGAAGGAAATTGATTGTTGCAATATAGTACGTATTAATAAAAACAGTACTCCTCCAGCTAGTCCTCCAGATATAAATCCATGAGATTTTTTGGAATGACAATATTTTTTCTCAATGCATTTGAAACCACTTGGTCTAATCTTAAAAAAGCGTAATGTGAGACTGTAAGATAATTGGATTACGTATTTTTTATTTAATAATTGATTTGATTCGAAGAATTTTTGGTACAACCTTGGATCCCAAAGTGGATTAACTGTCCAATAAATTTATTATTTAATTAAGTTAATTGCTCATACACTTTCCATGTCGCTTTGTGAATAACTGGATTAGAAAATAAATTCCAACTACATGAGCGTAACTATGTGGGCTAATTTTCCACAATCTTTTTCTTGAATTAACTTTTTCATCATCACATTTTCAACACAGGCAAATTTATTCAAAACTTTGTTCGAAATTTTCGTACAAAAAATACTTGAGTTGAACTGTCACACTATAGCACTGTCAACGAAATAGATGACAGATGGCGCTAAAACTCAGAACTTAACAACAACAAAAATCGAGTAAAAAAGATTTATTTGAAGGTTCAAAATTTGATTTTTGATATACTACCCAACAAGTCCATCATATTATAAATAGAATTTTAAAAAGCCTTGAAGAACAAAACTTATGGACAGCTGCAATATATGACATTTCTAAAGCTTTCGACAAAGTCTGACACAAACGGCTGCCTCATAAGCTCCGGTGTTCCATAAGGTAATATTTTGGACCGCTGACCTTTCTACTCTACATAGTTGATTTACCTGAAACTAATAACACAAAATTGCCTCATTTACTAACGAAGTAGCGGTTATTGCTGCAAACAAAGATTCCATAAAAGCCTCCCAAGATTTACAACATCACCTTGATATATTTGGCAAGACAAAATTATCTCAAATGACCATTACAAAACGACACCACACCTGTGCACCTATAACGATGAGTGTAGCAACGTACGCATAGCAACAGTAATAGAAGCAAGATAACTTGGTCTAGGACCAGAGAAGAAAACTTTGATTATTGGTATTACTGGTAATTGTACTGGCCCTTATGATGAAAATCAAAGTTGAATATACGTAATCAAACACGTCATCATGATTTAAACATTCCTATCATCAAGGACAAAATCTAACAAACCACTGCGTCACGTTATGAACGCAACACGAAAACAACCTAATAGAGAAGGTTCCGCTACAAGAAGACTTGGTAGAACTTGCCCCAAGATCTACTTCAAAACTTAACCAATACAGAATAAGGTGAAACATCGTTAGATGTTTTCTTATCATGCCCAAAACTTTCCTCAATATTGACCCGGATCCAGGGGGCAATTGAAATTGCAAACATTACACAACTTTCCATTAATGTAACTGTCACCAACTGAGACATTCAGTACTTTAAAACCCGATAGAGACTCTCGCGAGGTGTGTGAGGTTATCTAACCCTGCTTCTTTGTCGCTCTGCTCCGTTCGATGTTTCGAACTCGAGCCAAAGGACTTTAGAATGAAATGAAGTAAATGACGCGTGGGACACACACACACACGCGCGTGCTCGTCAAGTCTTGTGTCGAGAGGCTCTTAGAGGCGTGTCACAAGAGTCTGAATCGGGCATAAGAGCGCGTAAGCAATTGAGGCAGTGAAACGCGCTCACAATTGAAAACGGTTAAATTGAGATAGAGCTGTATTTGTATGAAAAAGATCCGTTTTGAAGAAGTCTAAGTGCGTGCTTGAGCAAGGAGTATTTGAGACACAATTATTAGAATCAACTCAACCATACTCAACTACTTTGTGTGAATCAAAACACTTTTTCTTTACCTGTGGTACGCCTGTGAATTTAATTGAAACTCTTGGGAGTTTATTCTATAATTAATAAATTAGTGATACTCGTTAAATTATATGAAGGATAACAACGAGACAGCAAGTCTTTGAGTGTTATTCCCAATCATCAATACTCCAGAAAAACTTTTCAATTGAGATTAGAAAAAAATTTAAAATCATTGAAGGTTTTTAAAACATAGTTTTCTTGTTGATTCGCGAGTTTTTGAACAATAAAAGTCTTCCGCGTTGATAACCAGATTTAGCACAATACGACATTTCGATATCAAAATATGCTAGAAGAGACACGTTTTGAGACATTTATGGCTAATATAGAGCAGATGAAAGAAATGTGTTTAGAAAGGTGGAGCTGTACTGGAAGATGTTGCACAAATATCTTTCAATTAATTTGAATCAAATCAGGATAGCTGGCTGGACATTTCTCAAATGAAAGTTAAGACTTCCTTTGAGAAATATGGAAATGGAAAATATTTCTGATGAAGAAGTTAACTTCTATCCAATCTTCAGTTCGCATATTCATATAATTTTGTTAAAACGTGCTGGGAACCTGTCAGACCAGTATTCTACTACAAAAATAACTAAGGCACCATCAAAAATCAATGAGGTTGAAACAGCTTCTAGAAAAAGCAATAGATACCAGAAATGAGATTCTAATAGGAAATAGATCAGTAAATGACTTGATGAATGATGAAAATAAGGGACAATGAAAATCATATTTGAAAAGATCATGGACCAGACGAGGCATTTTCTTCTTTAGTAGAACAAATTTGTTCCGCTCGATAAGTCAATCCAGCAACTCAAATCTGGAGCTATATTAGCTTGTTGATGATCTTGGTGAGGTGCTGGACATAATAAATATAAAAAAATGATTTTTGAAACTAATCATATTGTTGTTGGAACGGATCTCATTAATCAGAATTAAGTGTAGAAGTGAAAACAAAGTTGTTTGTGTATCTGAGTCGAATAAATATAAATAATTTTCTGAGTTTGTTATTCCTGCAGCCTGTTATGAGGCTCCTGTTACAGAGAATGAATCTTTATTCATCAGTTGTGATGAAATTTTTAAGATTTTGTGTGAGGAATTATCAAGAGAAGTACTTCATCATTCGTTATGTTACATTTCAATTTTCTATTTAGTAGGATAATCCACGTTATTTTTTGACAACACCTCGTAGCTAGAGCATAATTTTCATTATATTACGTTTACATATTTCAAAAATTATTGCAGATTCTCGGGAATCCAATTTTCATACTTAAATATTTCCGGTTGAAGAAGTTGAGGAAATGACTTTAATTTCACAGAAACTTCATATCAGTCGTGTTAAGAACGGAAACCAAACACATTTCAACATATATCCGAAATTAGGTCAAATCTATTGACCCTGTGTTGAAGCAACAGGTTAGAATAGACTCAAAATGCCCAATATAAATTCAAAAACAAAATAATATTGTTAATACTAAATACAGAATAAGTATATTTTCACTATAATATTTATTTATGTATCTTTTGCTGATCGGAATAAGTTTTTAGTGAAATTACAAATATACTTCAAGGATTTTTACGCAAGCGTGTCACAACAACGGCGTAGTTGTTTGTGCTTTAGAAGGAAAAAGAAACATTTGCGTACGAAAAATATAATAAAAAAAGGACGACTCATATGTAAATCGTTTATTAGAATTCTTTGCCTGAACGTCAATCGGTTTCTCATCCTCAATCAATTTTGTCCAATTTTAAATCAGTTTTCAAAGTTACTAAATTATCATCAAAGATATGTTTAAACACGAGAAATTATTTGATACATTAATCTCACTTGAATCAAAACTTAATATTATTTTCGAAATCCATGCTTCACGACAAACGTAATGGATTCAAACTTCTCAACATATGAGGCACTATTTGAAATAGATGAATCATGAGTCATTGCTGCTGCAAATAACACCATTAAATGATGGTTATTCGTAATGGAAACTATTATTTGAACAACTAAGCAAAAATTACAAAAAATTGAACAAATACGAAATCATCACCGACTCCTTTATGTGACTGAACGTTGCAGTTATCAGCTGGCTCATTTACTGAAGAGCAGCTACTCTACTACCTTATGGACAATGATAATTCAATTATAGTATAAATCGATGATAAAGTTGCTGATCTCATGGATTATCAAGACGTAATCGAAGATTTATATGACCAAATAAAGATAAAAATATACGGAGTAAACCAGAACCATGCAATCGGGATTATCGATGGTGAAGCAGACAAAATGGTAAAGATGTAATTCATTTTCTTCGTGTTTCTCAGTGCTTTCAAACTGTATTTTATTTTTGTTTCTTAGTTCAATTACTATTTTTAAGGCCGTTTTTTATATGTACAGACGTATTGATGGTTGCATCTCGAATTTGTAAATATGGTACTGCGCGCTTTCGTAGTTCGTCCACTAGCTCTATCTTTTTTACTCTCATGCAATGGATACAAATATAAATTCATTGCGGATCAAATAAGGATAACGGGATTTTTTTATCCAGTAATTGCACTGTCGACAGTCTTTGACAAGTGTGCAAAGTTCAAATCTGATCGCTCAAAGTAGGGCAACATCTAAACCAAAAAGTTAGTTATAAATATACAGGCGGAACTAATAAAAACGTGTTGAGAAAGTAGCTTGAGATCGTTTTTGCGAAGTCGGACGCATATAATCAAATCATAACATTCACAAGACAATGTTTTCAAATGCGCTCGGAACAAATCAATTAATAACTATTCTTGTAAATGACCAGACAATGACAATGAGGGTGAGCAATATCTGGTTGTAGCACCTCGTTTCAAAAAACTTAAACATCGTGGTTGAAAAGGGTTGATAAATAATATAGACTATTAATAACGACTCCTAAGGGATTCTTCATATGTCTAATATTGGTTTGAAGGAATATTCATTGATGCGCTTGTAGTTTTTTTTTTTCATAACTAGATTTTATCCTACGTACTTCTTAGAACAGTAATTTTCATTTAGAACCAATTTCACTGAATCGATTTACAATTATTGAGTTAATGGAATTTAAAACCGTTTTAGTCGCAGGAAAAAAATCCTTATCAATTATAAGACATTCCCCGTTGCTACGTTACTGTTGAAAGGGCAACAGGACAATCCATGCGCCACAAGACCAAGGAAAACACTTAACACAGTACGCATCGAAATCCAGTACAATGAAGGCGTTTTCATCAATGCGTGAGTTGTCTGTGATTTTGTTCGTTCACTTTGATTAAAAATAATAATAAAGGCAGTTTAATAATGTGAAAATTAATAAAGAAAATTCTCTTTTAACCCAAAATAATGGTTGTCATAACAGGTCATAGCTACATTGGAGGTAAGTCACTTCTAAAGTCAAAAATATTTCAAATTTTAACTATCTTTAATAGAAAAATAATATAGTTTTTGCGAAAAATTGTCTAGAAGATGGAAATTTCACTGTTTCAAAATAAATTTGAGACGTATACAACGGTTCAGACATGCTGACCTACATTCAAATTTGACAGTATTTTCTACGGAGCGTGGGTGTGTATTTACTACGAATAAACTTGTTTGGATACATCTAGAGATATATTACGTATTCCATTGTTACAAAATATGAGTTTGAACCTGAGTTCTGTCGAGAATTATTTAAATATATACAGGGTGAGTTTCTAGTGTACAAATGGTGACATTTATGGTTATCACCACTTTAATTTGAAATACATTGAAATCTTGCAGTGTTGTGGTATCCTAATTTTAATAAATAATAGAGTCAACAAAAGTAGAAAATATGATGTGTATTGATATAAAAACCTACTTGAATTGTTTATAAGTGCCAAAATAGTGAAAAAACGCCTTTTCAAGCATCTCAAGCAGTTCCAAAAATTTCCGGGAGAGCAACAATAAAGGGGGGATTATAAAAAATAGCTAAAGTAACAACCCCTAGTTTATTTCCTCAATACTGTGAGTATAGATAATGATCATTATGGCAACATACAAGAAGAAAAAGCATCTATAAGTGGCTAGAGAAAATAACTAATACAATACACAGTATAATTCGGATTTAAATCCTATTTATTTACTTATTTGGACATCTCTAAAAGATGTGTAGAAATACCGATCGATCATTATGATGGTGAGAGACTATAAAAAATGTACTAAAAAAGTGGTACAGTATTTTCAATACTTAAATTAAGAATAACAGAAAACTCATAAAAGACACTCTAATCGTCTAGATCTGTGGTTTTGAATATGAGGAATAAATGAAGACAGTCAACAAAGGTATGGCTCAAATACGAGGTATATAATTGATTATTTGGCCTCGTAGCAAAAAAACAATCAGCAAAATACTTTTTATGTCTCAAACAACGGTGTACATGATTTTTCTAGGTAGCAAGATTTGCTTAGGCTTTCGTCGACGACGAAGTGTCCACCCATTCAATTGATTTGAAGCATTGTAGCTTGTCAAATACAGAACTGCACTGCATATTCGTTGGTTTTTGTGTTCAGTGAGAATTTTGGGTCCCGAGTTTGCGAAATTACAGTAACAATTTCATGGATTGAAGTTGGGAGATTTATGGAAATTCCATAGCAAGAGCACTAATTGTAAACTTGCGATTTTGCTTGAGCTTCTCTTCAATTACGTAAACCAGCTCATCAGTAAGATGGGCATCTACATCGTTTTTCATCGTGCACTTGATCACGTCCTTCATTGTCTGACCCCAATCGTTGAATCACTCATAGCATTTAAAGAAATTAATGAATCATTACAGCTTTGCTTCATCAACTTCTTGGATTTGTAGAAACCTTGTACAAAACTCTCGTTCCGATCCAGTCCTAATTTTTCTTAAGAAATGTCCGATAAACGCTCATCAAACACAACTCAGTCAATTTGTTTTCTCCCATTCAGCCAGATCTTCACCTTTCGAATGGTACTGAAAGCACTTAAAATAAGATGTGTTGAAGGGAAAAAATATCAGATTCCTCCATACCCTTTAATTTGTCTCCTGCTAAATCCTTCTTTTTCCACAGATTTTATCATAAATCTAATTCTAAAGGGATATCACCCAACTCAAAAAACTTCATGAAATATTTTGTATTTTTTCCCAAATATTTTCAAGTAATTTTCAGCATGTATGGAGGATAAAGTTGAGATAAGGTAAAAGCAGATGTAAGAATCTAACATTCAATGATGAAGTTGAAATGTCAGCACGTCTGCCCCTCGCTGGGTACGTCCAAGAATCACTACAAGGAACAGCAATCTGATATCTTTTGCTTGAGTCATAGTAACTGCCTCGTATGCTCACATTGTGGATATACCTCGTATCTATAATATACTAGGGAGTCTTAATATCAGGAAATCAAGAACAATTCCTGTATATTTGAATCTTTTTCGAACTTTTCTTTAATAGTTATTTCCGATTTCATAATTGCCTCCCTCATAGATGCTGTGTTTGTGTATATTGGTTATTATAGAGAATAAATTCCATTCTACTTTTTATTGTATATTTATAAGTATGATTACAACAAATGATTTAGGGTAGATAAAAATAAAATCAAGTTCATCGACTAAAAAACCACATTCAGAGTTGTGTAAATAATAGCTCTATAAACAACTTTATTATTAATGGAAATCGTGACAATTTAGTCCACGTAAATAATTAAAACGTACGCAAGTTACATGAAGAAAATTCTAGAAGGACATTTTTATATAACGCAGTTGTATTAAATATCGTAAACACTTCATCAGCATTTATTTTATTATAAATATGAATTATTGTAAACAACTTGGCAATGTTTATAGTTAATTGGCTTGAGAGATTAAGTGTAACCATTCAATAATTGTAATTTTAGTATCAAATAAATTTTTAAAAATAATTTTTGATTACCAAAAATTATATTTGGCGCAGTCAGTAGGATAGTGCGGTCGCGAGTTTTACGCAAAGTGCGATAAAAGTTCGGACTAAGTACTTCAGTACCTCAGCACTAAATCCACAAGCTCTACGAGGGACAGGACTTCAAATAATTGTAAGAGCCAAGTTCCTATTTTTATTCCTTTTATTATCTATCTTATCGACTCCGAGTAAGCAAGAGATAATTTATTATTTTTTTAATCATATGAACGATTTTGATACATTATTAAATACATTTGGTAATTTGAACTTGATAGATAGTACAGATTATACAAAAATGGCAACAACTAGTCCAAAAACCCTAAATAGGGAATTATTTAAACTGAAACTAGAAAATATCAAACCGTACGATAGAAATATAAATACGTTAAACAAATTCATAAATAGATGTGAGAATTTAATAGAGACCTATTCGGTCTATAATGATCAGGATATTAATAATCATGTCTTGGAATGTATCCAAGAAAAATTAATCGACAAAGCTGAAATGATGGTAGGAAATAGGATCGAATTAAACTAAAAGAAGCTTTGATACAGTGTTTCGCAGATTGACGCGACTTAGACTGTATACTACAGGAACTAACAAGAACACGATCATATAAAAATGAGAGTCTAATAGCGTTTGGAAATAGATTACAATTACTAAAAAGTCAAACGATCCAAAGAATTAGTAATAATCTAAATTTAGGGGAAATTGACAAGAAATGTCGAATCAATCATTGCGAAAAAACAGCCTTGAACACCTTTATAGCAGAATGTTCTGGTACCATACGCAATAATATGTACTTGAAAAAGCCTGGCTCGTTAGAAGACGCTATGGCTTATGTCAACGAATTTGAGAATTTTGAAAAATTCTACGGCCAATTTTATGAGCCTAGAGTTAGATACAACAATAGCAATAATAATAATAATAATAATAATTTTAAAACTAATTCAATAAAAAATAATAGAAATAATCAATATAATAATAACAATCCCTACTATCAACAATATAATAATAATTATAACAGAAACCAATTTAACAATCATCAAAGATATAATAACAATAATAATTATAATAATTTTCCTAGTCAACCGATAAATGTAAATCCTATGCCACAAAGAAGGCAAAACTATACGACGAATGCACAAGTATTTGGCACCAGGAAAAACGTTTTCCGGCCAAACCAAATACCTGTAAATCGACTACCAAGACCTTTCTTTCTTTTTTATTATTATGTTATAAGAATAGATAAGATTTAGAATCAATAGAAATTAAAATAAGTAAAATATAAAAAAAAATTAGTAAACTCTTAGAAACTAGAATAATAAAAAGTTATTATTAATTAGAATATATATAAGAAATTTAATAATATAATTCATAACTTTGTTTATTCAACTAATGGAAAAAATTTAAATTATAATCAATGTAACACAAATGAAACGTTTAAGACAATTTATATAATTTTGAATGAACCTCTTAAAGTCCATCCTTTTGAAACAAACCAATATGAAATTCATAATTTTAATCATTTTAAAAGAGGACGAAAAAATAATTAACTGAAAAATATTATTGGCCTAAAATGTTACAAGACGTAGAAAACTTTATTAATAATTGTGAATTGTGTTAAATAAATAAATATAATATAAACCCTTCAATTAAATTTGATTTAATATATCAATGTTATTAAGATAGTTACGGTCAAGCATATTCAATGTCAAGTGTGAATGGAACCTCAGTTGTTGATAATATATTAAATTATGTTACTCATCACGGTTTACCTTATAAAATTATAGCTGATTGTGGTTCAGAGTTCAAGAACAACGACCTACAAGATTTTTGCAAACTACATAAAATTGAATTACATTATACAACATCAAAGAATAGTAACTCCAATTCACCTGTAGAACGTTATCACTCTAGTCTTATTGAACATTTTAGATGTATAAAAGAAAATAATAAAGATTTAACACCTAATCAATTAATAAAACATTCAATATTGGCATATAATAATTCGATTCACTCTGTAACGCAATTTACACCATTTGAAATTATTAAAGGTCATATAAATAACCCCGATCCATTTGATTTAAACGATCATCTAATAATATCCAATTATATACAAAATCACAAAGAAACATCAAAATTATTATATGAAAAAATTAAAGACAGAAATGCTGATATCAAAGAAAAAATAATTAAAAAGAGAAATGAAAACAGAAATGATCCCCCTTTTTATGAAAATCAAGACATAGCCAATATAAAAACAAAATTCCAAGATAAAAAATTACCTATATTTAAAAAGGCAGAAATCGTAAAAGACTCTGGTATATTATTAGAAACAAATAAAGGAACTCATCATAAAAACATAATTAGAAAACCAAAAATTGAAACAGAAAAAATTGTTAAAGAATAATGAAGCTGACAACAGTATTAATATTACTACTACTTTACAAGACGACCAGAACAGAAGAAATAGAAATTACGAAAGTAAATAACTTGTTATTACCCATTAATTTAGGAACAAGTAATCTTATATATACTAAACACACTTTTATATATTATATAGATTTAGAATTTATTCATAAACAAATTAATAATTTGAAACAATACTATTATAGCTTAAAAAATAATTTATCTCAAGCGGACGCTACGAATCCTATTTCATATCATAATTTAGCTGAACAATCACTAAGCAGAACAGAAATTTTAATTAATACTTTAGACAAAAAATCAGAAAATATTTATCCGCATTTAAGATTAAAAAGAGGATTAATAAATGCAGTAGGAAAAATAGATAAATGGCTTTTTGGAACTCTAGATTCAGACGACGAAGAAAGATATGATAATGCTATAAATGTTTTACAACAAAATCAAAAAATTAATTGATCATTATAATAAATCGATTACAACTCTATGGAACAATCAACAGAAACTTTCTGATAATTTAGAGAAATTTCACATTTCGATAAATAATAACTTTGAATAATTTTATAACATTTCACAGATTAATCTGGACTGTCAAAGTTTGATTACATTGATTGACAATATTGGAAACGCAATAACATTTTCTAAATTAAATACGATTCATAGTTCAGTAATATCTAGTCAAGAAATTTTAGAAATGATGAAATATTTAAGTACTATTTATAATGAAAAATAAATCCCAAAATTTAATAATATTTTAACGTATTATCTCTTTCTTGGTTCACAAGTAACCTTTTCCAAATCTAAAATAATTTTTGCTACCCATGTTCCAATCCTTAAACCTAAAACCTATGAATTTTTCCATTTATATCCTGTAATCCAAAATCATACGATATTTATCCTTCCTCAACCTTACTTGGCCAGAAATCAAGAAGAAGTCAATTTTATTAAAGAAGAATGTCCAGCATTAGAAGAAAAATATTACTGCAAAGAAACATTTAAGAAGTTAAAAGACAATTGTACTATTGAACTGTTAAACGGACGCTCTGCTGAAAACTGTGTTGTTAGTGAAATAAATTTTCAAGAAACTATATTAGAACAAGTGACAAATAACGAACTTTTAGCAATTCCAAATTCAGAAACTGAATTGATTTCTAAATGTGTTTCGGACCGTTATTTTAAAATAAGTTACCCATCAATTGTAAAAATTCCATAGAACTGCAGTATTCAATTAGAAAGTGAAATTTTCTCAAATAATATACAAATCAAAAAAGGAAAATCGATAATATTACCAAAATTAAACTTCAAATTTTTAAATAATCAAATTTATAAATCTCCAAATTTTACCAATATAGATTTTAATAAATTATATGAAATTAATAACATTGCTAAAAATATAAAACCAATTCATGAAATTTATAATCCGCAAAGCCATGTATCGATTGGACTATTTACTATAATAATAATAATTTGTGTAATTTTAAGAACATTATGGGTAATTCGTAAATATAAAAGTAAATTTGTAAGAAAACAGAAATTTGAAGAAAAGAAGAAAGAAACCATCGAATGAGAAGAAAGAAGACAACAAGACATGAAAAATACCTCCGTCATTTTTCATTCTTAGGGATGGAGGAGTTACATGAAGAAAATTCTAGGACATTTTTATATAACGCAGTTGTATTAAATATCGTAAACACTTCATCAGCATTTATTTTATTATAAATATGAATTATTGTAAACAACTTAGCAATGTTTATAGTTAATTCGCTTGAGAGATTAATTGTAATTTTGATTAATGAAGTATGAATACAGGAATATTCTTTGAATATAATCCAACTATGAAATTGTCCCCTGACCCCCCGCTGAAAGAGCCCAAACTTGTAGTTGTAGTACGAATCCCTTGTAGATTGTTTGGAGAATCGTTTTGCCTATATATATATATATATATATATATATATATATATATATATATATATATATTATATATATATATATATATTATATATATATATATATTATATATATATATATATATATATACAGATATTTGGTACAAGACCTGCATCTCAATGTTCTCTCATTGAAATAATTAGACTATTTACAAAGAAAGCGATTTTTGGGGGTTTTTATATCCCACTTATCAAGATGTTAGCCCTACTCATTCGCAGAGAAGATGCTTTGCTGTCTTTACGGTTTGCTCGCAAAATTTGCCATGCTCATTGTCTTAAGGTGATACTTGACCTGTCCACCGGCCACCAGTTCAATGTCATGTCTGGACATCACGAAAGATTCCTTAGATTTTTTAGAATCTTTAATGGTGGATTAAGAAAAGAGATAAAACAAAGATTTATGACTGCAGACTAATCAAAACCTTCATTGTTAAAAGACACTCCAAATAAGTTCTTATTAACTCACGAAGGAAAATCCTAGGTTTATCTCGTGCAAGAGTGTGTAATAGATTGACTAGGAAATTCATTTCTTAGTAATAGCCAATGTGAGAGTTTTTGACGAAACCTCGTATCATTAATCAATTATTTTTCACAAATTTGTAAATGTGAGTAGTAATTTAAAATATGATTATAATAAATTCTGGTTGTCATTGAGCTTCATAAAAAGCGATGCGGATATTCGATGAAGCTTTCTGGAGGAGTGGCAGAGTGAGAGAAACGATGATCGATCTGCAGTAAACAATGGTAGGGGTAAGGAAGGACTCACTTTTACATGAGAAAGTGTCTAGGGGGAGGACGGTAGGTCGCGTGCACTCGTGCAGCAAGTGGTTGAGGTCAGTAATGACAAAGTTTGGATAAAAATAGATAGATGTTTTAAATTCCTTACCGATAAATCTGATACGATTATTTTATTATAAAATATGGTATGCGTTGAAAAATAATCAAGAAAATGCTGCAATCCACAATAATTTAGGAATTTTCAAAAATAAAAACAAATAAGAGATCACATATGACACGTCAGTATTTTGGAGTTTTTTTATTGGAGACACAAATTTTCTTTATAGATACATAATTTACTACTCACATACTTTACTTTAGGATATAAAAAACTCAATTACGAATTTTCGTCTAAGAGTTACACTGAGTTGAAGCTGGGACAGAAATTTGTTTTTGGAACAATTAAATACAAACTGACAAAACCCCGATCCACCCACCTAAGTTCAGATTTTCAAATAGACTTGACAAAATTGACCAATCTAACTTTTAATCAACACATCCACATCCACATGATTGGTCAAAGTATGTTGAATTTTCAGACTTTCTTATGAAGTTGAGGTAACTTGGATGAAAGACACTAACAGTCATAAAAGAATATTGAGCCAGATTTCTCATCAATTCATCTAATTAAGCTGAAGCTTATCCATTGAGTGAGAAAGCTAAATTAATTACACGTAGATCAGTCATGTCAAAGATACGGCCCGCGGACCGCTTTCGGCCCCTGAGCCGTATCAATAAGGCCCGCGATCGCAATGTGTCACAGAAAGAATAATCTTGTTTTTTCGAGCTTTTAGACTTCATTCGATTCCTCTACGGATGTTTTAAATACTCGTACTCTCAAGTCAATGAGATCAACGCTCTTACATTTTATACACAATATTTCAAGAGTCTGGATAATTACCCGGAATTAAAAAAGCACGCAACACGCATTCTCTGCATGTTTGGTAGCACCTATTTATGTGAGCAGATGTCAAGAAAATAAATAAGAACAAAAATCGCACAAGACTTACGATTGAACATCTCCAATCAATTCTTAAAATAACTACAACCAATATGATACCTGACATGAATGAGCTTGTCAATGAGAAGTCAGTCAGGTATCTGGATCCTCGAGTTCAACATAATTACCTACCATCTTTTATAACTCAACATTTTTTAATTTCAATCTGGTCCACCTACGAATTCAAAATTTAATACATGGCCCTCTGCAAAATTGAGTTTGACACCTCTGACAACCATCATAAAAACCATTAAACATTATTTTTCACTCAAACCTCAAAGTATCCCTAATTTATATCAATAGTTATTATGGACATATACACTCCCGGTCAAAAGCTTTGCGTGATAAACAAAAAATAAGAATAATACGATAATTTTCTGCAACTATTTTGATAAATAATCTTCGTCTATTTGGTCCCATTCGTTTTTCAGGATATTCCACAAATGTGAAATGGAACACTGCTTCCTGACTTCCCTGTCCAACAATCAGATTGATATTGGGCGACTGTGGCCAATTCTTTCGAATATCCTTTGCATAGCTTCGAGGAATGTTTGGGATCGTTGTCATGGTGGAAAATTTTTTGCCGATCAGCCTCCGGCCAGAACGTACTATATTTTCCTTTAATATTTTTCACAGCCTTCTGTCTTTCAAATCCCTTTAATCTCCAGTTGGTCTTCCGCCAAAATATTCCCAAACCATTACCGAGCCTCCGCTGTGTTTTATAGTCTGGATTAGACGTGATTTAACATATGTTTTTCATTTAACCTACGCACAAATACTCTTCTCTTAGACCAAAAATCCTCAAACCTTGACTCATCATTCAATAAAACTCTCTTCCACTTTTCATGCGTTCATTTTTATGTTCTCCAGCCACTACAAGCTATAGAAATGCTCAAAAGGCAGATCCCTAGAGTAATTGATCTGAACTACTATCTCTGGGCCCGAGAGTCGTCGATCATAATCACGTTTACTTTAGCAGTTGTGAATTTTCAAGGCTGCCCTGAACGTTTACCATCGCCAAAGCTTCTGGTGGATGCATATTTTTTCAGGTTGTAGTCCAGGTACGTCGACATATCTTTAACTAGGCGGCAATGGTACGTTTACTTTTGACTATATTATGAAGACATGGATTAATGCACGAATTTCAACCGTTTCTTGGTTTCACCCATTTTAAAACTTACAAGTCTAAATTTGCAAGAAAGAAAATAATTCGTATTCGAATTTCAGAAAAAGATGTCTTGGTCCAAAAATTATACATTACAGTACGTTCTTGCATCTCACAGGACTAAATTACAATCATAAACACCGAATAAATAATTCACACTTGAAGAATAACAACCAAATCAGCTGGTACTTGCAAGCTTTAACTTGTCGCCCTCATCACAAAATATGAGCATGCGCTCTTATTAAGTAAACAAATAACGGACGCTATATTTTTGGTTTGTGAAGCACCATTCCGACTTTCTCTTAAAAATTGATAGAGAAATTTCATAAAGTGTATTATTTTAAAATTTAATTAATCTATTATGATTGGGTATTAATTTATTATAATAAAAACTGGAAAAATGAATATCAGAAAGGTTTTTAGCTTATTGTGGTTGTGATTTTAAATGTAAATATTGTAGTTTACCCACAATTCCTATTTTTTATTATCTCTATACCGTTTAAAAATTTCACATTATAAAACTCAATGCACCATTTTTTTAAAAGAAATTTTCCATGTAGTAAAAATCAATACATACTCACCAAAGTCGTCAAACTTTTATTTAAGAACAATATAAGAATATAATAAACGTCAAGGGCTCTATCGGCTAGCATTAAAAGCAGAACCCTTTTATTGGTTCCCACGTGAAGAAACGTAGTGTGTTATCAGAGTAGTACTATTTTCAACGATAGCTTAGACTAGAAGGCATGAGAAAGTAAAAAAGACAACAAGTGGTCTCGCCCTCGTATCTTCAAGATGAGGTCTTTCACCCCTTTTAAGGCGTTCTTGTCGTTTGTAGTGCGATGAAATTTATAGAGAAAATCGATTTTAAAGTTGATACTGGACCTTTTAATCAAATTAAATGCATCCGAACTCACATCAACAGATACAAATATTCTAGTAGAGCGTATGCTTTAAATTTTCGTAGAATTTCTCAAAAAAAACTTCACAAGCCAAGATGCTAGTTAGACCATTAAACCAGAGGATTTCGGATTTGAATCACAAATTAGTCTTGATTAAAATAAAATTTAATATTTTTGAATCATTAAAACACCATTTGATAATTATTTTTACATTTTACCGCCTGCAATTATTTTTATTCTATGTTGATTGAACGACAAATAGTTAAATTATAAAAACACTATTGTTAGTACTATACGAGGGCTGCTATTTAAGTTTTGAGATATGGCAACACTGATGTGAATATTTCAAATCTGACATTGCCACCATTCATCATCAGTTTGATATTTTTAATGGTGTACGTACTGAGAACGTGTTATCATACGAGTGATATATGAGTTGTTTACATATACTTAAAACATTCGTCTTGGTAAAAATGGAATTGAATCGCAAACATTTCCATGCGATGATTGTCTATGATTTCTGACGTAGATTCAACCAATAAATTTCGTGAAGTTTGTTCAAAATTGGCTGTTGTGCCATAAAGCATCGATGCTGTGTCTAAACTGATATTGCAAGATCGCCATGTGACACACCGTAAGATTGAGGCATAGTTCTACTCGCATTTATTCAATATTACATGAACATTGGACTGTCGAAAAGATTCTTTCTAACTAGACACCCTTCCATTAAAGCAACGTAAAACGGTCAATTCTGACTGGTACACCAGCATTTGTTTGCGAGAAGTATTCGAAAAAATTGAAGAAACCAATCGCTGAAGACGAATCATTCTTCCCCTAGACAATGCGAGTTCTCACACATCAGTTTGGAGAAAAAGGTATGGAATAGTCAAAACATCGAATTAAAGTGTCATTCGCCATACAGTCCTTGTTTGACACCCAATGATTTCTTCTTATTTCCGCAGTTCAAAAATAAATGACGAGGTCAATGTTTTTCTACACCTGCAAAAGCGGTTTGTGCATATTTTTTGGAGGTACCTCAATCAAAATGCAAAAAAGCTTCGACAATTGGTTCAAATGTATGCAAAATAGTGTATTGATCTTAAGGAGAATATTTTCGAAAACAATAAAGACATTTCCAACTATGAATATTTCTATTTATTTGTCTGTCTCTCTAAACTTAAGTAAAAACCCTCGTACACAACTCTGCATCGAGTTTTCACTTAATTCAATTAACTAGAAAGATCTATTGTTGATTATAGCATACTTATCACTCGATGTCACTCATTTCTCATCAGGTTCTAGATATTAAATATGAGGTAAATCACAAATCAAAAAAGCTTCACCGCATTTTCATGAGTTCATAAGTGTATAAATCCTCTATCGAACTTAATGACTTGCACGTGATCTAGTAAAGCATATTTTCGATAAATAATCAATTCTCAATATCGTAAATTTTGAATAAAAGAATCGTTAGGTTTCGATATTCATAGAGAAGATCTATCGAACCGAATAAAAGCACCAAAAACAAATTGCTGGGGAAAAACAAAGGACAAGTCCTTACCGGATCCAATTTAACCTCTAACTATGGTATTGTCTATATAAGTATTCGGATAAGGTAGAAGTTTGATAAAATTTTCGAACTAATAAAGACAAATACATATGTTTTTAACGGTTGCGTTTGTAGGTCAATAGATTTTTTTTTCGAGTATTTGTATTTTTATTTCTCAGTCTCCATTCTTTCATTGGTATATGTAATATAATACGAGATTCGCTATTCATATTTTAGCCTTGGCAACACTGATTGTTGCTGACTGACAATAACATTTTTAAGTTTAAACTTTCCATTGCTGAACATAACCTCACAACATTTTGTCGTTTGTTGCGATTAGTATTTACAGTTAAATAAAAAGTGTAGTGTCTATAAAAAAATGGAACAGACCAGTGGATTTGGATTATCAGGAGAAGAAATAATGAATTCAAACGTAACCGATGTTCGTTGCAAGATGAAACAAATGTCGTTGTGTGTGAAAACACTGTGAGAGACATTAGAAATGGTGCATTAAAATGTCATTAAGATATTGTATAAAACAGAGAACTTAAAGTACTTCGTATGGGAAATTTTGTTTATACCCTCGTATACAATCCCAAAAATATGTTTTCAAAACAAAACAATAAAATACATGGATCGCATCTATGCCAGTTATTATTTTTAGAAAAAAGATATATTATATACATTCATGTTTACATAGTGTAGAAAATTGATAATTATAAAACAGACACATAATCCTTTAATTTGTCTTTCAAATAATGTCCATTTCGAGTAAATGACATAAATGGGTCCTTTCTACCGCTGAAGGTAGAAACAAGTTTCCTTACTTTCTCCTGAAAGTAGCTCGATAAAAACATTTGGTGAATTCGTTACGTGCATCCACCAAAAATTGAAAAAAAGGTTCTGTGAAAAGAAAAAGCATGTAAAACAATGTTACCAGTGTGCGGAAATTGATTGAATTTTGTTTTATTTAGATGGGGGTACAATGTTGGGGGCGATTGCAGGCCTCGGAGCCATACTGATCGTCATTATTCTCTACATAAAAAACAAAGGACTTTTATGGTGGACTCCAGCACGAGGTATAGCATGTTGTGAGGAAGCCTGTCCTCCCGTATCATCACGATCAGTACCAACACCTTCAGTGCCTAATCCTTTGTCACATTCCTCTCCTAAACACAAATTAGGTAAGTTACCGTTCATAAATATATAAGAAAATTAGAAAATTCAATTTCTATAGTTCATATTTAATACCAAACTACCGCTGGATCTACGGTTGGATAAATAGCTTTGTACAAGGTGTCTCAAAAGGAAGTCCACCTTTGTATTGCTTATTGTGTGAATGCAACTATTCGAAAAGGCGCGTCAGGTATATCAATCGGTAACCTGGGAATTTACTTGCAATGGAGCGTTTCCCTGGAACGGACCTTGCGTGAGATATACAAAAACGGCAATTTTCTGCAATAAACGCAATTTTCGTCACTTGAATGATGCGCTAGGCGCTCGACTGATTGGAAAACGGGTCAAAAAGTTTGAAGAGACCGGAACAACACTGGATAAACCAAAATCCGGTTGTCTGTCCAAGGTGTGTGATCGAAAACGTAGACAGTGTTGCTTGGTCTGTTCGTGACGATACTGACTTGTCTATGAGGAAGCGTGCTGTTGCTTTAAACGTGCATAGATCATCATTATTTCGCATTTTACACAAAAATTTAGGGGGTCAGTTGATTGATTCAGATGATAAAGCATTTTTCAACGTTTACCAACATCTTGTTGTCGGATGGACACGTCAACAAGCCAAATTGTTGCTATTGGAATGAAACCAATCCAACACATCAACTTCTACATTCACATAAAGTGACCGTGAAGAGCTGCGATATCATCGCGAGGAATTATAGGCACTTACTTTGGAAGATGAAGGGGGTCGCATAGTTATGGAGAATTCAGAGCTTTATGTGCAGACCTTAGATGGCTTCTTCGTGCCTTATACTTATTATCGATTTAAGACCTGTGGAGTTATGTCAAATCTAAAGTTTACGCTAACAAACCTACTTTCCTATCACATTTAAAAGAAAATATCTGCCGGCTTAGACAATTTTAGTGCTCGATTAAATTATTGCCTTGAGTGTGGACGATATTATTTTTAAGAAATAAATTCCCAATTTATGTTTCTAAATACGTTTTTTCAATAAATAATAAATTACTTTTTTGTCCTTGTAGTGCAACCATCATTTATTCATCCAATAATTTTAATAATTCAATAATGATTCAAGATCCTAGAAAGTGGAAAGTTGCGTCCCACTGGGGAAATTTTATCTATTTTTCATGTCAACCTTGAAAGACAATTCATTATATTGATTGTTTTCCTAAATAATCAATAACTGAAGCTTCTATTTAGATCATTACATTAGGGTAATGAAAAAACATGAAAACGACTGTTTAATATTCAAAGAACAAAGTAAAAAAAAACACAGTCGATATATATACAAAAATACGTAAATAATTCTAAAAATGTCCGAATCAGGCGTTGACACTATGACACTAACAGTACGACGCTAGAGAAATTTCAATAATTGACGTGACCCTTCACATTTTTTGTTTCATGTCACTAATCAAATGCTAAATGTCACATCAAACGTCATATTTGCTGTATCGTGTCATTAAAATTTGCCAATTTTCGATATATTTAAAAAAACATGAATAAAAATGTCTATTTTAGGGAAAACATACTCTTTTGATGGTTGCGAATCTAGTTCCGAATCCGAGATAGGTCTTGAAAACAAAAGTCATCAAGGTCCTATATCAGTACCAGTTATTCCTTCTGGTACCTATTATCCAGCCAGAGTTAACCAGGATCTAATATCTCTTGTGGAAAAGGGTAGAGCTGGAGTGAGCAGTAATAGTTCTTGTTGCAGTTCTACCACCAGTTCCGTTGGAGAAAAACATATGATGTTGACAACGATGGCTACAAAAGTGACTGCAGAAATTAATGACCCAATCCAAAAGTGAGTTTTAACCAATTTTGTATTCTACTCTGTACAGATATTGATAATAGTTAATTTATTGTTCCAGAACACCTATAAATCTGAGGGAAACAAAAATAGACAATCAAGATTTGGATATTCAGATGATAGACACATCTGCACAAATAGATACAACAGACAATAACACCAATAGGGATGTGAGTTTACTGGATTATTCTAACTAAAAATACATTAAAATAACCCTCTTTTCAATTGAATGAACCATCTTAACGTCATAAGAATCATTTTCTAATTCACATTCGATTTTATTTTTTTATTTGTGACCCTTTTTTTAATTGGTTCATAGTGCGGCCAAGGTTAAACATGTGAATGCTGGGCACTCACTATCGTCCGTGAGCCCATGATGTGGACTAGTCGAATTTCGTGCTTATTTAAGTGAACCAATTGTTCGGTAAAAGGTCCATCTATGTGTGCCTTAACTTGTTTCATGCAAGGGATATTCAGTCACATCCGCAGAAACTGTCTGGTTGAGAGACGCGATAGCAACACCTTTGGCTACACCAAGAATGTGTTCTTGGCCAATGTGTGGATTTGCCCATTATGACGAGTGAGCTTGTTGCTTCGTCGTGGTTCTTTATGACATCGATTCTGAATAAATACGTTACGTGATGCTTTTTCGCTATAGAAAAGGATATATTATATCACAGGCTGTTTACAGTGAGTGGTGGAAAAATGGTTGTGAAAGATTTACCTCGAACTAATCTCCAGCAGATATAAGCAATCAAACCATTTGAAAAATGCAAATGGATATACAAACTCGTATCGAAATTGGTAATACTTTGCTAAAACGCAATGGAATGGACCCAATGGATGAAATATGAGAATTTTGAACGCAAAACATCGTGGTGAAAGCTTGGTGAAGTGGCACAAAAGACTGCAAACCCTAATTAACACAACGTGAGGAAATGTTGTGTGGACGGTGGGACTCGGAAGGAATCATATACTATTCAACTCTAAAATGTAGTCAAATGGTTGATTCAACACTATATGGTCCAATTGACCAGAGAACCGAAGAAAATTTTACCACATTGAGGCCGCACACTTTTAAGAACTCGACAAAATTGTCTAAAATTGCTGGGAGTTCCAATGCATGCACAAATTAGTCCAAATATTGTATCGAGAAAAATTCTTTCTCGGTACAAGTTAATGAAAATTTTGAACGGGTCTAATTTTATTACTAAAGATCTTTCTTTAAACCACCATGAGTGGAAGATGGTTCGTCAGTAGAGAGAGTAAGCCACAGCTCCATTTATCATCTCACTCTCAAATGCTCTTGTGGCTGTTGGTGAAGAGTTAACTGCTGAATGGTATTCTGAAGTTGCGCATATCACATTACAAGACATGAGAGAGGGGTTTTGGACCTTTCGAGACCAGTCAAACCCTCACTCTTGTAAACATTTTTAACCATAGATACAAGAACGAGCGTTGGGTTCCACAACAAAAACACCAAGTTACACATTATGAGAAATCAAAATTATACAATTAAAAACAATTCAGCTAATTAACTAGAGATACATTGTAGTGTATTGTCGTGATGAGCCAGGACGTAGAAGACAGAGGAGAAGTTTTATCTTGTGGCGGTGGTTCCGGATCCGAACCGGAATGTCAAATAATTCCAAATAATAAGTGTGGTCATTTGGAAATCGCTCTACTCTACGACGCGCCCATGCGGAAGATGACAGTTCACGTCCTCCAAGCCAGAGATTTTCCTAGCAGGGATCGCGGTCAACTCACACACACCCAGGTAATTTTACATATTGAAAAATTACGTCATAAGATTCATACTGAATACACTGTTTATACCAACACCACGATTACACAGTCTGACGCGCGTTTCGATAACCAAGTTCTCGTCTTCAGGGACTGAAGATGAACTGTTCGTTGCTGTACTGGAAATAGTTTTGCTCTACACATATTTTTGTAAACTGTAAATATTCTTCTGTTACATCAGCTCCCAAATTATTATATCTCTTTAAATTCTCAAGGTACTCCCTAGGTTTACGGGATCGGCACGCTGAAATTTCCCCATCTTCAATCTCTGAAGTTTTCACTCTAACGAATCCCTCACTGAAAAACCCTCAGGTTTGATGGGTTTCAAACTCCTTTATTAACCACTTGAAATACTAGATGTACAAATTGTTGAAACAATAGGTCTTATTGCCTTCCCAGGTTTGTGAATTTTGGGAAGGCAATAGAGCTTTGAAAATATCAGTTTTTGGTGTATGGTCCTGTTTCGATTAAGTTGTCCACTCTCTCGAAATAGTCCTTATTGTCGATTATAACAACTGACAGTATTCAGATCTGTTTTGCTGACTGATGGTTTTCTATTCTTAGTAGATATATTTTTCAAGATTTCACTTCTGCACGCTTCTTGGACGAAGTTCCTAGCGTCTTGAGGAAGATACTGAATGGAACTTTCAATACATCCAATCAATTCGCCGAGATCACCATCGCCCAAACCCTTATTCAACAACTCCATCTCTTTTCTGTCAAACGTCTAGGAAGAAAGGTTCTCTACAATGTTGATTGACTTCAAAGAAATTTTCTTGGGATGCGGTTCCAACTTCTTCAATTTCTTACTTAAAACAATCATCTTCTTCTTAAATTTTGATTCGAAGATCCTGAACATGTTTCTTCAAAACTTAAAACCAGTTTTAAAATTCTAAATCTCTTAATTTATGTGTTAGTATGCTTCTATTTCAAAAATACTCGTTCGCTGTAGAGATATTTGATTTATAGATCCAGCTATTTCCATCTTGCAAATGAGTTTATCTTCAGTATCTGAAGACGATAACTTGGTTATCGAAACGCGAGTCAGATAGTGTAATATTGAGTGGTGGTGTAAACAGTGTGTTCAGTATTGTTTGGTATTCGTGATTTTTTTGCATGAAGGGTGAGCTGTATGCTAAAAAGTATTCAAATAGATTTTCCTTGATCTCCTTTATACACCGGTCTGTTCCATTTCTTAAATACTTTATAATCAAATCGATATATTATTTAAACAATCATGCGATTGGTATTTTATTTTAGGTGAGACTGATTCTACTCCCTAGTAAGAAACAAAAACATAAGACGAAAATTCGGCAAGGTGAAAATCCTCAGTATATGGAAAATTTTGTCTTGCATCGCGTGAATCCAGGTAAAATATTTATATATAGTTGTAAGTTTGATCAATAGTTGATACCTTTAAAAAAATAACCTCTAAAGTAGCCGAAAGCATTTTCAAATATCTGAAATTTCTGACGTTATTTACCAATTTAGGCTCAACAATGTACTGCATTTACACAATTAAAATGAAAACATGATATTTATTTAGTTTTAATTCACGTAAAAAAGCCGAGGGTGTTATAAGCTAAAATCGTAGGTAGAACACTATTTGATGAATGTAATGGGATTAAAGTTTAATTCAGCTTTGCATTTTCACAACACCTCAGAAATGATAAAAAATGACTTGTTTCGTATCTGTTTAAATTTTTTCGCCCCGCTAGCCGAGGGCTTGTCACTGGAGCACATAAGGTACCTATGTATTCTGTTTATATATTTTCAGAGGACGTCAATTCCATGGGCATAAGACTGCGACTATATGGCTGTGAAAGAATGCGCCGAGAAAGATTAATTGGCGAAGCTGTTGTCAGTTTTGCCAACATTAATTTGGAATTGGAAAATAATTTTTGGTTAAATTTAGAACCAAGAGCTAATACAGCTATGGTGAGTAGTAGCAAAAAAACCCGTAAAATCTCTTTACTTCTTTTATTTCCGTTCTCCTAATTCCAAAATAATTTATTTCTGTTTAGGTTTGTTTATAACATATACAGAAAGTAACATTTTGAAATAAAAAAAATATAATATAAAAAATATTAATTGTTTACATCTCAAAGAGTAATTAACATTCTACATTAGATTAGATGATCTAGGGCGTAAAGGTCGTGATTTACCTCGCTAACACTTTGACCTATTGATCTTTTGTGTACCAAATACTGTTCACCAGTCAAGTAGCAACAACCTTGCAAAGTGAGCTGTCTGGGGGCTATGCAGCTTATCTACCATACCATAGTCTTTGTCTATGAATAGCCTCGCACTCACAAAGATGTTAGGCGATTTCTTTTGGTTCCGTACAGAAACGACAACAGATATCGAGAGTTTTTCCGATGTTCTTCAGATGGTAGTTAATCGGATAGTGTCCAGTAAACACACCAGTAACTCTACATACCTCGTCTTTGTTCAATGAAAGGAACTTATTCAGACCAGTTGGTGGCATAGGAAAGTAATCTACTCGATTGCTTCAGTTCTAGGGTATTTTTCCATGTTTCTGATTTCTTCTCGTTTTGCCACTTCTTTATGACCATGAATCGATGGCTTTTTGAGAAAACCATGGAAAGTTGTACTCCTACGAAAGGGATTGTATTTTTTAGCCAGATGATAGGCTTGTTCATTGCTGTGTACCATGGTGTGGCCAAGTACCCACTTAAGAGTAACTTTATTGTTTGTTCCCAGTTAGTTTCGATTCGATGCATTCCCACACTAGCTTTGACTCAATTTTATAAGAGTCAAGTGCTTGTAGAGCTGCTCCTGGAGAGCGCCTGGAAAATGGAAGATTCTGAGCCATATATTCCTGCCCATACTTTAGCTATCAGTGTAGAATAGTATTGAACCTCGTGGGAATGCAATCTCTGCATTTGTCCATTGCTATAATTTCATAGTTTTTGGTAAAGCATCTTTTGGAAAACAAGGCGTCCGTGATCACGTCTATAGGCACCTTATCTTCCTCTAGAATTAAAGTATGAAAAAAGGAGTTAGAGTCAGATCGCCCGGCTTCATCTTCTGTATCTTGTGTACCGTTATTACTTTACTTTCTATGAAAGTCTCTGAGGACGAGACAATAACCTCCTGTAGGTTAGTAAGGGATGACGTCACAATTTACCGCCATCTTGTCTTACGAGACAAACATCGCGATATTTATATTAAAAGTATTATTAGTTATGGTGTCATTTTTTTCCCAAATGAAGCGCATGAATCAATAAATTCTCTTTAAACAAGTGAAATTAAATCTTTGTTTATCCACCACGACAATATGGTAACCTTTTCAAGTGACGTCACTCGAAATGATCTATTTAAACGAATTAAAATTACTTCGGGTCGTTTTACTACGCGAGCTTACGATTTGTGGCACAAAAATAAAAATTTTATCATCAATTTTCCTTGACTCTTGTTTTGAACTACTTTCTAAGTTTCACCGTTTGAGAAAATCAATCAGTACCACACCTTGCCTATCCTTAAGGTAAAGTCAGTCTCCGTAACCTGGCTTTGTGACAAAATTTTGGCATATATTTTTTTTGAGTAACGTTATAGACTGTAATTGACATGTCTCGCCCACGTCCAATCGATAGTTACGATTAGATCCACTAATGAAGCACTAATTCTGTTGTACGCGTTCAAAAACGTTAAAGCTCCCCTTTATGATGTTCTGTCAGCAATTCTAGCACCCACCTTCTACAAAATTTGAAGTAACCTAACTTTTATTTGATATTTTCAAAGAACTAATTCAAATTGTGGAAAGCTCCGTTACAGTTCTGTTACTGTAGTTTACACGAATCTTTTTATCAAGTACAGCGATCAATCGTTAGTCAAATTTCTCGGAGGTGCGTTCTTCTCTTCATCGGACATTTTTTCTTTGATTATTACATTGCTTCCGTATGCAGATTTTAGATATATTGCCTTCAAAAACCTTTTAATTGGCAGGCATCTCGAAGTTTCAAATTTAAAATATAAACAGTTTGAACACGTTTACGTGGTGATGGCCGGAAGTTGACATGCAGATACCATAAATTTGAACAGCAATCACTTAAATCCTCCTGTTTATTTGATATTGCACACCCTTTTAGTAGAAGTGTTCCTCGAACTCATTTTTTCATATTTAAACTCTATTTTATTATAACATGTATTTTCTATTTAGTTGGGCGGATGCACAACTGATTTGTTAAGTTTAGCTAGATCGGACAGTACTGGCTCAGCACATTCCATGCAGCATGGAGGTGTTCCAGAATTACTGCTCGGCTTGTGTTATAATGCCACTACCGGAAGATTGAGTGTAGAAGTTATCAAGGGATCACATTTTAGGTAAGATTGGTGAGAGGTACCTAAGTAACTTTTTGCTCAGATTATTAGATCTCATTACTCTCAGTGTAGGTTGATAGTAAAATATTATTTTGGGAGATAATATGTCATGAAACTGTTCTAGTTACCTTTTAAGAAACCTGGCAATTAACAGACCTCCAGATACATATGTGAAACTCCATCTGGTCAGTAGTACTGGTCAAGAACTGGCTCAGAGCAAGACCACCGTTCGACGCGGACAACCCAATCCTCTTTTTAAAGAGACATTTGTGTTTCAGGTCAGTTTTTCCCAATTTTATTTCCACCATTTCATCGTGACATTTTTGTATTTTATATCAAAAATTTTTTAAAGGTGGCGCTTTTCCAGTTGGCCGATGTGACATTAATGGTGTCCGTTTATAACAGAAAAGGTGTCACCAAGAAAAAAGAAATGGTAGGCTGGTTCAGTTTGGGTCTAAACTCTAGTGGTGCCGAAGAATTGGCTCACTGGATGGATATGAAAGAATTTCAACAGGAACAGATATCACGATGGCACGTACTTGTACAATCATAGCTGTTGCACATATCATTTAGAATTTATCAATTCTCAATGCTCTCAATAGAAATTTGTTGAAGAAGAACTGTAACAGCTATGATTTTGTTTTAAGACTATGATTGCTACAAAATATGTAAGTTTTTTTAAAAACTTCCTACTTGATTCAAATATTGTCCCCATATTCTAAATCAGTACTATTTAGTAACAATCATATTGGTGTTATACTAATTCCAGTGAGATTTATAACATTTAAAGTTTTTTCAATCCACAACAACTTCGCCCGACAACGACATGAACACTTGTTTTAAAATATATTACAACTATTAGTGATGGCTAGTAAAAAACAACAGTTACTTTTACTTTACGATTACAAGTAAAACTGTTTCAAAAGAACTTAATTTCAAACAGGTCTAATTAACTGCTACATGAACCCTTGGAGGCAACAATTCCACTCATTATTCCATTCTCAAATACCTTTGGGGCTTTAGGTGAGAAAATAATTGCTGAACGGTATTCTGAAGTTGCGAAATCACATTACAAGACGCGAGAGAGAGGTTTTGACATTTTGAGACCAGCCAAACTCTAGTTCTAGTACAAAAACCATTAATCATCACGCATTAACTCAGCTGATAACCCATCGATGCCGCAGGAATTCTTGTTTTGAATGCTGAGTAGCTCAGATCTATTGACAGGTCTAAGGAAGAGACTGTGAGTGATTCTTTTAGAAGAAACGAGAAAAGTACTATACTCTATTTTTGAACTGGGAGGATCATTTTAGGAAACATGAATCACTACCACTACAAAAATTACTAGATTGGAAGTGAAGACGTAAAATACTACTCTTACTAAAATTATACAGTCTGGAAGTATTGAACCAAAAACTAAATATTAATTAACCTAATGGACACATATTTAAAAAAAAATGTAACGCTCTTTCGTCCCTACGTGACGGATTGACGCTTATCGGATTGCCTCGGGCGCCAATTTTTTATTGTGATGCTCCACTTGTTCTGAGCAGCGTCAGTGAAGAAAATAAAATAAACCAGAGGTCAATATGGTGATGACGAATACACTCAAGTTAGTTGAACAGATTTTAATTGATCTCCCGGATTGGTAACAACAGTTAAACAAAACTTTATTTATTAAAAACGGAAATAAAACTAAACTATACATGACAGAAATGAAACTGGGAAAAGCAACGGTACCAAAAGCATAAACTCAATGGTAAAAAAATAACGGAAATTTAAATAAATATAAAAATAAAATATTTACTTCATACAAAATAGTAACAACAGAATATACCCTAAGAAGAAATGCAAACTTAGTTATTATTCGCTGGAAAAAACATGGCGGATTTTTTATGCCAGTGCTCTCGATGGTAAGTGACAGAACTAATCTACTTTCGCGGTTTATTTAAATTTTCAACACATAGTATCTACAGTATTCTATGTTATTCATTTCCATCGAATTCCGATTTCGCAGTTTCTTGAATTCACGATGAAAAACATCTTAGAACTAGTACAGGTTTATTTACAAAATAATATTTATATACATTTTCATCTAAACCAAGTGAAATTGCTTAATACTTCAAAGCAAATGACACACTGAGGATGTTTAACATTTTTTTTGTAATCATCGTTATACTTGCGCTTTTTTGATGAGTAAATTGTTTAATCACATTTTTCACTAAGTGAGATTTTTTCAAATATTCAACTAATATCGCATACCGACTTGTCTTCATGCCTTCATTAGTTTGGGAGCCGGTGCTCTAGAGTAACCTTGATCGAAAGTGCGATCCTCTTGTATGATGGAAAACTGTAGCGCTGCAATATCCTCACTCAAGAACTATATTTCAGATATATTTTCATTACCAAGTTACCTCCTTTCCATGTGAAAACCTATTTTTAAAGATTGACACGTTCATAACTGTAAAAGGAAACAGACTAGGTAAAGCCACAAAAACGTTAATGTTTCCGAATTAAAGAACAAATAACAACGTACAGATATAGAGTTTTATAGAATTGTGGAACTAGTAGTGGAAAATCACCGTTAAGAAATCACAGTTGCAGTTAGTAGTGATGTCACGGTTCTGAAAAGCACTAGAATATTTTAGAGTTCATAAATTAGACGGCTACATTATCAATTGTTTTTTCACAATTGACAAAAAAACATTTTATTATGTAGCTATTCATCCAATTGCCATAAACATTTGACAGATGGCAAATGTTACTTTACCCAATATATATATAATGATTCTATAAGGACAGTTTCTATAAGTGGAAGCTGTTCCGACTAAGAAAGATAACGCTTTCTCTATCCTCCAAGGTTCCAGCTCGGTTCTACGCCATTCTCAAACATGCGCAGTATAGATAAAGTGTCTCGAACGAGAGAGAAAATGAATATTGTCGACACCGTAACGTAGGGACGTTTTTTTCCCATACTAACTGTCCATATAGGAGTATTACAAATATGCTTTAGCCATACTACAATCTCGATTTTTGAATTTCCTTCTTTTTACAATTATTAGTACTCAGGTACAATTAAAACGATAGTTTTTACTTTAATATACTATTACATTTTGGGAAGTGTTTCATACGTTGCCGAGTCGAATCATTGTGGGACAAACTTTATAAGGATGATTCATTGATATTGAAACATTAGCTGTGGTAGAGACTTGGACTTTAATATGACTATATAACCAAATGTATGTAATTAGAATCTATCGATGCCTTTTCTTGAGGTCCCAGATTTTGATCTAAATTCTGAAACTTCTGAAATATCTTGGGGAACCAGAACGTTCCAAGGTTATTTCCAAGTACAAGCTCATTACCATGCATTTCCAACGGTCGAAACAATCAAATAACGAAAATTTCACAAAAACTCACCATAGAAACTATAAAAATAATAATTCTCAGTTATATATTTATTCAAGTAGAAGAGGAAAGATTCGAAATTTAAAGCATCTAACACAAAATAATGGTTAATATGTTATTTAAGGGTCAGAATAATCTGTTAAATATCTATTACAGTAATGACATTAAGGGCCGGTTTCTTCACGTTCTAATAACTTTTAATTGTCGAATAAATGTTTACCGTTTCTTCACCCTAGTTAGTTTGAATCCAAACTAACTAATAAGTATTTTTCACTTTATTATGTACTTACCAAATAGTCTACTGTTGGTAACACCGTGAAAGATGTCTATATAGCAATCGTCCATGTATTGAATAAGGACAGAAATAAACGAAAATGATCTATGATCTGTGTTTTTGACAACGATATCTGCTTAATTCTATTTGCATTGTTTCTGTAGAGAAAAAGAAGAAGACGTGAGGTTAATGTTGAAGTAGTCTCTAGTCGGAGAAAGTTGTGTTGGTTTAAAAATTATAATTTATATTGAATATAATTGATACGAAATGAAAAAGAAAACGGTCAAAAACTTTTGAAAGTTTTTTTTTTTCAAAAATAAACTGAGCGATGGGCTTCTGTAAGTGGAACCGTTTATAAAATTCATCATTGGACCAAAAATTGTAATGATCAGTTTTATGACGAGCTCGTTTTTCTGGCATTTGCTGTAATTCTTCAATCAATTCCTCTTCAAACAAATCTTCGAAATCATCCATATTAAATATTTAATTATTTGTAACGAATATTTGGAAAAATGAACTTTAGGTTAGGTTTCTTCTAAACTGATTGACAGTTGTGATTACCTAATAACTTATTAATAGATTTATTCGAAGGTGAAGAAATTTTTGGTTATTCGATAAATAATAGTTGACATCATTCAAGTATCTTTCCATTACATTATGGCTGCTAACACTAACATAAATTTCATCAGTAAAAGCAAACAAACATATCTTGTGACCGGTTTGAAAATAAGAATAACAAAACTAAGTAAGTAACGAAATGAATAAGCGATCAGTGAATCGCTGGCAATAATTATATCTACTGCTGCCTTGGTTTTGGAGTCTGATAGACAGGTTGGTTGTTAAGCCAAAAGTAACTAGAATTCTCACTAGAATTGCAGCTTGCACGGAATAAAAATGACACCAAACCGTTAATGCTGCAAATGCGAGATATTGCATGAAACATTCAACAGCTTAACTTCATTTGCGTATGCTTTTGATCAAGAAATATTGCGCCTTGCATTACACGTTATATCTCATCATGTCTAGCGGCCTTTAGGTATATCTCATCATGTCTAGCGGCCTTTAGGTGAACTTCATCGGCGTATGCTTTCCATCAAGAAATATTGTATCTTCCAATTAATTGCACATTTTCTTGCGTCTTGCATCATGTCAAGCAGCCTTAAGAACTAATCCGAAATGCACAGCAGGTTTGAAATTCTTCAGTAAGTATAACAGAAGAGATTTTAAATATTTTCATGCGTAAGAAAAATATTTTAAGCCTGAGCTAGGTACTAAGACAACTGTTATTTAATAATTTACAGCTGACGTTTTTCGGTCCTTCTGTAGGTATAAGACATATAGTCTTATATGATCATATCCATATGTATTGTCCAAATAACTTACCCATAACTCATGTTCCAGTAGTTATGAATCATCTATATATATATATATATATATATATATATATATATATATATATATATATATATATATATATATATAATGTATGTTATATGTTATATATACATAATAAAAAATATAATATCTATTATATTCCACTATAATTGCAAAAATTGAAATTTGTTCTTACTTTGGTAACAATTTTTAGGTTATGGTAAATGATACAAATCCTTTGCTTCTCATAATCTCTGGAATTTTTTGCGGTTAATCCTCTTGTTATTAATGTAAGAAAGATTTCAACTAGAATAATTGATCACGTGGACTGAATTCAGGTTGTGTTTGAAATATTTAGAAAAATTCACAACCGCACGAATGTATTATAAAGGGCAGAAATTAAAAAAATGGAACGGATTTTAATATGTTCCTGGTTTTTAAACATACACCAATTTATTTTAATACGTAATTTTTATTAAAATATTGTTGAAATATTCCAAAATCGGGGTAACTTTATATTTATCATCGATGAATTATCAATTTTTTATACAATAAATCAATAGAAAGTTGAATTTTTCCACCACTTGCACAGTATTCACGAGTATTTTACATTAAATTAATATCAATCGGTGACAAATGAATATTAATTGGCAAAAGAAAAACTTATAAGACGGAATTGATGGCGATATTCATACTAACATTAGATCAATATTCACTGTCTGGTCTCATGTCCGGCTTTAAGGATCAAATTATTGGTTTTCAATTCAACAAGAGAAAGTTTAAGACGAACATTAATGATAGACATCGCCATTTTGTTTGTCGGATCCTGTAACCCGTCCATATTAATATAATGTGTAGTTTAGTTGTTACTCCGGTTTAAAACTATGAGAGAATGCGGATTGTAGTAAATGGGTAGTGAATAGGTTTATTTATAAAACTTCAAAGCTCTAATAACACAATTAGATATAAATCAAATTAGAAGCCGGTTTCGAACTTGACTAAAATACTCAATTACTAATTATTCAAAAAGTGCGTTATATTTATTAAATCCAACTTGATCTATTTTCATTCCATGTCATTTGTCAATCAATCTTATTTGCCATTCCATGTCATTTGTCAATCAATCTTATTTGCCATTCCATTCATTTGTCATTACATCGCATTTTCAATTCCATGTCATTTGTCATTCCATCGTAATTGTTAATTCAATGTCATTTATCATTCCATGGAACCAAATCGTTCTATATTATTAGTTTTCTCTATATTTTGTGAATTTAAAAATGACGAATATAGTTTTGTTTTTAGAGCCTTGAAACTGAATCAATTTGAAATCGATTGTGATAGTAGATCGAATTTGAAAATATAAAAAAGCACAAAATACGGTAATGGCGCAAAAAAAGGTCAGGACAAATCACACCTATAACCACTACGATATTGTCTTTTATATACAAGGTGGCACAGAATTATGTACATTAATTATTAGAGCTAAAAATAAATATTTCGATATATTCTCTTTTATAAGGAGAATGAGATATTAAAATACTAAGATTATTTTTATATGCAGGGTAAAAAGTATCGATATTTTTTACGTTTACTCTAGGCACTACCAGAACTTGCAACATCTGCTCTATTTGTATTGAAATTTTCATATCTATAAAAAATTGTACATAAGTTTTGCTGCTACTTGAATTGACCTTAATCTGGATATCGATATTTTCAAATTGAAACTATCGGCGATATTTATCGATTATTTTTTGGAAACATATCGATATTTAGATATTTTTTTTTCTTTTCTACTTCTCCTTATAACTTCACTTTTTCATACTTACGAAAAAATAACAGTGTCACTATCTACCCAATATAAATAAATGAAAATGTTCATATAGGGTGGGGGAGATTATAATATGAAATTAATTACCTGTATGTTTTATAATAACTAATCGTTTGAAAGATTTTATATTAAGTTCTATAAATTAATGTATATAACTCTCAACCACCCGGTATAATTGAATTTAAATGAATTTTATTTTAATCGACATAATATAACATTTGGAATATTATATTTTGAATATAATTGAAAATAAGATATGAGGTGTGTTCTCACAGAATCACAGTTACTGATAGTTTACGTTAATGCGCATGTATCCGTGATTTCGTATTGACTTATGGACAGGAAATTTATTTAACTTTAACTGTGCTGACTCTATATATTTCTTTCTCTTTAATTGAGGTACTATTTCAAAATAAGCGTGGTTTTTCGGGTAAGAATTGTGTGATCTTTATCTAAAGTTCATTACAAATAAATGTGAATATGAATTTTGAATCCTCAATTATTTCTACTGTACATACAATTACCCAAAAAGATATTTGATGGTTAAAAAAACATGAGTAAAACCTGTGTGTACGTTCTCAATCAGGAAATTTCGATTGCGACTTCTGTGAAAACATACTTTCCAAATTATTATGATCAAATAAAATTATTGTGGCCAACTTATAGGCTCACCTAAGAGTAGTACCACTAAATTTCAAAGGAATTTATAGAATTAAACTTGATAAGCTTGTCAAAAATATATTAATAACCTGTTATACAAAATGTTTATGACGAAAAACTAATATTTATATATTACATATTTTTATGAAGCTTGATTTTAATATTACTGTACCAGATGTCCCAACAATAATGGTTGTCGAGCATTGAAACGTACTTTATAACCTCAATTTTCGTTTACTTTGGCTTGCGTTTAATTAACTTGACTTATATTATTTAAATTGATTTAACCATTTCAACGATGTCGTTATCATCTTCTTCCGAAATTTTACGAAGCATGCTAATTTGGAAAGATATTAGTAATGATGATTCATCTGATACTCCGATTAATCTTTTTTTTGCGATTCTTCTTCCTAAATTCATATAATATTGAAACTACACATGGAAACTTCAAACAAAACTATATTTCGACCTTTGACTGCCACTCTCCCCGGCAAATGTCAGTTCACTCGGATTTGATTGGTTAAAGTTGAACTCTCAGTGCTGCCAACGTAATTTTTTCCGGTTGGCCAACGGATGGTTGCAAATGTGTTATAATTAGGGCTGGGCAGTTATCAAAAAATATAATCGATTATATAAAATAATCGATTATTTTCGATTAATGCATTTTTGAGAATGAAAATAGGCAAGAAACATTGTATTTTATAAAACCAAATTCTCACAGGATGTTTTCCACATCCATTAATCGATATTTTCCGATTAATCGATATTTTTCGATTATTTGATTATTTTCGATTAATCGATTACCGATTATTTGCCCACCCCTAGTTGAATAAGGTCCGGTCGAAATAAACTTTTATAATACTGACCCTTAGTATATATAAATGAAGTATAATGGATACCTCATTTTTTTACCAAAAAAGTGGATATAGAATATATTGTTTCGACTTAACACTTCATACAGCTTTGAAATTTATTCTATAAATGTCCAAATGGGGTTTAAAACGTGTTAATGTGAACTATAAAAATGGAAACAAATCAACTAATACAAGAAACGAATTTGCCAGTCGAAATTCATAGGACTGTCTTTCAGATACCAAATAATTCTACACCTTCCAATAATGTTTGGCGTGAATGAGCCCTTTGTTTTCAGCAAGACCTCTGCATGGTCCACCACAACAAAAAACTCATTGAGAGTGATGTCTCCTTTCTTTGTGGGGCTTAATCTAAATTATCTTCGCATATTTTGCCACTACTGCACTTATCCCATGGCTGGAAGGATTCCATCTGATCTGACGTAGCCTGAAAATTTATCCTTAAATTTTCCAATACACAATGTGAGTGTACTTTATTGAAAACTTGTATGTGATTGGTACAAAACATGTTTTTAATTTTTTTTTTTTTCTATTATGTTATCTTGAAAGCAGAGACGTTGATAAGAAAATATGGATTTTGGGAAAGCAAATTCGTTCAACTCCATTGGGATTATTATATATTGGTATATATTATTTCCGTATTCATTATGAAATATTTTTAATCTAATGTCATTTTTACATTTGATAGGATCAGTTCCAAGCTGTCAATAGAACAAATATGTGTGAAACATAATTAAAAAGGAAGTTTTGCCAAATTTTAAAATTTATGCCAAGCACAAATTAATTATAAGCTAATTTAATATTAAATTTTACTGTAGATAGGGATGGGCCATTTTATTAGTGTTTAAGATATAAAATTATATATAAATATATTTGCCGTAGAGATGTTTTTCTTAATAAAATATATTAAATATTGTAAAATACTTATGTCTACAAATGAACGGTTCGCAAATGTTGTTTTAAAATGAAAATAAAGTGACTGATACGATTAGCTCTGTGAGATAAAGTGTTCGATAAAAGTTCAAAAATTGATCGAAATAAGACGTTATTGTATTTTTGTCTTATTTTTATTGTGGGTCAATATTTGAGCTATTTTTTTAAACGTTTGAATATACACTTGCTTGATAAATCATTATCGTTTTTAGGAAATTGAAAAGATTTTTGAAGATATTTGATATTTATCATGTTTAAAAATATTGTGATTAAAATAAATTGTATTCCTATAATGTAATCAAAAAATCCCAAAAAGCTGGAAAGTTATTCTAATACAACCACGCAACTACATAGTGTCATATTTATTGTCTAGATCGTACACTTAGACTGATTGTTAAGGAACAAGACAACGTGTAGTGCAAAGTAAGAATATTTGATCTTAATGAAGGTTCGTTCCATTGCAACCGTTTTATATAGAACAAAATAACATGCAATATTTTGCAATTGCTATTTAATCGTCATTTTTATTGTATTTGGCTACCAATCAACCAAATGTCAGTCATATCAGCTGATCTATTGAAGTACTTTTCTACATTCCCTAACCCTAACCTAACCGTCATATTTTTGTTGCTACCAATCATTTGGGAATTTTTTTAAATGCCAAAATATGTAAAGTATCAAGCGAAAAGTAAGCATCAGATTTTGGCAAGAGCATTGCGTGCTAAATTCGTCATTCAATATTTTGAGTCTTCAATTAAAAACTTCAACAACAAAAATCAACAACAAGGTTAAATTTACCTAGGTAATTGGTAATTATACCAAAAGCAATCATAGAAAACGCTCACAAGTTGGAATAAATCGGGGTTGTGATACGAACAATCAGAGAATAATGTTTTTACTGCTGCACAAAAGAAGCTCAGCAAGATTGATTCATGCAGACAATCGCAATTTTAGGGAGAAATTTGATTAAATATAATATGTTGTTGATTCGTAATTTTAGTCTCTAATATTTATTTATTTCCACATTTAGAAGGTTGGTAGCTACATACCGTAGAAAAACTTTAATTTCAGTCAATGACAGCCATGATACAATGCGAACAGCTTGCTTATTGTCAAAATAATTCAATATCTTCACTATGTCTTTGTCCTTGTCAAGCAGCCTTTACTTGATACACCATGTATAATTACCAGGGGTGGCACCAAGGTTTCTAGCATCCAATTGCATGAAGAAACCGAATTTGTAGAGCCATTGATTATATTGTTTTAGAATTTGGTACAATATGTTTTTCATCACTGTGGATCTAATTTCTTTGAATTACTGATTCGAAAATATGCTTCGAGACTCGTCAATAACCCTATAGTTGAAACAACAACTGTTTTTGTTTCACTTACCAATTGTATGAATTTGTACTTTTAGAGATAAATATCAAGAGTGTAATCGAGAACCGCTCCTGGCGGTTATTACATACCGAGAAAAATACACAGTTTTTGAAGTTTCAACTTTACACTCTGGATAGTATTCAATAGATAATCAATAAAGCTACCTACGTATTTATGAACGTTTCAATTACCTTCTTCAACGTTTTTGAACTATTAAGGCCGATTCATACACTTGACTTTCCGTTTGCCGTTCGTAGAAAATTCTACACTCTATTCATAAACTTGACGTAGATTCCGTACCTAAAAATGTTTTCATTCTACTTCTTTTTGTTTTCGAGATATTTTTGTGTTTTTTACGATCCAGTATTTATGGCTGATATTATAGAAAATAACAAAGATTTTTTTTTATTTGGACAAACGCAACGGATGTGATTGGTTGTTTTCTATTGCTACGAACCATCGACGGGAAAAGATGAAATACGTTTATGTTGGAAGTCACCAACGGCAAAGCGACTTCAAACGGCAACTATGAATAGTATTATGCATTTCAATAGTATTAATTTTGTAACAGCAAACGGCTACGGCAAACCGAAGGCGATTCATAAACTTGACTTACCGTTTGCCGTTGCCAATGACGTTTGCTGTTACAAAATCAAAACATTGAAATGCATAAGTTGCAGTTGGTGACTTCCAACTTAAACGAATTTTTGTTTTCCCGTCGACCGTTTGTAGCAATAGAAAAGAGCCAATCACATCCGTTTGCGTTTGTTACGTTTGTCCAAATAAAAAAAAACTTCGTTATTTTCCATAATATCGTCCTTAAATACCGGATTACAAAAATACAAAAAGAAGTAAACACGTCAAACGGTTAACGGTAGCAACCTCAAGTTTATGAATAATCGAACGGCAAACGTCACCCGCGAACGGTAACGGCAAATGGAAGTCAAGTTTATGAATCGACCATTAGTGCGACGGTACTTGTAGTTACGTGGTATGAATGAAGATAATTTTCTTGGTTTTCAAGGATCAAAATCCTTTTAACAAAATTATAATGTCACCAGATCCTACCTCAATCAAGGATTTGCAGATCGCCATAAGAGTGTGTGACATTTACTTTACCTTTATCGACCTGTGCAGTAAATTATATGAGTTAATTTATATATGGTGCGAATAGAAACTATTAACCTCGATCAAAAAGTTATAATGGCATCTTTGAAAATCAAGTGCATAATTGATATTATGAATGAAAAGCATATCACAATTGACCAGAAATAATGTATTTCAAAAAAATTGGGATAGCAGATTGCAACAATTGTATTTGAAAATTTGTATGTTAAAATTTTGTCAATTTAATGTGTTCATTAATATTCCCTTGACTTGCAGTGAACTGTAATATATTGAAGTACAAAATTGATTGAATAAAAATATTTTTAAAGTTACTACTTGTAATGTTTTCCCAGAGAAAAGAACCTTCTTTACTATATTTATTAAATAACATCAAATGAACTTTTTATTTCTAAACTACGAATTTATGTGCAAAAAATTTTATTATATTACAGTTTACTACATTATCTACGTAAATTTGTAAATACCAGAAACCTAGGTAACGCCATATTTATTTATACTAATTGGAAATATTTCGGATTTCTATAATAAATTCTATACAATGTCGTGTTAAATTTCCTAGCTTAGACATTTCAAATCGTTATTTTTTATATAACTGTCTGTTTTGCGACACCATAGTTTTCTGAGTGATATTAACACAAATCAATAAGTCTATATAATTCATATTTCTTTTCTTAAAGCTTTTTTCCTGATCTGAAAACAGCTTGTAGTTATTGGGGACCAAATCTGGAGAATATGGTAGTTATGGAAAAAATTAATCAAATTTGACAATCGGTTTTATAGAGGGGATGGAGATTTGTTTCTTCTGTATACAAGCTTGTGATTTTCCTCCTTAATTGCTTCTATAGTGCTCTCTCGAGGCCATAACCTTGGTAGCCGATTGTTACGTTTTTGCTCGTTTGGAACAACTGCAGCCTGAAGTAGTCCGATCAGGTATGTGATGTTGACTCTATGGTCACATATCGATCCAAAAATTCCTTTTAATTCTGCCTAGTCAGCTCCAAAAAATGGTTTCAGTTATAAATCCGTTGTGGTTTTGTTTCCTTGTGAAAAATGTTGCACATATTTGAAAAGAAAGAAATTCTTCCACCTAATACATCAATGATGTTTAGTTTATCTCTCAATTTCGTTTTACGGTTTTCTACAACAATTATCATGCCGTTTTTCAAGTTTTCTGAGAAAATACCCCCTTTTTTGAACGTTATGACAACTTTTTTCAACTGGTCAATGAAACGCTTTATTCAAGTTTCTTGATAAAATCCCCCTCAAAGTCCCGATCGTTGATCGTCATGATATCCTTTTTTTCACTGGCCAATAACACACTTTTTTCAAGTTTCCTGATAAAATCCCCCTTCTTTTGGAATGTCCTGATCGTTGATTGTCATTATATCCTTTGTTTAACTGGCCAATAACACAGTTTTTTCAAGTTTCCTAATAAAACACAATACCAAGCTAAGTCTTTGACTCTACCATATTTTTCTATTGAAAAACATTGCCTAATCAACATACCATTTTTTTTATTGAGTGAGTGTTTAACAACTAAAGAAATGTCAGTGAAATCATCTGATTAAATGAAGTAATATACAACCAAATTTTCTTTATCTTTGTTGTTAATTCGTAATTTCAATAGTAGAGAGAGGTCTTGGGTTATTTGTAATTTGAATGGGGACAATATTTACGTGTGGTGAGGGTTATATTAGCTTCAGCCTTGTTATAGGAAAGGTTCCTAGGCAGAGCTGGAGTTGTGATGGATTTAGGATGATAGAGTGGTGTAAACTGTTATAGAATGAGGAAAGCAAAAGGAAGAAGCAGAAAATAAAGGCTCGACAAACAAACGATTCCTCGGAAAATGTGATGGATTTTTTTGTTTAGATTAACTGCTTGTCATCGGCTATTTGGTTTACAAGGTTACTGTGAAATCGCAAAAAACCTGCAACATCGACGATCTTTTTTAAAATTTAGTTCAAAATTTGATAGTTTTCGTTTTAAAAATATAAAAATGAGTTTTGTGAGGACTTCTTTGTTCAAGTACTGGTACTCACTATTCGATGTTATTGGAGAATTGAGTAATTTTCTATTAACAAAGATAGTAATATTTTTCTGATTAATGATAAAAGTAAATTTTCGTGTGTTACCTAGAAACTTCGTTCAACTAATGTGATTACAAGGAACCTATCTAAAAACGGTTTCAAATCTTATGATAATTGTTATATGAATCTGTATAGAGCTTATAAGTACTAATCTTAATGATATATACTTAGATGTGTAATTTTCGGATATACTCTCTACAAAAATTTATTGTACCTTTAATAAATGTTGGATGTTATGTATTTACTGTACTTTTAAAATATTATATGATCTATCGTTCTGTTGGAAAATTAATAATTTATAAATATTTGAAGGTAACTAAAGTATAATAGAGAATTTGAAACAAGAAAATCTTGAAGCGCGTCAATTGGTTGTTATAATTACACCACCCTAGTTTACGTAATTAATTAAACCGTCTTTTCAATTGTGATTAAGATTTATAATGAACTATGACAAACCCACGATTTTAAACTCTACTGATGTTTCAAGTTCTCTACAATTTTTAGAAGCTGAAGTTACCGGCTTTATTAAAAAATAAACGCGGCAACTCCTTTATATTTTTATGAAAATTAGTTTCCCCTATAGCGATTTTAAAATGACTTATCTCAAGCTAAAAATGGACCATTATTTAAATTTAAGAAAATCTTATATAATCGTTAAAGAACGTGCTATACTTACCAATTACTGTATATGCATCCCATCCCTACTACAAATTTACTGTGATGTTCAAAAATGTAGAATTTATTATTTATATATTAATTTTCATCTATTCTTTTATTTTAATACAAATACATAAATAGGAACTTTCCTGTACAAATTTCTTTCAGTGACGAAAAAAATTGGGACTTTTGCCGATTAGTGTAAAACCTCTTTCAGTATGAAATATTTCCTACAAAAAACTCTTACTTTTTTACAATTTTCCATTGAAATATCGAAGAATCGTTCTTAAAAATATTCATTCAAGAGAGAAAGACTCGGTGGTTTCTTTTCAAAGAGATAGGGGCATTTTCATTCGGTATGGTTACATGGAATGGCCCTGATATAGGAAAAATTTCCTCTGCAAAGCTGTGATTGTGGTGGATTATAGAATGGTAGAGTGACTGAAATAACGGACGTGAAAAAATAACTCGAAGAAACAAACAGCTTTTTGGGGGGTGTAATAATTATTATTGTAAGTAAGGGCGAGTACAGGTGTGGAGTATAGCTAATGTCTCCATTTTAGACATATTTAAGAAAACTACACAACAGACAAATATAGACAAGTTCAATAATACGATGCCGTCCCTGTACTACACCTTATCTACTGCAGTGATGGGGCTCCCCTGCAGATTTTTATTTGTGGTATATTATGGTGCCTCTGATGTGGACCAATATTTTGGTTTACTTTGATAAATAGACTATAAAGAGATTGCCGTAGTAGGATTGTACCCAAGCCAGAATGAGCTCAAATTTGTACAAAATCTCACCAAAGTCGCATAACAGCAGAATGTAAAACCAAAGCAGGTTCAAATTTGTCGCCACTGTTCTCTTGACATGAAGATATAAGACATACTAGTTAAAATAGACACTGCATAAGTAATTGTTGCTAGAAAAATTAGGATATAAAACCTTTTATTTAGTCTTAATGTTGTTTATATTATAGCTACTAGATTAATTCAAGGGTGACACAAGTTCACATCAAGCATTAGCTATATACAATGTTTTTTATTCGTATATTTTTCCAAATGCAGTAGAAGCTGTAGAAAAGTGCTGGTTTTGGATGAGTGACACATTTTACTAATTAAAAAACAATTTGTAGATATGAATTATTTTGAAATCTTATAAAATATGATTCGTAGTGCATTTTATAACATCACAGTAACACTGAATATTGCCTTCTACTCAAAATTACATAGTTATAAAGTGAATTAGAGATATTAAGATTTTGTACCTTGTCCATTTTTTATTGTTAATCAGAATAATTATATGCATGAATATATTCTGCACAGCTAACACACTATGCACTAATATTGGTGTGACTTTTTAATAATTGTATTTGAAATTTTGTACAAAATAAATCTAAATACATTCCATCTAAATAGAATTTTTATTCATACCTTAGATTCCCACATTCTTCCTTTGGTTAATAAGTTGTCTTTGAACAAAATATTTTAAAAAGCCTGTTTAGTTCCAATTCAAATTTTTGAATGTATGAATTTGTGGGGTTTTATACACATAATGATAACGTTTTAGTAGAATTTATTTAAATAGAACTATATCATCTACAAGAATCCTCACTTATACAATTGTGTTTAATAGCTATCAGGAGTGGGTGCTTTGGCATATTTCTCTTCTTTGGTTCTTTCACCAGCAAAATACTGACGGTGCCTCTCATTTCTCATAGCTTGCATCCTCTTAAATTGTTTGGTTCTCAATGAGCATTCTCTAAAATCATCGATGAGTAAATCGCACTTCTTTAAGCCCCTATCTAAACCATAGGCTTCCAAACAATCCAAAACTTTCAATTCGAGGTCGGCACATTCTCCATACCATTGATGATTTACCAAAGATCCTGTTAAATCAGTGAAAGGTGATTTTAACCAGGGTGACAAGGACATTATTTCTCTACAACAAAAAACAGGTTAGTTATATCATCATTTATGTATAGGTTAGGTTATTTAATACAATACCAGGCAATTTAGAATAAATATTGAAATAAAAATAGAAGCAGTACCTGCTGTTTAACTATGTATATATACTATTAGAAGAAATGTAAATTTTTATTCAAAAAATCATTAAAACGAACACGAATACCTTAAATTTATAATGACAGTTATTTATCATTGTCACTGTCAATTGTCAATGTCATTTTGTAAATTTTTGGGTATGTTCAAATATCATCTCAAATTAATATGTTCCATTATTTACTGTTTTAATTTGAATTTTTTATACAATGTATTATATTCATGCTATTGTTGTTATAAATGATTTAAAACATTCTATACATATATTCTATACATATATTTAAAAAGTCGTTATTTATAAATTAAAAATTAAAAATATATATAAAGAATAACGGTGAAATACGTTAAGCTTAAGAGGTCAAGGTCGCCATTTCAAAACACCAACAAGAGTTCATTATGGTTCACCAATAGGTAGGAAGCAACTTGTAATTAAATTTATTGGTACAAATTATATTTAACCATTTTGTCTTCACCGTTTATCTATGTTATAAACAAGCAATTCATGCTGCCCGTTCAATAGTATAAAGCATTACAAATGTAAGTAATTATTTTTATACTTTTACAACTTTCAATAAAACACGTCACTTGTTTGGTCTGGAATAACTCAACAATGACTTTGCCAGTCATGTTGAGACCTTTCTCTTTTGTATCAACCGCTTTTTTTAACTCGAATATTTCTATTTTAGTAACGTGGAACACGGAGACTTGAAATTATTAGTAATCAAAATGACCATGTTGAGTGCAGATGCTCAGATCAGATATTTAGTGCAGTGGTTTCAAGAATGGAGTGAACTACAAAGATCTGATTTTTTGCCGATTTTGGCTGAAAAATATGCAAATAAAGCATATGTTAATGGAATCATCAACAGTATTTCAAATGTTGATTGTAGAGATAAACCCATGTCCTTGTTTGAATGCAGAGTAAGTACTTTAATTCCTTATTTCTGAATGAAGAAGTCATTAAATTTATATTTCAGGTAAAATTATTTAAAGAATGGTTTATACATTGGACTGCAGATCAAAAGCACAATTTTATCTCGCAAATTTCAGATATAGATACTGCTTTTGCGGAAAGATTGAATGAAGAAATTCAAAACGGGGTAGTTCATGAATCCAACCATCAACTTAACAGAGAGGATATTTTGGAAGACTAAATATTTCCAAGAATAATACTAATGTTTTTTAACATTATAAATTGGATTTGAATTTATATTTTTTGCACTGATTTCATTATCTTTAGGTTTAAATCTGTTTTTGATTTAATAATTATTAATCAAGGGTAGGCAATATTTAATTGGCTCTGTATCAAATCCCTGGATCCAAATAATTATGTTTATCCTGATTTTTTGATACAGATTCCTTTAAAACAAGTCTCACAATAAGCGAATAGTATTTAATGTGATATTTTTGTAGATGATATTTATATTAGCTATAATTTGAATATTTATAAGGTATTTCTATGGAGATATAATGTTATTTATAAATATTTATAATTTTTTTAACTCATCTAAACCAGTGTAGCTACTATTTTTCAGTCTGTCTGAGTGACATATGATAATTAAACTTTTTTGTTATAACGATGTTTTTTTTTTCATTCCAATATTTCATGTGCATTTTAAGAAAAAGTAAACAAAATTCGATCCGAAGTGTACTATTATATATTAATTCAAGACATTACTAAAATTAAACATATCGTTGACAAATCATTGTAAATAATTCAATTAACACAATTCGCTTTTACATTATCAACCAAGATTACAAAATTGATAACCAAGTTATTATCTGTCCACTTTTAGTTCCCAAAGACAATAAAAACATGCCTAAGGCACCATATTGTATAGTATAAATCGCCAACAGAAAATAAGAATTTAGGACTCAATCCTTCCTCTGTGATTATCGAAAACAACTAAATTTCATTCCAAATTCAAGGAATAACAATAATAGTTTAAAAACTTGATAACTTTTTTTACAATTAACAGACTGAGTTATCTATGGACTCGAGAATACTAAAGACTTTAAATCAGGCATGGATCAAAGATTATGGAAGACACAGTATGATCAGTATAAAATTCCAAATTACTTAGATAGCTGTTGTGGTAACATAAATGTACATTTACACATTATATGTAGTGAGTTACATCCATTTGATATTTTTATCAATTGTACAAATAGACCAGATGGACATAGATATCCTATTGGAAATGATAATAAACGACCGCCAGAGTTTTCGAAGCTAGTCCGAGGAGATGGATTAAATGTTTGTGGACCAAGATGTAAGCTCTTCATAACACTAGAAACATCAGTCACTATTTTCAGGTAGAGTTGTTCGCAATAACAAATGTGCTCAGGAGTGTTTGGAATAAAAACCTATATAGAAAACGCATTCACATTTTCTCAGATAGGCAAGTGGCTTTGAAGATACTAAAAGCTATTAAGTGCACAGACAAGCTAGTGTGAAAGTACAAATAAACTCTAAAAGCCTAGCTTACAAAAACAAAGTAACCCTAATTGGGCTACTAGTTCACTGTGGTATACCATACAATGAGAAAGCAGACTTGATAAAAAAGAGGCATCTACTCCATACTTATGATCAGAGTCCTACTGTGGCCTCATGAGATGCCACATCAATTATGCACTAAGCATGTTACTAGAGAAACCTCAAACCTAAGGAAATCCAATCAAATCAACTAAAAAGGCTGGGGAACTTTTCGTAATCGCCAGAAACGACATCAAACCAGTGGTCGGTCTTTTGATAGAGTGAAATGGATATTAGACTATACTCAATTTGCTCCAAAATGTTAATAATTGTTGAATTTTCAGGTCTACACCTCATAAAAAAAGTAAAAGTATATTTGTAAAAAGTTATACACTTTCTTGAGAAATCTCATATCTACAATCTCCAGAAATCAAGACCATCTTCATATATGTCTTCTGCAACGTTTACTGTTTACATTTCTTGAATACTTTTAACACAGTAAACCAAAAAAAATATCTTGTTACTTATGAGAGCAGAGACAATAATATTGTGTTATACTTATAGCGATAATTATTGTTTCTTCTGTGGTTTGTCAACACAAAATTACCTAATTTATAGGTTAACTAAACATTAAATCAGTTTAAGCCCTCGATCCTTTCGAGACTTTTAAACTTGGTTTAACACACAGTGCAATTCAAAAAACTGTTAAAATATAAACCATTCTTAGTGGCTGAATCTTCGTTATTTAATATTCTATTATTGCCTCCCAATAGTTTAGGTAAATAATAAATCAAAAATAAGGTTAAGTAATTAAAGCAACAGCTGTCTTGTACATTTGAGTGAAGGAAAAAAAATACAACATGACAACGCTGCAATCTTTTATCTTGTGAAATAATTGTCTTCTTCTTCTTCCTGCTGTGTATAGGCATCATTGCCTGTTTTTCTTCACATCATTGCCTCTGCTCAGTCACCTGGAAGGTTGTCACTCCATCTTTTCCTAGGTCTTCCAAGGCTTCTTTGTCCTGCTGGTGATTTGTTCCTTGATATTTTCACAATTCGTTCTTTCGTCATGCGGTCAATGTGCTCATTCCATTTTATCTTTCTATCCAGTATCCAGTCATTGATGTTATCTATCCCGCATGTTCGTCTTATGTTTTCACTCCTTTCTCTATTCATTAGTGTTCTTCCTGCTATTCTTCGAACTATTTTCATTTCTGTAGTCTCCAATATCCGTTTCGTTTTAGAGGTCTCAGGTCGGGTCTCTGCTGCATAGAGTATAGGTCTGATTGCGGTCTTATATATGCGGGCTTTTGCTTCAGTTCGAATGTATTTATTTCGCCATATTGTGTCATTTAGGTATGCTGCTGCTCTTGAGGCTTGGTTTCTTACTTCCGTCTCCACGTCCCCGTGTCCAGATTTTCGATTCGCAGATATTTACATTTCATTTCCTGGTGTATTATTTTGTTATCTACCACAAGCTTACATCTGATCGGTGTCTTGTAAGTAACCATTGATTTTGTCTTTGCCGCTGATATTATTGCAGTACCGCATCGTCTGCATAGCACAGGATTTTGACTTCTTTATTTCCCATTTTGTATCCTCTTAGTTTGCGTACTTGTTTTATGATTTCATCCATCACTATGTTAAATATTGTCTTCTTAACATTAAAAAAGTTTATTTTATGTATTATATTAAAATAAAACTATTTTAGTTGTTAAAATAATTTGTTTTAATAGATAAAATTACATAGTTAAAATTTAATTTCAGTATATATAGACGGATTATCACAGCCCAAGTCACAGCTACATTTTCTAAATTTCACGAAGGAAATATGTTGCGGTAATTTCAAAATTAGGATTACATAAAAGAACATAACCTAAAAGATGAAATAGTGAAAAACGAGGAACTGAATGAATTAAGCAAGATGACAAAAAAAAAGATGTAGAGAAAGAAATAGAAGGGAGTGTATAAGTTTCCAGGAAATTATGAAAGTAAAGTCACATTTGAGATCAACAAGAAACTAAAATATTACACTAGTATTTCGACAATTCTCCTGCTAAACTTAAAAGTACAGGTACTAGATGTGATTACATGTCCATCTATCTTAATTTAAGAGGCATTTAGCGGTTCCCAAGGCTAATCCAGGCAGTAAAACTAAAGCCAGGAAATCTGATACGTCACTAAGGATTCTAAAACTAATAAAGCTAGAAAGCAGTAACAAATCAATGGACCTAATGTACAGTATTATAGACACAGATATCCCATTCAAAGATCGTAAGCATGGGTCAAAATACATCTCTCTGTTATACAGATAGTTAAAAGTGGGAGTAAGGAGCTGGATTAGGCTTTTTTGTATCAGAATGCGAGCTCTTCATACCATCAAGAAAATCACTCACTGCTTTTCAGGCAGAATTGCTAGCAATAAACTGCCCTAGAAAACCAAAGGCAAGGAGAAACCTGACAGCCTTGTCAAAAAAGAGGCAAAAACTCTATACTTAGGACTAGAGCCTTACAGTAACCTCATGAGGTGTCATATCAACAACGAACTGAACTCCAGGTCTAACCCAATCCAAAACATTCATAATCATATTAGCTAAGAAGTCTGAGGCACTTCTCGTGAGACCAGAAACAACATTAAATTAGTTGGTGGTCTTCTCACTGCTTCATCAATCATCTAAAGACGATAGGCTTGGAATAGGATGACAACTGAAGATTTTGCAAACAAGTCATGGAAAAAGCAGAGCATCTACTCTGTAAATATCCTACTCACTTCAGCAAAAGGCTTAAGTACTTTGGAGAAGTAGTACTAATATCTTGAGAAGTGGAAATTGCCTGTTTTGGGGAGAGTCTACATATTTTGGAAGCAAAACAATAAAATGTAGACTCCTGTACAAAACATCTTCTATTTTGCAACAAAACGCGGATTATTAATAAACAAACTATAACTGTAGGATTATAAAATGTACCAAGTTTTTATGTGCGGTTCTTAGGTCACTTAAGATGGAAGATTTGCTAAAATGAATTGGATTAGATACACATAAAATCACATCTAGTCCCCATAATTATTGGACACCCGGTAGATATATTTTTTTTAAAGCAAATTGATTCCCAGTTCTGAAATTATAGCAACAAATATAAGTCTTACGAATAAACAGAAATAATTAAAATATATAATAAATTTGATTTTGGTATGTAAATGGTACATGTTTTCATTCTGTATTAAGAATATAATTATTAGAACGTCTTATTATAAATCGTTGAATAAATAAAAAAAAAATAAATAAATACTAAAAATTTTAGGATTCTTTGGGGGAACGAGAGGGGGACTGAGCATAATTTTGTAGAACTTTTTGGCATAGAGCTTTTATAGCTGGTTGATTGAGTAGTTCAGCTTCTCTCAATATCCTACGTACATCTGACATACGTTTATATTTAACAGCTAAAAAGTACGCTGTTTTTAAATGTCCAACATCTATATATGCAGCAATCTAAAAAAGACGCAATATAAAATAATTATAACAAAGTAAAACCATCCTATATACAAACCTTAGTCGCCTTATGAAATATCAACTTGATCAAGTTCTCTACTTTGGCACCAGGGACATTGGCTTTTACTGAAGTTACCACTGCAAGATGCAACATTTCATCACAAGTATCTACGATTGAGATATCATTGCTCTCTTTGATACAATTCACCAACTCAGCTATACTGGAATATTTTTGTTCTTTCGCTAATTGTTTACAGGCTTCGCAATATATTTTCGCAGGTTTCAAGGAGAAATCTTGGATTAATCTAAAATAAAACAAACCCTTCAGTGCTCAAATATAAGATTTCACAGTACCAATATAATTCCAAAATGATATTTATATAAACCACTGTAAGTAGGGACAATTAAACATGTAATTATTATGATGAATAATGTTGAAACAAAAATAGTTTCAAATGGTACAACACACGTGAATGAACGTACAGGGAGTTACTGCCCGGTCGGAGGATGTAAATTCGGCCAAATTAATTACCTTTTCTGCAGTTTCACAGAAGTCGTTTTAAATTCACTAATAAATTCGGCCAAAAAGTGTCACAGGCTAGTTACAGTTAATAAAATCGCCCGCTTGGTTTTGTGCTGTGTAAATAATCTGTCATTTACTTTACAATGTTTAGTTTTTAGTTAATATTTCTTTCATTATTTTTAAAATTTTCAAATTTTGTTTTATTTGTATAAATTTTTGAAAATATAAGTTTACATATATAATCTGACAGTTGTATATACACGGCTATACATTCTATTGAGAATTGTAGCCGCTCAAATTGAGCTCTTCTGATCCTGTATTTTTTGGGTGGTCTGCCTATATTTTATCCCTATTTAATTACAGTTTATCACATATTTTTGAAGCTTCGACTATTGTTCTCCATTTCTTTCTGTCCTGCATCTGTTTGTTCCAGTTACATATCCTACTGTTTTTCCATTCTTTTATTGTGTCGGTACCATTGTATTTTTTTTACTTTAATTACATTTACAACATCCTCATTTTCTAATATATTCTTAATTTCATACTTCATAAGACATCTACTCATTATTTCAAACTTTAACCGGTCCATGGATTTTCCTAATTAGTCTCCTCCCATATATCCTTAGTTGTATGCTGAATTGAAATATTTTTATATCCAGTTCAGTTTTTTTTTGTTTTAAAATAGCACCCTAAAATGTGACCGGGTTTAAGTGCACAAATATTGCATCCCAAATTTCTTTGGCCGAATTTACTACACCAATATGTCTGGCCGAATTTACGCTGTTATTTTATGAAAGTAGTGTTTGATAAGAAAGAAGCAAAAATCATAGCTTTAGGATGTAAAATATGGAAATAAATAAGTAAATATGCTGAGCAGATATTTTCAAATTTTTATTGTTCATTCATGACATGAGAAACATGTTATCACAAGTAATAATTGAACGCTCTAAGCCAACAAATGTTTTACATTCAACACAACTTTTTTGCTTAAAGGGCAGGAAGCATCAAATTAATTTGTCGAAGTTTTAAATGTCGAAGAAGAAGACCTCTTCCCAATTTTATCATTTCGAGGTTGCTTCTGAATTGGAATAGATAACTGCAAAGGCGTTTATTGAAGCTATAATCATCTAAGATCGTTTACTTGGGTCTGTTCGATTAAAGTTTAAAGCTTTTCGCTTCAGCTTTTGGTGGGTACATTTCACAATATCTGATAGCACGTCGTCTGTAAAAAGGTGTCGCCAACACTTGGTTCGTTGAGACCTCGGAAAGGACGTTTCACGCCTAGCAAATGAGTAATTATATCCACATCTATGCCGATAAAATAATTAACGTGTTCCTCCGATTCAGTTATATCCATATCTTCAGTTATTTCTTGTTCGGTGTCCGAGCCTGTAGATCTCTTACTGACATGGTCTTCTGCTGCTTCTGAGCCCAATTCTATGTCTGAACAATGTTCTGTTTCCTCCCTTAACGTTTTTGTTCCTCTTCATAGGACATACGGAATAAAAAAAACTTGCTTTTCCGATAAGTAAACATGAAATAATTACCTTGAAAAAGAATGGCCTAATAGATGAAAAATAGAAGGTATGGTGGGCGTATGACACCAAAATCTTATAAACACTAAACATACGGTGGAGTATGATATAGATGCTGTAATAAACATGCATATATCTCCTACGACAGTCCACTGTATACTGAAATAAGCACGTTGTTGCACGTTAACTAGTATAAAACGAAGATACTCGAGGACTCGCGAAGTTTGTGTATGTTAGCTGATTGTTATAGCATTTTAAAGTTAGTTAGTTATCGATTGAAAACAGCTGTGAAATTTAATTTCACGGCCGGATAACGAATTTCATTAGATAAAGAATTTATTGTTTTATTATAAATAACAATGCAACGTTTCGAATTACACCAAAAAATACTAGAAAACTTAATATTTTGATGAGTTTTGTTTTGTTTGTAATAAAATAATGACGTCTAAATCTTTCTTGTTTTATTTTGTTATACTGGACTAGAAGTGCTTATTTTTTAGTATGTCAATAATAGCACATGAATTTTTTGTAGTCTAAATTGGGGAGGAAAATGAAATTTGTATCCCAACAACACAGGTTGAGACAAAATGAGAAAAAAATTAGCTTAGGACTTTGTGCTAATCTTATCAAAATCCTGGCTGAAGTTGAGGAACGCACACTCACTGCGCCAGAAAATACTTGATTTTCAATAATGGAGAGGTATCCATTTTGGAATTGACTTATTATAAAAAATCAATATCAAAATGGGAAAGGCATATGAAATTTTTATCCCAAACTACAAACCTGAGATAAAAATTTCTGTCTGTAATTAAAACTCACTTTGAAGCGAGAGTGAATCCTTCTTTAATTTCCTGTCCACAAACGATAACCAACACAGCCAAGTCTATTATGTCTTGCGTTGAACCGAACAGAGTAGGGGGAATTTTTGGTTTCTCTTCATTATCTTTACATGCACTTGCTAAAAATTTCACAAAGATAAATTTCAAAAGCGAATCAAACAAATGATACAATTAAATAGAAAAGTGAACAACTTTATCCATTTGAATATATTTAGTGTATATGTTACAGTAAAACTAATAAATTCTGTGATTATATAAAATTACCATAATTATATATATAATCACCGGTAATTTTATATAATCACAGAATTTATTAGTTTTACTGTAATATATATATATATATATATATATATATATATATATATATCAATTATTCAGTGCTACAAATACTTGCTACTAATCCTCATGACATAACAATACATATAAAAGTGTGATAAGCCTCTATGTGTAGTAGTAGCGTTGTGGACTACCAAGAGCCGTTAAGCATATACGCTTTCTGATAGGCCCGTCGTTTCCCACTAGAAATTAGTGTCCTTAAAGAAGCCGATCAGGTGCTTTGGCTTGAACCTTTCATCACTTGTATTGGAGTATACAGATAATACTTCTTCTATTAATCACAATAGCGGCTCCAAAAAATAGTGTAAGAATTGCAAACACTACTAAACAGTACAGTGAAATGTTTCAAAAGATGAAGAATCAAATTCTATTGTGCAAAATCACAAGTTATATTTTCAATCATACAACACATGATAAAAAATCTATTTATATTAACAACATAATACATTTGACCATCAACAATAAACTTAAACGTAAGAAAAATTTAGAAAACTAAGAAGAATGTATTAACCAAGAAAGTAGAACATAAGCACAATCAAGAATTTTCCTCAATTTTGCCCCTTGTTCGGTCTCTGCTGCATGCATATATCTATCTTTTAGATGCCATGAACATGGGAAACATTATATTGAAGGAGAATTATTACTACTACCTTCTGATGTTTGTTTCTCCATTTCCATATAAACCTGCATAGGTTTCCCTTCTTGATCTTCACATTTTGCCAAAAATTCTGTAACTTCAATTTGCCTACCCATGGTTTTGATATGTTTGCATATGTCTTTTGTACTCATTTTCATCACTAATGAAGGATTTGCAATGCTCTTTTCTTCAAAACTAGTTTGTGAAGCTGGAGTCAATTTTGTAACTGAAAACATAAATACTTTGCATTAAATTTAAAAAAAGTCTGAACTTCATTTCTGTTTAACCACAAATGTTTTTGGATTGTTAGTATTAAATTAAAATTCTGAGATCAATTACATATACAAATTTTTTACCTGTTGCCACATCAATCCACTCTTCTTGTTCAGCACCGTATCTCAAGTGTTGCTCGGCCATGTTAAGAAATTGCGAGTTCTTTAATAAATCTTTGAATGTTGAGGCGTTTTCTTGATAAAATCGCATACATGTCATAGCAGCTCTAACAGAATCTCCCATAAACTGTTGCAATTGGTAAAGTGAATGCAACATGTTAAATTGTTCCAAATGTCTACAAATGTGCATCAAATAGTCCTAAAACATTGAAATTGTTTATAATTCTTTATCTCGGAAAATGAAATTTTCTTTAGTTACAATGAGAGAAATAGTCACTATGCTATACAGTGTGAGAAAATATTTTTTCAGTTACTGTATATAATTATTTAGAAAATACCGAAACACTATAAATTTTATTTATAAAAAGGCAGTAACTATGTTGAAATTTTGGAATCATGTGAATATCAAAATTTGTATAGCTATGATGATGTTCCCAAGTCATTAACTGCGACCATTTTGAAGATCAACTTCTTTTTTATATCTTAATTACATTATGAAGAACAAATTGTTAATTTTTAGTTTATGGGTTTATTTAAAAGAATATTTGCGATAAACTTTGTAACATTTTCGAACAGACCTTCAATCATTTGAAAAATTGTGGGTTGTGTTTAGAACCCCCCATTTTTGAATGGGTAAATATTGTTTTGTATCGTTTGTAATGTCTCTTCTTCATCATTTAAAAATGTTAAATTTGTTACAAATCTTAACAAACAAAAAATTAAATCATTGGATTATCAAAATTTTTATAGTTATGATGATGTTCTCAAGTCATTAGCAGCAACCATTTTGAAGATCAACTTTTTTTTATTTTTATTCACATTCAAAAGAGAAAAACTGTTAATTTTTAGTTCATGAGTTTATTTTAACGAATTTTTGCAATAAACTTTATAGACTTCTTTTTTATATCTTTACTTACATTAAGAAGAAATGTTAACTTTTAATTTATGAGTTTATTTTAGAATAGACTTTCCAAACGATATATCACAAGTCAATAATTTAAAACATTGAGGGTTATATTTATCATTACAAGATGATTGAAGTTATAGAACACTTTTTAATTGAAAAATATCAATTTATAAATAGAAATAATAGCTTTTCAACACTGTATATTGATGATATACGAGGTGTGTGAGACAAGTAATAAGGCTAGCAACTTAAAGCTTTCCAGCAACGAATTTAATTATGTAATTAAATTTTACATTATAGTTGATGAAAATCGACGTGGAAGTTTTGAAAAGCCGAAGCAAGGATAGCATAATCATTTTTTGAATGCCTAAAAGATAATAAAAATCAAAAACTGACAAAAACATTGAATATGTATAAAAAAATCTCACAATTGAAGAGAAATATAATTGAAAAAACATGTTTGTTAATATTATTGAAAGGATCACCAACAACTACTAATGATTTGAATCTTTTTGACTTTTTCTTTCTTCCCAAAACACGTTTTATCTAAGTACAATCAAAAGATTGTTAAAATAGTCTGTCAATAGGGGGAGCTATAATTCCACTAGTGTATAGTATCCTTTGGTAAATAAAAATCTGTCTTATTATTTTTCTCTATATAATTTATTATTCTTATTTTTACTTACTTTCCAAATATCCAGACTGGAGTTAATCAGAGACATTTTTTCTTGTAAAATTCCAATAACACCTTCTTTAAGACAGTGCATATAAATTTCTACGAACGTATCGGTTCCTAAACGATTATCAATGATGTTGGTCAAAGCTAAATAAATGTCGCCATGTTTAATATAAAATTCCAAGAGACTAAGACGAGTTCCATATCTGGTTAAATAATAAACACATTCGTCGTAGAATAGTCTGCATAACGGGGGTCTAGAAGTATGAGATTTCTTTTCGATTTGTACAGATTGGTAATAAAGTTGCGAAGAAATGTTTTTTAAATTTTCCATTTTATTCGATATACAAACAGCCAAATCTTGTTGATTGTTAGTAATATTTATTGTAAATTCTTTTTGATCTATATCTCTGGTATTAGATTCTAAAATTTGTATTATTTCTGTTAATAACGGTGGGTCCTTTGACTTTTTAGACTCTGAAAAGTTAATATTATTCGATGTTTTGGTAAATTTACGAGATCCAAATTGAGTTTCACTATTGTCGTTTTGTAGAGAATTTTCGTAATGCGCTGTCTTATCCAGACATCGCTGGAATTTCTCTCTAGCGACTACCAAACTACCTGCTTTTAAGCAACTTTTACCCCATGCTGCAAATACGCCTAAAATGTCAAAAAACATTAAATATAAATTCATTATACTATTTTCTTTCTGTCATAAGAAAAAAAATTAAGACTAACTATAATCTTTAATCTAAATCAATAAAAAATTCATTATACTGATCAATGGAATTATCTAGTAAGCCTACAGCAGCACTTATATATAGATAATACAACTTGGACAAGAAATAATACGAAAACTAAGTCTTTCTACGACACCTGTCAAAGGTTTAAATTACACCAGACCAAAAGATTGGTACAACAAAAATAACCAAGCAACAGAACCTACAAAGATCATAAGTCCCAAAGAAGTAAAAAAAAAACAATAAAAAACACAGGAGCTGCTCTGGTAACTCCAATATTCAAAGAAAGCTATATACACTCGTGAGAAAAAAAATCGACTCAGGCGACAATCTTGCAATCACATATAACCAGTAAAAGCACTGAACACGACATTTTAAAGCTTCAAAATGGCATAAAATATTGTAATGTTTTTTGCTTTGACAGTCGGTATGCTTGTTTACAATAGTACTAGCTGGTAACTGACCCTTATAAAAGGTAGTTCACAACTATTAGTTAGCCATCAAATATCAACCGATACACATCTCCATTATCAACAAACGAGAATTCAATTTGAAAATGGACACAACAAGTGATAAAGCTGCTCAAGCGGTGACAAGACCAGAGTCAGCGAGAAATGGTCAGTGCGCTGAACACGAGTCAGTCTGCTCCTTTCAGAGTTTACCGTCATTACTATAAGACTGGTTATTTTCATCAAAAACGCTGTTCTGGAAGGAAAAACTGCACATCCTATATTGATTACAGATTCATTGGCAGCACATCACTGAGAAATCGGGCCCTCACTGGTGTTCAAGTCAAACAAAAGTTCATAGAAACGCGAGGAGTGGCTGGACAGTCAAAATAAGACTTAAGGCAGCTAAACATGAGCCAAAAAGACCAGTTACTGACCCCAAAATGTTGGTCTAATGATAGAAGTAAATTGTATGTATTCTTCGATGTCAACTTGAGAGCCCTACCTTCAAAAACCCCATTGGAATGTTAAATGAAAATTCGTTTGGAATGTCTCTTTTTTCTAGTAAATAATGTTAAATTTGTTACAAATATTAATAACCAAAAAATTAAATCATATGATAGTTATAAATTGTGTTCCATCATTTGCAGCGACCATTTCGAATGTCAACTTATTTTTTTTTGTTTATATACAATACAAATTGGACATGAAATAATATGAAAACAAAGTTTTTCCCCAACACCTATCAAAGGTTCAAATCACACCAGGCCAACATATTAGTACAATAAAAGTAACCAAGCAATGGAGCCTAAAAAGACCCTAGGAAATCAAAAAAAGAAATAACTTTAAAAAAATAGAAAAAAACATAAGACTGTTTTAGTAATTCACAATTAGAAGAGGTTAATATGAAAAAAAGAGCAGTAAACACAGGAAAACTATTTAATGCCATAAAAATATTAGGATAAAATGAAATAACAAAGGAAAAAAAGATTAGTTATACCCATACTAACATAACTTTGAACCATGGACAGAGACCGAAAGACACTAACACCAGAAATAATCTCAAGAGGAATATTATAGTCAAAACAAAAAAAAAGCGGGGAATAGAGGAAGACCTGGATGGATGGAATCTACAGAACAACTGAGAACAGAGAGTAAAAACTACCTTAAACAAATGAATGAAAAAAATGAAAAAAATTTTGAAAAGATAGATAGCATTGAGTTAATATTAAAGAAAGAATACATCTATATACCACCCTCTATCTCTGATTAGATCTTTGGTATTAACTCTGTGCATCAAACACCCATTATAAGCGAGTAAAGAGAGATAGCCAGTGATAAACCCATGCCCGTTATCTCACTACCAGCAGTTTCTTTTCTTAATATTAACTCTATGTTAGATAGACATAAAATTTAAGTAAGTAATGTACAAAAATTATGCAATTTTGACTCTAATCTTTAATTATATTCAAGAAAGAATTGAGTTAATCCTTTTAGGGGTAATATCCCAGAAGAAAATTTTGTTATAGGGAAAAATAAATCATATTTTCATCTGAATTTATTTAGATGAAAATATTTATTACTGATTTGTATTTACCTGCATTATCAAGTCCTGCTTTAGTAGATACTTCCAAAGCTAAATTCCATTGTTCATTTTCCAGCAGTTTGTCACGTACCCGTCTTAAAACTGAAGCATCTATGAAATTTCCTTGGGAATATTTACATGGTACAGGGAGTAAATTAAAACAACCTCTTTCGGCTAATAAACCGAGTAAGTCTGCTTGAGATATAATTCTATCCGCCAAAGCTGTACCGTTGTGTAAGCTACATTCTATTGAAGACATTTTAGCTGCCAGCGCTAAAGTTCTAGAAAATAAAACCAGTCAAAAACATTTAAAATGATTGATCAACTTGATCTATTTTGAGTAAATTGAAAAAAAAATGAGTTGGTGAGTTAAGGTGTCATATTTACTGCACGGATTGGTAAAGCTGTATTTTTTCGTGTTTGGTTTAGTCCTAAACAATATAATGAGCATATTCTACAATTATTTGTGTATCAAAACGTACTTCAACATTTTAATAATGAGCATATAGTCGATTTCTTGTGTGGGTTCTTGATTGGGTAGTACTAATTTCAACATCATGTTACAATGATCCAATAGAAATCTAAAACAAAGACATTTATCATTTCTAATATTATCATAGCTACTAAAATGACTATTTTCATTTAATTGTTAAAAAAGTTGGAGGTGATGATTTTAGGGGTTTCTAACAAAATGAAACAGGTATAGTTCTTTCTAAAATATTATATCTTGACTTATTGCATGCAAATCGACAATAATCTATGAAAGTTGTCAATTATAAATAATGAAATCAACAGTAATAACGTTGTAGTTTCAGAAATTCGAATATTTTTCCTTTCATTTATAATTTAAGAGGAACATGGTAGACGGATTATTTACATTGTTTCTTTTAAATAATTTCTAGGAAGGTTTAATAAATATTCATAGTGAACAGACCGAAATAGAAAGTAATCGAAGAATTTAAATAAACTATATAAGTTAGTTAAGTGTTAGTGATAAGTGAATTATATAAATTAGCTAAGTGTAATGTATAGTGTTTAAATAAATTGAAAACGTAAGAGACAGTATTTGTAAATTCACCCCACATTTACAAAATTTATCATTTATTTATAAACTTTTGTAAGAAAAAGTCTTTTAATTGTAAACAAATCATTGTTGCCATATCTGAAAACTTAGGTAAAAAGCCTGGTACAACATTATTTATACTTACAGTATACTACACTTAAAGCAGGCATATGACACTATCCGATGTTTATTGGAGTCAAATATCTTGAAACAAACGTTATATAAATAACGAACTTTCATACAAGTTGCTTTGGTAATATAAAAAATTTATTATGGATATACAATTTTAACAAAAAGCTCATGATAATAATAATATTCTACGTACTTAGGATAGTCTACATTTTTGGAATGGTATTTCATAATTGACAAACATAAGGAGACACTCGGTGCGTGTTCATAAGAAAATTCCTCTCTTGCGATCTTGTTATGTTCCGGATTATCGGTTAGAATCCAATAATCGTTAACAAAAGATTTTGTAGAAGTTGTATCGTTCGTACCGGATTTTACTTCTACGCCTGTTGTTTGAAAGTAACAACCGTTACAAACTCGTACTAAAAGGTCGCCGTATGTAGGAACCTACAAATATATACATTATTTAAAAAAATTCACAAAACACGGAAATATCAATATAAATTATTAACAAGTTATTGTGGCAAAAAACAGAAATGTTTTATTGAAAATTATCTTTCAGTTCAATAAGTTATTGATTTCCATTCTAATAATTAAAGTACTCAAAGTGTAGAATAGGAATCCAGTGAAGACGTTCATACATAAAGTCGTTGGACTTTATATTTCCCGATAAATCTATGATATCAGTTTTTTTGGAAATAAACGTTCATAAAAATCATGAACACAAGAAAAAATCAATTTAAAGGGTAAATTTTGTTATATAGGAAATTATTTATTAGTAATCAGAGGTAATAAATCTTAAACTAATTGTTAAAAAAGAATAAACGGTAATATGTGAATACGTCGTGAAGTTGGCTGCGAGTACAAAGACAATCACTTCTGTGTACTCGTTCATTATGGTCGATTCATAAACTTGACTTTCCGTTTGCCGTTTGCTATTACAAAATTAAAAACATTGCATTGCAAACAGCAAACGGAAAGTCAAGTTTCTGAATCGACCTTTAAGGCAAGTCTCTTACCATTGCATTATGGTCGCCACTAATTACACTAATTAAGATTCCATAAGTAAAAGTAAACAATTTCCTAACCTCAAATTTTATTTAATATGATGTGATTGGGAGAAATTGTGAAAAAGCAAACACGTTTTTGAACAAAAAAGTGCTTTTTCATCAGGCTAACGCACCTTCTCACACTTCGGTGATCACATTCGCTAAAATTCTCGAATTGCCCATCGAATTGGTTCATTACCCACCTAGAACTGGCCCCCAGAGGTATTTTCCTGTTGCATAACCTCAAAGTTTCACTTAAAGGAGAGAGAGACGAATATTTTATGATAGAGTTGGAAAGGTTAGAATATCAATGAAGAAAATGTGAGGACTTAGAAAGAAAAAAAACCTTGTTTCTTTGTTTGGTCAAAATCTTTTCAGATAACCCTCGTAGAAGATACCTAATGTCTTATTTAAGTTGTATCAATTTATAATTAAAAAAATATCCAATACGGATACAGAAGATATATTTGTAATTTTTAAATATATTACAAAACAAAATAAAGTATTTATATATAAAGAAGAAATTGAACTTCGAAGTATAAAAAAATGCTTTTATGCTTTACATTCAGTTCAACTAAAGGAAATAAGAATAATAAATTTAAATGGAATAATAAATAACTTGAAAAATGTAAGTAAAAACAAAATCAAAAACAAGTAATTTGTTTATTGTCTGTAAATCTTACAACACAGACGGCAATTCTGAAGAGCTGTCAACATTTTTGGAATATACCATTTCCCCTTATACACGAATAATGATTTTACTTATACTAAATTAGTCTTCTGCTTCATATTTGTAGTATATAAACAAAATTACCATAATAAATAACTTTTGGTAATACATTTCTATGAATAAAATCTAATTTAAAATTATTTTTGTTTATCTCTTTAATTAGAATGCTTTAGAAAGAGACGAAGATATATCTATTCAAATACATGTATCCATCATACCTAGCTTTGGAAAAGTTTTGTTAGTTGTCATTTTATTTCGACGCCATATTTTATTCTTATCAAATTATTTAAAAACCCCATTAGAATGGCTTCTGAAAAGTTTATTTCTGTTGATTTTGAGGTGATTGGTGAAGTTAAAGGTAAGAACTTTAATAAATTAATAAAAATTATTATATAGAAACTAATAAAACTTTTTTTTTCAGATGTACTCTTCAAGGAGGTAATATAAACTATATTTTCACTAATTTAACAACCAAATTTACTCTCTTCTCTTACAGTATACAGCAATAACTGCTACTAGTACAAACGTGCGTGGCTGGTGTATGAACAGTGACAACAATTCCATAAGTGGAGTGCTAGAAGGATGCGTTTCCAATGTAGAATTAATGTAAGTATTACATTCTCTATATTATATAAAAGGAGTGATATTTATTCAGTAATATATTGCTACTAATTAAAAACCACATTTGTTACAAATATGAATATTTTTTCTGGATTTTAGTTGCCTTTTAGTTTGTTTAGGGAATTTAATAATCAGAGATTTTAGTGCGAGGGCTATATTTCTTGAGAACAATTTATTGTAACTAATTTTAATGTTTAGGAAACACTGGTTGAAGAACGTTGGAAGTCCTAAATCAAAAGTCGAGCAGGTCATTTTCACCAATGAGATTGATATAGAACATCTCACCTATGATTCATTCAATATTTTGGAATAAATTAACTATTGAAAATTTCCAGTTAATCCAGTTTTTTCTATACTACTAAAATTTGTTCAAATTACCTGTATAATATGTACTGATCTCATATAAATCAATAAATTTGATTTTGTTATGAACAGTTTTATTATTTATTTATAATTTGTGTTCTTGAATTGATAATTGAATGAAATTTTTGAAAAATACTATGTTGGGTCTTATTAGCACTAGCACTACAAAGTATGTTGTTTATTTAGGGGGGGCAGAGGCAGAACGTGGGTATATTTATGAATTTAGATGGGGACATAGTGGTGTGAACATATTATGAGAGGAATACCAAAAAGGAGCCAAGTTACAACTTTATCCTTTTCTACAACATATAAATGCTGATTAAAAACACAAAAAGGGCACAAGTGGGCTCTCAACTCCTTTTTGCTGCAAATATATCTAATAAAAAATAACAAAAGGGGAAAGTGGTTTGTTGACTCCTTTTTGCTCATTACATACAAAAATTGTAGTACGGCACCCAAGTTATTTTCTTAAATATTCAGTTTGCAGCTGTCCCCTTTTTAAAGGTTGTAGGACTTTTATTCAACCAAATTTTTTGTACTTACGCTCGTTTAGACAAAAATGTTTATTGGCAAATCTTTGCAATTCAACGATGATGGTGTTTTTGTTTTCAAGAACACAGGAAAATCAGTTACAGTAAGTCTATGATATCAGTTTTTTTGGAAATAAACGTTCATAAAAATCATGAGCACAAGAAAAAATCAATTTGAAGAGTAGATTTTGTTATATATAATCATTTATTAGTAATCAGAGGTAAAAAATTTTTGAACTAATTGTTAAAAAAGAGTAAACGGTAATATGTGAATGTCGTGAAGTTGGCTGCAAGTGCAAATAGGCAATCGCTCCTGTGTACTTATTCATTAAGGCCGATTCATAAGCTTCACTTTCCATTTGCTGTTACAAAATTAAAAACATTGAAATGCATAAGACCATTCATAATTGTCATTTGACGTCGTCGTTTATCGTTGGTGACTTGGTCAATATAAACGAATTTTATACTAATCACATATCTTTGCGTTTGTCACGTTGATTTTGACGTATAAAGTTACAACGTAATGCTGGAGTTATTTGTCTTTCAGTATACACACGTCAAAAAGAATAACAAAATTTTATGGTTAACGACTACAACGTCAAATTTATGAATCGGCCTTTAAGGCAAGTTTCTTACCATTGCATTACGATTGCCACCAATTAAAATTCCATAAATCAAGTAAACAATTTCCTAACTTAAAATTTTATTTAATATATTGTGATTGGTTTAACAAATAGAGTAGTCAATACATAAATGGCAATAATTATATCTGCTGCTGCCTTGCATTTGGAGTCTGATGAATAGAAAAGAGCACCAATGCTATGGTAGGCCAGACTCTGGCTGGAGAGACCAAAGGGAAACATGAGTTTATATAATTAGAGGAGAAAACATACAAAAATTATTTGAAAAGGAACGAAGAAAACTTCTAAGGAATATAAAACATAAATATAACTAAGAAATCCTTTGCGAGAGATCAGAAACTCATCTTTCCTTCGAATTGCGGCTTGCACGCAATGAAAATGTTGCAAGTGCGAGATCTTGCATGAAACAATCAGCTGAACTTCATCTGCGTATGGTTTTGGTCAAGAAGTATTGCGCTTTCATTGCATTGCATCATGTCAAGAGGCCATTAGACAGATTTTTGTACGCTGCTCTTTAAATTACTAAGTTATAAGAAAGGAATACTGTTTTTAAATTGATTCGGGAAACACATCAGCAAATCATTAACATATTATTCACTTATTGATAAGCATTTAGTTTGGAATACTCTAAATAAATATTTGTATTAGATCAGTAAAGTTTTATCACTGACTCACCATCAAATGATAACTTAAATCAATAAAGGCAATGGACATTGATTTGATATTTTCGAAATAAAATGAAAATTGATATTTATATTATCTTTTATACTTACCAGCATCCTTTTCAGTGAACAATAATAACAAACGACTCGTCCACATCTTCTACAATGATGCCTGCGATTAAACATTGAAAAAACAGTTTTTACACAACACATACACTCCAAAACTTCACTGTTAGGTACCCATTCAGCTTTTGTAGGTACTTTTTGAGGCATAATAAAATAAGTGACATCGGATGATAAATTAAGGGAATCCAAAGATTGCATTAAATTACATTCGGGTGGTTTTAGCAGCCTTATATTTGGTTGGGCTATAATTCGAAAATCCAAGCTCTTTTCGGCATATCTTCTTAATAGAACATCTATTTTTTCCAAAGATATTATACGATCGTTGAATCCCCTTTCTAATACTTCTTCTTTTAGAACGTTCAACACAGCTGATAGTTTGTCGAGTTTCGTATTCATTAATAATAGTTCGATGATGCTGAGCGGATCTTCAAGTAAATCAAGCAGCTGTAATTGTTCATCGAGTTGAAAAACTCCCAACATCTTCAAGCTTATTTCCACGTATTTTATAACATCATCGTTGACGTTATTGAGTAAATATTCCACTATGAATTTCAAATGGTCCAATTTTTTCAGCAATTTTATTAAAGTGTAACATATGTTGATACCTTGTTGGAAAGGAAGAATGTCCAATAATAATTTGATTTTTTCAAAATGTGTAGTAGATTGAAATAATAGGTAGAAGTAATATTCGTCAATGGCTTCTAATAAATCTTGGCTCGGAGAATGTAAATCAATGTAATCCAACATCAGATCAATCTGGAATACACAAAACTATTTATTCCGGAACCCGATAGAGAAAAAATGGATGCTATACTCACGTTATCGTTTTCCACAAGTAAGGAAATCACCTGTCTTTTATTCTCCACACACCATTCATAAGCGGTGTACCAGGATTTCACTCCCAAGATACTTTTGAGCTGGAAACCAAATACAAAAATATATTTCAATAATTAAAAAAAAATTGTCACAATACTAGCAACAGAAAAGGTCTCCGAATTAAATAATAGTCACCATTTGTATCAATACATGTTAAAATCAAACACCAACAGTAAAAATTTTACTGTCTGGTCCTTCGAGCCGGATATGAAGGAAGGTTGGGAGAACCAGGTAATGCAATTGTTGCTATTGGTGTAGTGATAGTGTAAACATATGAGTTAGTACTAAATTGTCATGTTAAAAAGTCCAAATTGATTTAAATGTTGAATTGCAACAGCGCAAATAAGCTAATAAAAGTTTAGAATACTTATAGCCCAAAATAATTATTGGATTCAAATTTCCTTTAATATTGCAGTTTACAGAGTGATTGATTTGGGGAAAACTAACAAAAAATGTGAATTTCTATAACCGTAGAAGCGATTTTCATACTACTACCACTACCCTAATACTTACAACTACACTGTGTCTTATCTTTCGAGTCTTCCATATATTAATATCCGGCTCGAAAGACCATAAAATGTAATTGTTGATGTAATTATATTGAGCAGGTTGTTCAGAATATAACCAAAGGTTGTCGAAATTACAAATACTTTAAAAACATTTGTAATCCATAATAACAGTCGCTACCATATGAGCAAAGTGTGTAATGCACACGGGATCCAAAATCTAGGGTCGAAGATTTGCAAAAACAAGAAACGAAAATTTATTTTAAAATAAAAGTTGACACATTTTTCCTATTAATACATGAACAATGCTTGAAGTTCTAAAAAAGCGATGCATCACCTGAGGCGTCTTTGAGCCAATTAGTTCACTGAAGCGTACAACAAAAGCATAAAAACAAGTAATCCTATTAATTTTTACATTTAGAGTTATTTTTATTTTGTCAAGTGTTGTGTTGTGTTATATAATATTTTGTTCACTACTTTTTTTTCTAAAAAATTCATTTCTTTTAATCCAAATATCTTGAAATGTAATGTACGTGTTTAAAAAAGTATAACTCATTTAGTTTTTATGCTATCGATCTTTGTAGAAAACCATTTTGTGGGATTTTTCAAGAGCTATAAGATCAAATTAGAAAGGGTTTAAGCTGAAAGGGCTAGAATAAATTGCTGTTTACTCAAATATGTAAACTTGTTGATTATTATTGTTCTTACTTTAAAAGTTAATTCCAAATGAATACTAATTATTCATTTGTTTCGCGAGCAAAAGAAACAATGGCTATTTTTTATTTTTCTATTGTACCTTGCTATCATTTTTGATTTTATTACAAAGGTAGGTATTTGTTACCAGAAGTATCTGCATATTTTTTAAAATATCTGGGTATAAGTAGAAAGCAGTACTTATATATGTAGACCTTAAGCAATATTTCAGTTATTTTTTCCTAAAAAAATGTGATTTTTAGTTTTGGGTTATTTTCTAGTATTTATAAACAAAGTGTTTGTACCCCATTAGTTAAGTAAATACTTTAAAATGGGTATAAAAGAGAATCTTTTTTGTTGTGACTTTATTAAAGAAATATGACTGTAAAGTTCAGTTTTTTGCTTTATTTCAAGCACCTATCTACTTTCAAAAACATAAATTAAAAAACATGATCCAAAATCCCTTAAGGGGTGCCAAAATCTTTTTTTGCACACAAGCTCCAGTAGCCCTTAAGAGAGTCCTAATGACAGAGCTAATACAAATTACTCCAAGAGTACTTGTCAGACGTCAATGGGGTTCTTTCTCCCTTAATCGACCTCTTTGAGCTTACAAATATACAATGTGTGTGTTAACAATAGGAATTTTTTCCTAGAGTCCTTTCTACACTTCAATGATAAATTATCTTGAACCAAATTTCTCTTAATTTTCCTCTATTATCTCTCTTATCAATAAATAAAAGGTTTTTTAGACGACAAAAATTTAATTTGAACAAAAAATACAATTTTGAAAAGTCACTAAACTATAATACAGCTGTAGCTACAGAAAAAACAATAACAAGGAAAATAAGCAAAATAAAAAAAGAACGAATTGAGAGTGTAAAGTAAATAAAACAATTTAGGACATACTGTAATGTCCATATATGTAAAACTCGTATATAGACAGTTCTTATAGAAAAAAAAAAAACATCTCGACAATATTCATTTTCTTTCTCATTCGAGACACTATCTATATTGCGCATGCATAAGAATGCGCAGAACCGAACTGGAACCTCGGAGGATAGAGAGAAAGAAAAATACGAACTAATTTTGTTGTTTAATAAACAATAAAAAGTGATATTTGAGTCTAAATGGTTCAAGACACTATCTATACTGCACATGCTTCATGCGAGCAAAAGATGCGCAGAACTAAATACAGTACTCAGAGGAGAGAGAGAACGATACACTATTTGTTTCATTTAGTCGGAACACCTTCCACTTATAGGAACTGTCCATATAGGATTATTACATATATGGTCATGTCAAACATAACCTAAAATGTATTGTAGCTCCTGGTTAGTTGATTTTGATTAGTTAGAGCCTAAAAAATAAACTAATACTCACTTTTTCACAAAGATCTATGTGTAAAGACCACATCTTCAGTTCCACGACTTGTCCATCCTCTATAACATTTAACCTGGTCAATTCCGACTTAATAATGTCCAAACAAAAATCTCCTGGCCAATTTCGCATATTATCTTTGATATTAGTTAACCTCAATTCCCTGTTGCTTATTAATAGAACGTATCTGTAATATTCCGGTACGGTATCGTCGGTGATCAAATTGGATAAAATCGTGTCAATTATGTCTAACCATACACGATTCCTCTTGACATGCTCTTCGGGAATACATTGCACCAAGTCGAATAATTGTTTCCAATCGATATATACAGTGTCCTCTTCGAGTTCTTGTGCGTTTTCTTGGCTATCGTTTGACGGACGACTTACAAAAGCCCTGGCTAATTTTTCAAATTTTACACAGCGTTTTTTTATGATATCGGATATTTTTTGAGAACTGATTTCGTTCTGCAAAGCTGTTACTATCACGTTGTTGTTGTAAACGAGCTTCAAGTGACGTATTTTATTCAGTGATAGATAGTTCATAAACACTCTTATTCTATCTTGGCTGATATCAACATTAATGTCTTGCACTGTATACATTTTAGTCAAAATATAAGCCAATAACCAATTTCTTCTTTGTATATATGCGATAACGCCTTTGTTGGGTCTGTACAGGTTATTTTCAGGGTACAATTCGTCTTTGGCAACGTTTTCTTGTGCGTGTAGATTAATTGTTGGAAAACAGTTACCAACTACGTGGTATAAATAATCCAATTTCAACTTTCCAAAATACTTTTCGAACTCGCCTGGTTCTAGATGTCGTTCAAACAACAGTTTGCCCATCAGTAATGATCTATTAAATGGAATTAAGTTGAAATAGGAGGTGTTTTTACCTTTTGAAATGATATCTGATGTGTTTTGTTCGATATAGAGAATTCGAGAGAATGCTTTTAGATAATTATACAATTTAGATATGTATTTAATTGGATCTGTACCAGATTCAGTATTTTCGTTTAGTAAATTGTTCAATTTCAATATACTTATATGACTTGGATGCCTGTTGTTCAATTCTCCAGGCTCACATATGCTCAAATCTGATATTACATCATTAATAGCCTGAGAGAGAGATTTGTAAAATTCCTCTTGTTTAATATGCTTGTTCAAATTTAGTGGATAATGTGGTGATATAAGTAGCTGTCCAATGCTTAAATTCTTCCCTCTAGCAATTTCCCTAAACATAGTATTCAGTTTATTGTAAAATTTTACGTAGTTAGATGTTACATTATCCTCTAAAGAATAATTTTCTGCAGCTAGTTGGAGCATGATATCAGAATTTTCAAAGTTGTCTGGAAGAGTTATCGCTAAATCTAGCATATTCATAAACTTTTCATTTTCAGAAGTGTAATGTTTAAAAAAATAATATTTTTCCAAAAGGATATCAAGCCTCTGTTTCATTTGACGATTGGCAGTCACTTCATTTCTTTCAAAAAATTGCTCTACAGTCTTATCGATGGCTAGATCAAAATTGGTAACAGATATTTTTGGATCTACTTTTTTAATTGCTTTTATCTTGAATGTTTTCTTCAGATTATCACGGAGGTTTATCAAGCTTTCAGCAAAGTGCAACTCGCATATCAATTGGGGATCTTCTATTGAAAAAATCTAAAAAAAAAAATAATTTATATTTTTTGAATGACTTGGAAAAATACCGTCAAGAGCACAACACCAAAAAAACACCTTTAAGATCAATTAGGATATTTAAAAAAAACAGTGGCTTTTCATATTTGAATAAAGTAACTTGATCAAAAAAATTAGATTATATATATATATATATATATATATATATATATATTTCCCCTATCAACACTTCTATTACCCCTACAAATTGGTAAGTAACTTAACCACCGATAATTTTTTCAAACTTTCTGTTACATTATTAGGAGGTAAAATTGGTAACCTTTATGTAGTGTGATTAGACCTTTAGTCTTGAGAACCAGCAACAAGGTCAGAGGGTACAGCCCGCGGAAAGAAGACAAGCAGAGTATATAATCTTAGACAAGCAGTCACGAATGGCCTGATCGGAGGTTAAAAATGACTGGTAATAAATTTATAAATGAATATAGTATAAACAAAAGTGAAGTAAAACCAAAACATTCAATTTATTAATTGTTGTGACTGTCATGGTGAAAGCAGTGTTATCGTGAAATTAGAACAGGAATAAGATGATACCGTGCCTGCGTAGTTTGTAGTGATTTTTTCATTACTTCACTTTTTTCCAAGTTATCTAACCTTTCGTCAGATTATAAAAAACTATTGTCAATAAAATCAGTGTTCATCCAATTTCACTGTTGTGATCGTCTACACCTTAATATTAATTATTTATTTATTATTTATCATCAATACTTTTCGAAATTTAATTGTATAATTTTTTTCTTAAAATGAAAAACAATATTAGGTACGTTGTTCAATAATTGTATTATGTATGGAATTATTGCGTGAGGGGTATGTTGCAAATGCAGAAAAATAAATAAATAGAGAAAGTATAGAGTCTAGTGAAATACCTCTAAACTTGAAAGATATGCTATATGAGTATGGATCGTCCAACAATTCTACAAGACATGAATTTATATCTATTCTAAGAATAGGCAAAAACTAACCATTAAATAGGGCTTTCTTTCCTAAAGGTTTCTTTTAGAAAGATGTGGATTTCAGAAAAGAAAATGTGTAAGTTTGTGCCTTATTGTCATATGTTCCCGTGTTATGATCTAATTATCTAAGTATAAAGAAAAAAATACTTCTTATAGTCAGTTGGCGTCAGTCGACTGACCCTTGGTGTTTGAGACTGGTTAAACTTGTATAGAGTCTATTTTCAAATTGCCCTCCTAAGGGGCGTGGGCCCCATATTGGAAAGCACGGCATTTAAACCATCCGAGAAACTTGGATAAAAGTAAAATATAACAGAAATTTATTAAATTCGATGAATGAATAATGGGATGGGTAAAAACTTTTTACTGATAGTGTATATAATACTTAATTTAAACACATCAAGTTTTCCATGTTTCTTTTATAATATAAAAGACATTACATAAAAAATCTGACTGGTCAGGAATCTTCATTATCCCTGTTCTACAACAATTTCAAACAATATGGTCCTCATGAATATGGAGTTTTGTGAATATTCAAGAATCAATTATTAAATGTAACTTTTAACATAACAAATAAAAAGTAATATTTTCCTGTACAAACGTCAAATACTTTTTACAGACCTATCAACATTGACAGGTGTTTATTTAAAAGATTCTGTATAAGACATTCCAAAATGATAACATTCAAAACTTACATAATATTCTTATTTTTATTGAAAATACAACAAATATGCAGCATATGGCCTCCAGATTTCAGTGTTGATTTATCCAATGAAGAAGTATTTGTAATTTCAGATCCTTTGGAAAGAAGTGAATTAAAAGATGTATATGATGAAGAAGAAATGATTAAAAAAGAGGAAATTAAGAAACTAAATGTACAATCCGATGCCGATAAATATTATAATTTGCACAGGAACCAAAAAAATGATAAAAAGCCCACCATTAAGTTTGAATCTCGGAAGAAACGTGTGTATGAAGAATTTAACGCTGATAAGGAGTATGAGGAACCTTTTAAAGGAGAATTTTCAAATGTAAGTTGCCTGTTATGAAAATAATTGATGTTATTAAACATTCTCAAGTGATTTGTTATTATTTGGCTTATATTTTTTACGAATTAGAAAGATGACGTAATTTATTTTGACGTCGAGGCTATCGGTTTACCTAGTATGAAAAGAAAACGAAGCGAATACAAGAATAATTCAGATGAAAACTATGATTACTTAAAATTACAAGCTGAGTTTGATAAACAAATCAAAGAAGTTGTTAAATCTAATGATACATTAAACTACACCGATGTTAAAGAAGAAGAATCTGTTAAAGATATTTTGAATGAACTGGTAGAGATAAAGAAACCTAGAAATTGTACTGAAGAAGAAAGAAAAGGGATAGGTATTTCTTCTTCTAGAATACTCATATTTACACTCCACATTTTTACTGAAACTTGTGTATGCATATATGTTGATTAAATTTTAGGTTTGGCTGCTGTAGAGTGTTTGTGGAGTGATTTACAAAAACCAAAGTTGAAAAGTCACGTATTAGAAAGAATATTAAGAATAGTCTTGATATGGATATGTGTCTACTTAGTCATTGCACTTCCATGTTGGTGTCAATATGGTAAATATATAACTATTTGTTAATAACAACAATAAAATCAAGATGTATTTCAGGATGGTGTTGCTGCTGTTTCACTTGCAAATTTTGTAAACCACGTGAAAGCATTGAAGAAGTTAGACAATTTTTTGCACAAAATCCACCAGGAACATTTCACGATAAAGATGGAAATGTCATCAAATACACCCCAACCAAATACGAAAAATACGCTCAAAAGAAGCTCGAAAATCAATTGAGAAGTTTGTGAAATAACAATTTGTAAATAAAAGTTATTTACCATTGTAAAAATTTTAATTCTTTCATTTCCACCTAATATAAACATAAAGTTTGTGAAGAAAAACAAAATAAGTATAACAGAAATAATTATTCAAAAAGAAATTGAAAAGAGCACTTACCTTGATGACTTGGAAGGCCCCTTCAAAGTCATATTTCTTTACACACATTTGTATTAACGATTCTGGTGTTGAGAGCATATATTTCATAAGATATTTATCACATTTTTCATTATCTTTGACATTCCGTATTAATTCCATTCTCCATATTGCATCTGATATAACTTTATGCAATTGACTTAATCGTTGATACTCAGGAGAGTCCTTTGAAGGTATATTTTTAGTTTTAATTTCTTCCAAAACATCTTTGACCAGATATATAATCAATCTAACTTCTTTTTCTTCACAAATAAGTGTACTTTCATTGATTTCTGAATGTAGATGGTAGGTTTCTATGAACAGAGATGCAAATACATCTTCCAAAAGTTCTAACTGTAGAGTAAAATTTGTAATATTCAACAGTTTTTCTTTTATTTCTCTCACTGTCTCACTTATATTCAAATTTGGTGTTTTAGTGATGCAATCTAATAATTTTTTCAAAATAGAAAAAGCTTCAAATTGTATACATTGCACATTAAACGTTTCGAATATTTCTTCTTCTTCCTTTATCAAATCATATATTTCTTCAACACAGGATTGTTTTAAATCTAAGTAATTTGAGAATGTTTCTAAAGCTGAATGCTTTTGAAAAAAGTTAAAAACTTCTCGTGTAACAACTAAAGGTTCATTAGTTTTAATATATTCGATTATTTTAACTGCATATTCAAGTTTTCTAAAGTATCTATTCCAATATGTTTCAAGATCTTCTTTATTCAGGTTTTTCAATAAATTCTTGATATGGTCAACATCAAATTCATTGAAATTTGTTAAATTAATAAGCTGCAGTATAAGTATTTTATTAGATATTGTTCTATTTGGAATATAAATTCTGTCAGTTGATAATATCTGTGAAAACCAATGAGTCTTTTTACACAAACAATAGTCAAATAATTTTGTGGGATTTTTGATATTAATCCCTATGGTATTGTCAATAGACCTAAGAAACTTGTTTAGGAGTACAAAGTTTTGATTTCCAATTATTGATAAATATAAAATATCTTCTTTAATAATATCTCTCTCACATAGATCATAAATTTTTGGTAGTATATATTCTGTAAGATATCCATGTTGATATTTGTTAGTTAATTCAAATTCACTAATACGCTTGTAAAGTAAATTAACTTGTCTGCCATGTTCACTATCACGTTTTGATACTTTTTCTAAGGTTTTCAAAATCTCCTCCATACTAAAAGAAAGGTTTTTTATTAAAAAGGAAACTCACACAACTCAAAATATTAAAATTTCTACACGTTTATTGTGAAATTGTGAAAAATCAACATTCATAATAATAAAAAAAATGACAAAAATATAAAAAAACATTTTGGTTCCACTTACTTAACACGTTATAGTTAAAAAATCACATTCCGTTTAATACTTTCCAATGATATAACAACACATTAAAATTTTAAGCCTACAATATTAGTCAATTCCATTTATCCTTTATCATCATTCTTTCAATCACTAATTAGTAATAATAAAAACAACTTAGTTATTTGGGTCAGTCAATCATTATTGGATGACTAAACTACTTCAGAAACGTTTACACCCAAGGTTAAAATACGAATATAAAAACAACAAAAAAAAAAGTTTTAATTTTGTCATTTTAATATTTAAATTTTATTTTGTGCACACAAAAGATTATTTAATGTTTACCAGCAAAATATATTTTACGGAAACATAGTCTAAGAAACAGTGAGAGGGAGAATAATAAATATTTTATTTTTAATATTCTAAAATGTTTCTCATAATATCAATATACACGGTGGACTACACATTATATTTCAATTATCTTGAAAACTGGGTGTAGCTTAAAAAATCAAAGATACAATGCTTTTACGTTCTTACGATATAAATAAGAATTTAACTATAATCGAGAATTCATATGAAAGTAATATTGAAGCGGAGATTCACTATGATGGATCAAAGCTAAACGACTAGTAATGTCAGGAAAACATTGAGCTTGACAACAGTGGAAAGATCACGTCTGCAATCTACGTACAATTGATGCCTGTGTAAACGTAGCTTATCTTCTTTTTTATTAGTAAATGGTCTTATCTTATTTACGGTAGTTAACAAACATTCTAAATAAATAATTTGACAAAACTAACAAATTCAAACTAAACAGAAGAATTATGTCTCCGACGTGAACTTTTATTTTTGTTTATTTGTATTATAAAAATATGACCTTTTCACCTTATAATTTTAATTGCTAAATTAACCTTTGTGCCATTTTTAAAGTAAAATGTCTTCTACTATTACTGTGTTCACTATAATTTTTTCTGTGATATTAGGAAATATTTTATGTAAGTTAAAACAAATGTATATTATAAGCATTAATAAAATTATTGACTTCATCACGCTTTTAATACACATGTTTTTCCCATTCCTATTCAATTGTAATATGAAACATCCATTTTATTAAGAAGCATGTGATTTCTCCTGTTCATTGGTATAAGCATGATTGGGCATATAATTATCTATTAATACACACCTGGCACTAACAAAACATTTAATTTCTCTTCCCACATTAAACTAAATGTAATTTAATAATATGAAACAGGTGCTGACGTAAATAATAGAAATATACAACAGAATGCATGGCAAAGGGTAAATACCTCCAGTTACGATTACAATGCCCAAGTGTGGCCAGCATTAGGAAGCAGAAAAAATCAGCAAAATGTACAAACTTCAACTAAAATTCCCCAGTGGATTCGTCCAAATAATGGACCAAATTGGGTGAGAAACGCCCCTTCACCACAAAACTCTAAGAATTCCCCTCAACACTCAAATATTCCATATAAAAATTCAATAACTCCTGTGGAAAATTCTAATATTAAACTTCAACTTAATTCCAATATTAATCCTCCACGAAATTCAAACACAAGGCCCACAGATTATAATACCATGTTTTTAAATAATGAAAGAAGCCCTAATAAAAATACGGGCTCAACAAATTCTAGATCTAATAGTGCCGGTGTTAATGATAATGTACACCCTACCCAAAAAAGAACAAATGGAAATTTTGCTGGAGGAAATAGTATAATCTTTTCAGGGTCTGCAATAACTAATACAGAAGGTAATAAAGGTAAAAAACAAGAAACTGGTTCTAGCCAAACTGATGATATTGACGATAATGAATTAAGACAGTTTTCAGAAGATTTGTTAAGTAAAGATTCTAATAATGCTGCCCAATATATAAACGTCAATTTACAAGGTATTACCACTTCAAGATCCACTGCAGATCTAGCTCCTTTACCGTAAGTTTTTTTATTGCTCAAATTTTTGTGTAAATATTCATGAACTATTTATTACTTTGAAAGTGAAAGTAGAAATTGTTGCCTATTTCAAAATGTAATTAGTGTGAATTATAGTTTATTTTACTACATTGGGAAATGTAGCTATTGGAACTAATGTTGGTTTTCTATCTATAGATTTGATTTTGAAATACACATAAGTTTATATATATCATGTTTTAGTAAATAATTTTGTATATATTTTGAGTATTTGTAACCAATAGGTAATAATATTGATGGGAGTAACTCAGTTTTTGTACTTGTAGGCTTCTCAGTATTAACAAAGCCGCTTATTCCATTCCATCAATTTCAAAATTACTCCTTTTGTATAATAATTACATAGTGGAATCAAATCAGAATGAAGTCTATACCGCTCAAGAAAAAAATGAAGAAAATGATCTATTGGATATAATCTTACAAACACCTGTTATGCAATACACTAGAAATTTTTTGATTGGTAAAGGTAATGTACCATAGATTATAATTCTTCATACTGGGTGAATCATTTGGGGTGATGTAATATTTGAAAATAAACTTTGAAAAACAAATTCCATATTTAATATTTTAAATATTTATATAAGGTGTTTGTTCTGTAAATTTGTTAGTAGTGGGTTTGGATTTGTTTAGAACACACAGAGATAACAGTTTGTAATGTTGACAGATCTATAAGTGATACTATTTCTAATTTTCTTTAATTCTCTTTGAATTGAATGTACATTTTTGGAAAACTATGTATTCAAAACAAAAAAATCATTCATTATACGCCAATTTTGTAATAAGTATATCTCTTCAAGTGATGTGATCTCAACAATCAACAATTTTTAAGGTAAAATTGGAATGGATCCAAAAGAATTTAAAGATTTGTTGCGTCGGATTTGGTTCAACATGTATTCTAGAGGAGGAGGAAAAATTGGTTCCAGTGGTTTTGAACACGTTTTTTTAACAGAACTGAAAAATAATCAAGTATCTGGTTTACACAACTGGATCTATTTCAATGAAGAAGAACAAAAATACAATGCAAATTATTTAGGATATATGAAAAAAATTGATTTGAGTGGTGTATGTTGACTAAAAATCTTTCTGTTTTTGTTTCATATTATGTAATTACTTATTTTTAGAAAGGAGCTATACTAAAATTCCATTTCACTTTTCAAGGAGTTGATAAACCAGTAGGCTCAATGTTCATTGGTACAAGTCCTGAGTTAGAAATTGCTTTGTACTCTACATGTTTCATTTTGAGACCGGATAAAATTTGCCCTTTGAAAATGAATGGAAACAGGTTCATAATAAGGACTTATACCTACAGATACAGAGGGAAGAATATGATTGGCAGTGCTTTTCCAGAAATATAGAGATTTTGTTTTAACTTTAATATAATAATTAGATTTAATAAAAGATGCTTTTTCATGACGGATTTTTGTTCAATATAATCACCTTTCAGGTACACAGTACCAATATGTCTCATTCCAAACATCCTTTTCACGAACACTGACATTTATATGTATCCACTATTAAATTTAATTCCATTTCTAATCACAAATGAAAAAACGAAATGTACCCTTAATCTTTTGTCAATTATCTTAAGGGGTGTGCAGCTTAAGGTCATGTTTAGCCTCCGTAACTGGTAATATCCCTTAATTTCTGTGTTACTGTATATGTAATCTAATTGTTATATGCCGTGTTTGAGAGAAAAAAGATTTGTGGAAATCTATCCTTAATAACTTACAACAACCACCACAATTCCTAATATAGCGTTATCCAACTTTTTCTCTTCTACAACTCAAATTACCATTTTTTGGTGAAAATAAAATTGGTTTTTTCACTGAAAATAAAATTGGTTTTTTCACTGAAAAAAAAATAGATCCTGTTTTTCTACATAATAACAACTAACTTAACTTGACGTTCCTCTCCCTCTCTGACATTGTGACTGACGAACTGATCGCTTAATTTGTTGATAACAATAAGAACAGAGATTTGATTTGTTTGAAATTGTCACACAATAGCTATGTCACCATAAATTTTGTATCGAATTTTTTAACATGCCATTATAGTGAGTACATGGGGGACAGTTTTGAAACCAAGAAATTTTGGAATGAGGATTATGCCTTTGGGAAGATGTTCTTCTAATTAATTTTCCTGAACATGGTGACACAATAAAATTTAGGCGGTACTGCAACCTTAGGAAGGCACTTCAAAACAAGCGCTAATGAAAGTTGACGTCCATAATTTTGTTTTTGAATGACAAAAGTGACAAACGTCACTCAAGAAACTTCTTAATTCAATCATCCGCCATGTAGTAGCGAACTTGCATCTAGTGATTCTCAGTTTATAGAATGACTAGCTTGTTAGTAACACCTCTGTGTTTTCTCACGGCCATTAAGTGTAGTTGTAGAATAAAATTTTTTTTATGCACTTAATACCCAAAATTATTTGTACTTTCTATTTAGCCCTTATATTTTATATTGGCCGATTTCCATTTTTTTAACTTTTTAACACTGTAGTATTCTTTTTTCTCTCCCCAAAAAAGTAAACTCCAAAAAGTGCAAGAAATATCGCCTGAAGGTATTCTTAAGAATTATTCATTTCAGAATAAGAACAGGTCTTGATTAAAAAATGCCTAGATCAACAAAAATATGTTTATGCTTGCTTTATAGATTACTAGAAAGCATTTAACACTATCAACCACGACAAACTTATTATATCGTTCAGGACCCGACACCAAGGATATTCAGATTATAAAAAATCTGTATTGGAATCTAACAGCACATATCCAATATGGAGACATGAAAAGTCAGGACATAGGCATTGCTAGGGGAGTTAGGCAGGGTTGCATTCTATCGCTAATGCTGTTCAACTTGTACTCAGAGGTAGAAAGAAAAAATCCTGGTTGAAAAACCTACTCGAATGGTTCCAAATACCAGAAGCTTCGAATATAATTTATGCGGCGCAAAATAGAGAAATTTATCAAATGAGGGTCACCAACCTTCTGTAGAAGACGGCACTAAAAGAAGAAGTATTTTTTTTAATCCTTCGTATATTCAGGTAAACTCTGCATTTGTAGTGAAAAAAGCAGTAAATAAAACTTTATACTTGCTTTATAGCCCTCGTGTTTCATATTGATATCAGTAGTTTTTTTAAAATTTAATATTTTGCTTTTTTTAACATTTCTCGTATTTTCTTTTTAATTTGGCACTCGGTAAATGGTCCATAACTATATAGTGAGACTCCGCGTATTGAAAACAGTAATAAAAAATTTAATTATGCAAATAGTTTTTTCGATTAAGTACTGTTTTGAAATAATTATGTTCGGTATTCAAAATACCCTAGCGTTGTAATCAGTTTGTTTAATACTTTGATGATGATAAATACGGACGTTATTTTGTTTTATTTAAAGATAATACTATATTGCACAATAAGCATTAAACAGCATTCGTTACCAAATGATTTTTAATTTATTGTCCAGGAACAATTGTTTGAAGTAACTTTGTTGAAGATTTAGAGATTTATTCGGTGAAAAATGTATGGAAATATTTATAAATTATGTTGTAATACAAAAGTGAAATTTGTGTCAAGTTTTCGAATCAACTTTCAAAGACAGTATCACAGTGATAACGTCTTCGGATTCAACAGGAAAACTGAGAAACGGTTTCAAGGTAAAATCTATTCACAGATATCAAATAGATAAGTGGACATATCTATTATATCGTTGAAGAATATAATTGGGTCATTGTACACCTAAAAAAACTCAATATACACGCCAGTGGCGTAGATATATATATATATATATATATATATATATATATATATATATATATATATATATATATATATATATATTAAGTGATTTCAATTAGTTACATTAATAGCTGGACAATATTTTTTACGATTCTATTATTTTTATTTCCAATGTCTTCTATATTTTAAAATAACTGAAAAAAATCAAGGAAACAAATAAATTTCTATGTGCTAGATATGCAAAATTGAATGCTTTTAATATTTACAATCATAATAATGTGAACAAAAAAATATCATATTAGAATACATTAAAAAAGGTATGTGAAGAGGTTTTAAGAAGGTAAATGTAAAAGTAATTTAGAATGAAAATTTTCTTGAATTATTATGTAACATCATATCAAAAAATATTCATAAGAAGTTGCATATTTTATATTAATTTGAACTTAAATACATTTCCATCTTCCAAGTCGCTTTAAAAAATGTAGGTATTTGAAAAATTTTGTTTGTGATCTCGTTTATTTTTTCAACTGCATATAACAAGGTATATATAAAGTTGGTAACTAAGTAGGTACTTTCGCTTTTAAATGATAGGGAGCGTTGATTTATTTTTTCAATAACTTATGTCCGAGCTGTACTTTGCCGTTTGTCACGTCATACTGGTCACATTGACGTAACGTTAGAAGCAAGTAGTGCGTGATTTTTATTAAAGCTATTAGTTATGGGTTACTTTTAAATGGAGTGAAGAAACGAACATTTTCGACATATTTTATTTTTTTATTTCCGTAAAGGAAAGAAAGCTGCTGCGGCTCACAAAAAGATATGTCAAATTTATGAGCGCGGAATCATGAACTGAAAAATATATGGCAAATGGACATTAAGCAATATGGAAAATATATAACTGATTAAAAACTAATCTTTGTTTAAAAAATTTGTTTTATTTTATACAAAACCGAAATTACTTTGTCGCCAACACACTGTGGTAAAACAAGAATTAATAGCATATTGTGATAAAATGGACCTATACAAATACGAAAATATGAAAAAAATAATTGTAACTCGTAAGGTTTTTATGTTACATTTATAAAACCATATTCATTGGTAAAATAATATTTATTAAAAAAATAATTTCAGGTTTTTATAATCGTATATATTGACAATATTTATAGTTTACATCTGATAAACATGCCTCACATCTATTAAAAACAAAAATTTTAAAAAAATCACTTTAAATATCAATCAGCTCTACTTTTTCCTTTTATGAGGGGAGAAGTTTCTCTTTTTAAAAATCAACAGTAATCACTTATCATGGCCGAATCCCATCGTCCTTGATACCGAATTTCCATGGTTCTAATATGTAGGTGGAACTTTTCATATATATATTGTAATGTATATTTTTTGTAATTCTTCAGTATCTAAAGAAATACAGAATATACGGTGTAAAGAAAGCAATTTTTGCCGATTAGTCTCTGCATACAGACAACATGGACACAAATATTCGCAGGTTAATCCTGTGGCACTTCAAAAACCTTGCGGGTAAGTTTATTCAATACAGACTTTAATCGATAGTAACTATAGTCCAGTGAATTAGGAGAAAAATACTATTAATGTATAAGTAAGTCCATTTAGATTAGAGTTTCCAATGGTGAAAAGCACATAATACTTTAAGGGAAATATTTGAAGTAGCTGATAAATATTTAATTCAATCCTTGAATTGTCTCACATAATGAAACAATTTAGTAATAATAACTGTGTATCACGTATTATTTTTTTACGGTAAAGGGAGTGACCTTAGATACGAAAATGTCTTTCTGGTCCCACATACGGAAGACAACTCAAAAACTGGCCGAAAGGACAGCAACTTTGAGCCGCTTAATGGCAAATATTAACGGACCACGGCCGGAGAAACGAAGGCTGCTGATGGTGACGACTCACTCAATTCTTCTATATAAGGCGGAGGTCTGGTCAGAATAAAGACATAGTGCAAAGCGGTGACGATGGTACAGATACAAGGAGCACCGAGAATCGCCAGCTCCTATGGATTGTCTCTACACAAGCTGTCCTAGTGGTGGCGGGTATAATTCCCTTGGACCTCCTGGCTTTCCAGCGTGAGAGGATATACAGAAGCAGCTTAGACATAACACGACAGGATGCGGCAACAATCGAACGCACTAGAACAATACGAATGTGGCAACAACGATGGACAGAAGAGAAAGGAAGTTTGGAGATATGAACTTCTACATTACTCAGCTGTTGACGGGACACGGCAACTTCTGACGGTATTTCCACAAAGCACCTGAGTGTACGTATTGTGGAAATGTTATTCGTGTATAACCACTGGAGAGCCTTAAGAGAGAAAGTATAGGAGACTGGCATTGGTATACTACTCTTTATCTCTCTACTCGTAATCTCATTAGATCGCCGTAACGTTTCTAGGAATGGGAACGGCAAACGAGGAAAATAAAATGTTTTTATTTTGGTACTAGAGAAGAAAATGAGAAAAATGTAAATTCTTTCTCAATTCTAATAGTATACCTCCACTAATATACTGCTTGCTCTCTCTATTATTATTAACCCTATTAACTAGGGAATTGATAGAAGTAATTAGATCATTGCCGTACGACGAGTTGGTAAATGGGACCAGTTGTTTCTTTTGTTGGTATTTACAATTCGTTTTTGGGTATGAGTAAATTGCTAATAAATACTCAGTAAGAATAATTAAAACCCCCTAAAATCTATTATATAACTGAATAAAGGACTTTAAATACATAAAAACTAAAGTGATAAAAATCATATATTTTTTGAAATTCCCCCCATAGTTAGTTTCGTTTTTATGTGTACCACTAGAAAAAACTATTAAATAATTTGCCCCCCCCCCTCCAAAAGGGAAGAAAATACTGAGCTCGGAAAATGTATACTTCTGAAAGAGAAAACAAAAATGAAAGCTTTTAATTGAATGATGCATGTTAATTTTTACTAATTATGTCAAATTTTCTATTTGCACCCCTCTAAAAACCGCAAAATAAAATGGTTTTTTTAGGGCTGATCAACTTAATATTTAATCTCAGATCATTTATATATTTACAGTCGCTTTTTATATACATGGTGTATATAAAAAGAAGCTAATTTTCCATGCAAATTTATTCCCATGATCTGTAACTGTATCTATATAACTTGGAGTATAAATATTAATTTGAATTAAAAAAAACAAATCAATAGAAAATCCGGCCAGATTTTAGTGGAAAGACTAGTTTTATGAGAAAAAGAAGCAGAAAACTCGTCAAATGCAATTGCTTTTTTCCCTCGCCCCTTAATGTGTTCAAAAATTTCGCTTTGAATACAAACTGTAGAATTGAGGTTATGTGTGCATTTAGGTTTATTACACTGTCAGTCATGATCATGCGCGATATGAAAATTGCGTTCCAGTATGAAGTTCAAGTAATGAACAAACAGTTGTATGCTCCAGCAACAAATTGAACTTGTTCAGTACTGGTTCTAGACAACCAAAAATGTTTTGAATTAGTTTTGGAACCTATGGATCCGCGTATGTCAACACATATTTTAGAATCGTGTATCGTGCTTGTCAAATATTTCTAAGATAGTGATAGAGTTTTTAGTTAGTAGTGGAGATGAAAGTGAATGGTAAAGTACGAATCAACTAAGAAAATGCCACATGCGTCATCAACTAGTTATCGTCTGCCTCACTTTAAAATATTCCCTCTCTGTCGCATCAGACTGATATACCAGTGGCGTAGGTTCTTAATTAAATAAAAATTAATGCAGTTCGCAACAAAACATTTATTAGATTAAAAAATACAAAAAAAATATATTTTAAGGATTTAAACATATATTACAGTAGGATATTACTTAGTTAATTATATATATATATATATATATATATATATATATATATATATATATATATATATATATATACAGTATCTTATAGAAATAGCAACTGTTTATTGCATAGAGGTTTGGTGTGCATGGTATGTTTATAATAAACACAGTTTTTGCCCATGTTGAGTATAATATTTTATCTATATGTCGTTAATTAAAAAAAAACATTCGCTCAGAAACTAGAGACGATCATCCTAGTTCATCCTCTAATGAACTATCAGTATCTTCGCTGTTTTTGTCGTCACTTTCTTCCGATGAACCCGTATTTACTGTAAATATTAAGTGATCTAGAGTGTGGTCTAAAATGTGCTCTTTTTGTATAAGGTTATTCTCATATTTTTTAACATGTTGGCAAATATTATACCACTCTTGTTCCGATACCTCCTCAAATTTTTGCCTATCGAGTGCCTCCGTATCGAACAGTTTAAATGTTGTATTGTGCGCAGCTATCCAATTTTTTACTAATGCCCAGATTTTTTCGATCAGGTTTAGTTCTGGATGATAAGGAGGTAAACGTAATACACGGTGCCCATGTTGTTGTAACAGTTCGTCTAGTGTGTACTTTATGGGGAAGCGAAATTTATTTATTTGAAAAATGCGGTGTTGTTCCGGTTTTGTTAGTTTGGGGTCTGCTGGTAATTCATTTTCTGTTAGCCAGTTTAACATTTCTTCTTTCTTAGAAGCCGTCGTAATATTTTTGTTATTGGTACATTATGGTATGCTGCGTTGTCTATAACGAGGACGGACCTTTCAGGCAGATTCGGCAACAATTGCTTTTGAACCCATGTCATAAAATTTTGATTATTCATGTCTTTATGGTAATCACCAGTTTTTGTACTTGCAAAAACAAACAAGTATATATAGTAAGTAAATTTTAATTCTATTGGTATATGACTAGTAGGTGGTAAGTGCTATGGTTTATCGCAATTTAAATGCAATTGTACAAAAAATATTTTTTCTATTCTGGCTAAGTCTGGCCGACACTGGAATCTGAATGTAGATATTGACATTAATATTCATAATTTTCGGTATACGATATGCCGAAATATCGATATTTTAACCATCACATATTCTATTTTAAAAAATACAAGTATTCAAACTTACCTGATTTAAATATAAGTAATCCGTTGTTTACGAATCCTTTTTCTCCACCACCAGCATGTATTATAATCAGCCGTTGGCCTTTAGAAATTGGCTTCTTGATTCCTTTTAGAGTCTCATCGTACCAGCCCCTGTCTTTATCATGGCTGCTGTGTATGTAAGTTTCATCAGTATAACATATATTGTGGCCTTCGTTACGGTATTCTATCAGCTTCTTTAGGTAATTTATTCGTTTCAGGCGAATGTCGTGTGATTCACACAAAATTTTTCTTCGGTCTGGCATTTTCTGCCATCTACAAAAAAAATCTCTGTGATAAACATCAAGGTTTTAATTATCGTAATAATGGACAACTTAAAATCAAAATTCAAGCTGCTTACACTTATTGCTTCTGTCAAGATTTGCCGGTCATTAATTTTCTTCAAAACACCTGTAATTTCATCATAATTTAGCATTGCACGTTTGCTCTTTTAAATTGAATAGTAACAACGGTAAACCTTAAACTAAGTAGGTACATGACTTTATAATATGTGTAAATATGTATAAAAATGTGTAAACTCCGCATTTCTTCAACCTACTTCTCGAATTAAATCTTGCTACATAAATGTAATTTTGCAAAGGAATAGTAACTCCTTCATCTGCCTCTTTTTTCATGAAATTAATAATATTGCTTATGTTTTCTCGTTCTTGGCTGTGTAAAATAAGATCTTGCTTTCCAACTTTTTTTGCGGACATTATTTAATGTTCAAAAACAGCGCTATGTGTAGAATAAACTATGGCACAGACTAAAAATAACACCGAACACAATAAATCACACTATCTACTGAACAACGAACAATACTAAATGCTGAATGTCCGATGTTCGATCGGTTATGCATCTGCGCATCCATAAGCGCAAATTATTTATAATATTACCGTACTTTCCTTCCTAAGTAAAGGCTTGGCAACATCGAAGAGGGACTCGCAATGGCAATGGTTACGCGACGATTCCCTTCGAATTCTGATTTGGACCATGCGGCAAACGTGCAGCGTTGCCAGACTATTTAGCACTTGCACTTCTATATTAAAAATACCGAACAATCGTAAAAAACGCCACTGTCACATAAATGGGATGGGCCTAAGAGAGAAGGAAATTATTGCGGCCTTTGTCAGGTATGACGCGTCTGGCCTTTTCTTAGCTGATTCGTACTTTACTGTGAAACTATACAAAAACAAAAATGATGATTTTCTTCCTTTCCTTACCTATGTTAAAGGTGGTAGTCCTGCAGCAATTGCTGACTACTTGTTCGTAATGTACAGTGCACTAAACTTCGAAATATGATTAGAGTATATTGCTGGAACAAACCTTTTAAATCAAATTTATTTATATTTAAATTTGTGATTTTTAATTACAACGCATTCATTATTGGATGCAAAAAATATACGAGGGCCCAACCAAGTAATCTATAGTAAATAAGCTTAGTTACAAAGAAGTCGTTCGAATTTTGAATTCAGTTGAATGTATCTTGGCAACAAATAAACAAATAATTTTTGATTATTTTAAAATTTGACCCAAAACTGTTTACTTGCAATACGTTTACACTGCTTATTATGATATTTTTCACTTACCGTCTAAGTTTCAGTTTTATTGATTATAGTTCCTAATTCACTGTACTATAGTAAAGAAAAGTATTTTACATATATTTTTATTAGTATAATTAATATTTTATAAAATATGGTTTAGAACATTTCCAGAGTTAGAAATAAACAAATACGGTTTTCGAGATGATGATTTAGTTCAGTTCAAAGGTATTATAAATAGTCCTCAACATGAAGGAACCGTAAAGGAGGCAGTGACATTTTTAAACAATGTTTATTGCAACACTATTGCGGCCGAGTATGTTTATTTAGAGGTAAGGTAAAATTATATAGCTACATGTTATCAATTGAAATAGTATACATTTATTTGGTTTCTTATCATATTATCATTTTATTTTCTTAACGTTTTGTTTCTCACTAAGCTTGGTTTATACAGCAAAAAGGTTACTAGAATAATATAAAGTGCGTTACACACTACCTGATTTGGTCGGGCCGACAGGATACCTGACCAAATCAGACGTTGCGTACACTCAGTACGACCACCTGACAAAACCCGACAGGATTAAAGTCAGACGACACGTCTACACACGACCTGATATGACGTCTGATCTGTCCAAAATTATCCTGTCGGCCCGACCAAATCAGGTAGTATGTAACGCGCTTAAGGTTTGTGACAATAACAAAATGCGCTTTAGACTAGTGACGTCACCGGTTCTTTCCAGTCCACGAGAACGGCAACAAGTCTCAATAAATTCGTTAGTTAGAAATATATTCGTTTGTATAGCCAGATCACCAAGAGATAACACACATCCTCATAACTCGAACATAATGTTATTGAGGTTCTGTTCGACATAAAAATATAAACAAAATAAAAATGTTTACATAATGACGAAGCTGGAGTTCTAGCAGCTGATCGTTTGTTTACAAAAACATGCGTATGTCATAAACCTTCTATTATTCTAGTAACCTAGGCCAAAATTATACATTAAACTAATAAATAAAATTACTATTTGAAAGACAATGAAATGATAATCGTAATTCATACAGAAAATTAACAATAAATTAAAATTGAACTAAGAGTTCGCCAACTTTTAACTTTCTAGTTTAATTTCTTAATTTTGTGAGGTTATGAGCACATAATACGTCAGAGAAGTCTTTATTGGTGATATTGTTTTGTATAACATCCTTGTTATTTAGTTATAAAAATATTATTCGCGTTATTGCGTCCATTTCCGCCCCGATGTTTTATTTTTAAAATTGATATAAAAAATAGGAAAAATCAAAGTCTGAAAGTCAGCAGTGTCCTTTAGATGATGGAACACCGATAAAAAGTGCCAGGAACTTTTCACATTTGTTTGACAAAAAAAATCCATACAGGGAATTTCTGTTGGTTTACCAGTAATTCATCATTATCCTTAATTTACTGCATAAACCAAAAAATTATCATAAAGAAAGTTTAGTTTAATGTTAATTCTAATTTAGTTTTAATTTTGGCAGCTCTTGTCGTACAACTAACAAACTATGGTTCAAACTGGACAAAATATGAATTAAAAGAGTAACATAAAGTATCTACCTACCTACCTTAAAAATTTAATGTTATAAAATCTTCCGAAAACAGCCCCTCCCTCGAATATAACCCCTCTTTTTCTCGCCGAAATTAAAATCATTCTAGTATCTCGAATATACCCCTCGTACAATTTTTACTCTAAAAAAGGGGAAATTTCATATTATTTACTATAATTTTAGAACTGTTATCAAAGTTTCGCTAATTGAGTGTTATATTATTTTAAACATTTTATTTATACTATTATCTTCTGTACTCATTTTTAGCACTGAAGCATTTTTTGGTGATAATTTTTTTTTAAATCCTGATTATAACCCCCCTACCTGAAATACATCTGTTTTGATTTGTAAAAAGGGGGTTACCTTTCGGGATTTTACGAATTGTTAAAAAGTTCCATTAAACTATAATAAACTTCACTGAAGTTTTTTATATAGGGTGATTCATGACGAAATTTACATACTTTAATGTGGATTCCTTCGGGGAGGATATTACGAGGCTACTAAAAACTGTCAACTTTTCTTCTTTATTAATTTATATGGTGATTTATAAAATTGACAATAAATTTGAATTCGATTTAGTGTTTCCAAAGCTCATTTGATTTTATCAATTTTTATGATGCAGTACAATACTATCAAGCATTCGACTGGTATTAACTAATCTTAGAAATTATCCAAGCAGCAACATCACACAAACTTGATATTTTTATAGAATGAAGAAGAAATCGAATGGCTGAATGGACAATTAGAACAATTACCTCAAACAAACTTAGATGCCACAGAAAAAATATATATCGCTTGTAAACTTCTTGAATCACAGAATTTCGATTATTTTATGGCAAAAAAATTCGCCAGCGTTAAAAGATATGGTGGAGAAGGTGCAGAAAGTCTTATGGTTTTTTTTGCTGAACTGTTGAAACTTTCTGCTCGAGGTAAGTTTAATACATATATAAATATTTGTAGATTAATGCAACTCTATAATTAATGGTTCAATGTTTCAGACAGTATTGAACAGATAGTACTAGCGATGAATCATAGAGGACGTTTGAATCTCCTTACTGGATTGTTGAATCATCCGCCTGTTGAGTTGTTTAGCAAGCTCAAGGGAAATCCACATTTTCCTTCTCATTATAAAGCTACCGGAGACGTAATAAGCCATTCTAGTAAGTGAAATAATATTGTTTGGTAAAAAAACGCGAGGTTTAATTACTTGGGCTTAATTTCTAACTAAAAACGTTCTCCAACAATTTATAATCAGCTTGTTATGGGAAATATTTTTCTGTTTTATTCCACACTCAGTTTGATTCTAGTTTAAAATGGCAGTAACTATTTTTTCTCATTGTCTACCAAAAAAATCAATAATTCAGTGAATACATATGTGGTGATTTTTTCATATTCTGTTTATTTTTTTTATCAACTTTATTTTTATGGTGTAGTACTTACTTGAACTTTTTTGCTTCTATCCAAATTTTTCAAAAGAACTCACAATATCTAGATATATGAAATAACGCCCTCCAGCATTCACGTTGTTAATTCAATTGCTTAGAATTTATATATTTTGTTTGCTAGATCGGTTAAGCAGAACAAGACTCACAGGTTCCCACTCTCTCCCACCTCATCTTTGAAGAGATAGACTAAAACTTGTGGAATGAAAAATGCGCAGAATTTTTTAAGATTTCGATTTTCGTATATTGGGTAAATTTTTTAAAAAATTGCTTTTTTAATTTTATATTTCCAAATACGTCTTCTGGTGGTGGACCTAAAATTTCGAAGAGTTTCTCGAGGTCATTTTTGTTATAATTTTTTCTCTCTTAAGCTCTCTTAATTTCACTAGCAGTACAATTGCAAGGAGACAATTACCCATTTCTAAAGCAACAAATTTCTAAGCCCCTCGTATATATTTTTTGAAAAATAATCAAGTATTATTCAAGCAAATTTTGGTCATTTTTGAACTATTTTTTTTTTCTTTTTAAGGAATTAATTTTTTTGTGAAGAGCTACACCTTGGAATAAAAAACTGAAATAAAAGAAAATTGCTACCATTTAGATACAATGTTTCATAGATTTAAAAAAATGCAAAGTTTTTAGAGTATTTAATTGAAATTTTTTTTAACTTCCATTTAGTTTCTTCAACTGATATTATCTATGACAATAACTCAATACATGTAACCATGGTTTACAACCCTTCGCATTTGGAGGCACAAAACTCTGTTTCAATGGGCAAAACTAGAGCGAAGCAGATGATGTCCAAAGATGGAGATTATGGTAATCTAAGATGGTCTCAAAAAGTTTTGAATGTACAGGTAATGTAGATGACTACTTTTAAATCTGAAATAGAATAAATCACAATTTTTATTAAAAAAGATACTAGTGATGTATATAATGTACTAAAAGCTAAAAAACAATATAATAACTCATAGAATCACTCTAGGGAATTGATCAGACAAATAAAATAAAACTTTAGGATGTAGTGTATCTCGAATAAATATATAAATAGCATTTATTATTATATGACCACTTGACTGTTAATAGGAATTGTCAAAAAAACATTTAATTCACCATTTTATTGACCCCCATTGATACTATGATGGAGACACAGCCGCACGCCATCTGACTCGACGATGATGATGAAGAAATTATCAACATTGTCGACGTACCGAGAAAACAAAAACTTATTCGTCCTAGAGCAAATTTCTAACTCGTCCCACTTATTTTTTAAATTTTTTGTGCTTCTATCGAAAACATTTCTTTGTGTGTCTTCACAAGGTTAACCAACAACTTTCTTAAATATCCGAAAACATTTTCGTTATATTTCAGCGCTAGTTACAGCAGAAAAATGTCTGCTTAACTGACACCTGTAAAGTAGAGCAAACTTGTGTATTATTGGTTTGAACTAGAGTTTAAACTAAACTTTAATCCCTAGGTTGTAAAATTGGCCCTTAGAACTATAACTCTGTACCAAATACCAGATGTTTATGGTAACATGAAATTACTAAATATGAGCCCAACAAATAAACAAACAGTAAATAAAATGGTTTGAAAATTTTTCAAGGTACATGGTGACGCAGCAATAAGTGCCCAAGGAATTAACCAGGAATGTCTAGGTTTGTCACATACACCTCATTTCGAAATAGGAGGCGGTATACATCTGATCGTTAATAACCAAGTGGGATTTACTACACCTGCTGAAAGAGGAAGATCTTCACGATATTGTACTGATATTGCGAAAATAATTTCAGCTCCAGTGATTCACGTCAATGGAGATCATCCTGAGGTACGAAACACAGATATTTTTGAATTATTTTTTTTTTGATTTTATGTTATTTTAGGATGTACTTAAGGTAACGCGTTTAGCTTTTCAATACCAAAGAAAATTTCGTAAGGAGATATTCATTGATTTAAACTGTTATAGACAACGAGGTCACAATGAATTAGATGATCCCAGTTTAACTAATCCAGCACTATACAGTATTATAAGAAATAAACAGTAAGTAACTTTTTTACTTAGATAATGAAAAAAACCAAATAATTCTTTTACAGGACCGTTCCAGACTCATACGCTCGAATGCTACTAGAAAATAATATTGTAACAGAAGAGGAACTGAAACACATTTTGGAAAAGCACGAAACTTGGTTAAATGAAGAATTAAAAGCAGTTGATAATTATAAACCTATGGTATACTATAAACACAAGTTGAATGTGTAGTTTGACTTTATCTTATTTATTTTAGGATAAATTTTTTAAGAAAAATTGGGAAGATATGATCCAACCTAAAGAAGTTATAACTACCTGGGATACAGGAATAGATACAGATTTAATGACACTTGTTGGGAATAAATCAGTAGAATTTCCTGAAACTTTTGTAAGTTTAAGTCTTATATCTCCTCATTTTTGACCCTCATGTCAACTTATGTTCTTTTTGTTACATCAAGTATTATATTTATATAAATATATTTCCAAGATATTTCGTCTCTACTTCGATAAACATCAACTACTTACCGATAATACCATATAATCAACTGAATTGAACACATATAGTATCAGTAAAACAAAGTTATCACAATTCAATTTAGTTGAATTATTCAGAATCGATGTTATATATCCTTGAGGTGCACGAGGCCTCGGCAACGCCATCTATTGAGCAGTCATGACAACAAGGCGTCGGCCATGTTGTTGATGCGTATCAAGGAGAGAGGACATATCGGAGCATTGCTAGTGATTATTGTTTGATGAAGTATTTTTTTGAGTATATAAAATGAGAAATTGACTGTGTGGTTGTGGCCCGTTTAAGTTGAGGAACGAAGATATGGAGGAAGATAATGACCAGTGGCTACGCATGGCCAAATTAGACAGACTAGAGAACCTAGTTTTCCACACAGTTGTCGTATCTGACCGCTAGATGGCGCTCGCGTCATAAAGGACAAAAAATGCGACCCACATGACTCTGGAACCCCAAGAATGTATGTAATATATCTTTTATAACCTCCATTATTATTACTGAGGTGTGGTAGCAAATGGGCTCAAAACACCATACGAGAAATTCACAGAAATGCAATCAAATGATTATGACTCCAAAATAGCAAACAGAGAAGAAGACTCAAAACCATAAAATCTGAAAGCAGCCATTAGAGCTCTGGGCTCCATTATCATAAAATCTCAACTGGTTTGGGAATACCTGGACAAGCTAAATGAGCTAGGTAAGAAGAAAGTTACTAACCAGTTACTGAAAAAATTTCCAGGGGTTGAGACATTGATACTTTTGGGAACCTATAACCTGGGAAGACCTGTTGAAAGCATCAACCTAGGCAAGAATAACTAACAGGAATTTTTATCAGGGTACTATCGCCTCAATGGACACCTGAAGATGTTATGTTTAGCAGAGAGTGTACAGATCCTCTTGAGTAGAGGACAAAACCTTTATCCTCATTCTCTCGAAATTGAGAGACTGTGAAACTCCAGGTTATATGGAATAGAAGATGAAGATCTTTAGCAGCTAGAGCCATCCCACATTCGGAAGTTCCTAGGAGAGTGGGATTAATAGATCAGCTGTAAACATTGAGCATGCCCAGTGCCACAGCAACTTTTGGATTGAAGCGTATATGACACACAGAAATATATCATTTTCAGTCTGACACTGTTGTTATTTGCAATTTACAACTTTCAAAGAATATTTTTTGTTTTCAGGTAATAAGCCGAAATATCGAACTATACTTTATAAATTCTCCTCTTCGGATGAAAAATCTCAGGTTTGCTCAACCACATTTTCTCTACAATAGTGACATAAGAAGATAGTTCTACAAATCTCCGCTTGGAGCGGCATTGGTTAGTTTTAAGTACAGTGACTTGAAAGAGACAGTGTGGCCACATGGGAGGGACCGCTATGTCAAGGCACTGTAGTTTTAAGTTCAATACATTTATATCTATTGTGGAGCTTTTGAGATTATACAGTATTCATCCGAAGAGGCCGTATTTTATTAATGTAAAAAACGAAATTTTAATACCAACAATATTTTGTTTTAGTCAATCCATCCAACTTTACTCAAAACTCACGTTAAAAACAGAAAAAATAAGATAACTGAGGGAATCAATATCGATTGGGCAACTGCAGAAACTTTAGCTCTAGGATCTCTATTATTTGAAGGTACATAACTGTAGTGAAAGCCTTAAACTGATGTACAAAGTATACTAAAGGAAAATTACGATTTATAACGAGACTAATAGGTACTAAAGGTAAAAAAAATCCCAAAAGTCGCAAGCAACTGCAGCTGAATTATTGAGTTAACTGTTTATTTCTGATTATTTTTTATGTGATAAAAGATCTCTAAATCTAATAAGTATTGAGAATAACTTACTGTCTTTCTACAATTTTGTTAAGAAACAAAATAACATAAAATTTTATCTTCTTTTTAGGTTATAACGTGAGAATCAGTGGGCAAGATGTAGGTCGAGGTACTTTCTCTCACCGACATGTAATGTTGGTTGATCAGAACCATAACAATATACATATTCCTCTTAATAATATCCATCCAAATCAAAAGGGATTTCTAGAAGTCGCTAATAGTATTTTATCAGAAGAGGCGGTGGTAGGATTTGAATACGGTATGAGTATAGAAGATCCCAGAAACTTGATTATTTGGGAGGCACAATTTGGAGATTTCTTTAACGGAGCTCAAATTATTTTCGATACTTTCATAAGTTCCTCTGAAGGTGAATTTGATTTTTATAAATAATATCAACATTAGTAAAGTAAATGATATATTTTCAGCCAAATGGTTATGGCAAAGTGGATTAACAGTACTTCTGCCTCATGGATATGATGGAGCCGGACCAGAACATAGTTCCTGTAGACTAGAAAGGTTCTTACAAATGACAGATTCAAATGAAAACAAAGTTGACGGCGATAACATCAATATGCAAGTTTGTCAAGCCAGTACTCCGGCACAATACTTTCATCTTTTGAGGCGACAGGTTAGTTTAAAGTGTAAACAGAATTTTGACTGTTTCTAGACATAATAATAAATGTGTATTTCCTGTGGTCACCAGTAGAAGACCAAGTCCTCGGTTTTAAATATTTTTTTATTGAAAAGCTGTTTGAAAGACAACGAAATAAAAAAAATAAAATTATCAAAAATATGCTAAAAATTCTGAAGAAAACTTGGTAGTTTTACCTCTCTTCTACCGGCTAAAAACTGATACTGTGCAGTAGTTTGTAGGCTTTTAGTTACCCAAAAGAAAGTTTTAAAACGAAGATAGTGGAGGTGGTTCATTGCACGAGTTATCTCACTCTGTAGCCGCCAAAACGGCGTTGTGATCGAGGGATGAGTAATATTCAACTTCAAATGAATTATAATAAATATGAAAAAAAACTTAACTGAAAGGTGGCACTGTACAACGCACTCATCGATTTTATATTGTACGCTTTATGTCAAAATGTTATGCTATGGCTATTTCTAATACTTAAAACTCCGACAACTTGAGGACCACGCCGCTCAGTACAAATTGGTCTCGATTTCAACACCTATATGTAAAACCATGATCATTAAGGACACCTATATAAATACAAAAACAATCCATTTCACGGCGAAACAAAAAAACAGTCTTTATACAAACGAAGGCAACGGCTACATTGGTTTGTCTACAGACACGGTAGTCTAGGCTTCAGACTAAACAGCTGAAAGTAGCTTACCTTTGGCGCATGCGTACTTTTTCTATAGTAGCGATAGTTACTTAGCATGAACTCTGAGTCAACTAAAAGACTTTATAGAAAATATTTTTTAGATGGTACGGAATTATCGGAAACCTTTAATAATTGCTACACCGAAAATCCTTCTTAGACATCCCGCTTGTGTCTCTGATTTCGTCGATATGATTCCAGGAACATTTTTCAAGACTGTTATAGGTGGGTATTTAAATAGAAAAAAAATTATTTATCAAAACTAAATAGTTGCTTTCTATCGTTTTTATTTCAGGAGATACGACTGTTGATCCATCCAAAGTAAGAAAAATTCTAATAACGTCTGGAAAACATTATTATTCTCTTTTGGAAAAACGAGGATCTCTGGGCATTAAGGACACTGCAATAATAACAATAGAATCTCTATGTCCATTTCCAGCTTTAGAATTGAGAGAAGAAATTACAAAGTATCCCAAAGCTCGAGGTGAAATATATAATTCTTTTAATTTAAAAATATGTTATATCAAGGGCTGAATATCTATCTATTGATATTTTTTTAATAAAAATTTTTTAGTCATGGTATGGTCTCAAGAAGAACCTCAAAATATGGGTGCTTGGAGTTTCGTGAAACCACGTTTCGAAAACTTAATTGGAATGAAAGTAAGTTTAACTTTCCTATTGATATAAGGTCGTTCAAAATTATAAACAGTTCAAAGTAAGATTGTGGGTGGTCGAGGACCGTTAAGCACATAGACCTTTTGATATGTCCCACTTAAAACTACTAAAAGTCGATGTCTTTTAAAAAGTTGATCAGCAAGCTATGGAGATTGCCCAAGTGTTTGAACGGTGCCCGTGAGAGTGCTGAGCACTCAAAGATGACTTTGTATGCAGTTTCTTCCTCTCTCATGCATCAGCGACACTCTGGGTCGTTCGTGATTCCCATAGTGTGGAGCTGGCGGTTCAGTCACCAATCGAATTAAGTGCCCATATAGTTGGAGCAGTTGTGCCTTAGCTTGTCTCATACCAGGTATTTCTATTCATCCACAGAATCTATTAGAGACGTAATACAGACAAAAGAATGGGTTCTGCGCTTATTGGTGGATCCCAATCTGGCGAACGAGTCTTCCTTGTTGTTTCCTTTATAAATTATTAACATTAATTTCATCCAAAGATAAAAGCAATGTTTTATGTACACTATTTACTTTAAAATATGGGAGATACAATCCTCTAAACAGGTGATTTTTTTTATAATATATGCTAAATTATTTTGATTTATTTGTTAATAAAACAAGGTGCTTAAATGAAGAATGCAACCTATGCACCAATACCTTGCCGAAAAAAGAATCATTGAAATATTTGATTTTTTTTTCAATTAAAAAAAAAATTGAACTTAATAAAATAAAAAATCTGTTCATTTATTGTTTCTAAGGCGGATCAAAGTTCGCTAGTAATAAATAAATAAAAAAATTATATAAACTAATACAGTAAGATTCTTTTTATTTTTTTAGTTGATTTACACTGGGAGAGACGTCTTACCAACACCAGCTGTTGGAATAGGAAAATTGCATCAAGAACAAGCTGAAAGTGTTATTAACAGACCGTTTTTGATCTGAAATATATTCATTAGTTTTTAATAAAATTTTATATCAATATCTTTTTTTAGTCCCACACCCTGTATAAACTGGTATTATATAACAATTGGCAAAAAAAATTGTTTGAATTCTTCAGTGAATTTCAGTAAATATGAATTTGAAACAACCAAACCTAACTTGGAAGATATAAATTAGATTGAAACCCATTTATTGCTCTACAGGAAACTGCTTTCGGGACCATAAATTTATCGAAAGCAATTATATGGTAGTGTATAGAAATGTTTACTGTCTGAACTATTAATAAAATACTGGCAAAATTAAATTTTATTAATGGCTAGTAATTTAAATTATTTGAAGGTAGTATATAGTGCTATCTCAGAACTAATAAATTTTATAAAATTGATTGTTTTATAAAATAAAATTTATTGTTTTTATTCATAGTATTCCCCAAAGCTGCTTATTTTTAAGATATAGTATCACAAAAACAAATTTTGAAAAGTTTTAGAAAAAAATTTGGAAATTTAGTTGTAATGTCATTAGGATAAAAATATTTCCTCACTCAAGTGAATAGACAAATAGAGATCAAAGAGTAATATGTTAATCCTTTGATTATAATATTGTACCCAATAAAATGTGAAAATCAACCTTAAAGAAAAGTTTTATTTTTAAATGAAAAATTGCACGCAAAAATAGTCAATTAAAAATTCAAATATTAAATAATTAAATTTAATTTTAATAAATTTTATCACTTGAACTTCATAATAAATCCCTTGCAGTTAATTTTGTACCTTTTATAGCCAGCAGTCATATAATAAACCCCTCTTAAGTGCTTAAGAGAATTTGGGATCAAATACATTATAGTAATAGATTCGCAATCCTATACACATTTATTAAAAGTTATTTTGAAAAATACTACTAACACAATACATAATGAAAAGGACAAAAAAATCGATCAGAACGCAAATATGGAGGGTAGAGGTAAGGAGCAGTATCTCTTGTTGAAAAACTGTTCATCTGTAAACAGCAAATTATTGTTTGAAGACACCATGAGGATATTAAATATTTAATGTACAATTTTCGAATGGATTTTCCTAAAATAATTATCACTTAGAAATAAGATTTCAATTTACTATCCTACTCTAATAATTTCTGTTTTTAAAATCTCTCTTACACTCTCTCTTTTCCGGGCGCTTCAGTTAGCTCAGCGCATATTTTGCGCGCATGAAGCATGCGCGGTATAGATAAAGTGTTTAGAACGACAGAGAAAATTAATATTGTCGGCACCGTAACGTAGAGACATTTTCTCCCATAAGAACTGTCCATGCAGGAGTATTACATATATGGTTTCTGATGCCTCCATGTTCCATCGTTTTATTTTTTTAGTTATTTTAATTACAATTATCATTAAAAGTAATATTTTGCTTTCAATGATTCTACATAAAAAAAGTTTCCTAAAATAATTATGTCGGATAAAATATTAGAGAATCTTGTTGTTTTGCTTATACCTATGTAACATGAGAATTATGGTTATGGTAGAGAGCTACCAAAAAGGCGATAAACTGCGCTCAACTTTTTAGATGGGTATGACACATCAGAATATCCTAAGAAAAGATATTTATATATATATATATATATATATATATATATATATATATATATATATTTCTCAGTGTAGTTAGTGATTTCGGCGCTTGTTCTTTCAGTGTATATATCACTTAATTTCCGCAATGATGATAACACCCCCTATAGTGTAGAATGATTATCGCGAGATCTCGCGCCCTTAAAATACTGGATATCAAAGATAGAGAGAGCGAGTTATGAATTATAGAAAAAGATAGATCATCGGTTTACTACTCTCTACTCTATTCTGATTAGTTCACCATGACGTTCAAATCTTTGATGACGTCTAAGTTTCGAGGTGTGGAAAACAGAGAAGGAGGAGAATAAAAAGTTTCAATTTTAATATTGATTAGAGTGTGTAAACCTATGCTCTTTCCCTTTCTTCCAATAGTACAATTCCACCAACATGACGCTCTCTCTATCTTAATATTTACTTTATGTTTCGCCCTTAGTGGAACGTTCTCTCAGTGTATTATTTTGTACTTTACGACATCTGACGTCACGATAGCGATTTCCTGGGGTTTCAGCTTTTGTCGCAATGCAAAGTTCCTTAGTCAGTACTAATCAATTCGTGATTGTTTGCTGTTTATTTTTATGGTTGTCTTGTCTATATACAGGGTTTATAATAGATGTTATAGACATTTCAATAATATAACTAAAAGACATTTGGTATAGAGAATTTGGTGATAAATGAAACGTATGATTCAATTACTAGTTTAGGTTTAAGAGTATACAAATTTACTATAAACAGTGATGTAATTATAATAATATAAATCGAAACAATTTAAATATCTTCATATATGCATATCATCATCCATATCCATATCATCATCCATATCCATACTACTTTGGTCGTATTTCTTCAATAATGGAAAAAATATAGCCGACCAAATAACAAAACATATTATTAAAGTTATAAAACTAATTGATTTTTGCTTATTCCATGGTGATATAACATTTAGAGATGATGCGGGAGGTTTGCAATCACTTCTACCTTTCTGGAATCAAAAATTATTAAATCAATATAAATAATCATAATTTCAACGGTTTTATTAAATTTATTTCATGTCTATTGCTGTAATTGAAATTAAGTTAAGGTTTCAACTTATTACGTAAATTTATATACAAAATGACTTCAATAACACATCAGTTTATATATCGGTGAACATAATCTCGTTATTTGAAAAAAAAATGGGTTCTTAGATGGATTTTATCAATACTGTCAAAGGAGAATAACAGGATCGAGGTTAAGGTCACTAGCCCTTGAGATGTAATTGATTATCTCATTCAGAGCATCTCAAACAAGTAGTCAACAATTTTTTTGTATTGACTTCTTGGTGTTCGTAACCAAAAAATACTTAGTTTTTTTTATAACTTCTGTTTTAACGGGTAATGTATTTACGTTGTGATTCAGTATATTATTATTCTGAGCGGTCTAATAGTAATAATGGAAAATTTTGTATATTTTAAATGCTTTTTAATACTCTCATTTCTTCGTTGATAATGAAAATAGATTAGAAATACGTAAATTATAAGATAAAAGTGTCTACTACAATGAATACCTATATTGAAAATTATTCAGGTCAGATTTGAAATTGTATTTGTCATATTCTTTTTTTAAAATATTTTATTATATTTGTATTTTTTGTTGATAGCAAAATATTCATTTGAACTATTATATTTTCTATGTATCTGAGAGACTACGAGAACTGAGCCCACAAGTTTAATAAATTTTATAGATTTCTAAAATTAATAGTTATGTTTTATAAGTGTTATAATGTAGCAACCAAATCACAACGGGAAAAAAATTTTTTTATTTAATATTTTTTAATCTTGGTTATTGTATAGAATAATGATGTTTGAATCATTTAACATATATATTACTATCATGTAAGTATATTATTAGAAAAAAAAATGATTTAAAATTAAACTTACCTCTTCATTACCAGAAGTGGTTAATATCTCACTACTACGATTCATGTTAAAAAAATTTAAAACGACTACGACTTTCTAACTTTATTTACTGTTTCTCAAAACGATGCATCCAGATAAACACGTTATCTACAGCACATTGTTAACACTAATAATTATTCATAAATTCAGTTTTATCTTCCAATCACACAAATAAAAACTGTATTTATCACGTATTCGATTTGTGATAAGAAAACAAATGCATAAAAACGTTGTTGTATGTTTGTAATTTATTATATTTTCATTTATCTTCAGAATGTAGGTGAAAATAATTATGAAAGTGAAAGAACTAAATCGACGTAAAGCCTGAGAATATAAATATTATTTAGAAATCCTTGAAATTACATAATTATTAATAATACATAGGATTTCAAGGTGAAACATAATGTAACAACAATAAGGAAGGATGTGGTTTATTAACTTTGAAGATGGTAATTTTATGTAAAGTAATATGAAATTGTTTTCAATATCTACGAGGAGAAACCCAAATGTAAAAGTTATTTTATCATAGACATCACTCGCATTCAAGGCCACATAAAAAATGCATTGTATAAAATAGGTTTGAACAAAGCAATTTTGGTAAATTTTTGGATGTAGAGTCATATTTTTGGTCATGAAAAATTAATATTTTCAATATTTATTTTCTAATTTTGTTTATTTTTTGGAGCATTTAAGATAGATATGAAACGAAATAAAAACCAATACTTTTCGTCGATAAAATAAAAATCATATTATTATTACTCTATCAACAAGAAATAAATTTGTATAGACTAATTAAATTATTGTGAAGTTTACACACGTTACAAAGAAAGAATGAGGAAAGGAATATTAACATAATCTAAAAATTTTTATGATAATTTGTAAAAATTGTTCATATTATGATATTCAATTTATTCTCCTCAAATCGTTTGTGCTTTCCGAAATAAATAAATTTTGATTTTCGGAGATAAATCGCGGAATTTAAGGTTTTTGAATTTTTTTGCCAAAAAAGTGTTGGAAGTGGGGTTCACCCTATTTTTTGGCTTAAAAGTTTATATTTGTATTTGTATATCTGTACATGTGAAAAAATGTTGAAGCAGCCATAAATAACGTGGTCACCTCAGCCAAAAATTAACTTTTACCGCTTTTTTTGCAGTTGTATCAAATAGTTTCTCGTATACTCTGCCTTAAATATATTAGTACTGGGAAATATTCTTGTAAAATGACTCAGGCATGGGGGTTACCATCTTGATTCTGATCATGACCAAATGCTTGTCTTTGCTTAATTCGACTTCAATTATTTTGACCTGTTTTGACTATTTAGTTAATATTATGGAAGGTAGAGGTGAGGAGAGCTTTCTCTTTGTTGATTTACGACGCAGTACGGAGTGCGATAAATTTGAAATTCGTGTATTGCTATTGGAAACAAAAAATTGAAGCAGCCGTCCCACTTGCGTAAGGTTACAAGGGAAGCAGGAGAAAATCAAACTATATCAGCACTCAACGATTATTGGACTCCCTTGGACATTCTAAAGATACCATACATCTCCATTTAAAATAATTAAGTAAGATCTTTAAAAGTTGTCGAGTACTACCACACAAATTAACCGAGATTCAATCGAAACGTTAGAGTAGAGGCAAAACCTGCTGAAAGATTGAAAAGGCACTGAAAATAGATTTATCTAAACAACCCGAACATGGAACATCGGTGGTTAGAAAAAGAGAAATTACCAGAACCCGTCTCAAAGAGAGGTCGATTCAAGCTGAAAGTCTTTATGTGTGTAGGGTGGATCCTGATGGTTTAGTGTATATAGAAATCATTCCAGACAGACAAGCTATCAATACCGAGATATATAGTCGGCAGCTGATGCGAATGCATCAGATTTTACCGAAGAGATATCCAGGTTCAGTTGACTGAAAGCAGGTTCTTTTACAACAAGACATACGCCGGAATAAGATAGAAGAACTTATCAGCATTGAAGTTCTACCATATCCAGTATTTTGTCCGGACATTGCACCATCAGATTACTGTATATTCAGATATATGGAGAAATTTTAGCGCGGGAAAAAACTTTTTGCATCTAATCCCAAGTTCTCAAAGAGCTTGCTTAACGTTGGACTCGAATCGATTATTGTCTATTGCCTTTTAAGAGATGCAATGCGAAAAGAATGGAAATGCATGAATTGAAATCAATTTTGAAACATTGATTTTCCACTAACAAAAAATTAAATCTAAAGTCCCTATTGTTTAACATTAGTACTAATAAATGTTTTATCATTGTATAAAGAATATTCTTTATACAATGGTTTTATCAAGCTCCATGAAACTGATCACAAAGCTAAATGACAAAAGGCGCTTGTACCAACGTACTAAAAATTTATAATTTCTTTTTAGCGGTCTTTGCAAATTGGAACCCGTTGTATAAAATATTATAGTTCAAAGCACAGAAATTGATTTTTTACTTTGACTGTGAAGTACAGGTATGGGAAAAACATGCTTTCAAATGCATTTGTCATTATCAGTCATTCGAGCTGTCACAATTCGTAAATTTTGAAAATCAAACAAACAATCATACTAAAATTCACCAACAAAAATAATTTTTAGAATACTAATCGTCCACAAAAACTAAAAAAGTGAACTTGAATGTACGTGATTCTGCAATACGTCGATACGAAGGTAAATATTTCTTAATCATTACTATGTAGATGCTAAGAAATTTTGATGAAGGAAAACTGTCTCATATTTATATATATAAAATAGAAAGTTGTTTGAGCTCGTGTAACCGAAAAGAAACTGTATTATAATCTTTCCTGTATATACAATATCCACCCTCCACGGTATAGTGGAAAATTATATATATATTTTCAACTCTATGGAATCTTAACTAATAAATTATAGCTTGAATAATCAAAATTTTATAACGACATAATTTTTTATTAGTTATCCCTTATTTTATCTAGAGTACCACTACAACAGAAATTATTATATTTTATTATTTTTTCATTCTTATTCTAATATATTTTAAATATATATATATATATATATATATATATATATATATATATATATATATATATATATATATATATATATATACGGCAAGATTTACAAGCATTTAAAGTCTAAGAAACATCTGAGAAATTATACGACAATTAATTTCATAGTTACACATTATACAGGGCCGTCCGGTGGCAAAATTAGGATTTAAAATCTGTATAACAACAAAACTACAGAACATATTTATGCATTTCTAGTTTTGTTTTGTAGGGTTTTATTTTTTTAAAATTACATTGTCCAAACGTTGGCCATTACTTCGGACTCATTCTTGGAACTTGGCTTCGGTATTTCTTGTCACCCGCTGTAGAAGTGCCGCCGAGATGCCATTGACTTCGTGAACGATATTTCCTTTCAGTTCAGAGATTGTCGCCGGTCTTGTTTCGTACACTTTACTTTTGAGATACTCTCACAGAAAAAAGTCCATGGGGGTAAGATCCAGGGACCTGGGTGCCCAAGGGATGTCACCGAAACGGCTTATCAATTTGCTGGGGAGGAAATCACGAAGCAGGGCCATGGTCTTCCTAGCAGTGTGTGACGTGGCGCCATCTTGGTGAAACTATGTCTGTGAAGTGAAGACAGGATGTTCTCTCAATGTTGGGAATAAATAATCATTAAGCATTCGCCTATAAGCAACACCGTCTACAGACATTGCTTGCCCTTGACGATATTCAAAAAATAGGGTCCAATAATTATTCCCTGCTTGACAACGCATATCACACCGTCACTTTGGGACTGTGAAGGGGCTGTTGATGTCTTAAGCGGGTGTTTTGTCTTTTAGGGGACCGATAACGACAATTTTGCTTGTTTACACTTCCATTCAAATGAAAATGGGCTTCATCCAGGGACCTGGGTGCCCAAGGGATGTCACCGAAACGGCTTATCAATTTGCTAGGGAGGAAATCACGAAGCAGGGCCATGGTCTTCCTAGCAGTGTGTGACGTGGCGCCATCTTGGTGAAACTATGTCTGTGAAGTGAAGACAGGATGTTCTCTCAATGTTGGAAATAAATAATCATTGAGCATTCGCCTATAAGCAACACCGTCTACAGACATTGCTTGCCCTTGACGATATTCAAAAAAATAGGGTCCAATAATTATTCCCTGCTTGACAACGCATATCACACCGTCACTTTGGGACTGTGAAGTGGCTGTTGATGTCTTAAACGGGTGTTTTGTCTTTTAGGGGACCGATAACGACAATTTTGCTTGTTTACACTTCCATTCAAATGAAAATGGGCTTCATCACTCCAAAAGATAGTGTTCACTGTGCGAAATCGCTCCAACATTGTCTCTCAGAAATTTTTACGCATATTGTGATCATTAGACTTAAGCGCTTACACATATTGAATTTTAAATTAATGAAATTTAAGATTCTTCTTCAATATTTCGTGCACTATAATTTTTGGAAGCCCCAAGGCAGCCGCTCTCTTGCGAACGGACTGACGCGAATTATCGCGCAAACTTGCCGCGACGAGTTCAATGTTTCCATTCGTTCTCGACGCCTTGCTGGATCACGGTCATGGGTTGTTTACTGCTGAACTTGTTGCTCGGAACCTTCGCACCCATGATCGAATCAAATCTTCACTTGGGAATTTTTGAAAAATGAAAAAAACTACACATAATTTGTATAGAAGCAGAATTAGTAGTACCAAATTCTTTTTTTTTTTGTTTTGTTAACTAAAAACACAAATAATGAAATTTTCGGTTTTAAAAGTGATCACCCTGTATACGTACCTGTGTAACAGTGCTCGAACAGTTTTGCAGTGAAAGTATGTAACCCATAAAGGAATGTCATAATCGACGGTGTTGCTGGTGCCCACAAATTATGTCATCATTACAATCAAGTGCATTGAATAGTGTAATATCCAAAATATTTTGATGGTATTTTTTTGGTACACCCAACAATAATTTGGTCAGTGGTTTGTCGTTATCAATGGATATTTGTAAACAATATGATAATGAAAATAACAATGTAAGTTTATTTATCAACATTTGTGAGGAAAATTTTTCAATTTGATTTATGTCATATATCTTTTATTATGTGTTTGTCAATTCTGTCTAGTTACAATGAAGGTAGTGATTTGTATTGTATTTTTCACTTATTTTGTGTAAATAAAATTTGGATAACAAAAAAATTTAATAAAATAAAAAATAAATTAGTATTTTTGAATGTATAGGTACAATAATTTTAAGAGAATCGAAAAAATACGGCATACTATAATATTACGGTCGGAATATTGTCTTCAAATATATTTGTTTATATGTTTGTCTCACAACTCTTTAAAAAATTGTAATTAAGATGAATATAAAATAGTTAAAAATTAAATATATATTCTTAGATCCGTACAAAACTAATATTTTATTATTAAAATGGAATCTTTTTATACAAATGAAACCAAATCTAATTAAATATTTTACAAAATTAAAACTAATTTTAATAATATAAATATACATATTACGAGGCCACCTTGTACACGTGTTATTTATCGTAGTTTTTTAAGTGACTTTAGAAATACTATACTAATAGTGTTGTTTGATTTTTTATTTGTTTAAATATTTTCATGGCAGTGAATAATAACTACGTAACTTCTTTGTTAATATTTTCCACGTTTGCTAGGGAATTTGCATTTATGTGTTGACAATATGGAAGTAAAATATTTTGATGATGTTAAATTTGATATATTGAAGTGATGTTTATAATATCTATAAATTTATATCATGTGAGTATTTTTATTGTCTGGAATCATTAAATTTTCAATTGAAACAAAACTTCGAATTATTAGAAACGGACAATAACATTGTGAAATGACACTTTTGAATGTATTTAACTTTCTTTATTCGCAGGTCAAGAGATAATTCTAATCTCAATATTAACACAAACAATCTTTATTTGTATGTCGTTAAAGCAATGTGAAATATGAAGTCACGAATTTTAGTAACTAATTCAACCTTCCTGAAATATTTCAATATTTTTTACTAAAGCCTGTGTTTACTTACGTAAGTAGATGATAACAAAAAATATAAATATAAGTAGTTTCACTACTTTTGGTATCTATTTAGATAAATCATTCATAATAAATTTATCATTTGATTAATGTATACAAACTACGATATTGAAATTTCCTTGGAATATTTCCCTATGTGAAATATTAACGTCTAAAATAATTCTTGTGGTCTGATTGTAAATATTATTTTGTTATAGATGGCTGCTAGGGAAAAAGGAACACGAGAGATAGGAACTGAACTGAAAAAAATTACAATAGATGGAGCTCAAACCTCAGGAGCATTGACTTGCACACCCGAAGTCTGTCGAAATGCGCGACAACGTTATGCACCCCCAGATTTGTCCGGCGACGCTCCGTGGAATCAAAAAAAGACTTATCTGTTCATCGGAACAATATGCGTGTTTTTCCTTTGGATGATCGTTTACAGTATTGTCAGTACATTCCATTTAGTGTGATTCCATGATTTATAATTTTTTTTTATATGAACGTTTTAAATTATAGTTTTATATGTGCTTTATACATGTATTGTTTTACAAAAATTTATTAAAAATATTTCAATATTGAGAATAAATAACCAATCAGATATCAAGTTAGTACGATTTAAAGGGAATAATTTGTATTAGATTTGTTCCAACCTGTTAATTTGGAAGGGTTTAAATGATATATATTCTGCGCAATCTCCCGGAAACAGTTCACGAATGATACCTAAGTCGGTAGGAACGCAAAATAGAATCGTTCGTATAACGGTAATCTCAAAGTTGGAACACGTAAAATCTATTGCGCAGAATCATCACCGTACCGAGGACGGTTTTTTGATGGATTGGAACGAAACTATTGGTACAACAAAATACACTGAAAAAAGTTTTCTATACGTATAATACAGTAAAATCTAATCATCAATATGATATTATTAATAGTTTTTTTAACAATATAAATTTAATTTTTTCTGAAAATAGTGATTTGTGATTGTTCCGTAGTTAATATTAAAGATAGAAAGAGTGGCATGAAAAAGAAATTGTAGTAATAATAGAGAGAGAAAGAATATCGGTTTACCACTTTCTACCTAGTTTGCTTTACCGTTCCATCCCTTGAAACTTCGACGTCGTGGCCAAACAAAGAGAAAAGAGTACAGAGTGGTATACCAACGCCCCTTCTCTCTTTATCAGCAGATCGGGCTAATTTGAACAAGTTACCATACCTCACTCTCTCTATCTTTATTATCAACTCTATACTCCCACAACTTGAAACTTTGAAGTCATAGCGATCTACTCCTATATGGACAGTTGGTATGGGAAAAAAACGTCCCTACGTTACGGTGCCAACAATATTCATTTTCTCTCTCGTTCGAGACACTTTATCTATACTGCGCATGTTTGAGAATGCGCAGAACCGAGCTAGAACCTCGGAGGATAGAGAAATCGTTGCCATTCTGTCTTCCTTAGTCGGAACAGCTTCCAGAAAGTGTTCGACTTCAACAAGCCCCCATAAGTCGCTGTTTTCATCTTTATTGTTAATTCTATGTTCCCATCACTAGAAACTTCGACGGCATGTTGATCTAATCAAAATAGACTAGAAAGAGATATCCTTGATCAAATTGAACTTAGAACTAAGGTAACTAGTGACTAAATAATAATGAAAAAATTAATTCTTGATTAAAAATTAAACTTGGAAAAGGCAACAATTGACCAAATCATCATGAGAAAACAAATTCTTGATCAAATTGAACGTGGAAATGGCAATTTTTTAACATTTCAAACTTCAAAAAGTCAATTCTTGACCAATTTGAATACAGAAAGGGCACCTATTGACAAAATCATCATGGGAAAACGAATTCTTGATCAAACTGAACAAGGAAATAACAATTTTTGAACATATCAAATTTGAAAAAGTCTTTGAACTAAGAAAGGGCAAAATCATCATGGGAAAACCAATTCTTGATCAAATTGAACGTGGAAATGACAATTTTTGAACATATCAAACTTGGAAAAGTCAATCCTTGATCAATTTGAATAAGGAAGAGCAACTATTGACAAAATCATCATGGAAAACCAATTCTTGATCAAATTGAGCTAAGAAAGGGCAGTTATTAACCAAATCAAGCTAATATTTCATCAAAATAAACTTTGAAACCGGTTTTTTTTATCTAATTGAACTTGCAAGCAACAAATTATATCCTGCTTAAAAAAATCTAGAAATTTTTTGGAATGTTAGAAAAATAGTTGACTCACCACTTTTTAGAAAATAATGAATTCCATTCATAAAATTCAAAAATAAGTCTTTTTTTATTTTATTGCATTTGAGAAACAAAAAATATTCACAGTTTTTCACTGATTGTTCTATGTATGTAGTAAAACGATCAAGTATTCGCTATTTTTAGAAACGTACTCAAGCGACTTTCCAAATAATACAATAAATATCATTCCATCCTCCACTGACTTCTTTCATACAAAATTTTTTTGGTGCTTTTTAATCCCACTTCTCCACTTTGAGGTACCTAAACTATTTGCTGAAATGGACAAGACACTCGTAGAGTAGATGCTCTACTGTATCTATGGTTTGCTCGCGGACTCTGCATCGTTTTAAGATAGTATTTGACCCGTCAGAAGACCAACCATCAATTTAATACTGATTTTGGACATCCCGAGAAGTTCCTCATACTTTTTGATTAGGTTAGGTTAGGTTTTTTTTACTTTAGTCATCCTTTTTGTTTCGTTATTGATGAGTCATGTAATGAGGCCACGGTAGGGAGTTTTCTCCTTTTCTGCATGGCTGTCTGCTGCCTCACTGCCTGGTAACCATATTAAGGTTACCTTATTTTGTTAACGCGTGCTTTTAGGAATATAGAAGATTGAGCATTCCAAAAACAAACAACATTTTTTTCAAAGATCCTAGGTTTATCGAGACAGCCCACAAAAGGACACTTCTGACACGGTAATTCCGCACTTCATAAGAACGTGCTGAATTATACATCGGGACGGCTGTAAAGAAGTCGAAGAACCACTCGGATTAAATCTCTTCTTGCCGAAGATGGTTGGAAAGGGTTTACCCTAGGTAGATAAAACACACAGACACACATTAGGACGTCCAGAATAAGAGGACAAGAGTGTATAGCCAACAGGCTAATTCATAACAAAAAGGTAATTCCCAAAATCTCCCATAGAACTCGCGAAACTATAAAGCAAGAAGGATAAGGACTTGTCGAAATGACAGATGCTGGTCACATGTTCTTCGCATCCATCCGCGAATTTATCCGGGAGTGGATGCTTAGAGGGACGGGACTTCTTACGCGCACGTGTGGTGGTCGAACAGCTGTTAGGAGTTTAACGGAACTCTTCGTGGCCGTGCCGATAAAAATAGACATACGCTTCGAGTAAGTACAAATTCTCTTTTCACCAGAAACAAATATTCATACTTTTGTGATGAGGTATTTAAGTAAACACAAATACATGTTTCTATAAGGAACTTTATTGATTTATGTAACACCTGCACATGTTTATTTTGATGTATAGCAAAAGGCAATGTTTTGATGTAAAATATATGCAAATTTTTTTCAGGCGCGGCTTTTCTTTATAGGAAGCTTTTCAAATTGCATATTCTGACGAACTACCCAGTGAACTCAATATATATTGAAACCCCCGAACACAGTTCTCTTACTGATGAAGAATCGGAGGATGAAGATTACAATTATTGTAACATAGATAGGTTTCCTGATCGCAAATTAGCTGGTCTTAGTAGATGGATATCAATACTAAAGAAAACCATATTTTACACAAGCGGATCAAAAAGAAATCTTTAAAAACAGCACCGAAGATAGACCATCAGAATAGGAAATTAAAAACGTATTATCAACTTCAGCTACTGTAGAAAAAAATTACTGTTGGACTGTTGGCGACCTTCAGCCTACATGTAAATCCTTTCCCGAACCAGACTACAAACAATATTATGTCTCATGTTTTTCGATGAAGATGTTTTCCAATATTTGCAGCTTGTTTTCAGTGGGTATAACATTCTCCCCGGAAAATGTAGTTATTGAGACATCCAAGGTGATATGCACAATAATATGGTCTCGAATGCAATATTACAGTTTATTCACTGTGCGAATAACAACGCAGTCAATAAAAACAATAAGCTTTTTAAATTTTAAATTGAATATGCTGAATCAAAGGTTTCCTAAAAAATATCTCCCCGAACAAAACCTAAACTATGATGAATCAATGATCAAATATTCAAGTAAGCAATCATCCGTAGACAACCAATAAGGTTTTGGTTTAAAATGTGGTGCATCAATGCTGCATATGGGTATTTTGTTGGATCTTATATATACCAGTGTAAAAATAAAAATTGCAGTTTTGAAGATGAGCAGTTTTTTGGAAAGTGTATAGTATACAGAAATAACAAAGGAGAAACACTTGCCATACAACTTCTTCTTTGATAAACTTTTTACAAACTCCAATCTGTTAGTCTACCTTAGGGAGAATGGTTTTACAGGAACAGGTGCTATCCGCGATAATAGGATCCCAAAGGACTGTCCGTTGCCCAACAAAAAGATCATGAGTACACGATATAAAAGAGAAGTGCACGAATAGGTGTTTTCTTAATAGATGGCTAGACAACAAAGTAGTTACCATAGCGAGCACCTATTTTGGTATCCATCCCACCTTGATAATAAAACTATACTCAAAAAAGGTATGGGGAATACCCATTCTATGGACAAGAATATCAATTGATAGTGAGTATTCATTTAAAAAAATGGTTATGGTACATATTCACCTGGTTAATCGACGGTTCCATTACAAATGCCTGGTTACTTTATAGACAGAGTGGAAGAAAAATGACTCAACTTAAATTTAAACGTGAATTAGTGCAAGTGCATTTAACCAGGTATCTGCCGGAAGATCTAGTACTTAAATAAATAGTATTAAACTACCCTCAAACCTTCCAAATTGAAAGTAAAATTAAAAATAGCAGCTACAAATATCAGGAAGTGGTAAGGATAAATTCAGTACAGAAAATGAGAAACTCGTACTACAATCAGCTGATTCGACTAATGTTTGGTTGCTTCTAAACCAAAGGTAACTTAAGATTTTTACTTAGAATTATTGTGCGCAATATGAATGGCTACTAAGAAACTAAAACGAACCCTTTTTTGTGTGACTTCCAAATCCATCCAAATTAAAGTAAAATTAAAAAAAAGTGTAGTGTAAGGGTAAGCGATAACATTAGATACGATAGACTCGACCACATTGTGATAAGTGTGCCAGATAAAAAAAGAAAAGACGTACAGGTGATGGATTGCTGCTCCATAATGAGGACAATGTGTAAAAAGTGCAATGTACTTTTTGCATTAGTTTATTAACATGTTTGTAAAAAAACTATTTAAAGTTGACAAAAAAAATTATTTGGGCTCTCATGCGTTAATATAGTGAAAATTATGTTTTTACTAGGGATAAAAAAACATCTATTAGAAACCTGTTTTAATAAATTATTGAATATAAATATTCGGTATTCCTTTTCTGAAATATAGGATCCTAAAGTGTAAAATGTCATTAAAAATATTTGAAACATTATGTAAATTTTAAAATTTTTTTTTAAATATTAATTAAATTCATGTTTTTTGTTGTTTCACTGTTTGTAGCTACATAATTGTTCATCTTATTTATGACCCTTCGATCTATTTTTCAGCTATCGAGATATTTACTACTTCAGAATTACTCAATATTGTATTCCCTTTAGGTAATAGACTCTTTTTTTTTACAGGAATTTTCACAGAAAAGGAATTTTCACTGAAAATACCATCCATCACATTTAAGGCACTTGGTAGCTTTTCGTTTCGGCGAATGTGCTACTCTCTGACTGTTTTCTTCCTCGTTTCTTTGATTTGTATAAAACTTACGGAAAATCCAAGATTCCACATATTTTGTAATATCCATTATGTCATATTTCGATACATTACCACCGTTGCAAAATACTTTCACGATCTTCGAAAAAATCCAAATGTATCTTTCGGTTTTTTGGAAAGGTATGTCTACATACTCCTCTTTGTAGTAATAAGGACTACCAGTTTGACACCATAAATTGTAAGTTTTCATATAATCAGCAGCTTTACCTCCAAAATACTCCATAACTACGTTCAATAGATGATTTTCGGCACCTCTGTTAGGAAATAATTCATCCAAGAGATCTTTAAAGTACTCAATAGTTAAGCCTATGACATCTTTGAGTGTTTTCACTAACATACCCTGTATATCTGTTCCGAAAGCAGCAATGAGGTGCAAAGAGTATTGTGCGAATTCTTCAACGTTAGGCAAATTTAAACTGTTCAAAGAAAAATTGTTTATGAAATTTGTAGTTTGATTACTAGATATGGTGTTTTCAGTCGGTAAGTTTGATAAAAAGGCTTCAGCTTGTTGCTTATTCAAGGCACTAAAATCGTTAATATTAACTATTTTTCCATTGAAACTTATTTCTCCATTAGATGCAGAGAATATTATATCTTTTTTGTTCATCAACTTATTGTTTCTTGTCAAAGCGTCAAATATTTCATCTTTCTGGGGAATATTACATATGGTTTTGATTACTTCTGCTCTACCTTTCACTTGGTTACCTTCATTCTGTCTAATAGTTTCTTTCATCAGTTTATTGAAAGTTTTTCTGAAAAATTAATCATAATTAATATAAAAATATAAACAAAAAACTCAAATAAGTGACACAATATTTTTTTAATGCTACTCAGAACATAAATTGGCAGTTTTTCTATTTGCCCCAACAAAAGGAAAGTGACAAAACATCTTAAGACTAAGTTAACCAATGAGGATTTTCCATTTCTTTAAAAACACAATTGCTAATCATTTCTCTCTCTATTTGTATAAAATTTGAATAATCAAAATAAATTAAACATTACTTTCTTATTCTTTTATTTGATCTTGATTCTTCGAAAACAATAGAAATAATTTCTGATTATTTTAAGACAATTGAAATGATTCTCAATTTTTGTAAAACAGTTGCAAACCATTTTCAAAATGTTGAATTTTTTTATTGATTCTTCTAGAATCATTAAAAGAAGCCAATCAAATTTAACTTGAAAATGGCAATATTCGAACGAATCAACTTGGAAATGCCAATTCTTAATCAAATTGGACTTGACAATTGAACTGAAAATTGGATCAAAATGAAACTTAGAAACGGCAAGTTTAAAACCAATCAACTTGAAAACGCCATCTCAGGATTAACTTGAACTTGGAAACGGCAATATTTGAACAAATCAACTTTAAAAAGACAATTCTGGATCAAATTGAACTTGGAAATGGGAATTTTTGAACAAATCAATTTGGAAAAACTGATTCTTAATAAAAATGAACGTGGAAAAGCCAATTCTTAATCAAATTGAACTTGAAAATGGAGGTTTTGAACAACTCAATTTGAAAGACACATTTGGATCAAATTGCACTTAGAAATGGCAATTTTTGAACAACGCCAACTAGAAAAGGCCAATTCATGATCAAATTGAACTTGAAAATGGACATTTTTGAACAACCCAAACTTGGAAAAACTAATTCATGATCAAAATGAGCTTGGTAATAGAAATTTTTAAAAAAACCTTACTTGGAAAAACCAATTCATGTTTAAATTGAACTTAGAAAGTGAAACTATTGACAAAATCATCAGGAAAAACGAATTTTTGATCAAATTGAACTTGGTATTGGAAATTTTTGAAAAAACCTTACTTGGAAAAACCAATTCTTGATCAAATTGAACTTAGAAAGGGCAACTATTGATCAAATAATGATAGAAAAATCAATTCTTGATTAAAAATTGGACTTGGATGATATGAGATGTTACAGAATAGACTCTACCCTTATCTAACCCTAACAGGGTTGGTGTGTATGGTTCCAACTTTATCTATATTAGTTCATATCGAGCCATGAAACATTGTGTATTATAAAGTTCATTAGTATCTACTTAAAGTTAGTAGAACGAGGCCACAAAATATACTTTTCATTGATAGATACTTCAGCTTTAACGAGCATCCCTGAAAGTGCGGATCGAAAAATTGTAAAAAGATAGCTCCTAAAAAAACACGAAAAGACAATAGTGCACCAAGTGCATTGATTTTTTCCAATAAGACTTAATTCGCTACAATATTTATGAAATGTATACGGTCAAATCAATCTTTCAAACCCAACAATGTCAACCAAATATACCCTATTAGTACCAAAACCAAATAAATTTTATAAAATCGATATTTTATAACGAAAATGTCAGGTATTATAATAGTGCGAGTTTACACAATTCTCTCCCAAAAAATGGTCATTAATAAACGACGTTTGGGTCTTATCGAATTTTATATAGGTTTCGGTAGTAAAAGCACTTTCTTAGATAATGTAAAATATTAAGAAGCTAAAATAAACTTATTTGAAAAATGTTAGCTTGCCATATGATGTGGTAATTCAATATTTTTATTTCTATTCATATAATTGACGAAGGGATCAGTGATGAGATATTAATAGGATAAATATATTACCTGTGCCTGTTACTCCTCAATGATTCTTGATAATCTTGTAGAACTTGAGCTTGTGATTCATCAATTATAGTTTCACAGGATTTGAAATTGTAAACGGCATTTCCAAAGAATAATATCGATGAGCTTAACTGCATGATAGTCAATAAGTTGGGTTTTTGGTTACGATTGAACCACTGATCATATACATCATAACTTGAATTTATTATACTAGCACCACTGACTCCAATATTAACTACACCGACGGTATTTACCACGGCTCTAACTCCCTAAAGATTACACAAAATATTTTAGATATAATTGAACATTTTTCAATAATACTGAAATAAAGTTTATACAATTACCTTCCCTATATTGACTCCTTGACTAACTAGTTGAGAAACTAAAGCATTAGCACCAAAACCAACAAAGCCGAAGGCTCCAGCAAGGATATTAAAGTAAATACCTCGAGCTTCAGAATTTTTAAAATTTAGATCCTGCAAAGTAAAAAACCGTTTAGAAAAGTTTAATAAAAACTAATGCTTTCAACTAACTTCTTCGTGCTTTGCACGATCTGCAAGATGGAAACTATTCCTAGCAATACTATATAATCCCGATATTGTTCCTACTACAGTTGCACCGACAGCTAGAACTGAAATAGCTGGTATGCTTGCCACTCCTGCTCCCAATAAAAGTACTCCAGATCCAACACCTCCAATAGTACTTGCAATATCTCCAGTTTTTAATATTGTTTTACTTGTATTACATGCAGGAGATTTATGATTCTCCAATATGACTCTATTTTCTTGTACTTCATATCTGCAGTTAATATTTTTATTAGAAACCTTTCAGATAATATTTACCTTCTACTTGAATGATATGCTTCATTAAAACATCAGACTTTTTAATTCAGTACAGATATTGAATATCCTAATGAAAAATGAGATTATAAAGGTTCCAGATAGGCTGGCAAGAAGACTTCATAAACCTGTACAGAAAACCTGCAATTTTACAGGAAAGACTTGATGATTCTGCCACTAGAGCTTAATTTAATAAAATTATAAAGAAGATTGAGTTTCTGAGATTTCTTTCTCAAGTTTCCAGGTAGACCACTATTTTGATACAAAGACTTGAAGCTTTTTAAAAATTTCACCAAAAACAAAAAAAGTTTTACAGGAAAACCTGATAATTTTGACGAAGTAGTTGTCAAGAGATCTTAATCAAATTGTAAAAAGTTAGGTGTTTCCATAGGAATTCTTAACAAAATTTTACTCTAAAAAGACTGGGCAATTTTGAAAACAATCCAAGCAAATTTCTTGCTATAAAACTTGAAAAACTATCAAAAAACTAAAGTAATTTTAAAAATATTTCAAATTCATAGTTTTGCCAGGAAAATCTGATAATTGAATGGTAATGAGTTAGCTTAAAATTGCAGGAAGAGTAATTTTTTGATGAAAATACTTTTAATTTCATAAAATTGCTGGATAGCTATTTTGACAGGAAGGTGTAATACTAATTGCAGGAAATTTGGTTATTTTGACAAAAGGAATTACCAAGAAAACTTAAATTGTGAAAAGTAAGCTCTTCAACAAGAATTCTCAATAGAGTTTCCCGCACCAAACCTCCAAAAAAGTATTTCTAGGTTTCCAGTTTCCAGCAAAATACTAGTTTGATATAAATATTTACAACTTCATCAGATTCCCAAGAAAACTTGGAAGTTTTGCCAAGACCTGATAATTTTTGAAAAAAAGGAATTGCCAAGAGAACTGAATTAAATGGTAAATAGTTATCTTCTGAAAAGATTTCTTCTTAATTTTCCAGGAATAGTAATTTTTGGATAAAAACATTCGTACCTTCACGGAACGCTAGGAGCTAATAATTTTGTCAGCAAATTTCACATGAATATGTAATAAAGATACCAAGAAAAAATGTATTTCGCGATATTTGAAAAAAACTTGGAAACTGCTAGAGCATGTATTAAGAAGGCCAGTACAGTTGCTAGGAAAAAATTTTCAGCACTCTATAATAGGTCTGCTGTACCATTACAGCTTTGATAATTTAATAGTTATGTATGTATATGGAAAAAGTATAGTTTACCTTCCATTCTTTGGCAAGATCATAATGCATTCTGGCAGTTTGTTATTTTCAATATACAATTGCCAAGTATCATATACCCTACCAATTTCATCTATAAATATTCTGCATGGATCTTCAGAGTCCTTACATTTTCTTAAAACAAATATCGGAACTGGAGTAATGTCAACTTTTGGATTATAATTTGGATATTTCTTGACTCGTGATTTTTTTTCATTTGGAAGTGGTTCCATGACATTATATATAAAAGAGATTTCCACTTGATCTATATGTTCAGCATACAAATCTAAAACAAAATAAAATATTCAACTAAACAGTTTCTTGAAAATGTCTTTTTTCAAAGATCCCAATTGAGATCCAAATTACACTACAGCAATATCAGCAGTTTACATTTGATTAGTCAACTATTGAAAACCTTTTTTATTAATTGAAAACAAAAACTTCACTTTTTGAGCTGATAATTGAGGTGCATACAAACCCATAATTACAGCATTCCACTAATTTATTGCAAACAGATTCAGAATTTACTTGAGTCAACTATTTTGAAATATCTCAAAAGTACAAGGCACAAGCAGATTCCCACCCATTCACTATTGGGTGCTGTTAATTATTGGCGTTGAGAAAACAGTAATTAAGCCTCACACCATCAAAAATAGTAAATTATCCAGTTTACAACATTCCATATTCCATTCTTACATATTGAACTAAAGACACTTCTCGAATTTATACAGGTAGTAGAGCTTATTAAGCCTATATATATAATGATATTTAAATATCTACACTACTTGAAGTATTTCATTATGTGGATATTATAAATGTGACATCTGGTACATATGGTACCACATAGGACAACCAGTTTCATGAAACAACGAGAACCACCTATTTCCTCAATTTCCATTATACCTAGAACAGCGATAGGCGCAAGTTGTCCGCGTCATCAATTCTGGCAGTCAAAGAAATTAACTTTGTTGTATTCGTAAAGTGTAGACTCAAGTTAATATATTAGTTTGTAAATTTTAAGTACGATGTTTTATTAATTTTTAAAGAATATAAGGGATATTAACTGAAGAACACCCAACTATGGATGGTTTCTGATACCTCAAAGGGATTAGGCAACATTTTTTCAAAGCCTTCCATGCAGCTTGAATTTTTCCTACACTTCTAACGAATTTTAGAAAAACCTGGACAAAAAATATGATTAAACCTTCCTTATGAAACCCTGTACCTTTTAATGAAAGCTGTCGAGTAGGATTTTGTTTTATAATATGCAGATGAAAACATACAATTCACGCCAACCAATAAAAACAAAAAAATTAGTACTTACTGTTATGTTTCAAGATACTTTTGAAAATCTTGTCAATTTGTTCATTCTGATTATCAGAATAACCATTTTCTTCCATCGGTTGTCCAAAAAGGGCATAGCCAATCTTATCTTTCAAAAACGAATGTTGATTAAAAGCAAAACTATCATAATCTCGATCTCCCAGCATATCAGCCATTATTCCTTGAAACTTTTCTGCATCTATATCGTCATTCTCTGACAAATCATCTCTGTGCTCAATTCTCCTTTGCATAATCAAAAAATCGCGACTATTCTTCAAGCATAACATGAATGTATCTTCAACTTCATCTGGGCTTTCTTCAATAAGACAGGATACAACTTTTATTCGTTCATTTATATTTTGCAGAATGACAACAGCACAAGTTTGAGTGTCTACCAAGGTACACAAATGTTCTAATTCAACTTCTAATAGGGTTTCTTTTAGGGAGGAGTGACATTCTTTGTTGTCTAAATCCCATCCTATAAAAACAAAACTTTCACACAGTATATCTGATATCTCTGGATTTCTTAATTTATTCATGAATATATTGGAAAATTCTTCTTTTGAAGTGTGCATATATAGTAAAACTACTTTTCTCTAAAAACCAAATATTAAATTAATATATTAATTTCAACCAGATTTGTGTGGAACTAGAACCTATTTTTAGAATACATGTTCAATAACCAGTATGAACAGGCTTATATTTATAATAATAATATCGCCTTAGATTTTACCTCATAAAGTGTTCTTGTAGAAAATAGTTATTAGCTTCTTTAGCTAATGGCTTTTTAAGATTTAAATATTCTAAATGATGTTTTTATCTAGATAAGTTGGTTATTGATAAAAAATTAGTTTGATTCAATTTCACTAAGCAAATTTATCTATTAATCATTTTTTTATTACTTTGAATTTATTAAATAATAAAAAGTGCCTATCAATAAAAAATATTTCATCTAATCATTATATAAGCTACCAACAATCTACTGTGTCTATAAATAATAATTAATCATGATCAAATGGTTGTTTTTAGTTATTTTTATTAATTACAACCACTCCCCAGTTACAATGAGGACAATAAATGCATCTTATTTTTTGACCAGAACTTATATAAATAATAAAGATTGCAGCTTATTAGTGAAAAAAAACAAAATTCCCTTTAATTATGTAATATTTACCTGAGCAGAATTGCAAAAAAGAAAATGTTCTTTGGCATACTTCAATCTGATTAAATCAAACTTTACATGTGCGGTTACGATATGGTTAGATATTTTTTTGAAACAACTTTTTACAGCTGTCATTTCTTCGATAGAATCTATAAAATAGATACCAAATATTTATTTCAGTGAAAAATCTAATTTCAGGAAAATGTACTGCTAAGACCAATATGTAATCCATCTGTGCCTAAAATATGTCACTAATTTATATAAATACCTTCTGAATCATCCCCTCGGTGATCTTCAACTCCTGTTTCCATGTCCAACTGCTTCACTATCAAATTAAATCAAAAGCTTTATGGGTTTCTACGTTTAAATTTTCTGCAAAATAAAGTTAAAAATGATTGGAAGGAATATATAACTGGAAAATTGTCATTCAACTTTTTGATAAAATAATTGTATAGGTATAGTGAACAATGGTATCAAATTCTATAAGTATATTTTCATTTCATTTTCATTTTAGAAAGTCATATAAGTACAGTAAATAAATATAAAACTCTTACTAATATTAAAGTTTATTATCTAAGATGATATAAATAATGATTTGATAATCTTTATGGTCTTTCAAGACTAATCAAACATATTCTACCTGATGTATTCTAATATACTTAATGTACATTAGATTTATATACATATATTTGAAAAAAATTATTCATACAATTATCAATATTGATAAATATACCTATTTTCAGTAATTGAATGTCTTTGACAAATCTCCTTGAAATCTAAGAGGATATTTTTTTTTCATCCAGGATTTTCAAATATCTTTAAAATTCTAAAATCTGTTGCATAGATAAATCACAAGCTGATAGATGTATGAATTGAGAATAACATTGCAAAGCTTTCCTTGTAGAGCTGCATGTACTTCTTGATAAATTTAGATTTAAGAATAATCATCTAATAACAATTAATTTTGCACTTTTCAACTAGATGCTATATGAAAAGTTAGTTAAGCCATTGAAGCAATTTTTTACTGCACAACCTTCTAAAGTTACCGATTGTCATAGGAAAATAATTGGAAATATTTTGTTTCTTATTATTTTCTCAAATGTAGAGTTGGTAAAGTATCTCATATATTTCATTTTGGACTCCCATCACTTGATATTCATTAATAATTTGTTTTGATTGTTGAATTATAGTAGGCTAAGTTTAAGGGGTAATTAATTTCACTTTAAATTAATTACATCGTAGCATCTGCTTATATTCTACAGAACTAAATTTTATTTGTTTAGCACTTATAATTTCTCGGTAAATGGAAAATTGTTTAACTTTAAAGATATCTCACCAGATACTTTTTAGGTTAACCTTTAGTAAAGTTGTGGTTATTTTGGAACAATGATAAAAAGTACAAAAGCCGAGGACATTTATATATGATTACATGAATATAATCCACACTGATTTTTCTTAAATATAAATATGGATGATTATTAAATTTTACGATAGATAATGAACAATAAATTATAACTATGCACAATTGCTTTATCTCTCATACTTACAAATTTATAAAATTCTGATTTGAATAATTATGACATGAAACATATATAAATTAGAACTTTTGGAATCGTTGGTGATATAATACCAAACACATTGTTTGCTGTCATTATACCTACACTCAGTATTACAATATCTGACGCACTTTTCGATAATTAAGTAATTATTTGTCTTCAATGATCAAAAATTATATCATATATGTTTTAATAAGGGTGCCAGATTTTAAGATGTCTATTTGTAACTCCATACTGTCGAAATTCTTTTACCTAAAAATTATAAAGAAAAGCGTTCCTCAATATGTATCGCGTGGTGGTATATGAAAGTACGTTATATGAATGCATGTGTAAACGTCGTATTATATATGAAAAAATTTAATATTGATAAATGATTGAGAATAGTAGTAAAAATTATTTTATTCGCTTTACATATTTTTATTATTTAATGCATGATTATAAACCTATTTATAATGTATTTTATTATTATTGACCGATTTTGAAATGGCGATAGAACATTGACAAAGAATCGATATTTCGTTCACGTTCATAGATGTTTGAAAAAATTTTTATGAGTAAATATATTACGATGTTGCCAGAATTATGTATTATAATAATGTATAGGTAGAAGTAGGATTAAATTAATTTGTTGATTAAATTGCAACAATTTATTCAAAAGAAATTCATACAACAGAAATTAAATTATTTGAAATTTTTTAACAACAATAAACGAAACAATGAAATGAGCACTAAAAGAAGTGCTGGGTCTTGAGATGTCTGTCTCGAACTCCCTTCTGACGAAATTCTTTTCCACAAACTTCACAAGGAAAAGGACGTTCCCCAGTATGGATTCTTTTATGAGCCACAAGATTAGAGTTTCTGAAGAATTGTTGTGAGCACAACTGTAAAATCAAGATTTAATTGCTTTTTAATTATTCTCTTCAAACTTCAATTAAAGTGAAATGGTACTCACATTACATTTATATTTCCTGTCATTGGTGTGTAGTCTAAAATGCTGGGTATAAGCGGCTTTATCTGAGAAACGTTTTCGGCAAACGTTACATTTAAAGGGCAATTGATCGGTGTGAACTCTCTTTATATGCTTTCTCAGATATTCCTCCAAAGTGAATTTTGCATTACAGCCCTCGAAGCTGCATTCGAACATCTTAATTTCTACAATTTTTTCGGAAATAAATGAGACCTAAGTTCAAAAACCAAAATATCAACAATTTTTTGGTCTATAAAAAATCCAAAAACTTAACCTTCTTTGGATGTGGGGCTCACCCTTTTGTTCTCTTAAAAAATTGAAAAATTACTATTTTTAGGTTAGATTTCTTTCTCTCCGAAAAAAAAAATAAGGCATTCTTTGAAGCAAGTTTTTAAGTACAGTTAAAGGATGTTTCATTGGCCAAAAATGTTTGGTTTCCATCTTAGGTCTAATTTTTATCCGAAAAAATATGCAAAATAAAAAAAATTGAAAATGTAAATTTTTTGATTTTTTATCAATTTAGAGAAAATTACAAAACTGTTACAAAATTGGTAATAAATTGCAAAAATTGTTTAAATTATGATACATAATTGTTTTTGTTTATATTGTACATTTTTGTGAGTATCTACTCTTAGAAAAAATACTTTATTCGAAAAAAAATTTGGTTTGTGTATTTTTATTTACCAAAAAAAGTGTTGAAAACTTTTTTTTTCAAACTCAAGTCTCATTTTTATTTCAAATAAATAAAATAAAAAAAAACATGATAGAAGATATTCATTTTTCGATTTCTTGTTAACAAAAATAAGGTGGACTAAACTGAACTAAACCATTTTTATTAAAAAAATTGGAAAATATCTTTTTCTTGTATAAACTCACCTTGATGGGCTCGTATCTTATGTTGTAAAAGAAGATATCTTCGGCGAAAGCTAAGGCCACATATTTCACAAGCAATCATTTTCAATTTTTTGGACTTCTCGTCAGATTCAAAAGGTACTGACCCATCCTGAAATGTTTTAGGGAGATTATGTTGTTTAACCACCTTCATACCGAAATTTTCCGGAAATGTATCCACATGTGTAGCATTTTAAAGAGGCCTGGAATTGTTGTAAAAAGACTAAAGACTAGAGTATCTTTGAAAAAATCTGACTTAGATACTGGAATCAGAGATTGTAGTAGAAACTAGTAGAAAAAAACTAAATCTCGCATATAAAATATTCCTTGTACACAAAACTGCCCTAAAAGCAAATATGTACACTTCCCGGAAGCTATGAACCTTTCCCATATTGTGGACTCTAATCCAGAATGAGGCTTTGACAATATTTTCTAAACGTCAGAGGAAATTTCAAATATGTGGTTTGCAAATTCAACCACAAACCATTTGATGTTCTTTATATCGCCTATTTTAGTAGATGTATCGCTTTAAAGCCTTTCGGAAACTATGACCCTGGATTATATCAGCTGATTGTGGATCCTAACCAGAACCAGACTTTATAGTTTCCAAACGTCGCGTTCAATTTTCGATAGACATTTTAATGTAAAATCCTATTAGTTTTATTACTTTTTTGTACGTTGATTGTTCCATGATATTTATTTAGTTGTATAATAGATTTTAGATGTTTAAATTTGTTACTGAATGAGTTAAATAAGCTATTTTTATATGTCAATGTCAAAAAATATGAAAACCGCAAACCTCGTGTACTTCAAGTAACTAGAACAGAGAAATAAAACAACCCTTCAACTGATCGCTCGTACCCATCTAGACAAGGGGATTTAGATTTTTCAAGAAAAAAAGTGTGTCCTGCTGTTTACATCAATCCACTTAATCTTGAAAAAGGTCTTTTCAAAAACTTTAAAAAAATATATTAAAAACAAAAAGGAGACTTTTACTTATGTCCATACATATTTCATTAGGTATTTTGGATGTTAACAAAATTTTGATAATAAAATCGATGATAAATTATCTCATTCTACGAGGCAGATATCATAAAATCGCGACAGAATCCACTTTTTGCAAAGAAAATCTAATTTTCCCAGGAAAATGTCAGTGGAAACCCAAGGAGATTTCAAGAACAATCAATGGTCCAATACCTTCCAATCTAATCGGTTTACGACAATAGAAAAGATCATAATCATAGATTACAACCCGATTAAGTCGATCAGTGAACAACAGTGAACGTGTTCACGGTTAGTTCTCGAATATTCAAATCGTGATCGGGTTAATAATAGATTCCGAAAAATCATATGATGATAAGTTTTGTGAGAAGATCTCCAAAGGAGAAGCTATGCACTGGAATAGATAGGAAGAAAAACTGAGAGAAATCAGCGGTTTGTATGGAAACGAGATTTCGAAGGTATGTGTAAAAACAGTTAAATACCTGAAATAATTCGTTTCTTACCTCATGATTTGCAACAGGATTCAAATTCGAAGAATGACCTTTCCTTCTGTGTTCATCAAGTCCGTTAGCATGTGAAAACATTTCAACGCAGTTCTCACATTGATATCTACAGTTTTCAGCATTGCGTTCATCAAAATGTTCTTTGACTTCACCAGCTTCTCCGTAGTCAATTCTACTTAATGCTTCATCCAATAGTTTTATTGAGTTTAGGACTGCACTTTCAATTATAAAATCGTCTCTCATCATTATTTGATCAATATCGATCTCCGGTTCGAAGAGCTTGGAAGTATAGTGCTTTGTTTTACTTTTATGCTCATAGAGAAGTTGGTGTGAACCGAATACTCTATCGCAATGTTCGCAGTATATTACTTTAGGTACAAGGAAAGAGTTCACATGCTCTGTACATTTTTCCATCCAATGTTTAGTAGCATCGGAATAACAATCAAAAATTAGAAAACACTCGATACATTCGTAATTTTTGATCGTTGTGTGTTTTGTTTGGTGCATCATCAATGATTTTGTATCAACGTACGATCTATTGCAGAATTCGCATTGTATGACCAGCTTTGTTAATATCTTCTCGATGTTTGTTTTGACTGCCAAAGGATCTTCATTTGCTATTTCTACATTCATGCACAATTTCAAGTGATGATTTGCGATGTGTTTAGAAGCAAACACTCTATAACAACTTTTACATTTCCAAACGGTAAAGTTGCTACCGCAAAAATTAGAGATAGAGCTGCCATTCTTACAATAGTTTTTTTGGTGATTTCTTAGGCTTGTTCCATCTGCAAATTTTCGGTTGCAAGTTGCACACAAATATATGTAGTTAATATCGTGAATTAATTTGTGACGGGCTAAATCACTTGGGATATCAAATATCATATTGCACACGTTACAGATATATTTTTTGGGACAACTAGCTTCCTCATTTATAGAGATTTCCGAACTGTCGTCATCACTCACATTAATTGTCTGAATTGACTGACCCGCTCCACTAAATGATGGCAAATCTGATGAATCATCAAATTCTACTTTCCCAAGCAATTTATCCAAGTTACAGGTTACATTCTTTTCACTTTTTTTTTCGTAATGATCGTGGATTAAACTATGAGGGTCTAAATCACTTGATTTGTCAAATACTACATTGCACACGTTGCGGACATATTTTTCAGGAAAATTAACTTTGTCCGCGTTAAATTCTTCATTTTTTAAGGTATTGGGAGTAGTTGGGTCTTTTTTCGCATTAATTATCTGAATGGACTGACCCGCTCCACTAAACGATGGCAAATCTGATGAATCGTCAAATTCTACTTTCGTATGCAATTCTTCCAATTTCCAAGTTTGCCTATCCGGATCGTGGACTAAATTGTGACGGTATAAATCACTTGCATTATCGAGTATTGCATTGCAAGCTTTACACATATATTTTCCGGAAAAATCATCTTCAGTGGCGTTAATAACTTCAGTAATTTTCTGAATGGACTGACCTGCTCCACTAAACGATGGCAAATCTGATGTATCATATTTCACTCTCAGTGGTAATTTGTCTACTTTCCAAGTTACATTATTTTCATACTTTAGTCCGTAAGGATCGTGGATCAAATTGTGACGGTCTAAATCACTTACATTGTTAAATTTCATATCGCACACGTTACAAACATATGTTTCGGGAAAATTAACATCGGCAGCGTTAAACTCATCGTTTATTAAGATATCCTCAGTTATTTTCTGAATGGAATTTTCCGTTTCACTCACCGACGGCATATCGAATAAAACTTCAAACCCATCGAATTCTACTTCCGCAAGCAATTTATCCAAGTTACAGGTTGAATCCTTTTTACGTTTTTTTCCGTAATGACCGTGAATTAAATTGTGACGATCTAAATCGCTTTCATTGTCAAATATCCAATCACACACGCTACAGATATATTTTTCGAGAAAATTAGCTGCATAAGCGCTCAATTCGTCCTTTATGAAGATATCGGTAGTTTTGTTTTCAGTAATTTGCTCAATAGATTGACCTGCTTCATCAACCGACTGTGAATCCGATGAATCTTCGAACGAATTATATTGTACGTTTTCGAGCTTCGTCTCGTTAGGAACATGGATTAGTTTGTGACGGGCTAAATCATTTACATCGTCAATTATCACATCGCACACGTTACAAACACATTTTCCGGGAAAATCAACTTCATCAGCGTTAAATTCATCCTTTATAAAGATATCAGAAGTTTCGTCTTCGGCCATATTAATATGATTAGTGGACTTACACGTTCCACTAAACGACGGCAAATCTGATGAATCCTCAAATGAATTGAATTCTGAATTTGCTGACAATTCGTCTACTTTACAAGTTACATCCTTTTCAAGTTCTATTTTGTGAGAATCCAATCTCACGGGTTGTGGAGAATAGTTGTTTGGAAATTCCGTGGGAATTCCTGAAGTTAGCATTACATTTTCTTCCTTTTCCATTGTATTGTTATCAAGGAAATTGTTCTTGAAAAACACTATGTATATTTATCACCATATGAAATGAAATCATCACAAATCGCACTTAAAATATTTTTCATTTTCAAAACTATTTGAAAGGACACTTTTGTTTTCAGTATTCTAGTTAAATAATGTCAATCACAGAACTAGCTGTTCTGTGATATTAACATGTTTATTCTGTTTAACGTATTATTATTAAAGAGAGAGCTATATAATCAGCATGATGTAAAGACTACAAGGTGAGTTCTTCCTGACGGTTCATTTTTGACTCGTTCTTTGGGAGCGAAATTCTCATTGGCTGCTTCCTAGCTGTTGCGCAATAGCACACCTTGTAGTCTTTACATCATGTATTCAATTAAAATTTTTCAATTTGGTGCGTCGTTTTGGGAGCGAATTTTCATTGGCTGCTTCCCAGCTGGTGCGCTATAGCACACCTTGTAGTATTTACATCATGATAATCAGTATAGAGCTTTTCGGAAACTATAATTACGTTTACTTATTCATAAACTGATCAAGTTAATCGAATCATAGACATATGATATGATCCTTTATACCTTAATATACCAGTGGATAGAAGTAATTAGGGTTGTTTCGTTTAGTACAGAGATATGGAAGGGAGAATACATCCAAAATTTAATTTTACATGAGTGGCAGCGTTGTCAAGTGTCTGACAAGAAATTATGACGCAGGCGTGTCAAAACGATCATATTTAAAAAAATTATATTAAAATAGTTAAGAAAGGGTTGTATTTATAAAGTAGTGCTAAAGTATCTAATGCCATTATTCAAAGTTCATACTTTTATGTTGAAATAGTGATTGTGTTGAGTTTGTTGTTACAGCTGATAAAGTGTATTCGTGTTGAAGATTATTTTCTGAGACAACGTGCTTGTATTTTAGGAGTTTTGTTCACAGATTAGACAATTTCAATTTATAGATGACAGTGAATGTACACTGTAGCTGTTATATTTTTATTTCAGTGAGAACTATATTGTGCGTGGTAAAAACATTAAAATGTTTATATCTGAGAGAATTTCCTTTCACTAGTAAGTAGACCTATATTATATTTACGTTAAAATACTGACTACTCTTCGTGAGAAGCATAATACCGAATTATTACATATTTCTAAAAATATTTTCTTCGTGTACAGCTACGAAGACCTTCATATAGATTAAAGTTCACTTAGTTTTTCTATTTAAAAGTATTAGCTTATTTTAATAGTGTTTTTACGTGTTCCAAATAATCACATGAAGCGTTCAAATTACCGTATTTTCAAATTTACCGCCAAAACTAAAATAAAAATGGCTGCTTATGACAGTAGTACGTTCCGTGGAACGATCGAGGATGTTGACGCTTATTCTGCCTTCATATAAATAGTTTGGTAAAGTATTTTTGAATTAGTGATTTCTCTTATATGTTTGTCTATGGTTAATTTTCATGAGCAGCGTACATGATAAATTACTAAGTCTTGCGGTTGTTATATGAAATTAATTAATTCTGTAAATTTTTATTATGCCTACTAAAATGCATGTATTTCATTGAATAAAGCTGTACTATTTTCTATCCTATTAATTAAATTGTAAAATTAACAATATCTAAATTGTGCAATAATGTTAATTGAATCCATCACTTGTCATTGGAAAATTCAACCATAGATAGCCTTTATATGAGTTAACAATTCCCGGTAGTGAATAAATACATTAATTGATATAGTATCAGTTTGGGGTGTACGTGACGATTGGTTAGTAACCTTCAGATTGAGTACAGTGGAAGAATATATTAAATAAAAGACATGGAAAAAATAGTGATTTTTGGGTCCACTGGAATGACCGGTCTCTGTGCAGTTGATGCCGCTCTAAAAAAAGGCAAGTCCAACAGTCTAATATTAAAAATGACTTTTTTTAACAATGTTTTCTTAATGACTCATATTACATGATAGATACGGTATTATATGATAGTAAAATTTGCTTTTCAGGACTCAGTGTTAAAGCATTTGTCAGAGATCCAGCAAAATTACCTGAACATTTAAGAAACGCAGTAGAAGTAGTAAAAGGGGACATTCTAGATTACAACACCGTGTTGGATGGTATAAAAGATGTAATGGGGGTAGTAGTAGTTTTAGGAACCCGGAATGATTTAAGTCCAACGACCGATCTAAGTGAAGGCTTGAAAAATATAATAAAAGCAATGAAAGAACTGAATGTGGAAGTTATTTCAGTTTGTTTATCAGCTTTTTTATTTTATGAACCAGAAAAAGTTCCACCACAATTTTACGATCTTAATGATGAGCATAAGAGAATGTTGCAGGTGCTTCAGGCATCAGATAGAAAGTATATCGCTTGCTTTCCACCACATATAGCAGGTAAGTGTTGATTTTATATGAAATCATTTGCTATCAATTGAAATGTAATAAAGGAAAAACATAATTAGGGTCAATATAAAGTAAGTTATCAGAGATTTAGTGAATATTTTTTTTTTCAAATTTATTGTCGCATCAACTACAAAGGTTATTAGCGACATGTCAATTATAGTTTGTGATATAATTTGGTGTCTTTCAAATACTTAATTATGTTTGCATTATTACAATTTTCATTGAGTAAGGTGGTTATATTGTCTGGAAAATTGTTAAGTATTCTTTCATTTCTGTACTTTCGACAGTTTAACAATAAATGTTCAACATTAAGGTTCTCGTTACAAGTTTCACATATCGGTGGGTTTTCTCTATTAAATAGATGGGAGTGTGTTGCTTTAGTGTGACCCAGCCTTAAGCGATCGATTTTTATTTGATCTGCGTGACTTTTTGGGCTACCTTTCCATGGTTTAACGTATGGTTTGATGGTTTTCAATATTGACTGCGACCTGTTCCACTCACTTTGCCACTTACACTGAGCTTTCGCTTTTATTACCGCTTTGAAATCACTGACCATCACTTCGCGCACAATTGTTGCTTTGTTGTTATCTGCTGCTTCTCTAGCGTATTGATCCGCTTTTTCGTTTCCTGGGATATTGGTGTGCGATGGGACCCAGATAATTTGGACGCACGCTTTGGATTGGTGGAGGAGGTATAGTTGGGTTTTAATGAGGGAACCTAGTGGGTGTTTGGGAAAGAGTTGTTTAATGGTGTTGATGGAGCTCATAGAATCAGTAATTACTGCAATTTTTTTATATTCATATCTACTGGCGATTGTTAATGCCTGAAATATGGCATAAAGTTCGCCAGTGTGGACGCTATTGTGAGGAGATAGCTTAAATGCAAAATTTTCGTTTGCTAGTATAACTGCTGCTCCTACGCCATTAGGTGTTTTGGATGCGTCAGTGTACATAAGATGGTATTCTTTGAGGTTTTCTTCAACGAGGGTGCGAAATGATTGAACTATCAGGGGGTGGTTTGTTTCCTCTTTTTTGTAGTAACTCAAATTAACGTTGATGGTAGGAATAGGGATTATCCAAGGGGGAGGAGTTTTTATATTGGTTGGACAGAAAACTGGTAGTTCGATTGTCAAGATGTTTGTGTATTGGCGAATTCTTTCGTAGAAGGGAATCGTTGTTTGTTTGTTTCCGAATAAATTTTTAGAATGATCTGTTTTGATGTTGTAATTTACTGGATTATTTCTATTTTATAGTACTGATGTTGCGTAGGTTATGCTAAGTTGAATTTTTCGCAGTCGAAGGGGTGGTTCTCCAGTTAGACAGTGGAGACTCTCTATCGGTGTTGTTCGAAATGCGCCGGTGGCGATTCTTAGTGCAGTGTTTTCTAATACGTCAAGTTGCTTGGGGTGTGTTTTCTCGCATGATGCATAAACTATGGAGCCATAGTCGATCCTTGATCTTATAAGAGTCTTATATAGATTTATCAGACAGGTGGAATCCGCGCCCCATTTATGGCTGGCAATTGTTTTCAATAGATTCAGACAGACTTTCTTAAGGTAGTCAATATGTTGTTTCCAGGTGAGTTTTTTATCAAAAGTTATGCCCAAAAATTTTATATATTCTACGAACTCTAAATTTTGACTATTCAAGATTAATATAGGTTTTTCTTGTATGTACTTTCTGGAGAAGAGAATACATTTTGTTTTAGTTTCCGAGAATTTCAATCCGTTGGTGTTAGACCAGTTGCTTAGGTTATCGAGTACGGTTTGTAAATGCATTTGGATAGTGGTTATATTCTTCCCTTTTGCAAATAGTACTAAATCATCGGCGTATAATCTTCCTTTGACTAGCGGAGAGCATTTGTCAAGAATATCGGTGATAGCAATCAGGAATAGAGTGGTACTTATTGTAGACCCTTGTGGAATCCCATTCTTGGAAGTATCTGTCTGTCAGGAAATTTTTTATGAAGTGTAGAATGTTCCCTCCTAGACCCCACTTTTGTAGTTTTGAGGTTATATTGTGTTTCCAAACCATGTCATATGCCTTGGTGATATCCATATATACGGCTATGCATTCTTGTTTATTGGCAAAACCTTCGCTTATTTCGGATTCTAGGTCTATCAGGTTATCAGCTGTGCACCTATTTTGGCGAAATCCGCTTTGTTCTGGTGGCAATAAATTAATTTGTTCTAGTGCCCAGAGTAGTCTACGATTAACCATTTTCTCCATAATCTTGCATAGGACGTTCGTTAAGGATATTGGCCGGTAAGACTCTGGTTTTGTTCTTATTTTGTCAGGTTTCAAAAGTGGGATTATCACAGCTTCGCGCCAGCTTGAAGGAAAGACTTTATTAGTCCAAATGTAGTTATACAGTTTTAATAGGTAGTTTTTGGTGCTATCTGAAAGTTTTTGTAGGAATACTACTGGTATTTGATCTGGACCAGGGGCAGTGTGTTTTTGTGATTTCAGAGCTTCATAAAGTTCTATTTGGCTGAACGCACAGTTAATAGGATTTGATTGTTCTTCACTAAAATCTTCCAAAATTTCTTCTTCGATATTTTTTATGTTCTTTATGAACTTTGCATCATAGTTTGAATCATTAGAGTTACATTCGTATTGTGAAGCTAATGCTTCCGCTATTTCACTTGAATTTGTGATCAGAGTGTTATTTTTAACTAAAAATGGAATTCTTGGGGATTGTTTTATTCCAGACATCTTCCGAATATTTTGCCAAACTAAGGATGGTGGAGTTGAGGATGTTATTGTAGATACGAATTTAATCCATGACTCCTGTCTACTCTTCTTCATAATATATCTCGCTCGGGCTCTTTTTTTTTATATTCAATTAAATTTTCTACAGTATTCTTCCGTTTAAACTTGTTAAAAGAGGACTTATAAATTCTGATTGCGTTTTGACAGTCTTTGTTCCACCAAGGTAGTGGTTTATGGTTTAATAATATTTTAGTATATCCTATGTGTGTTTTGGCAGCATCTACGATTATAGATGTGAAGGTTTCTACGAGATTTTCTACATTTAAAATTGCCTGGTCTTTTGTAATGTTAATCTTCGTTTCAACTGTTTCGCTAAATTTTTCCCAATTAGCATTTTTTAGATTCCATTTTGGGTTTGGTAAGCTATTATTCTCAGAGAGTTTTGATGTATATGAAATCTTTATAGGATAATGATCGCTTCCAAATAAATATGGTATTACATCCCAAGTTAATGTGGGAGTCAGGACTGGTTCACACAGGGTGATATCAATGGCTGCGCATGTTCCTGTGTGTATGTCAATTCTTGTTGGTCTTCCGTCATTTAAGATGTTAAGATTTAGGGAATTTATCATGTTGTCAATTGTTTTGCCTCGGGCTGTGATATAGTTTGATCCCCATAGTGTATTGTGAGCGTTAAAATCACCTAAAATCAATCGAGGACTTGGAATAGTTTTTAGAACTTGTTCAAGTTCTGACGTATCGATATTTTGGTCTGGGGGTATGTATAGAGAGGATATATATATATATTCTTTGTGGTATATCAGCTGCTACAGTTATTAATTCAATATTGTTTGCTATAGAAATGATTTGTTGTGTGTTATATTTATTGTGGACGTATATTGCTACACCTCCAGATGCCTTTCCATTGTACGTTCTATTTTTGTAGAAGCAGGTGTAGTTTTTCAAGTTGTAATAATGTTGATTTTTAAAATTGGTTTCTTGTAAGCATATTATGTTTGGTGATAGTTCGGAGAGTAGGTTTTTAAGCATTTCGAATCTTCTGTAGAATCCTCTTAGATTCCACTGTAAAATTGAGTTATTATTAGTCATTATTCCTGCGATGATTCAATTGATGATTCAGAGTAGTCTTCTATTTCTTGTGCGATAGTTGACGGGTGTAAATTTAGCTGTCCCATGATTTTTTTCCTGATTCTTGTACTGATGCTTTTCATTTTTTTGTTTGTAAAATATGGATGCATGTGTGCGAGTAGTTTTAAGAAGCTTTTTGTATCTTCTGTATATATTTTTGATATACTTAATGGATCTTTTGTTCCTATTGCATTTTCGAAAAAATCAACGGCTTCCGCGAAAGTTAAGATTTGGCTTTCGTTTTCAAATATTTGTTGTGCTGACTCCATTAATTTGTAGAAAGTACTTGTTTGTGTATTTGATTTGTTGTTTACTATCTTTTTCGCTTTCTTGATTGTTTGTTCGTTTGGTTTATTAAATGTATCCTTTGTTTGTGGTGTAGGTGAAGGTGGAGTTGTGATCTCAGATAAGGTGCGTTTTGTATTCGTTGTATCTGTATCCATGTGTATTTCTGCTGATATGGTTAGTTTTTTAGAATTTCTGCTATCGGTTGTGGATTGAGTGGTATGTTTGAGGTTGGTAGGAGCTATATGTGATGGTATGTCTTCTGTTTGATTATTCACATTTGTTAGGTTTGTTGTGGTCGAGTTCGAATCTGAAGGTTTGTTGTAGATTTGATTGACGATGTTTGTTGATCTTGTTGTATTAGTGTCCATTGGTAATGATGTATTGTCGGATGTAGTGCTTATTGATGTGTTCTGACAATTATTAGAGTTATGTCCTGATCCGTTGCATAAAGAACACAAATGGCTATCATGCGTTAAGAAGATTCGGTATGTAGTATCTTCAAAATTAATAAGAATCGAGGTAGGTATTGTAATTTGTGTGGGAGATATGTAAACAATACGACGAAAGCTTAGAATGTGTTTAAAGTTTGGGTTAGAAGTACCGATTTTGAGGAATGTTATGGAAGACGACAGATGGAGGCCCAATTGTCTGAGTTCCTTTTCGATAATTGTATGAGGTATAGTTGGACAGACGTTCGATAGTAGTAATCTTTCACTAGGTGTTATAAGTCGACGTACAGAAAGAATTTCGTTGTTCACTTTGATTTTTCCGTTGCATTTTATTAAGAATTCGTCCACGTCTTCTTTTTTAGTTAGATAAATGCATATTCTATTATTGGTTATTCTTGATGAAAATATAATTTTGCTGGGATTGATAATAGTGCCTACGGCTATCAGGTATTCTTCTAATTTTACTCCATTTAGTGAGCTAATTACTATTGCTTGTTGTTTCGTTGGAAAAATTGTTTTTTGTTGGCTTGTAATGGATGAATAAGATTGTGGAGGGTTATTAGGTAGGGTAAAAGTAAAATTGTTTGTGCTGTTTTCATCCATCTTCTTTGAATCTAATTAACATATTGGTACTTAAACCGGTACTGGTTTCTAAATGTTGTTTTGCTGATAAGCGGCAACAGGTTTTGTACCTTGACTAACAAAAATCGTGTTTGATTGTTAGCATTCAAATGTTAAATTCGTTATGAAGATTTTAAATTTGCTTACTTTGAGATGATATATATGGGGGTGATGATTGCGATAATTTTTTCACTAAATAACTATATTTACACTTGTAAAATGATTAATCGACGAGAGCTGATTTTTACACGACTTTCGATATTCACCTACCGACTTCGAGTGAATTTAGTGAATATATATTACTGATAGTAAAGTTTTATATAGAAATTATCCACATGATTACCTGTCCTCAATTATCAAAATTCCAATTACTTAATTTATAGTTATTAATGGAAGGACTAGTTAGAAGTGGCTCCTCCTTAACTAATATATTGAAATTGAGAAAATATAAAATTTGAGGTGTATTTTTTTTTCATTTTCACTGTCATACTTGTATATTTTCCCCCGGCGAATTCAAAGATCATATTAGTTTTGGAATCTGGGGTTTGGTTTTTCAAAAAATACAATTTTCATGAATTTTCCCTTTGTTATAAATTTTTCTCATAAATTCCAATCTTTTTTGGAATCCTCTTTGTGTGCAATTTGATTGGAATCAGAAAGGATAATTTTGAAATGTTGATTTTTATTTCAATATCACGGCTATTTTTTTTTAACCGGCAACACCGTAATATCACAAGTACCTTCAGCTAATTTTACATAATTTTGTGGTTTTTACCAAAAGAAAAAAATTCGAATGTCGATTTTCGAGGCTGAAATATGTACATTTATTTCAAGTCTTCAATTAGCACCAGAGTAAAATAAATGATTTTTTTGTAATTTATAAAGATTCTGGTACAAGGCTTCGTCAGATCTGTAATAATACAAAACCAAACTCATAGTTAGAACTATATGTAGCTAATCTAATTTTATTTCAGATCAACCTCCTGTAGACTATATAGTGAAACAAGGAGCTTCTCCAGGAGGACGTGTTATATCCAAATACGATTTGGGAAGATTCTTAGTCGAATCTTTAAACCAACCCGAACATTATGGTCAAATTGTTGGAATATGCAACAAACCTTCATAGGTCACTCATTTTCAATGATAAAACCCCTATATATATATATATATATATATATATATATATATATATATATATATATATATATATATATATATATATATATATATATATATATTTGAATTTGTTAGATTCAATATGATAATTTGGGTAGAACAAAAATATTATAGACCCTCAAAAATGTATGATTCAAGGCAAATATTTGATTTTTCAAAAACAGCTGCAGTTCTGTTCACACCCAAGTGTTTTTCTCTTTTATTTCTCAAATATATTTTGGTTTTGAATTTTATATGGGATCTTATTGTTAAAAGTACATATTTTTGTCTATAGAATAGTTTTATGTAAGTGTTAAGCAATTATATAATAAATTGTATTTTGTTGATTCTTCATTTTTCCAAACCCATTATTTATTTTGGAATGCTTTACTAGTACTATTTAATCATAAAACTCCAAATATTTGATGCAGTGCTAAATATATGCAATGGGGAATTCTCCTCAATTTGGGTTTTTGTATTAAATGAAAGTTCATATCAAATAACTATAGATTAAATATAAATTAATTTTTAATTCACTCTCTAAATACCTAAAATAGTTATTAGAAATGTTGGTTTTTAAACTTTAAAGCGTTTTGTTGCTACAGCACATGTTGGCAACAGCGCTTTAGCATGCCTTCTCCGAGACAGAAACGGAAGATCCCAAAAACACAAACAAGACAGAGAAGGAAATGAAACAGCTGTTTATGGAATACATGTGGTCCTATGCCGTAAATAACCTAACTTTTTGTTACGGTTGTTGTTGCGGTTATACAAGTTAGTTTAGTTGTGATTTTTGCGATTTTATTGTGAATTTTATGACTTATTAGTGGCTTATTTAAATTTTATGACTAGATACAAACATTATAATATTATTTCATTCCCTCATTGAGAGTAAGTTTAAAAATTAAAGAATGTAAGGTTGATTTTTATACAGTTTGTATTTTCAGGATAAATAATCAATATTTCAATATGAAAAAGCTGTGTTTTGTACCTTCATGTTTAAATTCATCGGAAAGTACACCCTATAAATTATTTATATTTGTTCCGAGAAACCCAGTAGTGAGAAAAACTTGGTTTGTTGCTGTTAGGCGTACATTAGTAAAAACATCATATTGTTGTGAAGATCATTTTAATGTAAGTAATGCAACATATTTAATATTGTGTTTATTGAAAATACTATAATTTCAGTTAAAAGAAGATTCTATAGACTTTTCTTTTTACATGAGAACTGGGAAAAGTCCACGTATTAAAACTGGCATTACACCTCATTTATTTCCACAAGATAGTTGCAAATATTTCAGTTTTTCACAACTTCAACAAAAACAAGAAATATCATCTGAGGGGGAGGAAAATAGTGAACCTGAACATCCATGCATCTCAACTACATCTAAAAATACCAGAGATGAAATGTACTTGGAGACATTGCCATCTACTTCTTCATGGTTACAAACTACATCTAGTGTAGAACAATTTAACAGTGATAAGCATATATCAGAAAGAGACATACTAGTAGTTTTGAAAAAGGTTAGATTAAGCGATACATTTTTTCGATTAGGTTTGGATTATTGAGATTGTACTTTTATTTTTCCTATTAAACTTACTATATATTGCTGTTTGTTTTTAGGTGTATATACATATTTAACTCTTTTGAGAAAAGTTATGTACAACTAAAAAATGAGAATACAACATTGTGAAACTATTTTATTTATAAATCCTAGCTAACTTTGGAAATGCGTATTTTTTCCAGAATAGTAAACTATTTTCAATTAACTCGTTACAATAAATTTCATTACACGTAACATTATGTATATAAATTTTATTATTTGTTTCAAATTCTGGATCTGCAACTGCAAAAATTGCTTTAGTCTTCTTACACATTTTCATTTGCAACTGCATCTGACCCATGTATTTTTCAATAATTTCTCCATCCTTGACAAATTTACTTATACTAGTTAATGGGCATTTCACTTCTAGAACTGCATCACTTGAAATGACATCAGGTGAGGCTCCAAAGACTGGTAACTTATTATTTAAAACAAGTCCACATTTCGTTGTTTCAATTCCACATATATTTTCAATGCATTTTATAATCCTGTCTTCTAATTCTAAGCCTCTCTCCATGGCTTTTGTCTGTACAATTTTTGTAGCACCAAAAATTTTCTCGAGTAAAGAACCTTCTGTTTTACATCGGCTTGCCTCATAAATTTTCGAAGCTGTAATTCGTCCAAATCTTAATTCATACCAGTTTGTATTTTTGGACTGGTTTCTTGTAGCCTCGGAAGCAAGTGCACAATCATTTGCATCCATTTTTTTTTTGAACAGTACTCTTAAGAAAAATTCTGGAGTTATGTCGATATCAGCATTTTCTATTTGACAATGAATAAATAGCTGGCGTAACGATAAAGTAAGATACAAAGGACCTCTATCCATATTTAGTAACAAACTATCTATGGATTTTCTTTTATTATGTTCTCTAAAATTCTCTATTACTACAGATGAGTTTTCATCAGTCATTGATAGAACTTTTACCATCTCAGACAATTTCATAAATTTTTTCAGCGAACCTACTTTCGATAATTCTGATTTCTTCCAATAACATAACTGTTCTGTAGGAGATGGTTCCTCACTTCTCCTATGCAACCAAAATAAAAACGCTATTGCATGTTTACAGCCTCCTTTGGCAGCAGCACATTCCTCACATTAACATAGTTTGATTATATTCTCATTTACATCATAAGCTTTTGAATGTACTTTATCTTCTGGCGTTATTTTTGCTTTGATCAAACAAATATTATTGTTCCTTTTTAATTGCACATATCCAATGGCAGAATCTCCATATGATTGTCTTGCTGATCTAAAATCAAATTAAAAAAACATTCAGTATATGAAAAAGGTCTTTATTTGCAAATAAACTAAAAATACTAAGTTTATTAAATATTTTAATATGCTATATTAAAAATGATTTCTTACCTCATATGTTTTTTTCCAGGTGATTCCACACTTATATAGTTTGCATTTTCAACAAAATAATTTGCTATCATTTCTGAAGTAACAGGGGAAAAATTGCTTGAATCAGCTTTAATAAAATCAGTTTCAACCTTAGCCATTTTCACACTATTACACAACTATTTTCAATGTTTCACTTTGATAACTACAAAATTCATCAACAAATATGTAAACAAAAATTTGAGATTATATTTATATATGTTTATTAAAATACAGGGCTTGCTTGCTTTCTTTGTCGTTTTAAAAGTAACTGAAAAGGAAAGAAAGTAAATAATCAAATGACCAATCAGATTACAGATATAATCATGTCTACCCACATTATTCAACCAATTATAATTGAGAACAAGTATCACACCTATGCGAGGGTGCCAAATATTGAACTAGAAACAAAACGCTTTAAAAATTAAATGTCCAATATTTTTTATCAAATTTAACAGGGTAGACATTTCTTTTTAAAAAAAGTATCGAATATGTGTCGTCTAAAATTCGTTGAACTTTCATTATTTGTAATAATTTAACATGACTTTGGTTATAGGAGAATTCCCCACTAGAAAAAAATAGGAGAGTTTGAAAGTATTTTATTGAATTTGTAGGTGAAAATTTTAAAATACACACTGTTTACTACCATTCTTGTTAGTTAGAGTTGTTTTAAGGGTACAGTTGATTAGCTGAATAAATTACTAATAAAACGAAAAAAATGATATTTATAAATAATACAATGACTATGCTGTTAAGCTGAATCATCCATTTTTTGCTTTAAAAATGTACCAATTGGTAACTTCTGATATTCAACCCTTACAAATAATACAAAAGCTATAGAATCTTCTTCATAAAAATCTTCTTGGACGACACAATTTTTACGAGAGGAGGAGGAGGAGGCGGCGTTGGTGGGTATACTCCTTTTGTTGTGTTTTCGTTTGCTTCATTGGATAATTTGAAAGGTTTCAACACAATATTCACTGTATCCATATTTTTTGGAACAAAATTCCCATATATCGAAACGGGGGCGCAAATTTTGTACCCTAATTTTACATAAAACTCTTCTTGTCCTTTAGTGGATAAATAAACTGCGTTTATACCAAGACCCCTACAAAAATTCTCAGCTTCCCTCATTAACATTGATCCATATCCTTTGTTCCTGTGATTCATTTCTACAACTACAGACTCTACGAAGCATGCTGTCTTAATATTTGGTATTACTGATAATTTGAGATGGCCAATCACAGTTTTATCCTTTAATAAAATCAATGATGTTGGTAAATGGTCACAAGATTGTTCTAAACTGTGTAACCGAGCTGTTTTAGATCTTTTCCACTCTTGATTTATAATATTACAACAATCTAAGAGGTATTCCGGATGTTTGTGGATAGGAACAACTTCCAAAGTCATCTGAAAACCATAAAAAAATAACATGCTTCACATGTGGTACATTTTTTAATACATATTTAGGTATTTACAGGGTAGATTCCTCAACATATTTTTCATCCATTTTTAATAATAGACAAAACGATATGATGGCTAAGAAATCAGGTACTAATTTAGAAAGAATATTTTTCAGCTGTTTATATCAAAATAATCAAAACAATATTTAAAAACTTTAATTGTTAGGTAGAGAAATCATTTTTAAACACATCAAAAACCAAACTTTATAACCTGTTTGTAGCTTCTACAGTTTAGGGATTGGACATCTTATTACACCTTGTATGTCTTTTATTAACCTGTACATCCAATATTCCGTTAATAATTTAAATATGTTGAACATTATATTAAAACAGATAATTTTATTCCATTGTATCCAAATATGATGAAAATATGTGGTTTGTTGACAAGAATTTTAACACTAAAGTGTACCCATAGTAACTTGTAAATAATCTGATTTGTCAAAAAATAATTGAAGTTTACAAAGTGTAGAAAGTAATTAGGTAATTAACTTACTGCTTAAAACGTTTATTCAAATGTTTATATAATTTCTCTTAACAAATATATACAACTTGGTCAACTAGTCCAACCTCAAAATTTTTTGTGATTCTTCCATATGTATACCACTTAAGATAAATGACACGACACGATTAGTTATATCAGCTGCGGGAATTCTAGCTAAACAATCAAGACTTTCTTGGCACGATTCATAATATTAAAGTCAAACTATTACTTTTATTCTTACATAATTTCACGAATTTCAAAAATCTGTCTCACAAAGACAAAGGAAATATTTGTTTTTTAATGAATATCATATCAAGAATTATTTCTATTAAAAAACTCTTTATTTTTAGATCAAATAAAGAACATTTATTCAAGCAATTATTTAAATATTGAAAATTTACTCCTTGTTCCATTCATAAGGTTAATACTAAAGAGAGAGAGAGAGCGAGGTTTCGGAGCTTGTACAAGTGATCCCGAGCTGCTGATAAAAAAGAAAAAACATACGTATACCACTCTCTATTTCTATCTACACTATTCTGATTGGATCGGCATAACGTTTCGAGTGGTGAAAAAAGCAAAGAAGCAGATTAACAAGCTTTGATATTAATGCCTAGTAAAAATAGATATAAAATACCTAATAGTACAATTCTCCTTACATATGTCTCTCTATGTTTAATATTAACTTTATGTATTCAAGTATTTAAACATTTTATTAGTATAAAAATTTGTTTCAAAATATGTGTGGAGTGTTGGGAGTGTTGCTGATAACTGTTCAATAATAACTATTAAAACACCTAAAATCTATTACACAATTGAATTAAGACCTATAAATACAGAAAAATTAAATTAATGCACAAAACTAAAAAAATGAACATAAAAGATTTTTGTAGCTGATTTTTGATCTATCTGATACCGGATAATAGTCACAATTTCGAAATATAGTAATTCCTATTGGATTGTATGACGTCTAAATTTCCAATGCTAGGAACATAGAGTTAATATTAAAGATAGAGAGAGCTAGTTAAGGAGCTTGTTGAAATTGGCCCAAACTGCTGATAGAGAGAGAAAGAATATCAATATTCCCCATATATATTTAATACTTCTGTATGGACAGTTCCTATAAGTGGAAGGTGTTCCGAGTAGTTTATCGTTCCTTCTCTCCTCTGAGCGCTGTAGTTAGTTCTGCGCATCTTTTGCGCGCATGAAGCATACGCAGTATAGATAAAGTCTCTCTCTACTCTATTCCGTAATGATCACAATCCCGTCAAAGTTTCGAGTGGTGGAATCATAGGGTAAATAATAAGAATAGAGAGAGCGAGTTGAGGAGCATGCTGAAAATGGTCCGAATTACTGATATAGAGAGAAAGAACATTTGTATACCATTCTATATCTCTCTTTATTCTAATTGTCAACGTTGAAGTTTCGAGTAATGGGAACATAGAGTTAATAATAAAATTAAAGAGATCGAATTAAGGAGCATGTTGAAATTGGACCGAAATAGAGAGAAACAGAAAGGAGCAGCCACAAGACATACCCATTAGGGCATTCTACTAAGCTTTATATTCCACTTGGTTTTACGATTATAACGCTCTGGACTAAGTGGAATGGGAAAGATCGTGAACGTGATTGTTGTGAGTGCTTAGTGGAATGCGCCCTCTGTGGGACCTGCTGTCGCTTCTGTCACAGATAACCTTTATATTTGCTTAGCCTTGCTGAACTCATGTTTGGTTTTGTGGATAGTATTGTTAACTTTTTTCTTGGATAACTTCATATAATGTGAATGAAAAAATGATGCCTACAAGGTTAGGTTTGTCAGCCGCGGGAATTCCAGATAATCCCTTAAGTCTTTCTTGGCACGATTCAACATGGATTCCAATTCTTAACACTAGTAATGTTATGGAATATTTTTCGCAAGGATCGAACCCGTTTTTTGATAGAACTTGTAATAATGAGATTGTTAAAATGCAACGGTTAAATCCCGATCAATTACAGTAAGTAATTACAATATGGTTTTTGTATAATATAATAAATTTACATTTTTTTTTAGAAATATGACTGGAGTTGAATACATTTTACTACATGTACAAGAACCCATTCTGTATGTTATTCGTAAACAACATAGACAAAGTCCCCAGCAAGCAATTGCTTTGGCAGATTATTATATAATTGCTGGTATTGTATATCAGGCTCCTGATTTGGCAAGTGTTTTGAATTCTAGATTGGTAAGTACCAATTTTTTTAATCGGATATGGGTGAGTTGATGTGAACATTTTACAAAATTCATATATTGATAATTAGGTTTATTAAAAATTATTAATTTTTTCAGTTGTCAGCTGTTCATCATCTCCAATCATCATTTGAAGAATCCTCTGGTTTTGCTAAATATCATCCCAGCAAGGGCTACTCATGGGATTTCAAATCTCAACGAGTTGCAGAGAAATCCAAAAAAGAAGAAAAACCACGGGAAGAACCTAGTTCATTGTTCCAAAGACAAAGGGTTGATATGCTATTAGGTGAACTATTAAGAAAGTTCCCTCTTCCTGCTCCTCCCCAGCCTAAAGTTCAACCTGTTGTACCAGTTAAGCAAGAAAATGAAAATGGATCAGAAAATAAAGATATTAAAATAGAGGTTAAACAAGAGAAGATCAAGCCTCCTCCTGAAAAGAAACCAAGGCTTCATTGAAATAGAAAATATCCAATGAATTTGACCAGAGCCAAACTTCAGTGTCTCTACGAGAGAATCAGATAGAAATATATAGCTAAATAGTAACTTGAAAGGCAAAGATGAGTTATTTGGTACAAAATCCAAATAATTTGAAACCCCTACGAAAATCTAACTAACCCTATTCAGGTATATGAAATCCATAGATACTTCAAATGATTAATCTACTACACATGTAGATTTGAAACTTTTGTAAAAAAAGGGTAATGGAAGGATCAGGCAGTAACTCCTATTAAAAATACTTTTTTTTAATACTTCATGTTAGAATTCAAGAAACTATTAGTCGTCAAAGTGTATAGAGTCCATACTTCACTTATAGAATTTTCTATATAAAAAAAAATGCTCTACATTTTTACATTTTTTATATAAATTTCAAATAAATTTGACATTCTTTGATAAAACTTATCAATGTGTCTTCCCATTCTCTAGCAAATTGCAGTCAAGTGTAGTTTAAATTTTTAGAATCTGTGATTTTATTCTACGACAATTTCTATAGGTCACTACTTCATATAGGGCTCAAAAGACCCGTCAGTAATAATTATACTCTCAATATTGATCTAGAGGTAATAAACAGTGTCTTTATACAGTGTCGATATGGCTAATGTTTTAACAAACTATTATAATTTTATATACAAGGTGTTTCTAAATCCATGCAACCAAATTGCTTGTAATTAATTATGATGAGTCTTTCATATAACAAAATTTCCTCAACCCACCCCTTTCCGAGATATTACCCTTATAAGGTGGTGACTAAAATTAGGTTTTTTTTCTAAATGTGTACACCAATCCATGACACATAGGCTACGTTTATATATTTTTGGGGGAGGTAATTATTTCCAACATTTATTATGAATTTTATTACATTTTACATCTTTACCATTATCCACTCAAATTATTAAAAAAATTATCATTTATAGTGTTTATTTTTTTCCTTGCAGTTATTGGTTTCGGGAAAATATTGAGAATAATTATTTTTAAATAAAACAAGGATTTGAAGGTATAATTTTATTTCATAAAAATTAATCTCTTAAAAAACTTTTGGTATGGAATAAAGTAAGTGCTGCTAATTTCACCTCCGTATAATGTATATTGAAAATATACTTGTGGTTAGTCCTTTGCAAGTATACAAAAATTACAGAATTTCAAGTTTCTAACTACTCAAATTTTATAAAAAAAAATACTCAATTTTAGTCACCACCTTTTAAGGGATGGGCTGGGGAAATTTTGTTATTTGAAAGACTCATCTTAATTTCATACCAGCAATCACTTTCCGAGTTTTGTCGCATGAATTTAGAAACAACCTGTAGATCATGAAACCTGTGTTATATAATTATTGTTTATTATTGTACTTTATTATAAATAAATTATTTTATGAGTATGATTGAGCAAATTTTTCTAGTCCAATTTCCACCACTTCCACAATGATACTTATCGGCGTAAAATCTTGGGTTTATCAGTCTTAGGTAGATCAACCTTCACCCCATCTCCCTTTTGTCCATATGATTTTCCTCCCAGTAACTATTTTTCAAAGTTAGAATTTTTGGAACCATTGGTGATATTCATACTGAACACACTGTTTACACTACCACTACATCAACATACCGAAAACGATAACTTTGTTATCAAAGCGTGCACGCGCGTCAGACAGTGTAATTGTGAGTATTTGTGTAGTGTAAACAGTGTGTTAAGTATTTTTTCTACTACTTGTCAACCATTTGGGATTTTACTGGCATATATTTTTGTTCTAAAGTGATATCCCCTAAACAACCAAGAAAATGTTCCGGCTAATAATTCTTGTAATTATATGTTTTACTGAAGAATGATTGTTTCCAAAGTAGTTTCCTGAACCTGAGGGCTTCATTTATGTCAGCTCTTGACTCTGGGACTAACTATTCCTGTTCTTACATATTCTATTTTTCGATTCGTTAGCTAACTTTTCTCAGTATTTGCCGATTTTGCTCTATTGAAAAGCTTTATTCTTCTTTTCCTGAATTATTTTAAGGACGGTTTCTATCTTTTGAATAGTGCTAATGTGTTACAAGAACTGATGATGAGTTCATTTTATTTAATCTGATAAACCAGATTTTAGCAGCCAAGAAACCTTTTGTAATAAAAATTCTATTAAATATTTATAATCCATAACTATTAGTATTTACAGAAATTATAGATAATTTCACAAAATGAATGACAATAAAACACTCAACTGGAAATAGTTTCCAATATATCATGTTTATTATTATTGCAAAAATAATACAGTTGACATGACACCACAAATCATTATTAAAAAATAAGGAAAAAAATATTTAGTAAAAATTTATTTTCATCACGACAACATTGATGTATTCTACATATTAAAAAGTAAATTAATATTTTTATCTTTTCAGAAGCAAAATTTAAACTAAGAATCCTAAAGTTGAACATCAGCATGGAGTTGATTCCCTACTAATTGAATCTTCTCACCAGGTTTAAATGCTGGCATACCTAAATAAGGGCATGTAGCACAACGGAATGCATCTCCCAAGTAACAGCTTCCACAAGATGATTTAGGGGTATCTTTAGTAGTAACCTCTTTACTAGCTTTATTAGCTAGCTCTTCAGCTAATCCACAACTGCAATCCTTGCAAGCTTTACGCTTTCCAGTTGTTGCACATACTCTTAAGCTTGTTGGATCTGGCTTTTGCATATCATCGTCATCTAATAAGTCATCAGGATCTATTGTTTCAACATCATCTTCTAGATCATCATCTAGCTTCCATACAGCTGGTTTTTTTGGAAGTTTGATTTGAGCTGATGATCCGGATTTGAAATTTGGTTTACTTGCAGTTATACATTCTTCTAATATTTGAACATTCATAAAACCTTTTGTGATAAGATCTAATTTTGTCTGTTCTTTATCTTCTACTTTTGTGATTATTAATTTTCCATTAGGGGTTAATACTTTGAAAATATTTGAGATTAATGTATCTCCAACTTCTTCACAGCATATTGAAACAGCCGATTCTTCATTTCTTTGTAATATATCTTCTTTAGAAATATCTTGAGAGTTAAAAAAAATTTCACGTATTTTTTTAATAGTGTCTGTTTCGTTTGTACCTCTCAGAATCAAAATTTCGTCTGTTGATTTGAAGTCTTTTAGCAATTCCATTGTTACTTGAAAATTTTAGTATTAAAATTCTTGTATAATTTGGAATACGTGACTTTTTAAACATTAAGTTTATACAAACTCTTCTTCTTTTCTGGTCTTTTTGTATGCAGTTAAGCCTGCCAGAAAACGTAAAGATAGTAACTGGCTTTTTTAATAGTAAAAGGCCACACAACAGAGCGCATGACGTCCAAATCACGTGGCCTCATTGACCACAATATGATAATAGCATTGTGATTAAAAGATATTGATGTGTGAATGGTGCTATGAAGATATTTTGTTTGTTTAAGAAAATTTCTAGTTATAAATAAAACAATTAACATATAGAGCAATCAACGTAGAGAGTTTTCCGTATTTTTATCCAGAAAAAATTAAAATGAGTGATGATGATCGAGACATCGACGTAGAGAGCGACGTAAGCTACTCAAACTAACATGTAGTGGATCAATATCTATATTTAACCAATTTTATATTTTAGGAAGGTGATGATTCTGATTCTCGTCAAGCAACAGGCAGACAAAATTCCGGTAATCAGTATTATTCTCAGGTATACACTTATTTTATGTTTGTAAGCTTTTTTTGTTATGATACTGGTATCAAATTTTTTCTTTCCATTAAATGTTTAATTTAATATATTACATATTGAGATATAGTGTAACCAAAGTGTATAGTGTACATATTGGAAATTCCGAATTGTAATAAATTGGAAAATAATTTTCTGCCATGTTTTAAATATTTGTTAATTATTGTGGTATATTTTTGTTGCTTATGTTATTGGAATGAAATTAAAATTATTTCGTATTCCAAGTTAAGGTCTTATGGGGTATGCAAGATATTTTACACTAATCCAATTTTTTTGAACTGTCTGACAGTGACAGGCGCATTTGCTATATGGATAATCAGGCACTGGAGATTAGTATTTATATTTAGAAATTATTTGTTTTATATTGCCAGGCAGAGAAGAGAGCACATCATAATGCTTTGGAGAGGAAACGACGTGATCACATAAAAGATAGTTTTAGCAGTTTAAGAGATTCTGTGCCTGCCTTAAATGGCGAAAAAGTGGTAAGTCATTCCAAGATGAGTTGGTGCAAACATTTTATTGATTCTCATATCTTTTTTCATTAATTTTTTTCTTACAAAAATGTTTGATTTTGTCAATAAAATGGTTGCACCTTTCACTTTAATAACATTCAGATTATAGAGCAATTGGAAGTTTTTTTTAATTTTAGGCCAGCCGAGCTCAAATTTTAAAAAAGGCTGCAGAGTATATTCTCATAATGAGGAAAAAGAACAGCTCTCATCAACAAGATATTGAAGATCTAAAAAGACAGAATAGCTTATTAGAAGCTCAAAGTAAGTTATTACCACAATAATAATTTATGCTCTAATTTATTATTGAATGTTTTTTTTTTCAGTTCGTACATTAGAAAAGGCTAAATCAACAGGGTCATACAATATAGATGCTGATATCAAAGATGGAATGTACAATGAAACTGAATCAGATACATCAGATAACGAAGGTTCAATGCAACCAAGGAGGCCCAAGAAAATGAAAGTAGGGTCTTATCATTAGCACAGGAAATGTTTTTATATATTAAGTAGGTAGTATTAAATAAAATTAATTACTACTGTTATTACTGAATTTGTTTCAACTTGTTTTCAACTTTATTGTTAGTTTTTTGTACTCCACGTTTCTTTTTATCTTGATTTATTAGAGGAGAAAAATAGTTTTTTCTTAAAGATTGGTAGGTAAATCCTACTTGAAAATGAGTATTATCCTTTGGTAGAATAGCTAAAAGCATATCTAGAGAGAAAAAGGAACATGAATTGAAAAAAATGGTTCAAAAACACTGATTTGAAAAAAATGGAAATTCATGAAATATTAGCAAAATTACTACATTTTCACCAAATGTATGTCATTTTAGTGAAAGTAGTTTAGTAAAATAGCTGTAATAAAGCAAATGAAAATGATTCCTATTGTATCGAATGAGAATCAAAATTAGTTTTGATAGGTTTAGTAGGTTCAGCTCTGTAGTTTTCCCACACTGTTTCAACAGCCCAGTTTTATTTCTTTCCGGAATTTCTACGTCCGGAAGTCACGTTGGTAGCTTGAGAAAAATAACTCAAATCATGTTTTCCCATACAATCTTTTTAGTAACTTTATTTTACTGGCGACTTATTTTCTCATGAAATAATTTTTTAACATCAGTAGTATGAATCTTCTGCCTGTTATTTTGAGACCTCTTACGATTGAGTTTGTACTTGAGGACAACAAATCATTTGATACACCAATACTCGCAATTACTCTGTCTAAGTAGTGTAATTGGCATACTCAGAAACAGGAACTACAGAAAATGTTTTTACTATTTGAAAAGACAGCAAAAAGATATGCCCTACCTGTCAACGAAGATAACACCAAGTATACAACAACACGACTTTTTAAGTGACAATCAATTGAAAATCATAATAGACCAAAACAAGAAGTACTGGTTCCATAGAGTACAAGAGTTTGAATACATGGGAGTGACAGTAACAAGTAAAAGGAACGGAATTAAAAAATTCGACAAGAGATTGGCAAGCGGCAATAAAATAATTGAAGCTCTAGGAAACCTATTAAGGTGCGAAGATATCTAAAGAGAAGCAAAGCTAGAATTTACAGGACAGTTACATAACCTACGGTGTTATATGGCAGTAAATGTTGGGTCATGAATAAGAGAGAAGAAAACAGGCTAAATGCATGGAAGAATAGAGTCTGGAGAAAAAATTTTGGTGGGATAGCAGTGGAACAAGATTAAAGGTTTATATGGTCAGTCAGAGAGGACAAAAAGACTACGTTGGTTGGGGCATATAGCCAGAATGGAAGAAGACAGGTGGGGTGAAAAGAGTCTTAACAAGTGGAGAATGTGCAAAAAGAAGAAGAGGGCGTCCACGTAAAAAATTGATAGAAGCATGTAAGGAAGTTATGGATAGTGAACTGGCGTAATGCAGCCGTGAACAAAAGGAGTAGAGAAACCTCAAACTATGGGCCTATAAGGCCTGTTGTGCTGGTTTATATATATATATATATATATATATATATATATATATATATATATATATATATATATATAATTGTGAGTGTTGGTGTTATGGTAGCATTAGTGGTCAGTATGAATATCACCAACGGTTCCAGAAATTCCAAATTAATTTATGAAATTTGACATATTTCATATAATGGAGCGATTTTTGATGGTTGCTGGACGTGGATTAAGATAACAATGTGGTAAAAGACATTATCATTATCAAAAGAAGTTAATTTGATCGATTAAGTAATCTTTATCAGTTTAGTGTTGAATGTATTGCATGCAAGAAATGCGTGGTATTATTTTGAAATTAAATGAATGGATTATGGGGTGGACAAAAACTTATGACTGGTAGGGTATGTAATTTAGTACACCCATATTTTATCAAATCATTTCTAATTGCATTTTTAAACAATGCAGTTAATAGATTGATGGAAAGTTAGAGATTTATTTTTCTGTAGCTGAACCAATTATGTTCTTAATAGAGATTCCCATGGTTTTCTCCAATTATTGTAGAATTATATTTTGTTTAAACTTGATTTTTAGATGAAAATAAAAGTGTTTCATTTTTCAGACTATTCACCAAATGGTACAATACCGCATACTAAAATTCTTGAAGCATCAAGGGAAAACTCCACTATGTATGAAAAGAAAGTTTCAGTGTTTACTCTGAAAAGCTTTCTTAATCAAGGGACTTTTTTATTAACTGTTATAAATATATATATTTTTATCTTTTTACATTCTTATTTGGGGTTTCTTTTTAAAAACCCTTTTAAGATGCTTGTAATACTTTATATTAGTGAATAATATGTTTGTAGTTTTATTACAAACCCAATAATGAAGTCTAAATTATCTACTTTATAATTAACATTTTTTTTTAAATAAATGTTGATAAGTTATTGGTTAGAAATATTTATTTATATAAAAAAAATGCTTTTAATATATAACCTAGAGGTATATATTTAAACATTGGATTTATTTTCATACTCATATTTACATACTACTTAAAACCCCCATTAACCCTTGTAAAAAGATTGTCAAACTAATTTCTCGAATGTTATCTAATAGATGGCGATTGGCGAACACTTAGATCAACCCTACAGTAGTAACCTCCGCTGAATCGACGATGCGAAATCGAAAAAAGTAAGAGGTCCTACCCATTGCAACTCCCTTATATTATTTTTTACAGAAGATACGATTCTTCTGCTATTATTATCAGATAATAGTTGTGAAGAAAATTCATCGAAAATGAGAAGAAACACCACATTGCGATTGGTCTGGCTAATGAATCACATGCCTGCCGTGGGGAGACGCTTATGGATATTGATATTGAACTTCTGTAGCTTGTAGTGTCCAGGAAAGACGTGCCTTGGTAGCTGATTCCACAGGTTTACGTTCTGGATGTCCGGTGATATTTTTTGTACAGACATGATCAAAACAGCAGTCTTCAGATTGCTTTCACCCCACTCCAGTATGTATTGAAAATAGGTATTGCTTGTGATCTGTTGCCACCTACGGATTTAGGTATTAGTCGAGTATTGGGGCGGTTGATTTGAACGATGACACCAATGTGTTCTCGGCGACGAGGTTGTAGAACGTGCTTCCAGTTTTGTCTAATAGATCGTTGATCTACAGGAGCACACAGCGTTGACCTCAAACCTTTCTCAGGTACGTCCATCGATGGCGACCTGGATGGATCGGTATTTGAGAAAGCTACTAATCCAGTCGATAAGTGAGGAGGACAAACTATACCATCTTAATTTATTCAGAAGTTTGTAACGCCAATCTGTCAAAATCCTTAGATATGTCGAGTGCGATTGCACGGAATTTTTTATGAAAGTCGTATAGATGGTCGCTGATGATGTTAGCAGACTGAAGATTTGCTAACTCGAGCAATTTTTCAAATTACCCCTTTTTTATGATAGAGAAAAGAGTTTGCATTGCAGGCTCATTAGTTCAGCTGCGCATTTCTTCAATACTTTTGGTGGTGTTCTGTTGGAGCCAGTGGCTTTATTAATGTCCAATCCTTTGAGAACTTTTCCCATATCTCGGTGTTTGTTGCAACAATGCGAGTTGTCTCATTTTTATCTTCAATTAATTGGTAGCAATCTAAATATGCCTAAAAATTGGCCTTTAGAGATATCTGGGAGTGATAGTGACTAAACGAAGAAGATGAAATCAGGAAAATCGATAAAATACCGGCGAGAGGGAACAAACTTTTGGTTAGGTTAGGTTAGTATAATATGATACAAGCAAGTCTTACATATTTCGCAATCCCCTCTATCGAAACCAGTTGCTCTGAAAAAGTTAATTCCACAGAGATTGCTTTCCAATAAGCCAAAAAAGTTAGTGTATAGTTATAGGGTTTTGGGAGATGTGGTTTGGCTAAACAAATGTATCGCATGGTGTGGACGTAATGGAATGACATATAGCCAGCCCCACTACTTCCTGAACGTAGCTTGGAGCTGCCATATTACCTCTAATTAAAACTAGTCGTGATCTGCAGAATTTTTTTTATGTCTTTAAAAGAGATACAATGAAATTGGACTAAAATTTCCATTTCAGATATAACTTTGGACTTTTCCTAAAATTTCCATTTCAGATATTAATTTAATAATATAAATATCTAAACCACTATCAAGAAACACTTCATATATTGATGAAAACCAGATGTAAATTTTTTAAAAAAGTTTTGACTTTATTGTAAACAAACAAACAGACTCAGCTAAAGAAGCTTTGTTCGCGGGTCTGATTCCGAATCAGATTGGGGACTGTTCGCATGCGCACTTAAAACATGTTCGTTCTGGAATCGTCCAGTTCTGAATTTTTAGTAACAGTTTGGTGTTCGCGGGTCGCACTGATTACTTTAGCTGTAAATGAAAGGTTTGCTCTTGGTAGCTGCACTGGACCAGTATAGGCCAGTTCATGAGTGTTTAGAATTAGTTCGATGGGATACAAAGAACAATATAGTTTAGAGAGCAATTGAGCATTTGTTAATTGTTGTATTTGAGTTTATTTGATGTGATTCAGGCCTTGTAGTATTAACAATAATGGAAAACGATTTAGTACTTTTTGACATTTTAGATTCGTCCGATGACGAAGATGTAGTGTCACCGTTTCCAGATTACACTTATGGCACTGCACTAGCTGAACTGACTCTAGAACCAGTGCAAGCAGTACAGTGATTTGGGTGAACCAGTTCTCTTGCACTACTACTAAGAACAGCGACACTAGCGCTGGTTCTGCTACAAAGAACGCTTTAGTGTACACTTCCCGAACTAGTTCTGCCAGCGCAGCTAACAAGTACAAACCTCAACTTCATGAATGGGTTCGTAATGAAGCTTGCGCATTACAGTGATCCTAAATTGGTTACCAAAGGATTCGGGATATATAATCGAAATTGATCCGCTAACCAATCTTTTGTTTTATAATATGTAGTGATTCCTAGTAAACATTGGACTAGTAAAAAGAGTCCGTTCCCTAATCTAAGGTCAAATTTGACATTAACCTAAAAATTATTCACAAAGGCTCACCTCTTTGATAAGGTACGGAGAGCAATAAAAATCTATTTTGGGTGCTCTAAAATTTTATTTAAATTAACAAAATCTCGTTTCCATCATTAATAACAAAATTTTTTTCAACATTACAAACATCGATTATTTAATTATACCACATGTTAAATTGCTAGTTTATCTAAAAATGTGAATTGAACATATCAACAATTATAACATGGACATTTTTAAACTGGTGGTTTTCAAAAAACAAGCTGCAATTGTTTACTAAAGTTTTAGCAAACAAAAACTTTTTGGTCTAATTATAATTTTAGCAAATTAATTACTACAAAAAGTAACATAAGGAATTTAAAATGGCGTAGATAGGTGTGAGCCCACGCAAGACCCATTTAGACTCTACCATATGATTACTTTTATGGCAGAATAAATAAACGAGATTTGTTAGAAGTGACTAGCTAAAAGTTAACGTTTTTTCCATAGATTATATATTATTTTTTCATGTCAGGGTCGCACTGATGCCACTTTCACCCATGTCTGATTATTCTACGCTACGCCTCTGAAAACTTTAACAAGAAAATCTATTATTTAGAAGTGTTTGCGAATACAAAATAGTTTTTTGATTTAGTGAAAACTTTGTTACTGTCTTAAGTTTTTAGAAGAAAAAAAAACAATAATTGGAAATAAATTTCAAGTTTAATAATAACAATTAAAGATTGCTATCGATCTTATCTAATTGAGTAATCAATTGTAAAATATACAATTTACGATTCAAAATATATTTGTAAAGTATTAAAATGCTATTTTTTGAGTAATAAAATTGAAAATTTCACTGTAATAATAATACTACATCAAAGAAAGTACAGGAAACCTTCAACAAAACGAAATATTCAAAAAATATTCTAAATGAAATTCTAAGCATTTTCCTTTCAATATCCGATGGACCAGTATGATGAGCATGAATGCGGAAATTGTTGATACGTAGTTTGCGACTGCGCATCTCCCCCTCAACACGCTCTATCACACACATATATGTAAACTCCGATATTGACAGTTGGTATGGGAAACAAACGTCCCTACGTTACTGCTATGGAGGGTAGAGATAAGGAGAACCATCTCTGTGCTATAGAAAGTGTCCATCAAATCCTTTACGTTAGGGAGGTCAAACTACAGCACGACTTTAAAGAAAGATACTGACTTCGGCGTACTACTTGAGTTACTTTTCATTTTACTTCCACTCGGACAACTTTTCACTGAGCAAATTTGATGATTCTATTGTGTAGTAAAGTTTTGTGGTAATTGACTTTATAATTACTTGAAAAATTCTTACAAATTCACAATAATTAATTGACATTCAGCATTATCTCACAGTATGATTTACAAAATAATTTTGGAATACGTGAATAGTTTAGATTTTGTATACCAATATTTAATTAACGACTCTAGTCATTTGAAATATTGAATTTTCTAACACTGAATACTTCACTCTATCTAAAATAACTAAGTTCATATGATAAATTTTAAATTATAATTTACCGTCTACAAGTGGACAGTTTTTAAACTAAGCCCCCATATGAGATGGTCCTCCTTACCTCCACCCTCCATAGTTACTGCAATATGCATTTTCTCTCTCGTTCGAGACACTATCTATAATGCGTATGCTTGAGAATGCGCAGAACCGAGCTGGAACCTCGGAGGATAGAAAAATCATTGCCATTCTGCCTTCCTTAGTCGGAACAGCTTCCACTTATAGAAACTGTCCATATAGAATTGATTTGCAGTAACATAAGCATGTTTGTTCATCAAGGACACAAGTCAGTTGTTAGAAACGAGTTATCCAAGCAAGGAAAATCGGTTTATCGTAAGTGAATTATTGATGAAATTTTCAGATGTTCACCGTTATCCATCGTTACTGAACAGTTGCGCTCGTTCTCTTTCAAATCCATTGTGATGAAACATGATTCCAACATGACACATTATCCAAAGAGACTGACGGAATTTAAATAAATGATAAACAACTGGCTTTTGGAAATAAAAAGGTATGTTACTTTTGGCTTTTATTCAGATTTGTTTTGTGAAAAAGCGATGTTTACACAGAACTAACCAAAACTTGTGAAACAAAGTCTCCTTCAGCACATTTTGATGGGATATTTTTGAATACCAACCATATCATTCCAATCTAGTACAGATTAATCCATCTTGTCCTTGAGCTTGAGTGGCTGGGGGGCAGCGCTTTTAAACTGACATGGAACTGAATGAAACTATTATCACTCCCTTGTATTCATTGCAAAACTTGTTCACAGATTATGTGGAGAAATAATTATTATATATTACATTTGGTAATAAAATCTTTTTTGTATATTTTGGTTTTTTATTTAAGAATCCATCGGAGGTATCTCTTCTATGATCTAAATTTTGTTTGATTATTATTAAAAAAATCAATATTATATTATAATTATGTAGAATCCCTATTTTTAGACAAATTATTTGATTGTCAGTAATTGACCAGATAAGAAATTTTGTAACAATTGAATGAAATGTGTTTAAAACTGTACTTTCTGGTAATATTAAAGATTTTGAATACAATATCAGTGATAAAATTGAAAAAATATACAAAATGTTAATTTTTAACAAGATGTTAGCTAGAATAATAAATTTGGTGCTGTTTTTGAACTGTATGATTCATTTTAATATGAACACACAGATTACTGCCACTTATGATAACTTGATTATCAAAATAGATGTCAAAAAGTGTAATACAGTCAATTAAAGATAATACAACATGTTTATAACATAAAGGTACAGTTGTACATGTTTTTCATATTACTATACCAGTTTTTCCAGTATATTCCGGTCTACAGAGGGCTTTTACAGCACTTACTCTATATTTCTATCAATGTGATAATCCTATATAGCATAGGTGGGGAACCTGCGGCCTCTGCGAGGTTCTTGTGCGGCCCTATGCCACCTAATACAAAATGGTTGCGCGAAAAATCCCGCCAAAGACAGTCATATTGTAACATGACGTCAGAATATTATTCTGAAACGGATACTAGCACACATGAGCGAGGCTCTGGCCCACAGACCATCCGTTTCAGACTTGGACACTCAATGTTAATTTTTTAAACAGTTTTCAGCGCCCCCAAGTTGCTAATATATTTTCTGATTATGACGAGCACACTCCTGCTATGAAACTGGCATTTGAACCACATTTAATAGATATATCCGAGGCTCCTGCAGAACTACAAATGGAGTTAATTGATTTAGGGGAAGATAGTATCATGAAATCCCTTTTTACCGCTAAAAAGTATCCCATAGAAATCCCATTTTCTCTCATGTCAAAAATAAAAACAAATTTAAGAACGCAAATTACAGATGCACACTTAGAGGATCAATTAAAGCTGTGTGTTACGAAGCTTAATCCAAATATACAATTACTGTCAAACAAAAAACAAAGCCAAATAAGCCACTAACTTAGTGAATAAAAAAATATTTTTTATTTTATTTTTTTATAATATTTTATTTGTATATTATATTTAAAATGTTGTAGTATTATATTTTATTTTTTCTATATAATGCAATAAATTGTCAAATCTATAGAAAAACTATAATAATTTCACAAAAGTCACTTTCTTAGGTCAATCAGCTTATGCGGCCTCTCTTATTGCTGCCTAATTTAAATGTGGCCTCTAATGGTAAAAAGGTTCCTCACCTCTGCTATATAGTCTTGCAAAACATTTTTCGGATTACCACTGGTCGACTGTAGTACGATGTTGGTTAGTATAATGTGAAGTGGGGTTCTCACTAGTCAGCCTCGCTGAATCAGTCTGACTGATTCGGAGATTCTAAATGAATAATGAATGTGAGAGAAAACCTGTTCATTAAAAATGATCATGAGTTTGATACGTTCAATGAAAGCAGAGTCTACTATTGTTCAAATGAATCCAAACTGATGCTTGAAAATGGCCTATTTTAGTTTTGTTCATTCAGTTCAAAATGGTTTTTCGTTGGCGGGATGAACGAGACAATAGCTAGTTCAACTTTGCAATTATATGGAAATGCTGAGGATGACACTACTGATTTAAAAAACAAAATCAAAAAGATAATACAAACTACAAAAATGAAATGAGCAATGGTTTTCATTTTGTGGCATGAAAGTATTGAAACTGAAATGGCTGCTTGATATGTTCAGCAAACTTGAAGCATATGAACGAATCGAATTTATTTTCGTTATTAATTAATCGGACTACTTCAGCGAGATTGACTAGTACGATCCCCGCTTAAACAGTGTGTGCAGTATGAATGCCAAAAACGCTACCAGAAATTCCATTTAAGTTAAAAGTCTTATGATATTTTTCTGAATTGTCATTCCAAACATACCCAGTTTCATTATAAACAGAAATTATCTATTAAAGCAGTTTGGTTGTTCTAAGTTTACATAAATGAGTGCTCTGTAATTTTCTAACTTTTGTTGATAAATTTAGAAAATAAACTCCATTTTTAACTGATATTGTTTTCAAATCTTAAACCACTACTATACACAAATATCCATAAAACGTAATATTAAAACGGTTATTAATATTTATATTGACAAAGCGACGTAATTTCATAATCCAATCGAATCTTAATCAAAAATTTTTGTATGTATAGCAGCTTTTAATGGTACGTTCCCACGCAGCCCTTCATGTCGAGTAATCAGATAAGTTACTGCAACAAATTGTAGTAGTAATCCACTAAGACGGTAGAGAGTAGTAAAGAAAATGTCAAATTTAATTTTGAAACACTAACTTCCTATCCGCCTGAACAGAATCATCCCTCCAAATAAAGTTTACGATAAAAAATACATAAACAAAGAAAGGTTTTACATTAATCTATTTTTTTCTAATAAATGATAATTATTAATTGAATACTACTTATTAACAAAAAAAAATAAAAACTAGTTTTCATCAAATGATAGTTGCAGAAAATACTGTAAACTAATAATTAAAATATTTGATGAAAGGAAACGAATATTTACTACGCCACTGCTACTACAATTTTTTAGACAATTAGTTGATTTCCAATTTATTTAGCACTTTGTGCACGATATCCATGGGCTCGGCGCTTATGAGCTTAGCACACAAGAATCAATTGGAACACACCCTCACTTGTGTCAAGTGTCAAATTTGAAAATAAGTCACAAATTATTTGTTTATTTCTTTCCGTGTCCGAAATACATTATTAATTGAATATAAATAGTATCTAAACTTTACTTTTTATTATATATACCTTCTTAGTCTTCTAAATTAAGAAATAATTCATATTTCCAATTTGCCTCTGAAGCCAATATGAGAAAATTTTGTTCTAAACAAATACAAATGTAAATCTTAATAAACCGAAATGAATTTGTAATATATGCCCATCAATTGTAAAATTTGGGTTTAAAGCACAATTTTTAAGCTCGTAGGGCTCAAAAATTTATCTGGTGTTTTAGGGACAAGGGGAAAACGCAACTATGTTCGACGCACACATCTTAAAAACAATTTGGAACATGTGTGCGCACATGTGCTCGATTTAATGCTCAAATTATGTAATTGGAAAGCATATAGAAAAATATATAGAAAAATGAGCTTGGATTAGCTATCGCGTCAAAATACCCCTTAAAATAAGCTACTTGCACAGTATAAGTGTTCTAAATATCATTGTATTCTCAATTAATTTTTTTTAACAAAACATGATGTATTTGTTACACTGTCACCAGTGGTGAATTTAGTAGCAGGCTGAGTAGCCTGTAGGCAAATTTTTTATTCACACGGAGAAAAGATTTGAAATTTTTACAGAAATAAAACTACTTACATAAAATTTGAATATAAAGCCATACGTAGTATACTAAATGATATCTTTAGTTAAGAACTAAAGTATCGAATTTCAGAAGTCAGTAGAGGCGGCAAATCTGTACATCTCCCACCTCCTTAAATGACAAGCTGGATGGAGAAGTTCCACTGTATGGTATATCTAATCAGCTAACAAGATAAAACCTAGGTTCTTCTGGTACTAAACCTTTTTTACATTCATTTATTAATGGAAACGAAGTGACAGAACAAAGAATGTTAATAATAAATAAGTAAAATGTCATCAATTCTAGATTTTTCAATGTTCCACTAGTGGTTGAATTGAAGTGGTATCTTGTATGGTGGATAGAACTAATATAATGCTATAGTGGATAAAAATTTTACACATTTTCAATACACTGGAAAATAAACGTTTCCTAAAGACGAGATATTCATTAAATACTCAATGTTCGGTCAATTTTTTGAAAACATAATCCAGTTATTAAATATCTCCGAGTATTATGTAAAACATGCCATATAATTATCTTTTTCTAGATTTTGAATAATTTAATTTTGGACAATCCGATAATCCTGATGAGATTCAAGTATAAGACAAGAACTATCAGTTTTTTTTTGGCACCAGAATCTTTAAAATCCATAGATCTCCACAACAGCGACAAAACTTTTGATCAGTACTTCATCATTTACTATATCTTCATTGGTTTCTTTATGATACAATAACAAAAGTTTTAATCGACTCTTCAAACAGTGGCGGCCCTAGGCGTCGACCACCGCAGTCTAGTTTCGATAACCAAGTTATCGTCTTCAGAGACTAAAGGTAAGCTGTCTTCAGTCTCTGAGTTGATTATCGAAACGCGCCTCAGACAGTTTAATTGTGAGTATTGGTGTAAATAGTGTATTCAGTATCAGATCAGTAAAAGCAAAATTTTTGCATTTGATGATGTTATCGAATACGTGAATGACCTGAAAAATAAAAGTGCTCATTCTGAAACTCTAAGCGACTGTCACATAGTCTTGTTTAGTTCAAGATTCACTATGTGTGAACAATATAAGCAAGCTATGGCAATCGGTTCAAGTCAACTTGAAAGTCGCTATTGATACTTTACGGTCATTTTGCTACTGGATTCAAGAATTCCGTAATACAGGATTTGAAAATGGTGTTGCACAAGCTCGATTATTTGTAGAGAAAAGTATTATCGAAATTGAGTCTTAATTTACAGAAAAAAGAACAACTAGGAAAAAACGAATGTTCGATTATGAACATATTGATGCACCTATTCAATTTTTTGATATGCAGTACATAGTTAACACACTGAATGTTGATTCAAAGGACGCAATGAACCTTTTTAATAATTTCGTTTCATTTATATCAGTTATTTAAATTCTATATCAAAAGAAGACTTTCTCAAGTATTGTAATGATTTAGGTACAATACTATATTCGGGAAGGATACAAATAACAACATACAGCCTTTCGAACTATTAAGAACTCAAATTTTCAAAAACAAATTCACTAGACTCATTCAGTACATTTTAGAAAACAATTTGGAAAAAATATATCCAAATTAATGCTCACAGTTCCTGTCAGTACAGTTTCCGCTGAGAGAAGCTTCTCGAAGTTAAAATTGATTAAGAACTACTTGAGAAACACAATGAATCAAGAGAGGCTATCTGCGTTAGCAGTTCTATCAATTGAAGCTGAAATTGCGGCTAGAGTTAGCTATGAATCCTGAAAAAGTTCAGTGTGACCAAAAGCGGAAAAGTTCGTCTATTTTAATTTCTATTTGTGGAATCTTTATCATCATGTGAACAGTCATAAAACAATAGTTTGATTATAATTAGGCTTATATAGTTTAACATTTTCTTTGTTGGGAAAAAAAGGTCTAGCGCCGCCACTGTCTTCAAACATAAATTTTGATCGATATATTCAGAAAAGAAGACATTAAAAGTTCAAAAAATCTATATTATTAAACTTAAGCACATTTCTAAACGGTATCATCAAAAATAATGCAGGATGGCCTAATAAAAACTGCAACAACATTATAAAAACGTAAAATTAATTCAATGATATTAATTGATAAGTGAAAATAAATATTTATATCCAAATGTTTAAGGCAGTATCTGGTAATGGCCATCCGCTATATGTTTAACCTAAAATAAATAACAATTTTTGGTCGATTCCTTTAAAAACAAATTTACAGACTAATTTCAAATTTGTATTTTTAAAACTTCAAAACTAAATGAAATAGTCTGTATTTGAATAGTAAAACAGACAACACAAATATTTAAAATAAACATTTTATATTTAAAATAAACATTTTATATTTAAAAGTAACCAGATATACAATAAGCCTTTATGAAATTAATATGCTGCCAAACTTCTTTTGGACCTGATTACTTTATTTTCGACAAAAATTTATAACAAAACATTGATATATTTCCACTTTTTTATTGTCTTTTTCGGAAAAGAAAGCTATTTGCAACACTCACTTTGTAATTATATTCCATAGAAAAAAAATGATAAATACCTGTTAGACTTGTAAGCGCAGAAATTGTTTTAGTACCATTCAGTTTCAAATAAAATGAATACAGAATGAACCTGCATGTGATGTTTGCGGACTTTGAAAAGGTTTTTGATCGTGTCAACACGAAATGAACAGAGCAGGTGAGAAGAAAACATGGGATCTCTTCAAAGTTTATTAATAAAATTGTTTTAGTACCATTAGACAGTTAGTTGATTTAGTTAACAAAAAAAATGATGAGTAGAAAGATTCCAAATTTAAATCAATTAAATGATTCAACAGTATCAAAATTTCATAAGAATATAGTAAAGAAAAAACAATGATGGAAAACGATATAAAACTGTATTACCATTTCCAAGAGGATTTGTTTTTAGTAATATGTTAGTGATAAGTACTACCAATTCATACTGGGCTAACAGATACTATCTTATGATAATTAGAATGGATCTTTGTAGTTTTAAACCTACATTGTAATTTTCAGCGAGTTGAAACATATGTACGCTGTTAACAATGAGTATATTTTTCATCACAGACATATCTTAAAACTCCATTTTTACTATATAATATTTTTTGGAATAGTTTTATATTGAAAGTGGATGGAGTTGCACACATTGTTGTCAACATTCTCTCATGTCGTTCTTCGTACAAATTTCCATTTGAGGTATTATTTGGAACATCAATATTATGTGAAAGCTACCTCACTACAGAACACAATTACATTATCTGGTCCTTCGAGCCGGATATGAAGAACCAGACAGTGTAATAGTGAGTATAAAAAGGCTAAACACCTACAAGTTCCAAGTAGATACTGAAAATTTGTATTATATAAATCTTGTCAAAAAATATCTATCGAAAAAGACAAGATTCATACTAGCAGGTTTATATTGTACGAAGAATGTATTATATTTATTTTTGACACAAACATTTCATACATATGAAGATTTCTTTCAATTCTTTCGTTATAATACTAATATCTTGGACTAGTTTATGAATTACAATAGCAGGTTAAGTTTTGCTATAATCACTTGTTATTCAGGTACTTGATGTTGTAAAGATTCTCACACCATTTGATTTTTTCTATTGAGACACAAAATTATTTCAAGCATATTCGCCACTAGAATTCATATAATCCCACATTTTTTTCAAAATATTTTAAAGTTTAGATGATATATTCAAAATTATTAACAAATAGTTGAAGTGATTGGAAGTACAAGTACAGTAATTACATCAGTTGCTCTGTAGTTTTATATATTTGTAAAAGAAGAATCGAAAAAATGGTTTGAAAACTAACCTTTAAAATTTGAGTTGATTGAGGGCCCTGTAGTTTCATACATTTGAAAAAGAAAGAAGAATCGTTGAAATGGTTTGAAAACTAACCTTAAAAATAGAAGTTCATTGAAAGCCCTGTAGTTTTATATATTTGAAAAAAAAGAAGAATCGATAAAATATTATGAAAACTAACGTTAAAAATAAAGTTGATTGAATTCTCTGTAGTTTTATATATTTGGAAAAGAAGAATAAATGATAAAATATGAAAATTAATCAATTTATAATAAAGAAATATTCAAAAAAATGTTTTCTGATTGGATACAAAACGATAACAAGTTATTTTGAAAAGAAATTAGATTGTCCAAATATTAAATTGGCAGTTTTAATTTTCTAAATCAAACCGAGAAGTATTCGATTAACTGAAAATAGAATATTTTGAGAAAATTTAAAGATATAGAATGAAAGTTGTATGTATAATGTCATTCAAAATCTACAGCTGATATAGGTACTCTTTCATATAGGAGATACAATCCTTAAAATGAATTTAAAAATTCTGAGTAGCTTTGGTATTTAAATTTGAATAAATTTAAAGAAAAAATTTTCAAAATAAATTCTTCAAATTATTAAAAATTGAAAAACCAGTAGGTAATAACCCATCTAAAGTTACTTTTTAGTCAAATAGGATGATGAGTATGACTGATTTGCAATTGATTATCTGTACATCTTATAATTCAGTAACAAAAACGAATAAGGACGCATGTGAAAAGATTTCCAAAAGAAGTAAAACAACTGAAACAAGTTTTTAAAGTTTAAATTTAGAATATTCAGAGGTGACAAACTAGAAGATGAGTCAGACTAATTAATAAAGGGAAACTTGGGAATAAAGAATAACACGACTGAAGCATGTAGAGCTTTTTTAGAGCGGGCAAACCGAAAAAGAAAGAAATCATAACCTACTTAGAATAAATATAGCTGATGATACATAAAGATTAAGTCTACTGATGAATAAAATATTATAAACTTTTGGAGGGGGAGGGGTGATTGTAAGGTTCTCATTCCACCCCTTTACAAGGTTTTTTTTGGCATAGAGAATCTAATAAAAATTCATGTTTTACCTCCATTTAACTTAATGAGACTACTGGTATTGAATAAGGTGAATGTCTAATATTCTATTGAAATTCATTAGAGAGTGCAAGTTAAAACTATAATCTAGCTTGTTTCGGATCTTCTGTTACTGAACCTAAGAGAGCTGTTCCTATCTGTACCGTGGTTTACTTTAAGTTAGTCACATAGTAACATATACTCTTAATCCATCCAATTTGATACAGACAACATGCATGGTTGGTTAGATTCGGTTCACTTGTGATACCTTCTATATTGTAGCTAATGGCTAAATGGACGATGTCCTTCGACCAAAAAAAAGTACTAGTTTATAATTTGTATAAAAAGATTAAATACAGAACATAACTAACATGAAAGCAAGTATTTTAGTTTTGTAGTGGTTTCATTACAATTATATATCGTTCAAGTGACGTTTTGAATACGTGTCAGAAATAGAAAAAATATTTTTGATTTTTTTAAAGCCTTCAATGTTCACTAAAGCAATAAACTTTGGATTTATAAAACGAACAAAACAGAACGTATTTTATACAAAGAATACCTAAAATTAAACGAAAACAAAATATTGATATTAAGGATTCTTTGTATAAATTTTATTCATTGGTTATGATATTAATATTAATATGATATTAATACTAGATAAAATGTAGTTAATAATAATTTTAATTCGTTTAATTATCACATTCGCCTCCTCCAGTTAATTTAAAGTTGTATTGTCCTGAAGATTTTATGAACTAAAATTATTATGAACTATTCTAATGATATACAGACATTTATAATTTTTATAATTTGATAAACATAAACTTATACACATAATTAAAAAAATAAACTGTTGTAATCATTCATATAATTTTTTTCAGAACTACTTTGATAACTAAATACATGGTATCTTCAAAGTTATGTACACATTTTAAGATTTTAAGTCAAGAAGGATTTTTTGGTGCTACAGAATATGTTAAAGCACTTGAGTGGACAATACTATAAGGTTGGCAACTAAGTACTTTCGCTTTTTACTGATAGAGAGCGTTGCTGTCAGCTTGGTGTGATTACAAAGGTGTTGTGTTTTTTGAGCTGCTTCCAAGGAACCAAACGATCAATTCTGATGTTTACTGTCAACAATTAATAATGAAGCAATAAAAAAAGAACTGTCAGAATCGCCAAATCGAAAAGGTTTAGAGTTCCACCATGATAATGCAAGGCCTCACATGTCTTTGGTAACTCGTGGGACACTATTGGAGATTGACTGGCCACATCCTCCATATACCTCTGATCCGCATCATCTGATTACCATTTATTTCGAAATTTGCAGAATTCTTTGAATGGTGAAACTTTCACAAATGACGATGACTTTCAATCGCACCTGGTTTATTTTTTTGGCTGATAAGGACCCGTAATTTTATGAACGCGGAAATATGAAGTTGAAAGTTTATATAACTGAACAAAAACTTTTCTTTGTTTTATTTTATACTACAAAACCGAAATTACTTTGTCGCCAACTTAAATACAACAAATTTCATTGCATTTTATTTATCATGATTTCACCAATACTAGTAGTCATATTGAACACACTGTTGTCTACTTTAATACTATTTACACTATCTGGTCCTTCGAGCCGGATGTGAACCAAATACTTATAGAAAGCTCAAAGGATTAGATAGTGTAATTATATATGAATATGACTAACGATTCCAGAAATTCCAACTTGGTTTAAATTCTCCATCTCAAATTACTTTAAAGAATTGGTGATAAGCATTGAAAAATAAATTATTAAGAAATGTGAAATTTTCTGGATTTGTAAGCAAAATATGTATCTGCCTTCATTTGTAAAACTTTCGAGTACGACCTTAAGTCTTGTCTTCTTTCACATTAAAGAAGCAATATAACATTTTCTTCATTTTTTATCAACCTGACTTGAAACATATTGGTCTTCGGTCAATATTTCAATATACACAATCTTATTTATATTTTTTTATCATAATACTGTGAAATCCCTCATTTGAGAATTATTTATAATAGCTTTTGATGTTAACTAGTGAGTAGTGGGATACGATAGAGAGGAGCAGATGTGGAATTTGCAGTAACTTCAGTTATATTTTTGCTTAAACATTTTGACACAAAACTTTTAAAAATTCTATAACAAAGACTTCGAATCCTTTACCATCCTATATATTATTTAAAATTTAAAAATTAGATGAAATAAGCAAAAGGATAAAAATAACATACCAAGCAGCTTCCGGCAACTTTACAGTAACTAAAACTCAAAATTCTACTAAAACGTATTTTAAACACAGAGGTTAAAAAATATCCTAGTAAAATAGACTACTTTTTATCCCAGCTTTCAATATACAAGAAAAGAGCCTCCTTTTAGAAATTGCACAGAAGTCCTTTTCATAAACTTTTAAAATTGCTATTTATAATGGACTATATATAAACAATTAATAATATAGGAAAAATTAAGTTATTTGTGCCAAAATTAATCAAAAATACCTACTTTTTAATACTCCTAAAATTTAGTTTGATCTGCATATTACACAATGCATTATTTCTAGAATATGAATAATATCTGAGGAACTCTATTTGTAGTACTGCACGAATAACATAAATTAAACACATATATATTTTTAAACAATATCAAACATCATGAAAAATGTTCATCACAACAAACGGATCATAAGAATAAGCTGCATTATAATCTAACTTTTGGTCAAAAGAAAAGCAATTTTTTTATTTATCTTCGAAACTTTTTGTTTGAAGTTGTTAAACAGGCAACAATCTTCAATGTTTAAATATCGATCGTTGTTACGTTTGCTTTTCAGTTAAGTTTTTATTTTTCAATATCACAGATGTTTTGTTTTTATTTTCTGGTTTCAGAAACATGATCGAATCTACAAGATTATATTATACAAGAAATGGATAGGGTCGTACCTATTTTCCTAAGTTAGTACTGAACACAATTTTTATTACAATTATACCAATATTTACACTCTGGTACTTCAAAGTTTCCATAGGTTTTTGGTACATATCCGGCTCGAAGGACCAAACAATGTAATTGTGATTTTCTAGTATGTATGCCACTAACAAGTGCAGAAATTCCAATTTAGTTCTGGAGGTTAGTTCAAAATAATAATTAGAGCTGATAGTTTAAAGTAAAGTACATTAAATTGGATACTTATAAGCCAAATTGGTTAATATCATGGTACAATTAAAAGTCATAGTAGTTAATAAAAGGTATCTGGAATTTGCTTATTACTCTAAATTGTTAATTTATATAAAATTGAAGCTCATACTGTCCGAGTTGGTAAAAACAATGAAAAAAATCTATAAAACTTACAACGAAACTTCTAGTACACCCCTAAAAAAATCGTGCTCTTAAACCCTACCATATATACATTTTTGTAATGTATCAAATTCAACATCATAAAACCTGCAAGGATTTTTTTGATTCGATCAATATCCTTAAACCATTAAATTCTTATCTCTATTTTTCATTTGTTAACGAAACATGTCTTTGCACTCTGGGATATTCTTGTTGGAATGTGCAAAGTGTTTTATATCAGCTCTTTGAGCTTAAGCTAACATAATTTTATTATTTACTATACAATCATTCACTCGTTCAGACAGTTTTGTCCAAAAAGAAACAGTCAAGCAGTTAATTTTTTTAGCAATACATTCAAAAAGTCTTATATGACATGTTTGAGAACAATTTTTCAAAATCTTCTGACCCGTAACATATTTTTGAATATTTTGTTCATCATAATTAACTAAAATATCATCGGAATAAGTATTTTGGTGGGATATTAAATTTACGAAAAATTAGTTCAAATGTCCCGATGGTAAACAGAGTAATCAACATAACCATAAGAACATAAGGCCGACATAAAAAATAAAGATAATTAAGACAAAAAATTATTATGAAACAAGTAAAGATAGTAGAAATCAATTCTGAAATAGAAAGGCGAAGCCTAGTAAAAAAGAAGTTGGAACAATCCAAAAGTAAACTAGGGGAAAATCATAATAAATCTATAAATAGCTGTAATCAAATTAAGGTGGTGGTAACTTTAGGCATAACAGTTATTTAAATTTATGTAACTTCTTCTCGATGATATATCAGTTTTTGTAAATTGTTCACAAACATTATTTGAATCAGTTCTGGATTAAAAATTTGTTCTAATATCATAAACGAGATCTTTACATCGTTCACAGCAATATTCTAAGTTTATATTTGTCTGTAAATATAATCACTAAAAAATTCAACTTTTGACTAAACCAATCTATACGAACACATAAATACACTGTAATTGTGAGAGCTACTATGCATTCTTTTTATAAATAGAAGACCAAAACAATGTAAAATAAATATAAATTGATGCTGGATCAAAACGAATGTTTGAAGTTCTCCTTAACTAGTTGAGGTCTGCTAAGACTAGCGGCAATAGATATTCGTCAGAATCACCTGCTGTAGCACTGCGCACTACTGGGTGTAGTTCTGACCGTTTCAAAGGTCTCCATGGTTTTATTCTGCTATGTGGGATATTCTAAAAATAAATCATACAAAATTATAAAAAATGGAAATGGTATTTTATTATTCTATTTTTGGTTCCCTTATCTTATCTGATATCTTATTATTCCTAATACTAACAATTCTTCAAAATTAATTCCTGCTTGTCAGGGGCTTTGTTTTAATCTGAACTAAATTGATTTCCGATAAACAATACTCACTAAATTCAAAGGATCTCTCGTTTTTTTATCATCAATACACACATCTACTTCTGCGATATCCAGTCTTTTTAATGTGTGACCCCGTAGTCTACCAATAGCAATTAAATTTTCATGCGAATATTTGTAACCGAATAATACCAATTCTTCCAGACGTTTACATAACCAAGCTGTCAATACGAAAGGATCAGGACTATCGTCGTACCATGGTTTTATCAATGACCAACTGCTGTGGTTGTCGCTTAAAGAATCTACCAAAATTACACTACGTAATGTGTCCGAGTATTGGGTAAGACCTTCTATAAGTTGCATATTTATCTTGAAAAATAAAACAGATTTAATAACAATAGAAATATTTTCATTCAGTAATATAATATCTTTGTACAAAAAAGAAAATAACAAAAAAAATTAACAAAAACAGTAAAATATTGGAAATTTAAAAGCTACTTAAGTAGTATCAGTTAGTGATTTGAAATGATATCAATTAAGGAACAAATCTTTGGAATGATTTGAAGGTAGATTCATTAAAAATGACCGATTTAACACCTGAAGTATAGTAATAACTAGATTCTGATGGATGCATTACATGAAAAAATTTCTTAGTTTCGAAATACTTTGGATTGTAAATTGTAATAATCCAAGACCTCTAAGTAGCTGCTAATGCTGATCAAAGTCATAAAATTTATTAGTAAATTGGTAAATCATGTTATTTTATCAATTACTCACTTGTTCACAGAAGAATACTTTAAGGTGAGAAAGTGGCATGGCAGACCTCATGACAGTTTCGTGAATGTTTCTAATATCCCTAAAAGCATGTATAAATGCCAGTCGGAGCTCACAATTTGGATGTTTGTCGCTAAAATCGATCCAAGCTTTGTTCGTGGTGTTGGGATGATTTCTACGGACTGCATGAATGTGTACTACTAATCGTTCTAATTCTGTCGCACCATCCAATTTTGAAAGAAAATCATCGGATATTTGATCGTAATCCACACTTAGAATCTAAAAAATAATATATCAGTTACTCCTCTATGATTTTCTTTTCAATATTCCATTAATGTATACTTACTACTAGTTTTGTAAAACGGGTAATTAGCTTAGAATCAAAACAACCACCTTCTTGTTTCAAGGGAATATCTTTAACACTAGCTAAACCTAGATGGGTTACAAGAGACGGATTAAGCGATTCCAATAATTCTTGAAGTTGTAAGGAAAAATTCTCTAAGCAACCGATACTGAATTTTCTAAGTTTCGACAAACAATTCTTCAATAATTTCAATATTTCTTTGTATTCATCAATGTATCTGAAAAAAAAAATATTATATTTAACATGAAAATTGTAGTAACATATATTTTCTTACCTATTTTGTTTTACTGGCACTTCAAGTCGACAATGTGTTGGTTCTATAATAAAACTTTTCAAGTTATTATTTTTTTGCATTTCTTCTAACAAATGCATAAATTCTTCAACACATTCATATGACAATGAATTTAATATTATCTTGATTTCTGACGCAATGCTACCAAAGGTGTATATTTGAAATCTGGCTCTTTCTAAATTACGTTGTTCGATCCTAAATGTTACTGAATGAAACCACCTAAAAATATATTTTACGTCTGATAACACTCAATTTACATTTAACCATATTACTCTATCTTAATGAATGAAAGCAACACGAGAGATAAAAATGAATAAAAGAGCAAAGAATATAAGAATCTTGAATAAAAGATTAGAGGTACACTCTGATTAGATCAGTTTTGAAGTTTGGGAACTTGTCAATAGTTCTCAGTAGATTTTTTAGGGTGTTGGAATTTTTTGTTAATGCTAAATCCAATTATTTGATATAAGCTTTTCACTTACTTGGGATGGAAACTATTTTGTCTCCAATTCTTACACACTGCAGATGCATTTCGCCTATCCTCTTTGCTTAACAAATCAAAAATGTCACATAAGATGAGAGACGGTAAATGTGCCCAATATGAAGCAAAGGCAAATTCTTCTGAAGTCTTAGACTTCTTTGGTTTTGAGCAATCTCCATATGTCGAATTCATTTCTGGAAAAAAAATCATGTAATACAGATGATATCAATAATATCATAGTTTATAACCAATAATAATGATAAAATCTCCAATTTTCTACACTTTTTTCAACACTTCGTACACACAATTTATTACATAATTTTATCTAAATTTATTACACAACTTTTCAATGATCCGAAAATAATAAATTAACTGATTATAGAATCATGTCATTTCCCTTCATTTATTTAACCAAGGTAGAAATGGAAACAAAAGATATAAATACACTACACTACAGACAATTATCGATAACATAAAATTTTATTAGTTTGTTTTTGCTCAGTGGAATGTTTAGTTAGATATAATAATTAATATAGACTAAGCAAATAAATTACAGTCATATCTTCAAGTTATGTGTGTTGATAGCAAATATTTGTAAACTGTGTCCAATTAATGACAACCAACATATCAATGTACCTTGAAATTATGTAATGGGAACAGAAATTTCATGAAAACTAATTATTTTTAAATTTCAGAATCACTTATTCCTTGATCCTTATAAGTATATATACAGGGTGAGTCAGGAAGAGCTTTACATACTTTTACTATATGTAGAGCCCCTCATACAGGATATCATGTGGCTACTAAAATGTGTTAACTTCTATTAGAAATTCCAAGACCGGCTTTAGAAAAATTAATTTAGGGATTCATATTGAATAGTGCACCCTGTATAATAATTGTTTTTAAATACAATAAGTGATAAACTGTATCGAACTAAAATAATGACAAACACCAAACAACATAAAACAGTAAAACAGAAAATAAATATAATAATTGCAACAAAATAAGTATTTCATTTTGAATTCTCTGGGGATCGTTTCTAATAGTATGAAATTATAATTCTATCAATTAATTGTTGTCAGTAAAATAATTCCTTCAATCATCCCCAAATATTGTAATCAATGAGATTAAAATCAGGGAATCTTTTATCTATGTTTGATAAGATTTAATTTTTCACTAAAAATTGAATAAAAGTGTGACAACTTTGTGGCATTTAGTTTTCATTGGTTATTTATGTAGTTTGAAAATCCATTACTGCATTTAAAAAAATACTATACAGGATATAATATTCAATATGAATCCCTAAATAAATTTTTCCAAAGTTGGTTCTAAAATTTTTAAATTCAGTTAATACCAGTCGAATGATTGATAGTGCTGTACTGAATCATGAAAAATTTAAAAATTAAAATGAGCTGTGTAAATACTACAGCCAATAAATTCACATTATACAACATCAACCTGTTGCTTTTTCTTCAACAGAAAACCATGAAATCATTTTAAATATTTTTTTTTCTTATATAATATTTGATGATATATAATACAATATTTTTTTCATTTAATTATTGTACATAATATAAGCAGTACATTCAATTTGTAATAGCTTGAATTCAGTTAATTTAATTCAATGTTATAATTGACAGACAAAACAAATTTTGATTGCAATTATTAGAAGACAAAATAGTAATGTTTTACAACAATATATAGTACTTGTTGAATTTCAACTAATTCATAAAGAGTTACCTCCAATAACCTATTGACATATAAAGGAAAAAAGTAAAAATTAATTTGTGGAAAAATCTCCATCATATAAATAAATCCAATGCGTAAAAACCAAAATACAAATGAAATAAGAGCATATAACATCTACACTTCATTGTAACATATACATCATGTTTTTTATGTATATAATAGAAATTGCAAAATATCTTGAAAAAACACTATTGTATTTGCCAAAAATAAAACAATATTTACAATAAACAAATATTAATCGTCACAAACTGACTGTAAATTTCATAAAAAAATAAAACTGATCAAAATAACCTTTCTTCAACATTTATAGCAGCAACAAAAAATCGATGTTTACATTACATATAAAAATATCTTCAATGTTTTTTGGCATCTTAAATACGAACAGATGGTGAAGTAACGTAAATTTGAATCGCATATAATGATAGTTTTTTTATGAAAACTAATATGATTTTAAAAATATGGAAAATGTGTTCTCATTAATTTTCAACGTAAACAAAGATCATCTTCCATTTTAATTAATACTGACATGTAATGGCGAGCACCTTACCTAATATATCTCGCTTCTTTGTACTAAACTACTAAAACAACTTCATCAAATTTTTTTGTTCACACCTTATTTTATGCGATTTTCCTCTCACTAAATTCAGTATTCAACAAATTACGCATGTACTAATTCAGTTCAACACACAGCTGATTTCTATCTTGTCAAAACATCTGAGTTTCTAACTGACCTACTTCGAATCCTAAAGGTGTTATTTCATGTTGACGCTCAACTCTAGCTTGAAGCGTCAAACGAGATCACGTCATATCATTTCGACTGAAGCATCATTTTAAATAAATTAATGCGAGGTCAAATATAAGATTGTCAAACTTCAAAACGTATCTTATACTTCATTGCACTTTTTAGAATACTAGTAAACAGCTGATAATAAAGGTTAAGGTTTTTTTTAACCCAATTTAATAAGCCTAACCATGTTTAGTTTTGACGCTTCTTTAATTTAAGATGACACTCCAGTCAAAATTGTACCACTTGACATTATTCGACGCTCTTAACCAGCGTTAAACGTCCACATGAAATTGCACCTTAAGAGTTGGTAGTTAGTAGCTGAGCTCTATTAAATGTACTATAACACAACTTTGTCATCAAATTTTTATACAGAGTGGCAGTATATAATCTTAGGGCAGATCTATCGAGTATATAATCTTAGGTGTACATAATAATTCGAAGTGGAGTAGGGTGTTAAGCAAACCAACATTTTATAGCAATTCTTTCCAAATTCACGAATTATAATAATAATAAATCGTCTTTGGTATACAAAATACGATTGAAAAAGAATATACACAACAAGAGTGGCGAGATTTAACATATAATCTAACCACTTCTCGCCGCTTATCTGTGTAAAAGAACTTTATGCAGTCTCAACTATAAACTAAATTTTTAACCAATTTACAATACAAGTTTTGTACAAATTACACACGATTTTTCCATTCAATGAACAAAATTACAGTAGGTAAAAATAGAAAATACCAGAAATTCACAAGGTTTTTTTTGTCTTAAGAATTAAGAATAGACATGTTTATATACAAGAGTTTTATCTTAGCATAGGTTTTTTGCAAAAGTATCTAGAATTAGTCCTGAGTTCTTGGCAAATTGTTTGAATACTAACGTCTCACTGCCTAATTTCAATTTTAAATTTTGTTGTCTTTGAGACAAAACAGTAAAACTACAATCTTATTTGCATTCAGCTTTAGATTATGTTCAGTAGAATATTCAAGGATACTTGACAGATTTCTATTTTGGTGTGTAGCTACTGCATCTGGATCTGCAAGATCAAAGTAGTGTAGGACTTGAGTGTCATCAGCATATTATTGAATGTGACAGTGTGAGACACTGTCACATAAATCAAAGACATATACGAGAAACAAAAGTGACCCAATGACTGAAACCTGTGGCACACCAGATACTATTTCGCCAGCCTCAGATGAATTTTGATCAATGCAAACCCTCTGCCTTCTTCCTTTCAAATAAGGCCAAAAAAAATTTCAACATATTCCATCAAATCTCCTATATGGACAGATGGTATGGGAAAAAAACGTCCCTACGTTACGGTGCCGACAATATTCATCTTCTCTCTTGTTCGAGACACTATCTATACTGTGCATATTTGAGAAGTCATTATCATTCTGTCTTCCTTAGTCCGAACAGCTTCAGCTTATAGAAACTGTCCATATAGAAGTATTACACTTGCGGCGATTAGAAGAGGCAAATGAGGAAGGGAAGAGTGCATATTTTAAGATACAATAAATATATTTATAAAAAATGTCCATATTTGTTAAATTGAAATTGGAAAAACAAGCATGGCGCACAATGCACAAAGTCATCATCATCATCCTAGGGAAATAACCACAGTCTTAAAATAAGGGATTTGCAAGCTTAGCCACAAACAACCTAATGATCTGTGGAACGTATATCACCTATTTTTGTGGTTATGTAAGTACGAACAAATTACATCAATAAATAGCTCTATTTTCGGGTCAAATTCCAAATAATTCTTGGACCAGTCGCATGCGCACTTTCAAAATTGTCGTACGTGGGTTGATGACTTCACCCCCCCCCTCACCGAAAACGATAATATTGAAAGTGCGCATGCGATTGGTCCAAGAAATATTCGGTTTTTGACCCTCGAACAAAGGTAATATTGAATTATTATCCGAACTAAATAGATGAGCTGTAAATAAATGTTTATGAGAATAATAATTTAGGGGCTCGATTAATTAATTACAGAATCAAAACTTTTTAACGAAAAGAGCCATTACTCATGTTTATATGTCGTGAACACCAAAACATTGATGTCTGTACTTGAAGAAATCCAAATTTAATGTAAACACCTGTTTGCTAGAATACCACACAGCTCATCAATTTAAATAAATTCCTTGTTAACTTTAATGACATTAATATGTGTAACTGCCTTAAAAGTTATTTTTAAAACGATACTACTAATGGAATAAAATCACTGATTTAAATGATTTGTAACAATCATGAATACTGAAATAAAGTTATACAATTTTGTATGATTACCAAAAAATGAAATGGTTGAAGACTGGACCGGCAAATTGTAACTATAAAGTAATGTTCACATTAACAATATATGCTCATGTTTTGCTTCCTGTTGAGTCTCATCAAATATCTGGATTTGATTTAACGTCTTCACTGCTTTCTCATAACTGGATTGTACATGATCATTTTTTATACCAGATAAAATGGTAGTGATTGTAAATCTATTGATAGAAATACTCCACTGTGGTAGTGATTGTAAATCTATTGAAAGGAATACTCCACTGTGGTAGTGATTGTAAATCTATTGATAGGAATACTCCACTGTGGTAGTGATTGTAGATCTATTCAGAGGAATACTCCACTGTGGTGTGTGGTTTTACGCTGTGCGTTTTTTGCAGACACAGGCGATTATTGTAAAGACTTACTCTAATTGGGAATACAACTATTTTATATGCCTAATAACTATCTATATATATTTTCCTTCATGGCCTCTGCTTATGATTGTCTGAGTCTAATAGTAAACAATTCGCGCCTTTTCCTAAACTAACTTTTAAATGTTCAACATTATGAACGTAATTTTGGTTTCTATCAACCTTATCCTCGTGTCGGTTCAACTTAGTTCATATTGGCTTCTTATTATCTTCGAGTTAATAACCACCACACACCAAGTATTGTTTTCTCACATCTTAAAGTTAGATTTTTTTACACTTCCTACAATTGATATTTGTCAACCTTAACTTTTCTTATAAATCTATGAGGGGAAAACCACATGACAATAATATTAATTAGTTCATTTTGAGCAGACAGACCTGGAGGGGGATTGTAACTCAATAACATTGTGTATAGCATTTTTATTTAGTAAATATATAATAAGTGTATAAAGTATAAGTAAAAAGAAAATAAATAAAGTAAAGAAAATATTAACGCCTTTTTTTCACTTTGGATCTCCCTTTTTTCTTTCTTTTTCCTCCATCTTTCTTCTTTTTAGTTGGTTTGGGTACAGGAGTAGAATTGTTAGGTCTCTTTGGTACAACAAGATTTAATTCAACTAGGTCAGCCAATTTTCCTTGTTCAGCTAACATTGAAAGGAAGGTACAAATAAATTCATCATAATTATGAGTTCTTCTACTATCATCTACCTTATATTTGTTCTGTTTGTCATTTTCATCTTTCAAACTCATCTCACACATGCAGATTTCATTTTCGAGGTTACGTAGTAATGCCAGAAGGTCTTTAGGAGCAAAAGTGTGTGGCTCTAGAAGCTCTTGATTTTTCTTCTCTGCTATTACAGGATCTCCATCACTCGTATGTACTCTAGCATGACCTCGGCCAGATTTGTGTTCTGGAGCTTCAGTATTAATTCTAGAAACTAAAGAAATACTAAATTAAACAATCCTTAGCGAGGTTCAGTGCAAGTTATTTACCACTTTTTTCATTATCTTCTTGTTCAGCCATTCTGAGAACAACAAACCGTTTTAAATCCTTAGAAATAGGACTATTTTGACCAGCTGCAGAGTTAGCCCAATTCCATGTTTGTGTAGGAGAATTGAAAGCAGATCCGAGATCAGAAGGAGTATCAGTACCTGATGTACTGGGAGCAGGCGAAGTTTGTATTGTTAAAGGTGTTGCATAGTCTAAAGGACAAAGAGTAACTTTACTAGTAGTAGATGATGTTTCAGGTTTAGTATTTTTTGCTTCTTCTTCAGAGATTTCTTCTTTAGTTGATTCTGCAGACTAATGAAAAATTAAATCTCTAATCATTCAACTAGGAACTTATGGAAAAAAATTTCAAATAAAAGAAACATTAAAGAGGCTTACTTCATCAACATTATTAGAATGTTTTCCAGCTTGTATAGAAGTTTCATTTTTGATTCCACCTCCCTTATCTTTAATTTTAACTAAATGCTGTAGGGCATCTAAAACTATCTGTTTATTTGTTCTTAACATTTTAAGCTTATGCTGGATGGCTAATCGTCTATCAGGAACTACAGCCATTAAATTAAATCTTATTTCATTATATTCATCTGCTGTTATACCTAATCTATCAGTAATAACACTCCTAAATTTATCTGTCCATTCCATATCATTACATGGACCATGGTCTATAGGGTAAGGTTTTAATCCATCTAGTTCAAATAACCTTCCTCCAATTGGGACAAAACTTACAAAATGAAATGCTTCTCCTACAAAAAAATATAGACATAACTACGTTTCACAAGTATCTGGTATAACACACCTGTGAAGCGCCCCGTTGTTACACCACTTCCTTTTTCCAATCTTCTTTTCGCTTGTGGCATTGCATGTGAATTATGTGCACAAGCTAGCTCTGGGGTATTTCCTATTGCCCAACCTTTATTGTCAGGACTCATACCTTGTGTATGAGCTTTTAGCCTAGCAAGCGTCTCTCCCAAATGTATATTTGGACAATTTAATAAAATTGAAATCAATGCATGAGTTGCACAACTATTTGGTACCATTTGTTGAGCAAAAAATATATTATTCACAATATCTTCATCCTTAACGAAAGTTTCATTTTGTTCCACGACTTTACGCCGTGACCTCCTCTCTTCCACCCACCGAAATAAAAAAATAAAACCATAAACTGGACTATCTAATGGCTTGTTTAGGTCGTATATTTCTTCCACTTGTACACCTTTAACCCCGAAATCTTCTAAAAGAAGAGTGAATAGACCTGGATCACTTTCTAGTTCGAGCCATCCTTCGGTAAGTTCTTTTATATCTACAGGCATTTTAATTATCCAGTTTATTAGACAAGTAAACAAAATAAATTGAAAGTTGGATAACCTCAAAATCAAAAATAAATGTCAAATGTTATTGAGGGCTAAGTTAACTCACTAATTCAAAATTGACGTCATAACGACGTATCATTTACACTACATTGTTATTAAAAACAAAAATCATAATTGAATTTGCAATCTTTAAGTTTCTTTAGACATCTTAAATTTATTTCTTTTAGTGATGAGACAGCTCGGTTAAATAATCACATTAACCATAATAATTTAAACCATACTGAAAAGTGCCTAGAAATCACGTCAAACATCAAAATGAAAATTTTTATAATTTGAATTGTCAATATAAATAGTTGATTGTATATATGGCTCTTAGCGCCAAGATATATGAAATTATTCGTATCTCTTCCGGCGTTGGGACACACGTGTGGAACGGGTTGGTTTACATAGTCAGTTATTGAAGTGAAACGTTTCAGTTACCTTTCTTTTAGGTTCTCGACTATGGCTACAGGTCCAAAAAATCCTAAAGTATCAAAGAAAATCGGTACGCATAACGGTGTCTTTCATTGTGACGAGGCATTGGCATGTTATATGTTAAAACAGTTACCAGAATACGCAGATGCCGAAATCATAAGAACAAGAGATCAATTTGTGAGTATTAAATGCTTCTGAAAAATGTGATAGCATGTTTTGATCAGATTTTAGGAAATTGTGATATAGTAGTTGATGTCGGAGGAGAATACGACCCAAAGAAACATCGATATGATCATCATCAGAGAAGTTTTGAACACACTATAAGTACTGTGCGATCAGACTTAATTAAAAATAAATCTATAAAGTATGTATTTTTATTTCTGTTTCTTGTGTAATTTACTATTATTTCTAGGTTGAGTTCAGCAGGTTTGGTGTATGCACATTTCGGTATTGAAGTAATAATTAAAATATTGGAAAAGCAAAATATAACAGCAAGCAGTGAATGTTTGAAGTCCGTTTATGGGTATATTTATGAAAGTTTTGTAGAAGAATTAGATGCTATAGATAATGGTGTTCCCATGTTCACTGAAGGCAAACCAAAATTCAGAATAAATACTCATTTAAGTGCAAGGGTTCATAGGTTAAACCCCGAATGGAATTCACTAAATCCTTTGCCATCCGATGAAATATTTTACAAAGCAATGGAACTTGTAGGTTCAGAATTCAGTGAAAGAGTAACTGAAGTAAGTTGTATTTATTTTAAATTTTTCAATCAATTTTACATTAATTTTTTGTAGAGTGTTACCATATGGTGGCCTGCGAAGGAAATTGTTAAAAAATCAATGGAAAACAGAAGTAAGGTTGATAAAAGTGGAGAAATAATACTGATAGGTGAAAGATGTCCATGGAAAGACCATCTATTTGCATTAGAAGAAGAAATAGGTATTGTGGGAGAAATTAAATTTGTAATTTTCAATGATGTTGAAGGTTCCTGGAGAGTTCAAGCTGTACCGATACAACCAGACAGTTTTATATGCAGGTTTGACTAATACTTTGCTTATATACTTTGTAGCTTTCAATCATTATTTATTCCAGAGTATTTTTGCATAAGGACTGGAGAGGTGTAAGAGATGATGAAATCTCTGGGATCGAAGGATATTTATTCTGCCACGCCACTGGTTTTATAGGAGGGAATAAAACAAAAGAAGGTGCTTTACAAATGGCATTACGGAGTTTATCTGCAAATATTGCTGATAGAGAATAATTTGTATAAAATCATTTTGTTATTCATTTTAAATAAAATTACTTTGCCAATGAATTGTTTCTCATTTACCAAAAATTGATTTTTTTAAACTAAATATTGTGTTGTTTTTGGTATAAAACTTCCTTAGGGGGTATTCTAGTCTAGAAGCCTAAATTTTGAGCATTTTTGAAACTAGCATAAAAAATTAAAAACTTAAACTATTCATCTTTTTTATATATTTATTGACTTAAAGAATATAAAAATAAATTGTAAAAAAATCAGAATTTCAATAAAACAGGTAAAGTGGGGGCTACAAAAAAAACGGTGCACCCTTGTTTACTTGATTCCAGCCCTTATAGTAATTTGGAACAAAAAAAATTGAAATACTCTTAATTTGTAAGGATGTCGCTATCGCATTGACCTTAGAAGAAAAAATAATTCACATAAAATATCAATTTTATTGCCCTTTTTTTGTCCTTTTAGAATTTTTTAAAAATGCTCCAAAGTAAAATTTTTTAAAATCCATGCAGACGCGATAGAGATATATACAAAAAAATTTCCTCCAAATTTCTGAGGAATAGGTCGGGTACAACTTGATATATCATGTCAACCACTTCAAAAAAAGTACGTTTCGGGAAAACGCCTTTAAATTTTGAGAAACAATTCCAGTCGGTCGGCTTAGACGGTACGGAAATAATGCGAATTTAAGGTTTAATGACATATACTTAAGGGTCCAAGCATTGAAAATATACATTCACTATGATTTACCCCTCATGAATATTTGCAATTTGATTTATAAATATTTCAATTGTGTTGAACTTTTTGTTAATAAAAGCATAAAAATGTCCTCGAACGTCTGTAAACGCGTGGTTTTATTTCCAAACATCAAGGACTAGCCACTACGCTTTTTTATATATTCAAGGAAACAATTTAGCGTTTTATGACAAGGTCAAAAGAGAAAAATAACTATAAATACGACGATACCGATACTAGAAGCTAACAATTTTAGCAACTGGCTGTTTGGGATCAAAATATTATGCCGAAAAGATAAGTGTTTAGAGGCAATAGGTGGTAATCTACCAGACTCAACAGAAAGTAGAAAAGAGAAGAATGAATGGGAGTGTAAAGATGCAAAAGCTCACTCTATTATTATTCCGGGTATATCAGATAAGCATTTAGATATTACTAAAGAATGCATAACGGCAAAAGAACAAATTGAGGCACTTAAAAATATGTTTGTAAGGACAAGTTCTTTGACTAAGATGGCATTATGGAGAAAATTATTAACTATGAAAAATGAGGAATTTGAAAAAATGGAAGACCTATTTTCAAAATTTGATACAACTATAAGAGATCTCAAAGATATGGGATCTATATTAGATGAAGGAGATAAAGTCATGTAGCCACTGTTTTGGAAACAATAGAAAAAGTTAGATTTCGTTAAAGCTAGAATGTAGATGAAGAACTTAGGAATAATTCACAGTCAGACACTACAGAATCTAGTTTTAAAGCTTCAAATGGGTGCTATAAATGTGGAAGCCAATAACATTGGTTTTCACAATGTCCTAAGAGGTAGAGGTGGTTACAGAGGACGTGGAAGAAGAAGAATAAGAAATAAAGGAAGAGAAAACAAATGGAAAAATGACAATTATTTTTGATTTTGGAGCAAGTAATCATTTCTTGAAAGAGGAACTAGAAAAGTATATGGTTGATATAGGAAAGGTGTATGAGCTTTTAGCCTAGCAAGCGTCTCTCCCAAATGTATATTTGGACAATTTAATAAAATTGAAATCAATGCATGAGTTGCACAACTATTTGGTACCATTTGTTGAGCAAAAAATATATTATTCACAATATCTTCATCCTTAACGAAAGTTTCATTTTGTTCCACGACTTTACGCCGTGACCTCCTCTCTTCCACCCACCGAAATAAAAAAATAAAACCATAAACTGGACTATCTAATGGCTTGTTTAGGTCGTATATTTCTTCCACTTGTACACCTTTAACCCCGAAATCTTCTAAAAGAAGAGTGAATAGACCTGGATCACTTTCTAGTTCGAGCCATCCTTCGGTAAGTTCTTTTATATCTACAGGCATTTTAATTATCCAGTTTATTAGACAAGTAAACAAAATAAATTGAAAGTTGGATAACCTCAAAATCAAAAATAAATGTCAAATGTTATTGAGGGCTAAGTTAACTCACTAATTCAAAATTGACGTCATAACGACGTATCATTTACACTACATTGTTATTAAAAACAAAAATCATAATTGAATTTGCAATCTTTAAGTTTCTTTAGACATCTTAAATTTATTTCTTTTAGTGATGAGACAGCTCGGTTAAATAATCACATTAACCATAATAATTTAAACCATACTGAAAAGTGCCTAGAAATCACGTCAAACATCAAAATGAAAATTTTTATAATTTGAATTGTCAATATAAATAGTTGATTGTATATATGGCTCTTAGCGCCAAGATATATGAAATTATTCGTATCTCTTCCGGCGTTGGGACACACGTGTGGAACGGGTTGGTTTACATAGTCAGTTATTGAAGTGAAACGTTTCAGTTACCTTTCTTTTAGGTTCTCGACTATGGCTACAGGTCCAAAAAATCCTAAAGTATCAAAGAAAATCGGTACGCATAACGGTGTCTTTCATTGTGACGAGGCATTGGCATGTTATATGTTAAAACAGTTACCAGAATACGCAGATGCCGAAATCATAAGAACAAGAGATCAATTTGTGAGTATTAAATGCTTCTGAAAAATGTGATAGCATGTTTTGATCAGATTTTAGGAAATTGTGATATAGTAGTTGATGTCGGAGGAGAATACGACCCAAAGAAACATCGATATGATCATCATCAGAGAAGTTTTGAACACACTATAAGTACTGTGCGATCAGACTTAATTAAAAATAAATCTATAAAGTATGTATTTTTATTTCTGTTTCTTGTGTAATTTACTATTATTTCTAGGTTGAGTTCAGCAGGTTTGGTGTATGCACATTTCGGTATTGAAGTAATAATTAAAATATTGGAAAAGCAAAATATAACAGCAAGCAGTGAATGTTTGAAGTCCGTTTATGGGTATATTTATGAAAGTTTTGTAGAAGAATTAGATGCTATAGATAATGGTGTTCCCATGTTCACTGAAGGCAAACCAAAATTCAGAATAAATACTCATTTAAGTGCAAGGGTTCATAGGTTAAACCCCGAATGGAATTCACTAAATCCTTTGCCATCCGATGAAATATTTTACAAAGCAATGGAACTTGTAGGTTCAGAATTCAGTGAAAGAGTAACTGAAGTAAGTTGTATTTATTTTAAATTTTTCAATCAATTTTACATTAATTTTTTGTAGAGTGTTACCATATGGTGGCCTGCGAAGGAAATTGTTAAAAAATCAATGGAAAACAGAAGTAAGGTTGATAAAAGTGGAGAAATAATACTGATAGGTGAAAGATGTCCATGGAAAGACCATCTATTTGCATTAGAAGAAGAAATAGGTATTGTGGGAGAAATTAAATTTGTAATTTTCAATGATGTTGAAGGTTCCTGGAGAGTTCAAGCTGTACCGATACAACCAGACAGTTTTATATGCAGGTTTGACTAATACTTTGCTTATATACTTTGTAGCTTTCAATCATTATTTATTCCAGAGTATTTTTGCATAAGGACTGGAGAGGTGTAAGAGATGATGAAATCTCTGGGATCGAAGGATATTTATTCTGCCACGCCACTGGTTTTATAGGAGGGAATAAAACAAAAGAAGGTGCTTTACAAATGGCATTACGGAGTTTATCTGCAAATATTGCTGATAGAGAATAATTTGTATAAAATCATTTTGTTATTCATTTTAAATAAAATTACTTTGCCAATGAATTGTTTCTCATTTACCAAAAATTGATTTTTTTAAACTAAATATTGTGTTGTTTTTGGTATAAAACTTCCTTAGGGGGTATTCTAGTCTAGAAGCCTAAATTTTGAGCATTTTTGAAACTAGCATAAAAAATTAAAAACTTAAACTATTCATCTTTTTTATATATTTATTGACTTAAAGAATATAAAAATAAATTGTAAAAAAATCAGAATTTCAATAAAACAGGTAAAGTGGGGGCTACAAAAAAAACGGTGCACCCTTGTTTACTTGATTCCAGCCCTTATAGTAATTTGGAACAAAAAAAATTGAAATACTCTTAATTTGTAAGGATGTCGCTATCGCATTGACCTTAGAAGAAAAAATAATTCACATAAAATATCAATTTTATTGCCCTTTTTTTGTCCTTTTAGAATTTTTTAAAAATGCTCCAAAGTAAAATTTTTTAAAATCCATGCAGACGCGATAGAGATATATACAAAAAAATTTCCTCCAAATTTCTGAGGAATAGGTCGGGTACAACTTGATATATCATGTCAACCACTTCAAAAAAAGTACGTTTCGGGAAAACGCCTTTAAATTTTGAGAAACAATTCCAGTCGGTCGGCTTAGACGGTACGGAAATAATGCGAATTTAAGGTTTAATGACATATACTTAAGGGTCCAAGCATTGAAAATATACATTCACTATGATTTACCCCTCATGAATATTTGCAATTTGATTTATAAATATTTCAATTGTGTTGAACTTTTTGTTAATAAAAGCATAAAAATGTCCTCGAACGTCTGTAAACGCGTGGTTTTATTTCCAAACATCAAGGACTAGCCACTACGCTTTTTTATATATTCAAGGAAACAATTTAGCGTTTTATGACAAGGTCAAAAGAGAAAAATAACTATAAATACGACGATACCGATACTAGAAGCTAACAATTTTAGCAACTGGCTGTTTGGGATCAAAATATTATGCCGAAAAGATAAGTGTTTAGAGGCAATAGGTGGTAATCTACCAGACTCAACAGAAAGTAGAAAAGAGAAGAATGAATGGGAGTGTAAAGATGCAAAAGCTCACTCTATTATTATTCCGGGTATATCAGATAAGCATTTAGATATTACTAAAGAATGCATAACGGCAAAAGAACAAATTGAGGCACTTAAAAATATGTTTGTAAGGACAAGTTCTTTGACTAAGATGGCATTATGGAGAAAATTATTAACTATGAAAAATGAGGAATTTGAAAAAATGGAAGACCTATTTTCAAAATTTGATACAACTATAAGAGATCTCAAAGATATGGGATCTATATTAGATGAAGGAGATAAAGTCATGTAGCCACTGTTTTGGAAACAATAGAAAAAGTTAGATTTCGTTAAAGCTAGAATGTAGATGAAGAACTTAGGAATAATTCACAGTCAGACACTACAGAATCTAGTTTTAAAGCTTCAAATGGGTGCTATAAATGTGGAAGCCAATAACATTGGTTTTCACAATGTCCTAAGAGGTAGAGGTGGTTACAGAGGACGTGGAAGAAGAAGAATAAGAAATAAAGGAAGAGAAAACAAATGGAAAAATGACAATTATTTTTGATTTTGGAGCAAGTAATCATTTCTTGAAAGAGGAACTAGAAAAGTATATGGTTGATATAGGAAAGCTAGATACGCCCGTAACCATTCATATTGCAAATGGTGACATTTTACAAGCAAATAAAATAGGAACTCTGAAAACAGAAACTCAAGGACAAAAATTTTGTTTGGAAGGATTGATCGTTCAAAATATGAAACATAATTTGTTATCACTTTCGAAAGTTACCTCAATGGGTCATACAATACTAGTAGAAAGAGAAAAGATGATTATACAAGGTAAAAATTTGCATTTAAAATGTAAAAACAAGAATGGTCTATATGTGTTGATACTTGACAAAATAGACATGAAGATGAGAAATGTAATGTTATATTAGATGAAGATATATGGCACAGAAGACTGGGTCATGCTGGAAAATATGTTTTAATTCAGTTAGGATTACCAGCAGAAAATAAAATTTGCTTTACATGTATGGAAGGTAAAGGTACAAGATGCCCATTTACTGAGAGAGAAAGAAAATCAACCAAAATTGGCGAATTGATCCACAGCGACGTTTGTGGTCCAATGAACCTTACCTCTTTTGATGGATCGCGATATTTTCAGACCATTATCGATGATTATTCGCAATTTGTTGTAATTAAAACTCTCAAAACAAAAAATGAAGCTGATAAAAATTTAGGAGATTATATAGTAGAATTGGAAAGGCAAAAATAAGTAAATGTTGAAGCAATTAGATTAGATAACGGTGAATTTATAACAAATAGATCTAAAGAATCCTGCAAGAAGAAAGGGATTATTTTGGAGTTTACAATGCCACATACACTGCAGCAAAACGGAACCGTCGAAAAAATGAATAGAACTCTATTAGACAAAATTAGAACAAAAATAATAGATTCCGGTATGCCTGAAGAATTGTGGAGTGAGGCTCTTAAGGCTTCAAGTTATGAATTAACTCACCTGCCATCTAAAGTATTATCCAGAGAAGTGACACCATCGAAAATATGGAATAAAAGAATTGATTTGACAAAACTCAGAGTTTTTGGATGACGTTCATGGTACATACCATTACCAAAAGGAAATAAACTAGACGCTCAAGCAAAGAAGTGAATTATGGTTGATTATTACGGTGGTGGATGGAGACTGTGGTTACCAGGTGAAAGAAAAATTATACGGTCCAGAGATGTGAAATTTGATGAATCTATAATGGAATTTAAAGCGATTAATCAGAATAAAGAAACAAATAACCAACAGATGATATGTGAACCAAGAGAGATTATAGAGGAAACTTCAGAAGAAAATTTACAAAGAGATAATGATATAGGCGAAAATGATGCTATATCAGATAGTTCAGACAATGAAGATAATACTCAAGAAAATGTTGCATTGCCAGAATTGTCATTAACCAGATCAGGTAGGAATGTAAAAAGGCCAGGATATTTAGAAGATTATGATATATATATCGCTTATTGTTTCCTTAGTTCAGTAACAGGGAAACCAGAAATCTATCAAGAAGCTATTAAAGAACCAGAATGGCGAGAATCTATTGAGAAAGAATCCTACAAGAAATTGGAAACATGGATAGAAGTAAATGAACTACCTGAGCTATCGAAACAAAATATTTTTAAAATAAAAGAGGATGGTACTGAGAAGTCTAGATTAGTAGCACAGGGGTTTCAAGAACTTCAACAAGGTATGGAATTTGATTATACTCCACTGTGCAGAATTTCAACAATACGCTTGATGCTCTCAGTGGCAGTTGAAAGATATTATACTATTAAGCAAGTGGTTGTACCTACAGCATTTTTAAATGGATTTTTAGACAAAGATATATATATGAAGAAACCTCAAGGTCTAAAAAGTACAAGTCAATATTTTAAACTAAATAGAGCATTGTACGGACTTCTAATTTCACCAAAATCTTGGAACATTAATTTTAATGAAATTATGACAAAGTTGCAGTTTAAAAGATCTGAATATGATTATTGTTTGTATTTTAAAGATTAAGTATACTTAGTACTATATGTAGATGATGCTTTGATTATAGGATAAGAAGAATTCATAGACACCTTAATTGGAGATCTTTATAGCGAATTTAAAGTACCTAAAACAAATGAGTAAAGTTCAATCATCCTTAGAAATGCAGATTGAATTTACAAAAAAAGGAATAAAAGTACATCAAACCAAAATGATAAAACGAATTTTAAAAGAATTTGAAATAAAGAAACAAGATCGATTTCGACACCAATGGAAGTAAATTTTATCATACCTGAAGATGAACTATTATAGAAAATAAGTCATATAGAAGATTAATTTGCAGTCTTATGTACATTTCAATAACTACCAGACCAGATATATGTCAAAGTGTATCACTACTTACTCGTTATTTGGATAAAACTACTAACATCACTTGGAATGCTGTCAAGAGAATTTTGCGTTACCTCAACTCTTCATTAGAATATTTTTTTTTCAGTTTAACGTGCCTCGACAGCGCTGGTTATTGGCACACAAAAACAATAATAAGTTAAATATAGGACTGTTACAAAATCTATTACAATGCATAAATTAAATTATATTTTCTTATACAGCTTGGTGGCCTTAAGAAACTCCACGATTTTCCTTATTTCCGTCGGGCAATAAAGTGTCTCCTTGAGGTTGGTTTTCATAATATGAGAAGTAGATAGGTGGATGTGATGTAGTGCTGTAGAACTCTTGCTCCATGTATCGTGCCAAGATTTTTTAATGAGGTGTTTGAAGTTAATCTTCAGATCATCGGCCAGCTGAACTGGGATTTCAAGAAGATTCTTTGTGGCTTCTTTAGCATGGCGATCGGCACATTCGTTTCCAGCAATTCCAGTGTGCGATGGAAGCCAGATGAAGGAGACTGTTATATCAAGAGCAATGCGAGTTTGGTAGATGTCATAAATGTTTTGGACTGTTGGATGGTCGGTGAATATGGTTGTGATTGACTGTATGGATGAAAGAGAGTCAGTACATATGACGATATATTTATGGGGAGGAGAAATATATTTGAAAGCTTGAAGGATACTGTTCACCAGTGTAAACACTACACGTCGAGGGTAAGCGGAAAGAACTTATGAGTTCGTGGTTTGTAGTGACTGCGCAACCCCATATTTTTTATCCAAGGGAGAGAAGAAGGCAAAGAAAGTGGAAAGGTCAACGAGAGGTTGGTATTTTGGAGTAGAGGTGCGAGCAATTGAGGGATTGAATTTACAGTTGTTCGTGAGTTGATAGGTACGGAAGTGGTGATAAGTAGCGAATGGATAGGATTAGAAGGATTGGAAGATACTTTAGCAGCATATGACAGGAGAAGGAATTGTCGTCTTAAGGATAGTGGTGGCTCATTAGCTTCAACATTGACACTAGCGGCGGGGCTTGAGCGAAAGGCACCAAGGCAAAGGCGAAGAGCGGTGTTGTGTACAGAGCTCAACAAGTCAGTTTTAGACTTGGAAGCGGACATATAGATAAAACAACCATAGTCAAGCTTTGAGCGTATGAGAACTCTGTAAACTCTTAGCAGTATAGTTTCGTTGGAGCCCCATTGATGGTGGCTAAGGGTTTTAATTATGTTCAGCCTCTTTAGGCAAATGCCTTTTACATCATGAATATAGTGATTCCAGTTGAGTCGAGAATCAAAAGTCATACCAAGGATTTTGCACTGATTCACAATAGGTATAGGGGAGTTATCAAAGAAAATTTGAGGTGATTGAATAGATGTTCTTCGAGAGAATTTTATCAGCATGGATTTGTTTCGAGAAAATGATAATCCTAGGTAGGGGGATCTCTCTTGTAGTAGATTTATTGCGTTTTGGAGCAGTTGGCATGTAGAGGGAACGTATTTACCATGGCAATAAATGATTAGATCATCGGCGTATTGGACATTTTACGGGAGATGGGAAGTTGTTACATAGCTCATTTATTGTGGGGATAAATAAAGTAGAGCTTAATACTGAGCCTTGAGGGATGCCAGTATTTTGTGGATGAGGAAGGGAGAGCTTACCGTTTGCGGAAACCCTGAAAATTCTATCAGTTAGGAAATTATGGATGAATGATAATATGTTACTTTGTAGATTGTATTGAGTAAGTTTATTCAGTATTGCACTTCTGGATATAGAGTCAAAAGCGCCTTGTGCGTCGGGAATAAGTTTGTATTTTTCAAGGAACAATTGGAGTCTTCTATTGATTATTTTTTCAAGGAGTTTGCAAGTGGTGCAAGTGAGTGAGATTGGACGGAAAGACTTAGGGGATAATGTGGATTTACCTGCTTTTTTAATTGGAACGATTATAGAGTTGCGCCATGCATCAGGGAATTGGTGAGTATTCCAAATAATGTTATAGATGTTAAGGAGCTTGGAGAGGGACGAGTCGGATAATATATACAGGACATCATCAGGACCGGCAGCAGAATTTTTGCAGGACGATTGCTCGAATTTTAATTCATTTAAATTAATAGGAGCATTGACAGACGCAATATCGAGAGGATTTAGCTGGAGTGTGGAGGAGGGCTGAATATGTGAGATTTTTTGGCTGTCGGTGATAAGCAGATCGTTAGATAATAAAGAAGGAATTTTGCTATTAGTTTTTTTGCCTTGGATTTGTGCAATTTTTTTCAAACTTGGCTGGGGTCTGTATTGTGGGTAAGGGATGAAGTATAACTTTGCCAAGCAGATTTCTTACTTTGCTTGACAATGAATATAGCTTTAAGTCTTTTATGTACAATAAGGTTTTCTTGTGCTTTGTGACGTCTAAACCTATCAAGAGCATGTTTTGATTCACGTATGGCATTCGCACAATCCGGACTCCACCATGGAACAGCCCTACATGCCGAGGAAAATACCGTTTTACCAATGTGAGCCTCGGCAGCCGCAAGTATGCTCTTATTGAACATATCTAGCGTATCGTTTATATTCGTAGAAATGATGATAAGATGATAAGTATGCTTCGAAGAGAGAGGTAAACTCTGGCCAGTTTGCATTTTTTATTTGCCAGAAGCTTTTGGCAACAGTTCATTATAGGGATTGGATATAATAAAAGGAAAGTGGTTGCTATCATGTAGGTCATCGGAAACTTGCCAAGAAAGAGAAAGTGCAGTTTTAGGGTCACAGAAGCTGAGGTCAATAGCAGAAAAGGAACCTGAGGAGATGTTAGCAGACAGACAGTCTTTTTCATCAAGGTGGTGGTCCGGTGGAATGTATATACTGCAAATGGTAAGTTTATTGGGGGACCAAGTAGTGATAGCTACTACTTCAAGGTTTGTTGATAATGGGAGGTGGGATGAGTATATGTCGCTGGATACAAATATTGAAGTACCGCCACTGTCTCTTATGCAGTTGGTACGGACGTAATGATATCCTTCAATGTTCTCAAATTGTGTTTATGATCAATTTTGAAGTTGGTTTCTTGGAGACAAAGGAAGTCAGGTTTGTGGGAGGAAATGATTTTCTCAATTCTTTCTAGTCGAGGATAAAATCAATTGCAGTTCCACTGTATCAGGGAGAATGTACTTGTTTAGGAAGAAGGGAGAGAGTATTTTACTGAGATAATGTCGAGGAGTCAGTGGTATTCCCATCATCAGTAATAGACATTTCGGGAGGAGTTTTTGGCTCGGGGTGAATTTTTAAGTTAATTCTATTGATTAAACGTGTAATACGGTTTTTAAAAGATCTTTCTTTTATATTAGGATAAATTAGGGACAAATCCTTCAGAAGAAGGGTTGTGTCGGAAATAAATTTGTTGGCTTCGGGGAGGGGGTCATTGATGCGTGTTTTCAAGAAACTCAATAAATTGGGTGCCTGTAAGGGAAAATGATTCAGGAGAATCGTCGATTGTTTATGTATACGAAGCGTGATTCAGGGCTTATGAAGTGACAATTGTTTTTAGTCAATTGAGATTTTTTGGTCTTCTTTTTTGCAGGGTTTCTGGAGCTGGATGTTGAAAATTCGGGGGGAGGCATTGGATCTGGATGAAGATCGGTAGAAGATATAGACTGTAGTGAGTCGAGGCTGCTGTCATTCGAACGGGGACGTTTTTCGCTAGTTTTTGATAAGGAAATTAGAGAGGGAAAATGAGAAAAGGTGTCCTCCGAGGATAATACGGGAATAACTGAAGTATTAGTAGTGGCAGTAGGGTCAGCACAAGAGGAGGGGATGAGATTGACCGAATCCTTTGATTTGGGAGAGGGATCTTGAGGGATGGAAGTGTTTTGGGCATGAATCAGCAGTGTGTCCAGCCTGTTTGCATAGAAAGCATTCAAGTTTATCGGTAGAAATGAATATTCTATGTGTTGACTGATGACAATCGAAGTTTGAAGAGAAAAATCATTATTGTTTGGTAATACGTAAGGTACTCGGCGGAAGCAGAGTACATGTGCGTATTCATCATCAGGTGAGCCACATTTGACGTATGATATAGGAGAGGTGAGTGATAATCCTAGGTCTTGCAGTGATTTCTCAATGACGGAATGGGGAATGGATGGACAAACATTGGAAATGAGTATTTATTTGGTTGGAGATCTAAGCCGACGTATAGGGATTAAATTGGAATTAACTAGGATGCTTTGGTTGATTTTTAGAAGTTCGTCGACTTGAGTCGTTAATGATAAATAAATGCATATGCGACCGTGTGATATTCTATTGCTTTAATGTAGTCTAATGGTACAGTGTTGGGGATAGAAGGCATAATGATGGCCTGATCTGGTGAGAGCACAGAAGGCGGTGGAAATTTTGCTGAGGTAGCTGCAGCATATGATAAAGGTGGCGAGTGAATATTTGGATTGGTTGTAGTGAGGGAAGGTTAGACATATTGCTGTGATCTTAGTTGCCAAAATCACAGTCAATAGTTGAAAAAAATAAGAGAAACGGATCAAATATATAAATAAATCTCAGTTCGAGAAAAACCAAACAGTCTGTGTCTCAGTGATTCGCCTATTGATTTCCGGATTCGTAAATATTTTTAAAGTATATTTACCAAATTTTGTGGTATCAAATTTCAATTATAACAAAAAGCGAAGAATTTATTATTGTTGGGATTTAACTTAATGATCTCAACCTGACGAGATATACAGAAAGAATGATGGATTAGAATATTGTTTATTATTTGGAAAAGGAAATACAGGACTGGTTGCTATGTGTGATTCAGATTGTGGTGGCGAAAGACAGACAAGAAAAAGTGTGAGTGGATTTATAGCTTGTTATAACAAGAATCCCATAAATTCAAAGAAGCAAAATTGTGTGACCATTAGTTCAATGGAAGCAGAATATATTGCCGCAGCTCAAGAGATAGTGAATTTAAAAGGTCTTTTAAGTGATTTCGATATTGCCATTGCTACAGTTAAAAATTTTCAAAATTCAAAAGGAGGAAAACACATTGACATTAAATATCATTTTGTAAAAGACTTATGTTAGAAAATTGTTTTTAAAATTGAGTATATTTGTTCTTCTGAAAATTGTGTTGACATGTTCACAAAATATTTGTCAAAAGAAAAATTTGTGGGTTTTCATAAATTAATTTTGGCAAATAAACAAATGTTATAAGTTGTTATTTTAGAACTTTTTTGGCAATATGAATGTTTAGATTGTTAATACATTTAAATTGAGGGGGTGTATTAAATATAGATATTAGTATGTATTAGATAGTGCCCCTATATGTTCAGGCTATTTTGTCTCTGTTCAGTTATTGTGCAATTTTGACAATTAATTTAAAAAAAATATATTGACGTCCTTGAGTTGCCAGAAAACAGCCAGCGTTTTATTTTTTTTTATTTAAGTTTATTGTAGTTTTTCCACTACAAGGACTAACAACCAATAGTCCTCGCACAGATTGCGTATATTTAGATTATTCACTTTCACTTATGCAACCCAAATTAACCCAGCTAGTGATGTAAAATACCATCTCAACATCCACTATTAATTAGTTTTATTAATGTCATAAAATTAAAATGTTATTTTAAAGAACCTTATAATATTTAGAAATAGAATTCTTCATTTTATTATAGTAATAAGCTCCCACAAAACATAATATTTATTAATATAGTAAAAATAGTTGACTAAAAATGGTAAATTATAACATAAAATATTCAGGCACTGATTTTAGTACTATTAAGAACACGTAACTATTTTATAAGATAAAAACCTTCATGATAATATAGGAACAAATGGATTCATATTGAAAAAGTCAATATTTATTTCAAGGATTGTCAAAACACCACCAAATAAAGGATCGTTAAAATTAAGCCCTGGTCACATTATTCCAGTCGAGTGCTGGAATGCTACTAGAATAATATGAACCTGCATTGGAATATACCATTTCAGTGTTCAGTACAGTTTAGTTGACTAGGATCACGGTCTATATGATCTATATATTATAAGTAAACAGTTTACCTTCAGTCTCCAAATACTCCAAAAAAGTTAACTGAAGACAAAACTCTTCAGTCTGTTTCTTTGTACAAAGAACATGTATTTTCGTGGGATATCCTTCTTTTTCATTTCTTTCGTTTATCCAAGTCCTCACCCAAATCTACTTTTTTCTTTTCAATTCTTCTTCCACTACATCAGTTTTTTTTTTCTAACAATAATAATTGAACAGTTTTGAAACAATTTCTAAACTTCTTTCTTGAAACTATTGCCACGATAATGTTACCGAGCTTACAGCTTTTAATGACTGGAATAATTAATAAGATTTAGTCCAGTACTGGAATAATGTAAGCCGGGCTTTATACAAAATGTAAAAATAACGACAAATAGTATTACTTTATACTTTATCTATGACCAACATAACACAATCATGAATATTTGAATTAACAACCAAAACCATAGACAACATTTATTTACGAAGAATTATCATTGTACAATCTTAGCGACAATTTATAAATTCGATTTCTATTATTCCTGACAGATTAAATTAGAGCTCTAGACGGAAAATTAAACTTGACCTTGAATCATATGCGTGAACTGTCTATAAAGTAAATAGTTTGTGGATCCTTGCAGTTGTAATTTGTCAAATTTGTGATGTCAAAAAACTAAAAATAGTAAAAATCAGATGTGAGGTTTTTAACAAACTAAAATGTAGCTTCTGACTTAAAAGTTCTTAATGAAATAATGTGTGAGCACTCGTGATTTTTTACATTGATGTACAATAAATATATCTTCTTGGTTGCCAATGCAATTTTTTTCCAAATGTAATAGTTTCAGTTTCCCACTGAAATGACGTAAGATAAACATTAATTTTGTTATGGAATTTCCTATGCAAGATTTTGATTGTGATCAAGAAACAGCATTTTTATTAGCAAATTCTTCAAGTAATGGAAACGATATGGATGTAATACAGACTTCCGTGAGAAATCGAAACCCCAAACGTCGTCGCAGTATAGGCAGTATTTTGTGTGGGTAAGTTTAAATTGAAGTAGTAATTATTTTTGATATATCTTATATTTATTAGCTCAATTTTTCATTATTATTCCGAGATATAAAATTATTTTTGTTACAAATTTAGATTTAAAATCACCGCCTTGAAAAAGTGATATCTTTTCTTCCGCTTCCTATTTGTAGCTGTGAGGAAATAAGTATTGACTAAACGTAATGGTTTAAATCCATAATTTAGTTTGTTGTAATAAAAAGGAAATTTTTTAAATATATTATTAAATCATAATAAAATGTAGCACTCTAAATTGATCTTTATTGTTTTTACAATGAATCATATGTAGTTATTTGCGCCTAACTTCATTTCACTTAAAAGAGACACAAAATGGTGAGATAAGAATAGAGAAAAAGATGATAAATCTACTGACATTGACAGAATCATTCCTTTGTTATTAATTAGTAAAAGATGTTTTACGATTATTACAACGTAAATTGATATTATAATTGTAATTTAGTGTTGGAAGTAGATAATTATTGAGTGAGATATTTCTTACATTCAATAATTATGGATAATATGGAATCTCAAAGTAATATTCTGAAAACATCAAAGGAAGACATTCCACTGATAAGCAAAACACATAGACAAACAAATTGGGGGTACCATAATCATTTATTGGTATATATTAAATTCATTTACTACTAATATCACTCCTTTTAGATGTTGGTGCACTTTTTTTCGAAGATGCTGTGGTCCAAGGGAATTAAGATCCAGAAATATTCTTTTGGGAAAATCGACACCTGGACAATTCCCTGCCAATGCGATAAGGAATCAAAAATATAATATTATCACATTTTTGCCCCTTGTTCTTTACCAGCAATTCAAATTTTTTCTCAATATGTATTTTTTGATCATGGCTACAAGTCAATTTGTGCCCGACATTCGGATAGGTTATTTGTATACATATTGGGGACCATTGGTAATATTTTAAGATTGCATTATTAATGTTTTTCTTTATATGAATGTACTTAATTGTAGTGCTTCGTCCTTCTGGTTACTATTTCAAGAGAAGCTATTGATGATTGGAGAAGACATAAACGTGATCAAGAAGTCAATAATCAAAAATGTAAAAGGTTACTTAACGACCTTAATAAACCATTTGAGACAGTAGCAGCACACAAATTAAAGGTAAAATGAAATATAATGCTCATTTCATCAATAACAATCAATATATTTGTAGGTAGGAGATCTTATTATCGTCGATAAAGATGAAAGGGTGCCAGCAGATTTGGTGTTATTGAGAACCTCTGAAAGTAGTGGTGCTGTATTTGTAAGAACAGATCAATTAGACGGTGAAACAGATTGGAAGTTAAGATTAGCTGTTCCCGCAACTCAAAAGTTAGCATCAGACTGTCAATTATTTGAAATAAATGCTAGTATATATGCAGAGAAGCCTCAGAAAGATATACATTCTTTTATTGGAACATTTAGTAGAGTAAGTATTTACATAACTACAACGAGATTTCAAAAATTATATGTAATTATACTCATTTTCAGCTAGATTCTTTGAATAGTGATGAAAGTTTGAATTTAGAAAATACATTATGGACAAATTGTGTTATAGCATCTGGGCAAGCTACAGGAGTTGTTATTTATACAGGTACTTATATAATTTTCTATGATATTAAAAAGAATAATATAATATACTCAATTTTGTAATTATTTGCTGACAGGTCCTGAAACAAGATCAGTTATGAATAACTCTGCCCCTAGATCCAAAGTAGGTCTTTTGGACATCGAAGTAAATACTATAACAAAGCTATTATTTGCTGCAGTAATAGGTCTTACTCTTATTATGATGGCATTAAAAGGATTCAATGGTCCTTGGTATAGATATATGTTCAGATTTATTCTCTTATTCTCCTATATTATACCAATTAGGTGAGATCTAATCAACAAATATTGTTTGCAATAATTAATTATTTATTTTCTTACAGCTTACGGGTTAACTTAGACATGGGAAAATCTTTTTACTCATGGGCTATTGGAAAAGATCCTGCAATGAAAGGTACAGCAGTCCGGTGTACTACTATACCTGAAGAATTAGGTAGAATATCATATCTTCTTTCTGATAAAACCGGTACTCTAACTCAAAATTCAATGGTACTGAAAAGGTTGCACATGGGTACTGTTAGTTTTGCTACTGACAGTTTTGATGAGGTATGTGTACACAAGTTTATCTGGTTTGTTTTTAATTTATGGCTTCTGAGTGGAAGGAAACTCTAGAAATCTACTTTATTATAATGTATTTATGTAACCATGGGAAAATATGGCAAGAGTACTATGAAAATAAATTATATGAAGACGAAAAAAAGAAGAAGAGGAAGAAGCAAATTGCCCAACTAAAAATGAAGTATAAGAAGAAATGAAAAGACTACCTAATGGAAAAACTCCCGAAGAAGATAGAATAGAAGCTGAGTTGTTAAAATACAGAGAGGAACAATTGAAAAAACAAATTCATCAACAATCTGTAAACAAAACAAGATCCAAAGGAGTGGAATACCTCTACACAAAAAAAGGCGATAAAGAGAAATGGAAAAACTGTAGAGACATTACACTTCTTAACATTATGTATAAAATATTCGCCAATTTGATAAATAGAAAACTAAAATCAAATGCAGAAAGCATACTGGGAGACTACCAACATGGGTTCAACATGCCCTAAATATCTCATCTCTGCAGCTTGCAATGCTTTTATGTCTATTAGTGAGAGTCCTTGTTTCACAGATATAAGTTAATAGTGTTTTATAAATATTCATTTTTGATTGCGTTCTCATTACCTTTATTTTATATTTCTGTTCCAAGGTATTCAAATTCAAACTGATTTAATGCTTTGTCCTTCTATTTCTGTTTAATGTTCGGGTGCCATTAGTGCAGTTTTTTCCACATTTATTCTCGCAACAAACTGCTTTTATGTATTGTTCCAGTTGTCAAAATTTTTCTGTAGATCTTTTATGTTTTCTGCAATAAAGACTAAATAATCAGCATATGATCTTTGAGATAATTTCACTATTTGCAGGTTTTTGTATCCAATTCACTCTTTGAGTTGTATAAGCAGATATTCATTATATCATCAAAGAATATATTGAATACCAATGGATTCAATCCATTGTCTTACTTCTGAGATTAGAAAAGAAAAAGAAATTAGATTTTTACTGATAACATCAATATCTGTTTTTCTTCTTTCCAAACTTTTCCATATTTTTGTCTGTGATGCCCTCCATATCAATAAATCCAAATAATGCATCTGTATCTCGACGGGCAGTTATATCTATAATTTGTTTGATGGTAAATACATGATCTTGTACACTTCTACATTTGCAGAATCCCCTTTGTACATCATTTAGTGTATCTTCTATATGTTTGGTCTCAACTTGTTATCTAGAATTTTCTCGTAAACTTTCATCAATGTACACAGTCAAGTTATTCCTCTATAGTTGTTACATTGCTTGTTATCTTCTGACTAAAAAATGGTAGTTACAATGCTACTTCTCAATCTTTTGGTATTCTTGACATAAACCAAGCTATTTTGCATTTTTTAACTATTTTATCGCTTCTATAACTTCTTTTATTATCCTTTCCTTGTTTTTATCGTGGTCCTCTTTTTTACTTATTTTATTAATACCTTCATTTAGTCTAATATTATCCTCTTCAATCTTTCTATTATTTTCGCCTCTTCTGTTAAAATTCTACTATTTTCATCCTTTATATATATTTCTTACGATTTTATTCCTATTCTATTTTATTTTTTATCGCTGTAGATAATAGCACACAAGGTATTTGTTTAAGTTTTTTTATAATACTAATTTCATAGGATATTGATATGTTTTCAGGTAAGCACTTGTTTGCGGAATTCATATAATATAGAAAATTTGACAGTGGGTTCTGAAAAATTCAGGAGATCTGAAAACATCAGAATTAGAGAGGCAGTACAGGCATTAGCATTGTGTCATAACGTTACCCCCATGTGTGATACAACTGAAAAGAAAGATACAGGTAGAGAATTTTTTTTCTCCAATCAATTTTTAAAAACCAATTGAATTCAATCTATTTAGATTCAGGTTCGTTTGGTTCTGAAACTGAGGCTGATCATCATTTGCAAATATCTGATCAAGAAGTAACTTACCAAGCATCAAGTCCAGATGAAGTAGCTCTAGTACAGTGGACACACCAAGTGGGATTAACTTTGAGTCATAGAGATCTCACGTCTATGCAGCTCAGAAGGCCTGATGGTAGATTGATGAATTATAGTATTTTACAAGTATTTCCCTTCAAGAGTGAAACTAAAAGGATGGGAATTATAGTTAAGGTTAGTGAAAAAATTGACTAAAAGTGTGAAATAATAATCATTCATTTGTAAAAGTTTTGTATCATATTAAAATTTTTCATTATAAATATTCATTAGATGATATTTTCCAGGATCTATATACAGGAGAAATAATTTTTTATGTAAAAGGTGCCGATGTTGTAATGTCAGCTATTGTACAATATACGGATTGGTTAGACGAAGAAGTTGGTAATATGGCTAGGGATGGTTTAAGGACGTTAGTTGTTGCTAAAAAGGATCTAACTGAAGAGCAGTACCTTGATTTTGAGGTATATATTCAAATAATGAATTATTGTAACATAAATAATATTCAAACTATTTTTTTAAGGCTCGGTATGATGCAGCTAGATTATCCAAAACAGATAGAGGTGCGAGAGTTGCTCAAGTAGTCGAATCATTAGAAAGAGAAATGGAACTCTTATGTGTTACTGGAGTAGAAGACAAATTGCAAGATAATGTTAGATCGACTTTAGAATTACTGAGAAATGCTGGTATTAAAATATGGATGCTTACTGGTGATAAGTTAGAAACTGCTACATGTATTGCCAAGAGTTCAAGCTTGGTATCTAAAACACAGGGTAAGAATTATAAATCTGTTATCAAAATATTAATCTAGAGAATTTGTTTATTTTAATTTTATTATTGCTAGTATTCCACACTTTCCATTACTAAATTATTTTCTTCAGAGACAAAAAAACTTCTAACTCAGTTTCATGAAGTTGTTGGGAGGATAAGTTCTATCCTCTCATTTATTTTCTCTTGGGTCTATAAACCACTTTAGTTTAATGTCTCACATCAAAAACAATTTTTTAGTAGTATGTATTAAATCCAAATTCTAGGTCTTCATGTTTTCAAAAAAGTAGTAACTCGCACTGACGCTCATCTGGAACTGAATTCATACAGAAGAAAACAAGATTGCGCTTTAGTAATAAGCGGTGAAAGTTTAGACGTCTGTTTATTATATTACCAACCTGAATTTATGGAACTAGCAACTGCTGCTCCTGCAGTTGTTTGTTGTAGATGTTCACCCACTCAAAAAGCTCAAGTGGTGAGTTGGAATTTTTTTGGAAATTGCTAATGGTTATCATATATCTTTGTATTCTTATAGGTACAACTTATTCAAAAACACACTGGTAAACGTACAGCTGCAGTTGGAGATGGTGGAAATGATGTTAGTATGATCCAACAAGCTGACGCAGGTATCGGTATAGAAGGTCGAGAAGGGAAACAAGCCAGTCTAGCTGGTGATTTTAGCATACCGCAGTTTTCCCATTTAGCTCGACTTTTATTGGTACATGGGAGGAAATCTTATAAACGATCAGCATCTTTGGCTCAATTTGTTATACACAGAGGATTGATTATTTCGACCATGCAAGCTGTGTTTAGTAGTGTGTTTTATCTGAGCTCTGTGGCACTGTACCAAGGTTTCCTCATGGTTGGTTACGCTACTGTTTATACTATGTTTCCGGTGGGTAAATATCTCTCCAGTTGAAGAATATATGATAACTTTCTTTATTGTAAATAGCTCTGATTGCTACTAACTACTGATGCATAACATGAGTATTTATTTTAATCAATTCATCAATGTTAGTGGCAGTTTTCAAAAAAAAATTATGCATTTCTGGAATTGTCCATCCCTAGGCTTGAACATCTTATATCCAGAAATACTTGCTATGAAATGGTATGTGGAAGGAAAACTATCAGAATGTGATATATCAATTCATTCTGATAGTAAAATGGCTATTAAAGCATTGAACAGTAATGTCATTGATTCAAAACTGACATTGGAGTGCTCAATGATAGTCTCTTTAATTAGACTCCTAGGAATATAGGATCCAAAGGAAATAAAGAGGTATGAAAAAGGTAGCAAATGATGAGAAAAATTTCTAACAGAAATGGGCGAGTGTAGATTCTTGGGGAGATGATGGCTATAATAGCTCCTCATTCCAAACCAATACAGAAAATACTTTTGACAAGAAACCTGTAGGATAGAGAATCTAACGTCCTGAAAACCAGCACTGAAACAGGTCTCCATTAGCACTCTGAAACTGAAATGTTTAGATATTGAATAGCTTTGATATATGCATGGACCTATTAAAGGTTAGGCCCTACCTATCTTTTCACACGCAGTTTCGAGATGCCAATATTTGAAAGAGAGGTTCGAGATAGAACTAAAGAGAGTAAAAAGCAACTTAAATCAGTAAAATATTGTCAACAAAACGGTTCAAATATTTGATTTAAAGTGACACTTTTTTGAAACTTTTAAATTGAATACTAATTAATAATCAATATTTATATAATCATTATTTACATTTGATTAATAAGTGATCTATAAAATAATAGAGAATAAAGGAAAAACTCATATATAATTATTTTAAAATAAAAAAAAATATTTCATACCAACTAGATTATTTATACATTTAAGTTTTACTTATACAATATAATAATATTTATTACATCTATACAGTTTGAAAATTTGATGGGTAATATTTTCTTAAAATCTAATATTGTTGTATAAATATGAGGGATTATATTATTGGTATTTGATTAAATAAAATATAATAAAATAGTGTGTTTGTGTGAAATGTAAAAACCCTGAATCATACAATAAATAATAATAAAAATTAAAATACAATGAAGAGACAAGATATTCTTATATTTAATATATACATTATACAGGGTGAGTTACAACAATCATAAAACTTATTTGTCTTAATGATAATAAGCTCATAGTCTATAGTATTGTATTAAAATATTAAAACCAGGAAATCTGTCTAAATAGTAATGATCTATGTATTTCAGGCACGCTTTCCATAAAAAAATTCTAATAATCAAAATCATATAAACAACTCAAAAAACTATGCTCAAAATTTAGGAGAAAACTATACCTTTAACATAAACAACTGTTCAGAAGATATCTTCTTTTTTTAACAATCAGTTAAAATTGTTCACTTCTGTGTTCATTTTCTGATTGTATTTTGATGATATTTTTCAAGTCCATTAGATTTTGAAACAGGATCATGTGCTGCTTCCCAAAATCTTCTCTACCTCATTTTGTCAATTTCTTTAAAATCTCTGAAAGTAAACAGGGTATCTTGGATCGAAAAAGAAAATTTGTTAGTTAGTAGATAAAATGATAAATTAGCAATTCCAAAATGATTTAATATAAATGCCAGATAGAGTCAAAATCTAAGGCCACTTTAGTATTTTGTACATTTAGATCCATCGGTAAATTTTATGAAATTCTACCGTTATCTCAGTATCCACAGCTGGTGCATCTGTGGCAGTACTGGTATCTAAAAATATGATTAATAATTAACAGATATTATTTTACTTCAGGCAAATTATTAAAATAACTAACCGTACAATCTGTTTTTGTCCTTACATCAATATCTTCACTTCTTAATCTTTTCCTTTCCTCCTTTCTTGTAATTTTTTGTAAATGTATAGGAAAATCAAAAACAGAAGGAATTGCTCCTGCTTTTAAAATTCTATTCCCGTGTACATTAACTTAAAGTCTTCTTTGGTGAAGTGCTTTATACAAATCACTGTATAGTCACTTAAAATTGTCTCTTCTTATAGCCACTAGCCAATTATTTCTAAGGTTGGGATCTTTTGGTATCCCAAAAATATAGGTACTTAATCATTTTTGAATGCAATGATTACAAAATAGTAATTTTTATTGGGAGAAAAGAATTAATATTGATGTTAACATTCTTACTTATATTTTTATTTCTGTTTTTTTCTTCCTTCTAGCTGTACATTTCATGGCACAACAATATTGAACCATCTTTAAACCTCTAACTTGAAATTAAAAAACAAAATATTTCTCAAAAATCATTCAAAACCTCGTTATATTTATCACTATCCCAAAATAAAATGAGTATAATAACACACTAACACTTGAAGATCCTCCAGGTAATTAAAGATGAATTATCGCAATTAACCATAGGAAAACTAAATAAACTCCAAGCTCCAGATAAAAATTTCTTTTTTTTTGCCCTTTTTACCTACATTCTACTTATATTGTCTCTCTTGCACTGCGTTGGCATCGATTTAAAATCGTTTGGACGCGTCCATAACCTTTAATAGATCCATGGCCTTATTATAATGGAATCCCTTAGATTTATACTAAATTTCTTATAGCCTAATCTCAATTTAATAATTGTAGGTATTCAGTTTGGTGCTTGATCAAGATGTAAGTCCTGAAATAGCTCTAACTTATCCAGAACTGTACAAAGATCTAGCCAAAGGAAGGAGTCTATCTTTTAAAACATTCTTTATGTGGGTTCTAATAAGTATTTACCAAGGTATGTTCTATCTCATCTTTCCTGTTGCTATTGAACTGATATATTTTGTTTCTTTAGGGGGTGTTATAATGTATGGTGCTTTACTTTTATTTGAAGATGAATTTATCCACATTGTAGCTATTAGTTTTACTTCACTGATCCTCACCGAATTAATAATGGTCGCCTTAAATATCCGTACATGGCATTATCTAATGGTATTAGCTGAATTTTTCTCCTTAGGACTATACGCATTATCTTTGATAGTCTTACATGATTATTTTGGTAAGTTTTTACATATATTTTGTTACTATTTTGCCTATACAGTTAAGGCAAATTAATTTTTTAAATCTAATTTTATGGTGTAGATTATTTCCTGTTCGTAATTTACATTTTTATTGTAGATATTTTATAATCGATTGTGTGGTTTTTTCTGTATTTTACTTTCCAGATTATTTGAATCTATCTTTCCTTATACAGAATTTTTCTTGTTTCCACAGTTTTTATTATATGTTGAATTTATTGTTGGTTGATTTAAGCTAATTTTGAAATTTTTAGATGCGGAATTTATAAGAACAGTGGATTTCTTCTGGAGAGTGGTGTTGATAACGTTGATATCCTGCCTACCGTTGTACATCCTCAAATTCTTAAGGAAGAAATTTTCTCCTCCGAGTTACAGTAAACTTTCGTAAATTTCTGATAAGAGAAAAAAAAAGGAATGTGATAATAAAAGCACCATTTGCAATAGTTTTCCACGAATAAAACAAAATATGTTTAGCATTGTCACATGAAATGATACAAAAAAAATGTGATAACTAGTGACAGAACTAACACTTCCACTGAATACTTATGCGAACTCATGATGTCTCAAAATGGACAGATTTGAAAGAAATGAGCCAAAGAACAATAGGTTACAAGAAGTTGAATTATGATATAACCAAACTTTCTTATATAGTGACCACAAACTGCTTCCAGTTAATATATTTTAAAATAATGTTTATTAGTTAATATTAATAACAATTTGTTATTTGTGTAATAAAACATGAAATAAATATTAATCTATTTTCTTGAATGAATAGTACATGGTATCAATTCTCTCTTTGTACACTTTATTAGTATATTGTGAATATTTTCTTTGCGAATAAATTTGTGTTTCTTCTCTGACTCAGTTTAAAATGTTTCTCTCGGTGTTGGGGGGTTAGTTAACTAAGGGCTTAACATGAAGCAATATGCAGCTGATCGATTCGCAATTTTATCAGTTTTGGAAATCGTACGAAAAACTCTAGTTTGTTTAGCAATCAACAAGATATCAGATTTATTTCCGTCTACTGTGATCATTGTGAATTGTTGTTCTGATTTTCTATTACTGGCAATTATTCGTTTTGGAGAGCAGCCACACATAAAATGTCAAGGTCACTTCAAATTAAGGCTACAACACTCTTAACACTAAAACTAACCCTATTATGTAGTTATAACATTCCAAATAAGTGAATGTAACAATAATTACCAATGAACAAAAAAGTTAGATTTACCAAAGAAGAAAAATTTGTTTTACACAATCAGCTGATCTTAACCAAGTTGGAATTTCTAGAACCGTTGGTGATATTTATACTGAACATACTGTTTACACCAACAATCACAATTACACTGTTTGACGTGCGTTTCAGTAACCAAGTTATCGTCTTCAGAGACTGAAGATAAACTGTTTACCTTCTACTCTGAAGAGATAACTTGGTCAGACAGTGGGTACAGTATACAGCTGATCTTAGTTACAGTTAGTTGGTGGTGAAATCAGAAATAACTAGATTCATCCCTGCAATTTGCAGGCAATAGAACGTACACAAAGTTGCAGGAATCGGTTGGCTGCATAATTGTAATCGAGTATTCCATTGCACATTGTTATGTTACTGTCGTTGCAGTTCCAAAGAGGCTTTTTAGTTTGAAAAATTATATATTTTTGTAGTTGACTTCACATGAGAATATTTATTTTTTTGTCTTATCTTTATATATGTTATTTTCCATAAATATTGAAACTTTTATAGCACAATTTAATATTATTTTTGCATTCAAGCATTCCGATACAGCTCAATTATGCATTAACGGTGTACTTGTAATGATAAAAAATGTATTTTGACAATAATCTATAAAGCACCTGTTTAATTTTAAAATATTTTTTTGAACTAATATATTGTGAAAGTTTACTAATTTTGAGACATCTGAGGATATGAAAGAATAACAATTTAATTTTTTGGTATTGTCTAATTAACCATGATTATTATAAAATATTCTTTTTTTATTATTAGTTTAGTTTGTTGAGAAATAAGTGCAGAAGATTGGCATTTTCAACAATTTTATTATTTGTTGTAAACTTACAAGTTTATACAATTACATTTTTTTGTATATTGTTCAAGTATTAAGAATAAAACTGCTTTTTTAGTATAACATAAAAAAATAAGTTTCTTCTCTAGTAAACAACTAATAACGATTTTAAACCAAAATTCGTTTTATTCATTAAAATAATTTCTTCACGATCAGTCCAAGACGTTTCTAATCATTTTCAATCATTCTTATAACGATTTTTCACTCTTATTAAAATGATTTGTGACATTTTTTCTAGCCCTAAAACACACACTTGGGGTCAGATCTGGTTTGCGATTTTCCTCTTCAATCGGTTTATTAATATGTAATAATAGGCATTGTTAATGTTATGTCCTTCCTTCATAAGGATTTTTTTTATATTTTCTGGTGTAACCATCTCCTGATTGTTGAGCATCATCGGTAGTTGTACATGCACGTTTAATCTCATGACATATGCCAGTGACTGTTAATTTTGCAGAAGAGTCGCTTAATACTTTTCAAGCCTGAACTGTATTTCAGTTATAAAATGATGCTAAACCAACACAAATCTTTTTTTTTTACTTTTAACAAGTTATTAGGATGGAATAAAAAAGTTTGACACTTGTCATTTGAAAAGTAATACCGAGAGGGAAGTGTTTTTTCGTGACATCAATCCGTCTTACAGGACTTTATTGATAAATGTATAATCAAATTTGACAATTCAGGTAATCTCTGTCGTTTATTTAAACTATTTTTGTTTCATATGTTTATTTCTGGAATTCAACCAATTTTGGTCACATAATGTCCTATCTTCATTTACAGTTGCTTATACAGGAATCATGCATTAAATAAAAATAACTGACTACCTTCCATAGGTTTTTTTAGTAGACTTCAAACCAGAGCTTAAAAACTACAATTACCTGCTTACCAAGGTTTGGAAAACGTCACCATGCTCAAAGTCTATCTTGAAAAAATCGAAATGAATTCAGTATCGATTTATATCGATATTAAAGAAGAAATCGATGAATTTATAATGTAAATTTTGAAAACTATTATTTTATAAAGACAAATCTAAGTCAACAAACACAAGAAATTTCAATATACTTATAAAGAGGGATCAAGAATCTTTTTTTGGCAATTGTTGAAAATGAAAATCTACTTCCAACTTTAATCCCCACACTTTTATTATTTATTAGTGAAAGAAAATCCTTAGAAATGAAGCACGTTTTTATTTATTTATTTCAAAGTACATTTGTATGTAGTTGTATTACATTAGCTAGAATATTCTATTAACTGTTTTATTGTTGATTATACAGTTTATTATTTATCGAAAACATTGTATTTATAACAATATATGCTTATTTTAAATTTATTCGAGTATTTTTCATTTCGACGGGAGGTACCAACCGTGTAAACATTTTGGAGCTGGAGAAAGCGTTTGAAAATCTGCTCTACCTAGTTCAGTAAATGTTACAGCATCTAGGATTAACAAACCGACGTGATTGGTATCTTCTTCTCCCCACACCATCGCCGACAGAATTACACCTTCATCCTCAGTCTAATAATGAAGAATGTAATCGCAATCGCATCAATTTTCAGTCATTATTTGTTACATACTCGAAATGAACTAAATGGGTGAGTCAGTAAGTCCGCAACGTTTTAAATTAACCGTTTCTCAACTAAAATGACAACATTGTACTCGTTAATTGGCATCTTTCGATTTCTGTTAAAATTTGAACGTGTTCTCATTTAGTTTGTGTTTTACAACCGTTAGTACCAGAAAACATCGTAATTTGAGGAGGAATTGTAAACCACGACTCAAACAAAGGATAAGCTTGATAAGGGGACTTTTTGTCCAACATATTTGACTGCCAATGATGAAATAATCTCACAAAAAATAACCTTGGAGAACCTAATTTGTATGGAATAAATTAGATAAATGTTGAAGGAGCTCAAAAAGACAGTAATTGACAAATAAAATGATTTTGATGTACATTTCGTTCGGAAAGTCGCAGACTTATTAACCCACTCTCTATGTAGGAAACAAACCTTGGAATCCGGACTAGGTACAAATATAGGTTCGCTTGGATAGCAATTTTTCTCACACCATGTTTTGGTTGAATGTGATGAAAGATCTACTTTTATGAGCTAAAAATAAAATCGTTTAAAAAATATTTTATTTTATAGATCAAGGGTCTTACAGTTCCTGGATTATCTGCGTCAACATCTGCACTAATTGCATAGAAGTATCTGTAAGGTTTACCTAGAAAATTGTCATTAGAATAATTTTGTAATAGGTAACCATACACATACCCAGGTAATTTTCATAATTAATTCTTGGTGTTTCACATCCTATATCACAAAGTTTCTCTGGTTCTATTAAAATCTTTTTATTGGACATGTAGTACGCTTTAGCGCGCACATTTTTCAAAGTAACTAAATTTCTACTTTCTGCTGCATCTCGAATAGGTTCTAGAGGTAGAACAAATCTTGCAGGACGTCCTCGAAACATTTTTGCATAATCAGGATTTTGTTGCATTGTCTATAAAATAAAAATAATGATTAATATATGTATATATATATATATATATATATATATATATATATATATATATATATATATATAGAAAGTTTTCTGGGAGTTTTAGGCAGACTAAGAGATCCATTAATGTCCGGTTTAAAGAACACATAGAGTACAAGAGTACAATAATAAATTGTTGGATGCATTTGAAAACAGACAGAGTCTATTTCTTCCAGCCCATTCTATGGTTTAGTAGGTAAGGAATTAATGTGAAATTTCTCACTGTATTTATTTTTCGCGGGAGGAAGTTTTTTGGTGGGAAAATTTAATATAAAATAGGTTTTAGTTTACCTTGTTTCTGAAAACGATAACTTAGTTATCGAAACGTGCGTCAGGCAGTATAATTGTGAATGTTGTTGTAGTAGTTACTAAGTAGTGAAGACAGTGTTCAGTATAAACTTTTTAATGATTTTAAATTGAATTCAGTTTAACTATATAACATAGTGGAGACAATAAATATTACATACCTTCATTGTTTCAATGTACATACAGTCCAACATTGAAGGGTCTTTGTACATACAGATATCTAAAACTATATGATTATCCATTTCATACTGATTGATTATATGTAAATAGAAAAATGATTTGGCAAAAAATGTTTCAGATACTTCTCCATTGGTTCTGGAAATAACAGTTATTCTGGTCTAAAAAAATGAATAACTTCATCAAATATTAATAAGAGTAATGATCAAATTACGTTAAACATATTGGTGTGTAAGTATGGTACTCTACTAATATATAATGTTGAAAGAATAACATTTATTGCTTTTAATTTGGCTTTGATTAAACAGTTTCCAATATTTCTAAATAAACACTCTAAATTGTTCATTATGATTACACCTAATCACAAAACATCTTAGTATCAAAACTCTGTAACTTCTGGTTGTCTTTCGAGGTATTCCCAATGGTTAATTTTATGGAACACTAAAAAATACTTACATGTTCTTCGTGGTACCATCTGAAACAACCTGCTAAAGGCTCATTGTTTAGTTTTGATGAAATGAGACCAAGAACTGATATACTCAACGGTTGTTCTACAATTATATAATAATTTTCTGTTATACCTAAAATACGACAAGTTTATTGACTAAAATACAGTATAAAAAATATCCTACCAAAACTATGCATGTAAGAGGGATGTAAACGCCATCTTGCTGGAACTGAAGCAACTATACGAGCTTTTTCGAACATGCCTTTAGAAAAACCTAAAAATATTTATATAAAAAATTTCTTGCTTTATATTAAGTGTGTTTTATTTACCGGTTTCAGTTTGTGGAAACTCCACTATATTATGATATATTCCAGAAGAAGAAATAGACATTCCTAAATTATAGACTGTACCTAAAAATACGTTTCACAACTTTCTCAATGATATTAAGATAAAGTATTTGTAATAAAATTTTCCAACCATGGTTAGGTTAGGTCGTCATAGTTTTCAAATGGAACTGAGTTATTTCAATGCATACGAGGGTTGCCTTTCAAGTTTTTACAATCGAACAATAGATGGCGTTCATGAGTGTATTTGCTAACATTGATGTTTGTTACCACCTTTTACAACTAAAATTTAAATCTGAAACGTCAGTTCAAGCCACAGATATGGACTTTTCATGTTTTATAGATAGCCTTACCGGCGGTCTGGGAGTAGTTTAAGCTTGAGTGTAATATGACACTGAGAATTCCAACCTAGCTTTTTCAAATTGTTAATGTTTTTACGATATTACCTCTTGAGTTAGGGAGGATATTAAAAGTGTCCATGCGTTAAAAAAGGGTGACGCATCCAGGGTAAATTTTAAAGAAGGCGCTAAATATTATTGAGAAATACAAAATAAAATAATTCTTTATGCACGTTTGCTCATAATTCTTTTAGGTTATATTTTTCAACTCGGCATACTTCAATTCATCTAGTGCTACATAGATACCAAATCCTTTTCTACTTCAGCGCCATTCTGGAAGGTTTTTGAATTGTAATTTATCATATACAGTTAAATACTTTTTTCACCTTTTCTCCCATAACAGATACTCCTCCCTATCTCTACCCTCCATACCTTGAGCAAAAGATTTTGGTTTTGCTAAAATGTCTGAATATGTGCACTTCATATTTGATGAACTCGATGATGATGATGAAAAATTTATTGTCGATTCAGTAATTGCTAATGCCATATGAAAAAATAGAGTTTGAGTTATATTTTTGTTGAAGTTACACCTAACAAAACAATGTGGGTTCAGCTGTGACCTGCAAAATAGAGCAACTTTATTCTTGATTTAAACTAGAGTTTAATCTCCAGTTTCTCCATAAGTTGCAAAATTATGTCTTAGCCAACAACAATGTATAGAATCGCTTCGTGCAACTTTTGGTAATGAAGCACCATCAAAGAAGACAAATATTTGGAAAAGCAACAGAACACTTTGTTTAAAACTTGTTCGTTTTGTAAAAACTTAAAAATACATAGAAGACAAGTCAAAGCTTATGTGTAGATTCAATTCACTGATGATTTGATAAATTGGAAAAAATAATTTAAATAACTATAAAAGTGCTTGTTATTCATTTTATGAAAATTCTGTGAGTTTTCACTATTTTTTTATCAAACAGTTTATTAACTGTTTTAATAATAAATGGCATTAAACTATTTACCAGATTTCAAAACATGTGGATGAGATGTATGATTCACAATCGAAACATATTCGCCAATATTCACTTTTTCTTTGGTTTCCAACGTTTCCGAATCTATGCGATGAATCATGGGCGTTTCTCCAAATGCGTACAATTCATCACCGAAAGGATATACGGAAATCATAGAATTATCTGAAACTTCCTTACTAAACACAGTGGCAATCCTAAAAAATCAATCATCAATTGTAACAAACGAGATAAAAAAAATCACGTACCTCTTAAATATGGAATGACAAGGATCTTCTACAATTTTTGTACCAAATTCACTATGGACAATTCTTTTTGCTTTCCAATTTTTCTTATACACATCTGACTGCAAGAAACGACATTGGTAGGTTACTTCACCATTTTTTATACCGAATCTAAAATCAAAAAGAGAGATACTAAGTTGAAATTATTGGTAGTACATATTTCGAAATTTTAAATCCAGTTTGTTGCTTTCTACAGTGACACTGAGTTTTCGGGGTAAAAATTACTGATTACAAGAGATACAAGAAACTGTGATTAAAAGAATCTTGCTTTACCTCATATATATATATATATATATATATATATATATATATATATATATATATCAGAAAAAAAATATATATATATATATATATATATATATCAGAAAAAAAATATATATATATATATATATATATATATATATATATATCAGAAAAAAATTCTTAAAATTTCAATTAAATATTCTCCCAAAGCAAACATACAGGAGTTTCTACTTCAACAAGATTTATATTTCGAAGAGTATTATACAAAAAAAGTAAGTCATAGAGGTAATGGAAACAAAATTAATTGCCAAAGAATATACTGTAGACGTAATGGGCCTAATGATGACACTGTTTTTAGATTATCTCCGTACTCTTGTGTTTTAAATCCAATTGAATTAATATATTCCCGACTAAAAAGACAAACAAGAACTAATAACACTTCACCCAAAAATTCCTCCTCCGTTATGGAAGTGATAATGAAAAAAATGTTCAAACATTAGAATCAAGAATTGGAAATATGCCATGAATTACGTAAAAAGAGTTAAAAACTTAAACATAATTAAACGACAGTGTCATTATGGGGAAGATGAATATGATGAATGAGGACAAAACTTGGTACGTTACAATTTTAGAATTTTCCAGGAAATTGTCATGGATATGATGTTAAATAGTTATTTCCCAGTATGATTTTACTGTTATAAAGTATTCACTGTATTGTATCTGAGAAAAAAACAAAAAATGGTCTTAACAACGTTTTCTGTCAAAGATTTTTTTAGCTCTATGAGTAACATTCATAAAAAAATGCTATGTAACGTTTACAAATAAAACTTTGAAGCAACAAATTCATCTTTGTTTCCTTATATACATTTGCAAGCCGATTATGGTTTTATAATGGGATAATCTGAATAACTAACAGAGAAGCTCACAATACTTCATTTTCACACTCCAAATTTCAACAGTCTAAGTATCACACTTCAAAAAAAGGGAGGTTATATAATAAATTATATATGGAATACTTACTTGTGCAGCAATCCTGAACTATCAAAAAGATGTGTAAATTCCTCATCAGCCACTTTTAATGATCCAGGTCCGTTGCGAATCAAAGAACCATTCAACCATTTTGGAACATCACCTACAACTTCCTTAATAAAACAAGAATATACTTTTTCTATAAATATGACAAAATGTGAGAAACCTTGACCTTGAGAGAACTCTGCTAATGAACAGTCAAGTTGTTTGCATATATATTGGCATCTAAACAGCTGATGTCGAATTTATGAACAAATGTTTTGGTTATATTATTGTAACTAAATTAGGTTGACGATTTATAAAAAAATTATAGTTGCAAATTTTATTCAATTACTCTTGGCATTTATAATTTTTCTGATATCCAATTTATCTAAATAATTGAATTATTTTTGGATATAACGGCTAAAAGTTATTGTAACAAAATGTATATTTTTATACATTCAATAATTATATTATATGGAAAAATATAATGCATAATACCTGAAATTTTTCCATATATAGGAAATTTAATTTCTTCTTGACAGGACCTCAACCAAATGCTAAAGTCGCAGTTTGGATATAATGGTTGTTTGTTTTCGTTATAATTCTAAAAATTGTAGAATTACTTTCGATTAATCAAAAAGTCTTACTGCGGTTTCTTCTTTATCATCTTTATAATTACTATTTTACCTTATTATTGCTACTGGAATTTTTAATAAAGTTTAATTGCCTTTTTTGCGGCAAAGGAGACCAAGCAAGAACTGGACTACAGGTTCCTGACGGACACCCTTCTTTAACGTTTAAAAATTCCGGTATCGAACTCATTTTTTTCGCTTTACTTAGTCAACGCAAATATCTGTTAAACTATTCGCGAATACATAAATGGCTGGATAAAATCGGCAAACCGACATGCTATAATTTAATTTATATAATATGCCTGTTCTTGTGTCATCTACAAGGTCGCTCAATATCGATTATATTAAATTTATTTATAGTTTAAGACCAATAAATATATGCAAATAGATTCGACCCTAGTTTGCGTAATACATAACAACTAAAAACAATACGGTCGATCATGATTTTTAAATAACATATATTTGGCTCCTTTCGTTATTCGGTATTTTCCAAAGATGTGAAGTGGAAGTAGCACATTGCTTTCTGACTTCAACGTCCAGTTTGTCCCAGAACAAGTCAATCGGATTGAGATCGGGTGACTGTGACGGCTAAATCCTCACTTTCAGTACACTATACCTTTCCAATTCTATCAAATACTCTTTGCACATCTACGAGGAATGCTTTGGATCGTTTTCATGGTGAAAGATAAATTTTCTGCTGTTCAGGTGCTGGCAAGAACGTACTACATTTACACCGAGCCTCCGCCGTCTTTTACTGAACGTTTTCTATCGCCAAGCTCTTGATAGATACATATTTTTTCACGTTGTAGTCTACGGTACGTCGAGGTATTTTTGATTCGGCGGCAATAGTATGGTTATTTTGCCTAGACTATGAAGACGACAGTTTCACCCCTTTTAAAACTTATAATTCAAAACTTTCGAGAACGCAAACAATCACATAAAAATGTCTTGGCCCAAAAAGTATAAATAACTGCAAGTTCTTGGATTAACTAGGACTAAACTACAATCATAAACACCAAAGAAATAATTTACTGTTAAAGAATAGTAAACAAATCAGCCGGTGGGGAAAAACTTGTGTGTGTATAATAGAAGTATTAGATCACTTATGAATTCTAGATTTTTTGAATAACAAAGAATGAAATTTTCAAGAAACTGATCCCAGAAAAAAATTATTAACCATGTGATTGTCGACTAGTTTAATACACTTTTGTACACGTCTTGGTACTGAGTATGAAAGCATACAGTATGCGCTATCTTCATAATATATAGCATTTTCGTTGCTTTGGTTATTGGAATAACTCATCATTATCGTCACATGCATACCTTCCAGTGGAGCAAAGGGTGCCTGTCAGTGTTTCAGCAGCTGTGGTAAAACTATGAGGTCGCTATCTTCATGCGTCATTCAATTTTGTTGATGAGGGCTTTCTATTTCCTTCTACTTTCGACTATTTCTGTAGCATCTTTCCATGTTAAGTTAACTGTTCTTTTCCATGTTCGTACAGGTCTGTCTCTTTTCTTCCTCCCTATTGAATTTTTAATGTTTGTCTGGTTATAATTGTTGCTGGTTTTCCTAGTGTATGACCTATCCACCTCTATTTCCCTTCGTAATCGTTACGTCTATTTGCTCTTCTTCAGTTATGTTATAAAGAAGTTTATAACTTATCTTATTTGGCGAGAAAATTCGTAGGTATTCCAATGTTTCGAATGGGTTCTAGTTGATTCTTTACCTTCCATCCCCTATTTTCCTCATTATTCAATCTATTGCAAGTATTGGCGAAAGAAAACACCCCTATCTCACTATTCTATTTTGATTAATTCTATGTTTATTGAGTCAAATGTTTTTCGAAATCAATAAAATTTGACCAGATATTTTCATTTTTTTTTTATTGTTGTACAGTATTATTCTCATTGACGCAATATGGTCAATGCAAGAATTACAATTTCTGTTTGGAATAATTAATTTAACAAAATTTGTAGAAACACGATAATTACCAAGAAAACACTGAAGATACATTTTAGTTTTTATATTCTATAAAATTCATATATAGTATCAAAGTGAACTTTTGTTGAGTAGGTAGCTTTGTTTTGTTAATTTTTGTCATACCATTGAAAAATTGATTGCATTTTAAAATCCCATTTACTTTTAACTAAGTTAATTTTCTACTCTTATTTTTGCTTTACATATATTTGTAAATTAAAACAACAAATCCAATTAACCTGAAAATTTTCTTACTTCTTTTTATCTTTGCTCTAAATGTAACCTGAGTGTAGGACTAGTAACGAAAAATTTATATTGTTGAATTATTTTGGTTATAGTAGTCTCTTTTTTAATGTATGAGATTGAAAATTTTGGGATAATTTTGTTTGAAGGTTCTAAATTTATTTATCCATTTTTTATATTTTCTTTCACTTGAGTTATATCTTTTTTGATGTCTCTATGTGTTGAAGAACGATCTATACTTGTCATTAGAATAGTTCAATCTGCAGTTTCATTAGATAATCTGATATCTATCTATAAATGTGAAAATCTACTTTAAACTTTTAGGCCAGTCCGGCTCTGCTGCTTGGTTATATTTCCCCATATATGTAATACTTCTATATGGATAGTTTCTTCTCCGAGCGCTTCAGTTAGTTCTGCGCTTCTTTTACGCGCATGAAGCATGCGCAGTATAAATAAAGCATCTCAAATGAGAGAGAAACAAAATTGTCGGTACCGTAACATAGGGACGTTTTTTTCCATACCAACTGACTATATAGGAGTGTTACATATATAATATTGCTTAAACAAGCTTCAACATTCAAAAAAAACCATAAGCCATTTGTATGTTAAAAATCTAAAAAAGTACAAAATTGGCAACCCTTAAACCAGTCAATTGTCTTGTTTAATAATTAGGAATAATAATTTTTAAAGTTCAAAAATCAAACGAAACAACCAATCAGCTGATCGCTTTTACCCACCATATCGGTATCCCTTCAAATGCGATACTCCCTCTGACGAGTGTTTGTGTAAGTAAATTTATATACACTGTTATATGTTGAGTAACTTCAAGCAGTGTAAAATTGTTAATTGTTTCCCAGTTCAATTCATTTTCAATATGAATAATTATTACTGTTGTGTTCCTCATTGTTCTTCCTGGGCAAAAAGAAATCCTGAACTGAGCTTTCATAGTTTTCCGGTAGCAGGAAATTCGAAAGTTCTTGTGGAAAATGAATTTGGGGACAAAGAACTTGTGGACAGGAGAAAAGAATGGATTAGACAACTGAAAATTGGAAAAAAGAGGTCAAATTATATGAAAGTATGCTCGCTCCATTTCAAAGACACAGATTTTTTCCAAAAAGGTTTGTTAATTTATGAATTAAGGTTATGTGTCAAGAATTTAAATAAAATATTTTTAGAAAAAGTTAAACGAAGAAGACTGAAGTGTAATGCTGTTCCTTCAAAGAATCTACCAGGAACTGTTGTTCTCAGTTCATCCCCCAAATCTAAATTTTCTAGAGCAACTTTTAAAATGGGAGCTAATTCGCAGGAATCCACAGATTTAGAAGAAACTACCCAAGAAGTGTCAACATCTTATGAAAATAGATTCAATTTTGAAGATGAGGAAGACAGAAAGGCCGCAGAAGCATTATTAGCTTTGAAACATACTCGAAGACGTGAAGAAGATGAAGCAGGCCCCAGTCATAGAGATTTTAATGTGTAAATAACCACACCAACAATTTTAACAGTATTAATAAGTAACTTGTGATCAAAGTATAAAATATAAGCGAATAAACTCATATAAACTTATTGTAATTATAATTCACCTGAAAATAAAAGATTGAATAAATAATAAGTAAAAACAAAATCAAGTACAATACTCTGAAAACAACCTCTAAAACAATTTGATTACCTAAAAAATGCACAAAACAACATAACATAAATGATGGCAATGTTTCTGGCTGCCATCACCGTGGCGCAGTCATCTTAATCTGAGAATTCTATACTAAAGATATAAGCGGACCTTACACGTTCAATAAAATTGATCCTGTAAGGAAAAAAATCTAGCTATAAGTGATGGGGATATTAAGCGTATAGGGGGAAATGTCAATAACATGGTCAATAATATTCAGTTGGTGCCAAGGTTTCGTATGAGATGGTTCTTGTATGCAGTGACTTAAATAATTTATCTACTGGTTTTTATTTATCAATCAATATTCACTTTTGATTCTACTCCTTCTGATGACTACAATGACATGAGTGCTGTACTTTTTCAAGAATAGTTCGAACAAATGATAGATCTTCTTCCTTAGAAGTGTATAATAGTAATGGGGAATTCAAGTTAAACATTTTAGACAAATTGCCAACATCCAAGATTTACAAAATTAGCTAAATTCAGAGAATATTAAGTTCCATCCCAGTTCTGTGAGGAAATAACATGCTTTGTGTTCCCTTTATAAAGAGAAATTAAAAATTTTGAAATCTATGATTGATTTTGGTTAGACCTCCACCATATCATTACAAAATTATCCCGATTGAGCTGGTATGGACACAGATAAAAGGAGAAGTTTCAAGAAAAAAAATACTTATTTTAAAATTAGTGATTTGCATAGTTTTCTTTTTTGGAGCCTAAAAAACGGGAAAGGACAGTAAATCATACGATTAAAGAAGAAGATAAATTATGGAAGTTGCACATATTGGTTCCAAAACTTAGTGTCATGAATGATAAAATCTTATTAGTCAATATTATGGGTCTAAAGGACAGTATTGACAGTATATTCACGATATTATCGAGTGTGTTAAGGTCCGTTATATGGCAAGCACCTGAGCGACCTAAGAAATTGTCAAAATCAGCTGATTCCGATTTAAAAAATACCCGCCGCGGGGTAAACATATGCTTTTGCCGCAAATTTATGTGTTTTGTGAACTTTTGTGAAGTTCTATTTTTAGTCTTTTTTATTTCCAGTTTTATTGCAAAATTGTTTCTTATGGAGTGCTCCCAGAAAAAGGCTTTGTCGGTTTTTTCTACTGTATAGTGTTGTGCTCAGTGTAGATAAGCGGTAAATATAGTCTGAAACGCAAGTAAATTGGAAACTTGTGAAAAATGAGTAGGATTCTCAATAAAACGCTTAATCTAATCAAAAAAAGTTAATTGCACCTAAAGCTTCAAGTTTGTCCTTTATCTTTCAGCTGCCACTGGTTTGTTATCACTTGCAACATACTCATGTTTGATGAACTTTTAAACTCAACAATGGAAATTAATTTAAAAAAAAAACACCCGTAATTTAATTAAAATTAGTAAAAGTGTTCTAAATTTTGTAAATTTCTTGAAAGTTTACTTGATTGACTGAAAAAAAAACTGTAAAAATACTCAGTTTCAGCTGTGTTAGTTTCACTCAAACCGGTCTAAGAATTTTTTTCTATTAAATATTAACCCCACAAAACAAAACAACCGAACTACTGGAAAAATGATGAAAAGTTGACACGGGTACATACGAGAAAATCTATTGTTTACCCCCCGGCCGCCATTTCGACGTAGATCAGTTTTCTTAGATTACCAAATGGTGCATTTCACTAAGCATTCACGACGCTAAAAACATTCTTTTGAGCGTTCCACATAGCGACTACGATCGTGGTGTGAACGTCATGACTAACGTTCACGATGACCCTCGTCAAGTGGTGGGTCGAAGTAAGCGTTGAAATAATTAGTGGAATTCTCAATACTCAAGCGACGCATATTGTGATATTATAAATACTTTTGACGTACTATCAAATATTTCAGTATCGCCGCAGAAGATATTTTCATGTCAATGTAAATTAGTTCCACTAAAAAATTCAATGACTTACAAATTGTAACATAACTTCTTAAATCTTTTGCTTTATTTTTTCTGTTCTGCTATTCCTTAATATTTATCTCAACACTCTTGGGTTTACGATTATAACGCTCTGGACTAAGTGGAACGGGAAATATCATGGTCGTGATTATCGTGAGTGCTTAGTGGATTGCACCGTAATTACTAAGTTCAGTTTCCGAATGACAGTAGGTTTGTTCTTATCATATACCAAAGTTTGGTGCACTACGCATGACTTGACTATAATCTATTACGAACACTTGTCCAAAACCAAAAATCGAGTCGATTTTTATTGAAACTGGCGGTGGTGTGGGGGGATTAACGGCGAATCGATAGATAAAAAAAAATGTCCTTCCGTACACCAGTTTCATCAGTGAAAACTTCATCCTAATGCAGGACAATATTCGTCCACACACTGCAGTTTCCGTACGGTAGTATTTACAGTATGTCAAATTTACCGCTATGGATTGGCCAGCACGTAGTACAGACTAAAACCCTATTGAGCATTCATGGGATGAACTTATAACTCAATAACAACATAGACCAATTATTATAAAACTAAGACTAATGGCTTTGAGATGCTAAAATCAGAAAAAGAATGGAAGCCATCAATTTTTTGCTAGCAACTTTTCACCGCAAACGTGTGACTTGAGTAGATTTTTTTTGCTCACGATTATATATCTCAATTAGAATAAGTTGAAATTGTGTGTGGTGTAGTGTAACGATTAACTGACACCTAGAAGATTGATCATGCCCTTTCTATTCAGTTTCTGGAAACCACTTCAGACACAATTAGTATGTTTAGTCCGGATTCTTCAAGAAATTTCACAAACATCCGCCGGCTTCAGTTTGGATACATATTCTTGCCCTATCCAGTTTTCTCACATATGTTATACCTGAGATAATGTAATGCCGCCTTGCTGATAGATATTTACTCTTCTAAACCACAGAATCTGCATTGGTTGAGGTATCCACTCAAAGTATAATGTTTAATACAGACTTCTGGTCTAGTCCTACTATATTGCCCAGTAGTTCAATATTCTCAATCACTTCTATTTCATCCAATATTGTATCAGTGCTGATTACTCAAGAGGTTTCTAGTTCCCTTCCTTTGCTAGTTTATCAATCATCTCATTTCCTCCTACTTTAGTGTGTCTTGGTACTCACAACTTTGTTAAGTTTAAAAAATGATTCCCAAAGAATTATTAATTATAAAAGAGCTAGTACTTTACTGACTGCTTGGTGATCATACAAGATTATTATTATCAGCACATTTCTTATTGACATTGAACTGATCTCTAATTGCGTAAATTTCTATTTGGAGTTTTTAAAAACTATTTAGTATTTTGTTCCAGACTCATATACTCCTACTTACTTTAAACAGTTATACCATTCAATTGTATTCTTTTCCTAGTACTATTTCCTGTTTGTTACTAGATTCTGTATTTACTCGTTCTATCAATTTCCAGAAATTGTGTAATAATTGGAAACATCATTAAATCAATATTGGTATGAGAATTCGTTTATGTTTTTATCAGTAGTATATTTGGAATTTCTGGTGAATCCTTGATAATGTTCATACTGTTTTAGTACCACTATACCAATATTTACAATTATGCTATCTAGTCCTTTGAACCTTCTATTTTTCGTTGATTCGAATCCGGCTCGAAGGATCAGACAGTGTAATTATAAATGTTAGTAAACGGTTAGATGTTATAGTTTTGGAATATGTGATTGTTTTAAGGCTGGTGGTAAAACTGATTAAATCAATTAAAATAAGAATCAAGAAAAACGAAATAGTACTAGAACACCTTATATTAAATTCATTGAGCATAGTATGCACCAGTATTTCTAAAAAAAGAATTATGACTAATGTACAATTGTGGAAACATTTATTTACAAATGTTCAACCAATACATAAGATGAAGATTCGATACTGTAAAAGGTTTAGACAAAGTTGTGCTTATATATCGCCAGTATCAAATCTTTCTACACAGATTGTCCCAGAATTTAATATGCTAATGTAAAATCAAGCAAAATTGATAAGAATTCATCGAAATAGATAATTAAATCCTATCCACTAAACCATTAGTATTTATTTTGATTAAAATTATGGCAAACATAAAGTTACTGTTCGAATTTTACTACACTATTCATTTTTTAGAAGCAAAATATTCCTTCAAGTCTTTTTATCAGTTTTCTAATAATAACACCATTTGTTGATAAAACAAAACCTGTTCTAGACCTTTCTTTGCTATTAAAAATTGTGTCATAAGATCTGAATTATACTAAAAAACAAATCAACAGGATATATGTGAGTGTCTCATTAAATATTAAACATAATTTTAAATGAATTAAAATTGAAACATTCTAATAAATTCTGAGACATCCTGTACACATAAATTACCTTCACTTTATAAAGCAGTTTTCCAGTGCTACTTTAATGTAGGTAGTACACGCTCGCCAAGGTGACCCGAGAGTGTACGCAGAGTTATTTTGACCTCCCTGAGTACTCTGAAAAAGTCAAAGGAAGTAAAGACATCTAGGGAGTATTTCTAGTACAAGCTCGCACTGTACGATTCGTTACGAAATTCTTGGAAATGTTGACATAAAAACTGATTAGAGGAGTATTATAGACGATATCCCAGAGTCTCGTGCTCGGGTCGCATTGAGGAGCGTGTACTGCCGGCATAATATTTCCAACTATTGTTGTACACCAGCAAACGAAAAGTACAATGCCGTTTCGGCACAGCCGTAATCAAAAATAAATAAATTCTACTTCAGAAAAATATTTTTTTGAAGGTTTTCTACAGTTGTAAAATACAAAGTAACAAAAGAATAAATGCGTTCAAAAAATGAATAATTATAAAAAGGTCGACAAAAATATTTGTAATTAAATATAATTGTTTAAAGCGACACTAATTTCATAGCAAATAGTTTTTTTAAATAAAATATAACAAGAAATATATTCAGATTCTAACAGGTTGTTTGCGGAACACACTTAGAGCTTCATGATAGTAAAAAATTTCCATATCTTCGTCTGACTAATTTCATAATGTTCCAAGAAAATAACTAGAGCGTAGGCCGACATAAAACAAATACGGCTCTGTACAAATATGAAGGACGCTTAAGATGGTTAAGGTGTCTGCTCACTACACCGTAACCAATATATGAACACTACTCATACTAGACCGTTAAATCACAGACTAATACTGTCGCCTACAACTCACGGAACGTCAAGACTATTATGCCACTTTGCTTGACCGCTGGGCGGTGAGTATACTGCAATTAATGACTGCCTCACCATTGTCATCTGTTGATTGCACTACAAGACACCACGCAATACTTTGTACATGGGAGAATAAAACTCGGTTTTGGTGGATGTAGTGGATACAAAACGCCGTTGATCCATTTAGGTGGGAGTGGTAGAGCGTACCATGTCAGATACTGTTCTAGCATGTTAAAGGTATGGTGTAGTTAGCAGACTTATTAAATTGAAAATGAATACAATAAACTAATCTCAAATTTGAAAATTGAGATTCGATAGAAGGAGCAAAAGACCTACTGACGCCACAATCGAGTTTAGGGTCACATGTTGCGACCAATATTATACTCAAAATAAAATAAAAAAGAAACTCATTTCGTTAAAGTAGTAAAGTTACATCCTTCATCTTTTGAAATTTTTGGCGCTCACTTGTCAAATTAGCTACCCCATAACGCTGTTTGACAAAAGATGAAATAAATCGACTGTTCGTTTTTGAAACTCCAGGATTAGTTTGTTTAAAATAAAATTTAATTTAAAAAATCGAAAAAACAAATTAAAAGTGATATTGTTAAACGATAAAAGGAGTTGATTTGATAACAGCATAAAACATTTCAGAGTTAGTACAAAATTTAAAAAATTTGTTTACAAGAAATCAGATAAAAATATAACTGTAGTGAAGCCCTCATTTTACAGAAAAAAATTGAATGTGACTTTACGTCATTATTAAAAACATTAAAAGTTACAGCTGATTTATTTGGAAGTTTTCTTTTCTTGATCAGTTTATTTTTTATACAACTGAAACTTGTTCAGGTCTAAAATCATCTCATTATTTAGTCTCTCGAGCTGGATTTTAAGAAATAAATATGTCCTGTAGTCGAGTTGTGATTAATTATCTGATAAAGTTCAAATAACACTACATATAAAATGGTATCCATTTCAACTGAATAAAAAATAGCACAGACATCAGACAAATAAAGGTATCATCGCCATCTACTGACAAACAACTGAACTTGGTTAATAATGTGTGAATGAGTAGTATGCTTGAATTGTCATAGTGGCGTATCATATAATTCCGTATCCCTACAAAACAGCTAATTACACAATGAAAACTAAACGTATCAATCTCGATTTCTTTCGCATCATGTCTTCCAATTGTGACGTTGTTGTTGAGTTGGTGGTGGAATCATATCCAACAGGTACTGTCGATGTAGATCGGCAGCGCGTTGTATATCTGCCAAATTGCCGCCAGCCGTGTTTTTACCGGTCGCGGCTGCTTGTGCCATCGCCAACTGATACGGGTAAAATAGCGGGGAAAATTGAAGCATATGCGCAGCTGCTGGAGGCCCGCCAGCAGATAAACCTAAAAGAATAAAATCAAAATTATCGGGAACAAAATTTAAAGATTTACTTACTTCTTAAGATCTGCTGATGTAACGCCTGCATAGCAGCTGCATTCTGTTGTTGCGTGTACTTATCCTGGGCGACGGAAGGAGGTGGATGACTCGGTGGATGTGAAGTGCGCGGCGGCGGCGGAGTAGGTTGTGGTGGCGGTGGTGGGGCTGGCGCGGGCGGTGTAGGGGCATGTCTCGGTACAGGTGTGGGTGTTACCGCCTTCGGAAGAGCTTCGGGTGTCACCGGTGACGGCGCTGGACTGCTCGAAGTGAATACTCCATTCTATAAAAAATATAAATATATATTATGACAAAAATTTCAATTCAATCGAAATAAAACGATATATATAATATATACAGTAATCTCCCCTATAACACGGTAGGTTTCGCGTTGTAGGAGTATTTCCGTGCAACACGTTTTTACGATCCCATATAACGCGTTGTGTATAGATTATCCACGGCTTCTAATCCCATTGAATTATTGAAAATTTTTTGAGCTTATGCTTTTATTAAACAACTATTTGTAGGAATATTATTTTGATATCAATCTTCCATCAAAAAATTTTCTGTTTTTGAAAGTAACATGCCATTCGGCTTATTACGTTTTCTTCGAACATTTTGAATAATCCTTTGTTCACATATTGTGGCATAGGAGTCACTTCGGATTTATTTATTCTAACATTCGAGTTTATGAAGGAATTAATTTGTTATCGACCTACCACTCCATTAGAGAATTCAATAAAACCTCGGAATGTATTCGAAATCGTCCTCTACATTTTAAATCAAAATAAATTTCAGTAAATTTGTGGTTATTTTATTCTTTATATTCGCTGTTAAGTTTTTTCTTTATCATTGTGTTTGCAAAAATTCCGGTTATAATTATGGATTTCCCTTTGTTTTTTAGTTTTCATATAAATATATAAATTCGATTATCTATTTATTTGGGAAATAGAATGAATAGAACAGATTTCTGTTTGGTTATATTATAAAAAAATATAAATTCAGTTTTTCTATATGCTAGATAGAGCATAGGCTCTTTTTTATTCAAATCTGTTCTTTCTTCAGTAATTTCCATCTGTGTTCCCATTTCCTTCCTCATTGTATTTTATCCCGCAGTTCTACAGCTGCCAAGTTGGAGTTTCAATCAACCAAAGGACTGTTCTTGATTTTAGGTCTCTTCTGATTATAGTTTATATATATATATATATATATATATATATATATATATATATATATATATATATATATATATATGCCGGAATACCACTGACTGAGGAAGAGTCTCTTGCTGGGGAATTTAAGATTATATGGACTTTTTTTTCGCATCTTCTGTGAGAACGTATATTGAATCTATTTGCATTAGTTTCTTGGGTTACATTTTGGTATTTTTTTCAAATCCTTCTCCTTTTTTCAGGTGATCTCTTATGGTTAATTTTTTTTTGGTTTTGCATGTTGTGTCAAATTCTTTACTCCAATGGTGACGTCATTTATCACCAATTTGTCATACTTGACTTCTTGTGTATTTTGTTTAAAGTATGGTAATAATATCCTTTGTTTCTCTTGTATTTTTTTGTCATCTCTTATCCATATATCAGTGCCTTTTATTTTTTCTCTGTGTCTATATACTAACATTTTTATATTTCATATGCCGTCTTTTATAAGAATGTGTCTTGTACTACCAGGTTTAAAAAGATACTAAAAAGAAGCTCATACATAACTGAGGAAAGCGTATATGTAATGCGGAGGAAAAAAATTGTAGGGACAAGTAACCAGGATAAGAATAACTGTACCGAATCATATTCTAAAATTAAATATTGTTATGAAACATACTCACTTGTGCGAGTCTCTGTTCGATTTCTTGCTCCTGTTGTAGAGCCTTCACAAATGCTGTCTTCAACCTATTTGTATGTTCTGCTTTCAGAGCCTTTTTAACATTATTTGTGACACACTGTTCACAAATGACAGATTTACTACCTGAAACTATAAATATATATATATATAAATATATATATGAACAATTTAGTTGTCTTGAATTCTTGAATTGAATTACCTTTTTGTTTTTTACTATTTTCCCATTTCCAAACGGGAGTGAAGTCAGACTGGCATTGGCTACAAGCAAATGGTTGTGGGGGTAATGGCATTCGTGTTTCTTTAGTGAGAAAATCAACGACATGTTCTAAGCCGACAAGATATATAAATTCTGTATTGCTCGGATTAGGTATAAAGTGCATTTCCGGAGGTGGCGGTTTTGGTGGTGGTATCTGAAAATAAAATCTGTTTACATTACTTGACCAAAAAAAATTATAAAACCCAATTAATGTCTACCATTTTAATGAATAAACAGAATTTTTCAAAATACAATTTTCAAAAAAATAAGATTTACGATTATGTATAATCTTTGATGAGACCAACATACCGAAATTAGAAACAAGTTACTCTATAAAATTAATTAAACAAGGGGATTTCGATAAAAATCTACTCCCTTAAAAAAGAATTTTATCAAGCCATATAAAAAGTTAAAAGTGCCTTATGGGATACCTGGCTCTTGCATGCAATATATTGATTCTAAAGTACTTCATTATTGACCAAGATGAAGTCCATTCTCTCAGAGAGGGATCATGTAGTGGAACGGATCGTTTTATTTTTTAATTCATTAAAATAAATTGCTAACCTAGTTATTAAACGTTTCAAATTATCAATAGAATTGTTATTGTTACCAATTAATACCTGTGACGAAGACACAGCGAAAATAAAGACATATTTTGTCTGACCACAACCAATAACTGCAGTATAAAGGAAGGAAGAGCATACGATATTGAAATAATAATAAATGTGATTTAACATAAAAAATAAGTATGGAGGCAAGGCTACAAAATCCATCAATAAGTAAGAAATACTTTAAACTGGCCAAAAACCTTGGGTTGATGGCCTTGTGGTACAAAAGTATTAAAAAAGTTTGTTCGAATTAAAATTGAATTACAGCATAATCCTTTCGAAGTTCGTAATACTTCTTTTAAATAAATACCTGCAATAATGTTTTTTCCAATTGTTTTCTTAATGCTAATTTTGCAGCAGCTTGTCTTTGAGCAGGAGTTTGGTTGTCTTCTCTAGGTCTCTCCTAAAATAATAATTATAATTAATTGGAATGATAATTATCAGAATAAATAATAGATAATTAAACACAAATATAAAAGTTTACTGCCTATAAAAATAAACCCGTAAAAATAATGTCTATTCTATGACTTTATGCAAATATTTTTGGGCAATCTTTAATTCATAAGTTTCAAAACAAACAAATTATTGGTTAAAGGAAAGTTGGAATTTCTGGAATCGTTATTGTAAATCATACTATCACTACATTGTCTGCTCCTTGAAAGACCATATGTGAAATTTTTAGAATTACACTATCTATTTCGTTATATCCTGCTCGAAGAATCAGACAATATAATTGTTATTTTTGGTGTAGTGGTAGTAAACAGTGAGTTCAAAATGCATACCCGAACAATAGTTAATAGTAGTCACCTATCAGAATAATTAAAAAGACATTTTAGCGGTATTGAAATCATCATATGGGAAAAAAATAGTTTTTGTGTAATCTAAGATTTACAAAATATATAGTTGTAATTTAATATTATGTAAGATCTTATGTAGTATCTCTCCAGCTGGCTTAAGTGAGAGCAGTTTAATTGAAAAATAAAATCAAAAACCATCGAAGATTCTATGATTTCTAAAGATTACCTCTTGAATAAGGTTCGGCTGCATAGATCCACCATGCACCAAACCTTTGTTTTCTACTCCACTAACAGTCTGGCAGCAAAGTGAAAAGAATAAACAAATTTAATATAAACAAACTACACTTTTAATTATCAACAAAAAATTTGTGACTTATTGAAATAATAATTAAAGTTTTAAAGCATCAGCTACCAAAAAAAGTAACCCTAATGTGGCTACCAGGCAACCACGATATTAGGAAGAAAATCTTGCTAAAAAGAGGCATTAACTCCTTATTTTGGACCAGAGCCCTATTGTGACCTCATGGGTTATCACATCAACAATGAACTGAATGGATGGCTAAAGGATAAAATGGAGATTTATTTGAGAAACGTTCCAAGTCTAAGGTATTTCAATAATATCAGCTGAGGCACTTCTCACGATGTTCATAAATGACTTTAAGCTAATGGTCCTTATTAAATAAGATCTTAAAACAATAGGCATAGCAGAGGAAGACAACTGCAGATTATGAGAGAGGCACAGAGACAGCAGAACATCTACTGAGCAAATAATCTGTTTATTCCAGCAAAAGTATTAGAGAGCAACAATTATCGACTAATTAAGGGTGTGGAGATAAAAAATCCGTTCATTTTTAGACAGCTCAGCAAGTAGGCATTGACTAAGAATGTTATTAATTGTTTCTCATAATTTGGCAGTTGTCAAAGTATGAACATTAGTAGTACTACTAGTAGAACTTTAGTTTCAAGTATTGAAAATCTAAAAAAAAAGGAACGAGGTAAGATAATTGTAAAATTTCATGAACAAAATCAAGATCTAAAGAAATTGTTTACGGTTTACTTTCTAAACATGGGAATAGCCATTTAAACAATTTACAATATCTATCGGCGTGTTCAGACATGTATTTCGATTGAAAACAAGTTAGAATAAAGTGGAAAAGAGCAAAAAAATGCTAAAATAGAAGCTTTGGTTAGAAGGGCTTACGGAAAACTGGGGGGTCAGTTAGCAGAAAATCAAAATCGATAAGGAATATGTTAGGCAGCCTATCTAAAGGAACAGAATTTAGTTTGAAAAATCAAGAAATCGGCACATAAAGAATCTGAGAAGCAACAAATTCGTCTGCTAAAGTTTTGGAAATCATTATTGAAGACGAGTTAAATTTTACTTTTGACGGTAGTGAAACAGTGGATAATAAGGTTTATTATTGTCAGAAAGGCAAGGAAGTAAATCCAAAAGTGTATTTCGAAAAACACAAAAATTTCAACTCGAAAGTATTAGTTTAGTTGGCGATATCTTCTCGTGGTCATTTTTCAGCATACATTTGTCCCTCTGGAAGTTCTCTAACCGCCAAAATATATGAATAGTGTGCTAGATCTAGATTAATGCAGTTCATAAAGAAAAAACATCCTGAAAAACATTTTATGGTTTGGACAGATATGGAAACTGCTCATTATGTAAAGTACGTTGTGGAAGCTTTTGCTGAGTTGATTATTCTGTTTAATGAGAAGTCTAGGAATGTTCCTAATGTGCCTCAAATAAGGCCAATTGAACAAAATTTGAAACTAAATGCATATTCTGAAGGTGGGGAAGCAATTACACATGAAGAATTAAATAAGAACAAACGGTAAACGCCAGATTCAGTATATTATAATTTAATGCAACATTTAGGAACAAAAATTAGGAAAGCGAGCCCACTGGGTGCTGATTTGCTTATATAAAATTTGTGTAATCATTAATTTGTGTGGATTTTTTGTCCCTACACCCTTAGAGCATATATATCCAAAAATGAACTGTTCTTTTAGAAGGAACTAAAACATTTAAAAATATTTGGACTTTATAAAGAAAATATATTTATTTATACCTTGATAGATTGGGGAAGTGCAGGCGTAATTGTCACTGAGGGTGATAAGTCTTTAACTCCCGGTGGAAAACCACTTGGTGGTCTACCCATTGAACTCCTTTGAGGTGGTTGAGGAACTGATAAACTAGTCCTGTTATTAATGGGAGATGCATTCATAGGTGGACCATGCATACTAGCACGAGGAGGTGGTGGTTGCTGCTGAAATTTAATAACCATCAAAATAAAATCAAAAAATAGCATAATTATATAGAAACTTACAACTCTTAATAAGTGTTGAGAGTTACCACTGCCGTTGCCGGGTATATTGCTCACTTTGTGCGAATTATTAGAAGACGCATGTCGTGAATGTGCCATCTGCGGAGATTGTTGACCTTTGGGTGGAACCTTGACTGTTGTAGGGGTGATACTGAGACCACTTGGTAAACCACTAGTTGGTAAAGCTGAAACGGGAATATTAGGGGGCAAAACTGCAACATTTTCTTTTAACTGTTGAGACTGCTTGAGCTTTTTGAGAAGAACTAGTTTCATTTCTTCAGCTCTAAGCTCTTCACGTAACCTTCTCAGGCCCCTCTCCCTATATAATACACAATACATTATAAACACTTTTCGATAGATACTATGGTAAAAGTCCATGAAGATGTTTTGCTGAGTTAGAAAAATATATGTTAACCAAATTAATTACCTTTGCTTAATCTCAGCAGTTGTATATTCCCTAATTGGGCTGAGTGGAGGCATTTCTCCTTCACTTGAATCACTGCTGTACTCAAAATTCCCGTTAACTCTTGGTTTATCTAATAAACCATTGATTAGAGAGTCCGAACTTTCTACATAAGATCGGGGTTCTGTTCTAGGTCTTAAAACTCTTCTAGAATTCGTTAACGGCAGTGGTTGTTGTTGAGGAATTGAGGAAGTTGAATTGTTGTTTGTTAAATGAAATGGAACGTAATTTGGAGGAGTTGATGAAGACCTGTTGCTGAAATATATATATATATATATATATATGACAGTTATATCAGATGATTTTTGTGTATATACATTTTATTACAAATACATATAAACTTGAATACTAATATGTACTTGTCTTTAGCTATCCATATGTTCCTAAAGCAATAAAATGGTTATTCATATTAGGACAAACAATGCAAATCAGATAGTACAGCCATTAACATTAAAATTGTGTTCTAATCTAATCAGCATTTTTTCCACAGTGATTAACAATCAATAATGTCCACATCCTTTTTTATATTTAATTAAAATTGTAAAAATGAAGTGTATTTTGAATAGTGCAAAGTTAAATGAAACAAAATTTCCTTTTTTGGAAAACATACTTAGTAGTGGAATTGAGTGCAAATTTTAAATATTTATTATATTTGCTTTTTAACTTTTAAATTTTACAAAAGCATCATCATAAAATATACTGTTCCATGAGTAAATTACAATGTATTTTCAATATTTGAATTAGGATTCAAGTGGTGGTAATTAACTCAACAACCAATAAGTCTCTGGTCTAGTGATCATAAAAAAAGTTTTTCAAACGAATTTTGCTCTATTCATCAATATAGTTTCCTTCAAAAGTGTGATACAGTCCAACACTTATACAAACTTTTTGATAGAACGTTTTTTTCGCCACAAAATAGCTTGACACTTCAGTGATAATCTCTTTTAATGCATATATTTGTTTTAAAAGGATTTCTTGTGGCCTGAAAATAGCGAATAGTTACTGGGAACCAAATCTGGGGAATATGATGGGTGAGGAAGCGATTCAAAGTTCAAATCATTAAATTTTTTTCTTCAATTGGTCCAATAATGTACAGTAATAGTCACTATTGAATATTTTTCACTTGTTTAAATAGTCAATAAACAATATAAAATGATATCCCTAAATACAGAGGCAATAACATTGACAGTCTATAGCTGTGGTTTTATCTCCTCATTCAATTGACTTTTTGTTATAGGAGCATTTTTTCCAGAGATAACCTACTCATTTAAAAGTTATTTTTGTTTTTAGAGCATTTATTCTGGCAGGTAAATGGCGAGTAGCTACTGGGAACCAAATGTGGGGAATATGGTGGGTGGAGAGGCGATTCAAAGTTCAAATCACAAAATTTTATTCTTCAATTGGTCCAATAATGTACAGTAATAACCACTGTTAAATATTTTTTACTTGTCTAAACAGTCAATAGACAATACACAGTGAATAAGCCTAAATACAGAGGCAATAACCTTGGAAGCCTACAGTTGTGGTTTTACTCTTCATTTAATTAAATTTTTGTCAGAGAGAACCTACTTATTCAATAGATATTTTTGTTCTAGAGCATTTATTCTGGCCTGTTAATGGCGAGTAGCTACTGAGAACCAACTCTGGAGAATGTGGTAGGTGAAGAAGTGATTGAAAGTTCAAATCATTAAATTTTCTACTTCAATTCGTCCAATAATGTACAGTAGTAGTCACTGTTGAATATTTTTCACTTGTCTAAATAGTTAATGAACAATACACAGTGTATGTGTAAATCTAAATACAGAAGCAATAACCTTGGCAGCCTAAAGTTGTGGTTTTGCTCCCTTTGCAGGGGCCAGTTAGCTCAAATGACAACCGTTTTCATTTAGGTACATAAATCTAAATTCCATCCTTGGTTATGTGTCAATTAAAAAAATTCTTTTTATTTTGCAAAAACAGCTCCAAAAAGTGCTCTGGACCATTAATTTCCTGTTGTTCTTCATCCATTATAAGTAAATGTGAAACCCATTTGAAAAATTGTTTCTACATGTTTAAATGCTCATATAAAATGGTGTTATAACATCTTAATAATTTATACTACCTTTTTCAATTTTACTTGGTGCTTTCCATTACAATTTTCACAATATTCATATGTTTAATGATGTAGCTTCCCATGTTATAAATCTCATCATCTGTGCTTGTATAGACACTTTTAAACTCCACATACCAACGATTGTTGATTTTCATAATACTTTGCAAACCAAACCTCTTCCTTAATTATATTTTTTCCTAGTGAAAAATTCTTTTTTATCATTTAAAAATACTTCACTTTCGTTTTTGTGAGCTCAATAAATTCAACATTTCATAATAGCACTGATAGAATTGGTTAAATGAAATATAATAATCATGAGAATTAGTTCATTTGAAAATCTAATGTAGTGTAGAAACTTTTTAGGTCACCTACTCCAGAGACATTTGGTTCCATTAGTGATAAAATAAATTAAATAATAAACCTAATACAACGCTAAGGCCACAAGACACAGATAAAAAGTATATAACTACATTATTTTCCAAATCAATGCCACAAGTATCAAAAGCAGCAATCAGAGAGATCCAGGAGCTTTTGGTTTTTAAATAAAATTTCTTAAGCTCTTCACATTTCCTTGAACTTTATTTCTAGCCTGCATGTTTCTAAATTATTCAATATAATTCTGGAATGTCTTTATACTTATTTTATTCAATTGTTTTTGTCCATTTATAGAAATGGATACACTATGCTATTTTTTAAAACAGTGTGATAATATCAAATGCAGCAATCAGTGAGGTCTAAAAGTTTTAAAGAAAATTGTGTGCCTGTATTCGAATAAGAAAATAGCAAAAATAAATTCAACTGCAATTGAAGAATGGTTTGGAAACATTTTGAACAAACCTAATCTTTTTTAATTTCATTCATATACTGCACCTTTACATATTGGCCTTATTCAAAACCCATACCAACCAAAAGTAAACTTCAAGATTTTTCAATTATATTAAATAATAATAGTAATGGTTTATAAATTTCCAAGGGTTTTACTAAGGACTTAATGAGACTTATCCTCTATTTTTTGTTTTTATTTCTTCTACTTATAGGTTTTTAAGGTCTTATTGTATGAGAAAAGATATGACAAGGATAATCACAATTGTCTGGAGAATCTGGATTGTCCCCAGTATATGACCAAATCGAATTATTTATTTATCTAAAGTACATTGTTGTCATTTAATTTTGTATTGTTTCAAATATAAAAGAAACAGAAAAGACTTAATTTGAATTTCCTTTCAAATTAATGCTAGAAATTATATTCAGTCGATGTAAGATATAAATAGTAAAATACCTGCAACTGACCCCTATATATCAATTGCAAGTAATATGAAATAAAAAAATGTTTTTAACACATCTTCACAATGGAATAGAAAAACAACTTCATTTTCCATGTTCGATTCCTTGAAGATTTAACTTTTAACATACATACAAAACAAATGCATTGCACAATATATACTAACAAATTATGAGTAGTCAAGGAATGGTACTATATATATATATATATATATATATAACTATATATATATATATATATATATCTTTGTTAATTATTGTTTATCAGAAAATACAATTATTTTTAAAATAAGCAATTGGAAAAATAATTTAGGTAAATACGTCCCATTTATGAATAGACACATTTAAATTTTCATTTCCTTCAATGTAAATTGGCTAATTTAATTTTACAAATGATATTGTATACATACCTAATACTCAAATCTACAACAGTTTCATCGACATCCATTTTTTTAGATAGACTTCCAAAAGAAAGTATCACCTTTGTATGTATTATCTAACGTATTTATGCATAAATAAACACACATCTGAGTATACAATACTTTATTACGATCTAATGAAACCCATTTAAGTCTACCTAACGAAAAAAAAGTAATTGTATGCTTTCTAGCCTATTCACTCAAATCGTGGCCTCCTACCACTGTTGCTAATTATTATTATCAAAAGATGTTGATAATCAACATAGGCGATAACCCCATTCCTAAAAGAAACCTTTTACAAAACACGGTAGGTTCGTTACGAATCACTAGACACTTCTTTACCGCTTATTCATGAGATGTTAATATCCACTTTTTGTTATTAATTGTTATACACTGAAAACTTGAACACAAAAATAACTCCAACCACGATACAAATCAGAAGAAGCCGCATCCAACGACACCAAACATGGTACATTTATGAAGTGATGGTTGAACGCACCTTAGGTCAATTAGTGCACCGAAATTGTAATCTAAACTCGCGTTGACAAATCGATTATCTTCCTGCATGTATATACACTTTTCTGAATAAAAAATCATCATTCTACTTGTTATCAAAATATAAAAACTTTTCTCAAATGAACTACTGGAATATGTGTCACACCTTATTATTAATAATATCGAGTAATTTTGTTTAAATTTATTTTTATAAAAACACGAAAAAAGTGAAAAGCGCGAGACACCAATTCACCCCGGGCCAAAATTAACAGACAACTGATTCGTTTCAATATGGCGCGGCCTTGTGTTGAGCTTATACACCGACGCAAAGGTCAAAGACACTCTTATCATCTACTCTCTTTTTTTCCATTATAAAAGTCTATTCATAACGTACGTCTATACTTTTTACGTCTTGCATTTATTTATTTGGCACATGATACAATCAACCGCAGATACCAGGTTATCTCTTTCACTCGAACGAGTTCAAAACTGTATCTTTCATCTTTATACGGCGTTGTTAGCATTTGTAAACTTTTAAGCCAATCAAAAACAATACTCTTTAGAGGTATCTATCTCACTTCTACTTTCTATTAACCCATTACTAAAATAACATGTTCGTCTGGTTCTTCATGATTAGAAAAAAAAAAAACAAAAGATGCAATGTCACAAGTGATTTTTTTCTTATGAATAAAATATATATGTATATAATAAAACAAATTACTTATGTAATATTTTTATCCAAGGTCATATACAAAAAATATTTAATATACACATAATAATATGATAATAAATATAAAACAATGTATCATATAATAACTAATAAAATAATGATCAATATCATTTGTATTGATTTTTATCACAGGTATGTCCTCATAATATATATAACTATTACTAATACATCGTTTATCCATATTTTTTAACGAAAGAAACAGGAGATAATTTATCTGAATTTTAAAAAACTATTTTTAGAAGTTTTATGTTAAAAACTCAATAAACGTAACGTAAAATCCAGTTTGGCGTACTCCATACGAGGTTAAAACTAAGTGGCTTTTATTAATAAAAATTAGGGGTTAGCGAATATGTATAGGATGTTTGTATTGTGATTGTGTTTCTTGTATTTTGTTGTTCCTAAGCAGGTATATGGTGCTCTTCATCATACGGTATCATTTTCATATCTTATGTTTTCTAGGCATTTTTTTTATTATATGTTATACTTACCAAATTTCTTTATTTCCAATGGTTTAACACATTCTTTTTGCAAATCTTGCTTTTTAGAATCTATACTTTGTATATTTCTTATTGTACTTTTATTCGTGTTTTTTTCATATTATAGCTTTATCTCTACTTTCTTGTTTTTAAATGGGTCTCTTATATTCCTTATTGTATTTTTGTTTTATTGCTATTGATTTATCTCCTTATTTTCTAATTGTTCTTCTATACTCCTAATTGTAGTTTTATTCATGATTGTTAATATATTCCTATTAGTTTATCTAATTTTTAATTTATTCTCCATCATACTTGCATTCATTTTTTATACATGTTATATTTCTCATACATTTATATTTGTAAATTTATAGATATAATTTTCGTTTTCTCACTATGTTTGTATCATGTAAGGAAAATACAGTTGCTAAATTATTAATAAAACACAAGAATTATTTCCACACTGTTTAATGTAGATCATAAAATAAATTTTCTAATTTCAGATACACTTTTAATACCATGTTCATCAACTATTTGTAAAACTTTCATTAAATTCAAAATATCAGTGGTCTTTCTAGCATTAATCCAAACTTTACCATTTACACCAACAACTATCTCATAAACAAATTTCTCTCCTAAAAACTTCAACATGGGATTTTCGATATCCAAAAGGCTTTGGGCAAGTGTCAGAGATATTGTAAAACAGTATCCTTCGCTTGAAAGTACTCCTAACGGTCCAGCTTTAAAGTAAGAGTCTATACAAACTAATTCGGGTTCCATTTCTTTGTGTGCATTGATCAATTTAGCATACACTACATCACCAACTTTAACATCTGCTTTTTGCTTCTTAGTAGCTCCTTCAAAACATAATAGCGAAAGAGCAGCATGTTCAGCACTACCAATATCTACTTTTACAGTAGCTCCAGCTTTTTTTATCACAATTCCAACAACCAAATCTCCCTTTTTTGGAACATACCTAGTTCTATTTCCTTCAATCCAATATACATTGGGCTCTCTGAAACATAACTTGCCAGGTTGAGTTACACACAATACATTCGTGGGATCTTCATTTTGTCTGAGACCTGGACCCAATACTATTAAACCTCTTAAAGATTTTACTTGCTTTATAATTTCTCCTGGAAATACAAATTCAGGTTGCGTCATTTTTTAAAATAGAATATAAAATAATTGCCCTCTTACATTGACTTATGCTTTACTATAAAAACTAAATTTATAGGCTTTAATAGTCACTATTTTTTCTCTATATTTTTTGATAAAAATTCTTTATATTGTTATTTGAATTTAATATTTTACTATTCATTCTTCAAGTACTCCGCTTGAAATGATGTATTAATTCATTTTCTTTAATATCTATTATACTTAATAAACAAAAAAAATCTATAGTTTTACACCATAAGTTAGACACGTTTTGAAAGGAGATGTTACCAACTGCACTTTCTCGAATAGAGAGTGTCTAAAGCTTCCATAGCTCGATATTAAAACAATTCAATTAAATTATATTTGAACTAGAAGATTAACATTATACGCTAATGATTCTTGTTTAGAATTAACTGATATCTTTCTATTTATATTTTTGTCCCTCATTCCTCGATATTTATAAAATTGATAGTTTAATGTGCTTATTATTATTCATCTAATAAGTACAAACTAAATCTTAATTAAAATTTGTTGTAGCCTTAGACATTTCTTATGATAATTCTTTATGCATTTGAAATAATTATGTTAATGTTATTAGTAAATGAATGATAATAACCGTTAATTTTAAATTGACAGAAAAGCCATATATTTTTGTAATTTAAAATCGCAAAAAAATACATAAAAACCTGTTTAAGACAGTTGACGTTAGTAGATTATTCATTTCCTGTTGTATACCGCAGAAATCTCTGGTAGTAACTAGTTTGGAGGACTATAGTCTGAATTTTAGTTTGTTAGAAGAAAGAATCAATCAGGTAAGATTAAATGTACTTTCTTACGTATGTATAACTGGATTAGTTGTTAACACATGAAAATTTCAGAATGACCTCCACGAACATAAATGTTGGATTAAGTGATTCTACAAGGAATTCTAGTAGAGTATTGAGACCTCCGGGTGGTGGACACACGAATATTTTTGATAATGAGAAGAACGAGACTAAAACTACTAGGAAAGATCATGGCAGAAATGCTTCATCAATTCTTGAAGGAACTAATACAGACATCACACAAACAAGTCCAGTGAAGACTGTTCTTCCTTCTTCACAGCCCGAAATAAGTAAAGAACCAGCATCTTCTGTCCAACAGAAAGGAAGAGTCCCTCCAGGAGGATTTTCATCAAAGCTTTGGTGAATGAATGCATGTTATATATTTGGAATTTCGTTTATTGGAAACTATGATATAGTACTTATATTTTCATGTAATTTTTCACTTTTGACAATTTTTAAATAAAATTTTTTTGAGCTAATTAAATTTACTCTCATTCTTTCACATTTCAAAAAAAGGGTTTTAATAATTGATTTGTTATTCCTACCATATTTGTGGTTAATAAAGTGATCTCCGTTAAAATCTATAGACAAATACTTAATAATTCATGCAGCTATTTCGTAGTTCATCTATGGTATAAATACATGGATTTATACTTACGAACAAAACGCCCATTAGGAATATTAACGTATTAAAAAAGAAGAAAGAAAGTGTGAACATCGTATTTACAGTTCATCTATGCAAAAGTCAACCGTCAACGTTCTTCTGACGTTTGGCAGTATACAATATACTGTGAAGGTAAATAATTTTAAATTTATTTCATCAATCCATCAGTTTTTTGCTTAATATAAAGCTGTATCTTAACTTCAAAGCTTAGAAAAATATTCCGATGTTTTTATTTTTCTATATTTTTCATTTTTTATATTAACGAACTTTTTTTAGGTTAAACTCAAAAGAGATGGCGAAGTCAAAGAATCACACAAATCATAATCAAAGTAAGTAAAATACATGTAAAATATATAATACCTTAACTAATAATATTATTTCGTTATAGATCGTAAAGCCCATCGTAATGGAATTAAAAAACCTAAACGATTTCGTCATGAATCGACTTTAGGGGTAAGTAATTTTTTATGAATTTTAATGAAATAATTTACATGCATTCACATTTTTTAAGTATACATTCTATTTCTTTTCAAATTTGGATTATTTGGTTTATTCTACATTTGACAGTTTTTTTATTTCCTAAATTGTAAATTATTTCCATTTATAAATTTCTGTTTGAAATAGTCGCACAATGTCTTATCTGTTTTAAAATTTATTCAGTTTTATATTTGTATATGTACGAACGAGTATAAGGTATAACTTTAAATTGTTTAATGTTTTTTGGATTTAATCTGCTTTATCAGACACTGTGTGTAAATAGGAACCAATTCTGGGTAACAGCAAATATTTGTTTCACCACCTTATGGTTAGCTTTAAGTGTGGGTAATCATGAAACCTTTATTTTTACACTTCTGTTCTGTTTTTTTTTGGTTAAAATATCAAATAATGATTTCTAGTAAACTTGTATCTATAGCAATCTTAAATCTTTTACTGGTCAAATTAACATTTTCTACTCTTATTTTGATCATTAAAGTCTAATAATTAGTTAATTAATTACAACTACTCGAATACTTTTGCTTTATTAACACATTGCTAGAGAAGTGAGACCAGTGGTAGCTTTTCTTTTTATAGTAAAGTTGCAGTACCTTACATATTCATCATTACTTGAATTTTTTTAACTAATGATATAATTTATGTGTTAATTTTAACCAAATAAGCTACAGTATGATCTTGTCATCTTATTTGTCTTAATACTTATTTTCTTACATTGAATGTTGATGTTTTCTTGAGTACATAAAATAAATTTAGAAATATAAGTGGTGCAATAGTTTTCAATAGTAGTTTGTGTTAATGTGCTTTAGATATAATTTGTTTTTAATTTTTTAGATGGATGCCAAATTCCTTAAAAACCAAAGATTTTCTAAAAGGCACAATTTAAGCACGAAACATCAACTTAAACGAGCAGCGGAAAGAAAAGCAGAGCGTGAAAGTAAAGGAAAATAAATATTGTTTGACTTTTTTCTAATAAAGATCTTATGAAATACTTATGATTTTCTATAAATTTATCCTGGCTTTTATAAAATTTATCAAATGATAGAAACATAGATGCTTTTTTGCTTTATAGTCAGTTTTTGCAAAATAACTGATAAAATTACAAAATTTAATCAGTTTTTTATAACTATTTGAAAGAAGTTAATATTCAAAGCATAAGAACGTATCAACAACAAAATACTGGAAGGAATTGAATCTATAAGAAAATTAAAAACCAATTTGAATTGTCTTTATTATATAATTGGTTGATTATACTGCTTTTCACAGGAGTACATATTGAATTTAATGTTTTAATCTGTTTACATGTCTAAGTTAGAATTCTGGAACTGTTGGTGGTATTTTCACACAATAACACCATTCCTTACAACCAGATATGAACTAGCCATCTATGGAAGGCTTGAAGGTGCAGATAGAGTAATTGTGAGTGTGTTAAGTATGTTTATATGTCTGTAGATAAATTAAACACTCATTGTTAGCACATTCTTTTGAAAATGTTTCCAAGATATAAACTAATTTTAAGCTATTCTATTTTGAAAATAAATAGTTGTGTGTGAAATATGTGCTAGGCAAGAAAAATAAAGTTACCCTGCAATGGATTCTGGGATACACCAGAGTGGATGGAAACAAAACAGCTGATAAACTTTTTGAAATAAGGGCAGAAAAACCCTTCATAGGATCTGAACTGTTTTGTGGTATAAGCTATAGAACAATAAAAGCTTTTAAAAAGGAGCTAGATAGAGCTGAGACAGACAAATACTCTCCTGCGAAACTGTAGTCAGAGAAGATCTGTTGAATGTATCAGCCTAAGTAAGAACAACCTACAGATAGTAACAGGAGTCCTATCTGGGCACTGTCCTCTCAATGACACCTTAAGATGAACAATAGATCCTTTGGGTCACAGTGTATATGAGACCCCAATATTTACATACATACACATACAAAAACTTCACATCACAGGTTTGAATTTCGATTTATGGTATTAAAAATAAATATCAGTCCTTTGCCTATTAAGCAAACAAAAGTGAAATATAGGCGAGTACTAAATTTTAACAAGACCATGATATTGTTTCTTCATTTTTAAATGAAATACTCAACTGATTGAAAAACAAGAGTGAAGAAATCATGATCAATAACTCACTACAAATTTGCTACTACTTAATTTTAAAAATATTCCCATTTTATTTACCAAACCAATATACGATTTCTTAAAAATGAGTTAACTTGTCACTATTCAATCAATCAACTGCTCATCTCTTCACATTATTTAATTCCAAGTCTTTAAATGTGAGACAAACCTTTTTGACCTTATAATCTTTATTTCTTGGTACGAGGGGATAAATGACATATTTCCCCTTCTGATATGGTAAGGATATTATTTGTTGTAATTACTTCTTCTATATCATTGTCCTAACTTTGTGAATTCTCTTCTGCTTCTAAACTATGTAATAACTGTAAATCAGACTCAATTACAGATGCTTCACCTCCTAACAAAGAAAAGTGGAATTCTGGGTTTTCTAACTGTAACAATATTATTAAATCCATTTGTAGATGGACTATTTGGTATTAAAAGGGTTGCACGATGTTCCTTGTGTCCAACACATCATTTTTTAAGAGCTCCTATATACCTGATTACTCCGTTTTGGTAATAATCATGGAGTCCTCGAACTCCACCCATTCCAGTTTCTATTAATACTTTTTCAATGATCCTATATCTTTATGTTCAATACTGTCCATATATTGTACTACTTTCTGACAAAATTTTTACAAGAAAGTCTCTAATACATCAGTCAATATATTCAATACACTGAGCAAACAGATTTCTTCAATAGATTTTTAACCACTGCTTCACTCAATTCAGATATTTTTACTTCATTTCCAGAAGTGAATAGAGTTATTATTCGTGGAATAGAATTAACGTTAATTCTCTTATATTTCTCCCTCTCTGATCATCCAGTCATATCGTTAGCATATTTATGTAAAGAAATGGCGTGGGAAACCAATGGATCTATAAGAGGCAACATGATTTTTTCTTTGTCTTCAAAATTATCGAACTCTGCTAAATAAAATGCTTTATCGATTTTTCTATTTCTGCAGTGATGTCGGGAATAATAAAATCAGGTGCTTGTTTTGTTTCAATTTCAATGTTACAACAAACATAACCTTATTCATGCAAAAGGTTGAAAACTTATATGATGTTTGCTCTTGCTGGCTGCACTGGAACTGTATTGGAGTGGACCAGTGCAGGCCAATTCATGAGTGTATAGAATTAGTTCGATCGGATACAAAAAACGATATAGTGCAGAGAGCAATGGAGCATTTCTTGATAGTTGTATTTGAGGTTATTTGATGTGATTCAGGCCTTGTAGTATTAACAATAATGGAAAACGATTTAGTACTTTTTGACATTTTACATTCGTCCGATGACGAAGATGTAGTGTCACCGTTTCCAGATTACACTTATGGCACTGTCTTGCACTGCAATGGCTGAACTGACTAGACTCAGTGCAAGCAGTACAGTGAACTAGATAAACTAGCTCTCTTATACTGCTACTAAGAACAGCGACACTAGTGCTGGTTCTGCTACAAAGAGCGCTTTAGTTTACACTTCCTGAACTATTCCTTCCAGTGCAGCTACCAAGAGCAAACTTATACTGTTTTGTAACCAAAGTCATATAGGCATAGGTGACACAAAATACATTTTCCTGTAATGATGATTGTATAAATCTGCGGTAAGTTGAAAACGTTATTTATATATTTAGAAACTTTATTTTCATAAATTAATTTACAATATTTATTTAAGTACCACTTTAATATAGGAGAATACCTACTATATACAAAACATCCACAAATTATTACATCATTGAACTAAGTTTATGGCAGTTGTACAAAAATTAAATAATTATTTACATAATTATGTACAGGATATATTGGCAGTGAGGTTTTATAATACAATATTAATATAATACTATAGCAATAACATTCAACCATTACAGAATCGAATATTTGTTGGAAAATATATAAATTTTTTTTCGAATATTCAAAGCAATTTTAGAATATAGTCAGTAGTTTTGCAAGTAATTTTCTCACTCACAGTTCTTCCTGATACCAACAAATTATAACAATTTGATTTGATTCTTAAACGGTTAAATTTAAATTGATTTGGTTTTGGTTTTTTCACGTCATCTTAACTATTCCTACTATTTTATGATACCGGACATGAATTTAGTAAAACATTATTCAATTCTTTCATATCTGTCCAATCCATCAGTTGATTTTCAATTTTCAGTTTTCTTATACAGCCTTTGAAGTTTGTAAATGTTTTTAATGTTCCAGTAGGTGCATTATCTGAAAAAGAAAAGATATATATTTTGAGAAAAAAAAAGGTTTTAATTTTATTTCATGAAGTAGATATTCAGTAAAACAAAATATGATTGGACGAGTTTGCAGCATTGTAACACAACTATACCAAACAAATTTTGATTTATGTTTTAGAAGAAATACTTGAATAAATATTGATATTTGAAATATATAACAGATGGAAAATTGGAAAATATATTCAAAGAACGGAATTTTGGGTAGAAGAAATAAGAAAATTTGTGGGATAATAGAAGACGACATGGAAAACCAGCTCTAACCATAGAGTTTAACAGGAAGAGGAACGCAATTGAAATGAAATAAAAACAAAGAAAAAGCATAGTCGGCGAGAATTTGAAGAAGATATAACAACATTTGTATACAGAGAAAATTAAAAAAGAGTTGAGAAATGATAAAAGCAATCAAAGACAACAATAATCAACTAATTACTATGTAGAAAAATTACATAAAAGTTCTTAAAATTAAGATATATATTTACAATGAATGGAGAAAGAGCAACAAGAAAATGCGAGAAGTAGAAGCAACCACACAAAACATCAAAATTTATTTTGTGTCTGGGAGAAACAGATGAAGACTGCAAGTGAAAAATGGAGAATATAGAAGATAGATATAGAGAAGATACAGAGGGAATGGGAGAATCATTTAAGAGTGCCTTTTAAGCAATGGACAATTTGCAGAAGATGAAAAAGAAATGCACTAGAAATGGAATACCTAGGAAGAATAGAAGGAAAACTGAGTGGAACTGAATGAAACTGAAACGAAGAGGGGGACAAAGAAAGGAATGTATAAAATAAAGGAATTTAGGGAAGATAGCAAAATACAGAAAACAGTGGACACCTGACAAAAGATAAGGAAAAGAGAATAAGAATATTTATGTTCATATTTACCAGGTAATCCTCCTATATACAATGGAGCTTCCATATCGTCCATTGCCGAACTAGGATCACTTTGTACCCAACTTTTTCTTATTCCATCCACGTTAACCGTAAGTTCTGAATTCGAATACAAAGCAGTGACGTTATGCCATCTATTATTACATAAAGCGATATCCGAATCGAGATTGTTGGTTACATTTATAGTTATTCCATTTCCTAAATTTACCCCCATTACAATAGCGCCATTTTGTAGTTCTACGGAAAGAGCGGGCGAATCACCGTTATTGGAAACACTCAGTAACATCCCATTTTGCTCGGAAGTTCTGAATTCAAAGCTCAATTCCAGTATTTCGGTGATCCGGAAATCTTCTTCTGCAAAATTGGATAATTACATTTATTATTGATTTGTAACCTTGAATTAGTAAAATATAACTCAAGTTCAATAAATATGCCGCTGAAATATTCTTAATAGGAGAATATGATATTATTGATAAATGTGTTTGATACTTACTGTAAACAGCATAGGCGTCTCCTCCAAAGTATGTTCCTTCTTCAACTTTCGAAAAACATAATGTAATATTGGAGTGCAGTACATTTTTGTTATTTGTTAAAAACTGCAGTTCATTATTGATTTCTAATGATTTCATGCAGCCCCTAAACGGTAGTAGACGACTTCTCTGAAACATTTTAATTATTAATATTTAGTTGCTTGTTTTGTGCCAAGACTATAGGGAGATACGTTAAGTGGATTTATGTTTCGTCATATAACGTCTTGTCAACTGATTATTAAATTGATAAGAGTGAAAATATACAATTCCCAATATATAAGCAAACGTATAATCATTGATATTTCTTCTACCTACCAAATCGGGTATATCTGTGTACTCTGAACGTGGATCTACTCCTCCAAAATAAATCTCATCTTTCGGTTTGATTCTCAAATTTATTCGATTGGGTTTGTTTTCTCTATCAAGAATAACAGTGAGTTTTTTCAATTTCCTGGTTAATCTAACGTGATGCCATTGTCCATCGTTTATTTTACCGGAATTTATTGGCAGCGTCTTAACTTGCTTCTTTCGGCCTTCCACATTCAATTGGAGTTGACCTTCTTTCAATTCTAATAGGATGTAATTTTTCCTCTTGTTACTCTAAACAAGAAATATATTGTTATTGGAAATTGATGACGAAAATGATTTATATATATATATATATTATAGATGTATATATATAATGATAACTTACAGCTACGAATATAACACCGTTTGGATAGAAAGTCCTAAATTCAAATTGTAACGTGAAGTTCGTCCTCCAAAATTTTGTTTTAATGAATGTGTAGCTGTTTGGTTTATCCCCGAATTTAATAGCGTCTCCTTGAATATCGTTATCGTCAAATTCTGTACACCTCTCGGTATTTTGCATTGAATTTGTCATATTCAACATCATTAAACTTTTGACGTTTATATTTGATTCGACAACTGGCTTCTCCCTACCGATTTCAACATTTTCAAATTCTTTTACAGTTGTATTTTCAAATTGAAGAAGCCTACAAAAAATAACCATATAAACCTAAATTATTTTTAAAAACGGCACCAAGACACCATTTAGTGAGAAGCATTGGTGAAATTTTGGAATAAAACCCATTGTGTTTATTTCAGTTGAACACAACACAAACAAAATGATATTGAAAATTATTCTAATGCTAAAGTATTTGACTACTTTTGAGATTCTTGATTGTCGGAAAATTTTCTTTGAATGCAGAGAGAAAGTGACTGTGAATACAATAACTAATATAATGTTCTGTTGAATATTGTATTATAAAAAAACTTATGCATATAATGTAATAATTTATGGTTTATGCTTTCATTTTTATTGTGTATTAAAAAGGTAGGAAGGCTCATAGATGATAAAACAACAAAGATACAATCCGAAGAAGAATTGGAGAGAATCCTAGCATAACAACATAGCTATAATGTAAACGACGAATGGAAACATTTAGAGAAAACTATTAAGAAGGCGACAAGTAAAATGATACCACAGAAAATAGAACAGGAAAAAGGGACGAATGGACGAATGTGAAGAAGAAATTAACAGAAAAAAACAAGCCAAACAGAAAATGTTACAGACTGGTAGATATAAAGGTCAAAAACAGTATGAAGAGCAAAGAATAATAAAGAAGAAGACGTATTAGACAAAGAAGCGAAAAGGAATGGAGAGCAGATGTAAAGGCGCATAGAAGAAAACTTGGTAAATAAAGAAATGAAGAAATTCTATGAAGTAGTGAAATACGATAAAGGACAAGCTAAGCAGAGGACAATGTATATAAAAAATAAGAATGGGGGAATAATAATGGATGAGACCGAAATGATCCGAAGATGGGAAGAGCATTTCAAAGAAACATTAAACACAGAAAACGATGGTGGTCGATAGGAGGAGCTTACGACCCCAGATTGGAAGAATAACGGACATATATTGCCACCATCGAAGGAGAACATATTAGAAATAAAACAGCGACAACAGAACGGTAAATGCCCGGGAGAAGGCGAAATAGAATCAGAATTAATCAAATACGGTGGAACTGCTTTTAATAAGTAACAAAAATACACAAGAAAGGGAAAACAGATGAATGCAGAAACTGCAAAGGTATAGCGCTACTGGACACAGTTTGTACAATAATGGCTACGATCATAGAGAGAAAGTTGAGAAAATATGGAGAAAACTTGTTCGGAGACTACCAATACGGGTTAAGATCTGGAAGATCATTCACAAACCATATTTTTACTCCGAGACAAACGCAAAGAATGGGGTATAAATATCATTTGCCAATGTAATCAGTTTTCATAAATTTACAAAAAGCTGTCAGTAGAAATTATTTATACATACATACAAAAATGAAAATGAAGACAAACTGTGGTGGTTATTAACCTCGAAATTCTAGAAAGACTAATATGAACTGAACACGAAGACAAGGTTGATAGAAACTAAAATTATGTTCGTAATAGTGTTAAGCAATCATTGTTTACTACCAATCTTAGATAAACAGAGACATGAAAGAATATATATGTAGGATTGTGTCAATCTTATATCCCTAATACAATTATTGCTCTACTCCGTATCGCAGCCAAGCATGAAGCCACACTGCCACGAGTTCTCTTCGAGCAGCTATACCTAGCCCAGCGAGAGCATTCAGGCCATTCATTGTGGAATAAGATACTGAACGACGAAGGTTACACGGCCAAAGACGCTTGTAAAGACGGTTTCCCGCTCATTTAAATTAGTACTACGATATTCAGTATTTGTTAGTTAGTAACTATTTCGTGGTTCAAGAAGAAAAAGTTAATTTACAGCAAGAATATCAAAATGTTTCCAGACCAACACAGGATTCAAATTGAGATATCCGTTATATATTACGCTGTTCAATATGATATTAGAATAGTTTAAAAATCGACAACAAGCCCAAGGAAATTTACAGACCCTTCATAGAAACGACAGTGAATCTACGAGTCGACGAAGATAAATCGAAGTGAAAAAACGACTAAGAAAAAGATGGTGCGTAGAGGTGATGGAATACCTAACAAAGAGAGGAATTTAAAACTGGAAAACGAATGCAAAAAATAGGAAAGAATGGAAGGGAATCGCTTCCAAGCTATGGGCCTTGAACGTCTTCGTGAAGCGCCTATATACATGTTGAATATTGTATTGTGAAAAAACGATTGCATATAATGTAAGAATTTATGTTTGGTTTTATTTCTATTGTATTATTGCTATTGCTAATATATTGAAAAGTGATATCAAAATGTTTATAGACATGTAAAAGTAAAATCGTCTGTTGACTACACTGCTGTAAAATTATGTACGTTTATGAATGTAAATTAAGTTTTATATAAGGATAAATGAAATTCATAGAGATTTTTGACAGTTTCAATATATGTAAAAATACTCACTTGTCATTGATGATTATATCTCGAATTCCTCCAACAAATCCTCCTTGTTTTCCACCTATTTGAACGTTTGTGATTGTAATCCCCTCAGGACTGAAAATTTTTTGTTTTTTACCATTAACAATTACTTCTTTATTGGTATCCATTTTCAATTCTATTGAATTGTAATCATTCAAAGTGATATTCGCGTTATCAATTTTTTCACCATTTAAAATAATATCGGAGTCTAGTAAAACAATACTTTGGGCATCATTGAATTTGATTATAGTTCCACTTTTTATCGGCCGGAAAATGTAATTGAAAGTTTTGATTACTTCTTTCGGGTAATCTAAATTGAGATAACCTTGTTCATTCACCCAGGCATGAGTGAAAGCCAGCGTCTAAAAAATATATTCAACTTTATTGTTTATACAGAGATTCACAGAAATATTTCAAAGATTACTAATAAAAAAAGTGATACCTTTACTATTTTTTATTTAAAATCAAATTGGGTAAATTTAAATGGTAAATTTACAAAACAACTTAAGTAATCAAAACGTAAGATATTTTAAAAGAGATTTCATCTTTTTATAATTCTTTGATCTAGTTAGATGAGGCAAATATGAAAAATACACTTACTTTAGCTTTGGTAATACCGTAAGAAATATTGACATTTGTCAATTGAGATCTCAGTTTAAGAAATCCCAATAAAGGTACACCATGCACTGGAATACACTTCTGGTCAAAGGTAGGTGGTACTCCTCCTAAATAATGTTTGGTTTCTTTCAATTTGAAGACGTTGCTTGCGTTTATAGGTTTTGGCGGTGTCGATGTTCTATTGAAATCTACAGCTAACGTATACGTTATATCGAATTTTGAATGTTTTTGATTCAATTTCCAACTTATTTCTGCCGAATGTACTTTTCCGTCGTTTATTTTTTGGGTATCTTCCAGTTCGACGACTTCTTTATTTTTCAGGCGGATAATGAAGTGGACATGGCCATTTTCAAGATACAAAGTGAAGTAAGAGCAAGTGGGGAACTGAAAAAATAAGTTGATGGAAAAAGCAAGCAAAATAGAAGACAGATTTAGAATATTAGGTATTTGTCTTTAGGTGAACATTGAGAACTAAGCAGTTATGAATATCTAGGGTGAAAGTATTCAGAAGATTTAGTATACAATATTTGAAGACCTCTCACTGATTTTATACTTACATGTGCTGCAATGTAGATGATACTGTTTTCATCGAACGTACTGAACTCAAATACTACTGAGAATTGTTTGGGATTCAAATTAGTATTAACTTCATATACTAAATAACCTTTCCCGTTGAAGAGATCATCCAACGTTTCGTCAACCGCAACGTTCCTTAAAAATATACTTATATTGAATTGAAGAAGAATTATAATAATTCGTTAGTACCTTTTTTGACCTTTACAAATTCCATTAGTGTCTGCAAAGTTCCATACTCCAAAGTTCTCACCATTAAGTATAACTTTATAGATATATGAAATTTCTTTACTGTCACTGACTTCGTCTTTATCTCCCAGTTCTAAGAAGTCGTTAATATTGATGTAAGTCATTGGAATTCTCGACTTTTGTAATCGCTTACTTCGTTCTTGTCGTCCTACTTGTGCTTTTAATAAACTGCCTGTCCTGAATTTAAAGTTTTTATACACTATTTTTCAACAATAATGGGTAAATAATAATTATACTTACTTTTGTATTGATACCGTAGTTTCTCCGGTTTCGATTCCGCTAACGTTAATTTCTTCTTCTTCTATAGTTACAGTAACCATATTGTCTCTAACACTTATTGATAACGATTCGCCACTGGGTTTTGTCCAGTTAAATAATGTGCAGTCATTGCAATTGAACGTAATGGAAAGGCTTTGGAAGTATTGGGATTTCGGTAACTGATACGCCATGTAGCAATTCTTGGGATTTATTGGAACGTCAACCTAAAATAGAAATTAGTATACTACTTATAAAAACTAACTAACTTAAAATATATACTTACGCCATCCACTTGTTGTTTTGCTAAACTAATTAGATTTTGCAATTCTTTTAGTTTCTTTTCTACATTACTTAGTTTGTCCACAGAATCTTTTTTCTCTTTAGAAGTGTTTGGAGCCCGGGGAATTCGGAGGTTGTTAAGTGCTTCTGTCGCGGCTTTCATCTCAGAATTTATTCGATTTATATCTACAACAGAAACAGATTTTTGAAACAAATGGATTTGGAATTGGAACTTAAATAGTTACATCAGTATTTCCAGAGGTTGGAATGGATGTAAAAAATATTTCTATTTCTCCAGGATGAATCGGGAGGAGCTCATCAAACTCTAGGAGTGTATTATACACGCCAAAATAATGTAAAAAACTAATATGCTCTTATCCGATTTTCATTTGTTTTCAAGTTATGGAGTAATTAAAAATGTTCATCTAGCTTTCCACTTACATCTGAATTTTAACATTATCAAAGTATGCGATGTTCGAGGATCAAAGGCGTTTGATAATTCTGACGTTTTGATGAACTGTCAGTGTACAGTGAACAGTAACTGAACGTTTAATTTCGAATTTATGTGATTGTTAGTGTTGCAAAATGCCAGACACTTATTCAAATTTAGAATATGCAAATATGGTGTTTGTTTATGGTTTCTGTAATGGAAATGCTACAGCTGCTGCTGAAGAATATCATCAACGTTTTCAACACCAAATATATCCTGATAAAAACGTATTTATTAGAGTTTTTAACAAATTGTTCGAGGCTGGTAAGCTTCCCATTGCTAACATATCATCTGAACGCGCTACTCGACAAGGTTTGGTAGAAGTAAAAAATATTCTGCATCTAGTAGAAAAAGATGCAGCTACAGTTACGGAAAATTGCCACTCAATTGGGAATTCCACAAAAAAGGGTGATAAACACACTCCACGAACAAGGCTTATATCCTTATCATGTACAGAGAGTACAGCACCTACAACTCTCTTTACGGATGAAGTTACATTTACTCGTGATGGCGTTAATAATACTCGTAACTATCATGTATGGTCGGACGAAAATCCCCACGCAACAGTCGAAAGCAATTTTCAACATCGGTTTTCTGTAAACGTGTGGTGTGGTATGATTGACAGTTATTTAATTGGCCCTTTCATTTTGGAAAATCGTCTCACAAGAGACAACTACCTACATTTTTATAAAATGAGTTACAAGGCCTACTAGAGGATGTTCCTGTAAATATTAGAATGCGGATGTACTATCAGCACGATGGAGCTCCTGCACATGTCACTCGTCAGGTCAACGAACGTTTTCCAGAGCATTAGATTGGTCGTGGAGGTCCCATTAATTGGCCTGCAAGATCTCCAGACCTCACACCACTAGATGTTTGTTTATGGGGCTGGATGAGAGATGAAGTCTACAAAATAAATGTGGACACACGGGATGCACTAATTAGACGAATTGAGAATACTGCAGCCCATATTAAATAAGAAAGAAATGAATCAATTGGGAGAGCAACAAACGCTCTTCGTAGACGTAGCAGAAAATGTTTAGAAGTCAATGGCGGTATTTTTGAACATTTATTGAAAGAACGTTATGATTAAGAAAATTTTTATGTGATAATTTGTTTATTTGTTAATATTCTATAACTTAAAACCAAATGAAAATCGGATAAGAACATATGAGTTTTTTTACATTATTTTCAGGTGTATAATACACTCCTAGAGTTTGGTGCTCACCCTGTATATTAGCATTGAGGTATAATAAAAAATGGAAAGGGATATTTTTATAACAAACAGAATTCTATTGTCTAGGGGTAGAGTTACACTAATAACGTTTATGATTCAAACTATTGAAGACTGGACAAAATAATTTTCATATTTGTTAGAAAAACTATACATTTTTAGATATTGTCAATTTCTTTTAATATTTTTTCTAAAACGATCAATACTATCAGACACAGAATGTAAGCATTTAAATAATAAATTAAAGAGAAAATTTTCGAAATGAAACGAAACACTACACACAATTCCTGCAGCTACCATATAAAAAAAAACACATTCCTAAATTTTATGAAATTTCTCACAAATATTTAGTTTTTAGGGCGCGGTATTTTGTAGTCTAATTAAATAACTTGATGATGAGTAAGCTCACTGCCATAATGTATAATTATAGTATAAGAAAAAAATTAAAAAACACTCTAGTTAATCAAACAAATGTCCAAAAATATTACTTTGTACTTCCAAGAAAAGTTTTTATTCTTTTTAAATCTCTAACAGCATATTTGGTCTATTTTGATACCTCTTCACTTTCAAATAATACACACGGAAAGCAGTTCTGTTTGAAAAGTACGTTTAAATTTACGATTTGCACACACACACACACACATTCGTAATTAATTAACGTTTAACGCTTAATTTTTATTTTTTCTTCTAAAGTGAGGAGAGAAAAATTAATTGCTTTTCAATACCGCATACAAAATTTGATCAAAATTCTTGTTTCTTCGGACGTCGGCTCAGACTGCGGTGGTGAGGGGGGCTGGGGGCTTTATTTTAAGAATTTATATTGTACTATTTTTTAGTAGACTTCCGAATTTTTTTGAAACTAATTGTTTGTTGTGCAGAACATCATATTCTGATGTTTCCATGAATAAATATTTTTGGTTTAATATGTAGCCATATTAGTAATTAAATCTAATAGCTGCATAATGACTATGTATTGAAAGTAGATATGAAAGTTACATAATATAATAAGTAGGTATATAACTCACCTTTGGGGTCAATTTGTTCTTGATATTTTTGATATTTTTTATCGAAGTTGAACTGTTTATCGAATGCTATGTCATCCGTTTTTTTATAAATATCTCTCATTCTTTCCGAAACTTCGGAAGCGGTTTTTATGGCTTTTTTCACTCTGGCTACTTGTTCTTCTTGAGATGTTATATATTTATCAGTTTTAATTGCATTTTGTACTACTTCGTTGTTTGCTTTACCGTTTTCTATTATACTGTAACCAAGTTCTTCTAGTTTGCCTTTGATTTTGTTGAAATCTGGAAACTTTTTTAGTAGTCAAAACTAATTATTTATACGATGTGATCCAAATTTTCAACCATTATTATAACAAACCAAAAAAATCGAATAAGTTTAATTGAAACGCCTTGTCTTCTAATACAACTAGTTTTTGATTATTTTCGCAACTGGAATCTGGCATAATATTTAAGATTTAGGAGAAACAAAGTAAATAATGGTATCTGAACATTGTTTTAAAAGTATTATTTCATCCTAATGGTATCCATAAGAGCTCATCACTCACCTTTACAAAAATTCTAATCTCTCTTTCAACCACAGTATTTTTGAAATTTATCATATTTGAATCCGAAATAAATGTTAACTTACCGTTCGAAATCATTTTTAAATTATTTATTCTCTGTTTTAATCTGTCAGAATATGTTTGAGCTAAATTTGATACTGTGTCTATACTATCTCCACCTTCTGGCGCAATTATATTCTTTGCTTGACTAATGGCTTCTTTGGTTTGTGTTAAACTATCTCGGGCTTCTTTTATACCTTGTATAATGGTCTCGTAAGCTCCACTTGCGTTAATTTTTTTCCATTCATCTTTGGTGAAGTTGAACATGCTGCGAAATTAAAAATACAGGATGAAACATTCAACAGTTAAAAGTAACATGCATGAAGATAAATTATAAATTGATAATATTGATAAACTTACCTATGATATTCTTCAACTTTTTTCTCTAGATCTTGCACATGTTCTACTGCTTTATCAAACAATTCTTGGGCTTCAGGTATTTCTTGTGTTTGCTTTTCTACTTTATCGTCTAGTTCATCGTATTCTTTGAAATCCGATATTTCTACCAGATCTTTATAAACTATCTCCAATGCTTCTAATACATCCTCGGTACCATTTAGTTTTTTTACGATGTCGTTGAAAGAAGTGGTGATTTCTTTATTTTTACTCTTGATTCTTTCAAATTTCTCTTTGACAGATTCTAGTCTTCTGGAGTTGTCAGTATTTTTAGCATCGGCTAATTTTGCCAGGTTGTCTATGTATGAGAGCAAATCAAAAAGGGCGTTTAATATATTTTTTATATCTTCGATGTTATTAGGAGGCACTTTAGGAGGATTCCCATAGAGTTCGTCCACTTTTTTATTGATATTCGCACAATAATCAAAGATTTTTTGATCATTTAATTCATCTATTCGATTTGAAGTCTGTTGAATGTTTTTCAGTATTTCCCGAGCTTTAGATAACGCTTCCGATAAACTGACATGCTTATTTCCAAAACTTTCCAAAGAATCTAGAATGTTTATAAGCTTTTTGCTCAATTCGTTAGCTTCGTTAACAAGTTCAGTGGATTTTTCATTCAACTTATCTACGTTTTTAATATTCTCTTCTAGAACTTCGTTATCTTTGATCGTTCTCTCTTTCAAATCGTTAAGTTTAGCTTGATATTCGACTATGTTGTTCGCTTTTAAGATATTATCGAATTGATCCCTTTTGTTTTTGTATTTTTCGGATAGCATGTCATGTTTATTCAAATAGTCTGCGAGCTTTTTCCAAGGTGGACCGATTCCATTTTTGAACATATCATAAACGTTTTGAACGTCTGCTTTAATTTTATCTATTTCATCAAAGAGTAACATTGTACATTCATCACAAGCTAAAAAAATTAAAGATAGAATAGGATATTACAGACGATAGAAAGTTGAAGAAATAAGTTAATATGAGCATATTATAATCAAAACTTTTTACAATATACTTATAAAATACAAAATAAAACTATTTTATGGTATCATGAAATCATGCCATATATTTACTAAATTTTTGGCGTTTAAAGTAGAGAAGTTTGTGTTTGTTCATTATTTTTCTTCTCTTCCATGTTTTTTCCTTTTTATGTTTTTCTATGTCATATTCTCTTACTTTTTATATCTTTTAATGTAAGTATTCTCTTCTTGGCTTTTCTCTTGATTGATTTTTGTATTTTATATGTTTTATACCAGCCTTAGTATTTCCGTCTGAATTATCCTGCAGTTTTCTTATTTATCTTATCTCCGTTGCATTACTCCCTGTTTCAATCTCTATTATTTTCGATACTATATGTTCTTAAAAAGTTTGTATTCCATTTATTATGAAATCAGAAATTGTTTTATTTCTAGTTTTCCATTTAATTCACTTGGATAACGTTTGAAGAAATTAAAAAATTTGTTAGAATTTATAATGCCAGAGAATTTTTAATCAGTTGTAAGCAATCACGGCACTTAACTTTTCTTTGGTTTCTTTGTTTTTCCACATGAAAACAATGTTTAATTATAAATTTTGTGGAAAACCAAACAGCTAAAAGTATTGTCTTATAGCAAATTAATTTTTTAGGGAATCAAGAGTAATTATTATGTTGTTTTGGTCACCAAAAAAATTAGTACATAAGGATGCAAATCAACGTATCGAAAATATTTATTTTATTGATTAAATTGTAGTAGAATTTTCGCTTGTTAAAATAGATTTAACTTACATTTACATATTCCATCTTTTATATATTCTCTTTCTTTGACACACTGGTTACATTTATCCCCTTTAAATCCTTCTTGACATTGACATCTACCCTCCTCATCGCAAATTCCAAAATGCTCAGCTACAATTCCATATCTGTTACAGTCACAAGGCACGCAGACTGATGAATTTGATGGTGAAAAATATTGACTATCGCATTTGTCACAATATGGTCCAGTATATCCTACAGATATATTTTTTATAAATATTTTTATTTGGTAGAAATGAAGAAGTGACTTTTATTAATTTACCTTTTTTACACTGACAAACAAATCCACCGTTTCTTTCAGTAGAACAACTTTTAGCATTGTTTTGTTGTTCTGAAGGACAAAGACAAGTCTTACAGTGGTTGTCGTTGTCTAAATAAAAACCATCCTCACATTTATCACAGTGTGGACCACTCCTATGATCTACACAGTTCTAGAAATTGGAAATAACAGAATTATAGAAATGCAAAAAAAAAACAATTTAAAAAGTTATAAGAGCTTACTTTACAATGTCCTGTTTCTGGATCGCAATCTTGAGAATATCCTCCACATTCACATTTCTTAGCAATTCCTATAACTCTATCTATCCAAGAAAGTTTAGGGTCATCAGAAAAGTATCGGTAGTATCCTTTACTAGGCTCCGCACAGGAAAGTCCTGTATATTGAGCAGGACAATTACATTTTTCTATAGAATGAGTCAACGTATATTCGGAGTCTTCATTCGTTGCTTTATCCAGAAGAACTTCCTTAATCCTAAAAAAATTTTGACATTGTTATTATTCTTATTTTTGATAAATCGTCTGGATTTTAAGTTTCCTTTGATTTAGAATTATATTTTAAAGCAGTTGAAATAATTGGCGTTTCGATCTATTTCTGTCTTTACAAAATATGAATTCATTTGAATAATTATATTGATCAATAGATCACCTATAACATTGATTAATTAATATAATATCATTACGCAAATTTTCAATGTCAAATCAAATATTATTTTATTAAAGACCGTATATAAAAAAGTATACAGTTTTTACGGTAGAAACGTTTACCTGTTGTGATTAAACTATATGCTGGAGAAGTTTTATTGAAATATGTACTTTTCTGTTTACTTTTATATGTTGAGGTGACAACTTCCAACTTATACTGATAAAACCTAAGGCTAATCAAACCTTTTAAATACTTCTAAGAATATAATTTAATGTCTATCGGTAAGGTAGTCAGAGAGGTGGCCATTTTGTCTAAAAACTTAATATGCCGATGGTATTGTTAAAATATGCTATATCAAAGCCAAAAATCAGGGTATATGATCAAACAGAAGTTATTGCACGATATCCAAAGTGATTTGGCATAAAATCGATGAAGAGAACAATATTCACGAACAAATCAAATCAAAAGGTCTGGGAGGGATCACTGGACTTGTACTGTGGGCACAAAACTATAGACATGGGGAGTGGCAGCTATTGCAAATAGTGTAACAGAGGAGAAGAGAAGAGACTACTCTGCCTTAACTTAAGAACGACGTCAAAAGCTTTGAAATAACGCAGTAGATGGTCTCGAAGAAATAGTAACAGTAAAAAAATTCATTCTAGGTTGGAAATGCTTAAAAATAAGATATAAAAGAGGAAAGATAAGAGGGTGATCCAAATTTTGGAAAATAAAGGGTACCACAAGAGTTTCAGGTATCCGAGTGAACCACGATCAATCTAGGTTGAGACTACTCGTACTGACCTAACTCAATTTACTTTTATTTCCTATAATAATTATTATATATGTATAATTTACCTGGTGTTAGCCTTGATCATGAAGAAAGTAACATTTTGAATTATCACCATGAAACATGCTCGTGTTAATTTATCGATGCATTCGTTAGAAAAATCCAAATTTTTTGAAATAACTCGCCAATTACCGGTTTCTGTCATCTGTAGTTCACTGTGATCATTTCTGGACGATATTTGTATGTTATTACCTTCCAAAAAGACGTCAAAGTATCCACCAGAGTTTTCTACTATTAAATGTCCTCCATATGAAGCTGTAATATCGCCTAAAAATGCTTTTGGCAGGCTGAGTTCATCTTCGGTTATCTGAAAAATTTATATTACTCATTATATAAGTTATTTAATATCAAATTCATGAACAATGGTGCTTTTCTCAGATAAAAGTTAGAGGACAAGTCTATAGAAAAAAAAAAAACAAATAAAATAGTCTTGTACAAGCCATTAATCCAACAAGGATCTATGAGATTATACCCGTAAGTGAAGCAGAAGAGAACACAAGATCGTTAACAGATATTCTATAAATCAAAATAGGATATGATAAAGAATTGGTCTTCGCAATAGAAGAAAATCTTTACAGTTTTCTAAAAACTAAATTCAGTTCCGATTCATTATAAAAAGAAAAATGCATAAGTCATTAATAATCTTGAACTTACTCTGTTATCTTCTTGCAAATCTCTTTCTAATCTTGTTGTTTTACTCCAATGGTATCGAGCGTCTTCACAAGTGTTACTTCTACCAAAACAGAAACATTCCGTACATCCCTTTGAATTTTCTATAGAAAGTCCGTAATAGTTCTCTTTGCAACGATCACAATATTTTCCTTCCACATTTTGCTGTAAAATAGGAAAGTTTTATCAATTTATTTTGTATATTTCGAATCCTTTTTGGTAATCAGAGAAAATGGGAGTATTATAGTAACGGATGAGATTTACCTTGCATTTACATCCTCCTCTGTTATCACATTTACATAGACCATTCTGACACTGTCCTTCGAGGGTACCATTTCGATCACAATCACATTTCTTGCAATTAGGATAATCGTAGTAACCAAAGCTGCATCTGTTACATTTTTCCCCTTCAAATCCTAAGTTACAATTGCAGGTTCCTCTCATTCGGTCACACTGTTGACTTGAGCTACCAGTATTGGAACAGTTGCAATGCTACAAAAGTTTAGTTTCTAATATAGTATAAACAAAGTATTAAACTACTTCCCAGACTATTGTAATCATTATTAAACTTCGTAAGATATATTGTTGTTTTCAATTACCTTACATCCTATGCCCGGTTCGTAACCCCAAGTATTCTCAACACAGTTTTCACAATATTTTCCACTTGCTAATGGAGGACAAATGCATTTGCCGTTTTTCGGATCACAAATATGTCCCTTTTTGTCACATGGATCGCATTCTAAGAAACATAATTATTCAGTTGGGCTTACACTTTAATAAAATAGCCATTTCTTACTTTGACAACTGGTTTGGATTGTTCCGTAATGATCTGGTAAGCAACTAGTACATTGATCTCCAGCTACTCCCGATTTGCATTGACATTTTCCAGTTTCTTTGTCACATATGGTATTAGGGATAGTACCAAATGGATTGCATCTACACTCTGTGCATACGTTATTTCTTCTCCAATAGTTATCCTAAAACATATATAGTATAAAAAATTATTTATAGAAGTTGTTTCGGAAAACTTTTATGTCTTGGTCGGTGACCAAATTAATTTGTTTTTTTAGTGAATAGGATTCAGTAGATAGTTTCCCGTATGAAACGTGTAGGACATATAGTAATCTGTCTAAAAGGAAGAACTTGAATAGGTTCTCAAATTTAGTAAAATGGAAGAATACACTGGCTAACAATCATTGTAAGCCAATTGAAAACAAACTCTTTGGATTTTGTGTGGAAGCAACATTTTTTGATAAAATGATGGAAGAATGCTGTTTACATGAATTCAATGAAGCTGGCAGAAACTATTACTTAAGTTTTAAGGTATGGCATTCACTGACGTGAATATATCAAATCTGAAATTGCCATCATAAAGTTTGACATTTTTAATAGTAACGTACTCAGAACGTGTTGTCGTACAAGGGCTATTTGAGTTGTTTACAGATACTTGAAACATTCATCTTGGTAATAAAATATTCCATGACTTTCGACGTGGATTAAACCAACAGATCAACTCGTGTCAACTTTTGGTGCAAAAGCACTATCTCAAGTCGTCGTGTTTCGCTGGTTTCCGAATTCAATCGTGATCGCACTCCGCGACAGGATGAATTTCGTGAAGATCGTCCAAAATTGGCTGTTGTGCCAGAAAACATCGAGGTGTGCGTTAACTGATATTGCAAGATCGTCATGTAACATACCGTGAGATTAAGGCCTACATGGGCATTAGTTTCACCCGCTTGGAGATCGTGACATTTGACGAATCATGGATCTAGGCACATAAATACGAAACTAAACAACAATCGACTGTATGGGTGTTCCAAGACTAGCTAAATCCAACTAAAGTTGTTCGCGCACGAAGCACTTGAAGCAAATGGTCGCCTGTTTTTTCTGAATAATTAGATATATTGGCACCGTTCCATTAGAGCAACGTAGAACGGTCAATTCTGAATAGTAAACCAGTTTGCTAGAAGGAAAACCAATCGAATCTTTATCCACTAAGACAATGCAAGTTCTCACACATTAGTTTAAACAAAAAAGTTTTTGAACAGTGAAAACAACGAATCGATGGGTCATCCACCGTAGAGTCCTTGTTTGGCACCCAATGATTTATTCTTATTCCCGCAAATAAAAAATAAATTGCGAGGTCAACGTTTTTTTACACATGGAGAAGCGGTTGACGCGTTCAAATCACATGTTTTGTAGGTACCTCAATCGGAATGGAAAAAAGTCATATCCAATTATAAATATTTGTTTTTCTTTGTTTATACAAAACTGAGTAGCAACCATCGTATTCTACTCGTAAACCACTGATTGAAATTACTTGAGTTCACTCGAGAATATCGAAATTGGGGCAACCATGGATGGAGTAGAGTACTGCGGACCTAGTTGTGATTTTGGTTTATATAATAACATAGCAAATATTTATTAGGAACAAAATGGTATTAATGCATGATATTGTACTCTCACACGTAGCTAGAATAGTGCAAGATTACCTCCAAGAAGTAGATAACCCTACTTTGAATTGGCCAGTCCTAATATTTACTCTTATTGGACCGAGCGAGCCTTCTAATTGTTTTTCTTTTTTCAAAATAGTCGTCAATTCTGCGATTAGTGTAGTTTTGATAAGCAAAAAACTTGGCAAATCATTTTCCAAACGAAAAAAGCAGCAGCTAATTGAATCAATAAATCTTGAGTACTTTTGTTTGTTTTCATAGATTTAGAAAAATGTAATGGTGAAGAGTTACTGAAAGTACAGTTGTTCAAACTATTTCTGCGGTAGGATGTAGAGAATGATAATCATTTCAAGAAATGCCAAAAAAATAATAAGTTCAATAAGTTAATTACCTCGCATGTACTACAATCAATTCCTGTGAAATGCGGTTTACAAAAACACGCTCCTGTAGTTTGATTGCAAGTAAGGAACATAGAACCATCCGGATCACAGGTGCAGGCTGTAAAAAAATCAATTATAAGAATGACTGGAATCATATTTGGTACAAATTAAAAGTTAGTTTATGATTATTCAAAGTAAAACTATAAATTTTTTATTTATAATACATGGTGAGAATGAGGAAATTCAAAATCAAATAAATCCCAGTACACCCTGTTTGAAAATCATCTCAATTCGATTATCATACGCTTTTAAGATCTTCACGAAGGATCTAACAGCACCGTACGATATCAACTCTTCAGATCACGCCTTCTCGCCGATTCCCTTCATCTTCTTCTTCTAAAAAAACTTTGATCCACTGAATTGTTACTCTGTTTAAAATTAAAGATGCTATCGTGGTCTAAGAAGCGGATTACTACGTCCGCTGAAAGGATTTGCAAATTATGTTTGGTTTCTTGAAAGAATATAATTCAAATTATATGTACGGATATACAGTAAATCTTTTTATCAGGTGAGTCGATGTTTATACTATACTGTATGTTGGCACTACAGACATATTGTGAGTGAATATACGTCTATATTTACTAATTATAGGTATGGCTGGGGTAAATCTCACGTTTTAAACAAATAGGTTTGTTATTGAACAAACCGTTTCGAATCCTAATCTAAAAATAATTACTATTTGTTCATTTATTTAAGAATGTGCAGCATTTATTTTATAGATATACGGACAGTGAATATATTCCTTCTTCTTCTTTTCCAGTTCCATTCACTAGGAGAAATCAAGGGGTCGAACTAACCCTTAAATCAGATATTAAATATTGATTTGGTGGGTGACCTTCGATTAAAGTTTGACATGGAGAGAATATCTTCAAGCAGTAAGCCACAAGATACGAAATGCCTGGACGATGACGATGAAAGGACGGCCTGGTTTGCGATAACAGGTGCGACACGGTCATGTCCCACGGCATGATTACAAGTTATTTTAGACTTACCCCCTATGGCGACCTTCATAGAAAGAGAATCAATAAAGTGGGCAAAAAAGCCTACGAGGTACAGAACATGAAGCCCGGCGACCTCACTGGGCATCTCAGCATTCTAAAGATGCTCATAGATACGATAATAAACTATGCTCAAAAACTATGAAATTTCAATAATAAGTCGACAGCAATAGACAAATGCTGTGATTGCGTTCCCACAAGTCCCATAAGTATTCTACAATGAAGGACAATGGGGACGGAAATATATGGCCCAGGAATCAAGCTTGCTATCCCATTGGGCTTAGAACCTTTCATTTTCCAGACGGAAGCATACGTTATCACAATGCAAAGATTCATTATATATAAGAGCAAAGCAGCCCTACAAGTACTTGACTTATAAAATTGAGTCAAAGCTAGTATTGGACCGAGCATTGTTAAGCGCTTGCTCATCTAATCTGATCTAAATTCCTTCTAATTATCTGTAATTAAAGACATTAAAATACTTGCAAATTTGTTCAGTCAACTATATATAATTTATTTCTTCAATTTCTTATTTCTTAGACCTTTTGATTTATTAATGCATCTGAATGTTCTTGATTTTAGGTCTCTTCTGTTTCAAAATTAGTTTTTTTTTTGATAGTTTTTAAGAGAAAGATAAATTTTGACGTTTCGACTTTATCAAAAATTAAGACTTAAAGAAAAGTCGAAACGTCCAAATTTATCTGTCTTTTAAAAACTATAAAAAAAAATTAATTTTGAAACAGAAGAGACCTAAAATCCAGAACATTTAGATGCATTATAATTTATTTCTAATAATTAAAACAGGCGAATTTAGCAGTTTTTCAATTCACAAAAGTTTTTAGTTTGAAAACCGGTTGTATTTATTGAAGCAACTCGTTGTAATATTTCTTGGGCGTTACATATTTCTATAGGGTTTTCATTGTTTTCAAAACACTCGAAAGCATGCCCGATTATGTTCAGTAGTATCGGCATATCAAACCCACGTTTTATTTTTTGAAAGCTTAAAAATAGTTGGCTCTCATTTCATATTATTCATTCCACCAAGTTAAAACTACATCTTGAAGAAGCAATTTTGCTTTAATTCCCCAGGATTATCTTGAGAAATATGCCGTGAGAACAAATGGTTTTTCAACTATTAAAACTCAGTGGAGAATTCAGATAAGAAAGATTACAGTTCTAATATTTACAGAAGATTATTTTGTATCTGCTACTAAATTACAAAAATTGCATTAGCGTTCGAAAGATATGAATACAGATGAAAATATTTTGAAAACTATTCGATTGTTAGAAACGATATTGTCTTCTTCTCTTTCTGAATTGTTTTCTTAACTTTTGTAATCTTTACTATTTTTGTTTACTTTGTTTGTCATCGTAACTTTCGTTTTTACGTTTCTTTCCATTTTCATTTTTTCAGCCTCATATATTTACTAATTTTTATTTCTAACTAGTTCTAAGCCAGTTATCTTCAATTCTTTCTCCAAAATTCTTATCCAAAACCAAAATATATATTCCTTTTATTGTTAAAGTCATTGAATATTCTTCCTCCTTTCTGTATCTGGGATCTCACTGTTTCTATGTATTTTTTATTACTTCTACTAGTGTTATTAGTAATTTCATTACTTTGAAACATTTTTCTACTTATAGTACCAAAAGCCGTCCTAATATCAAAGTATGATATGCCTAATTCTTCTCCTTCTTGGATTTTTTTTAATTGTCTTCTGAGTTCATTTCTATTATCGCTTGTTTATTTAACCGGCATATTCTAACCTAAGTTTCACATATTATCTAATCTATTTTTTAAAATTTGGATCATCTTTATATTAAGTTTAAGCCAAACCAACCTACACTCCTGAGCAAAAAAGTTGACTCTGCAATCACAAGTCACTGGCAAAAACACTGAACACGAAATTATATTTTTCTTAGTAAAATTTCAAAGCTTCAGAATGGTATGAAATATGTAATGTTTCTTGCTCTTACAGTCCAACAATATGTTATGATCGGTCACCACTTATTTTATGTTGTATGCGTGCGACTTGAGTTGATTTTTTTTGCTCACAAGTGTTCTTTTCGCAATTTTTTTGTGTGAGACGTTATTTTTTGTGTTTCTCATGCTTTCTTACATATTTCTCATGACAAATTTTTCTTTTTTATCAACTCATGCTATCATTTTCGTTGTTATTGCATCCTCTCCACAAGCGCTTCCTGTTTTCTTTTTATTTATTGCATTTCAAACTTCATCTTTACTTACTTCTTTTATTTCCTCTCTCTCTCTCTGTGTTATATTTTTATATAGTACTATTATACTTATTCATGTAGTATCGTTTGTATAGCATCCTCCCATTTCTGTCTTAATCTGTTTATCTTTTTACTCAATTTATTTTTATTCTTTTCGTTCCCAATTTCTTTATTCTAGTAAAAAATCTATTGTAATCTGTTTTCGGGTTGCATTATTATTTCTTCAATTTCTTTCCAACTTTCTGTTTTGGTTGCTTTCACGTTGTTTTTTTTCTTTATTTTTGGTCGTTACTTTCTTGGGTTTTGATTGATATTTTTTTCCTTCGAGAAAAATAGCTGCCAGAAATGGTTGAGTTTTGATGGAATATTGCCGATAAAGCGTGAAACAATATTGATTCGGTGTCTGAATTAATGAAAGGTATATACGGATAGAGTGAATGAATAATTTTTTGAATGAGTACAATGCGTCAGAAGTCAATGGAAGTTATTTGTAAAGAAAGTTCAAGTGCCAATGTATATCAATACTTGTCATTGTGTAGGTGGGTAGTCGACTACATGTGTATTAATTATTTATAAACAATTTCAAAAAGAGAAACCTATTTTAAATGAAAAAAATTGAAAAATAGAATACGTGTAGGCGGTGATATGTAACACTAAAACCTGTAGTTAGTAATAATATGCAAATTGGAATTATTTATAATAATTATTATCTAACAAATATTATTTGGGTTGGGTTATAGATGTTTTATACGTCGATGGCAGGTAGAATGAATTAACAACAAAACTGGTATGTAAATTGACTACTGTCATGCTGTCTGGAGAAAAGTAATTCAATATCTGTCGAGGCGTATGGTATTTTCTTTATTATTATAAAGGAAAGCAGAGTAAAGAATGAGAGAATAAATAAATTATGAGATGACACTATAGAAAAAAAAGGTTGAAAAAGTCTCGATGAAACCACCAAAAAAATAAGATTAGATAACTGGGAAGACGATGAAGAATGTTTTATGAATAACCATCTATAACATGTTTTTGAAGTTCTATTCTGAAGCTTGGAAAATGTGCTTTTTAGCACCGGACAATCCAAAAACATTGTGACGGAATACTTATTATTCTTCTTCTAATGGTTATTATGCTTCAATAGATTTTAGTACATTTTTCTAAATTATTATATTTATATATATTTATTTCTCTTTTCTCGCATTTGTAAAATTCCTTGCTATTTCAACAAAATAATAACAATTTTAAAATAACGCCCCTCAAGAATCCTTAAAAAAAATTAGATGAAACGATGATGCAATATATTATTCAGCATTGAATTTCTTTTCAAATGATACTAAGTTTGTCAAAATCCATAAACCGGCACTAAAATTATAACTATTTTATTGAGCTAGTCTTTCCATTCACCCCTATCAGTTATTTACTACCCATCAATTTCGATTATGAATTAATAAATGCGCAAATAATGCTATATTCTCCATTGCAACAACTTTCTCCTAAAGGCTTTCGATTGTGTAAATCATAATATTTCAGTAATAACAAATCAAGTTCTAGGACAGTTTATTATAATCTTTATGTATTGCATTTCTGGTATGCCCTTCCCTTTTGGGGTACGTTTTGTGCGACTCAATTTTTAGAAGATTCAAAATATTGGATTTTCCTTCCTTTCTTCTTTAAATTCGTTACAGAATTAGGACTCAATACTGTACAATTTGAAAAAAATGCATAATCATTTGCCAATTGAAATTAAAGTTATTACATATTTTAGGATTGCCGTATATTTAATTTTATTATCTGTTTTAATTTTGACAATGTATACACGTATTGTATATTATATATAAAAATTTTTACATGTACATTTTAAAAGTTAATATCGTTATTAATTGCAGTTTTTGTGTTTATGCTATATATTTAGTTTTTCTATGTGTATTTATTCATTTAGTTATTTGCGTGTTTGTTTTCTAGTTATTTACAATTTTCTATAAATTGTAAACAATAAAGCTCAATCTCTTTAAAAGATAGAGGAAAAGTTTAGTTCTAAATTCATGGAAAATAGTACGAATATTTATATTTTGTGACACCATTACTATGAAGAAAAATGATATTATTGTATTATTATTATTAATTCCTCTTTCTACCGCTGGAGTAGTAAGTTTGAAAATAGTTTCTAGTAGTTTCTTCTATGCGACATCTATAAATTTATTATACGATTAGTAGTTTCTGAGATACAACTGGTATCTCTTTCAATGTATACGAATCGTTGAAACACTTTTCTCAACAACAAATATTTTTTCTTCTTCACACATTGTACGCGAAGAACATTAAAAGTATTACATTCTAATTGAAGAGCTAACAAATAATTGTTGTATTTAATGATAGCTATAAAATGGTATAATAAATAATAAGCTTACTATTATAAAAATTTAAATTACAGCAATATTTGTATAGCAAACAATTTATTTCAATTTGAGAGACCGCTGGAAAGCCTCAGGGTCTTCCTAAATCGTACGTATCCTCATGGCTTATTTGTTGTTAATATGCAAACGAAATCTCCTACAGCTTGAATTAATGCAGCTATCGACAGGACCGCATTTAAATATGGAAATCAATTTAAAATAAACAAATTTTATATAAAAAATGATCAAAATCATAGCGAGGAAGAAGGGACAAAGAAGAAGTTTGAACAATTGTCATCTTCAAATTTCAGCTGAATTGCGTGGCTCTTCCTCCGCCAAATTCTAACCATATATTTACACCAGACGCAAAAAAATCCTCTCGTTTGAATACACACCATCGTGGAGTGTTATATTCATTCAGATACCGTCACCAGTATTGTTCCTAGACTATGATATGAGCATTGTCAAAAAGCTTTGAAAAATGTGGTGCCAATTGTGCAGTTTCTTTCACCTATAATTTTATCTTATAATCAAACATTACGTCAGCTGCTAGTGCCGCTATAAAAATCATTAAAATTATTGTATGACAGATTGTAATTTCAGTCTTCTTCTTCGTCTTTTGATTTGTCAATTGATCTAATGAGCAATTTGATGACATTAAATAACTTAGACAGTAGAATAACGAGTGACGGAACTATATCTATCAGAGAAACTTCAAGAGTTCAAAAGAGATAAGAACAAGGGCTTATTAATTACTACAAACAGCAAATTATTGCATATGGAGACGATGTAGCTTTAATAACCAGAACAAAGAAGGAAATGCATTCTGAAAATAAGACAAAATGTAATTGGTAGAATCGAATACATAGAGATAAAAGCGGTAAAGGACAGAAAATATAATAGAGAGAAGTTTATGAATTCGAATACCTGGGATCAACACTGTTAAATCAAAATGAAGGACCGAAATAAATTAAAGTATAGGTGAAGTGAGCAAAACCGAGAGATCAGTAAGTGGATATCATCAAAGGAGTTATCTAGAGTAGCCAAAATTAAAATATTCCCAACAATAATACGACCAACAGTTATGGAAGTGAAACATCGAATTTAACAAAGGCAGAAGAAACAAAGCTAGTCATATGGGAAGGGAGGTTGTCGGGAAAAAATTTTTGAAGGAATAAAAACAAATGAAAAACTTTAAAGAAGAAAAACTAACCAAGAAATGAAGGAGCTGTATAAAAACCCATCAATAACAAGATACATAAAAGCTGAAAGAGTAAGATGGTTAGGGCATACTAAAAGGACGCCGGAAAATTGATTTGCAAAATGAACCATTGAAGAAAGGAAAGAAGGTACAAGAAGACGAGGGAGGCTAAAGAAAAATGGTCAGATGCAGTTTTGAGGGATATTAGAGAGGAAGAAACGAATTGGAGCGAAAAAGTACAGAATCGTAACCTGTAGATAAGAATTCAGTTGAACACCGATAAGAAAAAATAATTCAATCGGTCTTAAAGGCCTGTAGTAGTAATATAACTTTTTTTTCTACCGCTAAAATTGTGAATGTTTCAAAATCATAAAGTATCACAAATAATATGTTAAAACTTCGCTCGAAACTTGCAAATGTAGTAGCAAGTAAGTAAAATCGTAGAGTAACGCAAATTATCTGGCAAATCATGCAAATAAAATAAAATTTCATTATACCACAATAACTAAAAGAAGTATAGGTAATAGTAATAGGTAATAATTAGGATAAAAGTCGTATATAAGTCCATAGTAAAAATTAAACTATTATGCAGTATGCCCGGAATTGAATATTATTATTAAAATTGAAGTCGTTTATAGAGTAGCACTTTCCAGTAAATATACTTATATAATTATTGCGGAATGCGGGAAAAGATGATATCGATTTGATTTCAATTGGCAAGTGAATGTGCATTTTTTTGTATTGTAAAATATTGAGCATTTAACTAATTCTCATCGTGGAGTAGGTTGGTAAAGTTCGTGCTTTGTGTTCTTAAGTGGATAGCCATGCAACTATCTTTCTGGAATTGGAGAAGCGTGCTTACGAATTAGGCAAACGGATTAAAAGATGAATAAGGAAGGAGGAGACAGAATTTTTAATCTTTTGAAGAAGTCCCCGCAGTAAGCCCTGCTATTCAATCCGAGTAAATATCTAACAGCTCTCTTTTGTAGTTTGAGGATTTGCTCAAATTGAGTCGCATCACACGTACCTCAGAAGGGAAGGGCATATCGGAGATGCGACTCAATAAGGGCATAATAAACTGTTAAGGAGGTGGATAATTTAAGTTCTTTGGATTCTGATCTCAGCGCAAAGCAGGAGGAACTTATTTTTTAGATAAGATAGTAATTCAAGAAATTGTCCACAACAAGCCCTAAGAATTTTACAGATTAAACGATGTCAATGGTGGTATTATTTAATAAAAAAGGCTGCAATGTATTTTTATATGATATAAATTTTGTTTTAAAAACGTTAAGACATTGAAGATTAGAATCGCACCATGATTTAAGGGTGTTACGTGATTAGATACGGTCCTATGAAGTTCCGTGAGATCAGGGTTGCTTCAAGAGAAACTAGTGTTGTCTGCAAATAGACATATTTACCACTGATGTTTAGATAGGTGATGTCGTTTATAAACACAAGAAACAAAATAGGGTCTAGTACTGAGCCTTGGGGCACATTCTATTTACTTGCAAGAAGACATCGTTGTATCAACCCTAACAAGCTAGCTTCTGTTGGTAAGGGATGACTTGAACCATGCGAGGGGTATTCCCGTGAAACCGTAGTACTGCAATATGTAGATATAGTAATGTATTTTATATTTAAACAGAAATGATAAAAGCCTCTTTTTGACCAATATTTCTATGATTATGGATAACGTCTTAAGGCAATTGGGAAAAATGCCATTTTGAAATGAAACGTTAAATAAAGTGGTAAGGTGATTTAATATGCAATTGGGCAGACTCGAAAACATTTTTAATGTTTTAAAGTCCATCAGTTCCAGACGAGTATGTTATTAATTGTACTGCGAAGCTCTGATAAAACTACTGGCATAAAGAAGAAACTATGTAAACTAGCATTAGCATTAGGAAGACATAAAAGCGGATCATGAGAAGGAGTTATAGAATTTGATAAATTTTTGGCTACATTCACAAAGTAATTATTGAGGTTATAAGGTGAAGTAGAGACTATTCTTGATGAAGAAGCCTCATTTCTTAGTTCATTCACAATGGATCATGTTTCTGTAGAAACATTACGAGAATTGGCAAGTTTCCTATTATAATAAATATCTTTAGCAGCCTTTATTATTATCTTATGATACATTTTTCGGTATAGTTTCATGTAATATTTGAGATCGCATGTTCTTTGCAGATATACATAAACCTTTAGTGAACCAGAGTTTATTTTGCTTATTTTTAATACGGGGAAAATAATTGGATACCAGACTAGTTAGTGTTTTTATGAATCTAGAAAATTCGAAGTCCATATCACCAGAGCATGTTTCAGTCAGTTGTTTGACAACGGTGCTTGAAGTTTTGAAAACTTTTTTAAATATCAATATCAATTAATATTTTTGGATAAAGACCCAAATAGGTCGAAACGTTAATTTTTCTCCTGTTCAAGACAAATCGGAAGCGAAAACATACATTAGGGTTTGAGGAATAACAAACCAAAGAAATTTTCATATAATTTGTTGACAAATGAACTCTTCTGTATTTCCCATATTGCCGACATTGGAAAATATGTCTTTCTTTGGCTTGGTCCGATTCTGTAATATTAATTATGTTTGATTGAGATAATGACATAAAAACAAATTAAACATTGCATTAATTAGAAGTAAAGCTAATTTCCATATAATTGATTACGTAAAAGGTATTTGCAGAATAATTTTCTTCTATAAATTATAGCCGTGGAAGCTGTATAATAAATAATTTATATATAAAAAAATCTACTGTACGACTCTTAAATATTAATATACAAAAACAGTAAATAAAAAGTATCTGGATGAGTGTGACGCTACAAGCCATTAATACCACTTATACATTCATTTTATCTATTTGTCTCACATTATAATCTTTTAAAACTAGAAATGTCTAGACTTCGAGATTAGAGTATTAATATTTACATAAAGTCATTTAATTGGCTCTAACTGACCAGTCATGTAAATTATGATCGCAATATCACGCCATCTTGTCTTTCAATATCCGCACCAGCTTAAACAGTGTTTCGCAATCCAAAGAAACACTAAACGTAGAAGTTTGGAACCAGCAAACGGTCCCGCGAAGCTGGTTGCTTCGCCAAAGATATAAGTTGTGCTCTAAGTATGTTATCAAATGTAATATTATTGATGGATTGTATCATAAGGCGTATGTAGTTAACTTGTCAATGGTTTTTTCATCCATTTCAAAAATTCTAAACAACCAAGTGGGATGATACTTTACACGACACGCGTTTCATAAAAAGTTCTTCTCTTATGAAGACGAATGTAAACTGTAAACAGAGAGTTTAAGTGTGAGTGATGTTGTAGTGAAATTTGTATTCAGTATGAATTTCTAGTTCGAGAGCTTTGGGGAAAATGATAGCGATTCAGTAAATTCGTTAAATCTCTATAAGCAAAAAAAAAATAATAATGAATAATCATATTTATTTAGTTTCAAACATAATAATTTCTCTCGAGATTAACTATATCATTTGCATATTATATGCAATTGTTTCAGCGCTAAAGTTTATGCTCGCTTCTGTAACTGCGAATGTTATATTGAAAAACTTCCTGAAAGATTTCAATCCATCAGTTTGATCTATATCAAAGTTTCAACATCTTTTTTTTTATAGTATCGATCTAAATTTTGGTCTTGAATATTCTTTACTGTTGTTAAAACTCAAATGTATATTGTAATGTTACTATAAGTACTGCCCTGCTCAATATGTGCCAGTGAATATCATGCGTATGAAAAGTATTGTGTTCACTTGTAGTCTATCAGTCTATAAATTCTATAGACATTTTTTTAAGTACTTTTATAAATTTAAGTAATGATCCACTCAGATGTCCTGAACATGACAGTTTTGTGGTCTCATACTTTCAAACAAGCTTTATTTCTCATCAGATAAAAATAATTAACTGTCTTTGATGTTACTGCTATTTAAAGTAGTAATAAACTTATTCGCGTCAAAATGAATATGTCAATTCATCATTTGGCTTTTAGATAATTATCCATGAAATGAAACTTGTTGAATATCGGTAAATATGTGATATTGAAACCAGTGGCGTATAATAGCAAACCTGAAATGGTTATTAGAAATTGGCGACTCAATTTTAGTCACCACCTTTTAAAGGTGATATCTTGGAAAGGGATGGGCTGAGGAAATTTTGTCATACTAAAGACTTTTAATTTCGTACGAGCTATCACTTCCTGCAATTTTTCGCATGAATTTAGAAACAGAAAATCTTCGTATACAAATTATTCTCATACCAATAAATAGTTATAGAATAACTTCTTGGACTTACTGAACAAATTATTTACAATACCACTACACCAACACTCATAATTACACTGTCTAACGCGCGTTATCGTCTTTAGAGAAATGAAGGTAAATTAGTGATGTATAGAGGCAAAGCAATTGTTAAGGAGAGCGCTCTCCACGGAAACCAGGTTATACGGGGTGTGGCTATTAAGTGACGAGACTAGTTTGCTACAGAAAAAGTACGCATGTGCCAAAGGTTAACGTTAGGTTTGCTGTTTAACCTATTCTTTCGAATACTATGTCTACCGTGTCTGTAGACAGACCAGTATAGCGGTGACATTCGTTTGTATAGGGTCTAATTTTTTGTAATGTAAAAATTGTAACCTTAAATACCCGGCAGGAGCACAACGAACAAAAACTGTTATAAATTAAAAACAACTCAGACTTGTCTATATATTAAAGATAAGGCTGGGAATTATCTATGGAAATCCGGGATGGTTTCAGATCTCAACTGGATTCTCAGATGCTAGAGTCGAGGTTCAGTTTGTAGTCTGGTAATTGTTGTGGAAACCCCAGCGTGGCAGCTGTAGAACAGCGAATATAAAGAATAAAATCACCACAGATTTATTAAAATTTACTTTGGATTGAAGTGTAGATAGGTAGAGGAAGAATTCGAATCAATTTCGAGGTTTTATTGAATTCTCGAATGGAGTGGGAGGTCAAATTGATTTCTTCAAAAACTCGAAAGTTAGAATAAATAAATTCGAAGTGACTACTGTGCCACAATACGTGAACAAAGGAATATTCGAAATGTTCGAAGAAAAATGTAACAAGCCGAATGTTACAAAATAGAGCAACGGATTATTGTGTGGCTTCGTCGAGAAACGCTGTAGTCCATTTTTACCTCCACTAGTGCGAGAAAAGTTTAGATACAATAAAACGTCATTCGAAAGAGCATAAAAAATGCTTATAAAAGGTCATTCACCATCATTTTATCTGTAACAGTTTTGCTGTAGCAATTCAAGCTTTAATTCATTAAATTTGGCCATTGCATTAACGAATGTGTGAGCACTTTCTTCTTAGCCAAATGCTGCCGTTTGTTTCGCTCAAACGTTGAAATGAGTTTGCATAATACTCGCCGTTGATGATTTTTCCTTTTTCAAGATACTCAATAAACATTATTCCAGGCGCATCCCAAAAAAAGACTCCAAGATCTTGCTTGCAGATGGTTTTTATCTTCTTGGAGCCGGTTGTTCCTTTTCAGTCAATTGTGTTGAGTGTTCTTTTTTTTCGGGTGTGAAGTGATGGATAGCGTTCCATCCATGATTATTAAACGTCGCAAAAATTCGGCTTTGTTTCTCTGAAATATTGCCAAACACTCGATGCCTACATCTTCACGACGCTGTTTTTGATCCCTTATGAGCGGCACTCATCTTAAGCTTAGTTTTCTGATGCCCAAATTTTCAGTTAATATGCGATGTATTGAGCTCTTCGAAATGCCTACTATGTCTGCTAGCTAGCGCACTTTAAGTCGATAATCATCCAGCTTCGCTTTCTGGATTTTCTTCAACATTTCTGAAGTCGTCATCTCGTTTGATCGACCACTGTGATGCTGGTCTTCGCAGGTCGTATGGCCCAGTTTTAAACTCTGCTACCCTCTACTGTTGATAACGAATGAGCATTCTCACCCAGAGCAAAATCTAGTTCAGCTTTTATATTGGTTGGGATAAGGCCATATTTTATCACAAAGCAATGACCAAGTTTTTCCATGTTTACAAATTCATTGAAAACGTTCACTATTGATGGTTGCCAAACAAATATTAAACGGAGTGGCGACTGCAAACTTTTCCAGCAACTACCGGCATCTCTAGTTCAGGCCAGGTACTTCTGGGACCATCCTCGTAATTTCTTTTAACTAATATTTTGTAATTACAAAAACGGCAACTGTAGTTGCAGAAAGGGTTGAAATATTCTGAAGTTTGTGGAAATTGCACACGTAATAATTTGTGTAGAAATGTACTCCAATTTTTGATGAAAATAATTATGATCAGAATCAGAAGAATCAGCGTCACAGAATCAACAATGAGTTTGCAAGTGATTTCTGTTCTATTTGATGGAAATCGAAGTTTTTTATCGTCTGTACAAATTGAGATTATTATAGATTAATGTCCTTTCAAATGGTTCAACCTCTATTTCATAACACTCAGCATTTGGCGCATTTTAAAATACATTCAAGACAATTCATCTACTTATTCTACAACTAGACTATAAAGTGTTCGTAACACGCTTAGGATGATTATATAGGAACATTCTATGTACAACGTTGCCAGCCGGTCCTCTCCTACTCACTGGCAACTTGAAAACAACATCAGTCCACAACTATATGCGATTTATAAATGGAACATTTCACTTTATGTTGTAATTTCTTTGACCCCAAAAGTTTTTTAATTAAAAAGAGTACATAAACCCCTTCCGAAATAATATCCCAACATCACAAAAATTTTCCTTAATCGCATTCGGAGGAATCGCCGGTTATCCTCAGATGGAAATGAAATATTAACTGGACTGGACTTCACAATTCCACTGGAATCTTATATGCCCAATTTTGTCATGTGAGAAAAATATAAAATATTATGAGAGAAAGATCATATATTTTTTCACTTTTAGACGAAGAGCCTTGTAGGATATGCTATCTTCAATTCTCAAACATATGACTATTGTTCTTACCAATGTCACAAAGATGAAAGCTTTCATAGGATGGCACACCCTTGCTTTAATTTTTGACTTGGAAGAGTCTTTATTTGAAGAGATTTATCGAAATTTTGTCTAGATATTTTTATTGAGGAATATATCTGATGCACCTAACAAAACATTCATGTTTTTTTTTACTTGAACTTCACATTTCTAGTCAATACTAACATTACATTTTCTTTTGGTCCAAACTAATCAAGTCCCGTTCCAGCCTTATGTGAGGTTGATTTCAAGAAGAAATACTAGAACAAATCGAGACTAATTTTGAATGAGTATATACAGTTTTTTGACGGATTTATCATTTGTTTATTTAAAAACACTCAAATCGTACGATAATTAATACAAACAATGAAAAAGACTACATAAGTACGAACACCAAATGCGAGAAAAATTTTTCAGGAAATCCAAGAGCAATCTTAGAATCAGCTTGTTGAAACCGATTGAATATGCTGTAACGTTTTCACTGCTCACAGCTTGCGTTACTTTTGTTGTTATAAACATTATACGATATAAACCTACCAACTTCTTTTTGTAAATAATTTTCTTTATAAGATATTTTGTCATATTATCTTTGAGTAGAAATATTAACTTATTATATTTCATACCTCTTTTGTACTTGTTGGTGACACACTGGGTTCCTGGGATTTAAGTTATTTAGCACAGTTTAATTTGTCCTTTTGTTGAAATATTTTTATATAAACAAATTGAATGTTTGGTTTATTTTCTTTTGAGGTTAAGTCTTGGCCTACAGGACGCAAGCATTATTCGAAATTTGCCAGACGTGATATAACTGGTTGCAGAATTATATTGCTTGTAAGAGCAAAGTTGCTTCCCCTTAGAAGGTTCGAGCAACATCTAGTTAACTGTTCACGAATTATTCGTGCAGTATTTTGTGAATTTTGCGGAAATTGATTTTTGGTTGTTTAGTCCGTTGAAAGGTTGTTTTGAGGGGTGATATATTAGCTGGTGTTTTGAAACTGAGCTATCGGCTAGATTGTCGTCATGACGTGTGACCCCATTTTGCTCAAGAAGTCTGATTATATAATTTTTAAATTTGATTCCAAATTCTATATTCGTGATATTTCCGACTGAGAATTTGACGATTGATAGTTATCTTGTTCTTTTGGTCAGCGACCGTGGTAGCGTTAAGATCAATTTATCCAAAGATTTTTGAAGAGCGGGATTTAGCCGGCCTAAAGGAGCCTTCCGCCGATTTCAAAAATTCTGGAATATTAAATTGTTAATTGATATCCAAGAAGAAGTAGATACAAGTTCCCTTCGTTAAAAAAGAAGGCAAGATCTTTTTTTTATAAAAGCAGAAATAGTTCTAGTTACTGACATTTGAACTAGGTTAGGCTCCAAATTATAGACTACCTTTTTTATTGCATTCAAGAAATGTTAAAAAATTAAGTTATAAATTATTTCTTTTAGTAGTAAGATGCCAAAAACTCATGAGTTTCGCGGGTAATTTTTTTTAACCTGGTTTTTTTATATAATTTCGAATTTCAAATATAAATCATTGTATTTTATTTTCAACAAGTAACTTTGTTCCTAGAGATACCTCAACCTATTTCTATACCTTTCTCAATTTAGGAAAAAAAATGTATTGTCGCCCTATTGGGAAACAAATCTAATATATTTTATACATCACTTCTTCCCTTGAAAAGTAAAATTTATGATGTTACGCCTCTGTTATACATCTATTGACATTATAAATAAATACTGTATTCATGAATTTAATAGATTATCACATTTTGATAAGATTAAAACGTATTTATTAATTTTGAGGTTATATTTACGTTATTCAAAGTTTTTTACAAGGTTATTTTCCTGCGTGATAAATATATCTTAGTACGAACAGTTCATTCATATCTATAAATAACGTTGTAAGGTATTATGTATTGAAAAATATCCAAATTGATTACTATCACCGATCTGGCAACGTTTCTAGTTAAATGAATACTTTGCCACATTGTAGATACACTGCTAGTCATTCATGAGCTTTTAATTTTTTTTTTCTGTCTTCAAGGAGGTCGGTTTATCAACATTATTTATTAGGTGAAAGTATTTTGTTCTAAATTACATGATGAAATGTTACGTACGACTATATTTGGACTCAGACATGAATCTTCCTGTGGCGGAAAATATCAAAGGTTGTTTATTACAGAGTGGATTGATCTTACAATAATAAAAATTACGCGATGTGAATTAAAATAGAATAGACTACATTATACTTGAATGAAATACATGTTTTTTTCTTCATTTTTCGTTCAAACTTTCTAGTCCATATTGATACGTCGAATTTTCTTGGCCCTCTCCTAACTGTTTCTTTCAGTTTTTACTCCCTACCTCTTCATTATCTTTTATTTTGTCTTTCCGTTGTTTCAGGTGTATTCACTCCTAGCAATTACTATTAGTACTAATCAACAGTGTTGTTGCTTAATAATGCCCCAAAATAGATTGAAGCTTTCAAAGAACACACAAAACTGAATAATTTTGAAGCTTTCCGTCTACTTTCATTTCTATCTATAGTCTTTATTTTTTCATTTGTTTATATTATTTTACGTTATTGTCTTTCTTTATGTTGTACCGTTTGTTTAATTGTTTTCTTTTATTTTTTTCGTCTCTTCCTTATGGTTCTGTTTCACCAATAATGTCTAGTAAATTTCTGTATTGACTTGGCCAACTACTATTTTTCTGTTGGGCTGTTCGGCTGTCATCAGTTGTATCTAACTCTTGACGTTTCTCAAAGCATCTTCAGAAACTGCGAGTTTGACTGCTAGCGAACTTCTGGAACCTGACGCGAGAAAGACGATACAGAGATACTCGATGTGGTGATTTTACTTGGGAAAAGAAACTATTGGGATATGGTTTATTTCTGAAATTTCTTTGACATAGTAAAACTTTTCCTCTGCAATGGTTTTTTTTATGAGGAATCAACAGATTGCTTGTATGTCTGCCCATTATTGCGTGAGGGATATAAAATAGAGATAATGGGAGGAAAGCTATTGGAAAGTACAATAGATTATTTCTTGTAAGTTAGTGCAGGTACAGCTGCGGCTATATTATTACGTCTCGTCGACCATTCACCAGGTTACAGGAGAAACCTTACGTAAGAGAGAGAGAGGTTCGTTTTATTGTTTGCGAATGGGATGGGGACATTATTCATCTAATGTGAGGGATATTTTACGTTTGGCACTGATAAAGTGAAATTTTCCTCTGCAGAGCTGGAATTGTGGTGGATTTAGAATGAGTGTTATGAACTGTATTGGGGTGAAAGCAAAAAATGGGATAAGAGAAAAAGAAAACAGTAGCGATTTTCTTTGTTTATTTAGATACGCGTGCAGCGGCCGTGTTGTCTCCTGTCGTTGGCTATTTGGCTACTGCACTGGTTTACCAGGCTACAGGAACACTGCAGCAAACCTAACGGCGATGGGAGAAACCTGACCTTATTTCAGCTCGTATTTATGGGCGTCTCGATAGGCGGTATCAACAGTTTGGTTGTGATGTTGTCGAGTGTTTATATTCGGTCGTGACGATAATTGTCGAGTGTTTTTTTTTGTTGTACGAGGATTTTTCTAGAAGTACGTAGCCCAACAAAGAAAATACATAAATATTGATTTGATTTCTTCGCTCAAAAGTTGCAATAAGTTCCATTGTGTTCCATTGTGAGCAAACGCGGCACCCATCATGCGCACAGCTTCCTCGTGTCCAAATTTTCAGTTAATATGTGATGTATCGCACTTTTTGAGTTGCCTACTATATCTGCTAGCTCGCGTACTTTCAGTTGATGTTCATTCAATACCGCTTTATGGATTTTCTGCAACATTTCTGGAGTGGTCATCTCATTTGTTCTGCAATGCTGGTACTCGCGGGTCGTACGGCCTCGTTTAAACTCTGTTATCCGATATTTCACTGTTGATAACGAAGGACCAGTCTCACCTAGAGTAGAATCTAGTTCAGCTTTTATATTGGTTGGGCTAAACATATGCTGTATAGATTCTAATACAGAAGTATTTTTCGAACAACTACCGCCATCTCTAGGTCAGGCCAGGTACTGGGATCATCCTCGGATGGATCAGTTTTAGCGTTTTTCAATATTGGAATTCATGTTTGTTTGGCATAGTAAGATGATGTTGCTGATTTTCCAACACGTTTTGATGCCAAAACGTGTGATGACAGAGACAAACCAGTATTTTGCGGAACTGATGGTATAATAAAACTGAAAACTGAATGAATCAAGTGTGTAGATATTGGTATTATGTAACATAAGAATATTTATCTTTTGTTTATTTAAAAACACTCAAATCGTACGATAATTAATACAAACAATGAAAAAGACTACATAAGTACGAACACCAAATCCGAGAAAAATTTTTCAGGAAATCCAAGAGCAATCTTAGAATCAGCTTGTTGAAACCGATTGAATATGCTGTAACGTTTTCACTGCTCACAGCTTGCGTTACTTTTGTTGTTATAAACATTATACGATATAAACCTACCAACTTCTTTTTGTAAATAATTTTCTTTATAAGATATTTTGTTATATTATCTTTGAGTAGTAGTATCTTTTTCTTGTAGTAAAGCAATTTTCAAATAAAAGTCAAAAAGCGATCGTATGTCATCAAAATGTTACAATAAAACAAAAATCCATTAAATTTATCCAAGAAAATGAGCGAGGGGGCTAAGAATCGATATAGAAAATTCCTTTCAGTGCTTCTGAGAATATAACCAATTATTAGGCAAATGAGTAAAATTATTTATTCAAATTATATAGATGAATACACCCAACATAGTAGTTAAAACAAAAAGTAATAATCATTAAAAAAAGTGACAGAACTGATAATAGAGTATAGAAATAGGTAAATGACATCAATCTAGAGCACCTGTAGTAAAAAACTAGAACAAATACAACCACGTTGTATTAAAAACAAAATTAGTAGTGGTATGAAACAAGTGTTTATTGTGCAATAAAGAGGTAGCATAGAATGAAGACCAAATTTTTAAGTTGGTCACCGCTTAATCCCACGCCCAATAAAATTCTAATATCTCATTGATACAATCGAACATTGAAAAAGCATATCGGATATCCAATCGCAATAACATAAATGTATTATTGTTCTGTTTCAGACAAGAGATAATAAAAAAGTTCGTGCAATCAGATAAAATCATTTTCAGTAAAGAAAAGAGAATAAGTATTTACATGAAGCACGTTTCTAGTTTGACAGACATGAGAAATTCATTATACTAGATAATTTTGATATATTTTGGACTCGCTTAGAAATGCATGATTTTTACTACTTTGAACGTTGAACCAGTGAAGAGACTTAAATGTGCTTTTTCAATTGTGCTAAGACATTTCTTATTTTCGGAGAAGAGCCTTAAATCGTACGGTGCTAAATCTTGTGCGTAAGCGAGATAAGAAGACAAAATGAATCGTCAATTACGACAATATGTACTTCCCATTATCAACTAATTTCTGACATTTTTCAACCGGGTATTTCATAAAAATTTCTGTAAAGATTTTGTTTAATAATTATTACCTGTATGTGAAATAGCATATCTAAGTTGCTTTAATCCGCTTGTCCGTAAGCGTAACATTCTAATAGTGACATAATCTTAACATTAGAACTACGTTTGTCATAATTTTAATACTAAATTAGGAATAAAGATTCTGATGTTTCTGTTTGATCTAAACAAACCAGAGAAAATATAGTTAGACATTTCTGATTTTAAAAAAAGTCGTAACTAAATCTGACGATTCAGAGGTTGCTCTAAAACTTTTTTGTTTCATAGACTACTTTCAAAATTTTGCTTGATCCGGTGGACACCTGCAGCTATATCACTACCAATTTCGAAAACTCTCTCTCAAATCTTGAGAAAAAGTGAAGATTAGATCTATCTATGGAAACTGTTGTGGCTGAGTTTCAACGACGAATTAATAGTTTTCGAAGAGTGGTAAAACGAAATTTAGTATATTTTCTTGTGTTGAAGGTATTCATTCAAATATATAAATTTATATACTATTAATTATTGTTATAACAGTCGTAATTTAACACGTAACGTAACTTGTACCTACCTACCTCATATAGCCAATTGGTTGGAAGAGATTTATTTTCATTTAATTTCCATTTTTTGTTTAAAATTAATAATATAAAAAATAAAACTATATGCATGTAACACAGGCCAACACTAATATCGATTCATTGTACCAAATTCCGGAAACAAATGAGTAACATTTATCCTTAACATTCATATTTATATTGGAAAAGAATCAAACAAGTTGATGCAAGATTGCAAGCACATACACCACAAGTCGTATTAATTTGCACTTCTGAACTAGCGTTCTGGACTGGACTGCGGCCGGCGTGGCAACGGCAAGACTCGACGTGTTGTACTGAATATGGAATATGCAAGTTGTCACCAGTAACTGTCGCTGAGCTTCTTAAAATATTATCTGCTTATATTGATACGAAAGGTCAAGCCAATATTTTAGAAACCAAATAAATTTTCATCCCCATTTTTTGTCACACCCAACGTAGACCCCGTCAAGTCTCCCGTGGACCCCTGATGGTCTCTTCTTTGGACCAATTTGGGAATCACGCCTCTAGAACGTGACCCAAAATGTGACGGGCGAAACGTATTTCGTAAAGAATTTTTTTTCTACAGTTAATCCATGTTGGATAATTTTTTTATTGAAGTCAATTTAACTATTATTCTATTATTTTTTATAATTTAAATAGGCTAAAAAGATCATACTATTATTTTTTACGGACTAGCAAATTATAAAATTTGAATTAAGAAGTAAATAATTGATTTGTTGAAACAATTTTTTGGTAACCTCAAAGCATACATTAATAATTCAAAAAATATGAAGTAATTACTGAAGAATATTCATTCAGTCTCGTCGGGCTGATGATTACGGATAAGTGAAGTGGTGGTACATTGTAGCGAAGACCACCTGGATATTCTCAAATTATTTCATCCGACTATATAATTTCTTTAATTGCTGTCATTTGTAATCGCATTGACTTTTGAAATTATGATTATACGACGTTTTTTTGATATAATTTTTAATCAAATATTCATGAGAAATTGATTTTCGGAAAATAGAATTTTTGACAGTTGTTAACACAGCTAATACGTAGTATTTTTGAAATAATAAATATGTCAACAAAACCCTCCTGTATACATGCATAATTTTAAAAATGTTTTAATAAAATTTACGTTTTTGTAAGAATCAACTTTGAATTCTTAAAAACAATCATCTTTTGGTTAGGATACAAAACTAGGTCGAATACTTTTAGCTAAATTTACGTAATTTGGAAATTATTTATAATAATATTTCATTTATTTCAACTTTTATCAATTTATTGATTAAAGTTCACATATTTAACATCAAAAACATATTTTGTTAATATAAATGTAGTATATATATATATATATATATATATATATATATATATGTATATATATAAAAGAAGATAACAATAGGAGAGGTACTATTTAACAGGGGCGGCTAGTACAAAAGCGTAATAGTGCTTTATCGCTCTAAAAAAAATGAGAGCTAAAAATGATAATTATATAATTCAAATGATTATCCAAAATTTTTTATAACTTATCCTGAAAAAAATTTTTAAAACTACGCAGTATTAATACCTTAACTGTAATTTAAAATAGTGCATAGTGATTTAACTATAGAATCAAGCTGCATTTGGTCCAGCGTAACATGTAATGCATTGTGGGTTAGGTACCGAATAACTTTTTTCGCTAGATAGAATTCAATTACCTATTGTTATAGAAAAAACTATCGTAAGTAGGGGTACAATCTACAAAAGAAACTTTTAATTCAAGATCTTTAAGCCAAAAATATCGGATTTGTGGTAACTAATAAATATATTATATTGTTATCTCTGTTTAGTTTTTGAACTTTATGAAGCTTAGAAGGAAATAAGAATAAGTTTGTAGATAAAAAGAAAGAAAGAAAAATTCGAATTTGATCTTTATAATCGAACATGGAATATGCGTTGCTAGAATCAACAAATATAATGAATCAATTTGGTTCTGCTCATTGGTTGACTATACAGAGACATAATGATATATGATGAAGGCTAGGTATATATTGTCGAAAATTATAAATTGTATTAAATTTTGTGGCGCATTTGAGTTGGCACTCCACTATAATTTCAATAGTCATGATTTCTTGGAGTTTTTTAGGTGTACAATTTCTTAAAATAGTTAAATACGGAAATGTTAACTCTTTAAGTTGTTACCACGAGACACCACTGATATTTAACCTAGATCGTGATGGACGTTTCCATCCATGTAACATATCTCATAGTTCGATAATATTTTTTAATAATATACCGTAAAATATTCAAATTTTAGTCCTATTTTATATTTGAAAATACACTATGCACATGTTCTGAGTTAGTGGTATAAGCTGTTGTATAACATTTGAATTTTTTTTTGGTGAAGAAAAATTATTATTATTATAACAAAAAGGACTCTCAAACAGTGGAAAAGGGTTATAATAAACAGTTAAGAAAATACAAGCTAAAATTTGTCACAACAATGATTTATCTGAAATTAACCTAGAAATATTTAGTATTCCTTTCCTTGGCCCTAATAAGTTTCCAATCGCTTTTTCATGAATCGAATAAGTTTATTTACTTTCTTCAGTGAGCGCCGTTTTGAGGTCTGATTTCGTGGCTGGTGCAGGATATCTAGCCCGAACTTTTCTCATACCATAAATGTTCCATAGGATTTCAGTCCGGTCTACGCGGTGGCCAATTCATAGCGGCACTTTATAAACATCATTATAATCTCCACCATCGTATTACTTGAATTGATACTTCATAATTCATCGAAAAATATTAAGGCGCGCGATAAAAAATCCCAAATGCTTTTATGTAGAATATATATATATATATATATATATATATATATATATATATATATATTATGCTTGTGAAATATGTATGATAAAATGCATCAGAAAACTTCACGAACTTTAGATATTAACCTGAATCTAACCCACATGTGAATAGGTATTGTTCTGCATTAGGATGAAGTTATCGCCGATGAAACTAACGTTAATTCCCCCGCTCCACCGCCAGTTTCAATAGAAACCAACTCAGTTTCAGCTTCCATTGAAAGCCCGCCCAAAACATCCAGGAACCTCCTTCAATAGTCACGTTTTTTATGCAACACTACGCGAATATTTCTCCAGGTCTTCTGTACACTCGTCCTAGCAGCAGACACATTCTGTTTCTTCTGAGAAGAGACTGGAGCCCCATTGTTCGTCAGTCCAAGTGTTATCTGGCAAATCGTAGACGGGTTGTTCTGTGGTCTGGGGTTAATTTGGGGCCAATAGCTGGACTTTTAGGCTCAGGGTTAGCTGCCTTAAGTCTTCTTCTGACTGTCCGGCAACTCACAGCCACTCCTAGCGTTTCTCTGAGCTCTAGTTGGACTTGAACATCAGTGAGGGTCCGATTTCTCAACGATGTGCTGACAATGAGTCGATCATCTCTCTCGGATGTGTATCTCTCTCGGAGCAGCGTATTAGATGCTCTTTGTAACGTTGGTTAACTCTGGATACAGCAGACTGATTCATGTCCAGCGCACTGGCCACATCTCGCCGAATCTGCCCTTGTCGCAATAGGCTTGTGCAGCTTTATCACTTTTTGTGTTCATTGTCAGGCAATAAACATTACAATATTTTATCCCATTTTGAAGCTAATACCATTAGATTTAAGGTTTTCCTCAGAAAAATACAATTTCTTGTTCAGATTTTTTTGTCAGTGACTTGCGATTGCGGGAGTGTCGCCTGAGTCGATTTTTTTGCTCACCATTGTATTTATATCTACATAATCTATTTTTGCTAAGATTATGGAATTAACCAAGTTTTTTGTAGGTTAGAATATATAAATACCTCTATTAAAATTAAAATAGTTTTACTAAAGGATGTATTCCATGAAATTAATACATTTTTGTCACTTTGCTTTGTTGTGTTTGTGAGTGAATCGACAATCTTGCGACAATTATCATTTATATATTGAGGCACCTGAAATTCTTTTCAAACTTGAAATGATTAAATAAAAAGTCTTGATATTCGAAGTATAGCCAATCTTATTCTGTGTTTCAATTCAAGTTCAGCGAGCTCTTTGAGATCTTGGTAAAATCATTCTTTGGGCTTAGATGCTAAAAATTGTCGCATTCCATTCTCCTTTCCATATCCTTTGGATTAAATTTTTTGTGGTAGGGATTCAATAATGTTCTTCACACATGAAATCGACATTACTTATAAGACACCCTCGGTATTTATAAACGGAATTTAATAATTTTCAGGTACAAACACGCTTTAATTGATAATTATGTTTATGATACATTTTAAATAACAGTAAATAGCGAGATCTCTCGTTAAACTCGTTTAAAAAAATTTAATAATACTCAAAATCTGGTATGAAATACACTGCTCGTTATGTCGGTTCTGCTATGCGAGTAAGAAAAAACCTATTTCGACATCAAAGAAAAATAAAAATTCATGTGTGTAATCTCTAACTTTGTTAATCCTACCTAACTTTTAGTTAACACAAATTTAATAACTTTGTTTGATAGAGATGTAAATATATTAGTAACTGTGAATTTTGGAACGGATTTGAAACCTCATTTTTAGACGTTCAGTAAAATCATTTGATATCAGTTGATAGAACACGTATTATTAATTAGGATTTATTAGGTCGAATTTCTTCTATCAGTTGAAAATTGATGCTTCGAAGTAATATTATTGGGTTTGGAAAGAGAAATGGTCGCTTAGAACAACAGGAAATCGTTCACGGTGATTTTATTTCTATGCTGTTTATTCCTAACCTAACCTATAATATATATTATGAATAAATATATAATTTAATATTTCGAAGATGTATTTTGCCGTTCCTCAAAGGAGAAAACAACTACTTCTCTGGCTAATGCCTCAACGAATATTGAATTACATTTTCTTTCAAGAGCGTTAAGTCAATCGACCTTTTTGCCGAAATTAATTGCAAGGAGAGGTTTGTAACTACTGACTAGTTACAGCGTTATTACGTCTCATCAGTAATAGCATAATTATTAAATTGAGGCTAGAGTTCAAAAGTAGGTTGTAAAAAAATTGTGTGTGTGTGTGTCAGCTCCGACGCACGACTGGAGTTTACTCCTTAAGTTCGATAGTCTAACCAGACGCAAAAAGAGTTTATTTAACTTAAAAAAGATTGGTTGATTGCCAGAATATTTTGGGCTTCCTTCATTAATTTTTTTTAATCTGTAAGCTCGCTGTCTCTCGGCTGGAGTTTTTGGAGGTTTAGATTTTTTTCCTAGTCAAAAAATATAAAAAAAAAATTAGAAAATTTATAAATGCATAATTATAAAAATTTCAACCGACTTTTAAAAAATTGATAAAAAAAGGTTTTTATAAACATTTTTTTTAAATTATTTGATTTTTTTAATTATTTAAAATATAATATTATCTTAATAATTAACAAAAATGGTTATAAAAAGAATTATGTCACTAAATCTTTTACATACAATAATAAATAGTACATGAACATTATTTAAATAAGCTAAAAAATAACTTTTTGAAAGAAAAATATATAAAAACATTATTATAATGAAAAAATATTGTCGATTTTTCTGATAATATTATTAATATTGTTAATATTTAACAATTATTTATAAAATAAATCATATTAACGTGGAAGAATTTATAGACATCGACAAAAAAATTAATTTTTGGTTAGGTTAGAAATTTTCTATTTTATGTGGATGCGCTCGATAATTCATATTAGGTTGATTATCTAATTTTATGTGTTGTTTTCAAATATATATTTATATGAACTACATTGATAATTATTAAAATATTTAATAAATACAAATTGCACATGCTCATACATATAATACATGAATTATAATGTACCTTGCAACCACGTGTTCCGGCAATATCATCTACAAATCTTTCTGCCATAGTTATTTGAAAATACTTTCAGTTCACTTTAGCGGAACACAATGATAATGAAACTTCACAATGACAGCAATATAAGTATGTTGACACTGACAAATTAGAAAGTTGCGTATCATAGTATCATTCATGGATAGGTTTTACTCCTCACATTTTTCTCATACCGGGCTCCTTATATATGCAAATCGATTCTTAAGGAGTAAACTCCAATAATATAATATCAAAATGAATTTGTAAACAAAGAGTTTATTTTATCTTTTTTTGTCAGTTTCATTGAAATGGTCGCAAACAACCTTTTTGGTTTTCTGTCAATTGTTAGTTTCTGACAGGTGGTGTATTTCCAACATAGAGGCTGTTTTGTTACATAAAGTAGTAAATTTGGTGGTACTTTGTCTAGATCCTTTTTAAAGAATTACGATGTGTATCTATCTTTCACCCACTTTAAATGTATTTGAAAATGGACATAATTCAAAATGAAATTATAGAGAATAATCCATACAGCTACAATTTATTTTCAATAACACCAATGTATTATGAATTGGAAATAAGAAAAAGCATATACGAGGCATTTTTTAAAGTAAGTACCGTTTAGGAATTAAAAAAAGTAGTGCAAAGATATCGCAATAATTTTATTCTTACATGAAAGCCTGTACCTTAATCTACTCTTCTACATAATTTCCGTGAATAATGAGGCACTTGTCATAATGCGGCACCAGTTTTTCAATACCCTCCTCATAAAATTCTGCCGCCTGACTTGTTAACCACTGTATCATATCTGTTTAACTGTTATCGTGTTGAAGACGCTGACCGCCCAGGTATTTCTTCAAGTGCAGGAACAAATGGTAGTCGCTGGGCGCCAGATCAGGGCTGTAGGGAGGATGATCTAGAGTTTCCCATTGAAATGATTTGATGAGATCTTTGGTCCGATTAGCCACATGTGGAAGGGCATTGTCATGCAGATAAACGATTCCCTGCACTCACCCATTTCCTTACCATTCCATCAATCATAATGTTTTGTCCGTGAACTTCACAGATCTCACGATGAATATCGATCGGTTTTACGCTTTTAGCACTAAGAAATCGTATAACAGCCCGTACTTCACAATCGGCGGGACTCACGATTGTCGGAGGCATCTTAAACACTCAGTAAACAACGTACACAATGAATAATCAGACTGTAATGGCGTCAGTGCGTAGACAAGAGATGTAGGTAACCAGCGCGCATGTGCAGAACGCCGACCTTGGGGCTGCGGCGGCGGAATCGCAAAACGGTACTTAAAAAATATGCCTCGTATAATTTGGTTGGAGCCTGACATAATTCGCCTTTTTAATAACCAAAATCTTCACGCAGAAACATTGACCGTTGTATAGCCGAATGCGCGGGTAGCATATCCAGACCTTATGTGAGTTGAGTAAGGAGGAAAGCTGTAGATTCTGAAAGGTATATGAACTACTGCCTGTCTTTAAATTATTTGATTTTGTACGTCATCACGTTGGAAAAGATATAATGTTTTGGTCGGATTTAGCGTCTTGCCATTATGCAAGGAAAATCGACGGTATTTGTAGAAAGAGTTTTTTTTCCATTATGACAACGCAAGTTCTCACACTTTGGTGATCGCTATGGCTAAAATTCTCGAATTTATTTACGACTGGACTAACTCAATCTAGCCCCCAGCGACTATTATTTAGGAGGATTAAAAATGTTAGAGCATAGCTTAAAAAAGTGTATTATATGGAAAAAATGTTTTCTTTATTTGAAGCTTTTCAGACAACCTTGTATCAAATGTTAAAATGGATCAGTATTATTGTGGTTTATAGATACGACACAAGCCACCAGCCGATTGCGGAATCTCTTTGTAAGTTATTTATTGCATTAGACTGTCACCACCTTATTTTCCTAATCGAACCGATGAAAATTTATGGTCGTTCCTCGTTATTAATACTGATTTGTTCTACTTGGTGCGGGCATTGCTTGTACTGAAACCTAACTGGTGGCAATGTTTTATTTACCTTTAGGCTACTGATCATATATCATATGCTAAGACCTTTTTTAACGATCCCTGATAAATGTGTTGTGATTTCTATGAGATCCGATACGAATTTAAATACTATAATCCGGTACCGGCAGTATAGGTACTAAATCATTAGAATTGTGAATGCTGTTGCAAAGCTTTGATCTCAAATATTTCATAAGTTGTTCTTTCGAAGTTATCATCAATTCTTGCACTTATGAGTCCGATTTCCTCAAACTAAGAGGCGGTTGTATAAAAAAGTTGTGAGGCGACTTATAAATTAATATGTAAATTTTAATATATCATACAAATCCATATATATCGTCATGTATAACGTTAATAAACTATACTGTAAGTATTTAACAATACTTTAAGTTAGATATAAAAGTTATTAACAATGATAATACCCTTAATAATTTAAAAGTAATGATATAGTTCAGTTCCCGTAGAAATTTGAGAAAAAATATCGAGTTTTTTGAAAATTTGTAATTAGGTAGTACGAGGGTTGCTACTTAAGTTTTGAGATATGGCAACACTGATGTAAATATGTCAAATCTGACATTGCCAGCATAAAGTTTTTTTAATAGTGAACGTACACAGAACGTGTTGCCATACGAGTGCTATATGAGTTGTTTACAGATACTTGGAACTCGCATACATTCAATTTTGCATGAACATTTGGCTGTCAAAAATATTTGTTCGCGTTGGATACCTCATAATTCGATAATCGCTCAAAAAAAGCTCGTGTCAATTGGTGCGAAAAATTCAATCGTGGTGCTTCAAAAGACGTATATAAGATTGTGACAAATCCAGTACAAGTAGACCAATCGCAGAAGTCGAATCATTCTCCACCACGACAATGACAAGTCCTCGTTTGAAACCCAATGATTTCTACTTATTCCCGTAGATCAAAAATAAATTGCGAGGTCAAGTTTTTCTACATATGAAAAAGCGGTTGATGTATTAAAATACATGTGTTGGAGGTACCTTGATCGGAATGGAAAAATTTAGTGCAAGCAAATGCAAAAGTGTACTGATCTTAATGGAGAATATTTTGAAGATCACAAAAGCCATATCCAATTATAAATACTTGTTTTCATTTGTCAATTTCAAAACTTTAGTAGCAATCCTGGTATTATAATCTATAACATCTAGCATGTGAAGGAGTAGGCTTTTGCCCTAGGGGATAAGAATTTTTATGGCTAATGTTACTTCGAAATTAGGTAGATTGACTAATTCGAAGCCTGATTTTTTTTAATATTATACCTCAAAGTTATTAGGGATTGAAATTGTATTTTCTACTGAAAAAACGCAGATTTTTAACCTTTTTTCATGAATAACTCGAGTTTTAACTTTATCTAAAACTAATTTGAAACAAAAATGTAGATAACAAAAAACCAAACGAATTCATTTTTTAATGATCTCTGTAAACGTAGTTAGGACTGAGTTATAGCCCGTTGAGGGATGGTTATTGTTAGAAAATACCGAAAGTTAAAACCTTTAAGCCTAAAAAACTCGTAATTTTTGGGAAAAAACTCGAGATCCCTTTCTTAAAGAGAATAGAAATCCCTTTAAAATGAGCACTTGTTGAACTTTTTTGCATGAAAATTGATCGAATTACAACAAAAAAATATCACTATTTTATTTCTGAAATATAATACTCTCAGATGCCGATACGTTGACAGATTGCTATAACAACCTCAATTTTACAGTTACCTAATTGTAAAATCATATATGTAATACTCCTATACGGACAGTTTGTATAAGTGGAAGGTGTTTCGACTAAGAAACAAGTAGTGTATCGTTCTCTCTCTCCTCCGAACACTTCAGTTAGTTCTGCGCATTTTTCAATATTCTTGATATATTTTTTTTTTCGTTTTATGTATAGATACCACAACATCAGCTTTTATTTCAAAATCGTCTATAGACATCTTAATGACCTCTTTGTTTCGACAAGCACCAATATAGTAAGCGATAGAAGAGAACAGATAGAGAACAATCTGAAGTAGTTGAATAATGATATGCAGAAAAGATCATGTCCTAACAACCTTAATTTATTAAGTCACCAAACATCAAACCAAAATAAACGCTTATTAATATGTCAAAAATTCCATTTTTTGTTTATTATTTTTAATATAAAACTTCCGTACCGAATCTCCCACGAGTTTGCATTAATCTCCGTGAATTATTTCTCAGTTGCAATTTACCTCGGGAAATTTTTCAAAAAACACCTCGAAAAAATTTTCGGAAATACTTCAAGCTCAAGGGATATTATACGAAATAATTTCATTTTAGTCATTTCACAAGTGAATTTCTATTAAATAAACAAAAAATATTCATGATGATGTTTCGAACAGTAATTTTAGAGCTTTTTTTATTTTTGCATCAGAAAATTGAAGGATATTTGGCGATTGGAAGTTCACGTTCGCGTATTAATTCATGCTCCTTCAAGCCTTTCAACAAAATTTATGACTTGATATGACTTTGAGGTCCTTGAAATTCCTTACAAAATGCTTTTTTAAAAATGGTTTTCGTTTGAATAATGAAGGAGTTATTGTCAGAGAACCAACCGCTTTTTTTTAATTTTTTGAGAATACGCTCATAGGCAGAAGATTGGAGAATATACATAGCGAGGTTGTACTCGTGAAATTAATTATAAACTTCAGGGTATCAAGAGATCTAAAAATAATTCATTTCATCTTCACTTCGACCAAATAATTCTAAAATTCAAAACTTTTCAATTTTTTGTAATAAGAAGTAGTTTTGATCCCCATAAAACAAAAATAACACTTCGGCACAGGGTAGATTTTTAAGAAGAGCATGAATAGAGCTTAAATACAAATTTTCTACTGCTGGTAACTGGATTAATATGAACACGAATACTGTACACTTATGAATCACGAAAAAAGAATCCAAATGAAAGAAGAAGTAATAAATAAAATAAATAAGATAGTGTGGATATGTACAAAGAAACATCCCCTGAAGTGTAGTTCATTAAAAGTAGACTGAAAACCAGGTAGGAAGACCATGTAAACGAAGATCTGAAAATACGAGTAGTAACTATTGGGGAGAACATTGGCAGAAGAAGAAAATGGATAGATGAGGAACATAAAAAAGGCGAGAGGGAATACGAAGGAAAAAATAGGACTGATCAAGAGCTTATTAAGAGAGAGCTTTACTCCCTTAAGGAATTATAGATAATTTAAGCTCATATATTATTTTCTCTATATCATGTATTATGTTGGTCCGAGATATAGTTATAAATTGCTTTTCAATCTACAACGAGAAAAGTTAAATCTCCCATGTAATTCCCATAACATGCACGGTCTATTATATAAAGTATGTTGCAATAGGGAATGGATTTATTTCCTAATTGTAACTCATTATTCGTACTTGTACAATAATTTGGGAGATTACGAGTTGTAACAATTGTTGCATTAGATGAGATGTTGTAAAAGGAGTTAATTATTGATACTTTTGTAGGATTAACAATTATTATTTGAGAAATTTTAAGCTGTTCAGAATGGTTCGACTAATGACTAGTGATGCTATACATATATGGTTTTCCAACGAAAAGTTCCCTGAATAGGAGGGCTGCTACTTAAGTGTTGAAATAAAGAAAATATCTATAATGGGATATGGCTTTTTTGTTTTTCAAAATATTCTCCATTAAGATCAATACACTTTTGCCTGCATTTAATCCAATTGTATAAAATTTTTTTCCATTTCGATTGAGGTACCTCCTGAACATGTGATTTGAAAGAAACCATCGCTTCTTTAGGTGTAGAAAAACGATTGAATTCAGAAAACTAGTGAAATACGGTGGGTCGAGATAGTGTTTCATTACCACGTTTAATCCACGTCGAAAATCATCGCACGAAAATGTTACCGATTTAATTCCATTTTTTGACCAAGAAAAATGTTTCAAGGATCCGTAAACAACTTGTACGAGGATATATTGAAAAATTCTTAGTCTACTATAAAACCAAACAAAATTTTAATGTCAAAATATTTTACTACTCAACATATTCTCCTCATTTATTACAGCGAACCTGCAAAGTCTCTAGACCTTTCAAAAATAATATTTCTTCTTGCTCTGCAAACCAGACCTCCGCAGTTTTTATTATCTCTTCGTTGGAAGAAAATTTACAACCTTTAAAGTTTTTTCAGTTGAGGAAAGAGATGATAGTCGGACGGAGCCAAATCTGGTGAATAAGGGGGGTGTTCTAGTAATTCAAACCCTAAATCACGAATTTTTTGCATGGCAATGTGAGATTTGTGTGCAGGGGCGTTGTCTTGCAAAAACAAAACACCTTTGGATAGCTTTTCACGTCTTCAATCATGATTACTCCATGGCAATCTCAAAAAACTGCAGCAAGAACTTTTCCAGGAGATTGACGTGAAACTTCTAGGTCTTGGAGAACCAGAGTGTCGCCATTCTATTGATTGTTGCTTTGTTTACGGATCGTAGAAATGTACCCAAGTCTCATCTATAGTAACAATTCGGTTTAAGAAGTCTATCTACATCGTTTTCAAATCGAGCACAGATCGAACGCGATGCTTCTACACTCATTCAAACATTTGAGGATCCATTTTGCAGCACTTTTTCTCATGTCCAAATTGACATGAACTATATGATGAACGCGTTCGTATGAAATATTCAGTGCTTCAGATATCCGTTTTAGCCCAATTCGGTCTGATAAAAACATGTCATGAACTGCATCGATATTTTCGGGGACTGACACAGAAACTGACCGCCTTCTCGATCGGTCATCATCTTCAATGGAAAATTTACCTCTTTTGAAGCTTGCAGTCCAATTTTTCACGGTCACATACGAAGGATATTGATCACCAAGGGTATTAAGCATCTTTGTAAATCTGCTTACCTCTTATCTCTTTTAAATTTTCACAATTTCGGTGGACATCTTTTTTTTTTTAATTTATCGCGCAGCTCTAGTTTACTTGTTTGGCGTCAAACTTCACACCGACACTTCTAATAAGTTATTTTTCGTTGATATGGTAACGCAATATTTTGTTTATGCATAGAACTGGTCTGGGCCAACTAGATAGCAATACATCCTCGTATGACAGCACATTCTGAGTACGTTCACCATTAGCAATGTCTCAGATATGATATATTGTCATATCTCCAATTTAATTGGCAATCCTCGTAATTGTAGAGGTAGTAGCATTTAAAGTATTGAAATACGTGGATTTCATTTTCCAATAGACCTCTTGATCAGTGCTGCCATTTTGAATCATCTCTTGGATACGCAGTTATTACTTTCTTTAAATAAATTTATTATTTATTGTAACTTTTTTAGAAATTGTTACAAGAGTTAAACGAAGATGATCACTGCGAGATTTTTACTTAAATATATTATAACTATAACAATACGGTTCTAAAAAAATCATATGTTAGTACGCTACCAGTTTTTATTATCGAATATAAATAGTTTGAAGATTATCTTTGTTCATTTGCAAAGTCTCTGAGGCAAACTTACGGAACATCAGTTTTGTTGTAGTTAAAACTCAAGAGAAAAGATGAACGCAAACGAGCATAGTAATAGCGATGGCATGAATACTACCACCGTGTCTACCATAAATCTTTAGAAAAGCCATCCGTTATGCGTGTTCGTTTCTCATCTCTTACACGAACTTTTATAACATTTTTGTTTCGCTTAAAATGAGTCTTTTGTTCTTAGAATTGCTCTCTGTTTACCAACGCGAAGCGATCAATCAAAAACATATTGGTTTAATGAAAGACAAACATATTCTGGAATTTTAATTCGGATAAAATTATAGTAGAGGATGAATAGTAAGAGACTTATCTTTCATTTTATTCATTTTATTAAACAACAAATAGCCCTCGAATGCGATTGAGTGGTAAAGTGTTTTTATTTCAGCCAATTAGATTAAAAAATAGTCCGTACAAAAACAATGGACACATCTACATTCCATGAAATGGCACAAAATCCACAAATATGATAAAAATGGAACATAAATAAGAATAATAGTTATGGAGAGTGACAACAATATCATCAAATAAATATATTTACACTATTTATAGTAAATATAGGACAAACAAAGTGAACAACAAGGAAATACTTCCCATTCTTATCTTAATCCTGGTTTTTATTAAATGAAAATCTAGTTATTTTGTAACGGTATTTTTCCGAAACAAGCGACTTTATCCCATCACGCTATGTTTAAAAACAATAAAACTACATGAACCTCAGGTCTATATTTTCACGTGTTTATGGTGTATTATATTTCTAGAACACGGAAATTTAACATTAAATCTAGCAGGCCGCATTTCACTAAGAACAAGCCTTCACAATACATTTTGCGGCGTAATATCTTCTAACCACAAGTATTATCAGTACCTACGGGTTATCGTTATTTATACGCGTTGAAAACGTTTTTTTTTAATTCTAATTCTAATTAATGAATTACCATGATGTCATCTGAATGTTATTTAATTTATTTTTATGAAACAAAGGACAAATCCATCTGTTTTTTTTATTATATAGAGGGTGTCTCATAAAATATTGTCAGTTTCTAATGTTCACTTTGTTCATTCCATAATCATACAAAAAGCAATCCTCAATGTTCGAAATATAGCCCATCGTATTCTATGGCTTCAGCCCAACCTTCAGCAAACTCTTTGAGACCTTGTTAGAACTATTCTTTCGGCTTAGATGCAAAAAATTGTCACACTGCATAACCAACCAAATAGTAATCTGATGATTTGGGGTCATAAAATTGATGTCCACAAGATTTTCTTCAGCAAGACACATATTACAAATGAATTTCTCGAAAAAGCTGTCTCTAATGTCTTACCGTAGCCACTCCTGTCACTAGATTTTGATCTCTATGTGGAAGGAGGTGATTGTCTAATCTTCGGCAAACATTTTGGCGTAGTTAATTGACGAAATTAAAGATCAAATAGATAGCACAAGGCATTATTACTTTATTTTCTGAATACATGCTAATGAAATATCTTGCAAATGTAATCGTTTTATTCTTGATGAAATGCTATCAAAGTATCAAAAAATCAAGGTCAAAACGGCCAAGTAGTCCTCCTTATTAACTAATGAACTTCACCACGACTATTCAAGGAAACTATGAGCATCACCTTGATATTTGACCAACTTTGACGCGGCTTTCGGTTTATTTCTAGATTGCTGGACATTTTTAATGTCATAATCATGACAACACACGTTTAGTCATCAGTAATGATGCGTTAACACCAACCAAAATATGTTGAGTCTATCCATAAAGCAATTCTCAACTGGAAATTGGTATATCCCGAAGAAGATCGGAGAATCATGAAATGGCTAATGTTTGTCATGTTGGAAGAAGAAGGCCAAACACACCTTCTTCTGGTATACAAAATGGGAACAACTTCGAGGTGATCTTGCTCAATAGATAGGGGACTTACCTCTGAAAAAATTAAAGGAAAAATGATCCAAAGGAAGAAGATATGGGATGCTGTAAGCACCTTTGTACTAGTGCTCGAATATAAGGAAGTCAATAGAGAATAGGACCGAGAAGATTAGATAACTGCCAGGGAAAGTAAATGAAATAAAACATGATAAATATGTCTATCAAGGCATGAACAAATGCAGGAAAAGAGAAAATACTGTAACAATGTAAGGAAAAGGGGTCAAGATGTTATCGTCGTCAACAGAGATGGATGTCGACTTACATGGGGCGAGTATTCGATGATTTTCACTGAATGCTTTGAGCCACTAAATACTTGCGTACCTAAAACAATTCTGCAATATTTTGAACGATTCCGAAGCCGTAATTCTATTGGAAACAAAAAATTTCAAGCAAACTCGTGGCGCAACTTTTTTTACAGTCAATATCGCCAAAAATGTTGACGATTCGATTTACGCGTGCAGTTTCAATGCACTAGTCAAATTAGATCAGAGCGGAATCTTTCCCAATTTCCAAACAATTAGTATATACAAATATCTAATGAAAAAGTTTATTATTATACTTTTAATGGATGTTTCGTGTTTCAATATAAGTAATAAATAATTGTGTTGAATTGCGATAATTTATTTATTAAGTTAAAAGGCACTTCCGTAATTATAACATTGCTGGCCAGTTTCTACGTTCATATCGAAGAAAAAAGTAATCATTTTAAACTGTGGTTATAAAAAAACGGACTGATGCTTTGGAAGATAAACAGTTGATTGGCTCAAAACAAAATCGTGGATTTTATGAAAGCATTTTTCGCAAAATATATCGTGACTGTGTTAGAATGTTGGACTTCTTTCTATTTCTAAAGGTAACATAGGCGCTAAATGGTAACAAGATTTACAACTGTGGAGGCGATTAAAGCAAAACCTGACTTCCAGCACCACTTTCTACAATGAACACATGTATGGACCGATGTAGTAATTGCTAAGGGAAAATTGGTCATAGATAAAGCAACAAGTCGTTTATTTGTCTTTAAGAAAAACTTATCAACATAAATTGAATACTTAGCACTTATCAGCAAATACGACTGTTGTCTTTAATTTTAGTCACTTTCGACTTTGGCTTCTGGTTGACAAAATTTGGGCGGCTAAGTGCAAACGTGGCCGTACCAGTTTGATTGACGACAAGCGTTCGGAACTGCGAGAACCAATGATATTATCTAACAAGTTCACCAAATGGTACTGGACGACCATCGGATTGAAGTTAGTTACTGACTGAAGAATTATATAAGCGTAAGTTATCCGCTCATTTCTTAGGCCTTATTGAAATGGTTTAAGCAAAATATGTCGGATAATTCGCGTCGATTCGTAACTGTAGATGAAACCTGGATTCAATACCACACACAACACAAACCACCACGAACAAACAGTAAAAATAATGGATTACAAAGAGCGAATCGGCTCTAGAAAAGGCAAGGACGATTTCAGCCGAAAAAGTGATTGCGATCGTTTTTTGGGGAGACAAAGGGAAAAGAATAGAAAAATTACAGAAAAGCGACCATACTTGAGAAAAATGCAAATGCTTTTGCTGTAGGACAACGCACCCTGTCAACTTCGGTGATTGCCTTCGCTAAAAGTCAAGAACTGCACTTTGGATTGGTTGACCAACCACTAGATTCACCAGATCTAGCCCTCAGTGACTTTTTCCTGTTCTCCAACAGGTTAAAGTTAAAGGTGAAGCTTAGCTAGACTTAGATTTAGAAGGAAACTATTGTGAGAAATAAAAATTGTTATGGAAAAAAATGTCTTGTTTGTTTGTTAGATTGGAAACTCTACAGCCAGCCCTAGTATTTACAGAACAAAACAAATTATTTTATTAAAGTTATTTTGGAGAAATCCTGTATACTATACGTTCTATTTTATGCTTCTAAATCTTCTTGATTTTAGGTTTCTTTTGTTTCAAAATTAGTTTTTTTCAATAATTTTTGAAAGATAGATAAAATTGACATTTCGACTTTTTTTAGTCTTTATCAAAATAGATCACCGTGTCCTGTCCTGTTCTTCATGAGTGAATAAAAAATGAAAATCCGAATAAAGTTATAGTGTATTCAATCTAATTAAAATATATACTTTTTTTTACCGTTTGAATATTTTTTTGTTTAAGCTTATGCGGCTACCCTAATACACGAGTTTCACCTAACATTTACCATTCATCATAATATGTACAGAATTCAGAAGACAATAAACATTTACACTTTATTGAAATCGATGTCAATCACCGTATACGCGCAATCATAATACACAATATATGCCATCAGATGAGTAGACAAAATCATCAATCATACCGGCAGTAATTTTCAATCAAAATCCGTCAACATTTAGACAATAAAAGAAATCACGAGCCGTGTAAAATGTATACAAAATGAAACATAACCTCGTATTAATTGAATTACTATGAATACTTGATGTGTCGATTCATAGAACGACGCAATATACACGAAAAAAAAACTGTTTAGTCATTCTGGCTCGAATAAAGACAATTTTTCAGAAGGGAATTTCAGTAAAGTGTTGTTGGAAAACCTAAACATTGTGTAATAACGGTCAAAAATCAAGGTGACACCATGGTGTGCTTTACCATAAATTCGTTCCACAATGTCAAACTCTTAATAAGCATTACTACTTGGCCGTTTAGCATTTGATTCTTTTATATTTTAATAGCATTACATCAACAAAAAAATAATAACACTTGGAAGATATTTTATTAGCATGTATTAAGAAAAACATTGAATACATTTCTGTACAGGTCTAAGTATCGACAAAAGAAAGTGGTCGATGTCTGCTTGTTCCAAGCATTTATTATGTCGTCGATTTACTACGCCAAAATCTGTTATGAAAATTGTAGTCACCTACCACGTATTTTCTATGAGGTTAAAATCTAATAACAGAGGTAGCTACTCTAAGACATTGAAGACAGTTTTTTGGAGAAATTCAATAGTTCAATTCGTAACATATGGAGTGAGTTTTCTTGCTAGAAAAGGTCATGTGGACGCCAATTTGTATAAAGCCATTATTTAAATAGCCTTTTAATACTTCGACCCAAAAAAAATTTGATAAACTTTTCCCTGGGCCCAAAAAATATTTCTGGGTTTTAACGCTCCATCTGGGGGCTCCAAAGGAAAATAGGGAAAACATTTATTTGGAATAAAAAGTGCGAAACAATAATGTTTTTCTTTTTGCAGTATTTGTTATGGAAAACCACATTACCGTATTTCGTGATTTACGGATAAGCCTAAATAATTGGGATTGTAACAACAATTTATTGTTGTATTTATCTGTAATGTTTTTTGTCATATTTTTTATACCCTAAAAAATAAAATAGGTACAGGTAATGTAAAGGTAGTATAAATTGAAAATTTTAATCAAATATTATTTGAATTATGTTGAAGAAAACAAAATAAATATGAAAACTAAAAAAAATCAAACCAAGTGTAGAACGTTTGAAATAAGTTGCCTATGGACCGCACCGGGTTCAACGTGTTAAAAGCAAAATTTCAATACTAATGTCACTATTATTGGCTTTTTCTTCATCATTTTTATGATTCAGTTTTTTGAAACAGCTTTCACTAATCTATTTTCCATGTTTTCCCATTTCCAATCTTCTCACATCTTTATTTTTCTGTAACCAGTTTTGGTTTTTTCTTCTCTCTATCTGCTCTCATTATATTTCTCTATCTTTTTTGTGAAATATTGTTTTGAATAAATATTATTTGGTTCACTTTGTTTTTTAATCTGTATTTGTTCTACATGATTCTTTTTTTGTTATTTCAATTAGTTAATTGCATTAAGGGCCAATTTTGCAGATTAGGGAGATCAAACTAAGGTTTAAACTATGGTTTGAGCTCTAGTTTAAGCCAATAATAAACAGGTAACAGTTAAGCAGACATTTTTCTGCCAATTGTCACTAGCAAATTAACTAAATTTTTTGATATTTGTTTTAAAGTTGAACTGATTGAGAAATTTGTATAAACAAAAATGAACAATAACCAATTTGCAATTGCAATTCCTCTGACAATGAAGGAGTGCTTTCGGTTAACTTTTTGTTTTCTCGGCATTTCGACAATTGAAAATTTCTTCATCATCATCTTCGAGATCATCAAATATAAAGTGCAAATTTTCAATCATTTTACCAAAACCCTGCCGGTAACGTTGAAAATGATTTAGTCGGTAAACGCCATCTACAAAACGCGAAAAAATGGTAATTGTGGTTTAAAGTGACATTTGAGGCTTAAATTTTCATTTGTAAAATTGGGCCTAAACATTTTATTATCATTTCTTGCATTTGTTCGTTCTTTTCACTTAGTATTTCATTTTCGGTTTTCATATTTAATATTTCCTCTTGGCATTCCGGCGGATTTATCCTCATGTTATTGATCTCTCTAGATAATTCTTCTATAGACTCTGGCATTTCAATCATCATTTCCATCATTAGCCCTATATTTTCTTCAATTTTTTTATGTGATTTGGTTTTTCAATCTACTGTTCCTAAAAACATCATCTTCCCATTACTTTCTATCCTCTTTCCAGTTACTTTTCCATTTCTTAAATATTTCTTCGTTGTTCCCCATTCTATGGAATTTATTCAAGTAATTGACTTGAATATGAATATATGGTAGTTTTTCTTACTTGCACTGCAATTTTCATAGTTTTGACTCTTCAGTTGCACTTTTGGTTTAATTACACATCACTGTTTGGACTTAATTATTTTTAATTGTTAGTGTTATCTAGTATTATAAATTGAGTAGAAATATCTAAATGCTAAACCATATACTGCAAAAGTTACGCGAAATAAGAACCAAAGATGTTGAAAATGCAGGATGACAATTATTTGCATTCAAGCCCAAAGATTTGTTTTAAAAATGTCTCAAAGAGATTGCTGAACGTTGGGTTAAAACCATAGAATACGATGGGCTATATTTCGAATATTGAGGATTTCTTCTTGTATGATTATTTAACAAACAAAGTGATCCATATTAATGAGACATCTGAATATGTTTCATGCTTCATGATCCCGAAAGATCATTTGAAGCACTTCTTCATTAGTATTATTTGGATTGATAACATCAGATATTATCAAAAGAACTTGCAATTAGCCTTTACCCTCACATGCACACAATATGAAAGATTATCGCATAAAAGTTGTCTCGTTACTTTAAAGATTGAATTACTTGCAAGGATACTAGCAATTGTCGTTATGGTGAAGCATCTGATAGTGGTATTCACATTGAATCCGTGACCTCTAGACGTACCTTTTTATTGCACACTGTATATATGCGAGACATTGTTCTGAATTTACGTAATATCTTAAGCTACGGATAAAACTAGCATAATAATTGTACTTGCTTGTATAGTTGGTATAAATAATACTTTCTTATTCTTGAATCAATAATATTTTATCAAATGATAGTATAGTATCACAAAAGATTACGATAAAATAACACTAAAACGTTTTTTGTTGAACAAATATTCACTCATCAAATTAATATAATAAATCAATATTACATCTTAGTGTTATTTAAAATGTTAATTTTATGTTCTTTCGTGGAACTTCAAGTTTTTCCAATGGATTAAATAAATATATAGGTATTTGTTGTGATAAATATTCATGTATTTTATTTAATTGTTTTACGGAATATCATCAGTATAATCTTTTCATTCGGTTTCAATTTTATCAATAACCTAATCCAACGTATAAAAACATTCAAATCAACTTAAATGTAATGACTAATAAACCAACGTTGTGATCGATTTCATCATTAAATTTTACAAAACCAAATATGTTACTACAACATTATCAAATTGTTACTAAAATAGAGTTTTGAAGTCCAACTTTGTGCTTCTAAAATAATTTCACATTCCAAAAAGAAGCAATGGATATAAAAACGTTAAAGATGAGGTAGGCAAGATGAATATGATCAACATAATATAAAAAAGTAATCTATGTAAAAGGAAGAAAGGGATAAAAAAATCAGTATCAGAAAAATAAGAAACTTTAGATCCATTTCATTCAATCTTCAGGCAAAATTTTATGTTCCCCATGCAGGTTATTATAATCAGAAGCCATATGTTTATTAGGTATACTTTTGGTGAACATTCCTTTGTATAGAGTGAAACTCGTGAGAATAAAGTACAGAAATTGTGGCTTAATCCAAATAGTAGAGCCAATTCAAATTCATGGAATCAGGTCATTCTTTTATTGAGGCTGATTCTTTGCATGCCACTATAGAAAACCTAACTAACTATAAAAATTTCATTCCACACATTGATAAAAAATTCTATTTTTTAAGGCGAGAATAAAACCACATCCATCATCAATATAAAAATAATGAGATTCCCTAAGGTCTCACCGTATATTAGACTGTAAAGTTTTGTGGGTAAAATTGTAAATTTGACATCATTACACCCTAATTATCACACCAATAATGATAGTTCTAACAATTTAGTAACTATCACTTCACTTTATATATCATTTTATACTTTTCGCTTTCCCACTGTGAGTTCCAGCCTTATATTTACATTTGCGATGTTATAGAACATCGTAGTTCAAAGGTTACCCAATAGATGGAGACACTCATTGTTTCCACAACATTAACTTATGACCAGTGGTGTCTCTTGGCGTGCGGCTTTGTCTTCGTTTTAATTCATATCTTAAGAAGCATTCTATTCTGAGCACATATTTAACCAAAGCAATAGGTGATGACGAGAATGGAATAAAAATTAACAGCAGGACATTAAACAACATACGTTATGCAATCGACATAGTTATCATTGCAGACAATCCAGAAGTCCTTCAACGCCTAATCAACAAAGTTGTAGAAATGGGAGATCAATTAGGCATTAAAATTAATGTAACAAAAACAAAAGTATTGGCCATAACAAGACTTCCAAATCCACAATTAAACATAAACATCTATGACACCGCAATATAGAAAGTTGAGAATTTAAATATCTTGGCATCTGCATAACGACAAATGTAGAGTCTGACGTCGAAGTAAGATCACGTATAGAACAAGTTAGGGCCATATTCCTAAAGGTGAAAAACTTATTATGTAACGCAACCTTGAACTTAAACTTAAGATACCGTTTTGTAAAGGCGTACGTACTCTAAGTTCTCTTGTATGGAGCAGAAACATGGAGATTGAAAGTGGATACCATGAACAGATTTTAGGTTTTTGAAATGTGGATCTTCTGTAGGCTACTAAAAATATCATGGACTCAACATATACCTAACAATGAAGTGCTTAGTCGTATGGGAAAGGAAGTTACTTACAACAATAAAGAGAAGAAAGGCCGCTTATCTGGGCCACATATACCGCAACAACAGGTATGATATACTGAAATTAATAATAGAAGGAAAACGTGGACCTGTTCACAGACAACATTCATGGTTAAAAAACATTCTGGTATGAATATATCATCTTTAATTCGTACCACTCAGGGTGGAAATAGGTATGCCGAAATTCTCGCCAACCTTCATTAAATGGAGATGGTACCTGAAGAAGAAGAAGAATTATTTCTTGCAGTCACCTCGTCAGTTATACGAAAACTCACAAAGAAAAAAGTACAATTCAGTCTCACAGAAGAAGATAAAAAATATTTAGTGGCTATCAAATGAAACTATATTATGGTATTACGTTCATATGGTTTCATTGATAGTAAATAATTGGATTACAAATCATAATTCCATGAACTAATAGCTAAAGAACGTCGTATAACTGAGTCGCATGGAACTTTAACTTTTATAACAACGTAGAATTTTAGTACTAATAATATAGCTAGTTTTTCGAGGTAGTCATCTTGTTGTTTCACAACTTTATTTGGGACCCAATATATCCTCTACAGCCGAATATCGATGAGAATTTTGTTCTGGCTCTGTAAAAGATGAATATTTAAACGAGTTATCGGTGCATTAGCCACGTCTATAACAAATTTGGTTTTTTTATCTGAACTCGGAACAGATCACATTAGAATGATATATTATTATGTAGTTGAAAGAACTTCTGTAGCGTATTATGTAATGGACTTGCACCTTTACTAATACAACTTTATTTTTAACAATAGAAAAGGAAATGTGTATGCATACACCTACCTGACTACATTTAAATATAGTAAGTACCAAAACGTCCCAAAATAAAAGACTAAAAGTCGTTTCGTGTAACTATATTTGTTTCGTTTGATTTGATTTGAGAGGACTTATTTGTTTGATCTTACTACCTACTGGGTGATTTCCTGACAAGTGAAAAGTGAATTTCTCGTAATTTTTAGACGTTTTTCGCTTGATTTAAATTTGAATCATTTAAATTTATTTGAAGGAGAGCTCTGTATAGTTTCCAATTCCATTTATACATGTTTGTTTCGTTCCTGACTATTAATAACTATTCACTTAAGCTAAAGTAAGACGAAATTTTTTCTTAATCCGAGTTGAAAGTTTTATCATTCGTTCAGATCATAGACTCTAAGAGATAAAACATAAGTTATAAGTTGGGCACAATAACGACGAAACCGGTGTACAAGATATGTTAACCCATATTTATTCAGTTATGTAGTCAGAAAACTACAAGAGTAAGAACACTTTTGAAGGTTTTTTCACTTTTAATTGTAACCATCAGTAACATTTAAACATTTGTCCAGTTTTTAGATCCAATCTTCAAAGGATTATAGGATTCTAACGCCTGATAGTCAAACTAGATGGTAAAAGTTTCTTTTAACTTGTTTTAATTTTCCAAGCATAAGCATATGGCATCGTACTGATTTTCAAACCAGATTAAGAGAATTTCAACATTAAATTTTTGTGCCAGGTCTTCATTCATATGACTAGGCCCTCTTTATCGTTTTTATCATTCCTTTACTAAAAAGCCGACCTATTTCTATCTTTACTTATAAAGTTCTACATGTTGTTTCTATATTCGACCGTCAACGCTCTACCATAGAGAGATCTCAATCTATGATTCATTTAGATATAGGAATACGAACCCTTACGGGGCCTAGTTGCTGAGATATAGGGCGAAGAGTTAATATTAAATATTTTTGAAAGGCCCTCTTTAAGTACTCAAACTGTAGGTCGCGCTTTAACAGTGGACCATTCTACTGTATGGAAAGTAAAAGAACAAGTGTTACATCAATACAAAATGGCCAGTGTTCAAGTATTAGAACCTAGAGATTTTCAGGTGCGTATGGAATTTTCAAACTGGTATTTACAAAAGTGTCGTGAAAATCGAAATTTTCCAAAATATGTGTTGTATACCGACGAGGCTAGATTTACTAGGGAAGGAATTTTCAACTATAGAAATAATCACGTTTGGGATGAAGAAAATCCGTACTTTGTTCGTGAAAGGGGGTTTTAGCATTAATATTCGGTTAATGTGTGGGTGGGTATGGTTGGAGATTGCTTAATCGGGCCTTACATTTTACCAAATAAATAAAATGGAGCAATTTATAAGCGCTCTCTGGAAGAAATGTTGGATGAATTAATGGAGAATCTACTGTTAAATACACATGTGGTTTCAACATGATGGGGCATCTGTTCATTTTGCTGCAGTGGCAAGAAATTACTTTAGCAGAAGTTTTAGAGAAAAATGGATTGGTTGGGTTGGACCTAATTGTTGGTGTTCACTATCACCTGACTTAAATCATATCGATATTTGTATATGGGCCTATATGAAGTCGTTAGTGTACGAAAGAATCATCGAATCTGAACAAGATCTAATAGCTAGAATTCAAGCTGCGGCAGAAATCATTCAATCCCATCCAGATTTATTTTTAAAAACACGTTTTTCAATGACAAAACGGTGTAGAAGTTTTTTGAGGTAAGCGACCAAAAGTTTGAACAATTGAGATTATGAATAACTAACCCTGACAGTGCACCACTGGTTAAATTTTTCTAAAGTTTGTTTATGTCAAAATATTACTTTATTAAGAAGCATATTGGTCACAAAATTTGAAAAAAAAAATTATAGGCGTTCTTGATTTATGGCAAATTTTTTTATATCTCAGTAACTAGGCCCCGTAAGGGTTCGTATTCCTATATCAAAATGAATCATTCATTGAGATCTCTCTGTGGTACAGCGTTGTCGGTCGAATATAGAAACACCCTGTATAAGTTGCCGGTGGATTTTCAGTAGGAATCAACCAACGCCTGCAGAGACGTTAAACGGAATGACGGTATGGTTATGGGCTGGCAAAGATTGCTTTTAAGTAACATCACTTGAAATGATGCCCATCAAATTTTTGTGCCAAGTCCTCATTCATGTGACTAGCCAACTCATTTCGTTTTTATCTTCCCTTCATTAAAAGCCGACAATTTCTATTTTTCATTATAATGTTCAATAAATTGCTAGTGGATTTTCAGCAGGATTCATTTTTTTGACGGAAAAGCCGAATAAATGAGCAATTTAGCATAACAACCAACAACAACAACAGGGATAAATGAAATGTCGGCATCGTGAGAGTAGCCACCCTTTAACCAATGTCACTTGATAGGAAGAGAGAAGAGGATGCGCAATAGGTTTTTACTTTAAAAGGACCCTCTTGGTTTATTTCTTCAAAAATGATTAAAAATATAATTTTGGGAAAAAAAGTTGTTAGTTTCTATCTACAATTAACAGAAAGTAGTTGGGAAAGTAAAGTAAGATTGTTTTTGTATTGTATTGCCTAATTCCAATTTTATTCAAATAATTATTAGATTTACAGTGAGACATGAACATTTGAAGTCGTGTTTAGAACAGAAAAAAAATAATCTGTCGATAAAAAAATCTAAGGCTTTAGTAAATATCTAACATAAAATTTTTAAACATGAAGTAAAAATTTGTATTTACCTATTTATTTGAAAAAATAAAAACGTTATTGCTATGGTAATAACCGGTATTTACAAGCGAGACTAACCTAACATAACCTAACACTAATCCTAATAAATTCCACGAACGTTTTGTCATTATATTTTAGATAGTGCCATTTATAAATTGCATTGTGATTGTCCGTGAGAAGCATCTCGTGGTACATAAGAAACTACTCGGGCAATATACTTAGTATTTAAAATGAACACGATCCATATTTCATGAATGGTTTAGTACAAGGAAATCACCGAGTATGTCTGTGTTACACATGCTTTTAATACATTTTAACAGATATAGAAGTGAACTGGTTGAGATCGGTTAAATGCACTCTACGAGGTGGTGAAGTAAGTTTGGTTTGGCTACTTAATTAATATTATCAAACAGCAGCTTACATCATTTGGACAATTTTTTAGAATGGAGAACAATAGACAGGCAGAGAGGATTTGACAAGTTAGAGAAATGATCGCTCAAAAAATCTGGGGAAAAGAATATCACGGAGAAAGATTATGAAAAAAGCTAAAAATAAAAATGAGTGGTAGAAATTTGTTTATTTATGAATAAAAACACATACCCACAGCGGGTACACATGGGTTCATGATTACCTAATATGGATGAAAACAGATTTGATAACAAATTATTGCAAAGATAATAGATAAAATTTCCAATGTTATTGTTGTAAGTTCAAGTTAAAATGCAATTTGCAACGGAAATGGAAGAAGAATTATCTGAAGAACATATCGTATGTTACTTGTTGTCCATTTATTTCTTCAATATTTCTAAATTTGGCAAGCTTTTTTATAACTTCGGAGAAAGGAGCATAAAGAATTTGTCGTTCGATGGCGGAAGCCATTCGGTAAAGCTGCGCCTACCAATTTCTCTTCTGGGAAAAACATTATTTAGTTATTGTCTCACGTCAGCTCTCAATCAAAAGGCAATGGATTGTTACGTTTGAATCGTTAGATGGTAGAATTTCATCTTCATCTTAACGTTTATCTTAATCATCTATTATCATTCAAAATTCCCATTACGGACGTTTGCGAGATATCTAATTACTTAGATATTTGTCTAACATAACAGAAATATCTAAAGGTATTTTTCTACACACAGTTGTTCGGATTTTGATAAATAAAGGTTTAGAACCGTACATTTTTCACCAACTTACTCAAAAGAGATATAAATTAATGAAGATATTACATTTTTATTGTTGACTTTACTGTCATTCCGTGGCGTTTCCAAGGATTCTAACAAACTTTATATGATCAGAGTTAATTATTTGAGTTAGTTAACAAAATTAAAATGGTAGATGACGACGAAAATCTGATATGATTTCTTAAATGGTATCCCAAGAAGACAAATGGAATAGATTTTACGAAGAGGTACATTCTTTTTAAATGGTAAAATGTGTTTTTGTAGTTTTCTCCCTAATAAGGACTAAACATTCTGTTTGCATGAATTAGCGATTCTAATATAAATTTGTTTCATTTAAATTAAATATTAATTAGGAAATATGGATTTAAACAATTGTTGTTATTTAATAATACAGTTCTGTCACCTTTTTGAAGATTTCCACTGAAGCAGACGCAAATAAACATTCTACTTTCTATATATAGCGAGTCCGTTATGGTATGCACATGCTTTACCCACTCTAAAAGAGATAATCTTCTGAGGAGTCGCAAGATTGTGGAGACATATTTGCTATATAAGAGAGCTATAATACTACGCGTGCTGTTTCAGATTTTTAACTAATTATTAAGGAAACTTATGTGCTAACCAGTGGTGTAGCTGAATTAGAATTATATGTAACACTCCAACAATTTTATCAGAACAGATAATTTAGTTTATTGAATTTCATCGATGGACTTCCTATACAATGCTAAAATCGATCGAAGCGTCTCAGTAAACAAGTAGAAGATTTAATGGTACAAAACGTACTACGAAGTAACTACGATCGTTGCACTATAAGTAAGGTGCCCAATAAATTACAGCTTCGAGGGAAGATTCTAAGCTAAAGCTGACAAGAGTGTCATGCGTAGTGGTTCCCCCAATCTAGAGCACGTTCTTCCGCGCTAAATTTTCGCATAGTATTTGTCAGAGATAAAACTGTTGATTGCCACTCCCGCAAATTGCGAGGTTCGATGAGTTATGCAGTTTTTCCACGAAAGCAAATTACCCCCCTTGGAGATTCATCTTCAACTGAGAGTGCATGTCCGTTCAGCACGTCCGCAAATGTTGCAGAGCTTTTGCTGAAGGTCGCGCGAAAGTTCGCGATGAAGACTACCCGTTTCGGATGCGATTGTCCAGAAGATCAACTGTAAGCTGCTCAAAGATTGGAAGATCACTGTTCGTCAAACACATTCCGGAAGCTTCCATTGGCACAATTAAAAGGACTTTAATAGAAACGTTGGGTTATCGTAAAGTGAATGCTGATTAGACAACAAGGAGAAAATTGATCAAACGCAGTCAATAGGAAATGTTACGGCGACTGTGATTTGGGTTCGAAAGGGGTACTCCCCATCGATTTTATGCAACCTGACACGACAATGAACTCAGATATATTGATCAATGTAGGATTGTCGAAGAGAATAGCTGATTATCATCTCCTCCCCAAGCTAAAGGAACAATTATGGTAAACGCTTCAACGGCCACAACGAAGCCCGATTACACGATTCCTCAACGGATTGGCTGGAGAGATCTTCGACTTAGGAATATAAAAGCTGGAGCACCGTGTAACAAACAATTGAACACTATGTTGAAAAGTAGAAAACAGTGTAGGCTTCTAAAAGAAGATTTATAAATTGATAGCAATAAATAATTTTTTCGTTTGGAAAAATTTAGGAAACTTACTTTTGGTCTAACCGTTGTAATAGGTGGTTACCATTTGTTGGGTTGGATATGACATTTTATTACATCACTTAATAAGTCGTGTGACTGACATACAGATGGTGCACCAATTGACAAATCCATATGACATTTATGAAGTATCAACTACCAAAAGACTGTGTAAAATATCATCACATTGTGATTAGTCAGAAAAATTACAGCTTTATAAGTGAAGCTACTCTTCTTATTTAAAAATAAATGGATTTAAAACAATTTCGTGTGTTAATTTATCATTGCTTATTGATGAAAAAAATAAAAGCTGAGCAATGGCTTCAAAAGTGTTACCCGAACTCTGCGCCATCGGAAATAATCATTTGTTATTGGTTTGTTGAATCTAAACGGGGTCGTACAGACACCAATGATGGTGAACGTTTTGGTCGTCCAATAAAGGTGGTTACTCCAGAAAACCTCAAAAAAGTTCACAAATTGGTTATATCTAATCGTAAATTGAAATTACGTGATATAGCTGAGGCCGTAAAAATATTAGAGGCTGAGTATTCAGAATTATGTATAAACATTTTACCATGAGAAAGCTTTTTTCAATGTGGGTGATGCGTTTACTCACAGTCAATCAAATACAACACTGTGTTGATGATTCAGAGCAGTGTTTCACCATGTTTACACGTAATAAATCAGATTTTTTGCGTTGGTATGTGACAATGGTAGAAATATTGATCCATCACTTCACTCCGGAATCAAAACGATCATCATCTGAGTGGACTTCAGCCGGTGAACCACGTCCAAAGCATTCAAAGGCACAACAGTCAGTTGGGAAGGATATGGCTGTTTGAATTCAGGATTCAAGGAAAAACGGCGTCATATGACAAAGAAACGACTATTTCACCAAGACAATGTACCGATTCACAAATCGATGGCAACGATGGCAAAAAATGTGTTTTTCTTAGTTAGTCACACAACTTGAGTAATGTGTTATCTTTGTCTAGTGCAAACACAAGTTTTGTAATGGTATTGAGAGATAATATTGTGATTTAAAACAGTAAAAATGATTTTCATACCCTTAATTGTAGTAGTTCTAGTCCTTGGTGAAGTTTTTCTTTGAGTAGATCTAGCTGTTGGTCTTGTGCTTCTTGAAGTTGTTCTGGGTGTAGTACGTCTAGTGGATTTTGTCGATTGAGTTGTTCTTAAGGTAAACCTTGGAGTTATCTTCGTGGTTATCCTTGAAGGTGTTCTTGTCGAGACTGTAGTATTTGGTATCCTAGTAATCGAAGTAGTTCTGTAGGTCGTCTTCGTAGGCATAGAAATGTAAGGACATCTTCTTATACACGATGAACTTAAACATCCCATGCAATAATTGCATCTAGTAGGTATGTAGTATTGTTGTCTAGGAATTAAGTAACGTGGTGGTATTATATTAGGATTTATTTGATGTCCATTATTATATACCGGTTGATAATTTGGTACAGGTTGGTAACTTGGTATCCGTTGATAATTTTCTATGAAGCGTTTACATCTTGATTCCCTTTTTTTGTTTTTTCTTCTATGTTTATGCCGCGGAATGTCAGTGAACTTAGTTAGCTGGATATCATCAACGTCCGAAATTATTGATAACTGATAACTGACACTATCATTTGCTTCGAATCCATGTGACGTAAGAAATAATATGAAAATCACTGACACAAATATTTCCGTGCTCTTCATTATAATGGTTTCATATTTGACAAACTGGTAGATTCGAAATGAAAATCAATTGCAAATTAATTTTTTAAGGAACCTTATCTAACAAACTCCTAAGCAAATAAAATTAAATTTTTCATTAGATAATTTCTATTTACTTTATATCTAATGCTCAACGTTTAATTGTGTCATATCCGTTTATTGTGACATATTTTCCTTATCTGTATTTGCTCTTGTATATCAGTTTTTATATCACTTCTATTATTCCGATTCGGAAGAAACTAATATTTGCAAATGGATTAAAATTTTTAAAACTTATGACTAGCGCCACCTTCATATTACAAGTACTAGAACTTGAAGGTTCACCAAAAGTGAATTATCGCTGTAATTTGTGGAAGTTTCAAGACCTGTCCTGTACTCGGTCGTTGCTAAACAGTTGCGCTACAGACAATATTGTGCTTCCAACGATGTTGACTGACAAAACTCGCCGATATGGGTGAAGAGTTTTTTGATTGTTAATAAATGATTTTTTCAAAATCCATTGTGACATATGATAAGACATGGATTTTGTATGACACGCCCGAAACGAAACGACAATGGAAGCCTACAAATTATCCAACACGATCCACAAAATTACAATGAACCTTCAACAGCCGTAAGATGATGGCCACTGTTTTTCGGACTCAAAATGATACGTTACTTTTGTTTACGCAGCCTGAGTTCTGAAATTGTTCTGATCGACGACGATGCCTGTCCCCACAGCGCTCGTATACTTTAGGTAATAAAATCTTTTTTGTATATTCACGCGTCTTTTCTTCACAGTTCAGGTATATAATGCATAAGAACTAGCTAGGACCATCTCAAATCGATTAGGTTAGGTGTTGGAGACGATCTGAGCAGGCATTTATAATTTAAGAGTTATCTTAGGAAAACTAAAGGAAAAGTTTCGATGAAATCAGTAACAGATTTTCCGTGGATCATTAAATTTGTTTTTTAGTTAAACCAAAGCAAAGTAGACTGAGGAAAGTATGTTGATGACTTAGTGATCCTATTCTCAGTGTAAGTCTTGCCGAATAAATGATGATATTTTAAAAAGAAACAATACCGAAAGTTTACAATGATAACTCAAAATACAGGCAAATTTTTCCGAAGAAGCGAAACATAGCAATATAGATCCCAGTTGAAATTTTAAATCAAAATCCTCTATTTACAAATATTTTTTAAAATAAATGAAGTAGCGAAAACGAAAAAAAGATTCCATTATTTGTTTAAAATGTACTATTGAATTAACAATTCGATTTATCGATTTTATTCATAGATTCAAAATAAATAATTCCTAATCCTGCTGCCTATATTTAAAATTAGTTCCAGTCTGCATTTTTCCGTCTGAAGCAGATGCAAAATGAGGGAAATGCATTTATGTCTGTTAATGTATTTCAAGTCCAACCGAGGATAACATAATTGCTAGATATCTTAATGGTGAGAGGAGAAAAAATAAACACTGAAATTTCGGTTAATACAAAATTGGAAATTGGCAATTTCGTTGCCAGTCGTGGCGTAACTAATGTTTGAAATATATGGTGAGCCATTTATAATCACAAATTAAAATGGGAATTGAGTGATACCTTATTTTAAAGGTAATAAAGATATCAACTTATTTGATGAAATTTTCTACTATTTTTTAAGCTCCTGTTATTCGAAAGGCATCTACCTAAATCTCTCCACAATCAGCTCTTATTTATTCTTCTCTTTAGGCGTTATGTTTTATAAACGGTCGATTCCATATACCTCCATAGGAAGATACCTTCTTACCGTACAATATGTCTCCACTGCATTTTGTTGTCGATACCAACCTCTCATCCATTGATTTTCGTCACCTTCGGTACCGCCATCACATTATTTATTCATTTCCACCTCTTCCTAGTAGTGTAAAGTTTTGTGTTTAATATTATTTAGAGCATTCCATATTCCTACATCCTCTGCATATGACCAAACCATCTCAACCTCCGAATTTATGAAATTTCTTGGTCTACCTTGATTAGTATTCAATCGATCTAAGGCATTTTGTAATCAAACTGCTCTTAAGGAAATTTTTATTTATATGCTAATTTAATTTTCTTTCTGATGGCATTACTTGTTTTCTCTATATTGTCGATAAACTCATCAATATATTTACCATATCATTCACTTAAATATGTATATCTTCCTTCTTGGCAAGTCCCAGTTCTTTTCTCCTTGCTTTTAATTCTTTTATTATTCAACGAGTTTGTGTTGTGTTTATTCATGATATTAAAATAACATAATCAAATATGTGCTTTTTTGTTTAAAGTTTGCTTGCTGTGCAACTATAAAAAGTATTCCAGACACATTCACATTAACTTACTCTATTATTAATGATCATTTCTATGCTGTATATTTTAACTTTGGCTACGGTCCTTACTTACTGGGAATGGTAATACTTTTTAACATTTCTAGTAAGAATCTAGAGACTTTAAATCGACCATTCGTGATGGCTATTCTATACAATCCAACTGCCAGAAAATATATTATTCAGCGATTGTCTCACTAGAGGAAAGCGGATAATATCTTGTAAATCATGTCACCAGCCACATCAATATGCCTTTCCAAACTAGATTCTTATAAATGATATTAAACTATTATTTCTCGAAATAGAGATCATCAATCAGATTTTCCTGATTAAATAAAGGTTCAATCAAACTTTCCCCAAGAATAGCATCCTAAACCTTCATTTTTTTCGAATACTATGACCTTTTTTGTTCTGGGAACGAGAATCATTAGGGGATGACCCATGTGCGTGAGGTCCTGTGACGGTGACTACTTCAGAAAACATTAAATTAGTAAAAGAAATTGAAAGTGATCGGCATCTAAAAACAAAAGAAATTGCAGCTCAGATCAGAATTTCCAAAGCAAGTTCTATAAGGGTTCTACATGAGTATTTGAATATGACAAAAATTAGTGCAAGGTGAGTGCCTCGAGTTCTGAGTGCAAGGTGAGTGCCTCGAGTTCTGAGTGCAAAAGCAGCACCACGAGGATCAATTGTAACGGGTGATGAAACTATGGCCTCTTATTATGATCCGACATCCAAAAGAGATTCCATGGAGTGGCATTGGAAAAGAGAGTCCGTACCAGAAATAGCAAAGGTCATGAAAAGCACCAAAAAGTGGTGGCTACAATATTTGGAGACTGTGAGGGTATCCTTTTGATTGACTTGAAGGAATCAAATACAACGGTGAACACGACATATTTTTCTAAGACAGTTGCATCAAAAAATTATCGAAAATGGAATGGCAAAATCAGCCGCGGTGTGCGCTTGCTTCATGACTACACTACTCAGTTCTCCAAGGCAAATGTGGCTTCACAGAGATTTTACACCTACCATATAGTCATTATCTGGCCCAGTTCGAGTTAAAGGGTGAAATATTTAATAGCGACGATGAAATTAAATCATACTTTCATAATGGCATAGAAGCTTTTAGTCAGACATTATGAAATGTGGGTGTAAGTTAAGGGACAATATATTGACAAATAATAACAGTTTTTTTATTTATCACTATATCATGCTAAGAACTCATGGACCGCACTACGTATGCTCATTAATATTTTTTGAGTTTTTACATTCAGCACTCCGTATTTCAAAATCTACTGAAGTTTTTGTAAGCATACTACATTTGATCGTATTTTGTATCCCATTAAAAATAATACATATTAAATCTTATTTGAAAAAGTCTAGTCATTTTTTTTTCATTTGTTTGTATCAGTAATTCAAAATCACTCTGTATGAGATAAATACAGTTAAGCTCTAGTGTGAGGAATCCCTTGATATTATCTCTCTAAATTTCATTGTCAGTGTGTTTTATTATATTCATATTTGGACATAAAAAATTCTGTTTCAAAGAAAAATATCTGATAAACTTGTAGATATGGTACAAAATCATGAAATTGTTTTAAGAAAGCTTGAAGTTATAAGATAATTCAACAAACTACTTTTGCATTGTAGAAGCAGGTAACATTAGTGGAAAAAATTTATATAATTTTCGAACTTTTTCAATTTGAATAAATCAAATTTGTATAATTGATAAAAAACAACATCCAAATCCAAAGACTTTTGATAAATTACAAAAAAAATTTTTTTTAGACTATAATTTTCACTTTATATTTTTTTTAAAAATACAGTTGAAATTTATGTGTTTGTTTTAAATCAGATTAATATAAATATTGATTAAAAAATAAAGCTGTACAGATAAAGAATGACATATAGTAAATTGTTGTATATCCACCCGTAAAAAAGTTTATAGATAGAAGAATGAATGGACTTTATTATTTATTTCATGTTATCTACCTATCGATTATACTGTTAAAAATCAAATTTATAGAAAAAATTGCAAATATTTTTTAGCCCGAATTTGCAATTGATTATCACTTTAACCAGTTAATTCCAACCGACACTAACACCAACCCTCACATAACCACCACTTCGGTTTAACAAAGTGTTAAAATTTTTACGCTCACTTCAATCACGTCGTGGATGTTGTATGTTAAATCGTGACTAGCCGCGTTAAAATTCAAGATTAGACTAAACTGAAAGATTCAAAAGATCGAGGATCGCGTGAATGTGAGTACCGCGGATCTAGCTCTCGCGGTTCCTTATCTCATCAAGGTAGTGTTTGTGAGTACCGCGCGGCACCCTATCACTTGTCGTTTGGTTCATTACATGGGTTGTAGTCATGCAGAGATGGTGCTGAGAGCTCGTACGGACTTTAATTGTTTTTGGGAATTAAAAGTGGATTTTAATCAGTTGGAAAAAATAATGTGTTTTTAATCGTTTATCTTACCATGCTTTTAAAACTAGATGTAATTAAATAGTTTAACTTATGTAAAGATACAAATTTATTAATACTGGTTAGAAATTCATCATGAATAATGATCTTCAAAGAAAGTTTAAAGATTTGATGTGGATTTTTTTGAATTACTAGAGCATCCTTCCTGTTGTCAGTTTTGAAGAAAATTGAGCAGATTTCATTATCGGGTAGGCAACTAAGATCGGCTGTCGGCCATATCTAAGGGATGGATTATTTTACAGTTCCAGAGGGAAAAAATTATAGAAAAGTGGCTTTGAGAAATATATAAAATTCAGAATTTCAGGTCTACCATCAATTCATTCTGTATGGAAAGTTATTACATTGGACTCTCTGCCTTAATTTGAACTTTTCTTATTATAATCTCATTATTGCCGCTAGTTGGCGTTATTTAAATGTAAAGCTTATATTACCATCAATAAGAACAAATCATTGAAAAAACCATGTAATAAATCTAGCATAAACCTAACAACTTAGATACCTTACTAATTAGTGGCGCTCTAGGTGTTCAAAATGTCAACCATCGTTTTCTATACATGAATGGATAGGACAGTAGTTTTAATTTTTGCCATGAAATATTTCATATTGTATGTCTTATTCTTTCAACATATCATCTCATATGGGTTTATTGGTGTAAATGAGACCTTTTATTCGACCCCAAAAATATATATCTAAGTTAGGTCTAAAAATCTGGCTCACCAAATAAATAGATTTCCACATCTTATTTATCTATCGATATTCGATCTAAAAAATATGTGAAAATGCCAGGCAACCATTTTATAAGAAAATATCACGACGAATGGCTAAGTGTGTGTCTTCTAAAAAAAGTGGCAATTTGTTTCTTTCAAAGTCTAAATATCTTTCTAAAGTAACTGTATCATTAAAAAAACGCCTTCTAGCAAGTCGCACTACACATTTACAAACCAACGACCCTGATGTTGGATCTCCTGCGTCCAACGGGGATTCGTTTCAGACCAACAGTGCATATTATGGCGATTTACTCCACAATTACTGTGAAGCCTTATCTGTCCACAAAATTCGAGAAAGTATTTCAGGATCGTCGTGTTTCATATTTAATAGCCAGTTGCAATTATTTAGCCTGATATCAAAATCTTGAACATTCAGACTTTAGTATGTGTGCTATCTAAAATAGTATAATTAGTATAGTATAAGTAGAAACGGCAGTAAGACATATTGAAGTCCTTCGTTGTTACCAAACGAAAGGACTTCAGATACTTTAACCCTCGTGGTGTTTTAAAGAATTTTTTTTCTCGTGACCTCTTATGTTTTATTAGTTAACAGCTACGAGGCATATTTTTTAAGTAAGTACCGTTTTGCGATTCCGCCGCCGCAACCCCAAGGCTGGCATTCCGCACATGCGCGCTGGTTATCTACATCTCTTATCTACGCACTGACGCCATTACAGTCTGATTCTTCATTGTGTACGTTGTTTACTGAGTGTTTAAGATGCCTCCGACAACCGTGAGTCCCGCCGATTATACGATTTCTTAGTGCTAAAGGCGTAAAACCGATCGATATTCATCGTGAGATCTGTGAAGTTTACGGACAAAACATTATGAGTGATGCAATGGTAAGGAAATGGGTGAGAGCATTTAAAGATGGCCGCACAAATGTGCATGATGAAGAACGGAGTGGGCGTCCTTCGGTCGTTAATGAAGATATGGTGCATAAAGTGGACGAAAAGGTGAGAGAAAACATATGCTTTACAATTTCATCATTGTGCGATTACTTTCCTCAATATTCTCGTAGTGTTTTGTATCGCATTGTGACCAAGAACTTGAAATACTGGAAATTGTGTTCACGTTGGGTTCCAAAAATGTTGACAGATTTGCACAAAACCCAACGTTTAGGCAGTGCATTGACTTTCCTTGAGTGGTACCACAATGAAGGTGAAGATTTTTTAGACCAAATTGTTACTTGTGACAAAATATGGGTGGCCTACGTCACACCAGAATCGAAACAACAATCCATGGAATGGCGACATTCATCATCACCCAAAAAAGTGAAGTTTAAGCAAACAATTTTTGCCCGGAAAATAATGTGGACAGTTTTTTGGGACAGAAAAAGAGTATTGCTAGTGGAGTTTCGGCCTCGTAATGAGACAATCAATGCAGCGTCTTATTGTGAGACATTGAATAATCTACGTCGTGCAATCCAGAAGAAAAGACGTGGCAACTTGAGTAAGTGTATCGTTTTGCTGCATGACAATGCCCGTCCACATGTGGCTAATCGGACCAAAGATCTCATCAAATCTTTTCAATGGGAAACTCTAGATCATCCTCCCTGCAGCCCTGATCTGGCACCCAGCGACTACCATTTGTTCCTGCACTTGAAGAAACACCTGGGCGGTCAGCGTCTTCAACACGATAACGAAGTCAAAATAGTTTTGATACAGTGGTTAACAAGTCAGGCGGCAGAATTTTATGAGGAGGGTATTAAAAAACTGGTGCCGCATTATGACAAGTGCCTCATTATTGCACTTCTTTTTAAAATTCCAAAATAGTACTTACTTAAAAAATATGCCTTGTACAATATAATTTTCATAGAAATGTTTAATATAAAAATCTTAAATTTTCATACTAACGTAGTTATCATTTAGACAGTATGTAGTTAAGAAAAATCAAATCCATTTTATGGCATAACATAAATTCAGTGTAAAGGTAAGGAGAACTATGTCAGTGTATCAATTAAGTTTTTTTTTATATAAAAAGCAAACATAAACTCTATTACACTCGTTTGTGGATATTGATCTTAAACTTCTTTAGGTTGTAGTGTTCGGGAAACACGTGCCTTGGTAGCTGATTCCACAGGCTTGCAATTCTCGATAAATTGACGTTCTGGGCGTCTACCTGTCGAGTAGGTCGTATAAATACTGCCCTAGGTGATATTACGTTGAACTTCGCGGAAGAGCATCTGCCGTGGTAATATCTATCAGGTGGACGACTGTTCTTCTATGCTCTAAGCTGTCTAAGTTTCTGGTGAACTTTGGATCGCCTATTAATCGAATTGCTCTCCAGATATGAAAGCAATACTTCACAGTGTCGTTGAAATAGAGCAACTTAAGGTGGCGCTTTAGTAGCAAGAGGGAAAACAGCGCCAGAAATTGTTATAGTTCGCTAGTAAGCTGTTAAATAAAAAGCTTCTTAGATATGGCCGAGGGCCCTTCTCATTTGCCCACCCATTACATTATACTGATCTTAATAACATAAAATTAAATAAGTCAAGTAGGTACATAATATCAACTGTCAATTAATAGCCATTCCAGAGTGGGACCACAACGAACTAAGGAGTGTTATGAAGAGCTGAAGAAATATTCAAAAAAGAGTTGAGTAAATGTGGTATATCATCGAAGAAACTAAGATTAAACTCAAAAAAATGCTGCAATATACACCATTAATTCTAAATACAATAATTGAAAATTTAGCTCATTTAGCTCATGTAAAGTTTTCAAAAATTAGCTTTTGCGTGCTATACCTCCATATAATGGTTTATTAATTATTAATTCAAACATAAGAAATTTTAATTAAGCATCTTCTCGTTCTTTTATCTTGACCCCTCTCGGTTGTATGCCATTCAAATGAACACAAACACCTTTTTGCAAACACAATTAAATAAATAAATTTGCGGAATATTCAGCTTCCTAGCTAATATAAAACTGGATCTGCTTTTTGTACTTTAATAATTAAAAAAGGGTTCGCAATACTTATTACTTCTGACGGTCATTGTTTTTACACTAAAATGGCGTATGGCGTTGAGCAGTAGTTGAATAGGTATCAGAAATAAGAAAACTTTAGTGAGTGGATTTTCTGAATCCTCCTTTGGAGAAGAGGATGAGTATAGCAACTACTTACGAGTGGTGAACATGGCAAGAATCAGAAAATCGCGATACGACCCATTTTTTGCAAAGAAAATCTTAATTTCCTATGAAAATGTCAATGGAAAAGCAGGAATTTTTCCAGGAATCGTAAGTACTTTCTATACTCTTTCGGTATTCCAAAAGGCAGAAATTAAAAAATCAATGTTTTCTATATCTAAATCAAATTAAGTTACGTGTGTTGCCTATTCAAGCACTAATCACATTACGATAACGCCGAGGCATACTTCTGATCAAGCCCTCCGAGTAATTTAGGTCTAAATTCTTCCACTCAGTCATTAACATCTCTTGCAGTTGCTGAACATTAGCTGGTATCACATCTGTGGATTTTACCCTTCTGTAAAAATTGGTTCACAGATGGTCAATAAGGTTTAAGTATGGGCTTGCGTGTAGGCCAGTCTAAAACTACAATATTTACCTCTTGAAGGTATTGGTATACTATTCTAATGACACGAGGAAAATAACTTTCACCATATCTTCTATAAACAGGTATTTTCAGCTGTATTACATAAATAAAATCTGGATTTGCTCGTAAAAAGTTCATTACTCCAATCTTGGACATTCCAGTTCGTATGCTTTCGAGCAAATCTTAACCTAGTTACTCGGTGTTCCCTCCCAATAAACATTTTCTGTAACTTATGGTGATTCCTAGTTATATAAAGACTATATAAAGGTAATGAAATTATATAAAAAGGTTACGAATTTTTGTAAGATCACCTTTTAGTAACACAGTTATATTACGGTTTTATAAAATTTCTGTAACTTGTGGGTATATAAAGAAGTGGTATAACTGTTTCCATCACCATTTAATAAAACATGTAGTAACTGTTACCAATGTGTTTATAACAAATTTATATAAGGTTTTCCGTTACCTAAATTATATAACTATATAGGCTCTGAGTTATATAATAGTGTTTCTAAACACAATTAAAAAAATTGGGGATTATTAATGTTTGTATATCGTATTAAAAAATTTTTGGTAACCAAGTTTGGGACAACCATTTCTTTTATATACATCGGTTACCTTAAGTAAAATTAATTGCCCTTATATAAATAAACTTATTACAGATGACGATTGACAAAATGGTTGCCGGTGTCGATTGTCGAATAAGAATATATTATTAAGATACAAAGTTAATACTAACAGTACTAACACCTGTTCCCTAGCTCTTGTTGAAGCTTTCTTCCCATTACATGTCCTCTTCGTAAAGTTGTGTACTCTCGATGTGTGCCGAACAAACTGATAAGGAGCAAAAACCGATTAAAACGTTTTGCTGATATACTCAAACGATCCGTTACGGTTCAATTCCCAATAAACATTTTTTGTTATATAACAGTTGCCGTAAATATTATATCAATTCATTAAATAACTTAAATGTATATATGATAGTAACCGCAATATTTCTGTTACTCCTATAAACCCCTTAAAGAGCTTAAAGTGGAGTATATAAAGGTTACGAAAAACTTAGGTTAGTAACGCTATATAAATTTAGGTGTTTCAACCAAAAGTATCGAAAACATTTTGGCAACTACTATATAACTAGTTAAAAATCGACGGTTGGAGCCTTTTAGTGGTCAAATGTAGCGTTATATATGTTACTGTTACCCTTATAAACATTGCCTATAATGGTTTTGATAATATTTCTGTTACTCTTCTCCCTGTCAAATATATGTTTTCTCTCACTTGGACACACATTTTTGGTGTTCGCTCTTTTTCTTATTGCGTTATGTTCGATTATTATCAGCAAAATAAAAATTTATAAGATGGCAGATTGGCAGATTGGCAGATATATATATATATATATATATATATATATATATATATATATATATATATATATATATATATGTGTGTGTGTGTGTACACGTTACCTATAATGCCGTATAACATTTATTTTAATTGTGCGTTTTTAGCATTGCAGTGAGTTAAATTCCATGAGGGAAACGGTTTTTACTGCTAACATGGACAAGATGCCTCGAAAAAACGCACGGGCCTTTCAAATATCCAACAATAAATAATTTTATTTCAAAAAAAAAATTATTTTTTATTTTATTTTTAACATAGACGCTAAATAATGTGGCCAAAGATATTCGTATAACCACTATTTAACAGGGTGATATTAAATTTGGATTCCATGTTGTTCAAATAAGTTTAATTTTCGTTTTTTTAAGGCATACTGAATCGTTCCTTTTCATTTGAGTAAACAATCATGGCGAAATCATTGTATAGTAATTTTACAAATAATGGAAACCTAAAAATCACTTGTTGTGATCTTATATAACCGATAGTAATGATATATAACTTTGTGGGTGATATAGTAGTGTTTAGAGTTACTAGTAGTGTTAAAATAAAACTTAAAGCCTCCAAGGATCTCGTATATAATTAAAAGTAACATACGTTACTGAAAGTGTTGTTATATACTTAAAGTTAGGCAACCCACGCATCGCGTTTTCAATAACTGACGTGCGAGCAGCTGAGTTTTAAAGAACATTTCAAGTTTGACAATGGTTTAACACATGTTTGATATAAAATTCCCAAATTAATATGTGACGGCAATTTGAGGCCCCAATCAGATTGGGTGCCTCAGTCCTGTATCAGAAAAAGGAATTTCAGTAATGTTGAATAAAATGGGCCAAAATTCGTCCCTTGAACTTTTGTAAATTGTCAAACCATCCATACTTAAGTTGATTGAAATATCTGAAGAAGTCTGCAGACTCTGATAATGCTTGGTTTAAACAATATTCAAGACCTTGATGCCAGTAGTAACCATCGCCCACTGGTTGTAGTAGAATATTTGTAGGAGTCTCCAGTAATGTTCTCGGATCCACCGGTAAAATGTTTGGTAAACGATTATTAATTATTCTTATCACCTCCTTCAAAGCCCGATGTGTTATGTTAAATTCGCAACCCCATTTTTTTAAATCATATCTTAACTGTTCATTTTTTGTCCATTCTAAATCCTCCTCGGAGAGAGGAGACAAATCATCATCCTCAGCAAGTTCTGTCAACCACTTATTAAGTCTGCATTCGGCGGTAGTGCAGTTATTCAAGGGCCGAAGATCATTTTCTGCCGTCGTTGGCGTTGGACTGCTATCATTTTGTTCTGTAATTTGAGGCATATCTGGTGGCGCAAAAAATTCATTATTTATCTGTCTAACAGTAGCAGTTACCGGTACACAATCTACGATTCGTTTAATATTTTTTGTCACTTTCCGCCGAAACGCAGAGCTGTGCTTTATTTTTTTCCAATTTCGTAACATAGCGATATTTTACAATAATAAATTAATGTTTACTACACTGCTGCTGCTCACTGCTCACAAACAACTGGTGTTAGTACTGTTAGTATTAACTTTGTATCTTAATAATATATTATTATTCGACAATCGACACCAGCAACCATTTTGTCAATCGTCATCTGTAATAAGTTTATATATATATATATATATATATATATATATATATATAAGGGCAATTAATTTTACTTAAGGTAACCGATGTATATAAAAGAAATGGTTGTCCCAAACTTGGTTACCAAAAGTTTTTTAATAGGATATACAAACACTAATAATCCCCAATTTTTTAAATTGTGTTTAGAAACACTATTATATAACTCAGAGCCTATATAGTTATATAATTTAGGTAACGAAAAACCTTATATAAATTTATAAACACATTGGTAACAGTTAATACATGTTTTATTAAATGGTGATGGAAACAGTTATACCACTTTTTTATATACCCACAAGTTACAGAAATTTTATAAAACCGTAATATAACTGTGTTACTAAAAGGTGATCTTACAACACTTCGTAACCTTTTTATATAATTTCATTACCTTTATATAGTCTTTATATAACTAGGAATCACCATAAGTTACAGAAAATGTTTATTGGGCTCAGTGCTGTTTTCCGTTTGGGTTCTATCTTGGGTTGCGTCTGGTGTACTGGTGTGAATGTTTGGATAGTTATTAGCATTGCGTATACTACTTACATTATATAAGAAGTTCGCAACATTCTGGTTGAAGACTGGCTAATTACAGTAGCTTCAGCTTTGAACCGAGAAAGAAAAAATAATGGACTAAAGCCTGATACATCAAAAGAAATTCCTTGTCTCATTTAAAGTTAATAAAGGAACTTCGATTGGAACCAACTTTTTGTTTCACAAACAAAGACATAGATATGAAGAAACTCCGCAACAAATTCGTGATCCTTCGACTTATTTATACAATAAAACAATCACCGAGAACAGACAGATCCAAAATGAGACATGAGCATGAGGGTTACGCGTTTGTTTACACAGGAATTCTTAGAACTGAAATGAAACGAGTCCATCCCGTTAGGTCTTCGTCTGAATAAGGGATTCCTTTTAGTTTTTATCTGTTTATACCTAGGAAAAACTGAGAGTTCGACTGAGATTCAATCAGAACTGATAACTGATATGACCGTGTAAAAGGACCTTAACATTTTTTCTAAATTTCTTTCTAAAAATTAAACTAATCGATATTTTTCTTACCCTATTTTTTACTTTTTTGTTAGTTTCTAGTTAGTTAACTAAATAAAATAAATTAATTCCGAATATTCCAGTATAAATTTATCTTTGTTTCGAGGCTAAATAAAAATATGTCAAAACATCTATATCGTGAATACGTAACTAATCACCACCAGCCGTTGTAAGCTTTGATACCTTCCTCGGTATCTCAGCAGCTCAAAGCCAAGTTCCAATTAATGATCTTAATTAATTCATCATAAATAAAAATAAGTTTACACAAATATCTACAATACTCACCGCTGGTAGCTGTTGAATTATTTGATACCGGCTTTGAATTAATTAGAAAAGAAAAACATGAAACTATTTTCTGTATGAGAAAAAAAGGACTTTATGGAATAACAAACATAAAATATGTGGATAGGTAATACTTATATTACGGCCGTTTTATACCATTAAAATAAGAAACTTTTATTTTTGGCTACCGAATAGATCGGAGATTATATTCTTTCCTTTTTTTTTAAATTAATATTTAGGAGTAATTTATAAATATTAAGTGACGTTACGGACCTTGGGGTTAACGCCGAAATAAATCCTTGTCTTATATTAATTTAAGCACGAAATACAATACTGTAAACTATGAAAAAATTATTTAATGCTTTTATTAACATCGTTCTCGATGTTTTTATTGTTGCAGCTTTTTAAATCTTTAATAACATATTACCTAACCGCGGCAATCCAGTGATGTAAACAAAAGAAAAGAAATATACAAGAGGAAAGTAAAATAAGCGGAAACACGTCATTAGGCTAAAAGCCATACACGTTATAAGGAAACATACGGTCGTTTAATAGTTGGCGACTCTATCAAACACGTGCTTAAAGATTACAAACTCCGCGAACATTTAACATCCAAACAAAAATAAAATAACAAAGCTTTAATACGTAATTACGACGTGTGTATATAATATTCATTTGAATATTAATTATATAAGTTCAAAGTTGATGAATAACTACCAGGTTATGTTATCTTAAAGCCGGCGAATGGCGTTTACTTTATTGTAACTGGGCTTGTTAAAATCTGTTATCAACCAGAACGTTTCTGGTTTATTATTTTATTAGTCTTTTACACATATATTTTTAGATAAATTACGTCCAAAATATAAAAAAGTCATATAAATTATTCCATGGACTGCTAGTTTTTTATTAAAGTTGATTACATTTACATTTCTTCAACTTATACTTCTTAGACTTGTTCATATATTTTTCTTGGAATCATTTTGATTTTAGATCTCTGTTTCCAAAAACAGGTAAAAATTGACGTTTCGACCTATTTCGGAAATTGACAATTTGCTTAATTATATTCATCATGAATCACCCACAACATCTTCTTCTTCTTTCTTCCATAATAGGTCTAATTCCTCTTCCTTCTTCGACATCTTTACTTATCCTAGCTCAAGGTTGTCACACCTCTTTCGTGGTCGACTTCTACTCCGTGTTTCATTTGGAGAGTTATCTCTTGCTATTTTTACCAGTCTATCGTCTGTAATTAGACTTATATGTTGATACCTTTGTTTTTTACGCTGTGATATCCATTCGTTAATTGTATCTACGTCACATCGTCTGATGTTTCCTCTTCTTTCTCGGTCTAATAGTGTTTTTGTCGATATTACCCTGAGAATTTTAATTTCTGTGGTTCTGTTTTTGATTGTTTTTTGTCGTAGGTGTTTGTTTCGCCATTCTACGTTCTGAAGACATCCGGCGACGTTATTTGCTCTAGCTACTTTTCTTCTTACCTTGTCTTCTACGTCTCCATGAATGGTTATGTCAATTCCAAGGTACTTGAATTTCATTCTTTGTCGTATTATTTGACCTTCTAGTTCTAATTTGCATCTAATGGGCTCTTTTCCTGTGGGATTATAGTCTAAGTAACCGTGTGAATAATAACTCATCACTCGCGAGTAGAATACTATACTTTATAGAAGAGACTACTAAATATTAGAAACACTATTATTTCATTCTAACAAATATTTCTTTCAATATATTTTTCTTCATTTGAACATATTACATAGTTATCGAAAATTAACATCAGCAGCTTCTCTAATTTCTTGTGGTGTTATAGATAACTCACTTTTATTTTCAATATTTTTTTTTCAACATAATCTGACATAAAATATTATAAGACTGAGAAATCTAAACAAACAATAATGTTGACAGGTTCGAGTTTTTTTATATTGTTTTAAAAAGTACTTCAATTTATAAATTGTTTCAAAAATCGTTGTACGTTAAGAAGCACACATACGACAAGCACTTTAAATGTCTCTAGTAGCTCATTGTTAATGTTGCGTGCGTTATAAATGCTGGTCATGGGTTTGAGTCTGGACTAGAAAAAATTACTTTTTAATTTTTTTTTATGTGTGCAAAACTAAATTGAAAATATGTAGTAGTGTTTCAGAATCGATTTTTTGTAGCATAATAATATAATATAGCTAAATCAAGAAAGCATCTGACAGCAGTGATTAATGATTCATTAATCATTGCAATGATCAATGGGTCTCATTAAGGTAGAGCAAACAGACGTATAATGGGTACATATTAACAGTCGTGGATAAAAGATATTTAGTAATACAAACAACATGAATATCAAAATTGAACCATCAAATTATTCGTGGTTCATTAAAATTTATGAAATAGAACTATAAATTTTACTAAGATTGTCATTGACAGCTTTCTCGTTCCTATTTGAACCATTTCTAGGAATTTTTATTGTAACTTTTATTATTGAATGTATGTTTTTCTGATGTTTTCAAATTTGAAAATGAAATAGGAATAATGCTATAGGAACATCCATATTATGAGTGATAATAAAATTTAAAAAAAATGTACTTCCGTTGACAATGAAAAGTGATTTTCACGAAGTTAGACTGAATTCAAAGATATATAGAAACTAAAAGGCGTTTTAAAAAATTGTTTTTCTTCATGATTTGTTGAAAAAGTGCAAACTAACAAGAAAGCAATGGCTCAAAGAGTTTTGTTGCATAGTTATGGCTCATTTTGGAGAACTCATCTCATTTGCTTCGTAAAGGAACAATAACCGTTTCGTGACCTGGTATAAGTTGCTCACAATTTTTTCATTAAAAAGAATGAAGATTTTGAATCATATTCTTACTATAAACAAAGTTAAACCGATAACTGTTCCAAAATAACACTATTATCATTTACTCGCATCTCATGTAGAATCACATAGCAGTCGTATGTGCTCAAGAAAGTATTTAAGGGTTATACATTTCGACCATCTTGGGAAAAACAAGACATTTGAGAAGATTAGCTGAAATCCACTGATAAAAACTAGCAAAACTAGGATTTAATGAACGTTACAACGTCGAAAATGAGCTACAGTTAGCAGAAAGACAACTTCTAAGGGAAATTCATTGAATTAAGAAGCTTAGAAGTAGAAAAAGATTAAGCGGAGGATTATGCTACTTAATATATTTATTTTTAAATTCTTTATCCAGAAAATGTGTGCATGCAATCAGAAAAACAGTTAATTAATATTATTATAATAGAACTAGAAATATATTGAAGTTATCTCCACTTTCAACTGTTACGCTAACGAGGTCGAATAGAACTGAGATTTCGGTTTATAGCTTTTTTCTTAAGTTGAAGCTAAAATGGTCTAGTGTTAATAGACAATTAGGTCTTTAATTTTTCGAGAAATATATAATCAAATGTTTAAAACGACATACAGCCATGAGAATTGTTATTTTACCTTTAAAAAATGGCTAAAACATGGCTTGAAAAATATTGTTTATCAAATTTGTAACGTGTAAGTAGAATCTTATTCAAATCAATAACTTTTAAGTACAAATAATGCATGAAAATACGAATGAAATTATTTTTATGTAGAAAAACAATTGAAGAAACTGAGAAAAAGTTATGTAAATAATATCCTAAGTGCTGCGTCCCATTGAACCATTTATGATTGTTATCTATTTTTATAATTTTTATAAGACACCATATGATCACGGATGTTGCTAAACGTCCGTGACCCGACATTAACTAGTCCAAGAATCCTTGATAAAATCTAGCAAGACTAAAAGTATAATATTTCATTGAACAGTCATATCGCCAAACTGCACTAATTTACCTAAACGGTTTTTAAACCTAAGCTGAAAGTTTCAATTATTGTTCATTAAGGTTATAGTTTTGAAGAGTTTTGAAAAATTTTCTCTCACAATACTTTATTACTTATAAAAGATATATACTTTTTCAGGAATCAACGAGAGGTCTGTCCATAAACACAACAAATTTGCTCTGCAACATCACTGCATGGAAGCCCAAATGGGAGGTAATTTTTTTCACAAAGTACTAGTATTTAATAATATAAAACATCTATTGAGTGTTGTATGTATGTACGTATCTATTGGGGTATCATATACACTGCGGCCCAAAGAATCTATTGTGTCGGTTAATCCCACTCCTTTAGAAAATCCCGAATATGGGATGGCTGTAGCTGCCAAAGATCTTCTTCTATTTCATACGCTCTCAGGTGTAGTGCTCTGGAGTTGTATAGTGTTTCGTCCTCCGTGGAACAAGATCTGCAAGCTGCATTATCTGCTAAGTCTAGCGGCTTTCGGTGTCTATTGGGGTCTCCTGTTAGTATTCGTAGATTGTTCTTACTTAGGTTGCTACATTTAGCGGATCTTTCCTGGTTAGGTTGGGCTCCTTTAGGTTGTCCCAATAATTGGTTTGCCTCATGTACTCCTACTTTTTCAATGCTTTTTCTATAGTACTGTAGCTGATATCACAGAAGGGTTCAGGTCCCATGAAGGGCTTGTCTGCCCCCGCTTTAACGAGCTTATCAGCTATTTCATTTCCCTTCTTTCGGTGTGTTCCGGAGTGCAATGTAGGGTAATTTTATTTTTCGTTTCGTGCCTAGCTCGTTTATTTTTTTAGGCAATCACAAGCGAGTTTGGATTTCATGATGTTGGAGCTTAAATCTTCAATTTCTGCTTAGCTATCGGAAAGGATGATGATCTCCTGTTTGCATAAATTTCTGCTTTAAAACTGCTTGGTGAGCTGCCCAGGCCTTAAGAGTGTTCTGAGCCCGTACACTCCTATTTCAGTCCTGTAGTCTGTTGCTTTACATCCGTCCGTATACCATTTAATGGTATTTCTGTTCATTTCATGTATGGTTTTTTGATCCCATTTACTTCTACAGTTTAGAATTGGGGTAAAATTTGAGTGTTACTTATTATTTAAAACAAATGCTCCCAAGGACTATTTAGCAAAATAATTGAAATCACTCTTTTCACCTTTTTTCGGAAAATTTATCAATTAAATTATCAATAGCAGTAGAAGATTTCAGTTATTCGAGGTTTATGACCTCTATATATAATAAGGACAAATCCGATAACTATTCTCAGAGAGGTCCTTAAATAAGTTTTGATTCAGAAATACTTTTTTCACCCCTTGCAGTTATAACCGGAAGGGTCAGAAATAGAGAACATGCTGTTATTCCCCCCAGAAAACTGGTTGAAAGGCCATTGAATTTTGTGAGTAATACTGAATTAATTGATGGAGTGAATTTTCTGAATTTCGGATATCAACCATGTTCTTCCTTCCTTTGTTTGGTTTGCTGTAAAATAAAAGGGTTTATGCTTGATATCAATTTAATTAGCCGTCCGCCCAACCGTTAACTTTATAAGCTTTCTTTGCTTCCGTATCAAAAATTTTTCTGGATCGAGTGATATTGTGGGTAACATTTCACATATGGGTTCGTGACTCCTGTAGTTGGGGATATCTTTGATACTGTGGTATATTCTGACAAAAAAATTTTTCACACTTTCTAGTCGAGATTTAATAAAGTTTGAAATGAGAATTGGTTTTTTAGGCTTAAGGGGAAAACATCAACCAGTTTATTTATTTGATACATATTTTCAGACAATAAGTTGTATTTTACTTATTTCTGCTCAGAGATAAGAGAAAAGCCTTGGAACTGTTTCCAGTATTTTATCAAGACATATTCGACATGTTCTAAATAAGAGCAAAAAGTGATTTTCCAGAACGTCGCTGATAATTCCTCTAGAAAACATGAAACGCGTGGCACATTCGGGAAGACATCATCCGACATGTAACAAAGAGAGAAGGAGAAGACACGTGAAAGGAGGAGGAGGAACATTGTAAAAAAAGTAATGAAGAGACCTCGTCGGTGGCTGTTGACTCTTAATCCCTTGAAAATCCCTGCCGGACCATGAAATATCTAGTGCACTGGTCGCTTGTTTTTTTTTTAATTTTGGTTTAATTAGAGATGATATACGTTAGAGCTGGAGAATGTTTTTTGCGGAAAATAACTAACTTCTGACTTTTAAAAAAAGTGAGTTGAGTTCAAAAAGTATTTCACAGGATTGGGAAGATTCATAGACTTGAAAATGAATTTGAGTTCATGATGATGAAAATGGAATTTTTATTCAGGCTAGGGCTGGGAAGGGTGTGTAAAATTGATACGGGGGATGCTACTTAAGTTTTGAGATACAAAAATGAAAACAAATATTTATATAATATTACAAACATAAGTGTTTTTCAAGATATCCTCCATTAATATCAATACACTTTTGCATGCGTTTGAACCAATTGTCGAAGAATTTTTTTTATTCCGATTGAGGTACCTCCAAAACATAAGATTTGAATGCATAACAAGGACTGTACGGCTGATGACCCATGTATTGACAGTTCAAAAATGTTTTGGTTTGAACTGATGTGCGAGAGCTTGCACTGCAATTATTTTGTGGAAACAAATGCTGATGTACCATTTAGAATGTTCGTGCAATATTGAATGTATGCGGGAGAAGATAATGTCCAAGTATGGCTCAATCTCACGGTATATCAAATGACGGTCTAGTAATATCAGTTCATAGAGATTCATCGACTACGATTGAATTCGGGAAATCAGCGAAACACGGTTGCTCGAGATGGTGCTTTAACCAAGATGAATGCTTCCACCATCGGTAAACAACTCCAATATCACTCATATGACAACACGATCTGTGGACGTTTACCATTAAAAAGTTAAACTTTATGATGGCAATGTCAGATTTGACATTTCAGTGTTTCAGTGTTGCCATATCTTAACACTTAAGTTGCAACCCTCGTTTTCTTCAATAATAAGGTTTTTATTGCATTATATTCTTGCATTATAATTCAAAAATATCTTGAATACATTTTTACAATATCCTTGAAATACATTTAACTGATTTCTGGTTTTCGAAATTCTAAATCTCATATTACATGAGACCGGAAACTCAAAATAGTTTTGCAGAATAAAATTGTTACAACTTATTGATAGTTATTTTAGTTACAGTCAATAAATTTGTATATATTAAAAATGACCTACTTTCCAGACACAATATTAGCAAATTAAAAATGTTTAAACTTTCATTACCACTTCCTGTTGTAATTAGTATCACTGACGAATAATCAAATGAAGGGTGTGTTCCGAACAGAACCGTATTCATGAAATATATTCAAATTTATAGTACCAGTGATGTTTTCCAAAACAATTTCCATGCACTTACTTCCATATAATAACATACCACAAGTTTTAAGATATTCTATTTTTAACTAAATATGACTTTTTTTAGAAGGAAAAAAACTTGGCATGTAAACCTATTTTAATATTCCTTTTATGTATTCCCTCTATGAAGATAACTTGTATTCAAGGACATTATGCTATGTATAACTATAAAATTCTATCTGGCTTTATTGTTTCTGAGAATTTTTGCATGCGTTTCATTTTTATTTCCGATTGAGGTACCTCCAAAGCTGATTTGAATGCAATCGAATCTTCAGGTGTATAAAAACTGTGATCTCTCAATTTAGTTTTAATTTGCGGGAATAAAAAGGTGCAAAAAAGGAGTGTACGGCGAATGAACCATCAATTCGATGTTTGGACTATCCAAAAACGTTTTTGTTTGAAATGATGTATGAGAGCTTCATACTCCTACAGGAGAATGATTTATCTTCTACGATTGGTTTTTATTCGTCTTTTGCAATTGGTTTCTCGGGTTGGATTTGAATAATTTAAGATGTTTTCCATTGAGGTTTTGGTACATTTTTCTTGAGAATCGGTTCTGTGCGAAATATGTTTATTTTCGCCTCGATTTTGCGACAATGAGCTTAAGAATTTACATACAATTGACGAAATTATCAATAAATCGCGTAGGCAGGTTTCAGTATTTTCTTTGTATTTTTGATTGTATAATTAATTAATAACACTCCTGCCAATATAATCGTATTCGAGATTACAGCCCAAAAGTTAATTGTAGTTTTATTTTGTCACATATTTATATTAACATTTTTCAAATAAAACTATGTACACTGTATATTATTGAAGAGTGATCTGAGCTACTTTTTAATGTCTCAAAATTAGATTAGATATAAACAACCTATTAGTCAAACAAAATAATTAATTATTTCAATTGTAATCTTGATTGTATCGACCTCGATCAATCTTACACAATCACACTTGGACTTAGCCATGTGTTTAGTCTCTTGGCGGCCCCTCAAAAAATAATTCAATTACGAAAAGAAAACGATGCTTACTTTTTATAAATAGAAACTGAATTTAGCTTACATTTTAATTATAATTGATAAACATTTACTCGAAAAAATATAAACAATATTATTACGGGGGTATATATTTGCATTTTAGTAAATTCGTTTTGGAACTTAGTTACCATACATTCTATATTTCTGGGATATGTCGTGAATTGTAATGCTTAATCTATCATTTTCCACTGACTGGTAGGGAATGGTTAATAAAATAATTATTCGCAATTTCTTTACGAATAGATTACCATAGAGTGTTATGAGATGTTGCTTTCTTCTTCACTTACAAAGAGATTTAGTGTTATCTTCGTTTCTAAGATAGTTGGTGTCAAGAAAAGGTAATAATCATTACCTTTTCTTGATACAAAATCTATTAGAAACGAATACAATGGAATTTTAATCGACTTGCTTAAATTGTGATAGAAAATACTTTGGTCCGTCTAAGATGTCACTCACCAATCGGATAACCACTCAAAAAAGTTACAGCGAATTATATCCAGATAGATATTCGTTGGCATAACATATTTTCTATGGAGGTCATTCTGTAGATTATGATTCTGCCAAATGAAAATAACTACAGAAAACGCCTGTTTTTAACAATAACATATATTGCTCAAAATTGTTTTAAAAAAAAAAACTGATTTTAATAACAAGTGTAATCTATACATATCTTCTAGATTTTGAACAAACAGATTTCAAAAAAAGTTCAACGACATTCGTATCTATCAAAACATTATTTGTAATAACTTAAAATAACTTTTCATTAGATGGCTTTCAATTAAAAAAAAAAAACAAATGAATAGCAACGTAATGATGTCAAAATTTTATGAAAACTTTATTTCACTGCAATTATCGTTTAATTGATATAAGTAGTTGTCACATTTCTCAATACTTTTATATACATATATACATATTTAAAACAAGTTCTATTGATTTTTGTTATGTATGGTTATCGTTATGGTTATCGCCGTTTGTTAATTGGGATTATTTTTCAGATGACGTGAAGATGTGTTATATCTGTTCATCAAAATCAATTATAAAATGATTTTGTTAAAATAATATCCACGATGCACGGTACTCTAACAATAAAATTATATTAATAGATAGCAATAAATATCAGTTGTCCCCGGTATCACTATATATCTTGGATGTTATTGACCTATGAGTGGGTTGTTTATCGAAAATTTTAAATACTTTCGATCGAACCAAGTACTGTTAGCGGTGAAAAAGACAATGATATGAAGTTAAAAGATAAATATACATAAAATCATTGTGGTATAAAATTAAATACATTAAATGTATCAAATACATTGAATAACAAAAAAACAATATGTGAATGAAAAAAAATTGACACGCCAAGTTCCCTTGTGACATCAAAACATATATTTTCGTAAAAAGTACAAACATCAGTTACATTTACAGATATTATTGCTTTCGTGAATATTTGGCTCCTGGAAGGTCTTCTTTCAGTCTCCAACTATAATCTGATAATATTTCTGGACTCCATATTTCATAACAGCACTTTTCCATTAAGGATGGGACCTCTTACCTTGTTTTTCACTTATATGTATATTTAAATATTACACCCTAAAGCTTTATGACATTATAATTTCATTTGTCTTTGTAATTTTCCGATTTATGGTTTCCTATAAAATATGGATAACGTCTACAAAATATTTTCAGTTTTTCCTCATAATTTCTCATCTCATCAGTTTCTCTTCAAAGCTCTTATCCTTTATCAGTTGCCAAATTGGTATTTCAACGTAATGCTCGCTATTTTTATACTGAATTCTTGAAATGTCTAAATGTTAAATTACCTCGAAATTAGTGGTTTTATAAATTTTGTCAATCACTTGTGTAATAGTCAGACCAACTGTGCCAGAACGGATTAAAAACATTAATAACGTGATTTTTATCATAAGATATTTTTAAAGTTAGTTTATTTTGATAGAGAATTGCGATGAAAACGCTATTTATGATTCTTCTTGAAAAAGCTTTCATTTTACGACCACACTCTTCAGAGTATTCGGTATATAATTATTAGAATTGGCTCACCTCTTTTTAGCCTTATCTCCCTTTGATCACTCAATATGTTGGCTAATTAGATATCTTAATTCGCTTTTTATTTCTGAGATCACTTAAAAGCCAAGCCAAGTAAACACAGATAAAGTAAATAAAATGCGTAGGATTCATCTATTCTATAGACCAGACAAAGAAGTTAATTTCAAAATTAATTCCATTAAAAAAATTATAAAATTCAGTTCATATTTATTCAGTTTTGTTTTAAAAATATATAACTGTAATATGTCATTCGGCCTGAAAAGTTTTTTTTCCAATAATTTGAATATTCCTTTTTTCACTAAGTGATTAAGTAGTAACTTATGTTTTAATTACAAAGTTCAAGTTTTTGAAGAAATTAATTTCTTTCGATCCTCTACTCTACTGGAAAAATTCAATAAAACCTCCGTGTCGATTCTAGCAGTAATTTAAGTAAATTCATGGATTTATGATTCTTTCTTATATTCGCTGGTATGTTTTTCTAAATATCTTTTTAATTTTGCTTTTTATATAGTGCTCACACAATTTCTATTACATCCCATAATTTACATATCTTTTATTTCAAGCAATTTTTCTATAGGTATTTTCGTGTGAATTCAACTTTTATTTATTTTGGAGAACAGAACAATTACGAAAGAAACGATTTCTGGATGGTTACATTTTAAAAAATATAAATTGAGTTTATGTAAGTTGCATAAGTTCCTTTTGATCTAGATCTGCTCGATCTACTCGTTCATTCTTTAGTAATTACCACTTGTTACTGTTTTCTTCTAAAATCCATTTTTTTTTCTAAAGGTTGGAGTTAGCTGTATCCAAGAAACCAACCGTTGTACCATTTAATAAAAATCATTGTCAACCATCCTAGCTTCCTAAAGATAAGTCCTAGTTCCCATCTTTAATATACATAAATCTGGATTGTTTTAAATTTATAAATGCTTTTATTCGTTGTGCTTTCTTGGATACGTGGTTCATCTGAATTTTATTACTTATATACTATACCTTTTTTATTGATCACAGCAATAAATTTTTATTAGAAGAATCGTGTCCGACTATCGTTTGCTTGTAGTGTCCAATTTAATATTATTCACCTAAGTACCTGTTATTTATATACTTTAACTTATGTCGAATGAAACTTCCTGAGGAAGAATCTCCAGCCGGGGATCTAAAGTTATACTAATTGCAAAGGCTACCCATTTTTTGCTCTCTACGCAACAGTAATATTAAAAAATTATAATCGGGTGATTGAAAATTTAAGGGATCTGAATATTATTCTTGCTCATAGACTATTTGACAATTTTCAAAATAACGGTGGAGTTTTTCTATAGCATGTAAAGCGTCTTTTTTTTAAATACATTTCTTTATTTCTATAAGTGTTCAATCCGCAATTATGTCATCATCATTATGCTTTCCAGAACCGGCAACTCAACATCAAAGTTTTTCAAAATGCTTGGTTAACAATTACAGTGATTAAATTAGTCCTTAAGGACGGATAAATTGTCTAAAGAAAGTAAAGTATTTACATATTCAAAATATAGGACACTGTTTTCCTGATGATAAGAAACAGCAAAAATATTTATTTCTGTCCAGACTAGTTAGCCGCTCATCGCTTTGCTTTCCTCTATCACATATTTTGGATGATACTCTTATAAAAGTTCAGGTAAATTTTCAGTCCACAAACTTCTGAATTCATTGATTTGATTTTTTGAAAATATGACAAGTCTCATAGCCTTTTCAAATTTTTCGACCAGCCGTTACTAGCTGAAAAATTTTGTATTCCCAGTTTTAAAGCGAACATTTCATTTCAACAATTTATGGGAAAGAATACTTTGTATTTGCAATTTTATTAAATCTATATTTTTTATTATTTTATAGACAGATTTCGGTAAGAATTTTGTTTCTCGATTGGTCTTCGAATGCAACTACTTTTTTAAAGTCATCACTATTCGCTTCAGCATCTTGAGGATATAACGTCAAACCTTCTTTCTTCAATGATTGTTATTAACCGAAACCAAAAGTTGAGGATCAAGCGCTTACGTATGTTGTAAATTCATGAAAAACAATGACGCTTTGGTTTTTTTTTATTAAACATGGATACGGTTTGATTATGTCTCGAGTTTTCAGAGTTTCGTAAAAAAATAGTAGAGAATCTCTTTTACAAATGATTAGAGTAAAAAAAACTGTCACAGAGGTCTTCAAGTAGAAAATTATTCTGAAAGAGAGAATCTGACTATTTTAATGTTTTCTTACCTATAAAATTTTCGCTTTTCCAGTATTATAGTAGCCTCGCTTTTAAAAATATTCATACAATATAAAAAAATTAGATGTTGTTTCTTGGTCTATAGCGCGAATTTCTTAATTGAAAAAGAAATGGTTTTTGAAGCTTTAAGAAATGTATATTTTTTAACGTTCCGTTGTTCACTAAACCAACTCATCGATTGATTTAATTATGTAGTTTTTAGTACTTCTCCAACAATAAAATTTGTAAAAACTTTATAATACAATTATGTTAAAAGTAGAATTTGATTATTAATTTTAGTTCATACAAGAAATTTGAGAAGAAAGACTGATTACAAAATATTTTTAATGATGTTTTTTTGTCAACTAATTTGTGAAACACTTGATAATAATTGTATTTCTCACCAAAGTATCACAAATTGAGTTTCACTAAAAAATCTCAATGTTAAATATCTTCGATTATAACATTATAACTTATATTTAAATATGCAGAAAAAAATTTGGACATATTTTTAAATAATCTTCATTAAAAAAAAATTCCAATACTACAGAACAAAATAAAATCTATATACGAGGGCGGGTCAATCAATCAATCACTTTTGAAACGAAATACAGCTTTTCGATTAAAAAATAATTTCATTTTTCAGTAGTCTCCTCAATTTAGAGGCCCTTGGTTTTATTCATAGTTTAAATCTTATAATAAAACTGAAATAAAAAATAATTAGAATAATTGAATGATGAATAATATTTCTAATGTTTATTGTTATAATTAATACTAATAATGAAGTAATTTCAACATCAAAAATTAAGGTGTGTTTAAGTGGAGATGTTGATTGATTAGCAATTTTGACATGGAAACTGGACGTATGTGTCAACAAATTTTCCAAATAAGTATTCGAGAATATGAGGTCTTCAATTTGTTAATAAATATTAACGAAAAACATATGCATGTTTAAAAATTCACTCACATCAAGATAATTAGAGCGTTGAGCTGAATATGGAGAGAGGTATTTTTAATTGTTAGACGTATGTTCAAAAAAAGGTTGGACGTATGTTTTAACGAGAAATTCAAAATATTACAATTAATAATAAAAAAATATATATGTACAGTGCTTTTCAGATAAAAGTATCCACCTTTAATAACTTTTGTAATACTGGTATTTAGAAAAAATCCAAAAACACGTCAATTTATGTTGGAAGGGGCAAGCATTATGGCTTATTTAAACTTACTGGAAAAGCCACCCCCTCACCCCTAGCAGCATCCCCTTTATTTTTTTAAATTACTTTTTATATTTTTTATGTAAAATTTGGATACTCCTCTTTGAGCTGATTTCAAAAATGTATAATACTTGTAGGTTAAAGTGGTTAGTTTATGAGATAAACAATTTTTCTTTTAAGAACACATATTTTACTTATTATTTACTTTCACCTTATTTGCCTGTACTAAAATGGGTTGTACAACAGTTCAAACTCTTTAATCTTTTTAACTGTGCTATTTATTCTACTTAAAAAATCCAAACAACAAAAAACTCTACTTTTTATTAAAGTTTGACATTGTCAGCTAGAATTTGTAGTCACTATTGATAGTGTAATTTGATACATTATTTATTTTGTTTCTCTGAAATGGTTTACTCTTTGCAAGAAAGAATTGAAATTGTAGGTTTATACTACCAAAATAATAATTGTGCAAGAGCTGCTGCTAGAATATTTAACGAATTACATGACGGAAGACATGCAACTCATAAGTATGTAATTCAACTGATGGAGAAATTTACCACAACAGGGTCTGTTTGCAATAAAGTGCATAAGCGAGAGGGACTCGTAAATAACGAAGCAATCCAAGTGGCAATTTTAGGGCAAGTCAGCTTAGAGGCTCAACAACCCCAATCGTTGTCAACAATAAGTAGAGCGATCGGTGTTTCATCTTCTACAGTTTTCCGAGTTCTACATAAATTCAAGTACCACCCATACAAAGTTAAGTTGGTGCACGAGTTGAATGAAGATGATTTTGATCGTCGTCTAGAGTTTTGCGAATCAATGACGCAAATTATCAATAAAAATCCACAATTGTTAAACAATATTTGCTTTTCTGATGAATGCTCAAGGTCATTAAATGGCTTAGTAAGTAGGCATAATTGTAGATATTGAGCTGAAAGTGATCCACATATTATGCGTGAATTCCATACACAACATCCCCAAAAGTTAAACGTTTGGTGTGGTATCCTAGGTGACCACATTGTCGGACCTTTCTTTATCAACGGAAATTTAAATGGTGAATCATATCTTGAGTTACTCAGGGAAGGGGTTGACCCACGTATTACAACAATAATAGAAAATGATGATAACCTTTCCGAAGATTTACTGGTATTTCAACAAGACGGAGCTCCCCCACACTATGCTATACCTGTCCGACAATTTTTAAACGAAACATTCCCCGCTCGTTGGATAGGTAGAAGGGGGCAGATGATGGAGTGGCCACCTAGGTCACCGGATTTAACACCCCTAGACTTCTTTTTATGGGGGTATTTAAAAACAAAAGTTTATGCTACCCAACCAGAATCTCTGGATGATTTACGAGAGAGGATAGAAAATGAATGTCGACAATTAAATCCAGCCGTATTAAGCAATGTCAGAGAGGCATTTCAAAATAGATTATACCATTGTATGGAAGTGAATGGTACTCATTTTGAACACTTATTGTAACTTCATAATAAATAGCACAGTTAAAAAGATTAAAGAGTTTGAACTGTTGTACAACCCATTTTAGTACAGGCAAATAAGGTGAAAGTAAATAATAAGTAAAATTTGTGCTCTTAAAAGAAAAATTGTTTATCTCATAAACTAACCACTTTAACCTACAAGTATTATACATTTTTGAAATCAGCTCAAAGAGGAGTATCCAAATTTTACATAAAAAATATGAAAAGTAATTTAAAAAAATAAAGGGGATGCTGCTAGGGGTGAGGGGGTGGCTTTTCCAGTAAGTTTAAATAAGCCATAATGCTTGCCCCTTCCAACATAAATTGACGTGTTTTTGGATTTTTTCTAAATACCAGTATTACAAAAGTTATTAAAGGTGGATACTTTTATCTGAAAAGCACTGTACATATATATTTTTTTATTATTAATTGTAATACTTTGAATTTCTCGTTAAAACATACGTCCAACCTTTTTTTGAACATACGTCTAACAATTAAAAATACCTACAAACGTCCAACCTTTTTTTAAACATACGTCTAACAATTAAAAATACCTCTCTCCATATTCAGCTCAATGCTCTAATTATCTTGATGTGAGTGAATTTTTAAACATGCATATGTTTTTCGTTAATATTTATTAACAAATTGAAGGCCTCATATTCTCGTATACTTATTTGGAAAATTTGTTGACACATACGTCCAGTTTCCATGTCAAAATTGCTAATCAATCAACATCTCCACTTAAACACACCTTAATTTTTGATGTTGAAATTACTTCATTATTAGTATTAATTATAACAATAAACATTAGAAATATTATTCATCATTCAATTATTCTAATTATTTTTTATTTCAGTTTTATTATAAGATTTAAACTATGAATAAAACCATTGCCACTTGGATTGCTTCGTTATTTACGAGTCCCTCTCGCTTATGCACTTTATTGCAAACAGACCCTGTTGTGGTAAATTTCTCCATCAGTTGAATTACATACTTATGAGTTGCATACTGTGGAGTGGATACTTTTATCTGAAAAGCACTGTATACTAGAATCCGTTTGTTTGTCTTTTGAACTGTTAATATTGGTAGTTTTATTTCAACAATAATCTCTGCTCACTACTAACGGTATAGAAATTGATTTTCCATAATATCTCGAAAGCTAAATAAAATTTCTGTACACATACAGTTTTACACCTACTCCAGTATCTATTAACCAAAGGATGATGATATTAAAGGCGATTAGAATAGTTCCAAGCTCGTTTCTTCTTTAACTTGAAGATGTCAACAAAATCTGTAGTTCATTAATTTCAGCTAATCGTAGAAATTGTGATTTCAGACTGTATTGTGTCACAGTATAGAAGCAAAGACATAATTATAAATCAATTAATACTGACAATGAGTGATACTTATCACCATAGAGTTAATATTAAAGATAGAAAGAGCTGCATGTACGACGTACTCTCTCTCTCTCTCTCTCTCTCTCTCTACTCGCTTCTGATTCTGTTCCAATCATTCGAAGCTCTGACGTCACGGCGATCCATCCAAAATAGAGTAGAGAGAGTGATAAACCGATGTTCTTCTTTTTACTATCAGTAGTTCGGACTTACTTGAACAAGCTCTCATACCTCGCACCCTCTCTCTCTCTCTCTCTTTAATATTAACTCTATGCTTGTGACCATTGTTACGAATAAGTAACATTAGGATATATAGTCTAGCAAATCAGTTAAATGAGACTAAATTGATTAGTGAGATGTAATTGAGAACACAGTAGTTAGTTATGCACAATTTATGGAAATTCTGAATCAATCCAAGAGTGATTTCGCATTTCAAAATGAATAACGAATGCTTGTTGTGACATTCGACATTAAAATCGGGGATTCCATTCATTTATAGTTGGGTTCTAACATTTGGCATGCGCATGCTTCGGATGCTCTCAAACTATTTCTGAATTGGAACCGATCTTATGGAAAGTTGTCACTGTTCCTGTCGCGGAACTGAATAAAATTATCCATCTCTATTTATAAGTGGGTAGTAGTTCAGAAGAGAATTACTGAATGGAATCACGTGACTGCTTCCAATAAATAATCAAACCGTGTAATTTTTTTTCACAACGCGCAAACACAATGTGCTAGCTGGATGAACGAGTGTGACTTCAACTTGATGTTTATTTGTTTTTATATCCTTTTTCGGACAAGATTAATGTGGGATGATGGGTACCTATTTGGATTTTTTTACTAAGGATAATAATGAATGAATAATTTTAATATTCGTGTCATCCCGATCACGAGACTGCATTATATATTTGCAAATTCTTAGATAATCGTCGATGTAAAGTTACATGAATAAATATTTAGTTAAGTACATCATGTTGGGATATCTTTGAAGATATACGAGGTCTGGTTCCAAAACATGTTTCCATCACTATTATAGTATTTGTATATATATTTGTTTGAAACGAACGTGTTTTTTTTCGCGACGAAAAGCAAGAGCAACGTATCAATCCCAAATTTCTCGTTAAATTGAAAAAAACCCCGACTGAATGCTATAAATTGTTGCAAGAGGCCTATGGGGATAATTCTCTATCTCGTGTGCGTGTTTTTGAGAGGTGTAAGCACTTTAGTGAGAGCCGAGAGAGCACTGAAGATGACCAGCGCCCATGTTGCCCTGTGACTGTTTCAACTCCGGAAACAGTGACCAAAATCAACAAAATTATGTGTGCAGATCGTCGAAAGAGCATCTGGATGGTTGCAGAGGCTATAAACGCCGATACAGAAACGAAATTTTACGAGGAATTATACAAGACATAAGTCTGTGCGAAGTTTGTGCCAAAAAATCTGACTCCTGACCAAAAGTATTTGGCGAGTAAGCGCACTCCAGTACTCGAACACCCGCCGTACTTACCAGATTTGGCAGCGTATGACTTTTTTTTGTTTACGACGAAAATCTGCTTTTAAACAGACCTGATTTGAGTCGATGGAAGCGGTAAAGCAAAAAACGGTAGAACTTCTATCCCCTAGGCAATCACCAAAGAAGACTTCCAGCACTGCTTGGATCATTGGAAAAAACGTATGGAAACATGTGTGCCGAGTGGAGGGGTGTATATTGATGGGAGCATTCGAATGTAGAAAAATTTTTATAATAAAACCCTTTTTCGCCTCGTTATTTATTAGCCAGATCTTGTACATTCATATACAACGACGAAAAGTGGCGAAAAAACTACAATTTAAGAAATCGACTCAAGCACTTGATTGTATAATAAGTTTAACATTATTTTTTTACTTTGGTTCGTTGTTTGTTTGTGAGTGAATTCGCAATGTCGCTACACAATTTTGATGTGAATTTCGAGGTAATTTAACAGCAAATTCATCTTAAACTTAAAAAACTTCCTTAAAATAGGTATATTTTTTTGATAATAATATTTTATTTTGATTAAAAAAGCTCATAACAATAAATTAAAATAAGCACTATCATTTGCACGTTAAAATGAATTTTTTGCACAAATATATACGTTTGAGTGTGATCTTAAGATTTGTACATTTAACGCTTTATATATATATATATTTAGAATCAATTTTACTTAGATATCTTTCTTCTCCATCAATTCAATTTTCTTTTAATCACGATTCACAATGAACAATAATCGTATGCAATAAAGCTTTTAGATGCCTGACTTTTTAATGATGATCAAATATATCAAATGCTCTACTGTATAATATATAAGGCTGTTTGCGAGTATTTTTTTCGTAAAACCTCTCAATAAAAAGAAGATACAAAAATGTTTGACTCGTGATATATTTCTGAGAGATCAAAATCGTTGACAAAATTCATAACGAATAACATTAAGTTTATAACAAAAAAATTGTTTTCGACTCGTTTCCATAACTTAATTGGCAGTTCTGTTCTCCCACATCGCTAATCTCAATCGCCATATTTTCATTCACAGACAAAATTAATTCACACTAAGCGGGTTCAAGTTAGAAATTACCGTTCGTAAACCATGGGTGTTACCGTACGAGGGAATGCGGACAAGGAAGTTGAATTTATAGATAGATGATTTGTGGAGAAAGTCGTTCAAAAATCAGCATCTTGTGGTGTAGGATATAAAAAAAAACAAACAAAAACTGGCTAATTTTTCTACATGTTATTTGTTTAAATTCAATGTGAAAGTTTCTAAAATTGTCTATTAAATAAATAAATCACGATAAAAGTCTCATTCCGATGACAAATCTTGGATTTGAAATAGTATTTGCGGATTCTATAAAATCACAGACCATCCCGGATTTCTGTTTACCTTTGCAACGAATTCTCGATTGATGGGTAATTTGTCTAGGCTGAATATAAAATTTGCTATGATTTCATACCACAAATCTATTGTTTTGGTCATCATCGCTGACAGAATCTCTAAGGAAAGACTAGATGCTCTAAAGCAAAATTGGATCAGAAATGTTTTATTGAAGCGAAGTAGTTACATTCGCAGTTTGTGTTCGGGTATTGTCGTGAATAGAAACCATTTCTTATGAAAATCTTATCTCGGTGCTTATTTTGAATTTCGCGACTTTGCAATTTTTTGCAGTTGCTACCAAAATTTTTCTGCGTTTTTAACGATCGATCTATGCTGTCTGCATTGAACCGCGTATCGCTGTTCCTTCGTACACCTTCCAGATTTGTCAATGAATCAATATTCATTATTTTCAGACAGTTCAAAATTCAATATTTTATTTTGATTTTATGGAGGCGTCGATAAAAATTCCGACTTTTTTCTTTTTATTATCGAAAAATTTAAGCTCTTTTCTAGTCTTCATCCTATATCTATTTACTCACATGCTGAAATCGGAACTGGTTTTGTTTTATTATTTCTAGTCAGAGGTTCTTTCCATTCTTTATTCACTTAATCTATTTTCATAACTTTTATCTAATTAGTTTCTAAAACGTGTATTGTTTTCTCATATTTAAAATTCAATCCAAACGTTGAAATGCGTGAATTGTTTTGGGTTTGATTTATGAAATCACCGTCCATCTATCTCTATAAGGCCCTTTTAAAATTTTCTCGTACTGTTCATGTTCAAAATTAAACCTCAACACATTCAATTTTAAGTTTATAATAAATTTGCATAGATTGAGGTTAAAGCGTAGACTGGAAGTTATGGAAATCTGTATTACCAGTAACAGGGAATAATTCCTAATATTTCGTACTACACTAAATAAAACTGAAAAAATATGAGCGATTTCATTCAAAAGTTCAAACAAGATACTACTAAAAGTTGTAATTTGATTTGAACAGGAATTTAGCTTCAAATTTAATGCCAATTTTGGATATAAATTACTCAAATAACATTTATGTTCATGTAAAAGGTACTTACGTTTACATCCTGTATCAGAGAATCCATAAAACATATTTTGGCAGGCATCACAGTGAAATCCTTCGACTCCCGGCTTACAATCACAAATTCCTGTGTGACTGTTACATATTTCTGAAGTTGAACCGATAATGTTGCAGCTGCACGGCACACAAAGGGCGGTAACATTCCCAAATCCACTCTAAAATAAATATCCCGACAATAAGTAGTAACCAGAATAAAAAAAATAGAACAGCATGTTTGTTCTAGTTTAGATATGGATAATAATATGAAAAGTTTCAAATTCTTACTTCACATTCTGAGCATATCCTTCCGATGAATTTTTCTTTGCATTCGCATTGGCCTGTGACATTGTCACATTGTCTTGATACTGAACCAATCGGATCACATTCGCAAGCCTTACAGTTGAAATGAGAAGGTTCTCCATAATGTTCAGGTTTACATTTCTCACATTTCCAACCTAAAAGAAAAAGAGTTTCTCAATATCGCTAAAATTGATATTCAGTATACACTATGCTTGAATGATAGGAATATGAATAAACACACTTCTAAGTACTGAATTTCATTACAAAAAATTAAGCAATTATAGACAGAGACAGATTTATGACTGGAATATGTACAATTTATTTAAGATTATCCTAAATAAATTGCACAGAAGCACTTTCAGAAAAAAATATATTTATTTTTCAATGTAATCTCCTTTAGCTCCATACACTTTTTCCATCGACGTTCAATACGTTCGATACCATTTTTATAATAAGAATCGTCAAAATCCTCAAAATAGTCATTAACTGCTGACATCATTGTTGAAAAATCTTTGAACATCGAGCCATTTTTCTGACTGACACATAAAATAATCAGAGGGGACTAAATCTAGTGAATAGCGTGTGAGGTGCAAATACCAATCGGATTTGTGAGCTGGTGCATTGTCTGGATGAAACAACACTTTCTTCTCATTCAAATGCGGCTGTTTTTGCTCGATTTCTTCGCTCAAACGTTGCAATAAGTTTGCATAATACTCGCCGTTGATAGTATATCCTTTTTCAAGATAGTCAATGAACATTATCTCACGCTTATCCAAAAAACTGACGCCATTACCATGCCTGCAGATGGAACGGTCTTTTCTTTCTTTGGAGCTAGCTTTCCCTCCCTTCAGTCCCTTGTTTTGATTGTTTCAGGTGTGAAGTGATGGACCCAAGTTTCATTCAAGATTATGAAACGATGGAAAACACTGCATAGAAACATCGTTACGATGCTGTTTTTGTTCCATTGTGAAATGCCTACTATATGTCCGAGAGCTCGCGCACTTTCAGTCTACGATCATCTAGTACCGCATTGTGGATTTTATTCAACATTTCGTCGTCACTTCATTTGGTCTGCAATGCTGGTATTCGCAGGTCATACGGTCTCGTTTAAAATCTGCTACCCAATATTTTACTTTTGATAACGAAGGAGCAGTTTCACCCAGAGTAGAATCTAGTTCAGATTCTAGATTAGTTGGAGTAATAACTTTAATATAAAAGTATTGTACTCGTATTATATAACGATGACCAATTTTTTCCATACCTACAAGTTCACTAAAAACGTTTACTGTTGATGGCTGCCAAACAAATACTAAACAACGTGGCATTTTCAAACTTGAAGCATATGCTGTATAGATTGTGTACTTTTTAATACAGTGGTATTTTACAAGCAGTTAACGCCATCTATAGGTAAGGCCAAGTACTTCTGGGACTATCCTCTTATATACAATTATATTTAATTTGGTGCATTACCTTCTGTATTTCCCCGGCAACTGAGGCATTGTCCAGTTTTACGATCACATGGTCCGCCGTTACAATCACATAGTTGACAGCTATTTCCAATTTCCATGGGATTTCCATAATAACCATCATCACATCTAAAATATAATAATAAATAAGGTACAAACTTCTAATAAACACATTTATATTTGTTCAAACACTGCATAGAAACATCGTTACGATGCTGTTTTTGTTCCATTGTGAAATGCCTACTATATGTCCGAGAGCTCGTTTTCTATTTATTTATAAATAAGTTGCTTGAAATAACCTACCAAGATTGAAAATGAAGCAAAAAAAATACCAATAGTTCAACCCAATGAAAGACTTATCTGATAGTAGTTTTTTGGGAACATGTTTGTGTTTGTTATGAAGCTAATATAATAGCGTTCCTTTAATTACTTTTGGCTTTCATCAATCTTTCATAACATTTAAAGAGCTTTGATCTTTGATGACTAAGATAGTATAACCTACAAATTTTTATATTTATCCAGGTTTAATTCATTAAATTAGATCGTCATGTTGTGGTAGTGATTAGTTTTGAATGTTTCTTCTTGTTAGTATTTTCATTTAAACTATGACAAGTTCTAAAAATATCTCTTTAGTTTCGGTGTTCAATTTTTGTTAAGAAAATGTGGACGAAATCTTCATTTTGGAGTCAAACGGTTTTCTTACATCAGTCTGCTACGGTAACTTCTGAAAACTTTGTTCATTAAAGGTAGACTGCACGAGAAGAGTGAGATGTAGTGTAGAAAATTGAATGAGATCTACGATCTAGTAAGAAAAAGGCGTCTATAATTTTTATGATGCACCAAATTTTTTTTGTACCATAAATATTTTTTTATCTAGTAAAACTTGGATACTAAATGACTAGTTATACTGGAACTCCTAAATATATCTCTTTTTCTGAGATACGCCAACGTATATTTCGACTAAACCTGCTCGTATTCAGTTTTCGTTAAAAAATGCGATGAAGGAACGTTCCATTACTTACATTTCACAGTGATCTCCTGTATATCCCTTCGGACACTGAGTACAGACGTAATTGCCCTCATCTTCCTCCCTCTCGACAAAGTAGTCAAGTTGACAGCTGGGACTGAAGTTGTTCTCGTCGTTCTCCAAAGGACAAGCACACTTTTTGCAGTCATCGGAAGTGCCTCGAATTGGATTCCCGTAGAAACCAGGGGCGCAACGTTCACACTTTTCACCCTGCATGATAATTTTGAATAATTTATATCGTTAATTAAATCAAGTAGTGAAAAAACTCGCTTCATGCATTAAATAGCACTTTTAAATAATCAGAAAGTATTTCTGGGGATAAAGTGGAGGAGTTTAAACAAAACTGCCTATAAAACAACTTTAACGTATTGATGACCTTTTAATCTATTTTCTAAATACTGAGATATCTGTCCTACAGCGTTACAACCATTACAAGATACTTGATATATAATTTACTTCTTTAATTTTAGTTTAGTAAAATATTTCGATAATGATAATTATTATGACTTATACTAATACAAACATCTCAGTATTTAGAAAATATAATATAATATTAAAACTATAAAAAATAACATTTTGCATTACCAAATCAAGAGTTATCGATAATAATAAATTCAATTATAAAAATTAAAAAATTCTTGAAATGGTTTTAAATACAAAAATAGAGAATTTTTTTGATAGTTCTATTTTATAAATTTTAATGCAATTACGAATAATTTACTTGAAAGCTTGCTGCTATATTTTTTGAAATGTAACAACTAAGAAAAAACGACTTTTTGTGGTTAAAACCGATTTTTATTTTCATATTTTTGTAGTATGCGATCAATTGATTAATATAATTATGCAATTTGTCATGTCAAATCATATTTTAATGAAGATTGAAATAAGTCGAAACGTTAAAATTTTTACCCGTTTAAAAACAAATTTTCAATCAAAAGTGACCTAAAATCAAGACAAGAAACAATTATTTAATATAATAGCGTCTTAAACATTTTATATATTTGAAAAATAATCAATAAAATTTGAAGCTGATTGTATAAAAAAAGACTTTTGGTGTCCCAAAACCAGCATAGGAATAATTGGTGTTTTATTATACAATAGGTAAAGTATTTCAAATAATGGAAAAGTGTTGATGTAAAAAATGATGTTTGATAGAGTACCATGGTGTTGTGTTGACATGAGCATTCTCCTGTATCTGGATTGCAGGTGGAAGAGTGTCCGTTACAGTCGCATTTGACACAAAAGCTTTGCTGTGTATTAACAGAAGTATTCGTTTGAATACGAGCATAACCGAAGGAACATGATTCGCAAGATAACCCAGTGTAACCTAAAACATATCATAAATCAGTGTGAATATTAAAGAAATATAGAAATAATTAGAAACACATTTCGAAATTTTCGTTTATCTAAAGTAGTTATAAAGTTCATGATGTAAGAAATATACTTATACCTTTTGTAATAATATACGTATCTTAAAGTAAAATCTATTTCCGATTTATTTTCTATCTACATGTACTAAGTTCTGAAAGTTTTATATAAAGCAACAAGATAATTTGATGCAGTCTAGAGACTTTCTAGCTTTCTAACATTGATACTAGTCCAAATTGAATACATTTATTAGACAACTCACCAGACGGACAAGAACATCTTTCTACACTGCTATACCCATATTCATCTTCGCCGCTAATATCCAATGTGGCTTCTTCCAACAAGGCTTCAATTTGATCAGTGTGGAATGTAGATCTTAGTAATATATTCGTTACGTTCACAAGAATGCTCAGAAACTCAAATCTAGTAACACTTCTGCCATGATAAATGCTGCTGTTTACTTTTGTGATATCCGATATGTTATTAGGGATATGGTACCAGTTCAATTCGTTGAGTTTGATTTGCGATGCCAATTTAGACGATGTGTGAATTTCATCACCACATCCTATTTTTAAACCATTGCTTCCTACAAAACCCAAAAATTGTAACGATTATATTTATCATCTAGTAAGTTTAGTTGGAATGCAATCAAATAGAGTCGAACACAAGTGACAAAGTTATTCGAGCTCGGATTGACGATTCGAAACCTGATGAAACGTTAGATTCAGTGCTATACTGTCAACAGTTGACTAGATTACGGGAATTGTGTTCCACCAAGGCATTGACATCTTTCATGATCGGCCAAAAATTCATAGAACTTGGTTGGGAAGTTTTAATACATCCACATTATGGATATTGCACTTTTATATTTTCCAATCTTTTTTGATGGAGAAAGTTTGATAATAAAGGAGATATCGAAAAATATCAAGGATAATAATCTGGAAATAGACAGAGATCTCAGATATCTGGGTGAACAGCTTATCAAGGATGGAAACGGAAAAACAGAGATCAGAACAATAATTAACTCTGCAAATGAGGTATCCTATGCCCTTGTTCACTATTTTTATCTAGAAACGTGGATATATACAATGAAGTCGGAATATACAACGGCAATAATAACCTATGGTTGTGAAATCTGGGTCTTAGCACAACAAATAGTCGATTATATAAATACCTTTAAAATAGAGAGACAGAGACTAAGATGGGTAGGTCATACAATGCAAATGGATGAACAGAGAAAATACCTGAATCCAATTTTCAGGGGCGTATGTCAATTCGAACATCTCGTAGTAGAAGACGTGATCAGTCTTGCAATTGGAAGGAATTCTAGACAGGACTAGCTGCGAAGAAAACTTAGGGAGGAAGAAGGAAATAATAGCACTGACCTACTTGAATAACATCAATATTCAGTACAGAAAAGAAAAACCATTATTCAAAAATTAAGTGAGAATGGGAAAATACTTTTTATAAGAAAAAAATATCTAGATATCTTCATCTATTTTTAGTGACGTTCTCAGGGAAAGAAACAGTACTTTTATTACCGTTTCTAATAATAATGAGATACTGTTGTATTTAACGAAAGGGTAAAAAAAAATGTTTGTTATACGGACATATTCTTTGAATATCGAAAAATACAGTTACTCCTTTGATTTCTCTTTTGATTGTACTCACCCATCATGACAATATTGGGTCCTTTGATAGGTTCACCGCTGGTATCTCCCCTCATAACTACCCACTGCATTTTAAATAAGAAATTGGAATTATATGCTTCTAATTTGTTGCCTAAATATTGTTCGGGTGCTAACCAGTAAAAAGATTTCGTTCCGCCACCGCTGCTTCCCGAAAAATCTCCGTAGTTGCCGAGAGAAAACACATTTTGACCATTCCAGTTCGGTTTCACCACTTTTGACACTCTTAGGTCGGTTATTCGCCAGTCTTTCAAGGAGCGAATCTAAAAATTCAAATGAAGCCCTTCAGTTTCGAAAAATTGAATAACCCTAAAGAAATGGAATATAAATTTTTATTCCTCATAGAAGTTAACGAATTTGAATACTAGAAAAACATAGGTCATCAGTAATTGGTTTAAGATTTATTTATTTATTGAATTAATTAGTTTTAGAGAACAAATTGAACCTCAATATGAATATTTAATTGCCTCTGCATTACGACTATTATTATTTTAAATAATTTTGAAACCGTTAATATCAAAAACGGAGTATTCTATTTTGTCTTTTTATCAGATTTGATAGTTAGATAATGCTAAAATAACAAATGAAGTGGCTATCTGGCTAAGTTCTACCCTAAACTTGTTAATTTAAGCATTCCCTTTAATCATTTTAATCAAATATTTAAACTCTTCTGCCTCAAAACTACTGTGTGAATTAAAATTATACAGTTTATTCGTAAACATGAAGCGAACAAAGAGTGAGTGAGGAAAATCCATTGTAACCGAGGAAAATCTAATTGCGAGTTTTCACGGACAGAAGACCAACAAAAGGCGTCATACGATGGATTTTCTTTGTCGAAGTAATGGACTGAAATAAATTAGGAGATAAAAGAATACCCCTTTTAAAGTTGCAATGGCATTTTGTACGAATTTAAGCAATACATTTTCCGATTAAGTTTTAGTTTTCGTTATATAAGATGTTGAATTTCAATCAAATTAATTGTTATTCCTCGGAAAAAAAGAAATTGAAAAGAGACTTTAATTAATTGATAATGATATGGATAATAGCTTCGATACAAATGCTATTCAATCATTATCAGATATTTATTTCTAGCTCGATAGTATATCTTGAAAATAATACATCGAGAGTATTAGTTACCCAACGTATCATTGCCACATAATAGAATAGTAGATTGTTTAGGAAATCGTGAAAAAATATTTAGTGCACTAGCGCGCAACTCTGGATTTCATTATTCTGTTTCTAAAATACGCAGATTTCTTCCAAAGACGCTAGTTTTTTGGCTTTTTTGTTTCACTTCCCAATTTGTTAACAATACTCTTTCGGAGTTCGTGATCCTTTTGCTGAAATGGACAGGACATTCGCAGATATGCTCTGTTGTATCAGTGGCTTACTCCCAGATATGCAGTTGTCGCTGTACCACATAATTGTATCCTATTCAAGTAAACAGAGGGTAAATGTAATTAACTTTCAAAGAGTAACCAATTCTTCATATATTTATCTCACCAAAAGTGAGATGCACTACAACTTATTTTTCTACATAATCATCTTATGTATGTATATTAGTTATATCTATGACCAATTTTGCACAAGTGCGTTGTTACGGTTTGCTTAAGCTCTACATGAATTTAGAAGCTCCGCCCTCCATGTTACTCCTTCAGTTTAAGGAAATATGCAAATTAGTCGGTGCTAGTCCGTATCTGTATGGTCGGTGTTCGAATATGTCCCATTGAAATTACTGAAGGATCATTGGATTACACAAGCGCTGTAGGGATAGCCATCGTGTTATTCCAGGCCCATCTGTTTGGTTCCAAAAAACAGTTGCCATAATATTACGATAGTTGAAGGTTCGTTTGAATTTTGTGGGTCTCGCTGGAGAATGTATGTGCATCCATTATTGTGATTGTCGCTTCTTTTCGGGCGCATCATCCCCTGTCACAATGGATTCCAAAAAAGTTTCTCCATCAGTATTGTAACGGTCAAGAAACTCCAAAGCTGCACCGATTCAGAAAGTTTTGTGGTTGTCAGTGAACATCGTTGGCGCAAACTGTAACGATAGAGTACTTGAATGAAATCTCAAAAAAAAAATCATCATATCACTTTCAAGTTTCCCTAACCGCTTGGTCAACTCATTGAACAATGTCCTCTGTAGCGACAGACTTGCTTCCATAAACCCCTTCATCAGGAACGTCAGTTCGACCATCTTTAAATTTTCGGCACCACTCATAAAGGTATCTCCATATCCTCGACTCATTCTTCGATGAATTTATGCTGCACTGTTCCCTTCATTACAGCTCGCAATGCACCCTTGGTGGGAGAATCCATAGCGACTGCCATATTGATATGATTGCAACTTAATGGGAAATGGCCTGTTGAAATCGCCAGTGACAGAGCGTTTAGGCGCAGTCATTCGCGTGTCACCAATCACCCGCTGCATTCCTGGACAACACACTGTGCGGTTGGAGGTTGTAAAAAAACAATTTTAGTAGTTATCATGTCTAAGTTGTTTGTTAAGATTTGCACTTTTCGTACTTACATATTTTGAGGCATAAAAATTGCTTATTGGTACAAAAATTTATAATAATATCCATGACTGTTGGAAAATCGTTGATAACTATTCGATATTAACAACTAATATCTATGAACCAATCAAAATTTATGAAAAATTAACGCACGAAACTAAAATAATAAAAATAAAAGGTTTTTGTATGTTGGGTTTTGAAATTTCACTGAAAAGGAATCTCCGGATATTCTTATGAAAATCTTGCTCTACTTGATCTGAAATCATCATAGAAACCTGGTAACACCAGTGCTGCTAAATCTTTTTCCATAAATATTGAACGTAATAATGACAGAAAAGAATCGAAATATTCAAGTTCTATTACCGTCTGTTTCTTCAGTAAAGCTGATTCACATAAAGTTGTTACTTGAGAACAGTAGCAAGGCAGGCAACCTCCTTCAACATCACTTCTTAACCCAAAATAACCAACTTTGCATCTGTCACAATATTTACCTTCTACATGCTCCTAAAAGAAAAGTATCAATACAATATACAGTAATCGAAAAAATATGAAAATTACCTTACACACACAACCAACTTCACAATTATCCATAGTACTGACTCCTTTAATATCACAAGGACAAGGCTGACAGTCGGGGAATCCCATATAACCTACTGCACATGCTACGCATCTTTCTCCGGTGTACCCATCTTTACACTGACAAGCTCCCGCTTGCTCTCCATATTGTATACAAGTACTTCCTGATCCAGCGGGATCACAATTACACTGTACACAAGGTGTTTCCGCATCTGGAAGAGTGTTTGTTGGTCGATAATAGCCAGGAAGGCATTTTTCGCAGTTTATTCCTGTTGTGAAATCCTAACAAAAAATTTACGTTATGATATTTATTTGGTGTTATTGGTTTTTATTAACTGTGACAAGAAAATTGAGATTTGTAGAAATTATTTTACTGCGATTTTTCGAAACCCCAAACCAACCGAAAATATTTCCATCGAGAATTTTCCAATTTAAAATGGAGGGTATAATATTCTTCAAACAGTAGTATATTAACAACAATATAATGTCCAGTTTTCTTTTGCGTCTAATGCGTCCTAGTACTTCGTCGTTAGTGATTCTGTCTGTCCAAGGTATCTTCAGAAAGCGTCTATAGAGCCACATCTCAAATACCTTAAGTTTTTTTATCATTTGAGCTTTCAAGGTCCGTACAATAGTACTGAACACACATAACATTTCATGAATCCTATTCTGATGTGGAGGTTTACATTTCTGTTTAATAATTGTCAACAGCTTTCTTTTGCGACCAATGTGTATTAGTACTTCGTCGTTGGTGATTCTGTCACTCCAGGGAATCTTCAGGATGCGTCTATAGAGCCACATCTCAAGTTTTTTGATCATTTGCGCTTTCAAGCTCCAAGTTTCCATTCCGTACAGCAGTACTGACCACACATAACATTCTATGGATCCTATTCTGACGTCCTAGTTTTAAAAAATTGTTTTTACTTTTTCGATTTCGATTATTGGAATCATCTTTAGCAGTTTTTCTCAACTTGATTTACTCTAAGGACAGGTACAATATTTCGGATCAGTAATTTTAATCATTCGATCCATTGGCACAACTTTTCACAAATGTAAATCATAGATCAAATTTAACTCAAACTTCAAGAAAATTCCGACATGAATGATATACTTATTTTTTTATGTTAGCAAAAACAACAATGCATCGAAATGTGAACAGAGTAATTAAATACAAAACTAATGAAATTGTTGCTTTGTTTGTTTGTTGCTGACTAAAATGTCAATACCTGTAAATGTAGTACACATATAAGTTGAAGGAAAAGGCAATAACATCTTCAACCCCTTTACATGACGATTGGGGTAGTCTGTTGCAGTCTTTATCCAGAATTGATATATAAATTTCTTATTTATAGGCCTTTTGATATGTTTATGTTTCTAAATGTTCTTGATTTTAGGTCTCTTCTGTTTCAAAATTAGTTTTTTAAATAATTTTTAAAAGATACAAATTGAAATGTAAGTCCTAGATCTGAGGCTAATTCAATAAGTTTTGTTTCTATGACTGTCGTAATTGTAATAATTATCAATAAATGGATTGATTATCCACAGATTACTTGAACGCACATCTTCTTCTGATATAATAATGATAAAAAGCTTCATCCCATAGTATAATTGGACAGAGGCATAGTTTTCATTTTATCTGCAGCAGATTCACCCAACACTTCACAAAACACGTTTATCACATACAGATTGTCAAGGTCTTTAGCAAACCGCACATCAACTAAATTGATGCTCTATGAGCAACCCATTCAGGTTTTGGATAATTTTCGTTTGATTTAGGTCAGAGGATAAAACCATACTGCCTTACAAAGCTTTTTACTGATCTCTTAAGGTATGTCAAAGGCCTCTCTACTCCTTTCTTTTCATGAATTAAGCGATGCCATTTAATATAACCCCTTTTCAACATCAAAACCTGGTTTAATAGATACTCACTGTACAATTATCACATACTCCTCCCCCTTGATATGTTCCATGAGCATCCATGCTCAATCCAGCTCTATCGACCTCTTCTTCATAATGACAACTTGAACTATGACCATGACAGTTGCATGCTAAACATTGTCTAGCATCTCTTGCGGAACCTGGACCCCACTGACGTTGATTATACATTGGACAACATCTGTCACAGTTCGGTCCACATGTATGGTGGCTACATTCACATTCTGGATGCTAAAAAATTAAAGGGTTATTTGAATTGGGTCACTATTCATTTGATTCTAAAATGTAAATCACTGTAATTTTTGTGTGTCGATATATTTCCATATTCTGTGACAGCTGTTGATTAAAAATTGTTTCTATTATAAATACCTAATTATATCGATGTTCTAAATATAGTACGCGATTCATTCCCTTTGAAAAAGTTCATCGTACGCCTTGGCGTGTGTGAGGACATTTTTCTTTTCTTTTAAGTATCTCGATAAATTAATAGTTTGTGAAAATTCAGGTAAGTCCTTATGTCGCTCGACAGAAGACAAAAAGACCGAAAAAGGATCCCGTTGAAGAGACAGACATACCATAAAAGTCGATAGCAGCGCCAATATCTTTCTGAGAATTGTAGTCTTGCCATCTTTATTTGGTATTATTCGATAGCTATCGTGTGGGAAAGCCATCAATCTAAGGGTTTGTAATATCGATGACCATAATTGCCGGGTTGTTCTTACTTGACAAAGATGAGAAAGGTAAAAAGGAATTTGTTTATGTATATTTTTTCGATCGTTTCTTGTATTCATATTAAAAATAATGTTACTGGTACTGATTTAGGCAAACGAAGAAAGTTGTTATTCTATTTCTCTCTATACATATGGTCTGATCAAATTTGACCCGGACTGGTAGATTTAATGTACGTGTTACGTGAGGTTATTTGTCGTGAATGACATGATTCGGATATTTCACATTTTGGTGAGTGATTTTTTGGTCAAACACGAAACGAGAGTCATCGCTCAGCCACCGTTTTCGCAATATTTGATTTCCGATGACTTTTTTTTTTGTCGAAACTCAAAAATTTGCCTCGGGGAACCTATATCGTGTTCATTGGCGTTATGATGAGTGATTAGCTTAAAGTATAGTCTATTTTTAGCCACGAGAGAGTAATAAAACCTTAATAGGAAACTTTGGATTTGTAAGAAGTATCTCTATTTGTCTCTGGTGAGTTTTTGTATTCAAATTAATATTTATGCACGTTACGCTGTTTAAAAACCAAAGTTTAAATCCTTATGCCAAATAACTAGTAGGTATGACACAATGATTTTAACATGCCTTATGGAAAAATGGAACATTTTAGAAAAAACTTTTTTAATTTCAGCTGTTAATTTGGTGAAAGCATAAGTCTAAGATATTTTCGTTATATTTATATACTCGAGGAATTACTTGAGCAAATATTTTAACTGTCTACTAGTAATAAGAAGGAATACGCTTATGAATTACGAACGCTTCATCAGTTGATTACTCTCCCATTCACAAAAATTGACTATAAAGGAGGCGTCTTGACAATCTTTTGCTCATTGATCTTAAATCCTTTTTTATTCGGGCTAGTAACTCTCGTTTTCTCTATCGCCTCCACCGCGTAATATGCTCAACGTTACGGAATTATTTGACTTTTCGGTATTCTATCTCCAAGTAACACCAGCGATCCCAAATTTATATCAAACATTAATATAACGCATTGGCTAAAACAGTAACTTCAAATTTCGTTAAATTGCTCTGTTAATGTCATTATATAATGTAATTTTTGAGACAAGAGTTTACCATTTTTTAAAAAACTCATAATTATCAATGGCAGTACAAAATAACCAACAACAGTCTCGAACACCAAATTATTTTAATAATTTTTGCAATTAATGAAACAATTACATGCACTTTATGTTCAATCCTATGTTGGCCTATCTTTATCACTTGCAATCACACTATTTTTGTTATACCTAATTTGATAAATATATCAATAGCTGATAATTTTAAAGTATCTTTAATCTATTTTATCGATTATATGCTACAAACAATGCATTTTGCTTCGGTAATTCACAGAAATATTTTTTCTTTGGTTTTAATTTTTTTAATAATAATAGACGTCCACAAAGTCCACATATTCATGTTACGTGCTCACTATGCTATTTTTCGAAAATGGGCTCTGATGGAAGTAGCAAAAGGGCAACAGTAGTCTCGATCACATTATTATTCTAATAATTTTTGCAATTAATGAAACAATAAAGTGCACTTTGTGTTCGAGTCTACGTTGACCTATCTTTATCATTTGCAATCTTACTATTTTTGTAATATCTTAATTGATAAGTGGTTGAATATACTTATTATTATAAATTATGCAAATGGGAGCTTTCCCAATAACTTGTTCTTCCCCCCTCGCTACCTGCGTCATTAATACTTTTCTTTTTGTATGATTATTTAATAAATAAAGTGAACATTGTAAACCAACATTATTTATGAGACCATTCCGAATTAATATCTTAGATAAACTGTTTCATAACGATATCTGACTTTTAGAAAATAAGAATACATTAACATTTACTGAACTCTCATATAATAATATTTATTTATTAAAGAATTATATTAATTTTCCACAATCATTATCATAATTTTTGTGAAAGAATCTGTATGCTCACTTACCCCAGAAGCGACGTTATGTCTGCAATTTTCGGCGTGACCATTACACACACATTGTCCTCCTATGCTAATGTCTTTAATCGAGTAGAAGAGCTTCTTATCCTTCCAAATGTCTTGAGCCAGCCAACGCGGGATCGGCTCTTGTGTGCCTCGTAATCCAATTAAACGTATACGAACGAAACGTGCTTTAGTAAATTCTGAAAGTTCTGGACTCGTTTCATTCGCACCTGGTCTTCCTTGGATTAAAGAGGTATGTATCTAAAAATTAATAAAGCATGTTTTTTCGACACTTCTAAACTTATTTCAAAACTACCGATAAAGGAAAAATTACTTTTATTTGAAAACATGTCTTTCCGAAATTTTAGTCGCCATGCTTGTATTCTTTCTTAAAGTTTGTCTGTATCCTTCCATGTTCATGTTATGTTGATCAGAAGTGCTTTAATTTGGAACTCTATAATATTGTTTTTATCCCATAGATTTATAAACTCGAGAAATGATCAAAAAATAAGGTTACAAGCAGCATCTACATATTGTTGAGAAATTTTGTTTGTATTCTTCAACTACACGGTGTGTTTTCGATGGGCTTTACGTCCATTATTCGATGAGCACGAAGATCACCAAATGAAGTGCAATATCACCAGCAATGCTATTCTGGCAACCAGTACTTTATCGATCGCATTGTTATGGAGGACGAAAGAAACTTGGCACCATCATTTCAAATATAAAGCGGACACACTCTGGATACTAGTAAGGAAAAAAATTGAGTATATACCCTTTACTGTTAAAGTTATGTAACAATCTTTTGGGATCCATACGGTATTATCCTGTTAGAGAATGTTGAATGAAAACATCATTTGTCTGTTGGACTGCTTAAGCAACACAGGAATTATTTCGTCAGTTGACGTGGAAGATATGGACCAGATTTGGTAACCAGTGACTATTTTTCTTTTGCTTATCCAGCACACGGTTCTATCCAGACAATGATGATGAAAATATCCCTAGACAGGTTAAACAATTTGTCACAGTGGTTTGATAAATGTCTGAATACACTTGGTGACAATGTCGAAAAGTACTTTTGCTGCTCGCTCGCCTCCTATTCAATAATAATAATGAAAAAATGACAGCAATGTCCTAGGCGGAGATCTGTCATTTTTGACGTTTAGAAATTTAGCATAATTTATTCGAATACTTGCAATGTAGGCATACGAGTACATAATAAATCGAAATATATGATTTGAACGCATCAATCGCTTCTTCACGTGTAGAATGTTGACCTCGAAATTTATTTTTGATCTGCAGAAATAAGAAGAAATCTTTGAGTTCCAAACAGGGACTGTACGGCAAATGACATATCAATTCGATGTTTTGACTATTGACAAAACGTTTTTGTTTGATTAGTTGTGTAAGAGCTCACATTGTCATGGTATAGAATGATTCTGCGATTGGTTTTTTTGATTTTTTCTAACACTTGCGATGGCGATATGTCCAGTTATTCCGTGAAAACAGACGTCCATTTGCTTTGAAGTGCTTCGTGCGCGAACAACTTTCGTTGCTTTGGCTTGTACAATCGATTGTTGTTCAGTTCTGAGTTCATATACATAGATTCATGATTCGTCACCTGTCACGATTTTATAGAAGTCTCCTAAAACACCGCGATTGATGTTTTGACAGCCAAATGTTCATGTAATTAGAATGCATACGACTAGAACTAATTCTTAAATATGCTCCAATCTCACAGTATGTGACTTAACGGTACTTTCTGGCATAACAGCCGATTTTGGACGATTTTCAGGTAATTCATCCTGTAGGGAAGTACGACCACGATTGACTCCAGGAAACCAGCGGAACATGGTGGGTCGAGATGGTGCTTCATCATCAAAAGTTGAGGCGAGTTGATCGGCACACTGCGATCGGTTTAATCCAGGTCGAAAGTCATAGAAAATCATCGCACGAAAATATTCAAGAAGATGAAGTATCAAGTATCTGTAAGCAACTCAAATAGCACTTGTATGACAACATGTTCCGAGCACGTTCACTATTAAAAATGTCAAACTTTATAATGGTAATGTCAGATTTGACATTCACATTAGTGCTGCCATATTTCAAATAAGTATATATCTCTTAATAGAAGACCTTGTACGATATAAGTGAAGCTTTTCATTACATATAACACAATTCTTTTATTTTATGATTAAAGAAAAAATAGTTAATTATATTATGAAAAGTAAAAGGCTTCATTATGTGTTTATTCTAGATAACTATGCTTTGGCAGTAAACGTTTGAGCACATAATAAACTCCTAGATAATATTCTTCAGCCTGTAACCCTTTATATTTCGAGAAAAATAGAAATACTTAAGGTACAAATTTTCTAAACTAGTATATTGAAAAAATTACAAGTAGCTCCGCCCTATAAGTAAATAGCTATTTTGAAATTCTGCCTCAGGCCGTAGTCGATCAATCAAATCTCGACATACATCGACATAGAATCATATATTAATGCTAAGTCATCTAAATCACTGACAAGAATCAATTATATCGTAATCAGAGAATCAATTTGAGTTCTTCTGTAATTGTAATTGGAGGAATTCCTCTTAGTTACGTAACGTGAAGAAAAGATGTTCTGAAATCGATGTTGCTTCTCAAATTTGATCCTTGAATAATTTTAATCACAGTATAAAACATGAATTAATATCTACTGTTCATAGATTTGTGGAGATATAATCGCCAAGGAAAAAAAGAAGATAAAAAAGATTTTGTGTACGTTAGTATAAATACGAAGACGGTTTGACGAAAGAGTGACATTGCCTTAGAAAACTTACTTTACCGTGAAAATTTTAAATTTCTTGAAACCGGAAAATAATCTTTTAGATGTTACTACCATCATCTCTCCATTTATTTGAAATTATTCGAAACAAAAAGTAATCGGAAGGAACCATATCGGGCGAATATGGCGGATGAGTTAATCAATTGGAAAGCATTTCAGTTAACTTTTATGCAATGGAAAGGCGCATTGTTGTGGTGTAACAAAACTTTTCTCTTTAGCCAATACAGTCGTTTTTTCTTTCGTCTGTATTTTTGATTCCTAGGAAAAATAGTGTACCCATATTTCATCTACTCGAAATTCTTCCTTTTTTTCATATTAACCCATCAACGACTACAATCTTTCCATATGAGTATAAAAAATATGTAAAATTTTGACAAACAACACTAAATATATGACTGAAACGAACAATACAATCACCGTAGTGGAAGGGTCAAATCCTTCTCATGATTAAAACAAATTTTAGATTCCTTCCTTTGACAGTCATAGTAATTTTATTCGGCTTCACTAGAGCAAACTAACAATTACATTTAGCTTCGTCTTATAACCAACTCAATGTCACTAGTTACCATATTCCATATCGAGAAAACAATGTTCATAAATCATTGTTATTCAGATGTAGTTACTAGGTAGTTACTAAATTTTGAGTTTTAACAAACTAAATTTGGAGTTTTAACAATTATTACCTATGTTTTTATGGTTAATAGACACAGTTTGAGCATATTTTCTTGCTATCTCTTTATCCAATGTCCATGATAATAAAATTTATAACAAATATTGGACGTCTAAATTAATTAGATAAACTTTTTACCGGAACTAGTTAGACTTTGCGAGTAGATGCTACAACTGAGTTTCTGAAATAATGAAAAAATAAAAAAGGACCTTATAATTTTGCATATTTATGTTAAATACAACCCACACTTTATACGACGGTTGACTATGTTTTTACAATGGAATAATTCATGAAAATGACGCATCCCAAAACAAATGAACCAAAAAGAAATCTTACAGTAAAATTACACCTGCAAAAATAATTGAATTCAAGCAAGTCAAGTTTAATAATAATCTCCAAGAACATATCCCAAAAAAATAAGCTACATCGATATCAGAGAGTCATCAGACCGATAGTACATAGTGCAAGCGAAACGTGGATACTAATAAAACGGAGGAAAACGAATTAGATACAGGGAAAAAAATTATTACGTGGATATTAGAAGGAAAAAAGAAACAACAGACTAGGAATAAAGAACATGTATGATGTACAAGAAATTAGCAAAATTATAAGATCAAGAAGACTAGGATGGAAGGGAAAACTTGGATAAAAATCCGTAATAAAGAATGAATGGAAAATGAATAGAATAGCTTCGTGAAACTTTTGGTGATGAAACACCATTAGAGAAGACTATTTACAATTAGTTCGCAGAATTTTGTCGTGGTTGTGGGTTTGTCAGTAATGAATATCGAGCACAAATTTTGCATGTAAATTTAAGTGTAGAAATATGTGTCCCAGAAACAACTGAACTTTAGAAAAACATTGAGTTAATGTCGCATTGCCCATATATACCTGATTTATCGCCTTTTCATGTTCCCTTCTGTCATAAAAAAGATACGCAGACAGCGATTTTCATCATCTAGAAAAGCTGAATTTCAAAGCCTCGTTTCTCTGATATCAGCTTTAGAGTGGAAAAATGTATCCAGAATTGGTTTCAGAGTATGCAAAATGTATAGAGTTTAAGGGCGAATATTTCGGAAAGTAAGAAAAAACTTTGTTTGGATCTTATTTGTTTCTGTTCCATTTGTTTCGCAAACTTAAAACGGCAACCTAGGTGACACAAACATCATATTATCTGATTGTAGTGGGTGTAAGATTTAACCCCACTAATAAAGGAGTTCATTATAAGAATAACGTTAAAAATTACAACAGACATTACGGGTAAATAGTTATTTACATCATTTTTGAATGTTTGGACGTGTTGAAGCTGTAACCGGCATTAGCAGGGCAAGTAAAATTAAAAAAGATAGAGTTCATAACGAAAAACTACGGTGATTTGGCAAACAATATAAAAAAAGGGTGAAGTAAATGAAAAAATATGTAAACACTATTATTTGAAGAGAAGTTTATATCAACTTTTGAAGCGTATAGAAGAAAAAGACTCTATGTATAGATAAATTTAGCGAAATATACTTCTTTTTTATTAAATATATTAATTAATAAAATGTTGGAAAATGCAGAAATAAAATGGATTTATAAAGATACAAATGAAGAAATAATTAAGAAAACATTATCTCAATTCCCATCTCATAATCTTATTACATATAATCGACTAATATTTTTACATTAATTAATGTAGATGAAGAACGGATGCAATACGTACACGTATAATATGAAAACGTCATACTTATATGATTAGTATCAAAACTGTCAACAATCCAAAAAGATTATCTTGTGATGTTAGAGAAAACTTAACAATTATGTGTCGATAGTTTACGTAATCATGGAGTCAAGGATCATTCGTAAATTGCTCTAACTTGATTGACTAGCGCATGGGTATGTGTTGTGCTAAATCTGGGGTCAATAACATGTAGGCTTTCCTATTACTCAAAATGTCAATCGAATAAACCTTCTGTGTCGGAATCACATAATTGTCTAGAGCCGTGTCTAATAAGACAATTTTGGAGAAAGCTTGCACGAATGTTGTTTTATGTGTGACACCCGCACATTTCTACACATTTACATTTTTCTTGTACTTGCAATGTGCCGTGTACCTAATTATATAGGTCTGTGCAAGACGAGCCTGACTTGTCTATTCGGAAGCGTGCTTTTGCTTTTAACGTACACAACATTTTGAGGGCTGCACCCTTATCTACAAAATTCAGTTAATGCAAAAACTGAAGCCTCAGAATAAACCAGATAATGGAGACGTCATCAAGCAAAATTGTCGCTACTGTAGGGCAACCAATACAAAACACAAACATCAGAAACCTCTAGATTCGCCTGAAGTGTCAGCGCGAGGAAATATAAGTCATTAGTCTTTTGAAAATGAAAGGGGAAGCCCAATTACGGTGAATTCAGAGCGATATGGACAGGTGTTTACACACGTCCAATAGATCTCTGCCACGAAATTTTTCAAGGCAAATTGATCTCGAGGAGAGGTGGCATAAGTTGGTCACCGTGCAGTCCCGATTGAACCCCTATAGACTACTTTTTTCTGTGGATTTACGCCAAATCTGGAGTTTACGACATCCCTGGGACAATTGAAATATTCATCATTAAATGGCAGCCATCACGAAGAATACCTACCGAGCTGTCAAAAACTCAATCAAATGAATGCCGTGGACACAACGGTTTACATTTAGACGATGTTATTTTTAAAAAATAAATTTCCAAGCAATGTATTTTAATATTTTTAAAAATGGGAGGGAGGACCGACTACATTGCCCGCTCGATCAACGGGAATTACAAATATTGACTTTGTCATGTGCAATAGCCAAGGAAATAGTAGAACCTTGTTTTGATATACAATTTTTGAAAAATATAGCAGTCGATTATAAACTTACATCCAAGGTATAGGTGGGTTCTCTAAACATTTAGCTTAAAATTATCTTCTTTGAAAATTGAGTTTTATATAAATTGGTAGAAATGCATATTATACGAACATGTAGATATAAGCATATTTGTGGTAGACAAAAATCATTTTTATGCACGTTGTTGTGTCTTACTGTATGAACTCCAATTAAATTTCTGTACCCCGTAAATTTTTAAAAGCTTACGTATTCTCTTTTTTTTTAGAATGATGATGAATGACTCGAGTAAAAATATAAACGTGTATTCATTTATAAAAATGTAATAATACTTTTAGTGCTGCCGTAAAAAATGTCAACACTCTCCGGTTCCATCGATCAATTCTCTCAGCAAAACAAGAACATAAAGGCTCACCTCTCCGTTTTCCATCGGAGTTAACTTGGAGTAAAAAGAAGTGCATATCACTTCGTTGTCGGTAACGTAATGTGGTTTTCCTTTAGTAGCTGGAATTCCGAAACGTTCTAGGCACTCTTTGTCGGTCTTCGCAAAATACTGCCAGACCTCGTAACATTCGCCGTCAAAGGATCGTTCTAAAATCCAAGAACCAGGTCGAGGTGAATTTCCCATTTTCATAATTACGTACGCAATTTGGTAAACCTGAAAATTAAAAAAAAACTCTTTGTAAGCGGGATGAAATGTGTATATTTAGATAAAAATGTGAAATGTATTTTGATAACGTTATATCTCCCGAAAATATAAAATTGGATACTCGTACGATTCAAATTCTAATTAAGACTCAAGCATTTTCCATACTATCATAATTTCTACTTAAATTTGGAAATAGTAGTGAAATAATTTTTTATTTGTAATATTAGGTCACTATGTTGAATGCTAAGTTATTATTTTTTGCAGATGTAGGTAAATGACAGTTGTTTTTGACATTTGTGTTACAAAACACATGTCAATAAGACATGAGTCATTAGAGTCATTATTTATCTTCGAATTATTTCCACAATTCTTCGGTAGTGTTGACGCAATGTGATTTAGACACAATATGAGACAACATAAGATGCTCAAGTTTGGGAAGCTTCAGATTTGTCGTTCGGGTCAGAACATCGCAGATGGGGCTGAAGATGTTGTACAGGACATGCCAGTATTAACATAACGACGTGTTACGTAATTTTAGTGAATAATGATGCTGCCCAAGGCATTCTGAATCTCGACCAATACGACGAAGCCAACTTTTGATAGAAAATCATAATGAGCGACGAGATCTATTTTCAAATTTAAGATCTCCAATAGGCACACAAAGAGCCAATCTCTATTGGCTACAAGTTACTATGTGGTGTTATGGGTCTTCAATTGTTCAAAAACACCACGTGTCAATGACGAGAGCTACTAGCCATGCTCAATAACTTGCTCCTACTTTAATCAGACTAATTGGGACTAAATATGTGTTTTCAACAGGATGGAGCAATGCTACATGATACATGTACAGTATACAAATGAAAATTCCAATAACCATATTTCTTCTTTAAATATAACATGTAAAAATTCTTATATGTAATATACTTGACATGTATCCATTGTCAAAGTTAAACCAAATAATAAAATTGAATATACGGCAATCATAAAAATCATGTTAAAATTTGTACTGTGTACAGTATTGAGCCTTAAACTAATTCTGAATGTGAAGTAGGTAGATAAAGATTGTGCTCCGCGTTCCGGATTAGGCAAAGGGCTTCAAAGTTGGTTAAGGAAAGAAGAGTCTACACTTTAAATCTTCTAAAAAACTCCAGTCCTTTTTTGTATTTTGCAGATTCGCTCAAATTGAGTACCCCAGAAAGGAAGGGCGTATAGAAGATGGGATTCGAAAAGGGCACAATAACCTGTTGGATATGTTGAGAAGTTTAGTTCTTTGGAAACTGATCCCAGCACAGAACTTAATTTTTCAGATAAAGCGGAGATATATAACTCTCATTGCAAACAATTGCTAAAACAAGCTCTAGGAATTTTACAGATGCAACGACGTTGATGGTGGTGCTATTCAGTACAAAGGGATGAATCTTATTTTTATATAATAAAACTTTAGTAGTAGAGACAAAGAAGATTAGAAGCACACCATTATATAAGGGTGATATGGTCCTATGAAGTGCCGTGACATCAGAGTTGCTCCAAACTAGGTATGACTTAAAAATCATGCGGCAGGTACACCCCTACAACCATAGCACTGCAATTTGTTAATTAAAATATTATCATTCACATAATCGAAAACCTTAGAAGAATCACAAAAAGTATGTCAGAAAGCATTCTTAGATGTTCTTGGTACATCTAGAGGTCGAGTTCAGAGACTGGTTAAGAATCACTTACAAACAGATAGGAGTATGAGTAAAAGAAGAATAGCTTCAAAAGTATCGAGTTCCCCTGAAACCGTAGTACTGCAATTTTAAAAAAAATATTATAATTTTCATAATCGAAAGCCTTATAAAACTCACAGATTGTTGTTGTGGTGGAGTGATGGTAGTTTAGGAGTAAACTTTATTTAGGAAATAGAATATAGCATTGTTTGTACAGTTGTTACTTAAAAATTTAAATTCATTAGTAGTAAATATTTTGTATTTGAACAGAAATGATGAAAGCCTTTTTTAAACCAATCAATGATTCTATATAACGTGGGAAGGAGTGACTTGACCTCCATCTCCTCCTTTATATGCAGAGGTATAATTATTGCCGTCTTAAGGCAATTTGAAAAAGTACCATTTTAAAACGAGATATTGAGATAGCTTTAGTAATTTGCCCAGCAAAATATTATATTCTTTTCTCTTCCATAAACTCAACCAATATGAAGTCACCAGCTTTAGGAGTGCATTTCTGGAAGGAACTGTCCATCTTGAATTGAAGATGGGTCTAGTTATCTAAATTATCATAACTGTTTACCCAAAATTTTCCATTTAATTTTTTCCATATTTTAAACTTTATTCTCACCGTTTCCTGACAAACTCTAGTTTGTCATGTGTATCAGATGAAATTCGACGTTTATTTGTATGCACATTGACCTTTGGTGGCCCTTTGTTATATGGTATAATTGGTGAAACAAGGGTTGTTGATAGTTGATAGTTATATATATAAATTCTCAATTCACGATTTATTTATTAAGAAAATACATTCAGACACCAGTTGTTCAAAAAATTAGTACATATAGGAGACTTAATTCTCTGATCATAGCTTTAACAGATAGGATCAACTCTCCCGAGACCACACCAAATCTTTAAAATAGTAATAAAACCTCAACATAACTCAATACATAAACAAATTCAATATTCACTTTTCCTCCCAAAATCACAACAAGCAATTCCTAATGCGTTAATTGTCTACTAAAACCAAATAGTATGCAACCAGTGTTACCAACAAAACACAATATAATCTTCTCTCTAATCTAATCACAATATACTAATTACATAATCTTTTTAAAAGAAAAAGTTGTTATCTCTGTATGCACATGCCTGTGCATAACTCAATAGTTATTATTATTTATGAGAGGAGCAACACGATTAATTTCACTGGGTTACGTTATTTGAGACTAAGTCGATCAGAGCTAATGTTGTGGTGAGATTAAATAGCATATTGTCTGGTAAACGGGATTTATCTAGGAAAATCGATTCCGGTTTACCCGACTTGTCAAACTAATTAATATACTGCATAATCCCCAGATAAATGCGTCCCAAGATGGAAGATTAATGTTCTCCAAATCTTGTCTTATGAAATGTGCTATTAGTATCAGGTGGCGGTTATGGTGAATCCAAAGCTGATATCACGGTGTAAGATACGAACTTTATATTTGCAAACTCACAAACCATCATTTGGCACACTTAATTATAGATAAAGTGACTCGATTTAATATAGGCAGGTGAAATCTCGATGGGTAAGAAACTGACTGCCTGATTACTACTATACTACTATATCCAAAGTAATCACCAATCAAGCTTTTGGAATAGAAAGACATTGATGAATGTCTGTCGTGAAACCTCGACCACGTAAACGCTTCTTTAAGGTGAGGAATAGCCCGAAATCTGATTTGTTCAAAACAGGCGGTTGTTATATTATTTTCATATACAAATTTAACTGTTTTTTGTGCAGTATGTGACGATGCATTGGTCAAATTCAGTGGACGAAACTGTTGTGAAATCCTAGCGGAATCGTGTGATGAGTGATGGATATACTTCGTTATTCTTTAAAAATGAATTAGACAATTTATAAGCAGAGGAATAAACAGTCTATAAGTCACTAATATGATCAATGAACTATCTCTTGACGGTACTCTGTGAGTGTTTACTATAGGAGATCTTCTAGTCATCTTTATCTTCTGTTTGTCAGTGGCTGTTTGAACAGATAATACATTAATTTATTGTTGTGGTCATTTTGATTAGTGGAATATTCATATCGTTATAAATTGTTTAAAATTGGTTAGAAACGTACCAAAGGGGTTTCACTTCACTTAATCACTTACATATGGAGTGTTTTGGATTGAAATGTAATCTTCGTATTTGAAGGTTCACTGCAGCCCCATAGCTCTATTTCATATGACCAAATTGTTATGAGTATAGTTTTTTTAAGTTAGCAATGCATATTTGATTTCAAATATAATAATTTCTTGGTTTTGATATGTCTTCCATGTAAGTTTCTCATCTAGATGCAACCTTAAATACCTACCTGTTGTATATATGGGAATATTATTGATGAAAATTCGCGGGAAAACTGATTTTTATGTTAATTTCTCGCTGATGGAGCTAGTTTTGTAACATATTCAGTTAATTTTCTACTTTTTCTGCAGATTCAGTTGGTTCGAAATATGTTGCCGTGATTGCCGTGTCGACTAATTCGTCGCTCTTATAACGACATTTTTCTCTTTAACTTCTTAAATTCTTAGATATATTTTCCAAAATCTATTTCAAAGTCATTAGGTTGAAATATATCTGAGTTGCTTGCAGATCATTGTTCATCACTTGTACGTAGAAGTGTGTTAATGGTTTTGTTTGCTTGAGATGTATCATTTTCTATAGGCCAACAATTTTTCAGTCTTTTCGCGTTAACAACTCCTCTAGTAGTGGATTTTAGTGGGTTTCTATATTTTGGTGGTATTTGATGATCCTCTCTTGGATAACTTCTTGTACAGTCGGCACTCCCAGGTCCACGTGAAACGTGTGATTTGTTACATACCATCGAGCATATACTAGTTGACGGAGTATTTTAGATTAGGATCTCTGAATAATATTTGTATTAGATCTGGAAGCGCAACCCCACAGCTCTATTCCATATGTTCATATAGGCTTGATGACAGATTTGTATATAAGGACTTTGTTTTCAAATGAGACTTTGGATTTTCTTCCTATCAACCAATGTAGTTATCTTGCTTTTATATCAAGTTGTTTTCTTTTTCTGTGATGTGTTGTTTCCAGTTAATTTTTTTGTCTAGATGGATCCCTAAGTATTTGGTTGATGTATTTCCGTATTATTCAACTTAACTGGCGGACATGTACCCTTATGTAGCGTGAATGTTACATTTATTGATTTGATCTCATTAACTTTAATTCTCCATTTTTGTAGCCACTCCTGTAATTGGTCAAGATGAGCCTGGACTTTTTTTGGTGCTGTTTGTGGTTTTTGATCAGTAGAGAGGATGACTATGTCTGTAGCAACAGTTTCTGTTTTTGTATATTCTGGTATATCTGATGTATACAGTATGTGAAATAGTGGGCCTAGTACGGTATCCTGTGGTACCTCTGCTGCTATAGTAAAATTTTTGGACTTTTTCTCATTAACTTTTGTTTGGAAGGTTCTGTTGGTTAAGTAAGATTTCAGAAGTGGTTAGTAGTTTGGGGAAAGGGTTCTTCTAATTTTGTATAGCGGCCTTTGATGCCACCTTGTCAAAATCCTGTCCGATGTCAAGGAAAACAGCAGAGCAATATTCTTTGGTTTCCAAGGCTTTATTTATTTTCTGCGTGAGTCGGTGGACTTGTTGCACTGTCGAATGTTTTTGTCGGAATCCAAATTGATGGCAGGGGATCCAATTCTGTGGAGGTAAGTCTTCAGTTTCAAGAAGTTTGGACATTGTAGGTAGACGGCTTATTGGACGGTATGATGACTCGTTGGTTGGGTCTTCTCCTGGTTTACCAATCAATATGATTTGTACAACTTTATTGATTTTTGCCAGTATCCGAATCGCATAATTACATTGTAGATGTATGTTAGCATGACTAACCCTTTTTGTGGCAATTCTTTCAGCATTTTGGCGGTTAGTAGGTGCTTTTTTCGAGTTTAGTAATTTTATTTCATTGTGTACTTCTTTTGGAGTCAATGCTTTCATGGGGCTTCTTCTATTTATTGCAGTTGCCAGTTTTGCTCTACTTCTTAGTCTGTCTAGTTTCTTACTGGCTGAAAGACTGTAGTAAGATAATTCTCAAATAAATCTGCTTTTTCTTTGTCGCTTCTAGCCCACTGTTCATGTTCGTTTATTAGTACAAGTGGGGCTGTTATCTTTTTTTAATTTTTTATTGGATTCCAAATGGAATGATCTGGTCTTATTAATTTATTTACGTATTCTTCAAATTGTGCATCCCTTATTTCTTTGAGTTTTTTCTTCAATTTATGACTATAGCCGATAAAAGTTATTTTTGTCTGCAGGATGATGTCAGATGAATTTGGAAATAACCTGTATATAGTATTTACCTCCAGACTTACTCCAGATCTTACTCTTCCAATAATTTTTTTTTTAATATTTCGTGTTAAATCAAATTGAATACTTCTTTTTATCTCCAACTTCTCATTTTTCCTTATTCTATTTACTCCTTTGAAGGTTTCTTTTATTTTGGTCATTGTTGTTGTTCCTATCGCATATATATTTTCTTCTCTATAAGCTTGTTGGTCACTTTAAAACCTGTCGTTGGATCTTTCCCTTTTTGGTGAAATTTCTCGATTTATCTAGCCGAAGAAATGACCGTTTGACGATGCAGATGTTATCTGAAACCTAACCAATCTTCATAAACGTGGTAGTTTACATGTATACCTCCTTCACTGAATGCTCTGAATTAAATATGAAAAGATAAAAGCTTCTCCAAATTTCCTGAGATCTAAAAGTGATGACTACATAAATGCTGAGTTGTCGATATTAAGCACTGGGAAATATTTTGAACAAGTTTATACTATTTATTGATTGCATTCTCAATAACATTAAGGTAATTTTGTGAACATTTGATTCAAGAAATGTTAGAGCTGATCGGGTAAATAGAGAAAATTCAGAATAACCGCAAAATTCCATGTTTATTTAACTATAACCATTTTTCGAATCTATGCGAGCCATATCGAAGTAGCAATCAGTGAGATCCATTGGTGTACTTTAGAAATAGGGATATGAGAAAATTAACTGTAATAATTTCTTTGGAATTGAAGAATTGGTATATTTTTATGAATCTACTTTTTTTACTTTTTACTTGTTTAGGAATTGATTGATGTAAAAAATTAATTCTTTCAATACTAGACGTTTGTTTGGTGGTGATAAAAAATTATTTACTTTTATAAATTAGAGAATGGTTGTATCCAAGGTATTAAATTTTGCAGATTAATATACAAGTTGTTCTGTTTAAGAGCAAGCACAGATCAAATGCGTATAGTAGAGCCCAAAATATCACTATTGAGGGCAATTTAGCTCTAAACCAAGTTGCATCCCTTAGGAGTTAGGCCCTCCGCACACAGGACGACAATTCAAGTTGTCAACGGGAGTCGCGTGCAACGTTGTTTGTGTTTCATAGTGGGAGTCCTCACACGGGCTAATTGCCAGTCGTCAACTCAAATCCAGTTGGCAACGAGAATCGCATGAGTTGCACGCAACACTGACTCCCGGTCGCCTGCAATCTCAGTCGCGTAGTTGCCTACCGTACAATAGAAGACCACGGGTGCGGAGTGCCTTATATTATTTAAAATGAGTGATCAATCTCAATCAATCAATATATTTTTTGTTGAAGAGGTGGAGAAGCATGAAGTGTTGTACAACGACCACCTTCCTGGTTATTCAAAAAAAAAATGTGATGGTACAGATTCCCTCATATTGGTATTCTGCCTCTGTATTGAAGGAGCAATCAATCTCACCAATTCTTCAAAGCTTTCTTTTGCCATTCTATAGAATGCTACAAACTTTGCATTTGTTTCTTTCTGTTCTTCGGCCACAACAAACAACCTGCGACTTAAGTTTTTTTGAATATACGGATGACACCAATATTTCCTTCTTCCTCCTCTACGATACCGTCTGCACTTATAGGCATCTATCATTTCTTCCTCAGACTCATTAATGCTAGAATGCATTTTCAAAAACTAGCATTACATAAATTACATAATTATAGAAATATAAGGTTGCACAACTCCGATTGCACGATTCCGATTACGCGTTGCGCTGTTAAGCTGCAAACTCAAATTGTAAATGAGTCGACCCGTGTGTGGAGGGCCTTATAGCTCCTCCAAAAATTTTTTTAAGAAACAGTATCATGCTTAGTTTAAAGTTTAAAAATGATCTGTCTCAAAATATATTCAAAATGAAATGAGCTAAGCAATCATTTTAAAAATTTCAAAAACTTTGATTATGGTGAGGTGTTGACTTGTAAAATGTCTACAATGAAAGGAAATATGGTCGAAAATTGAGTAAATGATGATCATTATGCGAAAAGTCGAAGGTTAATTGGATGCGCACTAACATTTATTGGTGATAGCAAACTGTGATGAAAAAATAGATTTAACAGTGTTAGAAAGATAGAATGGAACTTTAATCTTATTTTGTTCGTAGTCATGATCAAAACAGCATAATCTATTTTTTCAAACAAAAAGTTCTGGAGACAAAATAACATCCAAAAGGAAAGTCCCACTGGGTGAAGCCCACCCAGTGGGACTTTCCTCAAAAATTATTCATGTTGGCTAAGAGAGTTTATTGATGAATAGAAATGACATACTATGGTTACTATCCTTTAATGTTTTGCATATCTTTTATCTTCGTTTATGAATGTCGTCCAATACGTGGAAAACACTTTGGGTATTCGATTTGTTTTTCTTCGTAGTCTGTGTTTTTCTATTATTCAATTTTTCAATTTTATTAAAAGAAATGAAAAGCACCTTTCACCCTTATACTTCCGCCACCTATGTTCCTATATAAAGATCAAGGAGCAATAGCTCCATACCATCTCGTACCATTGAAGCGCGTGACGTCATGATCTTCAAGCAATGCATGCCTCGATGCGATTCTGGGAGACTGAATATTAAAATGGGAACCGGTAGGAATGGGTAAAACCTAATAAATTAAATGGAAATAAAACTGTGGATAAAACTTATTGTTTTAACTATCAATATGCTTTTAAAAGTAATTTAAGTAAATGCATTACCACGTTTATGAAACATACAATTTTTTGCTTGCTAGCTGACTAGGTTGCGTCATTTAGTTAACTCTATTGGTTAGCGATATTCAGAAATTTGTCCATTTCTACACTTTGTTGCTTCTATAAACGAACATACTCAATACACTATTTACACTAAAGTCTATTTTCATGCACGATAGGGTAATAAAACCTACTAATCTAAATTTAGTAAGGTCATTGCTCATAGAAGTTTGTGGACTCTCATTTGTCTTTTATAACTATGTACAGAACAATAAAAAAAAAGGTTTGGAATGATCAAAAGCCCTGCATATTAAAGATTACATACCCGTACCGTGAGATCTATAAGTACGCATTTGCCATTAAAAGCTAGAAATTTTGTTTTATTCTAATTCCAAGAATCTCATCGCGAAAAATTTCAATGAAAATTCGATTTAAAGTTTTTCCAAATAGTAAGGAGATCCAAGTTGTGTATTATTAGAAGTTTAGTTTAGTTGCAGCTTGCAAGGTGCAGTGTGCAATCTATTGTTAACTCCAGTTTAATTATAGAAGAAGACTTCGAAGGAAAGTACATGCGTTATTTTTTCGAAAAGAATTTCCAATAGTAGACAAAGTTCTTGTCACGAAATGAGTCTAAGCACACAATATATACATTTATGAAACTATAATAAGTCGAAGACAAGCTTATTGTCTACCAACAGAAAAGGAGCGCAGAGTGATAATAGTACACACAGTTGAAAAAATTTTGTTAAAAGTGGTTTATTGACCTTTGAATCTACTCGTTCCGGTGACTACCATGAGGACATGAATGCTGATGTTTTTAGAGAATGGTTCAAACAAAAGATAGATCTTACTTAGAACTGTAAAACAGTAATAGATAAAGCAAGTTGTCACTTGTAACATCAAGAAAAATTGCTCATAACTGATTAACAAAGATTTACAGAATTGGCTTGTTAATCATACTATTTGGATTTATAATAAGTAGCTCTACTTATACTTGTGAGTTTTTATATTAAAATTATCCGTTATGAATGTAACGTTGTTTCCAAAACCAAGTTTGAATCCTTATACCTATATAACCAGTAGGTATGACACACTGTTCTCAAAATACCTTGTGGAAAAATTAAACATTTTAGAAACAAACTGCACGTTTTCACATAAAGCTGTTTGGAAGTTGGAAGCAGATTAATTAGGTGAAAATATAAGTGTACACCCAATATATTTATTATACGAAATACCCAAGGTATAACTTGAAAAACCAACACACTACAAACACAAGTGTGAATGTTGCAGTAGTGTTATAATAAAAATTGAACAATATTTATTTTCTTCACCCAAGTTTTAACATTTCATTCTAAATCGTACAATATTTTCATTGACTGATATACAATATGATAAATTATAAATTGTACTGTTGACACATGATTTATGATTTGAAATTCGTCGACGACGATTCCCTTTGGTCCTATAAATGCCCTTAAAATACAAAAAAGCATAAAGCAATTCAAAACAATTGAGAATTTTTTTTTGTTGGATCATATCTATATAGATTACATTTCTCAATTCCTATATGGGTTATGGAAACAAAGAATGATTCAGTTTGTAATTGTAATGTAGAGTTGAGCATTCAAATAAGTTCGTGCGTACGTACAGGGCCTTTTCCATATATAAATCGAGTGATGTTTGTTTTAGTGATAGATCTAAATGGAAATGTGAATATATACATTCCGTATCACTTTGATTTCTGATTGCAATAAGATGGAATAACTATTATTATTCATATCGACGTTTTCGGAGAGTTTTAACTGTTTTCTGTGTTGCTTTCTCGGACTATAATCACATCACGACAACGCCTCCAAGTAATTTTGGTTCAACTCAGTCATTAACATCTCTTGTAGTTGTCGACGGTTAAGAGCTATGACATCTATGGATTTCGCCCTTCTGCAAATATTGTCCCTCACTTGCTTATTATAGTTTAAGTCTTTTTCAAAATAGAAACATTTACTTGAAATGTATTTATACGTTTATTTTCAGCGGTGGTGGTTTTTCGAGGCAACTCTGAGTATTTTCTATCGCTACAGCTCCTGGTGGAAGCATAGTTCACGGTACGTCGAGGTATTTTTAATTCGGTGGCAATGGTACGGTTAATTTTGCCTAGACTAAGAAGACTTGCGATTAATGCCGAGTTTCAACCGATAGTCTCTTGGATTTATCATTTTAAAACTTACAATTCTGAATTTTCTAGAATGAAAGCAATTTGTATTCAAATTGCACAAAAAGATGTCTTGGTCCAAAAATTATAAATGACAGCACGTTCTTGCGTCTCACAGAGATAACTGGGACTAAACTACAATTATAAACACCGAAGATATAATTCAGAATTAAAAAATAATGAACAAATCAGTCGGTACTTGCAAGTTTTAACTTGTCGATCTAGCCGTCAAAATATAAACATGCGCTCGTATGAAGTAAATAGCTAACGGACGCTATTATTTTTAGTTTGTAAGTTGTATTTATCGACCTTCACTGGGGTGGGCAGAAACTTTTGACTGGTAGTGTGCTTTCGATGTGCATCATATGTTTAGATTAACTTCACATACCTTCTTATCGACTAAATTTAACTATATACGCTTCCTCACAAAAAATGCTGCTACTACGCCACTGGTACTACGAACATTAAGGATGCAGCACGAGTATTTTGACGGTCTGAAATGTAACGATACAATTTATATTTGTCTTTATGGCACGACATTTCGTGGGAATTGGGTGGTTTACTGATAAATTTATTCATTGCTGTTATAATTACTTAGTTATTCGGTGCCATATTTGCAGAAAACTTATTTTCACAGGGATAAGACGACCAATTATTAAAATAAACTATTATATTGCACTATATACATCCCTCAATTCATCAAATTTACAGCATATTATTATTTTTTATAACTATGTACAGAACAATAAAAAAAGGTTTGGAATGATCAAAAGCCCTGTGTATTAAAGATTACATACCCGTACATTGAAATCTATAAGTACATATTTGCCATTAAAAGCTAGAAATGTTGTTTTATTCCAATTCCAAAAATCTCATCGCGAAAAATTTCAATGAAAATTCAATTTTACGTTTTTCCATATAGTAACGAGGCCCAAGTTGTGTATTCTTCAAAGTTTAGTTTAGTTGTAGCTTGCAAGGTGCAGTGTGCAATCTATTGTGAATTCCAGTGTAATTATAGAAGAAGGCTTCGAGGAAAGTACATGCGTTATTTTTTCGAAAAGAATTTCCGATAGTAGATAAAATCCTTGTCAAGAAATGAGTTTAAGTACACAATATATACATTTATGAAACTATAATAAGTCGAAGACAGGATTATTGTCTACCAACAGAAAAGGAGCGCAGAGTGATAATAGTACACACAGTTCAAAAAATTTTGTTAAATGTAGTTTATTGAGCTTTGAATCTACTCGTACCGGTGACTACCATGACTGCTGATGTTTTTAGAGAATGGTTCGAACAAAATATAGACCTTCTTTAGAACTGTAAAACAGTAATAGACAATGCAAGTTATAGAAAGTGCATTTATTAAGTATAGACTAAAAAAATAAATACATAAGTTATTTTTGAAACAAAAGTTATGACGATTAGGTAATTAAATGAAGTTTATTTTTTACAAATAACAGCATGTAAATGACGGCCCTCTCGAAGACGGCACTCGTCACCTCTTTTGGAAATTAGTCTTGCAGGAAACATCACAACCGCCATAGAGTCATTTGATGTGTGACAGGTCGCTCCGTCTTGTTGGAACCAAGTTCTCGTATTTGCTATTCTTGATCTCGCAAGTTCTGGCGTCAAATATCCCTCTAGCATCGCAACATAGCGGTCGGTGTTAACGGTGATGTTTCGTCCTCGTAAATATTCAAAGAACAAAGGGCCAATAATTACTTGCTTGAGATTGCTGCCCATACCGTTATTTTCGGACTATGCAGTGGTTTTTGATGTTTCATTCTTGGATTTTTTCGGTTCATTTAAATGAAAAAACGATGTTGTCAAAAGCGGAAAATCGACATTTCTTCAGAAAATACCAACCTTGCTCCAAAGTCGGTCTCCTTTAATTCCGATGTTATCTGTTTATAAGGATGCAGTTTACGATCGAACTTCAAAATTCGCTCTAAACTTTGGTTCAAAGCCGCCGAGTAGACACATGTGGATTTTATCGTATTGACTCCTTCAACCTATCAATATTTTTTGTGGTCCTAGACGTTCTTGGACGACCTTTTGCTGGTGGTTTAAACGTGGAACCAGTCTTTTCAAAACGCTTAACCCATATTTTGATTAAATTTGCAATCGGAGCTTTATTAATGTGTCTTGATCCATATTCTGAACGATACAGTCGCCTTGTCAAGACGCATGAACGACCGTTCTCGTAAAACATGCGGACACAAAAAGCACGACGTTTTTCGTCGAAGTGACTCATGGGTACTAAAACCTTACGAGTGCAAAGTGCAATTATCCAAACACGCTCACGCACCGTTTACTTCGCGAAAAAAGATGATGAAATATGCACGTTCTATTGCGCCACTCTATTAAAACAGAAGAGAAAACGTGCAAGTTGGCCAATATTACGGATAAAATGAACGAGTCACTCATTTTAAATATTGGTCGCAACAGTTCATCTCCTGATTTCGATTTTAATTTGTATTTGTAAGTAGCTCTGCTTATACTGGTGAGTTTTTATATTAAAATTATCCTTTAGCAACGTAACGCTGTTTCAAAAACAAAGTTTAAAGCCTTGTGCCATATTCGCAGAAAACTTATTTTTACCAATTATCAAAATAAACTATTATATAGTGCTATATATATATATATATATATATATATATATATATATATATATATATATATATATATATATATATATATATTCCTCAATGCACCAGTTTCACAGAATATTATTGTTTTTTCAAATGAAAAAACCATTGCAGACTTCAGGTGTGTTAAACAAGTAACATACTCTTATAAACTGTAGGGAAACAGGTACTAATAAATATTTATAATTGATTCGATGTTTTAAAAAGGAAGCAGTTTATAAACTTTCTTATCTCAACATCGATTTGTTTAAATCGTAAATTGAAGGCTTAGGTGGAAGCTGTAAAATTGATCTGTAAAATATTCAGATTACCCTCAGGTCGGTTAAGTAAAATGAATTAGATTCAAAACGATGTTCACAAAATCCCATAACAAAAGCCGTCGTCATTTATTACCGAAATTAATTGTGGAGACTTACAGTGTTTGCTTAGCAACAGCTTTGAAAACTGGTTAAATAGATAGTTGAATTAATTAGTTATATTATTAAAATCACATCTTTTTATAGTTAACAATAATTACCTAATATTATTCATTATATATTCTATAATGTATTTTTAACTATGACAATGAGAGCAATAAGAGAGTACTGTGGTAAAGTAAGAACGTGATAGTACCATGTAAGGAAGAACTTGTAAGCAGTACGCAAAAGTATTGGACAGGTTCACTGTTACGACGCATTCTATTGTTCGATCCTAAATTATTTTAAATTGGAGCGCAAATTAGCTTGAACAAAGACTCGACCATTATGGTAACTACTCCCAATTAACGGTACGTACAAATGCCCAATCATTCTCATTATCCATTTAAGATTTACTTTTAGAGAGTACCACGCAGTGCCAACCTGTATTCTAGTGAAACTATAACTTGTTTTAAATTGTTTCAATTAAAATACTTCAATTCAAATACATGTACCAACTCGAATATGTACAGAGTGATCGCATTATTGGTAAATATAGTTAGGGGAGCCAGAAATCTTATGAGAAAGGTGAAACTGACCTTGAATAAAACTGAAATCAAGAAGGCTATCAGAAAGTTTCATGTTGGACAAGTTGAACAAGTTAGTTACTATCAAATTTATGCGTCAGATTAAGGTAAGGTACACATTTGTGTGGCAGATCAAAATACAAATTTAATAAGCCCATCTGGGTCATGCCGAACCACAGATAATTTTTTTAATTAAGAATGTTGGTATTTGTATTCTTTTGTTTTTTTTTGTGACTAAGATAGTAATTTTAGGTAGCAAGTTTTGATGGTAATAGTATTCAAAACTCAAGTATGTTAGGAATATCTGGTGTTTTAAATATTGTCGAAACTTCCCACTGGGAAGCCCAAACCACACAAAGACTAATTTGTATATTTTTGGCAGGGTTCAAAAATTATTTTTCAACTTTGAAATTGGTTAAGTGAGAAGACTAGTTCTTCGCAATAATTTGAGCCCAATATATTTGCTACTGATGTAGAAATAAAGTATTAAACATTTTGTGCGAAAAAGTGTCCAATGTTCCCCTACGTCCCTACCAGAATAATGTGATATAATGTCAGACAAATTCTAGACTAGAAAATAACATTAAATTTATACATTCAAACGAGACATTATTGAAAGGTGGAACAATATTTCATCTCCATATTTGACCATAATGTTTATATATCCAATTAGTCTCATATTTTCTCAAATAATAAATAATTGGACTTTTTCTGTTAGCAAAGAAATGAATAGAGCAGTTGGTGGGATGTTCAGAATGCATATTTTAGTAAATTTTCATTAAATTTACAAATCTGCCGGTCGTAAAATGTGTGTTCACAAGCCAGACACAGCGGTATTGCCTTTCAATCTGTTATCATTCATCACAGGTGTGGCACTGTCTTTTTAATCTGGTTCGCCAATATTCCTGTCACGTGACAATTAATCACTTCCAGATCATTTTAAAAATTTAAACTGACTGATACGCGTGGATTTTATTTGAATACAGAATAGGTTTCAAATTAATTATGAGATATGCCGTGGGAAGAAGAAAGAATGGTAGACAATCATTTTATTATCCTAGTCATTTATTTAAGTTGAAAATTGGTACGATTTTTTCACTGAATAAGTAGTATTTCCCTCATAAATTTAAAAAAAATCAATTGAACTCTTTTCATATTAGATACTGCGGTTCATAAATAACAAACATAACCAGTATACGGCTTGTTTAAAATATTTTCTAATTCAAATACACTAACAAAAATTATTATGCAGTTTTCTTAATTGTCTTATATATATATATATATATATATATATATATATATATATATATATATATATAAATATATATCTTTGCAATTATGTGGCTCTAATCCAATCAAAAGTGCTGTTTAACCTGATGATCCCAAGAATTAGTAGCATCTAAGCCCAGAAGATGATTTACAAGATCAAAACACAAACGCAGATGGTATGTACTTATAAATAGAACGACAAAGGATCTAGAAAAAATGATTATACTCTTTGAAATGACAGCAAAAAATATGGACTACGCATAAATCAACAAAAGACAGAGCGAAACAGGGAGTATAGATTTGATAGAGTCCAGGAGTTCGAATACCTGGGAGTGACGACCGAAGGAGGTGAAACCAGGGAAACCGACAAAAAACTAGTGAGAAGAACAAAAACGTTTGGAGCCCTAAGAAAACTATTAAGATCAGACGATATTCAAATAGCCGCCAAGTTAAGCATTTACAAGGTAATTATATAATCAACAGTGCTGCATAACTGGATCTTGAACTGAAAAGAAGAAGAAAAAATAAACATATGGGAGAAAAAGGTACTAGGGAGGGTTTTTGGAGGACAGCAGGAGAAAAACGAGAGGAGGGGGAAAACGAACACAGAAATCAAGCTGAGGTGAGATATGAGATCAGAGCAAAAAGACTCCATTGCATAGCGCATATGAGGTGTAGCTATTAAATAATGAAATAGGTGATATAAAACATTTTATTTTTTATATTTTCATGTTTCTAAATGTTCTTGATTTTAGATCTCTTGTGTTTCTAAATAAGTTTTTTTTTTAATAATTTTTAAAAGGTAGATAAAAATTGACGTTTTTTCGACATTTCATTAAGTCTTTATCAAAATATTATATTGACACTGACAATTTGCGTATTTATATTGATCAATAGATCACCTTCATCATGAATATCAAAATAAGAATAAAATCAAAATAGAACTTAATTGTTATTAATTTTTCCTTAGTCCTTACATCTCAGTAATCAATTAAATTATTTGTAGTTGTATTAGAATTTACAAAATAGAGCTATAAATTTTACTTAGATTATTTAGGCCTTTTTTATCATTTTTTCGTTCTTATGAATGTTAACCATTTTTTCGTCTATTAGATTCCGTTCCAAGAATTTTTGAATCTTTATAATTGAATTTATGTTTTTTTTTGATATTTTATGGTTAGTTAATGCAGTTCTATTTTATTTATCGTATTGATTGATGACCTCTTAGTTTATTTTATAAATACTGAGGTGTCTGCCCTATGCAGACAGCGGCACAATTAGTACAAGGCACTTAATATATAATATTACTTCTTTTGTTTTTTGTTTTATTTTGATATGTGTTTATTTATTCATTATCACCTTCTATATATATATATATATATATATATATATATATATATATATATTCCTCCTCTGTCCCTACATATCTCTATGCGAATATTCCATATTCGAAACAATGCAAGAAGTAATTTTCTGTCAGTTCCTTCAGAACACGCGCCGCTTTTTCTTTCACAGCTTCAACCGACTCAAATCTTGTTCCTTTTAATTCAGGGAAGATGATGGATATTCCAATACTAGGATGTTGTATTTGTTTAGAAACCTTTTGACGGACAGTGCAAAATGAGGCACCAGTTTGGCACTCACTTTTCGCATGTTAAAATTTTCTTGTAAAATTTACCTCACAGATTCTTATCAATTCTTTCTATAGATGCAGCAAATGCGCGAATACTTAGTCGACGGTCAGATCGAACAAGATTACCGACTTGTTCAATATTTTCATCCGTTTTTGACCTGGAAGGGCGAGCCGAACGTAAATGATCTTTCAATTCTCAAGTTTCAGTACCAGTTTTTCCAAGATCTCTGTGAAATTTCACAATAATCCGTTGCATTATTTTTACGTCGATCATTTTTACGACAAAAAAGAGCGTCTAAACAAACGAAGGCGACGGTTATACTGATTTGTCTACAGACACGGTAGACATCCCATTCGAAAGAGTGAGCTTCAGGCTAAACAGCTGTTAGTCACTTATCTTTGACGCATGCATACTTTTTCTGTAGAAGCGCTAGTATCATTACTTAAAAGCTACACCTCGTATAGTAGAATAGACAGAGAAAGTTGGATGAAAATATCTTTGTTAAGGAAAGAAGCAGCGAAAAAAAAAGAGAGTACACGGAAAAAAATGGATGGAAGCATGTAGAGAAGATTCAGAAAGAATACGAATAGAGAGCTGGCGTGAAGCAGCCATGAACAAAAATAGATGGAGGACAGTTGTAGAGCGACTTCAAGCCTGGGCGTGACTGTGAAACAAGCATGCATGGAAAAACTGTTTGTGTAAACAAGCTGTAGAGGAGTAATGAATATTTTGTATGTTTAGATTTTACTAACCACTTGATAATTAAATAAATTTCAATATCGCTAGATTGTCTCGCTTTATCGAGCACAAATAAATATTTGTATCGAAGAAGTACCAAAACCTGTACAAACGTATGTTGTAAGTGAACACCTGTAGCGGACAAGAATGTCTACTAATCTAAGAAATAAAAACAGAGATTTATTAGAAGAATTAATTAAGCGATGCGAAAATTAGCCATGCCTGTGAAAGATAAAATTACAGTCTTTCATTAGGAGTTATAGCTATATCCATAATGATTTTTTCAGTTTTAATTAGTTATTATACACAAGATATTCAAATATGTTTGTTGATAATTGTGCCAATCTCGCGGATATAAAGTGAATTTATATATTTATATATTTTATATATAGATTTGTCGTTTCAATAACCAATTTCTACACCGATTTTTTAGTTTTAAAAGGAGAAAATCCAATCAAAGCGAATCATCAGCATCGTTCACGCGGAAACTGGTACTGACTCAAATATGTTCCTATCGTATGGTGTCGAAGGGAAATGGTACATGCTAATCATTTGTAGTATAGATTGTGGAATTCTTTGGCTTCAGCAGTACGAAATCCGCACTATAATCGTCTAACTGAACATCGTTCACATACTTGTACAGATCTCGCATTCTTCATTACCTAGCAAATGAAATTAACAGAAAAGTTTCTAAGAAATCTGTATGCTTGAATGTTATTGTTAAATCGTCAGGTAAATACTAAATATTCGGTGCATACTAATTCTGGTAATGTGAATTGAAAGGGTTATAAGTCTCTATATACTCATCTGTTTTTTCAATAAAATTTGCTGAAAAACTTACTATTTGATACTGTCTTTTGGTGGTTTTTAAAGTATTTAATGTATTACGTACAGTTATCGTTAATTTATTTGAATCGCAGGTTTGTTACTATGTTCACAAACATAATTTTATAGTTGTCTACTAGAAAATCTATCAACCGTCTCTTCTAATACGAATGCTCTTTTTCGGGATAAGAAAGATACCAAAAATAATTATACTTCCATTTTCAGAAAATCTGTACATTTCACATTCATCACTATTATCACATACCAATAGAACAGGATGATTATTTGTATCATTTCAGTCCTTTTAAAGCACAGCCGAAAATACTGAGTTCTTTTACATTCTGAGCTACAAAAATCCAATTAAATGAATTATGAATTATGAATAGTTCAATTCTACAAGTTAGGCGTTGTGTATCTAATAGAATTTATATAAAAATAATGAATCATAATTTCAGTGACATATCTTAAAGATATTTCAGTTACAGTCTGAATTATTCAAATTCCTTTTCAATAATTTATTTCGATTTTTTTTTGTAGGAACCTCAAGACAATAAATTTATGAGTCGCATCAACGTAGTAATCTCGCTGTTCAAATTATTATTCAATTAAATTATCAGAAAATTAATTTATTTAGTAGGTTGCACAACTGCTGCACTTTTTGTATAAATTTCCAATTTGTATGAGATCAGGACCGGACCAATAACTATTTTGTCAAGTCAATCAAACTTGTAGCACTTTGATTCTCAAAATTATCTTAAAAACTTACATTGACGCATCTCATTGTCTATAATCTTTGCTAGAATAAATATTTTTTGCAAAAAATTCAAATTTTCAAATAGGATATATGAATGTGTTTTTGGATTGTTGAAAATGATGGTTTTCAAGATATTTGAACTCAACAATACTCAACAACTTATGGCACAAGAAAGAAGGTAAAGTACTTGGACAGTGGCGTAACATTGATAAGAAATGGAGTACTTTCTTTACACCACTAAGAGAATTGTCTACATAAATCTGTAATTTATTACCAAATTTAATAAATTCGTGCTGTGTAAATTTTCCACCTTCTACATTTTAAATGATACCTGATATTATGAATTGATTGATTAATTTAATGAAAATTGAGGTAGATAATGCATTTTTCAACTTTATTTGCTTGGCAGCAATTGGCAAAATCAAAACGTAGCAAAATAAGCTATTAATTTTTTAACTGAATTATCTCAATAATGGGAAAACTAGACTTAACCAAGCATATTACCAAAGTATAGGATGATAGAATGCTCAGAAATAAATAGAATAGTATTAGAATAGTAGTCGTTTACAGCGTAGAAGACACTTTTCAGTAAATATGCGTTCGAATTCTAATAAAATACGGGAGAAGATGTAATAGATTTGATTTCAATTGGCAAATTATTGTGCAAGTTTTTCGCATTGTACATTATTGATCCTTAAACTGATTCAGAACGTGGAGTAGAGTAGATAAAGATCGTGTTCCTGGGTGGATAGCTATGCAATGAACTTTCTAGAATGCTAACGAATTAGCAAACGGAGTCGAATATGAATAAGTAGAGAAGATTCAATATTTTGAATCTTCTAAAGAAGTCCCGGCAGTTTTTACCGTTATCTCTGTGTAAATAACAGTGTTGTAGTTTGAGTCGTTTTTTGTTTGGAAACTGATCTTAATTCAAAACTGGCCAAACGCTCTAGGAGATAGATTCAACTACGTCAATGGTGGTGCTATTTAATATAAAAGGTTGCAATGTATGTTTATACGATAAAACTTTAGTTTTAGGAAAATTGAGACAGACAAGAATCGCACTATAATTTGAGGGTGATTATGTTACTAGATATAGTCTTATGAAGTGCCGTGATATCAGGGCTGCTCCAAGAGAAGCTGGAATCATCCGCAAAGAGACATATTTTACTACAGATGTCTAGATAGGCAATAGTACCTAGCACTCGACATTCTATTGGCTTGAAAATAGATATCGTTGTATCAACCCTTGCAAGCTGACTTTTGTTCGTAAGGTATGACTTAAAACATGTGACAGGTACTCCTCGGAAACCGTAGTACTGCAATTTTTTAATTAAAATATTATGATTCATATAATTGAAAGCCTTAGAAGAATCACAGAAAGTATGTAAGAAAGCATTCTTAGATGTTCTTGGTACCTCCAGAAGTTGAGTTCAGAGACTAGTTAGGAATCACTTACATATTTAATGCTTATAGAAAAACGAGGTGGTGATCGCATCAGTAAGAGGTATGAGCAAAAGAACTATTGTTGATTAAAGACGGGTAATGAACAATATCTAAAGCGCCCTATAGGTATTTCGAAAATATATAATGAGTCACACTATGCGATCTTCAACAAAAGTGTTTCAAACTATCTTTTTAAATAACATTAGTTAGCAGAAAGAATTTAGATCGAAAAAGTACTGAAAAGAATAGTAGCTTGATGGTAGAAAGAAGAATCCACACTTTAAAATCAAAGCCGTTCTTCGAGAAAAGTGAGGAAGATAATAATAATATGATTACTTTTTCTTTTAATTGCTTTTAATTGGTAAACCACAAGGTTTCAGATCGTGTGTCTATTATAAAAGGCATTTATACAACTATAACTTCACTATAGTTCATCCTAGGCAAAAATGGACCTCTCATCGCATTCAATATTAAGAATTTCTGCTGATGAATGTGGGAAACAGAGCCAAACCTCAACTATGATTGGTGTGTTATCATATTTTTTGTCTCAAAATGACCCCTATATTATAATCACTGTTGAGTTAGTTTCCGATACCAGGGAATTCGTTTCTACCATCAGACAGAGTTTTTGAAAAAAGATCTAAAAAAGGCAGCCATGATGGATTGGAGATTGAATATTAGAGAGTTTTTAAGCCCGTTGGATCATGGCATTTGCAGCTTCATTATAATACAGCTGATGTTGTAAAATAATTTCGAAGAATAATGGCAAGAGAGACAAGACTTATTGTTTTTTTAAACATACGTGTCAGGCATCAATCAGGTGTTACTCAACATACTATCGACGATCTCGAGGGAGATTTCCGTGAACGTAGAACGCCAGAACCAGAAAATGATATTGATCCGAAAATTTGATTGTATTACATTACAATTTTTTAAAAACGCTTAGTTGTTTTCATGTTTCAAAAACTTACCCTATCAATGTATAATTAGTTAAATCCAGAATGACACTGCAAAATTTGTCTCCTCCAATTTATTAAAAATATGATTTTGGTTTTCACTTTAACAGCAGTACAACTTTCCTTTTATATGATTTGGGTATTAATTTATTGCAATAAAAATTTAAATAATGAATGTCTTACTGGTTTTAAGCTAAATATGCAAAATGGGTGATATGCCTCATATCTAAACGTGTTGATCATTAATTATTTTATTGAGTATTGACGCACTAACTCAACACTCATTTGAGCTAATGTATAATATTCTAACAAAAAAGATCCACGAATCCGCTCTATAGTTACAGTTAATAAGTTCGTTATCACAATCTTTAGAAATAAAAAAAAGATGTAGAGAAAATTGGAAATATATGACCACCTTGTAAATTCAAATTTTAGATAAAAACCGTTATACCGCGTCACAGAAATTACACGTACAATATCCCCGCTGAGGTTGATCTTCAAAATAAATTGGTAGTTTAGGTCGGTTTTATGTGAGACGGCACTTGATTTATGGCCTAAATTATTTTTAATACTCACGTTAGTGGGTCTTTTTAACAACCTCATTTGAGTTTCTAAAAGTATGTCTACCGAATGTATAACCAGTAGATATTCAAAATAATGAGAGTGATAGTGTGATTAGAGGAAAAGCATTCATTTTTTTTGTTATCGGTTCCAAATTAATGGGATTCTTGTTAAATTATAAAAAAACAGAAGAAAAGAATTTACTTAGGAACCTGCTCCTTGTATACCGGAACTGAAATAGGGCAGCAGTCACAACATTTGAGAATGAATCAATAGTTAAATTACCAAACAGCATCATGGAAAAAACTCATAACATCGCTTATTTAGACATATCTTTTTGTAATACGTATTTATAATGAAATTTTCCTCATTTGCCTTGTATAACTTATTGTTTAGTATCTAAACTAAAAGTTGATAGCTAAATGGAGGGACCCGTGCTTCTTCATCTGCGAACATCTCATATTAAGTCTTGGATGACTTGAACATCTATTTAGCGTATTTTATCTAAAAATTCTAAACTGTACCTAATTTTTCCCCATTTTCAGCATCATAAACTTTGCGAGATAAAAGTGCTCAAAAATCTTTGGGGTCTGATGTACATTGGGGAAGTTATATTGTTGTGTTGGAAAAGGTTATTTTGATGTAGCTAATTGTGAGTTTCTCTTTTATAATGGCATAACGATAAGTCCGGTCAAAACATCAATCGTTTTCAACGTGATGTTTACGTACAAAAACAATTAATTTCATGAGACAGTTACTTACATAATATACAGCTCACCTCTTACTCGACCCACATAAGGTCTGGATATCCCTCGTGTCGAAATGGCACATCAGACCAGAGCTTTATCAGCGACTTTTGCTTTTTCTTTATATTTTATATTTCTAAATATTGCCCATATAAAAACCATATTTCCTTTTATTTCCTAATTGGCAAGAGTGAAGTATTTTTCATCGTTCATAACAATGAATACCTCATTGGCAAAAGGTTTCCACCTAAGTTGATAATCGGTTTGGGGTATATTTAGAAAACTTCCGTCTCTTTCTGTATTTTTGACCATTTCCCGAGATATGGTATTCATGCGATAACGAAGACCCCGTTACTGTCTCTGGCTCTTCTTACTAGTCTTTCTGCTCTTATTCGGATAGATATTCTGAGTTTTTCACTTATTGAGAAGTTCGGACACCTTATTCCTTTTTCACATTCGACTATGCTTTTGAGTGAAATATTTTAATTCTTCAAAAATGCGAACTGTCAAACTTAGAGATCTGTTATACCACATCATAAATGGTATAAGACAGTCCAATGCAACTGATATTGAAAAGGACCTATGTCAAGATAATAAACAATTTTTTGTTTACAAAGCCATTTTGATATTGTATTATTACAATCTTACAATTTTAAACTACCAAATTATGTACCAAATCTATTACGACATACATTACAAAAGATCACCCTCCAAAACTTCAAATATACCAACTCTGAATGTACTTGCAATTGAGCACTAGCAGATAATCATCAAAAGCTATATTCATCTGTAAACAATGTGAACATCTATCTAACATACCAGATCCCATGATTATTAGCTCATGCCAATCGAGCACGCCTATGAAGTTGATTTGATGGTAGTCTTCGTTACGAAAACTAAAAACCTAGAATTATTCAAGAGACTATACTGCATAATCTCACAAGCATTCAAAGGTGACGGTAGACGTAATCATAAAACGATTATGAATGGGGGAAGTAACGCTTGGTCGTCCACTGTTCTTTCATGTTTCCAGGAGCTTTAGTATCTGCTAAATAACTTTCACTTATTTTGATCATAAACCTTTCAACTTGAAAACACAAGCAAGTAGTACTGACAAGAGTTTAAAATTAAGATAAATCCAATATGTAAGACCTGTTTGTAGATTAGATTATATGCTAGTCATACTAATTTTTACGCAACCTTCTACTATTTTAGGGGATGAAGTTTGAACTGAACATTATTTTTTGAATGCTATGATTATAGTTATATTATCTCGCTGCTGCATGCTATTATCATCCTAACTATAATTTTTAGAAGTTCTACTAGACACATTATCCGGTTTGTTTAAATGGCCTTTACGTTTAATACGCCATGTAAATATTTTCTCTACACCTGCGCTACAGTAATTATTCCAGGTTTTACCTACCGATATTATAAATATAAATTTTAGTTTCCCCATAGAATCTATTAATTAATTAATAAAAACAGGAAAAAGATTCAGATTGCGCATAAAAATGAGAAATTCTCAATAAGAATGTGGTTTTTCTGGTATCAACAATCTCATCTGCTCTTTCTCTTTCCAAAACTATTCATATCAATATGTTAGAGCGATTCCTACTTGCTACTATGTTAAAAACTGAACTCTAAACAGAATTGAGCCAAAAACACAACATACTAATGGGTTTAGGAAAAATATATAGAAAGGAAAGGAATACGTAGAATAGAATAGCAGAGAATGCGAAGTTTCATTAAATTTAAATACAGATGAGACAAATTATAAAACTCCTCATCATATGATAAAACCATGAAACTAAATTATAAGGCAAGATTGAAACTGTTTCATATTCCTTTACAATGTATTATAGAAAATAGGTTGTGACATGCCAAAGGGCTTGTAACGTTTTATTTCAAATTTTTTTCAAATTGCGTTGTTTACTTATTATGGCTCAGTAGTCACTTCTTTTTTACTATTACGTTTAAGTTTTGAAAGAAATTGTCGATCTTTCACTACATTCAAAAAGTTAAAATAAAATAAATTTGTAGAGTCGATTTTAAAACGTCCTCTATATACCACGCCTACCAAAGGTTCAAATCAAAGTAAGTTTTAGAAAATTTGTGGTGACACTACTTCCTATGGAGATTGGTAAGTTCTTCTAATATCTTCTAATACTGTTGCAAAGTTTCCTCATTTTCATCACTGATTTTATTTTTTTTCTGGAGCTCTAGCTGCTAGATTAGGAGTTTTAACCACAACTAAGGATCCAACTACCAACAAATTCATCTCACGCAACATCTGAGAATCTAGTCTGAGTTGGTCTCAGTTTGAGTTCCTTCCAATTTACAACTGCTTTGTATTTTTTGTGTTCATTCGAATACGCAGTTAATAACAATTTTATAACTCTTTAATAAATTTCATACTAATTTGAGGGGGATAGTTTTTATTAACTCAATTAATAAGATGTTACCAGTTTTTTTACCTTGAATTTCATTTCGTTTAAAATCTGATAGCATCCAATTTGGCATTAAATGCTTACCCCATCTAAGTACTAGTTATATGAGGGTGGTTCAAATATAAACCGGAATTTTACTATAAATAATTTTATCGTTAAGTTTCGATGTTTCCATCGTAAGTCGAGCTGAATGCGGTCTGATGTTGTCTTGTAGCAATATCGCACTACGAATTGGAAGATCGCGTTGTTTTGATCTGTAGACAGGTCTCACCGTATTTTTAGGAGGTTGCTATAATGTTACGCCTTCACATTTCGTTGTTCAGTGGGTAAACCAGGCGCAATTATTCCTCTCCTGTTCCAAAACACGGTACACAACATTAACTGACTCATCTTCGTCTTCCTTCCTCCACTCCATAGACTCGCGGACACTCTTCAGAATGTATACCCAATTCTCGTCTGTGATGAATATTCGGTGCAATAAATTTCCTCCTTCCTCTTCATAACGCTGCAAAGATTCGTGCAAACTTCCCAGCGTGTGAATTTCTGTTTAGTTAAGGTTACAAGGTAAACTAAAGTAAAATTGTGATTCTTAGGTTTATTTAATGTGAAATTTGGACAAATAGACTCCAACACACTTTGGTCAAGAATCCAAAAATTCCGTAAGGCGTGCTGGTTACGTATCCGTTGTCAAAAAATACCACATGCTTCAATTGCAGAGATGTTGACACACTTGTTTGTACTTGATTCAAATAAACTAATTTTTTTTCGAATAGGCGCAATCGTTTGATGCTGTTCTATTAACAAAAATAATACACATTACCAAGAAAAGCATTAATAAATTTTCATTCTGCATGGATAAATTTTTCAACAATAATTCTGCAACTAAGGAGGCGGTATTTTTTGTTAACAGATTCGTAAAGACAAAATTATGCTTAATTTTTTTGCATTCGTCGTAAGTGGACAAATGCTTCGGTTTTAAAAGAAATTTCTCTATCAACGTTGAAATAAGAATCTCGATATTAAATAAGATCATATATTCACGAAGTGGTTCGTTTTTATTTGTCTTTATCAGTATTTTTTCACCTTGTATAATTCTCGTAACGTAAACTTCTTTTCGGTACTTATATATACTTTTCAACTGCTGACATGTTGCCTAATGGTTTAATGAAGATTTTTAGAATCCTAATCGTTTCAAGTGCCTTTCAGAGTCATAACGAAATAATTAGATTTTTGACTTTCGAGGTTTATTGGCTGTCGAGATGAACATGCCAGTAAACCTATTTAGAATGTACTAATGGTTCGATTTTATTGTAATTCTGTGTTTGTAAAGAGAAGACCAGTTGATAGTTAAACGAGATATTATCACCTTATTTCGTAATAGATATAATACGTATAGAAATAGGCATATTAATGACAGATTCATTTGGTAGTAATATTTAAACTATTTCCGGTAGCTCTTATTTGGTATTTTTCTGCTATAACTGTGAGAATTATTTTGGCAAATGAATGAATGTTCGTTAGTGAACTTGAAATGCATTATTTTCATACGTATTTTACAAAGATAAACCAATATTAGCATTAAGAGTCTATTAGCAAAACTAAAGGAACAATTTTTTCAATGATTATTGGGGTTGATGTGGAATCTATAAAACTTACAGACAGACTAAACATATTCAAAATTTATAGCAAGATAACTTAAAGAGGTCAGAGTTCATAATAATAAATAAGTAATTGATAATGATGCGCCGCTGTGAAGAGGGTTGTTTTGGATAACTTAACTCCTGTCATAAGTTCAGAAAATCTGGGTTCGCAGTTTTTCTGAGATCCTCTTTGTATTTTCTGAATAGTTAGGCCGTTTATCCAAAGAATAGCAAATTTTGCTTGCAGATGTTAATGTCTGCTACATATAGGCATATTTCTGTTACTGACCATTGCGTATTTTCCTTAAGTAATAGATAAGGATGAGGTAATATAATAGTTTGGTTCAGGATGGGTATAGGGTATATTTTATACAATGTAAACTGGATTAGATTTGTAATTGGTAATATATATATATATATATATATATATATATATATATATATATATATATATATATATATATCAAAAACTGTGAAATACTGATTTCTTCCTACTTTGTCTAAGATATCTGAGATGTTTGGTAAAGGGTATCCGTCATCTATAGTATTTTCATTTAGTTTTCTGTAATCCGTTACTATTCGCCATTTTTGTTTTCCAGACGCGTCCAATTTCTTTGGAACGATCCAGACGGGGGCGGACCAAGAACCGTCATCTAACATTTGTGTTATTTGTCTTTGTACCTCGGCTTTGTGTATGTAGGGATACCTATATGATTTTGTATGAATCGGTATTTCATCTTTTTTTTTTTTCCATGTTTGACACTATTAGGGAAAGTTAATTTTTCGTTAGGTCTATGTAATATTTCTGTAAATTGAGAAATAAGTTTTTTCAATTCCATTTTTTCTTCCTGATTATGATGATTTGATCTGATTAGAGAAGAAGTCATAATTATAATTGATATTGGCAGAATTTATGTTATTTAAATCGAATTCTGGTTCTATTTTTTCATTCAATATTTGTTCCATGTTGAATATTTCGAAATCTTCGGCTCCAATTAATTCAGCTTTTTGTCTTATGGAGTCAGGATAAAAAGGTACGATTACGCTATTTCTATTTTTTACTTATAATAAGCTAGGCAAGATTTCAATAATTTGATTGTTTATATAAAGCATAAAGAATTCGTTATTTTCTTCTAAATCGGTATATTTCACTTATAAATCTGTTTATAGTAGTTTAAAGTGTATTTGACATGATGACTTGAACGTTCACGTGAGTTATGCTTTATTTTTAATATAAAGCTGCTTTGAAGTTTCATTTTTTGTTTATATTCGAAATAGATCCATTTACATAAATTACAGTTTAGGTCCAATTATAAGCCCTAAGAGGTTCTTGAGAACGTTTGATATTGCTTAGTGATTCAATTAAATTATGTTAAGTCATATTCCACATAAAGAGTGTTATGCCCCGTAAGAGAAAACTATAAATATATAATATTTCATTCTATCGAAATTTTCATGGGAATTTGGAAAAATACTAGTTATAAATGAGTTGTACATGATGCGTTATCTACCTCTGTTATTAGAAAGTGGATTTTCGCCCATTTCCAGTGGGCAGAGGACAGAAGGTAGCAAAAATTGTTAATTCCGTTGATATAATACTGTAAAATTGGAAAAATTAATTTTCCTTGAATCCAGATGAAAGTTCCGCCATTGTTACTTACTTTGACGGCCGTATTTCGTCCGCGATAGCGTGGATCGCGCCGATAATCAGAGATATCAAAGAAATTGAGTTCCCGTTGGTGTTTTTATTGGACGTCCGTGTTTCCCCTTGATTTATATGCCCATATACCGCCTCTTGGAATGTTTCAACAGGCGCACTCTCTACATGGTAATGCTGCATGTGCTTATGCTCTCTGGGTTGGTCTGTATAGGTATGTATATGTTAGCAGTAACGTTTTTATCCACGTACGGGACGATGTTTAACTTTGTAATGTTATTTATTGGGGATGATAATTTGTAGCGTTTTTTCAACTTCAAAATGTGCTGTGAGGAAAAAACAATAAGATAACTGTGTTACATGAGCATAAAATCAGCCAAAAAAAGAAGGGAGGAAAATATATAAGAATATACGTAGAGCGGATAAATTAGCTCAAATTCAAATTCTTAGGTTTGATTTTTTGCTGGAATCTGTGGAGGTCTTCCATCACGTGACTCAATCTTAGATTTATCGAACACATATTTTTTACATACTATCTTCTTCTATCTATAGAAATTAGACATAAAATATAAGATCGATTGTCGTCTTCACAAGACCAACTACAAGACATACGTAAGTTTATTTAAATTGACAGTTGATTTCGTAAAAAGAGACGATATAATTGACGTAACGTGCATAACTGACGGTACTACAAATCAAATTGGATATGAGCTTTATTTACTGTGTTATTAACGAATTTTTTGATTGAATATGTATTCATTGTTAAAATAAGTTTTTTTAAGTACCTATTTGACGTTTTATATTTTTAAGTTACAAACTATTAATGGTAAAGAGTGTTTTTAACTTTGTACAATTTGTAAATTTCTGTAGAATTTACAAAATTGTGTCGACCAAGTGTCTGATTATACTCGTAACGACATATTAATTAACAGTTATTTTCACAAAATTACTGGATAATGAATTAATTCACGAGCAGAGGAGTTTACGTGTTCAAATATTTTGAAATGAAAAAAAAATTAACGGCGTACCTTTTCAAACTCTTTCATCTGTTCAGCTTGGTTGAGTTCTTAACCTTAAGATTAAAGTCAGCTAAAAATTTAAATTAAATTAAGCAAAATTAGGACTACAAATCATAGTGCATATAGTATTATCTATAAAGTCTGGTTTTTCAACCGTTGATTATAGGGTGGTATCTGAGTCTTGTCTTTTCATGATTTTACTTTCCTAAACTAATAATTTATGTCTACACTGATACAAAAAATTCTTAATAGTGTTACTTCAGCCGCTCAGGTATTCAAAATAGAATATATTTAGCTATACAGATTAGGTACTATTTATTTTTAAACCATGAATGACGAACGTGAAATTATTTCTAATGGAAGTGCCTCTTTATCTGTGTTATTGAAAATTTGGTATTCAAATATAAAAAAGAATATAACAGAAGAATTAATAGATTTGTCATCATCATCATCATAGTTGTATATGAAACATGGATATAAATCAAACGAAACTAATTAAGTTCTTGGCAGCTGAGATTCCGAATCGGAAGAACTGTAAATTTCTGGCTGCAATTCCACAGTCTTTGTCAAATATTCTGCTATCAACGTTACAGTATGAGTCTACTAACGCTCCTATTATATTTAAATTAGTTCATAAAGTGTAATTTAGTTAAGAGGACACCCAGTTGATAGATCAAATATTACGTCACTTTTGTGACCTACGTACGTTTATTTACCTAACTATCCAGGTCATGACCTCTCCACTAATAAGCCAACATTGCTAATATCTATTTTAGATTTTTAAAACTTATTCACCCAGTATATCGATATTTTTATCAAGAATATCGATTTAACCATATAAATAAAATACAAACAATTGAAAAAGTTAAATTCTTTTTAATTGCTAATTCATAAAAGGCCGACGTTTGGAATATTAGTCATAACGATTATTTCTACTGAGTTGACAGAAATATATGTATATTAATACACCAGTATTAATAAAATTAAACGTCATTAAAATGGTTTTCAGGAAATTAACAAATTATGTTTATACTGGATTGTTTCTAATAAGTTGTAGAAATTATTTTCTGAATTGAAAGATGTCACTAAGATTCTGATACCAATTAACATTTTCTAATGCCAATTAGTTTCTCTTACTTTATCTAATACAACTATTTCTAACGGTACACAAAGAAAATATTCTGATTCATAATGTAATGTGTTAATCATGGGGAAATTCTTCAATCTAATTCTGGTTCTAGAGCAAGCTTTTCAAAAACTTTGCGTAATCGTATGGTAGATGTATACAAGGGAATTCGTTAACCATATACTCAGAACTGATAGAACTCAAGCTTTTTGTTTTGTTCTATACATCTTCAGTATATGTTCTAGTATTTAAGTCTGTTCTAATCTTTTCATTTGCATCTATCCATGTCATTCTTATTAGAATCTATCTGTTCTCAAGATCTCACTAATTGTTAAATTTAAGTCAATGATACCATCTGATGATACAATCGCAATAGAAACGACCAGAAAAAGAAAAGTCAAGTCGTTTTAATATGACAAGTTTTTTTGAAAGAAATATAGAAACAAGATAGACGATCAAGTGATTGGTATATTATTGAAAAGTATCATACAGGGTTCAGACAAGGCAGAGATACCACTGACTGACTATTCGCCGTAAAACTTCTACAATGTATTAGTTACGATCAGCATCTATAGTTGCATATATATTTAATTGATTTGAAGCAAGCCTACGATACAGTTAATAGATCTAAGTTGTTTGAACCTATGAAATACCTTGGACTACCGATCAAGGTAGTTCTTTGGAAAAAACTTCAAGTAAGATAACGGTTTAAGATGGAAAGCTTCCAATAGAAGATTAAAACTTTCGATGTCGTTGTTCAATATAATATTCGAAGGCATCATGAGAAAATCCATTATGAGGAAAAAGGAAATTTATTTCTTCAATTTTGTGCTTCTACGGACTATATAAGTACTTTTAACTAAATCAAAAATAGCTAGATTAGAAGTGATAGCAAGAGAACATGGACTACATATAAATGGTGGTATTACTCAAAAACCAACAAGCCATTTATCAAAAAAAGTGGACAATGGAAAAGAATACTGTTTTGAAATGGTAACCCATTTCAACTATCTGGGATTAACAAGGGGTGGAAAAAAGAATTAGAATGGGCAGTAAAGCAGCAGGAACCATGTAAGTAGTGTTGATTTCTAAAATATTAGCAAAAACTAGAGTTTATAGAATAGTTATTTGTCCAATATTAAGAAACATTTTTGGAGGAAAACAAATAAAGAAATGATGAAAGTTTACAATTAACCATTAGTTATTAAGGGAGGAAATAATTAAATAACTGGGACACCTCTTGCGAATGAATATGTACAGAATATCGAAAAAGATATTAATAGCGGGCAAATGGGGAAGAGAAAAAGAAAGACCAAGGAAAAAATGGATAGAAAAGGTTGAGGTAGATATAAGAAAGTTTGGTATTGAAAGAAGGGAAGAAGGACAGAATGAAATGGAAAAATTCCGCTCTCAATAATGGCACAGTGAAATCCGAAACCTCGATAAATTCCAAAATTCAGCGCAGTTCATTTTTTCATATGATTATTTTATGTCTTTAGAAACTCGAATATGTATTAGCGTCATAATGTACTATTCGAGACACAAATAATAGTGGTTATTTTCGCAAAAACAATTTTTGGAACAAATGACTGATCAAAAAGCTACATCCCTAAAACTGTAAATTTCTGGCTGCAATTCCACAGTCTTTGTCAAATATTCTGCTATCAACGTTACAGTATGAGTCTACTAACGCTCCTATTATATTTAAATTAGTTCATAAAGTGTAATTTAGTTAAGAGGACACCCAGTTGATAGATCAAATATTACGTCACTTTTGTGACCTACGTACGTTTATTTACCTAACTATCCAGGTCATGACCTCTCCACTAATAAGCCAACATTGCTAATATCTATTTTAGATTTTTAAAACTTATTCACCCAGTATATCGATATTTTTATCAAGAATATCGATTTAACCATATAAATAAAATACAAACAATTGAAAAAGTTAAATTCTTTTTAATTGCTAATTCATAAAAGGCCGACGTTTGGAATATTAGTCATAACGATTATTTCTACTGAGTTGACAGAAATATATGTATATTAATACACCAGTATTAATAAAATTAAACGTCATTAAAATGGTTTTCAGGAAATTAACAAATTATGTTTATACTGGATTGTTTCTAATAAGTTGTAGAAATTATTTTCTGAATTGAAAGATGTCACTAAGATTCTGATACCAATTAACATTTTCTAATGCCAATTAGTTTCTCTTACTTTATCTAATACAACTATTTCTAACGGTACACAAAGAAAATATTCTGATTCATAATGTAATGTGTTAATCATGGGGAAATTCTTCAATCTAATTCTGGTTCTAGAGCAAGCTTTTCAAAAACTTTGCGTAATCGTATGGTAGATGTATACAAGGGAATTCGTTAACCATATACTCAGAACTGATAGAACTCAAGCTTTTTGTTTTGTTCTATACATCTTCAGTATATGTTCTAGTATTTAAGTCTGTTCTAATCTTTTCATTTGCATCTATCCATGTCATTCTTATTAGAATCTATCTGTTCTCAAGATCTCACTAATTGTTAAATTTAAGTCAATGATACCATCTGATGATACAATCGCAATAGAAACGACCAGAAAAAGAAAAGTCAAGTCGTTTTAATATGACAAGTTTTTTTGAAAGAAATATAGAAACAAGATAGACGATCAAGTGATTGGTATATTATTGAAAAGTATCATACAGGGTTCAGACAAGGCAGAGATACCACTGACTGACTATTCGCCGTAAAACTTCTACAATGTATTAGTTACGATCAGCATCTATAGTTGCATATATATTTAATTGATTTGAAGCAAGCCTACGATACAGTTAATAGATCTAAGTTGTTTGAACCTATGAAATACCTTGGACTACCGATCAAGGTAGTTCTTTGGAAAAAACTTCAAGTAAGATAACGGTTTAAGATGGAAAGCTTCCAATAGAAGATTAAAACTTTCGATGTCGTTGTTCAATATAATATTCGAAGGCATCATGAGAAAATCCATTATGAGGAAAAAGGAAATTTATTTCTTCAATTTTGTGCTTCTACGGACTATATAAGTACTTTTAACTAAATCAAAAATAGCTAGATTAGAAGTGATAGCAAGAGAACATGGACTACATATAAATGGTGGTATTACTCAAAAACCAACAAGCCATTTATCAAAAAAAGTGGACAATGGAAAAGAATACTGTTTTGAAATGGTAACCCATTTCAACTATCTGGGATTAACAAGGGGTGGAAAAAAGAATTAGAATGGGCAGTAAAGCAGCAGGAACCATGTAAGTAGTGTTGATTTCTAAAATATTAGCAAAAACTAGAGTTTATAGAATAGTTATTTGTCCAATATTAAGAAACATTTTTGGAGGAAAACAAATAAAGAAATGATGAAAGTTTACAATTAACCATTAGTTATTAAGGGAGGAAATAATTAAATAACTGGGACACCTCTTGCGAATGAATATGTACAGAATATCGAAAAAGATATTAATAGCGGGCAAATGGGGAAGAGAAAAAGAAAGACCAAGGAAAAAATGGATAGAAAAGGTTGAGGTAGATATAAGAAAGTTTGGTATTGAAAGAAGGGAAGAAGGACAGAATGAAATGGAAAAATTCCGCTCTCAATAATGGCACAGTGAAATCCGAAACCTCGATAAATTCCAAAATTCAGCGCAGTTCATTTTTTCATATGATTATTTTATGTCTTTAGAAACTCGAATATGTATTAGCGTCATAATGTACTATTCGAGACACAAATAATAGTGGTTATTTTCGCAAAAACAATTTTTGGAACAAATGACTGATCAAAAAGCTACATCCCTAAAAAAAACTTTCCGTCTACGCTTTCTCTCTTATAAATCCTTCGTACAAATTTCCAATTTATTTGCATTGAAATACGACAGGAACTGGCTCTTACAAAGCCGAAGAAAAAGTAGCGACTAAGTAGGTGAGACAGTGTGTTCTTTTCAATACCGTGCGAACACTGTGATTAATGGCTCGCGCGAACTGTGTATGTTTCTGCGGTTTCTCGGTTATCTATATTGCCTTTAACTTTTGCCTCGTTTGTTAAATGAATTATAAATAGCCAATCAGATCGTCGGTAGTTTCACAAAGGAATACACATCAGTGACCTTTGGCAACACGATTTTGTGCACCGATATTTTTGTTATGTCATCCTTGGTTGTTTGAACGTGCACAACATGATTTCCTTTATAAACATCGCTATTAAAGAGAACTTCTTTTAGATAACGAATACCGTTAGTATTATAATTATACCGGAGGGTTATATAATTTTACCTTCAATGTTTTATATAATAATTGAAGGAATGCGGTGGTACAAATTCAAAGTTAATGCAACTATACTCAAGCGGAACTTGATAGTCATATGTTACTTAGTTTAATTCGTCAAAAATTTTTCATTGAAAATCAGGCTCTGGTCTTGCACCAAGACTTTACTCTTGTTGAATGAAACAAGTTAAAATCTAAAAGAGAGTCAAAAATTTCTAATAAATCAATTAGTATCTCTCTCCAACATTTGTTTTTTGTTGTTACTAGTCACGTTTTAGATAAAATAATTAATATTTTTTGTATTTTTATTTATTTGTATTTTTGTATTCTAAAACTCAGAATATAACTTTAAAGTGACTGTTTTTCTTCGACAAAGGCAGAATAGCATGTACTGTAGTCGTTCTTTAATATACGTTTAAAAATTATTTCAGAAGTTTGGCTAACTTAAATTTTCCTAGTTTTATCTGGAACCAAAGATGTGCAAATATGAAACGATCTGATATTACGAAAGATGTGCAAGAAATTATTTTTATTTATTTTCAGTAATAGTAACCAAATTGACATTTTATGTGTTCTTGAGTTGACTCTATTATGATCATTATTTAAAGCACACTGTACTTATTGGGATATCTCTGAAGCTAATTTTCAATCTTCAAGTGGTCATTATCAAGACAAAAAAAACTTTTTGGTCGTAAGATTGACGGTTGTCCTGTAACCTGTTGAGCTTGTCCACCAGCCAAATGGCCGACAATAGAGAAAAATACATCCACAGCTGCACCTGCCTTTACTTACGATAGAAACAGTCTATTATAACCACAAAAGCTTATTATTTTTTTGTTTCCAAAATTTTCCTTTTTTTCCCCTCTCGCAGCAGTCGTTGGACTGCATATTTGATAAGCAGCTAAAGTAACTAACCAACTCCAAAACTACAACAATTCCAGCCTTACAAAGGAAAATTTTCCTTTATCGGGGCCAAACCTAAGATATCCCTCACCACACATAAAAAAGTTCTCTACGCCACTCACAAACATGATAACGAAAATCGCGCGAATATACTTTTATAATTTAATGGTCTCTAGTTAATTTTGGTTGATGTTGATGGGAGACCACATCGAAATGAGGTGGCTTTAGGCTGAAATATAAAATGAAATTGTTCTTCGTCCTAGTCGCCGTATCTAAATCTCAAAGAGCATGGTTGGAATCAGTTACCAACAGCCATTGACGACCGTAATCTGCGACCAGAAACCATACAACTTTGAACAGAAATTGGACAAAATTTATTGGACAACTTGGTTGAAAACATTCCAAGATAAATGCTGTGACACGTGCAATGAAGGTCGCACAAAATCTTACCTGCTGTTTAAATATTCTTTTTTTTTATTACATTCTTTGATGAATCTTTTTGTTTCATTATTTTATATTATCACTTTATACAATCTATAGCAGGGGTGCTCAAACTTGAACTGCTGGCGATCTACCTCAATATTTTTAGTATGTGTGATGCAGGGTTGTCGTACATACACGATACACCCTACCTAGGTAGGTAGGGTGTACCGTAGCATATCTAGATATTAGCTTTTTGCTCAATATAGGTACATTATTTTAGTCAAGGTTTGGGTTAGGTTTAGTTAGGTTCTTCTCTACAATATCAATGAAAAAACTCATAGTTATTCAAAATTGCGAATTTATTGGTTCTTACAAAACAAAAGAGTTACATACGGTGTTAAACCTAACTAAAGAGTGGCTTTGGATGTTGAAGCGTGGCACTGCATGTTCTCAGCATATTTTTCATAAGATGGTACGTAACCACTGAGTGCTAATCGCAAGCATGATGACATATGATCGTCAGTTAGTCGATTGCGATATTTTGACTTAATTATCTTCATTTCAGAAAATGCACTCGCACAAGTAAGTTGACCCAAACAATGCCGTCAGTTGAAGGGCGATTTGCCTTAGATTCGGATATTTATCTTCAGATATAAAACACCAGAAATTTGTATCAGATGCAGTAGCTTTGAGATGTATATCTGATATAATCTGCACCAACTCATTTTCAACAGAACATGAGTTCATATTAAACTGACTTGCTATTTCAGTAGCTAATTCCTCAATGTTATTACATGAAAAAGGATAACTCATAAATGATGCTATATTTTCCAATTTACTGCAATCATAAAAACGCATTTCGAATTGTCCCAAAATATTTGATAATTCAGCCTCATACGTATCATAATTAAACTGAGGAATCCTTGCTTTCAAAGACGGAAAATGTTTCAGATCCTTTCTTTTCAGTTGATCTATCATAAGTTGCAATTTACTTTTGAATGCGTTTACTGCGCTAATCATCTCAATAATAGTTTTTCCTTTACCTTGAAGCTCCAAATTAACGATGTTTAAGTGCATTGTGATGTCAGTCAAAAATGCTAAATCAGTCAGCCATTTTTCGTTTTTCAAAATCTGAGTGTCATCACCTCTTTCTCTGTCTAGAAAAGCTGTTATTTCGGGCAATAATTCTTGAAACCTTTGTAGGAACTTTCCGCGACTCAACCACCTGACGTCTGTGTGAAGAACTAAATCAGTGTGTTCAGCTGACTCCCTCTCTTCCAACTGCAACTGGTCGATCGCGATCGACCGTTTGAGCACCCCTGATCTATAGTGTTTCAAGGGTTAACAAATACGTACCCTTTGCAGATATACCAATAATTTCCTTTCTTCTAGCTTTTAAAATCGAATTTAGTCAATATCTTCTATTCAGTAACAATTAAAATGTATTCAAAAAATCGACCATAACAGTAAATTAAATTTTTTATTATGTTTTTATCTTGAAATTATTTTAAATAATACTCTCAGATAATTATCTACATAAAAGCGAATCTCTGGTTCCAACAGGTCTCGTGTTTCTACGACTGCCTAGCAAACAATTCTGCATTGTTTCAGCAGAACAAGAAAGCAAATAACAAGTATTTAGTGCTACTTTATCTGGCATCTTGGTACATATTCACTTAACTCAAATAAATGTAAACTATTCAACTAGTGTGCCGCTTATATAATTTGTATTGTGTCCTTAAAAGCCTCGTAGAATGTACAGGGTGACGGTAACAAATTTAATAAAAGCATGATTATTGCGCTTTATCATGTGATCTTCAGTGAAGTGAATCTTAGCAAATAGATAGATAGATAGAATTGGAAAATAGATATTTAAGAAAATTTGGCATTAGTTTTGGACGATCGACATTATGTTAAACCCAGTAAAACTTTACCTGAAGTAGATAAAGTGCTAGAAACAAAAACTAAGGACAGGATTTAAATTTGTGTTTCCCAATCTGATTTTAGCATTGAACTTATTTTGTCCATTAAAATGTATAAATTTAAAGAGAAAATTTCGTTGCTGATCTTAATCTGGTAATAATGGGAGAGTCACTTTAGCTTTAGAAACGTCGTATTTATTCCGTACTTATTAGAACTCACATTTGTTCTACGAACCAATAAATCATCTATTTTTTGTAAATAGTTCATTCCTTTTTTCACTACGTCTTTGTTAGTCAACCAGATGAAAGACAATTTTATTCAAAAGAACTCAATAAAATAATTTCTACAAATTTCATGCGGATTTCATTAATCATGATCGTTCATCTTAACGTAGATATTTTCATCGACATAATTTACGATAAGTTTATTACCAACATAAATTATAGGTTATTATTTCTGTATAATAAACATAACATACGCCAAAAATTAATTCCCATAAAGTTCAATGAATTTATGTACCGCCCTTTCGTATCTCATATCCATATCTATGTGTTCCTCATCCTCATATCTTCGTGTGTGGTCCAACATTATCATCGAAGCCACATCAATGATCGTCGCATTGACCGGACGTCTCATTAGTCCACCAGAATTACAGACTGACCTAATTTACACGTATTTTAAGGGAAGAACACAAGTTTTTCAAGTAAAAGAACAGATTTGGAAACACTGATTCAACTACAGATAGGTAGAAAACAAATATTACCCACAGCTGTCAGATAAAACATCGAATGAAATGAAAAAGGCAACCCAAGTAGCACAACTTGTTTTATTAACGAAAAAAAAAACCGTTTACATAACAATTTTCAGAAGTTGAATGGTGCTCAAAATAGTTAGAAACACGTTTATACATTATTTAAATAGCTCTTATTCATCCATTCACAAAAGAACAATTATATAGAACTACTGTAGCACCATAAGAGAACTCTTCACTAGCTGTTATACAACAACTGTATGACTACTTAGTAATTGTATCACTCACAAGAAATATTTTTAATTTGATAGTGATATGATAGACAGAAATGAATAATATTATTTGCACCCAATTTATTACATATGATGACCATACATTCCCATGGGTATTGTCTAAGGGGATATCTTATCGATCGATTCCTTTTCAACTAACTTAATTTTTTCTACTCATTTAATCCAAAAAGGCATGATTTTTACTTTCTTCTTCGTTTCTTTAATATTCATACTCTCTATGTCCTGGTATTTCTATCTTATTCTAGTTTTCCACTTGCTTTGTCTAAAACTGGTTCCCATTCTGTTATTTTCCTCAATGTATCTTCTCCAATCCTTCTGTAAAGTTGTAGTCTGCGTGCTTTAGTAATATGTACTTGGGAGAAATATTTAAAATGTGTTACCTTTCTATCATATTTAACATATATCTACGCCTGCTTCTTGCAGAAACTCCACAGGTTGACGAGTAATATGTGGAAAATATTCATAACTCAGTAGTTTTTAAGGCATCATCAACAAAGCCCAAATGTCATATGACCCGAATAATTCAAATTTGATGTAACACATTCTAATTGGAAGAAAGGATTAGAAGAAACCTTAGGTAGCAGAAATTGTAGGAGCTGTTACGTTACTATTTGGATATGTGATGTTTTAGAAAAGTAATTTCATCATGACTATGGATTAATTGCATCCTATTAGAAATATGAAGAGATTGTTTAAAAGATAGATCATGGACTTTTGTCCTTAACTTAATTTAACAGATCTTCGAAATATCGTTTGTGCGTCCCAGCAATTTTTACATAACACAAGTTAACAATACTTAGCTAATGATTGTTAAACGTACTCAATATATTGTACTTTTATTTAGCAGTTGAATTTTTGCATACAATTAATTCTCAAAGTTATAAATTAACTTAACTGGAAAATTTTTAAAAACAATTAAAAATCTATCAATTTTTCATTAATTTCCATCTTTTGGTGATTCCAAATTGCATCGTTAACTTGAAATGACACAATTCCGGCGGAATATATATAGAGGTCTTTATTGCTCCGATGAGATGAGCCAGATACAAATCATTAATTGGGGATCAAGTAAGGGAGTTGGAGCTCGCTAAGCGACAACTACGACATCGAATACTATATATTGGAAGCGAATTGACACACTTCACTTGGCCAAAGGTTTTAACACGCACGCTGGACTAAATTTACAATATCGGGTCTTTGAAGCTAAAATGTCAATCTTAATTATATTACTTCAATGATTGATCTTTTCTAGGGGTATGAAATATCGTTTGTTATAAGTGACGATTTTGATGATTGTATCTAGATTGTTTTCTTAGAAACAATTTGATATACTGCGAGTTTTGTTATAATTTTTTCAATAATTTTCTGTTCTTTTAATAATTGTATCGGATTTATACAAATTGTTTCGAGAAGCATTTTGCTATTTTCATCTATGTTAAGATTTTTTTCTTATCGTCGTGTACAAAACCATAGATCTAAAATTGCTTAATATGTTTTACTTTTTGGAATCTTTGTCACCCGTAATATTGTTTATTAATAGTTAATTTCTAATAGAGAGTATATATTGGCACCACATCCATTGTGGATGATAACCCTCCTTTCAAGTTTTGTGGAGTAATATTTTGCGGTGACTTTGAGCCTTTTGCTCGCTTCCCTACTACCTCCACCCTGTTCCACTTCTCTCAATCCTAAACGATTTATCTCCAGTTCCTCACCCACACCGCCGCAATATCCTGCATTACTTGTTGTTCCCAGCGTGCTTTTGTTCGATCGTTTGACCGTTCTTGGGCTGGCTTCTTCCGTAATACAGCTTTCGGATCTTCTTCGTATATGTTCCAACCATTTAAGCCTTTGCATCTTTATTATTGTCACTGTATCACCTCTTTCACCTCGTTCTTGATCTCGTGGCTCACCTTTGTTAATCTTCTCTCAAAATTTTGACATCAGAGCTGATCATAATCGTATTTACCAATTTAATAAGCTCCAAGGAGATTCCCTATTTTTCATCACCTGTTGATCTTATGTTGTTTCGGGTGTTTAAAATTTGTGCTCACCATGAAGGTATTCGTGTTTGGTGCCAAATTGCTAAATCTCATTCAATTGTTGCTTGTTCATGCGTAGATCGTAGAAGAGACTATTGATTCTATATTTGCGGGTAGTATCCACGCTTTTTTTATTTCGTGTATGAAGCCATAAACCTGAATTTGTTTCCTTGTCACCCATTATATTGTTTGATAGTTAATTTTTAGTCGAGACTATTAATAGTCATACATTCAAGAAATCACTTATACTTACTAGGGCCGCTTTTTTCAATCTCCGATTGGCTATAAATAAATGTTCATATAAAACAGTTACAGTTACTTTCCGTCATAATCACCAAAGAGATTGAGACATTTGTCATATCTGTGTACATAGAGTACAAAACAGACCTTGAAACTTCTGGAAATTCCTTAGACAAAGCAATAATGGTGAATCTGCAGTTTTCTTTAACCATTCTGTTAACTCGTTGAACCAGGCCGTCTGAAACGACAGATTTGTCTCCTTGTCTTACGGCTATATTTAAATAAAAATACACACGACTCATTCTCCGATGGATTTCTGCTGCAGTATGGTCTTCAGCCTATAGAAAACGAATCACACTTCAATAATGGAGGTCATGTTTACATTGATGTAGCACAACGCCGACTGTCGTCTGAATGTCAACAATGGCGGAAATTTGGTGCAAGAGCTTTGCAGTCGCCTGCAGTGCATGCCCGCTTTCTTTTGCTCGCATAGCGTCTGCACGAAGCGATCGTAGGTTGACACAAAAAGATGGCCCTCGTATTTTAAAAAATGTTATGACACGTTGTAGTTTTTATTTTTAATGAAGCATCCTGTATATTTTTTAAACCAGCTTAACAAGAAAATTTTATGACTACTTGATAAATGTTCAAATTTTATAATGCGTTACAAATAATTCCACTCTATACATTATAATTATAGTAATTACACGGAGCGAGGTACTTTAGTTTCCCTTACAATAAGTATTTGTTATAGCTAAACAACAAAAAAATATGTTTTCTTCACAACATTGTAACTGATAATAATTATAATTATAATAAAGCCATAAATTATTTTATAGTGGCACCGTGCTCTGTAATGGTCAGATACAGGCCCAGCAAATGATGTTCCCACGTTTGAATGCGTCCCTTTCATCGAGTGCATCTCCTAAAGTGCACTTAGAGTAAAAGATCAGAGACGGGTTAAGCTTATTTGATTTCAAAACCACAAAAATAAAATTTAATACCAAAGAATTGTGTTTAATATGATAAATAATGAAATAATTCTGTTAATACTAAACTTAATTTAGAATTACTTTTATGTTATCTCTTTACTAACAAATTCTTATATTACAATGGAACAGTTTTTTAAAATCTTCTCTAAAATACCCGAAAAGCTCGTAAAGCTGCATTATACGAAACGGCGGAAGAATAAATTATTTTGAAACATAAAGTTATGAAGTGCAGCTATGCTGAGATTTGAAAGTTTTCAGTTCCTGAACTCGTTAGTGCGACGAGAAATTTATATGTAACATCTCATCCACGAGCCGGGACCAGCGACGTAGAGCTTCAGCATCGAATCCATGAGATGTTTATTCGGTTTATTTTTACTTTTAGTGAAACTGATACAAAATTGTGTATTTTTTATAACCTTTTTTATTAGCAGAATAAAGCGATTATTTCAAAAGAAAAAATAAGAAAGTTCAAAATGTGGTTTCAATTCATTAACAAATTATTCCGGCTGAGTATAAAGCGATGTTGATATTAACAAAACTACATATTTGATACAAATAATACTAATGATAAGGAAAAGAATAATTGAACATGTAACAATTAATTGATAACATACTAAAGAAGACCCCAAAAACTGATTAATAAAAGAAGAGAATAGCGTCTTCTTTTCCTTTCAGTAGGGTTTATCCGCTTCGCATATTCATGACTAGTAAGAACATTCAGACTTTGCTGCCCAAAATAATTCTGTGGTATTTAAGACAATCCATTGCCTAAGGTTCAGGTGCTAAGAGTTTTTTCTCCGTTCCGATTCCGTATATTTTGCATTGAAAAATTAGCTTCATCGATTTTCATTCCTTCTTAAAGTACCTAAATATTCACTCACATGTTTTATTGTCTTAGTACTTCAAAAGTGCTCTATCGATGATATTAGTATCTTAATCGAAGTTTCAGTAATCGTCCATGAGATTCCATGTCATAAGACCGAAAATACATAACAGCGCAGTTAACGTAATTTCCTTGGTCTCGGTAGATCACGGCTTTATTCGTTTTGATGAAGGATGCTCTTGCCTAAACAGTGTTGCTGTTTTCTCTTTCTATTTGTTGTTGATTGACTGTTCTAAGGTTGTGAGGTTTATGAGTTTACCAATTACATTAAGTTGAGATCAAATTTCTGGCTACAATCTCCTAGGCGCATAATCAGAATGTGTTGATCTTCTAGAATATTCGCAAATATGATTGTATCATCTGCCTATCTTATATCGTTTATTCGCCGCTGCGCATAATGAGAATAGTATAAATTCCAAATGAGCTTGAAAGAAAACTATTAGAAATGTTATGTAGCGATTCATTCTAATGGTCCAGTAGCCTTCAAAGCACTCCATATCATCTGCTCAACGCTGCTTATTAATATAATCTAAAATAATTTGGCCTGGATTCTTGGTCACGAGAAATCGGCGATGTAAAGAAATACATTAGGCAGAGATTTAGCCTTTTATTCTTGTAAAAAAATGCTCCTATAAGATAAAGAAGGAAGAAATGCACTTTGGTAATTCCTGGTAATGCCCAGGAAGGCACGTGATTGGGAATATGTCTCGCATAAACTGGAGAATGCAGATTTTTTGATAATAAGAAAAACAATATTAGCAAAAGAATTAAAAATGTGATATAACGATTCATTTTGATAACCAAGCAGCCATCAGCACTGAGCACCATGATAACTCCTTAGAGTTGGTTGATGAATCAAGCTACAAAAATCTAGCATGGCTCTTTGATCATAAAGAAAAGAAATAAGACAGAGAAGGGTGAAAATGAAAGAGATTCTTGAAACTTTAATACTACTAGATTGAAACGGTCATAGGACCTCCTTACGGTATCAACGTGCCCTGCTGGAAAGATTTCACGATAAGAATAAAAACTATGTAAGTAAAATTTATTTTATAAATTCCAAACATGTATTTGAAACAATTGAATGAGTAATTTAATTTCGATACTATTTTGATACCTTGTTAATATACAATACTTTAGATATCTTTAGACAACCTAATCTATCTATATAATAATAATTTTTCATCAGTTTCAAAATAAGTAGCAGCATCAATTAAATTATTCGCAATTGCAATAAAATTATTAAAATAGAACTCTAAGTTTCACTCAAATCACTTATTCTGTTTTTCAGTATTTGATATATTTACAATTTCATAATCAATGGTATATTGGTTGATATTTCATGGTTTCTTATAGCAGTTTCCTGAAATTGAAAAATCAAAAAATTATCATGCGAAACATTTTTTTATTGATCATTTTTCACCTACTGTTTATAATTTAAGACCAAATATATAACGTAAAAGAATCGAAAAGGATGAAAAGTATTCAATAGTCAGCTCTTATTGTTCAGAATAATTTTTTTCAGTTCTGTTTACCTTCACTTTCTGAAGACGATAAGTTAGTTATCGAAACGCACGTCAGACATTGTAAATGTGTGAGTTGGGCTAGTGATAGTGTTCACTATTAATATCAACAACGGCTCTCCATATTCCATCTTATTCAAGAAATTGACGCTACGCCTATGTGAAAACCAATTATCCTTAAAATCATTTGAACATTTTTTAAAGTTTGCATATTCCCTACTACGAAAATAAATTCGAAGAAATACTGTTTTTAATTTTTTATTGTTTTGTCTGGTACTCACTGAAATTTCAACCACACTTCTTGTTGATAACGAATTTTAATTGAGTTTCAGTTTATGAAATACATTGAGCGACGTAACAGGATATTTTCCTCAAAAAGAATACTTACAGTTGGCATTAACACAATATGATTAAAAGTAACAAATTATAAAAATTATTTCTAGATTCATCTAGAGCTATTATTTATACACTGGGGATAGAAAGAGCAACCAAATAAATTCAATTAGCCCCAAAGCATGCTTTTTGAAAGCCTTATCGTCTCTTCCATCGATTAGTGTCCACGTAATTCGTCTTCAACTATTGGAAACATGAAGAAATAATTGGGTTCCAAGGTTAATGCAACAATTCAATCTTTTAGGCGATGTGTGTCAGATCTTGTTAATACAAAACAATTTGCTGCTCTATATCAGTTCATAAGTAATTTTCTCATTGGCATTTTCACCTGTTAAGATACTGTATGCGGCTTTGTATGGACCACAGTTGTATTTTTTAATCAATCAACACAAGTATTTTTTCGAGAATTTGGAATTCAACTCGAAATATTTTAGATTTTTTTTTGTAATCATTCTCTTCTGTTCTGACTGGTTTCTTCTTTACGGTCTCTATTAAAAAACTGTAAAAACGTAAAGACTCTAGTTTAAGCTGAAGATTAGTATATACCAGGTTAATCTACAATGTTCTGTTTATATTTCTATCAGCGGCAGCGCTGTCATCGTAGTTCCGAAGTGCGGCAGTTACTTTGATTCGAGCAGAAGAAACAGAAGAAATGTACATACACAAAGAAAGTTAAATTAAATGAAATTTATCGGCAACTGCAATGATTAAAAGATATATCAGACATTTCAATGAAAGACGTGATCTAGTGCACCCTCCGTGGACTCCCGTCTTTGTTTACTGATGAAGTGGTTCACGTTAATTAAGAGAAATTTAAGCAAAACCGTTTTCATAGTTTTCATAGCTCGCGATCAGTAATTCAGGAAATTGTTTCTGAAAAACTGAAATTTCTAAAACTTTGATCACGTTGGATACCCAAAATTGTTACTGAACAGTAAAAAAAACGGATGGGCCATGCACAGTTTTTGACACGATACGATGAAGATGGTGATCATTTTCTTCCTTTGATAGTCAATCAATGGAATGGAGGCACACTTCGTCTCCAACAAAAGATAAGCCTAAGCAAATCTTGATCCCCTCGAAAACTCACGTGCTTCGTTTTTTGACAAAAGGCATTTTGCTGATTGATTCCTTTCTACGAAGCCAAACAATCAATACACATGTTTACTACATATCCTTAGCAACATTCATCTCATCTTACACTTAACATCTTTCTTTGGTGGTCAACAATGATGACAAACTGGAAGAACATGTTACCACATGGTTGAAAGCACAGCTTGTGCCATGCTATGACAAGTGCCTACAAAATTTCGGTAATGTGGAGAATTAGTATAGGAGATTTCTGTACAATATTTGTTCTATATTTGTACATGTTTATCTACTTTATGTATATACGTAGTGCGGTTCATGAGCTCTTAGCCTCATACAGTTAATGAAGTTCATTCGCAAAAATCTTCGCACGCGTCAGTGACAAGTCCCAATCAGCTTCACATATAATTTCAACTTACTGTTTTGATCCATTTTATTATAGCAAAGCTCTAACGACTGCACAGTTATTTTGAAAAATTCTCTCAAAATTTTGACTAAAGACAGAATAAACCAACACAAATCACAAACAGAGTGGAGGCTGTTTACGGTATCTTGTGTCCATAATTTTCAACAATAAAAAATTGATCGAAGTGGTTTGAATGGTATGCTGGTTGTTTTACAACACATTAGAACATGACTCACGTCAGGGAATTCCTGTGACAGTGACTACTTCAGAAAACATTAAATTAGTGATTGAAATTGATCAACGCCTAAAAAGCAGCACAGAGCAGCATTTCCGAAGCAAGTGTTCTAAGGATCCTATATGAGCATTAAAATATGACAAAAATTAG